>CM043001.1:14073267-16652533 GCA_023678885.1 Pogostemon cablin | reverse complement strand
CAAGTAGGAAGTGAATAGAACCTTGTATTAATTTCAAAAAAATATCTTGTTAATCGAACTTAGGGAATAAATCAGAATATATTGTTAGCTTAAAACTGGATATCTGGTGGGTTAACAGGATTAAATGGTGTTATTTTCATTGACGGCCTAATGAATGAACAATTGGAAGTTTAGAAACCCAAATTAATTGGTCTATATACCTGATACCTTTGAACTATTGTTTATCTCTTGATTAAAACTTGTTTATTTTTATTGCTTTAATAATTCAGTTATTTAGTATTTCAGTACTTTAGTTAATTAAATTCAAAATTTTGGAAATTTGGTTACTTAATTCTTATTAAATAGTAATTTAGAGTAAAATAGATAATTAACTGCCTCATGGGATCGATAATTTAACTTGGGTACTTGTCGGTACAATTGACATCCTTATACTTGAGGATTAAATTGGAGTGCGTAAAATATGCCTATCAAGTTTTCGGCACTGTTGTGCCGGGGATAGTTTAATTATTTATTTTTCTTTTATTGCTAATTTAATTAGGATATTTAATTGTGTTGAATTATTTTTTCCTTTAACTTGAATTTTTCTTGAGTTGCATGCACAATAGATCAAATAAGGGATTGCAAGATCTTAAATTTGATCCGAAAATTGAAGCTTCTGCAGGAAAAAAGAATGGGAAAGACTCTCAACGCACCTCCTAAAGCTGTTAAGGTACCACCTCCGAAGAAGAATACGGAGACACCAGATCCTAAAGCAGTCGTAGAGGAGAAGAAAGAGCAAATAGAAAATCAGGTTATCCTAGAAGAGGCTGAATCAAAATTAGAATCAGAAGCAGCAGTTATGGGAGATATAACTCATGAGGATGACATCATCATCCGAGAAACTTTTAAGTCCACTAATGTAGGAAGATCAGGCATTCAAACCGATGAGGTAAACGACATAAGGCCAGCTCTGATTAATATGGTGGAGAGGAACCCCTTCACCGGAGGCATTTTTGATAAGCCTTACGACCATCTTAAATGTTTCAACAGCTATATGGATACTGTGAGAGTCTCCGATGCTACTAATGATAGATGGAAGATGAGACTTTTTTATTTTTCATTAGTTGATAAGGCAAGGAAGTGGTACGATGAATTGTCAGGAGATAGTTGTTCTAAATTGGCAGAGCTGCAGCAGCTGTTTGTGGATCGATTTATGCCACCGAGTAAGGTTCTTGCACTGAAACAAGAAATCAATTAGCTCAGCAGTGGAGAGATGAATCGTTTGGAGAGACTTGGAAAGGTTTACAGATGCATTGAGGAAATTCCCACAACATGGATTTAAGAAGTCTCCACTCATCAGTGTCTTCTATAATAGCCTTGACAATGAATCAAGAGTGTTAGTTAATGCATCAGCTGGAGGAACGATTTTTGGCAAGACGTCAAAAGTCATAGAAAAGCTGTTTGATGATATTTCTATGAACTCTAGGGATTGGCCATCTGAAAGGATTTGTGGAACTTATGTACTTGGAATGGTCGCAGGTTGAAGAGAAGGTTGTTGAAGCTGATAGGAATGATAGGGTTATCACTCAGTTGGAATAGATGAACAAGCACCTGATTACTCTGATTTTGGGTAAGAATGGAGGAGGCAACCAAAGGACCATCAGTAATGATATAGTCATGAACCTTCACGATGTTGAGGATGCAAACTGGGTCATGGGTCGAAACCCTCAAGGGAATTCTAACTCTAGGAACTACCAAGGGGGAATTGGCAAGACCAGCGGAGGCATGAGAACTTTGCATATTCAAATCTGAATAACGTAGTTCCATACCCTCCTAACTTTTATCATGGAGCCAAAACTGAAGAAGGGAGAGCTAATATTGATGAAGTGTTGGCCAAGTATATGAAGAAGAATGATGCTGATATTGATAAGATCAATAATTGCATTGTACTGATGGACTCGAATATGACTAAGCAGAATGAGGAAGTCAATAGGCAGTTGCAGAATCTCACGTATACCATGGGTCAGATATCAACTACGGTTAATTAGTAGTAGCAGCAGATGCAAAAGGGTAAGTTTCCATCTGACATGGAAATTAATCTGAAAGAGTGCAACGCGATCACTTTAAGGTCAGGAAAGCAGTACAAGGTCCAGAACTGATACAGGATGTGATAGGAATAGAGCAGAGCAGCTCGACCATGGCTCAGCCACCAGTTCGAGCTGAGCTAGTTCAGGAGAGTGCCGAGTCTGAGCCGAGCGGCAACCAAGTAAGTTTGGATGTGGTTCGTAAGGGTGCTAGACACCGGCTCGGGTCGAGTTGCCCTCCACTTGGTGACTCACTCGAGCCGAGCTGGCCTCCGGGGTTTTCATTGTGTCCAACTTCTGTACTGAGCCAATCTGATCAGGCAATCACTGATAAAAAGTAGCAAAGAGCTAAGAAACTAAGAGAAGTAGAAGTGGTATTCGAGAAAGACAGTTTGGGACTTCCGAAAACAATGGTACCAATTCCATTTCCCCAGAGATTCTTGACAAAAGGCTTGGATGAGAAGTTCAGAAAGTTTGCTGATGTTATGAGGGATGTCCAAGTAACTATTCCTTTCTCAGATGCATTGGAAGAGATGCCACACTATGCAAGGTTCATCAAGGAACTCATTTCTAAAAAGAGGAAGCTTAACAGTGTGGAGATAGTGAATTTGACAGAGAATTGCAGCTCAATTATTTAGAAGAAGCTACCAGAAAAATTAAAGGATCCAGACAGCTTCATCATTCCATATGAGATTGGAAAAGGACCATTTAGGAAAGCACAGTGTGATCTAGGAGCCAGCATCAATTTTATGTCCTTTTCAGTATTCATGAAGCTTGGTTTGGGGATTTGAAACCTACATCTGTGCCATACAGTTAGCAAATAGTTCGTTGACATACCCTGAGGGAGTTATTGAAGATGTGCTTGTAAAGGTGTCGAATTTGACTTTTCCTGTGGACTTCCTAGTACTTGATATGGAGGATGACAAGGATGGCGCGCCTCTGATCTTAGGGCATCCATTCCTTGCTACTAGAAGAGCTCTCATAGATGTTTTCAAAGGAGAGTTGAGGTTGAGGGCCAATGATAAGGAAATTATCTTTTCGTTGAATAAGGAGATGTAGTGGCCTACAGATCAGTAACCCAAGTCTATGAAGTAGTCGACACAAAGTTTGAGGAGAACTTCACCTTGTCTGATGCACAGATTGAGGGTTTATCAACGATGCATGTATTGATTATCTTGAGAATTTACTTGCATTGAGTGATGGTATGGATGAACAGAGAAGGAAGACCATTGCTGACATGGTGAATTGGAATAAGAAGTCTACTGTTGAAGAGAGATGAAGCCTGCTGCTAAGGAAGAGAAGCATGAGAGAAAAAGAATTGAAGTGGTAGAGGAGATCGAAGGAACAAGCATATCTCTTACTTTTCTTTCTACTAACTTTAATGTGATGTTTGATAATCTTTTGGTTGAAGGAAAAATTGATGATCCATATCTGAAGCCTCCAAACTTACCTCCAGATTTTCATTCTTATATTAGCATTAGAAATTCTAACTTGTTTAATTCTCGTTTAGCTACGCAGATTGAGCCTACAATTGAGTGGAGGATTGACAAGAAAGAATCAAAACAGTCATGGGAGAGAGATTCTAAGGTTCCTATTTCTCTAACAAAGAAAGTTGAGATGGTAGGTGCAGAAAACAAGAGAGAGAAGAAGTACTTGAAGGTAAGAATGCGAGAAGACTCCGATCTTGTAGTTCAAAAAGAGGTATTCCGTCGTGACTCTCCGACGTTAAATATGAGCACCTGTTGGGGGCTATCCCTCATATTTTAATTGCTTTTATGTGTTTGTGTGGTGTAGGAATTTTATTAGGTGCTGCTCGAATACGGTATATACTTCTTTGCAAACTAAGCTTCTCACCTTGTTTGATCTAAGTTTGGGGGGTTACGTACATACCTTGTTTTGCTGCACTGAAGTAAATTTTCTTCATTGTTTTGTATTTTGTGTGCCTGGAGGATCGATTTTTTGCGATTATTCGATGTTTTTGATTTATTCATGAATGTTGCTTTTTTTATGATTTTCCAGGTGTTTTGTTAGTATTTATTTACTATGTGTTGATCCTAGTGTCGGTTTAGTTTATTTTTGGCTTTCTTGGATAATTTTCTGATTTTTCTTAACACTTGATGGTATTATATGTGTGATTGTGTTTGAGAAGCAATTTGATGTTGTACTTTGATATTGAGATACTTGAAGTTTAGTTATATGCATGGAAGAATAGCTATGAAGCTTAATTAGAATTACTCATTCATTCCTATAGCCATCTGAGATTTTTAGCCTTTTGAAATCATGTCAAGTTGCATGATTTAGTTTATTCGTGAGTATCGTTCATACACACATATTCTAGAACTTGGCTTTGTACCGCTTCACTGGTAAGGGGATGTTTTCGATGGCCCTTGGCTGTCTTATTCGCTTTATGCGATTCTTTCAACTGGACCTTGACTGTTGTTGACCTTTCTTGATTTGGCTTCTTCCACTTTGATGGGCAATTCATTGATCATTATTTTTGTTTTGATGATGCTTTGTAGTTTTAATATTGTTCATTTGCTCTCGTATCTTCGAGTTGTTCACAAATTGAACATTTCTGTGAAGATATAAAACATAATACTGTATCCTATGCCTTGTGATGTGTATGATATATCTGTTGTGGAGGCTAGGTTGATTGGTTTTGGTGTTGTGGTTGTTTGGCTTTCAAATTTGGATTGAATGCCACAGAATTGCTTGGATATATCAGTCGCATATTAGGCTGTGTTTTTTGTAAAGGGCTATTTATTTTGCCTTATTTTTTGTGGACCGTGAGATGTTATTGGAATATTTTTGGGTGCAGTCCACTAGCTTTTTAGGTTATTTCAGCAGCACATATAGATTTTGAATAATTAAAGTTAGCTGCATTTTTCACAAGGCCGCCTGTTTGGCCTTTTTTACAGCTGCTTGTTTGGCTTACTCATTTGATGTTTGTCAATTTTTACATATTGTACTCTCTTTTTCTTTCCCTTTAAACAAAACGCCATCTATTAGCTAAAATACAATTAATACAACTACTTTTCTTTTTATTTTCATTTCAAACAAATTTAGGTTTTGAACCCATGCGTTGCACAACAATAGGTATAACAAATAGTTTGTTATTTAAATATTACTCCCTCTTTCCCGAACTTATGTTCATCGACACTGTAGATACGGAGTTTAAAAAAGTTACTTTTGACCAACTTTATTGACTTTTTAGGGGTATTGTGGTATTTTTAGGTAATAAATAAATTATAAAGTATGTTATGTGTGTTAGGTGGGAGTGATATTTTTTAAATTAAGATAATTTTTGAGGTTGTTGGTTAATGTGAAATTTTATTTTTTGGGTGGTGAAGATATGTATGGGATGAACAAAAACAGAAAGTGTGAACATAAGTGTGGGACAAAGGGAGTATTATTTAAATATATTCCCTCCGTCTTATATTAAGATTCACATTTATTGTTCTTCGTTATTTAAGAATTTTTTTACCAGCTTTATTAATTTTGAAGAGTATTTTAGTATTTCTCAAATAGTAAATGACATGTTAAGTAATGTTATTAGTGTGAAAAAGGAGAGGTAAATTTGAAGTTAAAATAATTTTTGAAATATTGGAGGTGAAAGTTATTGCGGGACAAACAAATGAGGATAGTGTGAAACTTGTTATGGAACGAATGGAGTACTAATTTTAGTCCTTTAACCTTTTAACCTTACAATTTTTATTGTGTCAGTTTTGGCTTCATAACTATTTTGAAACTTAATTTTACCATTTTAAAAAAAGTTATAAAATTTATTAAGTTCATAAGTCCTGAAAATTTCACAAAATTTTATGCAAAAGAAAAATATTCTAAAATAAAAAGTTATAGTCCTGTAATTGAAAAAAATTGAATAAAATTAAATAGTACATCTCCCGTCCCACCATAACATTTATGCGTTTCCATTTTGGGCATCTCAACATAAAATTTATAAAAAGTTATAGTACTATAATTGATAAAAATTGAATAAAAATAAATAATACACCCCCATCCCACCATAATATTTATGCATTTCCATTTTGGGCGTCTCATCATAAAATTTATAATAGATGGTACCCACATAAAATAATTAATATATACTATATGGTAATGAAAATTACACGACATTAATACAACTACTAAATATATATTCAAATATTTTATCTCTCAATCCACTACATATTAAAATAATATATTCTTTAATCCTCTCACAAAAAACAAATGTAAAACTTTGCGTAGGGTGAGAGAGTATAAGATTATTGATCATAAGCTAAACTGCCTTTTTTCTTTTTTTTTCTTTTTTTTATTATTGTATACATCTAGGAAATTATAATTAGAAATCTTGCTCCATTAAATAAGAAGTTACAGGATCAAAATTTATAAAAAAAAAAGGCAATAAAATTGAAAAAGTATATACTTGTTGTTCATACAAGAAAAACTTCCCACCTATCATCCATTTATCCTACTTTCATCTGTAATTGAGATACAGATTAACAATCTGAGACTTGATCTTTTCTGCAATCACTGACGTTGCACTCAAACTAATTCTAAACTGTTGGATGTTCTTCTCCATCCAGATCTAATTTATGGTTACTGCCACCTCTGTAATGAGTAATCTCCGAGCATTAATTCCTAGTATCTCTGAAGAGTTTCCTGAAAGCAGCTGCCAGAGTGGT
The DNA here is from genome assembly GCA_023678885.1 of Pogostemon cablin. Taxonomy (NCBI): domain Eukaryota; kingdom Viridiplantae; phylum Streptophyta; class Magnoliopsida; order Lamiales; family Lamiaceae; genus Pogostemon; species Pogostemon cablin. The sequence goes on along the minus strand of CM043001.1, from coordinate 16,645,788 downwards.
GAACTGAGAATTCCATCCTAGCCATTTTCTAATCTCAATTCTTCCATAACTGTACTATGAATGGGCATTCAAAGAATAGATGTTTATGGGTTTCTAGATTACCCACACAGAATCCACAATGCATGTCTTCCAATTCTCCTCGCATCCTATCTTTTGTAAGCAGTCTTTGTTTATGCACTATCCACAATCTGAAACTGCGCTTCCTCAAGATATACTTGTGCCAGATATTCTTATAAATAAATGTTGGTTGTTCCAACTCATCTCTTTTCAATGTATTTTACATTTGGTAGATCTCAAATTTCCCATTTTTAATGCATTGCTCCAATATTTCCTACCATGTGTGTTCCTCTCCAGTGATGGTTTCAGTCTGTCCAACAACCTGATCATTGTTCTCCACATGAAAGAAGAGTGCTGGCTTGGAGTGATATTGTTAATTGGGTTGGATTTGAGATCGACAGAATGTACCCAACGAATCCACATTGATCCTGCTTCTCTCTGAATGTCCCATAAATTTTTTGCTAATAAAGCAGCATTTCAATCATGCACTTAAGCCCAAGTTCTCCTACATCTTTTGATTTCACAACATCCTTCCATCCAACCAAACTATTTGGAGAGCCCCAAAGAAAATGTCTGATTATTCTCTCTATCCTATTTAGTACAGTCATGGGAACTTTTACCATTGTGAACCAGAATGTAAGAATACCATAAACCCCTAACGATATCAATTCAAGTTGACCTGCAAATGAGAGGAGTTAAGAAGACCAAATTGCTAAGATATGAGTAATTTTGTTAACCAGGGGCAAAAACTTATCAGATGCCAGTCTCTTGCTTCCCACCAAAATTCCTAGTTATTTGATAGGGGGGACACCAGCCAGAAAGGAATTAAAGCACCCTCTTTATCTCAGTCAACTAATTTGTTGATATTCCCACTAAGAACAGGTTGGACTTTTGGGTGTTGACCTTCAACCCAAATGCATTACCAAATTCATCTAGAACCTTCTTGATGGTTCTGGCTGTAATCAAATCTCCATGGCCCAGAATGAGGAGATCATCCGCAAAAATCAAGTGAGTGACCTTGTGACGCATGTTTTCTTTGCATGCAAAATAAATCTCCAAGTATTAAGGATATCAATTGCAACTTAAGCAAGCGACCAAGTTAAATATCGAACCCAAAGGACGGCGTATTATCAATTTAATTATTCACTAAATTAATTAAGACGAAAGGCAATTAAGTTTGAGGTTTGATTATCAACTACTAAGCAATTAATTAAAATAACAAATAAATAAACAACACTAGAAAAATACGAAAATGTCTCAAGAATGACAATAGGTAGCTCTAGGGTAATCCAGTTTTACTACTTAACTTCCCTTTCAAGTGCAGGCCGACTCTGCCTTGTGGACTATGGACGCATCATTAAACCATGCAAATCTACTCTATAGACACAAGTAAATATGTGTGTAACACGTGTGAATAACCTCAGAGAAAGAGATATAATTTCACCCACTTTCTAGGTACTATCAATATCAATTATTTCTCACATCTGGAATCTAACCCGATATGATTTTCTTTTATAGGTACTATAAAATTACCCTCTTTATCCTGCTTACTAATCTGAATTCAATTCAATTAATAAACATTCATATATGATAGTTCTAATGAAACTTCTGAGTCTCCTTACTTAGAATCATAACATGGAATCCTATTCAACAGTGAACACACTCAATCTACAACCAAGATATATATCCAGACTCTATATACCAATTGAAGATATACAAAATGATCGTGAATATGGATTAAGAAAGCACAATCACATATAAAATCAATCCACAAGTAGTGTTGTACGGAGAACACACAAGAGAGTTTAATTAATTCATAAAACCTTCAAAATCCTAGATCAACCAAAATGGTTCTAGCACATGATGTTGCGAAGAACAATCATGGGGGTTGGATAGATCTTACCCATATGTCTGGAAAATATAAGATAAATTAGGAAACTAATAAAACCCTAGATGCGGGAGTCGTCGCGTCCTTCTCCGTCTTGAATCCTCCTATTGATTCTCCTCTTGATTCCACAGACACTTCAAAGTGATTGATGGATGGAGAAAATGATGTGGATGATGGTTGGGGTGATCCCCCCTTGTGGGGTGTAGGATGATTGTGATGCGGTGTCTTCTCACATGAATAATGATGTAAAATATATATAGGTGTGAGAAGGAAATTAAATAAGGAAATAAAAGATATGGGTGAATCATGTAGGATTATGTGATAAGGAGATTAATTATACTCCAAAAAATAGGTAATTTTCGGAAATTTTCAGAAATTCTTAGAAATTCTCGCTGGCATCTGCGCGACTTCACAATTTTGAGCATAACTTCCTCGTTCAAACTCCGATTTGAGTGATTCTTGTGCTCACGTGATTCTCTCTTCCTTGGCTTTCTATCCTTATAAAAAACTCACCAAAAGTTCAATATTTGTATATATAATAAGTCATGTAAAGTGAATAGTAGTGCTGAGTAGAAACAGCTTGCGCAACGTCATAATTTTGATCATAACTTTCTTGTTTAGACTTCGATTGAGGTGTTTCTTATGCCAAAACGACCCACTCTTTTGTGAATTTCCAACCATGTATCACACTTTTATTTTTGAGCTCCATACGAACACAAACAATTACACAAGTTGGACGTGCATTTTTCAGCATTCTTGCACAAGTTGCACCTTTTCTCCAACTTTGCACTGTTGATCCTTTTTCCACCTAAAATAAAATAAAACACCTTAAACACACCTTTTTCACATATATCAAATATGAGACACTAGTGCTAATATATGACAATAATTCTCATCAAAAAAGTGTTAAATTGAATACTAAAACACACTTATTTTCACTCTCATCACCTTGTTCCTAGCACATAGTTTAGAATGGTATCTCAGATTCTTATTTCTTTATTCTTTCAAAAGCACCCTAGAGAAGTACTCTATGCATATGATGAAAAGAAGTGATGATATCGGATCTCCTTGCCTCAAACCCCTTTTGCCTTTGAAGAAGCCTTCCGGATGTCCAGTAATAATGAGATAATAAGAAAGGGTTGTAATACATTGATCAATCCAATCAATGAACTTCTGTGGAAATCCCATCAATTGAAGGAGTCTTATTAGGATTTTCAAATTGACAGTGTCATACGCTTTCTTGATATCCACTTTTACTGCCAACCAAGGGGAGATGTTAGTGGCTTTGCATCCATATCTGAGGAATACTTCCTGGGCTATGAAGACGTTGTCTTTCATATATCTTCCTTAATGAATCCACTCTAAGCTAGATCGATGATATCAGGAAGCCATTTCTTCAGTCTCTGAGCTATTATTTTGGATATGATTTTGTAGATAGTATTACAGCAAGAGATCAGTCTGTAATCTCCAACAGTTGGCTGAAATGGAGTTTTAGGAATAATTGAGATGAATGTGGCATTAATCTGCGTCAAATTTTTTCCTTTCCTAAAAAATTCATGCATAGCCAGTAGCACTTCCTTACCAACCACATTCCAAGCTTCCACAAACAATCGAGTGGTGCACCCATCTGGCCCTGGAGCCTTGCTTTTGTTGATCTTTCTCAGAGCTTGTACAATGTCCTCATCTGTGACCTGTTCGATTAACTCCTGACCAGCTTTCGAATTCAATAGGGATCCCATTCACACAATTTCCTCTTGAACATTAGCACTAGTCTCAGATTCTGTTCTAAGAATACCTACGAAGTGTTAACAAGCTCATTAACCATATCCTTATGAGTGTTGGTCTATCCATTCTCCAAATGAACTGAATTGATGAAGTTCCTGGATTCATTCCTTTTGATCATGGAATAGAAGTATGCCGAGCTTTTGTCTTGGGACCTGATGTATTTGCTCTTCAACATCTGAGTGACGAAACTGTTTTCACAGGTTTCCAAGTGTGTCACTCTACAAAGAGTCTTTTTTAATTTTCCCTAGTCTGATTCATTGTGCATTTCATCCATACAATTCTTCTATAATCTCTCCAAGTCTTCCTTTTCTCTGGATAACCTTCAGATATATGGCCTGAATTCATTCATGTTGAGTATCTTAAGAGGTTGTTTCAACTGTTGAAGCATTTTGCATAATGTGAATTGCCTCGTTCCCTCCACCTTTGGATTCCAATTGTTGTGTACAATATTCAGGAAATCTGGATGTTGAGTCCAACTATTCAAGAATTTGAATGGTCTAGGAGATGGGGTCCGTTGTTGGAGGAACTTGGTGATGGCAGGACAATGGTCAGAGGAGCTCCCTTGTGGGAGAAATTCAGTTTCCACTGCCCATCCTTGGCTCCTCCAAAGTTGACAACATATTACTCTATCAATCTTACTCCAAGTACGACCGTTGGTCCAGGTGAAGAAGCAGCCTTTAGTGAGAGTATCTTAGAGGCCCAAAATGTCACAGGTATCTGAGAATTTGTTCATACCCGGGTTGTTTGAGTGGTCTGATCTCTCCGTAGGATATCTAGGAGTTAAAGTCTCCAGCGACTAACCAAGGAAGAGATTTATCATGAATGCTAGATGGTAAATCCATTTCACTAAACCGTTTTGATCCAAATACAACCAAAATCTGTACTGAATTGTACCGAATTATGAGAAAATTAAACCGGCACCGTGCCCAATTTTAGTACTATACTGGATATCCTATTTTTAATTCGTACCGAACTTTCGATAAGGACGTTTTCAAAAATCCATATTGTACCAAACCGTGCACTCCCCAACTGGCAACATTGAGTCAAGGTAGGAGGTCTGCGACTATATACAACTTCAAAAGGAGTACATCCAGTGGCGGACGCAAGATTTCCGTCGAGGGGGGCCCAATTTTTCTCATACAATAGTTCGTGTTTTTTGTTCTACAAAATTTAAGAAGAATTATTTTATTTACCAACTTTTATTAACATTTTTCTAAAGATGTTTTATTATTTTTAATTGTATTATGTAAGAGTCACATCCGCTTCTTCCTTATTTTTATAAGAAAATTTATGGGCTTTTTAATTAATTAGGCATAAAGTATATATTTTGAAAGCCCAATGTTAATATTACCCCCCACTAATACTTTTATCCGGGAACCAAAAAAATACAAACATTTCTTATTTTTAAAAGTAGCTAATGATTACAGTGATATTATTAATGAATAAAAAGGTAATTAAAATTCATGAAAATTGATAACATGAGCTAATAGACACAAGTTTGTAAGAACAAGTGCATACTGCGGCCAATACATTTAAAGATTATATTTCATCAATTGGTGTATCATTTTTAAATACTCAAATTTATGATACCATAAAAAATGAGGGTAATATATTAAAATCACATTTTTCATTCAATCAAATGTATAATAGTGGGGGTAATATTGTTTTAGTACATCCGAATGCCAACTTGTAAAGTCACATCGTAAATAAGTTTCCAAGCATCTATTCAAAACCTCAAACTGACCATCCATCTCCGAGTGGTAAGCCAAGCTCATCCGTAACTGAGTGCCCGTAGCATTAAACAATATTCTCTAGATGAGACTCAGTAAAATTTGATCTATATCTAAAACAATCGAACAAGGAAGACCATGCAACGGCACAAATCTCTCAGGCAAACAACACTGCCCTCGAGTTGTAAACCGATGTCTAAGGCCCATAAAATGAGCAGCCTTTGACAGCCAATGAATCACATCTAGGATTTGATAATATCCACTCACATCCTCCCGTATAGCCTCCGGAATTGGCAGAGGTTGGAGCAGTCAACCGGAGCACGTATATCCGCATTATTACGTGACATACCAAACACTCAGCCAGAAATCTAACAATTACTATGGTAGGCCCTGGCATGGCCACCTTTCAGACCTGAATGGAACTGCACCAAGATTGAATGACAAAAGAGGCTTACTATAGTTGAAGGAATGAGTATATATTCCTTGGAATTTGAGAATATTCATCTATTTTTAATTCTCCATTGAACTATCGTTTTTGTTGATTCAGATTTGATTTAATTATAAGTTCGATCCTGATTTGATTTTATCTCATCCAATGAGTTTGGCTTTGACATTTTTGGGTTGGAGGCCTCTTCTTGGGTCTGTATAACTTAAATAGACCAAAATAAATAATGATAATTATCAATTATATACTCATTATTTTAAAAATTAATCTATTAAATTCCCCCAAAAATAAATAATTAGTTAATATTCAATATAAACGTATTTATATATAATAATCGATAAATTTAATTAGACTACGCTTGGAACTCTCTTCACCCAATTCATTCACTATATTATCTTAGCAAGTAAAAAGAGTTTGTAAGGTGTAGCGGAAACAAGGAGCAACACCCAGGTTAAGTTGTTGCATTACGAATGCTAGACTTAGCCTTTGATTTTCAAATACAGAAAAAATTAAAAGTAGTTAAAACCAAAATTCATACCAAATACAAAGGAGAATTATGCTATGATGGTTCCACAAAAGTTAAATCAAGAATGAAACAAAAAAACAATACCTGAGGCCGCAAATCGTAACTCCTAAGCAGAGAAACCAATTGTTGCCCCACCTGTGAAGTGAACAAAGGAAAAGGTCCTCAGTATAATCGAAAAAAGATATTAAAGACAGCAATTGAATAGAATAGATCACTGGGCTATACATTGTGTGACCTAGAGAAGCCTCAGGAAATCAACTATGGAGCAATAACTAACACCTCCTAAGCTTTAGACTTTTTTAGCAAAAAATAATTCAGATTTTTAATACCTCCCTAGTTTTAATAATTACCTTGCAGTCATTTAATAATTTAGTTATCTTATACAATTAATCCTTTTGTCCTGAAATCATCTTATTTCTCAATATAAGAAAGCTAATCATGATAGGAAATTAAGTTCAAAAAAATGAAAGAAATTTTCTAATATGATAAATCTCAAAGTCTAAGTTGAAGTCAGATTGAGAAACAAATAGTTAGCTACATTTTAATGCAATGGATGTACTTTCTCAGCAAGTATAGATGTTTAGTAACTTCATAAAAAACTTTTTTAATGGAAAATAAATTATATTATTATAGTTATATAGTATGGAAAAAGTACGTTGAGGAATCTAGCTTAAAAACAATATAATGCCAAACATTAGAAAACATTAAACTTCTATAATTAGAGACCTATCAAGTAACGTTCAACAATTAACAATCTCACACCTCGTCTATGAACTCTTCCAAATCCTCAAGACTGCGACAAACCATGGATTAAGGCTGCAACTATCTGAGTTATTGGTTATAAAATGATCACTTAATATGTATATTGCCAGCTGCAACTAGGAAACAATCATGTTGTTTGATTCTAACTATATGAAATTGTAAATTTCTGGCCTTAATGCTTCATACCTACTTCTTCTTATTCTTACCTTTTTCTTTTTTCCTCTCATAGGCAATGTAATCAAGTTTTTTCCCCTTTTCATTGTCTTACATGGTATAAGATGATACGAAATAATAGAGAGTTAAGAAGTTAACAAAGTCAGGAGATAGTAGTGATATTGACTCAACCGCTTGTGAACCAATCTACACTAAAACCTCAGAAGAAACATTAAGACTTTCACTAATGCTAGGAATATATATGGTATAGATTCAAAGTCTGGTGGTTGCTCCAAATAAATAGTATTAACAAGATCACCATGGAGAAAGGCATTCTTGATTTCTAACTGGTCTAAAAGCCAGTGATAAGTGACTGGAAATGAAATCATGAGGCGAATAGATGTAAGCTTGGTAACTGGTGAAAGCTGCCAGAATAATGCCACCATCAGAACAATATAGAAAACAGAGTTCAAACTTACTTTGCTTCATATCAAACTTCTTGACAGCACGAGTAAATGTACCAAACCATGAGGACTCTGTTTGAAACCACACAAAGACTAGTGAATACAGTATACCTTATGACTCTACCCTGACCAACAAAGCTTGGTTGTTGCTCCAGATCAATGGTATCGTTCACCAAACATCTTGTGTTGACACATCATCTCAAAATGGTGTGGCTACACGAAAAAATAGGCATCTTATTGAAACTGCTAAAGCCTTACTATTTTCCATGCATATTCCGAAAACCTTTTGAGCTAATGCAATGTACATTGTTGCTTTCTCATCAATCGCATGCCCTCTTCCATTTTTTCAAGGAGAGACGCCAATTCATGTTCTTCTTCAATCTCACTCTCAGTTTTCTATTGATCCCAAGATATTCAGTTATTCATGTTTTGTCAGGGATGTTTAGCCACATGTCACGAAACTAGACCCGAAATCATCGAAGTGCGTTCTTGGGTTATTCAAGGGTACAAAAGAGGTATCAGTCTTTCTACCCTAGTCTCAACAAGCACCTTGTGTCTACTGATATTGTCTTTTATGGAAATTACACCTTTCTCTGATCCTCCCACCAAGGAGGAAGATACAGACTTTCTGATATACACTATTCCTCTTTCTGTTGTTCCTCCATCTTCATCCAGTAGACATCCTATCTCACACACACATACTCTCGTCATCTGAAACTTCCATTCCCACTACTTCTGATTTGGTTCCTACACTACCACCTTCACGTCTTGATCAGCCAATATCTTCGTCAACAAATCTTTCTTTTAAGTGATTAATTTTCCCATTACCCTTCACAAAGGTAAACGTTCATGCACTTATCCAATTTCCTTATTTGTTTCATATAATCATTTCTTCATTTCTTCTCAATTTTTGTTGCATTTTCATATCTCGATATTTTCCCGAAAACTGTTAATGAAGCTTTGGCTGACTTTAGCTTACTTGTTTACAATTCATGCCTTTTTTTTTCACCACATTTGAGGTTCAGGCATCACAGATCAGAGCTGCCTAATCCAAATTTTCCCACTAGTGTATTTGAAATTTATAACGAGCAGAAATTTTCACATATAAAAGCTTTCAGTCTTAGCTACTAGTGAGGTCAGAAATTTTTCTAGTAATCTGAGAAGTAGACACACAATGCTAGCATCTATCTGCTGATGTGCCTAATCAAACAAAAATCTATTGCACCAGTATTGCCTTATCATAGGACGAAATTCAAACAAGGAATCATTCTCTTGAACTAGTTGAATTCCAAATCTACAAACACAATTATCAAAACTACGGAAGAAAAACAACAAATAGAAAAAGTGTGCATGGGGAAAAAGAAAAAATGTAGTCATGCTTTCAAATAAAATATTCACCTATACAAGTGTCCAACAACATATTACAGAAGATTACAGCAAAGGGAAGTGAAAAGAATTAGTAAAGTATAAGGTTCATTTCGTACCAATGTGTTGATAATTGATGCATATTCTAGAACTTTATAGAAATCAGCTATTAAATTGATTATTAAGAATAATCTGGAATATGTAAAGAAGGGCATAGTTATCCTAATGTAAAATATAGGATGTGCTAGAAGGTTCTAGGTTGTGGATAGGAACAAAATGTCGGCTAAGTGAACCGACCTCCACTACTATAAATTGTTGTGATGAGCTTTTGTATATTGCAATCCAGAATCCATAAATACAACTATTCCCAATTAAATCTCTGCTCCACTTCATTATCCTATTAATAATTATCTACATCCATTTTCTAATCACTACCAACATCTACTTTAAAGCACCCATTAACAACCCCACGCCACATCATTTATTTCCTTCATCCATTTTTTATTTTAAATACCAACAGTGGTATCAGAGCCCGGTTAGTTCATTAACTGGGTTAAAATAAGCTTCCGCAAATTACTACCCAAAACTTTCACTACACTACCCAAACCATTTCTAAACCCCAAAAAATGTCCTCTCTATCCAATACCCACCAAATCCCAATCCCAACCTTTTCAGGTGAAGGATACAACTATTGGGCCATCAAAATGAAGACATATTTTATGTCTCAAGTCCTATGGGAGATCGTCGACAAGGGGTACACTATCCCCGCAGATATATCATCCTTGTCTAGTACAGACAAAGAAAAACTAGACAAAAACACGGAGAAGGACAACTTGGCGCTTTATATTCTACAAATGGCTGTGGCGGAGTCTCTATTTCCAAGGATCATTGGAGCGAAGACATCCAAGGAGGCCTGGGATATTCTAATGGAGGAATATCAAGGAAGTGACAAGGTACGAAATCTAAAACTCCAAACTCTTAGGAGAGATTTAGTAAATATGAAAATGAAAGAATCTGAGACCGTAAAAGATTACTACACTCAACTAAGAGAAGTAGTAAATCAACTAAAATCTTATGGGGAAGATATGACAGATAAGAAAATAGTAGAAAAGATTTTAATATCTCTCCCTACTAAATACAATCCAATAGTCACTACTATAGAAGAGACTAAAGATATAGAAAAATTGGCAGTGACAGATTTATTGGGTTCTTTAGAAGCATATGAGAAAAGACTGAGCATAAATGAAGATGAAAATGTGGAAAATGCTTTTCAGTCTAAACAAAAAATACAGTCTCAGAATTATAAAATCGGGGGGAGAAAAATTGGAGAAAATAACAATAATAGGAAAGAAAAATATTCCCCATGTGGAGTTTGTAAAAGAACCAATCATCTTGAAAAAGATTGTTGGTACCGAGGTAAATCACAATGCAAAAGTTGTGGGAGATTTGGACATCTGGAGAAAAATTGTCACTCCAAGAAAGATCACCAGGCCAACTACACTGAAGAAAGAGAAGATGTAGATAATCTCTTCTATGCGAACCATGTCGCATCAGAAGTGAAAAACGATACATGGTACGTAGACAGTGGGTGCAGCAACCACATGACTAGAGATGAGAAGATCTTTCAAAATATTGACAAAAATACCAAATCTCAAGTGAAGCTGGGCAACGGAGACCTGGTGGAAGTTGAAGGAAAAGGCACGATAGCTGTCAACACAAGGAGAGGTACGCGGTACATCCATGATGTGCTATTGGTATAAAAACTACGCACTAATCTGCTAAGCGTGGGTCAAATGATAGAGAAAGGATACTCTCTAGTTTTCAAAGGTGACTCATGCACCATTTATGACAAGACGAACAAAAATCAAGTGATCGCTGAAGTCAAAATACAGCATCAAAGGAACTTTCCAATCCAATGGAGCTATGCGGAGACAGCACTAAATGCCCAAGAAGATCAAACTTGGCTATGGCACTGGAGGTTCGGGCACTTCAACTTCTACGGGCTAAAACTACTTCAACAAAAGAATATGATGAGAGATCTTCCACAAATCCAACGAAAGAAGGATATATGCGAAAAATGCATGGAAGGCAAGCAGCACAGGAAGACGTTTCCATCAGGACAAGCACGGCAAGCCAAACAAGCTTTGGAGCTGGTTCATACAGATGTATGCGGGCCAATGAGGACGCCAACATTCGAAAAGAACAGGTACTTCATTCTCTTCATTGACGACTACATAAGAATGACTTGGGTGTACTTTATGATAGAAAGATCAGAAGTCTTCTCTATCTTCAAGAAGTTCAAAAATCTAGTGGAGAACCAAAGCGGCCATAAAATCAAGGTTCTACGCAGAGATAGAGGGACAGAGTACACATCCAAGGAGTTCAACAAATTCTGTGAAGAAGAAGGAGTCAACCATCAGCTAATTGTTGGCTACGCTCCAGTACAAAATGGAGTCTCAGAAAGAAAGAACAGGACTGTAATGGAGATGGCAAGAACAATGCTAGCAGAGAAAGGCATGCCTAAGGTATTCTGGGCAGAGGTTGTCTACACTGCAGTCTACTTGCTGAATAGGTGTCCAACAAAGGCAGTACAAAATAAAACACCAGTTGAAGCCTGGAGTGGACAGAAGCCATCAGCAAAACATCTAAGAGTTTTTGGGAGTATTTGCTATGCGCACATTCCAAAAGAGAAGAGACATAAACTGGAGGAGAAGACCGAGAAGTGTATATTTCTCGGATACAGCACTCAGTCTAAAGGCTATCGACTCTACAGTCTCAAGACAAAGAAGCTAATCATCAGTCGAGATGTCGAGTTCGATGAAAATGCCTCGTGGAACTGGGATGAAAAAATAATTGAGAAGAAAAATATCATGATGCCATAAATACGACGACCTAGTGAGCATCAAGAAGTTGAAGAAGAAGAACTAAAAACTTCAGAAGAGTCTCCACCTCCAAGTCCAGAAGCTTCAACACCTCAAGTTCCAGAAGGACCTGCCCCAGATGAAACACCGAGAAAGGTGAAGTCACTAAGAGAAATTTATGAGACATGCAACTTTGCAGCCATCGAGCCAGCAAGCTTTGAAGAAGCCGTCAAAGAAAAAGAATGGGTCAAAGCAATGGAAGAAGAGATCAAGATGATCGAAAAGAACAACACATGGGAGTTGGCGGATCTACCAAGCAACAAAGAAGTCATTGGAGTTAAGTGGGTCTATAAGACTAAACTTAATCCAGATGGCTCAATCCAGAAACACAAGGCAAGACTAGTAGCCAAATGTTACTCACAACTACCAGGGATCGACTACAACGAGACATTTGCTCCAGTAGCTCGTCTGGATACTATAAGGGCTCTCATCGCACTAGCATCTTAGAAGAAATGGAAGATATACCAACTGGATGTCAAGTCAGCATTTCTGAATGGGTACCTTGAAGAGGAGATCTATGTCGAACAACCTCAAGGTTTCGTGGCAGTATGACAGGAAGACAAGGTGCTAAGACTACGAAAGGCCCTGTACGGGTTAAAACAAGCTCCACGGGCCTGGTACAGTCGCATAGATGATTTCTTCATCAACAAGGGATTCAAGAGAAGTGAAAGCGAGCCAACTCTCTACATCAAGACCCAAGGTAACAATAAAAGACTAATCGTTTCCTTATATGTTGATGATCTTATCTACACAGGGAACGATGAAGATATGATCAAAGACTTCAAAGCAGTCATGATGAAGACATTTGAAATGACAAACCTCGGACTGATGAACTACTTTCTCGGTATCGAGGTAAGTCAAAAAGAAAATGGGATATTTATCTCGCAGAGAAAATATACAAATAATTTGCTACAGAAGTTCAAGATGGAAAGATGCAATCCTGTAGCAACCCCCCTTATCACAAATGAGAAGTTCTGCAAAGAAGATGGCGCTCCAAAGGCGGATGAATCAACATACAGAAGCCTCATTAGAAGCCTGCTATATATAACAGCTACAAGGTTGGATATCATGTATGCGACGAGTCTACTATCAAGATTCATGCAGAGTCCAAGCCAAGTCCACTATGGAGCTGCAAAGAGGATACTGAGATATCTACAAGGAACTAAAGACTATGGCATTTGGTATGAGCCACAAGAAAACTCAACGCTAGTTGGATACACTGACAGTGACTGGGCCGGATCAACAGATGATATGAAGAGTACTTCAGGCTATACATTCTCACTCGGCTCAGGAGTATTCTCATGGGCATCTAAAAAGCAAGACTGTGTCGCACAATCTTCAGCAGAAGGAGAGTACATAGCTGCCACACTAACAGTAAGCCAAGCTATTTGGATACGACGGATTCTCAACTATATGGGAGAACATCAGGAGAATTCTACAGAGATCTACTGCGACAACAAGTCAGCAATAGCAATGGCAAAAAATCCCATACAACATAGCAGGACAAAACACATCTCCATCAAATATCACTTCCTATGAAAAGCAGCTAATAATGGAGAAGTCAAGCTCAAGCACATTGGAACAGAAGAACAACTAGCGGATATATTCATAAAAGCTCTATCGAGATCAAGATTCGAGTTACTACGAGAGAAGCTCGGAATTAACCGAATATGCATCAAGGGGGAGTGTTGATAATTGATGCATATTCTAGAACTTTATAGAAATCAGCTATTAAATTGATTATTAAGAATAATCTGGAATATGTAAAGAAGGGCATAGTTATCCTAATGTAAAATATAGGATATGCTAGAAGGTTCTAGGTTGTGGATAGGAACAAAATATCGGCTAAGTGAACCGACCTCCACTACTATAAATTGCTGTGATGAGCTTTTGTATATTGCAATCCATAATCCATAAATACAACTATTCCCAATTAAATCTCTGCTCCACTTCATTATCCTATTAATAATTATCTACATCCATTTTCTAATCACTACCAATATCTACTTTAAAGCACCCATTAACAACCCCACGCCACATCATTTATTTCCTTCATCCATTTTTTATTTTAAATACCAACACAATGAAAGAAACTTCAAATATATGTAGATAGCAAAAGTTTCCATATACTGCCGAACTGAAGGTAAGTTGTTCCTCTACAAACACAGGAGAATATATATCAGTATATAAACAATTGAAATAGTAGAAACTGATGTTATATAGAAAAACATATGCACTAAGATTTGTAACAATTCTTTCATCAAAAAATATCAAGCATAAGAGTTCTCTGAAAGGGTCTAAAAAATTCTTCAATAAAGAATCCCAATAATTAGGTGTTGCAAAATTGCCAAACGATAAACCACAATATATAGTTGAATAAACATGAAAATGGGCAGTAAAACATCACTCCGTTCGTCAGCACAAGGCAAAAAGTTTAACCCACCCTCGCTATCATTTTATAGGAGCATGTACATATAGTTTGTTCATTGAAAATTATACAAAATAAAAATAACAGGAATTAGTTATTGAAATTAATACTCCCTCCGTCCCAAAAATGATTGCACACTTTCCACATTTATCCGTCCCAAAGTAGATTGCATCTTCCAAAAAAGAAATATCACATCAATCCCCACCCCTAAAAGTTCATCTTAATTACAACTTTACCACACTCACCTAACACACATAACATACTTTATAATTTATTTATTATCTAAAAATACCACAATACCCCTAAAAAGTCAACATTTCTTAAAGTCCGATCTACAGTAACAGTGCAATCAATTTTGGGACGGAGGGAGTATTAATTATCAGCAATCCTCCTTTTCTAAATAAACATTAGATTAGATTTTGAAATTGAAAAAATTTTCCCATAAAATCAACGACAGATTGAAAATAAGACAGAAACAAGTTTTCAAAGTTGGAAATATGTTCCTTGATCAGCAGTCAGCAATTTTCCTACTACGACCTGATAATTTTATGTGCAATTGTGCATGTGAATATGGCTCCTTGCAGCGGAAACAAAGCCCTTGAGATCGAAGATCCCGGAATTCTTCTTGAGATATTTGACGAGATTGGCGAGACCCCTGGTTTACTGAAGGAGTACCAATATCATATGAATGCTGCGAAGAGAGAGCATTGCTGGCTAATTTGCTGACTTAGGAACTTCGCTGAGACCCCAAAAATCCTGGTTTAGGAGGAAGAATTCCTGTTGAAGTTGTGTGTTGCGAGGATAGTATAGTTCTAGCACCGAAATACGGGCGAACAGATGCTGAACGAGGCTGAAGATGCGGGTGTGAATCAGATAACTCAGCCTCAATCTCACGAACGATGTGCATCGTTGTGGAAATATCTTCGGCATCCTTGGAGCAGATGCGTAGCCTGATGTCATTCCAAAGACCATGTAAAAATAGACCCAATGCATCTGAGTCAGATAGGTAAGGAACAACAGCCAACCGTGAGATAAAACAATTAACATACTCGTCAACAGTCGAAGTTTGACGAGTTAAGGCTAATTCTTCACAGGGGTTGGTACGAGGATCTGAGCCATACTATTTCATAAGTTCCATGGAGAATCTTGACAAGCTAAGGTTGGGGAGGCGACCTCTTAGCCATTGCAGTCAATGGAGGGCAGGGCCTTCCATTGCAACTAATGCATACTCCAAGCGCATATCATCTGTAGTCTTCTCAATGCAAAAGAACTGTTCCGCTCTTGAAAGCCATGAAGAAGGGTCGACACCTGAGAAAAGAGGCAAATCAATCCTAGGAGTCGGGCTTTGAGGAATACTCGAGCGAGATTCCACGAATGGTGTAGAGGACATATTGTCTTGAGAAGTGCCTTCCGAAGTAGTAGCTTTCCCGATCGATAAGGCATGTAACATTGATTGAATATCAGTAATGGAAGATGTTAAAGAAGCAATCGATCCCTTGACATCGAGCAAACCTGTGTCCAGATTGCGCTCTAATGATTCCATCCTCTTCTCCAACACTGTGATGCAGTTTTTCGTTCTCGTCATAAGGCCGGCAGGTCGGACCAATTTGTTAGAGTTAAGGAGATGAATCACCACTGAACTCGGATTTCTCCGCCCACACCGATAGTTGGCTGAATACAAGTTTTCAGAAGAATAAAGAATGACCGTCCATTTCCTATTGCAATGGCATTTATAATTTTAATTTGACTCCTAGAATGATGGGCCTTCTTTTCCAGATAAAGACAATTCCAGCCCAAAATAATAATAATAATTAATTAGTTACTGGGCTGGCCCTTCAACCTTTTCTTGCGTCTACTGTAAACTACAGGTATATCAATCTCCATGAAAATAAGCTAGTTTTCAGGTATTAAATCAGTTGGTAATTATACTTTTCTCGGAGGTAATTTAGTAACTTGGAAAGTAAAAAGTGGGCTTTTGTGACTGGGCTGCTAAGTTGCTAAAATCAAACATCAAGACATATCAGATACCATTAGTGAAATCATATTAGTTAAGAGAACTAAAATGATTTGGTGAATTGTCATAATCAAGCAGCAATTTGTATTGCAAGTAACCATGTAAATGTCTTCCATGAAAAAAAGAAATATAAGCCATTTCATGAAAATGTTGTTACTTGTTACTAGTAAAAGGATTTGCTAGCATGTTCACCAAGGCTTATAAGAAAGATAATATCTCTAGTTTGAGTGACATTGCGACAAGCTTCACATGATGTACATTTACGCTTCCGCCAGAGGCGGAGATTTTAGCTCAATACAAGCTTTCCTTGTCCTGTATTTAACGCCATATTAAGCTACCAGCATCTAGCTTTTAGATGAGATGATCATTAGACATTCTATTTTCTCTGATTACAATTAATCAGGAATTGAATATTTTTCTCAATTTTTGCAAATATTAATACAAGAGAGACATTAAGCAAGCATGAAACATATTAACTCCGCGCACAAAAATACACGAAATACTTCTGGGAAGAGGGAGTATATTACTTCACTTTTAGTGCAGAGATAAAAGTTACTGATGAGGATAACCCATTTATACTACAAATATGATATACTTCACTATTAGTGCACAGAAAAGAGGGTGAAATCTTATTTCGTTCTTAATCAAATGCCACCCATTTCGTTCTTATTTCACTAACCATTAGGCATCTCCTCCTACACATGCTTTAACCGACATCTTTAAGCCACTAATGGGCATTTCATAGTATCACACTCCAAATTTTTACCAAGAAAAATTTGTATAGTATTTTGAAATAGAATATTAAATAGGGCATGACTAAAATTATGCATTTAACAAGTAGGAAGTAATTTGGAAACAAGGAGGAAATAGAAATGGGCTTAGTCCTATAAGTTTCAGCAAACTTTAAAACAAGTTATCTTGCAAAGTGAAAAGTTAGCAAATAAGCAGAAAGTCCCGCAAGTTTTTTTTAAAAAAAACTTTAGCAAACAATTTAAGCAAAGGATTTAGATGAGGGATAGATCCTTTAAGTTCTGCAAATTTTTATTTTAAAATATCAAATAAAGTATTATTGCAAAAGCTTTGAGAGTAAAGGACTGCAAGTTTATTCCCAAAAATCCATGCCATGCAAACATACAGGACTTGTCATTCATAAACCAAAATTAAAGTAGAATTATTTGCAAAACTTCTGCAGGACTTTAGAGGAAGGACAGTAAGTTTAATTTCATAAATTCTTGACTACTTAAAACATGCAGGACCTATAAAACGTTTAATAAATAAACCAAACATGCTGGAATGCATTTCTACTCCTTCTAAATAAATGAACAGGTGACACAGCATAGAGAGTATAGACCAAGGGTCGGTCCTGTAAATTTTTACAAAAGATCTCTAAGGCTTTATCCAACTGGCAGGTTAAGGAAAACAATTCAAACTTGAACACTCATATGTATAACCTGAAACCACCGACTCCACCCCACTATACTGCCCAAAGTGCCAGCCCATTTTCAAACCATGAAAATAATTTAATTATTGGCTTGTGTGCTTGTACTTCAAAGTACAAGTCATTCACCAACCTAACCCACAAATGTAAGCAAGCATGTGACCAAATTAAGGAGGTAAACCTTAGCAGCAAAGTTATATTTGGATTCTTCCATGTACAGCCACCAAAATTCACACACTAACTTATTAGCGCACCGCTTTTGTCCACAATAAACAACAACATGCAATAAACTAAATAATCACACTAACTTATACGAATAGCCCCTGGCACTCTTTTAAAACATAATACCAAATCAAATTTATCCAAATAATATCACTGAAGGAATTTTCAGAATACTCTGCCCAAAACAGAGGCACAAACATGCAAATTATCATACTAAAGGTTTAGTAAAATTATCGAATTAAAAATGAGCATGCAGTCTATGAACTGCAACTTATCAAAATGTTTATTTAGTCTCCTCGCCTACGCACCTCCGCTTGTACGCTTACGCCATGCTTAACCTGAGATAAAATTAATTATCGGGGTGAGCAACCACAAGCTCAGTGAAGACTCTATCATGCTTACATATGTCAAGTATATCATGTGCGAGAATTTAATTCACTTACTATACAATCTTATCATGTCAAAATAAGGCACCTTTCGGCCCTTATCCATGTAACTTTACGATATCGCGTTTCATTAGTAAGGCACTCCTTCACAGCCCTTACCCATGCTATAGTATGGCACCATTACAGCCCATACCCATGCTATAGTATGGCACTAGTGCAGCCCATACCCATGCCATGTATAATTTCTTGAGTGCAAGTACAATCACAGTGTGATAACAATTTCCAATCAACTTCAACTTTCACATATGAATATAATTCAACATACATAAGATGAGAAAATCCCCACTTTAAACTCTTGTGTAGTCTTATGCTTGCGTACTAACGTCACGATCGGAGTCTCCTTCGAAGCCTATAATTACATGATCGATCGTTACTATTTTAATGTTGAAATACTATCATACAACAAATCTGAAATTTTCGTAAGGATTGCAGACTAGTACTATTAGGGTTAGGGTTTATAGAAGAAGCAGAAAAGAAAACGAAAAGAATAGGTTTCAGTCTTACGATGAACGTAGGAAGAATAGGAAAAGAAAAGAAAAGAAAAGGAATGAAAAGAAAGAAGAAAGAAAGAAGAATAGTGTTTTAACCTTTTTTTCCTGTAGCAGCGTACGAAAGAATATCGTGTGTGGAATAAGATTGCAGTAGCAGTATGAGACTTATACTTCTACGGCTGAAATAAAATCAAGTAGACATCCTCTCATAGGATTTAACAAATTTTCCTAGATTAGGGGAGTTGATAAGAGGAAAATATATCTTCTTTAATGAAGATCACAATCTGTTTCTTAAGGAGCAAGAAAAATCTTATCCTGCTTCAGTTTGATCTCACGGTCGATAGAAGTAGGGAATGGGCTGGGCTTTGATGATTGGGCCATGGCTTAAACTTACGGGGAGTTACATCCTACCCTCCTAATAAAAATTTCGTCCTCGAATTCTCTAATGATATAAATCTCTTACCCGAAATGAAGAAAAAAGGGTATCTTGCTTGAATTTTGTCTTTCTTTTCCCATGTAGCCTCATCTTCCGTATGTCGACTCCATTGAACTTTGACAAGTGGCACATCATGATTTCGAATCCTTTGGACCTTTTGATCCAAAATGGACACAGGTTCTTCTTCATATGTCAGGTCCTTGCCAATCCCCAATGTCGAGAAGTTCACAACATGCCTAGGATCATGAACATATTTCCTCAATATCGAAATGTGAAAAATATTGTGCACGGAGGATAACTTGGGTGGCAACGCCAAACGATAGGCTAGATCTCCAACTCTATCAAGAATTTAAAATGGACCAATGAAATGAGGTCTAAGCTTTTCTCTTCTTCCAAATCGTATGACACCCTTCGTGAGAGCCACCTTCAGAAAGACATGATCTCCGACTTCGAAATGTAAATCTTTTCTTCGATGATCAGTATAGGACTTTTGTCTATCTTGAGCAGTCTTGATTCTTTCTCGAATTATTCTGACCTTGTCCACTGCTTCTTCTATTAGCTTGGGGCCTAGAACAGCTTTCTCACCAACATCATCCCAATATAATGGTGATCTACACTTCCTTCCATAGAGCGCCTCGTAAGGAGCCATCTTGATAGTTGCTTGATAGCTGTTATTGTAGGAAAATTCGACAAGAGGTAGGAACTTCTCCCATGCTTCACCCATGTCAACAGTGCAGGCTCTTAATATGTCTTCCAAAATCTGGATTATTCTTTCGGATTGCCCATCCGTTTGTGGGTGATAAGTTGTGCTGAAATTCAGTTTTGTTCCCATCACCTTGTGCAGACTTACCCAAAACCTTGAAGTGAAACGCATATCTCTATCAGACACTATTGACATTAGTACGCCGTGTAGCCTCACTATCTCTTGAATATACAACTGCGCATACTGCTCTATCTTGAATGTCATCTTTACGGGCAAGAAATGAGCTGACTTGGTCAATCGATCGACGATAACCCATATGGCATGATTTTTCTTTGAAGACCTTGGTAAACCTATGACAAAATCCATGGCAATTTGCTCCCATTTCCACTCGGGGATCTCGAGTGGTTTAAGCTTTCCGGCTGGTCGCTAGTATTCAATTTTAATTTGTTGGCAAGTTAAACATCTTTCAACAAAGTATCCAATATCTCGTTTCATACTTCTCCACCAAAATCTTTCCTTCAAGTCATGGTACATCTTTGTTCCTCCCGAATGAGCGGTGTATGGCGCTCCATGCGCTTCACTTAAAATCTTTTCTCTCAACTTCTCAACCATTGGAACACACAATCTTCCATTTAAAGTCAAAACTCCCTCTTCGTCCACTTTGAAGCCATTGTATTCGCCTCCAGCTAGTGTCTTCTTCATCATTCCTTGCAAGAAATGATCTTGTTCTTGAGCTTCTTTTATCTCCATTTTTAGACTCGGCTGAATTTCTAATGCCGCAATGATCGCCTTCGTGCCGGAGGGTGATGCCACCAATTCAATTTGCATCTTGGCGAACTCTTCGACCAGCTCTTCTTGCTTGGTATATAGACTATTTAGCTCCACTTTGGTTTTCCGACTCAAAGCGTCGGCCACTACGTTAGCCTTGCCTGGATGGTACTCAATGGTGCAGTCATAATCATTCACCAACTCTAACCATCTCCGTTGTCTCATGTTGAGCTCCTTCTGCGTGAACAGATACTTCAAACTCTTGTGGTCCATGAAGATCGTACATCTTCCACCATAAAGGTAGTGTCGCCAAATCTTCAAAGCATGAACTACGGCCACTAACTCCAAGTCATGAGTAGGGTAGTTCACTTCGTGCGGTCTCAACTGTCTAGAAGCATATGTAATAACCTTTCCATGTTGCATCAATACACATCCGAGTCCTTGCTTTGATGCATCACTGTAGATCGTGAACTCTTCATTCGGATTTGGGATTGTCAACACGGTGCTGAAGTCAATTCGTGCTTTAACATTTGAAAGCTCTCTTCACACTCAGAGCAAATGAACTTCTCTCCTTTACGAATCAATCGTGTCATTGGACCGGCTATCTTGGAGAATCCTTCTATGAACCTTTGATAATAGCCAGCTAATCCCAAGAAACTACGAACTTCTTGAACATTTGTAGGTGTCTTCCACTGATTTACTGCTTCTATCTTAGATGGATCTACTTCAATCTCTTGTGACGTCACCACATGTCCAAGGAATGTGACTTACTTCAACCAAAATTCACACTTCTTAAACTTCGCGATAACCTCTCCTTGCGAAGTGTCTCGAATACCAATCTCAAGTGCTCCTCATGTTGTGCTTCATCTTCGGAGTATACCAAAATATCGTCGATGAAGACTATAACGAACTGATCGAGATACGGGTGAAAAACTCGATTCATCAGATCCATGAACACTGCAGGCGCATTACTCAACCCAAATGGCATGACGACGAATTCATAGTGCCCATAACACGTTCTAAAAGTAGTCTTAGAAATGTCTAACTCCTTCACTCTCAATTGATGGTACCCGGATCTTAAATCAATTTTGGAAAATACACTTGCTCCTTCTAATTGGTCAAACAAGTCTTCAATTCGAGGTAGGGGATACTTGTTCTTTATCGTCAACTTGTTAAGCTCTCGGTAGTCAATACACATCCTCATAGATCCATCTTTCTTCTTAACAAACAGGATTGGCGCTCCCCATGGAGATACGCTTGGGCGGATGAACCCCAACTGCAAGAGCTCTTGTAGCTGAACTTTCAACTCTTGTAGTTCCACGGGCGCCATTCGATATGGAGCTTTGGATACTGGTGCTGATCCTGGTATGAAGTCTATTGAAAACTCTACTTGACGATTTGGAGGCACGCCTGGTAAATCCTCCGGAAAGATATCAAGATACTCTCGGACAATAGGTATGTCACTAGGTGGTACTTCTGTGGTCCTGGTGTCTACAATGTTGACTAGGAATCCCCGGCAGGACTTCTTTCTAAGCATCTTGGCAGCTTCTGCAGCAGATAATATTCTCGGTACTACACCACTCTTGAGCTTGTGTACCACTTCTTTCTCGGATTTTGGTTCCCTTAAGATCATTACTCGTTCCTTGCACTTTATATTGGCTTGATGATAGGTAAGCCAATCCATTCCTAGAATCAAATCAAATCCATGCATATCCATAACATACGGCTTGACGCTGAAGTCTACTTCTTCAATGTGTATGCTCACACTTTCTACCAAGGTATTCACAACAACTCTCTCCCCTGAAGGTAGACTAATCTCAAGAGGTTTATCACTCTTGACTCGTTTACCGTTAATCTTATTACAATACTTTGCGGAAATTAATGAATGTGATGCACCCGTGTCAAACAAAGTGAAAGCTCGGGATTTACCCACTGCCAACGTACCTGTCATAACATTAGGTTCATTGTCCCCTTCAGCTTGGTTCATGGCGAAAACTCTTCCTCTTCCTCCAGTGCCTTGTCTTGTGTTTCCCCCGGAGGTGGTCCCCTACGATCAGGTCTAAAGTTGGATGGCTTTGGGCAGTTCTGTGCTTGATGGCCAACTTCATAGCACATAAAGCATTTGTTTTGTCCCATGAGACATTCTCCATGATGATTCTTCCCGCACTGTGTGCAGAGAGGTTTTGGTCTTTGTGCGTTGGCCGGCGGGTTGTTGTTCGTTCTAGCTTGCCTTTGATTGTTGTTTCTGCCTTGGTTAGAATTTTTCCATTTCTGTTTGTTTGGGTTCTCCATCGGCTTTCTGTTCGCTCGCCCTTTCAGTAAGCAAGCTTCAACTTTCTGGGCCCTCATAAATGTGTCGGCGTAGCTCATATCGGGCAGTGAAGACATTCTCTCTTGTATATCCTGGTGCAACCCATCCAGGAACTTCTTGGCTCGCTTCTCTTCGGTATTGACCAGCTGTGGAGCTGATCGGCGCAGCTTATTGAACCGCCGTTCATGCTCAATTACGGTCATGTTCCCTTGTTGGAGATTGTAAAACTCATGCTCTATATTATTGCGGTAAACTTGAGGATAGTAATTGGCCATTACTATATCCTTGAACTCTGCCCAAGTAATAGCTTCCCGGTTCTCATTAGGTCTCATCTCTCAGTATCTGTCCCACCAATGGTCGGCATCTTCAGTAAATTGGTAGGACGCGCAGATCACACGCTGCTCATCATTGCACCTTAAGAGACGAAAAATTTTCTCAAGTGCTCGTAGCCACTCCTCCATGTACTCGGGCCCTTCACTCCCCTTGAAGAAGGGTGGATGGTTTTGGCGAAACTCATGTACTATCTTTGTATGAGCATCCACATCAGCGTTTGGAGCATTCGGTGCGTTTGGAGCGTTAGGGACATTCTGAGCATTCGGAATGTTTTGAGGGTTTGAGCATCCCTTCTTGGAGGCATCCTTCAATTCCACCATGAAAATAATTTTAGCATTTATTCAAGTTAATGAATAAAATCATAATGCAAATCATATCATTGTACAAAGTAGCAAATGTACGGTAGAGGCACAGACATCATAATAATAAAATTTTGATCAATTAATGAAAAATTGTCTTAAACTTGCAAATTAAATTATAATCAAATACTAAATAATGAAATAACGAATGTTAAATAATGAAATAAAATTCAAGTCCCTAACATAAGGGATATTGTTTTTAGTTTCCAAAAAAAAAATTATTGAATTTAAAACTTGAGTAATTTAGTCTCCATATACTCCCGAGTCCTCGGACGGGTCTGACTCGGAACTCTCATCCATTTCTCCTTTATTCATGGCTCCATTTGGCTCGTTATTGGGTTCCGGTGCCGGTGCCGACTCTGCAAGGTAACTTACCAACCGCTCTTCTTGCTCATTATGAATATCCCAGATATGATATCCAGGAGGAGGGTTTGGCGGATACCATCTTGCGACTCTCACGAACAAAATGGCTGTGAACTGCACATGGTCTACTTGCGGAACTTGGTGTTGAACCGAGTGATGCATAAGTTCAGCATGTATGGAATCGGCCACATCTTTCCAATCCCACGATAACGTACTGATGAGCTTTAATCCAGCCCAATAGTCAGTAATACCTTCACCCACATCTTTAACTTGTCTCCATAATTGCAGCATGTGAGCAATGTGGGTGGGCAAGTCATGTCTGACGTCCCGGTGATAATTCATGTAAGCTTGTTGTCTTGCCAAGTCACCCATCTAATGCGGTAATATCTTTACTAATCATATAGGTTCGCAATAAAATTCTAAATATTCATCATTTATAAAAAAAAAACCCACATTACTCATATAACATAAACTTTCATTTTATATCTCGCATGTCATCAATTTATGCAATTCATACTTTCATACATTGGTTGAAGCGAGCGTCGTACTCGGTGGATGCGTAGCAAGAGACTTTATTTAAACTTTTATACAATTGCAAAATCATATCATTCAAGCCACGAAATTCACTTATGTGCAGAAATAAAAACTTAAAATTTTAAGCAAGTATACAGAATCGCATACCTGCTCTGATACCAATCTATCATACCCCAAATTTTTACCAAGAAAAATTTGTATAGTATTTTGAAATAGAATATTAAATAGGACATGACTAAAATTATGCATTTAACAAGTAGGAAGTAATTTGCAAACAAGGAGGAAATAGAAATGGACTTAGTCCTATAAGTTTCAGCAAACTTTAAAACAAGTTATCTTTCAAAGTGAAAAGTTAGCAAATAAGCAGCAAGTCCCGCAAGTTTTTTTTTTCAAAACTTTAGCAAACAATTTAAGCAAAGGATTTAGATGAGGGATAGATCCTTTAAGTTCTGCAAATTTTTATTTTAAAATATCAAATAAAGTATTATTGCAAAAGCTTTGAGAGTAAAGGACTGCAAGTTTATTCCCAAAAATCCATGCCATGCAAACATACAGGACTTGTCATTTCATAAACCAAAATTAAAGTAGAATTATTTGCAAAACTTCTGCAGGACTTTAGAGGAAGGACAGTAAGTTTAATTCCACAAATTCTTGACTACTTAAAACATGCAGGACCTATAAAACGTTTAATAAATAAACCAAACATGCTGGAATGCATTTCTACTCCTTCTAAATAAATGAACAGGTGACACAGCATAGAGAGTATAGACCAAGGGTCGGTCCTGTAAATTTTTACAAAAGATCTCTAAGGTTTTATCCAACTGGCAGGTTAAGGAAAACAATTCAAACTTGAACACTCATATGTATAACCTGAAACCACCGACTCCACCCCACTATACTGCCCAAAGTGCCAGCCCATTTTCAAACCATGAAAATAATTTAATTATTGGCTTGTGTACTTGTACTTCAAAGTACAAGTCATTCACCAACCTAACCCACAAATGTAAGCAAGCATGTGACCAAATTAAGGAGGTAAACCTTAATAGCAAAGTTATATTTTGATTCTTCCATGTACAGCCACCAAAATTCACACACTAACTTATTAGCTCACCGCTTTTGTCCACAATAAACAACAACATGCAATAAACTAAATAATCACACTAACTTATACGAATAGCCCCTGGCACTCTTTTAAAACATAATACCAAATCAAATTTATCCAAATAATGTCACTGAAGAAATTTTCAGAATACTCTGCCCAAAACAGAGGCACAAACATGCAAATTATCATACTAAAGGTTTAGTAAAATTATCGAATTAAAAACGAGCATGCAGTCTATGAACTGCAACTTATCAAAACGTTTATTTAGTCTCCTCGCCTATGCACCTCCGCTTGTACGCTTACGCCACGCTTAACCTGAGATAAAATTAATTCGGGGTGAGCAACCACAAGCTCAGTGAAGACTCTATCATGCTTACATATGTCAAGTATATCATGTGCGAGAATTTAATTCACTTACAATACAATCTTATCATGTCAAAATAAGGCACCTTTCGGCCCTTATCCATGTAACTTTAGATATCGCGATTCGTTAGTAAGGCACTCCTTCACAGCCCTTACCCATGCTATAGTATGGCACCATTACAGCCCATACCCATGCTATAGTATGGCACTAGTGCAGCCCATACCCATGCCATGTATAATTTCTTAAGTGCAAGTACAATCACAGTGTGATAACAATTTCCAATCAACTTCAACTTTCACATATGAATATAATTCAACATACATAAGATGAGAAAATCCCCACCTTAAACACTTGTGTAGTCATATGCTTGCATACTAACGTCACGATCGGAGTCTCCTTCGAAGCCTATAATTACATGATCGATCGTTACTATTTTAATGTTGAAATACAATCATACAACAAATCTGAAATTTTCGTAAGGATTGCAGACTAGTACTATTAGGGTTAGGGTTTATAGAAGAAACAGAAAAGAAAACGAAAAGAATAGGTTTCAGTCTTACGATGAACATAGGAAGAATAGGAAAAGAAAAGAAAAGAAAAGGAAAGAAAAGAAAAGAAAGAAGAAAGAAAGAAGAATAGTGTTTTATCCTTTTTTTTTCCTGTAGCAGCGTACGAAAGAATATCTTGTGTGGAATAAGATTGCAGTAGCAGTATGAGACTTATACTTCTACGGCTGAAATACAATCAAGTAGACATCCTCTCATAGGATTTAACAAATTTTCCTAGATTAGGGGAGTTGATAAGAGGAAAATATATCTTCTTCAATGAAGATCACAATCTGTTTCTTAAGGAGCAAGAAAAATCTTATCCTGCTTCAGTTTGATCTCACGGTTGATAGAAGTAGGGAATGGGCTGGGCTTTGATGATTGGGCCATGGCTTAAACTTACGGGGTGTTACACATAGTATATACATTAACCTATAACTAAAGTAGACTAGTTTCTAGAGTAATTACATCACAAAGAGCAGATTGTTACTATACACCCTATATATATATA
This sequence comes from Pogostemon cablin, assembly GCA_023678885.1. Classification (NCBI taxonomy): domain Eukaryota; kingdom Viridiplantae; phylum Streptophyta; class Magnoliopsida; order Lamiales; family Lamiaceae; genus Pogostemon; species Pogostemon cablin. The sequence goes on along the minus strand of CM043001.1, from coordinate 16,618,324 downwards.
CACATACATACATGCTAAAGTAATGTAAAACAATACACATAAAACTGATGTAATTGATTAAAAAGTTAATATGTCCTTGAACACAATGACAAATGCCATGAGTTACTTGTAGCATCATTCAAAGCTAAATGTCCAAGATGTTTACAAGTTACAACTGTTTCAATATAATTTTGTTTGAACTTGTTTTCTATAAGTTATCTTTACTACTTGCACATAATTGTTGAGCATGTAACTAACATCAAAATACTTGGTTTCGGGTTGCTATGGTTATACAAGAACTGGACAAAATAATTAATTTGGTCAACATAAAATATAAATCTTCTCACATAAGAATTATACTAGTAAAAGGAGAATAAAATTGGAGTCTATGTTACTCTAAACTACAGAAAGATTCATTGAAGTGCAAAAAAAATACCCCAAACCACCGATTTGCTCACGTATTTTTGTGCGTGGAGTTTAAGAAAAGTTGCTTTCCGAGTGTATAAAGTAAGAAAAAGAGGGATATTTTGGGTAGTTTAACGAGAAAAGTGGTGGTGTTAGGTTAAATATAAAAAGTAGGTGGTAATTTTGTAGTATAAGGGTGGTAATGTTGTATGGATTGCTATTTTTAAAGTGTGCATAAGCTTTGGGATGGACAAAAATAGAAGTTTGAAGTAAATAGCGGGGCGGAGGGAGTATCATTTTAGTCTAAAAACATGTGATTGCAGTTTATTTTCAGTCATGCTCAAACAAATATGCATGTTAGTCTAGAAAAACCTTAAGGATTGGATTAAAGTGATCCTCATCGCCGACTACAAGAAAAAGAACTCGTGCCCAACGTCTTGCTTCGGATACCCATGCCTCTAGTTCTTCATCGTCAAATGTGAAATGAGAATCTAGTTGATGCTGATAACAGATAAAGTTCCTAGGAAATCCATCAATAGCCTTTATAAGCTGTGAATCATGACTACAGAGCCATTTCTGAACAACACCTCTCAGTAAACCTATAATACAGCACAAAATCAAGAAATAGAGAAGGTAATACATTAGTATTTACTTGTTTAAAAAGTTCTAATCCAGTAAAATTGGGATACAGAAATCACAATTTAGACATACCAACATAATCAGTGTATTCACGAGGGATACAATAAATAAAGCGTAAAAGGTTCTCCATAGGAACATCGCTTGCAGACATCACTGAAGCAGCAGCTGCCAAAATCCTTTCACAAACTAAAAGTAATAGTAAGGTCAGATACAAGTTTTACATATTCACCATTCAGTGTTAAAAGAATACAAAAGACTCAGTGAATACCTTGATAACGGTAATTACGATTAAAGTGTTGTTTGCTGCAGTCGAGAATAAATCGTAAAACATCCAATAAGTTAACTCTATCAATTTGAAAAGAGTCAGGCACAGTAATCTGATCAGAAGAAGCATCAATAAAGTGCCCAATTTCATTATTACTATTATGTTTCCCAACACCATAGGCAGCAGAAGCAATGCACTCCACAAGGCACATGAACCCAGCTCGTCCAAAGGAATGCATTTTTGAAATAGATGATAAATCAACCAATAACAATATTTTCTGCCTGTAATCAAAATGAAGAAACCACAAAATAAGAAAATATTCTAGAAATAAGTAATATAAGCATGTCCAAAGATTAAAAGCATTAAATTGTATGCACAAAATGTAACAGCAGGAAAAATTATATTTAGCAATAAGCTTTTAAGTTTTTCCAAATTGGAATTTATTATTCATTCTAGTACATTCAACATCAGAATAGGCAAAGTAGTAGAACAGCTTCCTTCAATTCTTGAGTGATTATAACAAAAATAGTACCTTTATTTCTCAATCTCATCAATGATGAGAGGATCAAGCCAACTTTTCTTGTATTCGTACTCTCTTCATCTCTTATAATTCTTTTCCTTTTGACCCAAACATATATAGTATAAGTTATACATCACAGAGAAAAAATTTCAGGGCACAATAGAGCTCCTAAAGAAATCAGCATTGGATACAATTATTAATCCAAAAATATATTCATTTGGCCAATGATAATTCCATCTGCAATAACTTAATTTTTAGCAATTAGTGATTTGTGAAGCCACGGCTAAAAGATTTGGTTCTGAAGAAGTTTAATTCAGCACAACTCTATTTAAAGCATAGAAGTTGTTAGACACCAACACCCATAATTTTCATATACAACTCACTCTGAAAAAATATGGCACCATTTCATTGTATAGCGTACCTCCCTTCCATATAGCTAGCATAAAGGCATAGAAATCTAGCTACAGCTTCAATTGTTGATGAAGAGTATATTTCTTTCACACCTATGATAAGGAGAGAAAAATTTTATGAACTGTGAAAACAACCAACAGATACTTGATTGACTATAAAATTTGCAAATTATGATTTGATATATTAACAAACCAAATTCTTTATGGTGCACTGGATCATTTAACCCCAGTATTAGAGGACCAAGTATGAAATCTCTTGGACTACTTCCGCAGAGCATCCAAAGTTTTCCCATTCAATTGTCAAAAATGACTTCATAACAAGGCATCGAACTGCAGTATAAAATGAAAGTACTATAACTTGAGAAGAAAAACCACACATACAAACATAGACCAGTGAGAAAAATGTGATTGCAAATATCAGAATATCACTATAGTTGTGACAACAGACTCTACCTTGAGGATTATCATGGCAAAAGCCACGTTCCCATAAGATTGCTAACCATTCGAAAATTTGCTCAGCTGCGCCATCCGATTATAATAGAGATCTTCATTAACAGAAAACACTGAATCTTCTGATGGAAATGAAGAACGAAGCAAATCACAATCTGCCAAAGTTAGATGGAAAAAGGATGTTAAACAAGACAATAATAAACACCATCCTGTTAATCATAGAGATTGTCAACAAGAAGAACTAGTACATTTACTGCACATAATAAGTCAAAAGGCAAGAAAAGTTTAAAATAATAGTTCTGAACTTTAGTAATTAGCCAACTAACATCTTAGAGTCATTAAATTAAGCCTTGGTTATTTTAGCAAATTATGACATGTCCATAAGAACGATAAGATACTCATATGAATAATGGCATCACAATGCTACCAATAAACCTAATGGGATGAGTCTACTTCCATAAAACAAATATCCGGAAATAATTGCTCACTCTATATAATAAAAGAAGATAAAATCACTCCATTAATAAGTAAAAAGAGACAGCAGACCTGGTGATTCCAAGCTGCTTCGACCAAATGGGTACCATACTCTTCAAGCATTTCATACAGAAAATCAAACGCATCCCACCTATAACAGACAGTTGAATTCAATTTAGAGTAATCGCATACTCTCCCAACACCCAATGACTGGGCTTCTTCATCAGCCCACCTCCCTCTTTTGCTCAGCATACGAGAATCAGGACCTCTCTCATCAGATACTTCCTCCAAAATACCAGAATTGCATGTCCTTCCTTTCTTCAAGTTTAATGTTGTTTTCAATATATGCAAAGATTGCTTCCTTACTAAACTCTCCTTATCAAGCTTAAAAAATTAACGCACAAAACATGTTAATAAAAATAATATATTCAAAAGTAAAATTAAAATAAGTACATTTTCTAAATGATTATCTTTTATTAGGCACATTTACCAAGCCTATCTTTAATTCATCCCAAAATTCTTGGTCAGCTTTTAAATCAAACGTCCCCTCTCTTTCATCTACATTTAAATCTTCAATTCCATCCATTGGTGATGGCCAGGATACACACAAGGAAAGTATATCATAAGCATCTTTCCTCTCCAAAGACCCAAGAGAAAACAGTAGTTTACAATACTTCCATATTTTCATAAAGAATTCCTTCCTGTAAATCCAACAAAACATTTTTCAGTTCAAAAGGCTGGTGATTAAGATAGATAAGATCAGATGATGTAGATTTTATTATCTTACAAATAAAATTTTATATACCTAGTTAAAACTTGAGACAACCCGGGAACAGCAACTTGGAAAGTACATTGACGTGCAAATGCTTTAAATATATATGGAAGAAGAAATCTAATTGCAATAGACCGATGTTCCGAAGTTTCTGAAAGCATTTGAAGACTCAAACCAGAAAGGTCCCAAAGCAAATTTCCAACAATTTTATTTGCCAGGGACCCATTTGCTAAAGTTGATTCAGAATTAACTCCAAATTTGCTCTGAAGAGCAGCCTCCAATGTCAGATTTAATATATTACAAGATATAGGTAACGGAAGATCACAAGAGCTGCATGCTAAAACATCTTCTGATGTATACTTGTCTTTTGATTTACCATGAAAATCTTCAACAAATTTTTGGCTCGCTTTATTGTCCACTGAGCTATTAAAAATTGAACTTTTACTCCATTTGTATATTGCACACTGTTCACTTTGATCCATTCCCATTGATAGACCAATTGATCGTAATAGAAGTGGCACCATGGTAGCTTCAAGAACCTCCCAACTATTTGTCACTGTCACGACATTAAGGAACAAACTAGCAACCTGGATGCAAAACAGGGAGAAACACATTAAGCTGCAGATAAAAATATTGTAGGCAAAGTTAGAATGTTTGATGCAATGAAGGAAAGCTGGATTACCTCACAAAATAGCTCAAAGTCATATGGATGGACCAACTTCAACAAAGGAATCCACATTTTCCAAACAAATACATGCATGTGATCTGGACCTGCACGGAATTTCTCTAAACAACAATCAAACAAAAGAATTCACACATCAAGCTGAAGATTACAAACTACAGAAAGTAAATTCCACAATTCAAAATTTTCTAGTTTTGAGGCAACCTAGAAAGAAATTAAACGCCTCCTTCAAGAATATCAAGCATTATGCATTAGAGAGTATATATATTTCCACCAGCAAAGATTGAAGCATTCCCATTAGAATTAAAAATTACAAATTAAAAATATCAGCAAACAAAGGCAGAGTTTAGACAACAGTACAGCACTGACCAGACTTCTCTATGAGGTGAGAAAGGGCAGCAACATAGGCTGCAACAAAGTTGTGACATTCCATGTCCAAGGTTAAGCTTTTCGGCACAATTACCTACATATAGTACTTCATACATAAAGTAGTAAAACACTTGTCATTTAAGAATCAGCTGACAAACAAAATTTCATTCACATTGAAAGAAGACTTCAAAATTCATCATGTTAGTCGATTAATTAAAATATCATATACCCAATTAAATGTCACTATGGAGTCAACGACACTGTCAAGAAAACCACTTCAAATAATTGAAATGCTCGTTTTCTTGGAAAATCTTCTCAAAAAAACACTTCACTAAATCAATATTACATGCACAAGGGAGTGACTTTCCATGATGACTCTAGAAATAATATCCACACATGACCAAGTGATTTTATAAATTATTTTAGAAAATGAAGAACCATGATAATTGTGAGAAAATCTTTTACTCTTGGATTTTGGAATGAGAATAGGAGATTTTATAAAACCAAAGGCAAGCATAAGAATAAAAAATGAAACAACCATTCCAAATGTTCCATATAAAACAAAATTCGCATTACACTGAATAGTGCACAAAATAAATACACATTTTCACAAAAAGGTAGAAGATTTCAAACTGCCATCCAAGCTGATTTTATTTTATATTTTCTGCTAAGAAACATACATCGATAATCGTTAATAAAAGTTACAATACAGAGAGTCCAGAGTTCCTTTTAAAAAAATATATAAAATATAAATAAATGGCATAGTTCACGTATGTACCCATCGAATTAAACTCAGAATGAAATCATTTGGGGTACAGATGATACCACTATCAAATTTGCCCTTGATTAGATGCAGCCTACTTCCATGTGCTTTATGCAATCATGTTGTCTGTGACTGTGTGTGGTAGTACTATTTGATGATTATAGCCACAGTAGTGTCTCATAGTTCATTCCCACATGATCTATGAATTTTCAAGAGATTATTACCAATCAACCAAACAATTAGTTATAAACCTAAATTTATCCTCCCAAGCAACGAATGACCTTCCCAAATAGCTAAAGAATTTAGGAGTCTCTTGCAAGTGGATTCAAATGTGGGAAACAGATTAGGCTAAAGAAGGGGGAAGACAGAATTAAGAGGAGAACCTAACAACCACAGTTGAGGATAAAGGTAACTCTTTAAATCAATTCCTATAAATCTACAACCAAAATATAAACTTTCAGTAGCACCCAAATAACTGCCTGCATTCACAATTCTTTCCACATTGTCCAAGTAGTCACCAAAATGAATGCTGATTAAACCATTCAAATTTTTTTTAATTTTTTTGGGTTGCCATTCGACTTGGTGCATTTCTTCTTTTTGGTCTAGATTGTTCCATCACCAATTAAAAAAATAAAGGGAAAAAGAAAAGGACCCTAACTAAACAAAAGTAATAGACTACTGCTTATGAATATACTTCTCAGATGAATTTGATCAAGAAATAGGTCAAACAGAACTTCTCAAGTTTTCAACTGAACTGCAAGCAAGTTGTCCATCGATTTATCAGCATATACGAGGAAAAACAGGAGTACAATTTTAGAGAAACTTACCGCGGCGAGGTTGGGAAATCCGTCGAGAAGATTGTAAAAAAGTAAGGATTGAGATGCGCCAGTCGAAGCCAGTATGCAGTCCAGCATTGCAGGAATTGCAACCGGCGGTACCCGCCGAAAACTGCTCCAGAGTGAATCGACGATAGGCTCCATAGACGATTATGCTTTTACGAAACGCGGGATTGCGGGGCGATGCTTGAGGCATAAACCCTACCAAATTAGACAAAGGGGTTTATCAGAAATTTTGAAAAAGGCGCGCTAGCTAGGCTGTGCACCACATTACCGAATCCCTACCAAATAAATTTGAGAAGGCACGTCATATCTACCATTCTTTTTTTTTTGTTTAAGTAATTCATACTCAAGTTCAAGGTGCACTCACTTTAAAAAAACGTACTCCCTCCGTCTCTAAAAAGTTGGCACACTTTTCATTTTGGGCTGTCCCACAAAAGTTTGCACATCCCAAAAAAAGTAAGGGAAAATAGATTTTTTCGTCCGTTAACTTTGTCCAATTTTGAATTTAGTCCATAAGTTTTTTACTTTTTGAAAATCGTCCATTATATTTGCAAAATTTTGAAAATCGTCCATTATATTTGAAAATTTTGAAAATGGTCCATTATGTTTATCAAGTTCAACAAAATCGTTCATTTCAACAGGTCATTAGAAGGTTATTCTAAAAGATAAAAATAAAAAATATGTAAAAAAAATATATATATATATATACTATTTTACAAAAAAATAGCCCCCACTAAAAATTTATATTATACTCCCTCCGTCTGTCCGAAAGAGGGTATTTTGCTTTTTTACACGTTGATTAAGAAGTATTGTTATTTAATATATAGTGGGTAGTTGTATTAGTGGGAGTGTGGACCCCATATTTTAATTGTATTAGTGGGTGTGGTGGATCCCATTTGTGTAAAAAATGAAGTGACCCTCTTTGAAACAGACGACCAAAATGGAAAAAAGATCCTCTTTCGAGCGGATGGAGGAAGTATCGATATTTAGTTAAATTTGTTCCACTTTAGTATTGAGATTAATATTATTTGTTTGGTATACGGAAGTGAAAAATGAAAAGTGAGATAAAATTAGTTAAATAAAAATATGATATAAATTAATTGGAGTGAAAATATTCAAATGAACTGCCATAGCAGGTCAAAGGACCAAAATGTTGAATTTTATGAAGTTAATGGACTAATTTCAAAATTATTATAAAATTAACGGACTAATTTCAAAATTGAAAAAGTTAATGGACTAATTTCAAAATAAGTGAAAATTAACGGACGAAAAAATATATTTTCCCAAAAAGTAAAAAGTAAAAAACAATCACCCTTCTCCATACACTTTAATTACAAAAAAATCATCTCTACCTACCATACTTTATCATTTATATATTACATAAAAATACCATTATACCCCTAAAAGTTATCACTTTCTTAATCTCCGTGCCGAAAGAGGTGTGCAAACTTTTTAGAGACGGAGGGAGTATTTGTTTAAAAAATATATATATTTATGAATAAAAATATATATAATTTAATTATTAATTTCTTTAATAAAAAATTGAGTGCAAAATATATACATTTATTTAAAAACATGTATACACTATTGAAAAACTTAGTGTGAAAAAAGTATACCATTATTAAAAAACACGTATACAAAATAGAATAACATGTATACAAAAGTATATACATGGGTGCATCCTTGCACCCGGATGCACTTAATATCAACTCTTTTCTCAATACACACACCATATTTTAAAAAATAAATATTATAAGGATAAATATACCCACCTTTAAATGACATATATACCCTTAAGGTATATATCCATCCAAATTATTCTAAAATTACTCAAATTCTCACTTCACTCATACGCCCTTCCCTACTACTTTTATTTAAACACTATATTCATTCAACCAAACTCATACAGCCTCATCACTATCGCCCACATTCCCCATTCAATTTGAAGGGAAAGAGAAGAAGAATAAGAATAGAAGAGAAACTCAAACTCACACCTCCACAATTAGAAGAGATAGAGAAAAACAAGAATAGAAGAGTTAATATTGTTTAGAGTTAAAAATTAAGTAAATATGTTAGAAATTTAGAATTTTAGTGCTAATTGTGAAGTTATATTGTATCATTTTTGTCTCAACACATAAATTACATAATTTTCAATCAAAATATGGTGCTTTAACTGTTGGGTCATTGTGATTGAGCATGTATTGTGTTGAAATCGGGTGTAAATGTTCGGCCCTGGTTTTACGCCGGAAATTACATTGTTCGTCCAACATTTGACAAGTGTTCCTATAACTTTTGTCCAACACTAGACGAGAGTTTCTATTATTTTCGTCCAACACTGAATGAATATTTTTTTAATTTTCGTCCAACACCGGACGAACAATCTTAATATTTTCGTCAAACGTTAGATGTTTTGGATTGTATACTAAAAAAGTCTAACTTTTTGTGTGAACAATGTTTTAACAATTAATTTGAAATGAGAATCATATGATCAAATGTTTTGCATATTATAATTTACTTAGACGTTATTGCAAAAGTCCACTTACTTTATACTGTAGATAATATGGTGTGCGGCGTCACACGGATGGTCATATTATCGACTCCTTATAAAGTATAAATAGATGCTCACAACCGAGATAGAAGGGGACAATCTATCGGGATGGTTGTAGTGTGATTTGGTATTAGTTTGTCTTGACTATTAAATCACATTAGTGCACTTTGTGTGTATTGAGCAGGAGCGCGTGAGATCGTTCGACTTATACTGACTATATAGGAGAACTAGATCTCAGTTATTATGAATGTTCGTGCTCTTAATCCCTATACAATAACCTCGACACATAAGTCAGTATTTGTTCCTTTGATTCATTAATGGGTGAGATTTATTCATTAAATCGATAAACTCGGTGAGTTGAGAAGTATTGCTGCCTCTATGGTGTACGGTTGATTGTAGAAGGAATTCGTGTCCTATTAAATAGGCTGATAATGTCCTCTTGAAGAGTCATAAGGATTATCATGTAAACCTTACAGGTGGATTTATTCCAGGCATGATAACAAGGTTGAGTGGTACTACTCTTGGTTAAGAGATTAATTAAATTAAGTTGTCAGTGACTTAATTAATTGATGGGCATTGTATATCTTAAACTCGGGGAGATTAATGGGCTCATAATAAGAAGGAGGCCATAACGTAATTTGGAATTAGAGTGGTAGTGCAGTAATAATACTTTAGTGGACTGTATTATTATTATTGGACTTAAGTATAAGTTTTGGGCTAAACTTGGATACTTAAGCCCAATGGGAGGCCCAACGATCTAATTTCTCCTCCTGGTCCCTGTTGTAGCCCATAAATAAGTCACCTAATTAATTCGGAACCCTAACCTGCGCGCCTAACAACATGATTAGAGAGGAGGATTACAGATTGAGAGGGTCTTGAAGATCGTCGCCCACACGACATCAAGACTAGGCTTGGGAATACAACAGAAGATCAAAGAGGTCATTTTATCAACCAGATCAAGTTCAACAAACCCTGGGGAAAGGTAATTCAATTCTACATTCTGCTTTCATTTTCATAGAATTGCATGGAACCCTAACGATTCATGTTAACCAAAAGATCTGATCGCCATCAATTGGTATCAAAGCTTCGGTTTCATGATTCTGTGTAAGATATTAGGCTAGGGTTTATGTGCCATACGTGGATTAGGGTTTAGAATATTATTTTTTCTTGTTGAACACTCTAATCAAACACGGCGATAAGACGAGTGCTCTACCATGTGCGACGGCATGGCTGACGGTAAGCAGCGACAAGACGTAGCGTTTGCTGGTGGTTGGCGTAATCGTTGGCGGAACATGACACAGACGAAGCCTGGCGACAGCACAACTGAAGGCTGGCATTTTTGCGCAGGCATGCGTGGCAATGGACGTTGGCGTGCGCTGGCGGGCAATCGGCACTTATAGCGGATGGTGGTTGACGCGACGGTGCATGGCTCGAACCAGGCATGCACACCACGCTCGCCAGGAAGGCGAGCGACGCTGTTCGGGCGGATGGCATGAGCGATGTGTTGGATCGTATACTAAAAGTCTAGCTTTAGTACGAACAATGTTTTAACAATTTATTTGAAATGACAATCATATGATCAAATAATTGCGTCTTATAATTTATTTATATGTACGATGCAATAGTCCACTTACTTTATACTGTAGATAATATGTTGTGTGACAACACGTGGAAGATCATATTATCGGTTTCCTTATAAAGTATAAACAGATGCTCACAACCGAGATACACGGGGACTCTCTATCGGGATGGTTGTAGTGTAATTTGGTATTAGTTTGTCTTAACTATAGAATCACATTAGTGCACTTCGTGTGTATTGAGCAGGACCGCTTGAGATTATTTGATTTATACTTACTATATAGGAGAACTTGATCTCTGTTATTATGGATGTTCATGCTCTTAATCCCTATACAATAACCTCAACATGTAAGGCAGTATGTATTTCTTTGATTCATCAATAGGTGAGATTTACATGTAATTAAATCAATAAACTCGATAAGTTGGGAAATAGTGTTGTCCCTATGGTGTGCTGTTAAATAGGTTGATGATGTCTCCTTGAGGAGCTCATAAGGATTATCATGTAAACCCTGCATGTAGATTTATTCCGGCATGATAATGAGGTTGAGTGGTACTACTCTCGGATGAGATATTAATTAATGGAGTTGTCAGTAACTTAATTAATTAATGTATATCTTAACCATGGGGAGACTAAGAAGGAGCCCATAACATAATTATGAGATTAGAACGGTAGTGCAGTAATAATATTTTAGTGGTATATATTATTATCATTGGACTTAAGTATAAGCTTTGGGTTAAGCTTGGATACTTAAGCCCAATGGAGGCCCAACTCTAATTTCTCCTCCTGGTGTTGTATCCCATATATAAGTCATCTTAGATGTTCGGAAACCCTAACTGATACACACCTAACATTGTGAGGAGGGTGAGGGAACAACAGATTGAGAAGATCTTGAGGATCGTCGCCCACACGACGTCAAGATTGGACTTGGGAATATAGCAGAAGATCAAGAGGTTGTTTGCTGCTGCTGTTCATCAACTTCTAAGATTTTTCTAAAATTATGTGAAAAATGCTACTGAAGAGCGGATTATTTTGGCACGTAGATCTCTCAAATCGGAGATTATATGAGAGAGTTATGCCCAAAATGGTGAGGCTGCGCAGGCTACCGGTGAGAATTTTTCTTCTTCAACAGGTGAAAGGTAATACATTTCTATATTTTCTTGCTTCCGTTGAATATATAATCGTATGGAACCCTAACAATTCATGTTAACCAAATGATTGAATGCCAATAATTGGTATCAGAGCTTCGATTTCGTGGTGAAGCGTGAAACGTTAGGCTAGGGTTTATGTTTCAAACATGGATTAGGGTTTGAATACTCTATACGTTTGAGGGCTCACGATGGCGACGTGTTCTGGCATGTTCCAGGTCTAGGCAACCCGTGATGATGAACGACTTAGGGGGGCAAGTAATCCTGCTTGTTGCATAAGGCATCGGTTTAACAGCTGGAGTGTCGGACAAGACTTTCTTATTTAAGTGACTATTTAATTCATGATATATAACTGCCATAATAGATTTAATTGTCTATTATTGTTATATATGGTTGCATGTCGATATCGATGATTTCGATAATCTGGTCGATATCGACGATTTTGATAATCTGGTCGATATCGATGATTTTGATAATCTGGACGATATAGACTGTCGATATCGATAGTTTCAAAATTTTGATAGTCTGGAAGTTTTCAAAATTTTGATAATCTGGAAGTTTTTTGAAAATTTGGAAATTTCAAAATTTTGATAATCTAGAGATTTTCAAAATTTTAATAATTTGGAAATTTTTGAAAATTTGATAACTGCAAATTTTGAAAATTTGATAATCTGGAGATTTTCAAAAATTTGACAATATGAAAATTTTGAAAATTTGATAATCTGGAGATTTTCGAAAATTTGATAATCTTTAAATTTTCAAAAATTTGATAATCTGGAAATATTCGAAAATTTGATAATCTGGATATTTTTAAAAATTTGATAATCTCAAAGTTTCGAAAATTTGATAATTTGGAAATTTTTGAAAATTTGATAATCTGGAAATTCTCAAAAATTTGATAATCTGGAGATTTTCAAAAATTTGATAATCTGGAGGTCTTTGTCGATAGTTGTGATTGGTGGTGAACAATTAAATTCGTTGATATATAACTATTCATAATTGATTTAATTATCTGATTATTGTTATATATGTATGCATGATTCTTCGTGATTTACTGCCTTATTTGCTGTAATAGGAGCATGCTAAGTTGTGTATTTTATTACTGAATATTATATGCATGTAAAAACCTTTGTTGTTAAATTACTAAGTGGGAGAGGGGATTGGTAATTAATTTCCGCGGCCTCCATTATTGGTTTGTAAGTGATGCGAGTAAAATTGTGTGTTGGCATAGACCTTCCTTCCCATTGGATGAGTTTATTCACGGATCACTGGTACAGACTTAATTAAATAATTATTGTTTGTAAGGTGATGCACATGAACTTGCGTGTTGGCATAGACCTTCCTCCCCATCGGATGAGTTTATATGCGGTTCACTGGTACAAACTTGTAATTGATGATTGTAGAAAGTTATCCGAGCGCGTGTCTACTTCTCCATTTGTAAGGCACATAAACTTGGGTCGCAGACTTGAGATTAAATAATGGTGCACACTTAGGTGTGAATAATAAGTATCCTCCCCATCGGAGTCACTGTTATTATTTGCATGTCTAAAGAGGAATCGACTATTAATTATTTTGTCATGAGGTTAGGTTGACAAATGAAATTAATGGGTAGAATCTTCTCTTGTAAATATTCGAGTTTATATACGTCCACACTATCGTGGCATGCAGACTCACGGTGCTTGAGATGTCGGTGAATTTTATTTTATATTATTTTGAGGAAATCAATATAAATGGATAAATTCGAAGATTTGATAGGTGTATTTATTTGTGATTCTCTGTATTTTCAAATGGTTTTATCTCGTTTATTGTTTACTAAAAGAAACATATTTACTGGTCCAAAATTAGATGCTAAGAAAAGAATCTTGGTTTTAATTTTTATTGCTTAGGAAAATAAAATTGTGTTATCACTAAGGATGTCCTGCGATGCCTATTAATTAAAGTCTCTAGTGGAGAGGTGAGAGGTTCATAGAAATATGATGGTCTCATGCGATTCTTTGGATACTTGAGTAAGGTTAAAAGGTGGGAGGTCATGGCTGAATTGATTAATGAATTGGAAAACATGGAGTAGATATTGAAAGGGAAACCTAGGTTAATTTTATTCTCCATAATTTGCCTGGATGTTTTGAGCAAGTTCTACTTGAAATACGAGACGTTGTATATGGTGGGGAACTTCTGACAAAACATGTGGCAAAGGAAAGCCAATTTCATCAAGATGTGAACAAGGTTAGAATCTTATTCGCTAATTGTTGAAGCATGATTAGTGATGGTGTTGACTAACACGTTGTGTGTAGATACCGGAATCACTAAATGTCTGCAATTAGTGATGATAAGATTATTATAGACATGGGTAAAAATTACAAAAGTAGTGGTTGTTGCAGTGGGAGTTGTTTATTTATCTTCTGATAGGAATAAATGGTTGATTTTGAGAAATTATCTTTACGTACGTTTTCATAGAAAGAATTTCATTTCAGTTTCTAGGATTTACGGATGGATACTCCATATCATTTAAATGACATGGTCATAGTGATGAGGGATTGAGCTATAATCTGTTGTGGTACGTTGGTGGATAATTTTGTACACTCTTAAATCATGTTTATCCCATAGATGCAATAAATAATAATTAATAATACATCTTTTAATCTTAGTAAGAGAAAGGAACATTCAGAGATGAACAAAACATACTCTTGGCATCTAAGACTAAGCGTTCACAGTTAGAAGTTTTACTTTCTATTCTGTAGGTGATCAAAACATGTAGGCAAGGCAAGGCATTATTTGCGGTCTACCCTCGTTTAACAAATTTTAGGCCAAAACCTGGGTTTACAATACATCATTTTAACAAGTGATGAGCGTAGAAATTGATAGAAAATGTGGTCCATTTTATCTAGTTTTTACATAATTAAGGTTGCTTTTATTGATTAATTTCTTTAATTCCTTAATTTTTGTGGTGAGGAATCTTTTATTGGAATTTGTAGGATTTTGAGCTTAAATGAGCTTCTACATTCAATTATGAAGACGTGGTAAAATATGGAGCTCAATTTGGAGTTAAAACGAGCAAAAACGTTCTAAAACGATAAAGGCGCGCAAGCTGGAATTTTCAACATCACTACCTGCGGCCCAAACGCTTTTGATCTAATTTTTTCAAGCCCAATTGACACAATTGGAGGCCCAATTATCACACATTTAAATTGATTGATGTGGGCCCAATTTAATGGAAAATGGCTGCAGTATTTGAAGAAATGGTTAACAATTGATAAATGGGACCACTTGAAGACTAATTAAAATTCTTTATGGGGAAACTTGAAGCAGCATGTGAGGAGATCAACTATTATCTCTCAGTGGGGTCCACATTTTATTTGTGAGGAGAATTAAAGATGTATAGCAACTGCTGCAAATTCAATTGAAGGCCCACTTACATTTGATTTATAAAAAGCCTACGGAAGTTGATTAAAAAAGGTAGATAGCCGAAAAAGCCTATGGTAGTTGATTAAAAAAGGTAGATAGCCAAGCAGAAGGGTGCATCGCCCAATCGTCATTCAGCAACATCCAATTTCCCAATTCATCCGTTAGCCACAAACTCCTCTAATTTAATTAATTAATTTTCTCCATCCTCTCCAAGTGATCAATGAAGTAAAAGAGATTGAAGATTGCAAGAGAAGATAAATGCCCTAATGAAGAAATTCAAGGGAAGCAATTATTTTATTTTGTAATATTCTTAGGGTTTAGTCATGGGATTTTGTAAGACAATTTTTATTGTTTTGCTTGAGACTATGATAGGCTAATCTCCTTTGTGAGATTAGCTCCATGATTGGTGTTTGATAATTTAAGTTTTATGTAATTTGACTTTAATCTTAATTGGGCATTTGTGTTATTTCTATCATTAATGTGAATTGCTTGATGTATATGTGTGATTTGTGTGATTAATTGTCATGGGCATGTGATTAGATTGAGAAATCAATTATATGTTTAGGATAATTCATTAAATCATTTCATTATACACTTCATATGATTAATTTAGAATGAGATAGAGATATCATTCTAGATTTAGAACCCTTTGGTAGAACATTTGATTACCTTAATCGAGAGATTGGTTGATTAGATGAGGAGACCCAAACCATTAGTGAATTCATAGTACCTTAAAATGGAATATTACCTATGATTTAGCACATCATTAGGGAACTCGTAGAGCAATTAGTACCTAGTCGGAGGTATTCACTTTGGTCTCAATCCTATGTGCTTTTGGGAGCTTTATTGAGGGCCTACATCCTATCCATCTCGAGAGAGATTTTAGGTAGAATTAGTGATCGCTTCTATGTCATGTCCATGAGAGATTAGAATTGATTGCATGAATACTTCATTATCTATGTCATAATTGTTGCTAATCTCATCCTTGCATCATTTGGAACCTATTTATTCCTCCATTCATTTTATTCTTATTTTCTTGCATTAGTTTAATTGCATTTATTTGCAAACTATCCATCTCATTCCGTTGTCCTTATAAAATCACGATAAACTTGAGATCACTTAAACTCTAGCACGTTCCTCCCTTGGATTTGATATTTTATTGCTTGGTCACCCCAACTATTAACGACCAATCAAATGGCTCCGTTGCCGGAGAGGTAAAAATGGACCATATTTTCTATCAATTTCTATGCTCATCAAACCCTCAAACTTAAAGCGTTGTTCATCCCCGAACAATGAAAAAGAAAAAGAACATGAGGGGAGAAATTGCATAGAATGGAAGCATGGAGTGAATAAAGAATATAGTCATTTTTAACTATTCAATCAAATCAAACCATATAATCGAATATCAATGAACAAATGCACAAAATTATGATGGGAAATGCAAGTACAATACTCATTCTCACTTAATCCTCTGAAGATGTGTATGCACTTACTCTCAAAATATTTAGAAAATTATGGAAGTGTTTGCTCTCAAAATCAATCCACATGCATGTATTACCATAGGCTTGCCACAAGTCTAGACTCTCTACCACTAATCAAGTGTGTCAACAATTGAATCAAATAGGACTTTACATTGGATGTAATGAAGGCTCTTTGGATAGGAAAGGATAAATATATGATAAATATGACTAAAAGTATGGAAAAATCCTATTGAAAGCTTTGTAACCCTCATAAATTTTCTTCTTACATATTCTCTTATCTTTCTTGCCACCATTTCTTTATAAGCATTCTTCTTTCATTTATAACTTCAAACTCCTTCTTTTAAGCTTTCCTTGAACTTTTACCTTTAAAAGATATCATCATGCTAGTTCAAGTTCTTTCATAATTTTTCCATTTTTTCGTGCATGCTCTTTTACATCTCATATCCTTCTTTTGTAATCATTCTTCTTCATTCTTTCAATCTCTTTCCTTTTCACATTGTCCATCTACACTTTCTCTAGTCAATCTCCACACATAGGGTTCTTTCTTAGTTTCAAATGGTATTTGGCTAGATGATGTGCATATCAATGAATTTAGGCTATAAAGGTTCAAATTGGCTAGCAATGGATCATATGTTGAAACGTAGGGAAAACATGTATTTGGCTATAACTTCACATATCAAGGATGGCCTAAGATCATTTTCAAAAGTTTCCACACAAACGTAGCCTCTAATAAGACGAATGGAAAGTTCTAGAATATATACACATGAATGATGCACACATAAAAGAATGAATCATATAATGAATACGCATTCATGGCTCAAATCTCACCAGTTCATCAATGGTGTAAACAAGCGTCATGCAAGCAAATTCCCAACCATAATATGCTCACAAGTTCACATCAATCCAACACATGATCCAACCTAATCTCATAGCTTCAAACAACCATCAAATAAGCTCCACAAGAGAAGATTGAATGATAAGAAATACAAGGGGAAACAACTAACAACAAGAACAAGAGGAACAAAAGGTGTGCCGGTGTAAAATGTGCAAACTAAGAATAAGATGAACGAGTAACAAAACGAGCAAGCTCCCCCAAACTTAAATTTAACTAAGAGTTCAATTTTAGTTTGGAAAGAATTTTGTTACCAAATTTATTGCACCTTTCTTCACTTCAAGTCCATCACGGGAAAACTCCTTCATGTTCCTACAAAGACAGAAATAAAATAAAATAAAAACACACTAAGAAAGCAATAAAGATAATGATGGGTTGCCTCCCGTGTAACGCCCCGGTTACGCAATGGGATTGGGACGCTACTAGATATACAATTTCTAATATAATAATAATGGGGTCGAGAAAACGCTGCAGAAATAAAATAAAAACTAATCCCCAAAGCGATAATAAAGTGAAAGTTGCATAGAGATTATTACATATTAATGTCTACTCTTCAGAGTAGAGTGAAACATCCAAAAAAAGTACGTTCAGATGATATATCTGAAATAAAGTTCTTAATAAAGTAGTAAAATATAAGACTCAATACAAAGTCCTCTATGGGCTTGGAACATCGGCAGGGGCCTCTTCATCTTTTAAATCTTGTTCTGAAAATCATTAAGGGGTGAGTATTTAAAATACTATCAGTGGGTTAACTTAAATGATTGCACAGTTAAAAATAAATATGTATGCCAAATATACCATAAAATGTAACATATGTCAATTTAATAAAATAATTTGCACATTGCCATTCGATAACTCATTGAAAATATTTTAGACCGAACAGTCGTCCGATAACTTGTGTTAGTTGATATATGTGCACCGAGTCGTCACCCCAGTACGATGTTAGCATACTTTGAAATATATTTTAGTACTGAATAGACGTAGCCAGTAACTTGTGTTAGTTGGTATATGTGCACCGAGTCGTTATCCCATACAAGTGTTAGTAGAATATATATTTGTCATCGAACTAAAAGCACAGATGACACATAACATGACATATAAGTAACACATATCATATCTTAATATAGCAATCATGACATAAAATGTAGCACTCAGTAAAGAGTGAAAGTTATCCCACCTTAAACTTTACTGGAAACGTGAAAAGTGGACTAGGCTTGCTCGTGAGTCTCAGGTATGCCTGCAAGGATATAATAAACTGAGTTCCACCTCTAATAATAATTCCTAATACTAAAACTAAATTTCTAAAAATAATGTTTAATACTCAAGCTAAATTCTAAAATATTATAATTAAAATAATCTAATTATTAAATTAAGAAAATAATAATAGCTAAATCATTAAATAAAATGAATTAAAATAAAATATTTATACTTAAAATAATTAAATAAAAATGCATATTTCTTTTAAAAGTAAAAAAATAGTAATAAATCGAAATATTAAAAATATGAAGACAAATGACATTAATTTTAATAGAAACGGATACTAATTAAAAATTCTACACTTAAAATAGTGTTAATAGTAAACCTATACTTAATACTTAATATAAAATATTAAGTTAAATATATAATTATAATATTAATATTTATTATAAAAACTTTATAAATCAAATTTTATAATTATAAATGAAATGTTAAAGTATATATATAAAATTATAATAATACTTAATTGAAAAGTATTAAGTTAAATATATAATTAGGATACTAAATAAATTAAATTAATAAATAAATAAAGTAAAGTAAATAAATAAACAAATAATTAATTAAATAAATCAAGTAATCAAACGCTACTGCATGCGCCGTCAGTTTCAAATTTTAAGTTTTTCATTTATTATTATTATTATTATTATTATAAATTACAAACAAGTCCCTGCATTATATTAAATTCTCTTTTAAACTTACCCTAAACTTTATACTTATTACAAAATGACCCAACTTGAGTTATATAACTCCGTTTGAAAATCCAAAAGTACTTATGGAGTCCTTGCAAGACGAGGATCACATGCATACAAAAATAACAAAGTCAAAATGGGACAAAATTTTTTTACTTGAAGTGGGTATCCTCATATCTTCTTCATTTCACATCCAAACTCAAAACTAATTATACTTTTGTGATCTCGTGAGGAGAGCTTCAAAATGACCTATAATATCAAAGCTAACTCACACCAACACATAATATGCCATTAAAGGGCACGAACTTTGATTGAGCTTATCTAACACATAAAAAAAATCTATTTCACAAAAGAGTTATATATATGAAATCTACGCATCGAGACGATCATTTTCGTATATAACATGTTAAAAATAAATTACAAAAGTGAAAGTGAAAGAGTAGCAGTCGTGTGTTGATATACATATGTATGTATGATCTGCAAGTATATATACATATATTTATATATATATATATATATATGTGTGTGTGTGTGTGTGTGTGTGTGTGTGTGTGTGTGTGTTTAACTACTTCAACTACTTTTACCATATTAAACTTACCTCTCAACTCACTCTGATTCTCCCGTGAATTTCCAAGAATTAACAGTGGAGAGAAAATAAAAATAAAGTTATTATATATATATATATATATAGAATGAATTGGATAATTATGGTATAAAATTTATTGCATAACCAAATTAATTCTGCTCCACTCATTTTCATGCTTATCTGATGCCATGTCAGCAAACCCCAACTTGTTAAGTTTATTATGCACGTGGTTATGCATAATATATATATATATATATATATATATATATATATATATATATATTTACTGTGTCTAATACTAACCATATATATATATTTATATACTTATTATTATCATTACTATTATTATTATTATATATATAAGGATTATAATATATGCACATATATAAATTTATAATTTATGGATATTACATCCACCCCTACTAAAATAAAAATTTCGTCCTCAAAATTTTACTTACTAGGTGTTAGTAGACCCGAATATTTATTTCGTATATCATCTTCGCGTTCCCATGTCGCTTCTTCTTTATTGTGTTGGCTCCATTGAACTTTGACTAAAGTAACTTCGCAATTCAGTAGCTTATGAACTTTCTTGTCAAGAATGGCTATAGAAAATTCCTTGTACACTAAGTTGTCATCGATTGTTATAACCTCGTGGTTAACAACGTGGCTTGGATCAAATACATATTTCCGTAGCATAGACACGTGAAATACATCATATACTCCAGCTAGCATAGGTGGTAAAGCCAATTTGTATGCCAACTCGCCAATTCGTTTCAGAATTTTGTAAGGCCTAATGTATCTTGGCTTGAGTTTTCCTTTCCTTCCAAAGCGAGAAATTTCTTTCATTGGTGAGACTTTAAGAAAAACTTTATCTCCTTCCTGAAACTGTAAATCTTTGCGTCTCTTATCAGCGTAGGACTTCTGTCGATTTTGCGCAGTCAAAATTCTTCTTCTGATCTTTCAATTGCTTCCACTGTCTTTTCTACTATCTCTGGTCCTAGAACTTTCTTTTCACCAACTTCATCACAATAAAGAGGAGAACTACACTTCCTTCCGTAGAATGCTTCATAAGGGGCCATGCCTATTGTGGCTTGAAAACTGTTGTTGTAAGCAAACTCTATCAGTGGTATATATCTTTCCCAACTTTCTCCAAAATCTAGGACGCATGCCCTCAACATGTCTACCAATGTTTGAATAGTCCTTTCAGACTGGCCATCGGTTTGCAGGTGAAATGTCGTGCTAAACTTTAGCTTCGTGCCCATCGCGTTTTGTAAGCTGTGCCAAAATTTTGATGTAAATCTTGGATTTCGATCAGAAACTATAGAAACTGGTACACTATGCAATCTGAAAACTTCTTCTAGATAAATTTGTGCAAGCTTATCCATTCCATGAGTCATTTTCACTGGAAGAAAATGCGCTGACTTGGTCAAACGATCCACTATCACCCATATAGCTTGATTTCCTCGCACTGATCTTGGTAGGCCAGTAACGAAATCCATTGTAATGTGCTCCCATTTCCACTCAAGAATTTCTAATGGCTTCAAGAGTCCTGAGGGTCGTTGATGTTCTGCTTTCACTTGCTGGAAAGTCATACACTTTTGGATAAACAGGCCTATATCCCTCTTTATATTTCTCCACCAAAATGCATTCTTCAAGTCTTAATACATCTTGGTTCCTCCTGGATGTACCGTGTATGGAGTATAATGAGTTTCTGATAAAATTTCTCTAATAAGATCCTCATTTTTAGGAACATATAATCTTTTTCCAAATACGAGTGTTCCATCGTCTGTAAGAGCAAATCCCTTTCCTTCCCCAATCTTCACGCGTTCCTTAATTGTTCTAAGAAATATGTCTTCATCTTGAAGTTCTTTGACTCTATCTCTTAAGGAGGGTTTAATCAGTAACGCAGTTAATACTGCTTCAATGCTAGTTGGAGGTATCACGACTTCCAAACTCATCCGAGAGAACTCATCCATCAATAATTCTTAGTTTGTTATAGAGCAGGCTAATTCCCCTTTTCCTTTTCTTCTTAGAGCATCTGCTGCCACATTTACCTTCCTTGGATGATAGAGTATTGTACAATCATAATTTTTGACTAATTCCAACTGTCTCCTTTGCCTAATGTTTAATTCTTTCTGCTTGAAAAATATTTTAAGCTCTTGTGATCTGTATAAATTTGGCATTTTGCTCCATACAAATAATGTTTCCAAATTTTCAAAGCATGTACCACAGTTGCCAATTCTAAATCATGAATTGGATAGTTCTGTTCATGTATCTTGAGTTGTCTAGACGCATAGGCAACTACTTTATTACATTGCATCAAAACACATCATAATCCTTGTTTTGAAGTATCACTATAGATGACAAATTCTTCGTTCCATCAGGAATTGTCAGTACAAGAATGGTGATCAATTTCTATTTGAGAAGGTTAAAACTCTTTTCACACTCTTCCGTCCAACTGAACTTAACTTCCTTGCGAGTTAATTTCGTCAAGGTCCTACAATCTTCGAAAATCCCTCAATAAATCTTTTGTAATATCCAGCCAATCCAATAAAACTCCGTACTTCTCCTACATTCGTAGGTGTCTTCCATTTCTCTACTGCTTCTACCTTGGCCGGATCCACCTCGATTCCTCGAGCTGACACAATGTGTCCATGAAAAATAACTTTGTCTAACCAAAACTCACATTTCTTGAATTTGGCATACAATTTTTCCTTTCTTAGTGTCTCTAGAATGATTCTCAGGTGTTCTTCATGTTGTCTCCGATCTCTAGAATACACTAATATATCATCAATGAACACGATCACGAATTTATCCAAGTACGAGTGGAAAATACGATTCATCAAATCCATAAAAATTGCTAGTGCATTGCTGAGACCAAAAGGCATTACTATGAACTCATAATGCCCATAACGTGTTTTAAAAGCAATCTTCGAAGTGTCGCTCTACTTGATTCGCACTTGATGATATCCAGATCTCAGATCTATCTTGGAAAACACGCTAGCACCACCCAGCTGATCAAATAAATTCTCAATCTTTGGCAAGGGATACTTATTCTTGATGGTAAGTTTATTCAGTTCTCGATAATCAATACACATCCTAAACGAACCATCTTTCTTTTTTACGAACAAAACAGGTGCTCTCCAGGGTGAAACACTTGGGTGTATGAAACCCAATTCCAAGAGTTCTTGTAATTGGATTTTCAGTTCTTGTAACTCCTTTGGTGCCATTTGATAAGGTACTTTTGAGACTCGTGATGTTCCCGGTACTAGATCAATTGTAAATTCTACTTGCCTTTCAGGTGGCAACCCTGGTAAGTCTTCTGGAAACACATCTTCATATTCCCGCATGATAGGAATATCCTCTATGCTCGTCTTCTCATCTTCACTTTTCACGATACTCACTAAGAATGTTTGACATCCATCTTTCCTCATCATTTTGATTGCTTTCATTGCAGTTATAACTTGCGGTATTACACCGCTTTAGCTCCGTGAAAAGTAAACTTTTCATCTTCTGGGAGTTGGAACCGTACTTCTTTTTCACGACATCTGATTACTGCATGATTAGCTCTAAGCCAATCCATCCTTAAAATTACATCAAAATCTTTCATCTCAATTACATGAAGGTCTGCAAGTAAGACTCTGTTATTTATCCATATCTTCACATTCTTGAACAACTTCATGGTTCGGATGGAGTTACCCAAAGGTATACTAACCTTAAGAGTTGATTTGTCTAACTTTTCATAATTATTCTCTACTTTCTTATATATCTTAGCAGATATGAATGAATGATTAGCTCCTGTATCAAAAAGTATAAGAGCGGGAGTGCCAAATACTGATAGCATACCTGCCATTGTTTCTGGTTCTTCCTCAGTTTCTTGTTGTGTCATAGCATATGCACGTGTCGGTCTAGCACTCGATCCTCCTGCTACTTTAGACTTTGGGCATTCTATTATAGTGTGTCCCAGTTGACGGCATCTATAACATATTCTAGTTCCATATAAGCATGCTCCAAGGTGATTCTTTCCACATTTTGGGCAGGGAGAATTGTTCCGAGTGGCGGTGATCCTAATCCACCTTCGATTTTAATTTGCTTATTCTGAATCTTATAGTTTCTTTTTTTGATTATCGGTCCTCCCCACTTGCGCTTTGCAGGTATCTCTATTGCCTTTTTGTTTTAGTTACTGTTATTCTTCTGTCGAGACTCAATTTCTTGAGCTCTAGAAAATGCATCTGCAAAAGTCATCGTCCCTTGTCCAGCCAAGATAGTGCTGATCTTCGATCGCAATCCCTTTTCAAATTGTCTAGCTTTCTTCTCTTCCATGTTGACAAGGTGTGTGGCAAATCTGGAGAGCCGATTGAATTCTCTTTCATATTCGAGAACACTCATTGTTCCTTATTTTAAGTGTAGAAAATCACTTTCTTTTTCATCTCGGAATGACTGAGGCATGTAGTTTTGAATTATCACATCCTTAAAGTCTTCCCATGTCATCCTTGCTTTTTGTTCAGGTGTTTTGGTGCGTCCATAAGCCTCCCACCAGAAATCAGCTTCACCCACGAACTGAAAAACAGCGCACGTAATCTTCTGTGCATCAGTGCAATCAAGATAGGTGAAAATTTTATCCAACGACCTCAACCATTTTTCAGCTTCCGTAGGGTCCTTCGTTCCATTGAATGTTGGTGGATTGAAATGTCGGAATTATTCAATTACCAAGGCTGGTTCATTTCTAGGAATATGTTCTGGTGGTGGTGGTGGTCGTGCAAAGTTTGCTTGAAATTGTTGAGCCAAACCCCAAAGGATTGTCACTAAATCATCTTCTGGATCGCCATAAACGTTTTCAAGATTTTTATTTGTAGGTAGGTCTTGTGGTCTTCTTCGACTTATAATCTGTTCAAAGTTTTTATACTCATCATTATTATATGCTAATATATCATTAAAATACAATGAGTAAGATGTATAAACACATATAATTATATGTACATATATATATATTATTAATAGCAAAATGGTGTCGTTGGCACACTGATTGTTAAGTATACATATGCATCTAAAAGTCATTCTTAGTCTAGAATACTGTCAAGAAAGCCTATTTAGTGTGACATCTAGGTTACATATATACATCACCCAATTATGGGTCAAAAAAGTTCCATCTATTGGAAAGTGTCGCTACTAACTATAGCAAAATCTTAATAAATCTGAGTTAGACTAACCGCTAGGGCATCCTAATCCTCCACCACTCCATTAGCAATATCCCCATCAACCTCGAAATCACCAGGTATATCAACGAACACTTCAACAGGATCCACTGGTATAGCCATAGGGAAATGCATCATCAGCCCACCCAGGAATCCGACAGGGGGGGAGGTGCCTAGTCTCTAAGGGCCAATGTGTGGTACAAACATACATTAAAAGCCACATAATTCAGCTCGTGCCCTGGAGGAACCACGAACATCTCAAAATAAATCTGCCGAACAATCTCAGCCCACACACCGGGTAAGGTATGAATGAGAATGAAGCAGTACTGCACCTCCGTCACCCTCCGAGCTCCATAAAAATCCTCATGATGAATGATGAGCATTAAGGCGAAATGAGTGCCTAAGTCATAAATCTCAGTCCTGCCATGAAGGGCGGCTCGTTGGGCTCTAACAGCATTAATGTGAGCAATAGCTGCTTCCATCTGGTTAACATAATTTAATTTTACACTAAGGTCAATAAAGAATTTAAAATATTTAAGAATTAAAATAATCACACATAAAATCCTAAAGTGTAATTATAGCGTAGTCATAAAACAGTAAATCCTAAGGTATGGTATAAAATTCTAAGTTAGGTACTTGAGCAAGCTTGATATAGACTGCTCTGATACCACGCTGTAATGCCCCAGTTACGCAAAGGGATTGGGACGCTACTAGATATACAATTTCCAATATAATAATAATGGGATCGAGAAAACGCAGGGGAAATAAAATAAAAAACAATCCCCAAAGTGATAATAAAGTGAAAGTTGCATAGAGATTATTACATATTAATGTCTACTCTCTCGAGTAGAGTGAAACATCCAAAATAAGTACGTTCAGGTGATATATCTGAAATAAATTTCTTAATAAATTACTAAAATATAAGACTCAATACAAAGTCCTCTATGGGGTTGGAACATCGGCAGGGGCCTCTTCATCTTTTAAATCTTGTTCTGAAAATCATTAAGGGGTGAGTGTCTAAAATACACTCAGTGGGTTAACTTAAATGATTGCACAATTAAAAATAAATATGTATGCCAAATATACCATAAAATATAACATATGTCAATTTAATAAAATAATTTTCACATTGTCGTTCGATAACTCATTGAAAATATTTTAGACCGAACCGTTGTCTGATAACTTGTGTTAGTTGATATATGTGCATCGAGTCGTCATCCCAGTATGATGTTAGCATACTTTGAAATATATTTTAGTACTGAACAGACGTAGCCAGTAACTTGTGTTAGTTGATATATGTGCACTGATGAGTGTGTAAATTCACAAGTTTGGCACCATGTTTTGTGCTAGTTTTGGAGAGTTTTGAGGTGAAAATAGGTGGAAAACCTATATATATTGTGAATTAGCATGAATCAGGTGTTAGTGGAGTTATTTAAGTGATTTTCATAGCAAAATCGGAGTGGAAGTGCCAAGAATTGAAGAGACGAAGTCGAGACCACGCGAACCGCCAAGGAGAGAGGTGGTTCGACCTGATGGAGGAGGGTTCGACCTCTCCTACAGGTCGAACCAGCATTGCAAAGTTTGCAGAAGGAAGGTTCGACTACGACTCAAGTGGTTTGACCTGTTCATTAGGTCGAACCATGGTTGAACTAGTTTGCGAGAAGATGGGTTCGACCACGACGTTGGGGTTCGACCTGACGGTTGGTCGAACCAAGAGCAGAAATTGTCCAGTGGTGAGGTTCGACCTGTGGTTCGACCAAGACCCGAGGGGTTCGACCTGTACAAGAGGTCGAACCAAGTGCAGAATACTTCCAGTAGGTAGGTTCGACCTATGGTTCGACCTGCGGCCAGTGGTTCAACTTGTTTGACGAGGTCGAACCGACGTGCAGGAACTTACCTTATCCAGATTTTTGAGGCCAAAATGCGTGGGATCACTTGAAAAGCCCAGTCCAAGCCCTAGAGACGTGATTACAAGTATAAAAGAAGGCTCATGCAGTCAAGATAAAAAATACACGGTCACTAATAGAACAAAAAAGAAAGAAGAAATGGATCGTCATCAACAACACATTACAAGAGGAGAGTAGGAGAGCTGAGACAGAGGTTCAGCTGGAGATTCAAGTAAGATTGGTCCAACTAACCATGATTGTTCTTAGATCAATTATGGGCTAGAGCCACTTTGGTAGTTCTAGGGGTTATGAAATTGAAGAACACTCAGTTAGGAAGCTTAGAAAGGTGGTTCGACCAAAGCCAGGGTAGGTTCGACCAGTGCCAGGAGGTCGAACCGAGCAGAGAAAGTCGAACCGACGCAGAAAATCATCCAGTGAGGTGGTTCGACCTGATCACTGTTGGTTCGACCTGTCTAACAGGTCGAACCAAGGTCGAACTCGGTGACTTAAAATTTACAGTAGGGTGGTTCGACCTGAGCCATTATGGTTCGACCTGTTCAGAAGGTCGAACCTGAGATCGAACAAGTCCGTTCAGAGCACTCTGTTTTTCAGGTGATAGGTTCGACCAAAACAAGAGTGGTTCGACCTGTTCAGAAGGTCGAACCTAGGTCGAACCAAAAGGTAAGTCTGTCCAGAAGGTAGGTTCGACCTCGTCGCTCGAGGTTCGACCTGTTCCGCAGGTCGAACCCGAGGTCAAACCCATTCAGGTACGCGTTTTAAGTTATTTTTTTAGAAGGGTTCGATCATTCTTTTTGTTCACCAAACCTCGAACCCTCCCCGAACCTTAACACCCTTGCACAAATTCGTCAATTACACTTGATTTTGCACTGATTACATAACACTACACTCTTGATTCTTGAATTGGGTGTGGATTTGGGGCAATTTCGTCGCGAATTAGGGTTTAGTTGTGCGTTTTTGAGTGTTGTGTTCCAATTTTCGATAGTTAACCATGGGCAAGACTAAAGGTACGTTTTTTTCAACTCAACTACCTTAGGATTGAAGTTTATTGCAAGAAATGTGTTGTGGGTAAGTTGATTAATGTTGATTTTGGTTGAAATTCATGGTGATAATGGATATTGTTGAGTTGATTCATATGAATTCATGTTTATTGGTTTGAGATTGCTTGATTATGGATATAACTTGAGTTTTATGTGGATTGATCAAGGATATGATGCATCTAGATGAATGAGCATGTTAGTTAGGTTTGAATTGTTGATAATTGGAGTTGTTCATGAAGTTCAATTGTTGAAATTCTCGTTGAATAGCTTGAATTGGTTGATGCATGCTTGTTGTTTATGATTTGAAGATTAAAGGTAGTGTGATTGAAGATGTTTTGAGCAAGTTAAATAAGCAAGTGATGTTGAGATGATAGTTGGGTTGATTAAGCATGGATGCTTGAAGTCTTGAGTAGAGTATAGGATATGCTAGTCATATACTTGTGTTCTTGTCTTGTTGGTTGTATTGAAGTAGTTGTTTTCAGGAAAGGGACAAGGATCAAGTAAAGGGGAAGGTAAGGCGGATGAAGCAAGATCGAAGAAGATGAATGACAGGCAATCGAATGTGGACACAGTGACCAGGAAGCTGAGGCTACAAGATCGTTTACCCCAGAACTTTAAAATTCAAATGCAAAACTGGGATGAGATTAAAGAAAAGTGGGAAGAAGTCTCGGACAAGATAGCTCGTACTCGATACCAAGATGATGAGGCGATGAGGATAATGAGAATCGGGAATGACATTTTTTGGATGTTCGATCAAGTGGGTATCCGGAGGTTTATGGAGTTAAAGAGGCCGACGTATTTCCATGTTACAGTGGAAGTAGTCTGCTCCTTCGAGATGGTGAAGGACCCGCTTGGGTACCCGTATCAGTGTACATTTCAGCTTGGTGGAGTGAGTAGGAGATGGACGTCTGAGGATTTTAATGAACTGTTTGAGACGCCTTTGGGAATCTCTCATTTGAAGAATGGTGCATTCAACGCTAATAGGTTTTGGAGAGAGATTACAGGGGAGATTGGAGATTATAAGATTAGGCAGGCTCGTGCTTTCTCAATAAAGAATCCAGTTTTGAGGTACATGGATCGTGTCTTGAGCAACACGTTGTTCGCCCGCTCAGAGGGGAGTGTTGTGTCTAGAGGAGAGCTTTACGCTTTGTGGTGTATGCTAAATGGGGTGCAGTTTAATGTTGGAGCGTATTTCATTGCACAGCTACATCGATTCAGGACCATTGGGTTTCAAAATGTGAATATTGGAGGGTTACTGATGATCGTGGCTGAGCATTATAATTTGGATTTCACCGGCATCACACCAGTTAGAGGAGAGCCCAATTTGGCGATGTTTACATGTGTGAAGGGAGGATTTGCACATTTCAGAAATGGAGATTGGTTCTTCATGAGGGGACTCAAGCCCTTCGATTTCATATTTCCCTTTGACGTGAGTAACTTGACGACTATTCGGGTGGCGAGGAACAAGTTGATGGATTCTCTCGGACACAACACCTTATCCGTGGCAGCGAGGTCGGGTGGTGATTGGAGGACTGTATCGCAGATGTGTGCGGATGGTAGGATGGCGAAGTTACAGCAAATTGTTGATCAAGGAGAGTTCCGTCCACCACAGCAGCCCGAAGAAGAGGAGTATCTAGAGGAGCAGCAGGATGAGGAGATGCCGATACAGCACGACGCACATCAGCATGAGCCAGCACCGCAGCAGCAGCGGGCTCTCCCGAATGATACACGGGAGCAGCTCCGCCTTATTCATAAGCAGCTGGTCGAGATCGTTGCTAGCCAGCAGGAGACAAACCGACAGCTCGTACTCGCCAATGCCAACTATGCTACGTTGAATGAGAGGTACACGACCTTGAATGAGAAAGTTAGTAGGTTGGGTGATCGAGTTGATTACTTGGATAGACACATCGGTGATCTGCACCGGATTGTGGAGCGGAGGCTTGATGATGAGGATGATGATGATGAGGATGATGATGCTCCGGAGGAGTAGTTTTTCAGGTTTTCTTTGGTTTCCTCCTATTCATCTTGATTCCATTATTCTTCTTTTTATCTTTATAGGTTGGGTTGTGATTCATGCGTGAGTGGAATGCATAAGTGATATCTTGTATGATTGATGGGGTATGAGCTTATTGATTTTGTGCATTCATATGTTCAAGTGTTAATTTCTATTGATGAAAAGCATGTATAATTTGATAAGTATATTGAGTTCTTGTGAAATTGATCTTAATTACGTGCTATGAGGAGTACTTAGGATTCTAATTACCTATGTAAGGATTTGAGCCTTGATAATCATGCTTGATCATGATTATTTTATTCTTGAGAGGATTATTCATATGAACGTATTCTAGAACTTGGCTTGGAGTCTTGTGTGAGACTTATGATTGATAAATTGCTAAGACATGATCTTAGGCCATTATTTTGTGCTTAAGTTACTTAGCCAAATTTTATCCTTCCTAATGATTTTATTAACCTTTGGATGCCCCGTTGAGCAGTTAAAGTTTTTTCTTTGGTAGTCGAAGTAAATAACCTTATAAACCTTTACTTGAGCTTTGATTAACCTATTCATTGGTAGAGAGAGTAGAGGTGAGTAAGTGTTGCAAGAAGAAAAATGAAGATAGAATATGGTTGGATGAAAAGAATATGGTTAAATCTTGTTAGGGGTAGTGCCCAAAACTGGTACCCCGATTATTTTTATACATGGTGTGTGAAGCTTAGCAGCTGACGGCCTATACATGAGAAGAAGGGTAGTACCTGAAACCGGTACCCGAATTGTCTAAAAAGATGATGTTGATGCCATGAAAAGAAGAAAAATTCAGGAATTTTACAAGTTCAAGAGATGACATTGGAGGAGAACTTGCTATAAGAAGAAGAAATCGAGAACCTCCAAGGTAACTTTCTACTAGTGTCTTAAGACACTAAGTCTAAATTTTCCTACCTTTTTCCAAAGAGCCAACATTACAACCTGAAAATAAGTCCTTTGTGATCCTAGTAAAGAGTTGATTATAAGTTGATTTTAGAGACCTTTGCCAAGCTTATGGTTACGTGTGAATATTGATTTATATGAGTGTTTATATTAACCTATATAGTGCCTCACGCACTTGAGTGAAAGAGAATAAATACTTATCTTGTGAGCGAAATTACTTAGTACTCCGAATGGTGTGTGATTGGATTGATTTTGCATGAGTGATATATATGAAGCAATTAATACTTGTTTGATTGAATGGAGTTGCAAGTGTGATATGTGTTGTACTTGATCTTGGTGAATTATACACGACTCCTGTGGTTTGATTTGGTTGCCTCGGGACGAGCAACATGTAAGTTTGGGGGTTTGATGAGTGTGTAAATTCACAAGTTTGGCACCATATTTTGTGCTAGTTTTGGAGAGTTTTGAGGTGGAAATAGGTGGAAAACCTATATATATTGTGAATTAGCATGAATCAGGTGTTAGTGGAGTTATTTAAGTAGTTTTCATAGCAAAATTGGAGTGGAAGTACCAAGAATTGAAGAGACGAAGTCGAGACCACGCGAACCACCAAGGAGAGAGGTGGTTCGACCTGATGGAGGAGGGTTCGACCTCTCCTACAGGTCGAACCAACATTGCAAAGTTTGCAGAATGAAGGTTCGACCATGACTCAAGGGGTTTGACCTGTTCATTAGGTCGAACCATGGTCGAACCAGTTTGCGAGAAGATGGGTTCGACCACGACGTTGGGGTTCGACCTGACGGTTGGTTGAACCAGGAGCAGAAATTATCCAGTGGTGAGGTTCGACCTGTGGTTCGACCAAGACCCGAGGGGTTCGACCTGTACAAGAGGTCGAACAAAGTGCAGAATACTTCCAGTAGGTAGGTTCGACCTGTGGTTCGACCTGCGGCCAGTGGTTCGACTTGTTTGACGAGGTCGAACCAACGTGCGAGAACTTACCTTATCCGGATTTTTGAGGCCAAAACACGTGGGATCACTTAAAAAGCCCAGTCCAAGCCCTAGAGACATGATTACAAGTATAAAAAGAGGCTCATGCAGTCAAGATAAAAAAACACACGATCACTAATAGAACGAAAAAGAAAGAAGAAAGGGATCGTCGTCAACAACACATTACAAGAGGAGAGTAGGAGAGCTGAGACAGAGGTTCAGCTGGAGATTCAAGTAAGATTGGTCCAACTAACCATGATTGTTCTTTGATCAATCTTGGGCTAGAGCCACTTCGGTAGTTCTAGGGTTATGAAGGTTTCATGAGTTAATTTGTATTTCGTGTGTATACTCCATACAACACTACTTGTGGTTTATTTTATATAAGATTGCACGTTTTTAATCTATACTCATAGTTGTTTTGTGCATCAATAATCGTTGTGTAGAGTCTGAGTGCATAACATGGTTATTGGTTGAGTGCGTTCACTAATGAGCAGGGTTTATTGTTATAATTCTAAGTGAAGGGATTCCGAGGTTTTATTAGAACTATCTTATATGAATGTTTGTTAATTGAATTGAATTCGAGTTAACAAGTAGGATTAAGAGTATAACTTTATAGTACCTAAAAAGGGAGATCAAATCGGGTTAGAGTACTAAGTGCACGGGAAATAATTGATTATGATAGTACCTAGAAAGGGAGGTAAAGTATACGTCTTGCTCTGAGGATACTCACACGTGTCAAAAGCTTATCTATTTGTGTCTATAGAATAGATTTGTATGGTCTAGCGATGCGTCCATAAACCACAAGGCAGAGTCGGACATCGACACATGAAAGTATGAATTAACGAATGAAACTGGATGGCTTGACGAACTACCTATTATCTTATTTGATCACAACTACTATTTTCTTGTTCTTGTTATTTATTTGCTATTTTTACTTAGCTTACAAACCTACAAATATAATTCTCAACATAGTCATAATTGCTAGAAAATAACAAAAGTAATATTTATCCGTCCCGTGGATTCGATATTTAACTTGGTCACCTTCGAAACTACAATTGATATCCTTCATACTTGGGGATTAAAGTTGTGTTTTGAGAAAATGCCCATCATGCACCGAGTCGTCACCCCGTACAAGTGTTAGTAGAAAATATATTTGTCATCGAACTAAAAGCACAGATGACACATAACATGACATATAAGTAACACATATCACATCTTAATATAGCAATCATGATATAAAATGTAGCACTTAGTAAAGAGTGAAAGTTACCCCCACCTTAAACTTTATTGTAAACGTGTAAAGTGGACTAGGCTTGCTCGTGAGTCTCAGGTATGCCTGCAAGGATATACTAAACTGAGTTCCACCTATAATAATAATTCCTAATACTAAAACTAAATTTTTAAAAATAATATTTAATACTCAAGCTAAATTCTAAAATATTATAATTAAAATAATCTAATTATTAACTTAAGAAAATATTAATAGCTAAATCGTTAAATAAAATGAATTAAAATAATCTAATTATGATCTGCAAGTATATATACATATATATATATATATATATGTGTGGGTGTGTTTAACTACTTCAACTACTTTTACCATATTAAACTTACCTCTCAACTCACTTTGATTCTCCCGTAAATTTCCAAGAATTAACAGTGGAGAGAAAATAAAAATAAAGTTACTATATATATTATATATATATATATATATATATATATATATATATATATATATATATATATATATATATATATATATATATATAGAATGAATTGGATAATTATGGTATAAAATTTATTGCATAACCAAATTAATTATGCTCCACTCATTTTCATGCTTATCTGATGCCATGTCAGCAAATCCTAACTTGTTAAGTTTATTATGCACGTGGTTATGTATAATATTTATGTATATATATATTTACTGTGTCTAATACTAACCATATATATTTATATACTTATTATTATCATTACTATTATTATTATTATTATTATTATTTATAAGGATTATTATATATGCATATATATAAATTTATAATTTATGGATATTACATCCCATCTAGCGCTAAGTTTAACGTCTTCAAGTTAGACGGAAGGTTTTCAAGCTCAAGGTGGTCTTGAATAATCTTTAGGCACTTTCATAGGTTTCTTCTTGAAATAGTGCCTTGTGCTCTCACGCTCAACCACAAGAACGTCTCCGTTCTTATTAAATAGCTCAAGCAATTGTTCTTCAAAGACGTTCTTCATAAGGAATGACCCTTTCCACTTATTCCACTTTTTCCACCGAGCTCCAAACTATCCTCTTTTCTAACCTCTTCTTTATCAATTACCTTACAAGCCTCCAACCCTTTTTCAACCATTCTTTCCTTACCCTGAGAGTAGAGAGCCATGCATTGATCCTTAGTCTCTGATATAGAAGATTTATTGATTGTTCTTTATATATTTTTCGGGGCGGTTGAGTTTTGGCCTAAATGGTGCTCCATAGATTCCATCCTCACCTCCATAGAACTCTTCATATCAAGAACTAACAACTCGATTTTTTCAACTCTCTCTTCACATACTTTCATCCTAACTTCATTATCCTCAATATATTTGTTCAAAAAATCCTCCAAAGGCGATTTTCTTTCATCATTTGGTAATTTTTCCCCCGGATTGAATGCTACATCAAAATTAGCTACATTCTCCAAATCATAGCTCTTTTCTATGCTCTCTGTAGTCCATTGATAGGTATTAATGGCAATTTCTTCAAAAATTCTTATTGCTCTTTGAACGTTAATGCCAAAAATAGACCCACCGGATGATGCATTGATGAGAGTTAAAATAAGCGTGTTTGAGTATCCAATTTAACACATTTTTTATGAGAATTATTGTTACATATTAGCACAAGTGTTTTATATTAGATATATGTGACAAAAAGGTGCATTTGAGGTGTTTTATTGTGTTAGGATCAAAGTGCAAAGTTGGAGAAAATGTGCAGCTTGTGTAGGAATACTGAAAAATGCACGTCCAACTTGTGTAATTTTTCTGTATTTTTTTGGAGCTCAAAACTAGAAGTGTGATACATGATTGGAAAGCCATAGAAGAGAAGGTCGTTTTGGCGTAAGAAACACCTCAATTTGAAACCAAACAAGAAAGTTATGATCAAAATGGTGACGCCGCGCAAGCTGTTTACCGGTGAACGCACTCAATCTACAACCAATTTAACATCAATAATCGCATGTTTGAGTGTTCAATTTAACACTTTTTTTATAAAAATTGTTATTATATATTAGCACAAATGTCTTATATTCGATATATGTGAGAAAAAGGTGCGTTTGAGGTGTTTTATTGTGTTTTAGGTGGAAAAAAGATCAAAAGTGTAAAGTTGGGGAAAAGGTACAACTTGTGTAGGAATGCTGAAAAATGCACGTCCAACTTGTGTAATTTTTCTGTATTTTTGTGGAGCTCAATAGTCTCAATCCGTCATGTGGCTAGCCTCACATAAGGACTAGCTACTATAATTCATTAGAAAATCAATGCAATCCATGACTTGCTCCAATTGAGCCAAATAATGAAGAAAATCACAAATTAAAGATTGAGAAAGCTTCCCTTTTAAAGTAGGCTTGATCTTCCTTCAACATGCTCCAATCTTCACTTCGTGTTGATTTTGCCTTCTTAGATTGGTGGAAGGATGGAATGAAGGATGGATTTGGAAGAAACCAAGTGGAATGGGTGGATGAAATTAAAGATGGATGGATGGAGAAGAGTGTGTGTGGAATAGGGTGTAGCCTCAAAAAAAAAAGAGGAATGGAATGAGAATTGGAGACTCCAAAGATGAGAAGGAAGGTATTTATATATATGGAGGATTAGGGAAATTAGGGCACAACTTGGTTCATGGGCCTAAGTGGAGAAATGGGCTTTAGTGGAGAAATGGACCTTTTTTTGGATAAAATTATGTTCCAGGAACTCGGTTTAACATGAATTCCGTACAAAATTATCAACAAACTGGCTGTAGACTAGCGGTACCGCGTGCGCCTAATTATACACGAGGTCTCGGGTTTGAATCCCTGACAAGTGCAATTTAATTTTTTAATTAAAAGAGGCATTCTGAGAGTGCGAAGTAGGAGATCGCTCCCTGTTGGGCCCAAAAACTAAGGGAGAGCTTCTCGCTTCAAAACTTCTTCTTTATTCAATTCAAATAGACAACGCCTGAAACGACAACACTTAAAACTGTTGTCTATTCACTTGCTACCAATTTTTCTCATTTTTGATTTAATTCACGTTTCTTCCTTTTCTAATTTTTGCACAAATACACATCATTCCTACATAAAAAAATAGCATGATTCCACACACTTTACTCCAAAAATAAAAGCAACAAAAATAAAGAATAAAATACTAAAAATAATATGAAAACACGCAAAAATCACACGAACACGACTCTAAAAACTTTAAAAGAGGCATTCTGTGAGCGCGAAGTAGGAGATCGCTCCCTGTTGGGCACAAAAACTCGAGCGAAGGGAGAGCTTCTCGCTTCAAAACTTCTTCTTTCTTCAATTCAAATAGACAATGCCTGAAACGACAACACTTAAGGCTGTTGTCTATTCACTTGCTACCAATTTTTCTCATTTTCGATTTAATTCACGTATCTTTCTTTTATAATTTTTGCTCAAATACACCCCATTCCTATATAAAAAATAGCATGATTTCCACACACTTTACTCCAAAAATAAAAACAACAAAAATAAAGAATAAAATACTAAAAATAATATAAAAACACGCAAAAATCACACGAACACGACTCTAAAATCTACTAAATTTTTACGATAATCACTACTGCATAAGTTCTCAAACAATCGTGCTGTAATTCTTTCACATTCCAATTTAGATTCCATTTAAAAATTTTCATGTATTCATTGGCAAGCCAATCAGAAGTTATTTGCCTATTTTTATGCTCCCTCACACATCGATGCTCATTCACCAGCTTTTTAATTGCAAGACTCATCTTCATGGGTATCATCCTCCCATATAACTTGAATGGACAACCTGAAACACATGTCACCTCTAATTGACTGCTGCTACTTCTCGTTATTTGAATATTTCTTCCATTTAAGATGGCATGTCTTTGTACAGCTACTCTACACTGATAAACATCTTCAAATCTTATACCAAGTACTTGTTGGCAATTGGATCGTGCGGTTCAACGTGATCGTTAGTAAAATAGGTAAACAAAATCAGCGGAAGCATAAAACGTGTTTACCGTACTTCTGGGTTGATGTAGAGGATGAACAGCAGTGAAGAACACCTCTGATCTTCTACCGTATGTCCCAAAGTCAACTCTGGTATTGGGTGGTCAACAATCCCCAGAGTTCTCTCAATCTGCTCTCTGTTCTCTCCCGTATGTCAAAAGAGGCACTGACCTAGGTTTAACAGGAACTGAGATGACTTATATACTTGGGCTACAGCAGGGACCAGGAGGAGAAATTGGACTGGGCCTCAATTGAATTTAATTAACCAAGCTTAGCCCAAAGCTTTTAATTAAATCCAATAATAATAATATAGTCCACTAAAATATTATTACTGCACTACCCGTCCAATCCCAAAATTATGTTCTGGGCTCCTTCTTATTATAAGCCCGATAGTCTCCCCATGTTTAAGAAAAATAATGTCCATTAATTAATTAAGTTACTGACAACTCAAATTAATTAATATCTCATCCTAGAGTAGTACCACTCAATCTTATTATCATGCCGGAAATTAATCCACTTGCAAGATTTACATGATAAACCTTATGAGCTCCTCAAGGGGACATCATCAACCTATGATGGACATGGATTCCTTCTACAATCAACATCACACCATAGATACAGCACTACTTTCCAACTCACCGAGTTTGTTGATTTAATACTTATAAATCTCACCCATTGATGAATCAAAGAAATACATACTGCCCTACGTGTCGAGGTTATTGTATAGGGATTAAGAGCACGAACTTCCATAATAACAGAGATCAAGTTCTACTATATAGTCAGTATAAGAAGAACGACCTCATGTGGTCCTGCTCAATACACACAAGTGCACTAAGTGATTCTATAGCCAAGACAAGCTAATACCAAACCACACTACAACCATACCGATAGAGAGTCCCCGTCTATCTCAGTTGTGAGCATCTGTTTATACTTTATAAGGAAACCGATAATATGATCTTCCGCGTGTTGTCGCACAACATATTATCTACAGTATAAAGTAAGTGGACTATTGCATCATGCATATAAAATAAATTATAAGATGCAATCATTTGATCAATGATTCTCATTTCAAATATTGTAGTAACATTGTTCATACTAAAGCTAGACATTTAGTATACAATCCAACAATCTCCCACTTATACTAAAAGACTATGCTGTCATGTCTTCTGCCATACATCTGATTCTTACTCCCACTACACGACCATTAAAAGCTCTCGCCTTAAGGTCCTTGTAAATGGTTTACTAGGTCATCATCCGATGCAATCTAGGCGACAACAACCTTCCCCTCATCATACGATTTCTCGTAACAGGTGGTACTCGCGCTCCATGTGTTTAATTGCCTTATGGACTTGTGATTTCTTCAAGTTTGCAACTGCACCAATATCATCAATGTAAATTGTGATTACCTTGGGCAAACTTAGAAACACTTCAAAGTCCATCATGAAGTCTCTAGAGTCATAAAGATACTTTGGCTGCCTCATAGGCTCCAATTCATCATCTTTCCATGATGGAGTCAGGAGTCTGAAATATATTTCTATATAACACTCCTCCACATTATGACTCTACTTCCTAAGATTAAACACATAACCTTTGAGGTGAATTTACTGCCGTCCAATCTGACTAAAAAATCTGAATCTACGTAATCCACAAGAAGCAGTGAATCTGTCCAGTAAGTCCACATATAATATCCAGTCCTTCTCAGGCACTTTATAAATGTCTTACCACAGTTCATCATTCTTGTTCCGGGTTACGTTGATACCCACTGTTCATGCGTTCAGCAAAACAGATATCCAACATCGTTCATAGCATTCCTTAGATTAAGCTTCCTTATTCGCCGAAGCATAAGGAACCGCTTTCATCCTATTTATCTTCTTGTTGTGTCTCAAAGACGCATTCACTTAGATAAATTTATATGCTAAATGAGTATGGACTGTATCATTTTATGAAACTTGAGATAAGCATTATATCCTTTCTTGTGATCCGTATTACCGTGATCAAAAGGATATATTTTGCCTTTCTTAAGTCCTTCATCTCTACCGCTTTATTAACCGTACCCATACGCCTGATAATACTCTTTCATTGTCTCCAATGAGCAAGATACTATCTACGTATAGTACAAGAAACACCACCACGTTTCCGTCACTCTTTACAACACATAAGACTCATCCGCTCATTGATTTAAATCCATGCCACTGGATTACCTAATCAAAACAGATGCTTCATGATCTTAAAGCTTGCTTTAGTCCATCGCTGGACAATTTTAAGCTTACTATTAAAATGCTATTAGTACTTTGCAATGAATCACTCTGGTTGCTTCACATAGATGTTTTCCTCAAGACTTTCAATCAGGAAAGCTATCTTGACATCTATTTGCTGTTCCTCATAGCAGCAATAAAAGAATCCGGATCAACATAAGCATAGCTACCAGCGAACATGTTTCCTCATAATTGAACCATTTCTTTCTGAGTACACTTTTTCGCAACAAGCTTTGCTTCCAAGGTTTTCACCTTTCCATATGATCCTCTTTTATTTCCTTTGACCCTTGCAATGGCTTTTACACCATTTAGTGGTCATACAAGTTCCCAGACTTAATATAGAACCCGTAGATTCTATTTTAACATGCATTGCAACTTACTAAGATTCCACATTTTCATCTTGTAGTGTTACGTCGTATCCGTGGGACAATACCATGTTTACTAGGGATCAAGTCTCACGACTCTCCCAAAACATATATTTATGGGTTGTCATACAACCCTCCCACTACGACAAGGCACTACATGTAATTGTGTATCAGACGTGATACGTGTTGCAGTTTACCTTGTGGTATATCCTCTTGTACACTTGGTACTTACACTTTGTGTTTTCCTCTCACTTCCTTTAGAACAACTTATACATGGGTTTGTGATTTATTACATAGTCCTTTTCCAAAAATCTAGTTATTGAGTTAACAATTATCCTTCGATCTTTTGGACTAAATAAATCACCCTCCATTTTTCTAGGATATCCCATATACAGACAAACGTTTCACGAATGACTGTATCTAGGGTATATCCATAAAATGAATTTAATTATTCCAAATAATTCATCATCTATCTAATCATAACCATAAGAGCCTAATACCTTCTACCCACCACACTATTCAGCTGGGGCATACCTGGTGTAGTCAACTTGAGATTTAATCTCAACTTCTGATCAATAGCTCCTAACTATCCCAAGAGGTATTCGCCATCATGATTGAATTGTAATGACTTAATATATTTTCCATGACGCTTCACTGTACCAGCCTTACAATTCTTGAATTAATCCAAGAACTTAGACATGCAGTGCATCATATAAATATATTGGTTTCCAGAATAATCTTCGAATATTCATAACCACCTCTCGCCTGGATAATATTAGGTTCGCTTGAATCAGAATGAACTAATTCCAACATATATATCTTTGGTTCTACACCCCACAGCCTTGAAAAGGCAGTTAATCATTTTTACTTCCAAGCAAGACTCGCAAGTCCGATAGTTTCCACTTCAGATAAACCTTACGGTCTATCGGCTATCAACTTTTGAATCCTACTCAAGTAAAATGAATTAGTCATAGACGCCAAATGTATGTTTAGTTCATTTCCGAAGGTTCCTTTCTCTTACTAATATTAGAAGATGCATTATTTAATTACTATTTATTGCATCTGTGGGATGTACATGATTCAAGAGTATACTTTTTATCCACCAACGTACTTTAACGGATTATAGTCTCATTCCTCATTACTATGACCATGTCATTTAAATGAAATAAAGTATCCATCCGTTAATGCATAGAAACCGAAATTAAATTCTTTCTATGAAACGTACGTAAAGACAATTTCTCATAATCTATCGTTTATTCTTATCATGAGATAAATAAACAACTCCCACTGCAATAGCCACTACCTTTGTAGTTTTACCCTTGTTATTAACAATCTTATCCTTACTCAGTGATAAACATTTAGTGATTCCAGTATCTACATACTTCGAGTCAGTAGATGCCATCACTAATCATGTTTAAACCATTAGTAAATAAGATATTAAACTTGTTCACATCATGATGAAAAATGGCTTTCTTTTGCCACATGTTTTGTTAGAAGTTTCCCACCATATACAACCTCTCGTATTTCAGGTAGAACTTGCTCAAAACATCCAGGCAAATTGTGAAGAATAAATTGATTTAGGTTTCCCTTTCAATTTCTATTCCAAGCTTTTCCAATTCATTCATCAATTGAACCATGATCTTCTGCCTTTTAATTTACTCAAGTATCCGAAGAGTTACATGAGACCATCATATTTCTATGAACCTCTCATCTCTTCACTAGAGACTTTAATAGGCATCATGAGACGTCCTTTGTGAGAATACACATGTATTTTCTTAAGCAGTAATTATCAAAACCAAGATTCTTTCTAATCATCTAATTTGGACAAGTAAATGTAATGTCTTTTAGTTAACAATTAGTGAAATAAAACCATTCAAAATTCAGAGAATCACAAATAAATTTACCGATCAAATCTTCGAATATTATTCTTTTATATTGATTCCCTCAAAATAATATAAAATAAAATTCACCGACATCTCAAGCACCGTGAGTCTGCAAGCCATGATAGTGTGGACATTTACAAACCCGAACATTTACAAGAGAAGGTTTTACCCATTAATTTCATTTGTCAATCTCACTTTATGACAAAATAATTAATAGTCGGTTCCTCTTTAGCCATGCAAATAAAAGCAGTGACTCCGATGGGGAGGATACTTATTATTTACATCTAAGTGTACACCATTATTTGACCACAAGTCCGCGGCCCAAGCTTGTGTGCCTTACAGATAGAGAGTACACACGTGCTCGGATAACTTTCTACAGTCATCAATTACAAGTTTGTACCAGTGAACCACATATAAACTCATCCGATAGGGAGGAAGGTCTAAGCCAACGCGCAAGTTCATATGCATCACATTACAAACGTAATTATTTAATGTAGTCTGTTCCAGCAATCCATGAATAAACTCATCCGATGGGGAGGAAGGCTCTAATGCCGACGCGCAAGTCTATTCACATTACTAACAAACCAATAATAGAGGCCGCGGGAATTTATAACCAATCCCCTCTCCCACTTAGTTATTTAACACCGAGAGTTTTAACATGCATATAAT
The DNA here is from genome assembly GCA_023678885.1 of Pogostemon cablin. Classification (NCBI taxonomy): domain Eukaryota; kingdom Viridiplantae; phylum Streptophyta; class Magnoliopsida; order Lamiales; family Lamiaceae; genus Pogostemon; species Pogostemon cablin. Next base: position 16,575,729 of record CM043001.1, on the reverse strand, counting down.
ATTCCAGAATAAAATATACAACTTAGACATGCTTCTATTAACAGCAATTTAAATAAATAAATCACATAGAACATGCCTTTCATATATAACAATTAATTGTCAAGTTAAAATAATTAACTCAGTTATATATTATAGTTAATTGTATAATATGTTGGATCAATTAAATGGGCCCAACTGACCTAAACATCATTAGCATAAAATGAGCAGCCCATTAATTAAATAATTAAGCCCATTTACCCTGCCAATTAATGCATTAAGGTCTAGCCCAATATTTAACCTGGCCCAACATCAAACCCACAATTAATTAAATTCAGCAATTAATATTGCCCAGCAGCCCATTACCATTTTAATTAAAATTGGGCCCAACAGCCCAAAACCAAACTAAAATTAATTGAGCAGCCTATATTAATTACTGAATTGGGCCCTATAATTAAACCATCAGCCCATGAACTAGAGAATCAAGCCCAAATACACTATAATTAAAATAGGGCCCAGCAGCCCAATATCCTTTTTATTAAAATTTTGGGCCCAAATCCCAGCCCATTAACTAATTAAAAATAAGGCCCAAAGGGGCAGCCCATAAACAACTGCTGCCCTAAAACAGCCGCCCCCTCCTCTTCTTCCACCAGGGATCTCCGGCACAACCAGTCGTCGTCGTGCCGCTGTCGCCGGCGGCGCTGCTAACGGACCACCGGAATTTCACCGTCAGCCCACCGCCGTCAGCTCCCAACCTTTAAGCATCACCATCGCACAACTAACAGGCATGCATTTCTACAGCGCCGCCGCCTCCTCGATTACGCCGCCCAGCTATCACCAGCCACCAGATCCACGCCGATCTGATCACCGCCGTGCAGTTCCCAGCCGGTAGGAGTCGCGGTCGCAGCAAAAAAAAATACACTGGTTCGTATCCAGTGAGTCATCTCCGGCGCACGTCTCCAACAAATCGCGCTGGAACGATGCTCCCTCAGTCCACCGCCGCCTGCCTGCTTTGAATCCGCCGTGATTCGGTGCCTCTCATCTCGGTTTGAGCACCGTCAGCCCACTGAGATACGAACTGACCGGATCCATCATCGCCTCTAAGCAGTCGCGTGACGGCAGTCCAGAAGACGCTCCATGGCTGTCGCCGACAGTGCTAACGCCGACCAATGCACTCATCGCTGCCGCCGACAGTTGGTGAGACTTCAGGGCAAGCCGACGCATCGCCCAGACACACCTCGCCATGAAGTCATAGCCGCTGCGTCGCTATCGAACCAGTCGCACCCCCAGTCGAAGCCGCTTGTCTTTCCAGTGCCGCCGCGACAAAACTGGTCCGGCCGCAGCCACCAGCCGTCATGGTCCACGCCTTTCAGACCCTGCCGCCAGCCCGCCATCTCCAACGTCCACGCGCCGCCGGACGAACATACATAGAGTAGGGGGTGTGTGTGTGATGTGATGATGACCAGTAGTGTGCAGGCAGACGTACGGCAACAAAGCAATAGGATATCATGGATACAATAATAATTCCAAAACCCTTCTGATTATTTTCAGATTAATCCTTATAATCAAATAATCAAATTTATACATGCTATCAATTAAACCACGATAAGCAAAATAATATATAATGCGATTACAACTAGATCATATCCAGAATCATATAATCACATAATCCCCAACCTAGCGATTCACGTATCACCACGAAACCAACGCTCTGATACCAATTGTTGGCAATTGGATCATGCGGTTCAACGTGATCGTTAGTAAAACAGGTAAACAAAATCAGCGGAAGCATAAAACTGTCTACCGTACTTCTGGGTCGATGTAGAGGATGAACAGCAGTGAAGAACACCTCTGATCTTCTACCGTATGTCCCAAAGTCAACTCTGGTGTTGGGTGGTCAACAATCCCCAGAGTTCTCTCAATCTGCTCTCTGTTCTCTCCCGTATGTCAAAAGAGGCACTGACCTAGGTTTAAGAGGAACTGAGATGACTTATATACTTGGGCTACAGCAGGGACCAGGAGGAGAAATTGGACTGGGCCTCAATTGAATTTAATTAACCAAGCTTAGCCCAAAGCTTTTAATTAAATCCAATAATAATAATATAGTCCACTAAAATATTATTACTGCACTACCCGTCCAATCCCAAAATTATGTTCTGGGCTCCTTCTTATTATAAGCCCGATAGTCTCCCCATGTTTAAGAAAAATAATGTCCATTAATTAATTAAGTTACTGACAACTCAAATTAATTAATATCTCATCCGAGAGTAGTACCACTCAACCTTATTATCATGCCGGAAATTAATCCACTTGCAAGATTTACATGATAAACCTTATGAGCTCCTCAAGGGGACATCATCAACCTATGACGGACATGGATTCCTTCTACAATCAACATCACACCATAGATACAACACTACTTCCCAACTCACCGAGTTTGTTGATTTAATACTTATAAATCTCACCCATTGATGAATCAAAGAAATACATACTGCCCTACGTGTCGAGGTTATTGTATAGGGATTAAGAGCACGAACTTCCATAATAACAGAGATCAAGTTCTACTATATAGTCAGTATAAGAAGAACGACCTCATGTGGTCCTGCTCAATACACACAAATGCACTAATGTGATTCTATAGCCAAGACAAGCTAATACCAAACCACACTACAACCATACCGATAGAGAGTCCCCGTTTATCTCAGTTGTGAGCATCTGTTTATACTTTATAAGAAAACCGATAATATGATCTTCCGCGTGTTGTCACACAACATATTATCTACAGTATAAAGTAAGTGGACTATTGCATCATGTATATAAAATAAATTATAAGATGCAATCATTTGATCAATGATTCTCATTTCAAATATTGTAGTAACATTGTTCATACTAAAGCTAGACTTTTAGTATACAATCCAACAGTACTAACTCCATAGATTTATGATCACATGTAGGATCATAAACCAATCAATTTTTCTTTTGTTTATCACAATGTTTACTTATCTTTATCTCTTCTTCCCCACTACAATGCCAAGATACATTGTTATCATTTTCTAAATCAAAGTAATCACTGTCAAATTCAATGACTTCATTCTCAACCTGATGCTCAAATTGCAAGTCTCAATATTCATACGAACTTCAGAATTTTGTCCAAATTTCTCAATCTGATAGCCATCATCTCGAACCACTATCTTCTTGAACTTTGTACATTTTTTCTTGCATCAACATACTCTTCATCATTTGACAACTAGTCATCTTCCAAACTATCATCCGTATCATTATCCTCAATAAATTTACTCTCCAAATCAATATCTGGGTACCGCTTAATAACTCTTCATTAACTACTTGTTGATCAACTTTTTCAATATCATCATGAATCTCCTCATCTTCATTCTCTAAGAAGGAATTATCCTCAAGAGATTCAACTCCTTCTATGAATATCTCTATCATTGCATTTTTTTTTTAAGAATTATCCTCAAGAGATTCAACTCCTATGAATATCTCTATCATTACATTTTTTTATTGCACACGTGTGCAATCATATCCAAAATATGTTTATCATCTTTGATCTCCACCATTGCATCATTCATATTCACACCTGAAACTTTGTAACAAATTATTTTCAACCGATATCCCATTTTCTCGACTTCATCGACCAAATCCATGTATCCTATTCTATCGACATCCAACTTGTGTTTTGCAGTCAATTTCCCCCTTAAATATATCAATTTACCATCTCTAAAGAGAAACTTACCACCATGTTTAAAGTGTATCGAAAAGTATGAATCCATTTCTTAATCTATGCTTGAGAAGCTTCCTTGTGTGATGTCGATTCGTCTTTAGTGTTCATAGGGTTCTGTATTTGTTTGAAATCTTATAGAAAAGTAAAAATACGATAAAGAGCAATATTAAAGGGTTAATGACTAAAAGAATCATCCTAGGTGACATCCTACTTGGCATCTTATGTGGCTGTTTAATTACCTCAGGCGGCCCGTCATCTCATCTCACTGGAAACAAAAAGGATGTATTGATTTGCAATGATTTAAAAGGTTTTGCATTTTATTGATTAAAAAAAGTTGGTGATAAAATTGAAAAATTACATAAAGGTGGTGTATTTTAATGCAATTAACCCATTTCTTAAAGTAGTCTATTGGTCACTTTGGAGGGACAACATGATAATTTCACCTGCCTGAGGGGTACCAAATTCATGTTTTCGGTTATAATACTACTAAAAACTAGAAGTGACAAAAAAAGGCAAAGATTTGGGGGAGACCATCTCATGGATCCTTTTATGTGAGACGGATCATCCATTAACCCATTAATTAGATTTTAAAGGCACTGTTTGGTTGTAGTTAAATTAGAAAATTAAAAGTTTAATTATAAAAGTATATATATATATATATATGTATATATAATTCTTTTAAGTTATATATTTTTATTATTTAAAATTTTATTAATTTAAAATTTATTATTCATTTAATTTTTTTATTTAAATATTATAAATTATAAAATGTGATACTCAATTAATGAAATGTGATAACAGTTATAAATATAAATAAAAAGTGATAACATTTTAAAAGAAAAGTGATAATATCTTAAAAAAAAGTGACAACAAATAAAAAAATGTATTTCATGAAAAACTTACTCGAATAATAAAAAGTGATAATATATTTTTAATAAAAGTGATTCCTAAGAAAAAAAAAGAACTAGTTGGATTATTTCATGAACAATTCGTTGGAATAAAAAGTGATAACATGTGTTAATAAAAAGTGATAACTGTCTAATTTAATTATTTTATGAACAATTTGTTCGATGAATAAAAAATGATAATAATTTTAATATAAAGTGATACCTGATTTCAATAAAGTAATAATAAAATAATTAAATTATATAATGAATAATTATTATTAATAATTAATAATGTATAATATTTTTATTAGAAGTGATTTTTTTTTAATATAATGATGAATTATAGGTGTAGATGCCGAATTTTTTTTTTTTTTTGCAATCAAACAGGTAGTATTGCTGAAGTTATAGAATAGCAAAATGAATAATTTTAATTAGGAAAAGCCAAACAAGCCCCTATTTTTATTTTTAATTTAATATAAAATATTTATTTGAATTAATAAATGATCTAAGTCACGAAATATGTTCAATAAGATGGTCTCACCCAAAACCTATAAAAAAAATATGAGAGCTCAAATTTGTATAAACAAAAAACCTATTTAAAAAATAAAAAAGTTTAAAGCACAGTGAAACACAAGCACATCAGATAGTCCTGTCATGTACAGTTGTAGGCTGTAGACCACTAACTCCCACGTGTTTATCGGACCCTCCCTCGGCGCCTTAACTATGTTGTTCCCCACACCTCTGTGGTTCTCTCTCTCCCCACCCTCTCTCATCTACAGGAAAAGAGAGAGGCACAGAAGAGCAAAACTACAAAATTAAACAAGAACTCTCCCTCTTTATCTCCGCCCATCTAAATATAGTTCGCTAATTTTCTCTTACTCCCTCTCTCTCCATCTTTAATCACTCACAGACACGCAATTTGATCTCCAATTTCTGCATACTTTGGACGCAATGAAGCTCAAGCACCCCTCCAAATCCGCCTCACAAACCCTGGCCCCCTCCGAAACGCGCCTGCTCGCTCGCGAGACGCTCCGAATCAGCGCCAACCTTGCCTCGGCACCTCCGCCCTCGCCGGCTGTTGTGGCTCCGGAGCCTTCGAATTCCGGCTTCGTTGGGCTCACCAACGATCAGTTTTTGGATTCGAGCTTGAGATTGATCTGTTGCGAGGAGATTGAGGGTAGACGGTGGCAATACTACGCCGAGAATGATAATAGCGTCAGAGTCAGTGGCGGGAAGCAGTTGAAGAATAATTCTATTCGCGCTGTCAGTTTGCATTCTCCCCAGGCCCCTGTTGATGTCAGTATTACGTATCAAGTGTTAATTTTAATTTTAATCTTAATTTGTTCTTGGTCTATTGCTGCATTTGTTGCACATGTGAGTATATTCATGCATCACTAGTAATAGCTTTATTTTACCCTTGAAATAAAGTAAGTTTCTCTAGATTTAAATAATTATTTGATTTCTTATATGCAGCAAATGGAGATGTATACATGACATGAATTTACAAAGTTGGGAATATTTGTTGTTACTTTGATGTAGAATTATTTCTAATCGTTTTGTCTGAAGATGAATGTACATTAACTTCAATTTTGGTGTTTGGTATTGAAAATCTTAGTTGCTGATCAATTAATTAGTCATCCATCACACAAAAAAGAGAGTCGAACAACCATTAGAGAAGTGGCGTCTCCACACAAGCTTCATAATATATGTACTTGTTCACTGATGATGTCCGAGAAAGACAATGGGCGAAAAACTTTAATCATATGACTACGAAGATATTTGGTCATAGCTGAGTTATTTCTTTATTTGTCCATGTGTAATGGGAGTTGAGAACATTTACTATTTTAGCTCAATTATTTCTTAATTTTCTTGTGTAATAGGAACTGATGACATTTATAAGGTCCTATGTTGTCCCAGAAGGTTTTCCGGACAGTGTAACTCCTTCTTATGTGCCATACATGACATGGAGGGCTTTAAAGGTATTCTTCTAGTTGAATGTCTCCAAGAATTAACTTCTATCAGATCGTTTTTTAGTAGTAATTCTCAGCAGCTCCAGTATGCCAAAATGATGTTTTTTTATAAATTGTAGCACTTTTTTGGTGGAGCAATGGGTGTTTTTACAACACAGACACTCCTTAGTTCACTTGGAGTCTCCAGAAACAAATCTGCACCAAGTGCTTTAGCTATCAACTGGATTCTTAAGGTGTGCTCTAGAAGAAGCTTTTTTCTCGTTATTAATAAGAATTTTCTTTTAGAACCTGATAAGACCTTACATATACTGTTATAATTGAGCCAGGCTGTTATGATCAGATTATTTTGTTAATAAGCTGCCAGCCAGGTTTATCATTATATGGGCTCAGTTTAGGATTTAGGTTTTGAGTTATTTATGTGCTTGTTTTCATTATTAATCATCATCAAAAAATCATTCTGAATTAGACAAGGCTAATGACTGGCAGGATTTATCCTGTGGAAAAAACTTGTTCTCGTTGATTTCTACGCCTAGTTGACTCTATCAGAACTTCTAATACCTTAGGATCTAGTATTAGTTATTACAAGCTGTCAGTTCTTATTATTTCGCATAACTAAAGTAGAATAAGCTCAATCATTGCTCTTATGCTTTTATGTATCTCATTTGTTTCTAATCGCGGTTCTTCATAAAATTTAACCAATTATGACTTCAAGATCAAGGTAATCATGATATTGGAAGAACATATGCGAACTAAATGTTAAAAATTCCTTTTTATTTTATTTTTATTCTTTTTATGAAACAGAGTCTAAATTTGTAGGATGGTGCTGGGCGTGTTGGGAAGATGCTCTTTGCTCGGCAAGGGAAGAAATTTGATTATGATCTAAAGCAGGTAATAAAAATTTCCAATACAATTCTGGTATGAAAGGATAGGTTAGCTTATCACAAAATTTCCAATAAAATTCTTCAATTTCTCATGTCCTGAAATTTTTTCCAGCTCAGGTTTGCTGGTGATCTCCTGATGGAGATGGGAGCTGGAGTGGAGTTGGCGACTGCAGCTGTTCCTCATCTCTTCCTTCCACTGGCATGTGCTGCTAATGTGGCTAAGGTTTACTCGCTTTTATCTCCATATAGCTTTGTTAATATCTTAGAATGCTAGAAAATTAACTCCATCCATGTTTTTTTTCTCTTTGCTTACAGAATGTTGCTGCAGTGACATCTACTTCGACTCGAACTCCTATATACAAAGCTTTTGCTAAAGGAGAAAATATTGGAGATGTCACAGCAAAAGGAGAATGTGTTGGAAATATTGCTGATCTGGTATACTATTATAGCATAGTTAACTTATATTGTTTACAATCATTGTTGTTAATTCTCACATCACGAAGAAATCTGTTATGTCTTACTCTATTCAACCATAACTAATTTTGAATCTAGATGGTGCGCATCCACTTCAATTTCTGAAGTAAATACAGCAGAAATAAGCTGGCCTCAGCCATTTTTTTATTTTTTATTTTGATATAGTCCTATGTTCTTTTGAGATTAGTGAATTTAATTCTAGTATATTGCATATTCTTCCTTTTCTGGTTGTTTACACCTTGAATTTAGTGAAGGTCTGTCTATTTGTGATTCTTTGCCTGTAATTAGTCAGTTCGCATCCCGTACTTACTCCTTTATTCTGCAATCTGCATTATATGTACACCAGAATAGCTGGTCAATTGACTTTCTAATTGGAGTTGTCAATCGCCACAATTTTGTCACTTTTAGATATGATGATGTAAACAAGTACATTACAATAATTTTGTAGTGATACTTTATGTTGAAACTTTGTGCTAAAGCTATTGATTTAACTGATATATTTCTCTTGCTTCATATGCTGCGTAGCATTTAAAATCTGTTTTTAAGTTGGGAATAATTCGGATTTATTTATTTGTAGCTTGGAACTGGACTCAGCATAATGATCTCTAAAAAAAATCCATCCTTGTTCGCAACTTTTGGCCTGCTCTCCTTTGGATATGTGATGAGCTCTTATCAAGAGGTTGCGTGATCTGAATTTATCATATCCTAACCCCCACCCCCCCTTTTGTACTTCAGTGTTCATGTTCTTCTATCCTGAAGTATGCATTGAAATCGTGTCTCATGTTTTTCTTCAGGTGAAATCTGTTGTTTTGCATACATTGAATCTTGCACGATTCACAGTGGCAGTAGAATCCTTTCTGAAAACAGGTGGGATGAGTGCATTGTTTCTTCACCCTATGTGAGAGAACCAATGTGTAATATGGGTGTATGTGTAAATGGATAGAACTAGGTATGAAAATGATAGCCGGTAACCTTTGGGAAAAATAAGGGAAAAGGTATGTCCAGACCTCTGAGGTATTGCTCAAGCCTCAAGGTTCAAGTAAGCCTGAATGTTTAATTCTGTGCAAACAAAATCTTTCTTTTTAAAATAAAACATTCTTGCCGTTTATTTTTAAAAATCAATCATTCATGCTCTGTCTTTTTAATTAATACATTGATGCCTTTCTGTTAAAGAAAATCAAAATTGGCGTATAGTTTTCTTTTTAGTCGATTTTCTGATCATCCGACACTACTAAGCTTTCAAACATTATACTGAAATAGATTTACTTCTTTCATGCTTCTCACTGCCTTTTAAATTCTTAAATCCAATGTCAATATATCTATTTTAAAAATTTCGTGCTGCAAGTTCTATGAAACTTTTTAATCCCAACTTTACAATATAGGTTTTTTGCAAGTCAATTTTGGCCAATCCAACTGTAAAAATTTCAGCCAACTTGACTGTAAATTTTTTTCCAACGTATGGATAAATCTCTCTGTACAGGCTGATATTGATTGATAAATATTAAATATAATATATATATATATATATATATATATATATTGTATCTCAAGTTTTTTGGAAACTAAATGAGCTTCTAAACACTGTTTATCTTTTGTGAATATGCTTAAAATGATAGATCATAGATTGATTGATATTGGATTTAATATTTGAAGGTGCAGACGAGAAGCCCATAAGATGTTTACATCCGTACAAAGTTTGAATTTTTTTTTGTTGGTCGGCTTGTTCTTAAATCAGCTTGCTGGAAGAATGATTGTTCAATATTTATAAAGATTGAGGGGTACTCTCTTGTGAGACGGTTATATATGAGACGAATTGTGAGATGTGTAGGCGCATTATTAAAGTATGATTATTATATAGGTAGAGCATGCTTATTGGTAGTTAAGTATGTTTGTAGTAAATCATACTATAACATCCTAAAATCATACTTTAATGCATCATTTATCATACTTTAGAAAACATACTTTAACTACCAATAAACATACTTTACACATACCATACTTTAATAATGGACCGACCTGCCTCACTACCTGTGACCCGTCTCACATAGGCCCCATCACACGAGACTTTGTCAAAGATTTAAGGGTATTTTGCACAAAAGACACATTGTAAGGACATATTTAAAGCATGAGAAATATTTCAGAGCCTGGTTATGCCTTTCCCAAAAATATAAGGTTACCCATGGAACTTCTCAACATATTCTAGAAAAGTTTGTGGTAAAGAGCCTCTTCAAGTTTTGCTCTCTGCCATTTATTTTAATGGGTTTAGGTGCATATTTGCTCACTTCCTGTCTGCAAAATTATCATCATTATGAATGACATTCCATACCAAGGATCATGATGTTGTGAAAAGTCTTGATTTCTCAAAGAATCTGCCAATATGAAGATGGCTAATTAGGAGTGGCTAGTGAGGAGATCATTTTTGATAGCCGTAATGTTAAGAAATTGCAGAAAAAAGAATATTGTTTATGCAGGTTACTAAAGTGGGATACCAAGTATTGAAGAGTACTTTAAGTGTTGTAGCAGGGTTGTCTTCTATAAGATAATTCTGCTGCATGGCATAATTTCTATTTCTTCCTTGACCTGAAACTGTCTCCTCTTGCACTTTAAAATTTCAATGGAAGTAAATGCTGGCATATATACTGATTATGTTGACTTAAAGCCTTTTAGCTGCAGTATGCCGTTTTAATTATTAAGAAAATCTATGAAATGGAGGAGATAAAGATTTCATTTGCATTTATCCTTGACAATCAAATAATTGAGTGAGGATTCTAAATGGGTTTTTTGGGTTTAAATTAACAAGTATTTCAGGATTCTATAATACATATTTTGGGTTTAATCCATTGTGTAACTGAGGATTCAATGATAGGGGTGGGCTTAATTATCTCTAAGATAAGATATGGAGTGATCTTTATGAATCTGTTTGATTATAGGAAAGTATGGTTTTAATTTTTAAGAAGACGGACCTCAGCTAAATTTGAGGAATTTTGTAGGTGCTAAATCAAACAGGCAATATTTTATTAAGTCGATTATGATTTATCTGTAGCTATTAAATCGTAGATCATATATATGAGAGGAAAATGTCGTGGATTTTCGTGTAGCAAGAAAAGAGAAGAGTAAATGTCAATACTCTTTAAGTTGGTTCAGGTAGTGTATTGGATATTAATTGTTATTTTCCTTGAGCTGGTCTAGGTATGCTTAGAAGGGTTATGTTTGTATTCTTGATGTAACTATAGCACAGCACACCTAGTTGGATTTGGGTAATAGAAATTGAATGATGTGTTAGAAGTTTTAACTTCCATAGTTCACCGTAGGTAGTAAGTGCTTCAGTACTTTCAGGCATCATGTATGCATGAGGAGTTACTGAATAGCTGCAAATACATGCTGTACTCTTTTTGCAATATCACTTGAGATGAAGCAGAGAATTGGCTTTTCTGTGAAGTTTGGGAGGAAATAGTTTGTATTTTTCTTTGGCTCCTACCCCAAATATAAATAAATAACTAAAGACTCACATGTTCATGGACACAGAAATGATAAGGAGCTGAGCCGAGCATTGGGGTTTCTTGTGGAGCCCAACAATATATGTGGCTGTATATATATATATATATATATATGTGTGTGTGTGTGTGTGTGTGTGTGTGTATATATATGCATATATATATATATGTATATTTATATATATATTTATATATATATGTATATGTATATGTATATTTATTTATTTATTACAACTATATATTTGTGTGTGTCTGTACTTTCTCACTGTCTGTTGTATGCTGAACGTAATTCTCAGGGCGAGTTCCAAGTCTGCAAGAAGGAAATTCATTGGAAGATATTTTCACTCTCCCCTGGAGACAACACAGGCCTATTGTTCTTGGTCTTCCACCTCCTCTCTCTAGTTCACAAAGACACAAAATCATACATGCATTACACTTTCCCATTCATGCAGATTCCCAAAAGTTTTCTCCTGTCTCCTGCAGAGTGGAAATTTACTTACAATTGATTCTCATCTTTATCAGGGCCACGGTTTAGAGATGCATTCCAAGACCCCAACTCGTATCTTTCTTTAGAGCCCATATTTGAGGTATATTACTTGTCACAGGAAAATCTGTTGCATTGGTCTAGCTCTTCATTCTTGCTCGTTATAGGCCTGCATATGAGGGGGTTCAATTTCTTGCGTCTCTTTCTTCTGATTTTATCGTATTTCAGGTGCTGTTCAAGAATTGGGTGCCTCCCAGTGCCTTTTCTGTGACTCTCGTATGCAGCCTCTTGTACATGTGCACATATTGCTTGTTTCTTAGGGCTTTTGTTAAAGCAACAAAATATATATTTTTTTTAAATAAAAAACATTTTTTTATATATTTTTATTTCATAAAGTCTGGGGGGAAAATTCAACTCAAAGATGATAAAGAGTTAGTCTTTGAGAGATGATAAATTTACTTGGCGTGTTGTTGAGAAAGCTATTGGAGTTTAATAACTGGTGTTTTACACTAGAAAGAAAAAGTCCATGATTTCAAATGCTAGACCAATAATTAAAGGGAAAAATCAAGTGGACAAAGGAAATAGTGTTTAAGGCTCATCTCTAAACCTTAAGAGATGAAAAAAAAAAAAAACTTAAGAGATGAAGATGACGATAATAATTTTGAGTTTTGGGGGATGAAGAGGAATAAATTAATGAAAAGATGCTCAATTTGAAGAGGAGGAAGAGAATGATGGGGATGATGACGATCATGAATCATGATGATTATTTATTAGTTTGCAGATCTTTTGAAACTTGGAGACTTCGTGTCACTGGCTTATTGTCTATTTGTGTTGAAAGTTTTTTCTTTTTTTTTTTTTACCGACAGAATTCGTGCTCAAATCAAATTGAATTGAGCACGAATTTTTCTCGCCCAAACTTTGAAGTTGATTATGCATGGATGTTCTATGTGTTATAATGTTATTTATGAGTTATTGTGAATTATACTGGATGTTTTGTGATTTTTTTACCTTTATTTGGTAGTTAAATATGTGTTAGGTTGGATATACTTATGTATATTAGTAGGAACAGGTTGTACGAGAGGCGCGCGTCTCACTGCAGGTTCCAACAGGCCCTTGCGCTGCCTTTTTTGTCTAACAACTATGCACTCTCGTTTGTTTACTTGCTTTAGTATTGGAATTGATTTTCCTGTAGATTCGTACGTTGACAAGTGTCTTGTTGATAACAGAAAGAACGATACATTGTGACGTATAATCCATCCAAGGGCAATATCTATGCTTTATTCAAGGATCAAGCGAAGTCGGATGACATTCTGAAGGCTGCGTTTCATGTAAGATTATTGGCCTTCTGATCTTTTAATCACAGTACTTGTTACATTTTCTGTCTGAATTACAATGTATTGCAGGCTCATGTGCTGCTGCACATCATTAGTTCCTTCAGTCAGAACCAGTGTTCCTCGAGCAATAGTGAACATGATCTTTCAGCTGTATCTCCTTCAGTGGCTGATCTCCATTCTCATATTACAGAATCATATAAGATGGTATCAGCCTTATATAGGCCTTTTAAAAACAGAGCTAAGGAACAGGTAACATGTAACTACTTAATTTAGAGCATACTCAAAAATGAATTGATTTACTAAAATTATGTAGGGAGATGATCTGCAGCTTGACTGAATGACTCTCATGTAACTTGCTCATTACTCCTATTAAAATCACTATTCGTTTGCCTGCAAATTGTGATATGATTTGATGATGCAATGAATTGTGAAGTTGGGTTAACATGCTAGATTATTATCTTGGTGGGTCTAAAGGTAGTTGATGACTAGGATGCCCGCATTGTAATTTTCATGTTATTGCTGATAAAGAATTGAGAAACGGAAACCAATGTTTGGATTTATGTGTTCAAAATGAATGAATCTTAAATTCCTTTTTTGATTAGATTTCATATCAACTCAAGCCACTAAAAATTAGTTCACAGTGGGGCTGGTGGAATTTAAATCCTTGTCAGTCAAACAGCCATCAAGAGATTTACACAACTACGGATTTTCAAATCCATTATTAAATCCTGTTAGTCCTCCCAACATATTTCACAACAAATTCTTTAATCCTAACAAAACCAAACTGTCAATTCAACTAGCATCAGTTGATTAGGTGGTCGTCTTATTTTGGTGTTTTACATCTGCAATTGTTTTTAAGTCATATTTCTCGTATGTGTATTCATATTAATTGCAATATGGATTATTTGAGGTGATGCCAGAAATCTGGTGTACTGAGTATCAAGTCCTTGATGATGCTTCTTTACTAGGGTATCACAATTGTAATAATTGGTTGTTAATGGGTTTTTCATTCTTTCAGGGATGGGTAATGTCTGAATCACATCTTAATCCTGGTAAAGCGCGGATATGTGAATTGATTACATAAGATGTCCACATGTCTAAAAACACTGTAAAGATCGGTTAAGGATTCTATAAGTCTCTGGTTACTTCTAGAATAACTTCTCAAGTCTTAGGAAAACAGTGATGTGGTGTAACCAGGGGGAGGTTTTCCTTGGAAGCGAATTTTGTACAAAATATTGGTGCTGGTGTGAATGGAAATTATTGGGGCACGTTGAAGCTGGATGGGAGAGGCTGGGTGAACGGTATAGGTGCAAATTTTGTGTTATCCAACTACTATACGTTTGTCACTTTTATCGTATGAGTTTTCCTAGTTCCTCCTAATACTTTTTATAACAATTTATATACTGTATTAATGATATCTTGTTTCACTCCAGTTTCTCTACTATTATTTATAAATTAGTACTTTTTAAGGGCCTGTTTGTTTAGTAGATATGATATTCACTGTTAGTCTGTTATGGTTCAACCAACTTATTGAAACCCATATTATCTTTGCATGATAACCTAAACAAGTCATGTAAAGGTATTGCTTCTGGGGATCTTCTAGCACTATTTTGTGTGTTTATCTCCAGCTACATTAGAAGCATGATATTCTAAGGAACCACGATGTAATGTAGTATCAAACTATTGTGTGTGTGTGTTTGTTTAGCATCCTGTGTATAGAGCTGTCAGAATGGGTTGATGGGGCGGTTTAGCCCACAACCCACCGCAACCCACCTTATGATGAACCCAAGTGGGTCGGGCCACTTGTGGGGCGGTCTACCGGTGGGGCGGGCCACTGGTGGGGCGGGCCGCGAGTTAGCCCACCCAGTTCTACCCCCTATCCATGTATGACCTACCCACCTATCATTCACCCCCCAAAATTTTTTTTAAAAAAATATTTTAGATTTTAATAATTAAATAATAAAAATATTATTACCCAATCCTACCCCTATTCACCCCCCACTACCCACCCACCCCCCTCCAATTTTTTTTTTAATTTTGGATTTTAATATTTAAATAATAAAAATATTATCAGCCAATTCTACCCTTTACCTACCCCACCCATCACCCCCCAATTTTTTTTAAATTTTTAGATTTTAATATTTAAATAATAAAAATATTATCACCCAACACTACCCTACCCAACCCCCCACCCACCCACCCCAATTTTTTTTTAAATTTTAGATTTAAATATTTAAATAATAAAAATATCATCAGTCAACCTTACCCCCTACCCCAATTTTTTTTTAAATTTTTTTTAGATTTTAATATTTAAATAATAAAAATATTATCACCCGATTGTGGTGAAACATATTTCAAGATGAGAGTGATGAGGCAGCTGTCGTGATCTCCAAGGGGTAAAGATTTCCAGTGAAGAAGCTGGATTTCGGTTCCAGCGCCGCCAGTCGGGTGGCTTCGGCGTCGTCTCCGTTGGATTTGGCTTATAATTTAGGAAGAGGTCACCAATGTGTAGAGATGAGATGGCACTTGCGGGGAAAGCGAGAGGGGAGGGTCAGGGATGGGAGGTGGAAGGAGAGAGGAGACAATTATACAACTCCGGCGAAAACTTCTGTGATGGACTCACTCCACATTCTCGACTCTCTAATTTATGATCTTAAGGATCTACTGAACTGGGAGGAAATGCTGATTCCTAATGTGGGTGATCAAATAAAGAATCTAACTCGTCTGCAGTCTTCCATCGAATCAATAGGTGGATCACAGCCTTCAGAAAGTGTAGAATTAAGAGAAACTCTGATGCGAATGGGAGATACTGCACACTTGTGGTCGGGCATGCTCCTCGGTATCTCATAAACAGGCTCACCAGCGTCAACTTCAAGATTGAGCTTTGTGGGAGTGAGATTTAACAACTCTTGAATAAACAGAAATTCGGAGAGGGAGAGGTACATGTTGCTGGGGAATTTAACTCAAGAATGTCATTTTGGGGTAACAGAAACAGTGAGGTGGATGATAGTCCAGTCGGTTCTGAGGACAAGAAAACATATCTTTTTAGATAAGCTGGCCAGAGGAAGAGCAGATCGGAAAATATAAATTTTTTTTTAAATTGTTGACTTAGAATCTGAGAAATGACCAAGACATTCTCGCAATTGAATGAAGCTTCCATTCAACGTGATTATGACTTCTTAATAAAAAAAATTCTAATTACAAGTGATTCAATTAATTAAAATATTAGTCATAAGAATTTCAAAAAGCAATCTAATTATTTATACATAATTAATATTGTAGACAATTTTTATTCACAATATTTGATTTTATTTTTAAATTTCAAAGTCTCAAATCAAAAAGTGGTCCAATTAATTCAAAGAGTAATCTAATAATTTCTATAGAGTGATCCAATTAATTACGAATAGTAATCTAATTATTTATACCGATAGTAATATAATTAATTACGAAGAGTAATCTAATTATTTCTATAGAGTAATCCAATTAATTATATAGAGTAATCTAATTAATTCTATTTAATCATTTATATTGATCGTGATCTAATTAATTACGAAGGGTAATCTAAATATTTCTATAGAGTAATCTAATTATTTCTATAACTGACCTAATTAATTTCAAAGAGTAACCTAATTATTTTTATAGAGTAACCCAAATTATTATATAGAGTACCTAATTTTAAAAAAAATTGTAGACAAAATAAATTCCTCAGGATACATGAATTTATTATCTAAAATTAGAATCTCAAATTATAGATTAACCTAAATTATCATAAAGAGTAATTCATGTTATTATATAGAGTAACCTAATTAAAAAAAAAATTGTAGACCAAATAGATTCTCTAGAAGCTACGCTTGGGAGATAACAATGAGAATGCCCTGGTTGAGGCAGTCCAAGTTGGGGCTTTTCAGAAGCTTCTGGTTGTGCTGCAGATTGGAACTGGTGAAGGGACAAAGGATAAAGTGACTGAGTTGTTAAAACTGATGAATTTGTATAGAGATAAGTTGGATTGTTTTGATTCATCTATGGGATTCAACTATCTAAAAAAAGCCCAATTGTTTTACAACTGTAATAATTTAGGACATGACTTCAACTTTTGTTAGTGATGCTATACAGAAACACATAATCATAACATTTTTGTATACTTTCTTTCTATTCTTTTGTAATAAAGTTATAATCTTTCACTGAGTAACAGAGATGATTCATTGATTCAAATAGCATCAACTTCCACAAAATCATACAGTATTATTTTATTCCATGGATGAACTTGTTCTACATACAATGTACTGATCCATACTTCTTGAAAGAATTTGTTTCTGCACATTTTGCAGCAAAAATAAATAAATATGTAATTGCTTATTCTTCCTATTCACAAAAAAAGTATTCCAATGATATCAACTAGTGATGGGTTAGCAGCCCCATATCAACCTGATCTACCAGATTAATCTGCATATAAGGATCCTCATACAACTCAACTTGTTGTACCCAATGCGTAGTGTTTATCCGCGATTACAAGTGAACTGCAGCATGCATTGCACAAGAACAATCTAGGCACATTCTCAACATCTTCGATTCCAAAACATCGTATGTGCTGCAAGTCCCACAAATATCACAAGTTGCAAGTTGTTTAGTAGAAGACGAAATATATAACCATTTAATGGAACGAAGGGAGTTCGATTTTGGGTTGTATACACCAATCAAGAAACCATACCAATATGACAATATCATGGTTCTATTGTAGTTCAATCATAATGCCAAAAGCTAAATCTAATTTTTTGAGATTTCTAAAAATGGTTCACTTCATTTTCTATTGAAAAAATAAATAAAAAATTCAGCTCAAGAAGTCGTCGAAAAATTTTATTTCTACAAGGTGAGAACATATAAACTGCATTGACTCAAGTCAATTAGTATTCACAGAATGTAGAACAGAACTATAGTATAATCGTAAAACCTTTTGATTTTGCAATCAGTAGTAAATGTGCAGTTGATGAAACATGATTCTAGAAATTCAATATACCCCCCATAGTTGTTGATCATGAAAAATATGAGAGAAAGGTGTTTGAATGTGTGTACCTTGGAGGCAATTTGAGCCCAGCTGTTGCCATATTTGGCATGCAAATCAAGTATCAATTGCTCCTCCTCTTTAGAAAATGGATATTTTTCCAAATTCGGCCTCAAATAATTCAACCATCTCAACCTGCAATTCTTCGTCGGCTCCCTAAACCCGACATTTTCTCAATTTTAACCCAATTTCTAATCCCCTGCTCCTCCATCATTTTCTCATCTTCGATTACACGAACAATCGTTGCAAGTTGTCCCGTTCAAAATAAGTTTTGCAATACACCAATTGAACCTTCAGTTTATCACATCCATCGTTCATTTGCTGAGTAATACTACTTATCAAGAGCCCAATTGAATTGAGAAGAAAATAATATTGACGTCTAATATGCGTAGAGCTACGGGATTACAAGCACACTTAAGCAAAACTAATAAGAGAAATACAACCCAACAATTAATGTGGTGGAGGTAATCGCTTGTGCGAATTCCTGAAAATTGATCATTCGATCGCCCTGAGGTAATCATTAATTTCTCTGTCGTGAGCGTGTGCCCTAACTTAGCCAGGGAGTGAGCCAGCTTAGCCAACGGAGGTTATCGCATGGTGACTTTGCCGGTACGAGCTCCGGCGCCAGAACTCCTAGAACTCCACTAAGCTGTTGTTGTTCGTGATTTTGTCGGGGTCTGCAAAAAATGAGAGAGAGAAGAGAGATTGAGAAGAAAGGGGAGCTATAGACTGTCAGAGAATAGATAAGAAAAAGTACGAGTCGACACAGAGATCCATATTTTTAATATTTGATCCAATTTTCAATTAAAGATCCAGTTGTACCATTTTTTAAGAAAAAGACGGGCCTATTGAAGTCTTTGTCAAATACTCCCTCTGTCCCACAATACCCTTCACCTTTCCTTTGTAAATTACAAAGGAAAGGTGAAGGGTATTGTGGGACGGAGGGAGTAATTTATAGCAATTTCTAATAAGCTTTCTTCTTCCTCTCTTTTATTATTTTATATTATTTATTTTCATTATTATTAAAAATATTATCCTCTTCTCACACTTACCTTAATTAAAAATCTTACTCTTAGATGTTAGTTTCATAAACTCCAAAGGAAAAAAAGGTCACTTAGGACCCTAACCTTTACCCTTAGTATCATCTACACCCTCCACCTTATTTTTTGTTCACCCACACCCTTTTCCTTATTGAAATGGATCAAATATGCCCCTCAATTATTACAAACCAACAAATCAACCCTTCAATAAATGAAAAATGGCTATTTCCCCATCTTTTACTATTTCCAGAATTTATTTTATATATATATTTATTCATTTATTTCCCTTTACACCTAATATATATATATATATATATATATATATATATATATATATATATATATATATATATATATATATATATATACACTCAATTTTCTTCCAAATTTCATCTATCCATTTCAAAATAGACATGGTCCATTATGACCATATCAGACCCAACATGCTTCCGTACATTAATTAAACAACATTAATTTCGTTATTAACCAACTTAAAACAGTGACAGTACTTTTTTTGACCGTTAATCCATCGGGTATTTGGGAGGTTTTACTGCTGCTCCTCATAGCCAACCACGCACCCCGCAGTGTGATGGTTCAATCTCGTTCCTTTAGCGAACCTCAGCACAACCTTGATTCGTTTTCTATCCCGGGTGTACAAGATGCTGCTACTGTTTCTCGTCGGAAAGTATGGAGATTAAGGTTGCAAAAAAAAATAGAAGGTTACATATGGGCAGAACACCAAGATTATTTATTTATTGAATAGAAATATTATTACACACTCATACTACTTAAACAAGAGGAGAAGACTAGCTGAAACAGAAACACTCATACAAAGAAAGAAAGAAAACTACAATGTTTATTGAACGAGAGAAAACAGAGGGTGATGGTCGATGCCTTCTGCTTCCTCAAAACTCTTATTTATAGAGGCCCTCGGACTTGAAATTCGGATTTCAAAGCCTCTCAATTCTTTGTGATGTCACTGCTTACGTTATCATTCTTTCGTCAGCACTTACGTCCTCTGCATCGGATGCCAGTTTTAGTGGCTGGCTGGTCCCTTTTCTTTATTGGATACCTTCTTGTGGGCTATTCTTCTTGTTGGTCACATGTCCCTTACCCTTTCAGAAAAGTCATCTGACTCTTGCTTTTTTGAAGAGTCATTTGTCTTCTTTAGTGCCTGATGGTTCTCCTGGCTCTTGGGTAATTTGAAGAGATTTTGCCCTCTTCTTTCCACGTGTCTCTCTCGCTGGTGGTGGTTTAGCAATTCTGATTATCCCTATGCCCAACCTTATTCCTTTTCCAAACTCTGGTTCTGTTTGGGTGGAACAGCTCGAGCATATCTTGTTTGTTCATTGCCCAAAATGGGCCATGTTACAATACCTTCGATGAGTTTGTTTACTCACCGGAATCTTGTTTCCCAAAGGAGGCCTTCTCAGTAAATGCTGTCTTCTTTCCTGTTAAAGTGTTTAACAGAAAAGACCCATTCAAAGACTTGTACTCGAACTTGAATGGGAACTTTACCTTGACCATTGCTTTAATGCAGGCATACAAACCCCTCGCTCTTCGCGTAGAGATCTGTTCTTCAAAAAATGTAGAAACCAAGACTGGTTCCTTTCCAGAAGACTCCTTGACTTTGTTTGATGTTGAAATGAAAGGCCTCGTGGTTGCCTTTCCCGACTAGTTCTGGAGCTGCACTAGTGAAGTAAAGCTCTGATACATCTCCTCTGGATAGAGTCAATTTGTTTTCCCATGCCTTGAAAACTATTTTCCCCAGCCATTCTGGCAATTTTGAAAGTTCTGGGAAGCTTGGTGCAACAGTATAAATTGAGGCTAGTGCCCCAAAATCATACCACTGCTTTACATCATTTGAATTTGAGCCTTCTCGTATCTAAACTCGGGGGTATTCCCCAAATATATCCACCGGCATTTCTCCAGTCGAATTCCTTGTCTGGTATTTAATTTTTCCCAGATGGCCTGGTATTCTTGCCAATAAGAGAAATCAGCTAAGTTAATACTAACCTTAGCAGTGCCCATCATAGGCCTAAGATTGATCTCTCCCTCTTTAACCCCAGAGGTTCTGGGTTGACTCGTCGACTCTAGATGTGATTCCAAGTCTTCGATTTTTCCTTGGACCGGTTCCTCTTTTGGAGGTTCCAATCTAGGACTCATGCTAAGGGTACTTGAATCCTTTGCTCTGGGTTTAGAGCCCCGTTCTCGACTACTCTCCTTTTGTCGATTGTTATTTCTATCAACAGCCCAGATGAGTGGCTCTCGTAATGACTCGAATAGACTCGCATTATTGTGAAACAATCTCGTATGCGATTTGACACTTTGGTCTGATCGTCTTTCTGTATTCTTCCAGCACGCTTTGCATTGAGTGCTAGATTCTCGAATTCCCTTTGGAGCAACTCAAGGTTGTCCATCAGGTGCCTTGAAACCGTTAGGATGGAGTCTATTTCTGCTCCCTCCATCTCTCGTCAGGAAATCTGCCAAAATATTATCAACAGATTTAATAATGACAATATTATAATCATAATATTGGCATTCAGCTTGCCATCTTAATAGTCTAGCCTTTTCTGGTTTTGATTCAATTTTATTTTTTAAAAAGGTTTTGACACTTGTGTTATCAATTTTAAGGATGAATTTCTTCGCGAGAAGAAATAACGGCCATTTCTTAAACGACTTTCGAACCGCAAAGAACTCCTTTTTATTGATGTGCCATCTCTTTGCCTCATTCTCCGCAAAGAGCCCACTACAGTATCTGCATGGCACTTCTCCTTCTAGTGTGGATTTAGTTAGAACCGCCGCCCACCAATAGGCACTGTCATCTGTATATAGTATCAAATCATTCTCGTCGTTTGGAATGGCTAACTTCGGGAGCTTTTTGCAAACCTCCTTTAATTGTTTAACCATCTCTCGTTGTGATTCCTCTTATTTGAACTCAGCATCTTTCTTCAATAGAGGACTGAACACCTTTCTGTATTGTGCTAGATTGTTGATGAACATTCCAGCAAAGTTGACAACTCCTAAGAAGCTCTGGAGTTGCTTCTTATCCTTGAAATCTTTAGAAAATCCTTAAACCTTTTCTACAATGAGAGGTTGTAGAATAATTCTGGATTCATTGATCTCGACTCCAAGAAATTCGATCAGCCTTGTTGCTATTACTGCTTTCTCTTCGGAAAGCACCAATCCTTCATTGTGACACACTTCTAAAAATACCTCTAAATGCGCCAAATGCTCCTTCATGTTCTTTGAGGCTATAAGGATGTCTTCCACATAGACAAACATGAATGAGAATAATCTTTAAGAAGATTATCCATCTTCCTTTGGTATATCTGAGGTGCGTTCGCCAAGCCCATTGGCATTACATTCTAGATATAATGGCCTTGTGGTGTGAAGAAGGCTGTAAACTTCTTGCTTCCTTCTTCCATCATAATCTGGTAGAACTTAGATTTGCAATCGAACTTTGAGAATACCTTGGCATTCTTGATACAGTTGACCAAGTGTTTCCTACTTGGTATGTAGTATCCATAGAACTCCAAGATGTTGTTGATCCCTTTGTATTTGATCACAAGTCTCGGCTTTCCTCGCTTGACTTCTCCATAATTTCGAATCAGAAATCCTGGACTGCTGTATGGAGATACTCCTGGTGGTATCAACTCAAGGTCCAGATGTTCCTTAAGTATTATCTGCATATCCTCTCGATCCTCTTGGTTCATCAGGATGGACTTGTATCTTACGAACTCATGCTCATTTCCTTCTTTTACTTTGAGTGAAGCTTTGAGCTCGTTTTTATCCCACCAGACTAGAGGATCCTCATTGAAGTTCCTCTGTATTTTTTTCTTGACGTCCTCCAAAGATGTTTGTTCTTCGATTGTGATGTCTCTCTGTAGGCTTTCTCCCAAGCTTGCTTTAAGAAGGTGGATTGTATTTTTCTATAGTTTCTCCATCTTCCATCCTCCTCTAATCTCGGTTCTCATTTGAAGGACTGCTTCACCATATCTCCTTTGATCTTTCATCTTTGGATGGCTAAGTTTTCCTTCATCACCACTCTTGCTGCGAAATCTGATTGGAATTTTTCTTTGAAATGCATTACGCAGTCTTGGTGCGATGATCTTATGTTCACAAAGGGTTGTGAAAATAAGCCTCCTTGTTGTGTTTTCTTGGGTAAAATGCTTAAATTTCTATAGAAAAATATTTCCTAACAGAATATCCGCTCCGGTGTCATGAAAATATATCGGTGGAGTTTTTACCTTGTACCATGGATTACGATCCGCTCCTCCAATCATGATATCTGCTTGCTTGATTCCTCTTTTAAGGATTAACACCCTCTGTGAGAAATCTTTTTCTAGTACAATTGGCAAATCTTTGCCAGAGCCTTTAGGAAAGACTTCTTCTTTCGCTGTGTAGATACCTGCTCTGGAATCAATATATGTGGCAAAATATTCTGTACGATGCTCCTTATATATCATCCCAATGGTGATATATATTGAAAATTTACTTGTGGCCATGAGTGGATCAGAGCTTATAACCCTGAGCTTTTGTTATTGAACCTTGTACCTTTTCCCCTTGACTGTGAATTCCATTCCATCTTGTAGTCATTTCCAAGGTTTGTGATCCTCGAGAAACTCTAATCCCAGCACTAGTTGTTCTGGGAATCTTCCTGCAACACCTTCGATTATTAGCTCAAGATCACCAAGCTTGAGCTGTCCTTGGTATCTCCCAGTTGTTGGTTGTTGAAGATAATACAGGACATCACAAGGAATAGAGTTTTCCTTTTTAGGATATCGAATATTACTTCTATTCCTTTCCATCCTTCTGGGCATTTTAGTTCACCTGTGGTTGTGAACTTCTCTGGTTCCTGGATTACCTCCACGATTGGTTTCTTTCTCCATTTTTCACTGATCATTATATCTTCTTGGAAAAAATCCTTCTCTGTTCGAATCTGAGGCTATTTTGTCTGCTCCAGACCTGCTTATCCTTGATTCGTAAATCCATGTCGTGAATCGGTGGTAATTCCATTATCTCTGGCCTAGTTGCACATGCAACCTTTTCGGACACCTCTGCTATCTCAATATACTTCTTCATTTGGAATAAATCCGAATGATGAGTGTTGGACAAAGCATACAAGATACTATATATGATAGAGTAAGGCCTATTCCATTCTCTCATCAAGTCTTTGTTTTTGAAATCTTGATGAGAGTGAGTGCCCTATTGAAATCTCGGTCCGCCAGATTGTAGGCAATCCTTGGGTAAATGTAGGATGCCACCTTTCTTGCGTACAGGTTTCCCGAGAGTCTTCCTAAGCATGTTTCTCTTGTATTCTTGATTCTCTTATCAAAGATAGCAATATCAATTGGCGTATCGATTTCTTCTTTGAATGTTACTTTGATGAGGATCCGAATAGCTGTGATATGGACCCAAGACATAGTCTTAGACACCTTTTCCAGGAGTTTACTAAGTTCCCTCTTGATCTCCTCATAGGGAACCAGTTGCATTTCCATCATATTTTCTGTAAGCTCCATAGGAATGGAAATTTCCCCTTCGGTTACCTTATATATGATATTGTGCTTTCTCTTTTTGAAGCAGAGGAACCGCTCCAATCGTCCCACAGTGAACTCATCATATAAATTGAGTCTTGGATCCTCCATCATGATTCTCATAAGAGTCTTATTAGAAATGGAATTCTGGGAAAAGAATCCAGACATGTCCTCTTGCACTTCCTGTCTGAAGTTTTCTTCTTCACTCTAACTCATCTTCAGAGGATTCATCTTGACTGAAGAATTCTTCTTCATAGATGCTATCGTCTGAGGGTATATCTTCAAACTGATATACCTGTACCAGATCTTGGAAGTAAACAACTTTCTCCATTTATGGAGTCGCCTCGAATTATCGCACTCCCCGCTTCTGGTTTTCTTGGCAATCTAGTGAGATATGCTCTTTGGCTCCGCATGTATAGCAGTTACAATCCTTAAATCTTTCATTAGCTAATGTTGCTGCTCTTCGAAACGTCTTTCTCGTGGGAGTTCTTCCTGTACTCCTCTAGTTTGATCCTGAGGATGAGGCTTGACTTCTTGAATGATGGTCCAGACCTTTGCCCTGATTTATAGTTTCAGGCCTTTTGTTTGGACCAAAAGGATCTTGGTCTTCTGGACCTCCATCCTCCACTTCTTTGTGTGTAAGGATGACTCTTCTTCATCATTTTCTATTTCCTTTGATTTCTTCCAATGATAGTTGGAAGATCGTCACTTTCGCAGTATAAGGGGACTATCTTGTTGATTCCCATTAATCTCTTATAGTTTTTGTGTAGTGATGCTTGATGACACCACTCCGCAATCTTGGCCTTGAGGAAGGACATTCTCCATGATATTGAATCCATCTCGCATGGTTCATATTCTTTGATCAACATTTCTCTCCATGGGCTTGGGATCTTGGCAAAGAACAGGTGGAATACTTCCTCCTCCTTTACCTTTGACTTCCATCTATACTCTGTGAAGAGTTTGATGTACTCGTCTATGTGGCAGATGTCAAGTAGTTCTAGGCTATATAGGGCATTCCTATACTTCTTCTTCTTTTCTTCTTCCATTCTTTCGAAGTAACCTACTCCGATGAAGTGGATCTTGAAGATCTTGGCCATGCGATCAACAATATTACCGAGATCTTAGCCTTCCATGGTCCCCTTCTTGACTTCATCTAAGAGCTCCTCCCAGGCGCACTTTACTGATCCTTCTAGGCTCATAGTTAGGAATCTTATGAACCCTTCTTTATCCAGCTCTAGTGCACTTCCTGCAATCTTCATTGCATTTGTCCACTCATCAATCAAGGCTTCTCTGTTCTTGAAGTCTAAAGTATCGAGGTTTAGAATCAACCCATATGGATTTATCGGTTCAAGGTGAGACCGACCATATGGGGTGTTGTGTAGCTTAGATCCTCTAACTCGGCTTGCTTCTATTGACAATCCCAACGCTTTTATTTTGAAATTTCCTTGGTTTTGGGACGTCTCTTCTTGTCTTGCTTCATGGACTCCATGCGATCCAGAAGTTCCTTCATTTTGGCTTAGATCCTGTCAGGTCTGAGGAGCCTAAGATTGTTGTTGAGAGTTCGAAGTCTCTCCAACATTCATTTTCAGATCTATGATAGTTTATCCTTGGAAGGACTCATATAGGTCTTGTAGATCCTCAAGATTCGCTCTTTCCATCCGGGGATGTGGATTCTCCTCGAAGGAGAGCGACCATCTTCTCACTTTTCATCTTTGGCCTTGTGACCTCCGTCGTCTTTCCCTTTTGGTGTAAAAGGGGTTTGGGTTTTATTCCGAAGGTTGGTGGTAACCTTCCTCCTAGTCTTTTCCCGATTACTTTGGTTTTCAGGTATTCCACTTGATTTATCAGCTTCTAGATGAGGTTGAGTTGTTTGCTCTGCAATGTTTCCACCTTATCCATCTTGAGGCTGATTTCAAATATCATCTTGGACATGTTTTGACAATATTCTCCAAAGAATATCACCGTCTTCTATAATTCTCTAGGATCTTGATTTATCTTAGAGTTATCTGCCTCGATTGCCTTCCACTCTATCATTTTGACCACCAATTTGACTACCATGAATAGTGATAGGGCTTGCATATCTCCTGTGGACCTTGATTCGGCCGTCTTTTCCATTGTCTGTGTTTGGGAACACTTCCATGAATCTCAGTGAAACTTTGGAGTTCTACTATGTTCCTCGAAACCTCCTTGGAGTATCTTATTTGATCCTGACGGATGTCCTCCAGGTGTTCTTCCTCGGTGTAATCGGCATGAGCCTCTGCTTGTTTCCATCATCTTCTGAGACCCTTCTAGAATCCGTTGTAGGCCTTCACTTTCTTTTCTGCTCCTTGTCTATACAAAATATTGTAGTATTATTGTATAGAGCTACTCATTTCATCATATGCAATGGGCCAAAAGGCGTCGTTGCTCCAGTTTTGAATAGGGCCTATTATCCTGTCATTCTCGGATTTCGAACTTTTGTTCGGATCTATATCTCTTTGAAACTCTCCTCTCGTTAAGTGATATAAGTTTATAATAATTTTTTCATTCATAAATAAATAAACCTGGCTCTGATACCATTTTAAAGCGTGTGGATATTGATGAAATTTGAGTAGAAAATAAAATAAATATATATAGGTTAGAAAATAAAATATTCAGCTCGTGTTGTAAAAGGTGTGATGTTGAAGGAGTGTTGTTAAAGCTTAGTTTGGAAATAGTCCAATTCTTGAAGGAAATATTCAAAATGCCCATTTGTTTGTTTTATGAAAGATAAAGGGTGCATTTGATCCTATTTTAAAAGATGAAGGGCTTGGATGACCAAAATGATAGTTGGGGGGCTTGGATGATCCTAGAGCATTAGTTTGGGGGTCATCCTTGACCCTTTGCCCAACTCCAAACCCCCAACCCCCGTTCCTCTTCTCATTCCCACCCATAACCCTTACACCCTACCAACTCACCTCCACCCACCTGCCCCCTTCTCCTCTCCTCTCCTCTCCCCTCCCCACCCACACCCCCTCCCTCTTCCCTAATCCCTACTCTCTTAATCTCATACTAGTAGTTGCGCACCTCTTATTTAACTCAAAAGATTTTGAAGAATTTAGTGACTTGGATTGCTAATAATAAGTTGCTTTTAGTCCATTATTTAATATTGTATTATAAAATTGTGCTGTAGTTCATTACCGAATATTTGGTTTAAGAAACGCGTGACCTTACTTTTTGATACTCTACGATAATATTTAAAGCAGACATTGTTGGGGGAGTGCTAATATAAAAGATTGACAATGGGAGTCCATATGCAGGGGACATGTTTTAGCATAATTTCATGTTGCAATATTGGATATGAACATAATACTACAAAGACCATTTTCTCGCAGCATTACAAAAAAGGATATGTATCAGAAGTAAGTTAAGTTAGACATATATTAGAACTATAACCACTCATTCAATATTGCTAAAAAAGGAATACTTTAACTAAAAAAGGAAATACTTTATCCAATGATGAGCGTTTTCTCAACACACAATTAATCCCCAAGTATGAAGGATATCAATTGTAAACTCGAAAGGTGACCAAGTGAATATCGAACCCAAGGGACGGATAATTATCAATTTAATTATGTTCTAGTAGACTAAAACTATGTAGATAAATTCAATGATGGTGATATTGAGATTAAGTAACAACTATTAATTAAAATATCAAGTAAAAATAACAAGAAGAAGAGATAAGTGAGTTGTGATCAAGTAAGAAAGTAGGTAGTTCTTCAGTAATCCAGTCCCGTTTATTAATTCATCCTCCTTGTGACTGTGTCCGATTCTACCTTGTGGTTTATGGACGCATTACTAAACTATACAAGTTCACTCTATACACACAAGTAAATATGCGTATGACACGTGTGAATATCCTCGGAGTAAGAGATATAATTCACCACCCTTTCTAGGTACTATCAGTATCAATTATTTTTCGTGCACTAAGTACTCTAACCCGATATGATCTCCCTTTATAGGTACTATGAAATTATACTTTTTATCTTACTTATTAACCTTAATATGATTCAATTAACAAGTATTCATATAAGATAGTTCTAATAAGACTTCGGAATCCCTTCACTTAGAATTATAACATAAAACTCTGCTCAGCAGTGAACGCACTCAACCAATAACCAAGTTATGTATTTAGACTCTACACAACAATTATTGATGCACAAAATAACCATGAGTATGGATTAAAAACGCACAATCTTATATAAAATAAACCACAAGTAGTGTTGTACGGAGTTTATACACGAAAGATAAATTAACTCATAAAACCTTCATAACCCTAGAACTACCGAAGTGGCTCTAGCCCATGATTGATCTAAGAACAATCATGGTTAGTTGGACCGATCTTACTTGAATCTCCAGCGAAACTCTCTCTTGCAGCCTTCCGGATGATGGATGATCTCTCTAGCATTGGTACTCCTTCTCTTGATCGATTCTCTCTTCCAACTCCTTCTATACTGCTGCATAAGCCTTCTTTCATACTTGTAATCGCGCCTCCCGGGCCTGGAATGGGCTTTTTAAGTGATCACACGCATTGAGGGTGTAAAAATACGGATATGGTAAGTTTCTTAGGCTCAATTCGACCAACACAACATGTCGAATTCTCCTCTCCAGGTCGAATTGGAGGTTGAATTGGCCTACTGTAAGTCCCAGACGCTCAATTCGACTAGAGGCCCTGGTCGAATTGACATGACGTGGTCGAATTAGCTTCGCCACCGATCAATTCGACCAGGATTCGGCCAGATGCCCTGGTCGAATTCCCCTATCGTGGTCGAATCCTCTTCCTGTTCATGTTGTGCTGCCAATTCAACCAGAAAGGCTGGTCGAATTCTCTTTCTTCTGCTCGAATTCACCAGTCGCTTCGCCCAAACGGATGGCTTCGACTTCCGTTCTTTGGTTTCCAACACTTCCACTCCGATTTCCTTCGAAAAACCACTCAAACGGCTTCAATAACACCTGATTCGTGACTTAACACAATATCTATCAGTTTACAATCGATTAAAACCTTCAAACACCTCATAATAGCACAATCCAGGCTCAAGATTCATGAATTCACACACTCATCAATCCCTCAAACTTACATGTTGCTTGTCCCGAGGCAACGCAATCAAAACAAGGAGTCGTGTATATTTCATGAGAATCACCATGTACACACATATTACACATGCAACTTCATCAATTAAAAACAAGATAAGTGTTTACTCTCTCACTCAAGTGATCGTTGCACTTATAAGATTAATATATGTGCTCATACTCAATCCATACTCACGCGTAATCATAAGCTTGGCAAGGGTCTCAAAAATTAACTCACAATCAACTCATGACTAGGATCACAAAGGACTTGTTTTGGGTTGTAATGTTGGCTCTTTGGAAAGGGTAGGAAAATTTAGATAAAGTGACTCAAACACTAGTAGAGAGTTACCTTGGAGGTTCTTACTTTCTTCATTCGACTACATATTCTCCTCCAATTTCTTCTCTTGCACTTGCAATTTTTG
Source organism: Pogostemon cablin (assembly GCA_023678885.1). NCBI lineage: Eukaryota > Viridiplantae > Streptophyta > Magnoliopsida > Lamiales > Lamiaceae > Pogostemon > Pogostemon cablin. Next base: position 16,545,341 of record CM043001.1, on the reverse strand, counting down.
AACTTTCCTTTTCTTTCTTGCATCAACATCATTTTTCTTTTGATAACTCGGGTACCGGTTGTAGGCACTACCCTTTTTAACAGCAATCGGGGTACCAGTTTCAAGCACTACCCCTAAACAAGATTTAATCATACACTTCTTTTACTTTACTCAACCATATTCTATCTTCTTTCTTCTTCTTGCAACACTTATTCACCTCAACTCTCTACCAATAAATCGAGTATTTAAACAAAGCTCAAGTAAAGGTTAAATAAGGCTATTTTATTTGGCTTGCCAAAGAAAAAGCTTTTTTAAGGCTCAAACGGGGCTACCAAAGATATACATAATCAATGGGAAGGTAAACTTTGGCTAAGTAACTTAAGTAAAAAAAATGGCCTAAGATCATATCCTAGAAATTCACCAATTGTAAGTCTCACACAAGACTCCAAGCCAAGTTCTAGAATACGTTCATATGAATGATTCTCTCAAGAATAAACTATCATGATCAAGCATGATTAAAAGGCTCAAATCCTCACATGGGTAAATAGAATCCTAAGTACTCATCATAGCACATAATCAAGATCAATTTCACAAGAACTCTACATACTTATCAAATTATACATGCTTCTCATCACTGAAAATTAACACATGAACATATGAATGCACAAAATCCAAAAACCCATACATCATAGTCAATCATACAAGTGTCTCAAACAATCCAACTCATGCATCATAGTCACTCCTCACAATCCACATCCGAGATGATCAAATATGACAATATATAGTACATGCCACTCACACAAGACACACCCATCCTGTAAAGATAAAAAGAAGAATGGAGATGAGATGACTTAGGGAATACAAAAAACCTGCAGCTCTACTCCTCCGGAGCATCATCATCCTCACCATCATCACCATCACTCATCTCATCAAGCCATCGCTCCACAATCCGATGCAGATCACTGATATGTCTATCCAACAAGTCAACACGATCACACATCTTTCCAACACGCCCATCCATGGCCTTGTACCGATCATTGAGCGTGGCATAGTTGGCATTAGCAAGCGCCAACTGCCTATTCATCTCTTGCTGGTTCGCGCTGATCATGGCCAAGTGGTTATTCAACAGACAGAATTACTCTCGCGTATACTCATCCGGACCAGCCCACTGCTACTGCTGAGGCTTCGCCGGAATGGGATGAGGATCCCTCTCATGCTGTTCAGGAATATCCATCTCCTGATACTCGTCCTCATCTCCATGATGCTGTCGTGGTTGCTGCGGCCGGAACTCTCCCTGCGTAATAATCTGCTGCAGCTCCTCAACCATACCGGCTGCACACATCTAGGCCACCATTCTCCAATCTCCTCTCGTTCGAACAATAACGGACAAGGCAGTGTGTCCCAACGAGCTCATCAACCTGTTCCTCTCCTCACGAATAGTAGTCATGTCACTTACATCGAAGGGGAACATGAAAGTGAAGGGCTTAAGACCCCTCGTGAAGAACCAATCCCCATCTCGAAAATGCGCAAATCCTCCCTTCACACAAGAAAACATAACCAAATCAGGCTCTCCAAGAACAGGTGTGATGTCGGTGAAATCCATGCGATAATACTCAGCCACGATCGTGAGCAATCCTCCAATATTCACCTTTTGAAACCCGAGGATCCTAAACCGGTTCAGCTGAAAAATCAAATAAGAGCCCACATTGAATTTCACTCCGTTCAGCATGCACCATAAAGCATAAAGCTCTCCTCTCGACACACAACTACCCTCAGAGTGGGCAAATAGTGTGTTACTCAACACCCTATCCATATAACGGAGTACGGGATTCCTAATCATCGAAGCACGGGCATCTTGAGCCTTAAAATCTCCATCCTCCCCAGAAATCTCTCGCCAAAATCTGTTAGCATTGAAGAATCCATTCTCAACCCAAGCAATCTCTGTAGGAGTCTGAAATAGCACACTAAACTCCTCCGCAGACCACGTCCTCATAACTCCCCCTAGCTGGAAAGTACACTCATAAGGAAATCCCATAGGATCTTTCTTAATCGTGATAGAACATAGAACCTCAGCCGTCACATGGAAGTACGTCGGCTTTTTCAGCTCCATAAAATGATGGATTCCCACTTGGTCAAATATCCACAAGATATCATCTCGGATCCTCATCCTGAGCGTGGCATCGTCATCCTGGTACCTCGTTCTCGCTATCTTCTAAGAAACTTCAGTTCACTTCTCCTTTATATAATCCCAATCATTCATTCGGATCTTAAAGTTTGCAGGCAACCTCTCCTAAAGCCTCAACGTCTTTGTCACCGCATCCTCACGAGTAAGCCTATCCTGCCTTTTCTTGTATCGAACTTCAACCTCCTTATCCTTTTTTTCCTAAAAACAATACTTCAATAACAACCAACAAGGAAAACAAACCAAGTAATTGACTAGCACCCAACTCTACTCAAGACTTCAAGTTTCATGCATAATCACTCAAACCAAACTTGTTCCATTCACATCCAATACTCAATCCTCTTGCTTATTCACTATGATTCCAACACCAATCAAGCATAATAATCAACAACAAGCATGCTTCATTAATTCAAGTAATTCGACATGAACAATCACAAGGAACTACTCAAATTCAACAATTCTAGTCCATAATCAACATGCTTATCAATCACACTCCTTAATCACCCAAAAATTCACATAAAACTCAAGGTTCTAACATCAATTAAGCAATCAAATCAAACCAAACAAGTATTCATATGAAATTGTTCACAACATTCAACTATCACCATGAATTCTCAATAAAACAAGTTTAATCAACTTGCCCATACCAAAATCAACACATAGAACATCGATCCTAGGGTAATAGAGTTGAGAAAAAATGTGCCTTTTGATCTGCCCATGGCTAAAATCGAAAAAGTGGAATAAACCAACAATTCGCGCTAAAAACCCTAGTTTTCAACTAATTTCACCCAAAAATGCGACAAATCGAAGGAATTAAGGGTGGAATGTAGTTTAATCGGTGGGAAAATAAGTAGGATTAAAGATTAGAGGCAAGGTTCTTCGATTCGGAGTGAATTCGAGTGGAGGTGGTGTGCAAAGTGATCGAATGGGTATGAAAATTGGGGTTAAAAACACACTTACCTGGCCCAATTCGACCTCAATTCGACCTGACTAAGAGGTCAAATTCACTTCTTCGTGGTCGAATTGACCTTCTGGACAAATTTTCCTTCAATTCGACCTCAAGTCGACCTGGTCCCCTAGTCGAATTGAGATGCCTCAGGTCGAATCCACACACTGTAAGATTTCAGGTCCTCAATTCGACCTGGGCTGCTGGTCGAATTGAAACAGTCGTGGTCGAATTGGCTCACTGGAAGTTTGCACACTCTGATTTGACCTCAATTCGACCTGGTCTTCTGGTCGAATTGCCATGCCTCAGGTCGAATTGGGTTACTGGATGATTTTTGCCCCTCAATTCGACCTGAATGCTCGGATTTGATCATACTCCTTGGTCGAATTGGCTCCCTGGTGCTCCAAAATTGAGTTTTCTTCATCTCCTACACACTTCAAGCTTAAAAACGAACATTAGGTACCAAAATATAGCATAACTTCATCAAGAATCAATCCTAAAACTTAACATTCATGAGTAACTCCGCAAATGATAGAAAACACGGAAAAAAACACCACTAAACATTAGGCAAGTTGCAAAAAACCGACACATAAAACTGGTTAAAGTTTCAATATGCCGCAAAAAATCAAATTCCCTAACAAACATTACAAAGAAAAGATTATACTATCGGTGCTTATTGAGGTAAGTACATCACACCCCCCAAACTTAGTAGAAACTATAGTCGAAACTAAGTTTGCAAAGAGATGTAATTGCCGAAAAGTAAGCACTTCAACTATAAAAATTTCTTACTCACACGAATGAAATAAAGCAATAAAATGGGAGGGAAAGCCCCTAACAGGCGCTCTTGTTTAACATCAGAGAGTCACGACGGTACCAATTTACTGTAAGGTATCTTCAAAGACGACGCAAGCATCATTCGGCGACTTATAATGCTTCAATCGATGCCCATTTGCCATGATAATGTCCCCATCTTTGTCCATAAGCTCAAAACTCCCCCCTCCACAGGCTCTATGAATCATGAATGGACCCGTCCATTTTGACTTCAACTTCCCTGCGAAAAGCTTCAAACGAGAGTTAAAAAGTAATACCTCATCACATTGCTTGAACTCCTTGTATGAGATCTTAGAATCATGCCACTTCTTCATCCTCTCCTTGTAAATCACTGAATTCTTGTAAGCACGATTCCTAAACTCATCAAGTTGATTAATGTGAGTCATCATCAACTCTCTCACATCCTTAAGAGACAAGTTCAAGCTTCTTAAAGCCCAAAAAGCTTTGTGTTGGATCTCCACGGTAAGTGGCACGGCTTCCCATAGATAATTTGGTACGGTGAGATATCCAACACCATTTTATAAGCAGTACGGAACTCCCACAAAACATCATCGAGCTTTATAGCCCAATCCTTCCTATTGGTTCCTACCACTTTATCGAAAATTTGCTTCACTTGACGGTTAGAGACTTCCGCTTGCCCATTCGCTTGAGGATGATAGGGTGTAGTAACCTTATGCTTGACACCATAATCTTTAAGCACCTTCTCCAGAAGTTTATTAATAAAGTGAGAACCTCCGTCACTCACTAGTGCTCTAGGAACTCCATAAAGGGCAAAGATATGCTTCTTCAAGAAAGATATAACCGTCCTTGAATCATTCAAGCGAGTAGGAATGGCTTCCACCCACTTAGAAACATAATCCACAGCTAAGAGGATGTAGAGAAATCCATTAGACGGGGGAAAAGGCCCCATGAAATTGATCCCCATACATCGAAGATCTCTACAACAATGCTCGGCTGAAGTGGCATCTCATCTCTCCGACTTATATTCTCCATCCTTTGATATCTATCGCATGTCACCACATAGGTTTCACAATCTTTAAACAAAGTAGGCCAATAGAGAGCATATTGAAGTACCTTGGCTGCTGTCTTTTGAGCTCCGAAGTGCCCCTCGTTAGGTTGTGCATGGCAAAACTCGAGAACACTCTCCATCTCCATCTCGGGCACACACCTACTGATGATAGAATTCGTGCATATTTTGTAAACAAACAGATCATACCATATAAAAGTCTTAACATCTCTCTTGAATTTAGCAAGTTGATATCGGTTGAGATCTCTTGGAATTTCTCCCACGGCAATGTAATTGACATAATCCGCATACTATGGATCCATCCCTTGTGCAGCAACCACACATGCTCGTTCAGTCCCTTCAACGAACACAGCCATAATCTTCTCATCCGGGAACATCTCCTCAATATAATCAAATAAATCATTACAATGATCCCTTGTCTCCAACCTTGATAAGTTATCTGCCAATACGTTCTCCGTACCTTTTTTTATCTCGGATCTCCATGTCAAACTCTTTAAGAAGAAGAATCCATCTTATGATTCTTGGCTTCGTTTTCTTCTTCTCTATCAAGTACCGAATCGCAGAGTGATCCGTGTACACTATAGTTTTTATGCCAACCAAATACTATCGAAACTTATTGAATGCATACACCACAGCTAAAAACTCCTTTTCAGTCACAGTGTAGTTCTTTTGTGCTACATCAAAAGTCTTACTCTCATAGTAGATGCGCAGAACTTCTTTTCCCTCAGCTGACCGAGCACCACTTCAAGTGCTACATCACTTGCATCACACATAAATACAAATGGCTGAGTCCAATCTGGTGTGATCAAGATAGGTGCAGTAATAAGTACCTCTTTCAAAACCTGAAAAGCAGTTAGACGTTCTTCATCAAAAACAAAAAGAACATCCTTTTCAAGTAAATGAGAGAGGGGTTTGGAGTATTTTGAGAAGTCATTGATAAATCTTCTATAAAAACCAGTGTGTCCAAGGAAGGAACGCACTCCTCGTTCATTAGTTGGTGGTGGAAGCTTCTCAATTGCCTCCACTTTCGCTCTATCCACTTGCAATCCCTTGGCAGAAACATGATGTTGGAGTTTCGGATCTTTAAGGCTAACATGAACAATTAGGACTTCAAGTAATTCTAACTTCCACCGGGTTTGATGTAGAGGATGAACAGCGAAACGACCTTCCGATCTTCTGTTGTATATCTAAGCCTCTCCTTGACGTTGTGTGGGCAACGATCACCAAGGAGAACTCAATCTGCAGCCCCTTCCACCCTTACAACTCTCAAACATAAGTTGTGTATGTTGTGAGTTTTGTTGCTTCATTCAAGTGAATAGGCTACTAAGGTGGCTATTTATAGACTACAACAGAGACCAGGAGGAGAAATTAGGGTATTGGCATCCCATTGGTTAAGTATCCAAGTTTAGCCTAAAACTTATACTTAAGCAATAATAATAAATCATTCCACTAAAGAAATATTATTGAACTGCCACCCTAATCCCAAATTATGTTCTGGGCTCCTTCTTATTATGAGTTCGATAATATCCCCATGTTTAAGATATACAATGTCCATTAATTAATCAAGTTACTGACAACTCAAATTAATTAATATCTTATCCGAGAGTAGTACCACTCAACCTTATTATCATGCAGGAAATTAATCCACTTGCAAGATTTACATGATAAACTTTATGAGCTCCTCTAGGGGACATCATCAACCTATGACAGACATGGATTCCTTCTACAATCAACAGAACACCATAGAGACAGTATTATTTCCCAATTCACCGAGTTTGTTGATTTAATCCATTTAAATCTCACCCATTGATGAATCAAAGAAATATATATTGCCTTATGTGTCGAGGTTATTGTATAGGGATTAAGAGTACGAACATCCATAATAACAGAGATCAAGTTCTTCTATATAGACAGTACAAGTCGAATGATCTCAGGCGGTCCTACTCAATACACAAAGCAGTGTACTAATGTGGTTCTATAGTCAAGACAAACTAATACCAAACCACACTACAACCATACCGATAAATAGTCCCCGTCTATCTCGGTTGTGAGCATCTGTTTATACTTTATAAGGAAATCGATAATATGATCTTCTGCGTGTTGTCGCATAACATATTATCTACAATATAAAGTAAATGGACTTTTGCACAAACATATAAATAAACAATTTATAATATGCAAAAAAATTTGATCATATGATTCTCATTTCAAATAAAATCATTAAAACATTGTTCAATACAAAAACAAGGCTTTAAGTATACAAATCTAACAATCTCCCACTTATACTAAAAGACTATGCTGCCATATCTGCTGACACACATCTAATCCCCATTCCTTCTACATGCCCATTGAATGCTTTCGCTGGAAGGCTCTTAGTAAAAGGATCAGCAAGGTTATCCTCAGATGCTATCTTAGCGACAACGACTTCCCCTCTTTTAACGATGTCTCGTATCAGGTGGTACTTGCGCTCAATGTGTTTACTCGCCTTATGGGCTCGTGGTTCCTTCGAGTTTGCTACTGCACCACTGTTATCACAATAAATTGTGATCGCTTTGGGCAAACCAGGAATCACATCCAAGTCCATTAAGAAGTTCCTGAGCCATACTGCTTCTTTAGCGGCCTCAGAGGCTGCTACATATTCAGCTTCCATGGTAGAGTCCGCGACGCATTTCTGCTTCACACTCCTCCATATAATGGCTCCTCCTCCAAGAGTATACACATAACCCGAGGTGGATTTACTAGCATCCCTATCTGACTGGAAATCCGAATCAGTATATCCCAAAGGTAACAAAGTATCTGCCCGGTAAACCAGTACATAATCCCTAGTCCTTCGCAGGTACTTCAAAATATGCTTTACCGCAGTCCAATGTCTTTGTCCTGGATTACTTTGATACCTGCTGACCATGCCCACGGCATAACAGATATCCGGTCTCGTACATAGCATAGCATACATGAGGCTTCCTACTGCCGAAGCATAAGGAACCAGCTTCATCGCCTCTATCTCCTGATGTGTCTTAGGACACATGTCCTTAGATAGAGGTATTCCATGTCTGAAAGGCAGAAAACCTTTCTTGGAATCTTGCATGCTAAAACGAGTCAGGATTGTATCAATATATGAAGCTTGGGATAAGCATAACATTCTTTTCTTGCGATCTCTTATTAATTTGATCCCAAGAATATGTCCCGCTTCTCCTAAGTCCTTCATCTCAAACTGCTTGGACAACCATACCCTTATGCCCGACAATACCTTTACATTGTTTCCAATGAGCAGAATATCATCCACGTAAAGCACAAGAAATACCACTACGTTTCCGTCACACTTTTTGTACACACATGATTCATCCGGACATTGAATAAATCCATATGACTGGATTACTTCATCAAAACGGATGTTCCATGATCTTGAAGCTTGTTTTAATCCATAAATGGACCTCTTAAGCTTGCACACAAGATGCTCTTCGCCCTTTGCAATGAATCCTTCTGGTTGCTTCATATAGATGTTTTCCTCAAGACTTCCATTAAGGAAAGCTGTCTTGACATCCATTTGCCATATCTCATAATCCATATGAGCAGCAATAGACAAAAGAATCCGGATTGACTTAAGCATGGCCACAGGCGAGAAGGTTTCCTCATAATCGATTCCTTCTTTCTGAGTATATCCTTTAGCCACAAGCCTTGCTTTAAAGGTTTCCACCTTACCGTCAGATCCTCTTTTTCTTTTATAGATCCACTTGCATCCAATAGCTTTTACACCATTGGGTGGTTCTACAAGCTCCCAGACTTGATTAGAATACATGGATTCTATCTCAGATTTCATTGCGTTTTGCCATAATAGAGCATCTTTATCCTGTAGTGCCTCGTTGTAATTCCATGGGTCAATTTCATGTTCACCTGGGACCAAGTCGGATGACTCTCCCAATCCCATGAATCTATCCGGTAGTCTGACAACCCTCCCACTACGACGAGGCTCCACAGGCAATTGTGTATCAGGTGTGATACGCGGTGAAGTGTCCTGTGGTATATCCTCTTGCACAGTTGGTATTATGTTTGGTGTTTCCTCTCTTACTTCATCTAGAACAATTTTACTCATGGGTTTGTGGTTCATTACATAATCCTCTTCCAAAAATCTAGCATTCGTGCTAACGATCACCTTTTGGTCCTTTGGATTATAAAACAAACCACCCTTCGTTCCTTTAGGATATCCTACAAACAGACAAACTTCCGTACGTGACTCTAACTTATCAGTATCCATCTTCAACACATGTGCCGGAGCACCCCAAATTCGAAAGTGTTTCAGACTAGGTTTTCGCTTAGTCCACAATTCAATGGGTGTGGAAGTTACTGATTTAGAAGGTACTAAGTTTAGAATGTAAGCCGCTGTTTCTAAGGCATATCCCCAAAACGAATTAGGTAATTCCGAATAACTCATCATAGATCTTACCATTTCCATAAGAGTCCTATTCCTTCTTTCCGCTACACCATTCTGCTGGGGTGTGCCCGGTGCAGACAATTGGGATTCAATCCCATTCTCCGATAAATAACTCCTAAACTCTCCATAGAGGTATTCACCACCACGATCAGATCGTAGTGTTTTGATATATTTTCCAAGTTGCTTTTCCACATCAGCCTTGTATTCTTTGAATTTATCAAAGCATTCAGACTTGCGGCGCATCAAATAAATATATCCGTATTTTGAATAATCATCAATGAAAGTTACAAAATATTCAAAACCACCTCTTGCCTGGACAGACATAGGACCACATAAATCAGAATGAACCAATTCCAACAAGTCCTTGGCTCTATACCCCTTTGCCTTGAAAGGCCTTTTTGTCATTTTTCCTTCCAAGCAGGATTCGCAAGTTGGATAATTTTCCACTACTAATGAACTCAGAGGTCCATCAGCTATCAACCTTTGAATCCTACTCAAGTTAATATGACCTAGTCTTAGATGCCAAAGATATGTTTGGTTCATTTTAGAAGGTTCTTTTCTCTTATTAGTAGATGTATCATTGGATTCAATATGTTGCATCGTAGGAGAAATTGGATTAAGAGTATACAAATTATCTATCAATGCACCATCACAGATAATAATTCTATCTTTTCTTATAATAACCTTGTTATTAAAAGAAATAGAATATCCATCCATAAACAATTTAGAAACTGAAATTAAATTCTTTCTAAAATGCGGTACATAAAGACAATTCCTCAAAACAAGAGTTTTATTCTTATTGAAAAATAAATAAACGTCTCCCACTGCGATAGCTGCTACTCTTGTAGCATTCCCCATGAGTATGGTAATCTCTCCATTACTTAGCTGTCGGGTTTGGTGGAACCCCTGCAAAGAATTGCAGACATGATCAGTGGCTCCCGTATCTACACACCAAGTGTCAGCAGATACAGCCGCTAAACACGATTCAACAACTAGTACATAAGACTTACCATTCTTGTTCCTTTTCAGAAGAGGGCAGTCTGCCTTGTAGTGTCCCGACTGCTTGCATTTAAAGCACTTGCCTTTAGGCTTCTTGACCGCACCAGTCTTTACTTTCACTTGGTTCATCGGTGCTGAATTCCTACCGCCTTTCGGCCTATGATGAGCAGCATATTCAACAACATGAACCTGAGGAGGTCTACGAAAAAGTTCTTCCGCCGCCACAAGTTCTGTCAGAAGTTCCGCCAATGTGTACAAATGTTTGTTCATACCATAGTTCAGGCGAAACTGCTCAAAACTCCTAGGCAAGCTTTGGAGTATGATATCGACCTGGGTTTCCCCATCAATTTCAGCTCCAAGAACTTCCAACTCATTGAGCTGGCCCATCATCCTAAGGACATGTTCCCTTACGGGAGTGCCCTCAGTCATTTTGGTGTTCATCAAGACCGACATGCCCTTTGACCTTGCAGGACGACTCTGATGTCCGAAGAGTTCCCTAAGATTATGCATCATATCATAGGCGGTCTTCATGGCTTGATGCTGAGTCTGAAGCACATTTGACATAGAAGCCAAAATGTAGCATTTAGCCATCCTATCAGCCTTGTTCCACCTATTATAAGCATTTCTTTGCTCTTCGGTAGAGTCATCATTAGGTTCTGGAGGACATTCCTCAAAAAGAACAAAGATATAATCTTCAGCAGTTAAAACAATGTCCATGTTTCGCTTCCAGTCGACATAATTAGTGCCAGTAAGTTTATGCTCTTTAAGTATTACAGAAAATGAGTTGAGTGCCATTTGAAAATCCTGAGAATCATAAATAAATTAATACGATGATCAAAACCTTCGAATTTAAATTTTATATTGATTCCCTCAATAAACAATATAAAATAAATTCACCGACATCTCAAGCACCGTGAATTTGCAAGCCATGTTAGTGTGGACGTTTACAAACCCAAACATTCGCAAGAGAATGTTTTACCCATTAATTCCATACGCCATAATTAACCTTATGACTCAATGATTAATAGTCGGTTGTCCTTTAGCCATGCAAATAATAGCAGTGACTCCGTTGGGGAGGATACTAATTATTTACACCTAAGTGTACACCATTATTTGATCCCAAGTCCACTGCACGAGCTTGTGTGCCTTACAGTTGGAGAAGTACACACATACTCGGATAGCTTCCTACAATCATCAATTATTAGTTTGTACTAATGATCCGCAAATAAAACTCATCCGTTGGGGAGGAAGGCACTATAGCCGACACATAAGCCTACTTGCATCACATTACAAATAATAATTATTTAATGAAATTTATTCCAGTGATTCGCAAAATAAAACTCATCCGTTGGGGAGGAAGGCACTATAGCCGACACATAAGCTTATTTGCATCACTTAATAAATCAATAATGGAGGCCGTGGGATTATGATCAATCCCTCTCCCACTTAGTTATTTAATAAGAGGGTTTTATAACATGCATATAATATTAAAATTAAAATACGTAACTTAGCATGTTCCTATTATGGCAAATAATGCAGTAAATCCCAGAGAATCATGCAAAGCATATATAACAATAATCAAATAATTAAATGATTATAAACAGTTATATATCGGCGAATTCGATTGTTCGCCACCAAGCACGAATGTGGGCAACGCAGACGGGGATCGACCTCCCCGGTGAGCGCCCCGAAACCTAAACGAAATTCCGGAAGAATCTTTCTTAAAAAATTCCTCAAATTCTTTGTTCGTCAACCTGTTTCACCATACCGGCACCCTGTCGAAATCCACACGTCAATTTTCCCACTTATTCATGCACAATCATTTTGAGAGCAATTATTGATGTCCATGCACCATGTTGCTTCTGCCGACAACACATATCAAAATCACTCCCATTTGTTTTATGCTAATATGTCTTTACTTGGTGTGAAGCATCTCCACCATTTCCATTACCGACAACACAGCCGACAACTCACAATAATATATTGTCAATTTCAAATCTCCACTAATGCACAAAATGGAGGCATTATCATTCAACCACCTTGTCATCACCTGCCCCATCCATTCCACCTTTCCTTTATAAAATATGTTGATTACTACATTATTAATAAAGAAAGGAAATTGATGGAGCCTGCCCATCCCAATCATTCGAAAAAATCAGTTTCAACATTATTCATGTCTCCTTCAACTCCCACTATTATTGAAGAGGAGACAAAAATTGAGAGTGATGGGCACAAGAATTATTGCATATCATTTTCAGCATCCTGTGCATTCCACCTTCCACCAACTACAATATATTATTGTTGAGAAGGCAGCCGACAGATACATCTTCAAACTGATATAGCCGGAGACAACAACAAAAAAAAAACTTTAGCCGCCGGTCAGAAAACGGACAGCAACCACCATTGATTTTCAGTCAAGAATTCCGAGTCGTCGACCGTCTTAAGCAGCGCCATTCCAGCTCGCCTAACAGTATGTACCAGCTGTAACCGGAGATAAGACTTCCATCGACTGACTATCGTTCGTCGTTGCTGCTGTCCAACGCTGAAAGCCACGCAGATCAGCCCCTAGCAGTCTGAAATCACCGCCTGAAGCGGTGTTACTCCTTCCGTGCAGCTGCCACGTGCTACCGTGCGCCAAATCTTCCGTTGGTGTCTTCATCGGGAAGCATCAGCCTTCTTTCCCACCGAAAAACATGGTCAGTTGGGCAACACCAACTATCGCACAAGCGTAACTCCGCCAGTGTCTTCATCAACCCCTGATCCATGTCGATTCCAGCAAGTTTTCAGCCACCAGGAACTTCCAATGACCGCCACCTATTGGAAGCATGTAGCTGTCCTCCATGTCAACGTACAAACATCACGCTGCCTGTGGCCTGTAGTCGCAACGAGGTGCTGCCAGCAATATGATCAATGCGCTATTTCTCTGTCGTCCAGCAATGACCAGGCTCCCAGCTTCTTATCACGCTTCATCAGGGCACTAGCCTTGCTTGACAGCACGCTCCAAGCCTTACTGTTCCGTCAACTAAAAGTCAACCAGCTGCTGATCGTGCCATCATCAACTAGCATCCCTTGTCGCTTGGTCATACCATCACTTCCAAACTCACTTAAAACTAATCGCAAACCTCCAGCAGCAAATATTGCTGCCATTCACCAGTCTCCCATCTTTCGATCAACGCTTCCACCGTGATCGTCGTGTGGTGATTGTGTATGAAGGTGTCGAGAAATAAGGGTTTGGCAGCAGTGAGAACAATAAAGGTTTTTTCATCCATGAATTGATAAAGGGTTTAAACAGATTGCACCATGAAATCAAAACCCTTTCATCATAAGATCATTATTCAAGAATAATTCACATAATTCATATCAAACCCAAGCCTAACGTGTCACGTTTAGCCTTAGAACCAACGCTCTGATACCATTTGTTGGAGTTTCGGATCTTTAAGGCTAACATGAACAATTAGGACTTCAAGTAATTCTAACTTCCACCGGGTTTGATGTAGAGGATGAATAGCGAAACGACCTTCCGATCTTCTGTTGTATATCTAAGCCTCTCCTTGACGTTGTGTGGGCAACGATCACCAAGGAGAACTCAATCTGCAGCCCCTTCCACCCTTACAACTCTCAAACATAAGTTGTGTATGTTGTGAGTTTTGTTGCTTCATTCAAGTGAATAGGCTACTGAGGTGGCTATTTATAGACTACAACAGGGACCAGGAGGAGAAATTAGGGTATTGGCATCCCATTGGTTAAGTATCCAAGTTTAGCCTAAAACTTATACTTAAGCAATAATAATAAATCATTCCACTAAAGAAATATTATTGAACTGCCACCCTAATCCCAAATTATGTTCTGGGCTCCTTCTTATTATGAGTTCGATAATATCCCCATGTTTAAGATATACAATGTCCATTAATTAATCAAGTTACTGACAACTCAAATTAATTAATATCTTATCCGAGAGTAGTACCACTCAACCTTATTATCATGCAGGAAATTAATCCACTTGCAAGATTTACATGATAAACTTTATGAGCTCCTCTAGGGGACATCATCAACCTATGACAGACATGGATTCCTTCTACAATCAACAGCACACCATAGAGACAGTATTATTTCCCAATTCACCGAGTTTGTTGATTTAATCCATTTAAATCTCACCCATTGATGAATCAAAGAAATATATATTGCCTTATGTGTCGGGGTTATTGTATAGGGATTAAGAGTACGAACATCCATAATAACAGAGATCAAGTTCTTCTATATAGACAGTACAAGTCGAATGATCTCAGGCGGTCCTACTCAATACACAAAGCAGTGTACTAATGTGGTTCTATAGTCAAGACAAACTAATACCAAACCACACTACAACCATACCGATAAATAGTCCCCGTCTATCTCGGTTGTGAGCATCTGTTTATACTTTATAAGGAAACCGATAATATGATCTTCTGCGTGTTGTCGCACAACATATTATCTACAATATAAAGTAAATGGACTTTTGCACAAACATATAAATAAACAATTTATAATATGCAAAAAAATTTGATCATATGATTCTCATTTCAAATAAAATCATTAAAACATTGTTCAATACAAAAACAAGGCTTTAAGTATACAAATCTAACACATGATGCCCAAGAACAATCCCATCTCTCACCATGAAGTGACACTTCTCCCAATTCAAGACAAGATTAGTTTCTTGAAGGTTAGATAAACAAATATCAAAGGAGGAACCAAATACAGAAAAATCATCCATAAACACGTCCATGATCTTTTCTATCAACCCATCAAATATAGCCATCATGCAGCGCTGAAAGGTAGCAGGCGCATTACACAATCCAAAAGGCATTTTTCTAAAGGCGAAAGTTCCGTATGGGCAAGTAAAAGTAGTCTTTTCCTGATCCTCGAGAGCAATCATGATTTGATTATATCCTGAGTACCCATCCAAGAAACAATAAAATTCATACCCTGCGAGACGATCAAGCATTTGATCCATGAAAGGAAGGGGAAAATGGTCTTTGCATGTATTTTCATTCAGTTTCCTATAATCAGTACACACATGCCAACCCGTTGGAATCCTAGTGGCTATTGCCTCTCCATCTTCGGCTGTCATAATAGTCATGCCCCCTTCTTAGCTACAACATGCAATGGACTCACATGGGGACTATCACTAATTGGATAAATAATTCCAACATCTAACCACACTAGGATTTGCTTCCTAATCACTTCTTGAATTGCGGGATTCACTCTCCGCTGATTTTGGATACTACTCTTGGCCTCATCTAACAACCTTATTCTATGCATGCAATATGAAGGATTAATACTTTTTAAATCATCAAGAGACCACCCAATTGCAGACTTGTACTTCCTAAGAACATCTAACATCTCCTCAAGTTGATCATCATCAAGGGAAGAAGATACTATTACCGGATATTTTTCATTGTCACCAAGAAAGACATACTTTAAGTGTTCCGATAACGGTTTCAGCTCATCTTTCTTTTCTTCTATCGAAGTGCTCTCTCTATCCAATGGCAAGTACTTCCTAGTCCACTTCACTTCTTCAACCTTAGTTTTCTCCAATTCATACCTGTCATCGCCCAAAGCAAGTAAGTTTTCAAGATATTCAATACATACCTCATTAGAGAGATCATCAAGCTCCATAGTGGGATTAGGGGTGTGCAAACTTTGAACAAAATCGAATAAACTGGCCAAACCGAATCGAATTAAACAATTTGGTTTGGTTTTTGGTTTACGCTTCGGTTTACGGTTTTTAAAATAAAAAACTTTGGTGTTCGGTTTGGTTTTCGGTTTTGAAATTTAAAAGTTCGGTTAACCGAAAACCGAACCGAACTTTTATTAATTATATATATATATATATATATATTAATTACCAATAATTAATTTTCTTTTTTTTATCCTAAATAAAGTATTATTTAATTTTTAATATCAAAATTTACTTCAAACTTAAATAATTTTATTTATTCTACATGTTTTCTTTAGATCTTATACACTTTTATTATAAAAAAAAATAAAATTAAATATACATTTCCTATATATATATATATATATATATATATATATATTATAGTGTACAAATATTAAAGATATTTCTTTTAAGTAATGAAAATATAATAAAATGATATAAAAAAATTAATTATGAAAAAATAAAAAAATAAAAATTCGATTTTCGGTTAACCGAAATAACCGACCGAAATAATCGATTCGGTTTGCATCGGTTTTGAAACATTTTGGTTTGGTTTTGGTTTTCTAAAATATTTCGGTTCGGTTTTCAATTTTGGAAATTCGATCGGTTCGGTTAACCGAACCGATCGATGCACACCCCTAAGTGGGATAAGTAAGAGACTCCATCAAGCATGTCTCAAGAGGGTCCTTAGACAGGATCAAAGACATATCTTCCTTCACAATCTCCTCCATCACATCAATACTATGACTTTGTCAAGGTTGAATAGGACCTCTTCTTTATCCATCCGCAACCTGAGCTCCCCCTTTTGAACATCAATCATGGCCCCAGCAGTAGCAAGGAAAGGTCTCCCCAAGATAAGAGGGATATTATTCTTGTCATCTTCTATCTCAAGTACAGGAAAATCCACAGGAAAGACTAGTTTCTCCACTTTGACAAGAACGTCTTCAATGATACCCTTCGAAAAAGTCATCAAATTGATGCTTGCCCCAAGATCGCACAAGGCTCGTCGTGCTGGCCCTTTTCTAATCTCACACAAGATAATGAAGCTTCCCGGATCCTTTGTCTTCTATGGCAGCTTCCTTTGGATAATCGACCTGCAATTTTCAGACAAGTTCACCGTCTCAACTCCGTTCAAGCTTCTCTTTTTCAATAGTATATCCTTAAGGAATCGGGCATAGTACGACATCTCCAATATTACCTCAGAGAAAGGAATACTCAAGCTTATTTTATTTATGATATCTAAAAACTTCTTGAACTTCTCTTCCAATCCCTTCTTATCCAGCTTATAAGGAAAAGGCGGGGGTATCTTTATTTTGGGAATACCCTATTCATCACGCTCGATCTTCTCCGCTTTATCCATTTCGGCTCTCAACCTCTTAGCTCTTTCCCACTTCTTCTCTACTATGATCTCAATATTCTGCTCATTTGGAACCAATGGAGTAATGTTCACATCATGAGGAGTATTCGGTGCAGAAAATGGTGTGGTATGGGATGATTCAACCTGAATTCGACCAGGAGCCCTGGTCGAATTGGGTACGTAGTGGTCGAATTATACACTTGGAACTCCATTCTCACCCTGTATGCTCGATTCGACCAGGATTTGACCTGTAGGCCTGGTCGAATTGAAGTCCCCCTTGTCGAATTGACTCTCTGTAAGATTTTTGCCCTCCGATTCGACCTGAATTCGACCTGTGGGCCAGGTCAAATTGAATATGTGCTGATCAAATTAGGCTTCTGATGAAACAGAGTGCTCCGGAGGGTGCAATTCGACCTGGCTTCGATCAGATGGTTTGGTTAAAATGAATTCCCCCTGGTCGAATTGAAGCCCTGTTGCTTCCAAACCACGTCTAATAGACTTATTCGACCTCCCCTACTGAATTCGACCTGTGATTTTGGTCGAATTAGGGTCGAATTGAGCTCTCGACGTCTCTAATTTTGATCCTGGCCTCATAGGTCTCTAGTACTGTGTTCCAGACCTCAATGTGATAGTGTTGTAGGACTTTGGATTCTCAATACTTTGCGATGGGAGCTTTCCTTTCTCAATAGTTTGAGTGAGTTTGTTAACACTTCCTGCCATCTCCCCCATCAACAATGTAAGGTCCTTCACTTGTTTGGGTAAATCCTCATGGTTTGCATCAATCTTCTTCTCTAACTTGGCCTCAAGACGATCCACTCTAGCATCATTCCTAGCCTTGTACCTGTTCACCGTATCCTCGAAATCTGGCTTTCCTTCTTCCACTTTCGCACCCGGATCAATACCCATCGGAGCTTGAATTGTATTGTTAGGATTACTCCATGAAAACTCCGGCCTCCTAGGCTGTTGATAATTTTTCGGGGGACCACGATTATTGTAGTTCCCCTGATAATTCCGGTTGCCCTGATTTTGAAACCTCGTCCCTTGAATACTTTGGCCCATAGCTTAGTTTGCTTCTTCCATCTCATCTTGGATCGTTCCATCATTAGTAACTTTCTACTACATGATTGGTACGTGCTGAGATATATCACTGATTTACTTTTGTTGGGACTCAAGTAGCTTGTTGATATTCGACAAGCTAGAGACGATCTCATCTTCTCTACTTGTTTTCACCATAGCATGTTCAACCTTAGCCACTTTTCTAAGTACGTAAGTGCCTCTCACTCTATTAGTTGGCCAATCTCTTGAGTTCATCGAAATATCTTCAAAAAGTTTCTCGGCCTCTACGGATGACTTAGTAAGCAATGCTCCATTAGAACAAGCATCCAATAACACACGAGAATCACAGTCCAATCTATTGTAGAATATGCTGATATATTGAGCTTTAGATAGCCCATGTTGTGGACACTTATGAAGCATGTCCTTGAATCTGTCCCAAGCTTCATGAAACTTCTCTCCACTACCGATAGCAAATTGGTTAATGTTTTGCTTCATCTTGAACACCTTTGAAGGTGGCATGTATCTTTCCAAGAACTTTAACTTCAATTACTCCCAAGTAGTGCATTCAGCTGCGTTAATAGTGTCGTACCAATCTCTCGCCCTTTCAGTAAGCGAGAATTTAAACAAGAGGATATTCCTAGCATCTTCATGTTCTCCTGCGTCTTTTTGAGTACTTGCATAGCCCAAGAACTTGTTTAGATGCTGCTGCAGATCCTCAAAAGTCCCTCCTGAAAAGGAGTTTCTTTCTATCATGCTAATAAGAGTGGGGTGAAGATCGAAATCCGCATTAGCCCCCTTGCTCCTAGAAGCCCAAAGTTTCCAGCCCCGTTATTCTTGAAGACTTCACGGATGACCAGATTATCTGGATTGGCCACATCGTTGGCCATGTCGACTTCCTCTGCTGCTGCGTTTGGATCAACTACAGTTTCAGTCGCTTCCGAGTTCGGTTCGTCCACTTCAACTCCAAAATTCAGGATTTCAGTAGGTTGGTTTTTCTTGCTTTGGTCGCTCTTATTCCTCTTAGTTGACACTCCGATCTCAGGATTATATGGCTCTAATTTACCTTGCTTTGATCTTGTGAGCATACACCTAAAAAGAATAAGAGTTGGACAGTAAAATAAGAATTAAAATAGTCCTAATAAAACTAGAGATAATAAAAATATATTTTATGCTGTCCCCGGAAACGGCGCCAAGAACTTGATGAGCGTTTTCTCAACACACAATTAATCTCCAAGTATGAAGGATATCAATTGTAGTCTCGAAAGGTGACCATGTGAATATCGAACCCAAGGGACAGATAATTATCAATTTAATTATGTTCTAGTAGACTAAGACTATGTAGATAAATTCAATGATGGTGATATTGAGATTAAGTAACAACTATTAATTAAAATATCAAATAAAAATAACAAGAAGAAGAGATAAGTGAGTTGTGATCAAGTAAGAAAGTAGGTAGTTCTTCAGGTAATTCAGTTTCGCTTATTAATTCATCCTTCGTGTCACGTTGTCCGACTCTGTCTTGTGGTTTATGGACGCATCACTAAACCATGCAAGTTCACTCTATAGATACAAGTAAATATGCGTATGACATGTGTGAATATCCTCAGAGCAAGAGATATAATTCACCCCCCTTTCTAGGTACTATCAGTATCAATTATTTTCCGTGCACTTAGTACTCTAACCCGATATGATCTCCCTTTTTAGGTACTATGAAATAATACTCTTTATCATACTTATTAACCCGAATATGATTCAATTAACAAGTATTCATATAAGATAGTTCTAATAAGACTTCAGAATCCATTCACTTAGAATTATAACATAAAACCCTGCTCAGCAGTGAACGCACTCAACCAATAACCAAGTTATGTATTCAAACTCTACACAACAATTATTGATGCACAAAACAACCGTGAGTATGGATTAAAAACGCATAATCTTATATAAAATAAATCACAAGTAGTGTTGTACGGAGTTTACACACGAAAGATAAATTAACTCATGAAACCTTCATAACCCTAGAACTACCAAAGCGGCTCTAGCCCATGATTGATCTAAGAACAATCATGGTTAGTTGGACAGATCTTACTTGAATCTCCAGCGAAACTCTCTCTTGCAGCCTTCCGGATGATGGATGATCTCTCTAGGGTTGGTACTCCTTCTCTTGATCGATTCTCTCTTCCAACTCCTTCTATACTTCTGCATAAGCCTTCTTTTATACTTGTAATCATGCCTCTCGGGCCTGGAATGGGCTTTTTAAGTGATCACACGCATTGAGGGTGTAAAAATACGGATATGGTAAGTTTCCGAGGCTCAATTCGACTAACACAACAGGTCGAATTCTCCCCTCCAGGTCGAATTGGAAGTCGAATTGTCCTACTGTAAGTCCCAGATGCTCAATTCGACCAGAGGCCCTGATCAAATTGACATGACGTGGTCGAATTGGCTTCGCCATCGATCAATTCGACTAGGATTCGACCAGATGCCCTGGTCGAATTCCCCTGTCGTGGTTGAATCCTGTTCCTGTTCGTGTTGTGCTGCCAATTCGACCAGAAAGGCTGGTCGAATTCTCTTCCTTCTGGTCGAATTCACCTATTGCTTCGCCCAAACGGATGGTTTCGACTTCCTTTCTTCGGTTTCCAACACTTCCACTCTAATTTCCTTCGAAAAACCACTCAAACGACTTCAATAATACCTGATTCGTGACTTAACACAATATCTATCGGTTTACAACCGATTACAACCTTCAAACACCTCACAATAGCACAAATCCAGGCGCAAGATTCGTGAATTCACACACTCATCACCCAACAACCTTAAAAATTACTTTGGTTGCTTCATTACCGTGTGAGAATATTTGGTAAGGAGACCATAGATCTAATTCTTTTAGTACCTATAAATGAAAGTGTAATGCTCCAACCTTAGATAGAATTCATCATGAAGTAACTAGAAAGGAAAAAAGAGTCATGAATCTTATTCTATCTTAGATTCTTTCTATTCTTTATAAGTGATTAAACTAGTTTGACCGGGAGTGGTTTAACTTGCTTGTGTAATCACTCCTAAATATTGTTGCACGACATGCTAGTAAAATTTATTTGCATGATTGAAATTGGATTGCTCTAAAAATATTTGCTCTTGTCTCTTGAAACACTCGCGATATTTTTTAAGTGCTTATTCTTATTTAAATCCTCTTGAAGCTCTAAAACTATTTGCTCTCGTCTCTTCATCAAATATTTCTTGTTTTAATTATTAGTAGCACAAATAATACTTAGTGAGAATCTTTCTACTCTAGTCCTATAGGTCCGATATTTAACTTGATCACGCTTGATTCGTACTACAATTGATCTCTTATATTTGAGGGTAATCAACTCTTTAAAGAGAAAAAAGAGTGAACTCACGTTTGCATGCCCAACCCTACTGTTCAAGCTCTTAAATCTTTTGAATTTGAAGTATGGGTTTGATGTTGTTTGTATAAGTATTATGAAATCTTTTTTTTTTCTTGGATTGATTTTTATGGATTCACAGTTTATATAAAATGGAACTTTAGAATTTCATTTTTTTTAAAAAACAAACTAATTTTAAGTTCATGTGAACTATAGTGAATTTTATATGCACCCAAAATTACACAATAATTAGTTCCCATGAGCAGTATTTCAAATTTATGTCAATCCAACAACCAACAATGAAGTTTTCTGCAGTTGATTTCAACTCTGTTCTCAAATTCCTCAATCCATGCGCAATAATGCTATGAATTTGTTACTATGTATTATCAACTTTATCCTCTATTTACTTCCATTCAAATTATTCGTTTACGCATTTGAATGTTGCAGAAATATAGTATTGCATAAACGTAATTTGTACCAATTGAAGGGTGCTACGTAAATCAGAAGAAATTGCAGGTCTTGTGGAATTTTTGGCACTTAATCCCTGCTGCAGATTACATGTAATAATGCAAAAACCCGTGTTATTTTTATTATTACAATTTAAACATTAATAAGTCATAAAAATTTTCCAATTGGAAAAGGTCTTCTCTTATGGAATTATTATTTTTGTTAATTATTATCATAAGCCATTTATCTTATTCCTTTAAAATTTTAAATTTCGATTTTATCTTCTCAACAATATATTTGATTTCTATCTTCTCCTCACGTCTAGCCTATCTATGATTTTTTCAACGATCTTTATTATGAAATAATACTCCCCTCTTTTATATATATATATATATATATATATATATATATATATATATATATATATAGAGACTCATCGTTCATTTCCTAATCACTCCTACATCAGTTTTGATTTTTTCTAAACGACTAAGGGATTAAGATTTTGACCTGCACTGCATCATCATTATGAGTTTCCAAAGTCTTCTGTATACCATGTGCAGAAATTCTTACTTGACTCTATTAACTTTTACTTGTGATATCTTTTAGTTCATGCATATAGAGATAGGTCTCCTGACCTTTATAAACGAGACATAGGTTTCCTGCTATAAACGAGACTTTTACTACTTGAATAATTGAGAAATCAGTTATCTAGTACATATACATTTACATGATTTATGTTACTTAATTGGTATTTGCATGTGCTATTTAATTCTGGCAAATATATTATCCCACTGAGCTGCTCAGTGGTTTTGCTCGCCCCATTCTTTACAGTTTACTTTTCTGATTAGAGGAGCTGATAGGGTGTGACAGTGGATCCGACTGCTCGTCATTTATTATTTATAAATTTTCACTTAGACATTCTTAGTCATGAGCACTGTGTCTTATTTATGATGTCTTTTCACACAGTATTTCTTTCATTGTTGACATATGGTTGAATATTATATTATGTTTAATTTCTTTTGAAACAATAAAAGTGTTTGCGTGACATTATCAAATTATTTCATTTACATTTTTCTCTTTTGGGTATTCAAAAAATTTGATATTAATTATTTTATAATCTTGATATATCACAAACAATATATTATTATTATAATAATAATTATTATTATTATTATTTTTAATCCTGAATGTTTTATTTATAAATATTAATATGTGAAGGTGGATATAATTTATTCTCATAAAGATTTCCTTCAATAATTAGATATATTAGTTATGAGAAAGTCGGGTCGTTACATCACTGAATAAGTTTACTTGCAAGCTCTTTGCATTCTTATCCAAGTACTATGATCTTCCAAGTACTCACTCTGAACTGAATCCATTTTTTCTTACACAAGTTTTGCAAGAATGTAGGTAAGTAGGCTTCATATTATTTGCACTAAATTATAACACAATTTGGCTGATCAACGTCTCTATTGGAATTCCTATCGAATGGATGATCGATGCTACATTTCATTCATAAAAGCAAGTATGCGTTTAGCATAACCTGTGTGAATTAACTTAAGTTGCATGGTGGTGTGATAAATTATGGAGTAGCATCTGATAACAATATCATTAGCAAACATGTAATTAATAGTAGTTGAATCATTACTTATGTCAAGTAATGGGTTCTATGCAGCAGTCCATTACAAAATTCTCATATGGTTGTATTCACAACTCAAAACTGCAAAAAAGAGAATGTATAACCGAGGATGTAGGATTATACTACTTTGTTTTGCATTTCAATGTAGTTTTCTGGGAATTACAACCATCAAACTTTGCGGAGATTTGGCGATTCTCTTCATCGAATCTCCACGCTTGTCTTTTCCCTTCAACCCAACCCCATTTCTTCGTGAAGCATTACTCTTCAAACCATCCAACTTGCGCCTATTTGCAGCTAGTCGCGGTCTCAACTGCACAACAGTCACAACACTCATCTTTTACCATGAATCAACACAATTATTCAGCCCTACAATTAACACCATTCTTATTTAAATTAGTTAGGAGACAAGCCCTATAGATGATTCCAAGGTCTAAATTACAATCCATATCAGTTAAAAAAGAAAAAGAAAAAGCATTACCAATGACGAGAAAATAAACATAACATCTCCACGTACTTCAATTGCTTCATGACTTCTTTGGTGCTCATCTCCTGAATCAGCAAAGGTGACCAATTATTTTTTTTAAAAAAATAGAAAACAAATGGAAGCATAAAAAAGACAATTCAAACCCAAATGTCTTGAGCATCACATGGAGCAAAAAAAAAAAAAAACGAAAACAAAGAAAAGCAATATCTTAAGAACATTTGGGACTAGCATATGACTTAAATCTATATATATATAGTAGATATACTCACAGTTTTAAATATTATATGAATAAATAACAAATTAACTACTTTAAACCTAGCCAAATGCTTGGATCCAGCTCTACCCAAAGTTCTCTGGTTCACGTCACTATTCCCACTATACCAATTTTTGCAAGGTCTTTTTGATAACAAATTGGGCTAATATAAAATGTTTAAAACCAAAAAAAAGCCCAAAGCAAAGAGCTGAAATTCTCTTTATCAACTTGTTGCATACTTCCTCAGTCCTTACCTACACAGTCAACTATAGACAAAAATAACATTCTAAATATACTTTCTAAATTATATTGTGAAACTCAACGGGAATAAACCATTTGGTGTATTAATGATCCAGAGAACTACTCGAACAAAACAAACTTTGAAAAATAGAATGAGATAACAAAAACATAAAATAGGTGCAATACCTGGTGCACAGCGCAGTCTGCATGAACTGGATCCCAAAAGACACAACAGAAGCATTCCTAGGTATCAGTTAGAACTTCAAAAAGGGGGGCCCTGAAGAATTAAGTTTAACAATCAACACACATCAGGTCACTTTCCACAATGCAAAATAGAATGTGCATGAGATGCATATATATAAAAGTTAACATACCAAATGAAGTTTTTTAACATTTCTCAATCAAGATTCGAAAGTGTAGACTATGAGCATACAGAAGCATAAAATATACTCCCTCCATTCCACACCACCCTTCACACTTTCCTTATTCGTGGGACGTCCCACACCACCCTTCACACCCCAAAAAAAGAAACATCACTTTAGCCAACAACCTTAAAAGTTACTTTAGTTTCAAAATTGCCACTCCTTTTCACACACATACCATTTTTCTATTACCTAAGAACACTACAATACCCTCTAAAGTCAACAAAATTAGTCCAAAAGTGCAATTTTTCTTAAACAACCCAGTACAGTAAACAGGAAGGGTAATCAGGGATGGAGGGAGTAATATCTAATAATACTGAAAGAATATGAAGTTCACGACGCCCTAACATCTGTTCATATCATTTAGTTATCACATTTGCTTCACATTATAAGATAGTGCAGTTTTGCATCGAAGCAAGCAGAGGAGCAGATTCAATCTTTCATAAGGAGATAATTGCATGCTCTGCTTAGAGTTGCACCTTTTAACTGCAAGATTTACTCAAAGTAACCAGAATCCAAGATATGCGTTACATTGTTACATCTGTAAGCCTAAGAGGGCAAAATTTCAATCCTGCAAAATGTATGCCAAATATAACCATAATTCATATTAGTGAATCATACTGAATATTACAAGGTTGCTCAAAGTAGTCCAACTTTAACCAACATAGAAAAGCGACGCCACAAAGTTAAAATGTCCTACCATCCATAATCATTGATTATCCTTTTAATTTAATATACAGATAGTGACAGAGGAACCTATTTCACTAGAATTCCATTCTTTCTCCAGTCTTCAATAAGACTTGTACAAGTTGTTCAATATCTTGTTCTCTGTAAAAGAATACCATTACACCTAGGATCACATAAGAAAGACTAACGACTCAGTCTTACAATGGATTTTAAGATTCCTCCTTAGTCACTCAGTCTTATACTTAACAAATGAGCATTGTTTTCAAATTCAATGTATTAGAAGTGGTGTCTTTCCAAATCAGTTAGAAATTTGTAAGAGAAGTAAAGTGAGTTATTTATTCAATAGAATACAGAAGAAACATATATAACATTGAAAATACTGTAACAAGAGAGCAATTTAATTTTTATATGATAATGTGAATAAAAGCAGAGTAGTTTCCTTTCTTGCAATCATATGCATAAAATATGAGAGAGTGCTATGACATATTTCCTTCAAGCTCTCATGAACATGGAAAATGACTTCTTCCCTATATGCTACTCTGAGGCAAGGTAACCAAAATAGTAAACCTAAGACAAAGCTGTACACACTTAAACATCAACCCATGTGAATAAGGCATTGTAACTAGGTACAACCATTGAAAATGACCATCCATTCAACCAACCCTCCCTCATAATTTGATTCTAAATGGCCATAGGAATTGTTAAAGGACCACCTCTACAAAAAGTTAAGTTAAAAGGGAGGATTACTATTAAATATTTAATTCATATCTTCAATATGTATGCTTAAGCAGTACAACATTGTATTTTTTTCTTCCTCTTTAAAATAAACCCCTGGCAAATAAATGTCATGTCAAAATCCAAATTCCAAACTTTATGCTCATTTAAGAAACAAAAAGTCTACCTGCGCCACTTTCCACATATTGTCGCATCAACATTGTCTCCAAATCTTCCAATGACCTCTCGGCACTGAAGCCAATTTCCAATAGAATTTTACTTTAATGGTTTGATAGAATCCCGTTCCTCAACACAATGATGCTATGTTCTCTTTAGTATGGTAAAATGTACTGGTAACTAATACACGAACATTTAAATCATCAAAAGATTTACCTGCTTATTAATGTCATCAAAAGGATCATACTCTAATGGTTCACTAGAAAAATCATATTCCCTGTAGCAATGGTGAGCACAATTTTAAGAGCCCAAAATGGCCACTTAGCAGGCATACCATAATTTATCAAGCACAATGAAGAATCAATCTACTGACTACAACTCATAACAACTATCAAAATCAACCAAGTCCATGTTACACTAACATAATACAAGAAACCCACAATTCAACAAAAAGATTTGATTACAACATCATAGTGAACAAAATTGAATATCGTAGAAACAATCCAACTACATTGACGAATCACAAAATTAAGATCGCTATATTCTCATGGAGCAGTATATTAATTGACCATCCCAAAGTTATACTTAAACTTGCAAATGTAAGGCTGTATATATCTCTTTCAAAAGTATTTCAGAACTCAGACTCTCTTTCCCTTGGAATAACAGAGAAATGAATGAGATGACTAAGGTTCTTTTTAGTTGAGGAGAGCATTTCCAAATTGTCCACACGCACATTATATGAGGACCTTAAAATCTTTAGATCTAAACATTTTCATCATAATATTGTTGGATTGTATAATAAAAGTCTAGCTTTAGTATGAACAATGTTATAACAATTTATTTGAAATGAGAATTATATGATCAAATGATTGCGTCTTATAATTTATTTATATGTCTGATGCAATAGTCCACTTACTTTATACTGTAGATAATATGTTGTACGAAAACACGCGGAAGATCATATTATCGATTTTCTTATAAAGTATAAACATATGCTCACAATCGAGATAGACGGGGACTCTCTATCGGGATGGTTGTAGTTTGGTTTGGTATTAGCTTGTCTTGGCTATAGAATAACATTAGTGCACTTTGTGTGTATTGAGCAGGACCGCTTGAGATCGTTCGACTTATACTGACTTATAGAAGAACTTGATATGTTATTATGGATGTTCGTGCTCTTAATCCCTATACAATAACCTCGACACGTAGGGCATAATGTATTTTTTTTATTCATCAATAAGTGAGATTTACATGTATTAAATCAACAAACTCGGTGAGTTGGGAAGTAGTGCTGTCTCTATGGTGTGCTGTTGATTATAAAAGGAATCCATGTCCGACATAGGTTGATGATGTCCTCTTGAGGAGCTCATAAGAATTATCAAATAAACCCTGCAGGTGGATTTATTCCGGCATGATAATGAGGTTGAGTGATACTACTCTCGGATGAGATATTAACTAATGGAGTTGTCAGTAACTTAATTAATTAATGGACATTGTATATCTTAAACATGAGAAGACTAACGGGCTCATAATAAGAAGGGGCCCATAACATAATTATGGGATTAGAACGGTAGTGCAGTAATAATATTTTAGTGGTATATATTATTATTATTAGACTTAAGTATAAGCTTTGGGCTAAACTTGGATACTTAAGTCCAATGGAGGCCCAACTCTAATTTCTCCTCCTGGTCTCTGCTGTAGCCCATATATAAGTCATCTCAACTGTTCTAACCCTAAGAGAGACACGCCTAATACGTGAAGAGGGTAGACGGAATAGCAGATTGAGAAGATCTCGAAGATCGTCTCCCACACGACGTCGAGATTGGACTTGGGAATACAGCAGAAGATCAAGAGGTCGTTTACTGCTGCTGTCCGCCTACTTGTACAATTTTTATAAAATCGTACAAACCTCAGAATTTGATGTGTGATATACTGACGGAAATCCACGGAAGAGGGAATCGTTTTGTCGTATAGATCACTCAAATCTGATATCGGATGAGAGAGTTATGCCCAAAATGGTGAGGCTGCGCAGGCTCCAGCGAAAATTCATCTTCTCCAACATACCCTGGTGAAAGGTAATATGTTTCTTTTTTTCTTGCTTCCGCTCATTGTTAGAAACGTATGGAATCCTAACGGTTCACGTTAACCAAGCAATCAAACACCAACAATTGGTATCAGAGCTTCGGTTTCTTGGTGAAGCGTGAAACATAGGCTAGGGTTTATGTGCCGTATGTGATTAGGGTTTTAGAACTTAGTTTCTTGATGAACACCCTAACTGTACACGACACATATATTGCACCGCTGGAACGAGGCAACGGATCACAACTGTTATTGGAAAGTCGATGAACGACAACGGGGGTTGATGGCATTTGAACGATGGCAGTGAGCGACGTTGCACGGCGCTGGAAGAATCGTGCATTGGGCCGTGCCATGGATGCACGGTTGCGAAGATGATTGCACAGTTGGAACCGTGTGACCAGTATGTTCAGGGCGTGCAGTTTGCAGGGATTGCGTGAAGCACATGTTGTTGCTTGGCGGATGGCGTGCACACTAGGGTTTTGCAGCGATGTTCGTGTGTGGCGTGAATGGCACGTCTGGACACATGAAATCATACAGGGGTCAGGTCTTGATGCTGGAAGACCAGCCAAACGGCGGGCACAACTGCATGGCGCTGGGCATGCTATCGTGACTGGCAAGCGGCCTGCATGGTGGGGATCATTGCCGGGCACAGATTCACGCAGCCGGACGTGGCGCTGGGCATCATGGTGTTTGAGTGTGCATGGTGGGCAGCTTGGCATGCATGTTTGCGCCTTACTGGGCACACTGAGATGGTCGGGTCTGCAACAATTCTCGAGCAAGCGTAAAAGTTGTCCGATCGAGTCTTCATGCTGGCTGGAGCGAGTCCTCTTATAGCTGGGTCGAGTCTCCATGGTGGCGGCTGCACGAAGGCCTGTGTGGATGGCACGTTGCTGGGAGTGCTGCTAGACAGGTGGGCGTGCGAGTTTTGCAGGATGCTATTGCCGTATGGATGACGAGCAAGACCACACGGTCGCAGGTGTGTGATGTTGTCGGCGTGCAAGGAAGCAGGTGCTGGCAGTCACGGGCATGCGCGATGATGTGCAGGAGTGGTGCTGCTGGGCGTGCGTCTATGCGGAAGCCGGGCGTGATAGTGCTATAGACGGGCAGAATGCCGTGTGGAGAGTCGGGCAGTGCGCGCGAACCTGAGCACGGGGACATATGGAAGCGCGCACATTTCATGCCTGATGGCACACGGGTAAGCTGGCAAGCGCGCGCGGAAGTGTGCCAAGGGTGCACGGGTCGTGCATTGGTGCTGGTTGCCAGGCTTGGAGCCGTGTGATGGGCATGGTGCCGGGAAACTGTAGTGTGGTGGAGTTCTTCCGGGTATTGTACACTGTGGATGGGCAGCTTAACGTTTGGATGTTGAGAAGGGTGCCGGAGTGGTAGAGCAGGCTAGCGGACAAGGAATTGGAGAGATTTTCTTCTTGAAATTCTTCTGGAATTTCGTTTAGGTTTCGGGGGGGTCGATCCCTGCGACCTCGGTCGGGGAGGTCGATCCCCGTCTGCGTTGCCTGCATTCGTGCTTGGTGGCGAACAATCGATTTCGCCATAATATATAACTGTTAATAATTGATTTATTTATTAATTATTGTTATATATGTTATGCATAATTCTCTGTGATTTACTGCCTTATGTGCCGTAATAGGAGCATGCTAGGTTGCGTATTTTATTTTTGAATATTATATACATGTAAAAACCCTCAGTGTTAAATAACTAAGTGGGAGAGGGGATTGGTAATTAATTCCCGCGGCCTCCATTATTGGTTTGTAAGTGATGTGAGTAAACTTGCGTGTTGGCAATAGATCTTCCTCCCTAACGGATAAGTTTATTCACGGATCACTGGCACAGACTTCATTAAATAATTATTGTTTGTAATTTGGCACATTAACTTGCGTGTTGGCATAGACCTTCCTCCCTAACGGATGAGTTTATGTGCGGTTCACTGGTACAAACATATAATCGATGATTGTAGGAAGTTATCCGAGCGCGTGTGTACTTCTCTAACTATAAGGCACATAATCTCGCGCAATGGACTTGGGATCAAATAATGGTGTACACTTAGATGTAAATAATAGTATCCTCCCCAATGGAGTCACTGCTATTATATGCATGGCTAAAAAAGAACCGACTATTAATTATTTTATCATGAGGTTAGGTTGACAAATGAAATTAATGGGTAAAACCTTCTCTTGTAAATGTTTGGGTTTATAAACGTCCACACTAACGTGACTTGCAGACTCACGGTACTTGAGATGTCGGTAAATTTTAATTTTATATTATTTTGAGGGAATCAATATAAATGGATAAAATTCAAAGATTTGATCGGTGTATTTATTTATGATTCTCTGCAATTTCAAAATGGTTTCATTTTACTTATTGCTAACTAAAAGAAAAATATTTATTGGTCCAAAATTAGATGATTAGAAAAGAATCTTGGTTTCGAATTTTACTGCTTAGGAAAATATAAATGTGTTCTCACTAAGAATGTCCCCTTGATGCCTATTAAAATCTGTAGTGAAGAGGTGAGAGGTTCATAGAAATATGATAGTCTCATGCGACTCTTCAGATACTTGAGTAAGTTATAAAGGCAAAAGGTCATGGATAAGTTGATGAATGAATTGGGAATGCTTGGAGTAAAAATTGAAAGGGAAACCTAGATCAATTAATTCTCCATAATTTGTCTGGATGTTTTGAGCAAGTTCTACCTGAAATACAAGAGGCTGTATATGGTGGGGAACTTCTGATAAAACATGTGACGAAGGAAAGCCATTTTCATCATGATGTGAAAAAGGGTGGTATCTCATACTCCAGTCGTTGAAGCATGATTAGTGATGACATCTACTGACACGTTGTGTGTAGATACCGAAATCACTAAAAGCCTGCAACTAAGTGATGATGAGATTATTATGTACATGGGTAATACTACAAGAGTAGTGGCTTTGCAGTGGGAGTTGTGTATTTATCTAGGGATATGAATAAACGTTTGATTATGAGAAATTTTCTTTACGAAAATTTTCATAGAAAGAATTTCATTTCAGTTTCTATGTATTTACGGATGGATACTCCATTTTATTTAAATGACATGGTCATAGTAATGAGAATGGAGCTATAATCTGTTGTTGTATGTTGGTGGACAATTTGTACTCTTAAATCATGTTTATCCCACGGATGCAACAAATAGTAATTAATAATGCGTCTTCTAATCTTAATAAGAGAAAGATTCTTATGGAAATGATTAGATAGATGATGAATTATTTGGAATTACTAATTCATTTTATGGGTATGCCCTAGAAACAGCATGTCGTATAACGTTTGTCTGTTTGTGGGATATTCTAGAAAAATAGAGGGTGTTGATTTATTTAGTCCAAAAGATCGAAGGGTAATTTTTAACCCAAACAATAGATTTTGGAAAAGGACTATGTAATAAATCACAAACCTATGTGTAAATTGTTCTAAAGGAAGTGAGAGGGAAAACACAAAGTATTAGTACCAATTGTATAAGAGGATATACCACAAGGTAAACTGCAACGCGTGTCACGTTTGATACACAATTGCGTGTAGTGCCTTGTCGTAGTGGGAGGGTTGTTCGACAACCTGAAAGATATATGTTATGGGAGAGTCGTTAGACTTGGTCCCTGGTAAACATGGAATTGACCAACGGATACGACGAAGCACTACAAGATAGAAATGCGGAATTTTAGCAAAGTGCAATGAATGTTGAAATAGAATCGATGAATTCTAAATAAGATCTGGCTGCTTGTAGAACCACGGATGGTGTGAAAGCCATTGGAAGTGGTCATATGAAATAAAAGAGGATCATACGGTAAGGTGAAAACCTTGGAAGCAAAGCTTGTTGCGAAAAGGTATACTCAGAAAGAAAGGGTTCGATTATGTGGAAACCTATTCGCCGATAGCTATGCTTATGTTGATCCGAACTCTTTTATCTGTTGCTATTCATATGAGATATGAGGGATAGCAAATAGATGTCAAGACAGCTTTCCTGATTGGAAGTCTTGAAGAAAACATCTACGTGAAGCAACCAGAGTGATTCATTGTAAAGGGCTAAGAGCATTGTGATAGGAAGCTTAAAAGTGTCCATCAATGGACTAAAGCAAGCTTCAAGGTCATGAAATATCCGTTTTGATGAGAAAATTCAGGCATATGGATTTATTCAATGCACAGATGTGTCTTATGTATTGAAAATAGTAATGAAAACGTGGTGGTATTCCTTGTACTGTACGTAGATAATATATTTCTCATTGGAGACAATGAAAGAGTATTATCGGGTGTATGGATATGGTTGGTAAAGCAATATGAAATGAAGGACTTAAGAGAAGCGAAAAATATCATTTTGATCACGATAATACGGATCTCAAGAAAGGATGTTATGCTCTTCTCAAGTTTCATGAGATGATACGATCTTTATTTGTTTTAGCATGTGGCTTTATCTAAGGAAATGTTTCTTGAGACACAAAATAAGATAAAGGTGATGAAAGTGGTTCCTTATGATTCGGCGAATAAGGAAGCTTAATCTAAGATATGTTATGCACGAGAATGCATATCTGTTTTGCTAAATGCATGAACAGTGGGTATCAAGGTAACCCAAAATAAGGATGTTGAACTGTGGTAATATATATACTGAGGTACCCAAAAAGGACCAGAAATTATATGTGGACTTATCGAACAGATTCACTGCTTCTTATGGGTTACATAGATTAAGATTTTTCAAATCAGATAGGGACGGCAGTAAATCCACCTCAAAGGTTATGTGTTTAATTTAGGAAGTTGAATTATAATATGGAGGAGTGTTATATAGAAATAAATTTCGGACTCCAGACTCCATCATGGAAAGATAATAAATTGGAGCCTCTGAGGCAACCAAAGTATCTGTATGACTCTAGAAACTTCATGATGGACTTCGAAGTGTTTCTAAGTTTGCCCAAGGTTATCACAATTTATTGTGATGATAATGGTGCAGTTGCAAACTTGAAGGAATCACGAGTCCATAAGGCAATTAAACACATGGAGCGTGAGTACCACCTGTTACGAGAAATCGTATGATGAGGGAAAGGTTGTTGTCGCCAAGAATGCATCGGATGATGACCTTGTAAATCCATTTATAAGGACCTTAAGGCGAGAGCTTTTGATGGTCGTGTAGTGGGAGTGGGAATCAGATGTATGGCAGAAGACATGACATCATAGTCTTTTAGTATAAGTGGAAGATTATTGGATTGTATACTAAAAGTCTAGCTTTAGTATGAACAATGTTATAACAATTTATTTGAAATGAGAATCATATGATCAAATGATTGCGTCTTATAATTTATTTATATGTCCGATGCAATAGTCCACTTTATATTGTAGATAATATATTGTGCTAAAACACGAGAAAGATCATATTATCAGTTTCCTTATAAAGTATAAATAGATGCTCACAATCAAGATAGATGGGGACTCTCTATCGGAATGGTTATAGTGTGGTTTGGTATTAGCTTGTCTTGGCTATAGAATCACATTAGTGCACTTTGTGTGTATTGAGCAGAACCGCTTGAGATCGTTCGATTTATACTAATTTATAGAAGAACTTGATCTCTGTTATTATGGTTGTTCGTGCTCTTAATCCCTATACAATAACCTCGACACGTAGGGCAGTATGTATTTCTTTGATTAATCAATGGGTGAGATTTACATGTATTAAATCAACAAACTCGGTGAGTTGGGAAGTAGTGCTGTCTCTATGGTGTGATGTTGATTGTAGAAGGAATCCATGTCCGACATAGGTTGATGATGTCCCCTTGAGGAGCTCATAAGGATTATTATGTAAACCCTGCAGGTGAATTTATTCCGGCATGATAATAAGGTTGAGGGATACTACTCTCGGATGAGATATTAATTAATGGAGTTGTCAGTAACTTAATTAATTAATGGACATTGTATATCTTAAACATGGGGAGACTAACGGGCTCATAATAAGGAGTCCATAACGTAATTATGGGATTAGAAAAGTATTGCAGTAATAATATTTTAGTGGTATATATTATTATTATTGGACTTAAGTATAAGTTTTGGGCTAAGCTTGGATACTTATACCCAATGGAGGCCCGACTCTAATTTCTCATCTTGGTCCCTGCTATAGCCCATATATAAGTTATCTCAGCTGTTCTAACCCTAAGAGAGACATCCCTAACACGTGTATGGATGGAAATGAGACGGGTATTTTTGGGTACCCAGTCTACCCGAACCCTAATGGGTAGGGTACGGGTAGTTGTAAACAGGTTTGGGACGGGTATGGGTAGTTGTGAAATATATCATTAGGGTTTGGGACGGATACAGGTAATGCCTAAAATACCCGCAGGTAATCCGATTATATTTTTTTATAAAATTTAATATATATTATATAATTTATATATGATAAGATATTTTATATATTTAATTAATAGTTATAAGTTTTATTTAATCATATTTATTAAATATTTATTTAAAATAATACAATTTATATTATATTTATTTTATAATAAATTAATAATAATATAATTTTTATTATTATACTTATTTAGATAATAAAAAATATAAATATATATAAAATAAATGAATATTAAACGGGTATGGGTACCCGCGGGTATTGATAAATGATAATGGGACGGGTACGGGTACCATAATAAATTTTTTAAACGGGACGGATACGGATACGGGTAGTTATTTTTTTAATCGGATACGGATACCGGTACCCCAAAATAAGCGGGTACTCTACCCATTGCCATCCCTAAATACGTGAAGAGGGTAGACAGAACAGCAGATTGAGAAGATTTGGAAGATCGTCGCCAACACGACGTCGAGATTAGACTTGGGAATACAGTAGAAGATCAAGAGGTCGTTTGCTGCTGCTGCTCGCCTACTGGTATGATTTTATAAAATTGTACAGACCTCTGAATTTTATGTGTGATATACTGACGGAAAGCAACGGAATAGAGGATCGTTTTGTCGGGTAGATTACTCAAATCCGATATCGGATGAGAGAGTTATGCACTATACGGTGAGGCTGCGTAGGCTGCCGGTGAAAATTCATCTTCTCCAACATACCCTGGTGAAAGATAATACGTTTCTTGTTTTCTTGCTTTCGCTGATTGTTAGAAACGTATGAAACCCTAACGGTTCACGTTAACTAAATGATCAAACGCCAACAAATATAACACGTGTTAACTTTAGAACCAATATTTTACGTGTTATGCCTAATTGGAGAACAATGTCAAATATTGAGGTTTTTCAGCTTTAAAAAAATTAAAGGATGATAACATCTACTTTCTGTGAGTTCATTGACTAGTTTGTAAGCACTGTAGAAGGCTTTGGATAAGATATGTTGAAGATATTATGAACTAGATTGTCAACCATTACCAAATTATAAAGACAGGTATAAAATAGTTTAACGCTAACAGCTAAATTACACTTGAACTTGCTTACAAGCTTACATCCTATGATGAAGTAGAAGTGCAAGTTCATATAGTTATCAATTACTAAGCATGATTAAGGTAACATATTAAGCTTAAAAAACCAACCCTGACATCCCCTTAAGTAAGAAGTTATCTGATTTACATGTCCTTTTAGGAGTTCAATTAGAGAAGACTAAAGTAAAACGACAATAATAACAGACAAAAAGGAGAAAATATAGGGAAACAAATCATACAATTGAAATACATGAAACTAAGGCAACATACTCGTCAACTGGACCACGTAAATGAGCAACATCAACTAGAAATTCATCTCCAATACGCACATTGGACATATAGGGCTCAGTGTCTCTGAACATGAACTCAAAAGACCCTAAGTCCAAATCAGACTTTGAAGACTGGTTTCTGCAGTTTTCAGTGCTGATGTTAACCACATTACTGGTAGATTTATTTTTCAATATTTTATGTTTCCTTTTCACACAAGAACTACAGAGCCACTCATTAACTGGTAATATTGCTATACGAGGATTGCAGCAAGAGATATGAAAGGCTTCTTCACAGTTATCACATAATAGCATGTTCATTGTAATCCCCATACGGTGACAGAATTTGCATGCCTTTGTACAATAGTTTCCCCCACTAACACCATTACTTTCAGGAGAAGCTTCATCCTGTCTGATCGAAACTTCATCAAACAGTCCCTGACATTTGAGAATTAAAATGGTTACGTCTCTTCCTGAAATCTCTTGTGGTGCCTTCTCGGTTAACAAGGCACCAGAAGAGGAGCACTCTCCGGCATCAACCATATCAATTTTCAAGGCATCTGTACTGGCTTCCAAATTCGGTTTTGAAGATGAACAATTGTCGTTAGCATTGCAGGCACTCAAAGTTCTGTTCACATCAATTGTCAAGGCCTTCTCAGAACCAACTTCTTCCACAGCATGAATAAAAAATGTAGTAAGTTCATTGCCCCCTACTGGGTGCTTAATAGGAGATTTTACACCTATTGCACACTCAGAAACAGAAATCATATGTTCTTGCACAGCCAATGAAGGGGCTTCATAACAAATGGCAGAGGTACAAGCTTCACTAGATTTGGTAACATCAGACGGCTACACTGTGAGTTCTAAAATAAAGTTCTTACTATATTTCCTACGCTGGAATTCGAGAAAGGGCTTGGAGTTTTGAGACATGGTATTGGAGTTTGATAGCTGGGAATAGTTGTATAGTTTACAAAGCATGGGTCATTAGCAATTTTCAAATACTTGGAGAAGGTCTCTCCCCTCACTGCCATCTAATTGTGTTTGTTAAAAACTGGACATTTCCTCCATATCTTGGTTTCAAAAGTCAGATGCATAAGAAAGAGAGACTTCCACTTCACCAGGATGGGAACTTTCAATAAGCATGGTCATCTGTTACACAAGTAAATAAGGTATCGGATTTGCCACTCCTAAATGTTATCAAAATACGAAGGCAGAAGATTATACAACCAAAAGTTCATAATTTTTACTTTTTTATAACTGATAATCCTTTCTAATCTTCTAGATAAACATTTAAGAAAGGAAGAATATACTTGATATCTAACAAAATCTGGAAGATTAGTATAAAAACTTCTAACATCAGTTTGGTACTGTTCATTATTTTCTTACAAAAATATGAATCTCACCCTCAAGTGTAAGGGGATCGATTGTGGTGCGCGTGTGACCAAGTAAAATATCGAACCCACGAGATAGTTAAAGATCTACGATTTAATTCTATTTATGATGATTCTAGTATAAGACAAATTCTGGGGGTTTTTGGAAAAATATTACTCCATCCGTCCCCTTCAAAGGGTCACTTTTTTCCATTTTGGGCGAGAGTCCCCTTTCCTTTTTTACACACATGGGACACATACATACCCGCTAAATACAATTTAAATATGAGGCTCACACAATCACTAATACAACTACTCACTACACATTAAATAATAATACTCCTTAATCCACGTGCAAAAAGTAAAAACACCCCTTTGCATGGGATAGAGGGAGTATTAAACTACTATGCAATAAAATAAATAAAGATAAAATTAAATAAAAATGTGGAAGAGATAATTGTCAAGTATTCACGAAAGAAAACTGGTAATGCTAGGGAAATCCAGTTAAACATGCGACTAACTCTCTAGACTTATGACTCACTACCCTGCAAATATTTATAAGAGGATCACTAAGCCAAACTAGATCACTATGATCAGGTGCTATTTAGTACATGCAACAATCAACATTTGTCTACTAACATCATCTGAATGCAAAATCTCAAGTTCTTATGTTATTCTTTGAGGCACCAAATTCAGCTTTATAATAAAGACTGTTATGCTTGACTTTTAAACAGGATATGACTGATTCCACTATTTACACATTCGCAATAACTCTACTCTACGTCTTACTCCATTTTTCACTATAATCTAAATTCAAAATGAGATTTTTCTGCCTCGAAGACAAATCATATAGTGAATGCAAACAAGGATTTCCAAACAACTCACAAAGCAAAGAAGAAGGCGAGATTTAGCCAATAAGAACATAACCCAGCAATAGAAAAATACTAAAAACATAACTTGCCTAGAAGAAGGTTATAAACTTGGATTTTAATTTAGCTGATGTTCTTCTCTTTAGAAATCCTTGGTAATTTTGTTCCATTCTCTTCACCTGACTATGTCCTTTGATGAAAGAAGCACCTTCTTACTCTTGTAAGGGTAAAATTAAGCAAAGAAAAAGGATTAAAATTAGTGCTTACAAGATCCCAAGAATGTGAATCAATAATCAATAGTGAAAAGGAGTCATAAGAGAACTAGAATATAATCATGAGAAAAGAAACATATCGACGCTATCAATTATTCGAACCGCAATTGAACCTGTCAATGTGAACCTTTGTGGAGGCGCTATGTTAAATAGATAAAAAGAGGAGGCCCAGTGTAGAGCGAGAAGAAAGGGGTTAGGGCACCGTCAATTTTCCTAATTGCTACTGGCTGCCGCTTCCGACTTCTTGCCAAAATCCCAAAAAAAAAACACGAACATGAATTGCACCTCTCCCTTGTAAGTTAAAAATAAGAACTAGAGAAACTCCCAATTGAGACGTGTTATAAAATAATCATATTGTTTAGCCAGATCGATTAATCCAATTCACTGGTCTACAATACTATATATAAAAGTGAACAAAACTAAAAAAAATTGATATATTGAGTGCTAAGCACCTTTCATAATGCCTTGATTAAGCAGTAACATATACAATCACATGATCGATCCTTGTGAACCAATGCAAAAGAATACTAAATGAGATGCTAGTGACAACACATTTCCTTTATTTATTCATAACCCTCAATAAAACTGCAAAAAATATAGTCTCCATAAGTTTCTCAATTTTAAACATATTATTCTCACAAATTAACATGCAGATAACAAATAAAACTTTTAATTAATAATATATACCTTTGATGGGGTTGGTGAAAGTTCACAAGAAAAGGATCTACAATTATAGAAGTAAAGTTACTGCCTCCCTCTTAATTAATAAAATATACCTTTGATTAATATATGACTTGTTAGAACCCCATGGCACAAAGAGCTAAGCTGCTATTTGTTCTCTGAGTAATCATAGGAATAGAGAGGCTTAAAGGGGTTCCTTGAGGTGGCCTCTGCATCTCTTACCGAATAAACTCTGGGGAAAAATGATTGTTGTTTCACTCCAGGTTTTCCCTGATTTAGAAAAATCTAACTTGTCAACAGACATTTTACTGAAAATTCATCTTTCCTCAGTAACAAATCAATGTAATTCTCTAGAAGAAACCATGATGTCAGATGTAAGTACACAACAAAACCTTACATTGACAGATCAATAATCAATTTTAGACATCTAGCTAGGATGATCTTTTGACTCCACACAAGGTCCAAGCTAACATAACCTCTAATAAATAAACATCCCATTAGAACTTTAAAAATAACTATAGTGATAAAATTTATAGGGAACTAAATAATATAAATCAGGATTTATAAAAATTACATTCCCTTCTACAAGGCAGAGTTGGTGGTCACATTGTATGCTAGGGTGTAGAAATAACAGGATGTATATTATTCATGGAGAAGGAGACTTGCTCAAAACTGATATCAGAATACCACACACAAAGTACATGCATAATAATCTCCTGATTGACTTCACAGGTTCAAGGTTTAATTTGATCTAGGCTACAAAATTTTACAATAACTATTGTCCCTAAATATATGGCAGACTTATAATAGCCATCTAAAGCAAGTATGTTCTTCAAAGGATAAGAGATAATGAATTCTTATCTGCTAGCAGCCTACCACTACATTCTGGAGATAATCCACAACATTGGACGTGTAATTGGAAAAAAAAATGCCAGGTAGCACTGGTGAATAAACAACCATAAACTTCATATATCCATGCTACAGTAGGATCGAAATGAATTACAATTAATGCAATTACATCTCAGGATGAATATCTTGCGAGAACTAAGGATGAAACCAAATCAAATTTAACCCTTTTATGAGATTAAAACAGGTTTTCGATCCAATCCACATCACTAAGCCTTGTAGTTACACACTTCAACAAAATAATCTTAGAATTAAGTTTTTAAGGAAGTGTAATAAAATGCAGCTGAAGCGGTGTCGTCATCAAAGCAAACTCAAAAAATTGAAAGTAGGAAAACCCACACCTTTTGAGAGACCTGCGCTGCCACCAGTGAGAGGTCGAGAGGCGAGAAGTGTTGTGAGTTTCACTCGTGCTGCCACCTATGTAGAGCAAGCCGATTGAGAAGGGGATTGGATATAGGAGAGCCAAAGAAGGAGAAGGGCAATTAGGATTTCTGATTCTCTGGTTCGGGGCTAACTCGCTTGAGAGATGAGGATGAACGACAACTGCCCTAAGGCGAGAGAAACAACAGTTCTCATTCACTTCAACTTCTCTGGAATCAATACTGAATGACAAAATACAAAGAGAAGAAGCCTTGATGATTAATCATACTCCCTCCGTCCAGTTCTAAGTTCTAAGGCATCCATTTACTTTTTCCCGTGAATCAAGGAATATTATTATTATTATATGTATATATTGTGTATTTTTTATTAAAAATAAGAAAAATGAATACATTTGAAACGGACGCCAAAAATAGTAAAATGGATACCTTAAAAGCAGAATTGTAAAATGGATACCTTAAGCAGACGGAGGGAGTATTACTATACTTTTAATTTTAATTTTAATTTTATTTATTTATTTGTTTTTAAGAGTATTATTAAATTATTATTATCTGTCCACCGAAAAGTATCCATTTTACTATATTAGACCCTTTAAAAGTCCCATTTTCCTCATTTTTTTTGGGCATAGGGTCGTCCAAACCCTCATTCTTATTGGGTGGGATCAAACATGCCCTTCAATTATTTTTTTTTCATCCACACACTTTTGCTTTCTTAGTAAGAGCAAATAAGCCCCTCTTAATGTAAAAAAAAAAATCACTATTTTTCTTTAAAAAATAAAAATGAAAATTCTAACAATTTTAAAATTGTTCTTTTCCATCGTCTTCAACATTAAACTTATCCAGTAGTTCTAAGATCTCCCTCTTTAATCTCCTCAAGATCTCAAGACGCAAAATTGCAATCCCCTTGGCTTTGAGTTCATGAAAAAAAAATTCTTTTAGACCTTTTATCAAACACCTTCCTTGCAAAAATAATATCATTCCATACATCTACATTTCTAATACTCATTCAGCCACCTGTTTGCCCAATTATACCAACTTGAATGAATGAAATGAGTGTTATCACAATACCATGTCCAGTGTAATGGGATTTATTCTCAAATCAAGAAAGTGAGGGAGTCTGAGTCCTAGATAAGGAAAATGGAGGCAACAAATCCCTTTTGATCTAAAGGGTGGAAATACCCAACCAGCAACTTTTTTCTCTTCCTTTTTCCCCTACATTTCATCCTTAATTGAAAATGTTGGGTATATGGGATAGTATTTAAAACAGCTTATGGATTACTTTTGGTAAAGTCGAATCAAGAGTTACACTCTTTCTCCGTAAGATGAAATTGCTCCGTACTTCAGGTCCTTACGGACTATATCAATCACCTCCAAGATACAACAACTTTGAATTCCGTACTTGTAGCACAATAAGTCCAAAATTATTGGTGAACGAACTAATATTTAGAACTTTCGGACTTGGGTAGGAATTTTAGAACTTATGGATACTAGAATGTAATATGCAAATATGAATTTCAGGACTTGAATGAATGTTTCAAATGATTTTGGGGGTCTATTTATAATAAGTGAAGATGTGTGGTGCCCTTTAATGAAAAGTTATCTCAGATCATTTTGGACCGTCCGATCGCGCCTCTTGATCAAGATCAAGATCTAATGGTCTAGATTGCACCCTTTCAATTTGAATTTAAATTCAAATCTTGGAGCCAAATTTTACCCTCCAATGCATCCTTGGTGCGGGCCTGGCTTGAACCCGCGGATCAGGCCCGACCCAACCCTGCGGCCCGAACCCGCAGAGCAGCCCCAACTCGACCAGACTACCCGACCCGCATGACTCGACCTGGTCCGACGACCCGATCTAGTTCGACCGGTCCTCCCACACATCGGCTTGACTCACCCATCGAACCCTCGTTCGAGTCCAAAAAGTGATCATGTGCGAGCGCGGCTAGACTTGGTTGGATGCACCATGTGGTCCACACATTTTATTTAATTCAATAAAGTGTGTGGGTAATAATAAGGAGTTCAATTCTTCCATCTTTTTCCAATGTGGGACAACTTTCCACTTCAACCTTTACTCTTCACTTTCCTTCTATTTCTTGTAATTAAATTGCAAACTTCATGTATTAATTACTCATTCACCCGAAATTGGATTTGAGCAAACTTATACACTAAATTTATCTACTCGAAACGTAGTTTCTGAATATGCAATTTTTTTTCATTTTTGACAAATAAAAATTTACAAGAATATTGGTCAAAGGTGGGCTTGACCCATTTCTATACTTAACCAATTCCAACAATCCCCCACATGAATGTAATTAATACATGTAGACTCTATCGAAAGTTCCGATGAACTGCTATTGCATCAGGATAGGTAGCTTCCGGCTTTGAACCTTCCTTACTAGAATGCCATCAGATTTACTTGCTGCTTAGTGAACATGATGTCTTGAACTAGTCAGCGTTTTTGGGTAAATCAAGACAACGACACCCACAAAATAACAATTCTAATATTCTTTGTTCTCACGTTGTGTCTAATTTGGCCCTGGACCATCTTGGATTCATATGTGTTTTTCTCATTTGAAGCGGCCAAACTTCACACTTATATAGGTGATCTCCTTTATAGAGTATCATGCAATACTCCACCTTTTAAGGTATAGAAATCATTAAAAGCTTTTAAGGCTTACCCTTTACCACACTTCTGTAGGTTTGCACTTGATTGTTTGAGAATGAGTTGAAATTATATTTCAAGTGCTATTTCGGAACATTTATAACTTAGTTGTCTTATTGAACCATGTTATTGGGATCTCCAATCATCATGATTAAGTTACCGCTATAAACGTTCTTTAGTGCGTGGATTTTAAACCCATTCCCATTACTGCACTTGTCATTAGATCTCTATTTATGCCTTTTGTCAGCGGATCTGCGTTATTTTCCTTAGACTTTACATAGTCGATGAAAATTATCCCACTAGAGATCAACTGCCTAATGGTATTATGTCTCCTTCTTATGTGTCGAGATTTACCATTGTACATGTTACTTTGTGCTCTCCCAATAGTTGTCATGCTATCGCAATGTATCATTATAGGAGGTACTGGTTTGCTCCAACAAGGAATATCCTCTAAGAAGTTTCTAAGCCATTCGGCTTCTTCACCAGCTTTGTTTAATGCAATGAACTCCGACTCCATTGTGGAACGAGCTATGCGTGTTTGTTTAGAGGATTTCCATGATACTGCTCCACCACCTATGGTAAATATGTAACCACTTGTGAATTTGGAGTCTTTTGAATCAGTTATCCAATAGCATCCGTGAATCCTTCGACCACGGCTGGATATCTTGTATACAGTATCCCATAACTTAGAGTATGTTTCAAATATCTAAGTACTCTTGTCAATGCTGTCCAATGTTCTTTATTTGGATTGCTTGTGAACCTACTAAGTTTATGAACAGAGTATGCTATATTCGGTCGTGTACAATTTGTTAAGTACATCAAGCTTCTGATAATTTTATTGCATATTTTTGTTGTGATATGGGTTCGTCTTTATTTTCGGCTAGATGTAGATTCACATCCATAGGAGTTTTAGCCGGGGGTAAGTCAAAGGCATCAAATTTCTTAAGTATATTCTCTACGTAGTGAGATTGTGTTAAGACAATTTCGTCAGGTGATCTAGAGA
This sequence comes from Pogostemon cablin, assembly GCA_023678885.1. Lineage (NCBI taxonomy): Eukaryota > Viridiplantae > Streptophyta > Magnoliopsida > Lamiales > Lamiaceae > Pogostemon > Pogostemon cablin. The sequence goes on along the minus strand of CM043001.1, from coordinate 16,500,461 downwards.
TTTTTATCCCTAGTATGACATCAGCTTCACCCATATCCTTCATGTCAAAATTCTTTTTCAACATGTTCTTAGTATTCACAATCACTTTGTGATTATTTCCTATTATAAGCATGTCGTCTACGTATAGACATATAATTACATACTCATTAGGCGTGCCTTTTATATAGACACATTTATCACATTCGTTGATTTTGAATCCATTTGATAACATAGTTTGATCAAACTTTTGATGCCATTGTTTAGGTGCTTGTTTTAATCCGTATAAGGATTTTATTAACTTGCACACTTTCTTTTCTTGGCCAGGGGCAACAAACCCTTCAGGTTGTTCCATATATATGTCCTCTTCTAATTCACCATTTAAGAAAGCTGTTTTTACATCCATTTGGTGTATCTCAAGGTTATGCAAAGCTGCAATTGCGATGAGAACTCTAATGGATGATATTCTTGTTACAGGTGAATATGTATCGAAGAAATCATATCCTTCCTTTTGTTTGAACCCTTTAGCTACCAAGCGAGCCTTATATTTGTCAATTGAACCATCAGCCTTGTATTTATTCTTTAGGATCCATTTGCATCCTAAAGGTTTGTTGCCCGGTGGGAGATCGACCACCTCCCAAGTATGGTTTTGCATAATGGATTCAATTTCGCTGTTGATAGCCTCTTTCCAGAGAGGAGCATCTGGACTAGACAATGTTTCTTGTATTGTCCTTGGTTCATTTTTTAATATGTAGCTTATAAAATCAGGACCAAAGGACTTTTCCTTCTTGGTTCTTTTACTACGCCTTGGTTCTTCCTCCCTTTGAGGTAAATTGTTTTCTATAGCGTCATGAGTTCTTTTATGCGAGCTCACTTCTTGTTTTTTCTTCTTAGAAAAAATATTCTCAAAGAACACTGCATTTCCAGATTCAATAGTCATTCCCTCATTCATTTCAGGAACTTCTGACTTCTGAACCAAGAAACGATATGCACTACTATTGTATGCATAGCCAATAAAGATGCAATCAACTATTTTGGGTCCTAGCTTTACTTGTTTTGGTTTAGGTACCTCAACTTTTGCTAGGCACCCCCACACTTGAGATAACCGTATGATGGTTTCCTTCCTTTCTATAATTCATATGGAGTTTTATCTCTTTTCTTGTGTGGTAGTTTATTAAGAATGTGGTTTGTCGAAAGCACCGCTTCCCCCACATGTTCTGGGGTAGGCCCGAGCTAATCAACATAACATTCATCATCTCTTTGAGAGTTCTATTTTTTCGTTTGGCAACGCTATTAGATTGTGGTGAGTATGGTGCTGTGGTTTGATGAATAATGCCATTTGCAGACAAAATTCTTGAAATGGAGCCACATATTCTCCACCTCTATCACTTCGAATCATTTTGATTCTTTTGCTTAGTTCATTTTCGACTTCATTCTTAAAATTTACGAATGCATCTATTGCTTCATCTTTCCCTCTTAGAAGATATACATAACAATACCTTGTGAAATCATCGATAAATGTAATGAAGTAATTTTTACCCCCTCTTGTTGGTGTGAACTTTAAATCACATATATCAGTATGGATTAGTTCTAGAGATGTAGTACTTCTTTTCACTGAGTGAAATGGTGCTTTTGTCATTTTTGCTTCAACACAAATTTCACATTTCTTTTGTGGATCTAGTTTTATTATTGGCAACAAATTTAAGTTGACTAACTTTCTTAGCGAATTTAAACTTGCATGTCCTAATCTATCATGCCATATATTAGAACTCTCGGCCAAGTAAGAAATAACTTTTCCTTTATTTTTAATATCACGGTGTACAATCATTACATTTAGTTTGAAAAGCCCCTTTTCAAGGTAACCTTTTTCCTACAAACATTCCACTTTTGGATAGTACATATTTGTCAGACTCATACACTTGTCTAAATCTGGCTTCGCTAAGTAATGATCCAGACACTAAGTTCTTGCGAATGTCAGGGACATGCAGCATATCATCAAGTTGAAGCTCTTTTCCCGATGTCATCTTCAACACAATTCTGCCTAGTCCAACAACTTCGGATGTTGCAGAATTTCCCAAAAATAGTTTTCTACCATTTATCGGGATATAGGTAGAGAACATTTCCTTGTCCGAGCAGATGTGTCTTGTAGCTCCACTATCCACAAATCATTCTTGTGGATTATCCACAAGGTTTGCTTCAAAGACCACAGCGGCTATGTTTAGTTGGGACAGGTTGGTGGATACTAACTTTTCTTCCGCTAGGTTAGCTCAGCTGTTGTTTTCCTTCTTTGGTTGAAGACAGTTTTTCGCCATTTGTCCGGGCTTGTCACAGTTGCAGCAGTTGCCTTTAATTTTCTTTGCAGACTTTTTCTTTTTGTCATTTCGCTTTCTCTTTTTGTTTGCCTCGGATTCAGCCAAGTTAACTCTTGCCTCTTTGCTAGACTTGATTTCAGACTTTTGATTATCTTCTTCGATCCTTAGTCTTACGATCAAGTCCTCAAGCCCCATTTCTTTTCTTTTGTGCTTGAGATAGTTCTTAAAATCTTTCCACAGAGACGGTAGCTTTTCAATTAAAGCAGCTACTTGAAAGGATTCACTCAATTCCATACCCTCGGCATGGATGCCATGTAAGATCAGCTGTAGTTCTCTAAGTTGATCCAATACAGTCTTGGAATCCACCATATTATACTCGAGGAATTGGCCGACTATGAATTTCTTCATTCCGGCATCATCCTCTTTGTACTTCTTTTCAAGTGACTCCCATAGTTCTTTAGAAGTTTTAAAATCTGTATAAACATTATAAAGTGAGTCATCTAACCCGTTTAGAATGGAGTTACGGCATATGAAGTCACTATGTTTCCATATTTGAACGACAACTTTCTTTTGATCATCAGTTTCATCTTCTTCAACCGTTGGAGCAACTTCCGTCAAAAAACGGGCGAGGTTTAAGTAGAACAACATTTTCTGTTGCAATGCTTAAATTCTGTTCCATCGAACTTAGGCGGTCTCTCAGCGTGAACATGTGCAGTAGTAACAGTAGCAGGTACCGATGCAGTAGTAATAGTAGCAGGTACATCAGTAGCCATCTTTAAATACTAAAAATTTCGTCTTAAGATTATTGGGTATATGAGATAGTATTTAAAACGGATTATGGATTACTTTTGGTAAAGTCGAGTCAAGAGTTACACTCTTTCTCCTTAAGATGAAATTGCTCCGTACTTCAGGTGCTCACGGACTATAACAATCGCCTCCAAGATACAACAACTTTGAATTCTGGACTTGTAGCACAACGAGTCCAAAATTATCGGCGAACGAACTAATATTTAGAACTTTCGAACTTGGGTAGGAATTCTAGAACTTATGGATACTAGAATGTAATATGCAAATATGAATTTCATGAATTGAATGAATGTTTCAAATGATTTTGGGGATCTATTTATAATAAGTGAAGAGGTGTGGTGCCCTTTGATGAAAAGATATCTCAGATCATTCTGGACCGTCCGATCGAGCCTCTTGATCAAGATCAAGATTCAATGGTCTAGATTGCACCCTTTCAATTTGAATTTAAATTCAAATCTTGGAGCCAAATTTTACCCTCCAATGCATCCTTGGTGCGGGCCTAGCCCGAACCTGCAGAGCAGCCCCGACCCGGCAGCAACCAGACCCGACCAGAACACCCGACCCGCATGACTAGACCCAGTCCGGAAACCCAATCCAGTTTTATCGGTCCTCCCACGCATCGGCTTGACTCACCCATCGAAGCCTCGTTCGAGTCTAAAAAGTGATTATGTCCGTGCACGCCTAGACTTGGTTGGATATACCATGTAGTCCACACATTTTATTTAATTCAATAATATGTGTGGGTAATAATAAGGAGTTCAATTCTTCCATCTTTTTCCAATGTGGGACAACTTTCCACTTCAACCTTTACTCTTCACTTTCCTTCTATTTCTTGTAATTAAATTACAAATTTCATGTATTAATTACTCATTCACCCAAAATTGGATTTGAGCAAACTTATACACTAAATTCATCTACTCGAAACGTAGTTTCTAAATATGTAATTTGTTTTCATTTCGACAAACAAAAATTATAAAAACATTAGTCAAAGATGGGCTTGACCCCCTTCTATACATAACCAATTCCAACAGAAAATGTCTCAGAAGGCAATCATTCTGGATAATCTTACCACTCCTCTCCCGATGGAAGAAATTGCTCCTCCGTCATCCGTTGCTCAACTCCGCATCCACGATAGAATTTAATCAGCGGTTTTGGTGTTCACTAGCCGCCGCAGTAGCTTTCGAAGCCAGAAGAGGAAATGTCGACCTCCGATCGCTCTAGCTGCTGACCTTTCCATTTCGAAAGTTTGAAATGAAATTAGTAGGTGGAGTATTTCTTACTGCTATGTTTTTTTCTAGATCTTAGCCATGAGAATTGAATGTAAACTTTTCTATATTTTGAGTAATCGATCAAAAGAATAAGGATGGAATTGCTTCATGTTTGATTTTGAGAGAAGAGCACTTCTGATCTGAGGAAATTGAAATGGAGATCTTGAAATTTTACAGCTAGAAGATGGAAAAGAATAATTTAGACATTGTTAGTAATTTTTTTTTAATTTACAGAAAAATTGGGATGTTTGATTTTTATAGTAGGAGGGTTATTTGATCCTAATGAGAAAGCAAAGTGTGTGGATGAAAAAAAAATAAGTTCAAAGGGCATGTTTGATCCCACTCAATAAGTACGAGGGCTTGGGTGACCCTTTGGCCTTTTTTTTTTTTTGGTAAAAAGGGCCCACAACCTGTTGGTGCTTGGATCGTTTGGTTAACGTGACCCGTTAGGGATTCATACATTTCTATCACAGCGGAAGCAATAAATCATAGAAACGATTACCGTTCACCAAGGTATGTTGATGAAGATTGATTCTCGCAGGCAGCCTACGCAGTCCCACGAGAATGGCGATAACTTCCTCGTCTGATGTCGGAATTGAGTGATCTTTGCGTTCAGACGATCCTCTCTTTGACGGCTTTCCGTCAGTATATAATACATCAAAATCGGAGAACTGTACGATTTTATATGAATTTTGGAACATGACGAACTGCAGCAGCAAATGACCTTCCGGTCTTCTGCTGTATGTCCCAAGTCCGATCTCGACGTCGTGTGGGCGACGATCTACGAGACCTCCTCAATCTGCTCTCAACCCTCATCAAACGTGAATCATCAGTTAGATTAGATTAGATTAGGGTTCCAGATAAGCTGAGGTGACTTATATACATGGGCTACAGCAGGGACCAGGAGGAGAAATTGGGTTGGGCCTCCATTGGGCTTAAGTATCCAAGTTTAGCCCAAAGCTTATACTTAAGTCCAATAATAATAATATATTCCACTAAAATATTATTATTCCACTACCTTACCAATCCCAAAATTACGTTTTGGGCTCCTTTTTATTATGAGTCCATTAGTCTCCCAATGTTTAAGATATACAATGTCCATTAATTAATTAAGTTACTGACAACCCAATTAATTAATATCTCATCCAAGAGTAGTACCACTCAACCTCATTATCATGCCGGAATAAATTCCACCTGCAGGGTTTACATGATAATCCTTATGAGCTCCTCAAGGGGACATCATCAACCTATGACGGACACGGATTCCTTCTACAATCAACAGCACACCATAGAGACAGCACTACTTCCCAACTCATCGAGTTTGTTGATTTAATAACATGTAAATCTCACCCATAGATGAATCAAAGAAATACATACTGCCCTACGTGTCGAGGTTATTGTATAGGGATTAAGAGCATGAACTTCCATAATAACTGAGATCAAGTTCTCCTATAAGTCAGTATAAGTCGAACGATCTCAAGCGGTCCTGCTCAATACACACAAGTGCACTAATGTGATTCTATAGCCAAGACAAGCTAATACCAAACCACACTACAACCATCCCGATAGAGAGTCCCCGTCTATCTCGGTTGTGAGCATCTGTTTATACTTTATAAGGAAACCGATAATATGATCTTCCGCGTGTTGTCGCACAACATATTATCTACAGTATAAAATAAGTGGACTATTGCATCGATCATATAAATAAATTATAAGATGCAATCATTTGATCATATGATTCTCATTTCAAATTAATTGTTATAACATTGTTCATACAAAAAGCTAGACTTTTAGTATACAATCCAACAATCTCCCACTTATACTAAAAGACTATGCTGTCATGTCTTCTGCCATACATCTGATTTCCATTCCCACTACACGACCATCAAAAGCTCTCGCCTTAAGGTCCTTGTAAATGGATTTACTAGGTTATCATCCGATGCAATCTAGGTGACAACAACCTTCTCCTCATCATATGATTTCTCGTAATAGGTGGTACTTGCACTCCATGTGTTTAATTGCCTTATGGGCTCGTGATTCCTTCAAGTTTGCAACTGCACAAATATCATCAATATAAATTGTGATATCCTTGGGCAAACTTAGAAACACTTCGAAGTCCATCTAGAAGTTTCTAGAGTCATACAGATACTTTGGCTGCCTCATAGGCTCCAATTTATCATCTTTCCATGATGGAGTCCGGAGTCTGAAATATATTTCTATATAACACTCCTCCACATTATGACTCAACTTCCTAAAATTAAACGCATAACCTTTGAGGTAGATTTACTGTCGTCCCTATCTGATTTGAAAAATCTGAATCTATGTAACCCATAAGAATCAGTGAATCTGTTCGGTAAGCCCACATATAGTTTCTAGTCCTTTTCAGGTACATAAGTATATGTCTTACCACAGTTCATCATTCTTGTTCCGGGTTACGTTGATACCCACTGTTCATGCCATCGGCAAAACAGATATCCAATCTCGTGCATAGCATTCCTTAGATTAAGCTTCCTCATTTGCTGAAGCATAAGGAACCGCTTTCATCTTCTTTATCTACTTTTGTGTCACAAGACACATTCACTTAGATAAATTCACATGCTAAACGAGTAAGGATCGTATCATTATATGAAACTTGAGATAAGCATAACATCCTTTCTTGTGATCCGTATTACCATGATCAAAAGGATATTTTTGCTCTTCTTAAGTCCTTCATCTCATACCGCTTTATCATCCATACCCATACACCCGACAATACTCTTTCATTGTCTCCAATGAGCAAGATACTATCTACGTATAGTACAAGAAATACCACCACATTTCCATCACTCTTTTCAATACACAAGACCCATCCGATCATTGATTAGATCCATGTCACTGGATTACCTCATCAAAATGGATGTTTCATGATCTTGAAGCTTACTTTAGTCCATGAATGAACACTTTTAAGCTTATTATCACAATGCTCCTAGCTTTTTGCAATGAATCACTCTGGTTGCTTCACATAGATGTTTTCCTTAAGACTTCCATTCAGGAAAGCTGTCTCGACATCTATTTGCTATCCCTCATATTTCATATGAGTAGCAACAAATAAAAGAGTTCGGATCAACTTAGGCATAGCTACCGGCGAACAGGTTTTCTCATAATCGAACCCTTTCTTTCTGAGTATACCTTTTCGCAACAAGCTTGCTTCCAAGGTTTTCACCTTATTCTATGATCCTCTTTTATTCTTGCATGCCCGCTTCCAATGGCTTTTACGCCATTTAGCGGTTCAACAAGCATCCAGACCTAATTTAAAATCCATCGATTCTATTTTAATATTCATTGCATTTACTAAGATTCCGCATTTTAATTTTGTAGTGCAACGTCGTATCCCTGGGATAATACCATGTTTACTAGGGATCAAGTCTTACGACTTTCCCAAAACATGTATCTCACGGGTTGTCGAAGAACCCTCCCACTACGACAAGGCACTACATGTATTGTGTATCAGACGTGACACGCGTTGTAGTTTACCTTGTGGTATATCCTCTTGTACACTTGGTACTTATACTTTGTGTTTTTCCCTCTCACTTCCTTTAGAACAATTTATACATGGGTTTATGATTTAATACATAGTCTCTTTCCAAAAATCTAGTGTTTGTGTTAACAATCACCCTTCGATCTTTTAGACTAAATAAATCACCTTCATTTTTATAGCATATCCCACAAACAGACAAACATTCAAATGAATTACTGTTTCTAGGGCTTATCCATAAAATGAATTAAGTAATTCCAAATAATTCATCATCTATCTAATCATTACCATAAGAGTCTTATTCCTTCTATCCACCACACCATTCAGCTGGGGTATGCCCGGTGTAGACCACTTGAGATTTAATCTCAACCTCTGATTAATAGTTCCTAATTATCCTAAGAGGTACTCGTAATGACGATTAAATCGTCATTACTTGATATATTTTCCATGATGCTTTACTGTACCAACCTTGTAATTCTTGAATAAATCAAAGAATTTAGACATGCAGTGCATCAAATAAATATATCGGTATCTAGAATAATCTTCGATTATTCATAACCACCTCTCGCCTAGATAATATTAGGCTCGCTTGAATCAGAATGAACCAATTCCAACATATATATCTTTGGCTCTACACCCCTTTACCTTGAAAAGGTAATTAATCATTTTTACTTCCAAGTAAGACTCGCAAGTCCGATAGTTTCCACTTCAGATAAACCTTACGGTCCATCTGCTATCAACTTTTGAGTCCTACTCAAGTAAAATGATCTAGTCTTAGATGCCAAATATATGTTTAGTTCATATCCAAAGGTATCTTTCTCTTACTAAGATTAGAAGATTCATTATTAATTACTATTTGTTGCATCTATGGAATATACATGATTTAAGAGTATACAAATTGTTCACCAACGTACAATAACAGATTACAACTCTATCATTCATTATAATGACCATGTCATTTAAATGAAATGGAGTATCCATCTATTAATGCATAGAAACCGAAATCAAATTCTTTCTATGAAAACGTACATAAAACAATTTCTCATAATCAAACGTCTACTCATATCATTAGATAAATAGACAACTCACACTGTAATAGCCACTACTCTTGTAGTTTTACCCATGTCATAACAATCTTATCCTCACTTAGTAATGAACATTCAGTGATTCCAGTATCTACACACTTCGTGTCAGTAGATGCCATCACTAATCATGTTTAAACAACTAGTAAGTAAGATTCTATCCTTGTTCACTCCTTTTATGAAATTGAATTTCCTTTGCCACATGTTTTGTCAGAAGTTTCCCACCATATACAACCTCTTGTAATTCATGAGAAACTTACTCAAAATATCTAGGCAATTATGAAGAATAAAATTGACTTAGGTTTCCCCTTCAACTTCTATTCCATGTATTCCCAATTCATTCATCAAATTCAATCATGACCTACCGCCTTTTAAATTACTCAAGTATCCGAAGAGTTACATGAGATCATCATATTTCTATGAACCTCTCATCTCTTCACTAGAGACTTTAATAGGCATCATAAGACGTCCTTTGTGAGAACACACATGTATTTTCTTAAGCAGTAAAATTCAAAACCAAGATTCTTTTCTAATCATCTAATTTGGACAAGTAAATATACTTTCTTTTAGTTAATAATAAGTGAGATAAAACCATTTGAAAATCAGAGAATCACAAATAAATATATCGATCAAAACTTCAAATTTTATCCTTTTATATTGATTCCCTCAAAACAATATAAAAATAAAATTCACCGACATCTCAAGCACCGTGAGTCTGCAAGCCACGATAGTGTGGACGTTTACAAACCCGAACATTTACAAGAGAAGGTTTTACCCATTAATTTCATTTGTCAACCTAACTTTATGACAAAATAATTAATAGTCGGTTCCTCTTTAGCCATGCAAATAAAAGTAGTGACTCCGATGGGGAAGATACTTATTATTTACACCTAAGTGTACACCATTATTTGACTCCAAGTCTGCGGCCCAAGCTTATGTGCCTTACAGATGGAGAAGTACACACGCGCTCGGATAACTTCCTACAGTCATCAATTATAAGTCTGTACAGTGATCCGCACATGAACTCATCCGATAGGGAGGAAGGTCTATGCCAACGCGCAAGTTCATATGCATCACATTACAAACATAATTATTTAAAGAAGTCTGTCCCAGCAATCCATGAATAAACTCATCCGATGGGGAGGAAGGCTCTAATGCCGACGCGCAAGTTTATTCACATTGCTAACAAACCAATAATGGAGGCCGCGGGAATTTTTACCAATCCCCTCTCCCACTTAGTAATTTAACACCGAGGATTTTTACATGCATATGATATTCAGAATAAAATACGCAACGCTAGCATGCTTCTATTACGGCACATAAGGCAGTAAATCACAGAGAGTCATGCATACATATATAACAATAATCAATAATTAAATCAATCATTAACAGTTATATATCAGCGAATTCGATTGTTCGCCACCAGGCACGAATATCAGCAAAGACTTCCAGACTATCAAAATTTTGAAATTTCCAGATTGTCCAATTTTCGAAACCATCGATATCGACCGTCGATATCGTCCAGATTATCAAAATCATCGATATCGACTAGATTATCAAATATTCGAAAAACATCAAGATTATCAACATTCCAAAACTATCGATATCGATCGTCATATCGTCTAGATTATCAAAATCATCGATATCGACGATCAACCATATATAACAATAATAGATAATTAAATCAATTATGTCAGTTATATATTAGGAATCAATTCAACATCCATATATAACAAAAATAGACAATCAATTATAGCAGTTATATATTAGGAATTAATTAGACATCCATATATGACAATAATAGATTATTAAATCAATTATAGCAGTCATATATTAGGAACTAATTCGACATCCATATATGACAATAATATACAATCTATTATGGCAGTTATATATTAGGAATTAGTTTTTCTAAAATTGGATGTCTTATCCAACACTCTAGCAATACATGCATATAATATACCAAATATAATACGCAATCTAGCATGCTTCTATATAAGACAATAAATCATAGAGATCAGGCATCCATATATATATAACAATAATAGACAATTAAATCAATTATGACAGTTATATATATTAGGAATAAAAACGCCTCTAAATTTTAATGTCTTGTCCGACACTCCTACTGTGGAATCGATGCCTTACGCAACAAGCAGGATTGCTTGTGCCCCAAGACGTCCATCGTCATATCCCACTGCCAATCATGTTAGGGAGCGCCCCAAGTGCCTTGACGAGCACCCCTCGCCCGGACTGTCGCTCGTCCAAGGGCCTACTTGCATGGAACCAAGTTCAGCCCAACGCGCAACACCAAACTACACCAACTGTCGTTCGTAGTTCGAAACTGAAAGAACCTTAGAATCCAATCTCCACCGTCCAGAATCTACCACTGTAAGTCCTGAACATGCTGACCAAATTACAGATCGATCCAACGGTTATTTTGTGAGAAACAGCTCTTTTCTCTCGACTGCGCAGAACAGAATCGCCCAAAAACTGCTTCTGTTTTTGGCGTATTCCCGACAACACAAAGCTCCAAATACGATCTTCACTGTTCAGAATGTACATCCACAAAATCCAAACGTGCTGACCAAAAATCAGCCTGATCCGACGGTTGAAACTCTGGTTATTGCATCTGCAATATCACTGCGCTGGATTTTCTCTCAATTTCTTCCTTCCATGTGAAATTGACGAACAGTTTTCGTCGAATCCTCTCACACACAACCATCAATGAACAGATATGATATAGGGTATATTTCACATAGGGATATTCATGGTTTGTGCAGTAAAACCAAACCCTAAACATGCGATCCTAATTTCGAAAAATTAATCACATAAACCCTAGCCTAACGTGTCACGCTTCACCACGAAACAGAAGCTCTGATACCAATTGTTGGTGCTTGGATCGTTTGGTTAACGTGACCCGTTAGGGATTCATACATTTCTATCACAGCGGAAGCAATAAATCATAGAAACGATTACCGTTCACCAAGGTATGTTGATGAAGATTGATTCTCGCAGGCAGCCTGCGCAGTCCCACGACAATGGCGATAACTTCCTCGTCTGATGTCGGAATTGAGTGATCTTTGCGTTCAGACGATTCTCTCTTTGACGGCTTTCCGTCAGTATATAATACATCAAAATCGGAGAACTGTACGATTTTATATGAATTTTGGAACATGACGAACTGCAGCAGCAAATGACCTTCCGGTCTTCTGCTGTATGTCCCAAGTCCGATCTCGACGTCGTGTGGGCGACGATCTACGAGACCTCCTCAATCTGCTCTCAACCCTCATCAAACGTGAATCATCAGTTAGATTAGATTAGATTAGGGTTCCAGATAAGTTGAGGTGACTTATATACATGGGCTACAGCAGGGACCAGGAGGAAAAATTGGGTTGGGCCTCCATTGGGCTTAAGTATCCAAGCTTAGCCCAAAGCTTATACTTAAGTCCAATAATAATAATATATTCCACTAAAATATTATTATTGCACTACCTTACCAATCCCAAAATTACGTTTTGGGCTCCTTTTTATTATGAGTCCATTAGTCTCCCCATGTTTAAGATATACAATGTCCATTAATTAATTAAGTTACTGACAACCCAATTAATTAATATCTCATCCAAGAGTAGTACCACTCAACCTCATTATCATGCCGGAATAAATTCCACCTGCAGGGTTTACATGATAATCCTTATGAGCTCCTCAAGGGGACATCATCAACCTATGACGGACACGGATTCCTTCTACAATCAACAGCACAACATAGAGACAGCACTACTTCCCAACTCATCGAGTTTGTTGATTTAATAACATGTAAATCTCACCCATAGATGAATCAAAGAAATACATACTGCCCTACGTGTCGAGGTTATTGTATAGGGATTAAGAGCATGAACTTCCATAATAACTGAGATCAAGTTCTCCTATAAGTCAGTATAAGTCGAACGATCTCAAGCGGTCCTGCTCAATACACACAAGTGCACTAATGTGATTCTATAGCCAAGACAAGCTAATACCAAACCACACTACAACCATCCCGATAGAGAGTCCCCGTCTATCTCGGTTGTGAGCATCTGTTTATACTTTATAAGGAAACCGATAATATGATCTTCCGCGTGTTGTCGCACAACATATTATCTACAGTATAAAATAAGTGGACTATTGCATCGATCATATAAATAAATTATAAGATGCAATCATTTGATCATATGATTCTCATTTCAAATTAATTGTTATAACATTGTTCATACAAAAAGCTAGACTTTTAGTATACAATCCAACACAACCAACTACCCCCTCCGTCTCAAAACAATTGACACATTTTTTTTGGGCACTGAGATTAAGGAAAATAATAATTTAATATAAAGTGAAGTGAGATAAATAATATTTAATGTGTAGTGGGTAGTTGTATTAGTGGTGAGTGTGATGGGTTTGTGGGTTCATGTAAATAAATAAATTATTTTTGTGTGGGTCCCATATCCTTAAAAAGGAAATATGTCAATTTATGTGGGACAACCCAAAAAGGAAAGTGTGTCAATATCTTTGGAACGGAGGAAATACTTACTATTAATATAACTACCCATTACACATCAAATAATAACATTTCTTAATCCACATTCAAAAGCAAATGAGAATATTTAAAAAGCAAATGAGAATCATTGCCTGGAACAGAATGAGTATTTTTTAAAAGGTAGTACTATTTATTTTAATAAATTAAGAGTAGAGGATGATTATTCGAACCCCAAAATTCCTAAATATATCGCAAAAACTTAAAATGTTCTTAATTAGTCCATTGACTTAAATATCCTTATGGTATAATACATATTTTTAAACATTTCCAAAATAATTAAACATACTTATTATATTACTAAATGTACCCCCACATAACTAAATCTATTCCTAATCCTAAAAAAATGTTGAAAAATCACAACCTCGTCATAGAAAGAACTGGTGAGCAAGGATGTTGGCGAGGACGATGTGTTTTCTGCCAATGACAAGTTCACAAGCAAACTACGCAAGATTAAAAATGGACTGTGATAGGTATATCATTTGTTTCTTGCATCGTGCACTATCCTAATACCTTCAAGCATGCGTAACCCCCAAGCATAATATGTCAGGTATGATACATAAATGTATTCATCTTCCAGGAAAGGGCAACATATAACAGGAATATCGATCTAGCATGCTCACTTTCCAACAAATCATAGCTCAATTTGATGGGATTGTACACTTTCTCAAGAACATTGGGCATGTCCTCTGAATTACAACTTGTTAACGGTTGCAATGCATCTTTCCAGATGGATTTATCCCTCTTCTCTTTCAGAGCCTCACCAACAGCCACTAGGGCAATCAGCAAACCACCGCACTCCCTTAAAATATCTCGTGCGACAGGGATCAAGCTCGGATCATCCGCACAAGAACCAACTATTTGTTTGAGTAGAAAACGTGATTTTTTTCGAGTAACTACTCCATTCCAATATCCAAAATCTTCATAGTAGTCAGAACATTATTTGCAAGTTGTTATGAGAATTGTGATCCGCAATCCAATTTGATACTGTCCCAAATATCGTCCAAGATTATGAGGGCTTTCTTGCATTTCTTTAGTCTAATGTTTAACTTAAGTGCTCTAGCTTGCAAGCCTTCATAATTTAACCTCAACCCCAGTGATTCAGCTATGTCCCTTCGAGTTCTCAACATGTCAACTGGTTGACTAACGACCACCATCACCACTTCATCAAATAAACCTTCTTCATTGGCTCTACTCATGATTTTCTTTGCCATAGTGGTCTTCCTCACACCACCCTTTCCACATATCCCCATTGTCTTCACCTTTTTCTCTTTATGCTCATCATCATCTTCTCTTCAATATCTTTTCTCGATTCAAACTGGTAATAAGTCTCTCGAGATGGATTCGATTCCATGGTTGCTGGTTGTGCAGGATTATCACAAAGCTGCTCATCGATTCTTTTAATAATAGACCGTGATTTCTCAAAGTATGGTTTAGGTTAGGTTTAGTAATGTTTTAATTTAAATTTTCGTGTTGTTTTTAGCAATTTGGGGGTATGAATAGTTTGTCTCATCTTATATTATTATTTATATAAATGTATTTACGTCTTTTCACATAAATGTATTTTAAATTTATAAATTAATGGGGCTCGTTTAGTAGATTCGGGGTTGCAAATAACCGCCCCTTAAGAGTATTATTTTTATTTTTATTTTAAAAACGTCAATTAAAATATGGAGGTATTATTAATGTATGACTAATTTTTTTAATAAAGAGACACTCTCTTGTGAGATGAGTTTTTGTGAGACGGATCGACTCATTAATAATGCATGCATAATATATAAGTAAATTATGCTTTTTTTAGTTAAGTATGTCATTAATGAATCATATTATAGCACCCTCAAATCATACTTTAATTCATCATTCATCATACTTTAGAAAACATACTTTAATAATTATTAAGCATATTTTATTTATATAATAGGCATACTTTAACACATATCATAAACTGCCTCATATAAGATCTCCAAGAGACTTTATCTTTTTGAAAAGTATATATTGTTATATTAAAAAAATATAATATTCAGTACACAAGATTGTAACAACGAAATCAGATGGACCTAGCATATAGACCTAGATCCGAGCGCCAGCACACATAAAACTTTGTCATATTTAATATTGAAGTATTTTTTTAGTATATGATATAAAATTAAAATTATAAATATATCATATGAAAAAAAAATCTCAAAAGATAATTAAACAATCGATTTAAAATTTAAAAGTATGAAATTTTTTAACATAATTTAATGATATATAATAATAAAAATTTGCCATATAATTAACATTCAATCAAACGATAATAAAAAAAACACACATACACACAAACAATTTTTAATACTGCATCTGTGATAATGAGATTCTCACTACTTATATGTCAATATAATTTAATTTGTATTATGTGTATTTTGTAATTATGTGATAATTATGTGACAACTATGTGATAATTATGTGATAATTGTCTCTATTTTTATTTGTCTTTACATTTTTATTTGATACATCCGTGATAAAAATGGTGACAATATGTGAATATACGTTTGCATAAATGTTTACGTGCAATTATTTGGATATATAATTAAGTTATTTTATGTGTATAAATACACTAATTTGTAATTATTAAGTGTCACACGTGTTCTCATAATAATAATTATGGTAAAAAATGTGCACGTATGTTTATTAATTTATAAATGTATTACATCTTAGTCATTAAATATTACACGTATATTCATAATGGATAATAATAATAATAATTAAAGTTACCGTCAGTTGCGTGGGTTAGCTATTACCATAAGATTTTATTGAATTGACGTGGGTGAGCTATCACCACAAGAATTTTATTGAATCGATAAGTGAACACACAAGCTATTTGCTCCTTTTTAACTAATACATTAGTAAAATAGAAATACGTGAATTACTTGGGAGTATGGATGGAATACACATTTACATACCTATTAGCCTACAGATTAATATTATATTATTAGATAATAAATAATTTATGTGTGGTAATTGGCTAACTCACCGCTATCAACTTACTATATAAAGTGGAGCACCCAATTTGGGTGAATAGCAAAAAAAAAACATAAACGATTTGAGAAAAAAAAGAAAAAAAGAGAAAAAAAGGAGAGAGAGGAAGGAAGGAAGAGAGAGGGAGTAGGCGTGCCAGAACGGGAAGGAAGAGGAGATTAGTTATAGTTCTACACGAGGTCTATACTATTATCACTATTTGGAGTCCATGTAAGTAGAAGTCCAACTACAATGCATAAACATGTTGTGTGTGAATTATTTGTGATTAATATGTGATAATTATATCATGAATTATTCGTGATTAGTTTAATTACGTTATGAATTATTTGGGGTTAATTGGTGATACAAGTTGTGGATTTATGTGATTTGAAATATTATCATTGTCCTATATAGATCTACATGATTGAAAACTGTTGAAAATATATCTATATGGTTTGAGAAAATATTGGTTAAAAGGATCTGTGTGATTCGAGATGAAGTTGTTATTTCAAAAAGGGATCCGTGTGATCCAATGTGAAGTGGTTATTCTATAAATTGATCTATGTGATTGGGGTGAAGTTGTTATTCCAGAAGTGGATCTATGTGAATTGAAGTTAAGTTGTTGCTTTGTTGTGATTAATTTTTGATATTGATATCGTAAATGGTTTATGATGCATATTTAATTGTCCTGGTTGCATACCATGCATAATAATGAAAAACGTTTTCCCAAAAGTAATAAGATACTAATGGTATGTGCGGCCATTATATATGCACTCTGTCAGGGTTCGGAAAAATCATTTCTGACACTTTATTATGGGTGTTGAAAAATCGTTCCCAATACTTTATTCAGGGTTCAGAAAAATTATCCCCAACACTCTGCTAGGGTTCGAAAAATCATACTCGACACTATATTCGGGGTTCAGAAAAATTATCCCCATTGAGCTCATTTGGGTGCTATCATAAGTGTGTCGTGGGGATTTCGCAATGTGAATAGTTTTCAAAATAAAAAAGACCAACTAGAAAAATTAAGAAATAGGTAATAGAAAAATAAATGCATTTTCATGCACCGGAATGCATGATTTCTATTTACTGAGATTTTTTTCTCACTAGTTTATGCATTGTAGTTGAGCCTGTTGATGATTGAGTTTTGTGATGTGACTGTACAAGCTGTGAAGCTCCTTTAGGGTTTTGAGCGGATGTACATAGATGACAAACTGTTGGGCTAGGCCGTGGGTTTATTTTGTTTCTGCTGATATTTTGTTATGTAATATAATAAGTATTGTCACAAGTTTGTGTGATTTGGAGTGGTGTCCGAAACCAGTTACGTATGTTGAACTTGTGTGATGGTTTTGGTTATAAGTATATTATGTGAGTGTGAAGAAAAAAATATATGCAGGTTTTTATAATGATGATGTTTATGTTAATTAGTATTTGAATTATAAATTATGTAAGGTGGGTCGTGTCAGAGCGTTATCAAAGCATGGTTTGGGTCCTGCACATTGTCTATGTACATAAGCTCATTTCTTGGGAGCGCAGCTTTGCGAGTAAGTATTATTTTCATTCTATGCTGTTATTTGTTTTATAAATTATATTGGCTATGTGGTGTAGGACTCGTAGTTAATAGACAAAATGGTAAGGGCTACAGGTGAAAGTTCAGAAGGGAATAGAGCTGCTGAGCAAGCAGCACCTATTGAAGAAAATAATCGTGTTGCGATAATTACTTAACTGATGGAATTGGTAGAGCGCCAGTCCCAACAAATATAATAACTGATTTAGCAGAGAGATATGGATGGACAGTCAGAGGTTAATGTTAATCATGATCGACATCAGGTGGAATGTGTGGAAATGGTTTGTGAGAGGTTTCGAAAGCTGAACCCTTCGATATTTGAGGATGCAGCAGATCCAACAGATGCAGAGGATTTGTTACGCACGGTGGAAAACATGTTTCAATACAGTAGGATTCCAGATGGGAACAGGGTGTTGTGTGCTTCTTTCATGTTACGAGGAAGTGCTGACCTCTTGTGGAATACAATTAAAAGTATCGAGGACGTCACGACTATGACATGGGAAAGTTTTAAGGAGCTTTTCAGAAACAAGTACTTTACGGCACTAGTGAGAGAAAAGAAGATGAACGAGTTCATACAGTTGAAGTAGGGTGGCATGTCAGTTACAGATTACCTTCCAAAGTTTGAGCAGTTGTCGAGGTTTGCAGAACACATGGTTAGTACGGAGGCACTGAAATTGGAAAGGTTCATGGAAGGCTTAAGGCCTGAACTTTTTAGAGATGTGAGTATGGTGGGACTGCATGGAGCGACATACTCACAAGTTGCAGAAAGGGCCCAGATTGCTGAATTAGCGGAGATGAGGATCAGACAAGCAATTTCAGCAGAAACCAGTACAGTAGTTTGTGAGAGATGATAGGAGACCGATGCCATTTCAGAGGCCGAAATCAAATGTTCAAGTGAAGCAAGGATAGAGACAAGGAGAACCGAACAAGTGTCCCAAATTCGATCAGGATAAGGTGCCACTAGCGCCGCCACTACCTATATGTCCTAATTATCTTAAACCACATGGTGGGGAGTGTCGTATTCCCCTGAGAATCTATTATACATGCGGAGAGAAAGGGCATGTGACTACCACATGTCCCAGCAAGGGAAACAGGGATAACAAGAAAGAGCTCCAGCTAGGGTGTATACTTTGATGTGGGAGGAGGCAGATGCAAATCCCTCAGTTGTCATGGGTAAGTTTTCTATTTTTAGGACTTCTACATATGTGTTATTTGATTATGGAGCAACAGATTCATTTGCATCCACTAAGTATGTTAGGAAACTGGGTAAAACACCCGACTTAGTAGAAGTTAATTATGAGGTGATGATACCTTCTGGTGAGTCAAAACAAGCCAATCAACTTCTTCGAGGTTGTGTTATTCCTATTGAAGAAAGATAACTCCTCGCTGACTTGATTGTGTTAAGTATGAATAATTATGATATCATATTAGGTATGGATTGGCTATCAAAGTATGGTGCTACAATAGATTGTTGGAATAAGAGTATCACTTTTCAACCATTGGAAGGAGAACATTCACTTTTGTGGGGATCAAGAAGAACTTCAGATTTTCGATGATATCAGCAGCAAAAGTACATCGATTGTTGGAAAGTGACTATGAGGGGTATCTGGTGAGCGTAATGAATGTTGAGGGACAAAAGTGTCCAGTCCTTGATGATGTACCAGTTGTTCGGGAATACCCGGAGGTGTTTCTAGATGATCTTTCAGGTTTGCCACCAGATCGGGAAATAGAGTTTGTTATTGAGCTGCAACCAGGAACTGGTCCTATATCTAAAGCGCCATGCAGAATGGCACCAGCTAAACTGAAGGAATTGAAGATACAATTACAAGAGTTGCTAGACAAAGGATTCATCAAACCTAGTTTCTCAACTTGGGGAGCACCAGTTCTTTTCGTCTGTAAGAAGGATGGCACATTGAGGATGTGCATCGATTATTGGGAGCTCAACAAAGTACCATCAAGAATAAGTATCCATTGCCTTGCATTGATGATCTATTCGATCAACTACAGGGTGCAACAATCTTTACGAAGATTGATTTGCAATCGGGGTATCATCAGTTGAAGATTAAGGAGGAAGATATCCTGAAAACTACATTCAGCACAAGGTACGGGTACTATGAGTTCGTAATGATGCTGTTTAGTTTGACGAATGCTCCAGCAGCATTTATGGATTTGATGAATAGAGTATTTTAGGAATTCTTCAATAAGTTTGTGATTGTGTTTATCAATGACATTCTGATTTACTCTAAGAATAAGGAGGATCATGCGCTGCACTTGAGAAAGGTGTTGGAGATCCTAAAAGAGAAGCAGTTGTATGCGAAGTTTAAGAAGTGTGAGTTCTGGTTAGACCAAGTTGTTTTCTTGGGACACTTGGTATCGGGAGAAGGAATTTCGGTGGATCCAAGTAAAGTTAAAGCAATCCATGATTGGCCACAACTCTCAAATCCCATGGAGGTTTGTAGCTTTCTTGAATTGGCGGGATATTATCGAAGGTTTATTAAAGGATTTTCTAAGATTGCTTCACCATTAACACAGCTGACCAGAAAGAATGTGAGGTTCACATGGACGGAGGCATGTGAACAAAGTTTTCAGGAATTGAAGAGATGGTTGACATCAGCACCGATCTTAACTATTCCTATGAAGATAGGAAACTTCAAGGTTTATAGTGATGCATTAATGAATGGTCTTGGATGTGCACTAATGCAAAATGGGAAAGTGATAGCATATGCATCGAGATAGTTAAAGGAGTACGAGAAGAACTACCCAACTCATGATTTGGAGTTAGCTGCAGTGGTGTTTGCACTCAAAATTTGGAGGCATTATCTGTATGGGGAATGTTGTGAGATCTATACTGATCATAAGAGTTTGAAGTACTTCTTCACTCAGAAAGAATTGAACATGAGGCATAGAAGATGGTTGGAACTGGTGAAGGACTACAACTGTGTTATCAATTATCATCCGGGTAAAGCCAATGTGGTTGCTGATGCATTGAGCTAAAAGGCAATAGAGGGTGTAGCTGCTATGACCATAAATCAGAAACAAGAGTTGCTTGACTTTCAAAGAATGGGTGTGGAGATTCTTCAGAAAGGATCATTGGAAGCAAAGATGGCATCTCTACACTTCGGCCAACTTTGATTGATAAGATTCCACAGGAGCAAGAGATGGATAAGTGGTTTGATAAGATAAAGAATGATATCAGCTCTAGAAAGTCTTCTAACTTCCAATTAATAGATGATGGCGTGATTCGTTATAGAGGTCGGTTATGTCTACCTGAAGTGGATGACATTCGGAAGGATGTAATGGCAGAAGCTCATTGAACACCGTACTCTGTAGGTCCAGGAGCTATTAAGATGTATAGAGATTTGAAGTCACATTATTGGTGGCCAGGGATGAAGAGAGATGTTGCTCAATATGTGGAAAAATATTTGACTTATCAACAAGTCAAAGCCGAACATCGGAGACCAGCAGGAACTTTACAACCTTTATTTATTCCAGAGTGGAAGTGGGAGAATATTACTAAGAATTTTGTCATCGGCTTACCAAAGACAGTGAAAGGTCATGATGCCATTTGTGTTATTGTGGATCGATTGACTAAGTCCACTCATTTTCTTCCCATTTGCTCTATGTATTCCATGGATCGCTACGTGAAGCTATATATACAAGAGATTGTCAGACTCTATGGAGTACCACTTACATTATGTCATATATAGACATATGATTTTTGTTAGCTTTTTGGAAGAGTTTACATAAGGCGTTAGGGACACAGTTATCTTTCAGCACATCATTCCATCCACAAACAGATGGTCAATCGGAGCGTACGATACAGATTTTGGAGGATATGCTTAGATCATGTGTGTTGGATTTTCAAGGTTAGTGGATTAAAGTTTTGCCTTTGATAGAGTTCTCGTACAACAACTATCAGTCTACAATCAGAATGGCTTCATATAAAGCATTGTACGGGAGGAAGTGTAGATCTCCAGTACATAGGGATGAAGTTGGAGAGAGGAAACTTTTGGGTCCAGACTTGATTCAGAAGCTGTTATCCGTGTTCGAGAGAAGATGAAAGTTGCTCAAGATTGACAAAAGAGTTATGCAGACAAACGGAGAAGAGAGTTGGAATTTAAAGTGGGTGATAAGGTATTCTTGAAAGTATCTCCAATAAAGGGGATAATACGGTTTGGAAAGAAAGAAAAACTCAGTCCAAGATATGTTGGTCCATTCACTATCATTGAAAGAGTTGGAAGTGTTGCCAATAAGTTGGAGTTACCAACATCGATGTCTAGAGTACATGACATATTCATGTGTCAATGTTGAGGAAGTATGTTCCAAATTCGTCTCATGTTCTCAGGCAGAAACCAGTTAAGTTGAATGAAGATTTGAGTTATGAAGATATACCAATTGAGATCTTGCGGCGAGAAGTGAAGAAACTCAGAAACAAATACAGTTAGTGAAGGTGTTATGGAGGAACCAATTAGTTGAGGAGGCTACTTGGAAAAGAGAGGATAAGATGATGGCTAAGTATCAAGAACTATTCAGGTAAGTAAATTTCAAGGACAAAATTTTTTATAAGGTGGGGAGGATGTGATACCAGAGCTTCTCACTACTCATGTGCCAATATAATTTAATTTTGTGTTATATGCATTTTATAATTAATAATTATGTGACAATTATGTGATAATTATGTGGTAATTGTCTCTATTTTTATTTGTCTTTACATTTTTATTTGATACATTCGTGATAAAAATGGTGACAATATGTAAAGATACGTGTGTATAAATATTTACGTGCAATTATTTGGATATATAATTAAGTTATTTTATGTGTATAAATATAATATTTCGTAATTATTAAGTGTCACACGTGTTCTCATAATAATAATAGTGGTAAGAAAATATAAACGTATGTTTATTAATTTGTAAATGTATTACATCTTAGTCATTAAATATTGCACGTATATTCATAATGGATAATAATAATAATAATTAAAGTTACCATCAGTTGCGTGGGTTAGCTATTACCACAAGATTTTATTGAATTGACGTGGGTGAGCTATTACCACAAGAATTTTATTGAATTGATAAGTGAACTCAAGCTATTTGCCCCTTATTAACTAATACATTAGTAAAATAGAAATAAGTGAATTACGTGGGAGTATGGATGGAATATACATTTACATACCTATTAGCCTACACATTAATATTATATTATTACATAGTAAATAATTTACGTGTGGTAATTGACTAACTCACCGCTATCAACTTACTATATAAAGCGGAGCACCCAATTTGGGTGAATAGCAAAAAAAAAAACATAAACGATTTGAGAAAAAAAAGAAAAAAAAGAAAAAAAGAGAAAAAAGGGAGAGAGAGGAATGAAGGAAAAGAGAGGGAGGAGGCGTGCTAGAACGGGAAGGAAGAAGAGATTAGTTATAGTTCTACACGAGGTCTATACTATTATCATTATTTGGAGTTCAGGTAAGTAGAAGTCCACCTACAATGCATAAACATGTTGTGTGTGAATTATTTGTGATTAATATGTGATAATTATATCATGAATTATTCGTGATTAGTTTAATTACGTTATGAATTATTTGGGGTTAATTGGTGATACAAGTTGTGGATTTATGAATTATTTGGGGTTAATTGGTGATACAAGTTGTGAATTTATGTGATTTGAAATGTTATCATTGTCTTATATAGATCTACATGATTGGAAACTGTTGAAAATATATCTATATGGTTTGAAAAAATATTAGTTAAAAGGATCTGTGTGATCCGAGATGAAGTTGTTATTCCAAAAAGGGATCCGTGTGATCCAAGGTGAAGTGGTTATTCTATAAATTGATCTATGTGATTGGGGTGAAGTTGTTATTCCAGAAGTGGATCTATATGAATTGAAGTTAAGTTGTTGCTTTGTTATGATTAATTTTTGATATTGATATCGTAAATAGTTTATGATGCATATTTAATTGTCCTGGTTGAATACCATGCAAAATCATGAAAATATTTTTCCCCAAAATTAATAAGATACTAATGGTGTGTGCGACCACTATATATGCACTCCGTTAGGGTTCTAAAAAATTATTCCCGGCACTTTATTATGGGTTCGAAAAAATCGCTCCTAATACTTTATTCGGAGTTCGAAAATATTATCCCCAACACTCTGCCAGGATTTGAAAAAATTATTTTCGGCACTATTTTGGGGTTCAAAAAAATTATCACCATTGAGTTCATTTGGGTGCATATCATAAGTGTGTCTGGCGATCCCTCAACGTGAATAGTTTTCAAATAAAAGAGACCAACTAGAAAAATTAGGAAATAGGTGATAGAAAAATAAATGCATTTTCATGCACCGGCATGCATGATTTCTATTTACTGAGATTTTTGTCTCACTAGTTTATGAATTGTAGGTGAGCCTGTTGATGATTGAGTTTTGTGATTTGACTGTGCAAGCTGTGAAGCTTCTACAGGGTTTTGAGCAGATGTACATAGATGACGACCTGTTGGGCTAGGCCGTGGGTTTATTTTATTTCCGCTGATATTTTGTTATATAATATAATAAGTATTGTCACAAGTTTGTGTGGTTTGAAGTGGTGTCAGAAACCAGTTACGTATGTTGAACTGGTGTGATAGTTTTGGTTATAAATATATTATGTGAGTGTGAAGAAAAAAAATATGCAGATTTTTATAATGATGATGTTTATGTTAATTGATATTTGAATTATAAGTTATGTAAGGTGGGTCATATCAACATCATATAATAAAATTTGAGAGAGATTAGGGTAGAACCGGTCGCATGAAATATTCATGGAACCGTATCCTAAATCAGGCCCATATAAAATCATGCAAGTTGCTTTTGGATCCCAAAGCTAACAGCCAAATCTCACGCGACAAGTCTGAGATGAATGGGCTTATCTTGCTATAAATATGTATATATACACACACGTCGAGCCTTAAAGTAGTGATTCAAAGTATTCTATAAAATTTAAGGAAGTTTGCTTGGAATTAAAGAGATTTTGCAGAAGATATTTTGTACGAATGTCGCACAATTAGTAATCAACCATACTCTTAATCTGAGTTGTTTCTTCAAACTGGTGTATAGGTCGATGGCCGATGGAGTGAATTTGACTTCAGAATGGTGCGGAGGTCGACGGTGTGTGGTTCACGAATTGACGGTTGGTGGTTGGCGCTGATTTTCGACGAGGCCGTGTGATTTCTGACGACGTTTGATTGTGGCACGACTCTGGCAAAGCTCGGTGAAAAAAACAACACTGTAGCAAGTAGCTTTTTCCAATGAACCATGCAGTGGCTTCTTTTCCTCGAGAGGAAAGTGAACGAGTAGTTTTTTCAATTTTGGGAGAGAAGATCTCTTTTATTTTAAAGAGATGAGAGAAGAGGGCAGGTCCACGCTGTTTCACATTTGGGAAATAGATACCTTCTTTTCATTGAATGGACATTCATGTGACTTTATGATGGAAGAGAGAAGGAAATTTCCTTTTCACTCGGAAAACAACACAATCTCATGCCCCTTTCTTATTAGGAGGATAAATTGAATTGACTTTTCATTTCAAACTTCCAATTTTCACCTTGGGCTTAGTTGATGGACCAATTCTTTTAATTGGGCTCTAATTAAATTGGATTAATTACTTATAACTCGACTATTTGTGCCAATGAATTAACTTGGATTCAATATTCCTTGGGCTTTAATCGTATCAATTTGTCTTGATGTCCATGGAGATGGTTGGTTGTTATGAATGGGTAAACAATATAGGACAGTTAAGAATGTTTTTGAGGGGATTGGAAGGTGATTTCTTTATGTTTCTTTTAGGTTACTCTATTTTATTAATTGAGTTACTTTTTATAACAAACTAGTAATCACTTTTTATTTTAAGCATTTTATTATAAGGGTACAACTTCTGCCCACTTGAAAAAGTAATCAGTGGCAGCTAGAATATAAAGATGACCTCCAAAAGACTTTGTTAACGGCCCCACCACATCTAAGCCTCATGCATCAAATGGCCATGAAGACACTGTTGGATGCAACAGTTCGAGAGGCTGATGAATGAGATTTACATAAAACTGACACGGCTGACATCTTTGTGCATAATCTATACAATCTTTCACCATAGTCGGCCAGTAGTATCACATTCTCTTAATTTCAAAACGTAACTTGTGTCCAGACTGATGGGCGCCACATATTCTAGAATGAGCTTCCTCCATAGCTTGAAGAGATTCTTCATCATTTAAGCATCTCAAGAGAATACCATCAAACGATCTTCTATAGAGTTTACTTTGTAATAGAATAATTGCAGTGCTCTACGTCGACATCAACCCTAAAGTCTGGATCATTGGGATGCTTATCATATCAAGTAATCCATGAACGGTTGAAGCCAGTCTTTTTTTTCAACATCAATGACCTCTATGATGCAATACTCAACTTCGTCACAATCTTCCTTTTCGAAGAAGGGAGGTACCACACAACTTTTGCAGATCGGCACTTGAAAATGTGCTTCGGGCATTGCTATTGTTGATACTAGCTTTTCCAAAGCATCGGCTTGCCTATTTTTTGCCTGTTTTGAGCATAGTTATAATTCGAAAGTAGCTCGGGTTTCCTAACCTTATATAAGCAAGCAACTAGTTGATTATCAACAACGAATCTCTATATACCCTAAGGTGGCTTTGCTTTACATCTATTGCCATCTCCAAACCAAGTATAAGAGCTTGATATTCAGCTACGTTATTGGAGTACTTTTCAGTTAGACTGAATGAATATGGTAGAACTCCTCCATCTGATATCACAAATACTATTCCGACTCCTTCTTTGTGAGAAGCTCCATCAAAATACATCTTCCAAGGAGGACTGCTTTCAATAGCCAATATGTCTTTATCAGGGAGATAATCAGACAACTCTCATTCGGCGAGCATAAGATGATCAAGTAAGAAATCTGCCAACACTTTCCTTTTCACTGCCTTTTGAGGGACATAGATAATTTCAAATTGCTGCAGTTGAAGATACCATCTTGCGAGCCTATCAGAGAGCACTGGCTTTAACATAACAAACTTTAACATTTTGGCCTTTGAGACCAAATAAACAGTATGAGCTTGAAAGAAATGTCTGAATCTGTGAATCGCAAAGATGAGAGCCAGATAGATATTTTTAATTGGTGAGTACTTTAACTCATTTGGGAGTCATTGTCCTACTCAGATAGTATAATGCACACTCCTTTCCTTCATTATTATTTTGTGCAAGCAGGGCTCCAACTTATCGTTATTGAGCAGCTATGTAGAGAATTAACAGACATCCGACTATCGGGGTAACCAACACTGGTGGCTTCTATAGGATTGCATACTAAAAGTCTAGCATTTTATATGAACAATGTTTAACATTTAATTTGAAATGAGAATCACATGATCAAATATTTTGCATATATAATTTACTTATATATTATTGCAAAAGTCCACTTACTTTATACTGTAGATAATATGGTGTGCGGCGTCGCACGAAAGATCATATTGTCGGCTTCTTATAAAGTATAAATAGATGCTCACAACTGAGATAGACGGGGACAATCTATCGGGATGGTTGTAGTGTGATTTGGTATTAGTTTATCTTGACTATAAAATCACATTAATATGTATTGTGTGTATTGAGCAGGACCGCATGAGATCGTTCAACTTATACTGACTATATAGGAGAACTTGTTCTCAATTATTATGGATGTTCATGCTCTTAATCCCTATACAATAACCTCCACACGTAAGCCAGTATGTATCTCTTTGATTCATCAATGGGTGAGATTTATATATTAAATCAACAAACTCGGTGAGTTGAGAAATAATGCTATCTCTATGGTATGTTGTTGATTGTAGAAGGAATTCGTGTCCTATTAAATAGGTTGATGATTTTCTCTTGAGGAGCTCATAAGGATTATCATTTAAACCCTGCAAGTGGTTTTATTCTGGTATGATAACAAAGTTGAGTGGTACTACTCTCGGATGAGATATTAATTAATGGAGTTGTCAGTAATTTAATTAATTAATGGGCATTGTAAATCTTAAACATGGGGAGACTAACAGACTCATAATAAGAAGAAGCCCATAACATAATTTGGGATTAGAGTGGTAGTGCAGCAATAATACTTTAGTGAACTGTATTATTATTGTTGGACTTAAGTATAAGTTTTGGGCTAAACTTGGATACTTAAGTCCAATGGAGGCGCAACTCTAATTTCTCCTCCTGGTCCCTATTTTAGCCGATATATAAGCTACGTCAGCAGTTTAGTAAACCATAATACACTCCTAAAATGAGAGAGAGGGAAGAGAACTTTAGATTGAGTGAATCTTGAAGATCATCGCCTATACGACGTCAAGATTAGGCTTGGGAATACAGTAGAAGATCAAGAGGTCGTTTGCTGCTGCTGTTCGATCTCTATACATGCTCAACTTCCATATTTTTTCTATATTTTTGTAGGAAAAAACTAGTGGTGTGATACATGATTGGAAAGCTATGGAAGAGAGGATCGTTTTAGTGTAAAAATCACTCAAATCGGAGATTGGATGAGGAAGTTATGCTCAAAGACGTGAGATCGCACAAGATGCTGGTGAGAATTTTCTCTTCATCAACATACCCTGGTGAAAGGTAATACGTTTCTATATTCTTGCTTCCGCTGATATAGAATAGCATGGAACCCTAACGGTTCATGTTAACCAAATGATCGAATGCCAACAATTGGTACCAGAGCTTTGGTTTTGTGGCTAAACCTGATACTTTAGGCTAGGATTTATGTGACATACGTGATTAGGGTTTAGAATTTGGTTTTGTTAAACACTCTATTTGTACACGGTGGCACACGAGCACCATACGACGGGTTGACAAGGCGACGATGATGCATGGTGGTTATGAGGCAACCACACGGTGGCACGACTCATGGAAGTCACGTGCGGGATGGAGGGCTGGCTGAGCACAACAACTTGGCGGCGCTGATCGTGATGCACAACGGGAAGTGGGGACATGGTTGATGACAGGCAGCAGCAGCGTTGTTGGCACGCATGACTGGAGGATCTCCGATAGGGTCAGGTGGCTTGTGGCACTGTAGCGTGCAGCATTTTGTGGCATGGTAACAGCGACCGATAGCCATTATCAGCACGACTGCCGATAGAGGATGGTGCGAGAGTTGACGTGGCTTAAGCACAATCGGTGTGGCTCGGCGGCGCGAACAGGGTGGCTGTTGGAATGATTGCCGACAGCGGTTGGTGAGGGTCATGGCGGTAGATTGCGGTGGCAGCAGGTGGACGTTGCTTCGGCTTTATGTACAATGATGGCGGCGCGAGCTTCACGATTCAACGATGTCATCAGCACGACCGTCGATGATAAGTGGTGTGAATCGTGCCAATTACCAGCATGACCGGCAGTGGTCCAGGTTTCTACGGCAGTGTGCTCTAGCGATTTTTGGGTCAAGGCAGCCCGTGATGATGAACGACTTAGGGCGCAAGTAATCCTATTGGTTGCGTATGGCATCGGGTTCAACAGCTGAAGTATCGGATGAGACTTCCTAATTTAGTGGCTATTTAATTCGTGATATATAATTGACATAATTGATTTAATTGTCTATTATTATTATATATGGTTGCAGGTCGATATCGATGATTTCGATGATCTGGACGATATCGATGATTCCGATAATCTGGTCGATATTGATGATTTCGATGATCTGGACGATATCGATGATTTTGTTAATCTGGTCGATATCGATATTTTGATAATGTGATCGACAGTCGATATCAATAGTTTTGAAAATTTGATAATCTGGCCATAATAGTTGAAAATTTTAATTATTTTCATGGTTATTATTGTTATATATTTTTGCATGATTCTCTGTGATTTACTGTCTTATTTGATATAATAGAAGCATGCTAGGTTGCATATTTTATTATTGAATATTATATGTATGTAAAAAATCTCGTTTTAAATAACGAAGTGGGAGAGGGGATTGGTCAATAATTCCCGAGGCCTCCATTATTGGTTTGTAAGTGATATGAGTAAACTTGTGTGTTGGCTATAGTGCCTTCCTCTCCATCGAATGATTTTATTCATGGATCACTGGTACAATCTTCTTTATGATGATTGTAAGAAGTTGATAGGCTGTCGCCAGCCCACCATAAATAAGAATTTATAATTTTTTCGACTCAATCTAATACAAAGTATAGCAGCGAGCATGGGTCAAACCCAAAGGAGTATAATGAAAATTAAATAAAATAGATGTGTTGTAAACAAATAAAATAAATAAGGGGGGAGTTTTATTTGAGAAAAATCGAAAGTATCACGAATAATAAATCAACTCAATTTTTAAATAGCAAAGTACGTAGACAAAATTTAATTAGAAAATTTACAGAGTGGGAAAAACCTAGTTTAGGACGATGATCACCTCCCATTTACTGAATCAATAATTACAGGAATTAAACATCTTACCTAGTGTGCAAACTCAAATCCCTAGATTGACGGTACGACCAATCAACCTAAATGTTCTTAAGATCATCAATTATGGTATGACCATTAAATTGAACTATTCCCGAGTGACCCTATCGATTCGAACTCAAAAACACATTAAGACACCAAACGTACAACTATTAGGCTATGAAAACCGACTAGGAATCATACAACCTAGATTCCATTACATCTAGAGGGAATAATCTTTATTTGTTTCTCAATTCAATATTCACAACAATTACGTATTGTGGATCATGAAATAACAATAAGCAATTAAATAATTAAACTAGATGGTCAGCCTAAAATAATTATCAAACTACTATAAATCAATTCAAGGCATGTAATGGAATAAATTCACACAAAATATTCAACATAAAATTCTTAATAATTAAATTAACATTCAACGGGAGGTTAATGAAATCCTAAACTAGAAAATGGGATTAGCCCTGCATGTTCATGACAAAATATGAAATAAAATTAAAGAATCGATGATGTCCAATTGTTCTTCACCTTCACGCTCCTGAATCAGCCTTGCAGTCGCTTCTTTCCTCCATTCTTTTAGAAAAAACTGTGTCTCTGTCTTGTGATCAATCAACCTTTCCTATTTATCTTCTTATCCCCCAAGAAACCTTACTTGATCTCTTTCCTTATTTCCTAGATTTTCAGAATCTCTGTGCCGTATTTTTCCTCCTTGATCAAGCATCCATCAGATTTGGAGAGGATTTGATTGTGAAAATATGTGGAAGATATGTTAGCTGATTTGTTTCCTTATTTGCTCCACTTAATATCCTATTTCCACATCAATTCATATCATTAAAGCAATTATTTCTTAAAGACAAAATAAGTCAATATTAGCATATAAAGAACATATAATTAAATCAAATAGACTTGAATTTCTACCAAATAATCGTGCTAAAATATGACTTATCAAATCTCCCCACGCCTAAACTTTGCTTGTCCTCAAGCAAACTGAGTTCAAAGATAATAGAGAATGGATAACCAAGGAACTCCATCTAAAATGACAAATGAAAGTCACAACACCTCAAGAGAAAAGTAACCAATGAGCATTCAAAATTAATATGAAAAATAAATCTTCACTCAAAATTTGCAACTTTCATGGCATCAAATCCTTCAAAATTCCATGCCCCACAAAGATTCACTCAATTACACTCAAGTGTATTATTTAGGTAGTAAGATCACTCAAAAATTGAAAAGAAAAGACATTACCATAAGCTTGCTTCCAAATCAAATCTCCACTAATTTTAAATGGATCGTGTGCAACAATCAAAGGGTCTTTGATAGGGTTGTAATGGGGCCTTAGGACAGGGTGAGGTAACAAGAGGGATAAGAATGGCTAAATCCACTACTTTACAACATGTGATCTCGACAAATCAAAACATCTATCATCCCCAATTTTTCCTTTTCAAAACAGCATTTTTCTTGCACTTTTAACCTCCCCACACCTGCTCCTTTTTTAGATTTGGACAGCAAGTGTAACACTGAAAGGATCAGTGTCTGTACTATCCATAAACATTCTACAAACACAGACTACGACTCTTCTGTTTTGCCCCTTTTTTTTCAAGAAATTTTCTCTCCTTTTTTCAATCTTCCATTCTTCCTTTTCTTTTCTTCTCCAATTTTTTTTACATCAACTCCCCTTCATCTTCAATTCAACCATAAATTATTTTCACAAGATTCACACATTGCAAAGTAATGAAGAGTTCAGACGGAAGAGTTAAAGAAAGAAATGTGAATTCAGGGTTCATTTATGTGCTCATAATTCAAAGAAAAGACTTAGGCTTAATGTGGCTTCCCTAGAGTTTTCATAATCGGGTGGAAAATTATAAGCTAAGAGGATTAAACCTAATTGCCCTTATCATTTTATCACACACATCCAATCACATGATCTTGAAATGCATTCAAAAGAGCAAGTTCTAGAATGAGCAATTCAACTTCAATGCACTCAAGAAAGAAATTTCAATGGAGCATATAGATGATAGCTCGTTAAGGCTCAAAAGCTCACCAAAAATTGGATAGAATTGCCATGAAATTCGAAAAAAAATCAGCCAACAATCACAAAAATTTTGCAAAGAAATATCAAATTTCAACACCTCCTCAACATCACTACCACCCCCTCAATCATGCATCACCCTCATCACCTCAAAAGATTTAATTCCTCAATTTTCCCAAACTCCACATCAACATAAAATTCAGAGGACAACAAGAACAAGACATGAGATAAGAAATTCAACAACTTTTTCACCATAAATCAAATTCAGCAATAGTACCCATCCAACATAAAAAATATACATCCACCAAAACATGCACACAACCACCAAAACATGCTCCGTTTCAAATAAATTCAGCAATAGGAAATCACCAAAATAAAATCATAAACATATTTACATTTACTACCACAACTCTACCCCACTTAACATATTCATATTCCTCTCCTCACCTAAACGTTTGCTTGTCCCCAAGAAAAAGCAAGTACAAAAGAGCAATTGAATATGAAAATGGGTAGAATACACCTGATTTTATTACTGGGTCGAACTTTGACCACGATCCCACAAATGCTTGATGAGATCGTTCACCTGACGTACCAAAAAGTGTTGATTGGCCTCAAATCTCTCCATCCGAGCAATAAATTCCCCTTCAAGATAACCAAAGCTCGTAGGGAGAGCTCTTGGCAAGGACGGGACCAGAATCATCGGCCACTCATCATGTTGCATCCGGATGTTCTTTGGAAATTCTACGGTGGTGAATGTGGGATTTGGTACAGCCAATTCTTCATCTGCGATCACCATCCATGTACGTGCCATGATCATTTCTTAATACGCCCATTTGCATCAACAGCGTGGAATCAACCAAATGTACGGATCCAATAGGGACTCTCTTCGCCATGTCAACTTCTGCAACCTTTGCAATCGCCGTGATCAGCCCACCTACAGTGATGTTCTTGGTGCCTTTCTTCACATGTGAAAGATGCTCAATCACCATATCCCCGTGCCCAAGTGGCTTCCTATGTAGCATAACATCAATCACTCTCAGTTCTCTCCACTCTACCACATTCTTGTTCGTCTCTCTAGCAAAGATGCTACTGGAAAGCAGTCTCTGAATATACCGAATACACAAATTTTGGATAAAGCTACCCTTCGCACTACTAGCTCTGTACTCCCTCAGCCTTAGTGTGATCTCATTCTACAGAAGGTCTGCTTTAAACTCCAGATCCACACACTCAATCAAAGGGACCCCTAAAGATAATTAACATCAACTAATCGACTGTCCAATTAAAAGTAACACCCCCTAAACGAAAAGTTACCCCCTCTTCAGTCTTCTCAAATGCACTTAGGAAATCATAAGTAATCTCCTCAAAAATAGGATAATTTCCACTTAATAAATGCCTCAACCCAACCATGTCAATCATCCTAAAGACGTCATCATGCAATCCTAAAGACTTAAGAATAGTTGTGTCAATATAACAAGTGGACTTGAGGTCTCTTTTCTCTAACCTTTGGTATGCTGCAACTTTGAACAAGTCCTGACATAGAGATGGAGTGGCGATTCGGGAAGCAAAAAATCGGATAGAAGTGGCAGCGCCTCATCTTCGGCGGCATCCAGTGATGGGTATTCCTCTTTGGCAGTTGCATCGGATGCAGAGGGTTGCGCGCTTTCTTCTGAAGCATAACGGGAATCGGCGGCATTGGGTTCGTTGAGAGCATCTGCTTCATGAAACACAGCAATCGCCTGAGACTTTTTTGCTTCATCTTTCCTCTGCTCGACAGTGCCTCTTTGCTTCTTTCTTGTGGGTGTACTAGAGCGCAAATTCACCCTGGTTAATTGGAAGATTTATAGCATTGCGCTGGTGAACGGAATTTCCAAAATTTAGAAGTTTGGGTTTTTGAATTTTTGCGTGTAAGGGCTCCCAATTGATAAGTGGGGCGGATGGGATTTCTTATTTGCAAATTCACGTAGGTTAGGGAATAAAATGGGTTTTAAAAATGGGTTAATATGAGCCCAAAAGTTGGAAGTGATTTAGCCCAGATATTGTGCCCTCCTTTCCTGCGAATTCACACATAGAAAATAATTAAGTTGGGCTTTAAAAATTAAAGGTAACAATAATCAGAAAAGTCACTTGGGCCATTGTGCTAGATTTAATCCCATACTTCCCCTGCAATTAATTTCTTCCACTCTGTTTTTGTAAATCACATCACGCAAACAAATAGAATCAATCAGACCATTTATTAAAAATAAAAATAAAGTAAAATAAAATGAAATAAAATAAAATAGGGTTGCCTCCCAATTAGCGCTTTTTTTCATTGTCGTTGGCTCGACTTAGGCAAGGTGTATTATCAATCATAAACCACATATTTCAACTCCATTCGGTCCACCTCAACCGTCTTGAATCCTTCATGATTGTTGAGAGTGAAAATTAGTGTGTTTTAGTATCCAATCTAACACCTTTTTTTTAATGGGAATTGTAATTATATACTAGTACAAGTGTCTTATATTTGATATATGTGAGAAAAAGTTATGTGTGAGGTGTTTTATTGTGTTTTAGGTGGAAAAATGATCAAAAGTGCAAAGTTGGAGAAAAAGTATAACTTGTACAAAAATGCTGGAAAACGCACGTCCAACTTATGTAATTTTTCTATGTTCACGTGAAGCTTAAAACTAGAAGCGTGATACATGATTGTAAAGCCACAGAAGAGAGGGACGCTTTGGCGTAAGAAACACCTCAATTAGAATCTAAACGAGAAAGTTATGAGCAAAATGGTGACATCGCACAAAGTGTTTCTGCTCAGCACGATGGTTTCACTTTGCATGGATTGTTACACCTTCAAATGTTTGATTTTCTATGAGTTATTTATATTTATAGAAATAAAATGATGAGAGGATCACGTGAACTTAAGAATCACTCAAATCGGAGCACGGATGTTAAAGTTATGCGCGAAACAGTCAGACTGCACAACCCACTCGACCTGAAGAAATCCCACTTGATTAGCCATAACTTGTAGTCGGGTTGACCAATTCAAGAATTTATCGAACCACAGGGAGGTCGATGCTAGCACTTAAGCGATATCACGTTTATCACGATTTTATAGAAACGAATCATAGATGGATGGTTGAGTAAACAAGTAATTAAATGCAAATAAATGAAAGTAGACAAGATGATGATGGAAAGTGGTTTACCAAATTGATTAAAAGTGAGATTAACAACAATCAAGAAGTGGAAATTCTAGGAATTATGCATCAAATTCATATGTGTCATGGATTGAAGACTAAGGGCCAACACTAAGATCACCTAAACTCCCTCTCGGAATGAATAGGATATGAATATCAAATAGCTCAATGAATTGGTTCTCACTTAAACAATTCCAACTAGGTACTAAGCTTAAATGAGAGTCCCTTCACACAATTAATCAATCTCTCGATCAAACCAATCACATGTCCTACCAAAGGGTTCTAAACTATGAAGGACTTCTCAATCTCTTCACAATCTATAATGCACATGAAGTGTTTGATGAAATGATTCACTTAATTATCCTAAGCATATAATTGATTTCTCAATCTAATCACATATCTAGAACAAATAAACACACAAATCATCAATACAATTCAAGCAATTAATAATCAATGGTAGAAAATCATAGATCCAATCAACATATGAATTAAAATACACAAATCCCCAAAATTATCCAACAACTCTCATGTTGCTAATCTCACAAGGGAGATTAGCCTATCATATTAACAAGGAAATTAACATAAACATTAAGATCCTTCAAAAACATGATGAAACTATGAGGTTTAATACAAGAAATGAATTGAAACTCCCTCCATGTCACTTCAATGGTGGTTTCTTTCCTTCCCTTGTTATCTTCCTCTCTTCCTTGCTTCTTTTCTTCAATTTGATGATGATTTTGATGGTTGGATGATTGTAGATCCAAAGGATGGTGAATGGATGAAGATGATGGTGTAAAATGGAGGAAATGGTGTGTGAGGTGTGTGGGGAAGGTGGAATTTCGGATCTCCTTTCAAAGTGTTGAAATGGGGTCTATTTATACCCCATGTGGGCCTTCTAGAAGATTCTGATTTTTTAGCAGGAATTACACCTACACGGCTCGAGCTCTGCACACGGCCACAGGGGTGGCCGTGTTGTGTAATCTGGTGTCCGCACACGGCTTCTAGGACAGGGCCGTGCGCGGTACACGGCCCGTGTTCTGCGCTCGACCCGTGCTCTGCGCTCGGCCACAGGAGTGGCCGAGTTGGTGTTTCTGGCGACATCACACGGCCTCATGCACAGGCCCGTGTGCGGAACTCGAGGCGTGTTCAAGACACGACCCGTGTTCCTGCACACGGCCGGCCGTGTTGTGCAGCTTCTTCTCCTCTTTCACTAATTCGGCTCGTTCTTCCTCGTTTCAACTCCGAATTGAGATCCACTTTTTCCTACATCTTCCTTATCATATTTAGCATCAAATAAAAAGTGAAAATAGTAGGTTTAAGCTCATTTACACACATTTCCATGAAAACACAAAACACAACCAAATAACACATAAAATACGGATAAAATTATACGAAAACACATATAAAAAGACACTAAAATCTAGGTGAAAATATCACTCATCACACCCCCAAACTTAAAGTGTTGTGCGTCCTCGCACAACGAAAATGATAAACCATGAGGAGTGATTTTCACCTAGAAAAAGACTAAACGAACATAAGTAATAACACATCAATAGCAATAAGAATTACAAACTATGCTAAGGCATCCTACATCAATAAAATTATAACATGAGAAATTAACAAGTTCAATCAAAAGAGAATAAAGTGTAATATAGTCCCTTTTAGTCCAAGCCTTACATAGGTTATAAATTTCACTCAACACTCTTTAAAGTAGGTAAAACAACACTCATCAATCGATTGGCTTAACTCGCTATAAGCTTGCTCGTGGACTATATTCACAAACCGCCAAAGTTTAAATTAGCGATCAAAAAGGTCTTTCATTAAGGATGTAATGATGGGCTCTTTGGTAGGGTAGGAAGAATATAGGTAAGAGTGACTAATCAAGTGTAAGTAATCAAAGAGATGGCCAATTTCTCCAACTTCTCCACTTTTCTTTCTTCCTTTCTTGTCTTTAATGTTCACAAGCACTAATCATCAACTTTCTCCTTTGGATTGAGCTTCTTATGATGCATGTTTCCTTCTTTAAACTTTTAAATACTTGAGCATATTGTTGTTGCTTTGCTCATTTTCTTGTTTTGAGGTTGCATGTTCATTCTTTCTTGTGCTCTTTTTCATCCTTTTTCTTGCTTGTTTACCATTTCTTTTTTCTTTTTCTTCCTTATCAAACCTTTCTAGTTACCATCTCCTCAATCACCCACACAAAAGGGTAATTATATAAGGCTCAAATGGGTAATCAAGGTTTATAATGTGCTAAATTCACAATGAATAGGCTTTAAGGCTCAAAGTGGTTGACTAGGGATGATGTTCATGGTAGGGAAATATATGGCAATGACTATAATAACAAGGATGACCTTAGATCATTTCACTAATCTCCACAAATCGGGCTCGTTCCTATAGTCCTTGAGCAAGTTTTAGCTTATCAAAACTCAATCGATCCACTCATGAAGGAAAAAAAAAACCATGTATGCACGGTTGAGGCTCAAATTCTCACAAGCTTATGCATTGGACCTTAAGAAACTTATTACACCACATTCATCTCAAAATTGAACAAGTTAAGTAAAACATGTCACAATTCGAAAGTGTAGGGATTCTTAATCATAACTTGTCATCACTTACTACCACAACATATCACCACTCATGTTCAAAAATGACTCACAACATTCCAAAACAAACCACCAAACATACCAAGACAAAGATAAGAAAACACACAAAACATAAAATAAAGACTCAACAAACAAGAAACAAAACAAAAAAAACACATAACATGCAAAAAACAAAAATCACCATCATTGAAAAATGAAGCACACATTCTATATCATCCATAACATTTAAGCTCACATTCATCCCAACTTTTATTGAAAAGGAAATCCTAATTTACAAAAATAAACATCCCAAAAACATAACACATGAAGTAGCATGCTAATCACATCAATACAAATTAAATCAAATTATGCTAAGCACATAAAAGTGGTAGGGTGTAGAATGAACTCCCTCAATAAGCATTTGATAGTGGAAGTTGTTAGCTCCGAGCTCAATTCGTGCTTCCAATACCCTTTATACATGCTCAACAAAACCATTAGCTCAACAATTTCATTAAAAATATGGACTATCATGCACTTCAACACGACCAATCATACCAAAATCAAAACTAAACCGAACTTATGAGAAAATTTCAAATTTGGCTCAAAAACACACGAATGCATGTCAACATAGAATATAATATATCGTATCACATCATATCCCCCCAAACTTGAATTGAAACAAGAGTTTCAAAGAAAGTTTGCAAAAAGTGGTACGATATACCGTTCACATCAATGACACACACTTAGAATGTTTTAAAAAAAATCTTCTCCTCATAAGCACAATCCACCTACGAAACCAAAATCAACAAAAAGCATCAAAATAACAAAAGAATGGGTTGCCTCCCATTTAGCGCTAAGTTTAACGTCTTCAAGCCGGACGGAATTTTACGATCATTGGACCAAAGAATGGTCCATCCCATTTTCTCCTCGCATCCTCACTTTGAACATTAGCTTGGCCTTCTTCTTGTCCACTAGCTCGACTTCTCCATTCTTGCTCACTAGCATCAAATCGTCATCAAGAAGTGATTCTAGTGGACTTCCTCTTTCTCCTTTGTCAAGTTTCCAATCGAGGTTTGGAGCTTTCTTTCTATCAACATCACAAGAAGACAAGTTAGCATTTGACAATTTCATATAATCATGAAGAAATGAATTTAAATTGTCAAAGAGAAGAGAATCATGATCATCGAAATCATCCGGAGGCTTTAAGTGAGACTTGGCTCCTTTTTCCTTCTTACACATGAACGTGACACTCTTTCCTTTTGAGCTCAAGGATAACTCTTCTCTACCAACATCAATTCTTGCTCTTCCCGTAGCTAGAAATGGCCTTCCCAAAATGAGTGGAACTTTGGGGTCCGCCTTCACTTCCAAAATCATGAAGTCGACCGGGAAAACTAGCCCCTTCACCTTTACCTCCACGTCTTCAACAATTCCTACTGGCTTCACAACCTCACCATTGACAACTTCAAGACAGATAGTAGTAGTCTTTAGCTTTCCAATTGCAAGGTCTTTGAACGTGGCATGAGACATCACGTTAACGCTTGCCCCCAAGTCACACAATGCATCAAGGGTACCTTTCTTTTCAAAATCACAAGGAATTATGAACTTGCCCGGATCACCAACTTTTGTAGGCCCCCCTTTTTGCATTAATCCACTTGCTTCGGGTTGCTCTTCTTTCTTTTTCTCCTCATATTTCTTCTTGAGCTCTTTCACATACTCCTCAAACTCCTTTTTCTTCTCTTCCTTTACAAACATTTGTGGATAGGGAATAGGAAATGGGGTAATCGGAATACCCCAATAGTCACGCTTATACTCTTCTTCCTTGACCTTCTCCTCAACTTTCTTTTCCTCTTGCACCCTCTTCCACTTAGGTATCCATTTAGGCCCCTTCTCTTCTTTGTTCTTTATCTCTTCCATTTCTTCAACAACCTTGCTTTCCACCAACCCTTCTTCAACCTTTCGTTCCTCCTTCGTATCAACCAACAAACATTGAGCTTTGGGATTAACCTCGGTTGTAGCCGGAAACTTTCCTTTTTGTTGAGCACTCATTGAGCTCGCCATTTGACTAAATGAATACTCCAAGGCTTTTAATCGTCTTTCATTTACTTCCTCAAAAGCCTTGAATTTTCTTTCAATCATTTCCTCTTGATTTTTATTGGAAGCAATCAATTTTTCAATAAGTTCTTCTGTAGTCGCCTTCCCTTCATTATTTGGCGCTTTAGCTCCCGGATGATACCCCGGAGGATACGCAACCGCATTGCTCGGGTTTGAGTAGGAGAAGTTCCCTTGCCTTTGTTGTTGTTGTGGATATGAGCTTCCGCTACTTTGACCATTGAAACCCCCTTGCCTTGGTGGATAGCTTCCTTGACTTTGGTTGAAACTACCTTGGAAATTGTTTTGGTAATTCCCTTGGTAGTTTCTTCCTTGCATGTACGATACATCCTCAACACGTGGCATAGAGTTGGCCCATTGTTCACCATCCACAACATTCGGAGGTAGCACACCTTGCTCGACTTTTAGCCCCTCAACCATATTCGCTCCTTGATTGTTCACACTTTGATTCAAGCTCATTTGTTTCATGACCTCCGCCACTATCTTTTCCATGCTTGGCATACTTGGTTCAACACTTACACTCTTCACATTATATTGTTGCCCTTGATCAAAACTTTCAAATCCATAGCATCCACTTACCCTCTCCGATGGCCATTGGTACACATTTGTAGCAATCTCTTCAAAAATTTTTATGGCCCTTTCCGGAGTTACTCCAAGTACGGATCCACCCGCCGAAGCATCAACAAGCACTCTTTGCCCATTCACAAGTCCTTGATAGAAAAATCCAACTTGTTGATTCTCCGGGAAACCATGTTATGGACACTTACGTAGCATATCCTTAAACCTTTCCCACGCTTCGTAAAAACTCTCTTGAGGCATTTGCTTGAATTGAGTGATCAAGCTCTTCATTTGAAGCGTCTTGGAAGGTGGGAAGTATTTGTTCAAAAACAATTGTGCTAGCTCGTCCCATGTGTTGCACGTACCGGGAGTAATGGTAGATAACCATGTTCTTGCTCTATCCTTTAAAGAAAATGGGAACAACCTCATCTTGATGCAATCTTCACTCACCCCATTCATCTTCACGGTGTTAGCAATCTCCACAAATTGGGCTAGATGAGCATTAGGATCTTCATTCGGGGCTCCACCAAATTGTTGCTCTCTCACCAATGAAATCAAGCCCATTTTAAATTCAAAGTTGTTGGCATGAATTGGTGGTCCCATCATTTGTGGAATTGCCCTTGGCATGAAGAAATCCCGGATCACCCTTTGATCATTTTGCATTCCATGTTGCACCGGAGGTGGAGGTGGTGGTA
Organism: Pogostemon cablin; assembly: GCA_023678885.1. Lineage (NCBI taxonomy): Eukaryota > Viridiplantae > Streptophyta > Magnoliopsida > Lamiales > Lamiaceae > Pogostemon > Pogostemon cablin. The sequence goes on along the minus strand of CM043001.1, from coordinate 16,458,757 downwards.
CATATGCTTGTTGTGGAGGAGCATAAGCTTGTTGAAAGCCTTGTTGCCTTAGAACTTGTTGAACCATTTGTTGAAGCAAAGCTTGGTTGTTCATAGCTCCATAATTTTGATAGGCTTGTTGGGGAGGATTTTCATTGAATTGATGTGCGTTGTCTTGCACGTTCATATTGTGTCCTCCTTCCCCATCATGCTCTATCTCCACACGATTATCACCTTGAAAATTCTCCATTTGATCACTATTTTTGTTCTCCTTTCTTCTCCTTCTCAATGTATGCTCAATCTCCCAATCAATAGGTTCTACTTGTTTCCCTTTGGATCTTGTTTGCATATACCTTCAAAACTGAGAGAAGTTAGAACAAAGTTTCACAAAGCAAAAACAAGTAATAAATACAAGAAAAAAAAATGTCTCTAGTAAGATCGCTTTAAACGTTCCTTCTTTAAGTGACTAGCAACCGTTACCTCCCCGGCAACGGCGCCATTTGATTAGCCATAACTTGTAGTCGGGTTGACCAATTCAAGAATTTATCGAACCACAGGGAGGTCGATGCTAGCACTTAAGCGATATCACGTTTATCACGATTTTATAGAAACGAATCATAGATGGATGGTTGAGTAAACAAGTAATTAAATGCAAATAAATGAAAGTAGACAAGATGATGATGGAAAGTGGTTTACCAAATTGATTAAAAGTGAGATTAACAACAATCAAGAAGTGGAAATTCTAGGAATTATGCATCAAATTCATATGTGTCATGGATTGAAGACTAAGGGCCAACACTAAGATCACCTAAACTCCCTCTCGGAATGAATAGGATATGAATATCAAATAGCTCAATGAATTGGTTCTCACTTAAACAATTCCAACTAGGTACTAAGCTTAAATGAGAGTCCCTTCACACAATTAATCAATCTCTCGATCAAACCAATCACATGTCCTACCAAAGGGTTCTAAACTATGAAGGACTTCTCAATCTCTTCACAATCTATAATGCACATGAAGTGTTTGATGAAATGATTCACTTAATTATCCTAAGCATATAATTGATTTCTCAATCTAATCACATATCTAGAACAAATAAACACACAAATCATCAATACAATTCAAGCAATTAATAATCAATGGTAGAAAATCATAGATCCAATCAACATATGAATTAAAATACACAAATCCCCAAAATTATCCAACAACTCTCATGTTGCTAATCTCACAAGGGAGATTAGCCTATCATATTAACAAGGAAATTAACATAAACATTAAGATCCTTCAAAAACATGATGAAACTATGAGGTTTAATACAAGAAATGAATTGAAACTCCCTCGATGTCACTTCAATGGTGGTTTCTTTCCTTCCCTTGTTATCTTCCTCTCTTCCTTGCTTCTTTTCTTCAATTTGATGATGATTTTGATGGTTGGATGATTGTAGATCCAAAGGATGGTGAATGGATGAAGATGATGGTGTAAAATGGAGAAAATGGTGTGTGAGGTGTGTGGGGAAGGTGGAATTTCGGATCTCCTTTCAAAGTGTTGAAATGGGGTCTATTTATACCCCATGTGGGCCTTCTAGAAGATTCTGATTTTTTAGCAGGAATTACACCTACACGGCTCGAGCTCTGCACACGGCCACAGGGGTGGCCGTGTTGTGTAATCTGGTGTCCGCACACGGCTTCTAGGACAGGGCCGTGCGCGGTACATGGCCCGTGTTCTGCGCTCGACCCGTGCTCTGCGCTCGGCCACAGGGGTGGCCGAGTTGGTGTTTCTGGCGACATCACACGGCCTCATGCACAGGCCCGTGTGCGGAACTCGAGGCGTGTTCAAGACACGACCCGTGTTCCTGCACACGGCCAGCCGTGTTGTGCAGCTTCTTCTCCTCTTTCACTAATTCGGCTCGTTCTTCCTCGTTTCAACTCCGAATTGAGATCCGCTTTTTCCTACATCTTCCTTATCATATTTAGCATCAAATAAAAAGTGAAAATAGTAGGTTTAAGCTCATTTACACACATTTCCATGAAAACACAAAACACAACCAAATAACACATAAAATACGGATAAAATAATACGAAAACACATATAAAAAGACACTAAAATCTAGGTGAAAATATCACTCATCACCACTCGACCAAGAAATTTTGGTCGAGCGACGGTCGAGGGCGTGAAATTTTTGGATCCATGAACATGTATGCAGCTAGACCTCGCTCGACCAAAGCCAATCCCACTCGACCAAGACTATTCTGGTCTAGCGGGGACACATAATCCTATTTTTGGTAATTTCGAACCTCCAGTAGCATGTATTTTCATGTTTTCCAAGAAAAAAGTCTATCCATTGTCTATAAGGAGAGCTTACAAGTATAAAAGGGGATGTAGATCACACTAAGAGAGTACCACTGCAACACAATTATCCTACACCCCATAAGGGGGGATCACCCCCTACCATCATCCACACCGTTTCCTCCATCCATCCATAACTGTGAAGATTCGTCTGTTGAATCAAGAGGAGAACCAATAGGAGGAATCAAGATGGAGAAGGACGCGACGACTCCCGTATCTAGGATTTTATTTGTTTCCTAATTTATCTTGTGATTTTTCAGACTATGGGTAAGATCTATCCAACACCTATGATTGTTCTTCGCAATATCATGGGCTAGAACAGTTTTGGTAGATCTAGTGTCTTGAAGATTTTATGAATTAATTAAACTCTCTTATGTGTCCTCCGTACAAAACTATTTGTGAATTTATTTTATAAATGATTATGATTTCTTAATCCATATTCACGATCATTTTGTGCATCTTCAATTGGTATACAGAATTTGAATATATATCTTGGTTGTAGATTGAGTGCGTTCACCGCTGAACAAGATTCCATGTTATGATTCTAAGTGAGAGTACTCCAAAGCTTCATTAGAACTATCATATATGAATGTTTATTAATTGAATTAAATTTAGGTTAGTAAGCAGGATAAAAAGGGTAATTTTATATTACCTGTATAGAGAGATCATATCGGGTTAGATTCCAGACGTGGGAAATAATTGATGCTGATAGTACCTAGAAAGGAGGGTGAAATTACATCTCTTGCTCTGAGGTTGTTCTCACGAGTTATACGCATATTTACTTGTGTCTATAGAGTAGATTTGCATGATTTAGTGATGCGTCCATAGTCCATAAGGCAGAGTCGTCCTGCACTTGAGAGGGAAGTTAAGTAGTAAACTGGATTACCTTAAAGCTACCTATTCAACATTATTGAGATACTTTCGTATTCTTCCAGTGTTATTTTATTTTAATTTTTATATAATTTTCAGCATATTAATTATTAGATTAAAATCCTCAATCTTTATTATCACTTGTCTTAATTAATTTAGTTAATAATTTAATTAATAATACACCGTCCTTTGGGTTAGATATTTAACTTGTTCGCTTGCTAAGCTGTAATTGATATCATTAATACTTTGGATTAATTTTGCATGCAAATAAAATGCTCATCAATGATATTCCTTAAATTGGTGCCCATTAACTTTGAAACTCCTTTTAGAATTTATGTTTCTTATCTCAACTGCACCATGAGAATAAACATTAGTCACAATAAATGGACCAATCCTTCGAGAATGCAACTTACTAGGAATTTAAGCTTTGAGTGATAAAGTAAAACTAAAATTAATTTAAGCCAAACGCCAAAATTTTTTCTTGAGATTCTTGCATCATGAAATGCCTTTGTTTTAGCCTTATAAATCACTGAATTTTCATAGGCCTCATTCCGCAATTCCTCCAACTCTTGCAATTAGAGTTTTCTTTATACTCCGACTTTCTCTTGATCCATGTTGCACTTTTGGATTGCCCACCAAGCCTTGTGTTGAAGCTCCATAGGTAAGAAGCATGGCTTTCCATACGCGATTCGATACGGGGACATACCAATCAGTGTTTTATATGCTGTTCGATAAGCCTATAGTGCATCTTCCAATTGTGAGCTCCAATCTTTCCTAGATGGATTAACTGTCTTATCTAAAATCCTCTTGATCTCGCGGTTGGATGCCTCCGCCTGGCCCCTGGTTTGAAGGTGGTAGGGTGTGGAGGTTTTTATGAAATACTGAATACTTGTGCAGAAGTGCTTCCACCGTTCGATTGCAAAAATGTGTACCCTTGTCACTGATGATGGCTCGAGGAATTCCAAACCTATAAAATATGTTAGATCGAAGGAAACCTTCAACCTCTTTAGAATCATTAGTTCGGGTGGCCTTTGCTTCCACCTACTTTGACCCATAATCAACAGCAAGTACTATGTAGGTGAAGCCAAACGAAGAAGGAAAAGGTCCCATAAAATCCATCCCCACACATCTATGATCTCATAAACGATTATAGGGTTTTGGGACATTTCATTTTATTGAGAAAATATTTCCTACACGCCGACATCTATCACAAAACTTGCAAAATTCATAAGCATCCTTAAATAGTGTCGGCCAATAAAGTTCACACTCAAGCACTTTGAAAGCAGTACTTCTAAAACCCAAATGACCACCACATGCATAACTATGACAAAAGGTGAGTATTGAATTAAATTCAATATCCGGAACGAACCTTTTTATCACTTGACCGGAACAACATTTCCACAAATACAGATCATCCCACATGTAGTAGAGAAAAAAACCACAGCTAAGAGTTCTTTATCCGTAGTGGAGTAGTTGGCTTGAGTGTTATGCACGATTTTTAAAGCATAGTAGATAGCATGTTCAGCCTTGTCCACTCGTTGCCCCAACACTACTCCTATGACATAGTCTGTGATGAGTGATATTTTCACCTAGATTTTAGTGTCTTTTTATATGCGGATCTCAATTCGGAGTTGAAACGAAGGAGAACGAGCCAAAACAGTGAAGAAAAACAGGAGCCAGCACCAACACGGGCCGTGTAGCCAACACGGCCCTGTAAGAGATGGCCGTGCGGCGACACCAGTTTGTTCAACATGGGCACCTTAAGGCCGTGTCCAGTCACACGAGTCGTGTTGGCAGCACGAGCCGTGTCATAAACACGGCCCTGTAAGCAGAGGCCGTGTGCCGACATCAGAAGACACAACACGACCACCTTATGGCCGTGTTACCGAGCACGACTCGTGCTGTGTAAATTCCTGGAAAAAAATCAGAATCCTTCTAGAAACCTCCCAAGGGGTATAAATACCCAATACTTCAATATGTGAGAGGAGATCCGAAATTCCACCTTCCCCACACACATCACACACAATTCTCTCCATTTTACACCATCATCTTCATCCATTCACCATCCATTAGATCTACAATCATCCAACCATCAAAATCATCATCCAATTGAAGAAAAGAAGCAAGGAAGAGAGGAAGATTGCAAGGAAAGGAAGAAGATCACCATTGAAGTGACATCAAGGGAGTTTTCATCCATACTTTGTAGTTCAACCTCATAGTTTTATCATGTTTTTGAAGGATCTTAATGTCTATGTTAATTTCCTTGTTAATATGGTAGGCTAATCTCCCTTGTGAGATTAGCAACATGAGAGTTGTTGGATAATTTTGGGGATTTGTGTATTTTAATTCATATGTTAATTGGATCTATGATTTTCTACCATTGATTATTAATTGCTTGATTTGTATTGATGATTTGTCTGTTTAGTTGTTCTAAATATGTGATTAGATTGAGAAATCAATTATATGCTTAGGATAATTGAGTGAATCATTTCATCAAACACTTCATGTGCATTATAGATTGTGAAGAGATTGAGAAGTCCTTCATAGTTTAGAACCCTTTGGTAGGACATGTGATTGGTTTGATCGAGAGATTGATTAATTGTGTAAAGGGACTCTCATTTAAGCTTAGTACCTTGTTGGAATTGTTTAAGTGAGAACCAATCCATTGAGTTATTTGATATTCATATCATATCCATCTCGAGAGGGAGTGTAGGTGATTTTAGTGTTGGCCCTTAGTCTACAATTCATGATACATATGAATTTGATACATAATTCCTAGAATTTCCACTTCTTGATTGTTGTTAATCTCACTTTTAATCAATTTGGTAAACCACTTTCCATCATCATCTTGTTCGTTGATCATTGCTTGCATTTGATTACTTGTCATTTATTTGTTTACAACCAATCCCATTGATGATTCGTGTCTATAAAATTACAACAAACGTGAGATCGCTTAAGCACTAGTGCCTACCTCCCTTGGGTTCGATAATTTCTTGAATTGGTCATTCTCCACTAAATTATGGCTAATCAACATAGTCACTAGCATCACACATTATTTCAAAATGCAAGCTCCAATCCTGCAGCTGAATTATAGGTCGTGTGGTTAGCAACTCCTTCAACTTATCAAAAGCTTCCTTGCAAGAATTATTCACCTCAAATTTCACATCTTTTTGCAATAAATCACAAAAGGGCTTGGTTACCTTTGAAAAGTCCTTGATAAATCTTCTATAGAAACTTGTATGTCCTAGAAAAGAATGAACTTCCCGCACGGATGTGGGGTAAGAAAATGCATATATAAGGTTTATCTTAGACTTACCAACTTCAATCCCATTCTTTGAAATAACATGACCTAAAACAATGCCTTGTTCGACCATAAAGTGACACTTTTTCCAATTCAAAATAAATTTTGTTTCTACACATCTTTTTAGGATCAATTCAAGATTTCCAAGGCAACTACTAAAAGATTCTCCATAGACATTGAAATCGTCCATAAAGACTTCTATTATATTACCCACAAATTCAGAAAAAATGCTTACCATAACCTTTGAAATGTGGCAGGTGTGTTGCAAAGCCTGAAAGGTAACTGACGACATGCAAAAGTCCCAAAGGGGCATGTGAAGGTTGTTTTCTTTGGATCTTCGGGAGCAATTGCAATCTAAAAATAACCATAGAAACCGTCACGAAAACAATAGTAAGAATAACCTGCAAGCTTTTCAAATATTTGATCAATAAAGGGTAAAGGAAAATGATCATTTCTTGTCATGTTATTGAGCTTGCCGTAGTCCATGCACACTCTTCAACTCGTTTGCAAACGTGTCGGAACCATTTCACCCTTGTCATTCTCAACCACAGGCACTCTTGATTTCTTTGGCACCACTTGTGTTTGACTGACCCACTTACTATCTGATATGAGATAAATGATCCCCAAACACAGAAGTTTCAACACTTTCTTCTTTACCACCTTCATCATGGGCGGATTCAACTGGCGCTGAGCTTCTTGAGACGGCTTCGTATTATCCTAAAGCAGAATACGGTGCATCCAAATTGTGGGACTAATACCCATTAAATCTGCTACCGTCCATCAAATAGCAGTCTTATGCCTCTTCAACACATCAATCAACAAGTTTTCTTGCTCGTTCGTCAGCTTGGATGAAATGATCACCGGTAAAGTAGAATTCAGCCCTAAGTATACGTACTTCAAGTGTTCAGGAAGTGCCTTTAACTCCAGCTTTAGTGCCTGCACTATAGATGGAAGAATTTTTGGATAAATGTCAGGCAATTTAATAGAAGCTACATCTAAGGTGCTTGGTCTCTGAGAAAAACTGTGCAAAGCATTGACATAGTGATTCAGCTCTTCATTATCCCATTTTTCAGCATCCTCCTTCATGATTCCATGTTTAATGAATGTATCTAATGCATCCCTATTAGTGAGTTCGAAATGTTCCTGGACAATAGGCTCAATAGTATCACAACAGAAAGTAGGTTAGCATTGTCAGAGTATTTCATAGCATCATATATGTTGAATTTAATGATCTGCCCATCAAATTCCATCGTGAGAGTACCTTCACTCACATCTATCTTAGTGCGAGAAGTGTTAAGGAACTGTCTCTCCAACAAAATTGGAGTGGAATTCGATGGGTGTTCATTCATTTCTAACATATAAAATCAGCAGGGAATAAGAGTTTGTCTACCTGAACAAGAACATCCTCAATGACTCCTTCTGGGTATGCCTGGCTTCGATCAGCAAGCTGGATCACAACTCTGGTCTTTTTCAACTCTCCCACACTCAACTTCTCAAACACTGATCGATGCATTACATTAATGGAAGCTCCAAGGCCCAACATGGCTCTTTCTACCTTAAAATTCCTAATCTTACTAGGAACCACAAACGTGCCAGGATCCATGCACTTCTGAGGTAACGTTTGTTGGAAGACAGCTTAAACGTTTTCTCCCATCAACACTTTTTCATATCCCCCTTCAACTTCTTTTTATTGGTGCACAACTCCTTCAAGAATTTGGCATATCTCGAAATCTACTTAATCGCCTCAATGAGAGGTAAATTGATCTCTACTTTCTGAAACACCTCAAGTATTTACTTATCCTTATCAATGGTGTCCGGATTCCTCATCCTGCTTGGAAAAGGCAAATGGTTATCATTAAAAGGAACAGGGTCAGAAATTTTAAACAGATTTTTTTCAAACTTTCTGATACTGAAGGGTTCAGTATTAGTGTTATGTTTCTGCATATCAGATTTTTCCTCCTCGAACTGATTGGTCTTATCATCCACTGTTCCAGCAGGTTCTACTTCATCTTCTTTCACAGCTTAGTCAGGCTTTTTGGGTGGTACAACCTCTTCCAACTGTTTTCCACTTCACAGTGTAATGGTGCTTACATTCTTAGGATTAACCTCCATTTGTGAAGGCAACTTTCCACTGTTTTGAGCCTACATCTGGCCTACAGTTGTGGCCAATTGACTCATTTGATTTTCCAAGTTTTGGATGGATGACTGAGTAGACACTTGGAATTTTAGATTGTTGGCAGCCATCTCTTTCAATATTTCCTCAAATGAAGCTCCGGATCTTGCCCTACTTTGTTGGCGATTTCCACCATCTTGAGGGCGATCTTGCTGCTTATTCACCACTCTCTGCTCTTGAAACTATTGTTGCCCCCTATTTCCTCCTTGTCCACTACCTTACCTAAGATTAGGATGATCTTTCCAACCCTGATTGTAGGTTTGAGAGAAGGGATCATAAGGTTGCCCCACGACGTTTACTTGTTCCTCGCTAGGTACAACCCTGTAATCAAGAGTGGAATAATCATAAGTTAAGCAATTTTGACAAGATGGAGGGTTTATCCCTCTTCCTTTAGCAAGATTCTCCATAGCAACTGTCAACTTATTCAAAGTCTCCTCCATCTTAGAATCATGGACCTCCTTTACTTCTTTAAGTGATGGATCACGGGTGCCAAATTGTTGGGTGTTGGCAGCCATGCTAGTAATCAAGTCTCTAGCAGTAGTAGGTGTTTTCATCATAAAAGCTCCTCCGCTAGCCGCATCAAGAATGTTTCGATCTATGATTGACAACCCTTCATAGAAGTATTGCAATAGCAATTGGCGTTTATTTGATGTTGGGGACATGCTGATGTGAGACCTTTAAACCTCTCCCAATACTCATGTAAACTCTCCCCTTGCATCTAACAAGCCCCAGATATCTCCTTGCGTAAGACAACAACCCTAGTGGCCAGAAAGTAAGTTTGGAGAAAAATTTCTCCATTTCAGCCCACGTATCAATCGATCCAGGAGGGAGATAATACAACCAATCCTTTGCCATGTCTTTCAACGCAAAGGGGAATGCCCTAAGCTTGATTTGTTCTTCCATCACTCTGGTTGGTTTCATGCTTGTGCATACAACCACGAACTCCTTAAAGAACTTACGTGGAATTTCACCTAAAAGACCATGAAAAGTAGGAAGTAAGTGAATCAATCTCGATTTCAATTCAAATGTAGTATTATCATTAATCGTAGGAAGGTTAATGCATAGTGGCTGATGGACTATGTCCGAATTTGCCAATTCATTTAAAGTTTTTTCTGTATTTACAGCCATGTTTTCCTCTCCCGACTCAGAATCTACGGTATCTTCCTCCTCTAAATCAAAAAATTCAAAATTCTCCTCTCCAAGATGAAGTGGATCAGCTGCAAGTTCGAGTTCAGTAAGGTCAGAGGACGAACTTGTTTCCTTCTTCTTTCGGGACTCCTTTCTCAACTTCAGAGCAGTTCTCTCGATTTTAGTATGTATTCAACCTATTTTGGACCAAAAGAATGAGTGATCATTCAAAGAAATGAAAGATAATTGAGTTGGTTTTCCAATGAAACAAACGGTGTATGAATTAGAGCATTGTATAGAAAGTTATGCCATAAATTCCAAATTGTGGCAGATTCACCCAATTTGTGCTAAAACATAAAGAATGTTTTGAGAATCTAGCATCTAAAGTATAATGAACCCAAATTAATATTCATGACTAAGGAGTCTCCAAATTGGAGAGTTTGAAAAACATGCCAAAAGTCAAACTCTAATCTAATCATAACATAGTTCATGGTTCTATAAATTGGATGGATTTGAAAGAACGAAAATGTCACGACCCACTTTTCATAACTTATAATTATCATAAACATCATAAAATTTGCACATATTTTTTTTTCCTCACATAATATATATTATCCAAACGACCATACCAGTTCAACATACACAACTGGTTTCTGATACCACTTCAATTCACACAAATAGTTGACAATATTTTTTTTTATTACATAATAAAATATCAGCGGAAACAAAATAAACACACGGTCTAGCCCAACAGGTCGTCATCTATGTACATCCACTCGAAACCTTGTAGGAGCTCCACAGCTTTCACAGTACACCACCCACATACTCAAATATTATCAGGCTCACCTACAATGCATAAACTAGTGAGACAAAAATCTCAGTAAGTAGAAATCATGCATGACAATGCATGAAAATGCACTTATTTCCTAATCTACTAATTTGTCTCTTTTATTTAGAAAACTGTTCACGTTGCGGGATCCCCACGACACACTTATGATATGCACCCCAAATGAGCTCAATGGGGACGATTTTTCCGAACCCCGACAATAGTGACGAGAACGATTTTTCCGAACTCTGACAAAGTGGTGGGGACGATTTTTCCGAACCCCTGACAAAAATGTCGGGAACGATTTTTCCGAACCCTGACAGAGATGCATATATAGTGGTCGCACACACCATTAGTATCTTATTAATTTTTTTAGGGAAAACATTTTTCATGATATGCATGGTATGCAACCAGTGCAATTAAATATACATCATAAATCATTTATGACATCAATATCAACATTTAATTATAAATAAAATAACAACTTAATTTAATTCACACAAATCCACTTCACCTTGGATCACACGGATCTCTTATAATAACAACATCATCTTGGATCACACAGATCCTTATAACCATCATCTTCTCAAGTCATGCGGATATATTTTTAATAGTTCCCAATCACACAGATATATATATAATACAATAATATTATTTCAAATTACATAAATCCACAACTTTTATAATCAATTAATCCCAAATAATTCATAACATAATTAAACTAATCACAAATAATTCACAACATAATTATCACATATTAATCACAAATAATTTACACACAACATATTTATGCATTGTAGTTGGACTTCTACTTACTTGAATTCCGACAATTATAGACCTGTGAAGATCCGTAACTAATTCCTTCCTTCCCGTTCCAACACACTTCTTTCCTCAAAATTTTTTTTTTCTCTCTGCTGATTAATTGGAGTGTGTGAGGTGATGAAATCCTCAACACCCCATATATATATATACACGAATTTTTTTTTTTATTAAAAACCAAAATTACGGTTGTGCAGCCATTTCAACTTTCAAATTTCAAAGTTTGCTGCTAGCAGCCATTTCAACTTTCAAATTGCAGCCACAAATTTTGACTTTCTTTTTTTTTTTTTTTTTTATATTATATATTATATAATTATTATTATAATAAAAATACGTGTGATACTTAATAATTAAGAAAAGTGTATTTATACACATAAAATAATTTACTCATATATCCAAATTAATACACGAAAATATTTATGCACACATATATTTACATATTGTCACCATTATTATCACAGATGTCTCAAATAAAATGTAAAGATAAATAAAATTTAGAAATAATTGTCACATAACTATAAAATACACATAATACAAATTAAATTATATAAACACACTAGTAGTGAGAAACTTGGGTATTACATTCTTCCCTTCTTATAAAAATTTCGTCCTCGAAATTTACTTACCTGAAGAGGTCTGGATATTTAGCCATCATCTCATCCTCTCTTTCCCAAGTAGCCTCTTCAACTATTTGGTTCCTCCATAATACTTTTACTAATGGTATTTCTTTATTTCTGAGTTTCTTCACGTCTCGCCACAAGATCTCAACTGGTACTTCCTCATAACTCAAATCTTCTTTCAACTCAACTGGTTCCTGCCTGAGAACATGAGATGGATTTGGAACATACTTCCTCAACATAGACACATGAAACACGTCATGTACTCTAGACATTGATGCTGGTAACTCCAACTTATAGGCAACACTGCCAACTCTCTCAATGATAGTGAACGGACCAACATATCTTGGACTGAGTTTTCCTTTCCTTCCAAATCGCATTATCCCCTTCATTGGAGATACTTTCAGAAATACCTGATCACCCACTTCAAATTTCAATTCTCTCCTCCGTTTGTCTGCATAACTCTTTTGCCGATCTTGAGCAACCTTCATCTTCTCTCGTATACGAGTAACAACTTCTGACATTTCACGAATCAAGTCTGGACCCAAAAATTTCCTCTTTCCAACTTCATCCCAATATACTGGAGATCTACACTTTCTCCCATACAATGCTTCATATGGAGCCATCCCGATGGTAGACTGATAACTGTTATTGTATGAGAACTCTATCAAAGGCAAAAATTTACTCCACTGACCTTGAAAATCCAACACACACGCTCTGAGCATATCCTCCAAGATTTGTATTGTACGCTCTGATTGACCATCTGTCTGTGGATGGAATGCTGTGCTGAAAGATAATTGTGTCCCCAACGCCTTATGTAAACTCTTCCAGAAAGCAGACAAGAATCTCGTATCTCTGTCTGACACAATAGTAAGTGGTACTCCATGGAGTCTGACAATCTCTTGAATATACAGCTGTGCATAACGATCCATAGAATACGTAGAACAAATAGGAAGAAAATGAGCTGACTTAGTCAATCGATCTACGATAACCCAAATAGCATTGTGACCTTTCACCGTTTTCGGTAGTCCGATGACAAAATCCATAGTAATATTCTCCCACTTCCATTCTGGAATAAATAGAGGCTGCAAAGTTCCTGCTGGTCTCTGATGCTCGGCTTTGATTTGCTGACAAGTCAGACATTGCTCTACATATCGAGCAACGTCTCTCTTCATTCCTGGCCACCAATAATATGACTTCAAATCTCTATACATCTTAGTAGCTCCTGGATGTACAGAGTATGGTGTTGAATGAGCTTCCGCCATCACTTCTTTCCGAATGTCATCCACTTCAGGTAGACATAATCGACCTCCATAACGAATCACGACATCTTCTCCTAATTGGAAGTCAGAAGACTTTCCAGAGCTGATATCATTCTTTATCTTGTCAAACAACTTATCCTCCTGTTGGCTCTGTCGAATCTTATCCAACAAAGTTGGTCGAAGTGTCAGAGCTGCCATCCTTGCTTCCAACGATCCTTCCTGAATGATCTCCACACCCATCTTTTGCAAATCAAGCAACTCTGGTTTCTGATTTATGGTCATAGCAGCTACACTCTGTATTGCCTTTCGGCTCAATGCATCAGCAACCACATTGGCTTTTCCCGGATGATAATTGATAACACAGTCGTAATCCTTCACCAATTCCAACCATCTTCTTTGCCTCATGTTCAACTCTTTCTGAGTGAAAAAGTAATTCAAACTCTTATGATCAGTATAGATTTCACAACGTTCCCCATATAGATAATGCCTCCAAATCTTGAGTGCAAACACCACTGCAGCTAACTCTAAATCATGAGTTGGGTAATTCTTCTCATACTCTCTTAACTGTCTGGATGCATAAGCTATTACTTTCCCATTCTGCATCAATACACACCCAAGACCATTCTTTGAAGCATCACTATAAACCTTGAAGTTTCCTGTCTCCGTAGGAATAATTAAGATAGGTGCTGATGTCAATCGTTTCTTTAATTCTTGAAAACTTTGCTCACATGACTCCGTCCATGTGAACTTCATATTTTTCCTAGTCAACTGCGTTAATGGTGAAGCAATCTTGGAGAATCCTTCAACAAACCTTCGATAATATCCAGCCAATCCAAGAAAGCTACGAACTTCAGTGGGATTTGAGGGTTGTGGCCAATCATGGATTGCTTTAACTTTACTTGGATCTACCGAAATTCCTTCTCCCGATACCACGTGACCCAAGAAAACAACTCGATCCAACCAAAATTCACACTTTTTAAACTTCGCATACAATTGCTTCTCCTTCAAAATCTCTAACACCTTTCTTAAGTGTAGAGCATGATCCTCCTTATTCTTAGAGTAAATTAGAATATCATCGATAAACACAATCACAAATTTATCGAGAAATTCCTGAAATACTCTATTCATCAAATCCATAAATGCTGCCGGAGCATTTGTCAAACCGAACGACATCACCAAAAATTCATAATGCCCATACCTTGTACTAAATGCAGTCTTCGGAATATCCTCCTCCCTAATCTTCAACTGATGATACCCCGACCGCAAATCAATCTTAGAAAAGATAGATGCACCCTGTAACTGATCAAACAGATCATCAATGCGAGGCAATGGATATTTATTCTTCACCGTAACTTTATTGAGATCCCGATAATCAATACACATCCTCAATGTGCCATCCTTCTTTCGAACAAACAGAACTGGTGCTCCCCAAGGGGAGAAACTAGGTTGGATAAATCCTTTGTCTAGCAACTCTTGTAACTGTATCTTTAATTCCTTCAGTTCAGCTGGTGCCATTCTGTATGGAGCTTTAGATATAGGAGCAGTTCCTGGTTGTAACTCAATAACAAACTCTATTTCCCGGTCTGGTGGCAAACCTGGAAGATCATCTGGAAATACCTCCAGATATTCCCGAACTACTGGTACATTATCAAGAACTGGACATTGCTGCCCATCAACATTCATTACACTCACCAAATACCCCTCACAACCACTTTCCAACAACCGTTGTGCTTTTGTTGTTGATATCATAGGAATTTTAAAAATTTTCTTGATCCCAACAAAAGTGAACGGTTCTCCTTTCACTGGTTGAAAAGTGATACTCTTCTTCTGACAATCTATTGTAGCACCATATTTTGACAGCCAATCCATGTCCAATATGATATCATAATCATTCATACTTAAGACAATCAAATTAGCGAGGAGTTGTCTTCCTTCAATAGGAATAACACAACCTCGAAGAAGTTGATTAGTTTGCTTTGATTCACCAGAAGGTATTATCACCTCATAATTAGCTTCTATTAAGTTAGATGTTCCACCCAACTTCCTCACATACTCAGTGGATACAAATGAATGTGTTGCTCCAGAATCAAATAGCACATAGGTAGAAATGCCAAAAATAGAAAACTTACCAGCGACAACTGAGGGGTTCGCATCTGCCTCCTCCCGCGTCAAAGTATATACTCTTGCTGGAACTCTCACCGGTTGCCCTTGTTTCCCTTTCTTAGGACAAGTAATAGTCATATGTCCTTTCTCTCCACATGTGTAACATGTTCTCGGAGGCATGTGACACTCTCCACTATGTGGTCTAAAACAATTTGGACACATCGGTAGAGGCGGCGCCTGTGGCATTTTCCCTTGATCGAACCTGGGACGCTTGTTTGGTTCTCCTTGTCCTTGTCCTTGCTCCACTTGAAAATTTGATTTTGGCCTCTGAAATGGCATCGGCCTCTTATCATTTCTCCCAAACTGCTGCACCGGTTTCTGTTGAAATTGACGTCTGACAGCTTGCGCTTGTCTGATCCTCATCTCTGCTTGTTCAGCAATCTGGGCCCTTTCTGCCACTTGTGAGTATGTTGCTCCATGCAGTCCCGCCATACTCACATCTCTGAAAAGCTCAGGCCTTAAGCCTTCCACGAATCTTTCCACTTTTAATGCCTCCGTACTCACCATATGTTCTGCAAACCTTGACAACAGTTCAAACTTACGAAGGTAATCTGTGACTGTCATGCCACCTTGCCTCAACTGTATGAACTCGTTCATCTTCATGGCTCTCACTGGTGCGGTAAAGTACTTGTTTCTGAAAAGTTCCTTGAACCTTTCCCATGTTATATTCGTGGCATCCTCGATACTTTTAATCGTATCCCACCAGTGGCCTGCACTTCCTCGTAACATGAAAGAAGCACACAGCACTCTGTCCCCCTCTAGAATTCTACTGTATTGAAACATGTTTTCCACCGTGCGTAACCAATCCTCTGCATCTGTGGGGTCTGCTGCGTCCTCAAATATTGAAGGGTTCAGCTTTCTAAACCTTTCACAAACCATTTCCACACGTTCTACTTGACGTTGATTGTGATTAACATTAACCTCTGGTTGTCCACCCATATCTCTCTGTTGAATTAGTTGTTGTATCTGTTGGGACTGGCGCTCTACCAGTTCCATCAGGCGAGTAATCATCGCATCACTATTATTTCCTTCAGTAGGTGTTATTTGCTCAGCAACTCTATCACTTTCAGAACTTTCACCCATAATTCTTTCCATTTTGTCAACCAACTACAAGTCCTACACCACATGGCCAATATAATTTATAAAACACATAACAACACAGAAGGAAAATAATACTTACACGCAAAGCTGCTCTCCCAAGGAATGAGTTCATGTACATAGATAGTCTGCAGGACCCAAACCGTGCTCTGATACCACTCTGTCACGACCCACTTTTCATAACTTATAATTATCATAAACATCATAAAATTTGCACATATTTTTTTTTCCTCACATAATATATATTATCCAAACGACCATACCAGTTCAACATACACAACTGGTTTCTGATACCACTTCAATTCACACAAATAGTTGACAATATTTTTTTTTATTACATAATAAAATATCAGCGGAAACAAAATAAACACACGGTCTAGCCCAACAGGTCGTCATCTATGTACATCCACTCGAAACCTTGTAGGAGCTCCACAGCTTTCACAGTACACCACCCACATACTCAAATATTATCAGGCTCACCTACAATGCATAAACTAGTGAGACAAAAATCTCAGTAAGTAGAAATCATGCATGACAATGCATGAAAATGCACTTATTTCCTAATCTACTAATTTGTCTCTTTTATTTAGAAAACTGTTCACGTTGCGGGATCCCCACGACACACTTATGATATGCACCCCAAATGAGCTCAATGGGGACGATTTTTCCGAACCCCGACAATAGTGACGAGAACGATTTTTCCGAACTCTGACAAAGTGGTGGGGACGATTTTTCCGAACCCCTGACAAAAATGTCGGGAACGATTTTTCCGAACCCTGACAGAGATGCATATATAGTGGTCGCACACACCATTAGTATCTTATTAATTTTTTTAGGGAAAACATTTTCATGATATGCATGGTATGCAACCAGTGCAATTAAATATACATCATAAATCATTTATGACATCAATATCAACATTTAATTATAAATAAAATAACAACTTAATTTAATTCACACAAATCCACTTCACCTTGGATCACACGGATCTCTTATAATAACAACATCATCTTGGATCACACAGATCCTTATAACCATCATCTTCTCAAGTCATGCGGATATATTTTTAATAGTTCCCAATCACACAGATATATATATAATACAATAATATTATTTCAAATTACATAAATCCACAACTTTTATAATCAATTAATCCCAAATAATTCATAACATAATTAAACTAATCACAAATAATTCACAACATAATTATCACATATTAATCACAAATAATTTACACACAACATATTTATGCATTGTAGTTGGACTTCTACTTACTTGAATTCCGACAATTATAGACCTGTGAAGATCCGTAACTAATTCCTTCCTTCCCGTTCCAACACACTTCTTTCCTCAAATTTTTTTTTTCTCTCTGCTGATTAATTGGAGTGTGTGAGGTGATGAAATCCTCAACACCCCATATATATATATACACGAATTTTTTTTTTTTTTTATTAAAAACCAAAATTACGGCTGTGCAGCCATTTCAACTTTCAAATTTCAAAGTTTGCTGCTAGCAGCCATTTCAACTTTCAAATTGCAGCCACAAATTTTGACTTTCTTTTTTTTTTTTTTTTTTTTTATATTATATATTATATAATTATTATTATAATAAAAATACGTGTGATACTTAATAATTAAGAAAAGTGTATTTATACACATAAAATAATTTACTCATATATCCAAATTAATACACGAAAATATTTATGCACACATATATTCACATATTGTCACCATTATTATCACAGATGTCTCAAA
Organism: Pogostemon cablin; assembly: GCA_023678885.1. Lineage (NCBI taxonomy): Eukaryota > Viridiplantae > Streptophyta > Magnoliopsida > Lamiales > Lamiaceae > Pogostemon > Pogostemon cablin. The sequence goes on along the minus strand of CM043001.1, from coordinate 16,440,419 downwards.
TAAAATGTAAAGATAAATAAAATTTAGAAATAATTGTCACATAATTATAAAATACACATAATACAAATTAAATTATATAAACACACTAGTAGTGAGAAACTTGGGTATTACAGAAAATTTGATGAATTTCAGTGCAAGGTTCTAAGTTGAAGGATTAAACTCACCATTGACCTTCCAATAAATGCTCTTGATGTTGGTCTTTGATAATAGGTATAACATTTATCGTCAGATATCTAAAAGAAAAGGCAGAAAATGCTAAAAGAATTATTTCATAGGCATAACAAAATCTAGCAGGCAAATCGATAATTGTGTCTTAATATATAAGAGTAACTTTTCTAATGCTCTCCCATATGGTGCTAAGACAGAGGCATTATATCCCATACTTTCAAGTTATAAGTTATAGATAACCAACTTCACAAAAAAATAAAATAAAATAATTAGAAATATAAAATTATAATGATGTAAATATTATGAGTGAAGAATAAAAATATCACACTACTTTAAAAATAAAATTATGGGCAATTTTATAGGCATATGTATCAACAACCTTAGCATATTGTTTCAAATGTAATTAATACTTCAAATTAACCACACATCACAACCCTATAGTATGTTGATTTCACATTATATAGATAAATTTTTTTGGTCGATTTTGTGACTTTTTCATTTACAAACTTCTGCACCTGTGCCTTAAACTCAAAGCAACTGTAGAGATTAATTAGGTCCATTTGGATTAATTTTGAAAACTGAAAATAATTTTTTGAAAAGGAATGCATACAGAACGAGGAACAATAAAGCTTCACATACTTCTATTTCATCTTCAGCAATTTCTTGGCAACCAAATGCAATACTGGGTTTTTAGCACATCACCACCCTTTTGAATGCAGAAACCAAGTGGAAAATATCGTCAACAAATCAATACTATAATTTAATCATGTTCCAAAATAGAGTGGTAGGCTTAATATTAAAAAAATTTTCTTTTCACTCTGCTTACCTAATTTCACTTTTACAAACCATTCGAATTACTTTAATTCCCCTTGAAAAATAATGAACCTTCCAGTCTTTAACCATTCACCTTTCTTGTATTTCTATTTCTAAAAATAAAAATACAAAAATACCCCTAATATGGAATACCAAGAACACAGGCATAATTTTTCCATTGTTTAACTTGGAAAATAAAGAAACAACCCTAGAGCTTTGAAAATAACACTGAACATTCATCATCATAGGAAATACTCACTATCCTCTTATAAAAGAATAAGTACATACCAGAGCAAAATAGGAGTCTTTCCAAGTCAATATGTAAATCATATGGAGTATAGCAATTCAACAAAAAATCACTAAAAATTTTAGTAACCTGAATATGATATTCTGAGACCGCATAATACTCAGCTTAATTAGAAAGAAAAATTGGTGTTGAAGAAATTACAGTTTCACATTGTAGAATAATTGAAAATTAGAGTGATTAATTTGTAATAGGAATAAAGTTAATGGTTTTTTTTTCAATTAATCCATAAGAAAATTAAGAGAGACCTTTTAGCGGGAGGACTGAAAGGCCAGAAAACCATTATGATAAACTTTTTGCTTCTATTAGACGTGATTTGTACATGTTGCAGGCCACTGCCCACCCGTTAACCAAAACGTGAAATTAAGAATAAGGAAAAAAGAATCAAAGAAAGACAATATATATTATCATTTTTTTTTCACTTAGCATGGAGCAAAAACCAATTAATCATGACAATAAATGTGAAAAAAATAAAAAAAAACTTCTTATATAAGAAATGAGAATGTGGCATCACAAAGTTACCAGCTGGCCATATACATGAAATATGAATATTTTTTATATCAATCATATATGAGATTTCAATATTGAAACCTCTATATGAATATAAATGTGAAATGAACATTAATTGTCATAAACAATTCAACAAACACATTATGTGCGTAAAATTACTTTTGTTAGAATTTTTATTGCCTTCACTGTACGCTTGTTGCCATAAATGTATCAAGTACTTCATAATATATAATACAATGTATTGCCTTACTGCCTTCACTGTTCATCGTCTCTTTCTTACATCCATTCACAACAGTGTTAGGTTATAGCGACAACTTTTATTAACATGAAATAACTTATTTGCATTCATCATAAGTTAATTGATTAATCTGCAATAAATAAAAAGAAACTATGAACAATAAAACATAAATTATAACTTAGGAACACTTGTTTAAACTAAGCTAAAAAACACACTTAAAAGTGTTTTCTTGATTTTGCTAACTCGATGTCATGCAGAAACTAAAAGAAATTAAATTTATGAAAAAAGTTTCAACACATTTAATCAATTTCATAAATACCATACTTGCTACAAAAGCAACACAAGAAGATCTTGAACATTTCTTTTATTCTTGAAAAATGTATGTTAACAATGCAGCACCACCACTACCAAGCGAGAGGCCAAAATCTGCGATCAAATAGAGACCTAGATAACAAAAATGCGTACAAATATATAAATAATATAAGAGACTGTGAAGAAATTAACAACTCTCACCTTCAAATAAAAACCCAATATACGCAATTAACTTTGTTATCCATCAGGCAACATGAATCATTCCACAATTAATATTTAGCATTAACTTTTAATCATAAAAAATATTTACTAAATAAAAAAATTATTTAAAAAAAAATCTATACGACCAAATGAATAAAATCAGCAGGAGTAAGTCCAAATGCAATATATTTAATTTTTTATGCAAAAACATTTGGTGCTTCTTGTCAGTTCTCCTTCCCTAATAGTTTTTTCATGCATCAAGAATAATATTTGCTATCAAATAAACATGGGCCCACATTTATAATACACTAATCACATTTATAATACACTAATCATGTTAGGAGGTTATCACTGGAGGCTTGTAGTTGCATGTTCTATTATTTTATACCTTTTCATAAATAATTTTATAATACAACTTAATTATTATGTTTCATTATTTCAATATACAAACATGAAAAAGTGGAACCAAATAAATTCCAAGAAATTGCATAACATAAAGGAAAAAATAATTACATATGCATTATTTTTAATAGTTTTTTAGTGCTTGCAAGTTAGACAAAATGACTCAAAAAAATACCTTATATTTGTTGGTGTTCGATCATTTTGTTAACGTGAACCGTTCGGGTTCCATGCGATTCTATATCAGCGAAAGCAAGAATATAAAATCAAATTACCTTTCACCAGGGTATGTTGAAGAAGAACCGCTTCGCAGAACGACCTTTCCGATCTTCTACTATATTCCCAACTCTAGTTTTGACATCGTGTGGGCGACGATCTTTAAGACACTCTCAATTTGTTTCCTCCCTTCTTTATCACGTGTAAGTGCCAATAGATTAGGGTTTCGGAGAGGTGAGATGACTTATTTATGGGATACAATAGGGATTAGGAGGAGAAATTAGAGTTGGGCATCCATTGGACTTAAGTAATCAAGTTTAGCCCAAAACTTATACTTAATTCCAATTATAATAATACAGTCCACTAAAGTATTATTATTGCACTGCCACTCTAATCCTATATTACATTATGAGCTCATTCTTATTATGAGCCCGTTAGTCTTCCCGTGTTTAAGATATACAAAGCCCATTAATTAATTAAGTTATTAACAACTCCATTAATTAATATCTCATCCGAGAGTAGTACCACTCAACCTTGTTATCATGCCGGAATAAATTCACTTGAAGGGTTTACATGATTATCTTTATGAAATCCTCAAGGGGACATTATCAGCCTATTTAATAGGACATAAATTCCTTCTACGATCAACAACACATCATAGAGACAGCACTATCTCCCAACTCACCGAGTTTGTTGATTTAATAAATAAATCTCACCCATTGATGAATCAAAGACATAAATATTGGCTTACGTGTCGAGGTTATTGTATAGGGAATAAGAGTACGAACATCCATAATAACTGAGATCAAGTTCTCCTATATAGTCAGTATAAGTCGAACGATCTCAAGCGGTCCTGCTTAATATACACAAAGTGTACTAATATAATTTTATAGTCAAGACAAACTAATATCAAATCATACTACAACCATCCCGATAGATTGTCCCCGTCTATCTCGGTTGTGAGCATCTATATATACTCCCTCCGTCCCTTGGTAAGAGTCTCATTTGCTTTTGGGCACGTGGATTAAGGAGTATTATTATTTAATGTGTAGTGGGTAGTTGTATTAGTGGGTATGTGGGCCCCATGTTTTAATTGTATTAGTGGGTGTGGGTGGGTCCCATGTGTCCAAAAAAGGAAATGGGATCCTTTGGGTGGGACAACCAAAATGGTAAAATGGGACTCTTACCTAGGGACGGAGGGAGTACTTTATAAGGAGCCGACAATATAATCTTCCGTGCGATGCCGCACACCATATTATCTATAGTATAAAGTAAGCAGACTTTTGCAATAACATATAAGTAAATTATAATATGCAAAACGTTTGATCATATGATTCTCATTTCAAATTTATTGTTAAAACATTGTTCATACAAATAGCTAGACCTTTAGTATATAATCCCAACAATATTAGAGTTATAATATCTTCCCACGTGATCAAAAGGGTAGGGTGCATGAAAGACACCATCACTGCAAACTGGTGAGTCATGAATATTAGTAGCTCAATTTCATTCTTAATCAGAATTGCTTATATTATTTTTAATAACTTATATCAATCAAGCATTGAATAGATGATATATTATAAAAAGGAAAAAGAAAAGAATACAGAAATAAGACAATAGAAAGTATGATCAAGAAATGATCATAATAAGAGCCAAACGGGTGGCTGTAAAAATAAGAGAGGCAAACAGGTGGTCTCGTAAAAGAAAACTATTAGCTCTACTCATTTAATTTAATCTATAATCTGCAATATAGGGGCTATAGATACGAGGAATAGTTGGTGCAAGCAAATCCAACAGTGAGTGAGATGCATAGGATACTCAAGAATCAGAAGAAGATATACATTGAGCATGAACCATAACAAACATGGACTGGTGCTTGCAGCAGAACAGTAGGGGCTGATCTAGGGCAGAAGGTCCTTGCCATGATAGGGAACAGGCTTCGTAATCAGCAAACAGGCTCAAGTTGGCATGTAGGCCGTTGGAATAGAATTGCCACGCCGGAGTAAAAAAGCCCTTCTTCCTTCTAAGAAAACTACTTACACTAGTACGAGTGCCATAGCCAATCAAGCATTGAATAGTAATAGAAATCATGTACAAATAAACTTTTTACGAAGACAGTGAAATAGCTAATCATTGAATGGTGTACATAATTTTCAAATTCAAATTTTTTTAACATAGCAAATATCATATCATGTAGTTTCCATAGTAATCATTCATTAATGTCCAGCTCTCCAAATATGTTATGCATATAATGGGAAATCATAATTGAGTAATCTAATAATCAATTTTTTTAATTATTCTATCAACTCTATAATAAAATACAGATAATTTATATCAATAGTGGCCACCATTAAAAATGAAAAAATGCAACATGTAGAGACTAAACAATGCCTTCAAAAATTAGGACGATCTTAAAATTGATATCATTGATAACCAAATGTGCAAATTGAATGACTTTTTTCACCACAACCCGAAAGTAGTAATAAAATTCCACAGCCACCAACCCAAGCTAATGTTGAGATTACTTACCATTTAACATTAACATTAGATTTCTACAATAATGGAAAGGGGGATTGCATACCATGTAACATTATTAAAATTTAGTTACATAGTGATTTAATAATAGGAAGGAATGCAATTCTGATAAAAGATAAAAAAAACTACAAATTTGATTAACCATATTTGATGGTTGTTATTCTTCTTCACTTTCTCACATCCACAAAGCTTTAATTGGCAAGCTGAAAATACAACGACAACGAAAAACTATAGGCACCAAAATATCTATTATTAACCACTTGAAAATTCTAGCATACAACAAAATGCATAAAATGCGAATCCGCTCGATTTGCCTAAATCTCATTGCTAATCCTTGTAGAAGGAAAAATCATTGAAAGAAAGAGATTGTTATGAGGGTAAAATATTTTATTATACACATAGTTAAAGTAACAATGTGAATGATGCAAGCAAGATTATGTAGCCATGTACGTTTTAAAATGTGAATGACTAAGTTTCAAAATATAGAGCTTCAAGGCGTTCATGGGGTACATAAGGGCATCGACGTGGTCATTTGCACCAAAAGTTATGCACAATTTAGATAGTGAACTTCGATCTGGAAGTATTTTTGACAAATCGAGGTTGAGAAGACAGACTTCTTAAAGATAAAATGTGTAACTGCACAAATAAAAAAAAATTAATTACTTTCTTCGAAATCAATTAAAAAACCATGAATGTACACCTTTTAAAAAATTGATACTACCACCACTGGTAATGAATTACAAATACATCCTAAATAAAAAAATATATGTATTTACTTATTTAGAATAAACCAGAGGTAATATCACTTAGAACGAAATGTTCACGAACTAAAAAATTGATAATCAAATCAAATGAAATAATAAAGTAGAAAAGTAAATCAAAATGTTTTACATTATTCACGCTTATTCTGAACAACATTACATATTTACTTTGCTAATAGAATAGATAGATGATTAATAGACATGAATAATGACAGTAATAATTTAATTCTCATTCCCCTCAATATTGCAGTAGCCTAAGATGTACATAAAATACAATTAAAAGATAGAAACTTCAAATAGCTTGCACCAGAGTTCAATATTTATACATCCGATAAAAGCTCACACAATATGATTACATCTAAATTAAAATTTTTCAATGCATTACTCAATTTTATATAAACTCCACGTGTAGGAAAAAACCAAAATATACATATCTAAATAGAAATAACTCTTGACATTGGAATATCGATGTCCACTAATAACTTTTCCATATTAATCTTAAAATTATTTAGTTGTACTTTGAAGTAGAGAAGTTACATAGCATAAGTTTTCAATGCTAAAACAAAAGACACATATAAGAATTCATCACCACTGAGACAGTGGCGGCGGCGCAACGATTTTTCCTTTTATTACAAATGTCTCGTCATTCAATTACGGACGTAAAAAGGGGAATTCAGCAATGGACTTTTATAAAATCTTAGTGTTGGCAGTAGAGAAAAAATATATTCAAAATAAATCAAGAAAGCAATCATAGAAAAGACAAATACCAATTTTCGTAAGAGAGAAAATAAAAAAATCAACTAATTGAAAGAAAACCCTCCATCACCATGATTGTGTAAAATTGAAATTAAAATAGAAAAAATTAGAAGATGAATCAAGTGTTGAAAAAACCTCAAAGTGTGGCTTCGTAGATTCTTAAAATCAAACAAAGAGTGGGGATTTACATGCTTGAAGTAGTGAGGGTCATTCACCCATGGCTTCTACAAATGGAATTTTTCCCGCGCCACTCTCGAAGTAGAAGATGGCATCGAAAGTAGTGGAGGATGAGTCACCAATGCCGAAGGTTGCGATGTTGTTCTCGCATTCCAAGTTTGCCACGCATTCCTGCTGAAGAGAATAGATCCAATTGAAGGTAAAGAGTGAAATCAATCGCTGCTGTTGAGAGATCGAATGATCTAAGAATTGATATACTAACTCAAGCATATTTCACAAAACTCAAAATATTAGAGTGTGGGTGGAGAAAACTGTAATGCAGAAGTGAGATTACTATAAGAATAATTAGGATTCTGTGAGTAAGACGTAGAAGTGAATTAGTGGGAAAAGCATAGAATGAGAATATGGCAATAACCTCACACAATTAATTTATATGAAAAAATGGTAAGTTTGACTTAATTGTGCAGTAATTATGGTAATATTTATGTCATTAATGATAATTCAATTAATATAAAATTAGGGATTAGGGATTAAATCAAAAGATTAATTGTACAGTAATTATGTTAATATTTATGTCATTAATGATAATTTACTTAATATAAGATTAGGGATTAAAGAAAAGATAAGAGTCCTAAATAAGGGTAGAAATTCTGCCTTTAGAAATCGGTTTTAGAGCGGGAAACAGAAATGTCCCAATAGGTGTTATATATATATATATATATATGGCTAATACTACAGTGCATCTGCACCCACTTTCAGAAATGTATACTGATGCACGTTTTCTTTGCATACAAAATTAATCACCAAGTATTAAGGATATCAGTTGCAGCTTAAGCAAGCAACCAAGTGAAATATCGAACCCAAATGACAATGTATTATTAATTTAATTATTATATAAATTAATTAAGACGAAAGGCAATAAGATTTGAGGTTTGAATTATTAAACTACTAAACAATTAATTAAATAACAAATAAAGTAAATAACACTAGAAGAATACAAAAGTAGATCAAGTAGGAGAATAGGTAGCTCTAGGATAATCCAGTTTTACACATTAATTTTTCTTTCGTGTGTTGATGTCCGACTCTGCCTTGTTATTTATGGACGCATCACTAAACCATGTATATCTACTCTATAGACACAAGTAAACTTGCGTTTAACACGTGTGAATAAACTCAGAGCAAGAGATACAATTCTACCCCCTTTCTAGGTACTATCAGTATCAATAATTTTCCTGGCCAATTGGTACTCTAACCCGATATGATCTCCCTTTATAGGTACTATAAAATTATCCTCTTTATCCTACATAATAACCCAAATTCAATTCAATTAATAAGTATTCATCTATGATAATTCTAAGAAGCTTCAGAGTCCCCTCACTTAGAATCATAACATGGAATCCTGTTCATCGGTGAACGCACTCAATTTACAACAAAGATATATATTCAGACTCTATATACCAATTGAAGATGCAGAAAACGACCGTGAATATGGATTAAGAAAACACAATCATATATAAAATAAATCCACAAGTAGTGTTATACAGAGTTTACACACGAAAGATCAATTAATCCATAAAAATCTTCACAACCCTAGTTCTACCAAAAAGGCTAGCCCATGATGTTATGAAGAACAATCATGGGTGTTGGATAGATCTTACCCGGATATTTGGAAAATACAAGATAAATTAGAAAACGAAATAAACCCTAGATTTGGGAGTCGTCATGTCCTTCTCCGTCTTGAATTCTCCTCTTGGTTCTCCTCTTGAGTCCACAGACGAATCTTCAAAGTGATGGATGGATGGAGGAAAGATGTAGATGATGGTTGAGGGATGATCCCCCTTTGTGGAGTGTAGTATTGTTGTGGCCTCTCTCCAATTCGTATGATCTCTATAATATGATCTACACCCCTTTTATACTTGTAAGCTCTCCTTATAGGCCTTAGATGAGCTTTTACTTGAGACACATGCCAAATTTGGTAAAAGAAACCCGAAACTACCAAAAATAGAACCAGCGACATTTTGTTAGACTTGGCCTTCAGAAGTCGAGCAATGGTCGAGCAAGCTCTCTGTAAGTTTTTGGTCATTTTGCTCGACCAAACTTCATCTGCTCGACCAAGATGATTCTGGTCGAGCAAGATAATTCTGGTCGAGCAAGCATGCACCGTCTAACCGTTTCGCGCAGAACTTTCACATCCGACCTCTAATTTGAGTAATTCTTGCGATCACGTGATTTTCTCTTCCTTGCTTTGTATAAATATAAAGAACTCTCAGAAAATCCAACATTTTATTATGTAAGAGCTCCTCGAGTCAAAACCTCAGTGTAGAACTCGTCTTGCCACTCCAGTTACCATTTCTATCATCGAAGCTCAAACACACTCATCATTAAAGATTTGTCAATAATAAAATAAGTGAACTCTAAGAACGATTCAATTAACTATCTAATCGACTCCACACACTAGAAACACCACAGAACACTAGGCCAATTGCAAAAAAATAGATACATCAAAACCGATTAAAGTGTCAACATACCGCAAAAATCAACTCCCCTAGCAAACATTACAAAGAAAGATTATACTCTTGGTGCTTCAATGAGGTAATAACATCACACCCCCCAAACTTAGTAAAAACGTAAGTTGAAACTAAGTTTGCAAAGAGATGTAATTGCCGATTAGTAAGCACCTTAAATATAAAAATTTCTTACTCACACGAAAGAAATAAAGCAATAAAATGGAAGGGAAAGCCCCCAACAGTCGCTCATGTTTAACATTGAAGAGTCATGATGGTAGAGGACGGTCTTCTCGCATCCTCATCTTCAAATACTTTCTTTTCCTCTTCTTGTCTGCACTCAACACCTCACCTTTCTTAGTAACAAGTATATGATCCTCAGAATTTCTTACCTCCCATGACTGTCTAGACACCTCCTTGTCAATCCTCCACTCAAATTCAAAGTCATCTGTCCTATTAAAATCAAGATTAAACAAGTTAGAAATCACATCTATGCTCTTGCAAGATTGAATTTCCATGGGCATCTTCATTGCTTGATTAAGAGAGAAAACCACATCTTTAGTATCCATCTGCCGTCTAAGCTTCTCGGCTCTCAACTTCTTTGCTCTTTCCCACTTTTTTTCAACTATAAGCTCATTATTATGCTCTTGGGAAGGCTCTGGAGTGTTCTGAACAACGGGTGTAACATTCAGGGTTGAATTGAGTGTGAAACGGGACTGCTCAACCTCCGTTCGACTTGGGTAAGTTGGTCGAGCAACTTGTCCTTGGTCGAACGACATAGGTGATCGCGACCTATGCTCCTTCATGTGTTGCTCGACTTATGCTCGACTTAGGTGGTTCGGTCGAGCAACCTGGTCCAAGTCGAGCAAACCTTCCAATCAAGAGCTACCCGTGGCCAGGCGCTGCTCGACTTTCGCTCGACTTGGATAGTCTGATCTAGAAGAAAGGTGCTGGTCGAGCGGCAAACCTGAAAATAGAGTGTCGTGATTCTATTTTTTCGGAGCTTGCTCGACCTCAGCTCGACCATCAGGTCTGGTCGATCTGATGTGGTTTGGTTGAGCAACTCCCATACTTCCTCTCATCGAACCGTCGTACTGCATTTCGGACCTCAATGTGATGGCATTATTCTCTAATTTTTGTGTCAAGTTATTCACATTCGCGGTCATTTGCCCCATTATCAAAGTAAGATCCTTCAACTGCTTAGATAAATCTGCATGATCAACATTCATTCTAACTTCGATGTGGTCAACCCTTGCATCATTCTCAGAAATCTATCGATTGAAGGTATCTTCAACACTCTTCACTCCGTGCTACTTCATACTAGGCCCCCTTTATGTCAACTCTGTAATCTGCTTCTGCTGGGATTCTAGTAGCTTGTTGATGTTAGCTAGATTAGAGACGATATAATCATCCCTATTTGGCTTCACAACTTGATGTTCAACCTGAGCTACTTTACCAATTACATATGATCCTCTAACTCTTTTAGTAAGCCAATCAAGTGAATTTATAGAGATGTATTTGAATAACTTTTCTACTTCTATTGCTATTTTAGATAACAGCGGTGTACCTGATAATGTATCAATAAGAATACGCAACTCACAATCCAAACCATAGTAGAAGATACTTATGTATTGAGCCTTAGACATCCCATGTTGTGGGCACCTCCTGAGAATGTCTTTAAACCTATCCCACGCCTCATAAAATTTCTCACCCTGATTCATAACAAATTGGGTGATCTCTTGCTTCATTCTTAAGATCCTTGAGGGTGGCATGTTTCTATCCAAGAACTTCTGCTGCAGTTGGTCCCATGTAGTGCAATCCGTGGCATCAAGAGTCTCATACAAAACTTCTTCCCAATCAATCAAAGAGAACTTGAATAAGGCGATCCGCCTAGCATTGTCATTAGCTCCAGTACCCTTTAAAGTGTTTGCATAACCAAGGAATCTTTTGAGGCGCTGATATGGATCTTCAAAACAACCACCAGAAAAGGGATTCTTCTCTACCATGTTAATAAGAGCGGGATGTATCTCAAAATCATCATCTTCCCCTCTTGCTCCTATCAACCCCATGTTGCCAATCCCATAGTTCATGAAAATTTCACATATGGTAACATTATTCGGATTCTGCATTGCTCCGGCCATGTTTAACACTGTGTGTTATTCCTTCTTTTCCTTCCTCTTCTTTTCCTAATGCACAAGTACCTCAGAAAAATTCAAGGTTAGATAAAAAAAATCACGAATAGAAGTGTTAATCAAACTAGAAATAATAAACTAATAATAACAGCTGTCCCCGGCAACAATGCCAAGAACTTGATGCCCGTTTCCTTTGCACGCAAAATCAATCCCCAAGTATTAAGGATATCAGTTGCAGCTTAAACAAGCGACCAAGTAAAATATCGAACACAAAGGATGGCATATTATTAATTTAATTATTTTCTAAATTAATTAAGACAAAAGGCAATAAGATTTGAGATTTGAATTATTAAACTACTAAACAATTAATTAAAATAACAAATAAAATAAATAACACTAGAAGAATACGAAAGTGAATCAAGTAGGATAATAGGTAGCTCTAGGAAAATCCAGTTTAACTCATTAATTTCCCTTACGTGTGTTTATGTCCGACTCTACCTTGTTGTTTATGGACGCATCACTAAACCATGCATATATACTCTATAGACACAAGTAAACATATGTTTAACACGTGTGAATAACCTCAGAGTAAGAGATATAATTCTACCCCACTTTCTATGTACTATCAGTATCAATTATTTTCCTGGCCAATTGACACTCTAACCTGATATGATCTCCCTTTATGGGTACTATAAAATTATCCTCTTTATCCTATTTAATAACCCTAATTCAATTATATTAATGAGTATTCATATATGATAGTTCTAATGAAGTTTCAGAGTCCCCTCACTTAGAATCATAACATGGAATCCTGTTCAATGGTGAACGCACTCAATCTACAACCAAAATATATATTCAGACTCTATATACCAATTGAAGATGCATAAAAAGACCGTGAATATGGATTAAGAAAGCACAATCATATATAAAATAAATTCACACGTAGTGTTGTACGGAGTTTACACACGAAAGTTCAATTAATTCATAAAACCCTTCACGACCCTAGTTCTACCAAGAAGGCTCTAGCCCATGATGTTACGAAGAACAATCATGGGTGTTGGATAGATCTTACTCGTGTTGGCAATTGGATCGTGCGGATCAACGTGATCGTTAGGATTAAAGATAAACAATAAGCAGCGGAAGCATAAAAACCGTTTACCGTACTTCTGGGTTGGTGTAGAGGATGAATTGCAGAGATCTACCTCTGATCTTCTACTGTATGTCCCAAGTGTGATCCTGCTGTTGTGTGGGCAACAGTCTGCAGGATCTCTCAATCTGCTTCTCTTCCCTTCTCTCACCAAAAGAGACGCAGGAATAATCTTAGGGTTCCAGGAAGCTGAGTTCACTTATATATTGGGCTACAGCAGGGACCAGGAGGAGAAATTGGGCTGGGCCTCAATTGAATTTTAATTAACCAAGCTTAGCCCAAAGCTTTTAATTAAATCCAATAATAATAATATAGTCCACTAAAATATTATTACTGCACTACCCGTCCAATCCCAAAATTATGTTCTGGGCTCCTTCTTATTATAAGCCCGATAGTCTCCCCATGTTTAAGATATACAATGTCCATTAATTAATTAAGTTACTGACAACTCAAATTAATTAATATCTCATCCGAGAGTAGTACCACTCAACCTTATTATAATGCCGGAAATTAATCCACTTGCAAGATTTACATGATAAACTTTATGAGCTCCTCAAGGGGACATCATCAACCTATGACGGACATGGATTCCTTCTACAATCAACAGCACACCATAGATACAGCACTACTTCCCAACTCACCGAGTTTGTTGATTTAATACTTATAAATCTCACCCATTGATGAATCAAAGAAATACATACTGCCCTACGTGTCGAGGTTATTGTATAGGGATTAAGAGCACGAACTTCCATAATAATAGAGATCAAGTTCTTCTATATAGTCAGTATAAGAAGAATGACCTCAGGCGGTCCTGCTCAATACACACAAGTGCACTAATGTGATTCTATAGCCAAGACAAGCTAATACCAAACCACACTACAACCATACCGATAGAGAGTCCCCGTCTATCTCAGTTGTGAGCATCTGTTTATACTTTATAAGGAAATCGATAATATGATCTTCTGCGTGTTGTCGCACAACATATTATCTACAGTATAAAGTAAATGGACTATTGCATCATGCATATAAAATAAATTATAAGATGCAATCATTTGATCAATGATTCTCATTTCAAATATTGTTAAGACATTGTTCATACTAAAGCTAGACTTTTAGTATACAATCCAACAATCTCCCACTTATACTAAAAGACTATGCTGTCATGTCTTCTACCATACATCTGATTCCTACTCCCACCACACGACCATTAAAAGCTCTCGCCTTAAGGTCCTTGTAAATGGAATTACTAGGTCATCATCCGATGCAATCTAGGCGATAACAACCTTCCCCTCATCATACGATTTCTCGTAACAGGTGGTACTCGCGCTCCATGTGTTTAATTGCCTTATGGACTTGTGATTTCTTCAAGTTTGCAACTGCACCAATATCATCAATGTAAATTGTGATTACCTTGGGCAAACTTAGAAACACTTCAAAGTCCATCATGAAGTTTCTAGAGTCATATAGATACTTTGGCTTCCTCATAGGCTCCAATTAATCATCTTTCCATGATGGAGTCCGGAGTCTGAAATATATTTCTATATAACACTCCTCCACATTATGACTCTACTTCCTAAAATTAAACACATAACCTTTGAGGAGAATTTACTACCATCCAATCTGACTAAAAAAATCCGAATCTACGTAATCCACTAGAAGCAGTGAATCTGTCCAGTAAGTCCACATATAATTTCCAGTCCTTCTCAGGCACTTTATAAATATCTTACCACAGTTCATCATTCTTGTTCCGGGTTACGTTGATACCCATTGTTCATGCATTCAGCAAAACAGATATCCAACATCGTTCATAGCATTCCTAAGATTAAGCTTCCTTATTCGCCGAAGCATAAGGAACCGCTTTCATCCTCTTTATCTTCTTCTTGTGTCTCAAAGACACATTCACTTAGATAAATTTACATGCTAAAAGAGTATGGACTGTATCATTTTATGAAACTTGAGATAAGCATAACATCCTTTCTTGTGATCCGTATTACCGTGATTAAAAGGATGTATTTTGCCTTTCTTAAGTCCTTCATCTTTACCGCTTTATTTACCATACCCATACACCCGATAATACTCTTTCATTGTCTCCAATGAGCTAGATACTATCTACATATAGTCCAAGAAATACCACCATGTTTCCGTCACTCTTTACAATACACAAGACTCATCCGCTCATTGATTTAAATCCATGCCACTGGATTACCTAATCAAAACAGATGCTTCACGATCTTAAAGCTTGCTTTAGTCCATCGCTGGACAATTTTAAGCTTACTATCAAAATGCTATTAGTACTTTGCAATGAATTACTCTGGTTGCTTCACATAGATGTTTTCCTCAAGACTTCCAATCAGGAAAGCTGTCTTGACATCTATTTGTTGTTTTTCATAATTCAATATGAGCAGCAATAAATAAAAGAATCCGGATCAATTTAAGCATAGCTACCAGCGAATATGTTTCCTCATAATCGAACCATTTCTTTCTGAGTACACTTTTTCGCAACAAGCTTTGCTTCCAAGATTTTCACCTTTCTGTATGATCCTCTTTTATTTCCTTTGACCACTTGCAATGGCTTTTACACCATTTTAGTGATCCTTCAAGCCAGACTTAATTTAGAATCCGTAGATTCTATTTCAACATTCATTGCAACTTACTAAGATTCCGCATTTTCATCTTGTAGTGCTACGTCGTATCCGTGGGATAATACCATGTTCACTAGGGATCAAGTCTCACGACTCTCCCAAAACATATATTTATGGGTTGTCATACAACCCTCCCACTACGACAAGGCACTACTAGTAATTGTGTATCAGACGTGACACGCGTTGCAGTTTACCTTGTGGTATATCCTCTTGTACACTTGGTACTTATACTTAGTGTTTTCCTCTCACTTCCTTTAGAACAACTTATACATGGGTTTGTGATTTATTACATAGTCCTTTTCCAAAACTCTAGTTATTGAGTTAACAATTATCCTTCGATCTTTTGGACTAAATAAATCACCTTCCATTTTTCTAGGATATCTCATATACAGACAAACGTTTCACGAATTACTGTGTCTAGGGCATATCCATAAAATGAATTTAATTATTCCAAATAATTCATCATCTATCTAATCATAACCATAAGAGCCTAATACCTTCTATCCACCGCACCATTCAGCTGGGGCATGCCCGGTATAGACTACTTGAGATTTAATCTCAACTTCTGATCAATAGCTCCTAACTATCCCAAGAGGTATTCGCCATCACGATTGAATCGTAATGACTTAATATATTTTCCATGACGCTTCACTGTACCAACCTTACAATTCTTGAATTAATCAAAGAACTTAGACATGCAGTGCATCATATAAATATATTGGTTTCCAGAATAATTTTTGAATATTCATACCCACCTCTCGCCTGGATAATATTAGGTTCGCTTGAATCAGAATGAACTAATTCCAACATATATATCTTTGGCTCTACACCCCACAGCCTTGAAAAGACAGTTAATCATTTTTACTTCCAAGCAAGACTCGCAAGTCCGATAGTTTCCACTTCAGATAAACCTTATGGTCTATCGGCTATCAACTTTTGAATCCTACCTAAGTAAAATGAACTAATCTTAGACGCCAAATGTATGTTTTAGTTCTTCTCCGAAGGTTCCTTTCTCTTACTAATATTAGAAGATGCATAATTTAATTACTATTTATTGCATCTGTGGGATGTACGTGATTCAAGAGTATACTTTTTATCCACCAACGTACTTTAACGGATTATAGCCTCATTCCTCATTACTATGACCATGTCATTTAAATGAAATGAAGTATCCATCCGTTAATGCATAGAAACCAAAATTAAATTCTTTCTATGAAACGTACGTAAAGACAATTTCTCTTAATCAATCGTTTATTCTTATCATGAGATAAATAAACAACTCCCACTGCAATAGCCACTATCTTTGTAGTTTTACCCATGTTATTAACAATCTTATCCTTACTTAGTGATAAACATTTAGTGATTCCAGTATCTACATACTTCGTGCAGTAGATGCCATCACTAATCATGTTTAAACCATTAGTAAATAAGATATTAAATTTGTTGACATTATGATGAAAATGGCTTTCCTTTGCCACGTGTTTTTGTCAGAGGTTTCCCACCATTTACATCCTCTTGTAATTCAGGTGGAACTTACTCAAAATATCCAGGCAAATTGTTAAAAATAAATTGATTTAGGTTTCCCTTTCAATTTCTATTCCAAACATTTCCAATTCATTCATCAATTGAACCATGATCTTCTGCCTTTTAATTTACTCAAGTATCCGAAGAGTTACATGAGACCATCATATTTCTATGAACCTCTCATCTCTTTACTAGAGACTTTAATAGGCATCATGAGACGTCCTTGTGAGAACACACATGTATTTTCTTAAGCAGTAAAATTCAAAACCAAGAATCTTTTCCAATCATCTAATTTGGACAAGTAAATATAATGTCTTTTAGTTAATAATTAGTGAAATGAAACCATTCGAAATTCAGAGAATCACAAATAAATTTACCGATCAAATCTTCGAATTTTATCCTTTTATATTGATTCCCTCAAATAATATAAAAATAAAATTCACCGACATCTCAAGCACCGTGAGTCTGCAAGCCACGATAGTGTGGACGTTTACAAACCCGAACATTTACAAGAGAAGGTTTTACCCATTAATTTCATTTGTCAACCTCACTTTATGACAAAATAATTAATAGTCGGTTCCTCTTTAGCCATGCAAATAAAAGCAGTGACTCCGATGGGGAGGATACTTATTATTTACATCTAAGTGTACACCATTATTTGACCCCAAGTCCACGGCCCAAGCTTGTGTGCCTTACAGATGGAGAAGTACACACGCGCTCGGATAACTTCCTACAGTCATCAATTACAAGTTTGTACCAGTGAACCGCATATAAACTCATCCGATAGGGAGGAAGGTCTATGCCAACGCGCAAGTTCATATGCTTCACATTAAAAACGTAATTATTTAATGAAGTCTGTTCCAGCAATCCATGAATAAACTCATCCGATGGGGAGGAAGGCTCTAATGCCGACGCGCAAGTCTATTCACATTGCTAACAAACCAATAATGGAGGCCGCGGGAATTTATTACCAATCCCCTCTCCCACTTAGTTATTTAATTACCGAGGGTTTATAACATGCATATAATATTCCAGAATAAAATATACAACTAAGACATGCTTCTATTAACAGCAATTTAAATAAATAAATCACATAGAACATGCCTTTCATATATAACAATTAATTGTCAATTAAAACAATTAAACCAATTATATAACAAAATTAATTGCATAATATGTTGGATCAATTAAATAGGCCCAGCTGACCCACATATCATTAGCATAAAATGAGCAGCCCATTAATTAAATAATTAAGTCCATTTACCCTGCCAATTAATGCATTAAGGTCTAGCCCAATATTTAACCTGGCCCAACATCAACTCCACAATTAATTTAAATCCAGCAATAATAAAAATAGTCCAGCAGCCCATTTCCATTTTAATAAAATTTGGGCCCAACAGCCCAAAACCAAATTAAAAAATGAGCAGCCTTTTATTTAATTACTGAATTGGGCCCAACAACCATTTTAATAAAAAATGGGCCCAACAAGGAGCAAAGCATCAAGCCCAAACCATCCCTTGCCCTAAAGAAGCAGCCGCAAGCAGTCCTTCCATACACCAGCAGCAACGGCGCATCAACCGGCGGACCAGCCGACAGCCACCGGAATCGAGCCGCGCCGACAGCCGCTTTGTTTCCTCGCTGCCCAGCTCTCCAGAACCATCGCGCTGTCACCGACGACTGCCGCCACCCGCGCCCTCCTTCCATCACGCCCAGAAGACACCCGGCGTCCCAACCAGATTCGCACCACCATCCACGACGGCGCCCTGCCAGCCGATCAGACACCACCATCGATCTTCTCCCGGCAGCCGCGCACATTAGCCCAGCGGAGTCGCCATGCTGCCAGCCGCCAGCAGCACCCGGCTGCTGCTCGCACACGCCAGCCATCACCAGCGAAACAAGCAGCCGCTGTCGCCCGCTGAGCAACAGCGCCGCCGCCCGCCTTGTCGCCATCTGACGCTGCTCGCCGCTGCTTCGCTCGAGGCCACCACCAACTTGCCCGGAACACGCCTCAGAGGCGACGGAACGTGTCTCAAACGTGACCGAAATCTGCCTCCAGCTCATTCCAGGCGCAACTAATACGACCGAAAGAAACCTTTCTCACCCCCAGAATACTCTAAGACCCTCTCGGAATCTACCCTGGGCCGGATTCATCCTCTCCGTCTGACAGCGACGCAGTCGAATGCCCTTCCTTTGTTATCGCAACGTGAAAATAACCCGACCACCAGCGACAACATCACGCTTCCCTATAAGAAGCCGTAGGATAGCCGAAGCTGTCTGGTTCTGATTGTGCCGGAAACAGCCTACTGCCGGTGCAATACAGCCTAGCAGCCGCATCGGTTCTTTTCTGACTGACTGACGTTCTTCTAATACCCAGCAGTCAGCCTTTCTTCTCTACATTGGACCGACAGCCATAGGGCTGTGAACAATCGATCTCGCCTCCACCAACATCATACAGTCGTGGGTTGTGTGTGTGATTAGCAAGATTTCTTGTAATATACAGTCAAAACCATCGACAAGCACATAGGAAAATCACACAAATATAATCCCTAATCTCATGCTTTCACTTCGATAATCATATACATAGGATTTCACAAATAATACAGAATTATTCAAATCCTAATTCATGCTTTCTATACGACAAGTAATACATGTATAGCATGTAAACCCTACCCAATGTCTCACGTTTCACCACGAAACCAACGCTCTGATACCAATTGTTGGCAATTAGATCGTACGGATCAACGTGATCGTTAGGATTAAAGATAAACAATAAGCAGCGGAAGCATAAAAACCGTTTACCGTACTTCTGGGTTGGTGTAGAGGATGAACTGCAGAGAACTACCTCTGATCTTCTACTGTATGTCCCAAGTGTGATCCTGCTGTTGTGTGGGCAACAGTCTACAGGATCTCTCAATCTGCTTCTCTTCCATTCTCTCACCAAAAGAGACACAGGAATAATCTTAGGGTTCCAGGAAGCTGAGTTCACTTATATATTGGGCTACAGCAGGGACCAGGAGGAGAAATTGGGTTGGGCCTCAATTGAATTTTAATTAACCAAGCTTAGCCCAAAGCTTTTAATTAAATCCAATAATAATAATATAGACCACTAAAATATTATTACTGCACTACCCGTCCAATCCCAAAATTATGTTCTGGGCTCCTTCTTATTATAAGCCCGATAGTCTCCCCATGTTTAAGATATACAATGTCCATTAATTAATTAAGTTACTGACAACTCAAATTAATTAATATCTCATCCGAGAGTAGTACCACTCAACCTTATTATCATGCCGGAAATTAATCCACTTGCAAGATTTACATGATAAACCTTATGAGCTCCTCAAGGGGACATCATCAACCTATGACGGACATGGATTCCTTCTACAATCAACAACACACCATAGATACAGCACTACTTCCCAACTCACCGAGTTTGTTGATTTAATACTTATAAATCTCACCCATTGATGAATCAAAGAAATACATACTGCCCTACGTGTCGAGGTTATTGTATAGGGATTAAGAGCACGAACTTCCATAATAACAGAGATCAAGTTCTTCTATATAGTCAGTATAAGAAGAACGACCTCAGGCGGTCCTGCTCAATACACACAAGTGCACTAATGTGATTCTATAGCCAAGACAAGCTAATACCAAACCACACTACAACCATACCGATAGAGAGTCCCCGTCTATCTCAGTTGTGAGCATCTGTTTATACTTTATAAGGAAACCGATAATATGATCTTCTGCGTGTTGTCGCACAACATATTATCTACAGTATAAAGTAAATGGACTATTGCATCATGCATATAAAATAAATTATAAGATGCAATCATTTGATCAATGATTCTCATTTCAAATATTGTTAAAACATTGTTCATACTAAAGCTAGACTTTTAGTATACAATCCAACAACTCGGTTGTCTGGAAAATACAAGATAAATTGGGAAACGAAATAAACTCTAGATTTGGAGTCGTCGCATCCTTCTCCGTCTTGAATTCTCCTCTTGGTTCTCCTCTTGGGTCCACAGACGAATCTTCAAAGTGATGGATGGATGGAGGAAAGGATGTGGATAATGGTTGGGGGGTGATCCCCCCTTATGGGGTGTAGTATTGTTATGGCCTCTCTCCAATTCGTATGATCTCTATGATATGATCTACACCCCATTTTATACTTGTAAGCTCTACTTATAGGACTTGGATGGGCTTTTACTTGAGACAAATGCCAAATTTGGTAAAAGAAACCCAAAACTTCCAAAAATAGAACCAGCGACATTTTGTTAGACTTGACCTTCAGAAGTCGAGCAAGGCCTCCAAGTCGAGCAATGGTCGAGCTAGCTCTCTATAAGTTTTTGGTCATTTTGCTTGACCAAACTTCATCTGCTCGACCAAGATGATTCTGATCGAGCAAGATAATTCTGGTCGAGCAAGCTTGCACCGTCTCACCGTTTCGCGCATAACTTTCAAATTCGAGCTCTAATTTGAGTAATTCTTGCGCTCGCGCGATCCTCTCTTCCTAGTTTATAAATGAAAAGAACTCTCAGAAAATCCGACATTTGATTTTGTAACAAGTCATACAAAGTGGACAGTTATTCTGAGTAGGAGCAGCTTGCGCGACGTCACCATTTTGATCATAACTTTCTCGTTTGGAATCGGATTGATGTGTTCTTTATGCCAAAACGACCCTCTCTTCTGTAGTTTTCCATCCATGTATCATACTTCCAGTTTAGAGCTCCAATCAAATACAGAATAATTACACAAGTTGTATGTGCATTTTTCAGCATTCCTGCACAAATTGTTCATTTTCTCCAACTTTGCACTTTTGATCCTTTTTCCACCTAAAACACAACAAAACACCTCAAGTGCACCTTTTTTCTCACATATATTGAATTTGAGACCCTTGTGCTAATATATAACAAAAATTCTCATAAAAAGGTGTTAAATTGGACAATCAAACACGCTTATTTTCACTCTCAACAAACCCCGAACTTACCCGTTGCTCGTCCCGAGGCAACAAAATAAAAATAAAGAGAGAGAGAAAATTAGCGGGGAAACAAGGACTATGACATACCATATTCAAAATACAATTGTCCTCAACTTTGGTCGTGCAACTCTCGTTACATGTAATAATCAATTCATAACATACAAGTTAAGAAAATTACCACCAATTCAAATGCTCCATTGACATGTTCTCAAGGGATGTATATATTCACACTCAAGTGTAAAAGATGTACACTTATGGTTAAGGTGTTTACGCTCAAATTCAATTCAAGTACATGCGTAACCATAAGCTTGCCAAAAGTCTCAAACTCTCCATCACTAAAAGTATGATTCGACAATGAGATCAAAAAGGACTTTTCTTTTGGATGTAATGTTGGCTCTTTGGTTAAGGTAGGAAACATATAGATAAGGTAACTCAATTAGTAGAGAATTAAAACCAGAGATCTTTTGTACTGCAGATTTTTACACTTCAAGGCTATCCAGCTTCATGCTCTTCTAATTTTCTTTTATCTCCTTTCCTTCAAGCTCAACATACTTTTTCTTTCCTTCTTTTTTTTTCTCGAGATACCAGTTTCGGGCACTACCTCTAACCTCTCGGGGTACCAGTTTCGGGCACTACCCCTAAGCAACTTGTTTTTAAGCTCATAATCACTTGTACAGCTCCAAATATTTTATTCATTCCAAACTCCACTAAAATCAACTTCACACATTTTTGACAGCATTTAATTCTCCACTAAATATAGGAATTTAAGGCTCAAATAGGAAATCAAAGTGACTATCTTCGTAGGTTGCCAAAGAAATAAGGTTTTTAGGCTCAACGGGGCTAACTACGGATAAACATCATTTGGTAAGGAATTATTTGGCTAAGCGACTCATAAATTCAAGGATGGCCTTAGATCAGTTCCCATCATCTAACACACAAGTAGTTTCAAGTAAGACAAGAGACAAGTTCTAGAATACACGCACAAGAATGATACTCACCAGAAAGAAATATCATATGATTATATAACATGATCAACGAGGCTCAAAATCTCACATGGGTTTTTTTAACAAGTAACAAAGCACCTTTCATGGTAAGCAATATCCCACAAGTACACATAGAACTTCATGTCACAATATAATTCAAGTACAATTCCTCCATCAATTTCAAGAGCATATGAATTTCAGGCATAATTTAAAACAATATAAGCTCACATGGATCACCAAAAATATAAATGCAATCCTTCCACTCTCATGAATTATAAGCACACAAAAAAATTAGAAAAAGAAAACGAGTGCACCTAATTTCTCCTTTAAAATGCAAGAGCTCCTCGAGTCAAAACCTCAGTGTAGAACTCGTCTTGCCACTCCAGTTACCGTTTTCTATCATCAAAGCTCAAACACACTTATCATTATAGATTCGTCAATAATAAAATAGGAGAACTCTAAGAACGACTCAATTGACTATCTAATCGACTCCACACACTAGAAACACCACTGAACACTAGGCAAATTGCAAAAAATAGATACATCAAAACCAATTAAAGTTTCAACATACTGCAAAAAATCAACTCCCCTAGTAAACATTACAAAGAAAAGATTATACTCTTGGTGCTTCAATGAGGTAATAACATCACACCCCCCAAAACTTAGTAAAAATATAAGTTAAAATTAAGTTTGCAAAGAGATGTGATTGCCGATTAGTAAGCACCTTAAATATAAAAAATTTTACTCACACGAAAGAAATAAAGCATTAAAACGAAAGAGAAAGCCCCCAACAGGCGCTCATGTTTAACGTCGAATAGTCACGATAGTAGAGGTCGGTTTTCTCGCATCCTCACCTTCAAATACTTTCTTTCTCTCTTCTTGTCTACACTCAACACCTCACATTTCTTGGTAACAAGTATATGATCCTCAGAATTTCTTACCTCCCATGGCTGTCTAGACACCTTCTTGTCAATCTTCCACTCAAATTCAGAATCATCTGTCCCATTAAAATCAAGATTAAACAAGTTAGAAACCACATCTATGCTCTTGCAAGATTGAATTTCCATTGGCATCTTCATTACTTGATCAAGAGAAAAAACCACATCTTCAGTATCCATCTTCAGTCTAAGCTTCTACGCTCTCAACTTTATTGCTCTTTCCCACTTCCTTTCAACTATAAGCTCATTATTATGCTCTTGGGATAGCTCTGGAGTGTTCTAAACAACGGGTGTAACATTCAGGATCAAATCAGGTGCAAAGTGGGGCTGCTCGACCTCAGTTCAACTTGGGTAAGTTGGTCGAGCAACTTGTCCTTGGTCGAACGACGTAGGTGATTATGACATATGCTCCTTCATGTGTTGCTCGACTTTTGCTTGACTTAGGTGATCCGGTCGAGCAACCTGGTCCAAGTTGAGCAAACCTCTCGATCGAGAGCTACCCGTGGCTAGGCGCTGCTCGACTTTCGCTCAACATGGATGGTCTGATCGAGCGAAAAGGTGCTGGTCGAGCGGCAAACCTAAAAACAGAGTGTCGTGATTTTATTTTTCCGGAGCTTGCTTGACCTCAGCTCGACCATCAGGTCTGGTTGAGCTGATGTGGTTTGGTCGAGCAACTCCGCTACTTTCTTCATTCTCGTTCACCGGCATCATCGAACCATCGTACTGCATCCTAGACCTTAATGTGATGGCATTATTCTCCAATTTTTATGTCAAGTGATTCACGTTCGCGGTCATCTGCCCCATTATCAAAGCAAGGTCCTTCAACTGCTTAGATAAATCTGCATGATCAATATTCATTCTAGCTTCGATGTGGTCAACCCTTGCATCATTCTCAGCAATGTATCGATTGAAGGTATCTTCAACACTCTTCACTCCGTACTGCTTCATACTAGGCCCCCTTTGTGTCAAATCTGTAATCTGCTTCTGCTGGGATTCTAGTAGCTTGTTGATGTTAGCTAGAATAGAGACGATGTCATCATTTCTATTTGGCTTCACCACTTGATGTTCAACCTGAGCTACTATACCAAGTACATAAAATCCTCTAATTCTTTCCGTAGGCCAGTCACGTGAATTCATAAAGATGTTTTCGAATAACTTTTCTGCTTCTATTGTTGTTTTAGATAATATCGCTCCACCTAATGATGCATCAATAAGAATACGCGACTCACAATCCAAACCATAGTAGAAGATACTTATATATTGAGCCTTAGACATCCCATGCTGTGGGCACCTCCTGAGCATGTCTTTAAACCTATCCCACACCTCATCAAATTTGTCACCCTGATTCATAACAAATTGGGTGATCTCTTGCTTCATTCGTAAGATCCTTGAGGGTGACATGTATCTCTCTAAGAACTTCTGCTACAGTTGGTCCCATGTAGTGCAATCCATGGCATCAAGAGTCTCATACCAAACTTCTGCCCTATCAATCAAAGAGAACTTGAATAAGGCGATCCGCCTAGCATTGTCATTAGCTCCAACACCCTTTTGAGTGTTTGCATAACCAAGGAATCTTTTGAGGTGCTGATATGGATCTTCAAAACAACCTCCAGAAAAGGGATTCTTCTCTACCATGTTAATAAGAGTGGGATGTATCTCAAAATCATCATCTTCCCCCCTTGCTCCTATCAACCCCATGTTGCAATCCCATAGTTCATGAAAATTTCACATATGGTAACATTATTCGGATTCTGCATTGCTCCGGCCATGTTTAACACTGTGTGTTATTCCTTCTTTTCCTTCCTCTTCTTTTCCTAATGCACAAGTACCTCAGAAAAATTCAAAGTTAGATAAAAAAATAATCACGAATAGAAGTCTTAATCAAACTAGAAATAATAAACTAATAATAACAACCATCCCCGGCAATGGCGCCAAGAACTTGATGCACATTTTCTTTGCACGCAAAATTAATCCCCAAGTATTAAGGATATCAATTGCAGCTTAAGCAAGCGATCAAGTGAAATATCAAACCTAAAGGACGGTGTATTAATAATTTAATTATTATCTAAATTAATTAAGACGAAAGGCAATAAGATTTTAGATTTGAATTATTAAACTACTAAACAATTAATTAAAATAACAAATAAAATAAATAACACTAGAAGAATACGAAAGTGGATCAAGTAGGAGAATAGGTAGCTTTAGGATAATCCAATTTCACTCATTAGTTTCCCTTTCGTGTGTTGATGTCCGACTCTGCCTTGTAGTTTATGGACGCATCATTAAACCATGCATATCTACTCTATAGACACAAGTAAACATGCGTTTAACACATGTGAATAACCTCAGAATAAGAGATATAATTTTACCCCCCTTTCTAGGTACTATCAGTATCAATTATTTACCTGGCAATTGGTACTCTAATCCGATATGATCTCCCTTTATAGTTACTATAAAATTATCCTCTTTATTCTACTTAATGACCCGAATTCAATTCAATTAATAAGTATTCATATATGATAGTTCTAATGAAGCTTTGGAGTCCCCTCACTTAGAATCATAACATGGAATTCTGTTCAGCGGTGAACACACTCAATCTACAATCAAGATATATATTTAGACTCTATATACCAATTGAAGATGCACAAAACGACCATGAATATGGATTAAGAAAGCACAATCATATATAAAATAAATCCACAAGTAGTGTTGTACGGAGTTTACACACGAAAGTTCAATTAATTCATAAAAACTTTCACAACCCTAGTTCTACCAAGAAGGCTCTAGCCCATGATGTTACGAAGAACAATCATGGGTGTTGGATAGATCTTACCCAGATGTCTAGAAAATACAAGATAAATTAGAAAAAAAATAAACCCTAGATTTGGGAGTCATCGCGTCCTTCTCCGTCTTGAATTCTCCTCTTGGGTCCACAGACGAATCTTCAAAGTGATGGATGGATGGAGGAAATGATGTGGATGGTGGTTGGGGGTAATCCCCCCTTGTGGGGTGTAGTATTGGTGTGGCCTCTCTCCAATTCTTATGATCTCTATGATATGATCTACACCCTCTTTTATACTTGTAAGCTCTCCTTATACGTCTTGAATGAGCTTTTACTTGAGACATATGCCAAATTTGGTAAAAAAAACCCGAAACTACCAAAAATAGAACCAGCGACATTTTGTTAGACTTGACCTTCAAAAGTTGAGTAAGGTCTCCAAGTCGAGCAATGGTCGAGCAAGCTCTCTGTAAGTTTTTGGTCATTTTGCTTGACCAAACTTCATCTACTCGACCAAGATGATTCTGGTCGAGCAAGCTTGGGCCGTCTCACCGTTTCGAGCATAACTTTCACATACGACCTTTAATTTGAGTAATTATTGCGCTCACGCGATTCTCTCTTCCTTGAATTTCTATTCATATAAAGAACTCTCAGAAAATCTAACATTTGTATATGTAACATGTCATACAAAGTGGACAGTCATTCTGAGCATGAACAGCTTGCGCAACGTCACCACTTTGATCATAACTTTCTCGTTTGGATTCGGATTGAAGTGTTCTTTACGCTAAAATGACCCTCTCTTCTGTAGCTTTCCATTCATGTATCACACTTCTAGTTTAGATCAAATACAGAATAATTATATAAGTTGGACGTGCATTTTTTAGCATTCCTGCACAAATTGCACATTTTCTCCAACTTTGCACTTTTGATACTTTTTCCACCTGAAACAAAACAAAACACCTCAAGTGCACATTTTTCTCATATATATTGAATATGAGACCCTTTGCTAATATATAACAATAATTCTCATAAAAAGGTGTTAAATTGGACAATCAAACACGCTTATTTTCACTCTCAACATATACAATAATGAAAAAATATTACAATTATTAAAAAAATGTGTATAAACATATAGATGCTAGTTTTTTAATAAAAAATTAAGTGTGAAGAAAATATATAAATATTAAGAAACATGTATACAATATAAAATAAAAAGTTATACACATATGGGTGCACCCTTGCACTCGGTGCACCGATATCAACTCTTAAACTATTAATTATTAACGTCTCTGCCTTACCTTACAGCGGGCTCAGTTGGCTAATTTCTCAAATATTAATCGGGATAATTTCAAATTTAGTTCCGTAAGAATTGCTCAATGTCAAAAAGGTCACAAAACTGGCAGATTTAGTCTCATATGAATTTTTCATCAAAATCTGTTATAGTTGATGAAATATTCTTAACCATTAATAAGGCCCAAATGGACTGTCTATTTTGAAAGACAGAAAATAATATAAATCTGGTAGTTTATAATAATATATAAGTTAATTTGGGATAAAAATTTTTGAAAATTATGATTATAATATTATTATGGAACCAAAATCGCTAGCTATGGACCAGTGTATTCCTACTGGACTATAACTAATTTGAAGGAATTTTTATGGGACCAAATGTGATATTTTCCCTATATTAATCACATAATTCATATTAAATTTATTAGAAATAGATAATTTTGGTTAAAAAAATATAAAAATAGTAATTTTTATTTTTTCGATTGAACCACCCGTCCGACTAATTGAACCTCCAACCGTTTGAAACACTTGATTTGATCTCCAATTCAATTATAAAAATACTGGGTTAAACCACCATAGCAACCTTTCTTTTCTACTTGATTCATGAGCAACTTTCTTTTCTACTTGATTCATGAGCAAAACTTTTAAAAATAAAATGAAAATTGTCTACACGTGACATCATTGTATTATTGATTCGAAGACCATTCAAATGATATTATTTCTTGCATAAGTAACCAAATTAAGAAAATTTGTGGACACGTGTACCAATGAAATCCAACCAACAAAACCGGAAAGTCAATAAAGGGCAATAAATCAAATCATGCAAAGAAAAACATAGAAGAATTTTCATCCCATAAGCACATTGAATAGGTTTAACTTTATATGCTTCATTTTTTGGGTGCAAGCCTTGATTTAATCTTCTCAATTTCCTTGGTTCCAACCTGGAATGCCTTGGTCAAAACATCATCCGGCACCGGCGGCGTAGACGCAAACAATGTGACGGCGATGGACTGAGTACCCGGAAGCTGGCTGTTGAAGGCGGAGATGACGGCGGCGGGGACATGCCCGTTGTTCTTCTGGAAGTGGACGAGGCCTTTAGGGAATGCGAAGACATCGCCCTTCTTGATTGACTTGGAGATGAGGACGTTGGCGGTGGTGATGAAGCCGACGTCAAGCTCGCCTTCGAGGACGAACACCACTTCGGTGGCGCGTGGGTGTGTGTGAGGCGGGTTGAGGCCACCAGGGGCATAGTCAATGCGAGCGAGGGAGACGCCGAGTGTGTTAAGGCCCGGGATTTTTTGGACATTGGCTCCGGTGACGAGGGCGCCGTTTGAGTTGTTGGTGGCGCCTGGGTTAGCAATGGCGTTGGTGAAGAAGTCATTCGCCGTCACGTTTGTCTTGCAAGGAAATCCGTTAACCTTCACGGCTGTTCAAAATTTCGCAGAAAGCCAATAATATCCAAATATAAATAAAAATTGATAATATTTTAAATAATTAAAATGATTATTAATTAAAAAGGAGCAATCACAATGTAGGGAAGCCCGAATGTGTACTCAAAGAATGTTAAGAAAACTAAGTATACCTCACTTTTTTAGTCTCTGTGTTGGTGGAGGGATGCAAACTATTGGGGGGATGAGAGGGTAAATTTTTTTATTTTTTTTTTCAACTTTAATTTCAATACTAGACTTTCAAATTTGTGTATTGAGTTGTATGTTGAAAAGCATCCAAAATAAATTGGGAAATGAGTAGATCTAGTTTTGGATTTTAAGGAGTCTCCTTAATTATGAATAGATTATATTTATTTTTATTGATTTTAATTTAATTCAAGTGACTTTTAATTTGTTTATTTGAAAAAAAAACAACGATGATTTATTTTGTCATATTCTTTGATAACACAACTTTACTAGAACAGGAGTATTAATTTAATGTTAAATTCATTTTAAATTTATTTATAACAATAAAATCTCATGAATTTAAACTTATAAAACCTTCTACATACAACATAGTAGACGCACCTCACAAATTAAAATTAAAAGGATAGGTATTGTGTGAGATCGTCTTAGGTGAGATCATTTTACACTTTTTAAAATAGTTATCACTTTCGCTATAAAATATTATCACTTTTGCTATAAAATATTATCACTTTTCATTTATATTATAAATTGTTCATGAAATAATATTATTACTTTTATTAATTTATTATCACTTTTCAATATAAAGATTATCATTAATTTCTGACCGTCATACTTAAGCCACATATTAGCCAAATTAAATGGTGTAGTTGTAAATTATTGAGTTAAATGTGGTTAATAATACCCCTATTATAAAGCCAGGATTTAATGTTTGGAACCAACTAATTAAAGGCAAAACTTGTGTAAACGTCAACTTTTTTTTAATAGAATTAAAAAGTGATAATCAATTAATTAACGTGATAATGGTGTAATAGTCAATTTAATATAAATGAAAAGTGATTGATATTTTTAATAATAGTAATAATCAATAATTACACTTTTAAAAGGTTAATTATTTTGATTTTTTTATCATTTTTGAAAAATTTTTATGAGACAAACGAATATGAAAATGTAAAAATTTTAATAAGACAGATAGTTTTAAAAATTAAAATATAATTTTGAAAACAAAAAGCAACCTTATATTAGAAAGTATTTTTTTCTAATAAATAAATTTGTTTGATGACCACGTATCTTTAAATAGGCAAATTCTCTTTTGTATTCGGAGGGCATTTTCATTTAAAATTTATGAATTAATTAATAAAAATGTATATATTAATGAATAAAAATTCATATATTTTATTAGTGAAATTTTTATTAATTTTTCAATGAAAAACAAAATATAAAAGAGTTATACATTTATTAAGAAACATATACTTTCTTCGTCTTAATTTTAACTTCACACTTTTCGTTTTAATCCTCCCAATTTCAACTTCACAGTTCCATTAAAGTTAAAAAACAACAAACTAATATCCTTCTAACATACTTTAATTTCAAATTTATAATCATCACATTTTAATATACATAACATACTTTATCATTTTTTTTATTACCAAAAATACTAAATTATTCAGAAAAGTACGTCAAATAAGTGATTTTTATTAACATCCTGCAAACAATAAATGTAAAAATGAATTTGAGAAGAAGGTTGCATATAGTATTGAATAAAAATTAATACATATATTGGGGTGCACGAGTATTTTATATGCATGGTACATCAACTCTATCTTAAAACCTTAATAAATATATGGATTTAACATTTAATAAAGCATTAATAACGTTATTTCAAATTATTCATATTGGATATTTTATTTGGGTTTGGATTTAAGATTTAATAAAGCATTAATAGCGTTATTTAACATTAGTTTTAGATTTTAGTAGGATAAATTTAAACTCTGGACGTATTATTTTTATTTTCTTACAATTTAATAATTTTTTTCTGAAATTATTATTTTCGTTTTATAATTAAACAGATCAAATTGGTTACACTAACGAAAAATAAAAAATTCGTGCAACATTATTGAGCACTGGAGAGATGTCAACATCACACGAAGAATATTAAAATCATCTAGCTGGTAGCTCAATAAATGATAATCAAGAAACAGGTTGAGTAAGCAGATAAACACAAATTAATTCTTATTTAAAAAAAACATAATAATTATGACAACAAGAAGGGAAGATCCCAATCAAATAGTTTGATTATTGAAATAATGAAACTCATCAGTTAAACAAAGAAAAGAAGAATAAAACGAAGATGTAATTAATAATTAAATGAATTAATTTACCAGAAGTGAGATCAGCGACACAAATATCTTGAAGCATATCGGGATCTGCTAAAGCTCTGCTGCAGAACCACGCTGCAGCCATCATTAGAATCAGCCTTCTAACTTCCATAGTTGCAAAAATAAAGGCTATGTAGTGTAAGTATATGTATGTATATACTGGGCTAAGAAAGTTTGTAATAATGAGAGAAAAAATAAGAGATGGGTTAGTACGAGGTAGAGAGAAGGGGGTGAGCTATTTATAAGTCGAGAAAGAAGAACTCCATCTCTAAATTAGTCAAATGTCAACACATAAGTTGGGGGTGGGGTGGGGTATTTGCAAAAGCACGAAACATGCCTTCTTACAAACAAAGGGATATATATGATGATTTAAATACTTTGTTTTTTAGGCTCCTAAACCAAAAATATATATTGGACTCTTCGTGCCTTGCACGTGATTAGATAATAACCCTTGAAAGTTAAATCTAGCATAATAGTATTTATTTAAGCACTTACACACCATTTATAAGGATTTGGATTTAGTATATAGTTTCATTCCACACCTTGTGTCAGTTAAATTATAACGATATAAAAAAGGCAAAGTTCCGATGTAATTTAGTGCTTTTCGGATCATTGTTTATATTTTTATGATAATTATTATTATTTTTTTTAGTGTTAGATGAATGATATGTAAAATATAAATAAAAAATTAGTACTTAAAAAAAAATTCAATTCCAAAGGTGATATTCAGTTTAGGAATGAAATTGAGAATTCTGGGTTTAAAAATTTAAAGAATTGTGATACATGTTTGTTTTGAATTTTTGGTTAGATTTTAACTATATGTGAAATTAATGTATGATGATGTATTAACTTTGGTTAGATTTTAACTATATGTGAAATTAATGTATGATGATGTATTAACTTATATAAAAATATATGAGGAGAGATTAGAGATAAAGGAATAAATAATATTAAATGAGGATAAATAATAAAAAAGGTTGGTATGTTGAGGATGGTAGGGTTTGTAAGTTTATAGAGTTGCTCTAATGTACACGTTTGTACACTAATATCAGGACTCATATTATAAAACGGTAACAGATATAATTTTAAAAAATCCCCCAATGGGTCATTACCACAGTAGTGAATCTCCCGATCTCCACACCACGCTCTATCCTGCTCCTCTCTGTTTCTGCTGCAGCCGCCACTCCTCCGCAGATCTCACCCTCCGACACCGTTTTTCTCAGATCTACCCAACCTCCGCTCTTCCATCCATAAGATCTCAACCTCGACGAATACGAAAGTCAATGCACTCTCTTTCAGTAGTCATGCTTTGTGCCTTGTGTGTGGGATGCGATTTAGTGATACACCATAGTCGAAGGCAATTATGACGGGGATTGGGAGGGGTTCTCCAGCGCCAATTTTTAATCATCCAACAGCAAGCGCGGAATGAAATTGATGACGACTTATGGAATTAATGGAATTAGAACCGTAATTGTACAATGATGAGGAATTATTATTTGAAATTGCTTGTTTTACGTTGTTATTAAGACGGTTTAGGATTGGAGATTTCATTGTAGAATCCATACCAGAGATGAACAATGTCAAAATGAATGAATATATTAATTTAAAAAAAATATTTCTTATTGTATTAGTTTTACTTTATTAATGTATATACTTTCATTTATAAATGTATTATACACTTTACATTAAAGTATAACATCAATAAAAAAAAGAGGATACACTTATTAAGAAAAGCTTATACGTTATTGAACTATAACTTATACACTGTTTAAAATTTGATATTAAAATGCGTGAGATATTTTATATATTAACGGTATTATTTTGTTCAATTTATTAATTAATTATTGTATGTAGTTATTAATTTTACAAATAAAATCTATATTATGTTAGTTTTTAAATACACATTTAAATAAGTTAAATTCAATCCACTAATATATATTTATTTTCTAATAAATGTATTAGATCTTATACTAGAAAGTATAACATTTTATACTAATATATAAATAAAAATTAATAAATATGTTGATGAAAATATTGATAAATATGGTATCAATATTTTATTTTTTAAAAACACAATACATTTATTAAGAAAAACATAAATATAATTAAATTTCTAATAGATCTTTTTCATATAAAAGTTAGTGATACATTTAAGAGTAAATGTAATACATTTATATTTTTAAACTAATACATTATCGAATTAAAATATAAACTTATCACAGAAAACCACCTACAATTTCTACGGTCTTGTAAAGTTATCAAAATTAATTGAATGCAAAATCAATCATCAAACAACCATCATAATTTTTAATTTTCACAAGATACCATCATAACAAGATACGAAATTGTTAATGATACATTTAATAGTAAAATATAATACATTTATATGATAAAACTTATACACTACATAAATTTATCACACAATCTCCATCTTTCTATGGTTCGGCGTTGTAAAGTTATCAAAATTAATTGAATACAATATCAATTATAAAACAACCATCATAATTTTCAATTTTCACAAGATACAAGATAACATAAAAGGAAGAATTGAATAACGCAATCAACAAACTACATAAAAATATGAAGATCAACAATATGCTACTGGATTTTCCTTCTATGCCGTCATGAGGACGGGATTTAATTTCTTTGATGAGCTTGTTCAGATCTGATTGGGGTAAAGATGAAGGTAGCTTTTGTAACGTGAATCTGTAGAAGAAAAGATGATAAATCGGATGAGAGTGGATCCATAACATGTCATCGAAGAAGGTGAGAGGTAGTTTCAGCGGCACTGGCGGCGAAAAGAGACGACGGATAGAGGGAACGGATGGAGAGAAACAGCGACGCTGGGCGGCAGAGGGAATGGATGGAGAGAGAAACATAGCGAAAGAAATCTGAAAGAGATAGCGCGCGTAATGGGTATAGAGAGGGAATGATCCATGGTTCATTAGAAATTATAAATATCTGGGTCAACGGGTCAAAATTGACCCGATTGGACCTTAACAATTGTGTACAGTAGACTTTGCCAAGTGTATATAAGGGTAGTTTTGTGTGGGTTTTGAAAATCGCCGTGTGAAACAAGAGATTTAACATCAAAATGTAACAAGACACCCTGTACTAATTTATTGTATATGTTGTTGCATGTATAATATTATTTTGTATTGTGATTTAAAGCTTATTTCTTATAGATTTAATGTTTATTCTTAGAATTTAGAATATTGAAGTGTAAAATTATTATAAAAAATTTTAAATAGAGATTTTCACATAAAACATGATTTACAAGAGATTATGTGTAACACTCCTTCCATCACAGCAAATTATTCACTCTTTCCTCCTTTGTTTGTCACATTAAACTTTTCATCCTAAAAATATAAAAGTATCAAAACAAGTAACATTTCAACATTATATTTTAAAAAGATGTCACTCTTACCTAATATATATAATTTACTTTATCATTAATGTATTACATAAAAATATATATTTTTTACCTCAATGGCTAGTAAAAATGGTTAATTTTTTTTAAACTTCATATCCATGGTAAAAGTTAAGAGTTAAATGGAACGGAGGAAGTATAAGTTTTATGTTTTATAATAAAGTATTAAAATGTAAACGAATCGTATGCCATAAATAATTTACTTATGCAAAATGCGACTATAAAATTAATTAATATGTAAATGTTTAAAATATCACATGTTTAACTCAATAATTGTTTATTTTTCATAGATCACACATGTTAATACTTAATCACTTTATTCTTTATCTTTGAAAAA
The DNA here is from genome assembly GCA_023678885.1 of Pogostemon cablin. Lineage (NCBI taxonomy): Eukaryota > Viridiplantae > Streptophyta > Magnoliopsida > Lamiales > Lamiaceae > Pogostemon > Pogostemon cablin. The sequence goes on along the minus strand of CM043001.1, from coordinate 16,404,546 downwards.
TCTAAATATCATGTTATGGGTAATTTGCATTTCTAGAATGATTTTAGAGTTAAGCCCAAAACCCCAATACCAAATATTAATACCAACAAACAAAAAACTCTCTTTCTTTTTTAACCATTTTACACCTAAAAGGACAATTATCCCTTACTTCCAAATTTATAAATAATTATGAATATCAACCCACCCACCCAACTGTTGGCCTACGCCCCACCATCATTGGGTGCCCGCCACCACAGTCGCCCCACAACCATTGCTGTCGACCGCTCCACCATCGTTATCGGTCACTGCACAAATATAGTAACCGATACGGGATAAGTATCAATATCAGACCGACATCTATACCAACAACTGTACCGACATCAGAACCAACATCCATATCAACATCCGAATCTACATCAAAACTGATGTCATACGGATCTCAACATCCTAACCCACACCAGAACTGATACATGACATTAGGATTTGAATAGTGGGGGCAAAAGTGTCCAACATAAATTTTATTTGAAAAGATCTAAAAGAAAAAAAAGTATTGGTAAATATATTCAATATTGAATTTTGTGTAATTATTAAAAGTTTCATTATTTTTATGTATTTATATAATCTTTGTTTTATTAATACATAATAATTTTTCATAATTATTTTTTAATCTTAAATGGGTCGTCGCCTAACTTTTTATGCGTATTCTTTTTAACATAGAAGAATAAGTATACTTTTGTCACGTACAACCAAATTAAATTATAGATCCTCGGGAATTCAAAACTTTTCTAAGCAATCTCAAAGTTATTGTGATTTTATAAGGACGAAAAAAGAAGAGGATAAGTAAGCATGCTAATACAGGCAATGCGGGAAATAAAAGAAATGATTGCTGCAAATATGAATGGATTACAAATGATACAATGATTTCAGTGCAGAAATCTCAAAATCTTAATTTCGACATAAAAATCAGTGGGGCGGTCAAAATTATTTTGGAGGAGACTGTGGACTAAGATTGTTTAGAGGATCGTCGCTCACAAAACGTCTAGATAAGGCATAAAAATATAACAGAAGATCATGAGGTTGTTTAGTCCAGATAAGGCATAGAAATACAACAAAAGATCATGAAGTTGTTTATGCAGTTCTTCTGCTCTACATACGCAATGTGAAAGGTAATACTTTATATTTTTTTCACTGCGTTAAATATGTATGAATTTCGAACAGTTACATAGGTCATAAGATCCGATCGCCTTCATTTAGTACAGGAGCTAAGGTTTTTGGCTCTATGTGAGACATTCAATTAGAGCTCAATTAGTTTCATGCAATCGGTGATATTAACTGTTCACATAGGTGATATTAGAATATGCAATTTGTTAATCCCTATTTTGAAGGATCTTGATTTAATGATTCCAACTATTATGGTCTAAATGTATATTTATAGGTAGAGGTTTGCACGTGTTTGTAATAGATAAGACATGGGCTTTGTTGTGTAGGTTTATTTTATGCACATCTAGAGCATATGTAAATCCCTACGTGATATTGTAGAATTCTTTGGTAAAATTCTAAATTTATTTTGATGTAAAATATTTGTGAACCTCTTCAGAGAGCATATGATCAATAGATTAATTTACCTATTCATCATCAAAAAATTATGTCTGTAGCATTTGTGTCTGTAGCATTTTCCAATTTTTGAAAATTTAGAGGTTTTTCCAATTTTCGTAAATATTTCGCAAATTTCGCAGATTAGGAGGATTTTGCATTTTTCGCAAATCTAGAGATTTCACAGTTTTAGAATATTTGAAGAATTTATCATTTTTTTGCCTTTGGAGGATTTTCATGTCGGATCATATTCACCCTGATAATCCTTATGAGCTCGATCAATTTGTGATGAGGAGTTGGGTTTCTGGCATCTATTTTTATTTATAGAGGGAGAGAGATTTAAGGGTAAAAGGAGGCGCACAGAGAGTTAGGGGAGAAGAATGTTGATGTCCGCTATAGATAAAGGAGATTTATAGAGGGAGAGAGAGTTAAGGGGTGAAAGGAGGCAGACAGAGAGTTAGGTGATGAGAGTGGAAATTTACGTCTTTTCGGTCTCATATTACACCATTTTTGTTAGAATAAAACCATAAATTCGTATAGGATTTCGTGTTTTACATATTTGCATGATTTAGGTGCTACTGAGGTGTTTTGTTGAGTTTTGAAGGATAAAACATGTCAAAAATGAAGCAGAATAAAAAATGAGTTGAGAACGAGCTAAAAATGACCCAATACGAGTTGTGGGATCTCAACACGACTTGCAACACGAGTCGTGTTGAGGCCTGGAGGAGTTTCAGTTTCAGAACAGGCCAACTCGAGTTGACAGGCAGCAACTCGAGTCATGTTGACAAGTCGTGTTGTGTGTTTTTGGTCCAAAAATCAGCTTTTAAACCTTCTAGTGCTCGAAAACATCTAAAAAAGGCCCAGTTGACTCAGATTCAAATAAAATGTGTAAAAGAGGAATAAGACACTTGGAGAAGGGAGACTGATCACATTCCAACAGAAACACATCGTGAATCACTTCACGTTACATTATCCATACCCACACATACATCAGATCATCCATCCCCTCATTCCATCGGACCTGAAGGTGATTCAAGTACAATTTAGAGAGATCAATCCATCAAAGAGACGAAGAGGGAACGTAAATCATGTTGAGGCTAGGGTTTAGTATCCTTTTTTTATTCTACCTTTGTTGTGATTTTAGTATGGAATTCTTAGCCATGAGGGTTGATTTTAACCTCATGGGCTTAATCTTTTTACAGTTCTAGGGATTGAAGGTTAGGGTAAATTAATTTGGAAACATAGACAACTTTTGTGAGTTCATGCTATTGACATTCTTATTTATTTAATTAAACAAGACTTTGTTTATATGTTTCGTAACATCTATATAATACTCCATGTTATTGACCGTGATGCTTGGTTTAGTGCGATAGCTTGTGTGTGTTCATAAATTCTTTTGTCTACTTGCTAGGAATTAAAGTAGTTTGTTCGTGAACACGATAACTCCAAGAGCTGGTAAATTAGATACTTGAGTTGTTTAGTGGAACAACGCAATTAAGCACTCAAGTAGGAAGTGAATACAATCTAGTTGTACTTTCAAAGAAAATTTGTTAGTCAAACTGGTCATCCGGAGGTTTTTTAAGTTTGCATTGTCAGTATCTAGGAAGGAGGCTAGGTATTATTCACGCACTTTAGGAGATAATAGAATATACTATTAGTTAGAAATCGAATCATATTTGATGGGTTAATAGGGCTTAGTGGTGTATATCCATTAATATAGCATAAATGAACAATAGGGAGTCTGGGAGACCAAATCAATTGAATTATACCTGATACCCTTAGAGCTTTTATTTATCTCTTGATTGACTCTCGAATTACTCTTCTTTTCTTTTATTTATTGAGTTATTCATAATTCTAGTACGTTAGATAATAATTAAATTCAAACTCTGGAAATTGGTCACATAATTCTTATTAAATAGTAATTTAGAATAAATAAATAATTGACTGTTCTTCTAGGGATCGATAATTTAACTTGGGTACTTGCCACTAGAATTGATATCCCTACACTTGAGGTTTTTAATTGGAGTGCGTAAAAAACGCTCATCAAGTTTATGGCGTTGTTTTTCCTAGAACAACTTAATTTTTTATTTTTCTTTTAATGTTTAATTAGGATATTTAATTATGTTTAGAATTATTTAATCGTCTTCTCTTTTAATAAGGGGATGCAGTGGCCTACTGATCAGCAGTAATACAAGTCTGTGGAAGTAGTGGAAGGCTTCACCTTTTCTGATGTAGAGTTTGAGTGTTTATCTAACGATGCATGTATTATAATCTTGAGAATTTACTTGCATTGATTGATGTCAGAGATGTACAGAGAAGAAAGACCACCACTGAAATGGTTCGAATTAAAAAGCACCATTTTGGAGAGACGATGAAACAAGTTGTCATGGAGGAGAAGTATGAAGGCAAGAGAGTTGAAGTGGTAGAGGAGATCGCAGAAATTAGTGGATCTCTTAGTTGTCCTACTACTAACTCTGATGTGATATTTGATAATCTTGTGGTTGCAGGAAAAATTGATGATTCATATATGAAGTATCCGAACTTACATCCGGATTTTCATTCTTATATTAGTATTGGAAAATCTAACTTGTTTAATCCTTGTTTTGATACACAGGTTGACTCTACAATTGAGTGGAGGATTGACAAGGAGAAGTCACGACAGTCAAGGGAGGAATGGAAGTCAAAGGATCCTGTATCAGTGACAAAGAAAGGTGAGGTGGTTGGAGTTGAAAATAAGAGAGGAAAAAAGTACTTGAAGGTACGAATGCAAGAAGACTATGCTCCGATCTAGTAGTTCGAAAAGAGGTATCCCGTTGTGACTCTCTAATGTTAAACATGAGCGCTTGTTGGGGGCTGTCCCTCCTATTTTAATTGTTTTTATGTGTTTGTGTGCTATGGGAATTTTATTAGGTGCTACTCGACTCCTGTATATACTTCTTTGCAAACTTAGCCTCTTACCTTGTTTGATCTAAGTAATGGGGGTTACGTATATACCTTGTCTTGCTGCACTGAAGTAAATTTTTTGCATTGTGTTGTGTGCTTGGATGGTCAATTTTTTTTTATTTTTTTCGATTTTTCAATATTTTTGATTTATTTGATTATATTGAACTGTCAATTTTTTTGCGATTGTCCAGGTGTTTCGTTAGTTTCTTATTTTTTACGTGTTAGTCCTAGTTTCAGTCTGGTTAATTTTTAGTTCTTGAGTTTGATTGTTTGATTTTTCTATGCACTTGATTGAGTTTAACTAGACCATATTGATTGCTTGAGAATGTGGTATAGTGATGCATTGTTATAGTAATAATCCAACTAGATATGTACTTGAATTGTTGGGATACTTGAGATTGTATCATGTGTTAAAAGTTGGTTCATTAGCCTATGTAGGAGTGTTCATTTATTATGTTATATCCATGTGAGATTTGAGCCTCTTAGAATCATGAAAATCACACATGATTGGTTTATTTCTTGAGAGCATCAATCACATGCACGTACTCTACAACTTGACTCTTAATCTACTTGAAAATAGATGATTGATTAGAAGATGGGAAATGAACTTAGGCCATGTTTGTTCTTTATTGAGTCACTAGCCAAAGTTTTATCCTACCTTGTTATATTATCCATAGTCTCCAGTTAGAGCCTTTGAGCCTTATTCGTTGGAAGCCTATCCTAGTAGAAAATTATAAGAGTCAGATTAGTGCTGTGTTAAAGAACTTGGAAAGATAAAAAAAATTAGTGGAAAATGATTAAAGATAAAAGATGGTCAAAACTTGTAAGAGGGGGTAGTACCTGAAACTGGTACCTAGTTCTAGGGTAGTGCCTAAAAACTGGTACCCTATTATTTAAAAGAAAGAAGAAAAAGAAAAAAGTTAAGACGTTGATCTTTTAGTTAAGGGAGGATTGAATTATGAAAAGAAATTGGAAGAGCAAAAGAAGGAGATTCATTTGTCAAGTATACGTGTTGAAAGTGTATCTCTATTTTTGATTCTCTACTAGTGATCGAGTCACTTATTCCATATTTACCCACCCTTCTCCAAAGAGCCAATGTTACAACCCTAAGCAAGTCCTTTGTGATCCCATCGTTAAGCCTTTCAAGTTAATAGAGAGTCTATATAATTGTAAAGCTTATGGTTACGCATGCATATGAATTGATTTGAGTGCAGATATTTTAGTAATGGAAGTGTGCATCTTACACTTGAGAAAGAGAGAGAGCACATATACTATCCGCGAGAGGAATAATGAGCATTTTGAAATGGAGGTGACCAGTTTGACATGCATGTTTCAACTTAATAGTAATTTTAGCATTTGAGTATATTATTTTTTAGTTTGGATGTGTGATCCCTTATTTGCTTTAGAATTTCAACTCTCATGATCTATCTCTTATTTTGGATTCGTTGTTTGGGGACGAACAACACGTTAGTTTGGGGGGTTGATGAGAGTAAAAATTTATGTCTTTTTGGTCTCACATTACACCATTTTTGTTAGAATAAGGCCATTGATGAGAGTGAAAATAAGCGTATTTTAATATCCAATTTAACACCTTTTTGATTGATATTGTAGTCTAATATGAGCACAAGTGTCTTATATTCGATATATGTGAGAATCATGTGCACTTGAGGTGTTTTATTATGTTTTAGGTGGAAAAAAGATGAAAAGTGCCAAGAATCAAAGAGACGAAGTCGAGACCACGCGAACCGCCAAGGAGAGAGGTGGGTTCGACCTGTTGGAGGAGGGTTCGACCTCTCCAGCAGGTCGAACTAGCGTTGAAAGAGTGCAGGAGGTGGGTTCGACCACAACTCGAGGGGTTCGACATGTCTATCAAGTCGCAGAAAGTCGAACCATGGTCAAACCAGTTTGCGAGAAAGTGGATTCGACCACGACGTTGGGGGTTCGACCTGACGGTTGGTCGAATCAAGAGCAGAAATTATCCAGTAGCATGGTTTGACCAAGATGGAGTGGTTCGACCTGTACAAGAAGTCGAACCAAGTGCAGAATACTTCCAGTAGGTGGGTTCGACCTGCGGTCAATGGTTCGACCTGTTTGCTGAGGTCGAACCATCGTGCGGAACCTTACCTTATCCAGATTTTCGAGGCCAAAAAGCATGTGATCACTTGAAAAGCCCATTCCAAGCACTGGAGATGTGATTACAAGTATAAAAGGAGGCTCATGCAGTCAGAGGAACATAACAACAACAAGAGGAGGAACACAACACAATACAAGAGAAGAGAAGAGAGGCCACAACATACAACACGTCACAAGGGGGGATCACCGCCCAACCATCATCGTTTTCTCCATCCATCCATCACTTTGAAGATTCGTTTGTGGAATCAAGGGGAGAACTAAGAGGAGAATTCAAGAGCGAGAAGGGCGCGATGACGCCACATCTAGGGTTTATTCATTTCTTAATTTATCTTTTATTTTCCGAACATCCGGGTAAGATCTATCCAACACCCATGATTGTTCTTCGCAACACCATGGGCTAGAGCCTTTTTGGTAGAACTAGGGTTGTGAAGGTTTTATCTAGTTAATTGAACTTCCATGTGTATACTCCGTACAACACTACTTGTGGTTTATTTTATATAAGATTGTGCCTTTTTAATCCATACTCATAGTCGTTTTGTGCATCAATAATCGTTGTGTAGAGTCTGAATACATAACATGGTTATTGGTTGAGTGCGTTCACTGTTGAGCAGGGTTTTAAGTTATAATTCTAAGTGAAGGGATTCTGAAGTCTTATTAGAACTATCTTATATGAATACTTATTAATTGAATTGAATTCGGGTTAATAAGTAGGATAAAGAGGATAATTTTATAGTACCTATAAAGGGAGATCATATCGAGTTAGAGTACCAATCCTAGGGGAAAATAATTGATACTGATAGTACCTAGAAAGGGGGGTGAAATTATATCTCTTGCTCCGAGGTTATTCACACTTGTTACACTCATGTTTACTTGTGTCTATAGAGTAGATATGCATGATTTAGTGATGCGTCCATATTCCACAAGGTAGAGTCGGACATTGACACATGGAAGGGAAGTTAATGAGTAAAACTGGATTATCCTAGAGCTACCTATTCTCCTACTTGATCCACTTTCGTATTCTTCGAGTGGTACTTTATTTTATTTGTTATTTTAATTATTTGTTTAGTAGTTGTTAATTAAATCCATCAAATCTTATTGTCTTGTCTTAATTAATTTAGATAATAATTAAATTAATAATACGCCGTCCCTTGGGTTCGATATTCACTTGGTCACCTTTCGAGACTACAATTAATATCCTTCATACTTTGGGATTAATTGTGTGTTGAGAAAACACCCATCAAGTTCTTGGCGCCGTTGCCGGGGACGGCTGTTATTATTGATTTTATTATTTCTAGTTGATTATGATTTTTTTTCTTTTTCTTTTATTTGTGATTATTTATTTCTATCTAACCTTGAATTTTTTCGAGTTACTTGTGCGCTTGTAAAAGGAGAGGAAGGAAAAGAAGGAATAACACATTGATCTAAACATGACCGGAGCAAGGTAGAATCCGGATAATGTTGCCGTACGTGAAATTTTCATGAACTTTGGGAATGTCAACATGGGGTTGATAGGAGCAAGGGGGAGATGATGATTTTGAGATAAATCCCGCTCTTATTAACATGGTAGAGAAGAATCCCTTTTCTGGAGGTTGTTTTGAAGATCCATATCAGCATCTCTGAAAATTTCTTGGTTATGCAAACACTCAGAAGGGAGCTGGAGCTAATGATAATGCTAGGTGGATCGCCTTATTCAAGTTCTTTTTGATTGATAAGGCGGAAGCTTGGTATGAGACTCTTGATGCCACAGATTGCACTACATGGGACCAACTGCAGCAGAAGTTCTTGGAGAGATACATGGCACCCTCAAGGATCTTAAGAATGAGGCAAGAGATCACCCGATTTGTTATGAATCAGGGTGAGAAATTTGATGAGGCGTGGGATAGGTTTAAAGACATGCTCAGGAGGTGTCCACAGCATGGAATGTCTAAGGCTAAATACATAAGCATCTTCTACTATGGATTGGATTGTGAGTCGCGTGTTTTTATTGATGCATCATCAGGAAGAACGCTGTTATCAAAGACAGCACTTGAAGCGGAAAAGTTGTTTGAAGACATCTCTATGAATTCACGTGACTGGCCAATAGAGAGAGATAGAGGATCATATGTACTTGGCGAGGTAGCGCAGGTTGAACATCAAGTGGTGAAGCCGAATAGGGATGATGAGATCATCTCTTGTCTAGCTAACATCAACAAGCTACTAGAGTTCCAGCAGAGGCAGATCACAGAGTTGACACAAAGGGGGCCTAATATGAAGCAGCAAGAAGTGAAGAGTGATGAAGATACCTTCAATCGATACATGGCTGAGAACGATGCAAGGATTGACCATATCGAAGTTAGAATGAATGTTGATCATGCAGATTTATCTAAGCAGATGAAGGAGCTTACTTTGATTATGGGGCAGATGACCGCAAACGTGAATCAATTGACACAAAAATTGGAAGATAAAGCCATCACGTTAAGGTCTGGAATACAGTATGAAGGAACGACGGGGCCAAAATAAAAAATGGACATATCAAGGCAGCGATTCGACCAACCAGCCTCTGGTTTGACCTGGCCTACAGGTCGAACCATGGTCGAACCATACCATGCAGAGCACTCTGTTTTTCCAGATTATCGGTTCGACCAAAGCAAGGGTGGTTCGACCTGCTTTGAAGGTCGAACCCACGTCGAACCTCAATGTCTGGAGCACTCTATTTTGTTGCAACAACGGTTCAACCACGATGGACATGGTTCGACCAAACTATCTGGTCGAACCTTAGTCGAACTGGGAGGGAAAAATAGTATAGTAAGCCAGTTCGACCTGAGGGAAAGTGGTTCGACCTGTCCTGAAGGTCGAACCCAGGTCGAACCATGACTTCAAAGTGAGAACAGCCTTCCAAATGATCGGTTCGTCCACTACGTGCCTGGTTCGACCTCTCCAACAGGTCAAACCCTAGTCGAACCGATTCGAAACATGCCTATTGTTGCGCCGAATGCTCCGCATGATGTTGATGCTACTCCAGTACCATTACATGAGCAGAATACTGAGCTTACAATGGAGAAGAAGTGGGAAAGAGCAAAGAAGTTGAGAGCGGAGAAGCTTAGACTGCAGATGGATAATGAAGATGTGGTTTTCTCTCTTGATCATGCAATGAAGATGCCCAAGGAGACTCAATCGTGCAAGAGCATTGATATGGTTTCTAACTTGTTTAATCTTGATTTTTCTAAGACAGGTGATTCTGAATTTAAGTGGAAGATTGACAAGGGGGTGTCCAGACAGCCATGAGAGGAAGGAAATTTCAATGATCATATTTTTGTGACCAAGAAAGGTGAGGTGTTGAGTGTAGACAAGAAGAGGGAAAGAAAGTATTTGAAGGTGAGGATGCGAGAAGACCGTCCTCTACCGTCGTGACTCTACGACGTTAAACATGAGCACCTGTTGGGAGGCTTGCCCTTCCATTTTATTGCTTTATTTCTTTCGTGTGAGTAAGAAATTTTTATATTTAAGGTGCTTACTAATCGGCAATTACATCTCTTTTCAAACTTAGTTTCGACTTACGTTTTTACTAAGTTTGGGGAGTGTGATGTTATTACCTCATTGAAGCACCAGGAGTATAATCTTTTCTTTGTAATGTTTGCTAGGGGAGTTGATTTTTTACGGTATATTGAAACTTTAATCGGTTTTGATGTGTCAATTTTTTGCAATTTGCCTAGTGTTCAGTGGTGTTTCTAGTGTGTGGATTCGATTACATAGTCAATTAATTCTTTCTTATAGTTCTCCTATTTTATTATTGATGAATCCTGTGATGATGATATGCTTGAGCTTTGATGATAGAAAAGGGTAACTAGGTGGCAAGACGAGTTCTACATTGAGGTTTTGACTCGAGGAGCTCGTGCGTACGTTGAAGAAAAATCAGGTACCCTCGTTTCCTTTTTCTAATTTTTATATGTGCTTTTAATTCATGGAGTGGAAGGATTGAGTTTATGGTGGTGATCCATGTGAGCTTATTTTTAAATTGTCTTGGAATTCATATGCTCTTGAAATTGATGAAGGAAGTATACTTGAGTTATATTGTGGTATGAAGTTCTATGTGTACTTGTGGGATATTACCTACCATGAAAACTGCTCTGTCACTTGTTAAAAACCCATGTGAGATTTTGAGCCTCGTTGATCATGTTACATAATCACATGATATTTCTTTCTGGTGAGTATCATTTTTGTGCGTGTATTCTAGAACTTGCCTCTTGTCTTACTTGAAACTACATGTGTGTTAGATGATGGGAGATGATTTTAGGCCATCCTTAAATTTATGAGTCACTTAGCCAAATAATTCCCTACCAAATAATTATATATCCGTAGTTAGCCTCGTTGAGCCTGAAAGCCTTATTTCTTTGGCAACCTACGAAGATAGCCACTTTGATATCCTATTTGAGCCTTAAATTCCTATATTTAGTGGAGAATTAAATGCTGTCAAAGTGTGTTAATGGTGCTTGATAACAATTTGGGAAGGAATGAAATTGGTGTTGAAATTAATAGTGATGGATTATGATAATGCATCTAAGGAGAAGCATGGAGTAGTGCTTAAATCTAGTACTCCATGGAATCAAAAACCCTAGGGTAGTGCTTAAATCTAGTACCCTATGGAGGATGCGTGAGGTAGTGCCCGAAACTGGTACCTCGAGAGAAAAAGGATGTGCTTGAGACAAGAAAAAGTATGTTGAGCTTGAAGGAAATGAGAGAAAAGAAAATTAGAAGAGCATGAAGCTGGATAGCCTTGAAGTGTAAAAATCTGCAGTACATAAGATCTCCGGTTTTATTTCTCTACTAATTGAGTCACTTTATCCATATGTTTCCTACCCTTACCAAAGAGCCAATATTACATCCAAAAGAAAAGTCCTTTTTGATCCCATTGTCGAATCATACTTTTAGTGGTGAAGAGCTTGAGACGTTTGGCAAGCTTATGGTTACGCATGCACTTGAATTGAATCTGAGCGTAAACCCCTTATCCCATAAGTGTACATCTTTTACACTTGAGTGCGAGTGATATATACTTTCCGTGAAAACATGTCAATGGAGCATTTGAATTGGTGGTGATTGTCTTAACTTGTATGCTTTGAATTGATTATTACACATGATAAGAGTTGCATGACCTAAGTTGATGACAATTGTATTTGAATGGAGTATTGGTCATAGTCCTTGTTTCCCCGCTAATTTTCATACTTTCTTTCTCTTTATCTTTATTTTGTTGCCTCGGGATGAGCAACTGGTAAGTTTGGGAGATTGATGAGAGTGAAAATAAGCGTGTTTTAATATCCAATTTAACACCTTTTTGATTGATATTGTAGTCTTATATGAGCACAAGTGTCTTATGTTCGATATATGTGAGAATCATGTGCACTTGAGGTGTTTTATTGTGTTTTAGGTGGAAAAAGGATGAAAAGTGCCAAGAATCGAAGAGACGAAGTCGAGACCACGCGAACCGCCAAGGAGAGAGATGGGTTCGACCTGTTGGAGGAGGATTCGACCTCTCCAGCAGGTCGAACCAGCATTGAAAGAGTGCAGGAGGTGGGTTCGACCACGACTCGTGGGGTTCGACCTGTCTATCAGTTCGAACCATGGTCGAACCAGTTCGCGAGAAAGTGGATTCGACCACGACGTTGGGGGTTCGACCTGACTGTTGGTCAAATCAAGAGCAGAAATTGTCCAATAGCATGGTTTGACCTGTGGTTCGACCAAGATGGAGTGGTTCGACCTGTACAAGAAGTCGAACCAAGTGCAGAATACTTCCAGTAGGTGGGTTCGACCTGTGGTTCGACCTGCGGTCAATGGTTCGACCTGTTTGCTGAGGTCGAACCATCGTGCGGAACCTTATCTTATCTGGATTTTCGAGGCGAAAACACGTGTGATCACTTGAAAAGCCCATTCCAAGCCCTGGAGATGTGATTACAAGTATAAAAGGAGGCTCATGCAGTCAGAGGAACACAACAACAACAAGAGGAGGAACACAACACAATACAAGAGAGGAGAAGAGAGGCCACAACATACAACACCCCCCAACCATCATCTTTTTTCTCCATCCATCCATCACTTTGAAGATTCGTTTGTGGAATCAAGGGGAGAAATAAGAGGAGAATTCAAGAGCGAGAAGGATGCGATGATGCCACATCTAGGGTTTATTCGTTTCCTAATTTATCTTGTATTTTTCGGACATCCGGGTAAGATCTATCCAACACCCATGATTGTTCTTTGCAACACCATGGGCTAGAGCCTTTTTGGTAGAACTAGGGTTGTGAAGGTTTTATCTAGTTAATTGAACTTCCATGTGTATACTCCGTACAACACCACTTGTGGTTTATTTTATATAAGATTGTGCCTTTTTAATCCATACTCATAGTCGTTTTGTGCATCAATAATCGTTGTGTAGAGTCTGAATACATAACATGGTTATTGGTTGAGTGCGTTCACTGTTGAGCAGGGTTTTAAGTTATAATTCTAAGTGAAGGGATTCCGAAGTCTTATTAGAACTATCTTATATGAATACTTATTTATTGAATTGAATTCGGGTTAATAAGTAGGATAAAGAGGATAATTTTATAGTACCTATAAAGGGAGATCATATCGGGTTAGAGTACCAATCCTAGGGGGAAATAATTGATACTGATAGTACCTAGAAAGGGGGGTGAAATTATATCTTGTGCTCCGAGGTTATTCACAAGTGTTACACGCATGTTTACTTGTGTCTATAGAGTAGATATGCATGGTTTAGTGATGCGTCCATATTCCACAAGGCAGAGTCGGACATTGACACATGGAAGGGAAGTTAATGAGTAAAACTGAATTATCCTAGAGCTACCTATTCTCCTACTTGATCCACTTTCGTATTCTTCGAGTGGTACTTTATTTTATTTGTTATTTTAATTATTTGTTTAGTAGTTGTTAATTAAATCCATCAAATCTTATTGTCTTGTCTTAATTAATTTAGATAATAATTAAATTAATAATACGCCGTCCCTTGGGTTCGATATTCACTTGGTCACTTTTCGAGACTACAATTGATATCCTTCATACTTGGGGATTAATTGTGTGTTGAGAAAATGCGTATCAGCCATAAATTCGTATAGGATTTTGTGGTTTAAGTATATTGTATGATTGAGGTGCTAATGAGGTGTTTGTGGAGTTTTGATGGATAAAACATGTAAGAAATGAAGCAAAATCAAAAACATGCTGAGAAAGAGCTGAAAATTACCTAATATGAGTTGTGGTACCCAACACGACTTGCAACACGAGTCATTGATTGTTGCAATTTTCACCTAGATTTTAGTGTCTTTTTATGTCTTTTCATATTATTTTATCCATAATTTATGTATTATTTGGTTGTGCTATGTGTTTTCATAGAAATGAGTGTGAATGAGCTTAAATGTATGTAAAACAGGTGAAAATGGATTAAAAACGGAACATGAGCTGAAAAGAGCATGAAATGAGTTGACGGGTGATGAGAGTGAAAATAAGCGTATTTTAATATCCAATTTAACACCTTTTTTATTGATATTGTAGTCTTATATGAGCAAAAGTGTCTTATATTCGATATATATGAGAATAAGTTGCACTTGAGGTGTTTTATTGTGTTTTAGGTGGAAAAAGGATCAAAAGAGCCAAGTTTGAGAAAAGGTGCAATTTGTGCAAGAATGCTGATAAACGCACATCCAACTTGTGTAATTATTCTGTATTGATGTGGAGCTCTGAACGGGAAGTATGATATATGGTTGGAAATCCACTGAAGAGAGGGTCGTTTTGGCGTAAAGAACATCCCATTCGGAGTCCGAACGAGGAACTTATGAGCAAAGTGGTGACGCCGCGCGAGCTGTGCCGAACAGAATTGCAGTGCTACTTTCCATGGCCTGTTACATATTTAACTCTTGGAGTTCTTGTGATTTCTATATATGGATAGAAAGCCAAGGAAGAGAGGATCGCGTGAGCATAAAAATCACTCAATTCGGAGGTCGGATGTGAAAGTTATACGCGAAACGGAGAGACTGCGCAAATCCAGTAGCAGGGTTCGACCTGTGGTTCGACCTGTGGCAAGTGGTTCGACCTGTTTGACGAGGTCGAACCTGCACTTCGGGAACTTACCAAATCCGTATTTTCGAGGCCAAAACGCGTGGGATCACTTGAAAAACCCATTCCAAGCCCTAGAGACGTGATTACAAGTATAAAAGGAGGCTCATGCAGTCAAGAAAAACGTCACCAATCACCGAGGAGAGGCCACAACCATACAACACCCCAAAAGGGGGGATCACCCCCCAACCATCATCCACTTCCTTTCCTCCATCCATCCATCACTTTGAAGATTCGTTTGTGGAATCAAGAGGAGAACCAAGAGGAGGATTCAAGATGGAGAAGGGCATGAAGATGCCATATCAAGGGTTTATTCGTTTCCTAATTTATCTTGTATTTTCCGGACATCCGGGTAAGATCTATCCAACATCCATGATTGTTCTTCGAAACACCATGGCTAGAGCCTTTTTGGTAGATCTAGGAGTTTTGATGGTTTTATGAATTAATTGATCTTCTATGTGTAAACTCCGTACAACACAACTTGTGGATTTATTTTATATATGATTGTGCTTTCTTAATCCATATTCACGGTCGTTTTGTGCATCTTCAATTGGTATATAGAGTCTGAATATATATCTTGGTTGTAGATTGAGTGCGTTCACCGCTGAACAGGATTCCATGTTATGATTCTAAGTGAGGGGACTCCGAAGCTTCATTAGAACTATCATATATGAATACTTATTAATTGAATTGAATTCGGATTATTAAGTAGGATAAAGAGGATAACTTCATAGTACCTATAAAGGGAGATCATATCGGGTTAGAGTACCAATCCTAGGGGAAAATAATTGATACTGATAGTACCTAGAAAGGGGGGTGGAATTATATCTCTTGCTCCGAGGTTATTCACACGTGTTATACGCATGTTTGCTTGTGTCTATAGAGTAAATATGCATGGCTTAGTGATGCGTCCATATTCCACAAGGCAGAGTCGGACTTCAACGCATGAAAGGGAAATTAAGTAGTAAAACTGGATTACCCTAGAGCTACCTATTCTCCTACTTGATCCACTTTTGTATTCTTCGAGTGATACTTTATATTATTTGTTATTTTAATTACTTGTTTATTAGTTTAATCATCCTAAACCTCAAACTTAATTGCCAACTTGTCTTAATTAATTAAGATAATAATTAAATTGATAATACGCCGTCCTTTGGGTTCGATATTCACTTGGTCGCTTGCTTAAGCTGCAATTGATATCCTTAATACTTGGGGATTAATTGGGTGTTGAGAAAACGCTCATCAAGTTCTTGGCGCCGTTGCCGGGGTGTGATGTTCTTACCTCATTGAAGCACCAAGAATATAATCTTTTCTTTGTAATGTTTGCTAGGGGAGTTGATTTTTTGCGGTATGTTGAAACTTTAATCGGTGTTGATGTGTCGATTTTTTGCAATTTGTCTAGTGTTCAGTGGAGTTTCTAGTATGTGGAGTCGATTAGATAGTCAATTAATTCTTTCTTATAGTTCTCCTATTTTATTATTGATGAAACTTGTGATAATGAGTTTATTTGAGCTTTGATGATAGAAAAAGGTAACTAGGTGGCAAGATGAGTTCTACGCTGAGGAGTTCGAGCATTCATTGAAGAAAAATCAGGTGCCCTCGTTCCCTTATTCTATTTTTATATGTGCTTTTAATTCATGGAGTGGAAGGATTAAGTTTAAGGTGGTGATCCATGTGAGCTTATATGTTTAAAATTGTCTTTGAAATTCATATGCCTTTGAAATTGATGAAGGAAGTGTACTTGAGTTATATTGTGATATGAAGTTCTATGTGTACTTGTGAGATATTGCTTACCATGAAAAGTGCTCTGTTACTTGTTAAAAACCCATGTGAGATTTTGAGCCTCGTTGATCATGTACATAATCACATGATATATTTCTTTCTGGTGAGTATCGTTCTTGTGCGTGTATTCTAGAACTTGCCTTGAGTCTCCTTGAATATTCAAGATTAGTCTAGCGGTGAATATTCAAGATTAGTCTAGCGGATTATGGAAATGATATTAGGCCATCTTTGATATTTAACCCATATTTTCCCATATACTTTACCTGAATTTATTAAATCCCTAGTCAGCCCATTTGAGCCTTATTAAATCCATTCTTTGATAGCCAATAAAGCTTAATTGAAGAGAGCGGTGATTTGAGGGATGATAAGGATAATGAAAAAAGAGTCTTAAGGATGAAAAAGAAATTCATGGAGTAGTGCTTAAATCTAGTACTTCTTGCAAACAAACACCCTAGGGTAGTGCTTAAATCTAGTACCCTATGGAGGATGTGAGAGGTAGTGCCCGAAACTGGTACCTCGAAAGAGAAAGAAAAGAGAAAGAAAAGAGAAAAAAAAGGGTGAAGAAAAGGAGAATGATGGAGTTGAAGAACTAGGAAAAGTTGAAAAAGAAAATATGTTGTGCTTGAAGGAGAAAGATGGGAGAGTTTGAAGAGAATGTTGTGCTTGATTGTAGTGATGAGGAAGAATGAAAGATCGAGAGAGACTGCAGCTTGATTGATCCGAGTTTTGAGTCACTTATCCATATATTTCTCACCTATTCCAAAGAGCCTACATTACAACCTAATAAAAGACCTTTTTGATCCATGATTTACTAGCTACAAGTAAAAGGAGAGTTGAGACAATAGGTAAGCTTATGGTTACGCATGCACTTGAATTGAATTTGAGCTTAAACACCTTAGCCCATAAGTGTACATCTTTTACACTTGAGTGAGAGTGATATATACTTCCCGTGAGAGCATGTTGATGGAGCATTTGAATTGGTGGTGATTGTCTTAACTTGTATGCTATGAATTGATTATTACACGTAATGAGAGTTGCATGAACTAAGTTGATGACGATTGTATTTTGAATGGGTATTGGTCATAGTCCTTGTTTCCCCGCTAATTTTCTTACTCTCTCTATCTTTATCTTTATTTTGTTGCCTCGGGACGAGCAACGGGTAAGTTTGGGGGTTTGATGAGAGTGAAAATAAGCTTATTTTAATATCCAATTTAACACCTTTTTGATTGATATTGTAGTCTTATATGAGCAAAAGTGTCTTATATTCGATATATATGAGAATAAGGTGCACTTGAGGTATTTTATTGTATTTTAGGTGGAAAAAGGATCAAAAGAGCCAAGTTTGAGAAAAGGTGCAATTTGTGCAAGAATGTTGATAAACGCACATCCAACTTGTGTAATTATTCTGTATTGATGTGGAGCTCTGAACGGGAAGTGTGATACATGGTTGGAAAGCCACTGAAGAGAGGGTCGTTTTGGCCTAAAGAACATCCCATTCGGAGTCCGAACGATGAAGTTATGAGCAAAGTGGTGACGCCGCGCGAGCTGTGCCGAACAGAATTGCAGTGCTACTTTCCATGGCCTTTTACATATTCAACTCTTGGAGTTCTTGTGATTTCTTTATATGGATAGAAAGCCAAGGAAGAGAGGATCACGTGAGCACAAAAATCACTCAATTCGGAGGTCGGATGTGAAAGTTATACGCGAAACGGAGAGACTGCGCAAATCCAGTAGCAGGGTTCGACCTGTGGTTCGACCTGTGGTAAGTGATTCGACTTGTTTGACGAGGTCGAACCTGCGCTTCGGGAACTTACCAAATCCGTATTTTCGAGGCCAAAATGCGTGGGATCACTTGAAAAGCCCATTCCAAGCCCTAGAGACGTGATTACAAGTATAAAAGGAGGCTCATGCAGTCAAGAAAAATATCACCAATCACCGAGGAGAGGCCACAACCATACAACACCCCAAAAGGGGGGATCACCCCCAACCATCATCCACTTCCTTTCCTCCATCCATCCATCACTTTGAAGATTCGTTTGCGGAATCAAGAGGAGAACCAAGAGGAGGATTCAAGATGGAGAAGGGCATGAAGACGCCATATCAAGGGTTTATTCGTTTCCTAATTTATCTTGTATTTTCTGGACATCCGGGTAAGATCTATCCAACATCCATGATTGTTCTTCGAAACACCATGGCTAGAGCCTTTTTGGTAGATCTAGGAGTTTTGATGGTTTTATGAATTAATTGATCTTCTATGTGTAAACTCCGTACAACACTACTTGTGGATTTATTTTATATATGATTGTGCTTTCTTAATCCATATTCACGGTCGTTTTGTGCATCTTCAATTGGTATATAGAGTCTGAATATATATCTTGGTTGTAGATTGAGTGCGTTCACCGCTGAACAGGATTCCATGTTATGATTCTAAGTGAGGGGACTCCGAAGCTTCATTAGAACAATCATATATGAATACTTATTAATTGAATTGAATTCGGATTATTAAGTAGGATAAAGAGGATAACTTCATAGTACCTATAAAGGGAGATCATATCGGGTTAGAGTACCAATCCTAGGGGGAAATAATTGATACTGATAGTACCTAGAAAGGGGGGTGGAATTATATCTCTTGCTCCGAGGTTATTCACACGTGTTATACGCATGTTTGCTTGTGTCTATAGAGTAAATATGCATGGCTTAGTGATGCGTCCATATTCCACAAGGCAGAGTCGGACATCAACGCATGAAAGGAAAATAAAGTAGTAAAACTGGATTACCCCTAGAGCTACCTATTCTCCTACTTGATCCACTTTCGTATTCTTCGAGTGATACTTTATATTATTTGTTATTTTAATTACTTGTTTATTAGTTTAATCATCCTAAACCTCAAACTTAATTGCCAACTTGTCTTAATTAATTAAGATAATAATTAAATTGATAATACGCCGTCCTTTGGGTTCGATATTCACTTGGTCGCTTGCTTAAGCTGCAATTGATATCCTTAATACTTGGGGATTAATTTTGCGTGCAAAGAAAACGCGCATCAACGGGACCTAACTTGAGTTAGCATGTGCAACTCGAGTTGGCAACTCGAGTCGAGTTGGGTCCCCAAAAGTTGTCCAGAATTGTCCAGAGACCCAACTTGAGTTGCAAGATCCAACTCGACTTGCAACTCGAGTCGAGCTAGGAGCAGGGGAATGAACAAAAATCATCCAGTGAGCCAACTCGACTTACAAGCTGCAACACGAGTTGCTAGCTCGAGTCGAGCTGGGTGCTGAGGGATTTTGTTTTAGAGCATCGCAACATGACCGAACAGGCGAGAGCTCAAGTTGACAACACGAGTCGAACTGGACAGCTCGAGCTGCATTACATGTAACTCGACTCGAGCTGCTAACTCGAGTTGGGAAGGCTAACTCGAGTAAGGTCATTTTGGGCCAAAAATCTAGATTTTCACCTGCCAATATGTGTAAGTGTGTGTAAAAAGACCAGTTGATGATTAATTCGTGGCCCAACTTGAAGAGGGTATAAATAGCCTCAAGTTCAACATTTGAGAAGATGGGATATTCCACACAAGGGTTTCACTCCTACACCTAGATCACACACCATTTCTTCCATTTTTCACCACCATCTTCATCCATTCTTCATCCCTTCCATTTGGGTGCTAAAGATCTCAAGAATTCAAGAGTTAGAGGTGGAGATCAATGAGTGTTGAAGATTCTCTGCAAGGAATTGTTAGGGAAGATTTACATCTCTTTTGTTTTTCATTTGGATTTAAAACTATGGGTATGTGTAATGAATCATTTATGTGTTTTGTTAACATTATCATGTTAGGCTAATCCCTCTAGTGGGATTAGGAATATGAAGAGCACATTAGGTTTATATTATCATGTGGATTAAATTAGTTTTTGATTTAATTGATGTTGGTTTCTATTTATGGGCTTTAATTGTTTTGATGTTGTGAGGGCATGGTTTGTTATTCATGAATGATTATTGATTTAATGGATTGTTGATCAATGGATGATTTATGATAATTAAGTGCTATTATAATATTCATGTGTATATTGTTTGGAGTGAGACAGAAACGACCCTCTAAAGTATTAGAATGCATGAATAGACATCGAGTTTGTGTTTGACCGAAAGGATATTTGAATTCGATGAGGGGAACCAATCCATTCGTTAGATCTAGTACACAAAAAGGGAGAGTTAATTCTAATTAGTACATTCTAAGGGAGAATTGGGAGTTAATTAGTACCTAGATGGAAGAGGTTAATGCTGGACTTTGATTTTAAGTGCTTTTGGGAGTCTCAAGTGGATCAACAACCTTTGTAACCCGAAAGGGAGCTTAGGATATAATCGTGATCACCCTTAATCTACATCAATTGAGTTGAATTCCTTTTGCATGATAATATGAATTGATTGTGCTTGGATGTTTCTAATCCAATATTTTTCCATACTTGAACTCTAGCACCTATTCTCTTTTCTCATTAATCTTATTACTTGTCATTTCTATTAGTTGCTATCAAGCCTTCTTGCTACTTGCTTTAGTTAATAATCAATCTCTAAACCCCCGATCATCCTTACAAAAGTGACATAAACGTGAGCTCACATATTTTACTAGTCCAAGCCTAACTCCCTTGTGGATTGATAATTTTATTTATTGGGATATACTACTACAACGATCGAGTATTCTTGCTCGTGAGTATATATTAAAAATATGAAAACAAGAAATTGACGCCATTGCCAAATGAGAGTTTAACGGATTAGTGAAATACTGTGTTATTATTTTAGTTGTTCTTGATAAGGATACTTTTTATTTTATTTTATTTATTATTTTTGTTTGTGGTCTCACTCTTTGAATTTTCGTAGGTGTTTTATGATTACACGCACAACAAAGAGGCTACAGGAATGAGAGTATTGTGGTTAAATGGAAACACATTCCAACCTCATCAAGGATACACTTATTCCACTCCTAAGTCCAATATCGTTGTTTCTCCCGAATTACTAGATATGATTAAGGATTTTACTTTCATGGGAGTGTGTAATTTCCAAGGGAATTTTCAAAATACCTATGAAGGAAGTTTTCAAGGGAATTATCCACCAAGTCAAGAGAATTGCCAAGGAGGATATCAAGGTTTTGATCCAAGTGCCAAGCCATCTAATGAAGAAGAGAAGTCGACCATTGAGGATACATCGTTAGCATTCATGAAAGATACAAGGGCTTATATGAAAAGAAAAGATTCCGAGTTTGAAGCTAGAATCGATGAAAGTGAGAAGAAGATGGATAATTGGATGGACTCCCTTGAGTATCAAATGAGCCAACTTTTAAGTTCTTTGAAAAATTCTCAACAAATTGAAGAGGGAGATCATATGGAGGATAAAAGGAAAGAGGAAAGTAAGGTTGACGAAGGGTTGGAGGAAGAAAAGAACTTGGTGGTAAAAGAATCAAGTGAGAAGTTTGAAGAGCCTATTGAGGCCAATGAAATAGAAGAGGAAGAGCAAGTTATGGAAGCAAATGAAGAGGACTTGAAGAGTGAAATGAGCATTTCTAAACCATTAAACTCTTTAAGTTGCAATAAATTTCTTGACATAGTTTCTATTGACTTTGTCTTACCTCTTGATACCTCACAAATTCTTAGGGATAAAAGAGAGTTGGAAGAAACTTGGGGATATTCATTGAACGGAGGAATAAGTGGTTTGCTGGAATGAAGAGGAAAATGGAATGTCATGCAATGATAGTTGGTGATTTCAAGCTCAATCTAAAGAGTGCCAATGAGGTCATCACTTGCCACAAGTACTTAATAGAAGAAGAAGCTCAAAGATTAAAGTATGGTGGCAAGGACAACCGCTACCCATGGCCATTCCGATGAGTTTAAAAATTTATGTCTGGCTTGAAGACGTTAAACTCAGCACTAGATGGGAGGCAACCCATTATTATCTTTATTGCTTTATTTGGTGTTTTCAATAAAGATTGTGGTTTTGTTGTTGTTTTGCATTTTGGCCTTATAGGTTGATTGTGCTTGTGAGAAAATGCATATTGATGAAAAGAGAAGTGCTCCATGGATTCAAGTAAGGATGTCGCACCACTTGTTGCAAACTTAATTCTCGACTCTTGTCTCGGATTAAGTTTGGAGGGAGACTAGTGCGTGATGGACATAACTTGATCCGTTTGGATGCATAAGCTTCTCCACAAGAAGATCATCTATGGAAACTACAAGGATAAGTTTCACCACTTTTTGCAAACCTAAGTCTCAACTCTTGTTTCGATTTAAGTTTGGGGGAGAGTGTATGGTGTGACTCACCACTTGAATTATGATTTTTGTAAAATTGGGCAAATTTTTAAAAAAAATTCTCATGAGTTTAGGTAGGATTTTGGTCTGATTGGTTGTATTGAAGTACATGATAATCCATAATTTTTAATGACGTTGTTGAGCTAATGGTGTTTTGTGAGTGTTTGAGCATGAATGAAGGGTATTGGAAACATGTATGGAGCTCGGAGCTAACACTTTCTACTACCAAATGCTTATTGAGGGAGTACTCTACACCTTATAACTTTTAATTGCTTGACATGAATTGATTTTGACTTAGATTGTTTTGATTAGCATGCTACTTCATTTGTTATATTTGTGGGAGGTTTAATTTCGTAATTTAAGATTTCAATTTTCAATTAAGATGGGGATGATTGTGAACTTACATTGTTATGGATTATTTGAATATGTGCTTCATTTTGTAATGATGGTGATTGTTGTTTTTGCATGTTATGTATTTTTGTTTCGTTTCTTATTTGGTGTGTCTTTCTTGTATGTTTTGTGTGTATTTTTATTTTTATCTTGGGATGTTTGGTGATTTGTTTTGGGATGTTGTGAGTCGCTTTTGAATGTGAGTAATGACATGTTGTTGTGATAAGTGATTGGGGCCCAGAAGTTGTCCAGAATTGCCCAGAGACCCAACTCGAGTTGCAAGGTCAACTCGTCTTGCAACTCGAGTCAAGCTAGGAGCAGGGGAATGTACAAAAATCATCCAGTGAGCCAACTCGACTTACAAGCTACAACACGAGTTACTAGCTCAAGTCGAGCTGGGTGCCAAGGGATTTTCAGTTTCAGAACATCGCAACAAGACCGAACAGGCGAGAGCTTGAGTTGGCGACATGAGTCAAGCTGGACAGCTCGAGTTGCATTACATGCAACTCGACTCGTGCTACTAACTCGAGTTGGGAAGGCTAACTCGAGTAAGGTCATTTTGGGCCAAAAATCCAGATTTTCTCCTGCCAATGTGTGTAAGTGTATGTAAAAAGCCCAATTGATGATTAATTCGTGGCCCAACTTGGAGAGGGTATAAATAGCCTCATGTTCAACATTGGAGAAGATGGAATATTCCACATAAGGGTTTCACTCGTACACCTAAATCACACACCATTTCTTCCATTTTTCACCACCATCTTCATCCATTCTTTATCCCTTCCATTTTGGTGCTAAAGATCTCAAGAATTCAAGAGCTAGAGGTGGATATCAATGAGTGTTGAAGATTCTCTACAAGGAATTGTTAGTGAAGATTTACATCTCTTTTGTTTTTCATTTGGATTTAAAACTATGGGTATGTGTAATTAATCATTTATGTGTTTTGCTACCATTATCATGTTAGGCTAATCCCTCTTGTGGGATTAGGAACATGAAGAGCACATTAGGTTTATATTATCATGTGGATTAAATTAGTTTTTGATTTAATTGATGTTGGTTTCTATTCATGGGCTTTAATTGTTTTGATGTTGTGATGGCATGGTTTGTTATTCATGAATGATTATTTGTTTAATGGATTGTTGATCAATGGATGATTTATGATAATTAAGTGCTATTATAATGTTCATGTGTATATTGTTTGGAGTGAGACGGAAACGACCCTCTAAAGTATTAGAAATACATGAATAGACATCGAGTTTGGGTTTGACCGAAAGGATATTTGAATTCGATGAGGGGAACCAATCCATTCGTTAGCTTTAGTACACAAAAAGGGAGATTTAATTTTAATTAGTACCTTCTAAGGGAGAATTGGGAGTTAATTAGTACCTAGATGGAAGAGGTTAATGTTGGGCTTTGATTTTAAGTGTTTTTGGGAGTCTCAAGTGGATCAACAACCTTTGTAACCCGAAAGGGAGCTTAGGATATAATCGTGATCACCCTTAATCTACATCAATTGAGTTGAATTCCTTTTGCATGATAATATGAATTGATTGTGCTTGGATGTTTCTAATCCCATGTTTTTCCATACTTGAACTTTAGCACCTATTCTCTTTTCTCATTAATCTTATTTCTTGTCATTTTTATTAGTTGCTATTTTATTTGCTTGCTACTTGCTTTAGTTGATAATCAATCTCTAAACCCCCGATCATCCTTACAAAAGTGACATAAACATGAGCTCACGTATTTTACTAGTCCAAACCTAACTCCCTTGTGGATTGATAATTTTATTTCTTGGGATATACTACTACAACGATCGAGTATTCTTGCTTGTGAGTATATTATAAAAATATGCAAACAGTCGTGTTGAGGTTGGAGGAGTTTCAGTTTCAGAACAGGCCAACTCGAGTTGACAGGCAACAACTCGAGTTGCTAACTCGAGTCATGTTAGCAAGTCGTGTTGCATTGGGCCAAGTTGTGTTGCGTGTTTTTGGGCCAGAAATTAGGTTTTACACCTTCTTGTACGTGAAAACGTCTAAAAAAGGCCCAATTGAGTCAGATTCGAAAAAAAGGTATAAAAGAGGATCAAGACACTTGGAGAGGGGAGATCGATCGCATTCCAACAGAAACACATCATGAATCACTTCACGTAAAATCATCCACACCCACACATACATCAGATCATCCATCCCATTATTCCATCGGTCCTGAAGGTGATTTAAGTTCAGTTGAAAGAGATCAATCCATCAGAGAGACGGAGAGGGAACGTAAACCACGATGAGGTTAAGGTTTTGTATCTTTCTCTTTATTCTTCCTTTGTTGTGATTTTAGTGTGGAATTATTATCCACGAGGGTTGATTGTAACCTCATGGGCTAAATCTTTTTACAATTCTAGGGATTGAATGTTAGGGTAAACTGATTTGGAAAACTAGATAACTTTTACGAGTTCATGTTATTTACATTCTAATATATTTGATTAATCCAGACTTTGTTTATATGTTTTGTAATGTCTTCGTAATACTCCCTGTTGTTGACCGTGATGCTTGGTTTAGTGCGTTAGCTTGTGTGTGTTCATAAATTCTTTTGTCTACTTGCTAGGATTTAAATTAGTTTGTTCGTGAACACGATAATTCCAAGGGTTGGTAAATTAGATACTTTTGTTGTTTACTGGAACAATGCAATTAAACACTCAAGTAGGAAGTGAATATAATCTAGCAGTACTTTTGATGAGAGTGAAATCTCACGTTATTTGAGCTCTGATTTCTATGATAATGATGTATGATTTAATCTTAAGTCGAGATAAATCGAGATATATAGTTGAATGTCATGAATCAGGTGCGTGTGACACCGTTTGAGCATATTTTTGAAGGGAAACAGGATAGAAGTGCTTGGAACCAGAAAATGAGGAATCAACCATCTTGTTCGACCAAGACATGAGTGGTTCAACCACTAGTTTGGGTTGAACCAGTAACCTGCGATTTTGTTATAGTGTGGTTTGACCATGAGGATACGGTTCAACCAGCCATGAAGGTCTAACCGTAGTCAAACCAAATGGCTGAAGTGATGCTAAATTGATTCGACCCTGATGCTTCTGATTCGACCAGTGGTTCAAGACGAACCAGTCATCTGCCAATTTTTTATAGGCTAGTTTGACCAAGGTGTTAATGGTTCGACCAAGGACTTTGGTCGAACCAACACGCGAGAAGTTTTTGGATCCATATTTTTAAACCTTCAGTACGTGTTTTCGCTAAAAAAACCCATTAAAGGTCTGTTGGAGGAGCTGAAAGTATAAAAGGAAGACCCTACGCAGCAAAAAAGGGCGACCTTCATTCTACACAACATCCTAACCCTACCATCATCCTACGGAGCTATGGAGAGAGATTCGTCTGTCGAATCAAGTGAGAACCAAATGAAAATTCAAGATGGAGAGAGACGCGACGGCACCCCACATCTAGGGTTTACTTCGATTTTTAATTTATCTTGTAATTTTCAAGAATATGGGTAAGATCTATCCAACCACCATGATTGTTCTTCGATCAATCATGGGCTATAACCGCTTCGGTAGTTCTAGAATTTATGAAGGTTTTATGATTTAATTGAACTTCCATGTGTATACTCCGTACAATACTACTTCTGGTTTATTTTATATAAGACTATACCTTTTCAATTCATACTCTGAGTTGTTTTGTGCATCATTAATTGTTATATAGAGTCTTAATACATATCTTGATTATTGATTGAGCGCTTTCACTGCTGAGTAGGATTTCATGTTATGATTCTTAGTGAGGGGATCTTGAAGTTTCATAAGAACTATCTTATATAAATACTTGTTAATTGAATTTGATTCGGGTTAATAAGTAGGATAAAGAGATTAATTTCATAGTACTATAAAGGGAGATCATATCGGGTTATAGTACTTAGTGCACGGGAAATAATTGATATTGATAGTGCCTAGAAAGGGGGTGAATTATATCTCTTGCTCCAAGGATATTCACACGTGTCACATGCTTATTTACTTGTGTCTGTAGTGTAGATTTGCATGGTTTAGTGATATGTCCATATTCCACAAGGCAGAGTCGGACATTGGTATGCGGAAGGGAAGTTAATGAGTAAAACTGGATGGCCTAAAGAACTGCCTAATTTTTCAGTTGTTCACCTTCGTTTAATCTCTACTGCTTGCTTACTTTATCAGCTATTTCAATTACTTGTTTTGTAGTTACTTAATTATTCCAGCAATTTATTGCCATCCTAGTCATAACAAGTTAGATTATAATTGAATTAATAATAATACATCCCTAGAGTTCGATAAATATCACTTGGTCACTTATCAAAGCTACAATAACATCCTTCTTACTTGGGGATTAATTGTGTGTTGAAAAACGCTCATCAAGTTCTTAGTGCTGTTGTCGAGGATAGCATTAATTATTAATGTATTATTTCTAGTTTAATTTAGACTATTTTATTCTTGTCTTTATTTTCTAACGCTTATTTTTCTTAGGTGTATGCACATTAGATCAAAGTCAAGAACATTAGCGCCTTTTAATCCGGAAATTAGAGCATTGTCGAGGAAGAAGAAGGTAGAGAAGAAGAAGAACAAGAACGTGGAAGCAATTGAAGCTCTTAGTCTAGGAGTTGAAGTTGAAGTGCTGAACTCGAAAGCGGTTGAAGCTGTAACCAGAGATAAATTGGAAGCAGAAGCAGTCAACATGTCCGATTTAGACAGGCTAAATTTGGATAATGTTGCCATGCGTGAAGTCTTCAAGAACAATGGAGGAGGGAACTTGGGGCTGCTAGGAGTATGAGGGGACAATGCAGATTTTATTCTTCACCCTGCTCTGATCAACATGATAGAAAGTAGCCCTTTCTCTGAGGAACCTTTGAAGATCCTCACAGGATCTTAATAAACTCCTGGGACATGCAAGGACACAAAAGAGCGCAGGAGATCATGAGGATGCAAAGGGGATTGTTTTATTTAAGTTCTCGCTTACAGAAAGAGCGAGAGATTGGTACGATACTCTTAATGCTGCAGATTGTACTACCTGGGAGCAATTGAAATTGAAGTTCTTGGAGAGATACATGCCACCTTCCAAGGTGTTTAGGACAAAGCAAGACATCAATAAATTTGCTATCAGTAGTGGAGAGAAATTTCATGAAGCTTGGGACATGTTCAAGGACATGCTTCGAAAGTGTCCACAACATGGGCTATCTAAAGCTCAATACACCAGTATTTTCTACAACGAGTTGGATTGTGATTCTTGAGTGATACTTGATGGTTTTTCAAATGGAGCACTACTTACCAAGACACCTGTTGAGGCCGAGAAGCTCTTTGAGGATATTTTGATGACTTCAAGAGATTGGCCAACTGATAGAGTGAGAGGCACTTATGTACTTGGAAAAGTAGCGCAGGTTGAGCACACTATGGTTAAGTCTATTGGTGTTCAATCGTTTAGTTAACATGAACCGTTAGGGTTCCATACGTTTCTAACACACAGCGGAAGTATGAAAATAATTAACGTATTACCTTTCACCAGGGTATGTTGAAGACGATGAATTCTTGCCACCAGCCTGTGCAGCCTCACTGTTTTGAGCATACCTCTCTCATCTGATATCGGATTTGAGTGATCTACGTGCCAAAACGATCCTCTCTTCTGTGGCTTTCCTTCAGTATATCACATGTTCTGTTCTAAAGTCTTTAAAATTTTATAAAAATTGTAGAAGGTGGCGGACAGCAGCAACAAACAACCTTCCAGTCTTCTTCTGTATTCCCAAGTCCAATCTCGATGTCGTGTGAGCGATGATCCTCGAGATCTTCTCAATCTACTATTCCCTCACCCTCCTCATAGTATTAGGCATGATTAATCTCATAGATTAGGGTTTCCGGATAGCTAAGATGACTTATATATGGGCTACAGTAGGGACTAGGAGGAGAAATTAGAGTTGGGCCTCTATTAGGCTTAATTATCCAAGCTTAGCCCAAAGCTTATACTTAAGTCCAATAATAATAATATATACCACTAAAATATTATTACTGTACTACCGTTCTAATCCCATAATTACGTTATGGGCTCCTTTTTATTATAAGCCCGTTAGTCTCCCCATGTTTAAGATATACAATGACCATTAATTAATTAAGTTACTGACAACTCCATTAATTAATATCTCATCCAAGAGTAGTACCACTCAACCTCATTATCATGCCGGAATAAATTCTCCTGCAGGGTTTACATGATAATCCTTATGAGCTCCTCAAGGGGACATCATCAACCTATGTCGGATACAGATTCCTTCTACAATCAACAGCACACCATAGAGACAGCACTATTTCTCACCTCACCA
Source organism: Pogostemon cablin (assembly GCA_023678885.1). Taxonomy (NCBI): domain Eukaryota; kingdom Viridiplantae; phylum Streptophyta; class Magnoliopsida; order Lamiales; family Lamiaceae; genus Pogostemon; species Pogostemon cablin. The sequence goes on along the minus strand of CM043001.1, from coordinate 16,375,015 downwards.
AATTCGTTGATTTAATTATATGTAAATCTCACTCATTGATGAATCAAAGAAATACATACTGCCTTACGTGTAGAGGTTATTGTATAGGGATTAAGAGCATGAGCATCTATAATAACTGAGATCAAGTTCTCCTATAAGTCAGTATAAGTCGAACGATCTCAAGCGGTCCCACTCAATACACACAAAGTGTACTAATATGATTCTATAGCTAAGACAAGCTAATACCAAACCACATCAATAATACGATCTTCCACGTGTTGTCGTACAACATATTATCTATAGTATAAAGTAAGTGGACTATTGCATTGAACATATAAATAAATTATAAGACGCAATCATTTGATCATATGATTCTCATTTCAAATAAATTATTATAAGATTGTTCATTCGAAAAGCTAGACTTTTAGTATACAATCCAACAATCTCCCACTTATACTAAAAGACTATGCTGTCATGTCTTCTGCCATACATTTGATTCCCACTCCCACTACACGACTATCAAAAGCTCTCTTTTTAAGGTCCTTGTAAAAGTATTTACTAGGTTATCATCCGATGCAATCTAGGCGACAACAATTTTCCCCTCATCATACGATTTCTCATAACAGGTGGTACTCGCGCTCCATGTGTTTAATTGCCTTATGGGATCGTGATTCCTTCAAGTTTACAACTGTTCCATTATCATCAAAATGAATTGTGATAACCTTGGACAAACTTAGAATCACTTCGAAGTCCGTCATGAATCACTTCGAAGTCCGTCATGAAGTTTCTAGAGTCATACAGATACTTTGGTTGCCTCACAGGTTCCAATTTATCATCTTTCCATGGTGGAGTCCGGAGTCTGAAATATATTTCTATATAATACTTATTCATATTATGACTCAACTTCCTAAAATTAAACACATAACCTTCGAGGTGGATTTACTACCATCAATTTCTGATTTGAAAAAATCCGAATCTATGTAATCCCTAAGAAACAGTGAATCTGTCCAATAAGCCCACATATAGCGTCTAGTCCTTTTCAGGTACTTCAAAATTATGTGTTAACACAGTTCAAAATTTTTATTTCAGCTTACCTTTGATATCCACTGTCTATGTGTTCAGCAAAACAGATATCTATTTTCGTGCACAACATTCCTTAGATTAAGCTTCCTTATTCGCCAAAGCAAAGAAACTGCTTTTATCACCTTTATCTTCTTTTTATGTCTCAAGACACATTTCCTTAGATAAAGTCATATGCTAAACAAATAAGGATCGTATCATCTCATGAAGCTTGAGACAAACTGATGAGTGTGTAAATTCACAAGTTTGGCATCATGTTTTGTGCTAGTTTTGGAGAGTTTTGAGGTGGAAATAGGTGGAAAACCTATATATATTGTGAATTAGCATGAATCAGGTGTTAGTGGAGTTATTTAAGTGGTTTTCATAGCAAAAACAGAGTGGAAGTGCCAAGAATCGAAGAGACGAAGTTGAGACCACGCGAACCGCCAAGGAAAGAGTAGGGTTTGACCTGATGGAGGATGGTTCGACTTCTCCTACAGGTCGAACCAGCATTGAAAAGTTTGCAGAATGAAGGTTCGACCACGACTCAAGGGTTCGACCTGTTCATCAGGTCGAACCATGGTCGAACCAGTTCGCGAGAAGATGGGTTCGACCACGACGTTGGGATTCGACCTGATAGTTGGTCGAACCAGGAGCGAAAATTGTCCAGTGGTGAGGTTCGACCTGGGGTTCGACCAAAGAGGCAGGGGTTCAACCTGTACAAGAGGTCGAACCAAGTGTAGAATGTGTCCAGTAGTAGGGTTCGATTTGTGGTTCGACCTGTGGCCTGTGGTTCGACCTGTTTGACGAGGTCGAACCAAAACGCGAAAACTTACCTTATCCGGATTTTCGAGGCCAAAACGCGTGGGATCACTTGAAAAGCCCATTTCAAGCCCTAGAAACGTGATTACAAGTATAAAATGAGGCTCATGCAGACAAAAGAAGAGGAGAACATGAAGAGACGAAAAAGAAAGGGATCATCATCAACAACACAATACAAGAGGAGAGTAGGAGAGCTGTGACAGAGGTTCAGCTAGAGTTTCAAGTAAGATTAGTCCAACTAGCCATGGTTGTTCTTAGATCAATCATGGGCTAGAGCCACTTCGGTAGTTCTAGGGTTATGAAGGTTTCATGAGTTAATTTGTATTTCGTGTGTATACTCCATACAACATTACTTGTGGTTTATTTTATATAAGATTGCACATTTTTAATCCATACTCGTAGTTGTTTTGTGCATCAATAATCGTTGTGTAGAGTCTGAATGCATAACATGGTTATTGGTTGAGTGCGTTCACTAATGAGCAGGGTTTATTGTTATAATTCTAAGTGAAGGAATTCCGAGGTTTTATTAGAACCGTCTTATATGAATGTTTATTAATTGAATTGAATTCGGGTTAACAAGTAGGATTAAGAGTATAACTTTATAGTACCTAAAAATAGAGATCAAATCGGGTTAGAGTACTAAGTGCACGGGAAATAATTGATTATGATAGTACCTAGAAAGGGAGGTAAAGTATACGTCTTGCTCTGAGGATATTTACGCATGTCAAAAGCTTATCTATTTGTGTCTATAGAATATATTTGTATGGTCTAGTGATGCGTCCATAAACCACAAGGCAGAGTCGGACATCGACACACGAAAGTATGAATTAACGAATAAAACTGGATGGCTTGACGAACTATCTATTATCTTATTTGATCACAACTACTATTTTCTTGTTCTTGTTATTTAATTGCTATTTTAATTATTACTTAGTTTACAAACCAAAATTACAATTCTCAACATAGTCATAATTGCTAGAAAATAACTAAAGTGATATTTATCCGTCCTGTAGATTCGATATTTAACTTGGTCACCTTCGAAACTACAATTGATATCCTTCATACTTGGGGATTAATTGTGTGTTGAGAAAATGCTCATCAAGTTTTTGGCGCCGTTACTGGGGACGGCTTAAAATATCTTTTTGTTATTTCTAGTTTATTAAGGCTATTTTTCTTGTTTTGTTGTTTTAATTCTAGTTCTTTTTAGGTGCATGCTCACGAGATCAAAGAAAGGTGAACTTGAACCCTACAATCCTAAAATCGGAGCATCGTCAAGAAAGAAGAAGAAGAAGAAGAGCAAGGAAAAGATTATTGACCCAACTGAAGCTCTGAATTTTGGAGTTGAAGTTGACGAGCAGAATTCGCAGACGATTGAAGCTACAACTGAAGTTAATTCGGGAGTAAGGACAGTCAACATGGCAGCGAATCTGGATAATCTAGCCATCCGAGAGGTTTTTAGAAACAATGGGGCTGGAAATTTTGGGCTTCTAGGAGCAAGGGGAACTAATTCAGCTTTCGATCTTCATCCCGCTCTTATTAGCATGATAGAAAGGAACTCCTTTTCAGGAGGGTCTTTCGAGGATCCGCAGCAGCATCTGAACAAGTTCTTGGGCTATACAAGTACTCAAAAAGACGCAGGAGAACATGAAGATGCAAGGAAGATCCTTTTGTTCAAATTCTCGCTTACTGAAAAGACGAGAGATTGGTACGACACTATCAACGCAGCTGAGTGCACCACTTGGGAGCAACCGAAGTTAAGGTTCTTGGAGAGGTACATGCCACCTTCAAAGGTGTTTAAGATGAAGCAAGACATTAAACAATTCGCTATGGGTGGAGGAGAAAAATTTCATGAAGCATTGGATAGATTCAAGGACATGCTTAGGAAGTGTCCTCAACATGGGCTATCTAAAGCTCAATATATCAGTATATTCTACAATGGATTGGACTGTGATTCACGAGTGTTATTGGATGCTTCCTCTAATGGAGCATTGCTTACAAAGTCATCCGTAGAGGCCGAAAAGTTGTTTGAAGATATTTCGATGAATTCGAGGGATTGGCCAACTGATAGAGTTAGAGGTACTTATGTCCTTGGTAAGGTAGCTAAGGTTGAACAAGCAATGGTTAAAATAAGTAGAGAGGATGAGATCGTCTCTAACTTGTCCAATATCAACAAGCTACTTGAATCCCAACAGAAGCAAATCAGCGAATTATCTCAGCGCGTACCAATCATGCAGCAGGAGTTAAAGAATGAGGGACCAATCCAAGAGGAGTTGGAAGAGGCACACTATGCCATGGGTCAAAGTATTCAAGGGACTAGGTATTCAGATCGAGGAAATCGAAATTACCAAGGGAATCATTGAGAAAACTTTAATAATCGTGGTCCCCCTGGTGGTTATCAACAGCCTAGGAGGCCGGAGTTCTCATGGAGCAATCCGAATAATGCGATTCAACCTCCGATGGGTGTTGAATCGGGTGCTAAAGTGAAAGAAAGGAAACCGGGTCTTGAGGATAATGTGAACAGGTATATGGCTAAGAATGATGAAAGAGTTAACCGCCTTGAGGCCAAACTTGAAAAGAAAATCGATGCAAACCATGAGGTTATATCTAAGCAGATGAAGGACCTTACGTTACTGATGGGAGAGATGGCAGGAAGTGTTAACAAGCTTACTCAAACTCTTGAGAAGGAGAAGTTCCCGTCTCAAAGTATTGAGAATCCAAGGTCCTACAACGCCATCACATTAAGGTTGAGAACGCAGTACGAGGGACCTATGAGGCCGGAATCAAATTTGGACATGTCTAGGGCGAGGTTCGAACATGGTTCGACCAACATTGAAGGTCGAACCATACAGGGGAGGTCGAACCAATACACTGGACACGATCAGGAGAGATTGCAGCATCAGTTCGACCAAACTGCAGATGGTTTGACTTATCCCACAGGTCGAACCAATGTCGAACCCGACAACTCGGAGCACTCTGTTTTTTCAGAACACCAGTTTGACCAAACCAATCTTGGTTCGACCTATCCAATAGGTCGAACCCAGGTCGAACCGCACCACTTGGAGCACTCTATTTTTTCACAGCAACGGTTCAACCACGACGGTCATGGTTTGACCTATCAAACAGGTCGAACCATGTTCGAACCGGATGGCGGAAGGAGTACAGTAGGTCGGTCCGACCTAGATACCCATGGTTTGACCTGTTTCACAGGTCAAACCCAGGTCGAACCTCAAATTCAAAAAGAGTGCCGTTGTTCAGAAGGTAGATTCGACCAGTACGTACAAGGTTCGACATGTTCCACAGGTCGAACCCTGGTCGAACCCCACCAGAAATTATCTGTTGCCACTCCGAACACTCTCGATGATGTTGATGCTACTCCAGTGGTTAGGAATGAGCAAAGTACAGAGATAATAGCTGAGAAAAAGTGAGAGAGAGCCAAGCATTTGAGAGCCGAAAAGGAGAAAGCGGAGAAGGTTGATCGTGATGAATGGAGGATTCCCAAAACAAAGATACCTCCGTCGTTTCCTTACAAGCTTGTGAAGAAGGGATTGGAAGAGAAGTTCAAGATGTTTTCAGAGATAATAAACAAAATAAGCTTGAGCATTCCTTTCTCAGAGGCAATCATGGAGATGCCGTACTATGCCCAATTTCTAAAGGACATATTGTTGAAGAAACGGATCTTAACTAGAATTGAAACGGTGAATTTATCTGAGAATTGCAACTCAATCATCCAAAGGAAGCTGCCGCAAAAGATGAAGGATCCGGGGAGCTTCACTATTCTATGTGAAATTGGAAAGGGACCGGCATGGCGAGCTTTGTGCGATCTAGGGGCGAGCATAAATTTGATGCCTTTGTCCATCTTTCAGAGGCTTGGTTTGGGGGAGTTGACTCCTACAACAGTGGTTCTCCAATTGGCGGACAGGTCGATGACATTTCCAAAAGGTATAATTGAAGACGTTCTCGTCAAAGTGGAGAAGCTAGTCTTTCCTATAGACTTTCTTGTGCTAGAGATGGAAGAAGACAAGGATAATATCCCTTTAATCTTGGGGAGACCTTTCCTTGCTACTGCTGGAGCTATGATTGATGTTCAGAAAGGAGAGCTTAGATTGCGGATGGACAAAGAAGAAGTTCTTTTCAACTTAGACAAAGCAATGAAGATGCCCATGGAGTCACAGTGTCATAGTATTAATGTGGTGGAAGAGATTGTGAAGGAGGACATGTCTTTGATCCTGTCAAAGGATCCTCTTGAGACATGTTTGATGGAATCTCTTACTTATCCCACTACGGAGCTTGACGGACTCTCCAACGAGGTATGCATTGACTTTCTTGAAAACTTACTTGCTTTGGGTGATGACATGTTTGAATCGGGAAGAACTAAGGTGGAAGAAGTCAAGTGGACTAGGAAGTACTTGCCTTTGGATAATGAGAGCCATCCGATGGAAGTGAGGAAAGAGGAGTTGAAACTTTTGCCGGAACACTTGAAGTATGCCTTTCTTGGCGACAATGAAAAATATCCGGTAATTATATCTTCTTCTCTTGATGATGATCAACTTGAGGAGTTATTAAACATTCTTAGGAAGTATAAATCTGCGATTGGTTGGTCTCTTGAGGATTTGAAAGGAATTAGTCCTTCGTATTGTATACATAGGATAAGATTGTTAGACGAGGCAAAGGCAAGTGTTCAGAATCAGCGGGGGGTTAATCCCACGATTCAAGAGGTAATTAGGAAGCAAATCCTTACGTGGTTGGATGCCGGAATCATATATCCTATTAGTGATAGTCCCCATGTGAGTCCATTAAATGTAGTTGCTAAAAAGGGGGTATGACTGTAGTAAAAGCTGAGGATGGAGAAGCGATAGCCACAAGGATTCCAACGGGATGGCATACATGTGTAGATTATAGGAAGTTGAATGAAAACACGTGAAAGATCATTTTCCTCTTCCTTTCATGGATCAAATGTTAGATCGTCTTGCAGGGTTTGAGTTTTATTGTTTCTTGGATGGATACTCAGGGTACAACTAAATTATGATTGCCCCCGAGGATCAAGAGAAGACCACTTTTACTTGCCCTTACGGGACCTTTGCTTTCCGGAAAATGCCATTTGGGTTATGTAATGCGCCTGCTACTTTTCAGAGATACATGATGGCAATATTCGATGGGTTGATAGAGAAGATCATGGAGGTGTTCATGGATGATTTTTCTGTTTTTGGTTCATCCTTTGATATTTGTTTGTCTAACCTAGCTACTGTTTTGAAGAGATGCCAAGTGACTAATCTTGTCTTGAATTGGGAGAAGTGTCACTTCATGGTGAAGGATGGGATTGTTCTTGGGCATCATGTCTCAGCTAAAGGGTTGCAGGTAGATTGTGCTAAAGTGGTGGCGATTGAGAAGCTTCCACCACCGACCAATGAAAGAGGAGTGCGGTCCTTCCTTGGACACGTTGGTTTTTACAGGAGATTTATAAAGACTTCTCAAAATACTCTAAGCCTTATCTCGCTTACTTGAAAAGGATGTTCCTTTTGTGTTTGATGATGATTGTCTAATAGCTTTTTAAGTTTTGAAGGAGGCGCTTATTTCTGCACCTATCTTGATCACACCGGATTGGACTCAACCGTTTGTACTAATGTGTGATGCAAGTGATGTAGCACTTGGAGTGGTGCTTGGACAGCTGAAGGAAAAGAAGTTTTGTGCCATTTACTACGCAAGTAAGACTTTCGATGCAGCACAAAAGAATTACACGGTGACTGAAAAGGAGTTTTTGGCGGTTGTGTACGCATTCGACAAGTTTCATCAGTATTTGGTTGGCATGAAGACTATTGTGTACACGGATCATTCTATGATTCGGTACTTGATGGAAAAGAAGGAGACGAAGCCTAGGATAATAAGGTGGATTCTTTTACTTCAAGAGTTTGACATGGAGATCCGGGATAAGAAAGGTTCTGATAATGTGTTAGCGGATCATCTTTCGAGGTTGGAGACTAGGGAACATTGTGATAATTCTTTCGAGTATATTGAGGAAATATTTTCGGATGAAAAGATCATGGCCGTATTTGTTGAAGGGACTGAGCGAGCGTGTGTGGTTGCTGCACAGGGAGTTGATCCATGGTATGCGGATTATGTTAATTATATTACTGTGGGAGAATTTCCAAGAGATCTCAACCGATATCAACTTGCTAAATTCAAAAAGGATGTTGAGACCTTCATATGGTATGATCCGTTTGTGTACAAAATTTGCACGAATTCTATCATTCGTAGGTGTGTGCCCGAGATAGAGATGGAGAGTGTTCTCGAGTTTTGCCATGCACAACCTAACAGGGGGCACTTCGGCGCTCAAAAGACAGCAGCCAAGGTACTTCAGTCCGCTCTTTATTGGCCTACCTTGTTCAAGGATTGTGAGACCTATGTGGCGCCTTGCGATAGGTGTCAACGCATGGGGAACATCGGTAGGAGAGACGAGATGCCGCTTCAGCCAAGCATAGTGGTCGAGATTTTTGACGTGTGGGGTATCGATTTTATGGGGCCTTTTCCCCCATCTAATGGATTTCTCTACATTCTACTTGTGGTGGATTATGTTTCTAAGTGGGTGGAAGCGATTCCTACTCGCTTGAATGATTCGAAAACTGTTATATCTTTCTTGAAGAAGCATATCTTTTCCCGTTTTGGAGTCCCTAGAGCACTTGTTAGTGATGGAGGTACGCATTTCATAAATAAATTTCTTGAGAAGGTGCTTAAAGGGTATGGTGTTAAGCATAGGGTTACTACACCCTATCATCCTCAAGCGAATGGGCAAGGGGAGGTCTCTAACCGTCAAGTCAAACAGATTTTGGAGAAGGTGGTTGGAACCAATAGAAAGGATTGGGCTTTGAAGCTCGATGATGTCGTGTGGGGATTCCGGACCGCGTACAAGACGGTGTTAGATATGTCACCATATCAGATTGTCTATGGGAAGCCGTGCCACTTACCTGTAGAGATTCAACACAAAGCGTTTTGGGCTTTGCGAAGCTTGAACTTGACTCTCAAGGATGTGAAGGAGTTGAGGATTACTCACATCAATCTTTTGGATGAGTTTCGGAGTCGTGCGTACAAGAATTCAGAGATCTATAAGGAAAGAATTAAGAGGTAGCATGATTTGAATATCTCGTACAAGGTGTTCAAGCAAGGAGATGAGGTATTACTTTTTAACTCTCGTTTAAAGCTTTTTGCAGGCAAGTTGAAGTTTAAGTGGATGGGACCGTTCATGATTCATCGAGTCTTAGGAGGGGGGAGTTTTGAGCTTATTGACAAGGATGTAGACATTTTTGCGGTGAATGGACATCGCTTGAAGCATTACAAGTCGCCGGATGATGTTTGTGTCATCTTTCTGGATACCTTGATCTGATTTGGTACCGTCGTGACTCTCCGAGTTAAATTTGAGCATTTGTTGGGGGCTTTCCCTCCCGTTTTATTGTTTTATTTCTTTCGTGTGAGTAAGAAATTTTTATATTTGAAGTGCTTACTTATCGGAAATTACATCTCTTTGCAAACTTAGTTTCACCTATGGTTTCTACTAAGTTTGGGGGGGTGTGATGTACTTCCTCAATAAGCACCGATAGTATAATCTTTTCTTTATGATGTTTGTTAGTGGAGTTGGTTTTTGCGCCATATTTAAAATTTTATTCGATTTTGATGTGACGATTTTTTACAACTTGCCTAATGTTTAGTGGGTTTTGGTTGTGTTTTCTTTTATGGAGTTACTCATGAATGATATATTGTGGAACAATTTTTAATTTTTGATGAAGTTGTGCTCTAGTTGGTACCTAATGATTCGTATTGAAGTTTGAAGTATGTAGGGATTGAAGAACACTCAGTTGGGAAGCTTAGAAGGGTGGTTCGACCAAAGCCAGGAGAGGTTCGACCAGTGCTAGGAGGTCGAACCGAGCAAAGGAAGTCGAACCGATACAGAAATCATCCAATGAGGTGGTTCGACCTGATCATTCTTGGTTTGATCTGTCTAACAGGTCGAACCAAGGTCGAATACGGTGACTTAAAATTTACAGTATGGTGGTTCGACCTGAGCCGTTATGGTTCGACCTGTTCAGAAGGTCGAACCTGAGATCGAACCAGTCCATTTCGAGCACTCTGTGTTTTTCAGGTGATAGGTTTGACCAAAACAAGAGTGGTTCGACCTGTTCAGAAGGTCGAACCTAGGTCGAACCTAAAGGTAAGTTTGTCTAGAAGGTAGGTTCGACTTCATCGCTCGAGGTTTGACCTGTTCCACAGGTCGAACCTGAGGTCGAACCCAATCAGGTACACGTTTTAAGTTATTTTTTTGAAGGGTTCGATCATTCTTTTTGTTCACCAAACCTCGAACCCTCCCCGAACCTTAACACCCTTGCACAAATTCGTCAATTACACTTGATTTTGCACCGATTACACAACATTACACTCTTAATTCTTGAATTGGGCGCGGATTTGGGCGATTTTCGTCGCAAATTAGGGCTTCAGTCGCGCATTTTGAGTGTTGTGTGCCAATTGTCGATTGTTAACCATGGGCAAGACTAAAGGTACATTTTTTTCAACTCAATTACCTTAGGATTGAAGTTTATTGCAATAAATGTGTTGTGGGTAAGCTGATTAATGATGATTTTGGTTGAAATTCATGGTGATAATGGATATTGTTGAGTTGATTCATATGAATTCATGTTTATTGGTTTGAGATTGCTTGATTATGGATAGAACTTGAGTTTTATGTGGATTGATCAAGGTTATGATACATCTAGATGAATGAGCATGTTAGTTAGCTTTGAATTGTTGATAATTGGAGTTGTTCATGAAGTTCAATTGTTGAAATTCTTGTTGAATAGCTTGAATTGGTTGGTGCATGCTTGTTGTTTATGATTTGAAGATTAAAGGTAGTGTGATTGAAGATGTTTTGAGCATGTTAATTAAGCAAGTGATGTTGAGATGATAGTTGGGTTGATTAAGCATGGATGCTTGAAGTCTTGAGTAGTCAGGTACTTATTTGTAAATATTCAAAAGTTTAGACTAATTCACAATTAGCAAAAATGTTGAGACTTTTCAGGTAATTAACCCTATTACTTATCATGTAGAACTCTATCTTAAACCTTCTAATGATGTGGGTACTCAAGGCATATACTCGAATCCGTCCAAAATTCTAATATGATTTTCTTAAACTACATGTGCCTATCCCAATAAGGTTCGGGTAGAATGGTACCGTCTCTATTTGTACACTACATGTATCTCGTTTTCATCTCTATTTGTACCCAACATGTTCTCCAATATTATTACTTATCTTGTATAACTCTATCTTAAGTCTCCTAATGACGAAACGTGCATCTTTGTACAACCTGTTACATTATATATATTTCTCTCAAATCCTTCTAATCCTACTCGTACTAACCAAGTATAAAAAATTTATTAAATTACAGTCCAAACCAGTTTATTAATACTTGCATGTTAAGATTAACTATGGAAAGTGTATTGATCTTTAAATAGTTAAATGAAGACTGTACTTTAGCATAAAATATAGTAATTATATTAAATTAAGAAGGTATTTTAGAGTAAACATTAAATTATAAAGAGTTGATATCATGTGCACCTGGGTGCATGCGTGCACTCAAATGTGTATAATTTTTTATTCAATACGGTTTATATGTCACTTAATAATTGTATGAGTGAGGCTTGCGTGCGCCTTTAGAATTTAGTATTATGGATAGGGTACATTATTTTGTTCTAAAGGGTATACATTTTAATTAATAAGGGTACACCATTTTATTCTAAAAGGTATACATTTTTTATTATTTTTTTTATTTTTTTTCAGAAAATAAAGGGTACACATCTTTATACTAAAGGGTATACAATTTAACACAAAATTCTAAAGGCACACGGAGTGTGCTTCCTGCGCCCGGGCACACACAAGTTTTTGCCTTGTGTAAAATAAAAGGTACACATTTTTATATTAAAGGGCATACAATTTAGCACAAAATTCTAAAGGCACACGGAATGTGCTCCTGTGTACCCGGGGCACACACAAGCTTTTGCCTAATTGTATAGTTTTTTTTTACATTCAGTTTTCCATTAAAAAGACAAACAGAAAATTCGCTAATAAAGTATATACATTTTTATTCATTAATGTACTACTCCCTCCATCTCATTTCAGATGGCACACTTTTTATTTTGTGTTGTCCCACAAAAGTTTGCATATTTTTAAAAAAATCAAAAAATAAAAAACAACCACCCTTCCCCATACACTTTATTTAAAAAAAATCATCTCTACCTAACATACTTTATCATTTATTTATCACCAAAAAATATCATTATACCCATAAAAGTTATCAGTTTCTTAATCTCTGTGCCGGAATTGAGGGTGCAATCTTTTGTGGGACGGAGGGAGTATATATTTTTACTCAAAAGTGTATAAGTTTCTGAGAGTGGGTGCATCATGCACCCGGGTGCACAGGATAATTTGCCAATTATAAATATATAACAAAATTAAAATAAATTCAACAAAAAAATTTAAATAGATTAGTTGAATATTAAGAAAAAATAAATTATCAAAATATAAATCTTATGTAAATTAAATTTAAACATATTAATTGATATATTCATTAAAAATTAGTATATCGATTGACAATTAGTTAAATATGCTTAAAATATTTTTTATATTTAAAAATTTTATATTGTTAGTAAAAAAATAAAAAAATCATTATTGACATAAATATATCCATAACTGTGATCAAAACTATTAAATGGACGAATAAGATATGATGATTTTATTGATGATGATTTTACAACCATAATAAAGAGTAAAACTTGGCTCTCATATGGTTAAATATGCTTAAAATATTTTTTATTTTAAAAATTTTATATTCTTAATTAAAAATAAGAAAATTATTATTGACATAAATATATTCATAGATTAGATCAAAACAATTAAATGAACTACTAATATTAAAATTGAATGGTTGTTATATCTAGTTAAATTAAAAAGATAGAAAAAAAATTAAAGATAAAAATAAAGATTCAATTTGCTTTTATATACTGCTTAATACTATTATTATAGATTTCACAAGTATGAAAGTGGCATACTATGCAGGACCATTTAATTATTATTCTTATTTTTTGTAATTAAATAATCTATGTCATATAACAATTCAATATTTATTAGAGGGATTTTTTTATTCATTCTTTTACAGCTAGACAATTTCTTTCATCAATGTAAAGAATTTGCAACAAATTATAATATTTAATTTTTTATAATGTGATATATAACTAAATCATGTAAAAAGTTAAAATACATTTATATATATTTTAATTATTTGAAAGAATCTTGACTTGTTTTTTTTAATGTTATCTTATAATATAAAACAATTAAAAACTATTTATTACTCCACTTGTCTCTCTAAAAAAATGTGCAATCACATAGGGCAATTGAAAACTATATTTTACGTGATACCGATAAAAAGTTATTACTTTTATTTGTCTTAAATAAATATCAATTATAAAAAAATCTCAACTTATTTCTTTTTTTTATACATTTGATACTAATTAATTTATTTATATCGAAAATTTTATTTATTAATTTCAATTAATGATACTAAAGTAAATAAGTGATATGTATATATAAATATATATATATATATATATATATATATATATATATATATATATATATATATATATATATATATTAAGTATACTATAGCAGAAACGTTTCTTACTGACGTGTCGTCTCCATAGCGCTCCAATGTGACGTGTAATTTTCTTAAATTTTTAGATTTTTTTATACATTTTTTAATATTTTCCTTATTTACTTTTAATTAACTTCCTTATTTAATATTTTTTTTAAATAATGTGTTTCTTATTTTTAATAATGATTAAATTTTTTATATTTTATTTATTTATTTGGCTATCATTAATTAGTTACTAAATCTTTTAATGCAATAAATTAATTAATATCAAATTAAATCATATATATAAAAGGAAAAAAGAATATTACATATAATATTATCTCTCACTCCACCTATAAATAGACTTTTTGATTATTCATTCTAAATACACATATTCGTTTCTGCAAGAGTAATAGGAGATTTATTCAAGTTCCTCTAGAAAATTGATTTATAAAAATATAAAAATTTATTTCGATGGAGCGAATCAAGTAGAGATTCGATCCACCTTTAAAAAATCGATTCAAGTATTCTTCAAGAGGAAGAGAATTGATTCAAGTATTTTTGAATTGTTTTACCTCTTAAGAATCGATAATTCAAGTATTCTTAAATTGTTTTACCTCTTAAGAATCGATTCTTCAAGAGGAAGAGAATCGATTCAAATATACTTGAATAGATTTACATCTTAAAAATCAATTTTTCTAGAGATACTTGAATAGATTTACATCTTAAAAATTAAAATTATTTTATTTTATTTATTTATTTGGGTATTTGCTAAATATTTTAATGCAATAAATTAATTAATACAAAATTAAATCATATATATATAAAAAGAAAAATAAATATTTCATATAATATTCTCTCTCACCCAATTATAAATAAGACTTTTTGGTTATTCATTCTAAATACACTCCAAGTGTAATAAGAGTTTTCTTCAAGTTCCTTTAGGTGATGTTTGTTTGGGGTTTTGGGGAGTTTGAAAATCATGAATAGTGATGTTGTGTTTGTTTTGGGTTTTTGATGGGGTAGATTTTAATTTTATGTCAAATCAATGGGTAAGAATGTATTAATTTATATAAGAAAGTAAATGAGAGAGGAGAGATAAAGAGAAAAAGTGTATTAATTGAAGAGAGAGAATGTATATAGGTGTATATAGGGGTGATTTTTAAAATTTGGGTGTGGAATTTCAATTCAATTCCAGGGTTTTAAAACCCAGAACAAACATCCCCTTAGAGAATTGATTTATGAAAGTATAAAAATTTATTTCGATAAAGTGAATCAAGAAGAAATTCGATCTACATTAAAAATAGATTCAGGTATTCTTCAAGAGAAAGAGAACTGATTCAAGTATTCTTGAATTGTTTTACCTAAGAATCGATGATTCAAGTATTCTTGAATTGTTTTACCTCTTAAGAATCGATTTTTCAAGAGAAAGAGAATCGATTAAAGTATTTTTCAATAGATTTACATCTTAAACTCTATTTTTCAAGAGATACTTGAATAGATTTACATCTTAAAAATTAATTTCTTAAGAGTAAGAGGGTCGATTCAAGTATTCTTAAATCCATTTACATCTTAAGAATCAATTCTTCAAGAGATAATTATTATTATATAGTTAATTAATTAAGAAATACTAAACCTTGCATAATCATGAGTAAAAAGTAATACTCCATATAAATAATATTTATAGTATTTTATATATTTTTAAAGCAGCTATTTAAAATATTTTAATAATTTTTTAATTAATTATAGAATGTTTGACATTATTTTTTAAAAGTAGTTTTTGTCTTACTATTTATTTATTTTTCATATACACTTATTATGACTTATTTACTTTAGTATCATTAATTGCAATTAATAAAAAAATCATGATATAAATAAATTAATTGGTATCAAATCAAATCATGTATAGAAAAAAGAATAAATTGAGATTTTTTATATATAATTGATATTTATTTTAGACAAACAATAAAATTAAGGATTTATTAATAAGAGTTACATACTTTGATCATAATTATACTTAAATAAAATAAAAAAAATAAAATACTAACAACTATATAAATGTACAACAGATACACAAAATTTTCAAAAAATTAATATATATCAACATTTTACATGAATGTCACATTTTGTCTAGCTATTAAAAAAGAAAAAGACTTGTGTGAGACCGTTTCACATAAGGGCTTACGTGAGACGGTCAGAAAGTGATAACTTTTATGCTGAAATAGTAATACTAAATTAATAGAAAGTGATAATGTTATTTAATGAACAATTTATAGTATAAATAAAAAGTAATAACATTTTATAGCGAAGTGATAACATTTTATAGCGAAAGTGAGAACATTTTATAGCGAAAGTGATAACTATTTTAAAAAGTGTAAAATGGTCTCACGTGAGACGGTTGATGAGAGTGTAAATTCATGTATTTTGGACTTTGATTTATGTGAAAATTGAGTACGACTGAGTCTTTAGTTGAGATAAATCGGAATGTTTATGGAAAAGCCACGAATCAAAGAATACAAGGGCTTTTTAAGTGTATTTGTACAGGAAAACAGATCGAAAGGGCTCGAAATTGGAAGACATAATTTTTGAGGCAATGTTCGAGGATTGCTCGACTTCCAGGCTTTGCTCGACCAGCATCACTCTGGTCGAGCAGAGGAGGTCAAGTCGAGCAAAATGCGCAATTCTTACAGAAAGCTTGCTCGACTTGGAGATGTTGCTCGACCAACATTACTCTGGTCGAGCAGATGATGTAGAATTGAGCAAAATGTGCAAACTTGTACAGAGAGTTTGCTCGACCATTGCTCGAGTTGGGAGCCTTGCTCGACTTATCCAAGTGTGGTCGAGTGGATTCTCGCTGCTTCTATTTATGGTAATTCTGGAGTTCTCTTACCAAATTTGACGTATGCCTCAAGCAAAAGCCCATCCTAAGCCCATAAGGAGGATCCACAAGTATAAAAGAAGAGCCTTCGCAGGAGAAAATGGAGACGACATCACACATCATCCATCTACCACCGAAACCCTAGCAGCATCTCAAGGGTCGTGAGAAGAGGTTCGTCTGGCGAGTCAAGTAAGATCATACTAAGTAACCATGATTGTTCTTAGATCAATCATGGGCTAGAGCCGCTCCGGTAGTTCTAGGGTTATGAAAGTTTAATGAGTTAATTAAATTTCTATGTGTAAACTCCGTACAACACTACTTGTGGCTTATTTTATATAAGATTGTGCCTTTTTAATTCATACTCACGGTCGTTTTGTGCATCATTAACTGTTATGTAGAGCCTGAATACATATCGTGGTTATTGATTAAGTGTGTTCACTGCTGAGCAGGATTACATGTTATAATTGTAAGTGAAGGGATTCCGAAATTTTATTAGAACCATCTTATATAAATACTTGTTAATTGAATATTATTCGGGTTAATAAGTAGGATAAAGAGTATAACTTCATAGTACCTATAAAGGGATATCATATCGGGTTAGAGTACTAAGTGCACGGGAAATAATTGATACTAACAGTTCCTAGAAAGGGGGGTAAAGTGTATCTCTTTCTCCAAGGATATTCACACGTGTCATACATATGTTTACTTGTATCTATAGGGTGAACTTGCATAGTTTAGTGATGCGTCCATAAACCACAAGGTAGAGTCGGATAATAATACATGGAAAGAAAATTAATAAGTAAAAGTAAATGCCCCGAAGAACTACCTAATGTCTTACTTGATCACCACCGTATTTTCTCCATTACTTGTTTATTTAATTTGCTTTTTCAATTATATGTTATTTAGTTTCGTAACTATTCTAAACTAATTTGCTAAATATAGTCTTAATTAATTAGAATATAATTAGATTGATAATAATCCGTCCCTGGGTTCGATAATCACTTGGTCACCTATCGAAACTATAATTGATATCCTTCATACTTGAGAATTATATTGTGTATTGAGAAAACGTGCATCAAGTTCTTGGCGCTGTTGCCGGGGATGGCATAGATTATTAGTTTATTCTTTCTAGTTTAATTGAGATTATAATTCTTGTCTTTGATTTCTAACACTTATTTTTTTTAAGAGTATGCTCACAAGATCGAAGACAGGTGAATTAGTGCCATATAATCCAGAGATTGGAGCATCGTCGTGGAACAAAAAGAAAAAAAAAGAACAAGAATAAGAACCTCAACCCAACTGAGGCTCTTAATTTAGGAGTTGAAGTTGACGTGCTGAATTCGTAAATGATAGAAATTGCAACCGAAGTTAATTTGGAAGTAGAGGCAGTCAACATGGCAGCAAATCCGAATACACCTGCCATCCGTGAAGTCTTTAAAAACAACAGAGGAGGCAATATGGGGTTGTTGGGAGCACGAGAGACCGGAGTCGATTTTGATCTACATCCTGCTCTTATCACCATGATTGAAATGAGTCCCTTCTCTGAGGAAACCTTTAAAGATCCTCAGCAACATCTAAATAAGTTCCTTGGGTATGCTAGTACACAAAAAGATGCAAGAGCTCATGAGGATGCGAGGAAGATAATTTTGTTTAAGTTCTCGCTAAATGAAAAGGCGAGAGATTGGTACGATAATCTCGATGCTGCTGAATGTGATACATGGGAGAAGTTGAAAGTGAAATTCTTGGAGCGATACATGCCACCTTCAAAGGTCAAGATGAAGCAAGAAATTAAACAATTTGCTATCCATGGTAATGAGAAGTTTCATGAAGCTTGGGACCGATTCAAGGACATGCTTCGAAAGTGCCCACAGCATGGGCTATCTAAAGCTCAATACATTAATATATTCTACAATGGGTTGGATTGCAATTCTCGTGTTTTACTCGATGCTTCTTCTAATGGAGCATTGCTTACAAAGTCACCCATTGAGGCCGAGAAGCTTTTCGAGGATATTTCGATGAATTCGAGAGATTAGCCAACTGATAGAGTGAGAGGCACTTATGTCCTTGGTAAAGTAGCACAGGTTGAGCATACTATGGTTAAGTCGGGAAGAGATGATGTGATCATCTCTAGTTTGACTAATATTAGCAAGCTACTAGAATCTCAACAAAAGCAGATCACGGACTTATCTCAGCGTGTACCAATGATGCAGCAGGATGGTGGCTATGAAGAAGCTAGCCAAGAGGAGATCGAGGAGGCAAACTATGCCATGGGTCAGAGTATTCAAGGAACTAGGTACCCAAATCAAGAAAACTGGAATTATAAGGGGAATTACAATAATCGTGATCCCCCGGGTAATTACCAACAATCAAGGAGACCGGAATTTTCACGGAGTAATTCGAATAATATGGTGCAATCTCCTATCGGTGTTGATCCGGGAGCTAAGGTGGAAGAAGATAGGGAAACTGGGTTTCGAGGATACGGTGAACAGGTACATGGCGAGGAACGATACAAGAGTGGATCGTCTTGAGGCCAAGTTAGAAAAGAAAATTGATGTTAATCATGAAGATTTGTCTAAACAAGTGAAAGACGTTGTTGATGGGGGAGATGGCAGGAAACGTGAACAAGTTGACTCAAACTATTGAAAAGGAAAAGTTTCCATCTTAAAGTATTGAGAATCCAAAGTCTTGCCATGCTATCACATTGAGATCGAGAACGCAGTATGAAGGCCTGATGATGCCGGAGAGCAAAAACGAAGGAAACAGGGGAGTTGCTCAACCAACACAATCCCGTTCAACCACATTTGAAAGTCGAACGGAGGTCGAGCAAGCTTCGAAAAAATAGAATCACGACACTCTGTTTTCAGGTTTGCTGCTCAACCAGCACCTTTTCGCTCAATCAGACCATCCAAGTCGAGTGGAAGTTGAGCAACACCTGGCCACGGGTGGCTCTCGATCGGGAGGTTTGCTCGGCTTAGACCAGGTTTCTTGACCAGACCACCGAAGTCGAGTAGAAGTCGAGCAACACATGAAGGAGCATAGGTCGCGATCGCCTACGTCGCTCGACCAAAGGCAAGTTACTTAACCAACTTACCCAAGTCGAACGAAGGTCGAGCAGTCCCATTTTGAGTTCGATTCGATCCCAAATGCTACATCCGTTGATCAGAACATTATGATACCATCTCAAGAGTATAACACTGAGGTTACAGCAGAGAAGAAGTGGGAAAGAGCCAAGAGATTGAGAGCCAAAAAGGATAAAGTGGAGAATGTTGAATGTGATAAATGGAGGATCCCCAAAATAAAAATACCTCCACCGTTTCCTTTCAAGATTGTCAAAAAGGGATTGGAAGAAAAGTTCAAGAGGTTTACAGATATCATAAACAAGATAAGTTTGAACATTCCTTTCTCTGAAACGATCTTGGAGATGCCGTATTATGCCTGTTTTCTGAAGGATATACTTTTAAAGAAGAGAAGCTTGAACGGAATTGAAACAGTGAATTTGTCGGAGAATTGCAGCTCGATCATACAAATGAAGCTGCCAGCTAAGTTGAAGGATCCGGGAAGCTTCACCATCTTATGTGAAATTGGAAAGGGGCCGGCACGACGAGCCTTGTGCGATCTTGGGGCAAGCATTAATTTGATGCCTTTGCCTATTTTAAAAGACTTGGTTTGGGGGAGTTAACTCCCACATCGGTGGCTTTTCAATTGGCGGACAGGTCTATGACTTTTCTGAAGGGTGTTATTGAAGATGTTCATGTCAAAGTAGAGAAGCTAGTCTTTCCAGTGGACTTCCTTGTGCTTGAGATGAAAGATGACAAGGATAATATCCCTCTTATCTTAGGGAGACCTTTCCTTGCTACTACGGGAGCTATGATTGATGTGCAAAAGGGTGAGTTATGATTGAAAATGGATAAAGAAGAGATCTTATTTAACCTTGACAAAGCAATGAAGATGCCCATGGAGACGTAATGTCATAGTATAGGCTTGGTGGAGGAGATAGTGAAGGAAGACATGTCTTTGATCCTGTCAAAGGATCCTCTTGAGACATGCTTGGTGGAGTCTCTTACTTTTCCCACTACAGAGCTAGATAAACTCTCCAATGAGGTATGTATCGATTTTCTTAAAAATTTACTTGCTTTGGGTGATGACAGGTATGAGTCGAAAATGACCAAGAATGAAGAGGTCAAGTGGACTAGGAAGTACCTACCATTGGATAGAGAGAGTGCACCTCAAGAAGAGAAGAAAGAGGAGTTGAAACCACTATTGGAACACTTGAAGTATGCCTATCTGGATGACAATGAACAATATCCGGTAATTGTATCTTCTTCCCTTGATGATGATCAACTTGAGAAATTGTTAGATGTGCTTAGGAAGTATAAGTCTGCGATTGGTTGGTCTCTTGATGATTTAAAATGTATTAGTCCTTCATATTATATGCATAGAATAAGGTTGTTAGATGAGTCCAAGAGTAGTATTCAGAATCAGCGGAGGGTAAATCCCGTTATTCAAGAAGTGATTCGGAAGCAAATCCTAACGTGGCTAGATGTTGAAATTATTTATCCCATTAGTGATAGTCCCCATGTGAGTCCATTGCATGTAGTAGCTAAGAAGGGGGATATGACTATTGTGAAAGCCGAGGATGGAGAGACATTAGCCACAAGGATTCCTACAGGATTACGTATGTGTACGGATTACAGGAAACTGAATGAAAATACATGCAAAGACCATTTTCCTCTTCCTTTCATGGATCAAATGCTTGATCGTCTTGCTGGGTATGAGTTTTATTATTTCTTAGATGGATACTCGGGTTATAATCAGATAATGATTGCACCCGAGGATCAAGAAAAGACTACTTTCACTTGCCCTTATGGAACTTTTGCCTTTAGAAAGATGTCTTTTGGGTTGTGTAACGCGCCTGCTACATTTCAGCATTGCATGATGGCCATATTTGACGGGTTGATAGAAAAGATCATGGAGTTGTTTATGGATAATTTTTCTGTGTTTGGTTCCTCCTTTGATATTTGTTTATCGAACCTTGCTTTTGTTTTGAAGAGATGCCAAGAAACTAATCTTGTCTTGAATTGGTAAAAGTGTCACTTCATGGTAAGAGATGGGATTGTTCTTGGCCATCATATTTCAGCCAAGGGATTACAGGTGGATAGAGCAAAGGTGGTGGCGATCGAGAAGCTTCCACCACCTACCAATGAAAAGGGAGTGCGGTCCTTCCTTGGACATGCCAGTTTTTATAGAAGATTCATAAAAGACTTCTCTAAATACTCCAAGCCCTTATCTCATTTACTTAAAAAGGATGTTCTTTTTGTTTTTGATGAAGATTGTCTAACAGCTTTTCAGGTTTTGAAAGAGGCGCTTATTACTACACCTATCTTGATTACACCGGATTGGACTCAGCCATTTGTACTTATATATGATGCAAGTGACTTAGCGCTTGGAGTGGTGCTTGGGCAGTTGAGGGACAAGAAGTTTTGCGTTTTTGATGCTGCACAAAAGAACTACACGGTGATTGAAAAGGAGATTCTGGCTGTAGTGTATACGTTCAATAAATTTCGACAGTACTTGGTTGGCATGAAGAAGATAGTATACACAGATCATTCTGCGATCCGGTACTTAATGGAGAAGAAGAAAATGAAGCAAAGGATCATTAGAGGGATCCTTCTTCTGCAGGAGTTTGATATGGAGATCCGAGATAAAAAGGGTACGGAGAATGTTTTGGCGGATCACCTATCAAGGTTTGAGACAAGGGAGCACTGTGATGATTATTTCGACTACATAGAAGAGATGTTCCCTGATGAGAAGATAATGGCAGTGTTTGTTGAAGGAGCGGAAAGAGCATGTGTAGTGGCTGCCCAAGGGATGGATCCATGGTATGCGGATTATGTGAATTACATTGCCGTAGGAGAATTTCCAAGAGATCTCAACCGATATCAACTTGCAAAATTCAAGAGGGATGTTGAGAGGTTTATATGGTATGATCCGTTTGTCTACAAGATATGTCCGTAGGTGTGTGCCTGAGATGGAGATGAAAAGCGTTCTTGATTTTTGCCATGCACAACCTAACGGGGGGCACTTCGGAGCTCAAAAGACAGCAGCGAAGGTACTTCAATCTACTCTTTATTGTCCTACTTTGTTTAAAGATTTTAAAACCTATGTAGTGACATGCGATAGATGTCAAAGGATGTAGAACATAAGTAGGAGATATGAGATGCCACTTCAGCCAAGCATTATTGTTGAGATCTTCGATGCATGGGGATCAATTTTATGGGGCCTTTTTCCCCATCTAATGGATTTCTCTACATCCTTTTAGCAGTGGATTATGTTTCTAAGTGGGTGGAAGTCATTCCTAGTCACGTGAATGATTCAATGACTATTTTATCTTTCTTGAAGAAACATATCTTTGCTCGTTATGGAGTTCCTAGAGCACTAGTCAGCGATGGAGGTACGCACTTCGTTAATAAGCTTCTTCAAAAGGTTCTCAAGGATTATGGAGTCAAGCATAGGGTTACTACACCCTATCACCCTCAAGCGAATGGGCAAGCCGAAGTCTCCAACCGACAAGTGAAACGAATTTTGGAGAAAGTAGTCGGAACCAATAGGAAAGATTGGGCTATGAAGCTCGATGATGTTTTGTGGGGATTCCAGACTGCTTATAAGACAGTGTTGGATATGTCACCGTATCAAATTGTCTATGGGAAGCCGTGGCACTTACCAGGTAGAGATTCAGTACAAAGCTTTTTGGGCATTGAGGAGTTTGAACTTGTCTCTTAAGGATCAAAAGGAGTTGAAGATGACTCATATCAATCAATTGGACGAGTTTAGAAATCATGCATACAAGAATTCAGAGATTTTTAAGGAGAGAATGAAGAAATGGCATGATTCGAAGATCTCATATAAGGAGTTCAAGTAAGGTGATGAGGTATTACTTTTTAACTCTCTTTTGAAGCTCTTCGCAGGGAAATTGAAATCGAAGTAGATGGGGTCGTTCATTATCCATAGGGCCTGCGGAGGGGGGAGTTTTGAGCTTATGGACAAAGATGGAGATATTATCACAGCGAATAGGCATCGATTGAAGCATTACAAGTCACCGGATGATGCTTGCGTCGTCTTTGAAGATACCTTGCACTAGAATGGTATCATCATGACTCTCCGACGTTAAACATGAGCGCCTGTTGGGGGCTTTCCCTCCCATTTTATTGCTTTATTTATTTTCGTGTGAGTAAAAATTTTTATATTTGACGTGCTTCTTATTCGAAAATTACATCTCTTTGCAAACTTAGTTTTCACAATAGTTTCTACTAATTTTTGGGGGTGTGATGTACTTACCTCACATAGCATGGAGAGTATAATCTTTTCTTTGTAATATTTGCTAGGGGAGTTGATTTTTTGCGGTATATTAAAACTTTAACCGGTTTTGATGTATTGATTTTTTTTGCAATTTGTCTAGTGTTTTGTGGTGTTTTTTTTTAATGTCATTGCGGAGTTACACTTGATGTTATATGGTATATAAGAGGCTCTCGAGCTTAAAAATTGTTATCTTGATACTTAGTGTTGTCCTAGAGTTGAATGTTGCAAGCTGAGATGAGAAAAGTACAAATTCTCAAGAAGTTGGATTGTTGTTCGACCATTACACAATTGCTCGATCAGGAGAAGAAGTCGAGCAGAGGTCGAGCAAAATGAACGGAACTTACAGTGGCTCTACTCGACTTCGAGGGGGCTGTTCGTCCAGCTATGCCAACTCGAGCGGAGGTAGAGCAAGACAGGGGAGAACAGGGGGCGCGACTGGGCGTGTTGCTCGACTTCCAACACCCATTCGACTAGTTTGTACAAGTCGAACGGAGGTCGAGCGGTATGATTTTAAAGGCAAAGCAAGGGTGCTCAACTTGAACCCATTGCTCGACTAAACCAGTTAAGTCAAGCAGAGTTCGGAATTAGATTTTAAAGGTTAGTTTCTCATTCCATTCGACACATTCCCATCACCCTTTCTCGAGCACCAATCCATAACCATAAGTCCTTCATCCCAAATTCTTTTCTATACCTAAATCCATCTTTCCACACACTTCCACATCCGAATTCGAGGGTTTGCAAGTCCGATTTAGGATTTTTACTCGAATCTTTGGGATTTTTGCTGCTTTTCACCACACTCGCACCATGTCCAACAAAGAAAAAAAGATTGCTTCTTCATCCAAGAGGAAGGGACCTAGGTCGCCTTCGCTTGGAGAGATAGTCAAGAAGATGAGGATGGATAAGAATAGGTCATCCGACTATGGGCTAAAAATTCCAAATTGGGAGGAGAAGAAGGATCTTTGGACTGCAATTGCACAGAAGATTCGGAGGAAAAATATCAGGATGACCATGCTATGAGGGAAATGAATATTCTCACCGACATTTGTTGGATGTTCGATCAAGTGGGCATTACTCGGTTCATAGAGATGAAGAGAGATATATTTTCACATCACTGCGGAGGTTCTATGTACATTGAGGATTGAGCGTGGAGACCGATACCTACCTTATGATATTCACATGCAGATTAGCGGGCAGGAGCAGATGATGTGGGCCCGAGAGTTTAATGAATTGATTGGTTGTGAGAATGAGATGGATGTAGAGCATAATGCTTTTAAGTTGGATGAGTTCTGGAGAGAGATCACGGGGAGGCGAGAGAGATACAACTCGAATTCTGCCAAGGTTGCTTCCATCCGTAAACCCGTGTTAGCATACATGGATAGGATTCTAGGTACACGCTGTTTGCGAGGTCCGAGGGGAGTTGCATTCCGAGGGGAGAGTTGTACATGTTATGGTGCATGCTTTATGGAGTGCGCTTCAATGTAGCAGCATACTTTTTCCATCAGCTGCACATGTTCACGACTCATGGATTTCAGCGCGTGAACATCGGAGGACTCATCACCTTGATAGCGGAGTACTATAGAGTCAATTTGAGCAGGCATAGACCTATTCGAGGGGATCCGGACTTGATCTTGACATCATGTGTTAGGATGGGGCTGATAGAGCAGATGGACGACACTTGGATGTTTATCCATGGCAAGAACCCTAGTTCATTCATGTTTCCATTGGTGATTATTGATCTCACCACCGTTAGAGTCAATAGCAATTTATTGATGGATACCACTGAACATAGCTGGAGAAAAGAGAATGGAGACTCCTTGCTGATATGCGGGCTCATGGGATCGTCTTAGATGAGGACATGGTCCTGATAGGAGATCCGTCCGACTTTGTAGAGGAAGAGATGCAGCCACCACCTGCTTTTGATTATCTGGGGATAGATATGCCCCGGTGCAGCCTCAGCAGCCTCAGGAGAAGGAGTTTTTCAAGCCGCTACCACAGCCACATCCGCAGCAGAATTATTTGGTAGCTCAGGATCAGTTTTATCAGGAGCAATTCCGATTGATGCATGAGCATTTTGCCACACTCAATGCAAACCAGCAAGAAACAAATAGACAGTGGCGCTTGCGAATACTAACTATGTCGCACTCAATATGCGTTATGATGCCATGGATGGTCGGTTGAGGCAGATGTATGATCATGGGCGCTTGATGGATAGGAATATCAGTGATCTCCATAGAGCGGTTGATCGATGGTGTGAGGAGATGAGTGGAGATGAGGATGATGATGCTCCGGAGGAGTATATTGCCAGGTCTTTTATATTTTCTGATTCTTCTCATCCCCATTCTCTTTTACACTTTACAGGTAGAGACTTGATGGTTGTGGGTGTAGTATATGATTCATGTGTGGGTGGTATGTATTTGATTTTGATGATGATTGAGTGATTGTTGGGTGATGTTTACATGGATTTGCAATTGTTTAGTGATGAGTATTGTTCATATTATGCATGTGCCTTATTTTGATGCATGTTGATTTATTGATGACGAGCATGTTCTATTTTTACTTGCAGTTCATAGAAAATGGATATTGATTGCATGCTTTGAAGAGTGCTTAGGATTCTATTACCCATGTGAGAATTTGAGCCTTTTAATCGTGTTATAAGCATGATAGTTTATTGTTGAGAGTCGTTTGTATACTCGTATTCTAGAACTTGATGTGGAGTCTTGTTTGAAGTCTATAATTGATAAATGCTAGGAAATGATCTTAGGCCATTGTTATTAATTAAGTCACTCAGCCAAATTTATCCTACCTTATTATATGATTATCATTGGAAGCACTTTTGAGCCTTAAAGCTTTTTCTTTGGCAAGTCATTGATAAATAGTCGTTTACCTTGTTGAGCCTTGAACACCTATCACTAGTAAAGAGTGGAGGTAAATGAATGCTAAATGAAGTTTTGAAGAAGAATAGGAAGGAGAGGTTTGGTTTAATAAGAATCAAAAGAAAGACAAGTGGTTAAATCTTGCAAGGGATAGTGCCTAAAACTGGTATCCCTAATGCTAGAAAGAGTAGTGCCCAAAACTGATATCCTTATATTTGAAGAATACCGGAATTGGTATTCTACTGTGAAGAAAAGATGTTGATCTAAGTAAAGATGGAGGAAGCGCAAATCGAAGTGATCATAAGAAAGACAAAGGAGAAAAGAAGGAAGCTGTTGAAAAGTAAATCTCTGAGGTACTTCTTTACTAGTAATTTAGTTACTTATCTAAATTCTCCTACCTTTACCAAAGAGTCA
This sequence comes from Pogostemon cablin, assembly GCA_023678885.1. NCBI lineage: Eukaryota > Viridiplantae > Streptophyta > Magnoliopsida > Lamiales > Lamiaceae > Pogostemon > Pogostemon cablin. The sequence continues at coordinate 16,347,968 of CM043001.1, read as the reverse complement.
ACATTACCACCTATATGCAAGTCCTTTGTGATTCTAGTATTGAAGTAGTTATAGATGGATTTTTTAGACCCTTGTCAAGCTTATAGTCACACGAGTATATGAATTGAAATTGAGTGTCGATACTAACTCATAAAGTGTACATCTTTTATACTTGAGAGGAGAGTAAACACTTACCCCTGAGCTAGATGACTTAGCACCGTAGAAGTATTGTGATTGATTGATGTTTTTGCGTGAATGAAAGGTATGATGGATTGCATGTTTTGAATTGATATAATTACATGTGTTAGGATAGGTTGTGCTTGATTTTATGATTACACTCTCTGGATTTGTTTTGATTTTCGTTGCCTCAGGACGAGCAACATGTAAGTTTGGAGGTTTGATGAGAGTGTAAATTCACGTATTTTAGACTTTGATTTATATAGAAATTGAGTACGATTGAGTCTTTTTTAGACGAATCAGGATATTTACGGAAAAGCCACGAATCAGAGAATACAAGGGCTTTTTAGCGTATTTGTACAGGAAAATAGATCGAAAGGGCTAGGAATTGGAAGACACGATTTTTAAGGTAATGTTTGAGGATTGCTCGACTTCCAGGCATTGCTCGATCAGCATCACTCTGGTCGAGCAGAGGAGGTCAAGTCGAGTAGAATGTGCAATTCTTACAGAAAGCTTGCTCGACTTGGAGATGTTGCTCGACCAGCATTACTCTGGTCGAGCAGATGAGGTAGAATTGAGCAAAATGTGCAAACTTGTACAGAGAGTTTGCTTGACCATTGCTCGAGTTGGGAACCTTGCTTAACTTGTCCAGGTGTGGTTGAGCGGATTCTCGCTGCTTCTATTTATGGTAATTCCAGAGTTCTCTTACCAAATTTAACGTATGCCTCAAGTAAAAGCTCATCCTAAGCCCATAAGGAGGTTCCACAAGTATAAAAGAAGAGCCTTTGCAGGAGAAAAGGGAGACGACATCACACATCATCCATCTACCACCGAAACCCTACCATTATCTCAAGGTTCGTGAGGAGAGGTTCATCTGGCGAGTCAAGTAAGATCATACCAAGTAACCATGATTGTTCTTATATCAATCATGGGCTAGAGCCACTCCGGTAGTTCTAGGATTATGAAAGTTTTATGAGTTAATTGAATTTTCATCTGTAAACTCTGTACAACACTACTTGTGGTTTATTTTATATAAGATTGTGCCTTTTTAATTCATACTCACGGTCGTTTTGTGCATCATTAACTGTTTTGTAGAGTCTGAATCATATCGTGGTTATTGATTGAGTGCGTTCACTGCTGAGCAGGATTACATGTTATAATTTTAAGTGAAGGGATTCTGAAGTCTTATTAGAACCATCTTATATAAATACTTGTTAATTGAATATTATTTGGGTTAATAAGTAGGATAAAGAGTATAACTTCATAGTACCTATAAAGGGAGATCATATCATGTTAGAGTACTAAGTGCACGGGAAATAATTGATACTGACAGTACCTAGAAAGGGGGGTGAAGTGCATCTCTTGCTCCAAGGATATTCAAACGTGTCATACGCATGTTTACTTGTGTCTATAGGGTGAACTTGCATGGTTTAGTGATGCGTCCATAAACCACAAGGCAGAGTCGGACAATAACACATGAAAAGGAAATTAATAAGTAAAACTGGATGCCCAAAGAACTACCTAATGTCTTACTTGATCACCACCGTATTTTCTCCATTGCTTGTTTATTTAATTTTCTTTTTCAATTATATGTTATTTAGTTTCGTAACTATTCCAAACCAATTTGCCAAATATAGTCTTAATTAATTAGAATATAATTAGATTGATAATAATCCGTCCCTCGGGTTCGATAATCACTTGGTCACCTATCGAAACTACAATTAATATCCTTCATACTTGGGGATTATATTGTGTGTTGAGAAAACGCGCTCCGTGTTGATGTCCGACTCTACCTTGTGGAATATGGACGCATCACTAAACCATGCAAATATACTCTATAGACACAAGTAAATATGCGTGTAACACGTGTCTCACGCAAGACCTACCCATTAAAAAAAATCTCCCTAATTAATGTTGAATAGTTATATGACACAGATTATTTAATTATAAAAAATAAGAATAATAATTAAATAATCCCGCGTTGTACGCGAGTTTCATAATAGTATATATATATATGTATATGCTTAGTGTGTGGCACGTGTGTTACATGGGACTTTTTTAATTTAAATTTATAATAAATTTTATAAGTAAAAAATACTTTTAGCATAATTATAAATAATATGTATTACTATAATTTAATATTTTGTATAATTGATTTTAATTTATTTTCTTGCTAATTAATGTACACCAATTAAAACATGATTTGAATTTTTAAAGTTAATTGAATTTGAAAAATGAACTAAAATATAGTATTTCATTGTTTGAACTGAAAATTTACTTATGTTTTATATATTGAGTACATATACTCCAGATTATTTTAATACTAGTGTTTGAGCCCGTGCGTTGCACGGAACAAATGTATTCTGATGTTATTTAAACTCGAAAGAGAAGTCTAAATCATGCATTTTGGATAAATCATTCTATCTCTATTAGAATGAGAAGCCTAGTAATACCGTCCCATGCAGCAGTAAGATTGTCCAAAAAAAAGGGTCGTGTATAAAATGGGGATTTTGTCAAATAAATAGCTTTTAACTAAAAATATACTTTAAATTTTTTTTTATAATATACTCCCTACCTTAATACATGCTATCTAGACTCTTGGGGTACAGTATACCAAAAACCATTGGGTAAAATATTAATTTCACCCTTTGAACAGATATTATTTCCTACCGATAAATGGTAAACCCTTGGGATACAGTATGCCCTAAACTACTGGATAATAGTATACCATAAACCACAGGGGTAAAGTTATAATGTTACAATTGGAACAAACGCTAAACCATGCCGATAAATGTTAAATCCTCTATGGAGCCCTAAACCACTGGGAAAAAGTATACCATAAATCACAGGAGTAAAGTCGTCATTTCACTGCTGATAAATATTAAATCATACAATTTTATGTAATATCATATCAGGTAGTTGTATATTTATTAATTAGTATTTAGGTACCCGTACTTATTTAAAGGTACCATACCATATTTATTTAAATATCAACCGCTCATACCCGAATATGTGACGTTTAAAAATTTATTACTATATTTGTAACTACTCCAAAATTATTTATCAATATGCTTAGGGTAAAATGGGGGTACCAAGAAATATAATTATTAGAGATAATCAATATCGATGTTAGGAGTACCCGTAATTCGTATCCATTTAAATGTTCACCATCCGTGATCGGACATGTCCAATTTAAAAAATTCATAATAATACCATCCCAAACTTATTATTGTATTGCATCCCGTATGTTTGGTGATTAATGTTTACCTAAGGGTGAAACGAATCGATATTAGGATCGATGAAAGAATTATTCACAGGTAATATATTTATTTCTCGATTTCATTTTTATAAGAAAATTTATTTAAACAGATTCTATTCATAAATTGAAAAAATAAAAAATTAATAGATCGTTCACTTAAAATTGTTATTAAATTTTGAAAAATGAAAACCTTCTCTCATACATTTTTATGAATCTCCTAAAAACTACATTTAAACCTAGGTATAATTTGATTATAGGCATTTCAATTAATTATATTATAAAAGGGCTTCCTATAACCTTTTATACATATTTCTCATAAATTAGTTGTAATCAAATCAATGATTAATTTCTGAAACCAAGTATTTGTTATACCAAGTAATCAAATCAAATATTAAAGAATATACTATTGTAATATATATTAGTTTGAGAAATATAATATTTTAATGTATAATCGGTAGTTGTTAGGAATTATAGCGGGTAGGATATCCACTATAGGGGTATCCATACGTACTCGTATCCATTTAAATATAAACTATTCATTTTTATACCCGTTTTATTAAAAAAATATATTATGATATTCATATCCGTCCCAAACTCATTTATCAATATCTATAGATTATACATACCCATTTACTACTAATAAATTTTAGAAAAATATTTATATTTAAAATAAATATGATTAAATAAAAATTATAATTAGTAATATATATTTATAATATATTTATATTTTTTAGTGTTTAAATTAATGTATTAATTAATTTATATACATATATTTTTTGTGTTAAAATTAATTTTTTAATAAAGATTATATTATTGTTAATTAATTATGAATTAATATTAATATGAACTTTATTATTTTTAATATGATCAACTAAAATTTATAACTATTAATTAATTATATAATTATTTCATAATATATTATATACTTATTCCGTCCGCTTCTAAGATATCCATTTATTTTTTGCATGTGGATTAAGGAGTATTGTTATTATATGTAAAGTAGGTAGTTGTATTAGAGGGAAGTGGTGGGCCATATTGTGTATTTTTATACTAAATAGGGAAAATGGATACCTTTGAAGCGGAAGCCAAAAATAGTAAAATGGTACCTTAGAAGCGGACGGAGGGAGTAATATAGATAAAATATTTTGTATAATTTTAATATTTGTGAATACTTGATTCATACACGTACACAATTCAAATTCTAATGACATTTTTTTGAACTACCCATGAAAATTATAATTATTAATATATATTTATAATGTATTTATATGCTTATGACTAATAACCAATGTCTATCAGCGCCTACTTTTAACATTAATAGCTTCAACATCCACTGGCTGGTGAAATAGACATCAATCAGTATGTTTATCGTAGTGCATATTGAATACAAAAATATTATAATTTTTTATTTTAATTTCAAAATTTTAATGATATTTTTTTTTGAACTACTCATACTCATTTTTTTAGGATGTTTATTAATTATGTAAGATACTTTCTTATTTCATAATACTCATGCCCGTGTATAAATAAATATCATTTAAAAATTAATATTTTAAAAATTCATTACAATATTTATATCCATCCCAAAGTCTTTTAGTGGACGGGTTCTAGCCTCCCTCGGATTAGTTGATCTATGAATCGGATACCGATGCATCCCTCAAATTAGTCGGTTTATGAATCGGATACTGTTGCATCAAAAAATACTCGTAAATTACTCATACCCATTTAATATTATTTTTAAAGTATTTTTTTATTGATTAAAATTAATATTTTAAATGAACATATGCTATTACTAATTAAATATAAAATAAATATAATATAATTCTATTACAAAAATATTACCTAAACCCTAATTGTATGAGTTATTATAATAATAATTGAATAATCTTACAATAAACCTTAAACCCCAAAGCCATATCCCTAAAGTCTAAATCAACATAATGTATTTAAATTAATTTTATAAGTTATTATAATAATTAAATAATATTACCCTAAACCCTAAATCATATAATTAAAAAGGCAAATACTATTGTGCAATAGTTTTTAAGGTGCAATATGATCAAATTTTACCCATGACCCCGAAGTATTAATACTTATTTTAACCCATTAGATCATTTTCAACTTATCCTCCCCTTCTCTACTTTCTCTCTCTAATTTCTTTTCTCTCCTAACTCTCACTCTCTCTTTAATTATTCTCTGCATCGATTTCTCCCCCTAATTTCTCCACTTTTCTAACTTTCTCTCTAATTCTTATCTTCACATCGTGTTTTTCCCTGCGTGATTTTCACTCTCTCTCTCTCTCTGATTCTTCTCTTTCTATCTTAATTTATTCTCCAGCAATTTAGGAAATTATTGCAATGGAGAATGATGGTGGCAATGTAGCGAAGAACGTGAAAGAAGATGGTGTTGTTGCCGCCGGGATCCACCTCTCACAACATGCAATTACAGAGAGATCTTTAGAGATCTGTTTAAAGATTTTTAGAAATGTGTCTAATTCTTCCTTTCAAATTTCCAGATTTTTTTTCAAATTTACAGGTTTAGCTGTGTAAAATGTTACTAGAAGGATTATATGGAAATTGAACGCATTGTTGAATTATCAATGAAATATTATTCAGTTCTTATTGGCCTGAAGTTTTCCAATTTGAGGTAGAGGATGCAAGTATTACTGACGAAGAATCAGTATATACTTTATAAATATAAAGTGTATGAATTTTATTGTAAAAATATATAAATTTTATTAAATCATTGTAGGATTGATAGGATAATGCGCATAATTTATTGAATCACATTTTATATGATTTTATAAAAAATGTATACATTATATTTATAAAGTGTACTTTGGAGTATAATTTTAATGTGTAAATATATTATGTTCTTATTAATTCGTGTATGTATTATATCAAATAAGTGTACAATTTTTAATTTTGAGTTATATTATTAACTTTATATATAAAATTTGTATTAACTTTATTATATATACACTTCAAACTCAGTTTCCAAATGCTTGGTGTTTTTTCAATCATTCATACATAAATTCTGAAACAATTTCATACGAAAAATTTCAAATTCCTTTGCGAAAGAATTTAAACATAAGCATGTATTAGTAATATACCATATATACCAGAAACATAAAAGATTTGACCAACAAATAAAATTGGAAGCTGATGAACTTGATAATCATACAGGCCGCATAATAAATATAAGACTCGAATCTGAATCCATCACAATTTTCACAAATTTGGAGATATCTTTAGTATAAAATAAAGAATACATTTATGAAGACAAGTATATACATTATTTAAATAAAACTTATACAATATACATTATTATATTCTGCTCTCAATTCCACCTACATGCCTAAACAACAACCATCAATACCAGCAATTTCTCCACCCATTCCACCCCCACGCCCAAACAACAACCATCGATACCAGTAATTCTTCCACCCAAGCAGATTGTTGATTCTTCCACTGCCCCAATTGACGAACCCAATCTCCAATTTTCTAATTTCTAATTCCAAGGAGTAGATACACAGGGAGAGGGAGAAGATGGCAGGGGAGTGCGAGAGGTGAGAAACTTGAGATCTAAAGGAGGGAGGCGGCGCGCGGAGGTAGAGAGAAGACGGACGTTGAGATCTAAGGGAAGGGACCGACATGATAGAGTAAATGAAGGTAGAGCAGAGGAGAAGTAGCGTACGCGGGCAGAGCAGACGATAGAGAGAGAAGGGCACACGGTAGAGAGAGAATAGAGGGAAGGAGAAGAGAGAAAAGGGCTAGCGGTAGAGAGATGAGAGGATGGATTTGTGAGGAGAAGAAATGACCCATTTGGTATTTGAGGGTTATATACCTGATCCATTTTAAAATATGGATCCTATTTTTAAGGTGCAATTGTTGCACAATAGATCAACTCAATTAAAAATTAATTCAAATTATTTAAGAATAATCAACATAATAATTTGAAATAATTAAAATTAGTAGTAGTTATGTATTATATTTAATGAAAAATAATATTAAGCACACATATAATGAATCATTTTAAATAAGGCATCATTTTAAATTAAATAAGGTATCATTATTATGAACAAAAAATCAATGGTCAAAATCTAATATCATAATTGTGATGAATGGATGAGATTGAATAATGTGATGAACGGATTAGATTAAAAATATTTAGTAAATCAAAATTAATGGTATAGATTAAAATTTGATTCAATTTTGACTTTTAAAGTATGTTTTATTATATATAAAGAAGATAATATAAATTAAGACATATAAATCATAAATTACAACAGATTGATATGAATTTAATATATATATATATATATATATATATATATATATATATATATATATATATATATATATATATATATATATATATATATATATATATATATATATATATATATATATTCTTTCTTATTTTTTTGTTATGCATTAGATGATTAACTTATATATAATCTAATAATTGAAAATACATCTAAAAATTAACTTTTAGATTAATATATGAATAAATCTATACACATATAAAAGCAAACCTAAACTTTCACTTTTGTTTTTAATTTTTTTTTTAAATTTTACTCTATTTAAAAATAATTTAATTTTAATCTTGACCGTCCAATTATTGCATTTGCTTTCATAAAATTAATTATACTAATAATAATAATGAATTTTAGTATTTAAATTTTACTTTTTTTATTTTATTATATAAATTTGGTAAATATGGGAGATACTTTGATATATTTAACTAATTTTTAATCAATATTTCAAATAATATATTTTATTTTAATATATATAAAAGAAAGAGGAGCTTGGTTCTGTACTCCCTCAATCTAAGAAGTCACTCCACAAGCAATGAATCACTTTTGCTTTCTTTTCTTACGATGAAACTGAACTTGAAGTCTTGCGCGATATATATATAATCTTTCAATGCTATCTTTGGTAATTTTCCACCTTTTTTCTTGCGTCGTTGATTGCTTTCAATCATGATCGTTCATTCTTTCAAATCATTCTATATAAATCTTTTCAATTACCTAATCAAATCCTTACTTCTTTTTATTTATTTTCTTTTTGCGCTTCTTCTTTTTCTTCTCTATTTCACTTTCATACTAATTCTAATCTACTTTAATTTATTTTATTTTTTTATATTTTTATTTGACCTTATTTTCAAGTTCAATCATTTCATTTGAGGTATCATTCTTCTTATTTATTTTTTATTTATCTTATAAATTATGTTTTTTTTCTTCATTTTTTGTGTATTCTTCATATTATATAGACCCCGTTTTTATAATTTTTTTATTCTTATTGATTTTATTTTTATTTTATCTTATTTGCAGCTTTAACCATTAAGAAAAGTCTTTGGACAATCCATAATTAATTTCATAATGTTTTCTTTATAATTTTATAAACTCTATTTTTATACTTTAATTTATTTCATCTTTTATATTTTTATTTGATTTTATTTTCAGATTTAATCATTCTCTCTTTTTTTTAAATTTTTCATTTATCTTATGATTTTTGTTTTTTCTTCATTTTTATTTTTTTATATTTTATAAAATCTATTTTATAATCTTTTTTAACCTTATTATTCTTATTTTTATTTGATCTTATTTGAAGCTTCAATCATTAAAAAAAAGTCATCAGTGTTTGGAGTGATGAATTTTGATAATCTAGAATTAATTTGAGAAATTTTAGAATTGGAAAAAAAAGTGATCACAGAGTGATGAATTTGGACAATCTAGAATTAATTTGAGAAATTTTAGAATTAGAGATTCAAAGCATATGTCAAATATATTTTTTATTTAATCTTTTGGATTAATATTTGAAATTTATTTTAAAATTTTTGTATTTTATTTTAATTTTTCAATCAATTATATTTTCATTAGGATCGTCTCTATAAATATTCTTTTAATTTAATCTTTAGGATTAATGTATGAAATTTATTTTTAAAATTTTTTTATTTATTTTAATTTTCTTTCAATTTTATTTTCATTAGGATCATCTCCATAAATATTATTTTCATATTTATAATTTATTATATTAAATAATATTTTATATTTTATCCATATGTTATTCAATTAAAAATAAAATATAAATGGTAGTATATTATATCTTTCTTAAAAAACAGTAATTGAGTTTTAGGGAAGATTATATCTACTTTTTAAAAAATAAATAGATATCAGTTAAAATAAAATAAATTTAATATAGTAATTAATAATAGAAAGTTAATATATACTCTATTTATCTTAGAGACACTCTCTTATGAGACAGGTTATTTGTGAGACGAGCGTGAGACGGGTCGACCCATCACTAAAGTATGTTTATACAATAGATAAAGTATGCTTATTTGTAGTTAAAGTATGTCAATAATAAATCATATTATAACACACTAAAATCATACTTTAATGGATAATCCAGCATACTTTAAAAAATATATTTTATCTAAATAATTGACATACTTTAATGATGGGTCAACCCGTCTCACAAGAGAATTTGTCTTTGTCTTAAATACTGCATTAAATTTAATATTATAAAAAATAAGTGTATAAATAATGCCATTTAATTGATAAATATAAAATTACGCTATGTTAAAAAAAATACATTTATATTATACATAAATAATTAGTAATTTTTATAAAATATATAAATTGAAATAAATAAATAAATAATTATATATATATATATATATATATATATTATGGTTAAAATAAAAAAATAAATATAAAAAAATATAATTGTAATATACTTAATTATTTCCGTGCAAGCACGGATGGGTAATATCTAGTTTAAATAATTACTGATAGGTACACACTTTGTACCCCTAATTACTACTAGATACATTGATTTAAAATAATTATTATTTAATACAAAATATTAAAGTAAAATACCAAATATACCCCTAAACCCATATACCTTTAAAACACTAACCCCAACCTCCACCCACCACCGGACCACCGCTGCCGCTGCCGGACCGTCGCCGCCGCCGCCGCCGCCGGCGGAGCTCCGGCGGCCGGTCGCCGGAAAATCTGTTCGTCAGAAAAAAAAAAAAAAAAAAAAAAAAAAAAAAAAAAAAAAAAAAAAAAAAAAAAAAAAAAACTGGTCGCCGGAAAGCTGCCGCGCCGCCGGAGCTCCGGCAGCCGGTCGCCGGAAAAACTGTTCGTCAAAAAAAAAAAGAAAAAAAAAAAACTGGTCGCCGGAAAAGCTGCCGGACCGCCGCCGCCGGACCACCACATTTTTTTGCTGCACACACTTTTTTTTTCCTGCACACACTTTTTTGCTGCACACACTTTGCTGCATATGAACTTTTGCTGCACACAATATTTATGTGCAGCACATTAATAGGGGTAATATTGGAATATCACTATATATTTTTGTACCTAGTAGTAATACTTTTGTATGTTTGTATCTCATAGTAATTTAGGGTTTTTTTGTGTACCTAGTAGTAATCCTCTCTATCTAGTTTAAATAAAAGAAAAGCTACTCATCTTTTAATATTTTAAATATGAATTAATGATTAAAGTTATTTAAATTTATAAAATAAATTTATTTTAATCGTTAAGCAAAATATAAGACTTCAATTACTAATGATACTAATTTTTTTAATTAATTTTTATATTTTAAAAAATAATTTAAGTATACCTATTTTCTAAATATATAATTTTTTAAATAGATACATATTAATTAGAAATATTAAAAATTTATTTTAACTTACCTCATTAATTAATATTTAATAGTAATTAATAAGAATTAACTAATAGTACATTTACACATATAAAATAAAAGTAAACAATTAACCACATAATGACACATATGTTTTTTAAGAATTTAAGAAAATTAAAAAGAAATATCATGGGTTTATATTAATTAACAAGTAATAGAACACTCTTAATTATAAGTAATATCTCACAAGTACATATAAAACTTCATACCACATTATAACTTAAATACACTTCCTTAATCAATTCCAAAAACATATGAATTTCTCGCAGAAATCTAACAACTAAATATCACACTAAGCACAAAACCAGAAACTCAAACTTTAACCCCTCAACTACTTAAGAATCAACACAATTTATTACATAAAAATTAAAATTAAAATAAGGAAACAAAGACACCTGATTTTAATCTCCTCTACATATTGCAAGTTCTCGAGTTATCCAACTCGGTCAAGCCTCAGATAGAACTAGGGTTGTCAATTTTATCTGCTGAGTCGGGTTACTCGCGGGTACTCAAGTGATTGAATAAGGATAGGGTATGCAAAATCGGGTGGGGGATTAGGTAATACCCGTATCCAAAAAAAATCAGTGAGTAAGGATAAGGTACGGGTTCTCCTTTTATACTCGCGTACCCGACCCGATTACCCGCTTAATAATAATAATAATATTATTATTATTATTATTATTATTATTATTATATACTTCCTCCGTCCCTTGGTAAGAGTCTCATTTGCTTTTGGGCATGTAGATTAAGGAGTATTATTATTTAATGTGTAGTGGGTAGTTGTATTAGTGGGTGTGTAGGCCCCATGTTTTAATTGTATTAGTGGGTGTGGGTGGGTCCCATATGTCCAAAAAAGTAAATGAAATCCTTTGGGTGGGACAACCAAAATGGTAAAATGAGACTCTTACCTAGGGACGGAGGGAGTATTACTAATTTAAAAACTAAATAAATATTAATTTTTGTAAAATATAACATACCAGTATAGCTACAATGACTACCCATCTCAATTCTCATATTCCTACTTGAATTAAATATTAATCTCCATTATTAACTTTATTTTTATGTTTTATGTTTTACATTAATTTTATGTATTTATGTTTTATTTTAACGTTTTTGTGTTGACTGTAAGGGAAAAAAATTGATATGGTGAAGATACGGGTCGGATCGAGTAGGATTGAACATATTCAAGTTATTGCGAATATTCGTATTATACCCGTTTAATATATCCATTCATTATTTTTTGCGGGTATCTGTATACCCACGGGTTACCCATGTACTCAACGGGCTACCTGCTGTTGAAATTTAGAGTAATAGGGTAGGGTAAGAGTAAGATAATTGAGTAACGGGAAGCATGTGGATTTTATAATGCGTACCCTATCCTACCCTTTTACATCCCTAGATAGAACGCACTTCTCTTTCATCACCACTCAAACACATCTCCTAATAAATCAGAATACATCAGTAAAATCATAGGAAAAATAAAAAAATTCAACCAAAAATTTAACCACACCAAATCTAGGAAACACACAAGACACACAAGCTGATTTCACAAAAAAATTCAAAAGATCAAAATAAATTAGAAAATTCTAAAAAAAATCTACTCCATAAATATATGTATTAAGATATTAATATAAATCTTCGTGTAAAAACGGGCATCCTGGAATCCAATTACTCGAATTTGATATCGTTTTAACCGTTACAAAGAGGTGTAATTCTAATCAAATTTGTTCAAATTCTTTTTCCGGGAATAGCGTGATTTCGTGTTTTTTTTTTTTTTCCCTTCTCTCTCAAACCCTAATCACAGAACCCTACTGAGATCCGTGTGAATTATTTCGTACATTTTGAATTCATTCCCTTGTAAAAATGGTGATTAAATCCGCCGCCGCCGTCAATTCTTCCGTCCCCACGGCGTGCAGCCACTGCGGAATGGGCCACCAACTTCAGCTCCACAACGTCCGCCACCGCGACAGCTTCCGCCGCCTCTGCACCACCTGCGTTCTCCGCCTACACCCACTCTCCTTCTGTCCCACCTGCTTTCACGTTTATCCTCCACCACCCCCAAACGGCGCCGTTCTCACCTGCACCAGATGCGGCTCCGCTTCTCACTCCCACTGCGTAGCGGCCCCTCCCAATCCCTACATTTGCCCCCTCTGCATCAATCCCGCCGCCCGCATTTTCAAATCGACGGCGGCGAGAAAGGGCAATGCGGATGGCTTGAGCGTGTCGGATGAGGAAGGCAGGGTGATGGACAGAGAGTCGGCGAAGAAGCTGTTGGCTGCGGCCAAGATCGTGTCTGCATCTTGGAATAAGGCGGCGGCGGCAGCAAAAGCGGAGGCGGAGAGGAGGGCGAGGGAGGCGGCCTTTACTCGGAAAAGGGCGAGGGAGGCGCTGGAGCTTGTAGCACATCTGGCAATGAAGGAGAAATTGAGGAAGAAAGAAGAAGCTTTAATGGCATCAAGAGGGCCAAGAAATGGTTTTGGAAAAGGTGACGAGAAAATGGATGATCTTGATGCAGGGGAGATTGTGGATTGGAGTGACGTTAGTGATATTGAACAAATGCTCTTCTCTGATGAGGAAAAGGAAACTGGTGCAAATAATCTGGATTGAGTAAGAAATAAGATAGTTAATAGCATCACAACAGCACAAAGATTTTATAGTTGGATTTCAAGATTGTGTAAATTCCAACTTGTTTAAAGATTTCAAAGTTGGATTTCAAGATTTGTCAATTTCAACTTGTCTAGTTTTTGCAGGACATAGGGCAGAATGTGATGACACGAGATACATTTTTTGTTAAATCTTTTGTTTGATTGTCCATTTTTTTTGCTTATACAATTTATTCCTTACTTGTTTTACACCAATTATTTGTGAGATCCAGACAAAATGAAAACTCACTATGTGTAACTCTAAGCATGTCTCCATGCAAGAAGTGAAGCAAGATCACAAGAACATGCATACCGGAGTCGACCCTCTGTGCAACATCCGTAGCTCGAGTCAGAGAATAATAACACTCTCTATCAAACGTATTCAATCCACAAGATTCCTGTAGAGTTTTCTTGTTCCTTCAGAGAACAACCTGGAATAAAAATGATTAAATCAATTAATGGGAATGCATTTCAATGATTTTTGTAACATGAGAAATTAAATAAGATTCAAGTTTGTTTAATCATCTCGATAGAGAAACAAAGAAAACAATATTTGCAATGAGTTTTTAGAAATAAAGGAATGAATTAGAAAAAAAATGATAAAGGTACGTTCAAGAACCAGCATATCTCCAACCTTCTTAAATTCCAATTGTATCTCACTACCCTCATTGTTACTGGAGCTTGTGATGAACATTCTTCTGCGATTGCACAAATTTCTTCATCTAAAACATAAACAATGGCTCTTTATCAGACCCGAGAAACAAACTGTATCATGATTTTTCCAGGCCCTCTTTGAGTATACAACTGATGTTATCTTGTTCATTGACGAAATTTCCACTGAACATCTCTTTTCTTGCAGTAGAACCCATCAGCAATGCATGTGTAGAAGCATTCGGGACCCAACCCTTTTCGACCATCGAGTCAAGCAAGTGACTTGCCTCACTTTTGTATCCCTCTTTCCAGAGACTATCAATGAGTATGTTATACGTGGTCGAATCAAGAACTTCAGACTTAGAAACAAGTTTACCTATTGAAGGAAGAACCAAATGCACTTGAAAATTTTTAGCCAAACAGGACAAGAAAGAAGCTAATTTTTCTGAATTGGGCATTAAGTCCTCACTTAGCATTATGCTGACAACAGAAGCACAGTCATTTATCCGATTTAGTGAACTCATGCATTGAAGGAGGACGCAGCAAGTATCCACATCAAAAGAACAACCAACTACGATCATTTGTGAAAGTATCATAAGGGAATGTTTTTCAAGGCCAGAATTAAATAATCCTCTCAAAATACAATTGTAAGTAGCTCCTAAAGAGATCGTACCAGTGTAGCAAGCCATTGATAATAATTTAATAGCTCCATTCACCTCTCCAATTGCACAGGTTTTCTCAATCAACAAATTGAATGAAGAGGATTGGAGAGCACAACTTTTACTGGACATATAACAAAAAACTTTAGCAGCCTCTTGAATCTTTCCCCTTCGACAGAGGCATTCAACAAACTCAGCATATGAGGCAGAATCCAAAACCCAGCGTTTTGATCCAATATGGCAAAACAAATCTAAAGCAGACATAACTTTTCCTATTTTGCGGTAACCTAAAAGAAGAGCAGAGTACGTAGTAGAATCAGGTTCAAAAGAAGAAATAACCATTTTACACAGATACTCCAATGCTTTATTCACCCTTGCATCCTCACAAAGGCATCGGATCAGGATATTCCAAGACCTGGCGTCGGCTATATCTCTCTCAAACATTCCGTCAAACATACCTTTTGCCATAGTAAAATCCTCATTTCCACAATATGATTCAAGAAGTGCATTATGAAGACAAGTATCCACTATATTACTCTCCTCCAAAAGGTTTCTAGCTTCAGCGAGTCTGTCCAATTTACAGAGTCCATTTATTATGTCCACAAACACATGATGATCAAGCAATAAGCTACTATCTATCATCTCTTGGAGAAGTTTGATTGCTTCATCAATGAGCTGAAGCTCACACAAACATCTGATTATAGCTCCATAAGTTATCGAATCCGGAGTTGAATTAGAACCTTTCATCATGTTAAATAACCTCAATCCCATCTCTAGATTGTGCAAACCACAAAAGATAGGTATCACACAAGTATAGAAACTAGAATCCAGTTCACATCCACACTGAAGCATCTCCTCTACTACGAGAATGGATTCCTCGACTCGATTCCTGGCAACAAGACCACTTATTAAGATCTGAAATGTCCTGCTATTAGGCTTACATCCTTTCTTGTTCAATCTTCTCCACTGATCTATAGCTGCATCAACTCTCCCTGATTCAAACAAAGCCTCCAACAGGTAATTAAGTGTGTCAATATTTGGAATAATTCCAGCTTTCACTAGTTCTTTATATACAAACAACACGTCCTTAAAATCTCTCTTTCCCACTACAAGTGCACACATTAATTTATTGAAAATGCCAATAGTAGGCTTAAAACTACTCGAATTCATAACATAAAGAACCCTTAAAGCTTCACTAAGCCTTTGATTACTAACAAATGAATCAATTAAAGCCAAAAGAGACTTATCAAATTCGAGAAATTTCTCCCTTACCATTTCATTACAAAACCCCTCCATCTCATCCACACTTCCAGCCGTTCCAAGCTTCAAAATCATCATCTGGTATGTTTGAACTGTGTGGCTGAATCTCTTTTGAAGGGACGCCCATTTGAATAGCTTCATTGAAGATTTCAAATCAGGGGTGCTCTTTAACACTGAAACTAAGCTATCTGGATGAAGCTTATTCTTCAGAAACTCAATCTTTGCTTCATAATCAACAGAAATCAATTGGCTTAGGTCGAATTCTTAGGTCGACTGTAATTTAAGTGCGCAAGATTGAGAAGAAAAATAGGCGTTTAAAGCCAAATTTGGAATTCTCCTGCGCAGTATGAAAAATGAAAACTTTACAGCCATTCGATGAGCTCAAGCTGATTCTGATTCGAATATCAACGCACAGAATTCATGCCCACGGTTAAATTCACAGCAGAATTGGAAACTCCATCTATGTTTTACGGGTACTCGCTTAGAGAGGTTATTCTGCTTAGCGGGGTCGAAGATAATTTATCGTTAAAAGCAGTGTTTTCATAACGAACGGAGGCTGCAACGGTTCGAGATTCAATCAGTCGGATCGGTTCAACCGACGATTCAACCGAAAAATTAAATTTTAGATATTTTCAATTATATTTTATAATATTTACAATTCATTAAAAAAATTTATACTAACCAAAATTATTTTATAAATAGAAAATTCAATTTACATAAAAATATGATTAGATAAAATATTTATAGTTTATAATTCATATTTTATACAAATTTTTATATATTTTCTCAATAGAATATTTAAATAATTTATACTCAAATTACTATACATTTGGTGCACCACCCCAGAAAAATTACATAATTTAATTCAAGATTTAAATATTATATTTTAAAATAAATAAAAATAAAAGTTAAATAATATAAAAATATAAAATATAAAAAAAATAGAAAATTTTAAAAAAAATAAAAAAAAATCAAAAAATCGGTTGGATCGGTTCAACCGGTTTTTCGATTTTCTCGGTTCTGACCGATTCAATTCAAAAAAGATTTTATGAGGGTTTTGAACTGGTTTGGAGGCCGGTTCCCGGTTGAACTGGTTCAATCGGCCGGTCCAACTGGTTCTTGAAATCACTGGTTAAAAGGGACAATCAAATGCTAAACCGTTAAAAGGGCAATCAAATGTTGAATACTCCTTCCATTCCATTTCATTGTTTTTTAGATATTTCTAATTGGCAAATAATATTGTACAACCATCTTAAAAAATTTATATATTACGGCTCATTTAGTAGACGAGATAAGATTAATGTGTAATAAGTAAGGGCGTATTATGTATATTGAGATAAGTAAGTAATATGTATAAATAAATTTATTTGGTAGTGTATATAAGAAGTGATAATAATATTGTATTGTGTTTGATAGGAAATATTAGTATTCACTTTATGGTGTAATTTTACCTTCATAACCCTCATTTGTAAAATATATTTATGAGTATACCCTTCTCAAATCTGGAGAAAAATATTCACCTAAAGCACTTTTACCTTAGTGATCCTCACAACATTTGTGTCACGCACTCGTTCATGTGATAGAGAAATAGAAGCCCCACTGACCATTATACATAATGATGGTTATCATCAGAAAGTTTGTAATATGGTTATCATCAGAAAGTTTGTAATATTAATTTCATATAATTTTGTATTACTTGATTAAACTAGATAGAGTATTTGTTTCCTCACTCAAGCATTCTCACAAACCCTTGTGACCTAGCACTTGATAAGGTAATTAACAACCTAAATCAATACAAATGGTCCCAACTATTGAAATTGATTGTTCATTCTGCAAACGGTAACATAATTGATGGAATTTTTTCAATTATTAGAAAAATCAATTATAAGAAAATATGCCAAATAAAAATGGAAAGAGAAGAGAAAATTGATTTTTTCAATAACTTCTTGGAAATAACTTGTCGTTGTGGAAATGTTATAATCGAAATGAAGAATCAAATTTTAATAATGGGGAAGAGAAGAGGAAATTGATTTTTGGACGATGGGAAAGACGCCTTCATCTATGAAATGGAGAAGAAAAGATACAGTGAAATGGTTTGGTGAAGGAGACGATGCTTTGGATATGTGATATTTTAGGCAGTGTTTTCATAATCGGACCGGAGGCTGAACCGGTGGATGCAGCGGTTTAAGGTTCAACCGGTCGAACCGGTTCAACCGGCGGTTCAATCGGAAAATTAATTTTATATATTTTATAATATTACAAATCATTACAAAAATTTTTAATAACCAAAATTATTTTATAAAGAAAAAATTCAATTTATATAAAAATATAATTAGATAAAATATTTATAGTTAATAATTCATACTATATACATATTTTTATATATTCTCTCAATATCATATTACATAATTTATACTCAAACTGCTATACATCTGATGCACCACTCTAGGAAAATCATATAATTTAATTCAAATTTTAAATATTATATTTTAAAATAAATAAAAATAAAAGTGAAATAATATAAAAATATAAAAAATAAAAATAAAAAAAATTAAAAAAAATAAAAACCGGTTGGACCATTTCAACCGGTCCAACCGATTTTTTTGTTTTTGACAAGTTCAATTCGGTTCAACTCAAAAAATAGTTTTGTAGGGGTTTTGAACCGGTTTGGAGGCCGGTTCCCGGTTGAACTGGCCGGTCCAACCGATTTTGAAAATCATTGATTTTAGGAAATTGTTATAAAATATTATGAATTAAACCCAATTTGGTAATTTTAAAACTTTGTATGGATGAACTGTTGAATCCAGACACAGTATATGGTGATGGGTGGAAGATTAACAATGTAAAAGGGAACAATGAATTTATACGGGTTTAGGTATTAGTACAGTGCACTTAACATGTGTGTATTGTCTATCAAACATCACGTAAAGACATATTACCTATATGAAACCCCATATTACACAATACCAAATGAGCAGTTATAAATAAAAATATGTAAATACATTGATAAATAAAAATAGGGTTAATTGCAAAAAAAATCACGAACTTTACTCCTATTGCAAATTAATCCTCATTTTTTGAGAAATTGCAAAAAAAACCACCACCTTTAAATATTGTTGCAAAAAAATCCAATTTTTCAATAAAAGTAGGATTTTTTTTTTGATTTTTTTTACAACAATACTTAAAGGGGGTGGTTTTTTTTGCAATTTTTCAAAAGTGAAGATTAATTTGCAATAGGATTAAAGTTCGTGGTTTTTTTTTGGAATTAACCCATAAAAATATATACACTTTATTAGTAAATTGTAAATAATTTTTAATTTTTTAAATAAAAAATTGAATGTAAAAAAATATAAAATTATTAAAAAATATATACTCCAATATTGAATAAAAAATATATACTCCAATATTGAATAAATCTTTATACATCTATATATGTGCATCTGGGTACACATGATATTAACTCTTTCCAATTTTGATGTCTCATTTCAATTTTATTTTTCTTTTTTAGTTATCACTTTTTTAAAAAAAATTAT
This sequence comes from Pogostemon cablin, assembly GCA_023678885.1. Lineage (NCBI taxonomy): Eukaryota > Viridiplantae > Streptophyta > Magnoliopsida > Lamiales > Lamiaceae > Pogostemon > Pogostemon cablin. The sequence goes on along the minus strand of CM043001.1, from coordinate 16,328,090 downwards.
CAATTTTTTTTCAAATGTTATTACTTTTCATTTATATAATATAAATTATTTAAAAATTAGTTAACTACACTAATCAGATGGGTTAGCTTATCTGACCACTGGACTCTTCACTATGGTGAATGAGTCAGGTTCGATTCCCTTTGGGGTATGGGTGTTTTGGGAAGGGATTGGAGTAAGGAGTTATAAGGAGACTAGCAGAATAATCTTGGAGTATGGGTATATGGTGAACTAACTTTTAACCACTAACAAACTAACTTTGTCCGATCAAAATAAAAAGTTAATATCACGATTATCACCTTTCATTAATTGATTATCACTTTTCATTAAAAAATGTTATCACCTTTTTATCCATCTCACATAAGTCACTTTGTAATACGGTTTCACACGAGTCTTTACCAAAATATTATATCTTTTAACTCACTATACATTAAAATACTATATTTCTTAATTTACATGCAAAAAGCAAATGTAAACATTGAAATGAGACGAAGGAAATATATTTCTTTGGATGGATACATAAAAATACCCAAATTCGAAATCAATCATCTTCTCGATTATATTCATTAGGCACAAATATTTATGTAAATCGGGTTCACGGTGTAAACTCTGTGGTCCCCCTTTCAATCCTATATACTTTATGTATTAATAGGGTATTTAAATTAAGGGAGCCCATAAAATTTATAAGGATTTTTGATGTAAACTCGTTTTACAATCCACTAACTCTTTCATTGGATGGATACATAACTTACGAACCTATTAACTTTTACTCACTTTTATCGTACATTCCAGTATTCTTAAAATCGGATTGGAGATCAAATCGATAGCTTAAATGGTTCAAGGTCGGATCGGCGGTTCAACCGGATAAAATTTAATTATATTGTAAAATAACTATTAAAAAAAATATAATAAATAAAATTATTTAACTAAACATATATTATTAGGTCCCACTTGCTACCTTCTTCAGTCCAAGCATCAGTTCCTCTATGAAGATTTCGTGTCTGTTTGTGAGGACATTTAATGTTGGAGGCAGTGTCGATTCACTTCAGTCCAAAAGGGTCTTTTAAATATTTTCTTTGCTTTAAATTCTAATGGTCGAGCTAACAATCGGATATATGTATATATAATGTGTATGTTGAAGTAATGTCTTTTGAGATTTTATTTAAATTTTAATCTTTGAATACATATAAATGGAGATGTTTGGAGTCTTTGGACTTTGGTTATGTTTGGACTTCTGAAACCATTCAGATTTTGAATCAAACCGGTGGTTTTTCGAGTCTTTCGGTTTCACCAGTTTTTTATTTTGACCGATTTATACCAATTTTTTCGATTAAATCATAAAACAGTTATATAAGTATTCTGGTTCCCGATTCAACCGGCTGGTCCGATTTTGAAAATACTGGTACATTCTTTCATCTCCTAATTCTTATATCATTAATACTTCATTTGATATAAAATTTGAATTTATCATTTCAAAATCCAAAATAACTTTAAATAACTTTATTTATACTTTATTAAATTATAAATCTTAAAGCTAAACTCAAATAAGACGTTACCTTAAAATTTGGGTCAAACCTTTTGAAATGTCCCACGCTTACAAACTTTTTTTTTCTTTGGTGAATATATAGCATTTATAAATCAATTTTTTTTCTTTAATTGATATCTGGCACTTACAAACCTCTCCCTATATATAACATTGATTCAATTTGACACGTTTTGAAATTATATTTTTTTATTCATTAGCCCATCAGCTGGACATTGGGGGAATTTATTATTATTATTATTTTTTTTTTTTATAGCTCATCACTTGGACACTGAGGGGAAATTTTATTAATCGACCTATTAGCCGGACATTTCACAAATATAAAAAAGATTTTTAATTGTTGGAAAAGTCTTCGCCTAAACTTCGATTGCAATTTGAACTACTGGCAGTAGGAAGTTGCGTTAACGCTAACGTGTCAAAGTTAATAACAAAAAATCAATTACAGTCAACTCCAATGTGTCATTAACTTCATCGTTAAAAAAACATAGATAATAGCTAGAGTATCCATCAGAAAACATTTTCCTTACATCTACATCTTTCTTGTTCAACATTCTTATTAATCAACAATTCAATTCACCACCGAGTCACCTCGGAACCCACTCACCAACGCTTTTCGTCCTTATCAAATCTGTACTTTATCAAGACCATGGATGCCCAGCTAAATTCGAATACTTGAATCACAATCTGCCCGAATCGGCAACACTAGCTCTATTTCCACCTTAAAATCACCCGATTTGTTTCAATAGAAGCTCGATTCATTTCTGCCACATGATCATCGGGATCTAATTGAAATTAATTGCAGCAAGGTTTGAATGCGCATGAGGCTTCGCTGCATACGATGAAGCCTCCTCTATGAAAGTAAACAATGAGGGTTGTCCAACAATATTAAACCAACAAACCTTCAAGCACAATCATCTTTGATGTATGCTTTGAAAGAGGGAAATATAGTTCATCAGCCCATGAGCCTAACATTCATAAATGGGCAATTAAAAAAATTGATTTATCAGCCGAACATTCACCAAAGGCCAAAAAAAATGTTTTGAATTAATGAATCCATTTTTTTATAAAACTGCCAAAGTGGACCCCCATTTTTAAGGGTATTATTAGAAAAATATTTAAAAAATGAAAAAAAAGATGTCTTTTTTTGCTTTAGGGCATTTAGGTTGTATCCTTATTTCTTTTTTACCTTTTCTATAATACTATATTTTTGAAGAGCACCACTATATATAAGATCGGTGCTGTCACAGATTGGTGCATTATTAATAAATTATTTTTAGATAGGTAAATTATGATACAAATATAATTAAAGTGTAATGTGTAATTCATTAAAATATGATTTTAACAATCATATTGCTTTAATAAATAATGCATCAGCTTCGATGAATTATTCTATAACGGACGGTTAGTAGTTTTTATTATGGGCTTTTTATATTTCTAATGAGGCCTATTATGTGGTTTGGCAGCCCACATATAAAAAAAAGGTGCCCAATGCAAAAGTTACAGCCTGCTGCTATTCACTATTTCTCATTACATATCGTATCTAGTGAAGATTACAATATTAACATTTCAAATTCAACAATTGTTCCATACAACGCATACAATTAGCAAAATACCCATTTTCTCATTTTAGGTGTACACCAAACAAACCCTAGATTTAATATGCACATTATTATGGCATGTTCGCTCAACGTTAATCTCCATAACTCCAATTATCAAGAGAGTGTTCGTAAGGTAAGAATTTTGTTGTTTATGACAATCCTAGATGGTAGAAAATTTAAACTCATTTTTTATGTTCTAATAAAAATGTCAAGATTTGGGCACGTTGATGTCGAGCCCAGTATATTAACGTGGTTTATACAAGATTCTGGTGTAGTTCATATGGTGGTGTGAATATATTTTAGGTTTAGGTATTAGGGTAGCAGTGAAATGGACTCTCAAGCGATTTTGGTGTTTAAATTTATGGGTTTTGGGTTTGCATTGTGTGCTTATTAGGGAAAAAATTCATTTGAGTTTCCATTGTGCTTATATGTTTAAATTTAAGGTGTTGTAATGATAAAATCTAGCAAAATGCAGTGACCTCATTGTACATTCTTTTCTACACCCAAATAAATTGCTTCTCATTTTATAATTCTTTGTAGATGATGAGCGTTTTCTCAACACACAATTAATCCACAAGTATGAAGGATATCAATTGTAGTTTCGAAAGGTGACCAAGTGAATATCGAACCCAAGGGACGACATATTATCAATTTAATTATTATCTAAATTAATTAAGACGATTATAACAATATAGTTTGAGGTTTAGAATTATTAATCTATTATATAATTAATTGATATAACAAGTAAAATAAAAGCACTTAGAAGAATTCGAAAGTGACTCAAGAGATAAAATAGGTAGCCCTAGAGTAATACGGTTTCACTCATTAATTTCCCTTTCATTTGTTGGTGTCCGACTCTGCCTTGTGGAATATGGACGCATCACTAAATAATGCATATCTACTCTATAGACACAAATAAACATGCGTATGACACGTGTGAATAACCTCGGAGCAAGAGATATAATTCCACCCCTCTTTCTAGGTACTATCAGTATCAATTATTTTCCTCGCTAATTGGTACTCTAACCCGATATGATCTCCCTTTATAGGTACTATGAAATTATCCTCTATATCCTACTTAATAACCCGAATTCGATTCAATTAATAAGTATTCATATATGATAGTTCTAATGAAGATTCGGAGTCCCCTCACTTAGAATCATAACATGGAATCCTGCTCAGCAGTGAACGCACTCAATCAATAACCAAGATATGTATCGGACTCTACATAATAGTTAATGATGCATAAAACGACCGTGAGTATGAATTAAAAAGGCACAATCATATATAAAATAAATCCACAAGTTGTGTTGTATGGAGTTTACATACGAAAGTACAATTAATTGGTAAAAACCTTCACAACCCTAGTTCTACCAAAAAGGCTCTAGCCCATGATGTTACAAAGAACAATCATAGGTGTTGGATAGATCTTACCCAAATGTCTGGAAAATTACAAGATAAATTAAGAAACGATAAAATCCCTAGATGTGGCGTTGTCGCATCCTTCTCCGTTTTGAATCCTCCGCTTGGTTCTCCTCTTGATTCCACAAACCAATCTTCAAAGTGATGGATGGATGGAGGAAGGGATGATGGTTGGGGGGTGATCCCCCATTGTGGGGTGTGGTATGGTTGTGGCCTCTCTTATTGCCTTCTTGTTGTTTTTCTCCCCGAATCCCCTATACTGCTGCATAAGCCTTCTTTATACTTGTAATCGCGTCTTTTGGGCCTAGAATAAGCTTTTTGAGTGATCACACGCATTGAGAGTGTAAAAATACGGATATGGTAAGTTTCCGCACGTCAATTCGACTTCATCAACAGGTCGAATTCACCCCTCTAGGTCGAATTGGAGATCGAATTGACCTACTGTAAGTCCCAGGTGCTTGATTCGACTAGATGCCCTAGTCAAATTGAAGTGACGAGGTCGAATTGGCATCTCCACCAATCAATTCAACCTCGATTTGACCTGATGCCCAGGTCGAATCCCTCTGTCGTGGTCGAATCCACCTTCTGCTCGTGTTATGATGCCAATTCGACCAAAAGGGCTGGTTGAATTGACCTCTTTCTGGTCGAATTGACCTCCTTCTGGTCGAATTGCACTCCTTCTTTGCCCAAACGGATGACTTTGACTTCCTTTCTTCAGATTTCAACACTTCCATTCTGATTTTCTTCGAAAAATTATTCAAATGGCTTCAACAACACCTGATCCGTGCCTTTTCACAATATATATCGGTTTACAACCGATTACAACCTTCAAACACTTCATAATAGCATAAATCCAGGCGCAAGATTCGTGAATTTACATACTCATCAAACCCACAAACTTATATGTTGCTCGTCCCGAGGCAACGCAATCAAACCAAGGAGTCGTGTATAACTCACGAGATCACCAAGTACAACACAAAAAAATTACGAAAGTTGGATGTGCATTTTCAGCATTCTTGCACAAATTGCACATTTTCTCTAACTTTGCACTTTTCATTCTTTTTCCACGGAAAACACAATAAAACACATCAAGTGTACATTTTTCTCATATACAATGAATATAAGACACTTGTGCTAATATATAATAAGAATTTTCATCAAAAAGTGTTAAATTGGACACTCAAACACGCTAATTTTCACTCTCATCAGTAGACTACTACTCTATTTCCAAATTCTATTTTGCGTACAATTTTCGTCAATAGTAAATTGAGTTGTTAAAAAGAAGAACAAACGTGCTCACAACACACCAAATGAAAATTGCTGCTATTTCTTTTGATCTAAAACGAAGCATATAAAGATTAATAAGAAAATTGGAGATGTTCCTAATGACGTTATTCACCACCACCTTTTCTTTTTGGCATGGCCCTTGTACCCCTTTTCTTTTTCTTCCCTTTACCCATAGCTTGTTCGCTCTTCTCCTTAGAGGCTTGAGGGGCAGAAGATTATATCAAATATTTGATATCGAGCACATCATTTCTGAAATTATTATCCATGACCTTTAATACTCTATCCTCTGGTATACGTCTCTGTAGTGATAGGATGCTTGTAGTTATTATTTGAGAATTTCAGAGATAAGATGAAGTATTTGAGTTCAGCTTTGGTTTCATGATAGTGGGTGTTTGATGAGCGTTCTCTCAACACACAATTAATCCCCAAGTATGAATGATGTTATTGTAGCTTTCATAAGCGACCAAGTTAAATATCGAACCCAAAGGACGGCGTATTCTCAATTTAATTTTTTACTAAATTAATTAAGATGAAAGCAATAAAATTTGAGATTTAATTATTAACTACTAAATAATTAATTAAAATAATAAATAAAATAAATTGAGAACTAGGAAAATATGAAAGTGAATCAAGTAGGAGAATATGTAGCTCTAGGATAATCCAGTTTCACTCATTAATTTTTCTTTCGTGTATCTGATGAGCGTTTTCTCAACACACAATTAATCCCCAAGTATGAAGGATATCAATTGTAGTTTCGAAAGGTGACCAAGTGAATATCGAACCCAAGGGACGACGTATTATCAATTTAATTATTATCTAAATTAATTAAAATAAGGCAATTACGTTTGAATGGTTATTATCTAACAACTAATATGCTGGAAATTAAATAACAAATAAAATAAAATATCACTCGAAGGATACGAAAGTGGATCAAGTAGGAGAATAGGTAGCTCTAGGGTAATCCAGTCTTACTACTTAACTTCCCTTCCGTGTGTTGGTGTCCGACTATGCCCTGTGAAATATGGACGCATCACTAAACCATGCATATCTACTCTATAGACACAAGTAAACATGCGTGTAACACGTGTGAATATCCTCGGAGCAAGAGATATAATTTACCATCCTTTCTTGGTTCTATTAGTATCAATTATTTCCCGTGCACTTAGTACTCTAACCCGATATGATCTCCCTTTATAGATACTATGAAGTTAACCTCTTTATCCTACTTATTAACCCGAATTTAATTCAATTAATAAGTATCTATATAAAACAGTTCTAATAAGACTTTGGAATCCCTTCACTTAGAATTATAACATATAATCCTGCTCAGCGGTGAACGCACTCAATCAATAACCAAGAGATGTATTCAGACTCTATATAACAGTTAAAGATACACAAAACGACCATGAGTATGAATTAAAAAGGCACAATCTTATATAAAATAAATTCACAAGTAGTGTTGTACGAAGTTTACACACGAAAGTTCAATTAACTAGATAAAACCCTCACAACACTAGTTCTACCAAAAAGGCTCTAGCCCATGATGTTGCGAAGAATAATCATGGGTGTTGGATAGATCTTACCCGGATGTCCGGAAAGTACAAGATAAATTAGGAAATGAATAAACCCTAGATGTGGCATCATCGCGTTCTTCTCGCTCTTGAATTCTCCTCTTAGTTCTCCCATTGATTCCACAAACGAATCTTCAAAGTGATGGATGGATGGAGGAAGGGATGATGGTTGGGGGGTGATCCCCCTTGTGGGGTGTAGTATGTTGTGGCCTCTCTTCACCTCTCTTGTATCTTCTTGTATTGTGTTTAATGGTGTTATCTACACCCCCTTTTATACTTGTAAGCTCTCCTTATAGGCCTTGGAATGGGATTTTTGGGTGAACACATGCATTGAAGGTGTAATAATACGGATATGGTAAGTTTTCGCACGTCAATTCGACCAAGGAGCCAGGTCGAATTGACTTACTGGAAGCTTCAGGTGCTCAATTCGACCATCACAGAAGGTCGAATTGACTCTTTTTGTTGGCAATTGGATCTTATGGTGAACATGATTCAATAAGAAAAACAGGTAAACAAATAACAGCGGAAGCAATTAAATCATGTTTACCGTACTTCTGGGTTGGTGTAGAGGATGAATCGCTGCAGAGAACTACCTCTCGATCTTCTGCAGTATGTCCCAAGTTGAATCCTACTGTTGTGTGGGCAACAATCTGCAGGATTCTCTCAATCTGTTCCTGATCCTTTCCCTTCTACGTAAGAGGCGCAGATTTAGGGTTAACAGGAACTGAGATAACTTATTTATAAGGGCTACTGCAGGGACCAGGAGGAGAAATTGGGCTGGGCCTCAATTGAATTTAATTAACCAAGCTTAGCCCAAAGCTTTTAATTAAATCCAATAATAATAATATAGTCCACTAAAATATTATTATTGCACTATCCATCCAATCCCAAATTATGTTCTGGGCTCCTTCTTATTATAAGCCCGATAGTCTCCCAATGTTTAAGATATTCAATGTCCATTAATTAATTAAGTTACTGACAACTCAAATTAATTAATATCTCATCCGAGAGTAGTACCACTCAACCTTATTATCATGCCGGAAATTAATCCACTTGCAAGATTTACATGATAAACCTTATGAGCTCCTCAAGGGGACATCATCAACCTATGACGGACATGGATTCCTTCTACAATCAACAGCACACCATAGATACAACACTACTTCCCAACTCACCGAGTTTGTTGATTTAATACTTATAAATCTCACCCATTGATGAATCAAAGAAATACATACTGCCCTACGTGTCGAGGTTATTGTATAGGGATTAAGAGCACGAACTTCCATAATAACAGAGATCAAGTTCTTCTATAAGTCAGTATAAGTCGAACGATCTCAGGCGGTCCTGCTCAATACACACAAGTGCACTAATGTGATTCTATAGCCAAGACAAGCTAATACCAAACCACACTACAACCATACCGATAGAGAGTCCCCGTCTATCTCAGTTGTGAGCATCTGTTTATACTTTATAAGGAAATCGATAATATGATCTTCTGCGTGTTGTAGCACAACATATTATCTACAGTATAAAGTAAGTGGACTATTGCATCATGCATATAAATAAATTATAAGATGCAATCATTTGATCAATGATTCTCAATTCAAATATTGTTATGACTTTGTTCATACTAAAGCTAGAATTTTAGTATACAATCCAACACTTTTGCCGTCCGATTCTACCATAATTCGACTAGCACATCAGGTCGAATTGACCTCCCCTAGTCGAATTGACTTGCACAGTCTCACTGTTTTGCATATAACGTCCACATCCGAGCTCCAATTTGAGTGATTCTTACGCTCACACGATCCTCTCTTCCTTGGCTTTCTATACATATAAAGAACTTACAGAAACTCTAATATTTGAATATGTAACAAGTCATACAAAGTGGAAAGTCATTCTAAACAGGAACAGCTTGCGCGACGTCACCACTTTGATCATAACTCTCTCGTTTGGAATCCGATTGGGGTGTTCTTCATACCAAAACGACCCTCTCTTCATTGTATTTCCAACCATGTTTAAATCAATAGTTTTGATCTCCACAACAACACAGAAAGATTATGAAAATTGGACGTGCGTTTTCAGCATTCTTGCACAAAATTGCACCTTTTCTCCAACTTTGCACTTTTCATCCTTTTTCCACCTAAACACAATAAAATACTTCAAGTGCATATTTTTCTCACATACAATGAATATAAGATACTTGTGCTAATATATAACAAGAATTTCTATCAAAAGATGTTAAATTGGACACTCAAACACACTAATTTCCACTCTCATCAATCCCCCAAACTTACCCGTTGCTCGTCCCAAGGCAACAAAATAAATATAAAGAGAGAGAATATGAAAATTAGCGGGAAAACAAGGACTATTATCAATAGCCTATTCAAAATACAATTGTCCTCAACTTCGGTCATGCAACTCCTATTACATGTAATAATTAGTTCATAGCATACGAGTTAAGACAATCACCATCAATTCAAATGTTCCATTGACATGTTCTCACGGGAAGTATATATATTACTCGCACTCAAGTATAGAAGATGTACACTCATGTGATAAGGTGTTTATGCTCAAACTCAATTCAAGTGCATGCGTAACCATAAGCTTGTCAAACGTCTCAAACTCTCCACCACATAAAGTATGATTCAACAATGGGATCAAAAAGGACTTTTAATAGGATGTAATGTCAGCTCTTTGGTAAAGGCAGAAAACATATGGATAAAGTAACTCAATTAGTAGAGAATTAAAATCGAAGATCTTTTGTACTGCAGATTTTTACACTTCAAGGCTATCCAACTTCATGCTCTTCTAATTTTCTCTTCTCTCCTTTCCTTCAAGCTCAACATACTTTTCTTTCCTTCTTTTTTTTCTCGAGGTACCAGTATCGGGCACTACCTCTAACATCTCGGGGTATCAGTTTCGGGCACTACCCCTAAGTAACTTATTTTTCAGCTCATAATCACTTGTACAACTCCAAATATTTTATTCCTTCCAAACTCCATGAAAATCAATTCACACTTTGACAGCATTTAATTCTCCACTAAATATAGGAATTTAAGACTAAAATAGGATATCAAAGTGGCTATCTTCGTAGGTTGCCAAAGAAATAAGGCTTTTAGGCTCAACAAGGCTAACTACGGATATAAAATTATTTGGTAGGAAATTATTTGGCAAAGTGACTAATAAATTCAAGGATGACCTAAAATCATCTCCCATCATCTAACACATGTAATTTCAAGTAAGACAAGAGGCAAGATCTAGAATACACGCACAAGAATGATACTTATCAGAAAGAAATATCATGTGATTATGTAACATGATCAACGAGGCTCAAAATCTCACATGGGTTTTAACAAGTAACAGAGCACTTTTCATGGTAAGCAATATCCCACAAGTATACATAGAACTTCATCTCACAATATAACTCAAGTACACTTCCTTCATCAATTTCAAGAGCATATGAATTTCTAGCACAATTTAAATATATAAGCTCATGTGGATCACCTAAAACCAAAATCTCAATCCTTCCAATCTCATAAATCAAAAGCACACATAAAAATTAGAATAAGAAAACGAGGGCACCTGATTTTTCTTCAACGAATGTACGAGCTCCTCGAGTTGAAGCCTCAATGTAGAACTCGTAAAAAATCAACTCCCATGAGGTAAGAACATCATACCCCCCAAACTTAGTAAAAACATAAGTTGAAATTAAATTTACAAAGAGATGTAATTGACGATTAATAAGCACCTTGAATATAAAAATTTCTTACTCACACAAAAGAAATAAAGAAATAATATAGAAGGGCAAGCCCCCAACAGGCGCTCATGTTTAACGTTGGAGATTCATGACGGTAAAGTCTTAATTAACAAGAAATAATAAAATTAATAATAGCAGCCATCCCCGGCAACGGCGTCAATAACTTGATGAGCATTTTTTCAACACACAATTAATCTCCAAGTATGAAGGATATCAATTGTAGTTTCGAAAGGTGACCAAGTGAATATCGAACCCAAGGGACGGCGTATTATCAATTTAATTATTATCTAAATTAATTAAGACAAGGCAATTGTGTTTGAATGATTATTATCTAACAACTAATATGCTGGAAATTAAATAACAAATAAAGTAAAATATCACTCGAATGATACGAAAGTGGATCAAGTAGGAGAATAGGTAGCTCTAGGGTAATCCAGTCTTACTACTTAACTTCCCTTCCGTGTGTTGGTGTTCGACTCCGTCTTGTGGAATATGGACGCATCACTAAACCATGCATATCTACTCTATAGACACAAGTAAACATGCGTGTAACACATGTGAATATCTTTGGAGCAAGAGATATAATTCACCCCCCTTTCTAGGTACTATCAGTATCAATTATTTCCCGTGCACTTATTACTCTAACCTGATATGATCTCCCTTTATAGGTACTATGAAGTTAACCTCTTTATCCTACTTATTAACCCGAATTCAATTCAATTAACAAGTATCTATATAAAACAGTTCTAATAAGACTTCAGAATCCCTTCACTTAGAATTATAACATATAATCCTGCTCAACGGTGAACGCACTCAATCAATAACCAAGAGATGTATTCAGACTCTACATAACCATTAAAGATGCACAAAATGACCGTGAGTATGAATTAAAAAGGCACAATCTTATATAAAATAAATCCACAAGTAGTGTTGTATGGAGTTTACACACGAAAGTTCAATTAACTAGATAAAACCCTCACAACCCTAGTTCTACCAAAAAGGCTCTAGCCCATGATGTTGCGAAGAACAATCATGGGTGTTGGATAGATCTTACCCGGATGTCCGAAAAATACAACATAAATTAGGAAATGTCTTAGGTCATGCAGGGTTTTATAGATGCTTTATTAAGGATTTTTCCAAAATTACTAAACCTCTTTTTAAATTGCCTGAAAAAGATTGTCCATTTAACTTCGATGATGAATGTTGTGTATCATTTCAGGTGCTCAAGGATGCTCTCACTTCATCTCCAATACTCATTGCCCCGGATTGGAGTTTACAATTTGAATTACATTGTGATGCTAGCGATCAGTCCATCGGAGTGGTGTTGAGGCAAACGAGGGAGAAGAAGTTTAGAGCAATCTATTATGCCTCGAAGACATTGAATTCATGCCAAGTTAATTACACCACAATGGAGAAGGAATTTTTAGCCGTCGTGTATGCTTTTGAGAAGTTTCGACCATACTTGGTTGGAACACAAACTATTGTCTACACAGATCACACGGCCATAAAATACCTAATGAGTAAGAAAGATGCTAAACCTCGTTTAATCCGTTGGGTGTTGCTTTTGCAGGAATTTGATGTGATTATCAAGGATAAGAAAGACGTGGAGAATGTGATTGTAGATCATTTGTCTAGAATGGAAAATGGAGGTGAGAATCAAGACATGAAGCCAATTGGGGATGAGTTCCCGGATGAGGAAATTTTGCTATTAGAAGTTGAGCAAGTGTGTACTCTCATGGTGAATGTGCCGCCTTGGTATGCCCATTATGTCAACTTTATTGTTTGTGGAATCAAGCCACATTACTTAATGAATATAAGGAAAGAAGGTTTCATGTTGAAGTGAAGAAGTACTTGTGGGATGAGCCCTTTTTGTTTAAAATTTACAATGATGGAGTAATAAGGAGGTGTGTGACCGAGGAAGAAGTCATGGGGATTCTTGAGTTTGTCATTCCTCTTTGTGTTGAGGTCACCTAAAATCGGGTTTTTATTGGCCAACATTGTTTAAGGATACAAAGAAGTTTGTGGCTAAGTGTGATAGATGCCAAAGAATAAGGGGAATAGGAAAGCGAGATGAGATGCCCATGAGCTTAAGAATTGATGTGGAAATATTTGATGTATGAGGCATTTATTTTATGGGACCGTTTCCCTCCTCTAAAGGATATGTGTACATCTTGCTAGCCATGAATTATGTGTCAAAGTGGGTGGAGGCAATTCCCACTAAGACAAATGATACTTTGATTGTGCAAAGATTCTTGAAAAAGAATATTTTTGCTAGGTTTGGAGTCCCACAGGCTTTAGTGAGTGATGGAGGGTCTCACTTTGTAAACAAGTTGATGGAGAGTTTGTTGAAACGATATGGAGTGAAGCATCGAGTGGCTACACCGTACCACCCTCAAGCAAATGGTTTGGTGAAGGTTTCAAACCACCAAATCAAGTTAGTTTTGGAGAAGACCATCAATGGAGGGAGGAAGGATTGGTTGGACAAGCTTGATGATGCCTTATTGGCTTATCGGACGACTTTTAAAACCATACTTGGTGTGTTACCGTATCAATTAGTTTATGGTAAAGTTTGTCATCTTCCCGTGGAGTTTGAACACCGTGCATTGTGGGCTATTAAATGCCTCAACATGGATAAAAGGGAGAGTGGTCAAGCAAGGTTATTGAAGTTAGTTGAGTTGGAGGAGATTTGAGGAAGAGCATTTGATAACTCAATCATCTACAAGGAGAATATGAAGAGATGGTATGATGCTAAGGTAAAGGAGAAGATGTTTACTCTCGGGGACAAAGTTCTTGTATTCAATTCGAGGCTCAAGTTGTTTCCCGGAAAGCTTAAGTTTAAATGGATGGGGCCATATGAAGTGCTTGAAGTGTTGAGTGGATATACGTTGAAGCTTAAGGGTCCTAATAATGAGTTTGTGGTAAATGGTCATCGGGTGAAACATTACCTATCTCCTTCTCAAAAGGAGATAGTGCATGTGGATACCCTCTCTTCTTGAATCTCTTTGATTGTGTAGTAGTGTAGATTTTATTTTCTTTGTTTAATAGTTTTCTTGTAGATTTGATATGTAGATGGTGAAGCTCATGGAGAAAAGTTCATATGATGAAAGACAAGGGGGCTAAAGGTGAAACTATGATGTATGCCACACTGCTCTTTACAAACTTACATTTTAACACTTGTGTTAATTTAAGTTTGGGGGGAGGTTGCGTGGTGGACGTACTTGATCATATGTGAATTTTAGAAAATGCACATGAGTTATCACGAGGTAACTTCATGAAGAGCATTGTTGGAAAAGACAAGGGTACGTCTCACCACTTTTTGCAAACTTAATTCGCAACTTATTTTGATTTAAGTTTGGGGGGAGAGTGCGTGGTGTGACTTACCACTTGTTTATGCTTTGGTGTGTGATGGATCATGTGTGTTGTGATATTGTCTTGTGGAAAAATAGGTAAATTTTGAAAATTTTCTCATGAGTTAGGATTGTTTTGGTATGTTTGGTGGTGTTTAAGTACATGATAATCCATTGTTTGATCATAATTGTGGTGTGAATAATGTTTTGAAGCATTTGTGAGCATGAATAGGGTATATGAGGAGTGCAAAAACAAGGCAAAAATGAGGTGAAGTGAGAAAATCAGAAAACAGGAAAAATACACTGCACGGGCCGAGCTCAGTACACGGCCCTGTAAGGCCTGGCCGTGTACTGACATCAGAAGTGGCTACTCGCCCAGGGTCTTGGGCGAGCTCGAGCCGTGCAGAAGAGGAGGAACACGGGTCGTGTGCAAAGCACGGCCCTGTAACGCATGGGCATGCGTGAATGTCAGAAAATGCTACATGGCCACACTTGAGGCCGTGTAGCGCTACACGAGCCGTGCAGGGTTCGAAGCCAGTTTTAAAAAGGCGATCTGTACTCACTTTCACACACACCCTCTCGTCCATACGCATTGTTATCACACCAAATCCTTCTCCTTGAACATAAATTGACACACTAAGGTTAGTTTTGAGAGATTGAGAATGAGTTTCATCAATTGTGAACACCAAGAACACTTCTCCACATTCAAAGTTTGGAAGGTATGAATTCTTTGAACCCTAACTTTTGAATGTTGATTGAAATTGAATACATTGATACATGAGCTTTGTGATATTGTGAGTTTTGAATGAGTTATTGATTGGTAAACATACATGTGTTAATTTGATTTGTGAATTGAGAATGAAATTAGGGTTCATGAGAAGTTGAATTAGGGAATTTGTAAGAATGATGAACTTGGATGCATGTGTTGTGAAAATTGAATTAACATGAATGTATGATGCTTAAATTGTGAAGAAATAATCTTAGATGTTGAGGATTTGGGCATGAGGCTATGTGAATTGTGCTTTGAAATTGTATTGAAAAATTGAGCATGCCCAAGTGTTCGATGAAATGTCTAAGAGAAATTTTTGGCCAAATTTCAGATTATATGTGCATAGTGATTGGTGATGGTATAATTTGGAACTCATGTGTGCAAGTATGATAGGAATTGAGATGAATTCATGGTTAGTTGAGAGGAATGATGGTAAAGTGATTGTTTTAGTGAATTTTAGAGGTATAATGATGTGAATGTGTAATGTTGATGCATAGTATATTTCACACTTAGTTGAATGATTAGGGTATAATTTAAACTAAGTGCATTAATATTTTTAATGATGAAATTAAATATGACTTGAGAATTGTTGTAAATTGTAGATGGCCGAGAGGAGAGTTAGACTAAGAAATGAGAATTTCATCGTCATTACCAATCTAGGGGAGTTGGCTAATTTGGATGCTCAGCTAATGGAAAAAGGGGTCCATCTGGATTATTTTGGAGTACTATGAAGAGCGGTCGCAGGTGTACTCCAACAACATGGAGGAGATGATGACGATGATGTTCAATTTCCAGTTCCCCGGATCTCCTCGTGCATACATTCCATGGAATACCTAGCATCCACCTCCACCTCCAGAGCCATGAAGGGAGTACTTTGAGTGCTAGACACTTCCATTAGTTCATTTTAGTTATGATTAGACACTTGATTTGATTTGTTAGATGGGATTGTACTTAAATTGTTTGTTTTGGGGAGATTTTTACTTTGGGATTTTATTTTCAGTTTTATGCGATTTACTTTTTTTTATTTTTGGTATTTTGGTTTGATTTTCATTATTTGGATGTAATGAGAATTTGATCTTACTTGTTGTGGATGTGAATTGATGTGTTTTGATATCTTGCGATGGATGATTTTGGTTATGCATGTTATGTGTTTTTCTTATGTTTCTTGTGTGGTTAGTTTTTGATTTTATGTTATGTTGGTGTAGTTTTTATTCTTGTAGGGATAGATTGGTGGTAAGTTTTCTGGAAGGTGTTGAGTATTTTTGAATATGAGCTATGATACATCGTTTGTGATAAGTGATGGCAAGCATATTAATATTTTCTACTTATTAAATTGTAACATGGATTACATAAGTTGTTCAATTTTGAGAAGTATGAAGTGTAATTAGGTTTCTTTTGATCCAAGTAAAAGTTTGTGAGAGTTGAGCCTCAACTGTGCCTCCATGGTTAATTCTTGATGAGAGGACCGGGTGTACTTAGACAAATTAGAACTTGCTCATTGACTGATGTGCTATTGCCAGCACCCAAAAATAATATTTGTAATTTTTCCAAACAACCCCACTAAAAATGTAGTAGGGTAAGTAAGGATCGAACCCACAGGGAGTAATTTAATTTTAATTGAATTTAAAGTGTTTTCAAAAGTAACCGGAGGGGGTTTGAATTAAATTCTAACAACTATTAAACATGAAAATAAATAATTAAAATAGTAAAAATATAACATTAAGATAATACATAAAAACAAACCTAGTCCAATGATTTGATCCCCTCCCGTATCCTAATTCACATATATGAAATTCCTAAAACACCAATAAGTTCATAAACTCAAGCCCCTAAGCTAACGGTACGACTAGTTATCTCGAAATATCCTTAAGTTTAATAACCTAGGGTACGACCTCTAGATTAAACTATTCCCGAGTGACCATATGGATTCGAACTCGACAATGCATGAAGATTTAGATATTAGGACTACTAGGCTATGAAAACGGGGATAGCGAATCATACAACCTAGATTTCGTGATTTCAAGATGTACTCCCTCATTTTGC
The DNA here is from genome assembly GCA_023678885.1 of Pogostemon cablin. Lineage (NCBI taxonomy): Eukaryota > Viridiplantae > Streptophyta > Magnoliopsida > Lamiales > Lamiaceae > Pogostemon > Pogostemon cablin. The sequence continues at coordinate 16,310,753 of CM043001.1, read as the reverse complement.
TACTCGGTTCACAATATTATAATAATTACGGATTATAATATGTAAAATAGCTATTGAACAATTAATCACATATGAGAGGGGTAGTCTACACAAACAATTGAAAATTCAAGATTAACATCATAGCCAATCACAAAATAAATTCATAAAATAAGTTGGTAATTTAATTCATAATCAAACATATAAATTATTCTACGGAGTTTCACAATCCCTGGACTAGAAACGAAATTACATAATTAAAACTATAAAATAAATTAAAAAGACTAAACCGATGTTCTTCGTGGTGGTACGTCTTCTTTCCCAGGCCAATCTGCCTTCAACGTGTGTTTTCTGATGTCCCAGCCTATCTGATCCGTGTGTGAGTGTAATAATATATCCTCCTTATTTATCTTCTTGTTCCCCAAGAGTCCTAATTGATTTCTTTCCTTTTTGAAGAGTGTCCAGGTTCCTTGTATCTATCTTTGGTAAGTTTTTATTTATTGTTGATCACCAAAACCTTCTTTTCCTTAATTATCTTGATCAACTCTTTATTTTCATGTAATTAAAATTATTGTAATTGTCCGACAAAATAAATTATGTGACTGTACAATTTATCTCAATTTTGGCCTGTTTAAATAAGAAATAAAATAATTAAGGTTCAACTATGAAAAATATAAATAAGTTGTAATTACACTAAATAATTCACAACTCACGCGTAAAGAAGTGAATTTCATCCAAAATAATCATGTAAAATTATGACTTATCAAACTACCCACACCTAAACCTTTGCTTGTCCTCAAGCAAAACAAGACCAAAAATAAAATATAAGAAAAATGACAATTATATGCAAGTGATAGTAAAACAGTGACACTTTCAAAAGATGTTAAATATGGTACACCAAATACAAATGAGTGGTAGAATGCCTCACAAAAATCTTGCAACTTATGTAGGATAAAGGAATTTAAGAATTCATGGCCTCACAATGGTTTCGCTCAATAACGCTCAAGTATATATAATGGGTAGCAAAACACTCAAAATTAAACAAGACAAGACATTACCATAAGCTTGCTCCCAAATCAAATCTCCACCAAGTTCAATGAGTATTGTGCAAATATCAAAAGGACTTTAAAATAGTTGTAATGAGGCTTGGGATAAAGTGGGATAAAAAGGATTAGAAAGACTAAATTTACCACTTTGCAAATTATGTTAATCATATAAAACGTACATCAAAGGGATACATCTTGCATTCTTAATAATTTTCCACATCTTCTCCTTCATTTTCTTGTATGAAAATTCTATTTTTCATCAATACATCCCCTACCCACACCTGTTTCTTTCATATTTTTGAAAAAATAGGGTAACACTGAAGGGTTCAGTGTCTTTACAGAAAAATTCTGCTATAATTTTTAGCTTCGTTTCTTTTTTTTCAGCTCCAATTTCTTTTCTCTTATTTTTTCAACTATTTTTTTTTCAATCTTCATTCTTCATTTTCTTTTCCTCTTTTTTTTCCTTTCTCCATTTTTTTGCTTTCTCCATATTTTTTTTTCTTTTTCTCAAACATCATCTCTCCTTCATCAAAAAGTCAATCACTACAAATATTTTTCAATGAATTCCACAATATGCAAAATAGTAGGAGGTTCAAATGGAAGAGTTTAAGAAAGAAATGGAACATGTCTAATTAATATGCTCATTCATCAAAGAAAAGATTAGGCTCAACTTGGCTCTCCTAAATGATTTATATGATTAGGTAGGTAAAAAGCCAAAATATGGTTTGCCTAGGTGTCTTTATCATTTAATTACACATGCTCAGATGTAAGATCTCAAAATGCATTCAAGGAGCAAGTTCTAGAATGTACATATCAAGTCCAATTTGCACTCAATCAAGAAAATAGAGCTTATATAGATGATAGCTCTTTAAGGCTCAAAGCTCACAATAATAGGGTAATTTTGCCATGAATTCTCAAACAAAAAATTATTCCACATTCGCCACAAAAATGATAAGACAAATCCAACAACTCACAAGTATAGGTACATCAGATCCAACTCTCTTGTCATGCCAAAAATTCTCATATCAAAGGCACAATCTCACCATAAATCCAACACCAACTTCACATATGCACAAATGTAAAAATATGATTCCAAATGAATTACTATGCACTTGTAATTAAATAAAAAAATTGCAACCTCAAGTACCACTCAATACACCTAACCTACCCACACCTAATTATTTTGCTTGTCCTCAAGCAAACAAACTCAATAAAATTCAAGGGATAATCAAGTGCAAGAGTGGAAAGAAGTCACCGGATTAAGCTCAATTATCAACCAAGGCTGGAATTTTTTTCTCTTTAGAAGGATCATCAACACCATTACAGTTTTGCTCCATGGCCTACAAGTAAGCACAAACCAAAAGAACAAGATTATTATTAAAAAAATCAAATAAATAAAAATAAATTCTAAATTGGGTTGCCTCCCAACAAGCGCCTTTTCTTTACGTCATTGGCTCGACGTTCACTTCCCTTTCACGTGATAGGAGTAAAATATTCAAACCAATATAATGATCTTATTGGTTTGCGAGAAGTGTTCTCTCCCTTCAAAATTACATGGTTCTTGGTCAGCCTTTTAGTACAAAGCTCCACGGAAAATTATTTGATCGCCTCAAGAATAGGATCTTTAATCACATCAATTCGAAATACTTCAATTGTCTCCTATACTTGAGGATCAACAACTTTTGACAACCCGTAGGAATATGGAAAAATATCAGAATGAATGGAAACTGATTCGGATGATTTTACCTGATTTTCGTTTTCAGCAGAACTGATACTAAAGGCTTCAGTGTCAGCTTCTGCAGTCTGAATTTTCTGCACAGAATTTGCAGAATTTTCATCACACCCAACCTCCTCAGTTTCTGCCTCCATCTCAAAGTTCACATCATTGGTGGACTCCACATCACATTTCTCATGATTTACACTTTGTTGTGCCACCAAATGTTCAACCTCGATCTTTAATTTGCTACATTATCTTTTCAAATTCTAAGTACTCAATTGGGTTCCTTGTTGAAATATCAAATTACTAATTTCCATCCATTTCACCAAGGACTCCAATGAAGCCTTCGAACTATGTTCATCACCATAATACCCATCATCCTCATAATAGCATTCACTATTATTGAAGGATTGAGATCTTTGCTCATTGTAGTCACGCCCTTGATATTCGTAAGGTTGATTATGATAGTGGTCCACTGTTTGCCTATTTTGTAGCACTCACGAGCAAGAATACTCGATCATTGTAGTAGTATATCCCAAGAAAAATTATCAATCCACAAAGGAGTTATGTTCGGACTAGCAAAATACGTGAGCTCATGTTCATGTTATTTTTGTAAAGATGATCGGGGGTTTTGAGATGATTAACAACTAAAACAAGTAACAAGTAAATAAGAATAGCAAATAAAAGAAATGACAAGTAAAGAAAATGAGTGCTAAAGTTCAAGTATGGAAAAACATGTGATTAGAAACATCCAAGCACACTCGATTCATATTATCATGCAAAAGGAATTCAACTCAATTGATGTAGACTAAGGGTGATCACGATAGTATCCTAAGCTCCCTTTCGGGTTACAAAGGTTGTTGATCCATTTTAGACTCCCAAAAGCACTTAAGATCAAAGCCCAACATTAACCCCTTCCATCTAGGTACTAGTTAGATTAAACTCTCCCTTTTTGTGTACTAAGGCCAACGAATGGATTGGTTCCCCTCATTGAATTCAAATATCCTTTCGGTCAAACCCAAACTCAATGTCTATTCATGCCTTACTAATACTATAGAGGGTCGTTTCCGTCTCACTCCAAGTAATACATACATGAACATCATGATAGCATTTAATTACAACAAATAATCCATTGATCAACAATCCATTAAACCAATAAACATTCATGAATAACAAACCATGTCATCACAACATCAAGACAATTAAACTCCATGAATAGAAATCAACATCAATTAAATCAAAAATCAATTTAATCCACATGATAATATAAATCTAATATGCTCTTCATGTTCCTAATCCCACTAGATGGATTAGCCTATCATAATAAAAGTAACAAAACAAATAAATGTTTCATTACAAATATCCATAGTCTCAAATCTAAAGAAATACAAAATGAATGGATTCTTCCCTATCAATTTCTTGAAGAGAATCTTCTATTCTCCTTGATCTCCACCTCTAGCTCTTGATTTTGAAGTCTTTAGCACCAAAAATGGAAGATTTGATGGGTGGATGAAGATGGATGAAGATGGATGAAGATGAAGGTGGAAAATGGAAGAAATGGTGTGTGATGTGTGTGTAGAGGATGGGAATTTCGGATCCTTTTTTCCAATTGTTGAAGAAAGGGGTATTTATACCCCTATGGAGGCTTCTAGAAGGATCTGGAAATTTCAGCAGGAACATACACGGCACGAGTCGTGCTCTGCAACACGGCCACGAGGTGGCCGTGTTGTGTCTTCTGATGCTGCCGCACGGGCTCTCCTTACAGGGTCGTGTTACGCAACACGGCTCGTGTGCTGCAACACGAGTCGTGTGTTGTAACACGGGCACAGGGTGGTCGTGTTGGCTCTTCTGATGTTGGCACACGGCCACTTCTTACAGGGCCGTGTTGACTACACGGCCCGTGTTGATGCTGGCTCCTGTATTTCTTCACTGTTTTGGCTCGTTCTCCCTCGTTTCAACTCCGAATTGAGATCCGCTTTTTCCTACATCTTCCTTATCATGTTTAGCATCCAATAAAAAGTGAAAATCTTAAGTTTAAGCTCATTCACACATATTTCAATAAAAACACAAAACACAACCAAATAACATATAAAATACGAAAAAAATAATACGAAAACACATATAAAAAGACACTAAAATGTAGGTGAAAATAGCTCTAATCATCCACATATCAGAAATCATGAGGATTACACCACCCTTGATTGTAAGTGTTGACATATGGTTGATCATTCCAATGCCTTTGTTGATTAGCACTCCAATATTCATCTCTTTGTCTCACTACTAATCTATCAATCAGGATGCGCAATCATGAGTGGAATGGAGTGTTGTTGCACAAATTCTACATAGCTGAACATTCTGACCATAATAACCATGATATTGATCCATTAAAAGCAAGCCTACAAGGAGAGAAGGTGAGTATGCATGAAAAATAGGAAAAACGAAAACACGGCAGACCTGACACTGAAGGGTTCAGTGTCAGTGCACTGCTGGGCAAAAATTCAAAAATAAATAAATTCAACAAAAATTCGGGATTACTCCCCGGCAACGGCGCCAAAATTTGATGTACTGTCGCCGGCACCCAAAAATAATATTTGTAATTTTTCCAAACAAACTCACTAAGAATGTAGTAGGGTAAGTAAGGATCGAACCCACAGGGAGTAATTGAATTTTAATTGAATTTAAAGTATTTTAAAAAGTAACCGGAGGGGGGTTTGAATTAAATTCTAACAACTATTAAACATGAAAATAAATAATTAAAATAGCAAAAATATAAAATTAAGATAATAAATAAAAACAAACCTAGTCCAAGGATTTGATCTCCTCCCATATCCTAATTCACATATATGAAATTCCTAAAACACCCACAAGTTCATAAACTCAAGCCCCTAAACTAACGGTACGACCAGTTAACTCGAAAATTGAAAATTCAAGATTAACATCATAGCCAATCACAAAATAAATTCATAAAACAAGTTGGTAATTTAATTCATAATCAAATATATAAATTATTCTACGGAGTTTCACAATCCCTGGACTAGAAACGAAATTACATAATTAAAACTATAAAATAAATTAAAAAGACTAAACTGATGTTCTTCGTGGTGGTACGTCTTCTTCCCTAGGCCAATCTGCCTTCAACGTGTGTTCTCTAATGTCCCAGCCTATCTGATCTATGTGTGAGTGTGATAATATATCCTCCTTATTTATCTTCTTGTTCCCCAAGAAACCTAATTTATTTTTTTCCTTTTTGAAGAGTGTACAGGTTCCTTGTATCTCATCTTTGGTAAGTTTTTATTTATTGTTTATCATCAAATCCTTCTTTTCCTTAATTATCTTGGTCAACTCTTTATTTTTCTGCAATTAAAATTATTGTAACCGTCCTACAAAATAAATTATGTGACTGTACAATTTATCTCAATTTTGGCCTGTTTAAATAAGAAATAAAATAATTAAGGTTCAACTATGAAAAATATAAATAAGTTGTAATTACACTAAATAATTCACAACTCACGCGTAAAGAAGTGAATTTCATCCAAAATAATCATGTAAAATTATGACTTATCATGGACTATAGGAACGAAGGCCGAATGGTTAAAATTTATGATATAATCTTAAGTCATCCTTGTTAAATGAAGTCATAGCCATAAAATTCCTTACCAAAAACATTATCTCTAGTTAGCCAATTAGAGTCTACAAGCCTTTTCTTTGTTATTTAAGCACAATACAAGCCTTGAAAATCCACTTGAGCCTTATATATATAACCTATGTGTGGGTAATTGAGGATGATGATGGTTTACAAGAAAAGATATGGAAAAATGTGCAAGTAAATGGAAGAAAGGTTGAATCAAGAAAAAGTATGAAAGAGCTCAAGTTAAAAAGCAAGTGTAACTTCAACAACAAAAGTGAAAAAGGAGCAAAATCCTAAAATATACTCAAGGAACACAAAATCAAAGAAAAAGAAGTATGTCATTCAAAAGAAACTTAATGAATCCATGATATGTTGATGTTTAGTGCTTTTGAACAATTGACAAACGGAGGAATTTTGAAAGTGAATAAGTTGGAGAAAAGAATCATCTCTTTGATTATCTACACTTGAATAGTCACTATTACCCAAAGTTTTCTACCTTACCAAAAAGCCTAAACATTGCATCCTAAGATAAAGACCTTTTTGATCACTTATTGAAACCAGGGTGGCTTGTGAACATAGTCCATGAGCAAGCCTATGGTGAGTCGGTTCTAGCCGGTTGATGAGTGTTATTGAAAGCCTTACTCCATAGAGTGTTGAGTGAAATTGATTATGAGAGGCTTGGATTGAAAGTATTGGATTGTATACTAAAAGTCTAGCTTTAGTATGAACAATGTTACGACAATATTTGAAATGAGAATCATATGATCAAATGATTGCATCTTATAATTTATTTATATGCATGATGCAATAGTCCACTTACTTTATACTGTAGATAATATGTTGTGCGACAACACGCGGAAGATCTTATTATCGGTTTCTTTATAAAGTATAAACAGATGCTCACAACTGAGATAGACGGGGACTCTCTATCGATATGGTTGTAGTGTGGTTTGGTATTAGCTTGTCTTGGCTATAGAATCACATTAGTTCACTTATGTGTATTGAGTAGGACCGCTTGAGATCGTTCTTCTTATACTGACTATATAGTAGAACTTGATCTCTGTTATTATGGAAGTTCATGCTCTTAATCCCTATACAATAATCTCGACATGTAGGGCAGTATGTATTTCTTTGATTCATCAATGGGTGTGATTTATAAGTATTAAATCAATATACTCGGTGAGTTGGGAAGTAGTGTTGTCTCTATGGTGTGCTGTTGATTGTAGAAGGAATCCATATCCGTCATAGGTTGATGATGTCCCCTTGAGGAGCTCATAAGGTTTATCATGTAAATCTTGCAAGTGGATTAATTTCTGGCATGATAATAAGGTTGAGTGGTACTACTCTCGGATGAGATATTAATTAATTTGAGTTGTCAGTAACTTAATTAATTAATGGACATTGTATTTCTTAAACATGGGGAGACCATCGGGCTTATAATAAGAAGGAGCCCAGAATATAATTTTGGGATTGGACGGGTAGTGCAGTAATAATATTTTAGTGGACTATATTATTATTATTGGATTTAATTAAAAGCTTTGGGCTAAGCTTGGTTAATTAAATTCAATTGAGGCCCAGTCCAATTTCTCCTCCTGGTCCCTACTGTAGCCCCAATATATAAGTCATCTCAATTCCTGTTAAACCTAAGTGAGTGCCTCATTTCACAGACGGGAGAAAACAGAGAGCAAATTGAGAGAACTCTGGGGATTGTTGACCACCCAACACCAGAGTTGACTTTGGGACATACGGTAGAAGATCAGAGGTGTTCTTCACTACTATTCATCCTCTACATCGACCCAGATGTACGGTAAACACGTTTAATTACTTCCGCTGATTATTTACCTGTTATCCTAATGATCACGTTTGAGCCACACGATCCAATTACCAACAATTGGTATGAGAGCGTTGGTTTCGTGGTGAAAACGTGATTCATTGGTTTATGTGATTAAATAATTTTATCTGGTTTTAATCACATGTTCTTTTCGTGCTTCTTTTGATTTAATTATCGGCGAGAACATGATAACAAGGGTTTTGCAATTATTATTGTATTATCCATGAAATCCTTTTGCTTTGTTGCCTATACACTTTCATCTTGAACACCTGGACATCACACGCACACAACTGTATGATGATGGTGGGGGCGAGAAAGAAAGATTGTACAAAGCCCTGATGGCTATCGGGCCAACGTTGATGGTGAGAAAGGATCGTGTCGGGCTGGTGAAGGTTGGCCTACACGATGAGCAACAGAGGCGCCGAGAGGCAGTGACTGGACATGTTGACTAAGACGGAGGCACCGATGAAGGCCCTGTTTGCGACTGCTGCAGAAAGCCCATAGGGGTGTGAGCAACAGATAGAGGGATGGCCATTGGAAGTTGTCGACGATGCAGGGCTGATGGCTGATATTCACGAGCAGCGACGTCCCCGGGCGAGTCGATGGTGGCTTCTGGGCGAATTAATGACAGGTTCCGACTGAGCCTCAGCGACCTCCGAGCGAATCCATGGTGCTCTGGTCGCGATCAGACGATGCTTCAAGCACGACTGGAAGAGGATGGATGCAGACATGTTATTGCCGGTGTCTTCCTGGCGGCTGCACGGCGAATAGCTTGCGGTCGCTGTCGGGCGCCGTTGGATAAATGTACGGCGGATGGCTTACGGTCTTCCTGGCGAGTCGTGATGATGGCTGGTAATGAGGCTGTCGTCGCCACTTAGTAGGAAGCACTGGTGTCGATGCGGTAGCAGCGTTAGATCAGAAGCAGCCGGTTCCGAGCGGGCCTGGGATTTCTTTTGAGCGAATCGATCCTTTGCATGATGGTGAAGTCTGGTGGTTGATCGTGGACTTGTCGGTGCTGATGGTGTCGCATTACGGCAGTGGTTGACTCTACGGACTGGCGGTCTGGTCACGATCAGACGAGGTTCCAAGTAGCTTCTGGGCGAGACACCGCTGGGTTCCAAGAGTGTCGTTGATGGCTTGGGCTTGCTAGTTGTATTCGGCAATGCTGACCGGTTGATGACCTCCAGTCATCTGCGGCAGCAACTGATGGGCAGTGGGCGATGGATGCTGGCACTGGAAAGAATGGTCGCGGTTTGGTCTCTCTAGTTGTGGATGACGACGCGACTCCAGTGGGCTGACGACACAATCGCCGAGAGCAGTGGCGTCGATGTGAGCCTCGCATGATTGCTGCCATGTTGGATCAGATTGCGGCTGGGATATTTAGGGCAGCAGCCTGGTGATTGGGCTTGGGCTCAATTTTTTTAATTTCTGTATTAATTGGTTTTGGGCTTGGTTTGCTGGGCCCAAATTTTAATTAAAATGGATATGGGCTGTTGGACCTTAACTGCTGTTTTAATTAATTGTGGGGTTGATGTTGGGCCAGGTTAAATATTGGGCTAGACCTTAATGCAGAAATTGGCTGGGTAAATGGGCTTAATTATTTAATTAATGGGTTGCTCATTTTATGCTAATGATGTTTGGGTCAGCTGGGCCTATTTAATTGATCCAACATTTTATGCAATTAATTAATGTTATATAACTGATTAATTGATTTAATTGTCAATTATTGTTGTATATGTGAAAGGCATGTTCTATGTGATTTATTTATTTAAATTGCTGTTAATAGAAGCATGCTATTATGTATATTTTATTTCTAAATATTATATGCATGTTAAAAACCCTCGGTGTTAAATAACTAAGTGGGAGAGGGGATTGGTAAATAATTCCCGCGGCCTCCATTATTGGTTTGTAAGTGATGCAAGTATACTTGCGTGTTGGCATAGACCTTCCTCCCCATCGGATGAGTATATTTGTGGATCACTGGTACAGACTTCATTAAATAATTATTATTTGTAATGTGATGCAAATGAACTTGCGTGTTGGCTTAGACCTTCCTCCCCATCGGATGAGTTTATTTGCGGATCACTGTACAAACTTGTAATTGATAATCGTAGGAAGTTATCCAAGTGCTTGTGTACTTCTCCATCTGTAAGGCACACAAACTTGGGCCGCGGACTTGGGATTACATAATGGTGTACACTTAGGTGTAAATAATAAGTATCCTCTCCATCGGAGTCACTGCTGTTATTTGCATGGCTAAAGAGGAACCGACTATTAATTATTTTGTCATAAAGTTAGGTTGACAAATGAAATTAATGGGTAAAACCTTCTCTTATAAATGTTCGGGTTTGTAAACGTCCACACTATCGTGGCTTGCAGACTCACGGTGCTTGAGATGTCGATGAATTTTATTTTATATTGTTTTGAGGGAATCAATATAAAAGAATAAAATTCGAAGATTTGATCGGCAAATTTATTTGTGATTCTCTGAATTTCGAATGGTTTTATTTCACTAATTGTTAACTAAAAGAAATAATATTTACTTGTCCAAATAAGTTGATTAGAAAAGGATCTTGATTTTGAAAATTACTGCTTAAGAAAATACATGTGTATTCTCACAAAGGACGTATCATGATGCCTATTAAAGTCTCTAGTGAAGAGATGAGAGGTTCATAGAAATATGATGGTCTCATGTAACTCTTCGGATACTTGAGTAAATTAAAACGCAGAAGATCATGGTTGAATTGATGAATGAATTGGAAAAGCTTGGAATAGAAATTGAAAGGAAAACCTAAATCAATTTATTCTTCACAATTTGTCTGGATGTTTAGAGCAAGTTCTACCTGAAATACGAGAGGTTGTATATGGTGGGAAACTTCTAACAAAAGATATGGCAAAAGAAAGCCATTTTTCATCATGATGTGAACAAGTTTAATATCTTATTTACTAATGGTTTAAACATGATTAGTGATGGCATCTACTGACACGAAGTATGTAGATACTGGAATCACTAAATGTTTATCACTGAGTAAGGATAAGATTGTTAATAACATAGGTAAAACTACAAAGGTAGTGGCTATTGCAGTGGGAGTTGTTTATTTATCTCATGATAAGAATAAACGATTGATTATGAGAAATTGTCTTTACGTACATTTCATAGAAAGAATTTAATTTCGGTTTCTATGCATTAACGGATGGATACTTCATTTCATTTAAATGACATGGTCATAGTGATGAGGAATGGGGCTATAATCTGTTATAGTACGTTGGTGGATAATTTGGATACTCTTGAATCATGTACATCCCACAGATGCAATAAATAGTAATTAAATAATGCATCTTCTAATATAAGTAAGAGAAAGGAACCTTCGGAAATGAACTAAACATACATTTGGCATCTAAGATTAGTTCATTTTACTTGAGTAGGATTCAAAAGTTGATAGCCGATGGACCGTAAGGTTTATCTGAAGTGGAAACTATCAGACTTGCGAGTCTTGCTTGGAAGTAAAAATGATTAACTGCCTTTTAAGGCTGTGGGGTGTAGAGCCAAAGATATATATGTTGGAATTAGTTCATTCTGATTCAAGCAAACCTAATATTATCCAGATGAGAGATGGTTATGAATATTCGAAGATTATTCTAAATACCAATATATTTATTTGATGCGCTGCATGTCTAAGTTCTTTGATTAATTCAAGAATTGCAAGGCTGGTACAGTGAAGCGTCATGGAAAATATATTAAGTCATTATGATTTAATCATGATGGCGAATACCTCTTGGGATAGTTAGGAGCTATTGATCAGGAGTTGAGATTAAATCTCAAGTTGATTACACCGGGCATGCCCCAACTGAATGGTGTGGTGGATAGAAGGAATAAGGCTCTTATGGTTATAATTAGATAGATGATGAATTATTGGAATAATTAAATTCATTTTCTGGATATGCCCTAGATACAGTAATTCGTAAAACATTTGTCTATTTGTGGGAAATCCTAAAAAAAATGAAGGTTGATTTATTTAGTCAAAAAGATCGAAGGGTGACTGTTAACACAAACACCAGATTTTTGGAAAAAGACTATGTAATAAATCACAAGCCCATATATAAGTTGTTCTAAAGGTAGTGAGAGGAAAACACAGAGTATTAGTACCAAGTGTACAAGAGGATATACCACAAGGTAAACTGCAACGCGTGTCACGTATGATACACAATTACATGTAATGCCTTGTCATAGTGGGAGGGTTGTTCAACTACCCGTAAGATATATGTTTTGGGAGAGTCATGAGATTTGGTCCCTAGTAAACATGGTATTATCCCACGGATATGACGTAGCACTACAAGATTAAAATGCGGAATCTTAGTAAGTTGCAATGAATGTGGAAATAGAATCTATGGATTATAAATTAAGTCTGGAGCTCGAAGGATCACTAAAATGGTGTAAAAGCCATTGCAAGTGGTCATAGAAAATAAAAGAGGATCATACGGTAAGGTAAAAACCTTGAAAGCAAAGCGTGTTGCGAAATGGTGTACTCAGAAAGAAATGATTCGATTATGAGGAAACATGTTCGCTGGTAGCTATGCTAATGTTGATCCGGATTCTTTTATTTATTGCTCCTCATATTGAATTATGAGGAACAACTAATAGATGTCAAGACTGCTTTCCTGATTGGAAGTCTTGAGGAAATCATCTATGTGAAGCAACCAGAGTGATTCATTGCAAAGTGCTAATAGCATTTTAATAGTAAGCTTGAAAGTGTCCAGCGATGGGCTAAAAGCAAGCTTTGAGATCGTGAAGCATCTGTTTTGATTAGGTAATCCTGTGGCATGAATTTAAATCAATGAGCGGATGAGTCTTGTGTGTTGTAAAGAGTGACAAAAACGTGGTGGTGTTTCTTGTACTATACGTAGATAGTATCTTGCTCATTGGAGACAATGAAAGAGTATTATCGGGCGTATGGGTATGGTTAAAAAAGCGGTAAAGATGAAGGACTTAAGAAAGACAAAATATATCCTTTTGATCACGGTAATACGGATCACAGAAAGGACATTATGCTTATCTCAAGTTTCATAAATGATACAGTCCATACTCGTTTAGCATGTGAATTTATCTAAGTGAATGTGTCTTTGAGACACAAGAAGAAGATAAAGAGGGTGAAAGCGGTTCCTTATACTTCGGCGAATAAGGAAGCTTAATCTAAGGAATGCTATGAACGAAGTTGGATATCTGTTTTGCTGGATGCATGAACAGTGGGTATCAACGTAACCCAAAACAAGAATGATGAACTGTGGTAAGACATATATGAAGTGCCTGAGAAGGACTGGAAATCATATGTGGACTTACTGAGCAGATTCACTGCTTCTTGTGGATTACGAAGATTTGGATTTTTTAGTCAGATTGGACGGTAGTAAATTCTCCTCAAAGGTCATGTGTTTAATTTTAGGAAGTAGAGTCATAATGTGGAGGAGTGTTATATAGAAATAATTTCAAACTCCGGACTCCATCATGGAAAGATGATAAATTGGAGCCTATGAGGCAGCCAAAGTATCTATATGACTCTAGAGACTTCATGATGGACTTTGAAGTGTTTCTAAGTTTGTCCAAGGTAATCACAATTTACATTGATGATATTGGTGCAGTTGCAAACTTGAAGGAATCACGAGTCCATAAGGCAATTAAACACATGGAGCGCGAGTACCATCTATTACGAGAAATCGTATGATGAGGGGAAGGTTGTTGTCGCCTAGATTGCATCAGATGATGACCTAGTAAACCATTTACAAGGACCTTAAGGCGAGAGCTTTTAATGGTCGTGTAAGTGGGAGTAGGAATCAGATGTATAGCAGAAGACATGACAGCATAGTCTTTTAGTATAAGTGGGAGATTATTGGATTGTATACTAAAAGTCTAGCTTTAGTATGAACAATGTTACGACAATATTTGAAATGAGAATCATATGATCAAATGATTGCATCTTATAATTTATTTATATGCATGATGCAATAGTCCACTTACTTTATACTGTAGATAATATGTTGTGCGACAACACGCGGAAGATCATATTATCGATTTCCTTATAAAGTATAAACAGATGCTCACAACTGAGATAGACGGGGACTCTCTATCGGTATGATTGTAGTGTGGTTTGGTATTAGCTTGTCTTGGCTATAGAATTGATTAGAGCTATTTTCACCTATATTTTAGTGTCTTTTTATATGTATTTTCGTATTATTTTATCCGTATTTTATATGTTATTTGGTTGTGTTTTGTATTTTTATTGAAATGTGTGTGAATGAGCTTAAACGTAAGATTTTCACTTTTTATTGGATGCTAAACATGATAAGGAAGATGTAGGAAAAAATGGATCTCAATTCGGAGTTGAAACGAGGGAGAACGAGCCAAAACAGTGAAGAAATGCAGGAGCATGCACCAACACGGGCCGTGTAGCCAACACGGCCCTGTGCGAAGTGGCCGTGTGCCGACATCAGAAGAGCCAACACGATCACCATGTGCCCGTGTTACAACACACGACTCGTGTCGGCAGCACGAGCCATGTTGCGTAACACGGCTCTGTAAGGCGAGGCCGTGCGGCAGCATCAGAAGACACAACACGGCCACCTCGTGGCCGTGTTGCGTAACACGACTCGTGTTGTGTATTTTCCTGCAGAAATTTCCAGATCCTTCTAGAAGCCTCCAAAGGGGTATAAATACCCCTTTATTCAACAATTACAGGGAGGAATCCGAAATTCCATCATCTACACACACCTCACACACCATTTCTTCCATTTCCCACCATCATCTTCATCCATCTTCATCCACCCATCATATCTTCCATTTTTGGTGCTAAAGACTTCAAATCAAGAGCTAGAGGTGGAGATCAAGAAGAATATAAGATTCTCTTCAAGAAATTGATAGGGAAGAATCCATTCATTTTGTATTTCTTTAGATCTAAGACTATGGGTATTTGTAATGAATCATTTATTTGTTTTATTACTTTTATCATGTTAGGCTAATCCCTCTAGTGGGATTAGGAATATGAAGAGCATATTAGATTTATATTATCATGTGGATTAAATTGGTTTTTGATTTAATTGATGTTGATTTCTATTCATGGAGTTTAATTGTCTTGATGTTGTGATGGCATGGTTTGTTATTCATGAATGTTTATTGGTTTAATGGATTGTTGATCAATGGATTATTTGTGGTAATTAAATGCTATCATGATCTTCATGTATGTATTGCTTGGAGTGAGACGGAAACGACCCTCTATAGTATTAGGAAGGCATGAATAGACATTGAGTTTGGGTTTGACCGAGAGGATATTTGAATTCAATGAGGGGAACCAATCCATTCGTTGGCCTTAGTACACAAAAAGGGAGAGTTTAATCTAACTAGTACCTAGATGGAAGGGGTTAATGTTGGGCTTTGATCTTAAGTGCTTTTGGGAGTCTAAAATGGATCAACAACCTTTGTAACCCGAAAGGGAGCTTAGGATACATTCGTGATCACCCTTAGTCTACATCAATTGAGTTGAATTCCGTTTGCATGATAATATGAATTGAGTATGCTTGGATGTTTCTAATCCCATGTTTTTCCATACTTGAACTTTAGCACCCATTTTCATTACTTGTCATTTATCTTATTTACTTGGTACTTGTTTTAGTTGTTAACCAATCTCCAAACCCCCGATCATCTTTACAAAAACAACATGAACATGAGCTCACGTATTTTGCTAGTCCGAACATAACTCCTTATTGGATTGATAATTTTTCTTGGGATATACTACTACAACGATCGAGTATTCTTGCTCGTGAGTGCTATAAAATTAGGCAAACAAGAATCACATTAATGCACTTATGTGTATTGAGCAGGACCGCTTGAGATCGTTCTTCTTATACTGACTATATAGTAGAACTTGATCTCTGTTATTATGGAAGTTCGTGCTCTTAATCCCTATACAATAACCTTGACACGTAGGGCAGTATGTATTTCTTTGATTCATCAATGGGTGAGATTTATAAGTATTAAATCAATATACTCGGTGAGTTGGGAAGTAGTGTTGTCTCTATGGTGTGTTGTTGATTGTAGAAGGAATCTATGTCCTTCATAGGTTGATGATGTCCCCTTGAGGAGCTCATAAGGTTTATCATGTAAATCTTGCAAGTGGATTAATTTCCAGCATGATAATAAGATTGAGTGGTTCTACTCTCGGATGAGATAATTAATTTGAGTTGTCAGTAACTTAATTAATTAATGGACATTGTTTTCTTAAACATGGGGAGACCATCGGGCTTATAATAAGAAGGAGCCTAGAACATAATTTTGGGATTGGACGGGTAGTGCAGTAATAATATTTTAGTGGACTATATTATTATTATTGGATTTAATTAAAAGCTTTGGGCTAAGCTTGGTTAATTAAATTCAATTGAGGCCCAGTCCAATTTCTCCTCCTGGTCCCTACTGTAGCCCAAGTATATAAGTCATCTCAGTTCTTTTTAAACCTAAGTGAGTGCCTCATTTCACAGACGGGAGAAAACAGAGAGCAGATTGAGAAAACTCTGGGGATTTTTGACCACCCAACACCAGAGTTGACTTTGGGACATACGGTAGAAGATCAGAGGTGTTCTTCACTGCTGTTCATCCTCTACATCGACCCAAAAGTACGGTAAACACGTTTAATTGCTTCCGCTGATTGTTTACCTGTTATCCTAACGATCACGTTTGAGCCACACGATCCAATTGCCAACAGAAAGGGGATTGATTACTCTTTTGTCATTCTTAAGATTGAACTTGTTAATCTTTTATGTTATAAGTTTGATGATGTAGGGATACTTAATGTGATTTTGTAGTCCTTATTATTTGTGATGTGTTGTGGTTTATGTTCATTTGGTGTTTTCTAGGTGAAAATTACTCCTCTTGTTTATCATTTTTCATTGTTTGAGGACGAACAATACTTTAAGTTTGGGAGGTTGATCGTTGTCATTTTCACCTAGGTTTTAGTGTCTTTGTTCATGATTTTTGGATATTTTTTTCCGTATTTGTGTGACTTTTGGTGGAGTTATGGTAATTATGAGAAATGTGGTTTGGATTGATAGAATTGTGTAAATGAGCTTAAATATGTGTAAAACAGGTCAAGAAGTAGAGAAAAACAGAGTCGTGAGCAAAACAGAGACGGAAGTACAAGGTACGCCCAGACACGGGCCGTGTGCAGAACACGGCCCTATCTGAGGTGGCCGTGTACTGTCATCAGAACGATGAGCTCGCCCAGGAGGATAACCGTGTTCTGGCACACGAGCCGTGCAGCAGTGCACTCCCCGTGTGCAGAACACGGGCCTAAAAGAGGAAGCCGTGCAATGTCGTCAGAAAACGCTATACGCCCATGACCTAGACCATGTAGCGCAGCTCGAGCCATGTCTGGAAGCACATACAACACTCCGAACTAGATGTGCACTACACGAGTCGTGCGCTGCTATACGACCTGTGTAGGTGCGAAAGTCAGTGCAGTTTTTAGAATCTTCCGGAAGCTTCTAGAAGGCCCTTAAGTGATATAAAAGGATGACTTGTGCGAAATTTAGAGGAGGAGATCATAATTAGAGCAGTTACACACACTCTACACCACATTTTCATACACTAGATCCATTAGATTCAGCTCCATCCCTTAGATCCATCAATTTCCATTTGATCTCCATTAATCTATCCATTACTCCATCCATCCACCATTTGAGAAGAGGAATGCATCAAGGATTGAAGAAGTTAGCATATTGAAGAGAAGGAAGGTTTATCCATGAAAGAGAAGCCAATCTACTTTTTATTTGTTGATTTTCTTCTCATTTTGGCTCAAATGGAGCAAGCCTTTGATTGTATTGATATCAGCAAAATGTGTAGTGGCTAGTCCTATAGTAGGGCTAATCATATGATTGGTTGAGAAGAATGCTAGATATGTAGGATTTGAGATGTTGAATTGAGTTAATTTTGGACTTCCTTTTATGATTAATGAATCATGTTTCATTTCAATATTTGTGTGATTAAATTCTCTATTCATAGTGTTAGGATGGCCATTCCAATATTATGATTAGATGTTTAATTGAATCATGTATTATGGTGAGCATGCATGTTAGTGTGAGGGGAGGTAAGCCATACCCTTCTAATGCTTAGAATACTCATAGAGGGACACTTAAGAAATTAAGTGAAAAGAACCAAACTTATGATCATAGTACCTTAAGGGAATTGAGATTAAGCACAATCCTAGGAGATTTAGACTTGTAAAAGAGTCGAGAACCTAATTGCCTTGGCCATAGGGATTAGGGATAAAAACGTGATTGCTTTTAGTCCACAAATTAATGAAATTCACCATCAAGAGTTATGCATATCTAGCTAAATTCTTAACCATGATTATGATTAGTCTTGCTCTCTTCTTAAGTGAATTCTATCTCCATTTCATTCATCATTTGTTCATTGTTTGATACATTTTATTATTAGCTTACTTCATATTTAATTGAGTATAGAAATAAGTAGTATTCTAAATACAAAACCTTCAATCTATCATTCTTACAAAGTATAAATCAATGGAAAATCCGGATATAACCATGAGTTTACTTCTCCTTGGGACGAAATTATTATAAATTTTGTACTTGGTCACACGTGTACTCGACGATAGAGTCTCTTACTCTTAAACATTTTACAAGAAATGAGACTAAGAACATGGCGCCGATTGCCGGGAAAATATTAAACTTTTGGTTGTAACGAGTTTGAAATTGATTAGTTTTGATAAGGATATTTCTTTTATTTGTTTACTTATCTACTTGTCTTGGTTACTTGGAGAGCTAATTTGGAAATTCTTGTAGGTACATGCTGTTGGCAATTGGATCGTGCGGATCAACGTGATCGTTAGTAAAACAGGTAAATAAATCAGCGGAAGCAATTAAACTGTTTACCGTACTTCTGGGTCGATGTAGAGGATGAACAGCAGTGAAGAACACCTCTGATCTTCTACCGTATGTCCCAAAGTCAACTCTGGTGTTGGGTGGTCAACAATCCCCAGAGTTCTCTCAATCTGCTCTCTGTTCTCTCCCATGTGTCAAAAGAGGCACAGACTTAGGGTTAACAGGAACTGAGATGACTTATATACTTGGGCTACAGCAGGGACCAGGAGGAGAAATTGGACTGGGCCTCAATTGAATTTAATTAACCAAGCTTAGCCCAAAGCTTTTAATTAAATCCAATAATAATAATATAGTCCACTAAAATATTATTACTGCACTACCCGTCCAATCCCAAAATTATGTTCTGGGCTCCTTCTTATTATAAGCCCGATGGTCTCCCCATGTTTAAGAAAAACAATGTCCATTAATTAATTAAGTTACTGACAACTCAAATTAATTAATATCTCAACCGAGAGTAGTACCACTCAACCTTATTATCATGCCGGAAATTAATCCAC
This sequence comes from Pogostemon cablin, assembly GCA_023678885.1. Classification (NCBI taxonomy): domain Eukaryota; kingdom Viridiplantae; phylum Streptophyta; class Magnoliopsida; order Lamiales; family Lamiaceae; genus Pogostemon; species Pogostemon cablin. The sequence continues at coordinate 16,291,120 of CM043001.1, read as the reverse complement.
TTGCAAGATTTATATGATAAACCTTATGAGCTCCTCAAGGGGACATCATCAACCTATGACGGACATAGATTCCTTCTACAATCAACAGCACACCATCGATACAGCACTACTTCCCAACTCACCGAGTTTGTTGATTTAATACTTATAAATCTCACCCATTGATGAATCAAAGAAATACATACTGCCCTACGTGTCGAGGTTATTGTATAGGGATTAAGAGCACGAACTTCCATAATAACAGAGATCAAGTTCTACTATATAGTCAGTATAAGAAGAACGACCTCAGGTGGTCCTGCTCAATACACATAAGTGCACTAATGTGATTCTATAGCCAAGATAAGCTAATACCAAACCACACTACAGCTATACCGATAGAGAGTCCCCGTCTATCTCGGTTGTGAGCATCTGTTTATACTTTATAAGGAAACCGATAATATGATCTTCTGCGTGTTGTCGCACAACATATTATCTACAGTATAAAGTAAATGGACTATTGCATCATGCATATAAAATAAATTATAAGATGCAATCATTTGATCAATGATTCTCATTTCAAATATTGTTATGACATTGTTCATACTAAAGCTAGACGTTTAGTATACAATCCAACACATGCGAACTCGTTCAAGGTCTCAATTTATTGAACCTTTGAACTTGGAATTGGAATCTACCTTAAGAAGACAAAGAAGATGAGTGTTAGAGCCGACGGAGGAAAGTATGGAAAACGTAAGGGATAATGCAAATATGGTTGATGAAGAAGGTAATATGAGGAATTTTCAAGGAGGTGATAATGTTCGAGGAGGAAATGTTAATCCGGAGTTTTTGCCACAAGCTTATGCACAACAAATGCACTTGCGAAATCAACAATTGCAAGCAATTATTCAAAACTTGATGGCACAACAAGAAGCTAGAGATAACCAACAAGCTCCTCCGGTGGTGTAAAATCAACCTCGGTGCCATGGTCATAATCGAGCAAGGATGAACGTCCGAGATCATTTCCAACCTCTGTTTGGGAATTATGCCATGGAGCCGCCACTTAATATTAATAATTTTGAGATCAAGATGGGATTGATCAGTATGGTGCAAGCAAACCAATTTGGAGGTGGAACGATGGAAGATCCAAATGCTCACCTATCGTAGTTCACGGAGTTAGCTAAAACCATCAAGATTAATGGAGTGAGTGACGATATTGTCAAGATGAAGCTCTTTTCCTTTTCATTAAGGGATAAAGCTAAGGCTTGGTTCCATACTATACCTCCGGGATCTTATAATACATGGAGAGAGTTTGCTCAAAGAAAACGAGTTCACCTGATATATCCTTCAACATATGTATGAGCTCCTCAAAATTTTCAACTTGATTAGGTCAAGCCTCAGTGTAGAAATCGTCTTGCCACTCTAGTACCTTTTGTTTCATCAAAGCTCAAGCACACATCATCATCACATGATTCATCAATAATAAATAGGAGAAAAATCGAAAAGACAAAAAATAAAAAAACTCGACCACTAACACTAGGGAACACACAAAAACAACAAACTACACATTGGTAAGTTGCAAAATATCGACATACCAACACCAGTTAAAGTATTAATATGCCGCAAAAAATTAACCCCCTAACAAACAAGCAACTAACGAAAGGAAAAATTATACCCTTAGTGCTCATAAGACTTATGAGACAAGGTAAGTACATCACACATCTCCCCAAACTTAGTAAAGCCATAAGTCGAAACTAAGTTTGAAAAGAGATGTAATTGCTGAAGCGTGAGCACCTTAAATATAATAACTCCTCACTCACACAAGAAAAATAAACAAAAAAATAGAAGGGACAAGCTCCCAACATAGTCTCATATTTAACGTCGCAGAGTCACGACGGTATGCAACCTTTTGAACTATTGAATCAGAGGGCGGTCTTCTCGCATCCTCACCTTCAAGTACTTCATTTTTCTCTTCTTGTCTATACTCAACACCTCACTTTCTTGGTCACAAAAATATGATCCTCAGAATTACCTTCCTCACATGGTTGTCTAGACTCCTCCTTGTCAATCTTTTACTCAAATTCAAAATTATCTGTCCTAATAAAATAAAGATTAAAAAAGTTAGAAACTACATCTATGCTCTTACATGACTGAGTCTCCATGGGCATCTTCATTGCTTTATCTAGAGAGAAAATCACATCTTCATTATCTATCCGCAGTCTAAGCTCTGTATTATGCTCCTATGATGGTACTGAACTGCTCCGAACATTAGGTATAGCATTCTGTACAAAAATAGGAGTCAGACGGCCTTGCTTGACCTTCGCTCAACTAGATTGGTCTGGTCGACCGGGATGAAATTTATCAGGGCCCCTGTAATATGATTTTATTTGCTTAGCTCCACAGGTGGCCGCCCGACCTCCGCTCGACCAGAATGTTTTGGTCGAGCGAGTTTAAATTGGTCGAGCAAGATCCCTGTAATCTAACGTGATTTTTCATCCCTACACTGTGTTGCTCGACCATAGGATTTGGTCGAGCGATGGTCGAGTGGGGGATCTAAAAACAGAGCATCATTTCTCTCTTCTGAAAAGGTGTTGATCGACTGTTGCTTGACCAAAAAGCTTGGTCGAGCGGCGATCGAGCGGGGACACTCCATCTCCATTTTTGCCTACTGGCATCATTAGACCTTCATACTGTGTTCCTGACCTCAATGTGATGGCTTTACACTATTTCGGGTTCGTTATGCCTTGAGACAGGAACATTTCTTCCTCTAATATTTACGTCAGTTGATTCACATTCCCGGCCATCTGCCCCATCAATAATGTAAGGTCCTTCAACTGCTTAGATAAGTCTGCACGATTAGCATTCACTCTAGCTTCGATGCGGTCAACCCTCTCATCATTCCTTGCCATGTATCGATTGAAGGTATCTTCAACACTCTTCACTTCTTGCTACTGCATAATAGGCTCCCTTTATGTCAACTTTGTAATCTGCTTCTGCTGGGACTCTAGTAGCTTGTGGATGTTAGATAGACTAGAGATGATCTTATCATCCCGATTCGGCTTCACCGCTTGATGTTTAACCTAAACCACCTTACCTAATACATAAGATCCTCTTACTCTTTCCGTAGGCCAGTCATGTGAATTCGTAGAGATGTTTTCAAATAACTTTTCTGCTTCAAGTATTGTCTTAGATAACAACACGCTCCTCCTGATGATACATCAATAAGAACATGCGACTCACAATCCAATCCATAGTAGAATATACTTATATATTGAGCCTTAGACATCCCATGTTGTGGGCACCTCCTGAGCATATCTTTAAACCTATCCCACGTCTTATAAAATTTCTCACCCTGATTCATAATAAATTGGGTGATTTCTTGCTTCATTCTTAAGATCCTTGAGGGTGGCATGTATCTCTCCAAGAACTTCTGCTGCAATTGGCCCCATATAGTGCAATTCGTGGCATCAAGAGTCTCATACCAAGCTTCTGCCCTATCAATCAATGAGAACTTGAATAGGGCAATCCGCCTAACATTGTTGTGAGCTCCAGCACTCTTTTAAGTGTTTGTATGACCAAGAAATCTTTTGAGATGTTGATATGGATCTTCAAAGTAACCTCCAGAAAAAGGAATTTTTCTCCACCATGTTGATAAGAATGGGATGTATCTCAAAATCACCATCTTCCCCACATTGCTTCTATCAACCCCATGTTGCCAATCCTATTTTTTATGAAAATTTTGTGAATTGCAACATTATCCGGATTCTGCCTTGCTCCGACCATGTTAAGCTCGGTGTGTTATTCCTTCCTTTCCTTCCTCTCCTTTTCTTAGTGCACAAGTACCTCAGAAAAATTTAAGGTTAGATAGAAATAAATAATCATAAATAAAAGTTTTAATCAAACTAGAAATAATAAAATCAATAATAACGGCCATCCCCGGCAACGGTGCCAAGAACTTGATGAGTGTTTTCTCAACATAAAATTAATCCCCAAGTATGAAGGATGTTATTGTAGCTTTGATAAGCGACCAAGTTAAATATCGAACCCAAAGGATGGCGTAATATCAATTTAATTTTTTACTAAATTAATTAAGACGAAAGGCAATAAAAGTTGGGAAATAATTATTAACTACTAAATAATTAATTAAAACAGAAAATAAAATAAATTGAGAACTATGAAAATACGAAAGTGAATCAAGTAGGAGAATAGGTAGCTTTAGGATAATTCAGTTTCACGCATTAATTTTCCTTTCGTGTAGGGAAAAATACACTTTTGGTCCCATACAAAAAGTCTGATTTTATTTTTGGTCCTTTACCTTTTTTTAGTCCAAAAAAGTTGCAATTTTGGTCCCCTCCATTAAATTTTGGAAGAAAACCGTTAAAAAATAAAGAAAATATTAAATAAAAATTATCCTCATAAAAAAGAGACACTAATCACAATTAACACAACTTTTGCAGAACAATTCTCATTACCAAACCCCCATTAATCACTGAGTAGAACTTCTGTAGTTATATACCCCATTTTTCCCCAAACCCCCCATCTTTCCCCTAATCAAAAAATCAATCAACAGAGAAATAATACATGAATGAACACTTGAATTGGCTGAAAATTTCACCTAAGTTGCAACAATTTTTCCAAAAACTTACAAACTACTGATAACAGCAAACTATTGATAAACACTACAAAAATCTAGAAAATTGTTCCCTCGGGGATTCAGTAGGGAAGAAAAAGAGTAGATGGCTCCCTTACTAAACAAGATGGGCTCATTTCACTAAGATGTCGCCCATGTGTAGGCATCGGGTCAATGGCATCGATATCAGCCGGTGGAGTCAATGTATAGCTTGGGGCACACCACCTACCAAAACTTGGATGCGATCTCATTGCCGGTCATGGACAGCCGCCCAGCATGCCTGATGGGTGTTTTCTTAACACACAATTTTAATCTCCAAGTATGAAGGATATCAATTGTAGTTTCGAAGGTGACCAAGTTAAATATCAAATCCACGGGACGGGTAAATATTACTTTAGTTATTTTCTAGCAATTATGACTATGTTGAGAATCGTAATTGTTGGTTTTTAAACTAAGTAACAATTAAAATAGCAAATCAATAACAAGAACAAGAGAAGAGTAGTTGTGATCAAATAAGATGATAGGTAGTTCGTCAGGCCATCCAGTTTCATTCGTTAATTCATACTTTCATGTGTCGATGTCCGACTCTGCCTTGTGGTTTATGGACGCATCGCTAGACCATGCAAATCTACTCTATAGACACAAATAGATAAGGTTTTGACACGTGTGAGTATCCTCAGAGCAAGATGTATTCTTTACCTCCCTTTCTAGGTACTATCATAATCAATTATTTCTCGTGCACTTAGTACTCTAACTCGATTTGATCTTCCTTTTTAGGTACTATAAAGTTATACCCTTAATCCTACTTGTTAACCCGAATTCAATTCAATTAACAAACATTCATATAAGACGGTTCTAATAAAATCTCGGAATCCCTTCACTTAAAATTATAACAATAAACCGTGCTCATAGTGAACGCATTCAATCAATAACCATGTTATGAATTCAGATTCTACACAACGATTATTGATGCACAAAACAACTATGAGTATGGATTAAAAATGTACAATCTTATATAAAGTAAACCACAAGTAGTGTTGTACGGAGTATACACACGAAATACAAATCAACTCATGAAACCTTCATAACCCTAGAACTATCAAAGTGGCTCTAACACATGATTGATCTAGGAACAATCATGGTTAGATGGACCAATCTTACTTGAATCTCCAGCGGAACCTCTGTCACAGCTCCTCCTAGTCTCCTCTTGTGCTTCACTATCTTACGCTCTCTAAAACTCTCTAAAAGCTCTCTTCTCTGACTGCATGAGCCTCCTTTTATACTTGTAATCACGTCTCTAGGGCTTGGAATGGGCTTTTCAAGTGATCACACGCGTTTTGGCCTTGAAAATCCGGATAAGGTAAGTTTCCGCATGATGGTTCGACCTCAGCAAACAAGTCGAACCACTGGCCGCAGGTCAAACCACAGGTCGAACCCACTTACTGGAAGTATTCTGCACTTAGTTTGACTTCTTGAACAGGTCAAACCACTCCCTCTTGGTCGAACCACAGGTCGAACCATGCTACTGGACAATTTTTGCTCTTGATTCGACTAACTGTCAGGTCGAATCCCCAACGTCGTGGTCGAATCAACTTTCTCGCGAACTGGTTCGACCATGGTTCGACCTGATGAACAGGTCAAACTCCTCAAGTCATGGTCGAACCCACCTCCTGCACTCTTTCAACACTGGTTCGACCTGCTGGAGAGGTCAAACACTCCTCCAACAGGTCGAACCCACCTCTCTCCTTGGTGGTTCGCGTGGTCTCGACTTCGTCTCTTCGATTCTTGGCACTTCCACTCTGATTTCGCTATGAAAACCACTTAAATAGCTCCACTAATACCTGATTCATGCTAATTCACAATATATATTGGTTTTCCACCTATTTCCACCTCAAAACTCTCCAAAACTAGCACAAAATATGATGCCAAACTTGTGAATTTACACACTCATCAAACCCCCAAACTTACATGTTGCTCGTCCTGAGGCAACCAAATCAAACCACAGGAGTCGTGTATAATTCACCAAGATCAAGTACAACACATATCACACATGCAACTTCATTAAATCAAACAAGTATTAATTGCTTCATATATATCACTCATGCAAAACCAATCCAATCACACACCATTCGGAGTACTAAGTAATCTAGCTCACAAGATAAGTATTTACTCTCTTTCACTCAAGTGCGTGAGGCACTATATAGGCTAATATAAACACTCTTATCAATCCATATTCACGCGTAACCATAAGCTTGGCAAAGGTCTCGAAAATCAACTTATAATCAACTCTTCACTAGGATCACAAAGGACTTGTTTTTGGGTTGTAATGTTGGCTCTTTGGAAAAAGGTAGGAAAATTTAGGTAAAGTGACTTAAGACACTAGTAGAGAGTTACCTTGGAGGTTCTCGATTTCTTCTTCTTGCTGCAATATCTCCTCAAACTTCTCCTCTTCTTTTCATGGATTTTCCTTATTTTTCGTGCATCAACATCATCTCTTTAGACAATTCGGGTACCGGTTTTAGGCACTACCATTCTTCTCTTTATCAATCAGCTGCTTTTAAGCTTAAAGCTTCATGTTATAAGTAATCGAGGTACCAGTTTCAGGCACTACCTCTAAACAAGATTTAACCATACTTTTATTCTTTTCATTCAACCATATTCTATCTTCCTTTTTCTTCTTGCAACACTTACTCACCTCAACTCTCTCTACCAATGAATAGGTTAATCAAGGCTCAAGTAAAGGTTTATAAGGTTATTTACTTCGGCTACCAAAGAAAAGGTTTTTAACGGCTCAATGGGGCATCCAAAGGTTAATAAAATCATTAGGAAGGACAAAATTTGGCTAAATAGCTTAATCACAAAATAATGGCCTAAGATCATGTCCTAGCAATTTATCAATCATAAGTCTCACACAAGACTCCAAGCCAAGTTCTAGAATACGTTCATATGAATGATCCTCTCAAGAATAAAACAATCATGATCAAGCATGATTAACAAGGCTCAAATCTTCACATAGGTAAATAGAATCCTAAGTACTCCTCATAGCACATAATTAAGATCAATTCCACAAGAACTCTACATACTTATCAAATTATACATGCTTTTCATCAATAGAAATTAACACATGAACATATGAATGCACAAAATCAATAGCCCATAAACCGAATCTACCATACAAGTATTCAACACTAATGAATCCATCTATCCTAACAATGATATCCAAGAATATACATGCCACTCACTCAATAAACACAGCCCAATCTGTAAAGAGAAAAAGAAGAATGGAGGTGAGATGAATCAGAGAAAATCAAAAGAAAACCTGAAGATCTACTCCTCCAGAGCATCATCATCCTCATCAACATCATCCTCGTCATCCAATCTCTGCTCCACAGCTCGATACAGACTGCTGATGTTCCTATCCATAAGATCCACCCGACTACTCACCCTACCAACCCGCTCATTCAAGGCAGTGTACCTCTCGTTCAGCATGGCGTAGTTGGCGTTAGCGAGTGCGAGCTGCTTGTTCGTCTCCTGCTGTGTAGCTACGACTGCCCAACTGCTCGTGAATCAAGCGAAGCTGTTCCCGGGTATCATCCCGAATAGCCCACTGCTGCTGTGGTACTGGAGCATGCTGAGGCGCGTCGTGCTGCTCCTCCTCCGGAATCTCCATCTCTGGCTGCTCATCTACCCGATGCTCGACCTTTGGCTGTTGTGGTGGCTACTGCGGTGGCAGACGATACTCTCCCTGATCTATAATTTACTGTAGCTCCGCCAATCTGCCTTCCACACACATCCTAGCCACGGCTCTCCAATCCCCGTTGGTCTTCACAGTCACGGACAGAGCGGTGTGTCCTAGGGAGTTCATCAACAAGTTCCTCGCCTCCCGAACGGTGGTCATGTTGTTCACGTCAAAGGGAAACATGAAGTCGAATGGCTTTGGTCCTCTCGTGAAGAACCAATCACCATCTCTAAAGTATGCAAATCCTCCCTTTACGCATGTGAACATCACCAAGTCGGGCTCTCCTCTAACAGGTGTAATGCCAGTGAAGTCCATGTTGTAGTGCTCAGCTACAATCGTCAGCAACCCTCCAATGTTCACCTTCTAAAATCCAACGGTCCTGAATCGATGCAGCTGCGCGATGAAATAAGCTCCCAGATTGAACTTCACCCCATTCATCATACACCATAGGGCGTAAAGCTCTCCTCTAGACACATAGCCACTGATGAGCATTTTCTCAACACACAATTAATCCCCAAGTATGAAGGATATCAATTGTAGTCTCGAAAGGTGACCAAGTGAATATCGAACCTAAGGGACGGCGTATTATTAATTTTATTATTATCTAAATTAATTAAGACAAGGCAATAAGATTTGAGGTTTAGGATGATTAAACTAATTAACAAGTAATTAAAATAACAAATAAAATAAATATACCACTCGAAGAATACGAAAGTGGATCAAGTAGGAGAATAGGTAGCTCTAGGATAATCCAGTTTTACTCATTAACTTCCCTTCCATGTATCAATGTCCGACTCTGCCTTGTGGAATATGGACGCATCACTAAACCATGCATATCTACTCTATAGACATAAGTAAACATGCGTGTAACACGTGTGAATAACCTCGGAGCAAGAGATATAATTTCACCCCCCTTTCTAGGTACTATCAATATCAATTATTTCCCCCTAGGATTGGTACTCTAACCCGATATGATCTCCCTTTATAGGTACTATAAAATTATCCTCTTTATCCTACTTATTAACCCGAATTCAATTCAATTAATAAGTGTTCATATAAGATAGTTCTAATAAGACTTCGGAATCCCTTTACTTAGAATTATAACTTAAAACCCTGCTCAACAGTGAACGCACTCAACCAATAACCATGTTATGTATTCAGACTCTACACAACGATTATTGATGCACAAAACGACTATGAGTATGGATTAAAAAGGCACAATGTTATATAACATAAACCACAAGTAGTGTTGTACGGAGTATACACATGGAAGTTCAATTAACTAGATAAAACCTTCACAATCCTTGTTCTACCAAAAAGGCTCTAGCCCATGGTGTTGTAGGAAACACACATGGGTGTTGGATAGATCTTACCCGGATGTCCGGAAAATACAAGATAAATTAGGAAACGAATAAACCCTAGATGTGGCGTCATCTCGTCCTTCTCGCTCTTGAATCCTCCTCTTGGTTCTCCTCTTGATTCCACAAATGAATCTTCAAAGTGATGGACGGATGGAGAAAAGGATGATGGTTGGGGGTGATCCCCCCCTTGTGGGGTGTTGTATGTTGTGGCCTCTCTTCTCCTCTCTTGTTGTTGTGTTGTTCCTCTATGAATAATGATGTGATCTACACCCCTTTTTATACTTGTGAGCTCTCCTTGTAGGTCTTGGAAAGGACCCAAATTTAGGCATATGTCAAATTTGGTAAGAGACATGTGTTAAATTTGGTAAAAGAGATCCGGATAAATAAGGTAGTTTTCGAAAATTCTCGGAAATTCTCGCCAACAGCTGCGCGACTTCACGATTCTCCTCGTCCGACCTCCAATTTGAGTGATTTTTGCACTCACATGATCCTCTTTTCCTTGGCTTTCTCTGAATATGAAGATCTCACCAAAACTCCAAAGTTTGAAGGTGTAACAAGTCATGTAAAGTAGAACAGTCGTGCTGAGTAGAAACAGCTTGCGCGACGTCACCATTTCGATCATAACTTCCTCGTTCAGACTTCAATGATGGTGTTCTTTATGCCAAAACGACCCTCTCTTCAGTGGCTTTCCAACCATATCACACCAACAGTTTCGTTCTCCACAACAATACAGAATAATTATGAAAGTTGGATGTGCATTTTCAGCATTCTTGCACAAATTGCACCTTTTCTCCAACTTTGCACTTTTCATCCTTTTTCCACCTAAAACACAATAAAACACCTCAAGTGCACATAATTCTCACATATATCGAATATAAGACATTTGTGCTCATATAAGACTACAATATCAATCAAAAAGGTGTTAAATTGGATATTAAAATACGCTTATTTTCACTCTCATCAGCCACCCTCCAAACGAGCAAACAGTGTGTTTCTGAGCACTCGATCCATATACTTTAACAATGGATTCTTGATCGAGGTCGCACGAGCCAGCTTAATCTTATAGTCTCTGATATCCCTGAAGATCTCCCTCCAAAATCTATGGGCATTGAAGTAGCCACTCTTCACTCGAGAGATCTCAAGAGGCGTCTGAAACAACTCGTTGAATTCTTCAGCTGTCCATCTCCTCCGGACTCCTCCTAACTGAAATGAGCACTGAAATGGGTAACCAAGAGGGTCCTTCTCCATCTCAAACGAGCAAATCACCTCAGCTGTAATATGGAAATATGTCGGCCTCTTCAATTCCATAAATCGTCAGATCTCCACTTGATCGAACATCTAAAAGATATCATCCCTGATGTGCATAATCCTCATGGCATCGTCATCCTGGTATCTCGTCCGGGCCACCTTAGCTGAGACTTCTGCACACTTTTCTTTGATCTCATCCCAATCAGGCATCTGAATCTTGAAGTTCTCAGGAAAGCATTCTTGCAATCTCAGCGTCTTCGTCACCTTATCTACGTTCGAAGGCCTATCTTGCTTTTTTTATCTTACTTCGGCTGCCTTCCCCTTGCCTTGCCCAGATCCTTGTCCAGATCCTTGTCCTGTACCTGAAAACAACTACTCAGTACAACCAACAAGACAAGAAAGCAAGTAATCGACTAGCATATCCTATACTCTACTCAAGACTTCAAGCATCCATGCTTCATCAACAACATATCACCTCAACAACCATCATCAAACACCATTTGCTTTTCAACATGCTCAAAACTACTTCAATCACATCTTCCTCAACATTCAAACACAGCCATACAAGCATGCCTTCAACTTATTAAAGCAATTCACTTGAGTTTCAACAAGTCAAAACATGAACTCCTCAAATTTTGAACGATTCAACCAAACCAACATGCTTATACTCATAAACGCACAATATCATTGATCACTTCACATAAACACTCAAGTTCAATCAATAATCAAACATTCTCAAACCAATGAACAAGAATTCATATGAATCAAATCAAAATATCAACATTCACCATGAAATTCAACCAACATCAACATCAATCCTCTTACCCACAACAAATTGCATACACTAAGCTTCAATCCTAGAGTAATTGAGTTGAGAAAACATACCTTTAGCTTTTTCAATGGCAAAAGAATGATCAAACACTCAAAACCACCAAGAAATCGCGACTGGGCCCTAGCTTGCAGCGAAATTCGCCCAAATTCACGTCCAAGTCGTGAATTAAAGGTGTGGTGATGTGTAATCGGTGCGAAATCAAGTGTAATTGAAGAATTGGTGCAAGGGTGTAGTGATTTCATGAAGGTTCGAGGAAGGGTGAAGTGAAAAATAATCGAACCCTTCTCAAAAATCGAACTTAAAACACATACCTGGCTTGGTTCGACCTTGGGTTCGAGCTGTTGAACAGGTCGAACCACGACTGACGAGGTTGAACCACCCTTCTGGATGAGTTCTTCTTCAGGTTTGACTTGGGTTCGACCTACTGGAACAGGTCTAATCAAAACGCATCAGGTCAAACTACCCTACTGTATGTTTCAGATCACCAGTTCGACCTTGGTTCGACTTGTTAAACAGGTCATACCAAGTACGTCGTGGTTGAACCGAACTTCAGCAGCACAGGTTCGACCTAGGTTCGACCTGTAGGATTAGGTCGAACCATGCTTGTGAAGGTCGAACCACCTCACTGAATGATTTTTCAACACGGTTCGACTTCCACCGTTGGGTTCGACCTCCTGGCACTGGTCGAACCTATCCCCTGGAAGCTCCAAAATGCGTGTTCTTCAATCCCTACACACTTCAAACTTCAAAACGAATCATTAAGTACCAATTAGAGCACAACTTCATCAAGAATTGGTTCTTCAAAAACTTATCAATCATGAGTAACTCCGCAATCACTTAAAATACGAAACAACAAAACACCACGGAACATTAGGCAAGTTACAAAAAATCGACACATACAAACCGGTTAAAGTTTTAAATATTCCGTAAAAAATTAACTCCCCTAATAAACGTCACAAAGAAAAGATTATACTATCGGTGCTTATCAAGTTAAGTACATCACACCCCCCCAAACTTAGTAGAAACTATAGTCGAAACTAAGTTTGCAAAGAGATGTAATTGCCGATAAGTAAGCACTTCAAATATAAAAATTTCTTACTCACACGAAAGAAATAAAGCATTAAAACAGGAGGGAAAGCCCCCAACAGGCACTCATGTTTAACGTCGGAGAGTCACGATGGTACCAACTCAGATCAAGGTATCCACAAAGATGACACAAACATCATCCGGCGACCTATAATGCTTCAAGCGATGTCCATTCGCCGCAATAATGTCTCCATCCTTGTCAATGAGCTCAAAACTCCCCCCTCCTAAGGCTCGATGAATCATGAACGGTCCCATCCACTTCGACTTCAACTTGCCTGCAAAAAGCTTTAAACGAGAGTTAAAGAGTAATACCTCGTCTCCTTGCTTGAACTCCTTGTACGAGATATTCGAATCATGCCACCTCTTTATCCTTTCCTTGTAGATCTCGGAATTCTTGTACGCACGACTCTGAAACTCATCCAAAAGATTGATGTGAGTCATCCTCAACTCCTTCACATCCTTGAGAGTCAAGTTCAAGCTTCGCAAAGCCTAAAACGCTTTGTGTTAAATCTCTACAGGTAAGTGGCATGGCTTCCCATAAACAATCTGATACGATGACATATCTAACACCGTCTTGTACGCGGTCTGGAACCCCCACACGACATCATCGAGCTTCAAAGCCCAATCCTTTCTATTGGTTCTGAACACCTTCTCCAGAATCTGTTTGACTTGACGGTTAGAGACCTCCGCTTGCCCATTCGCTTGAGGATGATAGGGTGTAGTTACCCTATGCTTAACACCATACCCTTTAAGAACCTTCTCAAGAAATTTATTAACGAAGTGCGTACCTCCATCACTAACAAGTGCTCTAGGGACTCCAAAGCGGGTAAAGATATGCTTCTTCAAGAAAGATATAACAGTTTTCGAATCATTTAAGCGAGTAGGAATCGCTTCCACCCACTTAGAAATATAATCCACCACAAGTAGAATGTAGAGAAATCCATTAGATGGGGGAAAAGGCCCCATAAAATCGATACCCCACACATCAAATATCTCGACCACTATGCTCGGCTGAAGCGGCATCTCGTCTCTCCTATCGATGTTCCCCATGCGTTGACATCTATCGCAAGATGCCATATAGGTCTCACAATCCTTGAACAACGTAGGCCAATAAAGAGCGGACTGAAGTACCTTGGCTGCTGTCTTTTGAGCGCCGAAGTGCCCCCCGTTTGGTTGTGCATGGCAAAACTCGAGAACACTCTCCATCTCCATCTCGGGCACACACCTACGGATGATAGAATCCGTGCAAATCTTGTACACAAACGGATCATACCATATGAAAGTCTCAACATCCCTCTTGAATTTAGCAAGTTGATATTGGTTGAGATCCCTTGGAATTTCTCCCACTGCAATATAGTTAACATAATCCACATACCATGGATCAACTCCCTGCGCAGCAACCACACACGCTCGCTCAGCCCCTTCAACAAACACGGCCATGATCTTTTCATCCGAAAACATTTTCTCAATATACTCGAAAGAATTATCACAATGCTCCCTAGTCTCCAACCTCGAAAGGTGATCCGCCAACACATTCTCAGAACCTTTCTTATCCCGGATCTCCATGTCAAACTCTTGAAGTAGAAGAATCCACCTTATGATCCTAGGCTTCGTCTCCTTCTTCTCCATCAAGTACCGAATTGCTGAATGATCCGCGTACATAATAGTCTTCATGCTAACCAAATACTGACGAAACTTATCGAATGCGTACACAACAGCCAAAAACTCCTTTTCAGTCACCGTGTAATTCTTTTATGCCACATCGAAAGTCTTACTCGCGTAGTAAATGGCGCAGAACTTCTTCTCCTTAAGCTGCCCAAGCACCACTCCAAGTGATACATCACTTGCATCACACATTAGTACAAACGGTTGAGTCCAATCCGGTGTGATCAAGATAGGTGCAGTGATAAGCGCCTCCTTCAAAACTTGAAAAGCTGTTAGACATTCATCATCAAACACAAAAGGAACATCCTTTTCAAGTAAGTGAGATAAGGGCTTGGAGTATTTTGAGAAGTCTTGTATGAATCTCCTGTAAAAACCCGCGTGTCCAAGGAAGGACCGCACTTTTCTTTCATTGGTCGATGGTGGAAGCTTCTCAATTGCCACCACTTTAGCGCGATCGACCTGCAATCCCTTGGCTGAAACATGATGCCCAAGAACAATCCCATCCTTCACCATGAAGTGACACTTCTCCCAATTCAAGACAAGATTAGTCACTTGACATCTCTTCAAAACAGTAGCAAGGTTAGACAAACAAATATCAAAGGAGGAACCAAAAGCAGAAAAATCATCTATGAACACCTCTATGATCTTCTCTATCAACCCATCGAATATTGCCATCATGCATCTCTAAAAAGTAGCAGGCGCATTACATAACCCAAATGGCATTTTTCGAAAAGCAAAGGTCCCGTAGGGGCAAGTAAAAGTGATCTTTTCTTGATCCTCGGGGGCAATCATGATTTGGTTGTACTTCCAAGAAACAATAAAATTCATACCCTGCAAGACAATCTAACATTTGATCCATTAAAGGAAGAAGAAAATGATCCTTACACGTGTTCTCATTCAACTTCCTATAATCTACACATGTACGCCATCCCGTAGGAATCCTTGTGGCTATCGCTTCTCCATCCTCAGCTTTTACTACAGTCATGTCCCCTTTTTAGCAACTACATGCAATGGACTCACATGGGGACTATCACTAATAGGATATATGATTCCAGCATCCAACCACGTAAGGATTTGCTTCCTAATCACCTCTTGAATTGTGGGATTAACCCTCCGCTGATTCTGAACACTTGCCTTGGCTTCATCTAACAATCTTATCCTATGCATGCAATACGAAGGGCTAATTCCTTTCAAATCCTCAAGAGACCAACCAATCGCAGACTTATACTTCCTAAGAACATTCAATAACTCCTCAAGTTGATCTTCATCAAAAGAAGAAGATACAATTACCGGATATTTTTCATTGTTGCCAAGAAAGGCGTACTTCAAGTGTTCCGGCAAAAGTTTCAACTCCTCTTTCCTCACTTCCATCGGAGAGCTCTCGTTATCCAAAGGCAAGTACTTCCTAGTCCACTTGACTTCTTCCACCTTAGTTCTTTCCGATTCAAACCTGTCATCTCCAAAAGCAAGTAAGTTTTCAAGAAATTCAATACATACCTCGTTGGAGAGTCCGTCAAGCTCCGTAGTGGGATAAGTAAGAGACTCCATCAAACATGTCTCAAGAGGATCCTTTGACAGGATCAGAGACATATCCTCCTTCATAATCTCCTCCACCACGTCAATACTATAACACTGAGACTCCATGGGCATCTTCATTGCTTTGTCCAAGTTGAAAAGAACTTCTTCTTTGTCCATCCGCAATCTAAGCTCTCCTTTTTGAACATCATTCATAGCTCCAGCAGTAGCAAGGAAAGGTCTCCCCAAGATTAAAGGGATATTATCCTTGTCATCATCCATCTCTAGCACAAGAAAGTCCACAGGAAAGACTAGCTTCTCCACTTTGACGAGAACGTCTTCAATTATACCTTTTGGAAACGTCATCGACCTGTCCGCCAATTGGAGAACCACTGTTGTAGGGGTCAACTCTCCCAAACCAAGCCTCTGAAAGATGGACAATGGCATTAAATTGATGCTTGCCCCTAGATCGCACAAAGCTCGCCGTGCCGGCCCCTTTCCAATCTCACATAGAATATTGAAGCTCCCCAGATCCTTCATCTTTTGCGGCAGCTTCCTTTGAATGATTGAGCTGCAATTCTCAGATAAATTCACCGTTTCAATTCCGGTTAAGCTCCGCTTCTTCAACAATATGTCTTTAAGAAATTGGGCATAGTACGGCATCTCCATGATTGCCTCTGAGAAAGGAATGCTCAAGCTTATCTTGTTCATTATCTCTGAAAACTTCTTAAACTTCTCTTCCAATCCCTTCTTCACAAGCTTGTAAGGAAAAGGCGGAGGTATCTTTGTTTTGGGAATCCCCCATTCATCACGATCAACCTTCTCCGCTTTCTCCTTTTCGGCTCTCAATCGCTTGGCTCTCTCCCATTTTTTCTCAGCTATTATCTCTGTACTTTGCTCATTCCGAACCACTGGAGTAGCATCAACATCATCGAGAGTGTTCGGAGTAGCAACAGGCAACTTCTGGATGGGTTCGACCTGTGGAACAGGTCGAACCAGGGCTACCTAGGTCGAACCGATCTACTGTACTCCTTCCGCCCTCCGGTTCAACCAAGGTTCGACCTGTTGGATAGGTCAAACCATGTCCGTCGTGGTCGAACCATTGCTGAGATAAAACAGAGTGCTCCAAGTTGTGCGGTTCGACCTGGGTTCGACCTATTGAGTAGGTCGAACCATCATTGATTTGGTCAAACCGGTGTTCTAGAAAAATAGAGTGCTTTGAATTGTCAGGTTCGACCATGGTTCGACCTGTATGCCAGGTCGAACCATCTGCATTTTGGTCGAACTGATGCTGCGATGCCTCCTGATCGTGTCTAGTGTGTTGGTTCGACTTCCCCTGTATGGGTCGACCTTCAATGTTGGTCGAACTATGGTCGAATCTTGCCCTAGACATGTCCAAATTTGATTCCGGCCTCATAGGTCCCTCGTACTGCGTTCCCGACCTCAATGTGATGGCATTGCAGGACCTTGGATTCTCAATACTTTGAGACGGGAACTTTCCCTTCTCAAGAGTTTGAGTAAGCTTGTTAACACTTCCTGCCATCTCCCCCATCAGCAATGTAAGGTCCTTCACCTGCTTAGATATAACCTCATGGTTTGAATCGATTTTCTTTTCAAGTTTGGCCTCAAGGCGGTTCACTCTTTCATCGTTCTTGGCCATATACCTGTTCACAGTATCCTCAAAACCCAGTTTCCCTTCTTCCACCTTAGCACCCGGATCAACACCCATCGGAAGTTTAATTGCATTATTCGGATTGCTCCATGAGAACTCAGGCCTCCTAGGTTGTTGATAACCACCCGGGGGACCACGATTATTAAAGTTTCCTCTATAGTTTCCTTGGTAGTTCCGGTTTCCTTGATCTGGATACCTAGTCCCTTGAATACTTTGACCCATGGCATAGTGTGCCTCTTCCAACTCCTCTTGGATTGGTCCATCTTTCATTAGTTCCTGCTGCATGATCGGTACGCGCTGAGATAATTCACTGATTTGCTTCTGTTGGAATTCAAGTAGCTTGTTGATATTGGACAAGCTAGAGACGATCTCATCCTCTCTACTTGTTTTCACCATTGCTTGTTCAACCTGAGCTACCTTCCCAAGGATATAAGTACCTCTAACTCTATCAGTTGGCCAATCCCTCGAATTTATCGAAATATCTTCAAACAACTTCTCGGCCTCTACGGATGACTTTATAAGTAATGCTACATTAGAAGAAGCATCCAATAACACTCGTGAATCACAGTCCAATCCGTTGTAGAATATACTGATATATTGAGCTTTAGATAGCCCATGTTGAGGACACTTCCTAAGCATGTCCTTGAATCTATCCCATGCTTCATGAAATTTCTCACCTCCACCGATAGAAAATTGGTTAATGTCTTGCTTCATCTTAAACACCTTTGAAGGTGGCATGTACCTCTCCAAGAACCTTAACTTCAGTTGCTTCCAAGTGGTGCACTCAGCTACGTTGATAGTGTTGTACCAATCTCTCGCCTTTTCAGTAAGCGAGAATTTGAACAAGAGGATCTTCCTAGCATCTTCATGTTCTCCTGCGTCTTTTTGAGTACTTGCATAGCCCAAGAACTTGTTCAGATGCTACTGCGGATCCTCGAAAGACCCTTCTGAAAAGGAGTTCCTTTCTATCATGCTAATAAAAGCGGGATGAAGATCGAAAGTTGCATTAGTTCTCCTCGCTCCTAGAAGCCCAAAATTTCCAGCCCCATTATTTTTGAAAACCTCTTGGATGGCTAGATTATCTAGATTCACTGCCATGTTGACTGTCTCTACTCCCGAATTAACTTCAGTTGTAGCTTCAATCGTCTACGAAATCTGCTCGTCAACTTCAACTCCAAAATTCAGAGCTTCAGTTGGATCAATAGTCTTTGCCTTGCTCTTCTTCTTCTTCTTCTTCTTCTTCTTCTTTCTTGACGATGCTCCGATCTCAGGATTATAGGGTTCAAGTTCACATTTCTTTGATCTCGTGAGCATACACCTAAAAAGAACTAGAATTAAAACAGCAAAACAAGATAAATAGCCCTAATAAACTATAAATAACAAAAAGATATTTTAAGCCGTCCCTGGCAACGGCGCCAGAAACTTGATGGGTGTTTTCTTAACACACAATTTTAATCCCCAAGTATGAAGGATACCAATTGTAGTTTCGAAGGTGACCAAGTTAAATATCGAATCCACAGGATGGGTAAATATTACTTTAGTTATTTTCTAGCAATTATGACTATGTTGAGAATCGTATTTGTTGGTTTTTAAACTAAGTAACAATTAAAATAGCAAATCAATAATAAGAACAAGAGAAGAGTAGTTGTGATCAAATAAGATGATAGGTAGTTCGTCAGGCCATCCAGTTTCATTCGTTAATTCATACTTTCATGTATCGATGTCCGAATCTGTCTTGTGGTTTATGGACGCATCGCTAGACCATGTAAATCTACTCTATAGACACAAATAGATAAGCTTTTGTCACGTGTGAGTATCCTCAGAGCAAGATGTATACTTTACCCCCCTTTCTAGGTACTATCATAATCAATTATTTCCCGTGCACTTAGTACTCTAACCCGATTTGATCTCCCTTTTTAGGTACTATAAAGTTATACTCTTAATCCTACTTGTTAACCCGAATTCAATTCAATTAACAAACATTCATATAAGACGGTTCTAATAAAACCTCGGAATCCCTTCACTTAGAATTATAACAATAAACCCTGCTCATTAGTGAACGCACTCAATCAATAACCATGTTATACATTCAGACTCTACACAACGATTATTGATGCACAAAACAACTATGAGTATGGATTAAAAACGTACAATCTTATATAAACTAAACCACAAGTAGTGTTGTACGGAGTATACACACGAAATACAAATCAACTCATGAAACCTTCATAACCCTAGAACTACCGAAGTGGCTCTAGCCCATGATTGATCTAGGAACAATCATGGTTAGATGGACCAATCTTATTTGAATCTCCAGCGGAACCTCTATCACAGCTCCTCCTAGTCTCCTCTTGTGCTTCACGATCTTACGCTCTCTAAAACTCTCTAAAAGCTCTCTTCTCTGACTGCATGAGCCTCCTTTTATACTTATAATCATGTCTCTAGGGCTTGGAATGGGCTTTTCAAGTGATCACACGCGTTTTGGCCTCGAAAATCCGGATAAGGTAAGTTTCTGCACGATGGTTCAACCTCAGCAAACAAGTCGAACCACTGGCCGCAGGTCAAACCACAGGTCGAACCCACTTACTGGAAGTATTCTGCACTTGGTTCGACTTCTTGAACGGGTTGAACCACTCCCTCTTGGTCGAACCACAGGCCGAACCATGCTACTGGACAATTCCTGCTCTTGATTCGACTAACCATCAGGTCGAATCCCTAACGTCGTGGTCGAATCAACTTTCTCGCGAACTGGTTTGACCATGGTTCGACATGATGAACAGGTCGAACCCCTCGAGTCGTGGTCGAACCCACCTCCTGCACTTTTTCAACGCCGGTTTGACCTGCTGGAGAGGTCGAACCCTCCTCCAACAGGTTGAACCCACCTCTCTCTTTGGCGGTTCGCGTGGTCTCGACTTCGTCTCTTTGATTCTTGGCACTTCCACTCAGATTTCGCTATGAAAACTACTTAAATAGCTCCACTAACACCTGATTCATGCTAATTCACAATATATATAGGTTTTCCACCTATTTCCACCTCAAAACTCTCCAAAACTAGCACAAAACATGATGCCAAACTTGTGAATTTACACACTCATCAATGCCGTACCTCCTGCTCATCACCACAGATCCATAAGCCGCCGTCGTTGGTTTTTTCTCCTACCCAAGCAGAAGAATAAAAATCGAAGACTGCTTCTTTAAAGAAATTAAGATACACTCACTTCCTCAAGATTGAAACGAGATAACCGCCAGATCTGGTGCATCTCCGCCGTGGCACACCACCAGCGCTACCAAAAAATTCACAAAATTGCCATGCCAGTCAGATTCGTCATTCCCCTCGACGAAAATAGGCTTCCAACTGAGAATTGATATTACTGGGGATGAGCTAATCCAGCTACTGAGGCGATGAAGAGTGAACCCTCATTTGAGGATTTGCTAGTTTGGGAAAATAGGGGGATTTTCAGTCAGATTTGACACCAACATTTGTCAGAGTTTGCCGGATCTTGCGTCGCCATCCACCGCAGTTTGCAGCACTAATAATCTTGAAGAATCTCGCTGAAATTTTGCGGATCTACAAATCTAGCTGTAAAAGGTAAATTTGGGTTGGGGAGAGAGGGATTAGGGTTAAAAAATAAAAATAATCCCAGATTGGGCTTTTGGTAAATTAGAGAAAAATACTCTTGGTATCCAAACGACCACAAGACCCTTCCGTTAGTTTTATTGATGGAATTTCAGAAAAAAAAAGCAATGGGACTAAAAATATAACGAAAAGGATCAAAAATAAAATCTGACTTCTTGTATGGGACTAAAAGTGCATTTTACCCCTTTTGTGTATCAATGTCCGACTCTGCCTTATGGAATATGGACGCATCACTAAGCCATGCATATTTACTCTATAGACACAAGCAAACATGTGTATAATACATGTGAATAACCTTGGAGCAAGAGATATAACTTCATCCCCCTTTCTATGTACTATCAGTATCAATTATTTCCCTGGCCAATTGTACTCTAACCCGATATGATTTCCCTTTATAGGTACTATAAAATTATCCTTATCCTACTTATCAACTTGAATCCAATTCAATTAATAAGTATTCATATAAGATAGTTCTAATGAAGCTTCGAAGTCCCCTCACTTAGAATCATAACATGGAATCATGTTCAGCAGTGACGCGCTCAATCAACAACCAAGATATATATTCAGACTCTATATAACAGTTGAAGATGCACAAAACTAACCTGAATATGGATTAAAATGCATAGTCATATATAAAATAAATCACAAGTAGTGTTGTACGGAGTATTCACATAAAAGTTTAATTAATTCATAAAACCTTTAAAATCTTAGACTACCAAAATGGTCTAGCCCATGATGTTACGAAGAACAATCATGGGAGTTAGATAGATCTTACTCATATGTTTGGAAAATATAAGATAAATTAGAAAATGATAAAAATTCTAGATGTGGGCATCGTTGCGTCCTTCTCCATCTTGAATCCTCCTCTTGGTTCTCCTCTTGATTCAGCAGACGAATCTTCAAAGTGATGGATGGATGGAGGAAAGGATGTGGATGATGGTTGGGGGTGATCCCCCCTTGTGGGGTGGTGTAGGATGGATGTGTTGTGGTCACATCCTTGGTGTGATTTGCATCTCCTTTTATACTTGTAAGCTCTCCTTATGGATCTTGGATGAGCTTTTTTCTTGGAAAATATGAAAGTACACGCACTGGAGGTACGAAATTACCAAAAATAGGATTCTGTGTCCCTGCTCGACCAGAATGGTCTTGATCAAGCGAGATTGGCTTTGGTCAAGCTATGGTCAAATGGCATACCTGTGCGTGGATCTGAAAATTTCACGCTGCTCGACCGTCGCTCGACCAAAATGTCTTGGTCGAGCGGGATTTCTTCAAGTTGAATGGGGTTGCACAGTCTGACTGTTTCATGCATAACTCCCACATCCGAGCTCCAATTTGAGTGATTCTTATGCTCAGGCGATCCTCTATTCCTTGGATTTATATCCATATTAAGAACTCACAAAAACTCAAACATTTGTAGGTGTAACAAGCCATGAAAAGTGATACAGTTGTGCTGAACATGAATAGCTTGCATGGCATCACCATTTTGATCACAACTTTCTCATTTGGATTTTGATTGAGGTGTTCCTTATGCCAAAACGATCCTCTCTTCTGTGGCTTTCCAAAAATATATCAAAACATCAGTTATGAGCTCCACATAAATACAAAAAAATTACACAAGTTGGATGTGCGTTTTTCAGCATTCTTGCTCAAGTTGCACCTTTTCTCCAAATTTGCTCTTTTGATCATTTTTCCACCTAAAATATAATAAAATACCTCAAACGCACCTTTTTGTCAAATATATCGATAAGACATTTGTGCTAATATATGACAACAATTTCCATAAAAAAGGTGTTAAATAGAACACTAAAACACGCTTATTTTCACTCTCATCAGTGTTGACATTTTGTAATTATTTATTCTTGAATTGAATACTTTTTCTCAATGTTAAATTGAATCACTAAAAATATGCTTGCTATGAAATTTTCTTGGGAAGGAATGTTCTAGGAAAGAAAAGATATCTCTAAAGATGATTGTGATCATCAGAGTACTATGTAATTAAGAATTAATATGGTTATTTAAGGCCTTAAAATAAAAACTATAAAGTTATGGATTTATTCAATTGATTGATGATTTGATCATACTTATATTCTTAAGAATAATATTTGTTCAATCACTGAAAATTTAATTTTTGTAGAATAGACTGTTGTAGTTGCTAATTGATTATGAGAGGGATATGAATGAAAAACAAGTGTTTGTGTTTAACTAAGTTAATATATTAGTAAAATTTTTAGTTGTCAAGTATATGAACTTATAAACGTAAAAATATGCAATATGGTGTTTTAATATATAAAAAAAGTTTAATTGATTATTGTAATGCAATTCTTATGGTTGTATGCCAGATACCTAAATGCTTAGAAAAGGTCCAATAATTTTTACTGGAAGATTTTACAATAGATGTTCTGTTTACATGAATGCAGATTCATACATACTAAATCCAATAGAGTGTATGTCATGTTGCGCCTTTATAGGAAAAATGCTTTGGTGTTGTTGTTTCTGTTGACCTTATTACATCAGAGTGTGATCCATATGATAGTTCATTTACTTATAAAAACACGTAGATGAATTCATAAACGCCCAAACATAAGACGGGATTACACTATGATAGAACAAATACCACATCAATCATTTTGAATGGATCGATTGGAGAATATTAACGTTAAGGATTGTAATGATAGCTTGAGCATGGATAAGAATGTCTTTGGTAGATTTTGCTTTCTAATGAGAGATATTAGTGAGTTATCGGACTCGAAGTACGTCAACGTAGAAGAACAATTAGCAATTTTTTTTATCAATTTTGGCCCATCATAAAAAATAGAGTTCTTTAATTTGACTTTTAAGGTCTGGTCAAACCTTTTCCCACTATGTGCACGTCGTTCTTAAAGCATTATTAAAAATATATATTATCTTAATAGTCAACATGACACCAATGCCAAATGATTCAACACATGTAATGTGAAAATGGTTCAAGGTAACAAATACATCATCTATTATCTATATTTGCTATATATTTTCATAGCATATTTAGTGATTCCTATTATGTGCCCCCTAGCTTATAGAGTTGTTTATGGGTTATAGATGGTATTCATCTACCAGTTCATACCACAACAAAGGATAAATTTAGATTTACGGATCGAAATGGAAAATACACCACTAATGTATTGGGATTTTGCGACCAGAATGCAAATTTTGTTTATGTTTAACCTAGTTGGGAGGGTTCAACTGTTGTTTCTAGAGTACTATAAAATGATGTAAACAGATCATATAGTTTGAAGGTTCAAGTAAATATATATAAATTTAACTTTCCATGTAGATTCCATTATAATGATACATGTATTCCACTAAAAAAATTAAAAAATAAAAATATGCTAGTTGGTTTGATGAATTTAGAGCATTACTATCTATGTGACCAGGGTTAGCCAATTCTGAGGGGTTTCTTGTTCCATATAGAGGTACTAGATATCATAAAGACCATTAGGGTCGATCATATCGATACCAATGAATTACGTCGAACATTTCAATATAAGACACACTCGTACTCGTAATGTAATTTAGCGTGCTTTCGAAATCTTGAAGAAGCAATAGGAAATACTTAGAAGTCATTATTATCCAATTGAAGTTCAGATCAGGCTAATTATGGCATGTTTTTCTTGCATATTTCATACGATCAATTATGCCAGATGATCCATTTGAGTAGATGTTAGATGATGAGTCAGTGCCTCAAGATGTTGACGAAGAAGACGAAGAAAATTTTGTGGACATGGTTCGTACATCTCCTGTGTGGACACAGTTTCTTGATAATCTACCTCAATCAATGTTCTCGGAATGGAATCCCAGAAACTAGTATTTTGAAATGTATGCATGGCATAACTATGATGTTTATATCATTGTATGACATTTAATATATTATGTACTCCCTCTGTCCCATACTTATATTCACACTTTTCATTTTTGTCCATCTCACACTTATCTTCACCATCCATAAAAAGAATCTTCACATCAACCAACAACATCTAAAGTTCTCTTAATTTCAAAAATATCACTCTGACCTAACACACATAATATACTTTATAAATTATTACCTAAAAATACGACAATGCCCCTAAAAAATCAATAAAGTTGGTAAAAAATCTTTTCTTAAACTCTGTATCTACAGTACCGGTAAACATAAGTTCGGGACGAAGGGAGTATATAGTGTTTAGATATTAGATTGCAACAAGGTCATTGTGAACTAAAGGAATTTTGTGGATCTAATTTATGTTCCAAACTATATATCTACCTACTATCATGGTTTACATATGTTATTTGCTGGATTTTGACTTGCTATTCTTACTGGAATTTTCTGTTCATGAGTCTCTTTAGCATGATCATACTATGGGTATTGAGGATTATTCATTCTATAGTTGATCTATTTGTTATGATGTATGTGTTATGTAGTAGGGTTTAGGTTATTCATTTGATTGTATCCATACAAATTTCACGAAGTTATGTTTTATGCAAGCTCTATATTATCATGAACGCAATGGGTGCTTTGAGTTGTACTCCTAACTGCTCTTGTGGTCGTAGTTGTATCCAGTATAGGTGCACCGGAGTCAATGCAAAACACCCAGTGCAATTTTACCACATATGTCCTCATGGTCTCAAGCACGACAAATATTTTATATGGTGTGACGACTACCACCATCATGACCCACATGAGCGGGTGGATTTCGACTTTTTTAGCATCTAAAAAATAGGATGGCACTCCAACTAGGATTATTGTATTGTCTGACAGTGGATCTAGGAATATAGATGAGAGCAAATCTAGCATCCAACGTAGGTTTATAGATGGCGTTGTCGAGAATTATTCACAAAAAGGCCAATCATCTATGTCTAGCATTGCAGATTCTGTAGATAATTCTAGTGCTTCAACTCCTATAATTATATGGTTGTGGGGATGTATTATGTTTATCTTTATGTGTATGATTCTTGTTTTGTTGGGGGTAATGGTTGGTCGTCGTACTTGAGTATTGTTATAATGTGTATTGGTAGTTGAACTTTATGTTTAATTAAATCTAAAATTTAGGGGTTGAGCCTTGTCAAATTGTTTTGTGCTTATTATTGTGTATTGGTTTTGTGTAATAAACTTATAACAATTTATGCAATATTATATTATATTCAGGGTGATTAATGTGAACTTGGACAAGATCCACATTTTTGGCTAACATATTGCAAAATTAAATGCAAAACTTTACTTTTGCCAAGTGACATGAGGGGCTTTTGCAAAGTAAAGTGGCACGAGGGGGTTGGAATGATCAAATAGGATATGCTTTGACATTATGTGATTAATTTGGGAATAAATCAAGCAAATGACATGCTTGTGGTGGTAGCTATAAATACCATATGCCCCTAAATAAATTAAATATGCCCATTCGATAATACATCCAACCATCTCTATCCATAAAATCTCAACAAATGGCATTACTGCCTATCCTGTCAAGATGATATACTATATACTAATGTGTGATATGAAGATATGGATCGTCTTATTATTAAAACACTCATTTCAAAAAAATAAGTAAACTAGACGAAAGAAGATGAAAACTATCATGCCCTTTTATTACGTAATCAGCCATTAATAGTGAGTATAACGTCAATTTACAACTTGCTAATGTGATAGAGAGGATGCGGTTTCGTCAAAAGAGGCACAACATGTTCTCCTCTTTATGTGCCAAATTAGATATATGGTGGGATAAACCATCTAACACACTACAAGAAATCTGAATTTTACCCACTCATCATATGTATGGGTTAAAATCTATTTTTATGTAGGTGTTGCATTTTACCCCATCCAACAACTACAAGAAATTTGGGTTTTACTCACTCATCATATGCATGGGTAAAATCAATTTTTATGTGGGCATTGCATTTTACCCACGCATAAAATAAGTATAAACATATGTCATTATGTGTGTGCATTTTGTGAGAATATATATAAAGAAATGTGGATGGTGAGTGAGCATACCGTCTCATTACTTGATTTATGTTAACTTGTCTTATATTTGTAGTAGGTATATTTTTGGGACGATACTATTGTCATCTGAAATGTTACTAAAGACACCCAAATTCCAAAATAAATGATAATGAAATTTCTATTATACCCCTACCCCTAAACTTACACCCATATTAACTCTAACCAATTTATTTTGCTAATCTCACCCAATAATATAACTAAACCCACCCATACATTCCCTAAAAAAACCATAATAAATTGTAAGAAGAAAAACAAGTCCTTTGCGTATTCATCCACCCCGCCACATGTTTCATATCACTACTACTCACCTCCACCGTGAAATTCACCCCTTCCACCTCCGCATTCGCCGCCACCACCTCATTCTCCACCCCGCCGCAATATATTATATTTACTAATTATCTCTATTTTCAAATTCTCATAATCTCATCTCTAATTGATCGAAAAGATAATCAATCTCCTTATCCCATTCCAAATTCTCTGCTAAATGCATCTCTCATTATAAAAATGAATTTTTTTTAAATGTAATCATAATCTTGTTCATGTTGTTCAACACGAATAAGGTTGTCGTTTCTAATTTCTAAGTAATATAATTTTTAATTTGTATTTCTTATTAATCAATTAATTTTTATCAAGTGGAATATCATATCATCACATGTGATTTTTTTTTTGCCACACATAAATTTTATGTGTAGCTAAATAAAATAAGTCAAGGGTATTCTTAATATCTGAAATAATTCGTAAAATTAAAATGTTATTATTTATTTTTAGTGATACATTTTAAATATCACAATTAAGTTTTTTAGACTTGTTACATTACCTACACATAAAAATATTATATGTTACAATTTAGCCACACATCTCATGTGTGGGTATTGATTAAATTTTTGTAATGACACGATATATGTATCTCTTCATCAATGGGAATATCTATTTTCAGCAAAGTAGGCAATACTAAAAATCTCTTAAATCATATATTCAAACATTTATCTAATAACATTATTCTCACTGTGTTTGGCGTTATGTTCTTTCTCAGCTCGACCTATTATACATGGCTTATTTTCGCCAAGGTGATCCTCTAGTCCACCAATTGAGGTTATTTTTTTGTCAAGATCCTCTGCCAACTCCAAATGAGGTTATTGTTATAAGTGATGGCACATACTCATCCCATGTAGATCTTAATAAACCAATTATAAGTCGATTAACTAATTATGATGCATAAATCTTCTCGTCCTACACACCTCACTGAACAACGTTAAGTAAAAGTTGAAAAAAATTTACATAAGGTGTCTAGTTCTTTTGTTGCATCATCTAGTCCGTTGAAGTAGTTCAAAATTCCTAAAGACAAGAAATGATGAGCTTGTTGGTCATATAATGGGTGTGATTCGTATTATGTGGTCGAGTGCAAGTACAGACTCATTGGTTTGTTGGCAAATAAAACTAGATCATTTTACTTAAGTACGATTCGAAAGTTGATAGCTGATGGACCGTTAGGTTTATTGGAAGTAAAAACTATCAAACTTATGAGTCTTATTAGGAAGTGAAAATGATTAATTGCCTTTTCAAGGCAAAGGGGTATAGAGCCATGAAAAGATATGTTGGAAATGGTTCATTCTAATTTAAGCGATCCTAAGATTATCCTGTCGAGAGGTGGTTATGAATATTCGACGATTATTCTAGAAACAAGATATATTTATTTGATGCACTGCAAGTCTGAGTACTATGATTAATTTAAGAAGTGCATGGCTGATGCATCATGGAAAATATATCGAGTCACTGCAATCTGATCGTAGTGGCGAGCACCTCGTAGGATATTTTAGGAGCTGTTTATCAGAGGATGAGATTGAATCTCAAGTTGTCTACACCGGGTAAACCCTAGCTGAATGGTGTGGTGGATAGAAGGAATAAGACTCTTATGGAAATGATTAGATAGATGATGAGTTATTAAATTCATTTTGGGAAATCCTGAAAAATGAAGGGTGTTTATTTAATAGTCCAAAAGATCAAAGGGTGATTGTTCACACAAACACTAGATTTTTAGAAAGGACTATATAATAAATTACAAATCCATATATAGATTGTTCTAAAGATGTGAGAAGATAAACACAAATTTTAGTACCAAGTGTATAAGAGGATATGCCACAAGTAAACTACATCGCGTGCCATGTCTGATACATAATTGCACAAAGTGCCTTGTCGTAGTGGGAGGGTTATTTGACAACCGAAAAAATAGACTTATATTTTGGGAGAGTCGTGAGACTTGGTCCCTAGTAAACATGAAATCGGCCCATGGACACAACAAAGCACTACAAGATCAAAATGTGGAATCTTAGTAAGTTGTAATGAATTTTGAAATAAAATCTGGAAGCTAGTAGAACCACTAAATGGTGTAAAAGCCATTGGATGTGTGGCTCTACGATGAAGCAATCAGAGTGATTCATTGCATAGAGCTAAGAGCATTTTGAGTGTAAGCTTAAAAGTGTTGATCGATGGACTAAAGCAAGCTTCAAGATCATGGAATATCTGTTTTGATGAGGAAATCCAGTCATATGGATCTAATCAATGCTCAGATAGATCTTGTGTGTTGAAAAGAGTGGCAGAAACATGGTGGTATTTTTTGTATGTACGAAGATGGTATCTTGCTCATTGGAAACAATGAAAGAGTATTGTCGGGCGTATGGGTATGGCTAATAAAGCAATGTGAAATGAAGGACTTAAGAGAAGCAACGTATATCCTTGCGATCATAGTAATAATGATCACAAGATAGGATATTGTGCTTATTTTGAGCTTCATGAATTGATACAATCCTCACTCATTTTAGCATGTGATTTTATCTAAGGACTTGTGTCTTAAGACACAAAAATAGATAAAATAGATAAAGGCGGTTCCTCATGCTTTGGCAATAAGGAAGATTAATCTATAGAATGTTATGCATGAGATTGGATATCTGTTTTGCCAATGGCATAGTCAATGGGTATCAAGATAATCAAGAACAAGAATATTGAATTGTGGTAAGACATACTTGAAGTGCCTGAGAAGGACTTGAAATTATATGTAAGCTTACCAGAATAATTCATCACTTCTTGACGGTTACTTAGATTCGGATTTTTGAATCATAGGGACGGCAGTAAATTCACCTCAAGGTTATGTGTTTAATGAAAGTAGATCCATATTATGGATGAGTGTCATATAGAAATATATTTCGGACTCCACCATGGAAAGAAGATAATATTGGAGCCTTGTGGCAGCCAAAGTATCTGCATGGTTCTAGAAACTTCGTAATGGACTTAGATGTGATTTTGAGTTTGTCCAAGATTATCACAATTTATTGTGATAATAATGGTGCAGTAGCAAACTTGAAGGAATCACGAGTCCATAAAGAAATTAAACACATTGATAGCTAGTACTACCTGATACGAGAAATCGTACGATGAGGAAAAGGTTATTGTCTCCTAGATTACATCAGATGATAACCTAGTAATCCTTTTACAAGGATCGTAAGGTGAAAGCATTTAATGGTCAAATAGTGAGAGTGGTAATCAGATGTATGGCAGCAGATATGGCAGGATAGTCTTTTAGTATAAGTGGGAGATTGTTGGATTGTATAATAAAAGTCTAGCTTTTTGTATGAGCAATGTTTTAACAATTTAATTTATTTGAAATGAGAATCATGTGATCAAACGTTTGCAATAATATTAATATAAAAGTCCATTTACTTTATACTGTAGATAATGTGGTGTGCGGCGTCACACGGAAGATCATATTATCGGCTCCTTATAAAGTATAAACAGATGTTCACAACCGAGATAGACTGGGACAATCTATCGGTATGGTGGTAGTGTGATTTGGTATTAGTCTGTATTAACTATAAAATTACACTAGTTCACTTGTGTATTAAGCAGGACCGCGTTGAGATCGTTCGGTTTATACTGACTATATAATAGAACTTGATCTCTGTTATTATGGATGTTCGTACTCTTAATCCCTATACAATAACCTCGACACGTAAGCTAGTATTTATTTCTTTGATTCATCAATGGGTGAGATTTAATGGTTAAATCAATATACTCAGTGAGTTGGGAGATGGTGCTATCTCTATGGTATGTTGTTGATTATAGAAGGAATCCGTGTCCTAACGGAGCTGGTTGATGATGACCCCTTGAGGAGCTCATAATGATTATCATGTAAATCCTGCAGATAAATTTATTCCGGCATGATAATAAGGTTGAGTGGTAATACTCTCGGTAAATATATTAATTAATGGAGTTGTTAGTAACTTAATTAATTAATGGGCATTGAATCTTAAACATGGGGAGATTAACAGGCTCATAATAAGAAGGAGCCCATAAACGTAATTTGGGATTAGGGTGGTAGTGCAATAATATTTCTTTAGTGGAATGATTTATTATTATTGGACTTAAGTATAAGTTTTGGGCTAAACTTGGATGATTAAGCCCAATGAAGGCCCAAACCCTAATTTATCCTCCTGGTCCCTGTTGTAGCCTATATAATAGTCAATCTCATCAATCCAGAAATAAGTTTTACATGCCTAAACACATGAAAGACAAACTAGGGTTGTAGACTGAGATCGTCTTGTAGATCGTTGCCCACACAACGTCAAGACATGGCTTAGGAATACAATAGAAGTCTAGAAGGTCATTTGTTGTTTCTGTCCGCAAACTTCATGATTTTATAAAATCATGCATAAGTCCAATCTAGATGTATGATATACTGATGGAAAGCTACAGAAGAGAGGATCGTTTTGGTGCGTAGATCACTTGATTCGGAGATTAGATGAGGAATTTATGGCCAAAACGATGAGACCGCGCAAGCTGCCGGCGAGAATCCTTCTCCTTCAACATACCCTGGTGAAAGGTAATACATTTCTATGATTTTTTGCTTCTGCTGATTTAGAAATGCATGGAACCCAAACGGTTCACGTTAACCAAAATATCTAAACACCAACATTGACCTCCACATGGAAAGAGGTGTTTAAGTGGGAAAGGGTTAGCCATTTGGGCCAACCATTTAATTTACGGAAGGGCAGCACTATTGCCACCCGATATTTTACTTAAGGCACCCGAAAAATTAAAAAAATAGTAAAAGTACTAAATTACCCCTGTCCAAATAATATACCACTGATATTCAATTCTTAAGTTAAAATATTCTATTTGCTAAACCCACCCAAGCAAATGCTGCAACCATCGTATTCCTTTCCACCTTGAATTTGTCGGTAAATCTTCATCATTCATTTTCTTTCCCAAAATGTTCAATCTCCTCCACCACTCATAAAATTTTCAAACAATGAATTTGTTTCTCAGAAATTTGAAAAGTTGAATTCTTATAATCTCTCCATATAAGATGCACATGGCCTTCTACTGGTGCACGATAGTACCATCCTCTTCGATTCATAGAAAATTAATTAATGACTCAGCTATTCCCTCTCTCTCTCCGTCTACTTTCTCTTCTCTATCATTTATCAGTACATTGAGGACCGCCACCTTTTGAAATTTAACTCTATCACTAATAACAAGCCGCCTCTCGGTTGCGCTTCTGCCACCGCATCGATTGAAAACCCTTTGCCCTTCTCGAGGTTGGGCCGTTGCACGCGGGGTAATCCTTTTAGGAAAAAATGCACTTTTGGTCCCATACAAAAGATCTAATTTCAATTTTTGTCCCTAACCTTTTTTTGGTCCCAAAAGTTACGATTTTACTCCTAACTGTTAATTTTTAGAAGGAAAACGTTAATTCAAAGTCAAAAGTAAATAAAATAAAATCAAATCAAATCAAATAAAATTGAAAAATGAAAAGTTAACTAAAAAAAATAAAATAGGAAATTAATTACAACAACCACCAATCCACCACCGCAGCCAAATCTCAATCAATCCAAATTCCCCTCTTGGTCACCAACAAAATCCACCAGCACCACCACCTCAAATCCACCAGCACCACCACCCTCTTCTATTAAGAGGTATTTCAGCCATCCCCACTTCCTTGACAGAGATAGAAATCAATCAAAACAAGAGAAAAATCTACTCAGTTGCACCGACCCTACACTTTCTGCTTCCACGGATCGTGCATCGACTCACCATGTAAGATTCGCCACAAATCCCACCCCAACCACCCCCTCACCCTGAGCCCTCCCACTACCATTTCACCCCTTCACCTTCTCAATCTCATCTATAGCAGAATCCAGACTCCCCCTCCTCTCCCTCAACATGAATGGTAAAAATTCCCTCGTTTCACCCCTCAATCTCCTCTATTTCATCCGCAAAGTGAAGAAAAAACATGGTGAATTTACTCCTCCTCCTTTCCCTCAATGTGAATGGTATAAATTACCCCCATTTCACCCCTCAATTTGCTCAATATGTTTCATCTCCAAAGAGAAGAAAAACAACCCACATCAAGAAAAAAGGCAGATCTGTGGTGGTCGCGGAGACGAACTGCGTGACGTGACGAAAGAGAGGCAGTTGACGATGACGCTATTGGGATCGAGGATTTGGTGATGTCATAGTATGGTCAGGGAATTGGGTTCGTCGGAGGCGGCGGCGCTGTCATGGTGGTGGGTTAAACATCCCTGGGAGGGACGATTCTTCTCTTTCCTTAGTAGAGATCGTCGGAAAAAACACTGAGAGATAAGAAAAGGGTTTCTTAATTCCGGCGCCACCATTGAAATCGCCGAAAATTCATAATAGATTTGTGAGATTTGGTTTGGGGAGAGAAAGGGGTGGGTTTAGGAGAGATTGGGGGGGTTGGGGACGAAGTTTTAAAAATAAAAAATAAAGATGGGCTAAAATAAAAAAAATATAACTGCCACGTAATCAATCCGTTAACTTAGATTGACGGAATTCTGAAAATAAATCAATGGGACTAGAAATGCAGTGAAAAGGAACAAAAATTAAATGTAACATTTTGTATGGGACCAAAAGTGCATTTTTCCCGATCCTTTTCGAATCAATTCAGCCCGTCGTGTTCATCATGGGTAATAAATTGGGTGTCTTCTCCCCGTGGCTTCATTGCATCGTTCTTGGACACAATTTGAACCCACCGTCATCTTCAATAGAACATTACAAGTTATCAATGATTTCAATTGATGGTCGTTACTAACAATTTGTACGATTTTAATAGGGTGGATAAAGCAAAAATATAAAATTTTTATGTTGCAAATAAATTTAAGTATAAAGGGTATTTTGATACTTTTATTGTATAATTTTTTAAGGTTCAGGTGCCTTAAGTAAAGAGTCGGGTGACAATAGTGCCGCCCTTTACGGAAATTAGTTTGTGACAGAAAAAAGCCATTACAATTGTGACAGCAGCGTAGGCCAACTTGTATTTATTTTTCCCTTTCTTATATATTTTGCTGAATAAACTATTGCATGATAATCAAACAAGTATATCAATCGTAAAGGATTTTTAATTATGTAGTGTGATTTAGTAAGTAGTTTAAGTGTTGAATATATTTACACAAGAATATATAAAATCTTACCATATTTAAAATTAAATATTTTAAATGATAAACTACACAATGGTCGAAGTACTCTAATCTTTATAAATTAAGGATATACAGTTTGCAATTCACACTAACTATTATTTTTCAATGTATATATACACACATATATATAGACATATTATATATATATATATATAATAAGTGTATTTACATATATACTAAATATATATACATAAATATATATTGTGGCTAAATATTAAAGATACCAATTATTTATTTCATGATAATTATTAATATATATTGAATGCAGAATATATATTGTGACATCTATACATATATTACATATTTATATATTTATATTTTAAATATGATTTATATATTATATAAGATTTATTATTGAATTATGTAGTATTTACGTATGCCTCTTGTCTTTGCGTTAATGTTCATGAGGATATTAAATATATTATCAAATATAATTTTTTTAATATGTATCATATCTAGATTGTGTCGGATCAAGAGAAATTTCTAATATGGGAGCTCCAAAAATGACCCAAGCTTCTTCCACCCAAATTCTATCGAAGCAACTTCAAAATAAGAGTCAGTTATCTTCTTCAGTCTGAACGGATTTCTTTAAGCATTTCCTCTCCGGTGTATGTGTGAGGCTTTTATTTAGAAATCCTCACACCGGTCCTGAATGAAAGCAGATCATCGCAATAGAGACATTCGTCCTCCGTAAGCCTCCGATGACAATCAACCCAAGAATGTTTGTGACTGCCCACTAAGTAAAAAACATCAGTCACAATAGGGACATGCCATCATCCCCGATGTACTCCACTCAGACAACATTGCATAGGCTGAGTAGTTGGAAGTAGTCCAAAGTGGCGCAGCACGCATCATGAAAATTTTCTTTTTTACACAATCATATGTTAAAACTCCAGTCTCCCAAAGTAATATCAAGTCTACCATCTAAGGTTGCAAATACACATCTAGTTTGACTTTGAAATTCTTCGAGTCGAGCACTAATACTATTAGGATGAAGCATTGCTCCTTCATACATATCTAAAAGGGCAGATTTTAGGGAGTGACTACCACATGCCAACATGAGTACTATTCCTCGAGCTTTCAAATGGATTGAAACCATCTGAGGTCAACTCTTACCGCACATTTCTAATCTCGTTTGCAAAGTCAGGATAATATTTGTTCAACTCTTTCCACGATGGTAAGTCAACTGGGTGACTTTGATCACCCTAAGTATCATCAGCGCAATGTTCATGCTATCTCATGTTATTTGCTGTGGTGAATGATGCGTACAACCTCTATAACCAAGGTATCTGTAACGCCCCGGGTTACGCTATGGGTTGGAACGCTACTAGATATAAATTCCCCAATATAATAATAGAGGGGTCGTGAATGCACAACGGAATAATATAAAAAAAATTCCCAAAGCGATAGTATAATAAAGTAAAAGGTGCATAAAGATTATTACATATTAGCATCTACTCACCCGAGTAGATTGAGATATCCAAAACAAGTACATTCAGATGATATATCTGAAATAAAGTTTTAATAGAATACTAAAATATAAGTCATAATATAAAGTCTTCTAAGGCTTATCAACTATGAAGGCCTCTCCATCTTCTAAATCTGGTTCTGAAAATCGATAAGGGGTGAGCGTCTAAAATACACTCAGTGGGTTAACTTAAATGATTGCACAGTTAAGAATAAATATGCATGTCAAATATACCATAAAATATAACATATGCCATTTGATAAAATAATTTGCATATTGTTGTTCGATAACTTAATGAAAATATTTTAGACCGAATCGTCATCCGATAACTTGTGTTAGTTGGTATATGTGTACCAGGCCGTCACCCCAATACAATGATAGCATACTTTGAAATATATTTTAGTACTGAACCGACGTAGCCAGTAACTTGTGTTAGTTGGTATATGTACACCGAGTCGTCACCCCGTACAAGTGTTAGTAGAAAATATTTATCATCGAACTAAAAGCACACATGGCACATAACATGTCATATCAGTAATACATATCACATCTTAACATAGCAATCATGACATAAAATGTAACACTCGATAAAGAGTGAAAGTTACCCCCACCTTAAACTTATTGAAAATGTGTAAAGTGGACTAGGCTTGCTCGTGAGTCTCAGGTATGCCTGCAAAGGTATACTAAACTGAGTTCTACTTCTAATAATAATACCTATTATTAAAACTAATTTCTAAAAATAATTTAAACAAACTAATTATTGTTATATAATAATTAATAATATACTAATTATTAATATAGAAATATATCATTTAAAAATAATAATTTAACAATTATAGTTTTCTACTTTAGTAATAAGTTGTAACATTAAAATATAAATTCAAATGACATTAATGTTTAAAAAAATTTGGATATAAAATAAAGATTCTACTTCTAAACTAATAATATTGACAAGATTATATTAATATAAAAAAACTAAAATAAATAAATAAATATAAAATATTAATTATTAAATAAATAAATAATAAAATAGAATGAGATGAAATAAAATAAATAATGAGTAAATAAAATAATAATAATAATAATATTAAAAATAGTAAATTATAATTAATATTGAAAAGAAATTAAATTAATAGAATAAAATAAGATAATTAATAAATAATAAATAAAATACTAAATATCATAAATAAGTAAATAAATAAATATAAAATATTAAATAAATAATAAAATAGAATGAAATGAATAAAACAAAGACAAATTCTCACGTGAGACATCCTTTTAGGTGAGACGGATCTAAGACGGTACCCAATTATAATTTATCCCATTTTTATTAATTAATAAAATTAATTGGTATATTCCCTATAAATGTGTAATCCCTTAAATGTTGCTCCATTAATTTAGATTTAGTAGAGAGAGTGTCTTTCCAAATTCAATTCATTCCATCGAGGAAAGAGAAAAGATTTATCAAATTCATTCCATTCCTCAGTTCATCGTTTGGAAGAAGAGAAACGTCTGGAGTTAGAGAAAGAGAAATGAAAGTCTTCTCAAATTCCTAACATCCTTCGATTATATTATGGAAGAAGAGAAAAAGAAGTGCAAAGTTTGATTTTCTTCGTTGTCTACATTCTCCTATTTAGTAGTTTGGAAACGAATCTCAAATATCAAGGTATTGTTCCTGCACTCAATTAGTTATCTAATGTATTATTGTAGGTTTAAAACACCTAATTTTGTGATAATATTATAGAAATTAGCATTCCCTGCACCGATTCGTCCCTTGTCTGAGTTCCATACAGCAGATTTGAAGTCAGGTCGTGCATAAGGTGTCTTCCACCACTGATTGGAAGCTTCACCGCGAATATGTCATTTGATCGATGTAGTATGTCATAGTTTGTTAGAGAAACATAAATGTGATTTTACTGATATAGTATGTTATTTCTGTGTTAAAGTATGTTATTTGTTCGCTCTAGTATGTTAGAGTTCATTAGACAGAAATAAATGTGATTTTACCATATGAATGTTATAGTATGTTATTTTAATGTTATAGTATGTCATTTTAATGTTATAGTATGTCATTTCACATGAAAACGACATATTATGAGACATATGTAATACGCTATAAAATTATAACACACTATAACACGAAAACGACATACTATGACGCATATAAAACACTTTTAGATAAGATATTACGATAAAAATATAAAATATTGTTAGGTAACATACAATTACACAGAAATTACATACTCTAATGCGTATTTGACATACTATAAAAAAATATAATATCCTTTTAGCGACATACTATAGTACTTACATTCACATAATAATATGGAAACAACATACTATAACACTAATGCAATATTCTTCCAGGTAAGACAAAAATAATACAAAAATTACATACTATAACACTAATGAAATATTCTTCCAGGTAAGACAAAACTAATACAAAAATTACATACTATAACGTATTCACGACATACTTAATACACGTAATGTACACGAGCGTTCACGCAAAAAAAAATAAAGATTTTAATTTATCTCCTCTAAAAAAATTTAATGATTTGAATTTATCCCATAAATTTAGGAACTACTAAAAATAAATAAGCATTAATTAGTCATTATTATCCCATAAATTTAGGAACTATTAAAGATAAGGGTTTGACTAACCATAATTATATTATATTATATTTAATTAATTGTGGATAATATACTGAACTAACCCGTCTCACACCCGTCTTTCTTATGACCCGTCTCACAAGAGACAAGCTCTAAAACAAATAATAAGTAAAAATAATAATAATAATGATAATAATAGTAAATTGTAATTAATATTGAAAAGGAATTAAATTAATAGAATAAAATAAGACAAATAATAAATAATAAATAAAATATTAAATAATATAAATAAGTAAATAAATAAATATAAAATATTAAATAAATAATAAAATAAATAATTAAATAAATATTTAAACAAAAAAAAACAGAAGCATACTCCTGCTGCTGCATACGCAGCCTTTTGAAAATTTATTATTATATATATATATATATATATATATATATATATATATATATATATATATATATATATATATATATATATATATATATATATATATATATATTACAAAATGACCCAACTTGAGTTATACAACTCCGTTTGAAAATCCGAAAGTACGTATGGAGTCCTCGCAAGACGAAGATCGCATGCATATCAATTTTTCATGAAAATAATGAAGTTTAAAGGGAACAAAATTTTGATACGAAGTGGGTCTCTTCACAACTTCTTCATTTCACATCCAAACTCAAAACTAATTATATGTTTGTGATTCTCGTGAGGAGGGCTTCAAAATGATCTATAATATCAAAGCTAACTCACACCGAAATAAAATATACCATTAAAGGGGTTGAAACTTTGACGGAGCTTTTCTAGCTCAAAATGACATCTATTTCATAAAAGAATTATATATTTGGAATCTACGTTTAGAGATGAATATTTTCGTATATAACATGATAAAAACTACTAACAAAAAGAGTAAATCATATGAAAGCAGTATGTGAGAATATATATATATATATATACATATATATCTATATACTGAAATATATCACCCACCTCACTTCTACTTTCCCTCACAGTAAATTCTAAAAATCTTACAGGTGAGATATGTATATATGTGTATATATAGTAGAGTATAAATTTTATAAGTAAATATTGAAATTTCCAAATATTTGCAAAATACACACAATCTGCCCCAAGTTGTATGTAATCGTCATTTTCATTACGTCATTATCTACATCATTCCTTATCTTCTGAAAACTCAAGTGGATAGTTACCATAATTAACATTAATATTATTATTACTATTTATTAAGGATATTAATAAAAATAATGGATATTACAGTATCATAGGAAAATACCACATTTTTTATATAGTCTCTTTTCATTCCTACTACCCCAACAATCCTTGTAGCGTGGGCGTGAATACAATTTTCAAAACCAGTCGGTTCAACTGGAAATCGGCGCCGGTACCGGTCCGAAAGCTCCCTACAAACTTTTTGTCTATTGAACTGGGAAAAACTAGTCAGAATCGGATACACTGGCTAACCCGTCCAAACCAGAAATTGCTGATTTTTTTATATATTTTTTCAATCGTTGCTTTCATGATGAGAGTATGAACAGTAAAATATCAAAATCCCTTTCATTATTTAATTTCTTAAAAGAGTAGATCTTAGAATATCTAAGAGAAGTAGTAGAACATTAGACCTATCAAAAATTAAAATTTAATGAATTATGGAGGATAACGGAATAACTCTCAACAGTAGTACGATATGAGCCAAAGGTGGCGGGTGTCGGCAGCAAATGACGACAAATACAATGGATCGTCACAGTGCTTGGTTGATGGGTCAGCCCACAGTGCAGTGAACGAAGTATCTGGCGACGAGAAGCGACGGACTCCGGTGATGAGGAAGTGGCGGATGGTGTTCAATGGAATGACTTCCAGATCTGTTTTGGTTTGAGAAGTTAAGATCTATTTTGAAAAGAAAATCTCACACACTCTGTCACTTGCTC
The DNA here is from genome assembly GCA_023678885.1 of Pogostemon cablin. Classification (NCBI taxonomy): domain Eukaryota; kingdom Viridiplantae; phylum Streptophyta; class Magnoliopsida; order Lamiales; family Lamiaceae; genus Pogostemon; species Pogostemon cablin. The sequence continues at coordinate 16,250,228 of CM043001.1, read as the reverse complement.
ACGTCTTTTTCAAGTCCACCTTTCTAAATTCCAACTTTTGACACATTTGTTTTTATTAATTTGGGCTTCAGAATTGGGCCACCACTTTTTGATATAAATTGGGCCAGGAATTGATTAAATTATTTATATTAATGTAAAGTAATATTTAAAATAATAAAATATTATTAAAAATAGGTGATTTTTATTTTTCTGGTTGAACCGCCGGTCTGACCTGTCTGAGCGGTTGAACCTCGAACCGTTAGGGTTACCGATTTGATCTCTGGTCCGATTATGACAATACTGTATGAACAGACCTTGAAATGCTCAAGAAATGAGTCATCACTGTAATAAATCATGCAACCGTGAAAGCAACAATGAATAATCTCCATTGGAAGTCCCATCTCACTTAATAATTTTTTGCTCTCATTAAAGCTTTTAAGGATAGAGTTGCTAGGTGGATATATCTCATTGCACAAACCCACTATCTGATTATACCTTCTCTTTGAGATTTGATTCTCTGCTTTGATACTCATCAACCTAGCATTCATCGATAATTGTAAGTGCATGCTTCCAGGATATAACTCCTTGTTTGAATGGATTATGAATAATTACTATCATGAATGTTGAATTACTTTGTTATTTTACATCATATGAACAGTATGACAATTTGGATATGTTCGGCTATTGCAACCAAATTATGCACCTGTGTTTTGCTATTACAACAGAACAAGACTTAATTGCACAACTGCATCAACCGAACAAAGCACTAGATTATTGTTGGAAATTCTCTTTGTAAAGTGTCTCCTCCCTTAAACTTTGCTGGTTTGAAGAGCTCCCCAAATGTATGATTTTTCCTATTTGATCCCATAAAAAAAAAATCTTTGTTTGTGGACTAACACTAAAAGTCATGTACATCCTTGCATTTAACTCATGCTTTTTTGGAAATTTGGAATGCAGTGATATCATTTTTTATCTCCCTACTGTTGCAGAAACTCTAAATATAACTATACTCTGTATTTGATTACATGCTTGATTCTTACCCATTGTGAAATTCATCACTATGAAAAGTTATGCTTCTACACGAGGCATTAATAGCAATAATGGAAACACTTGAAGTTATAACACAAAGGTTTCGACGCTTTTAATACAACACTAATCCAATATTGTAAAAAATTTAATTAATATGCTGTACAACATTACAATTGAATTGAAAGAGCAAAAATCAGAAAAATCATTTTTCCTTATCCCAAAACAAAGAAATTTGATAGAACTTTGTTCGGTTCAAGAGATTGAACATTTTCTCCTTGCGATCGGATATAACAAGCGAATAATGGGTATTTATTCAGTTATAGTAATCGAACAATTTACATATTTAACTTTACGAACATTGTGATTTATACAAATCTATTGAAAACAATATAAATTCCATAAAAATCTCAATATGATGAGTATTTTCCTATGTGATGATTTTTTGCTTCTTAAAAAATTTAAAATTGAAATACAAAACAGTGTATATGTTATGATGTGTGTTTAAAAATTTTGGATATGAATATAAAAATCTTTAAAATAATTTGTATAAAGGTATATGCGTTTGTTAGGGATATTTTAATCTCCTCAACTTATGGATTACATTTAGAAAGATCAGCGATTCCCAGCCCCTTAAAATACCAAATACTAGCAATTTCCATTTTAGTGTAAATTACCAACATCCCCTCACGGTTTATCCAAACTACCAAATAAATTTCGTGATTTGAAATTACCAATTACCCCATCCCTTTAACTTATATTTGATTTGAATATTGATAAATCAAAATAAAGAGGGAATGAAATGACATTAATTAATACCTAGTATTTAACATTGTATTTTTTAATTTTACTCATTTTTTTTAAAAAAATTAATGTAGAAAACTGATATTAGAGGGATTTTTTCTATTTTTTACATGTTAAAAAAAATCTCTAAGTTTTGAAATTTAAAATAGTAATAAAAAATAAATAAAGTTGTAAAATTTAAAAATACAATATTAAATACTCCTTATGTCCCAAGCAAAAGGTTCTCATTTCCTTTTTGCACATAGATTAAGAAATATTATTTTATTATGTTTAATGGGTAGTTGTATTAGTAGTGAATGCTCAATCATATGTCGGGTCCTTTTACTTAAACTGGAATATGAGAACATTTGAGTGAGATACCCAATATAATAAAATGGGCACCTTTCGATGGGACGGAGTGAGTATATGGGTATTGATGTCATTTTCATGTTAAAAAAAATAAAAAAATCCTTCTAACCCTAGTTTTCTACATTTTTTATAAAAAAATTGTGAAATTAAAAATTTAATATTAAATACATGAGTCTTGATTAGGGCTGGACGAAAATATCGAAAAATCGGTATACCGCAGTTATCGTACCGTAAAATAATGAACTTACCAAAATTTTTAGCATACCGAAAAATTCAGTACGGTATGATGCCGTACCAAAAAATTCGATACGGTAACGGTAAGCTATTTTAAAAAAATTGGTATTTCGGTATATACCGAAATACCGATATATACCAAACTATTAATTAAAATAATATTAATTATAATAATAATATATATAATTATTTTAGTTTTTAACCTGTGAATTCACTTTCAATTGTTGTGTGGAGGAGCAGAACCCTAGCAGCCTCCAATACTCCTCCCGCCTCCAACCCTCTTTTCCATCCCCAGGGCTGCTGAACCCTCTCTCTCTCTCTTCTCCCTTCACCATCTTCACTCCTGTCGGTAGCCCTCTCTTCACAGCCGCCGCTATCCCGCCCCCACCACCACCGCTGCAGCCCCGACCCTGTCACAGTCGCCGCCCCCGTCCCCGTCACCGCGGCTCTCGCCTCTAACCCCTTCTTCCCCATTCAAGAGGAGCTCAAAGCCAAGAACTTGCCAAAATCATTTCAAAAGTTAAGATGGGTAAATCTTTTATGCATAGTATTGATTTGGGGCTTTTGCTAATTTTTTAGGCCTCGATTCTGTATCATTAATGTTAGTTATTTGAGATTTTGATTAAATGTGCTATCAATTTATTAAACTCTTACCAAATTTTGGCTAAATATATTCCTTCAAATTGTGTTGTTTGATAATGTGTTGTTTGATTTTTGAATTAAAATTATTTTTTTAGGTGATTGTGGAAAGCAACTGTATTTTTTTTCTGGTCGATTTATAGGTATAAAGAGATGTTTCGGTATTCGGTAAAAAATGGTATTGATCACTAAAATACCGAAAGTTCGGTATACCGAATTTCGATATACCGAAATATTCGGTACGGTATCGGTATTGTTTGCCTATTTTGTAGCACTCACGAGCAAGAATACTCGATCGTTGTAGTAGTATATACCAAGAAAAATTATCAATCCAATAAGGAGTTATATTCGTACTAGCAAAATATGTGAGCTCATGTTCATCGTTGTTGTTGTAAAGATGATCGGGGGTTTTGAGATTGATTAACAACTAAAGCAAGGAGCAAGTAAATAAGGATAACAAATAAGAGAAATGACAAGTAATGAAAATGTGTGCTAAAGTTCAAGTATGGAAAATCATGGGATTAGAAACATCCAAGCACACTCGATTCATATTATCATGCAAACGGAATTCAACTCAATTGATGTAGACTAAGGGTGATCACGATTGTATCCTAAGCTCCCTTTCGGGTTACAAAGGTTGTTGATCCATTTTAGACTCCCAAAAGCACTTAAGATCAAAGCCCAACATTAACCCCTTCCATCTAGGTACTAGTTAGATTAAACTCTCCCTTTTTGTGTACTAAGGCCAACGAATGGATTGGTTCCCCTCATTGAATTCAAATATCCTTTCGGTCAAACCCAAACTCAATGTCTAATCATGCATTCCTAATACTATAGAGGGTCGTTTCCGTCTCACTCCAAGCAATACATACATGAATATCATGATAGCATTTAATTACCACAAATAATCCATTGATCAACAATCCATTAAACCAATAAACATTCATGAATAACAAACCATGCCATCATAACATCAAGACAATTAAACTCCATGAATAGAAATCAACATCAATTAAATCAAAAACCAATTTAATTCACATGATAATATAAATCTAATATGCTCTTCATGTTCCTAATCCCACTAGAGGGATTAGCCTAACATGATAAAAATAATAAAACAAATAAATGATTCATTACAAATACCCATAGTCTTAGATCTAAAGAAATACAAAATGAATGGATTCTTCCCTATCAATTTCTTGAAGAGAATCTTCTATTCTTCTTGATCTCCACCTCTAGCTCTTGATTTGAAGTCTTTAGCACCAAAAATGGAAGATATGATGGGTGGATGAAGATGGATGAAGATGATGGTGGAAAATGGAAGAAATGGTGTGTGAGGTGTGTGTAGATGATAGGATTTCGGATCTTATCTGAAAAATGTTGAAATGGGGTCTATTTATACCCCATGTGGGCCTTCTAGAAGATTCTGATTTTTTAGCAGGAATTACACCTACACGGCTCGAGCTCTGCACACGGCCACATGGGTGGCCGTGTTGTGTAATCTGGTGTCCGCACACGGCTTCTAGGACAGGGCCGTGCGCGGTACACGGCCCGTGTTCTGCGCTCGACCCGTGCTCTGCGCTCGGCCACAGGGGTGGCCGAGTTGGTGTTTCTGGCAATATCACACGGCCTCATGCACAGGCCCGTGTGCGGAACTCGAGGCGTGTTCAAGACACGACCCGTGTTCCTGCACACGGCCGGCCGTGTTGTGCAGCTTCTTCTCCTCTTTCACTATTTCGGCTCGTTCTTCCTCGTTTCAACTCCGAATTGAGGTCCGCTTTTTCCTACATCTTCCTTATCATGTTTAGCATTAAATAAAAAGTGAAAATCTTAAGTTTAAGCTCATTCACACACATTTCCATAAAAACACAAAACACAACCAAATAACACATAAAATACTGATAAAATAATACGAAAACACATATAAAAAGACACTAAAATATAGGTGAAAATAGCTCTAATCAACCCCCCAAACTTAAGGTGTTGCTCGTCCCCGAGCAACGAAAATGACAAACCAAAAAGAGAAATTTTCACCTAGAAAAAGACTAAATGAACATAAGCAATAACATATCGTTAGCAATAATAACTACAAACTATGCTAAGTCATCCTACAATTTTAAAATCATGACATGAGAAATTAATAAGTTCAATCAAAAGAGAGTAATAGTGTAATATAGTCCCTTTTAGTCCAAGCCTCACAATGTATATCGATGTCTCTCAACACTCTTTTGAACTCGGATAAATCACACTCATTAATCGATTGGCTCGACTCGCTATAAGCTTGCTCGCGGACTATATTCACAAACCACCAAAGTTTCAATTAATGATCAAAAAGGTCTTTAATTAGGATGTAATGATAGGCTCTTTGGTATGGTAGGGAAGATATGGATAATAGTGACTCAACAAGTGTAAGTAATCAAAGAGATGACCAATTTCCTCAACTTCTCCACTTTTATTTCTTCCTTTCTTATCTTTATAATCTAAAGCACTATTCATTAACTTTCCTTGGATTGAGCTTCTTTTGATGCATGCTTCCTATCTTTGAATTTTGTTTACTTGAGCATTTTGATGTTGATTTGCTCCTTTCTTACTTTGAGGTTGCATGTGCATTCTTGTTTTGCTCTTTTCATCCTTTTTCTTGCTTGTTTACCATGTCCTTTTTCTTCTTTTGCTAATCAATCAATCCTTTCTAGCTACCATCTCCTCAATCACCCACACAAAGGTATATATAAGCTTGAATGGGTAATTAAGGCTTGTAATGTGCTAAATTCACAAGAAATAGGCTTATAGGTTCAAAGTGGTTAACTAAGGATGATGTTCATGGTAGGGAACATAAATGGCAATGACTATAATAACAAGGATGGCCTTAGATCATTTCACCAATCTCCACTAATCGGGCTCGTTCCTATAGTCCTTGAGCAAGTTCTAACTTATCAAACACAACCGATCCACTCATGAAGAAATACCATGTATGCATGGTTGAGGCTCAAATGCTCACAAGCTTGTGCTCTGACCTTAAGGAACTTATTACACCACATTCATCTCAAAATTGAACAAGTTAAGTAAAACATGTCACAATTTGAAAGTGTAGAGATTCTTAATCCTAATTTGTCATCACTTATCGCCACAACATATCATCACTCACGTTCAAAAATGACTCACGACATCCCTAAACAAACCACCAAACAACCCAAGACAAAAATGAAAATACACACCAAACATAAAAATAAGGACTCAACAAACAAGACACAACAAAAACACAAAACATGCAAAAACACAAAATACCATCATCCATAAGAAAATTAAGCACACATTCATCCCAACCTTTATTGAAAAGGAAACCTAATATACGAAAGTAAACCTCCCACAAACATAACACATGAAGTAGCATGCTAGTCACATCAATCCAAATCAAACTCAATTCATTTCAAGTAGTAAAATGATAAGGTGTAGAGTACTCCCTCGATAGGCATTTGGTAAAGAAAGCGTTAGCTCCAAGCTCCATCATGCTTCCAATACCTCTCATTCATGCTCAAATACTCAACAAACACCATTATTTCAACAATTTCATTATAAATATGGACTATCATGCATTTCAACACCACCAATCATGCCAAAATCAACCCAAACTCATGAGAAAAATTTTAAAATTTGCCCAATTTTACAAGAATCATACTCCAGTGGTGAGTCACACCACACACTCTCCCCCCAAACTTAAATCGAAACAAGAGTTGAGACTTAAGTTTGCAAAAAGTGGTGAGACTTACCCTTGTAGTTTCCATTGATGATCTTCTTGTTGAGAAGTAACCGCATCCACACGACTCAAGCTATGCCCACCACGCACTATCACCCCCCAAACTTAACTCGAGACAAGAGTCACGAATTAAGTTTGCAACAAATGGTGGAACATGTCAACTGGAATCCATGAAGCACTTCTCTTTTCTTCAATGTGCATTTTTCTCCATGAGTACAATCAACCTACAAGGCCAAAACAAACAAGCAACAAAAGATAAAAAGAATGGGTTGCCTCCCATTTAGCGCTAAGTTTAACGTCTTCAAGCCGGACGAATGTAAGCTCTTAACAGTCGGAGAAATCCAAGACCCCATCGGGCCGCATCTTCACTTTAAACATCTCTTTAGCAACCTTTTTATCCACACTTCGTTTCCTCTTTTTCTCACATTCTTAAATTCCGGAGGCCCTTTATCAATCTTCAAATCAACATGTGGATCTCCCCCAAGCGTATTTCTTTTTGAAGAAAAATTTCCTGCAATTTCAAGCATAAAGTTAGTTAATTCTTCATCTTTTAAAATTGCACTTACCACTTCATCTCGAATATCCGGAGGCTTAATGGGTGGGTTCAAATGAAGATTTCGCCCTATTAAATTTTTTCTTGATAACACCAATTCTCTTTCATGTGATCGGAGTGTGAGTTCCTTCTTATCCATGTCAAATTTTGCTTTTGCGGTTGCCAAAAGCGGCCTTCCAAAAATTAATGGAATCCAAGGATCCGCTTGCTTCTCAACTATTATAAAATCCACCGGAAATACAAAATCCTCTATTTGCACAAGCGTATCCTCCACAACTCCATGGGGCTTTATCATTGAACCATCCATTATTCCGATTTCCACATCCGTTTTCTTTAACCTCCCAATGCCAAGTTTTTCAAAAATCTCCAAAGGCATTACATTAATGCTTGAACCAAGATCACATATAGCATTAAAGTGTTCCCCATTTCCAATTTTACAAGTAAGAACGAATTTACCGGGGTCTTCCACCTTTAATGAAGCATCAACTTCAACAATGTCATGATCTTGTTTCAACATCATCTCTTCATCACACTTACTTTCCTCATCCAACAAAAACAAGAATTCATCAATTATCTTCTCTTCATCCAAAGACAACTCTTCATCAATGATAATCTCCTCCTCCATTTTTGACACCACTTCATCACAAACTACTTCTTCAACCTTAGAAACAATGTTTGTTGTTTCCACCAACCCGTTCTCCACCTTACTTTCCATGTTGCACACGGTAACATACAAACATTGCTCCTTAGGATTAGTTACCGTGGTAGAGGGAAACTTTCCTTGTTGGTGCTGAGATCCAACGGAGGAAGCAATTTGTCCCATTTGATGTTCAAAAGCTCTCATCCTATTGTCGGACTTCTTCTCATTTTCCTCCATTCTAGCCTCCATCTTTTTCATAAATGCTAGCAATGTCTCTTCCACCGATGCTTTACCCTCTCCATTCGATGGTTTGTCACTTGGATCGAATCCCGGAGGAAATGACATGGCGGCTTGAGGATTAGAGTAAGAGAAATTTTCATGCTTCCTTGGCGCTTGATAACCTCCACTTGATTGATTGAAATTACTCACCCGAGCTTGCCCTTGATATCCTCCTTGATAATTACCTTGGTTAGAAGGATAGTTACCTTGAAAATTCCCTTGACGTTGAAAATTTTCTTGGTAATTTCTCCCATCTAAATAGGCAACATCCTCTACATTTTGCGTAACATGGCTCTCATCATTCACAGTAGCACTTGTGCTTCCCCCTTGACTCACTCCTTGAGTGATCAAATTCAATTGCTTAGTTAAAGCATTGATGCTTTCATTAAATTCTTTCATGCCTTGGCCTTGAAACACATCGTTCTTTACTTTATGCACACTTTCCACTTGAGCCACCTTTCCGTATGCATAACCTCCCAATATCCTCTCGGACGGCCATTGATAAGCATTCATTGCAATATCTTCAAAAATTTCCATAGCTTTCATTGCATCCACTCCAAATATAGATCCTCCGGATGAGGCATCTACATGCATCCGATGTTGTTGGCTCAACCCTTGATAGAAGAAAGCCACTTGTTGATTCTCATGAAAATCATGTTGAGGGCACTTTCTTAGCATCTCTTTGTAGCGTTCCCATGCCTCATAAAAGCTTTCATCCGGAAGTTTCTTAAACTGAGTGATAAGGCTCTTCAATTGGAGTGTCTTTGAAGGAGGAAAGTATTTGTTTAGGAACCTTTGCTCAAGATCTTCCCATGTGTTACAACTTCCCAAAGGAATTGCATTATACCATGCCTTAGCCTTGTCTCTTAAAGAGAAAGAGAACAACCTCATCCGAATAGCATCTTCCGATACTCCATTCATCTTAATGGTATTTGCAACCTCCAAGAAGCTAGCTAGATGCATGTTTGGATCCTCAAGAGGACCTCCCCCAAACTGATTTTCTTTGACCATGTTGATCAATCCGGTCTTGATTTCTAAAATGTTGGCTTGAACCGGAGGAACCATATTGTGTACGGCTCTCGGTTGGAAGTAATCCCGGATTGCTCTAGGCCTTGGCCTCTCTTGAGGTATTTGCACATTTCCTTGCATTGCTTGGTTATTGAACATATTAACCATCTCTTGGACATTTCTACGAACATGTGGTTGTGCCTCTTGTTGTTGGAGTATCCTTTGAGCCTCTTGATTGGCAAGCAATTGCATATATTCTTGATTTTGAGCAAAGAAATTCCTCATTATCTCCGCTTGATTCTCTTGCACTCCTTCTTGTACCCCCCTTTGATCTTGTAAAGGATCTTGGGGTGGGTTATAATTAACATTATCTCCCCGTTGATTCTCCATATTTTTTTCTTTTCTAGCTTTACGCCTCTCTCGTTTCCTTTGTCGTGCGGTCCTTTCAATCTCCAAATTCAAAGGAATGATCGATTGATTTCCCTTTGATCTTGTGATCATAAAACACCTACGAAAAGTCAAAGAATGAGACCACAAACACAAATAATAAATAAAAGAAAATAAAAAGAATCCTTATCAAGAACAACTAAAACAATAACACAGTACTCCACTAGTCCGTCAAACTCCCCTTTGGCAACGGCGCCATTTTCTTGTTTGCCTATTTTGTAGCACTCACGAGCAAGAATACTCGATCGTTGTAGTAGTATATCCCAAGAAAAATTATCAATCCAATAAGGAGTTATATTCGTACTAGCAAAATATGTGAGCTCATGTTCATCGTTGTTGTTGTAAAGATGATCGGGGGTTTTGAGATTGATTAACAACTAAAGCAAGGAGCAAGTAAATAAGGATAACAAATAAGAGAAATGACAAGTAATGAAAATGGGTGCTAAAGTTCAAGTATGGAAAATCATGGGATTAGAAACATCCAAGCACACTCGATTCATATTATCATGCAAACGGAATTCAACTCAATTGATGTAGACTAAGGGTGATCACGATTGTATCCTAAGCTCCCTTTCGGGTTACAAAGGTTGTTGATCCATTTTAGACTCCCAAAAGCACTTAAGATCAAAGCCCAACATTAACCCCTTCCATCTAGGTACTAGTTAGATTAAACTCTCCCTTTTTGTGTACTAAGGCCAACGAATGGATTGGTTCCCCTCATTGAATTCAAATATCCTTTCAGTCAAACTCAAACTCAATGTCTAATCATGCCTTCCTAATACTATAGAGGGTCGTTTCCGTCTCACTCCAAGCAATACATACATGAACATCATGATAGCATTTAATTACCACAAATAATCCATTGATCAACAATCCATTAAACCAATAAACATTCATGAATAACAAACCATGCCATCATAACATCAAGACAATTAAACTCCATGAATAGAAATCAACATCAATTAAATCAAAAACCAATTTAATCCACATGATAATATAAATCTAATATGCTCTTCATGTTCCTAATCCCACTAGAGGGATTAGCCTAACATGATAAAAGTAATAAAATAAATAAATGATTCATTACAAATACCCATAGTCTTAGATCTAAAGAAATACAAAATGAATGGATTCTTCCTTATCAATTTCTTGAAGAGAATCTTCTATTCTTCTTGATCTCCACCTCTAGCTCTTGATTTGAAGTCTTTAGCACCAAAAATGGAAGATATGATGGGTGGATGAAGATGGATGAAGATGATGGTGGAAAATGGAAGAAATGGTGTGTGAGGTGTGTGTAGATGATAGGATTTCGGATCTTATCTGAAAAATGTTGAAATGGGGTCTATTTATACCCCATGTGGGCCTTCTAGAAGGTTCTGATTTTTTAGCAGGAATTACACCTACACGGCTCGAGCTCTGCACACGGCCACAGGGGTGGCCGTGTTGTGTAATCTGGTGTCCGCACATGGCTTCTAGGACAGGGCCGTGCGCGGTACACGGCCCGTGTTCTGCGCTCGACCCGTGCTCTGCGCTCGGCCACAGGGGTGGCCGAGTTGGTGTTTCTGGCGACATCACACGGCCTCATGCACAGGCCCGTGCGCGGAACTCGAGGCGTGTTCAAGACACGACCCGTGTTCCTGCACACGGCCGGCCGTGTTGTGCAGCTTCTTCTCCTCTTTCACTATTTCGGCTCGTTCTTCCTCGTTTCAACTCCGAATTGAGGTCCATTTTTTCCTACATCTTCCTTATCATGTTTAGCATTAAATAAAAAGTGAAAATCTTAAGTTTAAGCTCATTCACACACATTTCCATAAAAACACAAAACACAACCAAATAACACATAAAATACTGATAAAATAATACGAAAACACATATAAAAAGACACTAAAATATAGGTGAAAATAGCTCTAATCAGGTATGCATATTTTAATACCGAAAATTTCGGTACGGTATACGGCATGCTCAAATTTTTTCGGTATATCGTACCGTCCAGCCCTAGTCTTGATGTCATTTTTATTTTTCTTTAATTTAGAAAATGGGTATTTTTATTAATATTCAATAAAAATACAAGTTAAAATAGATAATTGGTAGTTTTTAAAACCATGGTGTTCCTCGAGGCTTTTTTTCGTAATTTACCCTTAATTTTAATATTTTTTTCCTTTACTCAAGAGTCAAGACTAGGGGTGGGAAAAAATACCGAAAACTCGGTATACCGCGCTCGCCGTATCGAAAAATACAGAAAAATATCGAATTTTTAACATACCGAAATTTTCGGTACGGTATGGTTGCCGTACCGATAATTTCGGTACGGTATCGATATTGTATATTAAAATTTTCGGTATTTCGGTATACCGAAATATTTTTCGGTATTTCGGTATCGGTATACCGATACCGAAATACCTAAAATTTTTATATTTATTTTTTTAAAAATTAATTATACATAATACTATATTTAAGTATATTTTATATTACTAATATATTTAAATTATATGTATGTAATTATGCATCACATTTATTCATATTTATTTTTTAAAATTTAAAATAAACTCTAATAAAATTAAATAAAATATAATACACTTATAAATTAAAATATATAAAAATATAATAACCAAATTTTTTTAATCTAAAATATGTATATAAAAATTTATTAATAAATTAGAAGATGTTATTAAAGTAGAATGTTTGAGATTAGAAAGTTTAATTATTTTGAAATATTTTTATATTAACTTTATTATTTTTATTAAAATTTAATATTATTTTTCGATATGATTCGGTAAATCGGTATTTTTCGGTATGTTGAATTTTCGTTATGAAACGGTGTGCCAACGTTTCGGTATTAATCGGTATTTATCGAAAAATCAGTATGATGTAATTTTCGGTACGGTATCGGTATCCGATTTAATTTACCGAAATTTCGATATACCGATTTTTCGGTATACCGAAATTTCGATATCGGTATCGGTATGAATTTTTCCATACCGAAATTTTCGGTACGGTATCGATACGATATCGGTATTTTCGGTATGCCGATATTACCCACCCTAGTCAAGACTCAAGAGTAGCGAAACAAACACCCATCTCGAGTATAGAAAACCATAACTTAATTTTCAAGGATTTTTCTTATATGCAACTAAAATCGTTACTCAGTCTCAACGCCTTTGTCCTACCTCAATTCGGTCAAAACTGGAGAGGGTAAAGAAGAAATTCCGTTTCCCGCCCGATCAACAGTTTGTGCCTTCAAAAATCTGCTCCTGAAAAGACATTTATCTGAACGTTTAGGCTCAATTTTCGAGCACCAACAATCATGGCTTCACGAATAGGTGCTGTACAACACACTACAATTACCTACAGAAACATTTGTTTGCTCCATTCTGACTGGCGTATATATATATATTTTTAAAACTTAATCATCGGTGTGCAAATGCAGTTGATCTCTGGGAAGAAGTTGTAAAAGAAGATGAAGATGAATATCAGCGATCAATTGGAGTCTCAGGGCCGGAAATCACCGTCGTTTACCGGAGGCTAAAGCCCGACGTTATTCCTCCGAAAGATGTGCCAAGGTTCGTCTCTGAGAGTGTGCACAAGTGTTTGTTTGTTCGGCGGAAAATGGGTTGTTCTCTGAGATTGACGTTGTAATTTTTGTTGCCTGCTTTAATGGTAGGAGAAAATCGAATTCGAGCAGCGAGGATGGAAGCCGAAAGAGTCTTGCGCCTTTTAAGCGAGTGAGTTGGAATCGGTCCCTATCCACTAGGTCGGAACCCTAATTTCACTGCTATAATTTCATTTCGGACGAAGAATGTCTGCTACAGTTTGTGCGGTTAAACTGAATATCTGACATCCGTTTATTCTTATTCCGTAAAAATGGGAATGGCTTTAGACTTGATACTTTGGTTAAATCTCACGCTTTATTTAGTTAGTCTGGCCTTACTGCAACGAAATTTAGGTCTTTTGTTGTAATGAGCTTCGATAGTTTGCGCGAGTATGAAGTAGCTGCAGTTGGGAAATGGGAATGGTAAGCAGGATGATTCTAGTCGCATAAATCATACATGAAATGATAATGCAATTGAATTTTATTTGAAATTTAGATGATTTTATTGGAAGAATTTTTTATATGATAAGATAAAAGATATATGAAAATGCATAGGAAGAGCAAGCTGGATGGTGAAATCATATTTTGCTTCTTCATTCCTTTTGATTCAGCATAAATATGATTATAGACAAAATGAATATCAAGAACAAAAATACACTGCTAAGCTGGAACTAGATCTGGATGAAAATGTGGTTGCATTGACAAACTACATTGAAACTTTAAAGACTAGGATGCATTGACTGTAGCACGGGTATGTTAAAAAAAATATAGTTCATGACTGACATTCTCTGAATTGGAGAAGGGAAAAGCGATGAGCAGTTTTATTGTTCAGATTGTACCTATTAAGAGTTGGCTGCTATTGTTCTGTCATTGCATGGTCAGAGACTCTTTTAGTTCTTGTTTGCTATACTATAGAGACCAGTTTGTTCAGTAATATTGTTGCTTTATCTGTTGAATTAGTCTTGTATTCTTATGTACTGAGGGGTAACAGGATAGAACAACCTTTCACATATTGTTTAATTTTTTTTGTATTGACAGAGGAAGGACAAGTGTTGCTGCCACTGATTGTGTGGATCATCAACCAAAGCCGAAACCTAGAAAAAAGGCTAAACCTCCACTCCCCAGAGTATGAACGGCATATATTCTTATAATTTCCACTTTCGTTTACCATGATCGTGTCTAAAATTTTACCTTTAGAATTAATTTATTTTCCAGTGACATTATCTGTATGAGTTGTTGTTACTTTGTTTTATCTATGGCAATGTGGCATAGGGAAGCGTGTAATATATTCACACAGATGAATGCAGGGGCAACAATATGATAAATGATACTATGAATCAAATACACCTTGATAAAGTATTGGAGATATATATATTCCTTCTTAACATTTCCCTTATGGTCTGGATAGGGAAAAGCCATACAACCTGCAAATTATGATAAACTGCGATCCTATTTTCAAGAAGTTGATGCTTATGATCTGCTAGAAGAAAGCCCCTCACCAAAGAAACCTAGTACCTGGACAATGGGCACCGTAGCTGATGTTGCTGACATACCACATTTATCCTCAGTATTGCGGGGATGGCTGATCTCCAAGAAATTAAACAGAACACATTCATTTCCTGGTTCACTTTCTAAAATATTAGAAACTCCTCTATTATCTGAGAATCCCATTTCTCTTGATAGTTTATTACCTTTAACCACGAAGACATCAGGAAACGACCATCTCGTAGTTCAGTGTAGCTTGAATTCTGTTCAGCAAAGGCTTAACTCAATCTTGAAAGAGGAACCTCTCTCTAACATGCCTATTGAGGAGAGATGTGAAGATGTTGAGGTTGCAGTTAGTAAACTCTCATTGACTTCAAGGCATTCAGTGGATGGTTATGGCTGCAATTCATTTTCAGCTCTTTTGGATGCTTGTCGGCAGTCAGTTCCTTCGACACTGGCAGATGTGCTTCTGAATTACTGGTTTGCTTCTCTTCCAACATTTCTGAGTATTTTATTGTTCCACTAAAGTTAAATTCAACAAATTTCCCTTCATATATATATATGTATATATATTCCTGCTTTCTTTGGCTTTTGTGCATTCTTGTGGTTATTTCTAGATGTATTCTCTCATCTTCGGTGTCGTCTAATTAATAGAGACAAGTAGAAAATTTTTAAAAACATGAATGTTTTCTTATAGCTATAGCTCAAGGGCTTTAGGGATCATTTGGCTGCTTTACACCCAGTTTTTAACACTACATTAACTGCAAATTTAGTTTAGCTTTGTATGCGTATTATCAATATGATACAGAAATAGGAAGCCCGGGGGAAGTCTTGAATGATGAATGATCACTGATGTCATTTGACTTGGGAAAAAAGTAATATGTAAATGAAGCTGTGTTCTAGGGGTGGTCGTCTTGCTAAGTTTTCTTGGGTATTACCAAACAAATGATATATATCATCAGTCATCACGAAGTCCCTTTGTGCTAGTTTTAACTGTCATATGTCATTTTCCCCCATCTTTTGCTAAATATACTATTTCATATCAGCGATGGAGAGAACATCACTAAGGTTGGGGAAGGAACATACGGAGAAGCTTATAAGGTTGGCAACAATGTTTTTAAAATTGTCCCATTTGATGGCGACTTGCTAGTCAATGGAGAACTGCAGAAGGTATTAATTTTATGGCTTTTATTGATTTGGAAACCATAGAAAAATACTTTCTTGTATAGGTCAAAATTTCAATGAATTTGAGACTTTTGAACCAAAGTTCTCTTGCCACAGAAAAATACCTTTATCTCCCCATCTAGCTGTTTCTTTAACTTCTGAAACAGCACCTTTAGTTGTATTTTGTTGAGTTTTGGTGCATGATAAAAAGGCCACACATTAACATTGAATTTCATCTCAGTGCAATTAGATCTCCTTATAATAGAGAACATCAGAATGTGCCGAAATGGATAAAGAAAAATGATATTGTGCCTGCTTGTTACTTGTTTCGTCTTGAATCTTGATGCTTTTTCCCTTGTTAATCTACCAAGTCTTTCTAGACTAATATCTCTAAAATGTTTAGTGGTTAATCTTGGTTCTTTTATCTACTTAAGAAATCAGAAGAACTCTTGGAGGAGGTTGTTCTTTCCTGCACTCTCAATCTCCTAAGAGGACATGATGGTGAAGTATCTAATGCCTGCACTACCTTCATACAAACAATAGAGTAAGCTTTTTTGTTTCTAATTCAGCTGTCTATGTTTTCTCGTTCAGAGTCAATGCTTGATTGTTAGCCATTGCAGGATGAAGAAAAACCATTTTATCCTATCATGACCATCAATAATAGTTTGTAGGCAACATTATTATGCCTTTTATGTTGTATGATGTTTCACCCAAGTAGCATGATAAGAACAGCGTCAGTAGGTTGCAGTACGTGACTGAGAGGGCTGACACGAGCTGATTCACATAAAATTCCACCGTCGTAGTTTTCATTTCTAGTTCTTAATTTGTTCATTGTTTGTAATTGTTCATAGTTTGAGGGTGTGTCAAGGATGCTATGATTCTGCTCTATTAAGTGCGTGGGAAGACTGGGATTTGAAGCATGGCTCTGAAAATGATCATCCCACGGAATTTCCTGTAGATCAGGTAAACATTAAATGCAGACTCTGATGAGCTTCAAACCGGTAAATGAGTAAAATAAATCTTTTTTTTTTTTTTTTGCCATTGGCAATTTCTTTTCTTCTCTAAACCACCCATGGGAATTGTTCTCAGTGCTATGTTATTTTTGTTCAAGAACATGGTGGTCGGGATCTTGAGAGCTTTGTGCTTTTGAATTTTGATGAAGCTCGGAGTTTGTTAGTTCAGGTATAATCTTCTAATTTCTCTAACTGGTTGCATTAGTATCTACCTATTTTCTCATATATTACAATTTAATATTGAAGGTCACTTTGGCACTGGCTGTAGCAGAGGCTGCGTATGAGTTTGAGCACCGAGATATGCACTGGTTAATTTACCATAATTTCTATCACTTGCAGCAATTTATTTCATTTTTATTGAAATCTTGTTCATTTGGGGATATATTTTAAACAGGGGGAATATTCTGTTAAGTCGGAAAGATTCGGCTACTTCGCAATTCATTCTTGAAGGGAAGAAGTTTCAAGTTAAAACTTTTGGATTGATCATATCCATTATTGACTTTACACTTTCAAGGATTAATACAGGTATTTTTTCCCCCTCAAATTTATGGTACAGATTCTGCTAAACTGAATGCAACAAAAATATGATGCTTTGATAGGCGAAGATATACTCTTTCTGGACCTATCATCAGACCCTGGAATTTTCGAGGGTCCAAAGGGAGATAAACAAGTAAGAAAATATATCATACATGTAAAATTCTTGTCCAGGATTATATGATAAAGTGATTCACCATGATAAATGCAGATGGATACTTATAGGAAGATGAGGGACGTGACAGATGAATGCTGGGAAAGAAGGTAAAAACACAACGCATTTACTTTGTTTAATTTACATCATAAGTTTCGCTTCAAGTATTGTTAAAAATACTTCATAATTTTATTCACTCAGTTCATGTCTGAATTGGTCATTGGCCACGCAAAAGTCTCCATTTCCAAAGATCAAGATAACTCTTTGGTTTTGCATAATTGCTGGCAATGAATCAGCTTCATTAGTTTATATCAATGTGTTTCGTTGATAATGACACTACCATTGTATCTCAAAGTGTACTTGTCACATTGAAGTTCCAACTCTTATTTGATTTAGTAAATTGCATCCATGACCTTATTGGTAATAAGAGTGATCTATGAGAGGAGTTTTGAGGAACAATATATATATATATATTTTTTTTTTTACATACACAAATAGTAGTGAACATTGTCCTAAAAAACTATGAGGGGTTTTTGGGGAACAAGTAATCTATGAGGCCCGAGGGGGTTCTGTGGAAAAAATATTTTTTCTTCTTTTCATACAACAAATAGTAATAAAAATAAACATTGTCCTAAAACACTATAAGTATTGGTATTTGTCTGTGTGATACTGCCCAAGAATATATGCAAGGCCAATGTAGAAGAGCACCTACTGAGTAGCTATATAAAACAACTTCAAACTGTATATTGGGTGAACAACATACTTTTAAGATATAGAGCAATTAGTCACACATTTGTAGTTGTTAAAGGTGTGCCTCACGTACAATTCCAAATTTGGACAGTTTTTTAATGATTTTTTCTAAAGTTGTCACATGGTAAACACACTTTTATTAGATTTTTTTTTTCTCTTTTAAAAATATGGACTAGTGTTTGAGTTTCATATTCACAATTTCACTCTTCTCCACAAACCAAGGTTTTTTGAAAGAGATAATACTGCCTACCACTGCCATTGCTCGCTGCCCAGCTACCGCAAGAATTTTAGTTTTTTCCTCTGTTTTCCTATATTTTTCATGTAGAGGAAGAATTTAATGAATATAATGATCAATTTGATGGTGAAGAGGAGAATGAAGATTAGGAGGACCACAGACCATGATGATTATGATTTTTAGCTCATTGCTAATCATTTGTCTTTGACATTTGATATTTTCTTAAATTTGAAAGATTCTACTTATTTGCTTACTGTGATTGTCTATTTGTGTTGAGACACTGCATTGAGGAGTTAATTATGACATAATGCATGGATTTTCAATTTGTCATTATGTTACTTATGAGTTATTATGTATTATTATTTGATATTTTGATCTTTATTTAGTTGGGCAATTATGTGTTGAATAGGACATATTAATGTATATATTTTCTAGAGTAGTTTGTATCTCAGACGCACCTCAGGCTCCGACAAGGCCGTTGCGCCTCTAACAACTATACACACATTATTGTATTGCATATTCCTTCCTATGTGAAGTAATTTTCAAGACCTTATAAATGGTCAATGTGGAATAGGATATGAGAGCATGTAAATAAGGATTCAGTGTTTCCATTTTCATCTGTCAACAGAATTTGCCTGCTTTGTTCCTTTAAGAATGTGAGCTCAATGCTCTTTCAAGAAAACAGCTTGTCACACATAGCTTCTTCGACCATGAAATTTCTACTTGGTTTATATCATTAACATTAGAGCTATGTGCAACTAATTAATTAGTGAAAAAAGCAATGGGGGCAAATGGTAAGAATATCTGAGAGCATATTTTAAAGTTGGTGTGGTTTATAGTTTTTTGAAGGCTTATCTTTTTCGAAGACTCTGAGGTTAATGTATATTCTTACTAATGAAATACAGTTTCCCAAAGACGAATGTGTTGTGGTTGCAATACTTGGTCGACATTCTCCTACTAAAGAAATCCTATGTAAGTCTCTTGTTTGATGTAACTGAGAGCATACTAGTTATAACTATTTTCAAATCAATAGAAAAGTTGTGTTGGTGACGCATGGATTTGAATATTTCAGGAGAGAAGCTCAAAGGATGAGAGAGAATTGCGTTCTCTGAAGAAGAGGTTAAACAGTTATGATTCAGCTAAAGAGTGTGTGTGTGATGCATTCTTCAGGGACTTAATTATCAATCAAGTATGAAGAACAACACTGGTAACTATTGTTTCTCTCTCCTAAATATTTGCTTTGGAATTACTCTACGACTGATGTTGGAAACCATCATTGTTTCCAGGACACGTGTACAGAAAGAATGTTTATGGATCATTATTTATTTTATTTTGGTTCTCTGATCTACTATTTGGGGATTTTAGTAGTATCTTATTTTGATTGAGTCTTTTGCGTATCTGTTAATACGGAGCCTAAATTCAAGCATTCAGACTTTTTATATTTTTATTAAAGATAATTCAAATTTGAAGGCAATAGTAGGTCTTGCACGAGATCGTCTCACGGATCCTCTTACGTGAGACGGATAATATTGACCTAATCAAGTATATTTTAAATTAGATTTAAAAAAAAAAAAGAAAAAGGCGGGCCGCCCTGTTTCGAGAAGTACTAAATTAAAATATGAGTTATGAACTTATCCTTGTTTGAAGAATCTCTCTCTTATGCTGGATCTTGTTGAAGATCATTTAATTACAGCAAAATTTGAAAATTTCCATCAAATGACCATAAATAATATTTTTATTATTACTTTATTAAGATAGTGTTATTTTATATTAAAAATAACATTATTTTTTATTTATCTTATTAATTATTCATATAATAATTTAATTAAATAGATATCACTTTTCATTGATCAAATATCACTTTTTATTAAAAATATTATTACTTTTTATCCGTCCCATTAATTATTCATGATATAGTTGAATTGGTCAGTTATTATTTTTCCTTAGTATCATTTTTATTAAAAATATTATTACATTTTATAAATTCTCAAAATTCAATTTCATAATTATTTATCACTTTTTATTAAAAATATTATCACTATTTTTTTAAATGTTATCACTTTTTAATTTATAATATAAACGGTTCGTGAAATAGTTCACATCACATCACTTTTCATTAACTGAGTATTATTTTTCCTTATAAAGGTTATCACTTTTTATCTTTCTCATAGAAAAAAATCGTTCGTAAGACAAACACACGAGTCTTTAACATTATAAATTATTTATAACATAATTCAAATGAGAAGTTATCACTTTTACGTTATCATTTTTTTTTAATAATTGATTTAATTCACGAACTATTAGTAAAAGTGATAACATTTTAATAAAAAGTGATACATATATAAAGAAAAAGTGATAACCATTTAATTAAATTATTTTGTAAATAATAGTTAGAATGAATAAAAAGAGATATAATTTTTAATATACAATGACATCCAATCAAAATAAAGTGATAACAAAATTGTTGAATTATCTATTGAACAATTAATAATAATAATAATAATAATAATAAATAAATAAATAAATAAATAAATAAATAAATATATCATATTTTTTATTAAAACTGAAAAAAATTAAAACTGAAAAAAAAATTGATTTAAGATGGGCCACAGGCGATCAATTGAAGCAATTGTTTTAATCGAATTTGTGTAGCCGCAGTCAGAAAGTTATTAAAGATTCAGCCCCTTCTTTTCTTTTAATTCCTTTGCTGCGTTTGGATGGGGTGATTTGGCAGTGGATTTGTAAATCCACGTTTGAAATCCATGATTAACATTTTGGATAGAAAACTAAATCAATGGATTTGAAATCCAACATTTCAAATCAATCCATTTTAAATCTTGGATTTGAAAAATGAAAAATCTCACCCTTTTTAAGGGATTTCAAATCCTCTTCTCTTCTTCTCTTCGACTCCCCTTCTTCTCTTCGACTCTCTCGCTGTGAAATCTCTCTCTCTCCTAATCTCTCGCTGTTGAAATCGCACTCTCTCCAACTCTTCCCCAACGCAGATAAGCTTTTCAATCTCTCCAACTCTCGCCCAATTTCGCCAATTCTCATTCTCTATGTCATCTCTCGCCCAACAACGCAGATAGGCCTCCCTATGGCAGAGATTTTGATACTCATTAACCCACTGCCGCTTTTGCTATGGAAGAGTTCCTGTTGATTATATTGGTAAGATTTGCTACCATTTTCTTAATTTTTTTCTAGGGATTTTACGAGTGCAGTGTAAATGTCTAGATTTGAATTTCCTTTCCTGTAAATTTTGAAGTTTTCACGTCTAGATTTGAATTTCCTTTCCTGTGATTTTGAAGTTTTCACTCTCTATCTTGGGCGTGTATTGAATTCAGCTGGGTAATTTTTTCTGAATGTTTATTCTTCTTTTTATTTTTTTTCTGGTTTTTGATGTTTTAGTTTTTAAGTGATTCTTAGATGAGCTTTGATTTAATCGCGTGTTCCCCCTTCTTAATTCTTGAACTTTGTTTTGGGTGTGGGAAATTAGAATTTAGGTTAATTGATGTTGTGTTTAGTAATTCTATGCTCAAGTGTTTGTTGAAGTTATATAATCTTCTTGAAGTACAGAAAATTTTGAGTACATGGATTTTTTTAATGGTTAAAAAGACATTATTCTTTGGTGAGATTTCTTTTTTCCTTTGAATTCTTGATCCTTTCCAATTCTCTCGCTGAAGTCTCACTCCGTACAACGTTGAATATTTTGGAATGTCTGCTAGAGAGATGAGTTTAGACCCATCCAAAAGAAGCAATAGCTAAAGTAATCTAGACATATAAAGCTGTTATTATAGCTCTTTGGTTACTTCACTAGAAAACAAATGACATTTGAATGTTTTTATTATTTGTTGCCATTTAGCAATAGGGCCAACAGCTACATACTCCTGCCAAGAGATCAACTCCTTTTGTTTTAAAAATTCTCTCCATTATGTGCTAAATTTAAATTGGAAATTCTCTCCATTATACTCTATATTCCTCTTTGAACTAGAAGGACTAAAGGGCTAAATACTAATGTGCTATAACCGAAATATTTAAATGTCCCATATTCCTGTTACAGTTAGTGTGCATAATCATAATTTGCCCCTGCAAGATGTGCTTTGCTTCTTTTACATACATTTGTATTTCTCTCTTCCATGCAGAGCTTAATTTGGCTTTAGAGAGAGAGAAAGAGTGAGAGGGGGACAATTGATTTATATGAATATCCTAGAATATTTATCATCTTTCCCTCACCAACATTGATGGATAATGGCAATCGAAAACGCCTAAGAGATGACAAGGATAAAGATGAAGAAGAGGCCGAAATAATTATTTCGTTATTGTGCTTTCTAATTAGCATTATTGGTTCTTGGTACAATGATAGATATCTAATGAAAGAGCTTTGGATGAGTCATCTTGATAGAGTTTATCAAAGGGAACTTTGGATGAAGTCTTTAAGCCATAATACTACATATTATAAGCAATTACGAGTAAATGTGCTTACATTTAATAAACTGTGTGATTTACTACACAATGAGGGTGGGTTAGTTGCTTCAAATAATGTGATACTACAAGAAATTGTGGCAATCTTCTTGCATATCCTTGGACATGACCAAAAGAATAGTGCGGTGACAACCACATTTGCTCGGTCTGGGGAGACTATAAGTAGGCAATTTCATATTGTGCTACATGCAGTGTTGAAAATCGGAAAGTTGTATCTCAAGCAACAAAGTGATGACATACATAATCAAAGAGATGTTGATAGGTGGAGATGGTTTCAGGTAATATTTCATCGTAGCTTATATATATTAAATTATTCCATATTTAAGTAATAACGATTATGATAATATTATGCAGAATGCAATTGGAGCATTGGATGGAACATTTGTTGACCTTACTGTTCCAGCGAGCGATTGTTCTAGATATAGAAATAGGAAGGGTGCTATAAGTACTAATATGTTGGTAGCAAGTAATGCTAACTTGAAATTTCTATATGCACTACCCGGTTGGGAAGGATTGGCTTCAGATGCAAGAGTACTGCGTGATGCATCACACAAACCTAACGGGTTAAAAGTTTCAAAAGGTATGTTGAATTAATTTTTTTAATTTTAATGTTATTATTTGATCTTTGTATAATTGTGTTCCTTTTGTAGACCAATATTATCTTGTAGATGCTGGCTACATAAACGGTGACGGTTTTCTTGCCCCATATAGAGGGACTCGTTACCATTTAAATGAGTAGAGAGGAAATACTCCCAAGAATTACAAAGAGTTATTCAATCTTCGACACTCTTCAGCAAGAAATGCAATTGAAAGAACTTTTGGTTTGCTAAAGAAAAGATGGGCTATATTCAGGACTGCAAGCTTTTACGATGTGAAGAGTCAAATAAGAATCATCAATGCATGTTGCATTTTGCATAATTTTGTGCGTTGTGAGATGCTTAATGATCCTTTGTTGGTTGAGGTTGATGGAGATTTAGCTGACCAAAGCGATTCAGATGATGAGGAGCAAATAAGAGTTGTTAGAACTACAACTGAATGGACTGCATTTCGGGATAATCTTGCTCAAGAGATGTTCAGAGGAATATTAAGCTAATAGATTATGATAAATTAGTTTTTTCATGTTAAATCATATCATTCTCAATTATACGTACGCATGATATTATATTTGATCTTGTGTATCTTTTTTTAAAATAGTTTGCACATACTAAAAATTTGATATATTCAATATATTTGTACTTTACATTAATAAAATGCAATTATATTATTTCATCAATTATTAATTATAAATGAATCTCTTAAATTTAAATATAAAAATTAAAAAAAAAATTTGCCAAACAATGAATTTGAAATCAATTGACTTATAAATCCTTTCATAAATTCATAATATATCCAAATGCAGAGATTAGAATGAATGGATTTAAAATCTAAATAATTGTAAGTCCATTGATTTTCAAATCCTTTGGATTTGAAATGATTCAATCCAAACACAATCTTATAATTTAATATAAAATATATTTATTTGGGTTAGTGGATAATCCGTCTCATATAAAGAGATTCGTGAGACGGTCTCACCCAAATTTTTGCCAAATATAAAATATTCAGATTATACATTTGGGGGCCCCAACGGCTGTTTACATTGATGGATAAGGGGGTTAACCCTTGTTTTAACCTTAATTACTTTGTTTACATTTTAGGTTAACCCTTTAAAAAAGTTGCCCTGGCCTTTGTCAGTTCGGTTTCAAGGTTTAACAGGTCTCGCTATCACATCTTTTTGGACGGATAATTCATTTAGATGTTTAATTGAAAAATAAAAAAAGGCATAGTTACTATTAAATACAAAATAGTATATTGATAAAATGCATCACACTTGATTTAAGGTTAAATTTAAATCACTTTGAGGTACAAAATTACAATATGGAATTCCTCTACTGCCCCATTTAAACATGAAGCTTCACAAATTAATTTTTTTTTAAAAAATTTTATTATGTGATCAATCCCTTAATTAGTGTGATATTTACCATATCTAAGCTAAGATTTAGGAACAAATTTAAAAACATCTACAAACTCATATGCAATGTTTGTTTACGGTTTTCAAACTTAGGCTTTGGTTTTCAAAATCCACATCCAAATTTTAAAAACCACCCTTATATATACCTCTCCTCAATTAATACATTTTCTCCCTTTATCTTTCTTCTCTCATTTAACTTTTTAAATAAATTAATAAATTGATTTGACATAAAGTTAAAACATACTCTTTTCAAAATCCAAAACAAACATATAATACACTATTCATGATTTTCAAATCCCACATAACCTCAAACCAAACATCACTATAATGATTTCGTTTATTTTAAATCTGCCTAACATAATCGTTAAAAGTGTTTAATGATGCACAACATATAATTTATTATATGCAGATTTTTTTAATATTGGGTTTCATTTTCGAAACTAACTATTAATTGGTGTCGTTTTTACCATTTCTGTATTCCACAAATTCCACACTAGTCTTCTCAAAACTTTGAAGAGAGAGAGAATAGGGAAATTTTTCAAAATACCTTTTTTTTTTTAAACAAACTCTTTTATTACCTTATTTTTAGTATTAAATATTCAAAATGACTAAAATATTTCTGATTCGGTAGTAATTTAAGTTGAAAATTTTATCCAATTCATCAATATGTCCAATCGAGTAAAAGTTATATATAATACAATCATAAATTAAATTATATACAATCAAATTATATATATATATATACGGTTTAATCATTTATTTTAATAGGAATAAAACTAATCAATGTTATTTTTATAAATTTATTTTAATCATTTATCGCAATGTTGTATTTCAGTCAAAAGGAAATATTTTTAAATAAAATGATGCAAAACATAGCTACATCATATGTAGTCACACGCTACAATTCCATTGGCTGTGTTAAAGAATGGGTCCCCACTCCACCACCTTAACCCTTCTGTCTTAGCCATTCCCTTTGAATTCACATGCATTCCTTATTACAGTACACATGGACATGCTACACTACAAAAAAAAAATATTTTTTAGCAATGGAATTTACTAACGGAATTTAATCCGCTGGTAATTAGCAATGGATTAGCAACCAAAATGACATTTTAAAATTAGCAACGGAATACCAACGGATTTATTCTCTATTTTAGCAACGGAATTCAATCCGTTGGTAATTACCAACGGATTAGCAAGTAAATCATTATAAGAATTACCAACAGAATTATTAGCAACGGATTACCAACGGAATTATTTACCAACGAAATTGATTTTTCATTGCTAAAAATTTACCAACCACCACTTTACCAATGGAATTTTACCAACGGATTCCATTGCTAATCCGTTGGTAAATCAATTTAACAATGGAATTAAGGCTTTTAGTAACGGAATATTCCGTTGTTAAAAAACAGTTTTTTTGTAGTGCTACTTCAACAATTCCTTTGTTATTTAAAAAATAAAAATTCAAAAAATTCGCAAGAATTATTTTCAATAAATGAAAGCCAAAATAAATCATGAATGCTGATCTCAGACTCAGCATGTTTCAACGATGGATGTATGTTTTTATATTATAAGCAAATCGATTTTATACTTTACATTGAAATAAAAGCAAAAGCGTTCACTATTAAAATCAATCTGTTTATAGTCTATTTATGTGCTCGATCAAATAATATTTTCAATTACAAATGGAATTGAGTTTAATATTAATATATACTCCCTCTCTATCCCACAATAATAATTACGTATTTTCATTTTAGGCATTCCCCGTCAATAATTACGTTTTTCTTTTTTATAAATGAGATACACACAAAACAATTAATATTTTCCTATTTTAATATAATTATATAGGGCCTAAATCTAATACTAATACAACTACCCACTTTAAAATCGTGCAAAAAACAAACGTATCTATTATTTCGGGACAGAGGGAGTACACTAAGAATGTGGAGTAAAATTTTATCATATAATGCCTTAACATGAGTATGTGGTGTAAAATTGAATAATACTCTCGTCGTCCACTGATAAGGTAGTCATTTTGCTATTTTGATCGTCAACTCTTAAGTATTCATTTTCCATTTTTAGTAAAAGGTCCCCATATATACCAATCACTCACTACTAATACATTTACTCACTTTATATATTATAATAATAATAATACTTCTTAATTCACGTGAAAAAAGAAAATGGATACCTTACGGATGGACGAGGTAGTAACATATAAGTCGTTATAATAGCATGTGTTTTGTTATTTGCACAAACATTACATCGTAAGTTTTTAGTTAAATTGAGTGTAGAAAGTATACTTTTGCACTAAACATGTAAAATTTTGACATAAGATACCCAAAATCGCTCTAATATTGAATAGTGACATACCAGTCATTTATCACATGTCTCGTTATGGGTCGAAAGAAAGAGGATAAAAGGTTCTCCACTCAAGAAATCAATTGGGTCACACAATAGTGTTATATATTCGTCAATATATATTCTCTTATGATGAAGTAAACTTCCAGTTTCAGATGATGAAGTAAACTTCATTCTTACAAAAGAGTCATTCTTTCTTCATCAAAAGTAACATCCTTAATCACAAGGAATTTCTAATTTTTTGGACAACATACATTGTAACCTTTAACTCCAAATGGATAACCAATCATAATATATTTCGGAGCCCTTGGTTCCAAATTATATTGCTTTAAATGTGCATATGCAAAACACTCCATTACTCTTAAGTTGTTGCAGTTAGCTAGTTTACCTCTCCAAATTTCCTCAGGTGTGTTGAACTTAAGTGTTGTGGATAGACTTTGATCGATCAAATAGGTTTTTGTAACAACAATCTATCTCCGGAAGATTTAGGAAATCCTCCACTATTGATCATACACCTCACTATATCCAAAAGAGTTTAGTTCATCCTTTATGATTTTCCATTCTATTAAGGAGTGGATAGAACAGTCCTACGTCTCTTTATTCCTTTATCCTTACAAAACTGATTGAACTTATAGATATTTAAGAGCATTGTCTGTTCTCAAGTATTTCAATGTCTTCCCAATAATATTCACCACTTCAGATAGCCACTCTTTAAATTTTCCTAAGCTACATCCTTAGATTTCGGTATATACACACCTTCCTAGAGAAATCATCTATGAAAGAGATGAAGTACTTACCCCCTTCTTTAGTTGGATTCTAGGCTGGTCCCCATACAGTGAATATAATCAAGGATGAATGAAGAAGTATGTTCACTAATACCAAATTTCAATCTATTGGCTTTTCCCATCACACAATGCTCACATATTTCAATTTTAACATAAGTTTCCACTACAAGAAACTGTTTGATTACCGACGGATTTTTTCGTCGGTAAAATATAAAATATTCGTCGGTAAAATATAAAAAAATCGTCGATAAAGTATTTATCGACGAATTACCGACGAAAATGGATTTGTCGCGATTTTCTGCGTCGGTAATTTTTTAGTGACGGATTTTAATTTCTGTCGGTAATTATCGATGGAATTTAGCATCAGTAAAAATAAATTTTATCAGTAACAGTTCAATGTGAATTCGTCGGAAACGGTCAAATAGTGATGTTTTTACCGACGGAAAAATCTGTCGGTAAATTAAGCTTTTTTTTAATGAATTTTTTATTTTACCAATGAATTAATTCCTATGTAATTCATTTATATATATATATATATATATATATATATATATATATATATATATATATATATATATATATATATATATAATACTATATCTAGAGAATTAATAATAGATAATGTCAAATGAATAATTTACGAAATTTTAAAACCATTAATTCAGTTAATTACTCCGAAACATATTTAACTAACAATAACAAGAATTCCAAATGTTAAATCTCAAACAAATGGTAAAAATGTGTTTTTATATCTCAAACTATCAATTCTCAAAATACTAAAAAATTTATACGCCAAAACATGCCTTCAATTCCAAAATGAAAAAAATACCCCTATAAAAGATATTGTTTTAGCTATAAACTTCATTCCAAATAGCTTACAACCCAAAGTCATGAAGCTAGTGGAGTTGAAATTTCATCCTGCAATCGAAAATAATTTAAAATAAAATATATGTATGTATGTGCGACGGCATTGTAACATAAAAGGTACAAATTCATTACTGTGATTAGTCATATTAATTGTCATTTTACCTTTACCATTTAGACATAAAGCATAACAACTTTAGAAGTTCAACGTTCATCCTTGAAACAGATCCACAAATGATAACTTTGCTTACTAAAAATTTATAACAATAGTCTCCTAAGATTTGTAAAGAAAGAAACCCAAAACAAGTTCAAGACACTTATTAATGTTACCTAAAAGCCAAATCCCAAAGAAGAATATCTACAGGTGAGGTGAGACAGAGAGAAAGATATTAATATAATGAAACTATTCCTATAAATCTGGTCCATGCCTACAAAAGTGACAGAAATGTTCAGTTTGAAATTAAGTAACAAAAACCAGGGTTCATGTAAAAGAATAAGTAATCTCAAAAATAAGATTATTTAAAAACTTAAGTATAACAGATAATGGAAATAAGGAGATGGTACGCACATCATAGTCCTGTTGTCTGATCGTTGAGGATAGATAGTAGGAGCCAAACCAAACTGCATGCACCAAATTAAAATTAAGAGAAGTCTAATAGTTGATGCCTTTTAGATATACCAACATGGACTCATGGAGTAGCACCAGCCACATGGGCGTGGCAAGTATCAGGAAAGTTGAACGCTCTTACTTTATTTCTTGTCCCATAAACTAAGAGTACAGAAAAAATGAGGAATCTAACCAACATTTAAATAAGAGTAAAAAATCTGATCACATGTTTTAATATTCATTCCTCAATATGCACCAAATAATTAGCAAGACAAACAATTTCAAGTTAATTACCAATGTTTGAGTAACCCTCGGAACAATCAAAGCAACACCCAGATTAAAATGTGTTGAGACAGAAGGTAGAAGAGCAGCATAAGGGATAGCTTTAAGAGAGGCAACAGAGTACACGGTGTTGCGAACAAGAAAAGGGGGGGGGGGGGGGGGGGGGGGGGGGGTACATTCTGCAATGTATATAATTCATTTTCTACCAAATTTTCATGATATTCTCACACTTCAAAATGGCTGAATAGTGCATAAATTATGACACATTTACACACAATACACACAAACGAACATAATATAAATACCAAACACTTTGAAAAATTAAATTCATGAGCTGTCCTTTGGAAATTAAATTTATTAGATGTCCTACGAACATGTGTAAAATATTAATTATATATTTTGATTTAGGACTCAAATTATTAAATAAATAAATAAATAAATAAATAAAAGCTACTAAAATTCCTAACAAAACGTATTTTATAAAATTGGAAGGTCAAAAGAAGTACGTCTTCTTCCGACATAAGAAATTCTTCTAAAAATTCCGAACCTAATCTTTTCAAAAAAGCACGTACAATACTTTTGTGTTTTCGAGCCAAAGTCCTAGCGTAAGAAAGTCGAAGTATATACTTTATTCGATACTATTTTGAAATTGTAGGCTTTAATAACTGTACTTACAACACTTCATTTTTTCTTTAATCAAATATTTTTGTTATTTAAATTTGACATGTTTTCACTTTTTACTCATTGAAGTGAAAAAAAAAAGTATATAATAAAGAACTGTCACATGTCCTAACTGTAATTATTACCATAAAAATATCCATTTTTACAAATATTTATCAAATCCCGAAAAATTAATATTTACATATTTTTATATATTTTTTATAAAATTTTTATTCATAAAAAATGTATAATTAACAAAATTTTTCATAAAGTTAAAAATTCAATTTAAATAAAAATATAATGAAATAAAAATATTTATAATTTATAATGCATTATATATATATATATTAAAAAAATTGGTAATAGTAAAAAGTGGAGAGTTAGCCAAATTTTCTTTAAAGAAGAGTTTGTTTGTTGGTATATAAAAGTTGGAGGGCAAATCTGATCTTTTACAAAAGGATGAGGGGGGTTTGAGTGTACCAAAATTTAGGTTAGAATCTTAGATGATCCCAAGTAAAAAGATTAAGGTTATAATTGACCCATTTTTTCCTTTGTAAAATATAACTCCGCGGAACGAAGATAATATTGGGTTTCATTTTCCAAACTAACTATTAATTGTTGTGGTTTTTACCATTTCAGTATTCCACATATTCCACACTTGTATTCTCAAAGCTTTGCAAGAGAGATAATGGGGAAATTTTTCAATATACCTTCTTTGTTTTTTAACAAACTCTTTTATTACCTTATTTTTAATAATAAATATTTAAATATTCAAAATGACTAAAATATTTTTGATTCTATAGGAATTTAATTTGAAATTTTTATCCAATTCATAAATATGTCCAATTGAGTAAAAGTTATACATAATATAATCATAAAATTATATACAATCAAATTATAAATGTATACGTTTAATCATTTATTTTAATAGAAAAAAAACTAATCAAGGTTATTTTTATAAATATATATATATATATATATATATATATATATATATATATATATATATATATATATATAAAAGCAGAAAAGTCTGCTAAAAATGGAAAGGTGATATTTTTCCGCCGAATTACATTACTATAAATAGAAAGTTAATTTTTTTTTTATGTAAAAATAATTTTGCAGATGATTTTTTAAAATTTTTTATTGTTACAATGAATAAATGCTAAATGTTGTATTTATATTCTTTAAAAATGGTGAGACTGTTCAGTTTTACTTTATCTACATGCTTTTTTTTAAAGCCCAGCCCAGGTAATCATTCTGGAAAAAAAGGGAAAAGGTTTTTTATACAAATTTTTGGTGGCGTCTTTGTTTATTCTCCACCTCAAGTTTTAGTAGTTTTATAACCAAAAACATGAATTTGGGTACCCCACAGTCAGATAAAATTATGTGGATGTCGTTCCCTCCGAACCAGAATCTTGGAATCCTCAATCTGTATAATCGAACCAACACTCTGAACAGATTTTTGAAATTTTTTCCAATTTTTCCCTCCTCTCGAAATTCTCCCAAATTTCATTTGAAATTGCCATTATTAACATATAGCAACGAAGACCTTACTGTCGGTGGAGCTGGAGGTCATCGCTTACGAGACCCATACGTGGTGGTTCACAGCTATTTTTTTGAGATATTGTATTTTCTTTCCGTATAATTTTGTATGGACTCACATATTTGGCGAGGTCGGGTTTATTGTGAATTTCCTTTGAGGTTACTGACCATTTTATGTGCCGATTGATTAATGATTATGGTTAAGTAACATGTGTTGGAGTAAAGGTTGTATTTTATAATTGTTTGGTTGAGCTATTAAGTGGATGGCTTCCTGATAGGGTTACAATATACATGAATTCAAGATACCCCTGTAGGTAAGAACCGTTAATCCATGAATTGCAGTGGGTACTATGTATTGTGTGAAGTAGATGATTTTAACACGCATTGTTACTGGTTTAGAAAAATATTTAATGAAAAACCATAGACGATCATGAACCTTGAGTGATGAAAAATAATTATTTCATGATTTGTGTACATGTGACTTCAGAATGTAAAGTTTAGAGTGAAGTATTACCGTGGGTTCGGGTAAAACCGACGTACGTCCACTATTGGTGATCTGTCATTGGTTATGCTTGAGTAATGTGGATACTATTTGATACGACGCTATTAAACAGGAACATATCCATATAGGATTATTAGGTTCTGGTGGCTCAACTTACCTCACGCAGGTTGTACGTGAGGAATGTTAAAACAACCCAATAACTGACTCCAATGATCCCTGTAGGTCATGAATAGTATCAGGCAAATATTATATTAAGACATAGTACCTACTTTTTAGTTGAAATAACATACTTCAAGCTATTTTGCTGCTCCACGGTTCCATCATGCACTCTTACACCAAGGTTGACTTACATGAGTTGAATCTGTAAAATGATTTTATCTGCAGCCCATCCCTCTTGTATGAACAATGTTAACATATGCAAATTGCTATTTTTCTATTTTGGTATGTTGTAGTATTTAAAGTTTAAAAAGTTATATACAATGTGGTATGTATGTATATACACTTGGACTGTGTAAAATTATTTATGTGTGTTGTAATTGATAATGCAAGTGTTGATTAAATTGCAAGTCTTATTTGTGAAAATAAATGTAAATTAGGTGGGTATTCATTGTAATATATCTTAGCAGATCATGGAGAAGTATTTATTTGTTCACTTTGATGATTCCGGACCTGGCAGTGCGAAAGATGGTGCAAAACCTTGGGCACTCAATGTACGGAAGATAGGATTCCCCACTGTATCAAATCTGAAAAGATCCATTGCAGAAGTACTTCCAGCTGAGCGCATTGGTTGTGATTATGATATAATTCGGCGCATATCAATAATATACTGGTCCGAGAGAAGATAATTGATGACAACGATGTTCGCAGTTTGATTCGTGATCGCCAGCTTGAGAGAGTATTGAATTTTTAAAGTGAAATCTTTAGACCTTGTTACCAACAATGTAGATGCATATGTAGCGAGCTATTCATCACTCCGCCAGAACCTCCAAAAGCAACCTACGAATTCCATTATGGAGGAGTTTCCACTAAGAGAAGACGCTGATATAAGCCCTGTTAAGAATATTGAAAGTAAATATTGTATTGATGGTATTGGTGTTAGAGGGGCTAGAGATAACACTGATGATGATGTTCGAACACGAGGTGATGATGAAGCTGACTCATTTGAGGAGGATGCAGAGGAGGCATCCACTTAATTTAGCTCCTCTGAGTACGAGGGTGATGACATAGATACCTTTAATGTCCAGCCACACACCAGCGAAATCGAGAAAGAATGGAGAATCCCATGCATGCCTACTTCATTTAGTGCTGATAACGAACGACTGAGTGTGATAGACGAAAACAGTAATAGACTAGGAAAGGGTACGAAATTTAGAAGCAAAAAGGAACTGAAGTTGGAAGTAGTGAAATATAATTTGAAGTGCAAAGCCGGTATTAGGGTCGCTCGGTCCGACTCTTGTAGGTGGTATGTGAAATGCAGGAGCCATAAGCCTTGCGATTTTTTGGTCTATGCGGTTGGATGGGATGATATGTGGAGGTGCATTTATTTTGCTGTGCACACTTTCGATAAGAATTTGAATAATTTGGGCAAAGAGACTGTCTTCTCCAAGCTACTTGGTACATTGTATGCTGAAAGACAAACGAAAAATGTACTTCGATATCAGCAAGTTCTATCATTCAAGATGTGAAGGCTATATCTGGTCTTCAAATTGATTATAGCCATGCCATTTCTGTGAAGAGATGGGCGATGAATGCAATGTATAGTGATCCGGAGGAATCCTTTAGGATGTTTCAAGCATACATTAGAGTATTGAGAAGGAAAAACCCTGGGAGTCATGTTGCTCTACGCGTCACACCCGAATCTAATGTATTTGAAAATGTCCTTGTCGCACTGGCAGCATCCATAACTGGGTTTAGGAGATATGAAAGACTCGTGATTGTTATAGATGGTGCCCATCTGAAGGGTAGTTAAAAGGGTGTTGCGTTCATTGCAGTGACGCAAGATGCTAATCAACAAATATTCCCTCTAGCAATTGGTATTGGTGCCTTGGAGAATAATGATAGCTAGGCATGGTTTATGATGCACCTGCGTGAGGCATTTGGATGTCCTGAGAATTTATTGATTGCGTCTGATCAACACCGAAGCATAAACCATGCGATCAGGCATGCTTACCCGGGTGTTGCACATGCCTATTATTATTACCATTTGAGGAAGCAGTTCTTGATGTATGGCAAAGGTGTTTTGCATTTATTCAAGAATGCTGCTAGGACATACAGGAGATCAGAATTCGACAGGTGATCGCTTACACCTAATCTATTTTGCAGATAGAACTACAGATGTGATAGGGTTATTTTTTTCGCACCTGTGTATGGCATGTAAGTGTAGTTGTTGGCATGTTATTTTATAATTTGTTATTGAGTTGTTAGCATATGTGATGTCAAGTCATTGTTAAAATTCATTCATTGTATGTTATAATTTTGTGTCATCACTTATGCTCCAACACATGAGCAGAGTTATGAAGATCATTGGTAGCCGTCGTATATATCGAAGCTTGAATAAGAAGTTGAATGAGATAGGAATGGAGAAATGGTCATGTGTGCTTTGCCCTATTCAGAAATATGAATTTGTCACGAATAATGCGACTGAGAGCTGGAACAAGGTTATTGCATGGCCTCAGACATTACTAGTGGTATTTTTCATATAAGCTATTAGGAAAATCATTGAAGGTTGGTTCAACTCTCGTAAATTAGAGGCGGAGTCATTTGAGGGACCCTAATACCGCAGCATTGCTGCTGAACTTGAGCGGGTAGTGGAATATAGCCTGGAATGTGTAGTTGAGTTTATTGGACCCGAAACATACTCAGTGAAGAGCTGCAGAGCTAGCGTCATTGTAGATCTGCATAATGGGCTATGTGATTGTGGTGCATTTCAACAAGAGCTTATCCCTTGCGTCCATGTCGTGACAGCTTTAAGGTTAGAATTAAAAATTTGAATATATTCGTTTGTATTAAATAATAAACTCTAATGATTGTACGCAAATTTATATTAAATGTACCTAAGAATGTAGGTTTCTTATAATGGTGGATGTATGTGGGGGCAGCCCCGGGTTCATGCCCAGGGTTGTCCCCCAAAAGCCCATTATATCATATGTAAATAATTTATAAATAATTTATGTTTTTAAGTTTAGCACACCCCAAAAATATTTTCAGCCCACCCAAATGAAGTTAAAAAATAAATATATAGAATTCTTCTTTATGTTTTTAAGTTTAGCCCAACCCAAAAATATATTAAGCAAAAATATATTAAGCCCATCGAAATGAAGCTAAAAAATAAATATATCTTCTAAAATTATATATAAATATATATATATATTATTTTTTAATTATTTTTTTCAATAAACTTAGCCCACCCCACCGCGATTTTTTGGATCCGCCACTGGTTTCTTACATTATGTATAGCTTTGTAAAGTATGATGTGAATTCGTTTGTTGGGGATTGTTACCTGAACCAAAAAGTAAAGGGAATGTGGGGTGGGATGGTGTTGTCTGTCTCTGATCCATCTGAGTGGCATAGCATGGGAGTGAATGATGATGTAATCTGTAACCCACCCGCTTGTCTCAAGCAACCGGGGAGGCCAAAAAGGTCCAGGATTAAGTCAGCCATCGAGAAGATTTTAAAGAAAAAGAGAGTCCAACGGTGCAGCCGGTGCAAGGACACCGGTCACAACAAGAGCACGTGTGACTCACATCGAGTAATCGACAACAATCTGACCACTTGATTTAGGGGTCGGATGGACCCCGAACAGCGAGGTATCAATCTAATATCGGCTGAGTTTGTTGTATGAATGAAGAGGGTGGACATTGAGGAGTCTGAACAATTTAACAAATTGTTTTACTGTGTTGACTTGATGTGGCGTTATACATTTCATGGTTCTGTAATTTAATTTTTTATGTATTATATGTTGGGGAATTAATCTGCCTCGGTTTATATTGTTGTAATATGCATGGTGAAAAACATGTTACCTTCTGGTGGGTTACTTATTGACTAGATGCTAATAAATAAAAGCACCCAATCAGTGTGAAACACGATAGTCCGTCAGGACCCCAAAGGTGTTCAAACGGTGTAGATTAAGTTTAGTAATCCCTACGTCCATCAATAATAGGGCTTTTTGCATTTTGGATCGTGGATTAAGGAGTATTAATATGTAATGCGTGATGTGATATTATAATACTGGGAGTGTGTGTCACATATTTTAAATGTCTTAGTGGTGCGTGAGGGTGCCATGTGTGTAAAAATAGAAAATGGGAGTGTTAGGGTGTAAAGACCCTCTTTCAAGGGTACGGATGGGGTATTAGTTTTGTTAGTGCAGGTTATATAACGCAACACAAAGGGTTGCATTATTGGCAACATATATTACCAATGCAGTGACCTTTTATTTTTTTTAGTCGATGCAATAAAATAAAGCACACAATCGTTGCGAATATCAATCCCAAAGTGAGGACACACATTGGGTGAATAGAGTTCCCACGTAGATTTCAGTAAAAGACAAATGGTATTCATCTTGGCATAACATTACACTCTTGCGGGTATTAGTTAATGAGTATTGGGAAGAAAAAATGTTGAATCCAAGGGGGTTGAACCTCATTAGCCCGTTAGGACCAAAATATGGTTGTAATGTTGTCTATGCAGTTCATATTTTGATATGTCAACTCAAAATAATAAGACAACACTAAAAGGTGATGCCATTGGCAACATATATTACCCTACTCCTTTGTTTAATTATGAAATAAAATAAAACAAACCAAGAGGGGTGAACCTCAATAGCCTGTATGGATATGGTTCTAATGTTGTCCATGTAGTTCATATTTTGATATGTCAATGAAAATTAATAAGACAACACAAAGGTAACTTCATTGGCTACATCTATTATCATCCGCCCTTCTTTAATTATGCAATTAAATAAAATATTACATCACAAATACCCCCCCCCCCCCCCCCCCCCCCCCCCCCCCCCCCCCCCCCCCCCCCCCCCCCCCCCCCCCCGAGTTATATCAAAAGTCCCAAATAGACTCTATTATTTGAAAACCTTTCAATTACCCCCGTATAATTTACGTTTGATTTAAACTTTGACTGAAATACAATTTCTTCAAATAAAGAGGGATAGAAGACTTAAATATTCATAACTTTTTGGTAGTATAATGATTAATTTGGAAATTAAGAGGTAATAAAATTATTAGTTCATGGCATACATTATTATAAAATCCATTGAAGACAATTTAACGATCAGTAACTATATAAAATTTCATATCTTTAACCGCTATATTTCTTTTGAGAAGTACTTTTTCATCTTATTATATTAAAACAATATATTCATTAGGTGAAACTTTTAAACAATTACTACTAAGTAATGTATTCGAGTAATGTGTTCAAGTAAATTAATTATAAATTAAAAAAATTGAATACTTTAACATAAATCATCGAGTATTGTTTTTGAGTAAGCAATGTAATGTGAGTGAGTAATTTAATTTTTGAGTAATAAGAGTGAGTAATGTAATTTTAGAATAAAGTGAATAATGTGAGTAAGTAATGTAATGTCGAGTAACTTGAGTGAGCGGGTAATGCTACTTCGAGTAATATTATGTCGTGGGTAATGCCATTTCGACTAAAATAATATATTGGAGTACACTTTTCGAGTAATGTAATCATAAATTTGAGTAAAATGTGTTCCCCGAGTAATATGTTTTAGTAAAATAGTTATAGTCGAGTAACGTATTTCGAGTAGTATTTTTTATGATTTATCTTATTTTTTTTTACTTTAATCGAATATTTTACTCGAATAATTTAAGAGAAGATATATCTCGAATAGTACAGTAAAGTTCATTTTGAACAATTCGGGCATAAAAAGAGTTTGTGTTATATTTAGAATAGAATAGGAAATTGTTAATTAAATTAGGGTTCAGTGTTTTTTCACTCTAAAAAAATACATTGGGTGAAATTAAATTATTTGATAGACATTTCAAGTTCTTAAATTCTTATCGATGGATAACACCAATATGTATTATTAAAGGTAATTTGTAGTTTTTAAAAATACAAGTTATATTTGGTAGTTTGGACAAACGATGGTGATTTTGGTAATTTACCCTTAAATAAAAGAAAAAATGTGTGAACTTAGAAATTTCATCAGAACCCCGATATGGTTCTAATTTCTTCCCATGTATTTCATAATTTGATATTTCAAGCAAAAATAATGGGACAACTGTGGTGCAGCCATTGGCATCATATTTTTCGATCTGCCTTCTTCTATTTTGCAGTAAAATAGAAGAACAAAAGAGGGGTGAATCTTGATAGAAATTAATTTCTCATTGCATCATCATTAAAACATCATGCATAAGAACAACACAAGATAAATTATTAGCACAATAGCCCTATCATTATATAATGGTTAAGGAAAATTCATATGCATTTGCATCACTTAATTAACATGCCTAATTATCATCATTTGATAATGTGGACTAATTTTTTGAAACAACTATATAAAAACCAAAAGTTCAAAAGAGTTTTATATAAACAGTTATAACACTCTATACTAAATCACGGACATCAGTCTCCTAGCTACTAGGTGATGATATGTCATCCCAGAATGCTGGAATACGCTGGATTTGATTTAGAATATCTAAGTAAGAATTAATCTAGCAGAACAATATCTCTAGCCTTTCAAATTCTGGTCCCCCTCTATAGTAGTAGTATCGGGATGTGAACTATGCCTATAAAATAAAAAAAAATAAAAAATTTCTATAAATCATTTCGTAAAAAAGGACAAAGAATTTACTGGAAGGATTAAAAATTCATGGAAAAATAAAATATGAACCAGAAACCTGAAGAGCCCGTGACCAAGTATCCTCGGAAGCATGAAGTCGGTTTTCCCAATACATATCTAACATCGATTTGAAAGCCCAGTAGTGCATCTTCAAGTCAGAAAGCTGGTACAAGCAGTCCATGTAGGTAAAGTTTGTGTTGAATATAGCATTCAAAACTAGGGCTGCTCTTTCACATGCTTCGCAGTTGGAAAATGTGACATCGAACTTCCCTTTTTTTTGCAGTGGAGAAGAGTGTTTATTAAACAAGTATCTATTTCTTGCGTCCATTTGGTTCCATTGTAGAACAATGTGAATTAGCTGGGGAATTGTGTTGGAGGGTTTGATGTAAGCATATTTGTTAAATGCGAATGGTAGAGAAATACTTGAATGATGAGCCCTGGTGGTGATTGCAAGAAAATTTTACAAAGACGATGTTTTAGGGTTCTTTCATATAGTATGTACTAATAATTTGAAAAGAGTGAAACCAACAGTCGTGTTTGGGATGGTGGATTGGTTGCAGATGGATGGGAATGGGGTTGATTCTCAATAAATTAATAACTGCATTAAATGACATGAATAGATTACTTCTGCAGTGGTTTATTAATAATAATTCGAAGACATTAAATCATCACAACCGTCACTACTACTGTTTTTAAGTTATTTTAACATGTTTAATAATATATTTCACCTTTTTAAGTTGTCCATAAAATAATTTAATTTCATTTTACAAATTCACGACCCTCTGCTTAATGTATCTATAAATGTAATTTATATCTTTTATTTATAATTACTTAGTCAATTTTATTTTATATTATACCAATTCCGTTATAAGGAGTGAACCTATTGAAACTAAAATCTCCAATCACAAATTTTAATTTATTAAAGGAAATTTTTATTTAGACATTGTATTCTTTGGAAAATATGCAATACCTTTAAATATGTTTAAATAAAAGGTTATTAATAATAAAAACTTAATGTACATAAATATAATATTTAAAAATGTTTGAAGCGACAGGTTAATAATAATAAAAACTCATTGTACATAAATTTTATTATTTAAATATTATGACTGGGATCAAATCAAGTAACAATCTTATGTAGCATAAAGAAATTCTTCCTAATTTTCTTACTCCTATAAGTAAGTTTTGTTTTCATTCACTTTAACCACAGAGAATTGAAATATTAATCTAAACATAGTTGCCGTGAACACCAAACTCCTAAATTATGCAAGTTATCATTCAGATCATCCACTAAATCCTATCTACATTAATTATATAATGTAATTGACAAATTATTATTGAAAACATTAAGTGCATGAATGGGCAGAAGTGTCATTGCCAAGTTAAAATACACAAGTTCAATACCTGGGAGAGCCGCCCTTTAAATTAAGTTTTTTTGTTCTTAGTTTATTTGTTTTTTGTTTTAATTAAAATTCCAAGAGTAATTTATAAATTAGTTTAGTGTAGTGAAAGATATTTTATGATAACATATAAAAACGTCAAGAAAGCTATATTTCTAGTAGTGATTTTTTCTATTAATATGATAGACGATATTCACAATGAAAAAACAACTTTAATAAAGACTTGGTAAATCAATTATAACAATTTTCACTCCATCATAGCAGTTATACGTAATACAAAAATGGAGGCCATGCATGATTATCATATGATAATATTCCCTGCTCATCTAATTGGCGAATAACCCTCGAACAACGATGGAATCCCAAGACACCAACAGTGCTATGATAATGAATTTTTTCATCATTCGAATGAGATGAATATCTTTTTCCAATCGATTAAGTTGCGTAGCCATTCCATCAACCCTTAGTGCTATTGCCTTTAACCAATTGGCTAACTCTAAGTTTTCTAACACCAAATTGTCAATCCTAGTAAGAATAAGAGGAAATTGTGAATGGTCAGCCTCTTCATACTGATATGCCTAAAGAAAGAAATCGCAACCAGTTCCGTTCAGGGAATCAGGACACGTATGAAATGATCGACCAAAGCTCCCTACCTTATGTGAAACATACGTGCGGCACGCTTTTCCACAGTGACAAACAAGGTATTTCTTATTTTTTTGTGCTAATGACTCAGAGGAAGATGACATTTTCGCTCCAGTTCTTCTCTTTTTCTACTCTATTCTCTTCTTTATATCTGTATTATTTGTGTTATGCTCGTAAATAGGGCGATGTTTGACTAATTTATAATGCCAACACAGGTTGGGTACTAGGGTTTTTCATTTTGGCGCCAAAAGTGACCCAATTCCCCGCCAAAAAATTCTTATCTTAGTTGCTTTGGACCCAGCAGGTGGTAAAATCCAATTATTTTTGTACTTAATGTTGTAAAAATAACTTGTTACCTCAATGAATATTTTATTCCTGAAAATTACATAAATTGTTAACTTCTACATAATTTTAAGTGTTACAATTTTATTTCAATTATTATGTCGAATTTTAATGTAATTATAAATTACATTTATCGTATTACCATGATGTTAGTAAACCAAACACAAAATTTTAGTAGAGATAATTAGAAAAAATTATGCACAAATTAAATTGGTTAACATCTAAAACAATAAGAATACCGTATGTGATATGGGAGATAACATAGAAAAAAAGTTCAAAATATAATATTCCATCCGTTTACCTCAAAGGGTCTCATTTCTCTTTTTATACACATGTGACCCACACACACACTCTCGAACACTATACAAAGGTGGATCCGCACAATCACTAATACATATAATCACTACACAGTAATAATAATACTCTTTCATCCACGTTAAAAAAGCGACTGAGACTCTTTAGACTGTATGGAGGCATATGATCTTGGATGACCTGGCAAATAAATGTAAACCCTAAAACCCTAAACCATAAACCCTAAACCCCTAATAAATATATTTAACATCACATTTAAGATCATACAGTAATTCGGTCCTTAAAGATTGTACTGTTAATAAATATATACACTTCTTGTGATCACAAAGAGAATAAAATATTAGAGTTTTTATAAACATGTATATATATCATATGAAATCTAAACCTAACATACTGAAGAAGTAAAATATAAAAACCTAACCCTAAACCCTTTAAACCCTAGAATACTAAACCCTAAACCTAAACAAAAATTAATAAAATATGAAATGTAAAGGGTATTCATTAGTACAAGTTAAAATATTTAATGGATATAACGAAGACATAATTACATTCATTAATTATTATGACCTAAGTTATATGATTAAGTAACATTATGTGATATCAATATTGGAAAAATTATGTAAATAACATGGGTCATAGAGATAACATAGTGTATGTACGGGTTGTTCAAAAGCATTGAAAAATATTGTTGCATTTATTGTTGATCCATCATATCAATTACACAATTGGAACTATACATAAATTCATTATCAACTAGACTGATTTGGATTTGATTTAAAACCAACTACATTAATTAGGGTGTAATCATAACATACCGGTGCTTGTAGTCAAGCATGAGAGATGACATTAATTAAATAATGGATGTCAATTATAATAAGTTTATATTGAAAAATATTTCTTTTATTACTAATCTTGTTATAATTTGATATCCCTACATGTACATCACACTAATATCATAATAAATAGCATATTATTATTCCAACTTACTAGAATCATGTACACATCATATATTGTATGTATTATTGTTCATTTTAATTTGATGGATATTACTAAAATTAATCAGAACTTTATTGACGGACACATTATTGGCAAAATTTTCCATATGTAGTATGTGATGTAGTTATATGTATAAATGTAATTAGGACATTGTTGCCTATATAATTGTATCATACATTTATCTTCAAGATTTTTGCACGCATTTTTTTGTTTCTTTATTCATTTGAATTTTTATCTTTTATTTGTTAGAGTGTTGTTTCGGTTATTTTTTCTTTTGATCCATATTTTTATTAATTTATTTGGTAGGTATTACTTACCTTTTTATTTCATAGTGTGTTTCTCATTATATGTGGTCAAGTCACAAAATGGGAAAATATGTGCCCTAATAAAATATATATTCCCTCTGTTCGACTCTAA
The DNA here is from genome assembly GCA_023678885.1 of Pogostemon cablin. Taxonomy (NCBI): domain Eukaryota; kingdom Viridiplantae; phylum Streptophyta; class Magnoliopsida; order Lamiales; family Lamiaceae; genus Pogostemon; species Pogostemon cablin. Next base: position 16,206,571 of record CM043001.1, on the reverse strand, counting down.
GGTATCCATTTTTTTTTGCACTAGGAGTTAGGAGTATTATTATATGTAAAGTATGTAGTTGTATTCGAGTGAAGTGGTGGCCCACATTGTGTACTTTTTTTACTACATAGGTTAAGTGGATACCTTTGACGAGGATACCTACAAAAGTAAAATGGATACATTAGAAACAGACGGAGGGAGTGTATTTTTACAGCGTACATTTATTAAGTTATTATAATGTTTGGTACATTATAATACTTCATTACACATACGCAGACCCTATGAATGTAATTCTTGTCATACTCATTGTAAAACCTATAACACATCACATATAGCATTATATAAATTTTCATACGTCAGTTAGTTTCATTATAATTAGTGATGCATAAACCACATAAGACCATTAAATCACAATCATCGCCAATAAATTAAGGAATAGTACAATACAATTAGGTCCTCTATTGGCCAGGAAATAATGGGTGAATGCCATAATCAATTTCTACATCCGTCACAAACCCCAAACATATACCACAACTACTTCTTCTTCTAAGAATTATAATTTATGCATTCTCTAATGCATAAAACACCATTCGCCCACACACGGACTAATTTATATTGACAATCACTCCTCCATTCTATTATACAACTCTAGAAAACAAACCTAAATTTATTACCTGTACAAATGTAGCGACAACCATTCCAACGAAGGGTTTGTTCTCCAATGAGAAAAAGGATTGGACCACAAACAAGAGAGTTTCACCCTGCTACACTCTTCGTCCTCCCCTTTTTCAGGTTCACCATTACAGACTGTATTCGTCACCTTGAGTCAATTAAATATTTTGAATTCCAATTTAATCTAATTTTAGGGGTTTGTAATGTACAGGTGATTGTACTCCTTTGTCATCAATGTTTTTTATCTCTGCCTCTTTGAACCCTCAGGTGACTGTGTTATACCTTTGCCATCAGAGCTCGAATAAGCCTCATTTGGAAACACAGGTGAATGTGGAACACCTTTGCCATCAACATTTGTAGCTTCCTCTTTCGGGACTCCATTTCCAAATGCCTATGGGGTTTCATTCAGTGTCGCATCATCCACTTCGGTTTTTTCGTGTATAGTACCAAAGTGCAGCATCAGTACTCTAATATTACGGCTATCTTCCTCTTGATTTCTCTTCATTTCTGCATTTTCAGTTAGCATATGCCTTTTCATTTCGGCTGTCTCCCTCATCAAACGCCTCAACAGTTGACCTTTTTCTCTGTTTGATGGTCCTTCATCGCCGTCACGCCCATCGATTTCATCCTCGCTGTTACTATCTCCAATATCTTCAACTTGTGTGGTCTTGCTTGCATTAACAAATTCATCATCCTCTTCCTTCTCTTTTGCCATAACTACCTCCCACTGCACCGCACTCCTATAGCAATCTGCACCCTCTTCCTCATCAATTGGCTCCAACCGCCTCTTAATAACTACCTACAAATGCACACAACACAATATTTTAATTCCTTAAACGTAAGTTGTTGCTCTTCTCAGTGGCAAGAATTTCAAGTAATTCTAAATACTTACGTGATCCGCATTCATATCATCTCCGTGTAGATCCATGAAGATTGTCTTTTTCAGCTCGGACGAACGTGGAGTTGATGAGGAAGACCATCTTATGATTCTAGGGCTGAGATCATTAAGTTTATCAGCATATTTAGGGGAAAGAGTTGGTATTACTTCGAATGCCCAAACCTGCAACGCATATGTGAAGCCATTTGCATCTACAGACTTCCTATGAATAACTTGCTTTTTTCTCCAGCCAGCCACAAAAAATCCATGTCCACCTTCTTTGAGCTGTGGCCTTTGCACAACAGCATTTCAAAGACCACCCACAACAAGGAAAGCTTCACATTGTCCTTGCTTTCGCCGGTATTCATAATGCTTTTCTTGAATACAGACTCTATCATTTCAACAGTCACTACCTTGGCATCAAAGTGCTTTTTTTTAATTATATCGCTCTCTACCTTTTTAGGTTTAGAACCAAACTTTAACCTGGTCACAAGAGCAAACTCACACGGCCCAAAAACCGCTTCTTGCCTATTCAAATGGAATACTACCCTGTCTGTGCCTAGGGATTTGTCCTGTGAGTACAACAATTGCAAGTAAACCTATCCCTGAAAATTCATTTTGGGTATTCTCAGAAAATGACCAAAGCAGCTCTCTTCAAATTGCTTCAACTGATCACTCTTCAGTCCATTCTTAATCTTGTCTAAAATTGATATGTCACACCAATCTGCAACCCTGGCCGAGTGCCTATCTACATGCCTAACTAGAGCCATTAAAGCAAAACCTACAACATATCACATATAGCATTATATAAACTTTTCATACGTTAGTTAGTTACATTATAATTAGTGATGCATAAACCACATAAGACCATTAAATCACAATCATCCCCAATAAATTAACGAAGAGTACAATACAACTAGGTCCTCTATTGGCCAGGAAATAATGGGCGAATGCCGTAATCAATTTTCACATCTGTCACAAACCCCAAACATATACCACAACTACTTCTTCTTTTAAGAATTATAATTTATTCATTCTCTAATGCATAAAACACCATCCGCCCACACACGGACTAATTTACATTGACAATCACTCCTCTATTCTATTACACAACTTTGGAAAAAAAACACCAAATTTATTACATGTACAAATGTAGTGACAACCCTTCCAATGAAGCCTTTGTTCTCCAATGAGAAAAGGGGTTGGACCTTAAACAAGAGAGTTTCACATTCTACACTCTTCGTCCTCCCCTTCTTCGGGTTCACCATTACAACTGTATTCGTCACCTCGAGTCAATTAAATATTTTGAATTCCAATTTAATCTAATTTTAAAGGTTTTATTTTCCCCCAAAATGCATCCCAAATCACCAAATTAATTGGAATTCAAATCCGAACCATTCTGGGTTCACTACCCTGCAAATCGAGTTACAGGCGATTCAATGAAGGGGACGGTTTGATAAGTTGTAAGAACCAGCCGGTCTGCTCCATGGTTTACAAGGTCTTTTCACATATTTAAAGGCTAAATTACTAAGGAAATGTGTGGGTATTCTAAAATTCAAAGATACCCCTACCCAGTTACATAAAATTCTTATTTTTCTCCAAAAAAATAAAAGTGGGAATATTAATGTTGTGGACGCAAGACTTTTACGGGACGCGAGAAAGTCTTAACATTAATAAATACTATAAAAGTATAATCTTACTCTGCAGCATAATTTGAATTGAGGTAATTTGAATTTTAAATTTTTTTGGAAAATAAATCTCCAAGGCAGGTAAGTTTTTTTCTATTTTCAAAATCGACAATACAAAAGCTGGAAATTAACGAGAGGCGTGAGTAGGGGAGGGCGGTATGGCATACCGAAGATTTTTTATCATACCAAATACCGTACTGAATTTTTTTATATAAAAAATCATAGCGTTACCTTACCTAAAATTTCGGTATACCATAGTTCGGTATACCGATATTTCAGTATAGAAAAATAGTATATCTTCTGCTTATCAATATTTCGATATACCGTATCATACATAAAATATCGGTATATATCGACCTATTAGATAGTTTGTTATGCCGTTATGCACCTAAAATTCAATAAATCTAATTAAAAACTGTACTAGAAAGGTGAAAGATAGTTATAAAACAAATTTTAATAGATAACAAATTCATAATAAGAAAAATATACGACAATTCACAAATGACCAAATTAAATAAGAGTGAGTCTCATGTAAACCGAGTTTACGTGTAAACCATATTTTTTAAAATTACTCTTTAATATATAAAAAATTACTCTTTGAAAAGTAATGGAGTAATTTTTAGGCAAAGACTTGTGTGAGATCGTCTCACGTAAGGGCTTATGTGAGATGGCCAGAAAGTGACAACTTTTATACAAAAAAGTAATAATAAATTAATAAAAAGTGATGATGCTATTTCATGAACAATTTTTAGTATAAATAAAAAGTGATAATATTTTATAGCGAAAGTGATAACGTTTTATGGCGAAAGTTATAACTATTTTAAAAAGTAAAAAATTATCTCACATGAGATGGTCTACCGCAAGACCTGCCTAACTTTTTATACAGAAGACTAATAATTCATGTCTCTAAAGAATAATTTTTCATGTGCTAAAAAATAATCGATAAATCAGAATTTACAAGAATTTGAAGAGTAATTTTTTAATTTAGGAGTAACCATTTATGTGCTAAAGAGTAATATTTTTTATGTACTAAAGAGTAACAGGGTTTATATAATTAATGTATATAAACCCGATTTACATAAGTGTTTATCATTATATAAATAGTAACCAAGAGATCTACACAAGAACCATAAGGAACTTATATTAAAATCAACACTTTTAAAGTTTCATATTATAGGATAGAACTACATAATTAAAAAAGAAGTACAAGATATCATGAAATCCAATCAACTTTGTCACTCATTTATAAATATAAAATTTACAGTATGATTTTAGATTTAATCTTTTAATTAAATAAATATTGTATATATATATAATTTAATTAAAAAATATAATATATAAATAATATTTATAATTACATATATCATGTAATATGGTATACCATTTCATATTACAAAAAAATTGAATATTTTACGGTATTTCGGTATATACCGAAATATCACGGTAGTTGATAAGTCATATTTTAGCACGATGATCTGGTTGAAATTCATATTTATTTGATGGACTTATGTGCTAATTGGGTGCTAAATTGAATTATCTTGTCTTTTGAAAATTAGAGCTTTAATGTTATAAATTAATATGGAAACAGGCTATTTTGTGGAAGAAATTCGTTGCTGCAAGATAAGCTGACACTGAACCCTTCAGTGTCAGTGAAAACGAACGAAAATTCAGAATAAATAAGGAATGTGGCAGCTGGAAATATTCTCACACGTTTTCTCATGAACCAAAATCATCCCAAATCAGGCCCATATCTTGTGGAAGGCACGGTAAAAAAAGAAGAGATCCTGGAGATATTTTTGGAAGAGAGAAATAAAGAAAAAGATCAAACAGGATTACTTAGGGATCAAGACACAGATATATATGGGAGATATTTATTTATTTATTGGGAGAGATATACACGATCAGACACGTGAATCCCAACAGATCAGAATGTGAAATTGTTGGGCAGATTGACGTAAAGAAGCAGCAGCGGACTCTCCTTCCCCAAGGCAGAATTAGCATGAAGTTCAAGATCATCGGACATCATTGGTTTTTATATTTTAATTTTGTTTTAGCTTTGAACATGCGGGGCTAATCCCCTTTTCTAGTTTAGGATTTCGTGAACCTCTCGTTGAACCGTAGATTAATAATTAAGGATTTTTTATTGAATCTTTTGTGCAAGTTTATTCTATTATATGCTTTGATGTTCTTTATAGCAGTTTAATAATTATTTTAGCCTGATCAACTTGCGTAATTATTTTATTGCTTACTGTTATTTCATGATCTACAATCCGTAATTGTTGTAGGAATTGAATTAAGTCGCAAATAGAGATTACTCCCTCTAGGTGTAATAGGATCTAGGTTGTATGATTCCTAGCAGGATTTCATAGCCTAGTAATTCTATGTTTAGAGTTTTAATGCGTCTACGAGTTCGAATCCATAGGGTCACTCATAGATAGTTCAATTTAGTGGACGTACCCTAGTATATAAATCTAAGAACATTTGGGTTGATTGATCGTATCGTCAATCTAGGGATTAGAGTTTGTACACTAGGCAAGATGTTTAATTCCTATAGTTAATTAATTTAGTAAACGGGAGGGGATCGTCATTCTAAACTAGGTTTTTCTCAGTTGGTTAATTTAATAATTAATTTTCGTCTACTGGGTTATTAAAAAATTGAGTTGATTTAATATTTGTGTTATTTGCATATTGTCACCAAATCAAAACCCCCCTTATTTATTTTTATCATTTTCAACACTTAAATTTAATTAAAAATTCATTATACTCTCTTGGGTTCGACCCGTACTCATTGCTATACTAAGTATTAGTGCGAGTCGGATATATATTTTATTTTGGTAGGCCGACGACAGCTTATCAAATTTGGCGCCGTTTTCTCGGGGAGTAAAATTGAATTTTGTTAAATTTCTGTGTTTCTGATATTTTTTTGCATTTTTACAGGTTCTGAAATTTTTGAATTTTTCAGTAACACTGACACTGAACCCTTCAGTGTCAGTTATCCCCTATTTTCAAAAATTTTTCTGTGAATGATTTCTCGATCTTCTGGTAAAAAATAGCTTGAATACATTCTAGAAATTGAAAGAACTGCCCGGAGGTTGAGAAAGGAGTCCCGGAAGAAGAAGGAAACAAGTTCGTCCACTGACGAAACCATTGAAGACCTTACCGAACTCGAACTTGCAGCTGATCCACTTCAACTTAGAGAGGAGAATTCTGAATTTTCTGATTTAGAGGAGGAAGATACTGTAGGATCTGAGTCGGAAGAGGAAAACATGGCTGAAAATACTGAAAAAACTTTGAATGAATTGGAAAATCCGGATGTAGTCCATCAGCCACTATGCATTAACTTTCCTGCGATTACTGATAATACTGTATTTGAATTGAAATCGGGATTGATTCATTTACTTCCTGCTTTTCATGGTCTTTCAGGTTAAAATCCTCATAAGTTCTTGAAGGAGTTCTCGGTTGTATGCATGAGCATGAAACAAAATAGAGTGACGGAGGAACAAATCAAGCTTAGGGCATTCCTCTTTGCAGTGAAGGACATGGTGAAGGATTGGTTATATTATCTCCCTCCCGGATCGATAAATACATGGGTCGAAATGGAGAAACTTTTTCTTCAAACTTACTTTCCGGCCACTAGAGTTGTTGTCTTACACAAGGAGATATCTAGAGCTCGTCAGATGTAAAGGGAGAGTTTTCATTAGTATTGGAAGAGGTTTAAACGCCTCACATCAGCATGCCCCCAACATCAAATTAGTGACCAGTTGCTATTGCAGTACTTCTATGAAGGGTTGTCAATCATGGATCGAAACATGCTTGATGCAGCTAGCGGAGGAGCTTTTATGATAAAAACACCTACGGTTGCTAGAGACTTGATTGCTAGCATGGTTGCCAACACTCAACAGTTTGGCACACGTGATCCGTCGGTTAGAGAAGTAAAGGAGATCCATAATTCCAAATTGGAGGAAACTTTGGACAAGTTGACAGTTGCTGTGGAGAATCTTGCTAAAGAAAAAGGGGTAAACCCTCCATCTTGTCAATATTGTTTAACAAATGATCATTCTACTCTTGATTGTAGTGATACACCCAGCGAGGAGCAAGTAAACGCCATAGGGCGACCTTATGATCCCTTCTCTCAAACCTATAATCAGGGTTGGAGAGATCATCCTAATCTCAGGTATGGTAGTGGACAAGGAGGAAATAAGGGGCAACAGCAGTTTCAAGAGCAGAGAGTGGTGAATAGGCAACAAGATTACCCTCAAGATGGTGGAAATCGCCAACAACGTGGTTCAAGCTCCGAAGTTTCATTTGAGGAAATGGTGAAAGAAATGGCTGCCAACAATCTCAAATTTCAAGAGATGACATATTCATCCATCCAGGACTTGAAAATGACAACCCAATCGTCAATTCGAAACCTGAAAAATCAAGTAACCCAATTTGGCTACAATTGTGGGCCAGATGCAAGCTCAAAACAGTGAAAAGTTGCCTTGACAAACGGAGGTTAATCCTAAGAATGTGAGCGTCATTACACTGCGAAGTGGAAAACAGTTGGAGGAGGTTGTACTGCCCAAAAAGCCTGACCAAGACATGGAAAAAGATGATGTAAAACTTGCTGGAATAGTGGAGGATCAGACCGATCAGTTCGGGGTGGAAAAATCTGATGTGCAAAAACGTAACACTGACACTGAACCCTTCAGTATCAGAAGGTCCAAAAAAATCAGGTTAAAATTTCTGACCCTATTCCTTTTAATATTAACCATTTGCCTTTTCCAAGCAGAATAAGGAAGTCGGACACCACTGAAAAGGATAAACAAATACTTGAGGTGTTTCAGAAAGTAGAGATCAATTTACGTTTCATTGAGGTGATTAAGCAGATTCCGAGATACGCCAAGTTCTTGAAGGAGTTGTGCACCAACAAAAAGAAGTTGAAAGGAGATGAAAAGTGGTGATAGGAGAAAATATTCCAGCTGTCTTCCAGCAAACGTTACCTCAGAAGTGCAAGGATCCTGGCATGTTTGTGGTTCCTTGTAAGATTGGGAATTTTAAAGTGAAGAGAGCCATGTTGGACCTTGGAGCATCCATCAATGTGATGCCTCGATCGGTGTTTGAAAAGCTGGGTGTGGGAGAGTTGAAAAAGACTGGAGTTGTCATCCAACTTGCTGACCGAAGCCAGGCATACCCAGATGGAGTCGTTGAGGATGTTCTTGTTCAGGTAGACAAACTTGTATTCCATGCTGATTTTTATGTGTTAGAAATGAATGACCACCCATCGAATTCCACTCCGATTTTGTTGGGGAAACCGTTCCTCAACACTTTATGCACTAAGATAGATGTGAGTGAAGGTACTCTCACGATAGAATTTGATGGGCAAATCAATAAATTCAACATATATGATGCTATGAAATACCCTGATGATGCTAACTTGCTTTCTATTGTGAGTATTATTGAGCCTATTGTCCAGGAACACTTCGAACCCACTAGTAGGGATGCATTAGATACAGTCATTGAACATGAAATCATGAAGGATGATGCTGAAAAATGGGATAATGAGGAGTTGAATCACTATGTCAATGATTTGCATAGTTATTCTCAGAGACCGAGCACATTAGATGTAGCTTCTGTTAAATTGCCTGAAATTTTTTCAAAAATTCTTCCATCTATAGCGCATGCGTCGAAGCTGGAATCAAAGGCTCTTTCTAAACAATTGAAGTCCTCATTCTTGGGGCCAAATCATGAACTCAAGGAATATCATAAGGGGTTTCGCACTGTTGAGATCGATCAGATGGAATTGAAAGAAGTTCTACATACTTGAAAGATGCATCTCACCTAAGTCGAGCCAACGACAATAAAAAAGGTGCTGATTGGGAGGCAACCCAATTTTTTTATTTTATTTTTATTTTCAATAAATTGTCTGATTGTTCACTCTTAATTTTCTATTGTGATTAGCAGCAGTGATACAAACTACAAGGGTTGATCGTGGTCAAAGCTCTACCCAAAACTGAATCAGGTGCACTCTACCCAATTACATGTTTAGTCTTTCTTATACTGTATTTTGCTTGGGGACAAGCAAACTTTTAGGTGTGGGGAGGGACTTTATGTGATAATTGGTTTAGAAAATTTGCTGAATTTCTTGTCATATGCTTTATTCTTGTTGTCCTCTTAATTTTATATTGATGTGGAGTTGAATAATTGAGGAATAAGATCTTTTGAGGTGATGAGGGTGACACATGATTGAGGGGGTGGCAGTGATGTTAAGGAGCTGTTGAAAGTGATATTCTTTGCAAAATTTTTGTGATTGTAGTGGCTCATTTTTTGTTTCGAATTTCATGGCAATTTTACCCAATTTTTGGTGAGCTTTTGAGCCTTAACGAGCTAACATCTATGAGCTCCATTGAAATTTCTTTCTTGAGTGCATTAAAATTGAATTGCTCATTCTAAAACTTGCTCTTTTGAATGCATTTCAAGATAATGTGATTGGTTGTGTGTGATAAAATGATAAGGGCACTTAGGTTTAGCCCTTTTGGCTTATATTGTTCTACCCGAATATGAAAATTTTAGGGAAGTCACGTTGAGCCTAAACCTTTTCTTTGAATTATGAGCACATAAATGAACCTTGAATTCTCATTTCTTTCTTTAACTCTTCCGTTTGAACCCTTCACTACTTTGCAATGTGTGATCTTGTGGAATTATTTTATGGTTGAATTGACGATGAAGGGGGAAGTTGAAAAAAATTGGAGAAGCGAGAAAAAGAAAAAAAATGGAAGAAAGGAAGTTTGAAAAGAAAAAGAGAAAATTCTTGAAAAAAAAGGGAAAAATGAGTTGCTGAAATTGTTTGTTGTTGAGTTGCTGAAATTATCTAGCAAACAGTGATATTTTCAAATGTTATACCTGCTGTTCTAAATCTTGAAAAGGAGCCAGTGTGGGGAGATTATAAGTGCAAGAATGTTGTTGTGAAAAGGAAAATTTGGGGATGATGGAAGTTTTGATTTGATCACATGTTGTAAAGTGGTGCATTTAGCTATCTTTATCTCTCTTTTTACCTCACCTTGTCCTAAGGCCCCATTACAACCCATTCAAAGACCATTTGATTGTTGCATATGATCCATTTTAAATTGGTGGAGATTTGATTTGAGAGCAAGCCTATGGTAATGACTTTTCTTTTCAATTTTTGAGTGATCTTGCTACCTAATCATACATTTGAGTGTTTGGTTTTTGAGTGAATCTTTGTGAGGCCATGGAATTTTGAAAGATTTGATGCCATGAAAGTTGCAAACTTTGAGTGAAGAGTCGTTTTTCATTTTAGTTCCGAATGCTCATTGATTACTTTTCTCTTGTTGTGTTGTGACTTTCATTTGCCTTTTAAGATGGAGTTTCTTGGTTTTCTATTCCTTGTCATCTTTGATTTCCGTTTGCTTGAGGACAAGCAAAGTTTAGGGGTGGGGAGATTTGATAAGTCATATTTTAGCACGATAATCTGGTTGAAATTCATGTTTATTTGATGGACTTATGTGCTAATTGGGTGTTAAATTGACTTATCTTGTCTTTTGAAAATTAGAACTTTAATGTTATAAATTAATGTGGAAACAGGCTGATTTGTGGAAGAAATTCGTTCCTGCCAGATAAGCTGACACTGAACCCTTCAATGTCAGTGGAAACGAACGAAAATTCAGAATAAAAAGGAAAGTGGCAGCTGAATATATTCTCACACATTTTCTCACGTTCCAGAATCATCCCAAATCAGTCCCATATCTTGTGGAAGGCACGGTAAAAAAATAAGAGATCTTGGAGATATTTTTAGAAGAGAGAAATAAGGAAAGAGATCAAACAGGATTACTTAGGGATCAAGACACAGATATATATGGGATATATTTATTTATTTTTGGGGAGAGATATACACGATCAGACACGTGAATCCCAACAGATCAAAACGTGATATTGTTTGGCAGATTGACGTAAAGAAGCAGCAGCAGTCTCTCCTTCCCCAAGGCAGAATTGGTGTGAAGTTCAAGATCATCGGACATCATCGATTTTTATATTTTAATTTTGTTTTAGCTTTGAACATGCGGGGCTAATCCCCTTTTCTAGTTTAGGATTTCGTGAACCTCCCGCTGAACCGTAGATTAATTATTAAGGGTTTTTCATTGAATCTTTTGTGCAAGTTTATTCTATTACATGCTTTGATGTTCTTTATAGCAGTTTAATAATTATTTTAGCCTGATCAACTAGCGTAATTATTTTATTGCTTACTATTATTTCATGATCTACAATCCGTAATTGTTGTAGGAATTAGATTAAATAGCAAATAGAGATTATTCTCTCTAGGTGTAATAGGATCTAGGTTGTATGATTCCTAGGCGGATTTCTTAGCCTAGTAATTCTATGTTTAGAGTTTTAATGCGTTTACGAGTTCGAATCCATAGGGTCACTCGTAGATAGTTCAATTTAGTGGTCGTACCCTAGTTGATAAACCTAAGAACATTCGGGTTGATTGTCGTATCGTCAATCTATGGATTTGAGTTTGCACACTAGGCTAGATGTTTAATTCCTGTAGTTAATTAATTTAGTAAACGGGAGGGGATCATCATTCTAAACTAGATTTTTCTCACTTAGTTAATTTAATAATTAATTTTCGTCTACTGGGTTATTAAAAAATTGAGTTGATTTAATATTTGTGTTATTTTCATATTGTCACCAAATCAAAACCCCCCTTATTTATTTTTATCGTTTTCAACACTTAAATTTAATTAAAAATTCATTATACTCTCTTGGGTTCGACCCGTACTCGTCACTATACTAAGTATTAGTGTGAGTCGGATATTTTTTTTTTATTTTTGATAGGCCGGCGATAGCTTATCAGTAGTATATACTTTTATGGTGCCAAAATTTTTAATATGGTATCATACCTTACCAAAAATTTCGGTAAAAGCACCTTCTATGTCTTACTTATCTTTTATATTTTATTTACCAATTCAAACAACTTTATTTATTTTTTTACATTTTATATTCATTATTATTAACAGTTTTATTTACTTTTCTTTTAAAATTACCGATTTATCTCTATTTTGTCTAACATTATATATTTTTAAAAAAATACTTCTTAATTTTAGTGCTCGTTCAAACGGGTAATAATACCTGGAATGGAAGAAGTATTTTAAAATTTTGTTTAAACTGCCAAAATGGATTTAGCCCGTTAGGCCACCCTACCCCATAATTGAAGATTTAGTTTCTTGTGAATCGAGGCATACCTAAAATTTAGGTAAAATCGATATTTTCCAATACGACCCGAGCCTTAGGCGTGAGTGAGGGTTGAATATCTCAACATAACACATTTATGTGACTATAGCAGGCCGCAGAATCCTCTATCCGGGTTCCAAGACCTAGCCTCCGCCGTCGTGGCTGCTAACTTCTCCGGCGGTACCACCCCGACCACCATCTTCGCCCCCACCGAGTCCTCCCTCCTCACACGCCCATCCTGCCTCGTCCCCCTCCTCCTCCTCCTCCTCCTCCAGGAACGCAGGCCCCATCCTCTACCCCTTCAACTTCCTGCGCAGGTTAGCATTCGAAAATCGAGACCCTTGCCGCCAACCACTGCCTCACCGTCATGGAAACCTCCTTTGCCGCTGCCGCCGAAAAAGTCTTTATCAACGGCGTCACAAATAGTAAGTCCGATTGCTCTCTGTGTGTAAATGTGTGACATAATTTCCTTTTATTCCTTCCTTTAGTTTTTTTTTTTGATGGATTATTGTTCAATTTCTGCCATATTAGTTTTTTTTCCTGAAGTTAGTGTTTCAAATGAAGGTGTTTCTTGCTAATGTACTTTGTGAAGCAGTATATCTGAAGTTTCAAAGAAAATGGGCTAGCTAGCATTCGGATGTATTCTAATGAAGGATTTCTTGGTCGCACTCGCTAAATGCCTCATGTGTGATACAACTGCTTATGAGAACTACCATAGTAATTATGTGCCGGAAAGGGCATCCTCTGAAATGTGAGCCAAAGGAGGCATTGAAGGTGAATGTTCTGTTTGAGCATATTTAGAAGATGTTGTCGGAAGGGACGACTGTCATTGCTGAGACGGAACTACACTGCCTTGGAGACGAGTCATTGCTTGCATTGGAGACGTCAGCTTCCAGGTTTATAACAATTAGTCTGTATTTTAGACAATGAAATACTGTTTATGAGACATTTAAGTCAATAGAGATAGTGCACACCTTGGGTGGAACTGCAAAGCTGGCTTTTGATATGCTTCTTCACCGGATCTTCGAAATCGGAAAATCTTATTTATTTCTTCTTCTCTTTCCCTCTTAATTAATTGCTGTGTTTTTTTTTTCTTTTATTTTCTGAGCCATATTTTGATGAATTTTGAAATACATAGGAGGTTGATTGAGGCCATTGATGATTACACCGTTTGATTGAGGATGAATTTTCTAAACCTTATTTCTGAGACTTAATCCAGGACTGCAAAAGGTCTTCGTGTTGGATCATTATGGGTAAATACTTATCTGTTGATTACTGCAGCATCTGAATCTTTTTTTTTTTTTTTAACGCTGGCATGCTTCATGGATTTTTTGTGAAAATTTTACATGAGTACCATAACTTTATCAGGAAGAGAAGCTCATCCAAATAATGGCTCTGTTACAACCAGCCTGCTATGTAGTCCTAGGAACACCAACCAAGCCGCCGTGTTTCAGTAAGCTCCCACCCCTCTCTCTCTCTCTCTCCCTCTCTCCCTCTCCCCTCTTACTCTACCTTTGATCTTTTTGATACAACACTTGGTGAACTAAATAGGTGGTTTGAATTCCACGTATAGATGCGGTTTGTGTGCCATATGTGCTTATAGATAATAATTAAGTGGTGGATTGAACATGTAGATGAGATTTGGGTTTATTATACTTGAATTGGCAGCAGCCGTATCTTCTGATTTAGTGTACAAAGTCTATCTTTCTTCTTCTCCTTCTATATTGAAATTGATTTCCAATAAATTGAATATCCATGCAAGTGTTTCCTTGAAGATATTTGGTTTGATTATATGATGGTCTAAGATAGAAGTATCTGAGTATGTCTGATTGCCATCCAGTGCTAAAAAATTCACTCTAAATTAAGTACTTTTTTTATATTTACTGTAAAAGTGATACTATGTGTCAGTTTCTATATGTTTCCTTGGAAAGTGATGGTACCATTGGATTAGGATTTGTACTTTGGCACTTTGGTGGTATATGTGATGCTGTGTGAGTGAGTTTTGTTCATTGATGTTAAACTATTGCTTCCATTTGTTAAACTATATATCAAGGTACAGGTGAGTTTACTTAAAATTTTTACAATGCATGCATTCCCTCTAACATTTAGGGTTTGATTTGTGTCATAATTGCTAAGAACAATAGCAGCTTATGTTTTAAATTTTGTTTTACAATCTACTTAAAATTTTATTTTCAACAGCATTACAAGTTCTCTGGGTAATGGTTTATCACGGTTTTGATTTTATGATTATCAGTGTTTGTGAGCATCTGAATGATTACAACTCTTTGTAGCAATTGCATATTTTTTTCTGGCAGAAATGTGGATATTAAACCATTTAGATGCGATCTGCGGTATTGATATGTTAAGCTTTTAGAATATTGTTTAAAAAATAGATTCCAGCTATTCCATTGTTGTATTGCTTAATCTATTACAAGTATTTTTCTACTTCATTTTCGGTATCATGATTAATTTTTTTTATTACTGTAGGCCAAAAGAACCAAGAAGGTTGGTATTGTTTGGAAATATGGAAACCCTAAATTTGACTCCGTGAAAGAGCATTTAATAGTACTTTGTAGGCTGAGAAATCTGGAGTGAGTTGGGTGGAATAGCCACAACTCTAATATCTCTTCAACTAAGGTAAATTTGTTTTTCCATTCATCGTTACTGCCACAAGAATAAGAGTGAAGGACATGTAACAAATGAAGCAGAAGTTCAAGAATCTTATAGGGGTGGATAAAATTACCAAATTTCGGTATACCGTAGTTATCGTATCGAAAAATACCGAAAATATCGAAAAAATAGGTATACCGAAAATTCGGTACTATATGGTGCCGTATCGAAATGTTCGATACGGTATCGGTATATAAATTTTTAAAAATCGGTATTTCGGTATATACTGGAATACCAAAAATATATCGGTATTTCAGTATTTTTTTTAGGTATTTCGGTATATATCGTACGCAAATATCAAAATAATATTATTTTTATATTTAATATAAATTATTTGATTAAATTATTTTCAAATATTATATAATTATTTGGGTATGAATCGGTATTTTAACGGTATGAATCGGTAATTTTCGATAAAATAGGATGTTTCGATATTTCGGTATAAACGGTATTGATCTATAGTATACCAAAATTTTGGTATATTGATTTCCAGTATACTGAAACTTTTGGTACGATATCGATATGATTTTTTTAATACTAATAATTTCGGTACGATATATGGTATGAGTCGGTATTTTCGGTACGGTACGATATGCCAGCCCTTGAGAATGTGTGGAATGGACATTAAAAAACTTATAGCATATGTTTTAAACATATAACAATTAACAAGATGCTTGCTTTGTTTTTTAGGGGATGTTTTCTATTAAGAGATCAAATAGTCATGGATTACTTTGTGAAGATGTCATTTCTCTCATTCATTTCTCTCTTGTATTTATATTTCTTAAAAAGGAATATTTTATGCTATTTCATTTTAAATAGAATGAGTCCCAGACCCTACCAAGCAATATGCTAATATCATTTTAACTCTTTTCTGTTAATCAATCCATACCATTTTAAATTATTAGTTTAAACTTTAAAGCAAATAATTAGAAGGTATTCCGAAAAAAAAAAAAAGAATTAGAATCTTTCACAAATATAGTATAAAACTTGTCAACAAAAAATACACTCTGAAAATCATTTTTCTTAAATTATCATTATTTATTAAAATACCGTGATAATATCACACAATTATTTTTAAATATTTAGTCTTCACATATTATGAATCTTAAAAAATACTTTTTTCTTTAATTTTTTTTTTAATATACTCCATTATAATAAAAATTATGAGTTTATGTGCAGTGCACCTAAATAATCTTAACTGTTAAATTTAATATGTATTTAATCCTCATCACTTAATAAAATAAAATAATTAAAAATAAATTTAATAACTACCCACTATATCCTAACTTTTACTCTATTAATCCGTAGGTGCATCAAGTACACTCCAAAATTACCTTACAATTATATACTATATATTAATTAAGTATGTGTACAAGTTTGAATAACATAATTTTATTTATAAATTAAATTAATAATATTTTCATATATGATAAACCGTGCAAAGTGGGCGAATTACTAGTTTATTTTAATCACTTATTGCAATGAGGAAATATTTATTTGAAAATGATGCAAAACATAGCTACATCATATACAAACACACGCTACAATTCCATTGGCTGTGTGTTAAAGAATGGGTCCCCACTCCACCACCTTAACCCTTCTGTCTTAGCCATTCCCATTGAATTCACATGCATTCCATATTACAGTACACATGGACATGCTACTTCAACAATTCCTTTGTTATTAAAAAATAAAAGATAAAAAAATTCACAAGAATTATTCTCAATAAATGAAAGCCAAAATAAATCATGAATGATGATCTCTGACTCAGCATGCTTCAACGATGGATGTATGTTTTTATATTATGAGCAAATCGATTTTATATTTTACATTGAAATAAAAGCAAAAGCGTTCACTATTAAAATCAATCTGTTTATAGTCTCATATGGCTTGAAGTTCAAAGAATCGCGTATTAGACATTATAATAACAAGTGTTTATTTATGTGCTCGATCAAATAATATTTTCAATTACAAACGGAATTGAGTTTAATATTAATATATACTCCCTCTCTATCCCACAATAATAATTATTACTTATTTTCATTTTAGGCGTTCACCTCAATAATTACTTTTTTTTTTATAAATTAGACACACACAAAACAATTAATATTTTTCTTTTTCAATTTTATTATAAATGGCCCAAGTCGAATACTAATACAACTACTCACTTTAAAATCGTGCAAAAAACAAACGTGTCCATTATTTCAGGACGAGGGAGTACACTAAGAATGTGGAGTTAAATTTTATCATATAATGCCTTAACATGAGTATGTGGAGTAAAATTGAATAATACCCTCGTCGTCTGTTGATAAGGTAGTCATTTTGTTATTTTGATCGTCAATTTTTAAGTATTAATTTTTCATTTTTAGTAAAAGGTCCCATATATACCAATCACTCACTACTAATACAACTAATCACTTTATATATTAAAATAATAATACTTCTTAATTCACGTGCAAAAAACAAATGAATACCTTACGAATGGACGAGGTAGTAACATATAAGTTTGTTATAATAGCATGTGTTTTGTTAATTGCACAAACATTACATTGTAAGTTATTAGTTAAATTGAGTGTAGAAAGTATACTTCCGAACTAAACATGTAAAATTTTGACATAAGATACCCAAAATCGCTCTAATATTGAATAGCGACATACCAGTCATTTATCATATGTTTCGTTACGGGTCGAAGGAAAGAGGATAAAAGGTTCTCCACTCAAGAAATCAATTATGTCACACAATAGTGTTATATATTCATCAATATATATTCTCTTATTTTGGAGAAGTAAAAGAGAAGTCGGTGTGAATTATCATAAATATTGAAAATAAGAAGTAACGAAATGCATAGAAGAAGAAAATAATATTGATATTTAAAAAAATAATACTCGCTCCATTATATCCTAATGATTACTTTTTTTTTATGGGTTTAAGAAATACTAATGTAGTATATTTTAATATATATTCAGGTGAGAAAAATAATATTTTAATATATAGTGAGTAGTTGTATTAATGTTATAGGAGAATCTCATGAATTAGAAAGGAAAATACAACCATTAAGATGAGACGTATAAATTGAAAATATGTAAAATTAGATAAAGGGAGTACATACATTTATATCTGTACATATATAAAAGCAAACCTGAATTTTCACTTTTATTTTCAATTTTTTTAAATTTTACTTTATTTAGAAATAATTCAATTTTAATCTTAACCGTCCAATTTAATTTTATTCTTAACTGTTCAATTAATGCTTCTGGTAGATTATTATACTAATAATGGATTTCATTATTTAAATTTTATTGCATACTATAAATTTGATAAATATGAAAAATATTTTTTTAAATTTGATTAATCTTAAATCAATATATGCTTAATTTCAATTAATATATCAATTTTATTTTCATTATAATTATTTCGATAAATATTTTCTTTCAATCACGATTTTTATTCTTTAAAATCATGTTTTATAAATTTTTTCATTACCTAATCAAATTCTTACTCTATCCCTCTTTTTTTTTCTTATTTTTCTTCTCTTTTACCGATTCTACTTTCATATTATTCATAATCTACTCTAATTTTTTTTTCTTTTATACTTTTATTTGATCATATATGCAGGTTCAATCGTTCTCCGTAAAGATATCATTATACTTTTTAATTTTTTTCTTTTGTTCTTCTTTTTGTTTGTTTTTTTTTCTTCTCTTTTACAAATTCTACTTTCATATTATTTACAATCTACTCTAATTTTTTTATCTTTTATACTTTTATTTGATCATATATGCAGGTTCAATCGTTCTCCGTAAAGATATCATTATACTTTTTAATTTTTTTCTTTTGTTCTTCTTTTTGTTTGTTTTTTTTTCTTCTCTTTTACAAATTCTACTTTCATATTATTTACAATCTACTCTAATTTATTTTATCTTTTATACTTTTATTTGATCTTATACGCAGGTTTAATCATTCTTCTTAAGTCATCATTATATTTTTTTAATTTTTTGTTATCTTATTTTTTCTCTTCGACTTTTATTAATAATTCTATAAATTTAATTTTTATAATTTAATTTAATTTATCTTTTTTTATACTTTTATTTGATATTATTTTTAGGTTTAATCATTCTCATAATTGATATTATTTGTAAGCCCTATCATTCTCTTTTGAGGTATCATTTTTTTTTTGTCTATCTTTTTTTCTTCAATTTTTGTGTTTTCTTTATAATAATTCTATGAACTCTATTTTTATATTTTAATATTTTATCTTTTGTTCTTCTTTTTAATTATCTTTTTATTATTTTTTTCTCTAATGCTTCTTCTTTTGCTTCTCTTTTATAAATTCTACTTTCATATTATTTATATTCTACTATAATTTATTTTATCTTTTATACTTTTATATGATCTTATATGTAGGTTCAATCATTTTCCTTAAAGGTATCATTATATTTTTTAATTTTTGTTGTCTTATTTTTTCCTCTTCAATTTTTGTATTTTTTTAATAATAATTCTATAAACTCTATTTTTATAATTTAATTTATTTTATCTTCTTTTATACTTTTATTTGATTGATATTATTTTTAGGTTTAATTATTATCATATTTGATCTTATTTGTAGGTCTAATCATTCTTATTTGAGGTATATTCTCTTTTTTTGTCTATCTTTTTTCTCTTTAATTTTTGTGTTTGTTTTTATAAAAATTCTATGAACCCTATTTTAATATTCTTTCTTTTGTTCTTCTTTTTAATCATATTTTTATTGTTTTTTTCTCTAATTCTTCTTTTTTTTCCTCTTTTATAGATTCTACTTTCATATTATTTATAATCTACTCTAATTTGTTTTGTCTTTTGTACTTCTATATGATCTTATATGTAGGTTCAACCATTCTCCTTAAAGGTATCATTATAATTTTTATTTTTTTGTTATTTTATTTTTTATCTCTTCGATTTTTGTGTGTTTTTTAATAATTCTATAAACTCTATTTTTATAATTTAGTTTATTTTAACTTTTTTTATACTTTTATTTTATTGATATTATTTTTAGGTTTAATTATTATTATATTTTATATTATTTGTAGGTCAATCATTCTTATTTGAGGTAATATTCTCTTTTTTTATTTATTTTTTTCTTTAATTTTTGTAGTTGTTTTATAATAAATAAATTTATGAACCCTATTTTTATATTTTAATGTTTTATCTTTTGTTCTTCTTTTTAATCTTTTTTTTTGTTTTTTTTCTCTAATACATCTTCTTTTTCTTTTGTTTTACAGATTCTATTTTCATAATATTTAT
This sequence comes from Pogostemon cablin, assembly GCA_023678885.1. NCBI lineage: Eukaryota > Viridiplantae > Streptophyta > Magnoliopsida > Lamiales > Lamiaceae > Pogostemon > Pogostemon cablin. The sequence continues at coordinate 16,186,177 of CM043001.1, read as the reverse complement.
AATCTACTCTAATTTGTTTGTCTTTTATACTTTTATTTGATCTTATATGCGAGTTAAATCATTCTCTTTAAATGTATCATTATACTTTTTAGTAATTTATTATTATCTTATTTTTTTCTCTTCGATTTTTGTGTGTGTATTTTTTTCATAATTCTATAAACTCTATTTTATAATTTTATTTATTTTATATTCTTTTATTTTATACTTTTATTTGATATTATTTTTAGGTTTAATCATTCTCATATTTAATCTTATTTGTAGGTCCAATCATTCTCATTTGAGGTATGTTTTTTTGTCTATCTTTTTTCTTTAATTTTTGTGTTTGCTTTACAATAATTCTATGAACTCTATTTTTATATTTTTAATATTCTTTCTTTTGTTCTTCTTTGTCATTATCTTTTTATTATTTTTTCTCTAATGCGTCTTCTTTTTCTTCTCTTTTATAGATTCTACTTTCATGTATTATTTAGTATAATCTATTCTAATTTGTTTTGTCTTTTATACTTTTATTAACTTATCGTCTCCATAAATATTATTTTAATATTTATAATTTATTATTTTATAGTCTTTTTAGGTATAAATTTTTTAAATTTTTAGTTTATCTTATGATTTATATTTTTTTATTTCTTTTTTTGTATTTTTTTATATTCCATAAACTCTATTTTTATAATTTTTTTAACCTTATTTTTCTTATTTTTTATTTAATGTTATTTGTTGTTTCAATCATTAAAAAAAGTCATCAGTATTAGAAGTGATAAATTTCGACAATCTAAAATTAATTTAAGAAATTTTAGAATTGGAGACTCTGATTCAAAGCACATGTGAAATATATTTTTTATTTAATCTTTAGAATTAATATATGGAAACTATTTTCGAAGTTTTATATTTTATTTTAATTATTATGTCATTAATTATAAACAATACAATATCTTACTTTAATATATCGTGTTATTCAATTAAAATAAAAATTTTAAATATAAATTATATTATACAATATCTTTCTTTAAATACCAATTAAAATAAAATAATTTTAATATAATATAAAGTTAATATATACCATATTTATCTTAAATATTGAATCAAATATAATATTATAAAAAATAAGCATATAAAAACAATGCGATTTAATTGATAAATATAAAATTATGTTATATTAAAAAAATACATTTATATATTATACATAAATAATTAGTAGTTTTTATAAAATACATAAATTCAAATAAATAAATAAATAATATATATATATATATATCACGGTTTTAAAAAAATAAATACTCCCTCCGTCCCTCCTTAAGAAGGTCATTTGTTTTATGACACGTAGATTAAGGAGTATTATTATTTAATGTGTAGTAGGTAGTTGTATTAATAGGAGTGTGGGTCCCAACATTTAATTGTATTAGAGGGGGCGTGTGAGTCCCATGTGTGTAAAAAAGGAAATGAGACTCTTTGGGTGAGACGACCAAAATGAAAAAATGACCTTCTTAACCTGAGACAGAGGGAGAATATAAGTATATAATTGTAAAATACTCCCTCCGTCCCATACTCTTTGTCTTACTTTCCCTTTTCATCCGTCCCAAACTAATTGTCTTATACCAAAAAATGAAATATCACATCAATCCCCACCCCTAAAAGTTCATCTTAATTACAACTTTACCACACCTACCTAACACACATAACATACTTTACAATTTATTTATTACCTAAAAATACCACAATACCCCTAAAAATTCAATTTTTCTTAAACTCCGTGTCTACAGTGTCACAGACATCGAGTCTGGGACGGGGGGAGTACTTAATTCTTTCCATGCAACGCACAATGGATATTGTCTAGTTCATTAAAAACATATACTCCCCCGTCTCATCCGCACAAAGAAATTAGTACGACTTGGAAGGAGTATTTAATAAAACTAATATAAATTTCAAAATTAACTCCATTTTATTTATAAAGATTGAATGCACAAAATTAACTCCATGCACGCAAGTGCACTAAATATGAACTTAATTTAGATAAATATTTATAAATTCTTTCATTAGAATTTTAACACTAAACCTTTATTGAAAAACTATTTCAAATAAAACATTAATTACAAAGGTTAATATGAAAGCGATAGTATCCAGATTTTTTTGAAAGATCAACGTGGTGTTGCCACACAGTAGTATACAATTTTAAATTTTTATTTTTGAATTATTAGACTAAATATATGATAAATTTACCATACAATAGGTGCAAGTAATTATTTTTCATGAAATAATGAGAGAATATAAGCTGAAAATTAACTACTTCTTTCATTCGGGCCCGCCTAAATGACAATTCGTCTTCAAATCATAATCAATCACAAATAATTTTATCACTTTCACAGCAAAATTGCCACTTATTTCTTTTGTTTTTGTTTTGTTTTTTTTAAAGTAAAGAAGTTGAGATAAAAAGGAAAAAGTAGAACATTTGTTCAAAACATGGGCACTTGAAATTTGGTTAAATAGAAAAAAAAAAGTTGATAATTAATGGAGTATATCAAAACTTTCATTCTTCTTGACAAAGGAAACACTTTTTCTTTTTTATCAGTCATCCACCTTTAACTTTATCCTCCCACTTTTCTGTCACCTTTATCTTCTACCTCTCCCAATTACCCAATTTTTTTCTCCTTTTTAAGATTAATTATATTATATATTATGATATAAAATAACAAACAAACCTTAATGCTCACTCTACAAAATCCCAACACAAGAACAGGTGCAAGAGTCTTGCTGAAATGGATACTTCAGCACACAAGTTCCTAACCTCCATTCTCATTGTTTGCTCAGCAGGTATGTATATATATGTGATGTATCTATTCTTCTTGATCTCATATATTCTAAGAGAAATAATTAAGTAGATGTATCATTTTTCCTTAAGAAAGAAATAAAAATTCATTTTAGTTGGAAATTAATAACATCTGTGTCAACTGAAATAGTGGTGTTTCTTTTCTGCTCTTTGCTACATTTTATGATTCTCTAAGAAATATCAATTATAGCTGAAAAATACAATGCTACTACAATAATTAGTGTTCTCTTCTCCCAAATTTATATATGAGGACATTGTCTTTCTCTCACCTTATAGAGTTATACTATTTCAAACCTATGAACCAAATATGAATTATGGAGGCCAAATCTCTGTCTAAATTTGAGAATAAAAATCCCAACAGCAGGTTCTTTTGTGTGATATGTGTTTTCTTCTATACCCATTACCCTCACACAAAAATGGAAATTTGAAAGAAATACTCCATATGAAATCTAACCACGAGCCACTGGAAAGACCAAATTACCCTTGAATAACTTGACCCTAATTGCTGAGACTTGGCAGTCATTAGTGAGATTCATTCAGGGCATCTTAGTCTATATGCTGATAATGGGTGAAAATTAAATAGAGCATGTCTTATTTTGTTTATCCAAGGTAGGTTTCGTTTGTTATTTACGGTACATGAAATAGTATATTTAAAAATAAGAGTTTTTTCAATCCTAAAGGCTAAACTCATGTTTCAATATTTCATTCGAGTGCAGGGGTGTTGCTATCTTGTGTGCAGTGTGTTAAACTTCCCAGAACAACACAGCATGATTTCTTCAACTTCCCCACCACCACCACCCCAGTGGCTAACCCAGTACCCACCCCTGCCACAGTCACTATCCCACCAGATCCTTCGGCCCCGGCCATCGTCACCATTCCCTCAGCCACGCCCGTCCCAGTAACGCCGACTACTCCATCCTCTACCCCGGTAACCGTTTCTCCAACCACCCCAGCCACCAATAACCCAGTGACCAATCCAGTCACAACTCCGACAACAGCTCCACCTACCGCTACCAATGCACCGGCTGTTGCAGGGCAACGCTGGTGCGTTGCGAAGACTGGAGCGCCGGAGAAAAGCCTTCAAGCAGCACTGGACTATGCTTGTGGGATTGGTAAAGCGGACTGTGCAGGCATTCAGCAGGGTGCTAGCTGCTACAACCCCAACACCCTTCAAAACCATGCTTCATATGCTTTCAACAGCTATTACCAGAGGAATCCATTGCCTACCAGCTGTGACTTTGGAGCTAATGCTATGATCACCACTGTTAATCCAAGTAACTATAAAAACATTGCCATCAATTAGCTCAATTTTAATACACATTTAATTTCCAATGGAAATTTCTGAGATTATATCACTATGTACAGGCTCTGGTTCTTGCGTATTTACAGCAGCATCTTCCTCGTCAACTCCAACCACGACTCCTCCAAGTACTCCAACTCCAACCACGACTACTCCTACCCTGCCTCCGACAACTTCATCTTCATCTGGTGCAGCACCAGCTGTGTAAATACTGGTTTCCATGAACTATTCGACTGTTTGTTCACAACGGACATCAATCTAAATGAAATTTTCTTTACCTAACAGCATTTCAGGTGCACCTCCAACCATCCTGAATGCAAGCTACCCTGGTTTAGGCGGTGATTCAACAGGCTTTGGTTTAACTGCTCCCACAGCAAGCCTGAACTCTTCAGTTTCACAGTCAAGCAATCAGCATCGCTGCTCGATTCTTGTGGCTACATCCATCATCATAGGGGTGATGATTTTGGACATATAGAGGAAATCAAACGTTCGGTAAGCTACTGAGCAAGATGAAGACAGTTTTGGGAGGTAGAGTTCTCTGCAAGAAACTTAGTCAATGATCAACCATCATATCTCGACACATCACACTTATTAGCTCCAACTTGTTCTTTAAATCACCTGAAACAGTATAACCTATATATACATATATCTATTTATTTGTACAAGGGGCATACTAATATGTTAGAGCTTCTTTCTAATACTAGATCTTACAAAGGTCATGGCATCTATTGTCCAGAATCTTATATCTAGTTTGACTTAGAGGGGTACCATCGTGGAGTAGAAATAGTACATAACCTTGCATTTTTCATTTATTTTTTACCTATTTCTCTTCAAGTGATTCAAGTTATGATCTTTGGTACGTATCTTTCATTTGATGCTTAACAATTATGGGTCCAAAGGGTGGGGTGTTGAGGGGTGACCACACAGTAAGATATAGACTAAAACGAATATGTGTCACTCTTCATTACATCAGGTCCCCCACCATGACCATTGGTTTTAGGTAGATGGTGTTATCACAACCTATCTTCCTTGATCCAACGGTCATCAATGGACCCACTGCATCAAATAATTTCGTTATATTAAATGTTTGGAAACATAATTAAATGAATTGTGCATCCAATATTGCTCATTTCATATGTCGCTATACAATGCCAAATTCATTATAGAATTGAGTGGTGGGTTTAGCTGTTTGATAGTACCATACATTTCTACAATTAATACACTGTATCTACCCCACTCCTCTACCAACTACCCCATCTACACTAATCCTCATATACAGAAGATATAGATGATCTAAAGCATCATCGCTTAGAAAACACAACCAATATCAACATTGACATTGAAACTACAATCTTGAAACCTGGGGTCTCCCAGAAATTCTGTTTCTCGCTGCCTGCTGATAAAGTTGCTGCCTGTTGTTTGGCCAGCAACTGATCTCTTAGCTCCTTTAGAGCTCTATCCCTTCTCTCTCCCATCTACGGAATAAAATAAACAAGATTGGAAGCAATTAGAAGCCATTACAGCTAGAAAACGAAGTCACCGAGTTAAAATATAATAATTTGCACTTAAAATATTTTGACTCATTCTCATTAGATGAAACGTGCAAGTAAACATTACCCTTTGGAGCTTGCGAGTTTGAGCACGTGCTTCTTGAAGGCAGAACTCTAATTTCAGCACTTTCTTTTTCAACTCCTGATCTGCTCTACGATGTTTCTCCAACTGTGTAATACACAAGTTAGGGCTAATTAGTTACCATAAGTAGTAAAACAGAAATTAGATAAAGCTACTAAATAGAATGGAACCTGAGATTCCAGCTCTTTAGTCTTGATTTTCCAGTGAGCAGACATAGCCTTTATTTCATCTCTAAGCTTAGCAATTTCTTGATCTTTTATCACCAAAAGCTTATTAATTTTTTCAAAATTTCTCGGAGAAACCTCATCTAAAATTTTCCGAAGTTCACAATCTTTGTTGGCTCTAGCATTGGTTAATGCTTGCATGATCTCATGCTCAATCCTTGAGACTTCATCTTTTAGATGTGTTTGGGAAACTTCTCTAGCTTGGAGATCATTCTGCAAAAGATCTAATTGCTCTCCTAGTTTACTCACACGTGCCTCATGCTCCTGCAGAGAGAGATTTTTCTCTTCTAATTCCTTCACCAGTACCAAACACTGCAATTGAGCAGATTGGGCAGAGAGTGCACTAGCATCAGCAGTTGCTTTAGTAGCTGCTAACTGCATTCTTAGACCATCCAATTCTTTGACATACTGCAGTAAATAAACACAAGAACGTATCAGGATTGCTGGGGGGTACGTGTGCGTAGATACATGAATGATCATTGCATAAAACAAGAAAACCATATCTGTCAAGAAAGCTGAACAATCACATATTCAAAATTGTCACATCCATGCCATAGAAGCGAAGGCAATATATTCTTCTTATAATAACGAACGCCGTCATTCAATATCATCAAGTTGAAGAGGAGCTCACCAGCAAAGAGAGTGATCTTTTCTTTATTCACTAATATGCCAAAACCTAAAAGCAGTCAGCGGAAGTGTCCATTGTTACTCTTCAGTGGCATGTGTACCCATGAGAAAATCCAAGAAATACAGAGATAATTGCAGGAAATTCCCGGATCAATATTTTTATTATCATTCTAATTCTCTTTGCTGAAAGAACAACCGTTTATATAGAAACTTCAACAACTGCACATGCAGATGCATGCTAATATGAAACTGCAATTACCTTCTTACAGAAGAGGTTTTAAGAATGCAGAACATCAGGAAAGAGATTCCTACATCAAATGCAATTTTTTCCCTTTAATTTAAGGCGTTTATCTTATCATCATTTTATTAGAGTAAGACCAGTTAAAAATAAAATTAATGCAAAAGAAAAATGAATTGAGAATTTTGAACAAATGTTCGAATAGGAAAAAAATAGTGGGAATAAGCAGGAGCAAACAAAGTAATTTGAAAGCCCATTATCATTAAGCAGCAAACGGTTCAGAATAATTAATGTTAGAGATTCCTCTTAATTTGCCAACTACTCTACTAAAAATAATGAGACAAGTTCCTAGAAGAATTCAAATCATGACATTATTCTAAAGACAGACAAGATAAAGGTTTCAACATTTTTGAATTTTGAACATCATTCCACCAAAGAACAAACAATAAAAGCCAAAAAGCACCCAAAAAGTCGATAAGCACCATTAGTGTTTGGCAGACAAGCTGCATCTGTTTTTAGATTACCTAACCCCCTTTCTCTATCTCTCTCTTAATATATACTATATATTTACATAAAACAAATTACAAATTCAAAAATTATACCAAAAGTTATCAGATCGCATAAGAAATGTTACACCACCAGATTCACAAGGCAGAATACCACTCAACACAACTGGAGCATCCATAAGAAATTTAAGGAAAAAAGAAAAAACAGATTACATCAGCATAATCAAGCATGCAAAGAAGTAGCAGTACCATCTCAGCAGCGGAGGTTGAAGCTTCCAACTGCAGAGTTCTCTCCTCTAAACTCTTCTCCAATCCACCCATCTCCTGCTCCATGTTCTTTAGTTTACTTTCTGCTTCCTAAAAAAAAGAAATAAAATTTAAGAAGAATTAAATAAAATAAATGCCAATCAACCCTTTTCCTCCAAAGATCCAATTTTCATTTTATAAACAAAACAAAGGGGCCACATCACGAAAAGATAACAATCATTTCTATCTCAAATTAATTGAAAAACCACATCAATCTCATGCAATCAAATGAGTTCGAATTCGTTGCGTGCCTTTCTAGTGAGAGATTCTTTGGCAGATGATTGTTCCTGAGAAGCGAGGCGGCTGCGCACTTCCTTTAGCTCCGCCGCTAGCGACACCACGCTCCGCCGGAAACTCTGCTTCTTCTCGTTCAGATCCTTTAGCAACGGATCCACTTCCCTCTCCACCGTCGAGGCCGGCCCCTCCGATGCCGACATCGCAACGTATGCTCCAAAACGACGTCACTTAAATCCCGGGCAGATGCACTCAATAGGCCCTGAATAATAAAAGAGGAATTTTACTTAATTACAACTCTTTTCCATGTTTACTACCTTGCAATGAATGAACGCCAACCACCCCACCCCCACCCCACCCCACCCCACAAACTCTCACCGTCTCTCTCTCTCTCTGCATGTGAACAGATTTCGTGCATCATTTAATACTTGAAAATAATTATTTATCCAATTCAGATAACAGTTGACTAAATATTTACTCTGCTGACAGCAATTCAAAAATTCAAAATTATTCGAACAAATCAATTTTAAAAAATATATGCAATAATAAAATAGCAGCTGTTAACATCAACACTCACAAGAGGAACGATCGGAGCCACACATTCATCGTTTTGAATTTTCAAGAACAACAAATACAAATTATAGCTCCAATTCACACGAAAAGATATTCGACAAACGCATGCAGGGTCAAATAAGAGAGCAGATCGGATGAGAGAAAGAAATTGCATACTTCCTGAGTAATTCACAAAAATTGGTCATCGATTCTCACGTCTTATTCTAGATAGAGAAGATTAAGGCAGGATTGCAGCTAATATGATAGAGAGAGAGGACAAAAATAAAAGTAGATTCAAGTATAAATATTCAACTCAGCGTCCTAGTTCAATTAATGCAGCAGCAAAAAATCCGAGTTAACTCAATTGAAAATCGGAATAAATCGACAGCCGTTCATTGATTACATTGTTGCGATGATCGAACGCTGGAAATTGAGGGAGAGAGTAAATAGTGCGGAACAGCGAGAGTGATTGCTGATTAGCACGGGAATCGTGACAAAAAGGTTGCGGAACCTAGGCTCGGATGGAGGCTCGGAGAATGCGAACCTCGTGTAACGCGAAAATGACAAGATTCGACCCTGGTTCGGATTATCTCAGCGCGGCAAATCTAAATCTCTCGCGTTGTAGTAAATTCGCTTTGGGGTACACATAATTTTTTTTAAACTTTCAAAACTATCCAAGCCGCACTGCATACTCCCTCCGACATCATTAGGGTATTCATTTGTTTTTTACGTTAATTAAGGTGTATTATTATTTTATATGAAATGAATAACTATATTAGCAGTGAATAGTTGGCAAGTGAGAGCCCTTTGCTAAAAGTGGAAAATGAATATCTTAAAAGTGGATTACCAAAATAATAAATTGATACTTTATCAACGGATGAAGGGAATAGTATATTACTCCCTCTGTCCGCTTCAAAGGTATCTATTTCACTATTCCTAGCATCCGCTTCAAATGTATCAATTTCCTCTATTTAGTAAAAAAAGTACACAATATGACTCATCATTTTCCTCAAATACAACTACTCACTTTATCTATAATAATAATATTTCTTAATCTACGTGCAAAAAGCAAATAAAGACCTTAGAACTATCTACGTGCAAAAAGCAAACGGTTACCTTTGAAGCGGACGGATGGAGTAATATTTATACACAAACAACAATTAATTTATACACAAATGATAATTAATTTTAGGACAATTTTTAGCTGACTCAGGCTCATACATGATCAAATCAGCACAGGTTAAGAGTGAGCACATGATGTCAGCATTCCTACTTTATATAGGGTTTAGTAAAATATTAATTTTTTCATCCCCTCTAATCTCATCATCTCAGCACCGTAGTGAGTGCTCCCTTACAAACACTGCACTGCATACTGTATCGTTTCATTACTCCCTCACCAACACTGCATACATTATTGTTTCATTCACTACAAGAAAATTGCTGAATTCTAATGGTGAGAAATCATTGGAATATGCAAAAATATCATTAGAATTCATGATTCTAACAGATATTCCAAATAATTTTTTCTGTTGGAAAAGTGGTCGTTGGAATATTTTTTTTCCAACAACATTTCCAATGGTTTCTAAAATCCAATGGTGAATCCAATAATATTTTTTAGTTGTAATTTTTTATCTAAAAGTTATTCAAACATTATTCCAACAAAATTTTCTTTTGGAATTAAATTCCAACGATAGTTTGAACCCTTGACCTCTTGAGTATATCACCTTATTATTTACCAACTTAATTCATACATAATTTATGTTATAAATTAACATTTTAATAGATTAAAGTCTCTTTTTTAGATTGATTTTCATTGGAATTTTTCAACGGTTTAATTTTATATGGTAATTTTCGTGGAAAGTTTCCAACAGTTTTAAGTTTTATAGGAATTTTCATTGAAAATTTCCAATAGTTTATCTATTGGAAATCTCCAACGGTTTAAATTTCCATGGGAATTTTCTCTGGGATTTTCTAATGGTTTAAAGTTTCATTGGAAAATTCATTGGAACTCTAAAATTTCCAACAGATTTTCTTTTCATTTAAATTTTTCTGTTAGAAATTGACAATTTTTTATAGTGATTATACACTACATACATTATTATTTCATTTTTCCCTGACCAACACTACATACATTATTATTTCATCTCCCCTCACCAACACCGCATATATTATCATTTTCTTCTTCCATACTCCCTCCGTCTGCCCCAAAGAATATCATCTTTTCATTTTGTTCGTCCGCCCCAAGAGTCTCATTTCCTTTTTACACACATGAGACCCACACATACCCACTAATACAACTAAAAAATAGGTCTCACACATCCACTAATACAACTACTCACTACACATTAAATAATAATACTTCTTAATCCACGTGCAAAAAGCAAATTGATCCCTTTGTGGCGGATGGAGGAAGTATATTTTTAGGAAAACATTCAAATTAAAAAATATTTAATTAGCAAATTAATTAAAGAAATGTATAAGATGCCATGAACTTGTAAGGAAAGAATAGACATATTAGAATTAAGAGATGGATCCAAAAGAAATAACTATATGTATAAGATATCATGAATGAAATTATAATAACGAATGACTAGATAAATTAGAATTAAGAGGTGAATCTACAGTTTGATAAAGAAAGAATTTTTAAAAAAATCACAAAATTTATTAAAATAGATTAAGAAATCAAGATTTATCTTATTAATATATATATATATATATATATATATATATATATATATATATATATATATAAGATTTAGGGGCTGACCGTCGCTCTTCTCCATTATACTTATGTCCAAGCCCTGCAGAGTATCCTTTCCTGGGGTACTCTCTATTCTGTAGATGCACAAGATAATATAAAATTTTTCAATCAACCTCTAATGGTTCATACATCAGAACAACTCATCTGGGCATGATCCATGGGGCTGAGCACGCCATTCTCTTTCTGTATCTACGCACTTCCAGATCATATAAACTACTTCGATTACTTTGTGTGCTTAGCAGTAAGGTTAGCAACCCATTCACTTCGTATACCCACAAATTTTCCTTTTTACCACTCTCTTGATGGCCAGATATCTAATTTAAGTGTAAAGACGCTTCTCTTCCAATCACTTAAGTCTATTTACCATTCTATTCTAATAGCATTAAATAAATCATATATTAAATAAAATCATATATTTAGTTTTTTATTCAGCTATAATTAAGGGATAATTTCGTTATATTGATTATTTCCTTGTATAAAATAGGTATGTTTATATTCTTTCTTATATATATTCAAACATTGTACGTGTAAAGCTAGTATAGAAAACATAATATTCATTCTTCATATCATCATATATCTCGCCCACCCATTATCTTACTAATATATCTCATTAATAATTGAGTCAACGTTAAGTACGATTATTCTAACCTATGTAGATTATGGAATATGTGAGGTGAAGTGCGTAGGATGTGGTGATTGTCACTGCATACTTAAAGGGATTCTTGGACTTGTACAGTTCATATATTTTTCCCAGTATATTGATGACAGGATCTAGAAAGTCACTACGTAAACCTTTCGTAATAGTGTGGAGTTGGAGAATTATAATGGTGCGGAGTTGGAGAATCTTGCACTGGTGAAGAAAAGGTGCGGAGTTGGAGAATATTGCAAAGGTGCAAAGTTGCAGTGTTGAACTTGAGAGTTCAAAATGGATCTGTTAGACTTATGGAAAAATGAATCATTCTCTCTCCATGGGGAAATGAGCTCATTACCTAGGAAATTGCACCTAATTCCTCATATGTAATAGTGAGACTTGTTTAACAGAGAGCATTTTATTTAAAAAATAATATTTTTTTTTATCCAATGACTTAGATTAAAAGAAAATTAATCCGACGATCAAAATTCACCCGGGTCATGTGTGAACCAAGGCCAGCTAAGTAAGGCCTTTAATTTTATTAGAGAAAGTCGTACTACTTGAATGATGGGATCTTAATTTTATGATGAAATTTCAATTTTTATCTAAAATTGTGTCACATTGTACCATCGTTTATTATTCAAATTATAAATATATATTTAATTATACAAATGTATATATACTATTTTCATTCCACTACAAGAGTTACATTTTATTAATTAGGATGTTCCATTACAAGAGTAATATTTTTTTTTGTGGACGCGTCCCACCCAAATCAATTAATATATTTCCATGTGACTCACACACAACATTAATACACTTACCCACTATAAATTAAAATATCAAATATACACAAAGTTAAATATATTTAATTGTAAAATAATTTTAATACTAGTTGTTTTATGAATTACTTATAATATTTGAGTTGTTTATTGAGTTTGAAAGATATGATGTGATACTTCAAGATATTCTTATTTAATTTTATGACTAGCAATATTTTTTTTAAGGACGAAGAACCCTTTAAATTAATCATGTACATTTTCTTTCATATCTATATGTATTGTATTGTGATATAATAATAGTCTTAATATGCTATTTTTCTTTCATCCATTCTGTCTCATTAACTAATATTATTTCCTCTCATTTCTTATCTCTTTTCTCACATAAATTAACACTTTCTTAGGCATTGATTTTAAATAAAATTAAAATCTACCATACAAACTCAAAATAAACAAAAATTATCACTATTCATAATTTTATACCCATGTAAATCCAAAACAACCATAACCTATTATAAAGGAGTATTAATTGAGGAAAATGAATGAGTAAAAATACACATTAAATCTAATTGGTAAAATAATATAAGTTACATAAAGTTCTACCATGTCACGGTTGTTATCTTTATATTGGCAAACCTCATATCCAATACAGTACAATATAAGCAAGAGTAACAGCTTAAATCTACGTCAAGCGAGAAAAAAAAGTTCTCATTTTGTACAAGGGCAAGTAGTCATACAAGGGCTGATTAATAACAACAAAGAATTAATAAGAAAACAATTTTTTTAAAAAAAAAATCAAATATCATTCACAAGTTTTGCAGTTTGAGGGAAGCAGGGTGCATTACATTCGCTCAACATGGCTGCAGCGACCTGTGTCTAACATGCACAGAAAGTTTCCCGTTTTGTTTTTCATATTCCTCCTCCAATTCCTCCAATCGCTTTGAAACCTAATTACCACCCAATGGCCCCGCCATTAATGAAAAAAATGATTATTCGAAGGCGAGCCATTACTTTATAAAAATGTCGATAATGAGTTGTGTACACAATAACGTTTCTTTTCTTTTTACACAGAATGTACACACACTTTTATCCTACTTATGTTTCTTTTCTAAACATGTTTGCAATTCTGATACTAATGGGGTTCTTCTATTAACTATTTACTGTTTCACTACGCCCTGGCCTAGAATGAACCCATTTATGCAAGCTTGACATTGAGGATACAGATCAAGTATTTTATGTAACTTAGATCAACCAAGATCCTTTTACAATAATCAACTAGTATTACGCAACGTGCCTGAGGAAACTCAATAAGATGGGGTTGAGAGGGCAAACCTTTATTGAGTAGGCCATTGGTAGTAACACATCAGGATTCATGGCATCCTCAGGAAAATTGCGTAGCGCGTGTATTAATTTTTCAAAAGGCAACTTCACCTGTTGAAATACAAATAATGTCATTAAGCCCTCCAATAGAAAAGAAAATAAAAACAACCAGGGTTCAGATTAAGAGGATAATCCACCAGATCATCATGGCAGTATTTTAGTAGAGCAAGACCAACTTGAAAGACTATCTTCACACCCTAGAATAGAAAATTGACAAACAAGATTCAGAAGATTCTTGAGTGGAAAGTATACATGATATTTAAGTGATATCCTAACAAGGAAACTAGCTAACCTCAAAAAGAAAGACATCCCAGATCCTAAGAGCCAAATGGAACGGAAACGAATAAGAAAATACTGTTATGAACCACTGGCTTGCATACATACTGGGATTTATCATTTCTTGAACAAAATGCTCTCCCAATTTTGGTAGCTGATCTTTAACTAACTGGTCTAGCTGGAATAGATATTGCTGCACTAGGGGCAATCCAACCTGCAAAAGATGCATGAGATTTATCGATGCTTTAATTAATGTCAACTTATAGGACTGATCATAGTCAACAGACAACTAAAACGAGAACATATAGAATAAGTCTTTCGAGGAATAAGCAAAATGGCATCTATTTTGTGCTCTTAAACAAGCAGAAGGGGCCTCTGCCAATTGTGTGAACCATGGGATGAATAATGACAAGTTGTGACTACCATCAATGACTCCCGCAAGTCAACTACGCATGAAAAATGTCAAGTTCAAGCTCTTTGTCCAAGCAAGCAAAGTGCTAATGACGACTGAAATGGATTATTGTCTTGTTACCTTCCCACTATCCCTCCCCATTAAAAAGTGTGGAGTCAAACAACTGCAAAGACAATCCAATAATTCTGATTTGCTATGCACTAAACTCCAACAATCAAGACACCCCAGTGCAATTAACAACCAAGTTGTAGACAATAAATGTAGCATGCAACTTCTTAGACCTAAAGCGACCAAAGAATCCCATGGCATAATTAAGAGCTCCTCTCTTCTCCACATAATACAGGTTGACTTCCACAAAGCCTTCCTTCTCTACATAAACTTCCACTTATTTCTGTTTTTCTTTTATTATAACTTTTAACTGATTCTGACAAAATAAAAGACACTCCCTCTGCCCCTTTATAGATGCACAACATCCTTACAATACTACAAAAACGCCATCAATTTTTTACACATGATTTAGTCAAAGTCAACAATCTCATACACTTCATTCCATTCAATTAAAAATTTCTCAGAAGGAAAAATGGTTCCAAATTTTCCAAGAATATTATTTCATATAAACCAAAAAATTCTCTGTTTAAATGTTTCAATACAAATCTCAAGATTTTTATTTAATTACAAAAAGGAATATACCAATCAGTCTCTTTGTACAATGAAATGTAGAACTGCAGAGAGGAAGAAAAGGAAAAAAAATAGAAATAAAAAACAAGATGAAGTTATCACGCAAATAATACTTCAGATGAAGTATTCATAACATGAAATCTGAGCATTAAACTAGTAGGGTCTTATATGCTCATGTCATCTATCATCAGAATAAATGACTGCACTTTTTATGGAACCAATAACTTTAAGCATGGATGATGTGTTACAAGTTGTGCCTTCAAAATCCAAAGAAAGACAACTTTCATTAAATTTGTAATTATGGTTTGCCAAAAATTTATGTTTCTTGGTGATTTGGAGTACAAAAAACACATACTTGGATTTAGTATTATTAATTGTAATCAATGTGATAGGTGGGTATACAGAAATACTATTTCATTTTGTTATAATATGTTTTGGGAATAACTATTCTCCAAGGGAACACTAATAAATTACATTTCACTCTATGGAGATATAGGTATTGAAAATGAGAGAAACAAAGGCGTGTATACTATACCAAATATAATCCTTCCATTGGAGCATGGACAGCTCCTTTCAATAGCGCTACCAATAACCAAAATGCGTCTTCTTCGCTCATATATAGAAGTAAGAGACCGGCTACAAATCCCATTCCCTGCAAGGAACATTATTCCAACAGTTGTGAGAGACAGAAACTTTCTGCTCGGTGGAGGACAGATAAGTAAAAAAACAACCTGTACATATCCGACATCTCTGTCATAAACAGAATACGCTTTCAGAACATTGTAAAGAGATCTTTGACCTGGACCATGCCTCTGCTGGAAGAAAATGTGCGAAGGGAATGTACGAGAAATATCTCGGATAATATCTAGCTCAGACGCTGATGTCTCATAGATAACTAGTTGCTGCAAGAAATACAACAAGAGTATCATGCTATAGCTACAGTAGGACTTGCTTTAAAAGCATTCATTGATTCAAGAATAATAACATGAGGAAGAATGTAACATGGCAAAATCAAATTTCATCAAATTAACTTCAATTACATCAAATACAGATTTACTAAATAAAAAGTGGAGTTCATGGAGAAGAAATGATTCCAAGTATTTCAGGCATTAATACTTTTCTAAGATTCCTGATAAACTAAACCAAATTGAAAAATGAAATTTTGAATTGCATAAACATTAAAAAATAGGTAAAAAATATATTTCAAGTATTCACAACCTAAAGATCTAGCACATGGGACTTCGTGCTTCCTTAAATTTTCGCAGTTCAATTACCAAGTTATGTATACCTTACTGCAATTAACCAAAATTCATTGTTCAGAAAGCAAATTAGTCTACACAGAAAATAAATCAACATTACCATGTTATTTAATTGAAAAAGGAATAATTAGGATACTAGTTGAAGAGAAACTAATTAGCTCTGTAAAATTAATATCAAACTTATTCAAATCGTAAAATAGCAAATTTCGCCCACTGTACTTTATATTTCAACCTTTTCTTTTCTTATGTTTTCTCTCTCTCTCTCTTTTTTTTAAAAAAATAAAAATTTGATGCAGTACATATTTTACTTTTTTTCCACTTGTAGTTTTATTACACTTTATTTCCATTTACGCCCTTATACTTTATTCTCTACATTTTTTTTGCCCCTCCAAAGTTAAAATTGGGTGAAAGTCCAAGGGCAAAAGTCAAGAAAATATATAAAAGCACATCGTGCAAAAGTTAAAAAAAGAAAAGAAACAAATTACATGGTCAAAGTAAGAATGTATAGTACAAAAGCACAAGGTGGGAAACAAAGCACAAGGCACCCAAAAAAAAAAAGGGGTACTGAAAAATATGTGTTTTTCCTTCCAAATAATATAAGTTACATTCCCGTGTAAAAAGAAATTTTCTCATCAATTCAAGGTATAGAGCACCTCCAGTGGAAAACAACAAGGCAGCAACTGAAATCTGGTTTTCAACTGCATGTTTTGATTAGTTTCAACATACTTAAGAGAGAGTAATGGTCAAGGTTATTATATCACATCAATTATGAAACTTCCATAAATAATATATAAACTAAAACAAGCACAAGGATTCTTTATTGGCTTTAGTGTGTAGATTAAGTACAAACCATGCATGTTTTCCCCTAAATATTATCCCTTGACAAGTTAAACTCCAATTGGTATTTGAAAGAAGAGCACCCTCAACATGCAATTTGACATAGAAAATGACATTATTTACCTCATAGACACCTGGATTCATGAGCAAGAGTTCTCGACTGCCAGATATTAATTGCCAGACAAGTCCCCTTAGACAATCAGGAATTCCTTTTCTTATTCTCCTTTTAACGACATGGGGTTTCCTCCTGACATAATGCTTCCAATCACTACCTCCAACCCCAATCATCTTTCTCCATTTTCTAATTCTTCTTTCCTCCCTGAAGATTGGATGTTTATGTATTAGCACTATCATCAGTTGACAGCATTAATGGAATAAATAAAAAGAAAGTAGTGGCTGGTTCCCAGGTAAGAACATGTAAGGAGGGTAACAGATTTCATTCAAGACATGAAATTGAATGGAAGTGCCTATATTCTGCAATAATTAAGCTGCTTGATAGCTTCCTCGTGAACTTGATTTTTTTTTTCTCTCCACTTTACAGTAACATGCAGAACTTTCTCAACTTTGGGTCACTTTCCACTAGCCACTGTTCTTTTTCAAATTCTAAATACTGCTTTAATCAGTTATAACTCAAGTATAAGGAAACCAAAAATCCATATAATTGAAAAATACAAAATCTTCATGAAAAAAAAAAAGAACAACCAAATTACCAAAAAATTACATTTTCCAATTCCACATGCAAAAAGACATGTGAAGGGGGTTCCAGAACGAAGGAAGTATGAAAAATGCTTTTGGCTGCAATGAATTGATTCAATTTTGCATATATATTCACAAAATCTGGATGCAACCTTTAATCATCTTAACACTAAGGAATCTGCAAAATATAATACTCAAACCTTTTGTTGAAAATGTACACGCACATAAGTGATTTGCAACCATAGCAATGAATTTAGTCCTATCCAACAATTTTAAACAGATACCATCCACCCACGACCCACCATATCGAAACCTGAGCATCCAAAGACAGGATAAATAAAATGGCGCAAGCACAAATACCTCTCGAACTCTGAGGCTGATCTGCTCTTTATTAATCTATCAGGTGAGTTGCTATCCTGCTTTACAAAACCGAATCTATCAACTTTAGGCAGTGAAACAGGTACCGCCTCTTGTTCATCCACTCTTTTCTTTTCCATCCAACACTCTCACCCAAATTACTAATACCTCAACTTTAAGCAGTTGAATTACTTGATTCTTCAGTTTTGCAATGGGATCTCCATGCCAACATCAAAACAAACACAAAATACAGAAATCTCTGAAGAGAAACAAAAAACCAGCCTCGATCAGTCATTTAACCCAGCTCAAACAATACAAAGAATGCAAAATACAAAAAAAAAAAAAAAATCCACCAAGTCGACAAATTTACGAAAACAAATCGAAGGCATAGGTGAAAAAATGTCGATGAACACAAATGGTTTCAAAAAAGTAATAAAATGTAACAGAGGTGAGGTTGGGGGTGGAGATTATGTTCCAATTATTAATGAGAAAATAAAAGGCATAGCTTACAATTGAGATATTTCCAACAAACATGGGAATTAATTAACACAATTCGCAGATAAAATTAAACATCCATGATTAAATAAATAATCGCAAAACGACGATTGCAACAATAAGCTCAAAATTTGAAAAATGATAAGGGGGAAAATAAAAGGAGAACATATACCAAACCTAAAGAAATTCATTACGATCGATTGTTCCTCGTAAATGACGGGGTAATGGGTTTAGGATTTTCAGATATTGATCTATCCTTTCTTGTTTCTTCTTTGTTAATTTTTCTGGAAATTTCAGATAGCTATCGACTGTACGCGCGGAAGATTGTCGAGGTGGAACGGAAACGGAAAGACGGCGTCGTTTTTAATGCATTTGCGCTTGGGACGGATTGGCGATTTGAGGGGTCCAGTAATCAACTCCAAAAACATTTTATCTACTATATATTTTTGGGTTATAATCAAATATATGCCCACCCTCAAATTTTCATTATCATTTCTGCCCACCTATTCAAAATAAATATTTTTGCCCACTTCATTTTTATTCCACTTATTCCCTTCACCTTTTTATTTTCCAAATTGCACACTTATTTTTTTTTAATAAATTTCTTTAAACTTAATTATATTAGTTTAATATTATATATATATATATATATATATATATATATATTATATAAAAGTACTTAAAGTCAACTTCTTTTTCCCGCTCAAAATTTGGGTCGAAATCTCTTCAATTTCTCACCACTTATTTTATTCTTATTTCCTTAAATAAATACATTTAAGTGGCTTTACCATCACTTTTTTTATTCTAATAATTTTATGTCCAACAAAATAATTAAAATTAAAGACATTATTTTGATGAGGGTGGCTATTTACACCCTGTAATTACTAAGCATATCTCCCGTATACTAAATACACTCCAATGAAAAATTTATAAAACATAAGGTTTCTACTATATGTACCCCATTACGACAGTTATTCCCTTTTAATTATCAAATCTAATAGTTCACCATTACTTTCTTATTTCTAAGCTCATTTTGTCTCGTCCACAGAAGAAGGGAGGAAGATGAGATCATTCCATCCAATTATGGACTAACATATCCGGCCATAAATTAATCAACATCAAATTGATAAAAAGAAAATTATGTCAACAAATATTTATTGAATATATATAGACATTCTTCATTTCTTCTAGTGTCGCGATTGCTGTGTAGGATACATTAACAATGGGAATAAAAAAATTGTTGTTCAAGAAAAAAAAGACTAAATGGATTCAAATCCCCATATAAAATATTATTGCTATTCACGAAAATAAAAATCAGGTGGAATTAGTAGGTTCAAAATGCCCATTCATTCTATCATTGATTATGTTGAAAGCCTCGAGACACGGTAACTTAATTTTTTATGCCCAAGGATTGTGTAGCCATGAATAATTATTGGGCAAAGGCTAAAGAGAATTTTTTTTTGGGTTTTGAATCTTCACCATCAGTGGCTGCTGCACTGGCGGCTACAGCTGCAGCAGCAACTTCATTGAGTTTATAGAATTTTAGGGCATATTTAGTTATAAGGGTATTTATGTCATTGAGTTTATAGAATTTAATACTTTTTGGGATACATTTAGTGATTTCGGGGTGCAAATAGCCGTCCCCTAATTTGACATGCATATTTTTTTATCAATTAACATGTTGATGAGAGTGAAAATTTACGTCTTTTTGATCTCATAATACCTTATTTTTATTAGAATAAGGCCATACATTCGTGTCGGATTGTGTAGTATACATATTTTACATGATTATGGTGCTACTAATGGGTTTTATTGAGTTTTGAAGGTTAAAATAGGATAGAAATAAAACAAGAACGAAAACGAGCAAGAAACGGGCCTGAAAAGACCCAACTCGAGTTGCAACATGACTTGGAAACACAAGTCGAGTTGGGGTCCGAAACATGTCCAGAATCGTCCAGAGAGCTTACTTGAGTTGCAAGATCCAACTCGACTTGCAACTTGAGTCGAGTAGGGGGCAGAGCAGTGTCCGAAAATTGTCCAGAGAGCTTACTCGAGTTGCAAGACCTTACTCGACTTGCAATTCGAGTCGAGTTGGGTCCCGAAGGCAGTCCAGTTTCAGAGCATCGCAACACGACTTGACAGGCAAGTGCACGACTTAGCAACACGACTCGTGTTAGCTTACTCGAGTTACTTTTCAAGGTAACACTGGTCGTGTTGCCAACTCGAGTTGGGTACCCCAACTCGAGTTGGGTTATTTTTGGCCAAAAATCAAGATTTTTAATTTTCTGTGCGTAAAGAAGTGAAAAAATAGCTCAGTCAAGTCAGTTTTAGTGGCCCATAGTATATATATAGATCAGAACACCTGAGAGGAGACCGATCATTCTACACAGAAACACACCGTGAATTCAATTCACGCACCATCCATCTATCACCTAATTCACATCAAACCATTCATCCATCCATCCCATCGGTCCGGAGGAAGATTCAAGTACGGTTTAGAGAGCCAATCCAATCGGAGAGACGGAGGGAAAACGTGAACCACGTGACACTAGGGTTTCGTATTTTCTTCAATTCTTTTCAATTGTTGATTAGTTATGAATTTATCAGCCATGAGGGTTGTGTGTAACCTCATGGGCTAAAACCCTTTTACAGTTCTAGGGATTGAAGGTTAGGGTAATTGATTTGGAAACCCTAGACTATTATTGTTAATTCATGCTATTGAGATTCTTGTTTATTTGATTTATTTCAGACTATATTATATGTTTGTAATGTCTTCATAGTGTATTATTGATGTTGCCCGTGATGCTTGATATGCTGTGTTAGCTTGTGTGCGTACATACTTAATATTGTCTGCTTGCTAGGGATTAGAGTAGTTTGCCCGTGAACATAATAATCCTAAGGGCTGGTAAATAAGATACTTGATATTCTTAGTGTAACAATGCAATTAGAAAATCAAGTAGGAAGTGAATAAGTTTAAATATTACTTTCAGAGAATATAAGTTAGTCGAATTGGCCATCCGAAGGTTTATGAAATTTGTCTTATTAGTATCTAGGAAGTAGGTTCAAAACTGTTCGCGCATCATCTTATGATGTATTTTCATTGAAATAGCATGAATGAACAATAGGACGTCTAGTAAACCAAATCAATTGCACTACACCTGAAACCTTAGAGCTGTTACTTTTCTCTTGAATCAATCTCTAATATTCCTTGCTTTTATTTATTTTGTTAATTGTTATTTAAATTATTTAGTAATTAATCATATTTAATCACTTGGAAATTGGTTACTCTAATTCTAGTTGAATAGTAATATAAAATAAATAAATAGTTAGATGTCTCAGTGGGAATGATATTTAACTAGGGTACTTGCCTCTGCAATTGACATCCCTATATTTGGGAATTTAATTGGAGTGCACAAAATAGTTTATGGCGCCGTGCTGCCGGGGACAATAAATTATTTATTTGCTTTTGTAACTTATTTAATTAGAATTTGCTTTGAGATTTAATTGTCTACACCTTGAATTTTCTTGAAGTTGCATGCACACTAGGTCAAAGAAGGGAACACAAAATCTTGAATTTGATCCGGAGATCGAAGCGTCTGCTAGAAAAAGGTGAGGAGCAGCAAAGAAGATCAAAGCACATCCTAAGACTGTTAAGGTACCGAATCCGAAAAAGAAAGCGGACACATCAACACCTAAAGCAGTTGTAGAGGAGAAGAAAGAAAAGATTGAATATCAGGTTATCCCAGAAGAAGCTGAGTCAAAAGTTGAAGCAGAAACAACAGTAGAATCAGCAATTATGAGAGATAGAACACATAAAGATGACATTGTCATCCGGGAGACATTCAAGTCTACCAACATTGGAGGATCAGGCATAGTTGGGGCCATTCAAGCTGATGAAGTAAATGATATAAGACCAGTCCTGATCAACATGGTGGAGAAAAATCCTTTTGCCGGAGGCATTTTCGATGAACCCTATGGGAATTTGAAGCGCTTCAATAGCTATATGGATACAGTTAAAGCAACTGATAATACTAATGACAGGTGGAAAATGAGGCTTTTCTAGTTTTCGTTAGTAGATAAAGCGACAGAGTGGTATGATAAGCTCAAAGGAGATAGTTGCTCAAATTGGACTGAGTTACAACAGTTGTTCGTAGACCATTTTATGCCACCTGGTAAGATTCTTTTACTGAAACAAGAGATCAACCAGTTCAAGCAAAGAAGAGATGAACCATTTGGAGAGGCTTGGGAAAGATTTAATGATCTGTTGAGAAGATGCCCACAACATGGATTCAAAAAGTCTCAACTGACCAGTGTCTTCTACAATGGCCTCGACAATGACTTGAGAGTATTGGTGGATGCATCTGCTGGAGTAATAATTTTTGGAAAAACGTCGAATGCTGTTGAGAAATTATTCGATGATATCTCCACAAACTCTAGAGATTGGCCGTCAGAGAGGATCCGTGGAAGTTATATACTTGGCAAAGTGGCAAGAGTTTAAGAGAAGTTTTTCGAGGTAGGCAAAAATGATAAGATGATTGCTCAACTGGAGCAGATGAACAAAAACTTGGTCAATTTGATGTCAGGTAATAGTGGTGGAGGTAACCAGGGGTCAGTAAGTGATGATGTTGTCATGAATGTCCAAGGAGTTGAGGATGCAAATTGGGCCATGGGACAGAGTCTCCAAGGTTCAAGAGCACCGCAAAATTGGCAGGGAAACATATACCCTCAAGGCAATTCTAACCAAAGGAATAACCAAGGGGGAGGTCCCAATAATCAAGCAGGTCCCAGCAATCAAGGAGGATGGCAGAATCAGCAGAGGCATGAGAACTTTGCGTATTCAAATCTGAATAATGTAGTTCTATTCCCTCCTAATTTTGATCATGGAGCCAAGACTGAAGAAGGGAAGCCCAGTATTGATGATGTGCTGGCTAAATACATGCAGAAGAATAATGCTGCCATCAATAAGATCAATAACTGTATAGTGCTTATAGACTCCAATATGACAAAACAGAATGAGGAAGTGAACAAGCAATTGCAGAGTCTGACATACTCAATGGGGCAGATCTCTACCATGGTAAATCAGCAGCAGCAGCAGATTATGAAGGGAAAATTTCATTCAGATATAGAAATCAACCCGAAAGAGTGTGCAAATGCAATTACTTTGAGGTCTAGGAAGCAGTGTAGTCAAGAACTGATGCTGGATATGACAGGAATGAGAAAGGAAGAAGAGCAAAGTCACTTGGCCACTAGTTCAGCAGATATTCAATCCAAGCCAGGATTGGGGGTGATAGAGTAGAGTCAAGTAGTGATCCTGCAAATTAGACAGAACTTAAGGGAGCAGTTCAACCCCAGCTTGATACAAGTTCACCTCTGGGATTCCTTGAGCTTCCAAATTCTGTGGTGAACCTATCTGATCAAGCCATCACTGATAAAAAATGGCAACAAGCGAAGAGATTGAGAGAAGCGGAAGAGGTGTTCGAAAAGGATATTTTGGGTCTCCCAAAAACAAAGGTACCAATTCCGTTCCCTTAGAGATTCTTGATAAAAAGCTTGGATGAGAAGTTCAGAAAGTTTGCTGAGGTTATGAGGGATGTCCAAGTCACTATTCCCTTTTCAGAGGCCTTAAATCAGATGCCAGATTATGCAAGGTTCATGAAGGAACTCATCTGAAGAAAAAGAAAGCTGAACAGTATGGAGACGGTTAACTTAACAGAGAATTGTAGTTCCATAATCCAAAAAAAGTTACCTGAGAAGCTGAAGGATTCTGGTAGCTTCATTATCCCTTGTGAGATATGAAAAGGACCGTCTAGAAGGGCATTGTGTGATTTAGGAGCCAGCATAAATTTGATGTCTTTATCTGTGTACAAGAAGCTTGGTTTGGGGGAGTTGAAACCCTCATCTGTAGCTTTACAGTTAGCAGATAGGTCGCTTACATATCCCGAGGGAGTTGTGGAAGATGTGCTAGTGAAGGTATCAGATTTGATTTTTTCTGTGGACTTCATAGTACTTGACATGGAGGATGAAAAGGATGGCGCGCCTCTTATCTTAGGGCGTCCATTTCTTGCTACTGGAAGAGCTCAGATAGATGTATTCAATGGAGAGTTGAAACTTAGAGCCGATGAAAAGGAAGTGATATTCTTGTTGAATAAGGAGGTGCAGTGGCCTACAACTCAGCAACAATGCAAGTCTCTGGAAGTAGTGGACACGGAGTGTGATGAGAACTTTACCTTATCTGATGCAGAGTTTGAATATTTATCTAACGATGCAAGTATTGACTATCTTGAGAAGTTACTTGCATTAGGTGATGCCAGGGACACACGGAGTAGGAGAACCACTGCTGACATGGTAAATCATAATAGGAAGGTTATTGTTGAAGAAGCAATGAAACATGTGGCCGAAGAGGTTATATATGAGGAGACAAGAGTTGAAGTAGTAGAGGAGATCAACAAAGCAAGCAGATCTCTTACTTTTCCTATTACTAACTCTGCTAGTATGTTTGATAATGTTTTGGTTGCAGGAATCATGGATGATCCATATTTGAAGCCTCTGGATTTACCTTCGGATTTTCCTTCTTATATGGGTGTTGAAGATTCTAACTTGTTCAGCCCGTTTTTTTGACAAGGAGGATCCTATCTTGGTGACGAAGAAAGGTGAGGTGGTTGTAGCTGCCAATGATAGAGGAAGGAAGTACTTGAAGGTACGAATGCCAGAGGATTGTGCTCCGGAGTAATAGTCAATAAGAGGTACTCCATCGTGACTCTCCGACGTTAAACATGAGCGCCTGTTGGGGGCCGACTCTCCTGTTTTATTTGCTTTTTGGAGTCTTTGTCAATGTAGAAATTTTATTAGGTGTTGCTCAACTATGGTATACACTTCTTTACAAACTTATACTCTCACTTCATTTGA
Source organism: Pogostemon cablin (assembly GCA_023678885.1). Taxonomy (NCBI): domain Eukaryota; kingdom Viridiplantae; phylum Streptophyta; class Magnoliopsida; order Lamiales; family Lamiaceae; genus Pogostemon; species Pogostemon cablin. The sequence goes on along the minus strand of CM043001.1, from coordinate 16,160,270 downwards.
TCTAAGTTTGGGGGGATACGTGTACACCTGCGTCTTGCTGCACCAAAGTAAAGTTGCTTCATTGTGTTGTGTGCTTGGATGATTAATTTTTTGCGATTTTTTGGTATTTTTGATTTATTTGATTATATTGAGAGGTCAATTTTTTGTGATTGTCCAGGTGTGTGTCGTTTGTGTGTTTTTGTTATGTATTTTTCCTAGTTCAGTGTGGTTATTTTTGGGTTCTTGAGGATGATTGTTGGATCTTTTTATTGGTACTTGATTGAATTGAAATTGTGATTAATTGATAATGTGTTGTTGTGTTATAATGGTGATGATCCATCTAGATGTGTACTTGGATGTTGGAATACTTAAAGTTGTTGCATGTATTAAAATTGGTTTATAAGCCTATGTAGGAGTGCTCATTATTCTGTTAAACCTTGTAAGATTTGAGCTTCAATGAATCATGAGAATTACACATGATTGAATTCTTTCTTGAGAGCATCGTTTACATGCATGTATTCTAGAACTTGACTTTTAATCTGCTTAAGACTAGATGATTGATTAGATGATGAGAAATGACCTTAGGCCATTTTGTTCTTTACTGAGTCACTTGCCATATGTTTATCCTACCTTGTTATATTATCCATAGCTTCCCATTTGAGCCTTAAAGCCTTATTCATTGGAAGCCTATAAACATAGCCAATTTAATCATTTAAAAGCCTTTTTAATACCTATCCTAGTAGAGAAATAAATGAGATGGATTGGTGCAGTGTGAAGAGAAAAATTGGAAAGATAAATATTGATGGATAGTGATTGGAAGCAAAGGATGGTTAAAATTTGCAAAATGGGTAGTGCCTAAAACTGGTACCCCAGTTATATGGTAGTGTCTGAAACTGGTACCCTATTTGAGAAGAAAATGAAGAAATGAAAAGAAGTCGTTGAGCTTGAAAGTAAAGGGAGGATTGAAATGATGAAAAGAAATTGAAAGAGAAAAAAAAGAGAGATTGATTTGTCAAGTTTATGTGTTGAAAATGTATCTCTACTGTTGATTCTCTACTAGTGATTGAGTCACTCATCCCATATTTCATACCCTTGTCCAAAGAGCCAACGTTACAACCTTTTGCAAGTCCTTTGTGATCCCATCGTTAAGTTTTTTAAATTAGTGGAGAGTCTAGATAATTGTCAAGCTTATGGTTACGCGTGTATGTGAATTGATTTGAGTGCGTATATTTTAGCCTTGAAAGTGTACCTCTCACACTTGAGCGATGAGTATAAACACTATCCGTGAGAGTGGATGATGAGCATTCTGAAATGGAAAGTGACTAATTTGACGTGCATGTTTCAATTAAATAGTAATTTTGGCATTTACGTATAATATCTTGGTTTAAAGAAATTGATCCCTTATTTGTTGTATAATTTCAACTCTCATATCTCTCTTGTTTTGAATTCGTTGTTCGGGGACGAACAACATGGTAGTTTGGGGGGTTGATGAGAGTGGAAATTTATGTCTTTTTGATCTCACAATATCTTGTTTTTATTAGAATAAGGCCATACATTCGTGTCGGATTGCGTAGTCTACATATTTTACATGATTATGGTGCTACTAATGGGTTTATCGAGTTTTGAAGGTTAAAACAGAGTAGAAATGAAGCAGGAAAGAAAATGAGCAAGAAAAGGGGTTAAAAAGACCCAACTCGAGTTGTAACATGCAACTCGAGTTGCAACACGACTTGAAACACAAGTCAAGTTGGGGTCCGAAACGTGTCCATAATCGTCCAGAGAGCTTACTTGAGTTGCAAGGTCCAACTCTACTTGTAACTCGAGTCGAGTAGGGGGCAGAGCAGCGTCCGAAAATTATCCAGAGAGCTTACTCGAGTTGCAAGGCCTTACTCGACTTGCAACTCGAGTCGAGTTGGGTCCCGAAGGCAGTCCAATTTCAGAGCATTGCAACACGACTTGACAGGCGAGTGCATGACTTAGCAACACAACTCGTGTTAGCTTACTCGAGTTACTTTTTAAGGTAACACTGGTCGTGTTGCCAACTCGAGTTGGGTACCCCAGCTCGAGTTGGGTTATTTTTGGCCAAAAATCGGAATTTTTAATTTCTTGTGCGTGAAGAAGTGGAAAAATAGCCCAGTCAAGTCAGTTTTCGTGGCCAATGGTATATATACAGATCAGAACACCTGAGAGGAGACCGATCATTCTACACAGAAACACACCATGAATTCAATTCACGCACCATCCATCCATCACCTAATTCACATCAAACCATTCATCCATCCATCCTATCGGTCCGGAGGAAGATTCAAGTGCAGTTTAGAGAGCCAATCCAATCGGAGAGACGGAGGGAGAACGTGAACCACGTGATACTAGAATTTCGTATTTTCTTCCATTCTTTTCAATTGTTGATTAGTTATGAATTTATCAGCCATGAGGGTTGTGTGTAACCTCATGGGCTAAAACACTTTTACAGTTCTTGGGATTGAAGGTTAGGGTAATTGATTTGGGAGCCCTAGACTATTATTGTTAATTCATGCTATTGAGATTCTTGTTTATTTGATTTATTTCAGACTATATTATATGTTTGTAACGTCTTCATAGTGTATTATTGATGTTGCCCATGATGCTTGATATGCTGTGTTAGCTTGTGTGCATACATACTTAATATTATCTGCTTGCTAGGGATTAGAGTAGTTTGCCCGTGAACACAATAATACTAAGGGCTGGTAAATAAGATACTTGATATTCTTTGTGGAACAATGCAATTAGAAAATCAAGTAGAAAGTAAATAAGTTTGAATATTACTTTCAGAGAATATATGTTAGTCGAATTGGCCATTCGGAGGTTTATGAAATTTGCCTTATTAATATCCAGGAAGGAGGTTCAAAACTGTTCGCGCATCATCTTATGATGTATTTTCATTGAAATAGCATGAATGAACAATAGGACGTTTAGAAAATCAAATTAATTACACTACACCTGAAACCTTAGAGCTGTTACTTTTCTCTTGAATCAATCTCGAATATTCCTTGCTTTTATTTATTTTGTTAATTATTATTTAAATTCTTTAGTAATTAATCATATTTAATCACTTGGAAATTGGTTACTCTAATTCTAGTTGAATAGTAATATAAAATAAATAAATAATTAGCTGTCTCAGTTGTAATGATATTTAACTGGGGTACTTGCCTCTGCAATTGACATCCCTACACTTGGGGATTTAATTGGAGTGTGCAAAATAAGCCTAACACATGTTGAAATTTGTTTCAATTTGAGTTAATTATTGGAAAAATTTGGGTTGTATTTGATAATAAGGTTAAGTAATTAAGACATTATTTAGAATTGTTTATAACATATGAATATGATTACGTAATAAAATATAAATATTAATAAAAATTTTTAAATAGTTGATTTTTTATAATTACATTAATTTATTATACATGAAAAACGAATGAGGGTCGTATAACGTCGATTCAACTAAAAACTATTTAATTCATTACAAATAAAAAACTAAACTAAATATACGTACCATCATAATATAAAACCTCATACATATATATTTTTTTCGTCCCATTCCAATAGTAATATTAACTTTTTGCATGGGGATTAAGAAATTTAATATATTTTTAATGTGTATTGAGGTGAGATAAATACTATTTTAATGTATAGTGGATTATTGTATTATTTTTTGATCGGACAAAGTTAGTTGTTAGTATAGTTAGTAGTTAGTTCACCAAGTCTCCATACACCTTTATTCTCCCAAGCCTCCTTATAATTCCCCTCCTATTCGTTCCTAATGGGAATCGAACTCGGGTCACTCACTTGTGTGAGGAGCCCGGTGGCCAAGTAGGCTAGCCTACTTGGTTATAGTGGATGATTTTATTAATGTGGTGGATGAGTCCCATTAAGATATTTTAATTACTTAATTGTGTGGGTCTCATACTCAAAAAAAAATATAGCCGTTAAAATAAAACACCCAATTTAAAAATATATAATTATTAGGATGTTAGGATGGGACGGAGAGAATACGTAATTATATGTGTTTATATATATATATATATTTACTATCACAAAAAATCTATATTTATATAATTTTATTTTTTAAAATCTATCCCCGTGCATCGCACCGATAAAAATACTTGTATTGTTTAATATAGATTATAAACGAGCTCAAAAAATTACTCTCACATACAAAATATTAAAATAAAATATGAAATTATTACTATCAAATACAAAATATATACTAACTAGTATAGTACCGCATCTTACGCGAGGTTAGAGAAATTTTATTTTAAATATGAAATATTTTGTTTAATAAATATAAATGTATTAATATATTAAAGCAAATTATTTTGTGCACCTGAATGTAACGGTGCACTTACATTCAAAATGTATATATTAATGAATTAAAATATACTAATGAATAAAAACTTATACACTTTATTAGGGAATTGTCTATTAACTTTTTGAATATAAAACTTAATATAATAAAAGTTATAAATTTATAATTATGAAAAATATAATATATTGAATAAAAATTAATACATATATAGGTACACGTGTGGATTCGAATACACATATATCAACTCATATATTAGTAGTTAAATATATACTCATATATTACGTCTTTAAGCTTTATAATTAATATTGGACTTTTTTTTAATAAAAATAACATTTTTGTTTTTTTTTTCTTCTAATTTAAATGAATAGATATTCTATGTACTTTAGAATATGAATTAAGAATCTATGCACTTTTTTTTAATGAAATACTATATTAATGTTAGTTTAATTATCTATGTATACATATTTCTTAATAAATATATCACCCGAATAACATTCTATTTTTTTTATTAATTTTCATATTTTGAGAAATATATTAAATACATTTTCTTTAAATAGAATAAATTTTACATAAAAATCAAATTATAATTTTTTTAAATATTACTTATTAATAAAGTATTTAATAATTATTACATTAAATACACATGAACCAATAATTGATAAACACATACAAAAATAAAAGTCAACAATGCACAAAATGGTTACACGTATGTTTTAAAAAAAAATCTATATTAAGAAGCTAATTGTTAAATATATGTATTAAGGTATTACTAAGAGATACAAAGTATATATTTTATTACTACCAGGTACAAAACTAGATAATGAAAAATCTCAATTGCCCCTCTATTATTTTACGTTAAATATATTGAATACTTATCTAAATATTTCTAAATATATTTTGTAGATTTCTTATCTTATATAATTTGGATACGAAAATATGTTTAAATATTCTGAATACTTATCTAATTATTTATGAAAACTGCAAATTTCTAATCGTAATTTAATCTAGATACCAAATATATCTAAATATTCTGAATGCTTATCTAAATATTTCTTGTATTCATGCAAATTTCTTATTATAATATAATCTGATACCAAAATATATATAAATATTCTGAATATTTATATAAATATTTTATGTAAATATTTTTTAATACAATATTTTTATCGATAATATAATCTAGAATCGTGAGGATTTTTTTTATCATAATATAATCTGAATGCCAAAATATATGTAAATATTTTTGAAGTCTTTAATTAATTAATTAATTTTGAATACAATATACTTAAACCTATTTTCTAATGTTTAACCTACGATTGATTAATCCCCAACATATCTCCTATTTTCACCAATTTTCATGGAGAGATTAATGGTTAATTAATTTTAAATACAATTAAACTTAAATATGGTTAAAAATGGTATTTGATTAATATAATTTAGATATTGCACCTAATAGTAATAGAGATTAATAAATTATATCCATAAGTAATGGACCCATAAAATATCAAACATTACTTTAATTCATTATAATTCCATACACTTTTCAACCACAAACCCTAAACCCCCCACCCTCCCACTACCGTCGTCGGCCGCCGGACCGCCGCCACCATCCATTGTCGCCACCGATCAGTGACTGGCCACCGCCGCATCGTCGCCGGTGGTAGGAGTATATAATTTTTTCGCTGGACATGATACTTACGATTCACAATTTTTTTGTTGCATACACTTTTTTTACTGCACATAACTTTTGCTGCACATGAACTTTTATGCTGCACACAAATATTTATGTGCAACATATTGTAAGGATAATATTGAAATATCACTATATATTTATGTAATTAGTAGTTTTATTTTTGTATATTTGTATCTCATAGTAATAAAGGAGTTTTTAATATACTTATAATAAGTACCCTAAAAAAATTAGGTAGGTCTTGTACGAGACCGTCTCACAGATCTCATTTAGTGAGACGAATTATCCATCAATTAATTATTATAATATAAGAATTAAAAAATAAATAAAAAAGCGGTCTCCTGTGCGAACTTGTGGAATAGGCAGCATTCAATTAGCTGGCGAAAAAGGCAGTTAGTTAAGACTACCCTCATTCACAACCCACAACAATCCAACCCAACAATATAATATTTATTTCTCTCTCATCCACATATACAACCTACAACTCAACCCAACCTCAACTTTTTTATACTCCATCAATAACCCAACTCAACCTAACTTTTTAATAAAATATTCATTTCTCTCTCATCTATATATATATATATATATATATAATTATAATTAAATTGTTTATTATCATTTTGAGATTTTTTAATAATTATATTAAAAATTAAAATAATTTTTTAATAATTATCATGTGACACATGTCACTCCATGATTACTTTGTGGATGGGTTGTAGATAAAGTTGGAGGGTTGTGTCAGGAAGAGATTCCCCAACCGGTTGGCATGTTAATTTCAATTTTCAATTTTTTTATTAATTTTTGTCTCTTGTGTGCGACCCATGGCACATGGTTGCCGATGAGAGTGGTCTAAGGATGAAATCTTCATTTTCTTATGTATTTAAAAATTAATGATTTTCAATTATTAAAATACAATACTTAAAATATAATGTGATAATTAAAAAAAATTGAAAGTGATAGTTAAAAATTTAAAAAAATACACTTAAACTATTTCATGAAAATTTCATAAATAATAAAGTAATAACATTTTTAATAAAAAAATAGTATATTTGAATAAGGAAAAGTGATATTCGACTAATTAAATTATTTCATAAATAATTTGTAAGATAAACAAAAAGTGATAATATTTTTAATTAAAAGTGGTATTTGATTAAGGAAAAATGATACACATCCAATTACATTATTTAATTTAATGAAAATTTTATATGACGGATAAAAAGTGATAATATTTTTAATAAAACGTGATGACATTTTCAATCAAAAGTGATAAATATTTAATTAAGAAAAATTGATACACTTTTAATTATATTATTTAATTTAATAATATAGGACGGATAAAAGGTGATAACATTTTTAATAAAACGTGATAATATTTTCAATCAAAAGTTATATTTGATCAAGAAAAAAATGATATACATCAAATTATATTATTTATTGAAAAATATTATTAGATTAAAAAAAGTGATAATATGTTTAATAAAAAGTGATACCTGATCAAAGAAAAGTGATAAATGTCAAATTAAATTATTTAAGATATATATTATATCATATGAATAAAAAGTGATAATATTTTTTTAATAAAAAGTGATACTATATGATAAAGGAAAAGTGATAATAATTTATAGGGAAGATTACTAGTAGGTACACAAAAAATCCTTAATTACTATGAGATACAAACATACAAAAATATTACTACTAACTACAAAAATATATAGTGATATTCCAATATTACCCCTACAATGTGCTGCATATAAATGTTGTGTGCAGCAAAAGTTCGTGTGCAACAAAAGTGTGTACAGTAAAAAATGTATGTGCAGTAAAAGAAAGTGTGTGCAGCAAAAAGTGTGGTGGTCCGGGTCCGGCAGAACTCCAGTTAAGCTCCGACGGCGGTCTGAAAACTTTCCTGTGGTCAGCCGATCGTCCGGCGGAGCTCAGGCGGCGGTCCGGTAGTTTTTCGGTGGCCGTCTGGCGGTGGGTGAGGGTTTAGGGTTTGAATTTAAAAGTGTATGAGTTTAGGGTTATATTTAGTATTTTACTTTAATATTTTGTATGTGAGAGTAATTATTTTAAATCAATGTATCTCATAGTAATTAGGGGTACAAAGTGTGTACCTTTTGTTGACGTTCGATCGTTTGGTTAACGTGAACCATTAGGGTTCCATACATTTCTAACTGTCAGCGGAAGCAAGAAAATAAGAAACATAATACCTTTCACCAGGGCATGTTGGAGAAGATTAATTCTCGCCGGCAGCCTGCGCAACCTCACCGATTTGGGCATAACTCTCTCATCCGATATTGGATTTGATTGATCTATGCACCAAAATGATCATCTCTTCCGTGGCTTTCCATCAGCATATTACATCTAATTTTGAGATCTATACGATTTTATAAAAATCATGCAAGTTGACAGACAGCAGCAGCAAACGACCTCTTGATCTTTTGTTGTATTCCCAAGTCCAATCTTGACGTCGTGTGGGCGACGATCTTCGAGATCTTCTCAATCTGCTATTCCGTCTACCCTCTTCACGTGTTTAGAGTGTCTCATCTTAGGTTTAGAACAGTTGAGATGACTTATATATGAGCTACAGCAGGGACCAGGAGGAGAAATTAGAGTGGGGCATCCATTGGGCTTAAGTATCCAAGCTTAGCCCAAAGCTTATACTTAAATCCAATAATAATAATATATTCTACTAAAATATTATTACTGCACTACCGTTCTAATTCCATAATTACGTTATGGGCTCCTTCTTATTATGAACCCGTTAGTCTTCCCATGTTTAAGATATACAATGTACATTAATTAATTAAGTTACTGACAACTCCATTAATTAATATCTCATCCGAGAGTACTACCACTCAACCTTATTATCATGCTGGAATAAATCACCTGCAGGATTTATATGATAATCTTAATGAGCTCCTCAAGGGGACATCATCAACCTATATCGAACACGGATTCCTTCTACAATCAACTGCACACCATAGAGAGACATCACTATTTCCCAACTCATCGAGTTTGTTGATTTAATTACATGTAAATCTCACCCATTGATGAATCAAAGAAATACATACTGCCTTACGTGTCGAGGTTATTCTATAGGGATTAAGAGCATGAACATCCATAATAACTAAGATCAAGTTCTTCTATAAATCAGTATAAGTCGAACGATCTCAAGCGGTCCTACTCAATACATATAAGTGCACTAATGTGATTCTATAGTCAAGACAAACAAATATCAAATCACACTTCAACCATCCCGATAGAGAGTCCTCATCTATCTTGGTTGTGAGTATCTATTTATACTTTATAAGAAAACCGATAATATGATCTTTCGCGTGTTGTCGCACAACATATTATCTACAGTATAAAGTAAGTGGACTATTGCATCGACATATAAATAAATTATAAGACGCAATCTTTTGATCATATGATTCCCATTTTAAATAAATTGTTATAATATTGTTCATACTAAAGCTAAACTTTTAGTATATAATCCAACAATCTCCCACTTATACTAAAAGACTATGCTGTCATATCTTCTGCTATACATCTGATTCCCACTCCCACTACAAGATCATCAAAAGCTCTTGCTTTAAGGTCCTTGTAAATGGATTTACTAGGTTATCATCCAATGCAATCTAGGCTACAACAACCTTCCCCTCATCATATGATTTCTCATAAACGGTGGTACTCGCGCTCTATGTGTTTAATTGCCTTATGGGCTCGTGATTCCTTCAAGTTTGCAACTACACCATTATCATCAAAATAAATTGTGATAACCTTGGGCAAACTTAGAATCACTTCGAAGTCCATCATGAATTTCTAGAGTCATACAGATACTTTGGTTGCCTCAGAGGCTCCAATTCATTATCTTTCCATGATGGAGTCTGGAGTCTGAAATATATTTCTATATAACACTCCTCTACATTATGACTCTACTTTCTAAAATTAAACACATAACCTTTGAGGTGGATTTACTTCCGTCCCTATCTGATTTGAAACTTTTGAATCTATATAACCCCTAAGAAGAAGTGAATCTATCCAGTAAGCCCACATATAGTTTCTAGTCCTTTTCAGGTACTTCAAAATTATGTGTTACCACAGTTCAACATTCTTATTACGGGTTACCTTGATACCCACTATTCATGCCTTCGGCAAAACAGATATCAATTCTCGTGCATAGCATTCCTTAGATTAATCTTCCTTATTCGCCGAAGCATAAAGTACCACTTTCATCACCTTTATCTTATTTTGTGTCTCAAGACACATTTCCTTAGATAAAGCCACATGCTAAAACGAGTAAGGATTGTATCATTTCATGAAGTTTTAGACAAGCATAACATCCTTTCGTGTGATCCGTATTACCGTGATCAAAAGGATATTATTTTGCTGTTCTTAAGTCCTTCATTTCATACCGCTTTCTCAACTATACTCATACTCCCGACAATACTCTTTCATTGTCTCCAATGAGCAAGATACTATCTACGTATAGTACAAGTAATACCACCACGTTTTCATCACTCTTTTCAATACACAAGACACATCCGCGCATTGAATAAATTCATATCACTGGATTTCCTCACCAAAACAAATGTTTCATGATCTTGAAGCTTGCTTTAGTCCATCAATGGATACTATTAAGCTTACTATCATAATGCTCTTAGCACTTTGCAATTAATCACTCAGGTTGCTCCACATAGATGTTTTCCTCAAGACTTCCAATCAAAAAAGTTATCTTGACATCTATTTGCTATCCATCATATTTCATACGAATAACTACAGATAAAAAAGTCTAGATCGACATAGGCATAGCTACCGGCGAACAGGTTTTCTCATAATCGAACCATTTCTTTCTGAGTATACCTTTTCACAATAATCTTTGCATCCAAGGTTTTCACCTTACTGTTTGATCCTCTTTTATTTAGTATGACCACTTCCAATGGCTTTTACATCATTTGGTGGTTCTACAAGCTCCCAGATTTGATTTAGAATCCATCGATTCTATTTCAGAAATCATTGTACTTTGCTAAGATTCGACATTTCTATCTTATAGTGCTTCATCGTATCCGTGGGTCCATTCCATGTTTACTAGGGACCAAGTCTTACGACTCTCCCAAAACATATATTTTACAGGTTGTCGAACAACCCTCCCACTACAACAAGACACTACACGTAATTGTGTATCAGACGTGACACGTGTTGCAGTTTACCTTGTGGTATATCCTCTTATACATTTGGTACTAATACTTTGTGTTTTCCCTCTCACTTCCTTTAGAACAATTTATACATGGGTTTATGATTTAATACATAGTCCTTTTCCAAAATCTAGTGTTTGTGTTAACAATCACCCTTCGATCTTTTGGACTAAATAAATCATCACCCTTCATTTTTCTAGGATATCCCGCAAACAGACAAACGTTCATACGAATTACTGTTTCTTGGGCATATCCATAGAATGAATTTAATAATTCCAAGTAACTCATCATCTATCTAACCATTTCCATAAGAGTCTTTCTCTTATTAGGATTAGAAGATGTGTTATTAATTACTATTTGTTGCATCCGTGGGATAAACATGATTTAAGAGTGTTCAAATTGTCCACCAATGTACAACAATAGATTATAGCTCCCTCATCACTATGATCATGTCATTTAAATAAAATGGAGTATCCATCCGTAAATGCATAGAAACTGAAATGAAATTCTTTCTATGAAAACGTACATAAAGACAATTTTTCATAATCAAACGTTTATTCCTATCATAAGATAAATAAACAACTCCCACTGCAACAACCACTTCTCTTGTAGTTTTACCCATGTACATAATAATCTCATCCTCACTTTAAATATTTAGTGATTCCGGTATCTACACACAACGTATCAGTAAATGACATCACTAATTATACTTCAATGACTAGTGAATGAGATACTAACCTTATTCACATCATGATGAAAATGGCTTTCCTTCACCACATGTTTTGTCAGAAGTTCCCCACCATATACAACCTCTCGTATTTCAGGTAGAACTTGCTCAAAACATCCAGGCAAATTATGAAGAATAAATTGATCTAGGTTTTCCTTTCAATTTTTATTCCAAGCATTCCCAATTCATTCATCAACTTATCCATGACCTCTTGCCTTTCTTACTTGCTCAAGTATCTAAAGAGTCGCATGAGACCATCATATTTCTATGAACCTCTCACCTCTCCATTAGAGACTTTAATAGGCATCATATAAATATCCTTAGTGAGAACACATTTTATTTTCCTAAGTAGTAAAATTCAAAACCAAGATTCTTTTCTAATCATCTAATTTTGGACAAGTAAATATGTTTCTTTTAGTAAACAATAAGTGAATTAAAACTATTTTGAAAATTCTGAGAATCATAAATAAATACACCGATCAAATATTCGAATTTTATTCTTTTTATATTGATTTCATCAAAATAATATAAAAATAAAATTTACCGACATCTCAAGCACCGTGAATCTGCATGCCACGTTAGGGTGGACGTATACAAACCTGAACATTTACAAGAGAAGGTTTTACCCATTAATTTCATTCGTCAACTTAACCTCATGACAAAATAATTAATAATCGGTTCCTCTTTAGCTATGCAAATAATAGCAGTGACTCAGTTGGGGGAGGATACTAATTATTTACATCTAAGTGTACACCATTATTTGATCCCAAGTCCGCTGTCCAAGCTTATGTGCCTTACTGTTGGAGAAGTACACACGCGCTCAAATAACTTTCTACAACCATCAATTATATAAGTTTGTACCAGTAAACCTCATATAAACTCATCCATTAGGGAAGAAGAAACTATAGCAAACGCGCAAGTCCATATGCATCACATTGCAAACAATAATTATTTAAAAAGTTTGTATCAGTGATCCGTGAATAAACTCATCCGTTAGGGAGGAAGGCACTATAAACGACGTGCAAATTTATTAACATCACTTTACGAACCAATAATGGAGGCCGCATAAATTAATTACCAATCCCCTCTCCCACTTAGTTATTTAACACTGAGAATTTTTACATTAATATAATATTCAGAATAAAATACGCAACCTAGCATGCTCCTATTACGGCACATATGGCAGTAAATCATAGAGAACTAAGCAAAACATATATAACAATAATTAGATAATTAAATCAATTATTAATAGTTATATATCACGCGCGAATTCGATTGTTCTCCACCAATCATGAAATTAAGCAGCTGCGACTATGCGGGATTCGACCTCCCCGGTGAGGTCGCAGGGATCGACCTGCCTAGTCAGGTCGCGGGGTTCGGGACAGCACCCTAAAACTTAATCTGAAAATTGGAAGGGGTCTTATAAATCTTTCTCCAGATTTATCGCCCAATAACCTGCTCCACCAGCCCGGCACCCTGATCCACCACCTGACATCACACTTATCAATGCTTATACAAGTCTTGCATGCCACCGAGCTCACCTCCGTGCCTTGCTCCGTACGCCCCTATACGCTGTCATGCAGGTATCCACGCGCTAACCCATATACACCTGGTAGCCAACGAGCATGCCTTCTTGCTCATCACCGAGTGCCCACTTGTCCACACACGGCAGCCAACGTGCAAATCCAACTCACACCCGGTGCTATCACACCCAGCCATCCACTCGCGAACTGGTCTCTGCACGCCAACATACACCAGTCCCATCCCAGCTATTGTGCATGCCATGCCCAGTTTTGTCCCAGCTGTCGTGCACGCCAACGGACCAGCCACACGGCAAGAAGCCCTCCATGATGTCTGGCACATGGCATGCCGCATGAACATCTGCACAATATGTGCTGCCTGACGAGCGAACCTGCCTTTCTTCTTGCTCGCTGCCGTGCGCCTTGCATCTGGAGACGAGCGTCCCTGCCCAGCAACCTTCTCATCTGGCAGTGCACGTGCCAGATTTTACACCACTGTGCACGCCATCCTTCCAACCAAACAACCAGCCCAATAGCAGGCATGCTTTTGCCTGCTCCTTCTCGACATTCAACAGGGTGTTTGTGTGCTTTCATTGTGTGTTGCAAGGAACACACCATGCCTGACCTGCATCCGCTCTGACAGCCAACATGCGATCAACGCACAGCCACCAGTGCCCAACCAATCGCTATCAGCCAGCAGCACAGAGCATTAGTCGCGCTTGTCTTGACTTCTCACCGGCATATGCGCTTCCTACCCAGCTTCAAGTGACCCATGCACGATAGCCTTCCCATCGTCCAGCAGCATATCAGCCCTGATGAAGACTTGCCCAGAACCAGTGGAGACTCACTCGGAATCAAGGTTGTCTCGCTTGGAATTGCCGCTTCTCACCGATTTTCCAGCCATACCAGTTCCTTTCTGTCGGCCTCTTAATATCCTTCGTGACTGACTGCCAGGCCACGTCGTGGATCTGCATCAAGCTTGCTCATCACGCCAAGGGGACTAGACCGAAAGACACGCTGACCAGCTCGGAAGCCTGGTCGACTCGCTCGAAACCAGGATATGACTCGCCCAGATGCTTGTCAGACCCGCTCGGAAAGATATTCAGGCCTGCTCAGAAATGCCTCAGGTTCACCCAGAAACATTACCTTCCAGCCGACTTACGACATATACCACCTGCCATGATGAAGCCTGCCGGAATCGCTTAAGCCCCAGCCACCACATGCCGCCGCTTATTCTGCTGCCGACGCTACTAGTTTGAGGACCAACAGCATCCACCGACAGCCAAGGACGCGCAAGGTGGCCTGCCTAGCGACTTTCACTGGCGCTTCAATGTCCAGACAACGTTGCGACGTCTTCAAGCCGTGCCGACCATCACCGCTCCGTGACTTGCACGCCAAGTCAGCCTACTTGTTCAAGCTTTCCGTCGTGCTTCACTAGTGCCGTCGTATACGATCAATTCCAACACTAGACAGCCGTGCTTGTCATGGTTGCTCTTTCGTTGATCATGCCCGTCAACCGTCGAGTGTATGCATTGTGTACAATTAGGGTGTTTACCAAGAAAATAAATTCTAAAACCCTAACATCATGTACACACATAAACCCTAGCCTAACGTGTCATGTTTCACCATAAAAGTGAAGCTCTGATACCAATTGTTGGCATTTGATTATTTGGTTAACATGAACCGTTAGGGTTCCATATATTTCTAACAGTCAACGGAAGCAAGAAAATAAGAAACGTATTACTTTTCTCCAAGGTATGTTGGAGAAGATGAATTCTCGCATGCAGTCTGCGTAGCCTCACCGTTTTGGGCATAACTCTCTCATCCGATATAGGATTTGAGTGATCTATACGCCAAAATGATTCTCTCTTCCGTGGCTTTCTGTTAGTATATCACACATCAAATTCTAATGTCGGCACAATTTTATAAAAATCGTGCAAGTTGACAGACAGCAGCAGCAAACGACTTCTTGATCTTCTGTTGTATTCCCAAGTCCAATCTCGACATCGTGTGGGCGACGATCTTCGAGATCTTCTCAATCTGCTATTCTGCCTACCCTCTTCAAGTGTTATGCGTATCTCATCTTAGGGTTAGAACAGCTGAGTTGACTTATATATGGGCTACAACAGAGACTAGGAGGAGAAATTAGAATTGGGCCTCCAATGGGCTTAAGTATCCAAGCTTAGCCCAAAGCTTATACTTAAGTCCAATAATAATATATATTCCACTAAAATATTATTACTGCACTACCGTTCTAATCCCATAATTACGTTATGGGCTTCTTCTTATTATGAGCCCGTTAGTCTCCCCATGTTTAAGATATACAATGTCCATTAATTAATTAAGTTACTGACAACTCTATTAATTAATATCTCATCCGAGAGTAGTATCACTCAACCTCATTATTATTCTAGAATAAATCCACATGCAGGGTTTACATGATAATCCTTATGAGCTCCTCAAGAGGACATCATCAACTTATGTCGGACACGGATTTCTTCTACAATCAACAGCACGATTTCCCAACTGACCGAGTTTGTTGATTTAATTACATGTAAATCTCACTCATTGATGAATCAAAGAAATATATACTGCTTTATGTGTCGAGGTTATTGTATAGGGATTAAGAGCACGAACATCCATAATAACTGAGATCAAGTTCTTCTATAAGCCAGTATAAGTCAAACAATCTCAAGCGGTCCTACTCAATACACACAAGTGTACTAATGTGATTCTATAGTCAAGACAAACTAATACCAAATCACACTACAACCATCCCGATAGAAAGTCTCCGTCTATCTCGGTTGTGAGCATCTGTTTATACTTTATAAGAAAACCGATAATATGATCTTCCGTGTATTGTCGCTCAACATATTATCTACAGTATAAAGTAAGTGGACTATTGCATCGACATATAAATAAATTATAAGACACAATCTTTTGATCATATGATTCTCATTTCAATTAAATTGTTATAACATTGTTCATACTAAAGCTAGACTTTTAGTATACAATCCAATACCTATGACTAATTAATCATAATTTATATGAAATACTCTATTTCAATAACTATTAATATAAGGGTTAATTGCGGGAAAAGTCCCCACCTTTACTTCAATTACAAATTAGTCTAAACCTTTGAAGTTTAGCAAAAAAAGATATAACTTTAATAAAGGATGGCAAATAAAGCCACCGGTCAGATGTTGACTAACTTTGACTGCCCAAATCCTAAATGAAAAATAAAAATAAAAAATAAAAAATTAAAGTAGAATAAAAACATGACATAAAATTCATGGTGGATAATAAATTTTTTTAAAAAAAGTTAAAGTAAAAATAAGAACGGAAGTGATAAATTGGAAACAGTTCGTCTTTGTGTCTTCTCTCCCGTCAGAGCCGTTCCAGCTGCCACTTACCACCGAACCACCGCTGTAACTATCGCCGGAAATTCAACGCTGCAGATCCGCTTTCCTCGCTAGAAACTCGAACCCACCACTGCCTGCGGCTGTCCAGCACCGCCTCGAGCACCTTTCTGGAGCCATCTTCATCAGAAATCGCTGCCAAAAATCGTGAACCAACATCGATCTCTACCTGCTGCTACGAAGAGTCGCGCCGCCGAGATGTCACTCGATGCCAACAGCTGCTGCCAGAGACACCGTTGCCTACTGCCGGGGAGGATGACTTACAATGCCAAACTTTTTTTTTTCTTTTTCCCCTGAAAATCTCTCTTTCCAAATTTCCCTCTCAACTTTTCGAGATCTGAACGAAACTTTTCGAGATCTGAACGAAAGATATCTAGTGACCGCCATCCGTTAGGGAATGGCTGTGGTAGCATTTTGGCGAAGCAAGTGGTGACAGTGGCGTAACAACAGACAGTTGTTGCAGGTGGTGGCTTCAATGGCTGCATGATTTCCGGCGATTGAAGGGGTGGGGCGACGGATGACGGTTGTCGGACGTTGGCAAGATGGGTGATTTTTCATTAGATAGGATGAAGAGTTGAGGAGAGAGATGTACATTGGTTTAATTAATTTATTTTTATTTTTTATTTTTCACGTTGGATTTCAGGCAGTCAAAGTTGGTCAAAGTTATTTGCAATCCTTTGTTAAAGTTATTTGCAATCCTTTGTTAAAGTTATACACTTTTTTGCCGAACTTCAAAGGTTTAGACTTATTTGTAATTAAAGCAAAGGTCGAGACTTTTCCCGCAATTAACCCTTAATATAATAAATAAATGTGGTAATTAATAAATAAAAATAAGTTATGATCCAAATTTTTTGAAAAATTTACATTAATTGTGTCCCAGGAAAATATTCCCTTATTTAATTTACGACCAATTAATAATATAAATGAAGTAAAATATATATTTTAATATATTATAAAATAAAATAAAACAAAGTAACTGAATAAATAAAAAATAAATAATTAAAAAAGAAAAACGGTAAAATGAAAAGTGAATTAATGAAGTGGGGATGGGCTAACGTGGAGAACTTAAAGTCAAGCTATTGAGTTCGCTTTGGATCCGCAAAATTTTAAGTAATATATATTTGACCCGTCTCACTTTATGAGATTTGTGAGATGCTCTCGTACAAGTCTTTACCAAAATAATTATATTTAAATACAAATAATTATAATAAAGACTCGAACTTGAATATTTTCTAGAAAAAGCACTAATAGTTAAAAAAAAAAGTTATCTAAATAATTGAAAAAGGCATTATAGTAATTTAAAGAAAATTATTACGAATAACTCTATATATAAATATAAAAAAAAAACTAAAAAGTTATTTAAAAAAAAAATGAATGACACGATTAACTATAAAAATGACACGAATATTTATAAGAGAGATTGAACAAATAATTATTAAAAAAAAAGGATCAACACATTAGTACTCCTATTCGTCCTACTTTTAATATTAACTATTTTAATGGACCAACATATTACTACTTCTATTCATCTAGAATTAATTACTTTAATTACATTAATTAAATTATAAAATAAAATAACACAAATTCTTAAAATTATAAAAAATATTATAAAATCAAATAAATAAATAAAAACAAAAAGAATGTAAGTTATTATGTTAAAAAAAACTATATAAAATATGCATCTATTTGAGCTAATGTAAGTTTTAAAAAATAAATAAATAAATAATTTCAATTGAATAATATAATAAATTATATTTAATAATAATTTTTAATTATTATATTTTTTTATTAATAATTAATACTTTAATGATATGGACTGAATAATATCTTTTGTATAATTATTAATAATTTAAAATATAATAATTTATTCAAATAGAATTTATTTAATTTAAATAGAAGATAGGGGTAATATAGCCTTTATAACATAGAAGGTGGGCAAAGTTGATTATTTTTAGAAGGTGGGCAAAATTGATATTTGAAATTTCAAAGTGGGCACTTTTATATATTTTCATATTCGGAACTATTTGTTTGTTTTGGGCTAATTTTATACTCTCTTTATCCGATATAAAGAAGGTTTTTTGCTTTTTTCACGTAGATGGTGAATTGAATAATATTATTATTTAACTTGTAATGAATAGTTAGTTGGTGTGGCCTCATATTTTATTTTAATGTTATTAGTAGGTGCGTGTGTGGATTCCATACGTGAAAAAAAAATGATATCCTTTATACAAATACACAAAATAAAAAAAAAAACTCTTAAAGCGGACAATGAGAGTAATGAAGGATTGCACACAGAGCCATTCAATTTTTTTTAAGTTTCTTTTCTACCCTCACTTTAATGGTAAGTGTAAAAATGGTAGAAATGACAGAAAAAACTTTAACTCAATTACGACAAGACATTAATCAAATTTATTGTAAATTTTTTAAAAAAATATTATTGAGTCAACTTTTTAACTTGACACGATACATATTTTTTACTTGATACTCTAAAAAAAGTATTGACTCGGTATAAAAATGTGACTCGATAAAAATTTTGGTATCGGGTCAACATTTTTAGAGTATCGAACCAATATAGTGTTAAAAATATTTATCGTTTCTAGTTAAAAAAAATTAATTCGATAATATTTTTTCAAGGCAAAGTTGATGTAATCACTTTTTATCTGTCTCACGCAAGAGCTTAAGAGTTACATGAGACAGATTAAAAGTGATAACATGGAGTATAATGAAAAGTGATATTCAATTAATAAGAAAGTGATAATGCTATTTCATGAACAATTTATAGTGTAAATGAAAAGTGAAAACATTTTATATCGAAAGTGATAATATTTTATAGCGAAAGTGATAAATAAAATTGTAAAATCATTTCATGTGAGACGGTCTCACGCAATACTTGCCCTTTAATGTATATTAGGTTGTTATAGTTTTGTGTTTGAATTCCGTAGACATATATTAATTCTTTTGTATGCACTACAAGAAACTGCCAGAATACCGACGGATTTACCGATGGAAAAAAATCATCGATAATTATCGATGATTTACCAACGAATTACCGACGATTTATTTATTTAATAGGATTTATTTTTAAAAAATCATCAATAAAAATTTCTAATGATTTTTGCAACGGATTACCGACGGAATTAGCGACGAACGTTTATTCCGTCGGTATTGTGGAGGGAATAAATCCCAGAAGATTATCGACGGATTATTTATGTCGGTAAATATATAAATTTTTATTTAAAAAAAATTAATTTCAGTTTTTTAATTTACCAACGAATTTATCCGTCGGTAAATATATTAAATTTTAATTTTTTAAGAAATAATTTTAGTATTTAATTTCCCGACAGAATTTTTTCATCAGAAAATATATTAAAATTTATTTTTTAAAAAATTAATTTTAATCTTTAATTTACCGACAGATTTAATCCATTGGTAAATATAACAAATTTTATTTTTAAAAGAATGAATTTTGTCTTTAATTTACCGACAGATTAAATCTGGTGGTAAATATAATATTTACCGATGGATTTAATCCGTCGGTAATTTATCGACGGAGTAAATCTGTTGATAAATATATCAAATTATATATATAATTTTTAAAAATTAATCTTTCATTTATCAGCAAATTTAAATAAAATTAATTTTATTTATTTATTTTTCGACGGATTTAATCCATCGGTAAAATGGAACTTTATTTTACTCAAATTATCAAACCTACTCATATTTCTCCTGATAAAACAAAAGCGAGTTAGGGAGATTAAAAACACAACCCTAGCCAACAAACCATCTTATACCCCTTTTCCACTCCGCCGCAGCTACCGTCGTTGGGGTCTTTCGTCGCCGTAGATATCGCTGGTCACTCTTGCTGCTGCTCCGGTATCGATCACTTCCATACACAGCGTCGCCCCTGGCTTATCCCCACCCTCTTCCTCACATCGCAATACTCCCCCACATTGATTTTGAAACTCAAAATTTGTTCCTATAGAATAATCGATCCATTCCTTCCTTTAATCCCAGCGCGAGACGACCTCCGCCATAGCTCCACCGGACCGCCAGTTTATTTAGCGCTTCCCTTGCTTGGCGTTCATACAAGGTTAACGAGTATTTCTTTTATTTTCTGTAAATTCTTTCTCTTAATCTCGATTAAATTACATTCTCTATACTTCTCTGTGCTCCACCTATCAGTAGTGAACTATTCCCAAAATGCTAGGGCTAGAAAATATATACTTGTGATCTTATTGTGTGGTTTAGGGTTTAGGGCTAGAAAAGAAAAAAATTGCTACAAATCTATGATAGAATGATTCAACGTGGTGCAGATATTCAAAATATATACAGTATTGTCGATGCAATATCTTTTTTCCCTTCACGCAATGGGTAAGTATGATAACTTCAATTCTGAAAAAGTCAATATAGGCTTATTAAAGCAAAGATAATAAATGAATGCTTCATCTTTCATTAATCACCATCTTCCGTTCAATATAGATAGCTCCATTTGGAAGTGTGACACGATCAAGTCTTGGCCGTGAAGGATCCAAGTATGGAATGAATAAATATCTGGAAGTAAGTGAATTCAAATTTTTCCCCTCAAGTTATGTAGATATTTGTGGGTTGCTTTTATCTAGATATTTGTAAATATTTTTTAATAATGTTTATACAGTACACATGTTACATCAATGTGTTAATGTTTTTGCAAACGAAATATATATGCAAGGGAAATATAAGGTAAATTTAAGGTTTGTTCTCTTTGTGATTCTTATAAATTAGTTTTTCACTTCTTGTTGAATTAAAAGTTTATTGCTCACCATGCTTATGAGATATAAAATAATAAAGAAAAAATTTTGAGACTAAAGAAATTGTAGTTCTTGTATTTTAGTGCAGTAAACATCATTTATGAATATTTTTGTTAGTACAAAGTGATAAATATATCTCTTTAGTCTTTACTGGATGAATTTTAATGTCAAATTGTTCATATAGGGAATAGTCCTTGCAGGTAGAAGTGCTGTGGATGAGTCCATGCTTACTAGTGAATCCTCTTCCTGTATTCAAGGAAAAAGGGCTATCAGTTTCTGCAAGAACAATCAATTAGGTATGAGGATACTTAGAGCACCTCTCTTTAAATATTATTAAAGTTTTGCATGATGTTCTAAAATTGATTAATATAGTTCAGATGTGTTTATGTCTATAAATTCAAAAGTTAACATTTGACATTTATTCATTGTTTTATTGATGTTTTATGAACATTTTTCCAGGATGGTCCTTTACGGATAGAGGCCTCTTCCAGCGGTTCAAATTAAACAATATCCAAGATTGTTAACATAGTTACTCCTCCCCCTCTCTCTCTTCTATGTATGTACGTGCTTGATTATTTTTTCCGACTTTCCTTTATTAGTTAGTTAGTGATCTTTAGTCTTCCCTATCTTTAAAATTGGTTAGTGTATGAATTTTTGAAGTTTTTGATTGCGTGAAGGTTTGAGTGTGGTGTGACCTTTAGTAGTTGATGAGAGTAATTAAAAATATCAGATATGGAAATTTCAAAATGCATAAGAATATTGAGTAATTAACTGTGAACAACGGGAGTTTGCTTGTGATCGAGTTTTAGTCTTACGTTGAAGGTCACTGTGATTCAAGCTCTATTATAGCCCTCAGACTGAGGATACATGTTAGCATGACTAAGTTTGATGAATCATTTCAATGATATACGTGGCATTCCCTATTACCATAGCTTTATAAATTATATTGTCATCTCATGCAACTTATATGGTATAGTTTACATTATAAAGCTTTCTTATACTCATTATGCATTACCCACAAAATCCCCTACATTGGAATTTTCTAAATAAATCCTATATATTTTGACTCCTTGTTTTGAAGGTAGAGGATGCCCAAGGACGAGAAGCACCTATTCAGAGACTTGCAGATTCTATTAGTATTTTGTCTTATATAAATGTTTGATGACATCATGTTTTTTGTGTTTCAAATTTTTATATCATTTGAATTTGAAATTGTGGAGATTATAATTTGAATATTATATTAAATGATAAATTTATATTGGTATTTTGAATGCTTATTTAATTAAAATGTTAATTTTTTTAACAGTATTAATATTGAAATTTCAAATATATTAATAAAATAAATATAAATTAACGACGGATGAATTCGTCGATAAAACAAAAAAATTCATATAAAAATATCTAGAATACCGACGGATTTTTTCGTCGGTAATTTATTATTTTTTATATTTTGCAGTTTTTATTTACTGACGGATTTTTTCGTCGTTAATTAACGACGGATTTTTTCGTCGTTAATTAACGACGGAAAATTCCGTCGGTAAAATCGTCACTATTTTATGATCTCCGACGAATTGGCAATGAATGATTGCCGATGGATAATTTATTTACCGACGCTCAAAATTCGTCGGTAATTAGCGACGGAATTAAATTTTTGTTGGTAAAAATTTACCGACCATGATTTTAGCGACAACTCCATTTTCGTCTGTAATCCGTCGGTAAACAGTTTACCGATGGATTTTTTATATTTTACCGATGAAAATTTCCGTCGGCAATCTGGCAGTTTCTTGTAGTGATGAGTCTCATTTATTATAAGAAGAAATATAAACTTTATGATGAGACGTCCAACATAAAAATACGTAAACGTTACAGTGGTAAGGAGGTAGTATTTTTGAAGATTATTTCATTTACCATTCACTGCAATTTTTATCCATTTTGTGGAGTATATGTTAGTAGTGCTGATAATTGATGTAGGCAACGACTTGTGTGAGACCGTCTCACGCAAGGGTTTACATGAAACATATAAAAATTGATAACTTTTATAATGAAAAGTGATACTCAATTAATTATAAGTGATAATGCTATTTCATAAACAATTTATAATATAAATAAAAAGTGATAATATTTTATAGCGAAAGTGATAGACCACCGCCGATCATGTACAAGAGGCATTTGAAGAAGAGCAGAATTTATTTACAGAACTTTATTTCAATCTATTAATTAATTAAGTTATTTTGTTGTAATAAATTAGTGAGCTTTGTGCATGGGCCTTACCTAGGTTTTAACAAGAATGTTTGTCATAATACATGTTTATAATGGGGATTTGTACCCTAGAACATCATAAGGAAATAATCCTTGAGAATTGCAGCCCTTGTGGCAGAGAATTTTTTTCTCTGGGTCCTCTTTGAGGAATCATTACCTTTATTTATATTAATTATTGTTCATCTATCTCTCGTCTATCAGTTGATCTGACCTTCCATCTCTCTTGATCCATTCCCGACACCTGATCAATGACGGCTAACAAAGAGAGATTCGAGTCAGCGACAATAGAGAGATGCGATGAGTTGGAGAAGGCCTTGGGTGAGGTTCAGGACGCCTTAACTTCCCAAGATAGAACAGTATCTAGCATGGAAATCAAATTGGATTTCATCCTAAAGAAATTGGAAGGGTTGGGATACTAATGCAGTATCGACTTCTGGAGACACACAACCTGCAATGCAACATACTTCAATCAAACCATCAAAGATGGAACTTCTGCTTTTCAATGGATCAGACCCAATCTCCTAGCTAGCACAACCAGAGCAATTTTTCTTTGTTCACGACACCCCATTCAATGACCGAGTGAAATTGAGGAAGAGCGATGTTTTGGGCACAATAGGCTCTTCGTCGCAATATTTCACTAATTCTCTAGAGATTTAATTCAGTGTTTTGGGGATAGCTCCGCCATTAATGCGTATGAAGCCATGCAAGCAACCCGTCAATCGATGATTATGTGGCTCTTTTTTTAGGAAAGAGTTGCCCAACTGCCATCACTTTCACCAAAACAATATTTAGGTATGTTTTTAAGAGGTCTCTAGGAATCTCTCCGTGACCGTATCCCAAATTCAGAGTTGCACGCCACATTGCACGTTCAAGTAAGCCTACTGCACGGGACTCGAAGTCAAATTTTTCAAGACCCCTGGGCTTGTTCCGCTCTAATAACCAAGGTAGCGTAAGTTCAGGACCAATCTCAACACTTGCCCAGTTTCTTCCAAAATGGTGCAATCTCAGCCACCCTCATCAGGGCCACGTTTTTCCGCAATACCCGCCATCTTACGGCAGAGGAGGCTCACGCAAAAGGGAAATGTTATCATTGCGCGTGTTCAGCATAAAAATTTTCCCTTTCATATGCTGTTTTCATATGATTATTGCATTATTTTAATCTTATTTGTGGAGTTTATTGCTTAATTTTATAATTTCTATAACTCCATGGTATTATCAAGATTTTGCAGATTTTAACCTTGTTTTAGAGTGAAATTGGTGAGATTGGAAGTTGTGAAATTGCTAGTTTTGTAGCAAACGATTTGTGGAGCCATGTAGAGAATTGGAAATAATGCTAATGGGCAATGTACATGTGCCATGCTGACTATGAGAAAGATTTCAATGAGTGGGCCATGAATGAAAAATAAGCAATCACGTAAGTAGCATGACATCAAATTAAATGGTGGGATCATATGCATAGAGGAAATCAAGTTAGAAAATCAGTGGGCCATGACACACCAACCATGCATGCAGAAGCTCAAAGTGGAAGTTGTGGTCCATGTATCAACCCACTACTCCAAGCCCATCACTTACCTGCCCACAGGGCCGGCCTGAGATTTCCGGAGCCCTAGACGAAATTAACAAAGAGGCCCCTTTTTAAAAATAGTGTTTAATAAATATTTTTTTAATTTTCTAATATAATATATTTAATAAAAATGTTTATAAAATTTATTTTTAAAAAACTTGAGATACTTTTTATATAATTCTCCATTTATATATCTCTAGTTTTAATATTTTATTATAAATATTATCTCAAACTCTAAGATCTTGTATTATTGTATGATCTCTATTCTCTAAATATTTTAGTGTTTTTCAAGTTCATTATCTTTTCAATTATTTTGCAAATTTTCCTCTCCAAATTATTTTTATTTTCATCCAAACTAAAACCCATTTAAATAATAAAAATTAATAGAAGGAAATAAAAGGCAGATGGATGATGCATAAATTAAAAAAAAATCATTAAAAAGAATTAGGAGGCAGATGGAATAAGCACATTAGAAATAGAATTAAGAGTTAGATTAGTAAGAAATGTACTGTGATCAAAATATAAAGAAAATTTTATAAAAGAAAGAGATCAATAGAAAGAATTAAAAAATAAATTAGAAAAGAAAGAGATCACAACAACTAGAATTGAATAAAAAAGCTAAAGAAAAAAAGTTAGAATTGAATAAAAAAAACAACTAAAGTAAAAAAGAAAGAGATCAAATTATTAAAGTTAATCTACAATCAAAATATAAAGGAATAATTAGAAAAGAAAGAGTTAGAATTGAATAAAAAATAATTAAAAAAGAAAGAGATCAAACTATGAAAGTTTAAATAAACACTAAGAGATGAGATTTGTAAGAGATTACTACGGAAAAAATATAAAGAAAAGTTTAATTAAATAAGAAATAGATTAATGAGAGATTACTAGATCAAAATATATAAAAAGAATTAGAAAAGATCAAAACATAAAGAAAGAAAGAAAGAAAGAGATCACGATAAAAAAATTATTACAATAAAGTATATTATATAGGTAAGAATTGGGGGCCCCTAAGATTTGGGGGCCCTGGGCGGTCGCCCTTCTTGCCGATGCCCAGGGCCAGCCCTGCCTGCATATCACACACACACGCCTTATTACTCCGAAAAGAACATATCATCGCCCAAGAATAGGAACCAAATTCACGCCTCACGCCACTCCGTCTTTCACCATCTACCCTTCACCCGCCTTTTACCTATCATTTATCACACTCAGTCACGGTGTTTGCTACTTGAAAAGAAGAATGGAGGAGGATTATCAAGATAAAAAGAGAAGACAGAGAATTAATTAGGGTTTTCTTCTCTCTTTAATTTCTTATTGTTGATTCATAGACTCATGGGTAAAAATAATTTCATTGCCATGATTGTTGCTTGTAATACCATGGGCTAATATCCTCTTGATAGATTTAGATTTTGAAAGTTTATCATGTTAACTTGAGATTTTAGACATTTTGATGATAATTTTGCAGAATATTAATTTCTTATTAAAGTTTTACTTTAAACATGTATGATCATGTTTCTTAATTTTCTTGTTGATTATATATTCATGATATTATCATTGATTGATGTATGATTAAGATTTGAATTTTTTGCATGATTATATTTTTATTTCATGGCAGTTGAAAATGATTAATGACTAATATATATATATATATATATATATATATATATATATATATATATATATAGCCTTTGATTGTTTGACCATCAATATAGGATGCCTTATTATCTTTAAATGACCATTGTTAAAGAGAAATATAATAAGGAAGCCCTAATCCAACCCCTTTAGTACCTAAAAAGGATAAATCTCTTGCACTAGCCTATATAGAATTTTGCATGTGAATCGCCTAGAAAGCGTATAAGGGTTTATGTGTATTTAATTTCCTTAATACTATAAATGAAAGTCTAGTGCTTTAACCTTAGATGAAATTTAGCATGAAGTACCTAGAGAGGGAATAGGAAATTATCTTATTCATTTGGTTCTAGGAAATTTTCTTCTTTAAAATTGTTAAATCTCATTTGGCCATAGTGATTTAGCATGTTTAAGTGATCATTCCTATAAAATTTTGCATGATTTAATTCACTTGTCTATTTGTCTTAATTCACATGATTAAACTGGATTTTCCTAAAATTATCTTGTTCTTGTCTCTTGAAACACATTTGATTGAGTGTGATTTTTATTCTACTTATTTTATTTCCTATTTAGTTTTCTGCGTAATTAGTTAAATAATTTTAAAACTCTCAAAAAGGTTATTCTATCTTGATTATTAGTGGTGCATATTGATTTTGTGTAAATCTTATATAACTCTAATCCCGTGGATTGATAATTTAACTTGGTCACACATTATGATATAATTGATCCCTTACACTTGAGAGTAATCATTCTTGGGAGTGAACAAAAAGTGTGAACAGTGTGCAACCTTTTGGGCCCTTTCATAAATGCCAAAAAAACAACTTGCCATTCTTATTGGGGTTATGGATGAGGCTCCGAACAATGTGTTAGATTGTATACTAAAAGTCTAGGTTTTGTATGAACAATATTTTAACAATTTATTTGAAATGAGAATCATATGATCAAACATTTTACATATTATAATTTATTTATATGTTATTGTAAAAGTCCACTTACTTTATACTGTAGATAATATGGTGTGCGACGTCACGCAGAAGTTCATATTATCGATTTTCATATAAAGTATAAGCAGATGCTCACAATCGAGATAGATGGGACAATCTATCAAAATGGTTGTAGTGTGATTTGGTATTAGTTTGTCTTAACTATAAAATCACATTAGTATGCTTTGTATGTATTAAGCGGGACCATTTGAGATCGTTCGACTTATACTGACTATATAGAAGAACTTGATCTCAGTTATTATGGATGTTCATGCTGTTAATCCATATACAATAATCTCGACATGTAAGCCAGTATATATCTCTTTGATTCATCAATGGGTGAGATTTAAATATTAAATTAATAAACTCGGTGAGTTGGAAAATATTACTGTCCCTATGGTGTACTGTTGATTGTATAAGAAATCTGTGTCCTATTAAATAGGTTGATGATGTTCCCTTGAGGAGCTCATAAGGATTATTATGTAAATCTTGCAAGTGGATTTATTCTGGCATGATAACAAGATTGAGTGGTACTACTCTCGGATGAGATATTTATTAATGAAGTTGTCAGTAACTTAATTAATTAATGGCCATTGTATATCTTAAACATGGGGAGACTAACGGGCTCATAATAAGAAGGAGTCCATAATGTAATTTAGGATTAGAGCGGCAGTGCAGTAATAATATTTTAGTGGACTATATTATTATTATTGGACTTAAGTATAAGTTTTGGGCTAAACTTGGATACTTAAGCCCAATGGAGGCCCAATTCTAATTTATCCTCCTGGTCCATGCTGTGGCCTATATATAAGTCATCTCAGCTGTCCAAAACCCTAATTAAACATGCCTAATCGCGAGTGAAATAGGAAGGAGAGCAGATTGAGAGGATCTTGAAGATCGTCTCCCACACGATGTCAAGATTGGACTTGGAAATACAGCCGAAGATTAACATGTTATTTTTTGCAGCTGTTCTTCTTTAATATACCCTGGTAAAAGGTAATACGTTTCTACGTTCATGCTTCTGCTGATTTAGAAATGAATGGAACCCTCACGATTCACGTTAACCAAATGATCGAACTCTAATAATTGGTATCAGAACTTCAGTTTTGTGGCTAAACATAACACGTTAGGCTAGGGTTTATATGCCAAATATGATTAGGGTTTAAAATATTAATACTTTACTTAGATACCCTAAACGTTTGATGAATATGTATGGCCGACGGGATATGACATCTCGATCGATGGGACATCCGCACCCGCGGTGGCACACGGTGGCGACGGCACGACAAGAGGTGAGAGATGGCACGAGTCATGCCGGGTAGTGACACGAGTCGTGTCGCCTGCTGGGACTTCTTGCGGTGGGCATCATAAGACAGGTGCCTCGGTAAAACGGCACTGAACAGGTAGGACAGGATTCGTGCACGCATGTGGTACGACTGATTGGATAATCACATGACTGGCGAGGCTCTATGGCATGATCAGAGCAAGAGAAACCGGTGGCACTGCTAGTGGGAGGTGTGTCGCGGCAATGAGGCATGGTGATTCTGCTCGGCAGGTGACACGACCAGAAGCGGCAGGCGCGAGGTCACTGGAGGCTCACGCACGAGTTGTGCTGAAGAGTCGCATGACAGCTATAGGCAACGACACGAGCGGCAGGCTTCATCGGCGATGGCTAGCAAGAATCGTGCCAGTAGGAAGTCTGGGCAAGCGTGGCATTTTGGCAGTGAGGGTGGTCGGGAGCAGTGGCGAGCGGTACAACTAGTGCTGCCTTAAGGCACGAGTCATGCCATCAGGTTTCCAGTGGTGACGTGGCATGGCAGTGCGAGCGGCTAGAAAGCGTGGCAACATTCGGGAGCGGTATAACCCATGCAGGAGATGGCACGAGTCGTGCCGACGTGCTTGATGTCTAGCATGGTCGTTTTTTGTTTTGACGTGTGTTTTCTGTGTTTTTCGTCGTAATATATAACTGTCATAATTTGATTTAATTATCTGATTATTGTTATATATGACATGCATGTTCTATGTGATTTATTTCTTTAAATTGCTAAATATTGAAGCATGCTAAGTTGCGTATTTTCTTCTTGAATATTATATGAATATAAAAACCCTCGGTGTTAAATAACTAAGTGGGAGAGGGGATTTGTTAATAATTCATGCGACCTCCATTATTGGTTTGTAAGTGATATGAATAAACTTGCGCATTGGCTATAGTGCCTTCCTCCCCATCGGATGAGTTTATTCATGGATTGCTGGAACAAACTTCTTTATGATGATTGTAGGAAGTTATCTGAGCGCGTGTGTACTTCTCCATCTATAAGGCACATAAGCTTGGGCAATGGACTTGGGATCAAATAATGGTGTGCACTTAGGTGCAAATAATAAGTATCATCTCAATTGGAGTCACTGCTGTCATTTGTATGGCTAAAAAGGAACCGACTATTAAGTTAGATTGACAAATAAAATTAATGGGTAAAACCTTCTCTTGTAAATATTCAGGTTTGTATACGTCTACACTATCGTGGCATGCAGATTCACAGTGCTTGAGATGTTGGTGAATTTTAATTTTATATTGTTTTGAGGAAATCAATATAAATTGATAAATTCGAAGAGTTTGATTTGTTTATTTATTTATGATTCTCAGGATTTTCAAATGACACTCAATTCACTTTCTGTCATACTTAAATAACACAAACTTACTGGCACAAATTATGTTAACTGGAAACGAAACATGGACATTGTTTTAGCTACTGAAGATTATATCTTTGTAATCACTGAGGAATGCCCTGTGGCACCTACTAATGACTCTAGTGAAGAGGAAAGAGCTGCTTATAATGGATGGGTTAAGGCTGATAGGATAGCTAAGTGCTATATTTTGACTTCTATGTCAAATGTGCTTCTGCATCAACATCAAGCCATGAACTCTGCATATGATATGATGCAGAATCTTAAGGAACTCTTCAGACACCAGAGTCGTCTTGCTAGGTCACGGGGCATGGCTATACTGATGAACACTAAAATGGTTGAGGGCACTCCCGTAAGGGAAAATGTCCTTATGATGATGGGCCAACTTAATGAGTTGGAGGTTCTTGGAGCTAAAATCGATGGGAAAACCCAAATGGATATCATACTCCAAAGCTTGCCTAGGAGTTTTGAGCAGTTTCGTCTAAACTATGGTATGAACAAACATTTGTACACGTTGGCGATGCTTCTGACAGAACTTGTGGCGGCAAAAGAACTATTTCATAGAGCTCCTCGGGTTCAAAATACTGCTTATCCTAGGCAAAAAGGCAGTAGGAATAAGAGGAAGCAAGAAAATTCAGCACCAGTGAACCAAGTGAAGGCAAAGGGTAGTGCGGTCAAGAAGCTTAAAGGCAAGTGCTTCAAATGCAAGCAGTCGGGACACTACAAGGCAGACTGCCCTCTTCTGAAAGGGAACAAGAATAGTAAGTCTTATTTACTAGTTGTTGAATCATGTTTAGCGGCTGTATCTTCTGACACTTGGTGTGTAAATACGTGAGCCACTGACCATGTCTGCAATTCTTTGCAGGGGTTCCACCAAACCTGACAGCTTAGTGATGGGGAGATTTCCATACTCATAGGGATTGCTACAAGAGTAGCAGCTGTTGTAGTGAGAGACATTTATTTATTTTTTAATAAGAATAAAACTCTTGTTTTGAGGAATTGTCTTTATGTACCTCATTTTAGAAAGGATTTAATTTTGGTTTCTAAATTATTTATGGATGGATATTCTGTTTCTTTTAATGACAAGGTTGTTATAAGAAAAAATAGAATTATTATCTGTGATGATGCATTGATAGATAATTTGTATACTCTTAATCCAATTTCTCCCGTAGTGCAATAAATTGAATTGAATAATACATCTACCAATAAGAGAAAAGAACCTTTGAAAATGAACCAAATATATCTTTGGCATCTAAAACTAGGTCATATTAACTTAAGTATGATTCAGAGGTTGATAGCTGATGGACTTTTGAGTTAATTAGTTGTGGAAAATCATCCAACTTGCGAATCCTTCTTGGAAGGAAAGATGACCAAAAGGCCTTTTAAGGCAAAGGGGTATAGAACCAAGGATCTGTTGGAATTTGTTCATTCTGATTTATGTGGTCCTATATTTGTCCAGACAAGAGGTGATTATGAGTACTTTGTCACTTTCATTGACAATTATTCTAGATACAGATACATTTATTTGATGCGCCGCAAGTCTGAGTGCATTGATAAATTCAAAGAGTACAAGGCTGATGTGGAGAAGCAACTTGAAAAATGTATCAAGACACTACGATCTGGTCATGGTAGCGAATACCTCTTGGGAGAGTTTATGAATTATTCATCAGAGGAAGGGATTGAATCCCAATTGTTTGCACCGGGCATACCCCAGCATAATGGTGTAGCGAAAAGAAGGAATATGATTCTTATGGAAATGATAAGATCAATGATGAGTTATTCGGAATTACCAATTCGTTCCAGGGATATGCCTTAGAAACAGTGACTACATCCTGAACTTAGTACCTTCTAAATCTATAGCTTCCACACCCACCGAACTTGGACCGGGCGAAAGTTTAGTCTGAAACACATTCGGATTTGGGGAGCTCCGGCACATGTGTTAAAGGCAGATGCTGATAGTTAGAATCGCGTACGGATTTTTGTCTGTTTATAGGGTATCCTAAAAGAATGAAGGGTAGTTTGTTTTATAGTCCGAAAGATCAAAAGGTGATCGTTAGCACAAACATTAGATTTTTGGAAGAGGATTATATAATGGATCACAAACCCATGAGAAAAAAAATTCTAGAAGAAGTAAGAGGAGAAACACCAAATATAATACCAATTGTGCAAGAGGATATACCACAAGACACTGCACCACATGTCACACCTGATACACAATTGCATGTGGTGCGTCATAGCAGTGGGAGGATTGTGAGACAACCTGATAGATTCATGGGATTGGGAGAGTCATCAGACTTGATCCCTGGTGAACATAAAATCGACCTATAGAATTACAACGAAGCACTGCATAATAAAGATGCTCAATCATGGCAAAAAGCAATAAAATCATAAATAGAATCCATGTATTCTAATCAAGTTTGGGAGCTTATAAAACCACCCAGTGGTGTAAAAGCTATTGGATGCAAGTGGGTCTACAAAAGAAAAAGAGGATCTGATGGTAAGGTGGAAACCTTTAAAGCAAGGCTCGTTGTGAAGGGATATACTCATAAAGAGGGAATCGATTATGAGGAAACTTTCTCGCCCGTCGCTATGCTTAAGTCAATCCGAATTCTTTTGTCTGTTGCCGCTCATATGAACTATGAGGTATTGAAAATGGATGTCAAGACAACTTTCCTGAATTGAAGTCTTGAGGAAAACATCTATATAAAACAACCAGAGGGATTCATTGCAGAAGGGGAAGAGCATCTTGTGTGTAAGCTTAATAGGTCCATTTATGGATTGAAACAAGCTTCAAGATCATGGAACATTCGTTTTGATGAAGTAATCCAATCATATGGATTTATTCAATGTCTGGATGAATCATGTGTGTACAAGAAATTTGACGGAAATGTAGTGGTATTTCTTATACTTTACGTGGATGGTATTATGCTCATTGAAAATAATGTAAAGGTATTGTCGGGCGTAAGGGTATGGCTATCCAAGCAGTTTGAGATGAAGGACTTAGAAGAAGTCGGACACATTCTAGGGATCAAATTGATAAGGGATAGCAAAAAAGAATATTATGCTTGTCTCAAGCTTCATACATTGTTACAATCCTGGTACGTTTTATCATACAAGATTCCAAGAAAGGTTTTCTACCTTTCAGACATGGAATACCTCTATCTAAAAAAATATGTGCAAAGACACAAAAGAAAATAGAGGATATGAAGGCGGTTTCTTATGCTTCGGCAGTAGGAAGCCTCATGTATGCAACGAGGCTGGATATCTGTTATACCGTGGGCATGGTCAGTAGGTATCAAACTAACCCAGGACAAGGGCATTGGACTGCGGTAAAGCATATTCTGAAGTACCTACGAAGGACTAGAGATTATATGCTGATTTATCGAGTAGATACTTTATTACCTTTGGGTTATACTGATTTGGATTTTAAGTCAGATAGGGATGCTACTAAATCCACCTCGGGTTATGTGTTTACTCTAGGAGGATGAGCCATAATATGAAGAAGAGTAAAGCTGAAATGCGTTGCAGAATCTACCATGGAAGCTGAATATGTAGCAGCCTCTGAGGCAGCTAAGGAAGCAGTGTGGCTTAGGAACTTCTTAATGGACTTAGATGTGATTCCTGGTTTGCCCAAAGCGATAACAATTTATTGTGATAACAGTGGTGCAGTAGCAAACTCGAAGGAACCACAAGCCCATAAAGCGAGTAAACACATTTAGCGCAAGTACCACCTGATACGAGACATCGTTAAAAGAGGGGAGGTCGTTGTCGCTAAGATTGCATTAGAGGATAACCAAGTTTAATGAAGTTGTCAGTAACTTAATTAATTAATGAGCATTGTATATCTTAAGCATGGGGAGACTATCGTTCTCATAATAAGAAGGAGACCATAACATAATTTGGGATTACAGCGGCAGTGCAGTAATAATATTTTAGTGGACTATATTATTATTATTGGATTTAAGTATAAGTTTTGGGCTAAACTTGGATACTTAAGCCCAATGGAGGTCCGACTCTAATTTCTCCTCCTGGTCCCTACTGTAGCCTATATATAATTCATCCCAGCTGTCTGAAACCCTAATTAGACACGCCTAATCGCGAGTGAAATAGAGGAGAGTAGATTGAGAGGATCTTGAAGATCGTTGCCCACACGGGCGTCAAGATTGTTCTTGCGAATACAGCAGAAGATCAAGAGGTTATTTTCTGCAGCAAGATTTTTCTTGGGAATACAGCAGAAGATCAAGAGGTTGTTTTCTGCAGCTGTTCTTCTTCAACATACTCTGATGAAAGGTAATACGTTTCTATATTCTTGCTTCCGCTGATTTAAAAATGCATGGAACCCTAACGGTTCACGTTAACCAAATTATCAAACGACAACACAATGAGGATACACAAGAGGATCAATTTGAGGTAGATCAGTCAGCACCATCAAATTTTGGAAGTCCCTACAGAACTACAAGCTCTACACCTATCAAAAATTTCTTCGAATGGAATTTACGGGCACCACACTCTATAAACTTTTTGGCAGAATTGATGATTATCGACTACTCATTATGATTGATAGTGGGCCAAGCCATTGCTTTCTGTCCGAGCAAATGGCATAGAAGTTGAGTTTACCTATTGACTCGTCAGCCTGATATACCGTGTTGTTGGGCAATGGCTCACCGGTCACCATGTATGGGATTTGTCAGTAGGTGCGCTTCACTCTTGATTCTCCTACATTCCCCATTGACTGTTATGTATTTTCTCTTAGTGGTGTTGACAGTATTCTTGGAGTCTCATGTTTGGCAACACTGGGTGACATCACAGCAAATTGGGCCAATCTTACTATGGAATTTGAGGTTGGGGGCTCTAAACTGAAACTGCATAGCGACCTATCACTGACTCGTAAATCTTGTACGAGTGGGGAATTCATCATTTCTATGATACTGGAGGATGAATACTGGTTTTTGTGGGCTTTAGATGGGAATAGAGCCTTCATCAATTCCAACCCTCAAATTCGCTAACACAGACACAACAATCAGCCCTTGAAGACTTGGTAGCGGAATTCCCAACCATTACTCAACCACCTACTGGTCTTCCTCCCACTCGGGTGAGTGATCACCATATTGTTCTTGAACCGGGGGCCCCACTTGTCTCAGTTTGCCCATACTGGTATAACCATTCACAAAATGATGAGATGGAAAATTTTGTGTATGAAATATTATCCTCCGGGATAATTCACCCAATGTACAGCCCTTATTCCAGTCCTATTCTATTGGTACGGAAGAAAGACGGATCATGGTGGTTCTGTGTGGACCATCGAGGTCTTAATCTTGGTTTAGTAAGATTGACCTTAGAGCGGGATATCACCAAATATGAATTGCTCCTGTGGATATTCCGAAAATTTCTTTCCGCACTCATTCGAGTTCTTAGTCATACCGTTTCGGTTATCTAATGCCCCGGTACCTTTTTAGAGTTTAATGAATGACATCTTCCGCTCGCATTTGCGTGAATTTGTGTTGGTATTTTTTATGATATATTAGTTTACAACAATTCGTGGAATATGGACCTCAAACATTTACGACATGTTTTTGAGATTTTGCAATCTTGTGAATCCAAAAAAATGTCTGCTCGGTAACTCCAGTGTTGAGTATTTGGTACACATGGTAACGAATGACAGAGTTCAAAATTTCAAATGGACCTTTCTAAAATTGAGGCTGTTGTAAAGTGGCCTACCCCATCTTCTATTCGGGGGCCTTCGAGGATTCCTCTGAACAGGCTACTATCATCGCTTCATTTACAACTATGGGAAGATCGTCACACCTTTAAAAACATTGCTCAAGAAGGATAACACTGTTTCTTGGCGTTGGACGCCTGAGGCTGACCTCACATTTCGCTAATTAAATGAGGCAATAACATCTGCACCGGTTCTGCGTATGCCTGATTTCACAAAACTACTTGTGATTGAGTGTGATACTTCGAGCGTAGGTTAGAAGCGGTTCTCATGCAAGAAAAGCAGCCCGTGACATAGTTTAGCAAGAAAAATCAGGCTGCATACAAGAAGAAACTTATAGCTTTGGTGTTTGCTGTACAACACATATTGGGGCGCAAATTCAGGGTTCGCACTGACCAGCGGAGTCTCAAGCATCTTCTCTCCCAGCCTTTAACTACACCAGCCCAGCATAATTGGGCATTTTGATATTGTGTATAAGGAAGGCATCAATAATAAGACAGCAGATGCGTTGTCTCACCCAGATGAGTTAGAGTTCACTGCATTCACTACTCCCAGTGGTTGGATTGGGGCGACCTCCAGATGGCAATTCGAAAAGACACAGAGTTGTCACGGTTTATTGTAGATTATCTGCTGGGCAGGCTGCCCCAAAACACTACATTTTATCTCAAAATGTTATTTTCTACAAAGGATAGTTGGTACTTTGGAAAAGTTCAAGTTGGGTGACTACATTGCTGCACGAGTTCCACACCTCTCTGTCAGGCAACCACTCTGGTGCATTCTGTACTTTTAAACGTGTTTCGGCGAATTTATATTGGCCAGGGATGATGAAGGATATTCAGAAATTGGTCGCGGAATGTGAGGTAAGTCTCCAGCTGAGTTGCTGTCTTATTTGCCAATTCCGACTCGGGTTTGGGAGGATTTAATCTGGTGGTATCGATTTCATCTTAGTCGTGGTCGATCGTTTCTCTAAATATGGTCATTTCTTGGATTTATCTCATCCATTCAAGGCGAAGATAATCGGAAGTGGTACGTTTACATGGGGTGGCGACTTCAATCGTGTCTGAGCATGACCCAATCTTTTTTAGTACTTTTTGGAAAGAGCTTTTTAAATCATTGGGAACTAAGTTGCGAATGAGTTCCGCATACCACCTTGAGTAACGGCGTTTAGGTGGCTATCTTGGGGTAAGTATAGTTATAACACGAGTTTTCATTCGGGGACAGGTATTACACAATTTGAGGTTGTGCCCAATTTGGTTCCATGCCATCCGAGTGAGATCCTTACTAAATTATTAGCGGGTTCGTTCAATGAGGCACTTGAAGTTTTATTTGGAGCGTGCTCAATTTGCAGCGCCCTCATCTTGAGTTTGCTGTGGGTGATAAAGTTCATTTGAAATTCTGACCATATCGTCAACCGTACTTTGTTTGTTGCTGGGAATACAAAGTTATTTGGTCTATTTTTGGTTGAAGAACGGATTGGCACGGTGGTATATCTTTTAAATCTCGTATGCATCCGGTGTTTCATGTGTCTTTGATGAACTCAGCTATTGGTGGTGCCTGAGGACTTGTTAGTGTTGGGTTCGCCATAGCGATCCGGGTGAACGCAGCGGAATTTAAAAATTTTCATAATTAATAAATCATATTTATTAAATATATGAAAGGGTTTCACCCCGGGTGCTCTAAAACGATTATAAGATCCGATGTTAAAATATATTGAAAGAAATCTACGTAAAGATTATTCTTACCCTCGTAGACTTTCTTCCAATTGATGCAAGGAGTGAGGGAATCGATTCCCGGATTGTGGCTAAAACTCCGTACTTCTCAATAAGGGATCCAAGTGTATCCCCTCTAAAGTAATCCACCGATTGAATGAACAACACAAATATTACACTTCGCTAGTAGTGTAAAATTGTTGATATCAATAAACGTTTCCCGTATCAACTTGTGATAAGAGAAATAAATTAAAGAATAATTATCAATATAATTATTCTCCAAAATTGTTCACAAAATGAATAAGCAAAAAGAAACTATTTCCTATATTCCTTAATCACCACAAAGTATCAACTTCTCTTCCTTAATCAAAGAAGTGCCGATACATTCATCTCAAAAATGGAAGGAATATATATCATGCTTCCACTTCCAAAGTGAGTGCTTTCAAAAGCAAAATTCCACTTCCAAAGTGGTGTTTGCTTTACACTCCACTTAATGCAATAATACATGGTGGATGTCTCCCACTTATCAAATATAATTATTTATTTTAATTAAATAATCAAATTATTTAATTATGATAAATAGTTAACAATTTAATAATTGTTCCAATTGATAAAAGTTGTTCATTCAAATTAAGGTGTGATCCTTTAGGTTCACTACTAACTCTAGTAGTAGGCTTACAACATTTGTAACTTATAAATAACAATTATTATATTAATTAATCCAATTAATTAATCCACTTGAAATTAACTAATTAATTTCAAGAACCTACTAATCACGGTAACACCTAGCAAGTAGCGTGATCTTCTAGTGTTAGGTGAATAGCGAGTAAACCTATAAATTAACGAGTGACATACACGTACGGTCTTTCTAACAATTAATCTCCCGATTGAGTCTAGAGTAGGAATATTAGTCGAAACTCTACTAATTCAATAATTGTGTTTCTATTTCATGTTACAATGATTCATTGTGAATCTTTATTCTCATTGCCTTGGCCAAGGTCTTTGAATCATTAACAATGAAATACACAGGAGATTCTCTTGTCCTAGACAAGTGTTAGATTCTATCTTAGCCACACATAAGTCTCCATGTACATTAATATAATACCCAACATATCCCCTTTATGATTGCTAAACAATCAGAAGATAAATCTAAGTATTAGAAGAAGTACACAAAACTACCATGGTGCTTCAAGTCTAAAGACTAATCATGTACTATCGTAATTAGAAAATTCTAATTTCGACATATCCAATAAGAATTTTCTACGGACCATGTTCGATAAACTTATTCTCTAATAAGTATCTACATATATGAATTTGTGTCACAACACTAATATTGATGGAATACAATATTCTCGTCCAACGAGCATTCATCATATGTACGAGTCTTTACTGAATTATTCTTCGTCCCATTTAGAAAAATTCTTGACTCGGAACCATGTTTAAGACCAAAGCTCTATGTATAAATTTCATGATTACCATCATATGCGTAACCATACATTTTAGCTTAAATTGGTATAGGGACTTTATCTAATAAGCATATGTTATAATGCATAAAATAGATAAATAAAAATAGCCTTTAATAATATAATTTCCAATGAGATTGTTTATATTCAAAATATAAAGAGTATAATTATCCAATCTAATTGGTGCGTTGGGCATACTACTCTAACAATCTCCCACTTGCCTTAGCTCCAATTACCTATATATTTAAGTCCCATCTTTTCAAGATGTTTCTCAAATATCTTTTGAGACAAAGGCTTAGTCAGTGGGTCTGCTACATTTTCTGCTGAAGCGACTCGATCCATAACGACATCGCCTCTCCCCATGATTTCTCTAATCAAGTGGTATCTTCTTAAGATATGCTTGGATCTTTGATGAGATCTTGGTTCCTTTGCTTGCGCAATGGCTCCATTGTTATCACAGTATATCATTACTGGATCAACAATAGATGGAACTATACCCAACCCTTGGATAAAGTTTCTGATCCAAACAGCTTCTTTTGCTGCATCTGATGTAGCTATATATTCAGCTTCAGTGGTGGAGTCTGCAGTAGTTTCTTGTTTGGAACTCTTCCAACTTACTGCACCACCGTTCAAAGTGAATATATAACCTGACATTGACTTAGAGTCATCCACATCAGACTGAAAACTAGAATCAGTATATCCTTCTAATTTCAGCTCTCCAGGGCCGTATATCAAAAAGATATCCTTAGTCCTTCTCAAGTATTTAAGGATCATCTTGACGACCTTCCAGTGTTCTTCACCTGGATTTGACTGATATCTGCTCGTGACACTTAGAGCATGCGCGGCATCAGGCCTTGTACATAGCATTGCATACATTATGCTTCCAATTGCTGAAGCATAAGGCACGCGAGTCATTCTTTCTCTTTCTTCAGGCGTCTTAGGAGACATAGCCTTAGAAAGTGAAACCCCATGACTCATTGGCAAGAATCCTCGTTTGGATTCTTCCATACTAAATCTCTTTAGTATCTTATCTATGTACATGGATTGGGATAATCCGATCATTCTTCTAGATCTATCTCTATAGATCTTTATTCCTAGAATAAATGATGCTTCTCCCAAGTCCTTCATGGAGAATTGTTTAGACAACCAAGTTCTTGTTGACTACAACATACCTATATCGTTTCCGATAAGTAGGATATCATCAACATAGAGCACAATAAAAGTAACTGCATTTCCACTAACTTTCTTGTATACACATGGTTCATCCGGATTCTTTTGAAAATCAAACGATTTGATTGTTTCATCGAATCGAATGTTCCAACTCCTCGAAGCTTGTTTAAGCCCATAAATGGATCTTTGGAGCTTGCAAACCTTTTGCTCACTCCCACTAGATATAAAGCCCTCAGGTTGCTTCATATAGATCTCTTCCTTAACGTTACCATTAAGAAAAGCAGTCTTTACATCCATTTGCCATATCTCATAGTCATAATATGCAGATATAGCTAATAAAATTCGAATGAATTTCAGCATTGCTACTGGTGAAAAGGTTTCCTCATAATCAATTCCTTGTTTCTGAGAATATCCTTTAGCAACTAGTTTTGCCTTATAGGTTGCTACCTCCCCATCAGCTCCAAGCTTTCGCTTGTAAACCCATTTGCATCCAATAGGAACTGTTCCTTCTGGTGGGTCTACCAAAGTCCATACTTTGTTTGAGTACATGGAGTCCATCTCGGATTGCATTGCTTCTTGCCATTTCTTTGAGTCAATGTCTGATATTGCCTCTCCATAGTTTCTTGGATCATTATCCAAGAGGAGTCCCTCTACTTTGTTTTCTAATAACAAAGTGTACCTACTAGGTAACCTAGGTATCCTTTCGGATCTCCTAAGAGGTTGTGTATCAGATGTCCCAGTTTCTACTGGTTGTTCACTCACTGCAATTGGAAGGTTTGTTGTTTCTTGAACTTCTTCAAGTTCTACGAGTTTGCCATTTCTATCAGATAGAAATTCTTCTTCAAGAAACGTGGCATTCCTTGAAACAAACACCTTTTGTTCCGAGGTATCGTAGAAGTAATATCCAATTGATTCCTTTGGATATCCAACAAACTTACATATTTTGGATCGCATATCCAATTTATCTCCCATTTGTTGCTTCACGTAAGCATCACACCCCCATACCCGAAGGTATTTGTATGAGGGTGCTTTACCACACCACATCTCATAAGGTGTAGTAGGGATGGCCTTAGAAGGTACCCTATTTAATAGGTGAGCTGCCGTTTCTAAAGCATGGCCCCAAAAAGAAAGAGGTAATGAAGTGAAACTCATCATAGATCGAACCATGTCCATCAAAGTTCGATTCTTGCGTTCCGAAACTCCATTGAGTTGGGGAGTGCCAGGAGGAGTCCACTGTGAGAGAATCCCATTCTCTTTTAGATAATCTAGAAATTCTGTACTTAAGTATTCACCTCCTCGATCTGATCGAAGTGTTTTTATACTTAAGCCAGTTTGTTTCTCTACTTCAGTTCTGAATTCTTTGAACTTTTCAAAAACTTCAGATTTGTACCTTAATAGGTACACATAACCATACCTAGAGAAGTCATCGGTAAAGGTTAAGAAGTAGCTATAGTTCCCACGAGCATTAACACTTAATGGGCCACATACATCTGTATGAACTAATTCTAATAGATGTGTAGCTCGCTCCACTTGTCCAACAAATGGAGATTTGGTCATTTTTCCCTTGAGGCAGGACTCACATATTGGTAGTTCTTGCTCGTCCTTTAGGTCAAGCAATTTTGCCAACTTATTTATCATTTTCTTAGAAATATGACCTAATCTTGCATGCCATAATGTGATAGAACTACGGTTATCTAATTTTCTTTTATTCTGTTGAAGATTAAGAATGAAATTTTGGGGAGTTAAGGTATATAAACCATTCGTCAATATGCAAGTAGTGATTAAAGAAGAACATTTAGAAATAGAACAACTTCCATGTTCAAATTTAAAACAATAACCTTCTCTATCCAAAACAGGAATAGAGATAATGTTCTTAATAATCTCAGGAACATAAAGACAATTGTTTAATACCAAAACTAAATCATTATTTAAAGCTAGATGAATAGTTCCTATGGCTAATGCAGCAACCTTTGCTCCATTCCCCAGCCTTAGAATCATTTCTCCTGTTTCTAGCTTTCTACTTCTTTCCATTATCTGCAAATCATTGCAAATGTGTGAGGCACAACCGGTATCCAATACCCAAGAAGTATCGTTAACTGATAAGTTAACTTCAACATAATAAATACCTGAACTCTTCAGGGTTGCAAGGTAATCCTTGCAGTTCCTCTTCCAGTGTCCAGTTTGATTGCAGTGGTGACACTTATCATTGGCCTGAGAAGTTTTTTTTATTCTTGACACCTCCCTTTGCTTTTAGTTTGTTGGGATTGTTAGAACCCTTTCTATTTCCCTTCTTTTTCTTTGGCTTTGCAGCCTTAGATCCAGAAGTGGATCCAACAAACATGACTGATTTGTCCCTTTTCATCGTGGATTCAGTTGTCTTTAACATGCTAACAAGCTCAGTGAGACTTTTCGTCATGTTATGCATGTTATAATTGACAACAAATGTGTCAAATGAAGGGGGCAGAGACTGCAACAACAAGTCAGTGCAAAGCTCAGGTGGAACCTCAACTTTCAATGACGCGAGTCGTTCCGTTAGGGCTATCATCTTCAATCCATGTTCCTGGACTGAAGAGCCCTCAACCATGTGACTGCGGAAGAGCTCTTTAGATATCTCATATCTTTGTTGCCTGCTATTCTCACCAAACAAGTTTTCAAGGCGTTTAAGAATAGCATAAGCAGAGGTTTGATCCTCATTTTGTCTCTGTAGCTCACTTGACATAGATGCTAACATGTAGCACCGAGCTTTCAGATCGTCATCCTGATGACGTTTGAACTTTTCAAGTTCCTCAGTCGTAGCATTAGCACCAGGTGCGTCAGGGATTGGTTTGTTAAGAACATATTCACTTCTTTCAGATTTTAAGATAATTTTGAAATTTCTCAGCCAATCATTAAAGTTTGGTCCAATTAACTTGTTTTGCCCAATTAAAGCGGTTATAGGATTGTTTGCCATTTTGGTAGATGAAGTGAATCTACAAAATGATGAAGCATAAAATGAGAAAACTATGAAAATTAATATTAATTTAATATAAGGTCTTCAATATTAAATGTCTCCCACTATTTTATTCGAATTTCATAACCCCAATGAAAATCGAAAAATCATAATTTTCTAGTAGGCTTGAGGTCCAATGAAAATCCCTCATGCCCCAATTATATGAGCCCATGAAAAATTTTGTTTGGTAGTAAAACGTTTTACAATTGTATCACTATACAACCCTCAATTTGTTTTACCTCACCTTTCACGCATACCTCAATTTTATGAGCTCATACGTTACTTAGTGTCAAACAATACCTATCAAACATTCATGCAATTAAAACATCAAAACATCCCACGACTCATGGCCGATGCAGT
Source organism: Pogostemon cablin (assembly GCA_023678885.1). Classification (NCBI taxonomy): domain Eukaryota; kingdom Viridiplantae; phylum Streptophyta; class Magnoliopsida; order Lamiales; family Lamiaceae; genus Pogostemon; species Pogostemon cablin. The sequence continues at coordinate 16,116,090 of CM043001.1, read as the reverse complement.
GATGCATTTAATTCATGAGCATCATTATGATAGATAAAGAACACAGCTTTCTTCCACAAACCCACCCCACGACTCATGGCCAGTGGTTAAGTGTAGTAGCATCATCATGTCTCTATCTTTTGATAGTAGGCATGGATTGATGGGTCATACTCATCATATCCATATTTGTTTGAAATAAAATTTTTGAAAATTTTTTGTATAAGTTTCAAAAACTTGGGGATTATTTTTATTATTTCCAAGACCTCATCATCTCATTAAATTATTTAATGTTCATCAAATGAGTGCATTAAATAAATTCTAGCATGCATATATCCTATACATACATAAAGCGGTGGAATGATCATGGCCAACCTATGCGACCCGTTTGAGCCAAAACGGGTCTATGGTCAATCTAAGGGACAATGAGAACTTTTACATCATAATGTAAAACCCATACACTTATGGGCCTTGAGCATCTATTCTATTACATTTAATTACCCATCAACAATTGGGTCTTCTTTTGGGCTTCCTTCAAGTCCTCCAATTTACAATGAATAAATTAAATCCTCACGGACTAATCTACTCTCATTGCATAAATTTAAAGAACTTACAAATGTAAATTAAAGAGGCTCGCAGTCCCCATAAAACCCAAATAAATTACAACCATCACATAAAGTCCAAGGCTCATGATCATCCCTAAATAAATAAATATGCATTTAACATATTAAATTTATTTATATCCATTCACAATGAATAATACCGTAACGAGATATAAGAATAACAATTATTCCTATTTCTCATTTTAAAATAATACTAGTTGAGAATTATGACTAACAATTAGTCAATATTATAAAACTAAATTTTAGAATTGACTTTAAGAATTTTGTTGGCCTTAATTAATTAAGAAACAATTTCTAAATTAATAAAACCAAATCAATTCAATGATAGCTAATTATTTCTTCTTAGAAATATTTTTATTAGAAACCCATTTCTAAAAATAGCCATCAAATATCATTGTTGATAATAAACATCTAATGCTTTTATCAAATTAAATATTAAATATTGATAACAAATTATCAATAATAATTATTATATTAAACAATGATATTTCAAGAAACAATTTCTCATTAAATACAACGTATTGCTTAAATTTCATTCCAAATGAATATTTTGAATAAGAAATATAAATAACTTTTATTTAATATTTCATATTCATACGTGAAACCAATATAGTCATAAACTAATATTTAGTCAATTTTATTAAAATTACCGAAAAATTTTAAATGTATAAATAGTAGTTTAAGAACAATTCTTATCCTACTACAACAGTTGAAATTTTAGAGTAATTAATAACTGTCGAGAAACCTTTTCTCATTGTTTCAAGTTTTCTTATTTAACCATTAAATAATACTAAAACAATTTTAGTACCATAATATATTTTAACACCGTGAACCTAGGCTCTGATACCACTGTTGGGTTCGTCATAGCGATCCGGGTGAACGCAGCGGAATTTAAAATTTTTCATAATTAATAAATCATATTTATTAAATATATGAAAGGGTTTCACCCCGGGTGCTCTAAAACGATTATAAGATCCGATGTTAAAATATATTGAAAGAAATCTACGTAAAGATTATTCTTACCCTCGTAGACTTTCTTCCAATTGATGCAAGGAGTGAGGGAATCGATTCCCGGATTGTGGCTAAAACTCCGTACTTCTCAATAAGGGATCCAAGTGTATCCCCTCTAAAATAATCCACCGATTGAATGAACAACACAAATATTACACTTCGCTAGTAGTGTAAAATTGTTGATATCAATAAACGTTTCCCTTATCAACTTGTGATAAGAGAAATAAATTAAAGAATAATTATCAATATAATTATTCTCCAAAATTGTTCACAAAATGAATAAGCAAAAAGAAACTATTTCCTATATTCCTTAATCACCACAAAGTATCAACTTCTCTTCCTTAATCAAAGAAGTGCCGATACATTCATCTCAAAAATGGAAGGAATATATATCATGCTTCCACTTCCAAAGTGAGTGCTTTCAAAAGCAAAATTCCACTTCCAAAGTGGTGTTTGCTTTACACTCCACTTAATGCAATAATACATGGTGGATGTCTCCCACTTATCAAATATAATTATTTATTTTAATTAAATAATCAAATTATTTAATTATGATAAATAGTTAACAATTTAATAATTGTTCCAATTGATAAAAGTTGTTCATTCAAATTAAGGTGTGATCCTTTAGGTTCACTACTAACTCTAGTAGTAGGCTTACAACATTTGTAACTTATAAATAACAATTATTATATTAATTAATCCAATTAATTAATCCACTTGAAATTAACTAATTAATTTCAAGAACCTACTAATCACGGTAACACCTAGCAAGTAGCGTGATCTTCTAGTGTTAGGTGAATAGCGAGTAAACCTATAAATTAACGAGTGACATACACGTACGGTCTTTCTAACAATTAATCTCCCGATTGAGTCTAGAGTAGGAATATTAGTCGAAACTCTACTAACTCAATAACTGTGTTTCTATTTCATGTTACAATGATTCATTGTGAATCTTTATTCTCATTGCCTTGGCCAAGGTCTTTGAATCATTAACAATGAAATACACAGGAGATTCTCTTGTCCTAGACAAGTGTTAGATTCTATCTTAGCCACACATAAGTCTCCATGTACATCAATATAATACCCAACATATCCCCTTTATGATTGCTAAACAATCAGAAGATAAATCTAAGTATTAGAAGAAGTACACAAAACTACCATGGTGCTTCAAGTCTAAAGACTAATCATGTACTATCGTAATTAGAAAATTCTAATTTCGACATATCCAATAAGAATTTTCTACGGACCATGTCCGATAAACTTATTCTCTAATAAGTATCTACATATATGAATTTGTGTCACAACACTAATATTGATGGAATACAATATTCTCGTCCAACGAGCATTCATCATATGTACGAGTCTTTACTGAATTATTCTTTGTCCCATTTAGAAAAATTCTTGACTCGGAACCATGTTTAAGACCAAAGCTCTATGTATAAATTCCATGATTACCATCATATGCGTAACCATACATTTTAGCTTAAATTGGTCTAGGGACTTTATCTAATAAGCATATGTTATAATGCATAAAATAGATAAATAAAAATAGCCTTTAATAATATAATTTCCAATGAGATTGTTTATATTCAAAATATAAAGAGTATAATTATCCAATCTAATTGGTGCGTTGTCCAATCTAATTGGTGCGTTGGGCATACTACTCTAACAGTTAGTAGTTGAGCAACTATATTTGCCGGAGACAGTCTTGGGATGTAGAGTATGATGGCGTGGTGGTTGAAGAAGAGCAGTTGATTTATTTACACAACTTTATTTCACTTTATTAATTAATAAGTTATTTCGTTGTAATAAATTAGTGGGCTTTATAACAAGAGTGTTTGCCGTAGTACATGTTCATAAGGGGGATTTCTACCCTAGAACATCATCAAAAATAATCCTTGAGAATTGCAGCCTTTGGCTTGTGGCAGAGGTCCTCTTTGAGGAATCGTTACCTCTATTTATCTTTAATTATTCTTCATCCATCTCTCGTCTATCAAAGTGATAATTAACTTTAATAATATAAAATAATTTCACGTGAGACGGTCCCACCTAAAATTTTTCTATTGATGTAAATATTCCATTTTTGGAAGATATCTTGCATCAGTTATAACCCACTGATTTTTGCATAAATCTCCTTTTACTTCAGAATCATGAAACTTGGGGATATCATTTTTTAGAAGGTTCATCGTTGGGTAATAGTCTCTCCATTACTAGAAATGGTGACTCAATCATGGTTTCGTAATTTCTGAACACCTTCTAAGAAGAACGAGTTTCATTCCGTAGATTGCTGTGTTCGTTTTCGAAGTCTCTAGCTTGATGACTAAACCGCTTAACATGTGACAATCGTTAAACTGTGCGAGCCAAAATCTATGTTTGATAAGTACCTAGCCAATGTTAATATTATAACTACTGTTTCACCTGACCACTGGGCTCCTTAGTAAAGTGAGAGACATATGTTAAATTCTCCTTGGGAACGAATTGAGTAAGGAATTATAAGGAGGCTTGGAGTATGGATGATTGGTGAACTAACTTCTAACCACTAGCAACTAACATTTACCCAAAAAAAAATGATAACGACTACAACCCTTATACCAAGGTGTCATATTGAATTGAGTACAGATAAAATAGAAGTTGTATGTTCTTCTTTGGGATAATAAGTAAGGATTATACTCTCTCCGTCTCAAATTCATCTTCTCATTTATTGTAGATATGAAATTAAAAAAAAATCACTTTTTGACTTACTTTTGAGAGTAATATGATATTTTTGAGTAGTAAATAAATTATAATGTATGTTATGTGTGTTAAAAATGTGAAGATAAATTAAAATTAAAATTAAGTATGTTAAATATATTTATTAGTTATTTTTTTCCTTTTGTGGAAGTGTAAACTTTAATTTGAGACGAAGCAAAACAAAAAGTGTGAAGTTGAAATTTAGAAGTTGGAGTACACAATTTATTTACCAATATAGTTAAATCTCATAAATTGAACTTATCTGGAAATGATGGATGGTAGATTTCAAACTCAAAATGATACTCTTATATTAGTATTTTTTTCTTTTATAACTGGACCGGAGATTAAACCTATAGAGACAACGGTTCAAGGTCCAAATGGCGATTCCACCAAAAAAATCAAATTCACTTCCTTTTAATTATATTTTAAAATATTTATTTAAGAAAATATATAATGGAAGTTTTTAATACCTAAAAAAATGTAATCTCATATGTGTTTAGGCCCACTTAATATAGTTAAAAAAAAACACAGCCAATTATAAACTCCACCCATTTGGAGTTATTAATTAAAATATATATACACATATAATGGTAACATATCAACTAGGGTTTCATTTTCAAATCTTAGCCTCTTTCTCATTTTCACAGACTCAACGCTCTCTCACTCTCCTCCGTCCTGTTTTCTTATCGATTTCTCTCTCCCTACTCTATTGAACCAATGCATCTTAATACACTTAAATTCGTCGCTCTCATAGTGAATCAAAAAGTTTGTATGAGATCTAAGTTCGCATTAGAGATCTAACGATCCAATTAAGGCGGTTGTTTGACATCTCAGAGGATTTTTATAGTTTTTTTCGATGGATCTATGTGATTTCTTGTGGATCGATTCCCATTCGGCTTTTGGACGAGAGGATTTGAATATTTTTCTTTGGATATGTGTAATTTCTTCTAGTTCTGTATAATTTATTTGGATCAATCATTTTATTGAAATGAAAAATAGAAATTGATTGTTTTGATTTTGAATGCTATCAATTTTAAAAATAAATCGGTGAATTTTTTGTTCTGTCGGTTTATCGATTTTCCGATTTTGATCGATTCAATCTGGTTCTTTTCAGTTGAATCGCAAAAGCAGTTTATTAGGTAGTTCCAGACCGGCTTCGGTACCGGTCCCGATTCAACCGGCCGATCCGGTCTGATTTTGAAAATACTGATTAGTACACTCTAGAATGGAGAAGACAACCGAATAGTAGTACTATTCGTATATGTGGCGTTTTAAATATTCTGTCGTACCAAAATTCATCTTTCACGTTTTTTATTTGCATGAATATTAATAAAAGTTACTCCCTCCATCCCATCATAATAGTTATGCTTTTTTTGTAATTTACCAAGGAAAATAACTATAAGGACGTGATGGAGGGAGTACTTTTTGACTTACTTTTAGGGTAGTTTGATATTTTTGGGTAATTAATAAATGATAAAATATGTAACGTGTGTTAAAAAGGTGATGACAAATTTGAAATTAATGTGTGTTAGAGGGATATTAATTAGTTGTTTTATCCTTTTATGGAAGTGTGAAGTTGAAGTTGTGACATACCAAAACAGAAAATGTGAAGTTCAAGTTGAGATGTATTAAAGAATATAATAAGTTAAAAATGTATTAAGTGTACTCTCTCTCCATCCTCTTTTCTCTATTGTACTCTCTCCATCCTCTTGAAATGTATTAATTTACTTTTTATATGTGAATTAAAGAATATAATAACTTAAGTGTCAATACTAAAAAATACCATTATGAGGAGTGAAATATTAATACCAGCAATCATATAACTTAATTATCAATTTTAACATTTAGTCATTTTTTGTACCAAAATATCTCTTAATGTATTTTATCCAATCTACCAAGGGGTAAGTACACCCCCTAGACACCCTACCCACCTACATATGCCAAATTAATGGCGGTCGGCGATGGCGGTGGTGGGGTGGCCGGCGGCGGCCGCCGGTCACCAGTTACTGGCGGAGGGGCTCGGATACGGCCTTCGGCCTCCGATCACCGGTCATCGACGGCGGCGGCAGGTGGGTGGGGGTTTATGGTTTTAGGATTTAGGGTTAATATTGGAGGTTAATAGTAGTGTCCAAAAAGTGTATATTTGATAGAATTAATCATTTCTAAATAAAAATGTCGGTATTAATTTTCAACTGTAAAATTAGTATAATTTTTTTCTCCTTAATTTAATGTATAGTGGGTTGAAGAATATTATATTTTAATGTATAGAGGATAGTTGTATTAGTATTGAGCGTGAAAGTATTGAGTGTGGACCTCATGCGTAGTGCGTTGAGTATAATGATTATTTTTTGTGGATCACATCAATCAAAATAAAAAATAGATACTTTATATTGGGACGAACCAAAATGGTAAAATGAATATCCACGAATTCACAAGAGTGCATAATGTGCTAATCAATTTAGGGCTTATTAAATTAGTATAAAATATATAGGGGGTGTATATTTAATTAATTGACACTGAAAAAACTCTTTTTTAGCAATGAAATTTATCAATGGAATTCAATTCATTAATAATTACGAACGGATTGATAACAAAAATTATTATATTCTTTTAGCAACAGAATTCCAATGAATTTATTTTCTATTTTACCAACGCAATTCATAGTTGGTAATTACCAATGGAATTATTATATAAATTACTAACGGAATTATTAACAACAGATTATCAAGGGAATTATTTACCAAACGGAATTGAATTCTCATTGCTAAAAAATTATCAACCACTACTTTACTAACAGAAATTTATCAACGGATTTCGTTGTTAATCCGTTGGTATATCAATTTAATAATGGAATTGAGGCTTTTATCATCGGAATATTCTGTTGGTAAAAAATAAATTTTTTTGTAGTGTGCTATTTAGATTTTTCAATAATACATACTCCCTCCGTCCCGCTCAAATAGCACAATTTTATTATATTGGACATCCCGTCCAAATTGCACAATTTTCTTCTTTTAGTAAAAATGGCTCACCAATGGCCCACCACTACCCATAACATTTCTCTAATACACCTATCCACTTTAAATAAAATAATAATACTTCTTAATCTATGTGCAAAAAGCAAATGATGTTGTTTGTTCGGAACAGATGAAGTATTTTAATTATATAATAATGAAGTGTGTATTTAATAAAAGATGATGTATATTTAAAACGCCTCTTAAGAAAATTATTATGAGTTAGTCTTTTGCATTCTCGGGTGCACAAGAAGTATAGAGTATAACAATTTGTTATAAAGAGTATATATACATTTTAATCATAAAAGTATAATTTTTTTCATGGAAAAATTGTTTTAAATATGAATACTATAAATGTTTATTTAAAAAAATTAAAAATAAATTTCTCTGAAAATCAAGATTATAAATATTTATACTAAAGGGTACAACTAAAAAAAAGAAGGAATTTAGGACACGGTGTCTCGAGTACACACAAATTTTAGGCATTAAGTTAATGTTAATCAAATAATCAAATAATTTTAAAATGCATTTGAAAGGTTAATTATTTTGATATTTTTATCATTTTAAAAATGTGAATTTTTTTATTTTTTATTTTTGGTACAGAAAAAAATAAAAAAGATTTTTCCACGGAGGATGTATGGATAACGCGTGGAATGCATGATAATTAAACAAAGTGGTAAGTGGAATGATGTGTAAAGTGTTTTGAATTAACGTGAGGAGCTTTACACATTCTCTTTAAATTTGCTGTACTGATCTATTATTATATTATTACATTTTGACAATTACAAATATGCAAATATTCGTGTGAGATGGTGTTACATTAGGACAGATGTGAAATGAGTAAAAAGTAATAATTTTTATAATGAAAAGTTGTATTTAATTAATAAAAAGTGATAATGCTATTTGAAGCGGATTTAAAATAAACATTTTGAAAGTATGATATGTAATTATAAAATATTACTCCCCCCGTCCCACATTTATCTTCACCATCCAAAAAAGGAAACTTCACATTAACCAACAACCTCAAAAATTACCTTAATTTCAAAAATACCACTCTCACCTAACACACATAACATACTTTATAATTTATTTATTAGTTAAAAATACCACAATACCCTTCAAAAGTCAATAAAGTTGGTCAAAAATCAATTTTTCTTAAACTCCGTGTCTACAGTAACTATGAAGACAAATATGTGACGGAGAAAATATTTATTATTCAAAAACTAAATTTCATATATTATAATTACAGTTGACACCACTAAATTTTCATTTGTAGAAAGCAATTAAAAACATTATCATAAATCTTTAGCATAAATTTTGTAAAACTAACAGTGAATTTGAGTGTAAATTTGTGTTTTTATTAATAATTAGAGAATACAAACTAATATATAAATATATGTATATAAAATTATGGAACAAGAAATCGGACTCATTAGAACAAAGTTCTTTATTATAATAACATGAAAAATTCGAATAATTAATGATAATGTTTTAAAATATGATTTAATGATAATGTTTTAAAATATGATGTACAATATGCTATATATTTTAGAAATTAAAATAATTATTTTAAGATATAAATATTTAGTTAAAAACTTATTTAAGTTTATAAATTAATAATATTATAAATTTGTGTATTTATTTAAATAAATAGGTTTTAAATGAAAATGAAAATGAAAAAAAGAAGAAAAAAATGTTGTATTATACAATGGGATAAATAATATAAAGAAAGAAAAGTAGAAAAACAAATAGAAATAAAAGTAGAAAAACAAAGAGAAATAATATATAAAAAAAAAGAAAAGGATAAAATTTAAAATTAGTATAAAGACAACAAAGAGAAATAAAAGTAGAAACCAAAGAGAAATAATATAAAAGAAGAAAAAGGATAAAATTTAAAAATAATATAAAGACAACAAAGAGAAATAAAAGTAGAAAACAAAGCGACATAATATAAAAAAATGAAAAAAGGATAAAAATTTAAAAATAATATAAAGAAAGAAAAGTAGAAAAAAAAAAGAAATAAATGGAAAAAAAATTAAAAAAAAAGGTTATGTATGGGATTGGACAACACAAAATATGTTTTGTGATACTTTGGTGTGACATTTCTTGTAAATGCTTTTTATAGAATGAGATGGGTCGAGGTGAAGAAATCTAATCTCTTTCCCTTGGGGTTTACTGATTGATTTAGGGTATAGTTTCCTTATCACTCATTCAATAGAGTGACACAATATATGTTACACCAATGTGGCATAGAAGATCCAAATCCAGATTGGACCCCAAGACAATACACGCAAAAGTTGACCATCTAATCACCACACACATCACTAATACAATTAATATATAGGATCCACATACCTCACTAATACAGCTATCTAATGTATATTAAATAATAATACTCCCTCCGTCTCGGTCAAACTGCACCGTTTGACTGCATAAAGCTCTCACAAAAGCTACATTAAATGGTGCAATATGGGCGGGACGGAGGGAGTACTTCTTAATTTACTTTAAAAAAATAAATATGTACCTATCCGTTATAATAATATTCCTTAATTTACGTGCAAAAAACAAGTGTATCTATTCGGCAGACATAGAGAGTAAAATATTTGAATTTGGAGGTATAGCTGTACCATTTGTACCAAGGTAGCTCCGTCCCTAGCTATTTCATAAACAATTTATATTACAAATGAATAATAATATTATTTTATAACGAGAGTGACAATTAATTTAAAAATTGTAGAATAATTTCATGTGAAACGGTCTCACGCAAGACTTGCCCATTAATAATAAGGAGGTCTTTCATTGGGATATTGGACGGGATTAAATGGAATTGAAGTATATTGATTTCTATTATTGATACTTATTTGATTTAATGGGAATAAAATTTCCTCAAATTATTTTTATTGATTTATTAACTACTTCCATCCTTCCATCACTTTTAATTTAATTGTGATTGCCATCTTTTATGATTTCGAGGCATACAAATGCAACATTGAATTATAAAAATGACGTCTAGCTCGCTAGCTTTACTCAAAGCCATCCCCTTTTAATGGCGTCACTCAAAGCCATCCCCTTTTAATTTTTATCACAAAGTTGCAAAGCTTAACCTTTAAGTTTACCATTTTCATTATTCTATTATTATTATATTTTATTTAATCATTAGGCTTTAATTATTGACAAAGTTACTGTTCAAATCCTTCAACTATTTTGGAAAGTAAGATCTGTGATATTAAAGGTTTTAATTATTAAAGTGGAGTTACGGTTAAAACTTTGATTTGCTTCAACTATATTTTGTAAAGTAGGCAAAGTGGTGAAATTGTCTCACGGATTTTATTTTTATTTTGTGAAACAGATTCTAATTAAATCCATTTAGTAAGCGACGGATGCATTATTCTGTTTTCGTTAATCAATTTATTTTTTTTATTATTTAAAAGTGTGATGATTAAATTTTGCAACACTTTTAATTTGTAAATAATTAATCTGGCAGCTTGTATTTTTTTAATTAAATTTCTGAAAAAATGTGATGATGAAAATTTGTTATTCATTTGATTAGTTTTTTTAAAATTTGAATATTATTTATAAAAGTAATAATACTTTTTAGGATTAATTACTTTCTAATACAAGATATTAAGCGATCTTTCCAATACAAGATATTAAGCTATATTACTGCGACATACGTGAATATAAATTTATTATTGTTACATGCAAAAATATAGAGTGGTATGCCTAATTTAACCTTAAAATTAATTAAATATTTAACCCACCCAATTTAATTAGCCGACCCATCTTCCTATTTATACGCCTAGTTATTTGGCACAATACTACCAATTTAAATCCTTTTTCAAACCTCACTCAGTGGAGAAACATATCCCTAATTTAATCAATAATCAGAATGGTGAAGCTGGCGGTGTTCTCGTCGATAAACAAGCATATTGATTCGCTCGTTTCCCTGGCAGAGGTAGGTAAAGGTACAGCGGGTAGAGCGGAATGTAGTTGACGACTGGTGGCAGCCTTGCATACATCATAAGCTGAAACTGCTCGTTGTAGATCGGCAAGCCCTAAACCTAATTTAATCAAGAATTAAAATGGTGGCAGTGAAGAAAACAAAGAAGACTCAACATGTCTTGTAAACTGTTGATATACTTATGTCTCTTCTTATCTTCACCGTTGATAGGTGCTAAGAGAAGTCCATGCCGCTGTTGTGCATATTTATATGCTGATTGTGTAGAATCGTATCAAATTGTATAAATTTATATGCTGATTGTGCAGAATCGTATCTATTTGTGCAAAACATATATCGGATTATGTAGAATGTATCACTATGTTTTAATGTGTTGTGCAACAATATAACTACATTGTGCGGCAATAATTAAACTGATTTATGAGAAATGGATTCTATATTTTCATATTTTCATGTTGTGTTGATTAATATACGAATTGTGCAAAAATATAATTAATTGTGCAAAACATTTAATTTATTATTTAGAATATATCAATAGGATTTAATGAATGAAACATACGAAATAAATCTTACTTAAATCAACATTATCTAATCATTCTCAATTAGGATATTGCAGATATGATATTGTGATGAAAGAGAAATAAATTCCATAATTTTAAACATAGATTGAATATTGTGATATTGTGCAAATCCCACTAGGATTGATGAAAGAGAAATAAATTTAAATGTATAAATGTAGGATTGGAAATTATGCAAATCTCACTATTTAAGGGATTGATGAAAGACTTAAATTGATGAAAGAGAAATAAATTCTATATTTTTAAACATAGATGAGATATTGTGCAAATTCCACTATTTAAGGAATTGAAGAAAGAGAAATAATTTTTTTTAAGCTTCTACACGTTAGTATGTAAGGGGGGCAATATGGGCATTATATTGTGTAATTTTGTATCTTATTGTAATTAAAATTTAGGCTTGCACCTAATAGTAAATATGGACTCCATGTTGTACTTAATAGTTAGTATCCCTAATTTTTTTATTAGAAAAATGATAATAATTAAAAGAAGTAATAATCGTCTCATAAATTATTTAATAAAAAATTAGTAGGATAAACATAAAGTTAAAATAAATTTTAACAAAAAGTGACACTTAAACATTGAAAAGTTAATATCCATTCAAGTTAATTATTTCATGACAATTTATAAGTTAAATAAAATGTAATAATATTTTGAATGAAAAGTGATACATAATTTAAGAAAAGTGGTATATATATATGCGTGCATCTAAATTATTTTATGGATAATTCATAGGATAAATAACCAATTAATGAAGAAGAGCCCTTTGTGAATCAAAGCCAAAATCAAATGTTTCCTTAATATAACGCAAAATATGTTTCACAGCTTGAAAATGATCAGATGAAGGTTTTGACTGAAACTGACTTACAATGTTCACTTCAAAGGAAATATTTGGGCAAGTGATTGTCAAGTATTGAAGAGTCCCAACAAGAGAACGATATAAGGTCAGATCTGAGAAAGAAGACCCACCAACTCGAAGAACCACTGACTTACCTAAAGGACTAGAAAATGGTTTAGCATCGAGAATATCATTTTGTTTCAATATATCCCAAGCATATTTGGATTGGCTTAAAAGACCATTTGTTGTGTATGCGACCTTGAGGCCAAGAAAATAATTAAGGCGATTCAAATTCTTAATTGCAAAATTCGTGGCAAATTTGGTAAATGAAGCGATGAACCAGAATGATATCAACATAAACTAGTAGTATAATATCATCCGACCCTGTTAGAAAAATAAACAGCGATGTGTAGGCATTACTTTCAATAAAATCCAAACTTATTAAAAACTCAAAAAATGTTGGAACCAAGCACGAGGTGCTTGTTTCAAGCCGTATATAACCTTGTTTAGGTGACATATGTGAGAAGGAAGAAGAGAATCAATATGGCCAGGTGGTTGCTCTATGTAAACTGGTTTTGAAAGAAGACCATGCAGAAAGACATTATTTACATCTAACTTATGCAGTGACCAACCATTCATGACAGAATAACTCAAACTGTCGAAGCCTTTACAAAAGGACTGAAAGTGTAATCATAATTGAACCCAGGAAGTTGAGAAAATCCTTGTGCCACTACACAGGCTTTATTATGCTCAATGGAGCCATCAACATGAAAAATCTCATTTAGAATCGATGACATTTTCACTATAAGGTCAAGGCACTATATTCCAAGTGTTGTTTTTGCAAAGAGCATCAAGCTCATCATCCATAGCAGAAGATCAAGAAGGTTGTTTTCTGTAGCTGTTCTTCTTCAACATACTCTGGTGAAAGGTAATACATTTCTATATTCTTGCTTCCGCTGAGTTAAAAATGCATGGAACCCTAACGGTTCACGTTAACCAAATGATCGAACGCCAACACAATGAGGATACACAAGAGGATTAATTTGAGATAGATCAGTCAGCAATATCAAATTTGGAAGTCCCTACATAACTACAAGCTCTACACCTATCAAAAATTTCTTCGAATGGAATTTAAGGGCACCACACTCTAAAACTTTTTGGCAGAATTGATGACTATCGACTACTCATTATGATTGATAGTGGGCCAAGCTAATGCATTCTGTCCGAGCAAATGGCATAGAAGTTGAGTTTACCTATTGACTCGTCAGCCCGATATACCGTGTTGTTGGGCAATGGCTCACCGGTCACCATGTACGGGATTTGTCAGTATGTGCGCTTCACTCTTGATTCTCCTACATTCCCCATTGACTGTTATGTATTTCCTCTTAGTGGTGTTGACATTATTCTTGGAGTCTCATGGTTGGCAACACTGGGTGACATCACAGCAAATTGGGCCAATCTTACTATGGAATTTGAGGTTGGGGGCTCTAAACTGAAACTGCATAGCGACCTATCACTGACTCGTAAATCTTGTACGAGATTTCTATGATACTGGAGGATGAATACTGGTTTTTGTGGGCTTTAGATGGGTTCATCAATTCCAACCCTCAAATTCGCTAACACAGACACAATAATCAGCCCTTGAAGACTTGGTAGCGGAATTCCCAACCATTACTCTTCTCAGTTTGCCCATACTGGTATAACCATTCACAAAATGATGAGATGGAAAATTTTGTGTATGAAATATTATCCTCCGGGATAATTCGCCCAAGATACAGCCTCTATTCCAGTCCTATTCTATTGGTACGCAAGAAAGACGGATCATGGTGGTTCTGTGTGGACCATCAAGGTCTTAAAAAAATACCCAATTCCAGTTATTCAAGAGCTCTTGGATGAACTACATGGCGCCTCTTGGTTTAGTAAGATTGACCTTAGAGCGGGATATCACCAAATATGAATTGCTCCTGTGGATATTCCGAAAATTTCTTTCCGCACTCATTCGAGTCACTATGAGTTCTTAGTCATACCGTTTCGGTTATCTAATGCCCCGGTAACTTTTCAGAGTTTAATGAATGACATCTTCCGCTCGCATTTGCGTGAATTTTTGTTGATATTTTTTATGATATATTAGTTTATAACAATTCGTGGAATATGGACCTCAAACATTTACGACATGTTTTTGAGATTTTGCAATCTTGTGAATCCAAAAAAATGTCTGCTCGGTAACTCCAGTGTTGAGTATTTGGTACACATGGTAACGAATGAAGAGTTCAAAATTTCAAATGGACCCTTATAAAATTAAGGCTGTTGTAAAGTGGCCTACCCCATCTTCTCTTCGGGGCCTTGGAGGATTCCTCGGATTGACAGGCTACTATCATCGCTTCATATTAACTTAAGTAGGATTTAAAGTTTGATAGTTGATGGACTTTTGAGTTCATTAGTTGTGGAAAATCATCCAACTTGCGAATCCTGCTTGGAAGGAAAGATGACCAATAGGCCTTTTAAGGCAAAGGGGTATAGAACCAAAGATCTGTTGGAATTTGTTCATTCTGATTTATGTGGTCCTATATCTATCCAGGCAAGAGCTGGTTATGAGTACTTTGTCACTTTCATTGATGATTATTCTAGATACAGATACATTTATTTGATGCGCCGCAAGTCTGAGTGTTTTGATAAATTCAAAGAGTACAAGGCTGATGTGGATAAGCAACTTGAAAATTGTATCAAGACACTACGATCTGATCGTGGTAGCGAATATCTCTTGGGAGAGTTTAGGAATTATTAATCAGATGAAGGAATTGAATCCCAATTGTTTGCACCGGGCATACCCCAGCATAATGGTGTAGCGGAAAGAAGGAATAGGATTCTTATGGAAATGGTAAGATCAATGATGAGTTATTCGGAATTACCAATTCATTCCAGGGATATGCCTTAGAAACAGCGGCTACATCCTGAACTTAGTACCTTCTAAATCTGTAGCTTCCACACCCACCGAACTTCTGAAACACATTCGCATTTGGGGCGCTCCGACATATGTCTTAAAGGCAGATGCTGATAGTTAGAATCACGTACGGATTTTTGTCTATTTATAGGGTATCCTAAAGGAATAAAGGGTAGTTTATTTTATAGTCCGAAAGATCAAAAGGTGATCGTTAGCACGAACGCTAGATTTTTAGAAGAGGATTATATAATGGATCACAAACCCATGAGTAAAAATGTTCTAGAAGAAGTAAGAGGGGAAACACCAAATATAATACCAACTATGCAATAGGATATACCACAAGACACTGCACCTCGTGTCACACCTGATACACAATTGCCTGTGGTGCGTCATAGTAGTGGGAGGGTTGTGAGATAACCTGATAGATTCATAGGATTGGAAGAGTCGTCAGACTTGATCCCTAGTGAACATGAAATTGACCCATAGAATTACAACGAAGCACTGCATGATAAAGATGCTCAATCATGGCAAAAAGCAATGAAATCAGAAATAGAATCCATGTATTCTAATCAAGTTTGGGAGCTTGTAAAACCACCCAGTGGTGTAAAAGCTATTGGATGCAAGTGGGTCTACAAAAGAAAAAGAAGATCTGACGGTAAGTTGAAAACCTTTAAAGCAAGGCTCGTTGTGAAGGGATATACTCATAAAGAGGGAATCGATTATGAGGAAACTTTCTTGCCCGTCGCTATGCTTAAGTCAATTCGAATTCTTTTGTCTGTTGCCGCTCATATGAACTATGAGGTATTGGAAATGGATGTCAAGACAACTTTTCTGAATTGAAGTCTTGAGAAAAACATCTATATAAAGCAACCAGAGGGATTCATTGCGGAAGGGAAAGAGCATCTTGTGTGTAAGCTTAATAGGTCCATTTATGGATTGAAACAAGCTTCAAGATCATGGAACATTCGTTTTGATGAAGTAATCCAATCATATGGATTTATTCAATGTCTGGATGAATCATGTGTGTACAAGAAGTGTGACGGAAATGTAGTGGTATTTCTTATACTTTACGTGGATGGTGTTCTACTCATTGAAAACAATGTAAAGGTATTGTCGGGCGTAAGGGTATGGCTATCCAAGCAGTTTGAGATGAAAGACTTAGGAGAAGTCGGACACATTCTAGGGATCAAATTGATAAGGGATAGCAAGAAAAGAATATTATGCTTGTCTCAAGCTTCATATATTGTTACAATCCTAGCACGTTTTAGCATGCAAGATTCCAAGAAAGGTTTTCTACCTTTCAGACATGGAATACCTCTATCTAAAAAAATATGTCCAAAGACACAAAAGAAAATAGAGGATATGAAGGTAGTTCCTTATGCTTCGGCAGTAGGAAGCCTCATGTATGCAACGAGGCTGGATATCTGTTATGTCGTGGGCATGGTCAGTATGTATCAAAGTAACCCAGGACAAGGGCATTAGACTGCGGTAAAGCATATTCTGAAGTACCTACGAAGGACTAGGAATTATATGCTGATTTACCAGGTAGATACTTTATTACCTTTGGGTTATACTGATTTGGATTTTAAGTCAGATAGGGATGCTACTAAATCCACCTCGGGTTATGTGTTTACTCTTGGAGGATGAGCCATAATATAAAGAAGTGTAAAGCTGAAATGCGTTGCGGAATCTACCATGAAAGCTGAATATGTAGCAGCCTCTGAGGCAGCTAAGGAAGCAGTGTGGCTTAAGAACTTCTTAATGGACTTAGATGTGATTCCTGGTTTGCCCAAAGCGATAACAATTTATTGTGATAACAGTGGTGCAGTAGCAAACTCGAAGGAACCACAAGCCCATAAGGCGAGTAAACACATTTAGCGCAAGTACCACCTGATACGAGACATCGTTAAAAGAGGGAAGGTCGTTGTCGCTAAGATTGCATTGGAGGATAACCAAGTTGATCCTTTTACTAAGAGCCTTCCAGCGAAAGCGTTTGATGGGCATATAGAAAGAATGAGGATTAGATGCGTGTCAGCAAATATGGCAGCGTAGTCTTTTAGTATAAGTGGGAGATTGTTAGATTGTATACTAAAAGTCTAGATTTTGTATGAATAATATTTTAACAATTTATTTGATATGAGAATCATACGTTTTTCATAATATGATTATTTATATGTTATTGCAAAAGTCCATTTACTTTATACTATAGATAATATAGTGTGCGGCGTTGTACGAAAGATCATATTATCGGTTTTCTTATAAAGTATAAATAGATGCTCACAATCGAGATAGACAGGGACAATCTATCGGGATGGTTGTAGTGTGATTTGGTATTAGTTTGTCTTGACTATAAAATCATATTATTATGCTTTGTATGTATTGAGCAGGACCGGTTGAGATCGTTCGACTTATACTGACTATATAGAAGAACTTGATCTCAGTTATTATAGATGTTCGTGCTCTTAATCCCTGTACAATAACCTTGACCATAAGCCAGTATATATCTCTTTGATTCATCAATGGGTGAGATTTAAATATTAAATCAACAAAACGGTGTGTTGGGAAATAGTGTTATCTCTATGGTGTGATGTTGATTGTAGAAGGAATCTGTGTCCTATTAAATAGGTTGATGATGTCCCCTTAAGGAGCTCATAAGGATTATCATATAGATCTTACAAGTGGATTTATTCCGGCTTGATAATAAGGTTGAGTGGTACTACTCTCGGATGAGATATTAATTAATGAAGTTGTCAGTAACTTAATTAATTAATGAGCATTGTATATCTTAAACATGGGGAGACTATCGTTCTCATAATAAGAAGGAGACCATAACATAATTTGGGATTACAGCGGCAGTGCAGTAATAATATTTTAGTGGACTATATTATTATTATTGGACTTAAGTATAAGTTTTGGGCTAAACTTGGATACTTAAGCCCAATGGAGGCCTGACTCTAATTTCTCCTCCTGATCCCTGCTGTAGCCTATATATAAGTCATCCCAATTGTCTGAAATCCTAATTAGACACGCCTAATCGCGAGTGAAATAGGGAGTAGAGCAGATTGAGAGGATCTTGAAGATCGTCGCCCACACGACGTCAAGATTGTTCTTGGGAATACAGCAGAAGATCAAGAGGTTGTTTTCTGCAGCTGTTCTTGTTCAACATACTCTGGTGAAAGGTAATACGTTTCTATATTCTTGCTTCCGCTGATTTAAAAATGCATGGAACCCTAACGGTTCACGTTAACTAAATGATCAAACGCCAACACAATGAGGATACACAAGAGGATCAATTTGAGGTAGATCAGTCAGCACCATCAAATTTGGAAATCCCTACAGAACTACAAGCTCTACACCTATCAAAAATTTCTTCGAATGGAATTTACGGGCACCACACTCTAAAACTTTTTGGCAGAATTGATGACTATCGACTACTCATTATGATTGATAGTGGGCCAAGCCATTGCATTCTGTCCGAGCAAATGGCATAGAAGTTGAGTTTACCTATTGACTCGTCAGCCCGATATACCGTGTTGTTGGGCAATGGCTCACCGGTCACCATGTACGGGATTTTTCAGTAGGTGCGCTTCACTCTTGATTCTCCTACATTCCCCATTGAGTGTTATGTATTTCCTCTTAGTGGTGTTGACATTATTCTTGGAGTCTCATGGTTGGCAACACTGGGTGACATCACAGCAAATTGGGCCAATCTTACTATGGAATTTGAGGTTGGGGACTCTAAACTGAAACTGCATAGCGACCTATCACTGACTCGTAAATCTTGTACGAGATTTCTATAATACTGGAGGATGAATACTAGTTTTTGTGGGCTTTAGATGGGTTCATCAATTCCAACCCTCAAATTCGCTAACACAGACACAACAATCAGCCCTTGAAGACTTGGTAGCGGAATTCCCAACCATTACTCTTCTCAGTTTGCCCATACTGGTATAACCATTCACAAAATGATGAGATGGAAAATTTTGTGTATGAAATATTATCCTCCGGGATAATTCGCCCAAGATACAGCCTCTATTCCAGTCCTATTCTATTGGTACGCAAGAAAGACGGATCATGGTGGTTCTGTGTGGACCATCGAGGTCTTAATATTGGTTTAGTAAGATTGAGCTTAGAGCGGGATATCACCAAATATGAATTGCTCCTGTGGATATTCCGAAAATTTCTTTCCGCACTCATTCGAGTCACTATGAGTTCTTAGTCATACCGTTTCAGTTATCTAATGCCCGGTAACTTTTCAGAGTTTAATGAATGACATCTTCCGCTCGCATTTGCATGAATTTGTGTTGGTATTTTTTATGATATATTAGTTTATGTTGGATTTTTATAAATTAAATAAGAAAGTGGGTGGCAGGAGTTTAATAATAAAGGAGAGAGGGTAGTTTAATAGACAAAACAAAGTGGGAGACATATCTTTGGATTTATGGGAGACTTTGATAGTGAGGGAAAGAATCGATTATCATTCTTTCTCCTACTAATCCATTAAACTGATACACATATTTATAGATAGGATTAGGCGGTGTATTAATATTCATGACTATTCTAGAAATGTTCACCGCCCTTGTCAGTCGTATTCTTTATCAATTTGTATTCTAATAATTTCTTTCTTAATCACTAAGAATTCTATCAATTTGGGAAGCATGTAGCAGCTCCTTATTTATATATATTATTATTTTATTTTATTTGAATAAGCATCAATAATTTATCACTCCCCCTTGATGCTTATTCGGTTGATTTCGTGCTCTGTTGTTTTGAGCCTTGATTTCTTTCGTCATGGCTTTTTCTTCATGTTTCACCAGGTCTCTGTTGCCCAGTTTCTTTCATGTTTCACCAGGTCTCTGTTGCCCAGTTTCTTCATGTTTCACTAGGTCTCTGTCCTGGTTTTTTCTTCTTTTACCAGGTCTCTATTGCCTAGTTTCTTCATCTTACTAGAGATTACTTAGTAACTAAGATAACAGAATACTTAGTAATTAAGATAAAAGATTACTTAGTAACTAAGAATACTTAGTAACAAAGCATTAACCCCTGTAAATAGGTAAAAAAAATAGAAGAAAAAACCAGGACAGAGACCTAGTGAAACATGAAGAAACTGGGCAACAGAGACCTGGTGAAACATGAAAGAAACTGGGCAACAGAGACTTGGTAAAACATGAAGAAATTGGGCAACATAGACCCAGTGAAATATAAAGAAATTGGGCAACAGAGACCTGGTGAAAGATGAAGAAAAAGCCACGACGAAAGAAATCAAGGCTCAAAACAACAAAGCACGAAATCAACCGAATAAGCATCAAGGGGGAGTGATAAATTATTGATGCTTATTCAAATAAAATAAAATAATAATATATAAATAAGAAGCTGCTACATGCTTCCCAGATTGATAGAATTCTTAGTGATTAAGAAAGAAATTATTAGAATACAAATTGATAAAGAATAAGGCTGACAAGGGCGGTGAACATTTTTAGAATAGTCATGAATATAATACACCGTCTAATCCTATCTATAAATATGTGTATCAATTTAATGGATTAGTAGGAGAAAGAATGATAATCGATTCTTTCCCTCACTATCAAAGTCTCCCATCAATCCAAAGCTATGTCTCCCACTTTGTTTTGTCTATTAAACTACCCTCTCTCCTTTATTATTAAACTCCTGCCACCCACTTTCTTATTTAATTTATAAAAATCCAACATGGTATCAGAGCCCGATTGATTCATTAACTGGGTTCAAACTAAGCTTCCACATATTACTACAAAACCCTTACTATACTACCCAAACCAAAGCTTCCAAAAATATCCTCTCTATCCAATACCTATAAAAACCAATCCCAACCTTCATATACAAAGGCTACAGTGTTGAGCCATCAAAATGAAGACATACTTCATGTCTCAAGGTCATTTGGGAGACCGTTGATAAAAGATACAATGTCCCAATGGTCACAACATCTTTGTATAATACAGACAAATAAAAACTAGACAGAAGCATGGAGAAGGACAATTTGGTGCTTTAAATACTACAAGTGGCTGTGGCGGAATCACTATTTCCCAGGATCAGTGGAGCAAAGACATTCAAAGAAGCCTGGAATATCCTAAAGGAGGAGTATGACAAGTGGGTGCAACAACTACATGAAGAAGGGAGACAAGAAAATCTTCTAAAATGTTAACAAAACTGTCAGCGAAACTGGGCACAGAGACCTGGTGAAACATGACGTAACTGGGCAACAGAGACCTGGTGAAAGATCAAGAAACTGAGCAACATAGACATGGTGAAAGATGAGGAAAAAGGCACTACCAAAATCAAAGTTCAAGATACTACAAGAAAAGAGCACGAAATCAACCGAATAAGCATCAAGGGGGAGTGATAAATTATTGATGCTTATTCAAATAAAATAAAAAAATAATATATAAATAAGGAGCTGCTACATGCTTCCCAGATTGATAGTATTCTTAGTGATTAAGAAAGAAATTATTAGAATACAAATTGATAAAGAATACGGCTGACAAGGGTGGTGAACATTTCTAGAATAGTCATGAATATTAATACACCGCCTAATCCTATCTATAAATATGTGTATCAATTTAATGGATTAGTAGGAGAAAGAATGATAATTGATTCTTTTCCTCACTGTCAAAGTCTCCCATCAATCCAAAGCTATGTCTCCCACTTTATTTTGTCTATTCAACTACCCTCTCCCCTTTATTATTAAACTCCTGCCACCCACTTTTTTATTTAATTTATAAAAATCCAACAGTTTACAACAATTCGTGGAATATGGACCTCAAACATTTACGACATGTTTTTGAGATTTTGCAATCTTGTGAATCCAAAAAAATGTCTGCTCGGTAACTCCAGTGTTGAGTATTTGGTACACATGGCAACGAATGACAGAGTTCAAAATTTCAAATGGACCCTTCTAAAATTGAGGCTGTTGTAAAGTGGCCTACCCCATCTTCTCTTCAGGGCCTTGGAGGATTCCTCGGATTGACAGGCTACTATCATCGCTTCATTTACAACTATGGGAAGATCGTCACATCTTTAAAAACATTGCTCAAGAAGGATAACACTGTTTCTTGGCGTTGGACGCCTGAGGCTGACCTCACATTTCGCTAATTAAATGAGGCAATAACATCTGCACCGGTTCTACGTATGCCTGATTTCACAAAACTATTTATGATTGAGAGTGATACTTCGGGCGTAGGTTAGAAGCGGTTCTCATGCAAGAAAAGCAGCCCGTGACATAGTTTAGCAAGAAAATATCATGCCGATTGATATCTAAATCTGCATACGAGAAGAAACTTATAGCTTTGGTGTTTGCTGTACAACACCTATTGGGGCGCAAATTCAGGGTTCGCACTGACCAGCAGAGTCTCAAGCATCTTCTCTCCTAGCCTTTAACTACACCAGCCCAACATAATTGGGCTACAAAACTCCTAGGCTTTGATTTTGATATTGTGTATAAGGAAGGCATCAATAATAAGACAGCAGATGCGTTGTCTCACCGAGATGAGTTAGAGTCACTGCAGTCACTACTCCCAGTGGTTGTGACGTGATTCGATCACACAATACCTCTCAAACACTCAAGAAACACACACACTTTGATATGAAAACTTAAAAGAAAATGTAAAGTTTTGCACAAAGATGTATAGTGGTTCGGTTATGAATAACCTACATCCACTTTGGGGAGAAGAAACTTTATTATTGATGATACAATACACCTAAGAACAGATTGAATCGAAGAACAAAGCCATAAAGGAACTTTTGTGAAACTGTGAAAACCCTAAGCGTTGTGTTTTCTCAACCAGGTGGCTTTGAGCCCCTTATATCATGCTACTCCTTCAACTTTTTGATCCGGTTAAACCTCCACTTGATAGCCCTCACTTAGTAGATGAGATACAACCATCTAGCCGGTTCCATGTAGCTTGATAACTGCTCTTAAAACCACCTCACCTATCAGCTGATCATAACTGCCTAAACTGACCGTTATGGCAGTTATGTTGTTGAGTTAGTTCCAATCGTTCCTTTAAGCTTCCAGCTGCCATGCAACACGTTGTGATCATCCTTTAGTCTCCAATGATCAATATCCACGTGTATATCAGCTCATCCAAGTGATAGACAAAGCTAAACACTCTATTCGAACATTATCAGCATTGGTTCGACCTTGGTTTGATCAGTTTAATCATGTCGAACCACTAGTGTCGTGGTCGAACCCATCTCCTGGTGTTTTGGTTCGACCATGGTTCGACCTTCTAAACAGGTCGAAACATTAGTGTCGTGCTCGAACCCCCCCTCCCCCTCCTTCTATTCCACACCGGTGGGTTTTAGAAATGGTTCGACCTCTTTATGCATGTTGAACCTATCTGTCCAAGTCGAACCCTTTCATGCATGCATCTATTGTCATCAATCTCCACCTTAGATGTATGCATAAACAACTTCATCTCTTCTCCCCACCTTTGCTGCTTTTAAGGAGCAACAACCTCTTTGTCTCCACACATTCCAACCAAAGTCTTGCACAGCTCAAACTTTGCAGCTGGCAATGCTTTAGTAAGTGAATCAGCTGGATTCACAGCTGTGTCAATCTTCCTCACTTCCTCAAATCCACTGTCTACCATGTCTCTAACAAAGTATAACTTTACATCAATGTGTTTGGTCCTCTCATGATATCCCTGATGCTTAGCTAAGTGTATTGCACTTTGATTATCACAATACACCACCACAGTATCTTGATATTCTCCCAATTCTTTCAGTAAACCAACAAGCCATACTCCTTTCTTGATTGCTTCTATTAATGCAATGAATTCAGCCTCTGTAGTTGATAGAGCTACTACAGACTGATGGCTTGCTTTCCAACTTACTGAAGTACCAAACATATTGAACACATATCCTGTAAGAGACTTTCTAGAATCCAGATTTGCTGCAAAATCAGCATCAACAAAACCAGTGACAACTTCTGACTTTGCTTCCCTTCTCTGAAATTTCAAACCAACAGGTTCAGTCCCCTTTACATACCTCAATGCCCATTTGACTGCTTCCCAATGCTGCTTCCCTGGACAACTTAAGAATCTAATAATCAAGCTCATTACATAAGCAAGATCAGGCCTACTACACACCATAGCATACATAAGACTGCCCACTGAACTTGCATATGGAATCCTGCTCATTTCAGCTATCTCAATGTCTGATTTTGCTCCATTAAGCAGTGACAGACTCAATCCTTGCTTGACAGGTGTTGTAACCTACTTGCACTGATCTATATTGTACCTTTTGAGTACTTTAACAAGATAGGATTGCTGTTTCAATACAAGTGTTCCAGCTGATCTGTCTCTGCTTATTTCCATCCCTAAGATTATCTTAGCTTCACCAAGGTCCTTCATCTCAAATTCAGACTTGAGAACTTCCTTTACTGCATCTATCCCTTGAATGCTCTTACAAGCTATTAAAATATCATCCACATAGAGAAGTAGGTAAGTGTAACAGCTGTTTTCTTCCTTGAAGTATACACAGCTGTCATAATGGCTTCTCTGAAAACCATTGGCAACAATGTACTCATCAAATCTCAAGTACCACTGCCTTGGACTTTGTTTAAGTCCATATAGAGACTTGATTAATAAACAAGCCTTTAAATCAGCTCTTCCAACTGTAACACCTTCTGGTATCTTCATATAGATGCTCTCCTCCAACTTCCCATGTAGAAATGCAGTAGTTACATCCATCTGATGAAGCTCAAGATCATACTGAGCTACTAGTGCTAGTAATACTCTAATTGAACAATGTTTAACCACAGGTGAGAAGATCTCATTGTAATCTATCCCCTCTTTCTGTGAAAAACCCCTAGCAACTAGTCTAGCCTTGTATCTAACTCCACCTTCAGCTGCAAGTGCTGGTTTTCTCTTGAAA
Source organism: Pogostemon cablin (assembly GCA_023678885.1). Classification (NCBI taxonomy): domain Eukaryota; kingdom Viridiplantae; phylum Streptophyta; class Magnoliopsida; order Lamiales; family Lamiaceae; genus Pogostemon; species Pogostemon cablin. The sequence continues at coordinate 16,090,518 of CM043001.1, read as the reverse complement.
ATCCACTTACATCCAACTAGCTTCTGAGATTTTGGCTTGTCAACTATTCTCCATGTCCCATTCTTGTTAAGAGACAACAATTCTTCTTCCATGGCTATAAGCCACTTACTACTGTCTTGACTAGCCAATGCCTCAGTATAGTTTCTTGGTTCATAAGCTTCAACATCAACAGCTGTATATAGAGCAAAAGACACTATATCAGCCTGTACATACCTTGCAGGTGGTACTATAGTCCTCTTCTGTCTATCTCTTGCAAGTTGATAAGTATTAGGTTGTTCTTTAACCCTTGATACTTCATCTGTACCTCTGTCAGTGGAGTCCTCTTCAATTTCTCCTGATCTGTCCATATCTTGAGGCTCCACCTCAAGCTCAGACTCTCTTCTTTGATCATCCTTGATCAATGGCATCTTATCTTCAACAAAGATAACATCTCTACTGACCATGAGCCTGTTCTCATCATAACACCACAGTTTGTACCCCTTTACTCCCTTAGGATAACCTATCATAACACATTTGAGTGCTCTAGGTTCCAATTTATCTTGTTTAACATGTGCATAAGCTTGGCAACCTATAACTCTAAGGTATGAGTAATTAGGGACCTTACCAGACCATACTTCATCTGGAGTTTTGAAGTTTAGAGCTGTTGAAGGACACAAGTTGATTAGATAAGCTGCAGTTGCAGCTAACTCTCCCCAAAACACCTTGCTCAACCCTGTACTGCTCAACATACATCTGACCCTTTGCAAGAGTGTCTGATTCATCCTCTCTGCAATGCCATTTTGTTGAGGAGTACCAGGGACAGTTTTGTGTCTTTTAATCCCCTTTTCTTTGCAATATGAATTGAACTCTTCAGACACAAATTCCAATCCATTGCCTGTCCTTAAATACTTCAAACTACTCCCTGTGATGTTCTCAGTTTCTGTCAACCAACCTTTGAAGGTTGTGAATGCTTCATCCTTTGATTTCAGAACATGTACCCATAACTTCCTTGAGTAATCATCAATTATGGTCATGATGTATCTCCCTCCACCTCTGGTTATAGTTCTTGAAGGTCCCCAGAGATCTGAATGAACATAATTCATTCTTGCTTTGGTTGTATGTTCTGAATCACCAAACTTAAGTCTCTTGGACTTACCAAGAATGCAATGTTCACACTGTCTGATCTTATCACCTTCACTGAACTTGATCAGCTGTTGTTTTGCCAATTCTTGCATTCCTCTTTCACTAACATGTCCCAACCTGCCATGCCAAAGCTTGGCATCATCCTGCTGACCAGTGTTGTGTATCTGTCCTACAACAACACTTCCATTCAAGAAATACAAGTCTGATCTCCCGGTCCCTCTCATGACAATCTTATCATCCTTAGTCACTGTGAGGATTTCCTTTCTCAGGTTTGAATCACAACCTTGAGTATCAAGCATCCCAAGGGAGATGAGGTTCCTTCTTAATCCAGGAACATACCTTACATTCCTAAGAAGCCTCTGAACTCCATCAAACATTAGCAATCTGATGGATCCTACTCCCTTTATCTCACAAGAGTGATCATCACCTAAAAGTACTGATCCTCCTTCCTAATGCTTGAATTCCTCAAACCAATGCTTCATAGGTGTCATATGGAATGTACACCCTGAATCCAATACCCATTCAATAGATACATCTGAAGTAGTGATGGACAGAGCTTCAATACCTTCCATACCAGCATTGTTTTGTACTTCACCAACCTGATTGACTTGGTTCTTTTGATTTCCAGCAGGTGTTTCAGTTTTCTTGGACTTGCTAGCCTTCCACTTTGCACACTGCTTCTTGAAGTGCCCAGGTTCATGACAAAAGTAACACCTCTTGCCATTAGACTGTCCTGATGCACCTTTCTTTTGATCAGTGTTTCTACCTTTGTTCCATTTCTTGTTCTTATTCCCTTTCTTGGCAAAGAGTCCTTCTGCTCCTGATTTTTCTTTTCTATCAGTTCCTTCTTCCAGATCTTTTGATCTAAGTGCTCTCAGCACATCTTCAAGTAGTACAACATCCTTACCTCCATAAAGAACAGCATCCTTGAAGTGCCTTTGTGATCTTGGCAATGCTGACAGCAACATGATGGCCTTGTCTTCACTGGATAGCTTGAAATCCACACTTTCCAGATCATCTGTGATCTTGCAGAATTCATCAGCTTGTTCCATTAGAGACTTTTCATCATTCATCTTGAAAGCATGAAGTCTTTGCCTGAGATGCATCTTATTGGCAGATGTTCTTACCATGAACAAAGCCTCCAATCTATTGCATACTTTAATAGCTGTTGTCTCCTTTGATACTTCTCTAAGTATCTTATCACTAAGACACATAATTATTGTAGAATAGGCCTTTTGAAGTACCTGATCATCCACTGGAGCTCTTACAGGACCTGCTGCAGCCTGAGGGTCCTTGATGATTTCAGTTTTCACCGGTGGAGGAGGCTTCAATGCATCCATCAAACCTTGCTGCATAAGAACTGCCTTCATCTTGATTTTCCATAGATTGAAATCTGATTTCTCTGTGAGCTTTTCAACATCAAATCTTGTGGTGTTCATCTTGAATACTTCTGTGTGTTTGTTTCCCACAGACGGCGCCAATTGACGTGATTCGATCATACAATACCTCTCAAACACTCAAGAAACACACACACTTTGATATGAAAACTTAAAAGAAAATGTAAAGTTTTGCACAAAGATGTATAGTGGTTCGGTTATGAATAACCTACATCCACTTTGGGGAGAAGAAACTTTATTATTGATGATACAATACACCTAAGAACAGATTGAATCGAAGAACAAAGCCAGAAAGGAACTTTTGTGAAACTGTGAAAACCCTAAGCGTTGTGTTTTCTCAACCAGGTGACTTTGAGCCCCTTATATCATGCTACTCCTTCAACCTTTTGATCTGGTTAAACCTCCACTTGATATCCCTCACTTAGTAGATGAGATACAGCCATCTAGCCGGTTCTATGTAGCTTGATAACTGCTCTTAAAACCGTATCACCTATCAGCTGATCATAACTGCCTAAACTGACAGTTATGGCAGTTATGTTGTTGAGTTAGTTCCAATCGTTCCTTTAAACTTTCAGCTGCCATGCAACATGTTGTGATCATCCTTTAGTCTCCAATGAACAATATCCACGTATATATCAGCTCATCCAAGTGATAGACAAAGCTAAACACTCTATTCGAACATTATCAGCATTGGTTCGATCTTGGTTCGATCAGTTTAATCATGTCGAACCACTAGTTTCGTGGTCGAACCCATCTCCTGGCGTTTTGGTTCGACCATGGTTCGACCTTCTAAACAGGTCGAACCATTAGTGTCGTGCTCGAACCCCCCCTCCTTCTATTCCACACCGGTGGGTTTTAGAAATGGTTAGACCTCTTTATGCATGTCGAACCTATCTGTCCAAGTCGAATCCTTTCATGCATGCATCTATTGTCATCAGGTTGGATTGGGGCGACCTCCAGGTGGCAATTCGAAAAGACACAGAGTTGTCATGGTTTATTGTAGATTATCTGCTGGGCGGGCTGCCCCAAAACACTACATTTTATCTCAAAATGTTATTTTCTACAAAGGATAGTTGGTACTTTGGAAAAGTTCAAGTTGGGTGACTACATTGCTGCACGAGTTCCACACCTCTCTGTCAGGCAACCACTCTGGTGCATTCTGTACTTTTAAACGTGTTTCGGCGAATTTATATTGGCCAGGGATGATGAAGGATATTCAGAAATTGGTCGCGGAATGTGAGGTAAGTCTCCAGCTGAGTTGCTGTCTTATTTGCCAATTCTGACTCGGGTTTGGGAGGATTTAATCTGGTGGTATCGATTTCATCTTAGTCGTGGTCGATCGTTTCTCTAAATATGGTCATTTCTTGGATTTATCTCATCCATTCAAGGCGAAGACAATCGGAAGTGGTACGTTTACATGGGGTGGCGACTTCAATCGTGTCTGAGCATGACCCAATCTTTTTTAGTACTTTTTGGAAAGAGCTATTGGTGGTATATCTTTTAAATCTCGTATGCATCCGGTGTTTCATGTGTCTTTGCTGAACTCAGCTATTGGTGGTGCCTGAGGACTTGTTAGTAGTTGAGCAACTATATTTGCCGGAGACAGTCTTGGGATGTAGAGTATGATGGCGTGGTGGTTGAAGAAGAGCAGTTGATTTATTTACACAACTTTATTTCACTTTATTAATTAATAAGTTATTTCGTTGTAATAAATTAGTGGGCTTTATAACAAGAGTGTTTGCCGTAGTACATGTTCATAAGGGGGATTTCTACCCTAGAACATCATCAAAAATAATCCTTGAGAATTGCAGCCTTTGGCTTGTGGCAGAGGTCCTCTTTGAGGAATCGTTACCTCTATTTATCTTTAATTATTCTTCATCCATCTCTCGTCTATCAAAGTGATAATTAACTTTAATAATATAAAATAATTTCACGTGAGACGGTCCCACCTAAAATTTTTCTATTGATGTAAATATTCCATTTTTGGAAGATATCTTGCATCAGTTATAACCCACTGATTTTTGCATAAATCTCCTTTTACTTCAGAATCATGAAACTTGGGGATATCATTTTTTAGAAGGTTCATCGTTGGGTAAAAGTCTCTCCATTACTAGAAATGGTGACTCAATCATGGTTTCGTAATTTCTGAACACCTTCTAAGAAGAACGAGTTTCATTCCGTAGATTGCTGTGTTCGTTTTCGAAGTCTCTAGCTTGATGACTAAACCGCTTAACATGTGACAATCGTTAAACTGTGCGAGCCAAAATCTATGTTTGATAAGTACCTAGCCAATGTTAATATTATAACTACTGTTTCACCTGACCACTGGGCTCCTTAGTAAAGTGAGAGACATATGTTCAATTCTCCTTGGGAACGAATTGAGTAAGGAATTATAAGGAGGCTTGGAGTATGGATGATTGGTGAACTAACTTCTAACCACTAGCAACTAACATTTACCCAAAAAAAATGATAACGACTACAACCCTTATACCAAAGTGTCATATTGAATTGAGTACAGATAAAATAGAAGTTGTATGTTCTTCTTTGGGATAATAAGTAAGGATTATACTCTCTCCGTCTCAAATTCATCTTCTCATTTATTGTAGATATGAAATTAAAAAAAAATCACTTTTTGACTTACTTTTGAGAGTAATATGATATTTTTGAGTAGTAAATAAATTATAATGTATGTTATGTGTGTTAAAAATGTGAAGATAAATTAAAATTAAAATTAAGTATGTTAAATATATTTATTAGTTATTTTTTTCCTTTTGTGGAAGTGTAAACTTTAATTTGAGACGAAGCAAAACAAAAAGTGTGAAGTTGAAATTTAGAAGTTGGAGTACACAATTTCTTTACCAATATAGTTAAATCTCATAAATTGAACTTATCTGGAAATGATGGATGGTAGATTTCAAACTCAAAATGATACTCTTATATTAGTATTTTTTTCTTTTATAACTGGACCGGAGATTAAACCTATAGAGACAACGGTTCAAGGTCCAAACGGCGATTCCACCAAAAAAATCAAATTCACTTCCTTTTAATTATATTTTAAAATATTTATTTAAGAAAATATATAATGGAAGTTTTTAATACATAAAAAAATGTAATCTCATATGTGTTTAGGCCCAATTAATATAGTTAAAAAAAAAAACACAGCCAATTATAAACTCCACCCATTTGGAGTTATTAATTAAAATATATATACACATATAATGGTAACATATCAACTAGGGTTTCATTTTCAAATCTGAGCCTCTTTCTCATTTTCACAGACTCAACGCTCTCTCACTCTCCTCCGTCCTGTTTTCTTATCGATTTCTCTCTCCCTACTCTATTGAACAAACGCATCTTAATACACTTAAATTCGTCGCTCTCATAGTGAATCAAAAAGTTTGTAGGAGATCTAAGTTCGCATTAGAGATCTAACAATCCAATTGAGGCGGTTGTTTGGCGTCTCAGAGGATTTTTATAGTTTTTTTCGATGGATCTATGTGATTTCTTGTGGATCGATTCCCATTCGGCTTTTGGACGAGAGGATTTGAATATTTTTCTTTGGATATGTGTAATTTCTTCTAGTTCTGTATAATTTATTTGGATCAATCATTTTATTGAAATGAAAAATAGAAATTGATTGTTTTGATTTTGAATGCTATCAATTTTAAAAATAAATCGGTGAATTTTTTGTTCTGTCGGTTTATCGATTTTCCGATTTTGATCGATTCAATCTGGTTCTTTTCAGTTGAATCGCAAAAGCAGTTTATTAGGTAGTTCCAGACCGGCTTCGGTACCGCTCCCGATTCAACCGGCCGATCCGGTCCGATTTTGAAAATACTGATTAGTACACTCTAGAATGGAGAAGACAACCGAATAGTAGTACTATTCGTATATGTGGCGTTTTAAATATTCTGTCGTACCAAAATTCATCTTTCACGTTTTTTATTTGCATGAATATTAATAAAAGTTACTCCCTCCATCTCATCATAATAGTTATGCTTTTTTTGTAATTTACCAAGGAAAATAACTATAAGGACGTGATGGAGGGAGTACTTTTTGACTTACTTTTAGGGTAGTTTGATATTTTTGGGTAATTAATAAATGATAAAATATGTAACGTGTGTTAAAAAGGTGATGGCAAATTTGAAATTAATGTGTGTTAGAGGGATATTAGTTAGTTGTTTTATCCTTTTATGGAAGTGTGAAGTTGAAGTTATGACATACCAAAATAGAAAATGTGAAGTTCAAGTTGAGTGTATTAAAGAATATAATAAGTTAAAAATGTATTAAGTGTACTCTCTCTCCATCCTCTTTTCTCTATTGTACTCTCTCCATCCTCTTGAAATGTATTAATTTACTTTTTATACGTGAATTAAAGAATATAATAACTTAAGTGTCAATACTAAAAAATACCATTATGAGGAGTGAAATATTAATACCAGCAATCATATAACTTAATTATCAATTTTAACATTTAGTTATTTTTTGTACCAAATTATCTCTTAATGTATTTTATCCAATCTACCAAGGGGTAAGTACACCCCCTAGACACCCTACCCACCTACATATGCCAAATTAATGGCGGTCGGCGATGGCGGTGGTGGGGTGGCCGGCGGCGGCCGCCGGTCACCAGTTACTGGCGGAGGGGCTCGGATACGGCCTTCGGTCTCCGATCACCGGTCATCGATGGCGGCGGCAGGTGGGTGGGGGTTTATGGTTTTAGGATTTAGGGTTAATATTGGAGGTTAATAGTAGTGTCCAAAAAGTGTATATTTGATAGAATTAATCATTTCTAAATAAAAATGCCGGTATTAATTTTCAACTGTAAAATTAGTATAATTTTTTTCTCCTTAATTTAATGTATAGTGGGTTGAAGAATATTATATTGTAATGTATAGAGGATAGTTGTATTAGTATTGAGCGTGAAAGTATTGAGTGTGGACCTCATGCGTAGTGCGTTGAGTATAATGATTATTTTTTATGGATCACATCAATCAAAATAAAAAATAGATACTTTATATTGGGACGAACCAAAATGGTAAAATGAATATCCACGAATTCACAAGAGTGCATAATGTGCTAATCAATTTAGGGCTTATTAAATTAGTATAAAATATATAGGGGGTGTATATTTAATTAATTGACACTGAAAAAACTCTTTTTTAGCAATGGAATTTATCAATGGAATTCAATTCATTAATAATTATGAATGGATTGATAACAAAAATTATTATATTCTTTTAGCAACAGAATTCCAATAAATTTATTTTTTATTTTACCATCGCAATTCATAGTTTGGTAATTACCAATGGAATCATTATATAAATTACTAACGAAATTATTAGCAACGGATTATCAAGGGAATTATTTACCAAAAGGAATTGAATTTTCATTGCTAAAAAAATTATCAACCACTACTTTACTAACATAAATTTATCAACGGATTTCGTTGTTAATCCGTTGGTATATCAATTTAATAATGGAATTGAGGCTTTTATCATCAGAATACTCTGTTGGTAAAAAATAATTTTTTTGTAGTGTGCTATTTAGATTTTTCAATAATACATACTCCCTCCGTCCCGCCCAAATAACACCATTTTATTATATTGGACATCCCGTCCAAATTGCACAATTTTCTTCTTTTAGTAAAAAGGGCTCACCAATGTCCCACTACTACCCATAACATTTCTCTAATATACCTACCCACTTTAAATAAAATAATAATACTCCTTAATCTATGTGCAAAAAACAAATGGTGTTGTTTGTCTGGGACAGATGAAATATTTTAATTTTATAATAATGAGGTGTGTATTTAATTAAAGATTATGTATATAAAAAACGCCTTTTAAGAAAATTGTTATGAGTTAGTCTTTTGCATTCTCGGGTGCACAAGAAGTATAGAGTATAACAATTTGTTCTAAAGAATATATATACATTTTAATCGTAAAAGTATATTTTTTTTCATGGAAAAATTGTTTTGAATATGAATACTATAAATGTTTATTTAAAAAAATTAAAAATAAATTTATCTGAAAATCAAGATTATAAATATTTATACTAAAGGGTATAACTAAAAAAAAGAAGGAATTTAGGACACGGTGTCTCGAGTACACACAAATTTTAGGCATTAAGTTAATGTTAATCAAATAACTTTAAAATGCATTTGAAAGTTAATTATTTTGATATTTTTATCATTTTAAAAATGTGAACTTTTTTATTTTTTATTTTTGGTACAGAAAAAAATAAAAAAGATTTTGCCACGGAGGATGTATGGATAACGCGTGGAATGCATGATAATTAAACAAAGTGGTAAGTGGAAATGATGTGTAAAGTGTTTTGAATTAACGTGAGGAGCTTTACACATTCTCTTTAAATTTGCTGTACTGATCTATTATTACATTTTTATAATGGTGCGATTATGTCACGCAATTTATTATTACATTTTGACAATTACAAATATGCAAATATTCGTGTGAAATGGTGTTACATTAGGACGGATGTGAAATGAGTAAAAAGTAATAATTTTTATAATGAAAAGTTATATTTAATTAATAAAAAGTGATAATGCTATTTGAAGCGGATTTAAAATAAACATTTTGAAAGTATGATATGTAATTATAAATATTACTCCCCCCGTCCCACATTTATCTTCACCATCCAAAAAAGGAAACTTCACATTAACCAACAACCTCAAAAATTACCTTAATTTCAAAAATACCACTCTCACCTAACACACATAACATACTTTATAATTTATTTATTAGTTAAAAATACCACAATACCCTTCAAAAGTCAATAAAGTTGGTCAAAAATTATTTTTTCTTAAACTCCGTGTCTACAGTAACTATGAAGACAAATATGTGACGGAGAAAATATTTATTATTCAAAAACTAAATTTCATATATTATAATTACAGTTGACACCACTAAATTTTCATTTGTAGAAAGCAATTAAAAACATTATCATAAATCTTTAGCATAAATTTTGTAAAACTAACAGTGAATTTGAGTGTAAATTTGTGTTGCTATTAATAATTAGAGAATACAAACTAATATATAAATATATGTATATAAAATTATGGAACAAGAAATCGGACTCATTAGAACAAAGTTCTTTATTATAATAACATGAAAAATTCGAATAATTAATGATAATGTTTTAAAATATGATGTACAATATGCTATATATTTTAGAAATTAAAATAATTATTTTATGATATAAATATTTAGTTAAAAACTTATTTAAGTTTATAAATTAATAATATTATATTTATTTAAATAAATAGGTTTCAAATGAAAATGAAAATGAAAAAAAGAAGAAAAAAATGTTGTATTATACAATGGGATAAATAATATAAAGAAAGAAAAGTAGAAAAACAAATAGAAATAAAAGTAGAAAAACAAAGAGAAATAATATATATGTAAAAAAAGAAAAGGATAAAATTTAAAAATAGTATAAAGACAACAAAGAGAAATAAAAGTAGAAACCAAAGAGAAATAATATAAAAGAAGAAAAGGATAAAATTTAAAAATAATATAAAGACAACAATGAGAAATAAAAGTAGAAAACAAAGCGAAATAATATAAAAAAATGAAAAGGATAAAAGTTTTAAAATAATATAAAGAAAGAAAAGTAGAAAAAAAAGAAATAAATGGAAAAAAAATTAAAAAAAAGATTATGTATGGGATTGAACAACACAAAATGTTTTGTGACATTTTGGTGTGACATTTCTTGTAAATTCTTTTTATAGAATGAGATGGGTCGAGGTGAAGAAATCTAAGCTCTTGCCCTTGAGGGTTATTGATTGATTTAGGGTATAGTTTCCTTATCACTCATTCAATAGAGTGACACAATAGATATTACACCAATGTGGCATAGAAGATTCAAATCCAGATTGGACCCCAAGACAATACAGGCAAAAGTTGACCATCTAATCACCACACACATCACTAATACAATTAATATATAAGATTCACACACCCCACTAATACAGCTACCTAATGTATATTAAGTAATAATACTTCCTCCGTCCCGGTCAAACTGCATCGTTTGACTGCATAAAACTCTCACAAAAGCTACAATAAATGGTGCAATATGGGCGGGACGGAGGGAGTACTTCTTAATTTACTTTAAAAAATAAATATGTACCTATCCGTTATAATAATATTCCTTAATCTATGTGCAAAAAACAAGTGTACCTATTCGGCAAACATAGAGAGTAAAATATTTGAATTTGGAGGTATAGTTGTACCATTTGTACCAGGGTAGCTCCGTCTCTAGTTATTTCATAAACAATTTATATTACAAATGAATAATAATATTATTTTATAACAAGAGTGACAACTAATTTAAAAATTTTAGAATAATTTCATGTGAAACGATCTCACACAAGACTTGCCCATTAATAATAAGGTCTTTCATTGAGATATTGGACGGGCTAAATGGAATTGAGGTATATTAATTTCTATTATTGATACTTATTTGATTTAATGGAAATAAAATTTCCTCAAATTATTTTTATTGATTTATTAATTACTCCCATCCTTCCATCACTTTTAATTTAATTGTGATTGCCATCTTTTATGATTTCGAGGCATACAAATGCAACATTGAATTATAAAAATGACGTCTAGCTCGCTAGCTTTACTCAAAGCCATCCCCTTTTAATTGCGTCACTCAAAGCCATCCCCTTTTAATTTTTATCACAAAGTTGCAAAGCTTAACCTTTAAGTTTACCATTTTCATTATTCTATTATTATTATATTTTATTTAATCATTAGGCTTTAATTATTGACAAAGTTACTGTTCAAATCCTTCAACTATTTTGGAAAGTAAGATCTGTGATATTAAAGGTTTTAATTATTAAAGTGGAGTTACGGTTAAAACTTTGATTTGCTTCAACTATATTTTGTAAAGTAGGCAAAGAGGTGAAATTGTCTCACGGATTTTATTTTTATTTTGTGAAACGGATTCTAATTAAATCCATTTAGTAGCAATTAGCACGTTCGAATTGTGGCAAATGAAGTAAGCGACGGATGCATTATTCTGTTTTCGTTAATCAATTTATTTTTTTATTATTTAAAAATGTGATGATTAAATTTTGCAACACTTTTAATTTGTAAATAATTAATCAGGCAGCTTGTATTTTTTTTAATTAAATTTCTGAAAAAATGTGATGATGAAAATTTGTTATTCATTTGATTAGTTTTTTTTAAAATTTGAATATTATTTATAAAAGTAATAATACTTTTTAGGATTAATTACTTTCTAATACAAGATATTAAGCGATCTTTCCAATACAAGATATTAAGCTATATTACTGCGACATACGTGAATACAAATTTATTATTGTTACATGCAAAAATATAGAGTGGTATGCCTAATATAACCTTAAAATTAATTAAATATTTAACCCACCCAATTTAATTAGCCGACCCATCTTCCTATTTATATGCCTAGTTATTTGGCACGATACTATCAATTTAAATCCTTTTTCAAACCTCACTCAGTGGAGAAACATATCCCTAAGGTGAAGCTGGTGGTGTTCTTGTCGATGAACAAGCATATTGATTCGCTCGTTTCCCTGGCGGAGGCAGGTAAAGGTACAGCGGGTAGAGCGGAATGTAGTTGGCGACCGGTGGCAGCCTTGCATACATCATCAGCTGAAACTGCTCGTTGTAGATCGGCAAGCCCTAAACCTAGTTTAATCGAGAATTAAAATGGTGGCAGTGAAGAAAACAAAGAAGACTCAACATGTCTTGTAAACTGTTGATATACTTATGTCTCTTCTTATCTTCACCGTTGATAGGCGCTAAGAGAAGTCCATGCCGCTGTTGTGCATATTTATATGCTGATTGTGTAGAATCGTATCAAATTGTGTAAATTTATATGCTTATTGTGCAGAATCGTATCCATTTGTGCAAAACATATATCAGATTATGTAGAATGTATCACTATGTTTTAATGTGTTGTGCAACAATATAACTACATTGTGCGGCAATAATTAAACTGATTTATGAGAAATGAATTCTATATTTTCATATTTTCATGTTGTGTTGATTAATATACGAATTGTACAAAAATATAATTAATTGTGCAAAATATTTAATTTATTATTTAGAATATATCAATAGGATTTAATGAATGAAACATATGAAATAAATCTTACTTAAATCAACATTATCTAATCATTCTCAATTAGGATATTGCAGATATGATATTGTGATGAAAGAGAAATAAATTCCATAATTTTAAATATAGATTGAATATTGTGATATTGTGCAAATCCCACTATTTAATGGATTGATGAAAGAGAAATAAATTTAAATGTAGGATTGGATATTATGCAAATCCCATTATTTAAGGGATTGATGAAAGACTTAAATTGATGAAAGAGAAATAAATTCTATATTTTTAAACGTAGATGAGATATTGTGCAAATTTCACTATTTAAGGAATTGAAGAAAGAGAAATAATTTTTTTTAAGCTTCTACACATTAGTATGTAAGGGGGCAATATGGACATTATACTGTGTAATTTTGTATCTTATTGTAATTAAAATTTAGGCTTGCACCTAATAGTAAATATGGACTCCATGTTGTACTTAATAGTTAGTATCCCTAATTTTTTATTAGAAAAATGATAATAATTAAAAAAAAGTGATAATCGTCTCATAAAATTATTTAATAAAAAATTAGTAGGATAAACATAAAGTTAAAATAAATTTTAACAAAAAGTGACACTTAAACATTGAAAAGTTAATATCCATTCAAGTTAATTATTTCATGACAATTTATAAGTTAAATAAAATGTAATAATATTTTGAATGAAAAGTAATACATAATATAAGAAAAGTGGTCTATATATATATATATATATATATATATATATATATATATATATATATATATATATATATATATATATATATATATGTGTGTGTGTGTGTGTGTGTGTGTGTGTGTGTGTGTGTGTATCTAAATTATTTTATGGATAATTCATAGGATAAATAACCAATTAATGAAGAAGAGCCCTTTGTGAATCAAAGCCAAAATCAAATGTTTCCTTAATATAACGCAAAATATGTTTCACAGCTTGAAAATGATCAGATGAAGGTTTTGACTGAAATTGACTTACAATGTTCACTGCAAAGGAAATATTTGGGCAAGTGATTGTCAAGTATTGAAGAGTCCCAACAAGAGAACGATATAAGGTCGGATCTGAGAAACAAGATCCACCAACTCGAAGAACCACTGACTTACCTAAAGGACTAGAAAATGGTTTAGCATCGAGAATATCATCTTGTTTCAATATATCCCAAGCATATTTGGATTGGCTTAAAAAATCATTTGTTGTGTATGCGACCTCGAGGCCAAGAAAATAATTAAGGCGATTCAAATTCTTAATTGCAAAATTCGTGGCGAATTTGGTAAATGAAGCGATGAACCAGAATGACATCAACATAAACTAGTAGTATAATATCATCCGACCCTGTTGAAAAATAAACAACGATGTGTAGGCATTACTTTCAATAAAATCCAAACTTATTAAAAACTCAAAAAAATATTGGAACCAAGCACGGGGAGCTTGTTTCAAGCCGTATATAATCTTGTTTAGGCGACATATGTGAGAAGGACGAAGAGAATCAACATGGCCAGGTGGTTGCTCTATGTAAACTGGTTTTGAAAGAAGACTATGCAGAAAGACATTATTTACATCTAACTTTTGCATGACCAACCATTCATGACAGTAAGAGACAGAATAACTCAAACTGTCGAAGCCTTTACAAAAGGACTGAAGTGTAATCATAATTGAACCCAGGAAGTTGAGAAAATCCTTGCGCCACTACACAGGCTTTATTATGCTCAATGGAGCCATCAACACGAAAAATCTCATTTAGAATTGACGACATTTTCACTATAAGGTCAAGGCACTATATTCCAAGTGTTGTTTTTGCAAAGAGCATCAAGCTCATCATCCATAGCGGCAACCAAATGGGGGATATTTAGCTGCCGACTTGAATCCTTGTTTGTTTCCGATTTAATAGTCCAGATTTAGGATTATCTATCATTCCTTATTCTAGTTGGGGTTTAGTAAAACTGGATTACATAAACCTCACATACTTCTTAGATACATCATATCTTACTATCTCACACACATTACCCCCTACTCTTAAAATTGATATGATATAATGTTAAAATCTAACATACTTAAATCCCTCCAAAAGAATCATAAATTTGGATTTACTAAATCCAACTAATCTTAAATCCAGATTTTTTATTTCTACTTACACCCAAAACAAACACCACTAGGTCCTTGGTGGAATGTATAGATGAGACTAGAGCATTATGAGCCAAAAAAACGAAGTTGACAGTGGATACTTCGGTTTGAAAATGTTGTCCTTAGCCCGTGTTCACATCGGATGAGACGACACTATAACTGGTGAATGAGAAAAGACTGTGGTGGAGAAGGTTGTACTTTAAGTGGATTGTGTTCCATTAGAATAACCGATGGAGTTAGTTGTAAAGGAACCTCATGTGTCTCATAAACTGGGCAAAATGGGCAATAATTCTGTGGCGCCATCTACGAAATTGGAGATGATGGAGATGACGGTGTAGGCACCAAAGTAATGTGAAAATTAAATTTTAAAATAATTCAAATGTGGTCGTTAAAAATTTTCAAAAAATTCAATTAAATTGTAATTTTAAAAAATTTAAAATTAAACGTGAAATCATTTAAGATAAAAATATGAAAGAACATACACAAAAAAATATAAATTTACATTTTTATCATTTCCTAATTGTAACTTCATTAACAAAAAAAACATTATAACAAACATAATATTAACTAATTTGAGTTATATAATAATCCCTATTTATTCACTAACCCATATACGTGATTAGTGAACCAAACACTCCCTTGTTAATTAAAGTATATATATATATATATATATATATATATATATATATATATATATATATATATATATATATATATATATATATATATATATATATTATAAAACAAATTGTTATATCCTATTCATCTTGTGCACTTGGTACACAAGAAACTAATTCTTTAATATTTGAATGATTAAATTTATAAATAAATGAATGTATTAAAAATAAAATGAAAATAATAAAATTTATTAAAACGCAAGTGGCCCCTCGTTGTTCATAGCACTTTTTTGGGTACAATAATTTGTACTCAAAATAAAAATTAAAAGAATTTATTACAGTACCCAGTAAGATTTTTTAAATTCTTCAATGCCCACATTTTAGTCAAATGTCAGCTTAAATTGACGAAAATATCTTTAACACTATATTAACACGAATAAATAAAAGATATCGAGTCATATATTTAAATTTTGAAAAAATTATTATTGAGTCAACTTTTAACCTCGACTCGATTTACATATTGAGTCAACTTTAATATTATCGAGTCACAACTAAATCAAGTATAAAAGTTGACTCAATAATAATTTTTTCAAAAGTTTAAATAGATGACACGATATACTTGACTCGATACCTTTTATTTATATCGCATTAATATCGTGTCAATGATATGTTAATTTGGACATTTAGTTGGGCATCAAAGTATCTTAAAAGCTATATGAGCACTGTATAATTTGACCCATGAAAATTTGATGACACGATATACTTGAATCGATACCTTTTATTTATATCGCGTCAATATTGTGACAACGATATTTCCGTCAATTTGGATATTTAGTTTGGCAATAAAGAATATCTTAAAAGCAATATGAGCATTGTAGAATTTAACCCATAAAAATTTGTATCTTACCTAGCTATTGTTTCCAATGGCATTTTACTTTAGGATTGTGTACAAATACTCAACCATTATAAGTGCTCTGAATTTTTTAAAATCTCAAGTGTATACTTTTATTTAGAATGTGGGATAACTTAGTACTTTTATTGTATTATTTCTTTAATGTAAAGGTGTCCTCAGTAAAATCGTGTGATAGGATCCTTAATTTGGTTAATCCCCGTTACCTCATAGTCAATCATCCCCGTTGGTATTTTCCTTACGCATTGGCTTCTTTGCTCTTCATTAAATTCAGAGATTTAATTATGTGATTACGGGTTAACGGTAACCCTCTCACATAGGGATACGCACCGCTACACACCCCATCTGAGAGAGTTATCGATGATCCATGATCACCTAAGAATCACCCTTAAATTCAACTCGTAGTGAGTTTCGAACGTCTGGAGGTAATTTCTTGGTTTTGTTTCCTTGTGGCCTCCCCTTCAGTTTCTCCATCAAAGTTGGCAGTTAATGGTTAAAAATATTTATTTTTCACTGGCAAAAGTTTTCTTCATCAAAGATGATGTCACAGTTAGAATTGTAAAGCTTATACGTTTTTGCTAATCAGCAACACCAAGGAAACCACGATTTCACTACAACACCAAGGAAAACACGCTTTCACTAACACACTTCACTCCTTTATGTTCAAAATTTATCCTTCTCTACACGAGCATCTGAGATTATTTACTATTAGAGTTAAAAATTTATTTTGTCCCATAATTATTTAAAATTTTAGATTTTATCCCAAAAAAGATATTTGTATCGATTTTGTCCCATAACTATGAGTTTTCTTTTAATTTTGCCCAATTTTTGCCGAAATCCCAAATTTTCACAGGATATTGGTCACGTGCGTTGCACGTGACTAATTTAGGGGTTTTGGCGAAAATTTAGGGTTCCGGCGAAAATTGGACAAAATTGAAAGAAAACTCATAGTTTTGGGACAAAATCGATACAAATATCTTTTTTGGGACAAAATTTAAAGTTTAAAAAGTTATGGGACAAAAAAAACTTTTAACTCTTGGGTTAATTCCTAAAAAATTCACCAGGGGTTTTCAAATTTATCACGATCTATTTAATATTTTCAATTCTTTCATGAACTTTTATTTTTGTCAATTTAATACGCTATCTATTTATTATTTTCAATTCTATCACAACTTTTCTTTTTTTGCTATTTGATACACTACTTATTTTATTTTTTCAATTCAATTCAATTAAATTCATTATTATTATTATTATTATTATTATTATTATTATTATTATTATTATTATTATAAAAGTAGAACTATGTAGTTATTAATTAATGGAATTAATACTCCATCCAATTTTTTTAGATTTAAATTAGTTACTAATTGATTTCCTTTGCCATAAAATTTTAATTTTCAATAAATAATTTTATTTATATTATATTTTTATTAGAGTGGTGGATTTACTATATAATAATAGTGATAAGTTCGAACAAAAGTAGTAGTAGTAGTAGTAGTAATAATAATAATAATAATAAGAGAATTTTATTCGTTATGGTTAAAAATAATTTTACATAAAGGTCGTCCAACTAAGATAATTTTTTAATCGAATATTAATTTACTATATCAACGATACAGAAAAAAAATCTTATAAAATAAATGATCGACTTGTGTGTTTTAATAATTTTTAAATAATAATTATTATTATTAATAATAACACTATTATAATAATAATAATGAATTTAATTGAATTTAAAATATAATATCAGTGGGGTACGAAATTGCAAAAATAAAAGTTGTTATAGAATTAAAAATATTAAATAGATTGCGTATTGAATTGACAAAAATAAAAGGTCGTGATAAAATTGAAAATATATTAAATAGATTGTGTATTGAATTGACAAAAATAAAAGGTCGTGATAGATTTGAAAATTCTCAATAAGGTGATGAATTTTTTAGGAATTAATCCAAGAGTTAAAAGTTTTTTTTTGTCCCATGACTTTTTAAACTTTAAAATTTGTCCCAAAAAGATATTTGTATCGATTTTGTCCCATAACTATGAGTTTTCTTTCAATTTTGCCAAATTTTCACCGGAACCCTAGATTTCCGCCGGAACCCCCAAATTCACCAGTTGCACGTGACCAATATCCGGCGAAAATTGGGGATTCCAATGGAAATTGAGCAAAATTGAAAGAAAACTCATAGTTATGGGACAAAATCGATATAATTATTTTTTTGGAATAAAATATAAAATTTTAAATAATTATGGAACAAAATATACGGTTAACTATTTACTGTTACATTTTCCTTCCACTCTCCAACGTTGCAGCACCTGCATTCATAATATACGATTTGTATGATGCATTACATTCCCTTACCTCATATGGCATTATCTCCTCCTAAACCCCACACCACCCCACCCTGCCCTAACCCTACGTCCTATGTATTATAAAAAATGGAGGCGGAAGCCATGGATTGCAAAAGAGGCTGCTTATCTGGAGTTGTGCAGCCTACAAACTCCCCATATGCAGGTTCAAAGCTGAAGCGAGAAAATGGACAACTTCATCGGCAGAGACGAAATCGAGTCATTCACGAATGAGGTTTCAGAAATTGGGAGGAGCTTGCGATCACCATTCCGGCGTCGGTCATCCAGCTTTGGTACGGATTCCGGGTTCACCTCTGCGAATTTAGATGAAAATGGTGAGAACGAAGATGGACATAAGGTGAAAAGGGTGGTCGATGTCACCAAAATTGGTGGGCCTGAAAAGCATTTGTTCATAGAGAAGCTAATCAAACATATTGAACATGATAACCTCAAACTTCTGCAGAAAATAAGGAGAAGAATTGATAAGTATGATTTTGTGGGTTCTTTTTTATTTTATTTTTTTGTGGAGTTAATAGTTCATTCTTTCACCTTCACTTTGTGTAGTGTTGGTGTTAAAATGCCCACCATCGAGGTTAGATACACCAATTTGTGCGTAACAGCTGAGTGTGACGTCGTTTATGGAAAGCCCCTGCCTACTCTTTGGAATTCTTTGAAACGCTTGCTTTTGGTAAGCTCTGGGGAGTTTTTGGTTGTGTTCACTCTGCATTAGGCTGTTCATCTGCTTATATGTGTATATGTATCTTTCTGAAAAGACTTGGTGTTGTTTTTGGATGGATGGCATGGGATGCATCATAATCTTTTATGTGGTTCTAATCTTGATTTTGAGCTAATGTGATGATCCATCCTCATTTTCTAGTTGGCCTATCATCATAATTGCTCTTCTTGTGCACTTAATCCTTGCATATTCTGAGTTTAAAAGCCCATTTTTGTGCAATAGGATGCCACAAGATTGCCTTGTCTTCCGTCTCACGAGGCTCACGTAGAAGTGATTAAGGATGTTAGTGGCATCATTAAGCCTGGAAGGTAATGTGGATTGAGAAATAGAATAACAACATTATATTTGAGTTCTATTTATTCAGATGGTAAATATGACATATGGATGATGTAGTAGTGTTTCGTTCTTCTGCAATAAGATGGGTCCTTTATAATTGAAATCTTATTGTTCCTTCATAATTGGAAACCGTTCTTGGATGATTGCGGTTTCGAAGGTCGGAAAAAGAGCATAATTTTGTTGATTACTCGAGAAGATTTAATCTAAAGAGTTTTGTGATTTGTATCTATCTTCATTTGTTGTAGAACTCTCGAGCCAATTGCTAGAATGAATATTCCAGCCAACTCCCTCTTTATTATGCTTTCTGGAATTTCAGTCAATTATCCATACTTCCCTGAACATATCTAGAATCTTCCATGGGTCGGTGTTGAATTTCAACATATTTGTCACTTATATCATGTTGGTGACTTTTTTGTTATTTTAATGGAAGTTTTGATTGAATTTACATATTTGTTCTAGCTTTAAATACTATGGCAGAAGTTGAATCAAAAGGTAGTGATATGGATGATATTAACAAGTGTGTGTTCTTGAAGGTAGTTTTAATATTTACATATATGTTTTCAGAATCACTCTCTTACTTGGCCCCCCCGGGTGTGGGAAAACTATATTATTGAAAGCCTTGACAGGAAATTTGGACGCATCACTCAAGGTCTTATTATTTTGTAGTATATATTATCTTAAAATTTTCATACAAACACAACATTTAATTTATAATGGGAAGTTCTTTTCTCCTGAAATAGGTCTCTGGAGATATCACATACAATGGACATAAACTTGATGAGTTTGTGCCACAGAAAACTTCCGCATACATAAGCCAATATGATCTGCATATTCCTGAAATGACTGTAAGGGAAACACTTGATTTCTCGGCTCGTTGTCAAGGTATAGGCAGCAGAGCAGGTATGTTATTAATATGAAGAAACTCAAATTTCCTATTCAAACTATTTTGTTATTACTCGCATTATTTCTATTCGTCGAAAGGAACTATGATGGAAATTAGCAGAAGGGAGAAGGAAGCCAAAATTGTTCCTGATCCAGTCTTAGATACTTATATGAAGGTAAACAATAACTGGTTTATATTGTTCCATTTCTTTCTAACTAGAAATACATTTGATCAATAAATTTAGCTTTGTCGATGCAGTTTTTAGTAGGAGGAAGCCATGTCAACAATCTTTTATAACCTCTCAGTTGTTACGGTGACACATACAATCAACTAATATCTGCACTTTTATACAGGCAATTTCTGTGGAAGGACAAAAGACTACTCTTCAAACAGACTACATATTGAAAGTAATTTCCAGAGAGATGTAATATTTATCTTATTCAAGTATGTTTACTGGAGCACCTTGTGTTGACAATTTGTATATGCCCCTTTATTCATAGATTCTTGGTTTGGATATCTGTGCTGATACTCTCTCTGGAGATGCCATGAGAAGAGGTATCTCCGGTGGCCAGAAGAAGAGATTGACAACAGGTAATCTTGATTTTAATACTCTGGATCTTTTGCATTGCTGTAATACGCAATGGAGTGTTTTTTCATGTACAGTACTCATGCAGGTGAGATGATTGTTGGGCCAACAAAAGCTTTATTTATGGATGAAATCTCAAATGGCCTAGATAGCTCAACCACGTATCAGATTGTTAGTTGCTTTCAACAATTTGCTCACATCACGGATGCTACGATACTTATTTCACTTCTTCAACCTGCACCCGAAACGTTTGATATCTTTGACGACATAATTTTGATGGGAGAGGGAAAAATTATTTACCATGGCCCCCGAGATGATGTTCTAGAGTTCTTTAGAAGCTGCGGTTTTAGGTGTCCTGAAAGGAAAGGAGTGGCTGATTTTCTCCAGGAGGCAAGTTATCTGATCTCAGTGAATGACAGTGCTTATTATTTTTTTTCTAAAAAAAGAGTTGACTAGTTAACTGTTTTCCAGGTTATTTCTAGGAAAGATCAGGAACAATACTGGCATGAAACTGACCATCCTTACAGGTACGTATCAGTTGATGCATTTTCGAAGAAATATATGGAGTCCATGCATGGAAAGAAGCTGAGTGAGGAGCTCTCAGTGCCATTTGACAAGTCCGAGAGCCACAAGAATGCAATTAGTTTTAGTGTTTATTCTCTTCCGAAATGGACATTATTTAGAGCTTGTATGTCGAGAGAATTTCTTCTCATGAAAAAGAATTCTTTCGTATACATATTCAAGTCAGTTCAGGTTAGCCATATTAGTTTTTAGCTTTTGCATCCTCTAGAAGTATTTGCAGCCATGTTTATGAGGTTATTATTTGCAGCTTATCTTCGTTGCATTAGTAACAATGACTGTGTTCCTGAGGACTGAGATGGGGGTTGATATTGTCCATGCAAATAGTTATTTGGGAGCTCTATTTTATTCCCTTCTCGCAATGGTTATAGATGGAATGCCCGAGCTCTCTATGACTGCAGCAAAACTTCCGATTTTTTACAAACAGAGGGACTTGCACTTCTACCCTGCATGGGCATTTGCAGTTCCAGCAACCATTCTCAAAATTCCTGTATCCGTGTTGGAAGCTTTAATATGGACATGTCTTACTTATTACGTCATTGGGTACACCCCGGAGGCTGGGAGGTTAGTTAATAGATGACTTATTTTAGCATATCAAGATATATAAGCCTTCATATGATGAAGCACCTTATAATTTTACAGGTTTTTCCGTCAAATGCTGCTAATGTTTTCTGTGCACTTGTCCTCAATATCATTGTTTCGTTTCTTAGCATCCGTCTTCCAGACTGTGGTTGCTTCTACAACAGCTGGTTGTCTGACTGTACTATTCATGTCGGTATTCAGTGGCTTTATGATCCCAAAACGTGAGTAAATTTTCAGTTAAAATTATCTCATTTGGTATCAATTCTTCTCTCAGTGGACAATGCGACTTAAGAAATGGTTCTTTTGCAGCATCTATGCCGGCTTGGTTGAAATGGGCATTTTGGATTTCTCCACTTTCGTATGGGGAGATCGGCCTTTCTTCCAATGAATTTCTTGCTCCAAGATGGCAAAAGGTGAGACACAGTGCACTTGATTTTCTCCATCTCAGATTAGACCTCTTTGCATTGTGATTATCATATTTGTTTCATGTTCTTACCATACCTTGAAACAAAGGCTAATATTTGTTTCTTACTTTGTTTTAGGAGATGGTTGGAAATACTACATTAGGAAATCAAACACTTGAAAATCGTGGATTAAACTTTGGTAGAGATCTCTTTTGGGTATCAGTTGGTGCTCTTCTTGGACTCACACTGCTATTCAACATTGGATTTACATTAGCATTAACTTACTTAAAACGTAAGACCATTATTCTACGACGTAATTCATGCTCAACTTTATTTAACATATAATTCGTTCCACATGCATCAGCTTCTGGTTCTCGTGCTATCATTTCAAGGGACAAAATTTCCAAGCAGCAAGGAAGTAGAGAATTGGACAGGAAATCTCATCGAGGTTAGCCACTTTTTCTTCATAATAATGTATGCTGTTATTACTGTTGCAAGTTTTTCTCACTGCTTGAGGATTGATTTCTTTTGCAGACAGAATAGTTTTACCATTTGAACCACTAAGTATAGTTTTCCAAGACGTGCAGTACTATGTTGAAACCCCCATGGTATAACGTAGACCCAACTTTTCTTCTGTACTCATTTAAGGTATTAAAATACTAGAGAATCAACTATTGTAATTTATTGTCTGATTTCCTTTCAGGCAATGAAGGAGCATGGTTTCACTCAGAAAAGGCTTCAGCTTCTTTGCGACATCACTGCTGCATTCACGCCCGGCGTTCTTACAGCACTCATGGGTGTCAGTGGGGCAGGAAAAACAACACTTTTTGATGTACTTTCAGGTAGAAAGACCAGTGGTACAATAGAAGGAGAAATAAGAATTGGAGGGTATCCTAAAGTCCAAACAACATTTGCTCGGATTTCAGGGTATTGTGAACAAACTGATATACATTCTCCACAAATTACTGTGGAAGAATCAGTTATCTTTTCAGCTTGGCTACGTCTTGATCCTCAAATTGAGCCAACAAGGAAATATGTAGAATACCACATTCTCAAGCTTTAATCGTGCTTGTTTTACTCAATCCATTCATGCGAATAATTCAAATTTTCTTTGACGATCTTATAGGAATTCGTTAAAGAAGTACTTGAAACCATAGAGCTGGATGGCATCAAAGATGCTTTAGTGGGATTGCCTGGTCTTGATGGTCTATCAACTGAGCAAAGGAAACGGCTGACAATTGCTGTGGAACTCGTTGCTAACCCCTCAATCATCTTTATGGACGAGCCTACAACTGGCTTAGATGCCAGAGCAGCGGCCATTGTTATGAGGGCAGTAAAGAATGTGGCAAATACTGGGAGGACAATTGTTTGCACCATTCACCAACCAAGTATTGACATATTTGAAGCATTTGATGAGGTTAACAGCTATTGCATACTTAATTTTGTTAAACAAATAGTCGATCGTCTCGCACATAATGCTGAAGTTTCGACCTACTTACAGTTACTACTACTGAAAGCTGGTGGCCGCATGATTTATTGCGGTCCATTAGGTCAGCAGTCCTCTCAAGTAATAGAATATTTTGAGGTGAGTCCAACATTACATGTATTTAAATCTTTACACATATTGCATACGTCTTTCTTATGATACATTTCAAATTTTTAATAGGGCATCTCTGGGGTGCCAAGAATTCGAGATAACTACAACCCAGCTACATGGATGTTGGAGGTCACTTCCACTTCCTCAGAGGCTGAACTCGGCATTGATTTTGCTGAGATTTACAAAAACTCTAGTTTACACGAGTGAGTCGACGAATAACACCTTTTATGTTGTTTACCTTCTCTATGAGATCCCTTTTATGTTCTTTAATCTAATCCATTCTGTTTACCTGTTAAAAGAAATAACAAAGAGCTCGTGAGAAAGATGAGTAAACCGCCTCCCGGATCAAAGGATTTGAAGTTCCCAACTCAATATCCACAAAATGGTTGGGGGCAATTCAAAGCCTGCCTCTGGAAGCAGTACTTGTCTTACTGGAGAAGTCCCAACTACAACCTGATACGCTCAATATACATGCTTTTCACAGCTTTTCTCTTCGGTGCCCTCTTTTGGGGTCAAGGAAAAAAAATGTTAGTACATTTTCCCAATACTATAAAACTTTAATGCAACCTGTTTCTTGACAGACAGTTTTATGTTGTAATAGACATAATCAGCAGAGTCTATTCACTCTCCTCGGCTCAATGTATGCTTCGACTCTATTCTGTGGCATAATCAACTCCTCTTCGGTTCTGCCATATGTCAACACCGAGCAGACTGTTCTCTACCGCGAAAGATTTGCTGGAATGTACGCTTCGTGGGCTTATTCAGCTGCACAGGTATGCTAGCTCATACATATCTGAGTGGTCAAGAATATGAATGCAGTAGAATGATGATTATGGTTTTGTTACAGGTGGTGATTGAGATTCCTTATCTCTTTACACAAACAGTTGCATTCACAGTCATCACATATCCAATGATTGGATACTACTGGTCTGCTTACAAGATCTTTTGGTACTTCTACACCATGTTTTGTACACTTCTCTACTTCACTTATCTTGGTATGATGCTGGTTTCCATCACCCCGAGCTTCCCCGTAGCTGCCATTTCGCAGTCGGCCTTCTATGCCGTGTTCAATCTATTTGCTGGTTTCTTGATCCCTCATCCTGTAAGTTCTTTCTTATCAACCTACTTTTTGAGTAAAAGTTTATAATAATTCATGTGTGATTGCTTCATTTTGACAGCAAATCCCAAGGTGGTGGATCTGGTTCTATTACATAGCTCCTACTTCTTGGTCATTGAATGGCATGCTTACTTCCCAATTTGGTGATATACAAGATAATATTACAGTCTTTGGACAAACCAAAACTGTTGCAGATTTTCTGACAAACTATTTTGGATATCACTACAATCTTCTACCTCTTGTAGCTGTAATGTTGATTTTGTATCCTCTTATTTTTGCTTCCCTCTTTGCAATTTGTATTAACAAATTGAATTTTCAAAGAAGGTAGGCTCCACATTTCTGTAATTGGAATTGAAGTCTGTCAATCATAAGTTAATCTTCAGAAATATGTCTTGAGTATATTCATCTTTGATTCTTCTTATTACTTTGATACCAGGACAGAATTTCATAGTATACATAGGGGCAGATCGGAGAATTTATTTGATCAAAGTTTGAGAATCAAATATAGCAGAGTTGTCACTCTTTATTCTGGAATTTTCCTGTCATTTGCGCTACTGAGATTAGAAAAGAAATTCAGAGACATTCAGAAAAATAGGGATATCTTTATTAATAGAAAGAACTTGAATGTTCTCGAGGGAAACTAGTGTGAGGCTATGAATTCTTATTTTTTTTTTTTGTATTCTTGCAAAATTTTAGTGAGACATTCTATCATGTGTTTTTATTTGGGCCGTCTTGTTTAGTCTCTCTTTAAAGTATCATAGTTAGTTACCATTTGCACACTATTGTTATTTTTTCCATGCCATATTTTAGTCTTATTTTTCTTGAGGACAATTAAGTATTGATGTGTAAATTTGTATTAATATTTTGGTTAAATTCACAGTTTTTGATCTATGAATACTAATCAAGAATTATAAATTCACTTCTTTATTTTTCTTGTGTTGAATTACAACCTCATCCTGATTCGACATTGTTGTTTACTCTGATCCGGTCGAGGTGGTTTTCGATGCTGCTATCATTTTTAGTTTTATTTATTATCTTATAATATTAACTTATAATTATTAATAATTTATTATATTATTTATAAAATTTAAATCTTATTCTTATTTTTATTATATATGAAAAATATAAATGAGATTATATAATAATACTTATTTTAATATAATGGCTCAATAATTATAAATAATTATAGA
Source organism: Pogostemon cablin (assembly GCA_023678885.1). NCBI lineage: Eukaryota > Viridiplantae > Streptophyta > Magnoliopsida > Lamiales > Lamiaceae > Pogostemon > Pogostemon cablin. Next base: position 16,063,837 of record CM043001.1, on the reverse strand, counting down.
AGTTGAAAAAACAATAAAATTATAAATTTAATATTAAAATTGAATTATTATATTTAATTTGATGTATATAAGTTATATTAAGTTTAATTATTTAATAATATAAGTATATAGTGAATACATATTTATTGGAATATATATATACTCCTTCCATTCCGGAAAAGTTTGCGCCTCTCTTTTCGGCACGGAGATTAAGAAAGTGATGAGTTTTAGGGATATAATGATATTTTTTTGTACTAAATAAATAATAAAGTATGTTAGGTAGAGATGTTTTTTTTGTAAATAAAGTGTATGAGGAAGGGTAATTGTTTTTTACTTTTTGCTTTTTTTGGAATGTTCAAACTTTTGTGGGACAGTCCAAAATGAAAAGTGTGTCATCTGAAAGGAGACGGAGAGAGTATATACTAGGAGTGGCACGCCTCAATTGCTGAGGTGCCAACCCGGATTGTATGGCGCTCAAATAAGCCTGATAAATAAAAAAGTTTCAAATATCTATTAGAACATGCAACTTCGCAAGAACTAATTAGTAAGATTTGAAGAATAGCAGATGGCTAAAATTCATTATTTGTTCCCAAAATATGATATAAGTGGTACCTCATTACAAGACAAAGATTTTAAAAAATAACATCATATCCTTGAAGCATTAGACTTTCATAAGCAGATATCGTTCTTGAAATACCACTTAAACATCCAGATTTATGATAACAACACACAAGAGATGAAGCAGTTCCAGTTTCAAATGTGAGTAGATAGCTTCTTGCTTTTCAGGATCCATTATCTTTTTCCCATCTTTATGCGGAATGAATAGGTATATTCCCGACACCCTTCATTTATGGCCAAATAGCAACCATACTATTTAAGAAAAGAAGCGGAGAAACAGGAGAATCGTTTCAAAACTTCTGTAGATTCTTGTTTCCTGAGAATAGTTTCAATATAGTATTTTGTTGGGATAAACACACGAATAATCAAATAATAAACTATTCGTCTACGCAGCGGAATGATCAATTATCCCTCTCTTGTGTGAATCTAGTAGGAAATAATCCTAATAATATAATGCACGATAAAGCAAGCAATCAAAAACGCACAACACAAGCAATTTAACGTGGAAAACCTCCTCAATGTGAGAAGGTAAAAAACCACGGGACCGAAGCCCACCAAAAACTTCACTATGAGATAAAAATCCAAGAGTTACAATCTGTCACCACAGACACTCTATCACAAACGTATCAAGACACTCAATACTTGATAACAAACAACGAGATTAGAAAGACCTCACCAAACTGCACCAACTGATATTCAGAGTTCACAACTGTAGGAACTTTAGAAACCGATCTCCACCGTCCAGAATCAACCCCTATAAGTCCTGAACGTGCTGTCCAAATTATAGATCGATCCAACGGTTGATTTGTGAGAAACGACTCTTTTCCCTCGACTGCGCAGAACAGAATCGCCCAAAAATCTGCTTCTGTTTTCGGCGTATTCCTGTCAACACAAAGCTCCAAACACGATCTCCACCGTTCAAAATATATCTCCACAAGTTCCGAATGTGCTGACCAAAATTCAGCTCGATCCGACGGTTAAAACTCTGATTATTGCCTCTGCAATATCACTGCGCTGAATTTTTTCTCAAAAAACGTGAATTGTGTTTTTGCCCTCTTTTTCTTCTCTCTTCCGTCAATGACTTACGGGACAAGATAAAATCAAGTATCGGGCCTACTTGGGCTTATCCACCTTGTTGGATATTGGGCTCTTCACATATTTGGAAACCCAACCCAACAAATCTCCCCCTTTCCGATTATGTGGAGAGACTAGCCATTCCGGCTATCACACGACATACCTCGAGCTTTTCTCTAGGCAATGCCTTCGTCATCATGTCAGCACCATTATAATCTGTATGAATCTTTTCAAGCTCATGTCAGCACCATTATCATCTGTATGAATCTTTTCAAGCTCAAACAACTTATCATTCATGACATCCCTCATCCAATGATATCTCACATGAATATGCTTCGATCTTGAATGAAATGCAGCATTCTTGCTGAGATGGATAGCACTCTGACTATCACAAAATACTACACACCTCTTGTTGGGTTTATCCTGGCCCAGCGGAGCCGGGCCTACTCAATCCACTAGCATGATATTGTCCGCTTTGGGCCGCCCATTGGCCCGCACGGTTTTACCACTCTGGGTATCACACCCAAAAGGCCTCATGCTAGGGAGAGTACATCCCTCATTTATAAACCCCTCGCCAACCCCACTTCTAACCGATGTGGGACTTTGGTTGACACCCAACCAACATTTCCCCCTCAAACAAAGTCCTGCAGCTAGACCATCCAGTTTGAGGTCCGAACATCCCACCAACCCCGGGCTGGGCCGGTTAAGTCTGGGTCCTGGCTCTGATACCACTTGTTGGGTTTATCCGCCCAGGGAGCTGGGCCCACTCAATCCACTAGCATAATATTGTCCGCTTTGGGCTTGCCCACTGGCCCGCACGGTTTTACCACTCTGAGCATCACGCTCAAAAGGCCTCATGTTAGGGAGAGACTCTCTCACACTTATAAACCCATCGCCATCCCCACTTCTAACCGATGTGGGACTTTGGTTGACACCCAACCAACATTTCCCCCTCAAACAAAGTCCGCAACTAGACCATCCAGTTTGAGGTCCGAACATCCCACCAACCCCGGGCTGGGCCGGTTAAGTCTGGAGTCTGGCTCTGATACCACTTGTTGGGTTTATCCTGGCCCAGCGGAGCCGGGCTCACTCAATCCACTAGCATGATATTGTCCACTTTGGACCGCCCACTGGCCCGCACAGTTTTACCACTCTGGGTATCACACCCAAAAGGCCTCATGCTAGGGAGAGTACATCCCTCATTTATATACCCCTCACCAACCCCACTTCTAACCGATGTGGGACTTTGGTTGACACCCAACCAAAGTTAAGAATTTGAAGAACTCCAATTGCAATAGATTTAATAACAACTCTTTTTTTTAACTCATTTGTATATTTGGAGCCTTTTACCTTTACCTTAGTTGTGTGCTTTTCTGGCTTAGACACAGAAGATCTCACCGCCTACATCCATTGATGCACCTGAAAAGTTCAAATGGTATCATTTAAAGAGGAGATTCAAGCAAACGAAGCTGATATTGTTTGATTAGCTTGTCCACTTCATCTCTTAAATAAACTTTTTCAGAAGTGATCGTTGTTTCATGTTTCCCTTTTGAGCCCAGTTTACATATTTTTCCTTCCACAGGCCCATCCTAAATCATTTTCTTTAAGTGAAGAATCTGTTAATATTTTTGCATGTCTTAGTTCTGATCGTAGAAGTGAATCTTTCTTGTTGTCACTACCTCGTACTAACCAAACATGCCAGTAACCTCCTTCATCTTATTAAAGTATCAGGTTACCTCACCCTTCTACTTCTTTCTGCTTGAATTTGCATCTCTTCAGGACACCCTATCACCATAAGCATCTCTTGTTTCAAAGTGAGCAATTACAACTTCCTCGCTTTTATCTGAACCTTTGCAATTTCTTCATCTTCCACCTGCTTCACAAAAAAGCAATCAGGAATTATGCATACACATGTCAAACAAATCCAGATAAACATATACAAGAAAATAACATAAATTAAATACAAAAATAATTTTGATAAAATTACCTTATACAAGTTGTTAAATATTCTGGTCATTTTCTAGGGTAAGGTTTTGTTCATCAATGAATAAATATATATGTTTATTTTACATCTAATCCATCACTTTAGCTACAAAAGAAGGTTAAAAAATCATGAATCACTAGTAATATTACAATACTTTTCTCCTAAGGCTTATTTTCCTGCAAAAATAGCTAACATTTGATAGAGTGCCTTTCCCAAAAGGTTCCTGTAAAATAATTTTGGAGCTCAATACGTGGTAGCAAAATATAAGTGAACCGACACACGTAGTTAAATCAGAAAAATTGATTGCAAATGAAGAAATCATGGAACCAATCACAATAATAACATCATAAGACACAAACAATATCTCAAACTCAATCAAACCAGCATATTGATGTGGTACAACCACAAGATATAAAGAGAGAATCACAATTAGAACATCAAAAAACATACATAATTTCTCAAAATTTATCAAATCTAAGAATTTTATAAGGTACAACCACAAGTTATGAAGAGAGAGCATTCATAAACCCTCCGAAACCCGACAAAGGAAAAATAATTTAAAATAGAAGAACAAATTAGAGTAAAGATTCAGTGAATACTGCCTATTATGCCAGAAAGGGAGAACTCCTCATACTGACAAAATAATCTCCAAGCATAGCCTGCAAATCGAAATAAGACAAAAAAAAGTAAATACAAGTGAGTGAAGAGCCTCATCAAAAAAGAAAACCATGTGATTGATGAGGACTGAAACAGACCACTTCACGGCTAGTCCAAAAACATCATCTGCAACAGCATCAAGTTGTTGAATGACAATATTTGAAAGATTGCCTTCAAGGTCAACATCAAGCTTAAATCCCTCTTAGTTTAATACATTCAGTAAATCAGAAGTTGCCATATATCTGTAGTCCTTATCCTTTTTCAGTCATCAATATCATATACATATAATTGAATCCCAGTTAAAGCTACGTTTGCCATCTTGATAACACTCCAAAGCGCAGGACAAAAACACTCTTCACAAAAAAATAAAATAAATAAAATAATAATAATAATCATATTGTAGGCACTTGAATTTTATTGCTTATTAAAGGAAAGTATGTGGCAAATTAATTAAATAATTATCAATTAATTATTTATTTATTAAGGAATTTAAATAAATCTATTACTAAAATAAATGATTAAATAATTGATAATTAGGCCAGATCCAGTCAAATAAGTCTGACTTAAAGCCTAAGCAACTGAAAGGTTCAAGCCCGCAAAATCAGGTCAAATCAGCCCTGGACTAATCAGACTGCGAGTTATTTATGGGGCGTCCTCACCCTTCACCTATATAAGGAGCCCTCATCCATTCATTCCAAACACACATTCAGACATCTGAAGACACAAACGCTCTGAAAAAATTGAAACATGAGCAACGCTCCTCAAGATCTTCAAGCATCTTCAAGTCAAGAACATCATACGACCCGGGATTAAGGTGCTAAGCCCTCCAGATCGAGTGTTCTTCGGATCAAGTACATTTAATCCAAACAAAGGCTCGACGCCTCTGGATAAACGTTATAAGTCCCAAATTTGAGTTCGAACAAGCTTCATTCAAAGATCCGACTCAACACACACAGTCAACGCGGTCAACGCAGTCAACACAATAAGTCAAAGTCAAGTCCAAATTGGTTCGAGAGAAGAATCAGATGATAGATAGAGATTGTTTCCTAAATTATCAAGTTTAATCCAAAATTCTCTTGTATTTATTTTATTATAAATAGAAAATTTGTTGTTACAAATTTTGGCACGCCCGGTGGGACGATCTCTACCTCTCATCTCTTCTCTCCACAAGCACAAAGAATGACTTCTCTTAGGATCGCGATAAAAGGTCATCTATCTCGAAGCCTTCAGAGCTGCAGGCTGTGAAGACTCAAATGACGACTCCACTAAAAATTACGATACGAAGGCCTGCTGCATTAAAGCCTCCAGAGTTGCAAATTGAAAAGGTTGAAGTCGTTAAAAAAATTATTTCTGAAGGCTCTATAGAGGCAAACCGTATGGTGGGGATTACTCTCAATAAGCCATTGCACTGAGACAAGGGTGGTGAAAATATTTCTGCTTACTCAACTCCTTGTTCAATGCCAAGCTCGCCATCTGCCTTAGCTGTAGATGCAGTGATGACAACAAATGCTATGATCATTGAGGAACAACTCACAAGTATGATGAGAGCCATTGAAGGACTCAACAAGCACATGGAAGCTCAAGATGTAAAGATCTCCGTACTTATGAAGAAAATGAAGAATACGGAGACAAGTCATGCAAAGGGGAAATAAGTTGAGGATGAACACGAGGAGGAGGACTTCGCGAAACAACATCCATCTGAAACAAATCAAGTTAAAGAAGATATACAAATTTCAGCTGACAAGATGCTTCCTATCAATCAATTGAAAAATATCGTGATAGAGACAATAAAAGACAAGTTTGAAGGGAGTTCCAAATCTTTTGTTGCCTACAAAAAGCCACATACAAAGAGAATTGACAACTTGAAGATGCCAGTTGACTACCAACCTCCAAGGTTCCAACAATTTGATGGCAAAGGCAATCCAAGACAACATGTCATGCACTTCATCGAGACATGCTATGATACTGGGACCTACGGAGATCACATGGTGAGATAATTCGTTCGATCTCTAAAAGAAAATGCCTTTGATTGATACATCGATTTGAAAGCTAACTCCACAGATAGTTGGGGGCAAATTGAAAAAGTATTCTTAAATCGCTTCTATAGCACACGAAGAACTGTTAGCATGACGGATCTTACAAATACTCATCAAAGTGATGAAGAATATGTCGTCGATTACATCAACAGATGAAGGAGCCTAAGCCTCAATTGCAAAGAAAAGCTATCAAAAACTTCTACTATAGAAATGTACATTCAAGGGATGCAGTGGAATATTAGCTACATACTCCAAGGAATTCGGCCTAAAACTTTTGAAGAGTTGGCTACAAGAGCTCACGACATGGAGTTAAGTCTGACATCTAATGACATCGAATGACCCTCTATTCAAGACTCTTACGAGTTTGAATACATGTCCTTCGATGAGCCCTTGGAAGAGAAACCACAAACAAAGGCTGCAGTTTCTATAAAGATTAATAGAAATGAAGTTGAAGTAAGAGAAAATAGTGCATCCCAAGATTGGGGGCAATAAACTGTTGATAAATCAAGACAAAGCTCCTTGATAAGAGCAAAAATTGTCTACATTATGCTCCTTGATACGAGCTTAAACTATCAAAACCATCAAGTTACGCTCCTTGATATGAGCTTAAAAAAATAAAAATCCTTCAAGTTAAAACTCCCTGATACGAGTCTTAACTATCAATCTCCACACAAAGCTCCTTGATATAAGTTAAAACTGTCTACATATTATGCTCCTTGGTATGATCTAAAACTATCTAAAATTCCCACATGTTATGCTCCTCGACACGAGCTTAAAATGGTCTACATTACGCTCCTTGATATGAGCTTAAACTATCTAAAATCTCTACAAGTTACCCTCCCTAATATGAGCTAAAACTATCTACACACAATGCTCTTTGATATGAGTATAAACTATCTATATATCAAATCAAATCTCCTTGGGAAGAGAATAAACTCTCTGAACATTATGCTCCTCGGCATGAGCAAAAACTGTTCACACAATGCTCCTCGACACGAGTGAAAAATATCCACATAAGGCTCCTTGACACGAGTATAAATTGTCTACAAGTTCAAATTCAAGACTCAATGACACGAGTATAAAATGTCAACAAATTCAAGTTCGATGCTCCATAACGCACGAGCCTAAACTGCATGTTACTCCTGGCCCGCATGAGTATAAAATGTGTACGACACCCCCTCATTCAAACCAAATCATGTTCCTTTGAACTATATTATGACTTGATCCTCTTCAAAGAGGTACGTATGTGGCTTAGCACTCTGCTAAGTTCAGTCATAATTCAGGTTATTCATATCAAGTTGGTGAGACAAGCAATAATATTCAATCATGTTGATCAAGAATGGATTATCGCAATTTGTTCACTTCAACACAAAGGCGTTCGTGAACAAAATGCGAGGGGAAATTTGTAGGCACTTGAATTTTATTGCCTATTAAAGGAAATTATGTAGCAAATTAATGCAATAATTATCAATTAATTATTTATTTATTAAGGAATTTAAATAAATCTAATCCTAAAATAAATGATTAAATAATTGATAATTAGGCCAGATCCAGTCAAATAAGTCTGACTTAAAGCCTAAGCAAGTGAAAGGTCTAAGCCCGCAAAATCAGGTCAAATCAGTCCTGGACCAATCAGACTGCGAGTTATTTATGGGGCGTCCTCACCCTTCACCTATATAAGGAGCCCTCCTCCATTCATTCCAAACACACATTCAGACATCTGAAGATACAAACGCTCTGAAGAAATTGAAACACGAGCAACGCTCCTCAAGATCTTCAGGCATATTCAAGTCAAGAACCGCATACGACCTGGGATTAAGGTGCTAAGCCCCCAGATCGAGTGTTCTTCGAATCAAGAACGTTTAATCCAAACAAAGGATCGATGCCTCTGGATAAACGTTATAAGTCCCAAATTTGAGTTCGGACAAGCTTCATCCGAATATCCGACTCAACACACACAGTCAACGCGGTCAACACAATAAGTCAAAGTCAAGTCCAAATTGGTTCGAGAGAAGAATCAGAGGATAGATAGAGATTATTTCCTAAATTATCAAGTTTAATCCTTTTGGATTATTATTGTAATCCTCTTGTATTTATTTTATTATAAATACAAAATTTGTTGTTACACATATAACATAAAAGCAAGCAAAAAATATGCATGACATAAACATGAACTTTATAGTGTTCAGGCATCCATCATAAATAATTAAAATTTAGAAAACTAAACAATCACATCAATTTAATTAGCAAAATTTATTATCAGAATTCTAAGATTGTATGGAATTGAGTTTAATCAAATTTAGTAACTACATGCTAAAGATAATGGGAGGATATTTTTTGTGCTTTTGTTAATCCTAATTACAAAAAGTAGTTTGTCTCGGACTTCAAAGATCAATTTCACCATATTAACCCTATGTATAAACACGAACAGTATCAATTTTCGAGAAATATAATGTAAACAATCAGACAATTGCAGCAATCACAGTACGCCTCTAATCTGTGACTAATGGGCCATCGGTGACAACATCTTATGTTGAGGTCAAAGGTCTAATTATAGAAATTTCAGAAGGGGAAATTGATCCCAAAGCAAAGACATGTGAGAATTTCTCACTCGAAAATTGTGTCAAAAAATAGGGCTTAACTACCTTTGTGAAAATTTCATTAAAGGCGGCAATTCAGGATAGCCTGAGTCAAAGAGAAATACAAATCATACATATAGTGAGCTAAACAATATTCAATTCTGATGCTATTTGGAAAATCAATCAAAGCCACAAATAGACGAAGATCATCTTGAATTTGATGGGAGGTAAAACCCACATTAGAGGTAAAAAAACAGAGAGAATAAAGAGTGTACGTACCTATGGGAAATGGTCAATTGGGAGCAAAAACCAAACGACGCCGATATCTGAAATTAGATATTGGAGAATAGTGAGACTTAGGGAATGAATCCTGTAGAACGATAGGAAAAAGAAGCAAACGGATAGATGGAGGTGAAGGGTGGCAGACTCCACCACCCAATCAAAAGATGAACTGAGAGTAATCACAACATAAATCAACAATAGGTAAAAAAAAGAAGTACATATTTAGAAACAAACAATTCAAGCAATAAACAAATAATGAAACACCGATAATACTAAAAACTGACTGGAAATGAATTAAGCGCGGGATTCAATTAGAACCGTATTGAGCTTGTTGCCTCTGAGATCCGCATCCTCAAGCACCTATTTCCCTGCATTGTTGGTTATCAAATTAAATACTCCCAACAAATTAAGTTTAAGGCTTAACTTTCAGAACTAAATTCGTTAATTAGACTCAATTAAAGTATGCTATTTTCACATCTAAGCAAACAATGTTGCATCTAAATCTAATTACAACCAAAAATTAAAAATCATGAAGAACTATATCTGGAAATCATTATTGTTAGTAGTCCAATTGTGAATTCATCCCTAACCAAATCTAAAACAAAGTAGAACATAAGAAAATAAAAATTACATCACTCGATACATTAAATAGGAAATGATTACGAATCCATTTGAAGGCAACAAGAATACTCTGCAATGAATTTAAATGTGCAGTGAAAATTCCAGCAAAAGGAAATAAATCACATGCAGGGGAAAAAAGTAGCATTAATTAAATTATAATTTCATACCTCGGTGTCGAAGCTGAAGCTGTGGTGATGGTGGTGCTGTCTGTGATTGAACAAAAATTGATCACCAAGCAAAAAACCCGTTAGAACTTCACACTAAAAATTGGGTTAGAAATTAGGACTCAAGAGACCTTTATCAAATTTATATAAGAGCAGGCAATTCAGGATAAAGTGACGCGAAAGGAAGAATCGAATGGTGGATATATAGTATATGGGTATCTTTTAAATCAAATAATTAACTCAGATTAAGAACACTAGAAAATCAGATTCACCTGCAAACAACACAATTCTGATGCAATTCGAGGGCACAAACAAATTCTTCAGCACTGACGATGGCAAGCGAGCGATGGAGAAAAAGAGAGCGGTTGCGTTGGTAAAGACACCTGTATTCGATGGAGGCAAGATAGGAGAAGAGATTGTAACTTATGAGAGCGAGAGTGATGTGAGAGCGAGACAGTAGGAGTGAAATGGGGGAGAAGATGCCACGTAGAAACCAAAATCACGCCACATAAGGAAGGGGTCGGTGACCGGCAACTGGCTTGAAACTGGCCACTCCTCCCTACAAGATGCTTAATAGATATAGTATATATATATATATACTATATCTAATATAAATATAAAGACATCTGTACGACAGTTTTCTGTCGTTGATGTGGATAGTCTATCCTGCTTAGTTGGTGACATGACAACATGAGATTAATCTAAGCTATTTTCTTCTTTAATTATTTTTTCCTTGCATTTTAATTCTAACGCTATTTTTATCAGCTTTTTCTTGCATTCTTTTTTTTATGTTATTTCCTTGCGTTTTATTTTTATGGGTTAATTGCGTAAAAAACCATGAACTTTCAACGAATTGCAAATTAATCCTGACTTTTATAAAATTGCAAAAAAAATCACGACCTTTCATATTTGTGCAATTCGCACCCATCGGGCAGCTGAAGCTGCCCGACCGCTGACGTGGCGTTGACCTTGCCACGTCAGCTTTTAGTTGATTGCAAAAAAAACCCCAACCTTTACTTAAATTGCAATTTAATCCCAACCTTTGAAATTTTGACAAAAAAGACCATAAATTTTTTATTTTATTTTTAAATTGCATCTTCTAATAAAAAATTATACATTATTTTATTTTTAAATTTAAATTCATAACTAAAGATTATGTATTAAATATTATTTTTATTTTGTATTTTCATATTAAATGTTGTATTAAATATTGTTTTTATTTTGTATTTTCATATTAAATGTTATATTAAATATTTATTTTTTTACAAAAACTTTTAAATTTTTTATTTATTAATTTTTTACTACTCCATAAATTTCAAATGTATAAGTCTTTTATTTAATACAAAGTATTTTTATTATTTAAGTATGTGATTGGTTTGTATAAATTAAATCTTAACGAATATTTTTTCTCACTATAAAATTTGAGTTTATAAATTAATTTTAAATCATTTCTTTTAATAAATTATAAAATTCCTTAAACATTTCATAGGTATATTTGTCATTCTTTTATATATAATGTGAAATTACGAAAAGATATTGAGACATGGCGAATACTTTGATTTTATAAATTATAATAATTTTATAATGTATAAAAATATTTTAAAAATTAAAAGAATTTAAATATTTAGAGATTGTATAATTTTTTTACTACTTAATAGATATAATTAATTTTATTCACATAATTTAAGTAATAAACATGTATTCATATAATAATTTTATTATTTTATTTAATAATATTTTAGAGTTTAAATTTAAAAATAAAATAATGTATAATTTTTTTATTAGAAGATGCAATTTAAAAATAAAATAAAAAATTTATGGTCTTTTTTGCCAAAATTTCAAAGGTTGGGATTAAATTGCAATTTAAGTAAAGGTTGGGATTTTTTTTGCAATCAACTAAAAGCTGACGTGGCAAGGTCAACGCCACGTCAGCATTCGGGCAGCTTCAGCTGCCCGATGGGTGCGAATTGCACAAATATGAAAGGTCGTGGTTTTTTTTGCAATTTTATAAAAGTCAGGATTAATTTGCAATTCGTTGAAAGTTCGTGGTTTTTTACGCAATTAACCCTATTTTTATTTATGAAGTTATTGCATTTTTTCAGTTGTCCACGTTTTTATTTTTTTTATCTTTTTCTCTCCACTCTAACCTTAACCGATCTTCTCTCTCACACCAACATGAAGAGAGACAAATTCACTCTCTTTCCCACCACACCATCTTTTCTTTCTCAAATTGTTGCCATCTCTTGTTCGCATCTGTCGATGATGTCCAGAGTGCTTCTATTTTCGCAGCTGCGAAGATGGCCAAGATGTCGTTTCTTTGTTGAAGATGGTGGATCTGTTGTTTCATTGCCGTGGTTGTGTGGTGGGATAGGATTTTTCGCCTCTCTTGGGCTATTAGCCGTGTGGAATGACAAAACTTCGAAAATACCATTTGTAAGTCAAATTCCCATATTTGATTGGATCATGTATTTCACCATTGAAAATTTTATTATTTCTCCATAAAAATTGGATTTTTGGAAACATTGGAATTTTCTGCTGAAAAATTCTACAAATTTGAATTGGATCACGTATCTTTCAATTCTTCCAATTTATATATTTCTACTTCTCTTTACTTTTTTCATGTTCCTCAGTAAGAGTTACTGGTATAGGCCCTGAGGAGGGTGGAGATGGTGGATTTGTCTTTTAATTGCCGTGGTTGTGTGGTGGGATGGAATTTTTCTCCTTTCTTGGGCTACTAGCCATGTGGAACGACAAGGCTTCTAAAATACCATTTCTAAGTCAAATTTCTAGATTCTATTTTTTATTTTAATCCAGTGATATGGTTAGAGTTGGTATTCAACGTTTTTTTATTTTCATATCTGCAATGTTTTGTGGCACATATGATGAAGATTCAGTGTTTATTAGTGTTTAAATAGTTTGTATCTGTGTATCCGTTTTATATTCTTCAGCTACTTTTCAAGTTTGAATATTAGTGTTCATTAAGGGTTGCAGTGTTATTTTTATTACTTGGTGTTGTACTCTACTCAATACCATCAGCCTGTTTTCAATAATATTTCTTAAATGTTGTTTGAGTTTCCTGTTAAATTGATCTTGTTTGGGGATAATTCAATGATAATCAACCTGTTTTTCAATGATATCTCTTGGGCTATTGCATGTTGTGAAGGTGTATTCCTATTTCTAGAAAAATATCAAAGCAAATATAATTGACATCATTATGGGAGTTATAAGGAGGCTAGGTGAATAATTTTGAAGTATGGGTGTACTAACTTCTAACTACTAACAAACTAACTTTGTCGGATAAAAAAAATAATTGACATCATTATGACTAATTATTACCTAAACATGATTATAGATTATAATCAATTTTTTTAAATAATAATATTAAATATGATAATCCCTGATTACTTATTACCATTATTGCATTATTAATTATCTTCCATTGGGATTGTTTTTCACTCCTTAATTTATTTAAGATTAATAAGTGTTGGTATCCATATATTTTTGGAAGGTATATTTTCTAGAAAAATAAAATAAATTTAATTGACATCATTATAACTAATTATTACCTAAACATAATTATTAGGGATGATAATAGGTAGGGTAGGGTACGGGTATGGTAAACCCACATACTACCCTATACCCTATCCTTCCTACACATACCCTACCCTATTACCCTAAAATATAGCTTCGGGTAGGGTACGGGTATATCCACCGGGTATATGGATAATCCGCGGGTAAACGGATACCCTCAATCTTGGTAGATTTTGCGAAAAATCCACGGTTACCCGAACTCACCCGACCCTACCCGCCCCAAAATTTTTTTATAATTATAATCCACCAAAAAAATAATTATAATACATAAATAAATAACCTAAAATAAAACATGCAAATTAGAAAATAAAATCAATAACAGAAACGTCTAAGTCCATGTGCGTTTACAAGAAAACATCATAAATTCATAGTTAGTCAAATAAAATCATAAAACAAACATCATAATTCAACAATTGCTCTCATAGTTTGTGAGAACATTTTAAAAGAAAGTAATAACATTTTTAATAAAAATTGATAACTTATTATGAAAACGGAAGCATAATATGGTTTCTCCGTAAAACGGTCTCAAACAAGACAGTTCCTTTCTTAAATAGCTATTACAACTTTTTATCAAAGATATTAATATTATTTTTCATTAAAAATGTTATTATATTTTATTTATACACATAGATTATTCATAAAATAATTCACCGAACCATTATCATTTTTATTAATTCGAATATAATTTTTTTGTTAAAATATTAAAAAAATAATTATAATTCTCAATTAATGTAAATAAGTATTATTATACTATTATTTTTAATTAAAATAATTATAAATAACACATAATATTATAACATAGAACAAGATTTATTATAATTCTTAATTACTTATATTTATATTAGAACAAGAATATAAATTTTAATTAAAAATATAATACTATTTTATATATATATAGATTAAAATTTGGGTCGGGTACGGGTAAAAATAAGAGAACCCGTACCCTACCCTTACCCGCATAGTACCCTACCCTTACCCGCATAGTTTTCTTTCGGGTTCGGGTACTACCCGACTCGTTACCCAATTTTACTTAATTTTTTCACACCCGATATGCGGGTACCCGTCGGGTAACCTGACCCGACGGGTAAAATAGTCATCCCTAATAATTATAGGTTACCAATTAAATGGTTAGATCATAAATTTTATTTTAAATAATAACATTAAAAATGATAATTCCTGATTGCTTATAACATAATTCATGATTGCTAATTAACTTTATTAGAATTTTTTTTTCACTCTTTGATTTGAAAATAATTATTTCTTACCTTGTGATGAAATATTAATCTCATCATTATGTAATAGAAAATATGGTAATAACTCATATTAGGTTTTGATATTAATTGCTAATAACTAATTATCTTCAATCACTATTGCTTATTAATAATAATAATTCTTGGTATCCATGTATTTTTTGGGAATGTGTATTTTTCAGAAAAATATTAAAACAAATTTAATTGACATCATTATGACTAATTATTACCTAAACATAATAGAATGAGTCTTGTGTGAGATCCTCTTATGTGAGACGGATCCTCCACTTTATTAATTCTCGTGATCCTCTTATGTGAGACAGATCCTCCACTTTATTAATTCTAACCCGTGCATATATTGGAAATACTTTTTCAAAGCACATACATTGGAAATAAGTGTGCCGGTGCCGTTTAATTACCAGTGCTGTTAATTTTTTTTTGTTTTTTAACAAAAAATTAATTTATACTTTTATTAAATAATTTTTAATAGTTCATTATTTATAATTAAATTTAAATTTAATAATGTTATAAATTTTTATTCATTTTACAAATAAGTTATAAAATAATACTCCCTCCGTCCCGGTGTAAGAGGGTCATTTGCTTTTTTACACGTAGATTAAGGAGTATTATTATTTAATATGTAATATGTAGTTGTATTAGTGGGAGTGTGGATCCCATATTTTAATTGTATTAGATGGAGTGTGTGGGTCTCATGTGTATAAAAAAGAAAAGGGGACTCTTTAGGTGAGACGACCAAAATGGAAGAATGACCCTTTTAAGTTGGGACGGAGGGAGTATAATTGAACTAATATCACTTTTCACTAATTATTTACCTCTTTTATTAAAAATATTATTATTTTTTATATAATAAAAACACACTATTTGTTAAAAATTTATAATATTCTTATTCGTTATATGAATTATTCATAGAATAATTCATTTAGATTGTTATCACTTTTGATTGATCAAATATTACTTTTTATTAAAAGTGTTATCACTTTTTTTTTATTAATCTTATTAATTAATTTGTCATGAAATTATTTAATTGGTCGATTATCACTTTCATCGAAAAATGTATCATTTTTATTATAAATGTTATCACTTTTTATTCGTCATACGAATTGTTCATAAAATAATTAAATTGAACGGTTATTACTTTTCCTTTATCGGGTATCACTTTTATTATAAATATTATCATTTTTTTATGCTTCAAATAAATTGGTCATGAAATAGTTTAATTGGCCGATTATCACTTTTCATCAATAAATATTTTATTTTTATTACAAATGTTATCACTTTTTATTCATCATACTAATTGTTCATAGAATAATTAAATTGAACGGTTATCACTTTTTCTCTATTGGGTATCACTTTTATTAAAAATATTATCATTTTTTAATGTTTCCAACGAAGTGGTCATAAAATTAAACATATATTTATTTTTCTTGATCATGCATCACTTTATATAATCTAAGTATCACTCTTCATTCAAAATTATTATTATTATTTTATTAAAAATAATCACATTTTAATAAATGATCAGTAAATTTTTATTAAGACGATATTATCATTTTTATACATAAGTATCACTTTTCATTCAAATTATTACTACTTTTATAAAAAAAATTTATCACTTTTTTAATAAACGATTTCACGTGATAATGTTGGTCAGTAGATTAAAGAAAAAATACAGTATACTTATTTTTATTTTTTTATTTTTTGAAAAATGCATACTATTTAATTTAAGTTGATTTTTAAATAATAAATAAATAAATATTAATTCAAAAGGAAAAAAATTAAATAATTATTAAAAAAAGAAAAAGCAACTAACCAAACTCGAATCAAAGACCGCTGGAATGAATTATGATCACCGGGGCCACTTAATGAAAATCAGCACTAATGTGGATCTGAAAAGAATCCATCTCATGGAATGAGATCCGTGAAATTGTCTCGTACAAGTTTTTGCCAACATAATTATAGGTTATAATTTAAATGGTTAGATAATAAATTTTATTTAAAATAATAACAATGATAATTCCTGATTGCTTATTACCATAATTCATGATTGCTAATTATTTTTCATTATGATTTCTTTAATAAAATATATTTAAATAATAACAATGATAATTCCCGATTGCTTATTGACATAATTCTTGCTAATTATCTTCTATTATGATTTCTTTTTGGCAAAAGCTCCTGCGCCCCCGGGGACACGGTCTGTGTCCCCATTTGAATACAACTATTTTTCTCTCTATTCTATTTAAATCTATGTATTGTTAGGGAGTTTAAATTGTAAAGGGACACAGAAATTGCAAAGGGGCACGGATCTAAATTCGTGTGCTCGGGCGCACAAGAGACTCACTCTTTCTTTTTTCACTCCTGAATTTGAAAATAGTTATTTCTTTATCAATTATTATAGCTCACATAATTTAAGCTAGCAATATTTAATTGCCACTTAATATATTCCATCATCCTAATCTCTTACCACACCTTTATAATCTTCCTTATGTTACTATAATATCACTCAATCAACAATCCACTAATACAAATTCAATATTTCATGTTCAAGTCATGTCAAATTTTTTTCCACTATCGCCGCGAACTCACCCCAAAGAGAGAATTGTGGAAAATTAATAAGGGTCATACGCTTTTGAACAGTAGCTAATAAGAAAAAGTCAACTGATGTCTTAATTGTAGGAATGGTGCTAATGGATCATGTGGTATTCTTTACCTTTACATAAAACAATTTTTGTTGTTAATTTTATTTTGTATTTATTTAAGGTTTCAAATTTTATGTTACACTTTTCTCAACAAAAGAGTTCAGTATTTCATCTTCTTCATACTTTTTTTATAATGTTCAAGAATATAAGTGTACGTCAAGTACAAGCCCGCTGTGTTGAGGTGTATTCAACGGATCAAAGAAGGAAATGTTTACACCTTCTCAAATTACGTTGTTGAGATTTTGGTCCAATTTATACAACTGATCATCAATATAAGCTCCAATTTCATCAGTACATAGCAATAAGGCTATCTAACATTGAGTTAAATATTTCGAAGCATGGTTTTCAGTTTGTTGAGATTTCAAGTATCTTCAACAATACAGTTGAGAAATCTACTCTAATTGGTCATCATCCTATCTACTTACTATTACATATTCACTACTTATATATTGTATTTCTAATTTTTTTTAATATTTTATTTAAATATAGATGTAATTGGAGTTGGTGGGAAGTTTGGCGGTATTAATTACACTAAGAGCACCCCACCAAAAAAAAATATCGTCGTTGATATTTTGAATTTCAAGTAAGTTATTTTCTTAAGTTCTTACATAAATTTATTAATATAACTAATACTTTTTATCTCATATTTTGATTAAATATTTAATAATATATTTTAAAAATACAGTGGTAACATGATCCAATATACTTTGTGGGATAAGTATGCTACGAAGTTATAAAATAAAACAAACTGATCTTAGAGCAAACAAAATAGATTTCATAAATTTATAAATATTTACTTAGAGCAAAAAATTATTCACAACTTATCTTTATCGAAATTTATGTTCTGTGTTATTTACGTAAGAATTGCTTCCTTTAAATTATTTGTATGGAGTTTACAAACTCTTACAATTTTTTATAGTTTATCAAACATTCGAATTTGTATATTTATACACATATATTTATTTTTCTTATATAATTTTTTCGGTTCAATCATGGTAGGATGCACAAGAGAGTTTGTGGTAACCATAAAAAAAGATTATATTTATGATCGAGTGGTTTGTTTATATTGAATTATTATAATACTTTGATTAACCGTTACTAACTTCTTGTTTTTTTTTTCTAAAGGATCTGCCCTACTATATTATGAACATATTGGGTTCAACTACCAATTTTGTGGCTTTGTATATACCCCGACGGAAAAAACTTATATTTGTAAAATATGAGTGTTGCATAATTTCAATTATTTGTTCCACATCTTGGCATTTCGGCTGGAGATCAATTGATTTTCAAGTTTTTGAGCATCAATCTAATATTTTATTTTTGGTTGAAAAGCTTTCAAAAGGCATGCATAAAGATTATCCCATCGTAATATCTTTTGACAATGATTCTTCCAACCACGATTTTTCTAACAATGATGAAGAAGATACAACAGATTCTCTAATTGCTGAAATAAACAACTACTAATGGTACTCTTATTAACGATGATTGAAGTTTTCTCAAATTTTGTTCTTATTTATTATAAATTTGGCGTTTCATCCTGATAATCTGATTTAATTTTAATTTTCAATTATTTTAATTATTTGTCAATTTTAAGTTATTAATGTGTTAATGTTAATTATTATCAATTTAATCTCATCTTAATTTTTCAAGTGATAATAATTAAGATGAGATTAAAATGATAATAATTAACACAATAATAACTTAAAATTGACAAATAATTAATATAATTGGAGATTAAAATTAAATTAGATTATTAGTATAAAACACCAAATTTATAATAAATAAGAACAAAATATGAGAAAACTTCAATTATCGTAAATAAGAATTCTATTAGTAGTTTATTTCAACAATTAGAGAATCTATCGTATCTTCTTCATCATTGTTAGAAGAATCGTTGTTTCAAGAATCATCGTCAGAAGATACTACGATGAGATAATCTTTATGCGTGCCTTTTGAAAGCTTTTCAACCAAAAAAGGGAATCTTGGATTGATGTCCAAAAACTTGAAAATCAATTGATCTCCAGCTGAAATGCCAAGATGTGGAACAACTAATTTTCATCCTATAGTAAAGCATGTCTTGAGAGGAATTGAAATTGTGCAACACTCATATTTTACAAATATAAGTTTTTCCGTCGGGGTATATACAAATCCACAAAATTGGTAGTTGAACCTAATATGCTCATAATACAGTAGGGCAGATCCTTTAGACAAAAAATAAATAAATAAGAAGTTAGTAACGGTTAATCAAAGTGTTATTAAGAAAAATAATCCAATATAAACAAACCACTCGATCATGAATATAATCTTCTATGATGGTTACCACAAACTCTCTTGTGCATCCTACCATGATTTATATAAGAAAAATAAATATATATGTATAAACATACAAATTCGAATGTTTGATAACCTAAAAAAAATTATAAGAGTTCGTATACACCATACAAATAATTTAAAGGAAGCAATTCTTACGTAAATAACACAGAACAGAAATTTCAATAAAGATAAGTTGTGAATAATTTTTTGCTCTAAGTAAATATTTATAAATTTATGAAATATAAATTTGTTTGCTCTAAGATTAGTTTATTTTATTCTATAACTTCATCAGCATACTTATCCCACAAAGTACATTGAATCATGTTACCACTGCATTTTTTAAATATATTATTAAATATTCAATCAAAATATGAGATAAAAAGTATTAGTTATATGGGTTAGTGATTAGCCATAATATAGTGGGCATGACCAATTAAAGAAATTATCGAACCACAGAGATGAAGGTACTAGAGTTTAATCGATCTCGTATTTGTCATAGTATTATAGAGATGAATGAGAAGGGGAGATAATCAAGAAATGACAATAAAATAAAAGGATAGATGAATGGAAGATGGATGAATGAGCCAAGTAGATAGAGATGAGATTAACAATACTTAAAGTATGAAAAATCTAGGTATCATGCAATGAATTCATATGTGTCATGGGAAAAAGGCTAAGGGCCAACACTAAGATCACCTAAACTCCCTCTCGGAATGAATAGGATATGGAATGACATTCATTGGATTGGTTCTCACTCAAACAATTCCAACTAGGTACTAAGCTTGAAATGAGAGTCCCTTCACATAATCTATTGACTTCTCAATCTAATAAATGATATGTTCTATCAAAGGGTTCTAAACTATGAAGGACTTCTCAATCTCTTCACAATCTATAATGCACATGAAGTGTTTGATGAAATGATTCACTTAATTATCCTAAATATGCAATTGACTTCTCAATCTAATCACATGCTTAAAATAATTAAACACACAAATCATCATAAACCTCAAGATCTAAAGCATCAATGATAGAAAATCAATTAACCCAATCAACATGATCATTCAATTGCAAAATACCAAAAATTATCCAACACAATTCATATTGCTAATCTCACAAGGGAGATTAGTCTCTCATATCCATAAGAAAATTAACATAGACATTAAATTCCTTACAAAACATGATAAACAATAGGTTTCAATACAAAGTTTAGATGAAAACTCCCTTGGATGTCTCCAATGGTGATCTTCTTCTTCCCCTTGCAATTCACCTCTCTTCCTTGCTTCTCTAGCTACTTGGATGAAGGGTTTGATGTTTGGATGAAGGTAAATCCAAAGGATGAAGAATGGATGAAGGTGAAGGTGAAGAATGGAGAAAATGGTGTGTGAGGTGTGTGTAGAAGAGTTGGAATTCGGATCTTTTTTCACATATTGAAGTATTGGGTATTTATACCCCTTGGGAGGCTTCTAGAAGGATTCTGATGTGTTTCTGATGCTGCAGCAACACGACTCGTGTGCTGCAACACGACCACAGGGTGGCCGTGTAGGCGTTTCTGATGTCAGAAAATGGCCAAGGCTTACAGGGCCATGTTGCGTAACACGGGTCGTGTTGCGTAACACGGGCTGCGCAGTCTCACCGTTTCGCGCATAACTTCCACATCCGATCTCTGATTTGAGTAATTCTTATGCTCATGTGATCCTCTTTTCTTTGGCTTTCTATCCATATAAAGATCTAACAAAACTTCCAATATTTGAGGGTGTAATAAGTCATGCAAAGTAGCACAACCGTGCTGAGTACGAACAGCTTGCGCGACGTCACCATTTTAATCATAACTTTCTCATTTCGGCTCCAATTGAAGTTTTTCTCATACCAAAATAATCCTCTTTTCTATGGCTTTCCAACCATGTATTACACTTCTAGTTTTGAGCTCCACAAGAGTACAAAAAAATTACACAATTTGAACGTGCATTTTTTTCAGCATTTTGCTTGATTTGACTCATTCTCCCTCGTTTCAACTCCGAATTGAGATCTGCTTTTTCCTACATCTTTCTTATCACGTCTAGGATCCATTTTTACCTAAAAATCATATGTTTAATCTCATTCACACATATTTACATAAAAACACAAAACACAACCAAATAACACATAAATACGGATAAAATCATACGCAAACACATATAAAAAGATACTAAAATCTAGGTGAAAAATCACTCATCACACCCCCAAACTTAAAGTGTTGTGCGTCCTCGCACAACGAAATGATAAACCAAGGAGAGTGATATTCACCTAGGAAAAGACTAAACGAACATAAGTAATAACACACCAATAATAATAAGAATTACAAACTATGCTAAGGCATCCTACAACATTAGATTTATGATATGAGAAATTAACAAGTTCAATCAAAAGAGAATAAGGTGCAATATAGTCCCTTTTAGTCTAAGCCTCACATAAGTTTATCAATTTCACTCAACACTCTTTGAAGTAAGGTTAATCAACACTCATCAACCGATTGGCTCGACTCGCTATAAGCTTGCTCGTGGACTACATTCACAAACCACCAAAGTTTTCATTAGTGATCAAAAAGGTCTTTTATTAAGGATGTAATGATAGGCTCTTTGGTAGGGTAGGAAGAATATAGGTAAGAGTGACTAATCAAGTGTAAATAATCGAAGAGATGATCAACTTCTCCAACTTCTCCACTTTTCCTTCTTTCTTTCTTATCTTTGATACTAACAAGCACTAATCATCAACTTCCTTGGATTTCTTGAGCTTCTTATGATTTATGCTTCCTTCTTTGAACTTTTAAGTACTTGAGCATATTGTTATTGCTTTGCTCATTTTCTTATTTTGAGGTTGCATGTCCATTCTTTCTTGTGCTCTTTTTCATCCTTTTTCTTGCTTGTTTACCATTTCCTTTTTTCTTTTTCTTCCTTATCAAACCTTTCTACTTACCATCTCCTCAATCACCCACACAAATGGTATATATGTAAGGCTTAAGTGGGTAATCATGGCTTGTAATGTGCTTATATTACAATAAATAGGCTTTAAGGCTCAAAGTGGTTGACTAGGGATGATGTTCAAGGTAGGGAAATATATGGTAATGACTATAGATGATAAGGATGGCCTAAGATCATTTCACTAATCTCCACAAATCGGGCTCGTTCCTATAGTCCTTGAGCAAGTTCTAGCTTATCAAACACAACCAATCCACTCATGAAGAAAAAAAACATGTATGCACGGTTGAGGCTCAAATGCTCACAAGCTTGTGCTCGGACCTTAAGAAACTTATTGCACCAAATTCATCTCAAAATTGAACAAGTTAAATAAAACATGTCACAATTCGAAAGTGTAGAGATTCTTAATCATAACTTGTCATCACTTATTACCACAACATATCATCACTCATATTCAAAAATGACTCACGACATTCCAAAAACAATCCACCAAACACTCCCTAAACAAGAATAAAAATGCACACGAAACATAAAATAAAGACTCAACAAACAAGAAATAACCAAAAACACATAACATGCAAGAATAAAAACCACCATCATAAAACAATGAAGCACACATTCATAACATCTATAATCAATTAAGCTTACAATCATCCCAACCTTTATTGAAAAGGAAATCCTAACTTACGAAAAGTAAACATCCCAAAACATAACAAATTAAGTAGCATGCTAATCACCTCAATACAAATAAAATCAAATTATGCTAAGCACGTAAAAGTAGTAGGGTGTAGAATGAACTCCCTCAATAAGCATTTGATAGTGGAAGTTGTTAACTCCAAGCTCAATTCGTGCTTCCAATACCCTTCATACATGCTCAACAAAACCATTAGCTCAACAATTTCATTAAAAATATGGACTATCATGCACTTCAACACGACCAATCATACCAAAATCAAACCAATGCTCATGAGAAAAATTCAAAATTAGCCCAAAAATACGAAAAGTATATGCTTTCAAGACAAAGTATGTTCACACCACGCCATATCCCCCCAAACTTAAATTGAAACAAGAGTTTCGAGGTAAGTTTGCAAAAAGTGGTGTGACTTACTTTCACACTTCAAATCAAGCACTTATCGTTTGTCCAATACGCATTCTCCTCACAAGCACAATCAACATACATACCAAAAATGCAAAACAAGCAAATCCACCATCCTTATTGAAAGTAATAAATAAAGCAATAAAAATAATGATGGGTTGCCTCCCATCTAGCGCTAAGTTTAACGTCTTCAAGCCGGACGGGATATGGAGAACTCATCGGAATGGCCACGGATATCTTTCGTCCTTGCCATCAAATTTTAAACGTTGTGCT
Source organism: Pogostemon cablin (assembly GCA_023678885.1). Lineage (NCBI taxonomy): Eukaryota > Viridiplantae > Streptophyta > Magnoliopsida > Lamiales > Lamiaceae > Pogostemon > Pogostemon cablin. The sequence continues at coordinate 16,039,646 of CM043001.1, read as the reverse complement.
TCTTCCTCTATTAGGCATTTATGGCAAGTGACGACCTCAGTTACATCCTTCGAGCATGGCTTCAAAAATTCGACTCTCTTGAGCTTACACTCCATTGCCCTCTCCATTCTTGAACACCACTTATTCCTCCTTACCAAATAGATCTCCAACATCTCTTCGAGTTCTCTTTTGTTTCTAAGAATATGGGAAAAATCAATGGGTAATACAAAGTCAATGTAAACAATATTATCAAGTTCAAGGCAACTTAAAGAGTTTAAAGGTTTAGAAATGCTCATTTCACTCTTCAAGTCATCATCATTTGCTTCTTGACTTTGTTTCTCTTCATCAACATCATTTGTCTCAATATGCTCTTCAAATACCTCATTTGATTCTTCATCTCCCAAATTCTTTTCTTCTTCCGACTCTTCTTCAACTTTGCTCTCCTCTTCCAATTCTTCAACTTGTTGAAAATTGTTCAAAGCACTTACAATTTGGCTTACTTGATGCTCCAAGGCTTCAAACCTCTTCTCATCTGCCTCATTTCTTTTCTTCATTTCTTCAAAACTTGCTTCATTTCTTTTCTTCCATTCTTCAAAACTAGCTTCATCTCTTTTCGTGCGCTCCTCAAGGTTTGCTATCATCTTCTCAATCAAGACGTTTACAGACGATTTTTCTTTTTCGACTTGTTGAAAGTCTCCTCCCTCTTGGTTGTCACAATTCCATTCTTGAATTGGTGGATAATTCCAATGAAAACTTCCTTCATAGTTATGTTGAAAATTTCCTTGGAAATCATCCACTCCCATGAAAGAAACATCTCCTACTTGATGCGTAGGCATCCTCCACTCTTCTTGCTCCATAGGACTAGAAATCGACACACCTTGCACATTTTGAGCACCCCCCAAACTTGAATTAGACAAGACTTGACCATAAGCACCTTGATTCATCATCCTTATTTGTCTTGTCACTTCCAAAGTAACTTGGGTAATTATCTTGGAGGATTCATTTTGAAGAAAACTTGATTGAGAATCTTGACCTTCATCACTTCCTTGAGCACTTCTTCTATGTAATTCAAGTAAAGCGTAGTTTTGGAACGGAGGAGAAGTGTTGGTGTTGGGATTTTGTGGAGAATAAGTGTATGCTTGATACGGCTGGAATGTATTTCCATTGTAAGCTTGTTGCCATTCTCCATTTCTTCTTTGATTGTAGTATTGAGAGCTATCTTGATTCATTTGGAAGTTGTACCCATAGTTGCTCTCATTCATGTAGCCTCTTGATTGTGGAGGTGGAACCCTTGCAAATTGATCCCCAAAGACATTTGTGAATTGGTTCCAACCATCCATTTAAATACTCTTCTCAAGGCTTACTACAATTCTTCTCAAACTTGCTATTTTTGGCTTTGATCCCCCTTCCTCTTCTCTCAAGGTAGTGTCAAGTACCTATCAAAACGAACAAGTGAGATCAAAAATTTTCCAAAGCAAATAATAAAAAGTAATAAAAATATCTCTATTAATACCAATCGAAACACTCCTTCGTTAAACCACTAGTAACCGTTGCCTCCCCGGCAACGGCGCCATTTGATTAGCCATAATATAGTGGGCATGACCAATTAAAGAAATTATCGAACCACAGGGAGGAAGGTAATAGAGTTTAATCGATCTCGTATTTGTCATAGTATTATAGAGATGAATGAGAAGGGGAGATAATCAAGAAATGACAATAAAATAAAAGGATAGATGAATGGAAGATGGATGAATGAGCCAAGTAGATAGAGATGAGATTAACAATACTTAAAGTATGGAAAATCTAGGTATCATGCAATGAATTCATATGTGTCATGGGAAAAAGGCTAAGGGCCAACACTAAGATCACCTAAACTCCCTCTCGGAATGAATAGGATATGGAATGACATTCATTAGATTGGTTCTCACTCAAACAATTCCAACTAGGTACTAAGCTTGAAATGAGAGTCCCTTCACATAATCTATTGACTTCTCAATCTAATAAATGATATGTTCTATCAAAGGGTTCTAAACTATGAAGGACTTCTCAATCTCTTCACAATCTATAATGCACATGAAGTGTTTGATGAAATGATTCACTTAATTATCCTAAATATGCAATTGACTTCTCAATCTAATCACATGCTTAAAACAATTAAACACATAAATCATCATAAACCTCAAGATCTAAAGCATCAATGATAGAAAATCAATTAACCCAATCAACATAATCATTCAATTGCAAAATACCAAAAATTATCCAACACAATTCATATTGCTAATCTCACAAGGGAGATTAGCCTCTCATATCCATAAGAAAATTAACATAGACATTAAATTCCTTACAAAACATGATAAACAATAGGTTTCAATACAAAGTTTAGATGAAAACTCCCTTGGATGTCTCCAATGGTGATCTTCTTCTTCCCCTTGCAATTCACCTCTCTTCCTTGCTTCTCTAGCTACTTGGATGAAGGATTTGATGTTTGGATGAAGGTAGATCCAAAGGATGAAGAATGGATGAAGGTGAAGGTGAAGAATGAAGAAAATGGTGTGTGAGGTGTGTGTAGAAGGGTTGGAATTCGGATCTTTTTTTCACATATTGAAGTATTGGGAATTTATACCCATTGGGAGGCTTCTAGAAGGATTCTGATGTGTTTCTGATGCTGCAGCAACACGACTCGTGTGCTGCAACACGACCACAGGGTGGCCGTGTAGGCGTTTCTGATGTCAGAAAACGGCCAGGGCTTACAGGGGCATGTTGCGTAACACGGGTCGTGTTGCGTAACACGGGCTGCGCAGTCTCACCGTTTCGCGCATAACTTCCACATCCGATCTCTGATTTGAGTAATTCTTGCGCTCATGTGATCCTCTTTTCTTTGGCTTTCTATCCATATAAAGATCTAACAAAACTTCCAATATTTGAGGGTGTAACAAATCATGCAAAGTAGCACAACCGTGCTGAGTAGGAACAGCTTGCACGACGTCACCATTTTAATCATAACTTTCTCGTTTCGGCTCCAATTGAAGTGTTTCTCATACCAAAATAATCCTCTTTTCTATGGATTTCCAACCATATATTACACTTCTAGTTTTGAGCTCCACAAGAGTACAAAAAAATTACACAAGTTGAACGTGCGATTTTTTAGCATTTTGCTTGATTTGACTCATTCTCCCTCGTTTCAACTCCGAATTGAGATCTGTTTTTTTCTACATCTTTCTTATCACGTCTAGGATCCATTTTTACCTAAAAATCATACGTTTAAGCTCATTCACACATATTTACATAAAAACACAAAACACAACCAAATAACACATAAATACGGATAAAATCATACGAAAACACATATAAAAAGATACTAAAATCTAGGTGAAAATATCACTCATCAGTTAGTTACTTGTAGATACAAAATATAATCTATATTTTCTATAAGATACATGTTAGTAATCATATTACCAAAAGATACAAAATTGTAAATGAGATTCTCATATTTACCCTTATAGTGTCTGTTCGTTTATTATTCCCTAAAATTCTCATTCTATATTTCATTTTTAATGCAAATTATTTCCCCAAAAAAATTTATTCCATATTCTTTATTATTCAGTATGTTTTTCTCCATTCGTTGTCATCACGTGCAACACAAAAAATTTATGTGCAGTAAATGTTATGTGCAATAAAATTACACTTCTGAACGTAAATATTTATATGAATCGTAAGTGTCATGTGCAGCAAAAAAAAAGATAATTATTTCATATTTCATATAGTGTATTGCAGTATAAAAGTTTGTGTGCAGTGTTATTTGAAACCATTAAAAATGGATAATTATATTATATTTTATGTGCAGAAGAAAATGTTATGTGCAGCGTTATGTCAAATCATAGTGTTATTTGAAATCATTAAAAATGAATAATTATTTTATATTTTATGTGCAGAAGAAAATATTATGTGCAGCGTTATATCAAACCATAAAAAATGGATATTTATTTATGTTTGGTATTTAATGTGCACAAGAAAATATTACGTGCAGCAAAAATATTTGAAATTTTTACACATTATATATGATAGGCAGAAAGTAGAATATATTAAAAATGAATAAGGAACATTGAATAATTAAATAATAAATAATTTTTAATAATTTAATTTGTATATAATAGTCGTTACTTATGTTTAACATTAATTTTTTAACAAAAAAAATTGAGTAATTAAGGAATGATGATGAATTTAATTATGATGATATCAACATTTTCAAATAAGAAAAATTAGGTATATCTTCTAAAATATTAATGTGCTTTTAATATAAATTGAGGTTGGGATATCATTATAACTTTTTGTATCTTGTCGTAATAATTTATCATGTATGTATATGATAGTAATATTGTTTATAATTGTGTACTATACAGTAATTAATCCTAGTTATATTAATAAATTTATGTAAGAATTTAAGAAAATAACTTACTTGAGATCCAAAATATCAAAGGCGATACATTTTTTTTGGTAAGGTGCTTTTGGTGTAATTAATACCGCCAACCTTCCCAACAACTCCAATTACATCTATATTTAAATAAAATATTAAAAAAATTTAAGAAATACAATGTATATTGTATAGTGAATATGTAATAGTAAGTAGGAAGATGATTACCAATTAGAGTAGATTTCTCAACTGCATTGTTGAGAATACTTGAAATCTCAACAAACTGAAAATCATGCTTCAAAATATTTAACTCAATGTTAGATATCTTTATTGTTGTGTATTGATGAAATTGGAGCTTATATTGATGACCAATTGTATAAATTGGACCAAGATTCTTCTCAACAGCGTAATTTGAGAAGGTGTAAACGTTTCCTTCTTTGATCCGTTGGATACACCTCAACAAAGCGAACTTGTACTTGATGTACACTTCTATTTTTTAACACTATAAGAAAAGTATGAAGAAAATAAAATACTGAACTCTTTTGTTGAAAAAAGTGTAGCATAGAATTTGAAACCTTAAGTAAATACAAAATAAAAATATCAGCAAAATTTGTTGTATATAAAGGTAACGAATACCTCATGATCCATTAGCACCATTCCTACAATTGAGACATCAATTGGCTTTTTCTTATCAGCTACTATCCAAAAGCGTATGACCTTTGCATTAATTTTCCACAATTCTCTATTTGAGGTGAGTTCGCGGAGATAGTGGAAACAAAGTTTGACATGGCTTGAACATGAAATATTGAATTTGTATTAGTGAATTACTGATTGAATGATGTTATAGTAACATAAGGAAGATTATAAAGGTGTAGTAAGAGATTAGGATAAGGGAATATATTAAGTGGCAATTAAATATTGTTAGCTTAAATTATATGAGCTATAATTGATAAGAAATAATTATTTTCAAATCAAGGAGTGAAAAAAGAAATCATAATGGAAGATAAGTAGCAATCATTAATTATGGTAATAAACAATTAGGAATTATCATCTTTAATATTATTATTTAAAATAAAATTTATTATCTAACTATTTAAAGTAGTAACCTATAATTATGCTTAGTTAATAATTAGTCATAATGATATCAATTAAATTTGATTGATTTTTCTAGAAAATACACATTGCCAAAATACATGGATACCAACACTTATTATTCTTAAATAATGAAGAATAATGAAGTGAAATAAGCAATGGTAGATAATTAGTCATTAGCAATTAATTTCAAAATCTAATATGAGTTATTACCATATTTTCTATTAGAAAATGGTGAGATTAATATATCATCACATGGTAAGAAATAATTATTTTCAAATCAAGGAGTGAAAAAACAATCCTAACGGAAGATAATTAATAATGCAATAATTGTAATAAGCAATCAGCGATTATTATATTTAATGTTATTATTCGAAAAAAAATTGATTATAACCTATAATCATGTTTAGGTAATAATTAGTCATAATGATGTCAATTCTATTTTTTTTGATATTTTTCAAGAAATGGGAATACACCCTCACAACATGTAATAGCCCAAGAGATATCATTGCAAAACAGGCTGATTATCATTGAATTATCCCCAAACTTTCTATCAATTTAACAGGAAAACTCAAACCAAATTTAAAAAATATTATTGAAAAATAGGTTGATGGTATTTAGTAGAGTACAACACCAAGTAATAAAAATAACCCTGCAACCCTTATTGAGCACTAATATTCAAACTTGAAAAGTAGCTGAAGAACAAAAAATAGATGTATAGATACAAACTATTTAAACACTAAAAATACTGAATCTTCATCATATGTGTCACAAAACATTGCATATATGGAAATAAAAAAACACAGAATACCAACTCTAACTATACCACTGGATTAAAATGAAAAACAGAATCTTGGAATTTGACTTACAAACGGTATGTTAGAAGCTTTGTAGTTCCACATGACTAATAGCCCAAGAGAGGCGAAAAATCCCATTTCACCACACAACTACGACAATGAAATGAAATATCCACCATCTCCAACCTCCTCAGGGCCTATACCAGTAACTCTTACTTAGGAACAGAAAAAAGTAAGGAGAAGTAGAAACATAAATTGGAAGAGTTGACAGATACATGATCCAATTCAAAGTTGTAGAATTGTTCAGCAAAAAATTCCAATATATCCAACAATCCAATGTCTATGGAGAAATAATAAAATTTTCAACGGTGAAATTCATGATCCAATCAAATCTAGGAATTTGACTTACAAATGGTATTTTATAAGCCTTGTCATTCCACACGGCTAATAGCCCAAGAGAGGCGAAAAATCTCATCCCACCACACAACCACAGCAATGAAATGACAATCCATCATCTCCAACAAAAAAATGACATCTTGGTCATCTTCGCAGCTGCGAAAATAGAGGTGCTCTGGACATCGTCGACAGATGCGGGGTCAAGTAGCAAGAGATGGCGGCGATTTAAGAGAGAAAAGATGGCATGGTGGGAAAGAGAGTGAGTTTGTCTCTCTTCATGTTGGTGTGAGAAAGAAGAACAGTTAGGGTTGGAGTGGAGAGAGAAAGATAAAAGAAATAAATGAAAACACGCACAATTGAAGAAAACGCAATAACGTCAGAAATAAAAACAAAATACAAGGAAATAACGTCAAAAAAAGAACACAAGGAAAAACTGATAAAATAACGTTAGAAATAAAATGCAAGGAAAAAAAGAATTAAAGAAGGAAATAGTTTAAATTAATCTCATGATGCCATGTCACCAACTAAGCAGAATAGGCTATTCACATCAGCGACAGAAAACTGTCGTATAGATGTCTTTAGATGTGTGCATTATTTTTTTAATAAAATATTATTAATTTTAGGGAGATTCTTGGCCGACTCAGGCTCACACATGACCCAGGTCAGCCCAAGTTACAGGTAAAAAGTAGCCCACTATCTATGTATGATGTATTTTAGTCAAATATTTTATTGTCTATTTCATTAAATCTAATCCATATGTTGTGAACTTTCTTTTCCTCATTAATAAATATATCTACTATATGTACTTTTAATTATATTTTGGTATAAATTTTATGAATTTTTCTTTAGTTTAAAATTTATGTTCAACTTTTTTTATTCTCATTCAATAAACTTTTAATTTTAAATATTAATAAAATGAAAATATTTCAACATCAATTCACGTATGTCAAAAATAATTTAATTGAGTAAAATTATATTATAATATTGTTCTTAAACAAAAAATTAATTTATATCAAACGTTATTATTATTTATTCAAAATTAATTAACAAAATGTATATCAAAAGAATTAATAATAATAATAATAATAATATATTATACCTCCATATCACAAATTTAAAAAAAAAGATGGGTTTAATGTTTATTTATTTATTTTCGCTCTTAAAAATATTTATATATAATTAATAAGAATATATTTTAATATTATATTAATTATTCATTTGATTATTTATTTTAAATAGTATTATTAGTAGCATTATTTGTAAAGACCCAATTTCGGATGGTAATTCCCATGACATATTGTTATTGATAAAATTCTATAAAAGAAAATATAAATGTTCATAAACCAAAAATGTTTGCAGCTTGTAAATTATTCTATTAATAAGCTTGTTTTCCTTTTTAAAATATGAATGAAATATCTAAATTTCTAAAATATTAAAATAACTTTTATGACTTACTTAGGAAAGAAAATAATTTCTCCACTTGCCATAAGTATGAATAGGAGACTCACTTGTGTAATTTAATGCCACTAAATAGCAAATGACTTAATTTAAGTTAAGAGAAAATTATATATATGATAATAAATATATAAATAAAATGATTAATAGATAAGCACTCATCGTGGCAACAATTTTAAGAAGAATCAAATTAAGATTTAAAATTCGTAAATATTAAAATTTAGGTAAATTGTGGGTACTATTTGGTCTTATTGGGTTCGTGTCGATATCGTATCAACCCGATAAGGACACAAAAATTTCGTATCGGTTTGTGTCAAACTGTTAAACACGATTAAAATTAACAGATAACTCATTAATCTATTAACAACCCGATATAAATATAAAATTTGATAAATATATAAAATACTCATTAATAATTTAATATATATATATTTAAAATATTACTTTTAATTAATTTTTTTAAATCTTTTTATGGCGTTGTTATCATGTCGTGTCAACTCTATATCTTTCGTGTTCTTGTCGTGTCGGAACGAATTATTATTACGTCGTGTTAGGTTTGCTCTTATTTATCATGTTACTATCGTGCTGACACGAAACCCAACCCAATAGTACGAATTGCCACCCTACTACATCATAGTAATTCAATTGAGTAACAGGCTTGACCACACCACTGTTATATTTTTAATGTCGGATTAAAATATATTTTAATTAATAAATAATTTTAAAATAATATTTAATTTAGGAAATTAGATTAATAAATAATATTAAAATTATTTTTAATGTTATGTTCACTAAATTTATTTAAAATTTATATAATATTATTTTGTTCAAATTTAAAAGGATATTGTTAAATATAAAGTATAATTTTTAAATTACCGCTTTTATATTTCTAGTAATGTACAAGACTTGTATTGTTTAATTAATGAATAGTGTGTCAATGTTTTAATAAAATAATTTAAAATAAATATATTTATTTTAAAAAATAAATAATTATAGTCTTATGTACTAGATATCATTCAAATTAATTTAAATATTTAATTTTTATTATTAAAATATTAATTAAAATGCTCAATGATTGGAACATGCCACGCTATACAAGAAAAGAAAAAATATAAAATTGTTTAAAAAAAACAAGTGATGAAATTGGTGAGAAAAAGAATTAGATGGAAAATGAGGAATATATATATATATATATATATATATATATATATATATATATATATATATGAATTCTAATAAATTATTCATATTTTTCTTTCTAATTTATTAATTAATGAAACTAGATTTTTAATTTTAATTTTAAATACATTATGTAATCAATAGATATAAAATTAAAGATTTTAAAAAGATGAATAATATATATTTTTATTAATAATATTTATAATAAAAGAATTATAAACATTTGAATATTTTTGTTGAAAAGTATATTTAAACAAAAATAAAATAGAAAAGATAATAAATGATTGGTTGGAGAGGGGAGAGAAATACAATATTCTCTCAAATTCTAATGTAGAACCTACTAAATAAGTAGCCAATAAATTATTTTTAATTATTATTTGATCTAATGGTTGAAATTGAAGAGATATTAATTTAATGGATGATGATGATTTTGGTCACCTATAAACCTAGGCGAGTCAAGTAACTCCCTTAATTTTAACTTCAAATTTTGCTTTCTTTCAAGGTGACATTTGCTCTTCCACATAAGCTAAAGTGAATTTACATTCTCTTATACTTATAAATAAGAACAACACATTTTATGGTTTTGACTAAGAAAAGTTATACTCCCTCAGTCTAACTTAAAGATGATTTTTTTATTTTGTACGTGAACTAAGGAGTATTATTATTGTTTAATGTATAGTAGATAATTGTATTGTTAAAAATGTGAGCCTCATATTTTAATTGAATTATTGTTTATGTGTATGAGTCACATGTGTGTAAAAAAAATGAAACTTTTTGAATAAGACGCACAAAATGAAAAAATACCCTCTAATAGAGGGAATAATATTTTTGAACATACACATGTAGGCCTATTATACACCATTTATGGGATGAAGTCTTGCAAAATGAAGGATCATGTGAGATCAAAGAATCTTCACTGAATTTCTCTATGAATGTAATTAAAGTTCAATAATCTGCCAAACTATTTTAGAGAACTAAAATAGCAAAAAGCTCAATAATTCGCCCACTATTTTAGACAACTAAGAATAGCAAATGACTATTATTTGTATATTATAGCAAAAAGCTCAATAATTCGCCAACTATTTTAGACAACTAAGAATAGCAAATGACTATTATTTGTATATTAGAATAATTACCCACATAATGTATTACGCGATTGTATTTTAAAATTTAAAATTATAAATATTTTTTTAAGTATAAAATATATTCATAATAATAATTATTTTATAATTTTTTTGTTATAATAAAATTTCTGTATAATTATATTAATATTAGTCTAATCATGGAAAAATAAAATAACATTAATAATAAAGTTTGAATATAACAACTTCTTATTGAATTATTAATAATTTTTTAAATTAAAATGCTTAATTAGCAAGGAAAATTTTATAGCATATAAATATATTTCAAAATAAAGTAGCCAATTTAATTAATTGACTTTTAATATTCATAAATATGTTACGTTTAATATTTTAATAAAATCAAACGAAATGAATAATATTATTTAAGTAAAAATAATTTATTAGGTTAAGTATTATAAATATTTTATTAATACAATTAAATATGGAGATATAAACATAATGATTTAAATGTACTATTTAGCAAAATTTATAAAGAATTAAGACACATTTGAATTCAATGAATCAAGATTTTTTGGTTAATTTAAATAATTATATTTTATTATGTCATGATTATGATTAAAAAATTTTAATTTCATTCATTTAATTAATCTTAAATCATTTTTATAATAATAATAATTATACCAAATATTCATTAAGAATTTTTTTAATAATTCTAATCACATTTAATTAATACTAAATTATTTTTATAAACATAATAATTATGCTGGATTTTCTTTAAGAGTATTATTTTATGCATAACACAACTAAAGAGAAGATTTTAAAAGAAAAATTTTATGCATAAACAATTAAGTTGCATTTATTTATAAAATATATTGTTGATTTTTGTCAATTTTTTTAATAATTAATTAATATTAATTTGTGAATTATAAGAGATATCTTTTTTAATAAAAAAATATTTCGAAAAAACTCATTTTAAGTTTTCTTACAAATTTAAGTCCAAACATTTATTATTATAAAAGTAATAGAAAATGTATTAATGGAATAATTATTGTTGAACCAATAAAAAGACAAGACATATGAAATGAAAATTGATAATTCATTAGAAGATGATACATGTGTTTTAGAAAAAATTATATTAGGCTATGTATTAAAATACTTATTTTGGATCATGACCTGACTTCCCCTATAATACTTATTTGTTTCATGGCAAAGTATTTCTTGTGCAGGGTTCATCTTACATTTTAGTAATTCATCTTACATGAATTAACTTTCGTGTGTAAACTCCGTACAACACTACTTGGGACTCAATCTCAACAACTATATAAAGATTTCTTAAGATAAGGAAAATCTCCGTACAATACTACTTGGGACTCAATCTCAACAACCATATAAAGATTTCTTAAGATAAGAAAAATCAATATAAATGAAATCACAATTGGGACATACAGTAGAAGATCAGAGGTAGTTCTCTACAGTTCATCCTCTACACCAACCCAGAAGTACGGTAAACGGTTTAATTGCTTCCGCTGCTTATTGTTTGTCTTTTATCCTAACGATCACGTTTGAACCACACGATCCAATTGCCAACACTTCCCATGTATTACAACTTCCCAACGGAATTGTATTATACCATGCTTTAGCCTTGTCTCTTAAAGAAAAAGAGAACAACCTCATTCGAATAGCATCTTCCGACACTCCCTTCATCTTGACGGTATTCGCAACCTCCAAGAAAGTAGATAGATGAGTGTTCGGGTCTTCAAGAGGACCTCCCCCAAACTGATTTGCTTTGACCATGTTGATCAATCCGATCTTAATTTCATAATCATTGGCTTGAACCGGAGGAACCATATTGCGCACGGCTCTCGGTTGGAAGTAATCCCGAATCGCTCTAGGCCTTTGCAACTCTTGTTGCATTTGCATATTTCCTTGCATAGCTCGGTTATTGAACATATTAACCATTTCTTGGATAATTCTACGAACATGTGGTTGTGCCTCTTGTTGTTGGAGTATCCTTTGAGCTTCTTGATTTGCAAGCAATTGCATATATTCTTGATTTTGAGCCATTAAATTCCTAAACATCTCCACTTGATTCTCTTGCACTCCTTCTTGTACCCCCCTTTGATCTTGTAATGGATCTTGGGGTGGGTCATAATTAACATTGTCTCCCCGTTGATTCTCCATTTTTGTTCCTTTTCTAGCTCTACGTCTCTTTCGCTTCCTTTGTCGTGCGATCTTTTCTATCTCCAAATTCAAAGGAATGATCGATTGATTTCCCTTTGATCTTGTGATCATAAAACACCTACGAAAATTCAAAGAGTGAGACCACAAACAACAATAGTAAACAAAGTAAAAATAAAATAAAAAGTATCCTCATCAAGAACAACTAAAACAATAACACAGTACTCGACTAGTCCGTCAAACTCCCCGGCAACGGCGCCATTTTCTTGTTTGCCTATTTTTGTAGCACTCACGAGCAAGAATACTCGATCGTTGTAGTAGTATATTCCAAGAAAAATTATCAATCCACAAAGGAGTTATGTTCGGACTAGCAATATACTTGAGCTCATGTTCATGTTGTTTTTGTAAAGATGATCGGGGGTTTTGAGATGATTAACAACTAAAGCAAGGAGCAAGTAAATAAGAATAGCAAATAAGAGAAATGACAAGTAAAGAAAATGGGTGCTAAAGTTCAAGTGTGAAAAACATGGGATTAGAAACATCCAAGTAACACGGCCTTTCCTTACAGGAGTGGCCGTGTTGTGTCTTCTGATGCTGCCGCACGACCTTTCCTTACAGGGTCGTATTACGCAACACGGCTCGTGTGCTGCAACACGGCTCGTGTGCTGTAACACGGGCACAGGGTGGTCGTGTTGGATCTTCTGATGTCGGCACACGACCACTTCTTACAGGGCCGTGTTCCGTACATGGCCCGTGTTGGTGCATGCCCCTGTTTTTCACATTTTGTTTCGGCTCGTTCTCCTTCGTTTCAACTCCGAATTTAGATCCGCTTTTTCCTATATCTTCCTTATCATGTCTATCATCCAATAAAAAGTGAAAATCATAGGTTTAAGCTCATTCACACACATTTCAATAAAAACACAAAACACAACCAAATAACACATAAAATACGGATAAAATCATACGAAAACACATATAAAAAGACACTAAAATGTAGGTGAAAATAACTCTAATCAAGGCTGATGAGCAATATTCATTCGTAACTCTCCAAAAAGGCGATAACAACGGCACCGGTGTTAGCAGTTCCAGATTTCACCCGTATTTTTGTGATTGAATGTGATGCTTCTGGCCGTGGTCTTGGAGCAGTTTTGATGCAAGATAAGCGCCCAGTGGCCTCTTTAGTAAGGCCCTTTCTGATCGTAATGCCGCTAAATCTACTTATGAGAAAGAATTGATGGCATTGGTTTTGGCTATTATGCATTGGCGTCAATGTCTATTGGGACGCCGTTTTGTAGTACACACTGATCATCACAGTTTGAAGCATTTGCTTCAACAATCAGTCACTTCTCCAGCTCAACAATATTGGGTATCAAAGCTTATTGGATTTGATTTTGAAATTCACTACAAGTCGGGAACTTCTAACATTGCAGCGGATGCCTTATCTCGTCGAGATTCAGAATTATCTCTTTCTGCTGTTTCTATACCAACTTGGATAGAATGGACGTCCCTGAAGCGTGCTATATGGGATGATCCCTCTTATACGGATGTTATCCGTGCCTTAGAAGCGGGTGAATCGGTCTCACAACCATATACATTGGTGCATGGTATCCTTTATTTTAAAGATAGAGTGGTGGTGCGTCCTTCTTCTACGTGGATTCGGAAATTAATTTCAGAATTTCACTCCACACCTAGTGGTGGTCATGTAGGAGCATTCCGTACCTATAAACATCTAGCAGCCAACGTCTATTGGCCGGGATGATAAAGTCGGTGACTAGCTTTGTGGTAGAATGGGCTCCAACAGGGTTATTACAACCGTTACCTATTTCGGAACAAGTTTGGGAAGATGTAAGTATGGATTTCATTGTGAGTTACCAAAGTCACAAGGTTTCGACGTTATTTTTATTGCTGTTGATCGGCTATCTAAGGCCACTCACTTCATGATGCTTTCTCACCCGTTTACTACACGGGAGGTTGCTGAGATTTTTTCTCGAGAGGTGGTCAGACTTCATGGTATACCTCGTTCCATAGTTTCAGATCGTGATCCTGTTTTTTGTAGTGCTTTCTGGCAGGAATTGTTTAAGGCAACTGGCACTAAACTTCGGATGAGTTCTTCTTATCAGTGTTGTTGGATGAGTTCTTATCAGTGTTGTTTGAACCGGACCGGCCGGTTTGATCGGTTCAGCTGGGAACTGGTGCCAGTATCGGTCCGGAACATCCCCATGAAATGGTAATGTAATCAAACCGGAAAAACCCGATCAAAATCGGTAGGACCGGCCAACCGGAAACTGCTAGTTTTGGGGTTTTTTCCAGATCTAAATAGCGGCGGAGGACAGATCTCACAACAGACGGCGGCGACTGGGTGGAGTAGGAGTCGAGCCAAATTCTGGAGCGCTTGTAGGGGCGGTCGCTCAGCCTCCAAGTTCTGCTGGCGTCGACGTCCATGGCTGTGGGAGGAAAAGGTGGGTGGTTTATGTGTGGTGGGGTGTGGACGAGAGGAGTCATGAAGAAGCGAAAGAGATGAAAGAGAGGTGAGGTGCGGTTTTTCTCTTCTGGAAAAAAGGATAAAGGCGTTTAAAGATTGGATCAGATCTGTTATTTGAGATCTCATGATTCTCCTCCCTTTTGAGGATGTATAATTTAATTTAGTTTTGATTTTTTAATAGGATATTTGATTATCTTTGTTTTTTTTTTATTTTAGGCTCAACTATCCCATCATCATTTGGGGCTCAAATTAATTAGAGCCAAATTTTTATTTCAAACTAATAAATTAATGTTAAAAATGTGTAATTTTAGTTTTTTCTGGTTGAATCGCCGGTGCAACCGGTCCGACCGGTCGGACAGTGAACCGTTAGGGCCAACGGTTCGATCTTCGGTCCGGTTATAAAAATACTGCTTCTTATCATCCGGAGACCGATGGGCAATTAGAGGTTATGAACCGCTGTCTAGAGACTTACTTGCGATGCTTTACCTCCGAGCACCCGAAACGTTAGGCGAAGTGGCTTGCATGGGCAGAATATTGTTTTAATACAAGTTTTCATTCAGCTACGGATTGTACTCCTTTTGAAGCAGTCTATGGTAGAAAACCTCTTGTCCTTGGTAAGTATTTACCTGCTGATATTCGGGTGAAGGCGGTGCTTGATGATTTGTTGACCCATGACTCAATCAGGAACTTGCGTCATCATCTCGAGTGGGAACAACAACGTATGTCGGTTTCTGCAAACAAGCATCGCCGCGATGTCCATTTTGAGGTTGGATATTGTGTTTTCTTGAAATTTCACCCGTATAGGCAGGTTTCTCTATTCCGTCGTCTAGGAGTTAAATTGGATCCTCGTTTCTTTGGTCCTTTCGTCATTTCCCACAAGGTTGGGCCAGCAACCTATCGGTTGATACTTCCAGAAAATTGCCCCATCCGTTTTCCATGTTTCTCAGTTGAAAGTTTCTGTTGGTGACGCACCAGTGGAACCAAATCTGTCTTCAGATATTGGAGAGGATATTGCAGAGTTCATCCCTTCTCGTGCTCTACGTTTTCGCCAGATTTGGAGGGGTGATGATCAGGTCTCTCAAGTTCTAATTGCTTGGGAGGGCCGTCCAGCAGAAGAGGCGGCATGGGTGGATGTTGATCAGTTTCGCTCGTAGTTTCCAACTTTCAGCCTTGAGGACAAGGCTGCTCTTGAGAGGGAGGGAATTGATATACTTGTAGTTTGCAGTAGGCGCAAGAAAAAGTTGAACGGCCAGCCCAGTAACTAATTAATTATTATTATTGTGTTGAGCTGGAATTGTCTTTATCTGGAAAAGAAGGCCCATCAGTCCAGGAGTCAAGTTAAAATTATAAATGACATTGTAATAGGAAATGGACGGTCATTCTTCATTCTTCTGGAAACTTGTATTCAGCCAACTATCGGCGTGGGTGGAGAAATCCGAGTTCAGTGGTGATTCATCTCAACTCTTAACAGATATCTCTTTATATATCTCAAAATATTGCTATTCGCCCTGTTTGTGGTTCTTAAAATTTTCCATAGGCTGGCTAATGGATCCCATGACATGTGTAACATCCAATCCATTCACTGACCTCAATAATCTTCATTCTATTTCACAGGTCTAGGTTAGGTTCCATAATTATATTGGAACATCTACTAGTTTGTACCTTTAAACCAATTTCTTATAAAAGATCAGTCTCATATTTTCTTTGAGTTTATATTTCACCACGTACAACCTTAAAAACAAGGAAACACGACAAATTATTTCTGCAATTTCTCTTCTAGTTCAGTCTTATCAGTACCAGCAAGAGTATATCATCAACATATCTAATTGCATCAGTACTAGTTTTGTTTGTATTCACTATTCATGCAAGGATTCCTCATCTCTATATTCTTTCTAGTTTATAATTCATGTACAAAAATAAAAAATAAAAGATTTGTGTTACAATGTTGAATGAACTATGCCATTCGAAGACTGGCTGCTCAAGTTCACTTAAAATTGTTGTGCACCAATTATGTGCAAGTTTTTCAAGCCATTCTGTAGGAATTTGGTTCAAACATTTTGTATTTCTAGTTTTTAAATCAAAATCTAGTTTCTGACTAAATAAAATTCTTATGCTTTGTGTGATCAGGTGTTCATCAATACAGAGTTGTATGCACGCGTATCTGTTGCTGTCTTGTTTTCCAAACTTGCGGACATGGCTTATCAAAATAAATTTACTTCTAGCAACGAGGACTGCCCGGATCTTACTTCACCTGGCAAAATGTTTTTGCTAGAACTTCTCAATACTGTGGTATGTTTTTTTTTTAATGTGCTCTAAGTCATCAAGAAACCCTCATACTCCTAACTGTTTACTTGCCAAAGTGAGGGAGGCAAATGTCCCTTATGAGAAATCTTGTTTGTGTTTAGTCGTGTAAATATTACAGAATTAGATTTGTCAAAAAATAGATCCATGTCTTTACTCTCTATATTTGTTTTTCAAGTTTCAAGTCATGCATATCTGCTAATTTTGTACGTTGTAAATATGGAAGAGTTTCCAATTAACAAGATTGGAACGTCAACATTGGTAACCATTGTTGTATATGGTAGAATCAGCCACATGGCAGATATGGAAAGTAGAAGAGTATAAAAGAGACATAATTTTTTCCATATACATATTTGCTCCTGTTGCTGTATTGCTATTTTATTCATCTAGCTGTGTTGGCTCATTTTTGGATATGTAGTTTACAATATTAAGTTGCAGTACAGGAAATAGAACTTACTACTAAGACATCCATTTACTTAGACACTGTCTGGGTCTTAAATCCTGCACTACCTTAGAGAACATATTTAAGTTTGCGTGCGCACTCACACACACAGGAATATGTAATAACTAATATGAACATGTATTAAATACACACTAATATTTTTTTTTAATATATTACTCTTTTTGTCCTTATATTGCACCAATACTAGATTATGGAGTTTAAGAAAAATTATTTTTTTGACTAACTTTGTTGACTTTTTGAAGGGTATTCTAGTCTTTTTAGGTCATAAATACTACCTCCGTCCCATCCAAAAAGTTACACATTACAATTTTGGGCGTCCCATTTCAATGGTTACATTCCCTTTTTGGTAGATGGGACCCACATAAAACTATTAATATATCTCAATGGGTCCCACACAACACTAATACAACTACCCACTATATATTAAAAAATTATATCTCTCAACCCACTACACATTAAAGTAATATATTCCTTAATCTTCTTGCGAAAAGCAAATGTAACTTTTTGGATGGGATGAAGGGAGTAAATTATAAAGTATGTTATGTGTATTAGGTTAGAGTGGTAAATTTGAAATTAAGATGTATTTTGAGGTTATGAGATTGATGTGATGTTTCCTTTTTAAGGTGGTGAAGTTTATTGTGCGACTGATGAAAATGGTAAGTGTGAAATTTATTGTGGGTCGGAGTATATATTATGACTTAAGTTGACTTACATGGCTAAAGCCCTTCAAGCTAGTGTAGATCTTACCTTATTTGCTTGTGAGAACCTTGGGAAAGGTATCTCTTAATGCACAATAAGCCTGCCTTCAGTTTTTCTTGATAGGTTGCTTAACTTTTACTATATGCATGTTCTAAATTGTAGTTATATTATGACTATTGGTGACACTTTTTTTATTTTTTATTTTATTTTTATGATTAGAGTGATTTCAACGTAACTTTGTGGCCCGAAGGGCCCTACTTTAATATATTTCTGGGCCTTTTTATACTTGGCTGAAAGTTCGACAAGGATTACCTGATCTTTAGTGAAACCAATTCCCAAAGATATGGGTTACATATTTCTGTCTCAGTTGTTTTGGCTCTTCACAGCTGGTGGGAATAATATCATATTTATAGAATACTATTTTAACATTATATATATATATATATACTTATTTTTCAATTATAAATCATCTAGCATAATTAATTAATTCTTGTATGCACCTGCACTGCACAGTATAAATAACAAACTAGCATTTATATACTTTTGGTGTACTTAAAAGTTTTATATTTTTTATATTATGAAAAGCTTAATCCTCAATTATTTCAATCAAAAGTAATCTGGGGGAAACTCAACTGTATGTGCAGCTTAATGAGCTAAGAGAATGATGCAAAAAATGATTTTGCAACTCAATGACAATAAAATATTAGCTCAAGTATGAGAGATAACAACTTAAAATCTCAACTTGACAACTTGCTTGCTAACTTCCTAGAAACTGGTTAATTCTGTTCTCTGATATTAGCTAATATGCAATGCAAATTGACAATCCACCATTCCAGTGTCTCTAATGAGTCTTGAGCCTCTTTATTGGATCGGGCAACTTTAAGCCTGAGGGGATGACCAAGCGAACCTAGATATTTGATCTAAAGTTCATTTTTTAAGGGGCTTCTTAGTTGGGGGTAAAAGGTGTGGGCTATGGGAATGAAGATATGTTAATTCCTGTTCTTCATGGTTGGTGAAGGGTAATGAGAATTAAAACTCTTCAATCATTCCTCTTGTTTCGTTAACTACTCCACACCCTTCAATCATCTTCTTTCCCATTGTGATTCATTTCCTGAGTGATACCCTTTACCATTCAAATTCCAAAATTTGAACCAAACGACACCAAAAATGTTCATCATCCCCTGTAAGGATGTAACAATTCAATTAGTATGTGATATTGAGAATTTAGGATGACATTTGTTGGATTTATTATTAAGTTCATAATGAGAATTCCTTTTTTGAAAATATTCCTTCTGTCGAATGTGAACAAAAACCTTCATTTTATTATGCCTGCAGTCGTGACTAAATTTTGAGCACCCTAAGTTTACTATAAAATATTTGGCACTATACTATGTCTTTAAACAGCTTCATCATCTAAAATGCTCTTATGGCTAGATCAATTGTTTCACCTGAACAAGAGAAGGGCAACCCATTCATTAATTGATGGCTGATTTGTTTGCAGGAAACTGACAAAGATCTTTCTAAGGAGTTATATAAAAAGTATAGCGCGGTTAGTTCCTGGTCAATTTCAGATAAATATTATGAGCTTGTGGCAGGCATAAGAATGTGTATTCTCACAAATTGTTGATGTAGGTATTATTTTGTTTTTTGCAGATTCATAGACGGAACGTTCGTGCATGGCAGATGATATGTGCCTTATCGCGATTTGTTGATTTAGATATTGTTGAGAGAGTAACTTCTATCTTGCACGTATTAATTTATGTGGGTACTTCTACCTAGAAACTTATGAACTAGTTGATGCTCTCAAATTGACCATCCATTTTCGTTCCGAGTTTGTTAAACTTATACATAAATGCTCTAGATGCTCCTTTAGTGAGAGGACATGTTGTGTGTGGGCCTTGACTTGATTGGATTTGCAGATAATATACACGTAATGCCTAAAATGTAAATATATTTTTGTATATGAAAGTAGGATAGTCAACCCGAAATAGAAAAGGTTGGATTTCCCAGTAAAAAATATTTTCCAGATGTGCACTATGGTGTACCATGCCCCCAATTTTATTATGTTTTTGCCTCTCTATAAAAGGAAATTTTTGAAAAAAAGGCTGCTGGCTCATCATGAAAGTGATTATTATTGTTATTATTATTATTATTATTTTTTACCAAAGTTTCAAATGTTAACAATTTCAAACATGCTTTTACTGCATATCAAAATTTTCATATTTCAGTGATCTTTAATTTCATAATTTGTCATCTCTGTTGAATGTATATAAGTGATTTGATTATGTGTGATTTGAATTTTTTTTAAATGAATGTGAATGTGTTTAGATCTATTTCATAACCCATCTCCTAATACAGAATTCACACAAAAATTGACAAATATGCTAACCGTGTATTGCACGAGGAATCTGTTGTTAATAAAACAACTCAATTTCATTACAGATAATCTTACCAGGGTTTTCAGTTATGTTAAGAGTAGAGTTGTCTATGGTATACGTGACATACTTGGGAACATTAACGTATGATGTTGTTTATAAGTGGAGAATGCATCTGTCCCCAGAGCAGCGAACCATATTCTGAAATTTAATGTTGCTCAAAATGGAGTTTTAGCCCTTGAAAGTACTGCATTGATGCTGTAACACCCCGTAAGTAAGCCATGGCCCAATCATCAAAGCCCATAATTTCCAAACTCTTTGAGGCCCATGATCAAGCCCAACACATTCTTGGTTTTAATCAGTCGTAAGTTCTGAAAGAGGAGCAGAATTTTAAATTTTCTTATCTTCCAAGAAATCATCGTTAGCTTGTTATCCATTAAGAAATAGGATCCTTCCCTCTTATCAACTCCATTATTTTGGGAAAATTAGTTTAAAACCTATGAGGGGATACACACTATTGTCGCGATCAGCCATATCAATATAAGTCCCATTATACGTGCATTCAATGCTTATTCTTCTCAAAGCTATTATTTTTTTCACTCTGCAACAGAAGAAAGGTAATGTCGTACACTTTATTTTTCCCTTTTCGTTTCTTTTATTACTTACTTCCTAACCAAAAACCTATTCTTTTCTGCCTCTAACCGAAAACCTAAAGCTGCTAAACTGCAATTTTTGAATCTGCAGATTTCTTTCTCGATAGTTGTATGAAATGTGTTCGTAACGATCAGTCAATGTATTTATAGGTTTCGAAGGAGACTCCGATCGTGACGCTAGTACATAAGCTTAAGAACTACGCAAGTGTCTAAGGTGGGGACTTTTTCATTCCTATATGTGCTAAATAACTTCATATGTGATGCTTGATGTAAATTTGAAGTTTCTAGTCACACTATGAGTTTGTGATTGTGTTTGAAAACGTGTGTTACATGGGTATGGGCTTTCAAAGTGCCATACTATAGCACGGGTATGGGCTATAATAGTGCCATACCATAGCATGGGTAAGGGCTGTGAAGGGGTGCCTTACTAACGAATCGAGATATCATAAAGTTACATAGATAAGGGTCGAAAGGTCCCTTATTTTGACATGATAAGATTGTATTGTAAGTGAATTAAATTCTCACACATGATATACTTGACATATGTAAGCATGATAAAGTCTTCACTGAGCGTGTGGTTTCTCACCCCGATAATTATTTTATCTTAGGTTAAGCGTGGCGAAAGCGTACGAGTGGGGATTGTGGGCGATGAGCTTAATAATTAAACTTCAATATTAACGCAGCGTGTTTGTGCTGCAAACTTTCCCATTTTTTTTTATATGGATGTTTACATTGAAACTGATTCACTATGTTGGCGTTTGATTACATGGTTCTGACTAGTGTTTTGAAATTTTATTTACGATGATATTGTTGGAAGAATATTATATTCGGAATCGAGTGTATTAATAAGGAATTTGACTTTCTGAATTGGAAGTGTCTTTGTGTGTAGTGTCGAATGCTTAATTGGGACCGCTTAGCATGCATGTTGATGTGTTGAGTCTGCCATCTGTAATGGAAATAAGAAATTGTATGGTAGTCAGCTGCATGCTTAGGTTTGTGATTTACTTTGGTGACAGACTTGTACTTCATGGTACAAGTATACGTGTTGAATTAAATTATTTCATTGATTATATTGGTTAGTAAGTTGTGTAGTACAGTAGGGTTGGAGGTGGTGGATTCGTGGCATGCTCATAAGAGTTTTAGTTGGATTTGTCTTCTTGGGTTGCCACCTGTACAGATCCTTGGATGTATCTCTCGCATTACGCATCTTTATTAAATTCTTCCTCCCTTCCAAAGTTCCACATGTTGGATTATGTTGGTAGCTGTACGTTGTCTTGCATGATGGTTTTTATTTATTAAAATTTAGTCAAGTCCTGTATGTTTGTAGTTTAGGAATTTAGGTTCAAACCTTGTTGTTCCTTTTTTTTAAGTTCGTTAAGGATTTCAGAAAAATACTGGACTTACCACTTATTTGATTTAAATGCTAAAGCTTGCAAAAACTTACCGAACCTGCCTCCTTATTTGCTAACCTTTCATTTTGCAAGCAAATTGTTTTAAAGTTTGTTTGAAACTTATAGGACTAGAGTCTTATTATTTATTTCCTTCTTATTTCCATTAGTATACGTTTGCTGATAAAATTAAAATTTTGGTTCATCCCTATTTATTATTTTACTTCAAATTTATATGCAAATTTCTCTCTAAAAAAATGGGGTGTGACAGATTGGTATCAGAGCAGGTATGCGATTCTGTATACTTGCTTAAAATTTTAAGTTTTTATTTCCGCACATAAGTGAATTTCGTGGCTTGAATGATATGATTTTACAATTGTATAAAAATTTTTAAAAAAAAGTCTCTTGCTATGCATCCACCGAGTACGACGCCCACTTCAACCAAGGTATGGAAGTATGAATTGCATAAATTGATGACATGCGAGATAGTTTATGTTATATGAGTAATGTGGGTTTTTTTTGTGATAAATGATGCATATTTAGAATTTTATTGCGAACTTATATGATTAGTAAAGATATTACCGCATTAGATGGCTGACTTGGCAAGACAACAAGCCTACATGAATTATCACCGGGACGTCAGACATGACTTGCCCACCCACATTGCTCACATGCTGCAATTGTGGAGACAAGTTAAGGATGTAGGTGAAGGTATTACTGACTATTGGGCTGGATTAAAACTCATCAGTACGTTACCGTGGGCTTGGAAAGATGTGGCCGATTCCATACATGCTGAACTTATGCATCACTCGGTTCAACACCAAGTTTCGCAAGTGGACCATGTGCAGTTCACAATCGTTTTGTTCGTGAGAGTCGTAAGATGGTATTCGCCAAACCCCCCTCCTGGACATCATACCTGGGATATTCATAATGAGCAAGAAGAGCGATTGGTAGGTTACCTTGCAGAGCCAGCACCGGCACCGGAACCCAATAACGAGCCAAATGGAGCCATGAATGAAGGAGAAATGGATGAGAGTTCCGAGTCAGATCCGTCCGAGGACTCGGGAGTATATGGAGACTAAATTACTTAAGTTTTAAATTCATTTTTTTTGGTAACTAAAAACAATATCCCTTATGTTAGGGACTTGAATTTATTTCATTATTTAGCATTCGTTATTTCATTATTTAGTATTTGATTCTAATTTAATTTGCAAGTTTAAGACGATTTTTCATTCAATGATCAAAATTTTATTACTATGATGTCTGTGCCTCTATCGTACATTTGCTACTTTGTGCAATGATATGATTTGCATTATGATTTCATTCATTAACTTGAATAAATGCTAAAATTATTTTTATGGTGGAATTAAAAGGATGCCTCCAAGAAGGGATGCTCAAAACCTCAAAACGTTCCGAATGCTCAGAATGTCCCTAACGCTCCAAACGCACCGAATGCTCCAAACGCTGATACAGATGCTCATACAAAGATAGTACATGAGTTTCGCCAAAACCATCCACCCTTCTTCAAGGGAAGTGAAGGGCCCGAGTACGTGGAGGAGTGGCTACGAGCACTTGAGAGAATTTTTCGTCTCTTAAGGTGCAATGATGAGCAGCGTGTGATCTGCGCATTCTACCAATTTACTGAAGATGCCGATCATTGGTGGGACGGATACTGGGAGATGAGACCTAATGAGAACCGGGAAGCTATTACCTGGGCAGAGTTCAAGGATATAGTAATGGCCAATTACTATCCTCAAGTGTACCGCAATAATATGGAGCATGAGTTTTACAATCTCCAGCAAGGGAACATGACCGTAATTGAGTATGAACGGCGGTTCAATAAGCTGCGCCGATCAACTCCACAGCTGGTCAATACCGAAGTTAAACGAGCCAAGAAGTTCCTGGATGGATTGCACCAGGATATACAAGAGAGAATGTCTTCACTGCCCGATATAAGCTACGCCGACACGTTTATGAGGGCCCAGAAAGTTGAAGCTTGCTTACTGAAAGGGCGAGCGAACAAAAAGCCGATGGAGAACCCAAACAAACGGAAATGGGAAAATTCTAGTCAAGGCAGAAACAACAATCAAAGGCAAGCTAGAACGAACAACAACCCGCCAGCCAACGCACAAAGACCAAAGCCTCTCTGCACACAGTGCGGGAAGAATCATCATGGAGAGTGTCTCATGGGACAAAACAAATGCTTTAGGTGCTATGAAGTTGGCCATCAAGCACAGAACTGCCCAAAGCCATCCAACTTTAGACCTGATCGTAGGGGACCACCTCTGGGGGGAACACAAGACAAGGCACTGGAGGAAGAGGGAGAGTTTTCACCATGAACCAAGCTGAAGGGGACAATGAACCTAATGTTATGACAGGTATGTTGGCAGTGGGTAAATCCCGAGCTTTCACTTTGTTTGACACTGGTGCATCACATTTATTTATTTCCGCAAGGTATTGTAATAAGATTAACTATAAACGAGTCAAGAGTGATGAACCTCTTGAGATTAGTCTACCTTCGGGGGAGAGAGTAGTTGTGAATACCTTAGTAGAAAGTGTGAGTGTACACATTGAAGGAGTAGACTTTGGCGTCAAGCCGTATGTTATGGATATGCATGAATTTGATTTGATTCTAGGAATGGATTGGCTTACCTATCATCAAGCCAATATAAAGTGCAAGGAACGAGTAATGATCTTAAGGGAACCAAAATCCGAGAAAGAAGTGGTACACAAGCTCAAGAGTGGTGTAGTACCGAGAATATTATCTGCTGCAAAAGCTGCCAAGATGCTTAGAAAGAAGTCCTGCCAGGGATTCCTAGTCAACATTGTAGACACCAGGACCACAGAAGTACCACCTAGTGACATACCTATTGTCCGAGAGTATCTTGATGTCTTTCCGGAGGATTTACCAGGCGTGCCTCCAAATCGTCAAGTAGAGTTTTCAATAGACTTGATACCAGGATCAGCACTAGTATCCAAAGCTCCGTATCGAATGACGCCCATGGAACTACAAGAGTTGAAAGTTCAGCTACAAGAGCTCTTGCACTTGGGGTTCATCCGCCCAAGCGTATCTCCATGGGGAGCGCCAATCCTGTTTGTTAAGAAGAAAGATGAATCCATGAGGATGTGTATTGACTACCGAGAGCTTAACAAGTTGACGATAAAGAACAAGTATCCCCTACCTCGAATTGAAAACTTATTTGACCAATTAGAAGGAGCAATTGTATTTTCCAAAATTGATTTAAGATCCGGGTACCATCAATTGAGAGTGAAGGAGTCAGACATTTCTAAGACTGCTTTTAGAACGTGTTATGGGCACTATGAATTCGTCGTCATGCCATTTGGGTTAAGTAATGCGCTTGCAGTGTTCATGGATCTGATGAATCGAGTTTTTCACCCGTACCTCGATCAGTTCGTTATAGTCTTCATCGACGATATTTTGGTATACTCCAAAGATGAAGCACAACATGAGGAGCACTTGAGATTGGTATTCAAGACACTTCACAATGAAAGGTTATACGCGAAGTTTAAGAAGTGTGAGTTCTGGTTGAAGCAAGTCACATTCCTTGGACATGTGGTAACATCACAAGGGATTTAAGTAGATCCATCTAAGATAGAAGCAGTAAATCAGTGGAAGACACCTACAAATGTTCAAGAAGTTCGTAGTTTCTTGGGATTAGCTGGCTATTATCGAAGGTTCATAGAAGGATTCTCCAAAATAGCCGGTCCGATGACACGATTAATTCGTAAAGGAGAGAAGTTCATTTGGTCTGACAAGTGTGAAGAGAGCTTTCAAAGGTTAAAGCATGATTTGACTTCAGCACCCGTGTTAACAATCCCAAATCCGAATGAAGAGTTCACGATCTACAGTGATGCATCAAAGCAAGGACTCGGATGTGTATTGATGCAACATGGGAAGGTTATTGCATATGCTTCTAGACAGTTGAGACCGCACGAAGTGAACTACCCTACTCATGACTTGGAGTTAGCGGCCGTAGTTCATGCTTTGAAGATTTGGCGACACTACCTTTATGGTGGAAGATGTACGATCTTCACGAACCACAAGAGTTTGAAGTATATGTTCACGCAGAAGGAACTCAACATGAGACAACAGAGATGGTTAGAGTTGGTGAACGATTATGACTGCACCATTGAGTACCATCCAGGCAAGGCTAACGTAGTGGCCGACGCTTTGAGTCAGAAAACCAAAGTTGAGCTAAATAGTCTATATACCAAGCAAGAAGAGCTGGCCGAAGAGTTCGCCAAGATGCAAATTGAATTAGTGGCATCACCCTCCGGCACCAAGGCGATCATTGCGGCATTAGAAATTCAGCCGAGTCTGAAAATGGAGATAAAAGAAGCTCAAGAACAAGATCATTTCTTGCAAGGAATGATGAAGAAGGCACTAGCTGGAGGCGAATACAATGGCTTCAAAGTGGACGAAGAGGGAGTTTTGACTTTAAATGGAAGATTGTGTGTTCCAATGGTTGAGAAGTTGAGAGAAAAGATTTTAAGTGAAGCGCATGGAGCACCATACACCGCTCATCCGGGAGGAACAAAGATGTACCATGACTTGAAGGAAAGATTTTGGTGGAGGAGTATGAAACGAGATATTGGATACTTTATTGAAAGATGTTTAACTTGCCAACAAGTTAAAATTGAACACCAGCGACCAGCCGGAAAGCTTAAACCACTCGAGATCCCCGAGTGAAAATGGGAGCAAATTGCCATGGATTTTGTCGTAGGTTTACCAAGGTCTTCGAAGGGAAATCATGCCATATGGGTCATCGTCGATCGATTGACCAAGTCAACTCATTTCTTGCCCGTAAAGATGACATTCAAGATGGAGCAGTATGCGCAGTTGTATATTCAAGAAATAGTGAGGCTACACGGCGTACCAATGTCCATAGTGTCTGATAGAGATACGCGGCTCACTTCAAGGTTTTGGGTAAGTCTGCACAAGGCGATGGGAACCAAACTGAATTTCAGCACAGCTTATCACCCACAAACGGATGGGCAATCCGAAAGGACAATCCAGATTTTGGAAGACATGTTAAGAGCCTCCACTGTTAACATGGGCGAAGCATGGGAGAAGTTCCTACCTCTTGTCGAATTTGCCTACAATAACAGCTATCAAGCAACTATCAAGATGGCTCCTTACGAAGCGCTCTATGGAAGGAAGTGTAGATCACCATTATATTGGGATGAGGTTGGTGAGAAAGCTATTCTAGGCCCCAAGCTAATAGAAGAAGCAGTGGACAAGGTCAGAATAATTCAAGAAAGAATCAAGACTGCTCAAGATAGACAAAAGTCCTATGCTGATCAACAAAGAAAAGATTTACATTTCGAAGTCGGAGATCATGTCTTTCTGAAGGTGGCTCCCATGAAGGGTGTCATACGATTTGGAAGAAGAGAAAAGCTTAGACCTCGTTTCGTTGGTCCATTTCAAATTCTTGATTGAGTTGGAGATCTAGCATATCGTTTGGCTTTGCCACTCGAGTTATCCTCCGTGCATAATGTTTTTCACATTTTGATGTTGAGAAAATATGTTCATGATCCTAATCATGTTGTGAATTTCTCGACATTGGAGATTGGCAAGGACCTGACATATGAGGAAGAACCTGTGTCCATTTTGGATCAAAAGGTCCAAAGGATTCGAAATCATGATGTGCCACTCGTCAAAGTTCAATAGAGTCGACATACAGAAGATGAGGCTACATAGGAAAAGAAAGACAAAATTCAAGCGAGATACCCCTCTTTCATTACGGGTAAGATATTTATATCATTATGAAATTTCGAGGACGAAATTTTTATTAGGAGGGTAGGATGTAACACCCCGTAAGTAAGCCATGGCCCAATCATCAAAGCCCATAATTTCCAAACTCTTTGAGGCCCATGATCAGGCCCATCACATTCTTAGTTTTAATCAGTCGTAAGTTCTGAAAGAGGAGCAGAATTTTAAATTTTCTTATCTTCCAAGAAATCATCGTTAGCTTGTTATCCATTAAGAAATAGGATCCTTCCCTCTTATCAACTCCATTATTTTGGATAAATTAGTTTAAAACCTATGAGGGGATACGCACTATTGTCGCGATCAGCCATATCAATATAAGTCCCATTATACGTGCATTCAACGCTTATTCTTCTCAAAGCTATTATTTTTTTCACTCTACAATAGAAGAAAGGTAACGCCGTACACTTTCTTTTTCCCTTTTCGTTTCTTTTATTACTTACTTCCTAACCAAAAACCTATTCTTTTCTGCCTCTAACCGAAAACCTAAAGCTGCTAAACTGCAATTTTTGAATCTGCAGATTTCTTTCTCGATAGTTGTATGAAATGTGTTCGTAACGATCAGTCAATGTATTTATAGGTTTCGAAGGAGACTCCGATCGTGACGCTAGTACATAAGCTTAAGAACTACGCAAGTGTCTAGGTGGGGACTTTTTCATTCCTATATGTGCTAAATAACTTCATATGTGATGCTTGATGTAAATTTGAAGTTTCTAGTCACACCATGAGTTTGTGATTGTGTTTGAAAACGTGTGTTACATGGGTATGGGCTTTCAAAATGCCATACTATAGCACGGGTATGGGCTATAATAGTGCCATACCATAGCATGGGTAAGGGCCGTGAAGGGGTGTCTTACTAATGAATCGCGATATCATAAAGTTACATGGATAAGGGTCGAAAGGTGCTTTATTTTGACATGATAAGATTGTATTGTAAGTGAATTAAATTCTCGCACATGATATACTTGACATATGTAAGCATGATAAAGTCTTCACTGAACGTGTGGTTGCTCACCCCGATAATTATTTTATCTCAGGTTAAGCGTGGCGAAAGCGTACGAGCAGGGATTGTGGGCGATGAGACTTAATAATTAAACTTCAATTTTAACGCAGCGTGTTTGTGCTGCAAACTTTCCCATTTTTTTATATGGATGTTTACATTGAAACTGATTCACTATGTTGGCGTTTGATTACACGGTTCTGACTAGTGTTTTGAAATTTTATTTACGATGATATTGTTGGAAGAATATTATATTCGGAATCGAGTGTATTAATAAGGAATTTGACTTTCTGAATTGGAAGTGTCTTTGTGTGTAGTGTCGAATGCTTAATTGGGACCGCTTAGCATGCATGTTGATGTGTTGAGTCTGCCATCTGTAATGGAAATAAGAAATTGTATGGTAGTCAGCTGCATGCTTAGGTTTGTGATTTACTTTGGTGACAGACTTGTACTTCATGGTACAAGTATACGTGTTGAATTAAATTATTTCATTGATTATATTGGTTAGTAAGTTGTGTAGTACAGTAGGGTTGGAGGTGGTGGATTCGTGGCATGCTCATAAGAGTTTTAGTTGGATTTGTCTTCTTGGGTTGCCACCTGTACAGATCCTTGGATGTATCTCTCGCATTACGCGTCTTTATTAAATTCTTCCTCCTTTCCAAAGTTCCACATGTTGGATTATGTTGGTAGCTGTACGTTGTCTTGCATGATGGTTTTTATTTATTAAAATTTAGTCAAGTCCTGTATATTTGTAGTTTAGGAATTTAGGTTCAAACCTTGCTGTTCCTTTTTTTTAAGTTCGTTAAAAAAATTCTGTCGTTAAGGATTTCAGAAAACTACTGGACTTACCACTTATTTGATTTAAATGCTAAAGCTTGCAAAAACTTACCGAACCTGCCTCCTTATTTGCTAACCTTTCATTTTGCAAGCAAATTTGTTTTAAAGTTTGTTTGAAACTTATAGAACTAGAGTCTTATTATTTATTTCCTTCTTATTTGCATTAGTATACGTTTGCTGATAAAATTAAAATTTTGGTTCATCCCTATTGATAAAATTGATGCACATTAACTCGATCTAGTATGGTCTAGAATTTCTAAGCTTCTAGAAATACTTAATTAGGAAGGAATAGACTAGTCAAAAATTGAGTCCAATACGCAATGTCAAGCAGAATGGTCAAATTTGGCAGAATGATCAATCAATCTTCCACCGCCTCCTGTCACCTATAAATATGTGTAAAGATGTAATAATTGTAATAGCAATAAAAAACAAGAAATCATCTATTCACTTGCTATTCACTTTTGTAACCTGCTCCACTATCTTTTGTCTATTACATCAATTACCAAAATTATTAAACCCACTATCTCTTTCTCCAAACCACTAATATCAACATCCTTTTACATCAACTATACGTTCCACTCAACCTCTTTCCACTCGTCACCCATTATCTCAAATACCAACAGTGGTATCAGAGCCCGGTTAGTTCATTAACTGGGTTCAAAATAAGCTTCCGCATATTACTACCCAAAATTTTTACTACACCTTAAAAAATGTCCTCTCTAGCCAATACTCAACAAATCCCAATCCCAACCTTTTCAGGTGAAGGATACAACTATTGGGCCATCAAAATGAAGACATATTTTATGTCTCAAGGCCTATGGGAGATCGTCGATAAGGGGTACACTATCCCCACAGACATATCATCTTTGTCTAACACAGACAAAGAAAAATTAGACAGGAGTACAGAGAAGGACAACTTGGCGCTATACATTCTACAGATGGCTGTGGCAGAGTCACTATTTCCGAGGATCAGTGGAGCGAAGACATCCAAGGAAGCCTGGGACACACTAAAGGAGGAGTACCAAGGGAGCGATAAAGTACGAAATCTAAAACTCCAAACTCTCAGGAGAGATTTCGTAAATATGAAAATGAAAGAATCTGAGACCGTAAAAGATTACTACACTCAACTAAGAGAAGTAGTAAATCAACTAAAATCTTATGGGGAAGATATGACAGATAAGAAAATAGTAGAAAAGATTTTAATATCTCTCCCTACTAAATACAACCCAATAGTTACTACTATAGAAGAAACTAAAGATATAGAAAAATTAGTAGTGACAGATTTATTGGGTTCGCTAGAAGCCTATGAAAAAAGACTGAGCATTAGTGAAGATGAAAATATGGAAAATGCTTTTCAGTCTAAATTAAAAATACGGTCTCAGAATTCTAAAATTAGGGGGAGAAAAACTGGAGACAATTATAGAAAAGAAAAATATCCCCCATGTGGAGTTTGTAAAAAGACCAATCATCTTGAAAAAGATTGTTGGTACCAAGGCAAACCACAATGCAAAAGTTGTGGAAGATTTGGACATCTGGAGAAATATTGTCGCTCCAAGAATGGTGATCACCAGGGCAACTACTCTGAAGAAAAAGAAGGAGATAATCTCTTCTATGCGAATCATGTCGCATCAGAAGTAAAAAATGGCACGTGGTATGTAGACAGTGGGTGCAGCAACCACATGACTGGAGATGAGAAGATCTTTCAAAATGTTGACAAAAATATCAAAT
This sequence comes from Pogostemon cablin, assembly GCA_023678885.1. Classification (NCBI taxonomy): domain Eukaryota; kingdom Viridiplantae; phylum Streptophyta; class Magnoliopsida; order Lamiales; family Lamiaceae; genus Pogostemon; species Pogostemon cablin. The sequence goes on along the minus strand of CM043001.1, from coordinate 16,007,360 downwards.
CTCAAGTGAAGCTGGGCAACGGAGATCTAGTGGAAGTTGAAGGAAAAGGCACAATAGCTGTCAACACAAGAAGAGGTATGCGGTACATCCATGATGTGCTATTAGTACCAAAACTACGTACTAATCTACTCAGCGTGGGTCAAATGATAGAGAAAGGATACTCTCTAGTATTCAAAGGTGACTCATGCATCATCTACGACAAAAAGAATAAAAATCAAGTGATCGTTGTAGTCAAAATGCAGCATCAAAGAAATTTCCCCATCCAGTGGAACTACGTGGAGACAGCATTGAATGCCCAAGAAGACCAATCTTGGCTATGGCACCGGAGGTTCGGGCACTTCAATTTCTACAGCCTAAAGCTACTCCAACAAAAGAATATGATGAGAGATCTTCCACCAATCCAACTAAATGAGGACATATGCGATAAATGCATGGAAGGCAAACAACACAGGAAGTCATTCCAATCAGGACAAGCATGGAGAGCAAAACAAGCTCTGGAGCTGGTTCATACCGACGTATGTGGACCAATGAGGACTCCAACATTAGAGAAGAACAGGTACTTCATTCTTTTCATTGACGACTATACAAGAATGACCTGGGTGTACTTCATGAAAGAAAGATCAGAAGTCTTCTCTATCTTCAAGAAGTTCAAGAATCTAGTGGAGAACCAAAGCGGTCAACGAATCAAAGTCCTACGAAGTGATAGAGGGACAGAGTACACATCCAAGGCGTTTAACAAGTTCTGTGAAGAAGAAGGAGTTAATCATCAACTAACAGTTGGCTACGCTCCAGAACAGAATGGTGTCTCAGAAAGGAAGAACAGGACTGTAATGGAGATGGCGAGAACAATGCTAGCAGAGAAAGGCATGCCCAAAGTATTCTGGGCGGAAGCCGTCTACACAGCAGTCTACTTGCTGAATAGGTGTCCAACGAAGGCGGTGCAAAATAAAACACCAATTGAAGCCTGGAGTGGACGAAAGCCATCAGCAAAACATCTAAGAGTGTTTGGGAGCATCTGCTACGCGCACATCCCAAAAGAGAAGAGACATAAGCTGGAAGAAAAGACCGAGAAATGCATATTTCTTGGATACAGCACTCAGTCCAAAGGCTATCGACTCTACAGTCTCAAAACAAAGAAACTCATCATCAGTAGAGATGTTGAGTTCGATGAAAATGCCTCATGGAACTGGGATGAAGAAAAAGTTGAGAAGAAAACTATCATGATGCCGCAAATACTACCACCTAGTGAGCATCAAGAAAGTGAAGTCGAAGAACCAAAAACTCCAGAAGAGTTTCCACTACCACAAAGTCCTGAGTCTTCAGCACCTCAAGTTCAAGAAGGACCGGACTCAGATGAAACACCAAGAAAGGTGAAGTCACTAAGAGAAATCTATGAGACGTGCAACTTTGCAGCAATTGAGCCAGCAAGCTTTGAAGAAGCTGTCAAAGAAAAAGAATGGGTCAAAGCAATGGAAGAAGAGATCAAGATGATCGAGAAAAATAAAACATGGGAGTTGGCGGATCTACCAAGCAACAAAGAAGTCATTGGAGTTAAGTGGGTCTATAAGACTAAACTTAATCCAGATGGCTCAATCCAGAAACACAAGGCAAGACTGGTAGCCAAAGGTTACTCACAACTACCAGGGATCGACTACAACGAGACATTTGCTCCAGTAGCTCGCCTGGATACTATAAGAGCTCTCATAGCACTAGCAGCTCAGAAGAAATGGAAGATATACCAACTGGATGTCAAGTCAGCATTTCTAAATGGATACCTTGAAGAGGAGATCTATGTCGAACAACCTCAAGGGTTCGTGGCAGAAGGACAAGAAGACAAGGTGCTAAGACTACGAAAAGCACTATATGGGTTAAAACAAGCTCCACGAGCCTGGTACAGTCGCATAGATGGCTACTTCATCAACAAGGGATTCAAGAGAAGTGAAAGCGAGCCAACTCTGTACATCAAGACCCAAGGTAACAACAAAAGACTAATCGTTTCTCTATATGTCGATGATCTTATCTACACAGGAAACGATGAAGATATGATCAAAGAGTTCAAAGCAGACATGATGAAGACATTTGAAATGACAGACCTCGGACTGATGAACTACTTTCTCGGTATCGAGGTAAATCAAAAAGAAAATGGGATATTTATCTCGCAGAGAAAATATACAAATAATCTGCTACAGAAGTTCAAGATGGAAAGATGCAATCCTGTAGCAACTCCCCTCATCACAAATGAGAAGTTCTGCAAAGAAGATGGCTCTCCAAAGGCAGATGAATCAACATATAGAAGCCTTATTGGAAGCTTGCTATATCTAACAGCTACAAGGCCAGACATCATGTATGCAACGAGCCTACTATCAAGATTCATGCAGAACCCAAGCCAAATCCACTACGGAGCTGCAAAGAGAATACTGAGATATCTACAAGGAACAAAGGACTACGGCATTTGGTACGAGCCACAGGATAACTCAACGCTAGTTGGCTACACTGACAGTGACTGGGCTGGATCAGCAGATGACATGAAGAGTACTTCAGGCTATACATTCTCACTCAGCTCAGGAGTATTCTCGTGGGCATCTAAAAAGCAAGACTGTGTCGCACAATCTTCAGCAGAAGCAGAGTACGTAGCTGCCGCACTAACAGTGAGTCAAGCTATATGGCTAAGACGGATTCTCGGATATATGGAAGAACACCAAGAAAATCCTACAGAGATTTACTGCGACAACAAGTCAGCTATAGCAATGGCGAAAAATCCCGTGCAACACAGCAGGACGAAACACATCGCCATCAAATATTACTTCCTACGAGAAGCAGCTAATAATGGAGAAGTCGAGCTCAAACACATTGGAACGGAATACCAACTAGCAGATATATTCACAAAAGCGCTACCGAGATCAAGGTTCGAAATACTACGAGAAAAGCTCGGAATCACACAAATGAGCATCAAGGGGGAGTGATAAAATTGATGCACATTAACTCGATCTAGTATGGTCTAGAATTTCTAAGCTTCTAGAAATACTTAATTAGGAAGGAATAGACTAGTCAAAAATTGAGTCCAATACGCAATGTCAAGCAGAATGGTCAAATTTGGCAGAATGATCAATCAATCTTCCACCGCCTCCTGTCACCTATAAATATGTGTAAAGATGTAATAATTGTAATAGCAATAAAAAACAAGAAATCATCTATTCACTTGCTATTCACTTTTGTAACCTGCTCCACTATCTTTTGTCTATTACATCAATTACCAAAATTATTAAACCCACTATCTCTTTCTCCAAACCACTAATATCAACATCCTTTTACATCAACTATACGTTCCACTCAACCTCTTTCCACTCGTCACCCATTATCTCAAATACCAACACCTATTTATTATTTTACTTCAAATTTATATGCAAATTTCTCTCTAAAAAAAAAAGGGGTGTGACAGATGCCTTTTGTTTTTAAAGTAATTTCCCACAAAAATATGTTTCTCTTGACTGAAGTACTTTTTGGGTAAAATTGCATTGTTACTTGTTAGGGCAGAAAATCATAGAAAAACTTTCTGTTGCTTCTGTTCTCGCTCACTCTCTCTCCCCAGCCCCTCTCCCTGCGCAGTTTCCTACTGCCATTTCTTTCTTATCAATATGTACTTACTAAGATTTCCATGCACAATTGCACATAAAATTATCAGGTCGTAGTAGGAAAATTGCTGACTGCTGATCAAGGAACATATTTCCAACTTTGAAAACTTGTTTCTGTCTTATTCACAAATTTTCTTTCCTGTCATGGAGGTGAAAATTTTAGAGATTCTCACTTTAGTTTTCTGTCTTATTTTCAATCTGTCGTTGATTTTATGGGAAAATTTTTTCAATTTCAAAATCTAATCTAATGTTTATTTAGAAAAGGAGGATTGCTGATAATTAATACTCACTCCGTCCCAAAATTGATTGCACTGTTACTGTAGATCGGACTTTAAGAAATGTTGACTTTTTAGGGGTATTGTGGTATTTTTAGATAATAAATAAATTATAAAGTATGTTATGTGTGTTAGGTGAGTGTGGTAAAGTTGTAATTAAGATGAACTTTTAGGGGTGGGGATTGATGTGATATTTCTTTTTTGGAAGATGCAATCTACTTTGGGACGGATAAATGTGGAAAGTGTGCAATCATTTTTGGGACGGAGGGAGTATTAATTTCAATAACTAATTCCTGTTATTTTTATTTTGTATAATTTTCAATGAACAAACTATATGTACATGCTCCTATAAAATGATAGCGAGGGTGGGTTAAACTTTTTGCCTTGTGCTGACGAACGGAGTGATGTTTTACTGCCCATTTTCATGTTTATTCAACTATATATTGTGGTTTATCGTTTGGCAATTTTGCAACACCTAATTATTGGGATTCTTTATTGAAGAATTTTTTAGACCCTTTCAGAGAACTCTTATGCTTGATATTTTTTGATGAAAGAATTGTTACAAATCTTAGTGCATATGTTTTTCTATATAACATCAGTTTCTACTATTTCAATTGTTTATATACTGATATATATTCTCCTGTGTTTGTAGAGGAACAACTTACCTTCAGTTCGGCAGTATATGGAAACTTTTGCTATCTACATATATTTGAAGTTTCTTTCATTGTGTTGGTATTTAAAATAAAAAATGGATGAAGGAAATAAATGATGTGGCGTGGGGTTGTTAATGGGTGCTTTAAAGTAGATGTTGGTAGTGATTAGAAAATGGATGTAGATAATTATTAATAGGATAATGAAGTGGAGCAGAGATTTAATTGGGAATAGTTGTATTTATGGATTATGGATTGCAATATACAAAAGCTCATCACAGCAATTTATAGTAGTGGAGGTCGGTTCACTTAGCCGATATTTTGTTCCTATCCACAACCTAGAACCTTCTAGCATATCCTATATTTTACATTAGGATAACTATGCCCTTCTTTACATATTCCAGATTATTCTTAATAATCAATTTAATAGCTGATTTCTATAAAGTTCTAGAATATGCATCAATTATCAACACTCCCCCTTGATGCATATTCGGTTAATTCCGAGCTTCTCTCGTAGTAACTCGAATCTTGATCTCGATAGAGCTTTTATGAATATATCCGCTAGTTGTTCTTCTGTTCCAATGTGCTTGAGCTTGACTTCTCCATTATTAGCTGCTTTTCATAGGAAGTGATATTTGATGGAGATGTGTTTTGTCCTGCTATGTTGTATGGGATTTTTTGCCATTGCTATTGCTGACTTGTTGTCGCAGTAGATCTCTGTAGAATTCTCCTGATGTTCTCCCATATAGTTGAGAATCCGTCGTATCCAAATAGCTTGGCTTACTGTTAGTGTGGCAGCTATGTACTCTCCTTCTGCTGAAGATTGTGCGACACAGTCTTGCTTTTTAGATGCCCATGAGAATACTCCTGAGCCGAGTGAGAATGTATAGCCTGAAGTACTCTTCATATCATCTGTTGATCCGGCCCAGTCACTGTCAGTGTATCCAACTAGCGTTGAGTTTTCTTGTGGCTCATACCAAATGCCATAGTCTTTAGTTCCTTGTAGATATCTCAGTATCCTCTTTGCAGCTCCATAGTGGACTTGGCTTGGACTCTGCATGAATCTTGATAGTAGACTCGTCGCATACATGATATCCGACCTTGTAGCTGTTATATATAGCAGGCTTCTAATGAGGCTTCTGTATGTTGATTCATCCGCCTTTGGAGCGCCATCTTCTTTGCAGAACTTCTCATTTGTGATAAGGGGGGTTGCTACAGGATTGCATCTTTCCATCTTGAACTTCTGTAGCAAATTATTTGTATATTTTCTCTGCGAGATAAATATCCCATTTTCTTTTTGACTTACCTCGATACCGAGAAAGTAGTTCATCAGTCCGAGGTTTGTCATTTCAAATGTCTTCATCATGACTGCTTTGAAGTCTTTGATCATATCTTCATCGTTCCCTGTGTAGATAAGATCATCAACATATAAGGAAACGATTAGTCTTTTATTGTTACCTTGGGTCTTGATGTAGAGAGTTGGCTCGCTTTCACTTCTCTTGAATCCCTTGTTGATGAAGAAATCATCTATGCGACTGTACCAGGCCCGTGGAGCTTGTTTTAACCCGTACAGGGCCTTTCGTAGTCTTAGCACCTTGTCTTCCTGTCATACTGCCACGAAACCTTGAGGTTGTTCGACATAGATCTCCTCTTCAAGGTACCCATTCAGAAATGCTGACTTGACATCCAGTTGGTATATCTTCCATTTCTTCTAAGATGCTAGTGCGATGAGAGCCCTTATAGTATCCAGACGAGCTACTGGAGCAAATGTCTCGTTGTAGTCGATCCCTGGTAGTTGTGAGTAACATTTGGCTACTAGTCTTGCCTTGTGTTTCTGGATTGAGCCATCTGGATTAAGTTTAGTCTTATAGACCCACTTAACTCCAATGACTTCTTTGTTGCTTGGTAGATCCGCCAACTCCCATGTGTTGTTCTTTTCGATCATCTTGATCTCTTCTTCCATTGCTTTGACCCATTCTTTTTCTTTGACGGCTTCTTCAAAGCTTGCTGGCTCGATGGCTGCAAAGTTGCATGTCTCATAAATTTCTCTTAGTGACTTCACCTTTCTCGGTGTTTCATCTGGGGCAGGTCCTTCTGGAACTTGAGGTGTTGAAGCTTCTGGACTTGGAGGTGGAGACTCTTCTGAAGTTTTTAGTTCTTCTTCTTCAACTTCTTGATGCTCACTAGGTCGTCGTATTTATGGCATCATGATATTTTTCTTCTCAATTATTTTTTCATCCCAGTTCCACGAGGCATTTTCATCGAACTCGACATCTCGACTGATGATTAGCTTCTTTGTCTTGAGACTGTAGAGTCGATAGCCTTTAGACTGAGTGCTGTATCCGAGAAATATACACTTCTCGGTCTTCTCCTCCAGTTTATGTCTCTTCTCTTTTGGAATGTGCGCATAGCAAATACTCCCAAAAACTCTTAGATGTTTTGCTGATGGCTTCTGTCCACTCCAGGCTTCAACTGGTGTTTTATTTTGTACTGCCTTTGTTGGACACCTATTCAGCAAGTAGACTGCAGTGTAGACAACCTCTGCCCAGAATACCTTAGGCATGCCTTTCTCTGCTAGCATTGTTCTTGCCATCTCCATTACAGTCCTGTTCTTTCTTTCTGAGACTCCATTTTGTACTGGAGCGTAGCCAACAATTAGCTGATGGTTGACTCCTTCTTCTTCACAGAATTTGTTGAACTCCTTGGATGTGTACTCTGTCCCTCTATCTCTGCGCAGAACCTTGATTTTATGGCCGCTTTGGTTCTCCACTAGATTTTTGAACTTCTTGAAGATAGAGAAGACTTCTGATCTTTCTATCATAAAGTACACCCAAGTCATTCTTATGTAGTCGTCAATGAAGAGAATGAAGTACCTGTTCTTTTCGAATGTTGGCGTCCTCATTGGCCCGCATACATCTGTATGAACCAGCTCCAAAGCTTGTTTGGCTTGCCGTGCTTGTCCTGATGGAAACGTCTTCCTGTGCTGCTTGCCTTCCATGCATTTTTCGCATATATCCTTCTTTCGTTGGATTTGTGGAAGATCTCTCATCATATTCTTTTGTTGAAGTAGTTTTAGCCCGTAGAAGTTGAAGTGCCCGAACCTCCAGTGCCATAGCCAAGATTGATCTTCTTGGGCATTTAGTGTTGTCTCCGCATAGCTCCATTGGATTGGAAAGTTCCTTTGATGCTGCATTTTGACTTCAGCGATCACTTGATTTTTGTTCGTCTTGTCATAAATGGTGCATGAGTCACCTTTGAAAACTAGAGAGTATCCTTTCTCTATCATTTGACCCACGCTTAGCAGATTAGTGCGTAGTTTTGATACCAATAGCACATCATGGATGTACCGCGTACCTCTCCTTGTGTTGACAGCTATCGTGCCTTTTCCTTCAACTTCCACCAGGTCTCCGTTGCCCAGCTTCACTTGAGATTTGGTATTTTTGTCAATATTTTGAAAGATCTTCTCATCTCTAGTCATGTGGTTGCTGCACCCACTGTCTACGTACCATGTATCGTTTTTCACTTCTGATGCGACATGGTTCGCATAGAAGAGATTATCTACATCTTCTCTTTCTTCAGTGTAGTTGGCCTGGTGATCTTTCTTGGAGCGACAATTTTTCTCCAGATGTCCAAATCTCCCACAACTTTTGCATTGTGATTTACCTCGGTACCAACAATCTTTTTCAAGATGATTGGTTCTTTTACAAACTCCACATGGGGAATATTTTTCTTTCCTATTATTGTTATTTTCTCCAATTTTTCTCCCCCCGATTTTATAATTCTGAGACTGTATTTTTTGTTTAGACTGAAAAGCATTTTCCACATTTTCATCTTCATTTATGCTCAGTCTTTTCTCATATGCTTCTAAAGAACCCAATAAATCTGTCACTGCCAATTTTTCTATATCTTTAGTCTCTTCTATAGTAGTGACTATTGGATTGTATTTAGTAGGGAGAGATATTAAAATCTTTTCTACTATTTTCTTATCTGTCATATCTTCCCCATAAGATTTTAGTTGATTTACTACTTCTCTTAGTTGAGTGTAGTAATCTTTTACGGTCTCAGATTCTTTCATTTTCATATTTACTAAATCTCTCCTAAGAGTTTGGAGTTTTAGATTTCGTACCTTGTCACTTCCTTGATATTCCTCCATTAGAATATCCCAGGCCTCCTTGGATGTCTTCGCTCCAATGATCCTTGGAAATAGAGACTCCGCCACAGCCATTTGTAGAATATAAAGCGCCAAGTTGTCCTTCTCCGTGTTTTTGTCTAGTTTTTCTTTGTCTGTACTAGACAAGGATGATATATCTGCGGGGATAGTGTACCCCTTGTCGACGATCTCCCATAGGCCTTGAGACATAAAATATGTCTTCATTTTGATGGCCCAATAGTTGTATCCTTCACCTGAAAAGGTTGGGATTGGGATTTGGTGGGTATTGGATAGAGAGGACATTTTTTGGGGTTTAGAAATGGTTTGGGTAGTGTAGTGAAAGTTTTGGGTAGTAATTTGCGGAAGCTTATTTTAACCCAGTTAATGAACTAACCGGGCTCTGATACCACTGTTGGTATTTAAAATAAAAAATGGATGAAGGAAATAAATGATGTGGCGTGGGGTTGTTAATGGGTGCTTTAAAGTAGATGTTGGTAGTGATTAGAAAATGGATGTAGATAATTATTAATAGGATAATGAAGTGGAGCAGAGATTTAATTGGGAATAGTTGTATTTATGGATTCTGGATTGCAATATACAAAAGCTCATCACAACAATTTATAGTAGTGGAGGTCGGTTCACTTAGCCGACATTTTGTTCCTATCCACAACCTAGAACCTTCTAGCACATCCTATATTTTACATTAGGATAACTATGCCCTTCTTTACATATTCCAGATTATTCTTAATAATCAATTTAATAGCTGATTTCTATAAAGTTCTAGAATATGCATCAATTATCAACACATTGGTACGAAATGAACCTTATACTTTACTAATTCTTTTCACTTCCCTTTGCTGTAATCTTCTGTAATATGTTGTTGGACACTTGTATAGGTGAATATTTTATTTGAAAGCATGACTACATTTTTTCTTTTTCCCCATGCACACTTTTTCTATTTGTTGTTTTTCTTCCGTAGTTTTGATAATTGTGTTTGTAGATTTGGAATTCAACTAGTTCAAGAGAATGATTCCTTGTTTGAATTTCGTCCTATGATAAGGCAATACTGGTGCAATAGATTTTTGTTTGATTAGGCACATCAGCAGATAGATGCTAGCATTGTGTGTCTACTTCTCAGATTACTAGAAAAATTTCTGACCTCACTAGTAGCTAAGACTGAAAGCTTTTATATGTGAAAATTTCTGCTCGTTATAAATTTCAAATACACTAGTGGGAAAATTTGGATTAGGCAGCTCTGATCTGTGATGCCTGAACCTCAAATGTGGTGAAAAAAAAAGGCATGAATTGTAAACAAGTAAGCTAAAGTCAGCCAAAGCTTCATTAACAGTTTTCGGGAAAATATCGAGATATGAAAATGCAACAAAAATTGAGAAGAAATGAAGAAATGATTATATGAAACAAATAAGGAAATTGGATAAGTGCATGAACGTTTACCTTTGTGAAGGGTAATGGGAAAATTAATCACTTAAAAGAAAGATTTGTTGACGAAGATATTGGCTGATCAAGACGTGAAGGTGGTAGTGTAGGAACCAAATCAGAAGTAGTGGGAATGGAAGTTTCAGATGACGAGAGTATGTGTGTGTGAGATAGGATGTCTACTGGATGAAGATGGAGGAACAACAGAAAGAGGAATAGTGTATATCAGAAAGTCTGTATCTTCCTCCTTGGTGGGAGGATCAGAGAAAGGTGTAATTTCCATAAAAGACAATATCAGTAGACACAAGGTGCTTGTTGAGACTAGGGTAGAAAGACTGATACCTCTTTTGTACCCTTGAATAACCCAAGAACGCACTTCGATGATTTCGGGTCTAGTTTCGTGACATGTGGCTAAACATCCCTGACAAAACATGAATAACTGAATATCTTGGGATCAATAGAAAACTGAGAGTGAGATTGAAGAAGAACATGAATTGGCGTCTCTCCTTGAAAAAATGGAAGAGGGCATGCGATTGATGAGAAAGCAACAATGTACATTGCATTAGCTCAAAAGGTTTTCGGAATATGCATGGAAAATAGTAAGGCTTTAGCAGTTTCAATAAGATGCCTATTTTTTCGTGTAGCCACACCATTTTGAGATGATGTGTCAACACAAGATGTTTGGTGAACGATACCATTGATCTGGAGCAACAACCAAGCTTTGTTGGTCAGGGTAGAGTCATAAGGTATACTGTATTCACTAGTCTTTGTGTGGTTTCAAACAGAGTCCTCATGGTTTGGTACATTTACTCGTGCTGTCAAGAAGTTTGATATGAAGCAAAGTAAGTTTGAACTCTGTTTTCTATATTGTTCTGATGGTGGCATTATTCTGGCAGCTTTCACCAGTTACCAAGCTTACATCTATTCGCCTCATGATTTCATTTCCAGTCACTTATCACTGGCTTTTAGACCAGTTAGAAATCAAGAATGCCTTTCTCCATGGTGATCTTGTTAATACTATTTATTTGGAGCAACCACCAGACTTAGAATCTATACCATATATATTCCTAGCATTAGTGAAAGTCTTAATGTTTCTTCTGAGGTTTTAGTGTAGATTGGTTCACAAGCGGTTGAGTCAATATCACTACTATCTCCTGACTTTGTTAACTTCTTAACTCTCTATTATTTCGTATCATCTTATACCATGTAAGACAATGAAAAGGGGAAAAAACTTGATTACATTGCCTATGAGAGGAAAAAAGAAAAAGGTAAGAATAAGAAGAAGTAGGTATGAAGCATTAAGGCCAGAAATTTACAATTTCATATAGTTAGAATCAAACAGCATGATTGTTTCCTAGTTGCAGCTGGCAATATACATATTAAGTGATCATTTTACAACCAATAACTCAGATAGTTGCAGCCTTAATCCATGGTTTGTCGCAGTCTTGAGGATTTGGAAGAGTTCATAGACGAGGTGTGAGATTGTTAATTGTTGAACGTTACTTGATAGGTCTCTAATTATAGAAGTTTAATGTTTTCTAATGTTTGGCATTATATTGTTTTTAAGCTAGATTCCTCAACGTACTTTTTCCATACTATATAACTATAATAATATAATTTATTTTCCATTAAAAAAGTTTTTTATGAAGTTACTAAACATCTATACTTGCTGAGAAAGTACATCCATTGCATTAAAATGTAGCTAACTATTTGTTTCTCAATCTGACTTCAACTTAGACTTTGAGATTTATCATATTAGAAAATTTCTTTCATTTTTTTGAACTTAATTTCCTATCATGATTAGCTTTCTTATATTGAGAAATAAGATGATTTCAGGACAAAAGGATTAATTGTATAAGATAACTAAATTATTAAATGACTGCAAGGTAATTATTAAAACTAGGGAGGTATTAAAAATCTGAATTATTTTTTGCTAAAAATGTCTAAAGCTTAGGAGGTGTTAGTTATTGCTCCATAGTTGATTTCCTGAGGCTTCTCTAGGTCACACAATGTATAGCCCAGTGATCTATTCTATTCAATTGCTGTCTTTAATATCTTTTTTCGATTATACTGAGGACCTTTTCCTTTGTTCACTTCACAGGTGGGGCAACAATTGGTTTCTCTGCTTAGGAGTTACGATTTGCGGCCTCAGGTATTGTTTTTTTGTTTCATTCTTGATTTAACTTTTGTGGAACCATCATAGCATAATTCTCCTTTGTATTTGGTATGAATTTTGGTTTTAACTACTTTTAATTTTTTCTGTATTTGAAAATCAAAGGCTAAGTCTAGCATTCGTAATGCAACAACTTAACCTGGGTGTTGCTCCTTGTTTCCGCTACACCTTACAAACTCTTTTTACTTGCTAAGATAATATAGTGAATGAATTGGGTGAAGAGAGTTCCAAGCGTAGTCTAATTAAATTTATCGATTATTATATATAAATACGTTTATATTGAATATTAACTAATTATTTATTTTTGGGGGAATTTAATAGATTAATTTTTAAAATAATGAGTATATAATTGATAATTATCATTATTTATTTTGGTCTATTTAAGTTATACAGACCCAAGAAGAGGCCTCCAACCCAAAAATGTCAAATCCAAACTCATTGGATGAGATAAAATCAAATCAGGATCGAACTTATAATTAAATCAAATCTGAATCAACAAAAACAATAGTTCAATGGAGAATTAAAAATAGATGAATATTCTCAAATTCCAAGGAATATATACTCATTCCTTCAACTATAGTAAGCCTCTTTTGTCATTCAATCTTGGTGCAGTTCCATTCAGGTCTGAAAGGTGGCCATGCCAGGGCCTACCATAGTAATTGTTAGATTTCTGGCTGAGTGTTTGGTATGTCACGTAATAATGCGGATATACGTGCTCCGGTTGACTGCTCCAACCTCTGCCAATTCCGGAGGCTATACGGGAGGATGTGAGTGGATATTATCAAATCCTAGATGTGATTCATTGGCTGTCAAAGGCTGCTCATTTTATGGGCCTTAGACATCGGTTTACAACTCGAGGGCAGTGTTGTTTGCCTGAGAGATTTGTGCCGTTGCATGGTCTTCCTTGTTCGATTGTTTTAGATATAGATCAAATTTTACTGAGTCTCATCTAGAGAATATTGTTTAATGCTACGGGCACTCAGTTACGGATGAGCTTGGCTTACCACTCGGAGATGGATGGTCAGTTTGAGGTTTTGAATAGATGCTTGGAAACTTATTTACGATGTGACTTTACAAGTTGGCATTCGGATGTACTAAAACAATATTACCCCCACTATTATACATTTGATTGAATGAAAAATGTGATTTTAATATATTACCCTCATTTTTTATGGTATCATAAATTTGAGTATTTAAAAATGATACACCAATTGATGAAATATAATCTTTAAATGTATTGGCCGCAGTATGCACTTGTTCTTACAAACTTGTGTCTATTAGCTCATGTTATCAATTTTCATGAATTTTAATTACCTTTTTATTCATTAATAATATCACTGTAATCATTAGCTACTTTTAAAAATAAGAAATGTTTGTATTTTTTTGGTTCCCGGATAAAAGTATTAGTGGGGGTAATATTAACATTGGGCTTTCAAAATATATACTTTATGCCTAATTAATTAAAAAGCCCATAAATTTTCTTATAAAAATAAGGAAGAAGCGGATGTGACTCTTACATAATACAATTAAAAATACTAAAACATCTTTAGAAAATGTTAATAAAAGTTGGTAAATAAAATAATTCTTCTTAAATTTTGTAGAACAAAAAACACGAACTATTGTATGAGAAAAATTGGGCCCCCCTCGACGGAAATCTTGCGTCCGCCACTGGATGTACTCCTTTTGAAGTTGTATATAGTCGCAGACCTCCTACCTTGACTCAATGTTGCCAGTTGGGGAGTGCACGGTTTGGTACAATATGGATTTTTGAAAACGTCCTTATCGAAAGTTCGGTACGAATTAAAAATAGGATATCCAGTATAGTACTGAAATTGGGCACGGTGCCGGTTTAATTTTCTCATAATTCGGTACAATTCAGTATAGATTTTGGTTGTATTTGGATCAAAACGGTTTAGTGAAATGGATTTACCATCTAGCATTTAAAAAGTAGTTAAATTATCATATTATTTTAATGAATTATTTTTAAAATAGGATGCAAATATTGATGTCATAATTTATAATTAGTGATTTGATATTTACATGAAATAAATTAAAATATTAAATACGATACATATGATTTATTTAAAAATAACTTATAGCTTTTATTATTTACAAATACCTACTGAAGTTGAAAAAAGAGAAAATATGTATTTTAATAAAATAAAAGAAGTATGAATATAATTTTTTCAAAATATATTTCATAAATCATATAGAAGTTGATTTAGTTATTAAATATGTGAAGTGTGAACTTATGAAGTGTTTTTAAATATAAAACTAGTGTTATAAGTTGAAAAAAGTATTATGAATATCACTATATCACTAAAAAAATGAAAAAAAAAACATTTGAATTATAACAAATTAAGATTAAGATAAAAAAAATGTACAGTATTATATTCTTTTTATTTTAGGTAGAGTACCCTACATCTATTATTGTATCATATTACGTAGTTAATTAATGAAAATATATTAATAGGAGTGCTATTATATTTTTGTAACATAATTGACAATACTCATGGGAGGTGCTACCATTTTTGACAATACTCAACCTCATTATGGTCAGGGTGTAACGGGTTACGCTATGGGTTTACTAGATATACAATTCTCAATATAGTAATAAAGGGGTCGAGAATGCATAACGAAAATAATATAAAATTCCCCAAAGCAATAATATAATAAAGTAAAAGTTTCATAGAGATTATTACATATTAGCGTCTACTCACCCGAGTAGAGTGAAATATCCAAAACAAGTACGTTCAGATGATATATCTGAAATAAAGATCTTAATAAAATACTAAAGTATAAGACATAATATAAAGTCCTCTATGGGCTTGGGGCATCTGCAGGGGCCTCTTCATCTTCTAAACCTTGTTCTGAAAATCATTAAGGGGTGAATGTCTAAAATACACTCAGTGGGTTAACTTAAATGATTGCATAGTTAAAAATAAATATGCATGCCAAACATACCATAAAATGTAACATATGTCAATTTAATAAAATAAATTTTCATATAATCGTTCGATAACTGAATGAAAATATTTTAGACCGAACCGTCATCCGATAACTTGTGTTAGTTGGTATATGTGCACCGGGCCGTCACCCCAGTACGATGATAGCATAGTTTGAAATACATTTTAGTACTGAACTGACGTAGCCAGTAACTTGTGTTAGTTGGTATATGTGCACCGAGTCGTCATCCCGTACAAGTGTTAGTATAAATATTTGTCATCGAACTAAAAGCACACATGGCACATAACATGACATATAAGTAACACATATCACATCTTAACATAGCAATCATGACATAAAATGTAGCACTCGGTAAAGAGTGAAAGTTACCCCACCTTGAACCTTTTAGGAAATAGGTAGACTGAACTAGACTTGCTCTTCGATCTCAGGTATGCCTGCAAGGGTATACTAAACTGAGTTCTACTTATAATAATAATTCCTATTACTAAAACCAAATTTCTAGTATTATTATATAATTAAAATAAACTAATTATTAACTAAAGAAAATATAAATAATTAATCGTTAAATAAAATGAGTTAAAATAAAATATTTATAATTAAATAAAAGATACTTATTTCTTAAAAAAATTAAAAATAGTAATTTAACATTCTTAGTAATAAATGGTAACAGTGGATACAAATAACATTAATTTTATTAAAAAAAATATAAAGATTCTACAATTAAATAATAAAATGGTAAAATTATATTTAATATTTAAAAGAATTAAATAAAATCATATAAAATAAAATAAAATATTAAACTAATACACGTATGTATAAAATGTGTAATCTGGGCGTGTACTGCAAGTCAGTTGCGTTTTAAAATTTTAAAATTTTACTTATTTATTATTAATATATATTTTTTATAAATTGCAATTAAGTCCCTGCATTATATTAAATTCTCATTTAAACTTACCCTAAACTTTAATCTTATTACAAAATGACCCAACTTGAGTTATATAACTCCGTTTGAAAATCCGAAAGTACGTATGGAGTCCTCGCAAGGTGAGTATCACATGCATACTAATTTTTCATGAAAATAACTAAGTTTAAAGGGGACAAAATTTTAATATGAAGTGGGTCTCTTCCCATCTTCTTCATTTCACGTCCAAATTCAAAACTAATTACATGTTTGTGATCCTCGTGAGAAGAGTTTCAAAATGGCCTATAATATCTAAGTTATGTCTCAACAAAACAAAATACGCTATTAAAGGGTTAAAACTTCGACTGAGTTTTTCTTATTCATACGAAATCCATTTTACAAAAGAGTTATATATATAGAATCTACGAATCGAGACGATCATTTTTGTATATAACATGATAAGGTTTGACAAAGAATAGAGCAGTGTGAAAATTTATATACACGTATGTGTATGAGCTTGTATATATATATATATATATGTGCGTTTATAAATATGTGTGTACAGTGATGCTTACCTTCCCTCTACTTCTGCTGAAAAGGAAGGAGTCTCTAATTCAATCCTTTCCCGCTTATATACTTCTAAATATTGTTATAATTAAGGTAAGAGGATAATACAAAATTCTACCTATTTAATCTCTTTCACTTATGATATCTACTGCACGTAGACTAGCTAGGTGTAATCATTAATCTATTGAACTTGGACTTAAAATATAACATCCCTTATCCAAAATCGAATTTATTTATTATTATTATTAAAGCATGTGATATATATATATATATATATATATATATATATATATATATATATATATATATATATATATATATATATATATACTCCCTCCGTCCCGGGAAGTATTTCGCGTATTGATGTGCGCGGAGTTTAAGAAAATTTTGTATTTTTATGTATAAAGTAAGAAAGAGAATATATATTTTAGTTGATTTAATGAAAAAGGTGTGTAAAGTTATTGAGAGATGTGAAAAAAGTGTGTAAAATTTTTGGGAGATGTGAAAAAGTAAGTATTATATTGGGATATGTGTAAAAAGTGAGTATTAATATAATGTATTTTTTACCAAATTTAGTAAAAGTAAAGTGTGAAATACTTTGAGGGACGGATGAAAAAGGAAAGTGTGAAATACTTTGGGGGACGGAGGGAGTATATATATATATATATATATATATATATATATATATATATATATATATATATATATATATATTATATTAGTGGATATTAGTACCATTTATGTCCTCACTATTAATTCATTCTTTGAAGCCTTTAACTACTGCTGGAAATTATGCCACTGGTGGGTGGCGCTATGGCCTGATTCCCAAGCTACTAACTTTAAATTGTGACATAGAATGCGCCAACCCCCATATTTAGGTAGTATATAATTATGATTCCTAGAGAATGGTTTTATTCCAGCGAAATTGTCTTGTTTCCTTGATCTCTTTATGATTAATGATCCTGACTCTTTTCATCTTTGATTCGTTATTTGGCCTTTGATGAGGTATAATTTTACTATATTGTATTGCATATATTCTGCATGATCTTGTAGTTTCCATTATTATTTACACAAGAATTATTGTTTATGCATGGTTCTTTTCTTGATGCAGGCTATGTCATCATATGTATTTATAGCAGCTAATGTTATTCTACATGCAAAAAAAGAGACTCAATTTGAACACCTGAATGAATTACTTCCTCCTATAGTCCCATTATTAACCTCTCATCATCACTGTCACACCCCAATTTTCATAAATAGAGAAATTCACTTTTTATTTCATAAATAGAGCATTAAATAGGGCATGATAAAAATACTTTAATTTTTTATTAACTAAATAAATAAGTATCCAAAGACAAAGGATTTATAATAGGGGACAAGTCCCATAAGTTTCAAACAATCTTTAAATAATTAATTAATGCATTCCAAAAAGAAGATAAATAAGGTTTAGGTTTTATAAGTTTCTGCAAAAATTTTTAAGTAATAAAGCATCAAATTCAATCTTCCTAGTCATACTCCACCTCCAAAAATAATAAAATTTCAGCAAATAATTCGAATGAAGACTTAAGCAAAAAAGGCCTTCTGACCCAACTTGTTTTCCCCAATTTATTAAAGTGAAACATACAGGATCACATTTGTATTCTTTTAGAAACTTTATAGTATTAAGAAAATAAAATAGATAAAGCTAAATCCATTTATTTTAAAGGGGTAATACCCAACTCAAGTAATGAAAATTTAATGTTTTCACAGAACAATCCCACTACCATGCCAACCACGAATATTTAATTCAACATCAAGCGACAACACAAAACTCAATTCAAATTTAAGAACTTCATCAATGTGTGACACGGGTCCACTGTACACAATTTTAATAATTAATACATTAAGCAAACATAATCCACTAACCTCTTTGGCATGCTAACTAATTTGAAGGATAGGACATAATAAGCAATGGAAGCAACAACCACGTCTCCCATTTTACGAAATTAATTTGACTCCCAACTCACGGATTATTTCAACAAACTTCAAATTATGAAATTGTTTTCAACACGTAAATAAAAACAATGAATTCTCATGTGACTTCTCCATGCTCATATGAAATTTAAAATAAAAAAAAAACATAAATTGCAACTTATATGAATTTTATTATTTCTCCTCTTGCCAACGCTCCTCGCTCGTACGCTGCCGCCTTGCTAACCTTAAAGGGGAGATAGATTGAGGTGAGCAACCACAAGCTCAGTGAAGATTTTATCATACTTATACATGTCAATTAATCCATATGCAATAATCAATTTCACTTACAATACAATTCTTTCATGTCAATAATCCTGTCGTGTTAAACAAGGCACCTTTCGGCCCATTATTCATGTAATACGATATCGATTCGTTGGTAAGGCTCCCCTTCACGGCCCTTACCCATGCTATAGTATGACACTTATTTACAGCCCATACCCATATAATAGTAAGGCACCATTACAGCCCTTATCCGTGTAATACATTCCATTCACATATTCCAAGTAATTTCAACTATCACATACGAAATAATGTAACACATATAGGATGAGAGAATCCCCACCTTAAATCTCTTACGAAGTTTAAACACGTACTAAACGACACGCTTCGACTCTTCTTCGAAGCCTAATAATTAGATAAATAATTATCAAATTAATTATACTATCATAAAATAAAATAAAACTCGATTCAAAATTTAATTGAATAATGATATAGTATAATAAGAAGATAAAGTTTAAAACATAAATTATAATATCCACGGGAATAGCAGGATATGAAAATGGATTGAAAGGGTTTGATATGAAAGTACTTTTAGAATTTTTAGGAAAATAAGAAAAGAAAGATAATATAATAGAAGAGGAAAAAAAATACCTATTCTTGCAAATTTGGTTGTGACCGTCCAAGAGAGCAGTTTATTAGGGTGTGGAGTAAAATCCAGAGTTATGCTATATATATACACACACGAGATGTGACAATGAAAGGAAATAATTAATGCAGGACAAGATTTTGCAATCAAGGAGAAATAGATCATTGACTTTCCTTTGTTGATTATTGATAAGGATTTGATTGCAGGAAAAATATTTCTTCGAAGGTTAGAAAATATGATTTGATCTTTTTATGAAGAGGAGATATTCTAAAATAAGGAAATTTTGTGAATTTGATTTCTCGCTTCTAATTCACGCGGTTTGGGAATAAGATTGGGCTTTCTAGAAAAAGGGCTAAACTATAAAATTAAATAAGTTATTTAAAAAAAATTCATGGGTGTTACAATCACACTTTGCGTGGATTTACACAGGTTTGTCTCTGTATAATGAACTATGATTTACATGAGATGTTGAATATGGTGTTATGTAACATATATGATAACTTGCAAATATTGGTATATCATGTTCTAGAAAATTTGTCACTTAATCCATGTCCCTCTACTAGTGCGTGCAAGTCTTTGGAGGAGAGGTGCTTTGTGGATTTGAGAAATTATTTGGCACATAACTCAGATTGTGCAAGGTATGTGTTAGTAATTATCTTATGTGAATAAAAGAGAAATTATTGATTTGATCGATTTTTTTTTTGTTAATATTACAGATAAAGATATATTTTAACATCTTGTTCAACTTATTATAACTTTTCCCGAGTTATCATCCCCTTTGAAACATCATCCCTTTTATAATAGAAAATGAAGCAATTCTTAGTTCTTCCAGAAAATGCAGAAATAACTGCAAAATATCATACAAGTTTGTTTCGTTAAATTGTAACCAACAAAGAGTTTCTAGTAGCTTATGTTGAGAAATAACTTTTTTGTGAGAAACAAAGATTTCATTAAAAGATTATTGGGATGAGGAATGCCTTGCATTAGTGCAAACAAAAACTGTTGCAAAGCATAGCACCAACTTCAATGTCAGAAATGTGAAGACTTCTAAAAATTACTGTCATGATATCCGACATATGCTCCACACAAATGTATGGAATGACATAAGTTAGGGCCAACCCACACCGTTAGGTCCCTAGCTCATTGATGCGCATTTTCTTTACACGCAAAATTAATCCCCAAGTATTAAGGATATCAATTGCAGCTTAAGCAAGCGACCAAGTGAATATCGAACCCAAAGAACGGCGTATTATCAATTTAATTATTATCTAAATTAATTAAGACAAGTGATAATAAAATTTAAGGTATGGAATTATTAATCTACTAAGCAAGTAATTAAAATAACAAATAATATAAAATACCACTCGAAGAATACGAAAGTGGATCAAGTAAGAGAATAGGTAGCTTTAGGGTAATCCAGTTTTACTACTTAATTTTCATCTCATGCGTTGATGTCCGATCCTGCCTTGTGGAATATGGACGCATCACTAAGCCATGCATATTTACTCTATAGACACATGCAAACATGCGTATAACACGTGTGAATAACCTCGGAGCAAGAGATATAATTCCACCCCCCTTTCTAGGTACTATCAGTATCAATTATTTCTCCCTAGGATTGGTACTCTAACCTGATATGATCTTCCTTTATAGGTACTATGAAGTTATCCTCTTTATCCTACTTAATAATCCGAATTCAATTCAATTAATAAGTATTCATATATGATAGTTCTAATGAAGCTTCGAAGTCCCCTCACTTAGAATCATAACATGGAATCATGTTCAGCGGTGAACGCTCTCAATCTACAACCAAGATATATATTCAGACTCTATATACCAATTGAAGATGCACAAAACGACCGTGAATATGGATTAAGAAAGCACAATCATATATAAAATAAATCTACAAGTAGTGTTGTACGAAGTTTACACATAGAAGATCAATTAATTCAAAAAACCATCAAAACTCCTAGATCTACCAAAAAGGCTCTAGCCCATGATGTTTCGAAGAACAATCATGGGTGTTGGATAGATCTTACCCGGATGTCCGGAAAATACAAGATAAATTAGGAAACGAATAATCCATTGATATGGCGTCTTCATGCCCTTCTCCATCTTGAATCCTCCTCTTGGTTCTCCTCTTGATTCCACAAA
The DNA here is from genome assembly GCA_023678885.1 of Pogostemon cablin. NCBI lineage: Eukaryota > Viridiplantae > Streptophyta > Magnoliopsida > Lamiales > Lamiaceae > Pogostemon > Pogostemon cablin. Next base: position 15,985,576 of record CM043001.1, on the reverse strand, counting down.
CGAATCTTCAAAGTGATGGATGGATGGAGGAAAGGAAGTGGATGATGGATGGGGGGTGATCCCCCCTTATGGGGTGTTGTATGATTGTGGCCTCTCTTCTCCTCTCTTGTATTGTGTTCTCTCTATTGATTGGACGTCTTTTTTTACTGCATGAGCCTCCTTTTATACTTGTAATCACGTCTCTAGGGCTTGGAATGAGCTTTTCAAGTGATCACACGCGTTTAGGCCTCGAAAATACGGATTTGGTAAGTTCCCGAAGCGCGGTTTGACCTCCCAAACAGGTCGAACAAACCCCTACAGGTCGAACCATGGTCGAACCACCCTTCTGGATGTCCCAGGTAGTCGATTCGACCAGATTCCAGGTCGAATCGAAATGTCGTGGTCGAATCGGTCGTTTTTCCGTCGGGTTCGACCTCGGTTCAACCTCAATCAGGTCGAACCGATTTGCGCAGTCTCTCCGTTTCGCGTATAACTTCCACATCCGACCTCCAAATTGAGTGATTTTTGCGCTCATGCGATCCTCTCTTCCTTGGATTTCTATCCATATAAAGAAATCACAAAAACTCCAAGAATTGTATATGTAACAAGCCATGGAAATTAGCACTGCAATTCTATTCGGCACAGCTCGCGCGGCGTCACCACTTTGCTCATAACTTCCTCGTTCGGACTCCGAATGGGATGTTCTTTATGCCAAAACGACCCTATCTTCAGTGGCTTTCCAACCATGTATCACACTTCCCGTTCAGAGTTCTGCATCAACACAGAATAATTATGAAAGTTGGACGTGCGTTTTCAGCATTCTTGCACAAATTGCACCTTTTCTCCAACTTTGCACTTTTGATCATTTTTCCACCTAAAACACAACAAAACACCTCAAGTGCACCTTTTTCTCATATATAATGAATATAAGACCATTGTGCTAATATATGACAAGAATATGAATCAAAAAGGTGTTAAATTGGACACTAAAACACGCTTATTTTCACTCTCATCAATCCCCCAAACTTACCCGTTGCTCGTCCCGAGGCAACAAAATAAAGATAAAGATAGAGAGAGTAAGAAAATTAGCGGGGAAACAAGGACTATGACCAATACCCATTCAAAATACAATCGTCATCAACTTAGTTCATGCAACTCTCATTACATGTAATAATCAATTCATAGCATACAAGTTAAGACAATCACAACCACTTCAAATGCTCCATCAACATGTTCTCACGGGAAGTATATATTACTCGCACTCAAGTGTAAAAGATGTACACTTATGGGTTAAGGTGTTTACGCTCAAATTCAATTCAAGTGCATGCGTAACCATAAGCTTGCCTATTTTCTCAACTCTCCTTTTACTTGTAGCTAGTAAATCATGGATCAAAAAGGTCTTTCATTAGGTTGTAATGTAGGCTCTTTGGAATAGGTGGGAAATATATAGATAAGTGACTCAAAACTCGGATCAATCAAGCTGCAGTCTCTCTTGATCTTTCATTCTTCCTCATCACTTCAATTAAGCACAATACTCTTCCATCTTTCTCCTTCAAGCACAACATATTTTCTTTCAACTTTTCCTAGCTCTTCAACTCCATCATTGTCCTTTTCTTCACCCTCTTTTTCTCTTTTTTAATTTTCTTTCAAGGTACCAGTTTCGGGCACTACCTCTCACATCCTCCATTGGGTACTAGATTTAAGCACTACCCTAGGGTGTTTGATTCCATGGAGTACTAGATTTAAGCACTACTCCACGAATTTTCTTCTTGATCCTTAAGATTTTTCTTTCATCATCCTTATCAACCCTCAAATCACCACTCTCTTCAATTAAGCTTTATTGGCTATCAAAAGAATGGATTTAACAATGCTCAAATGGGCTGACTAGGGATATAATGAATTCAGGTAAAGTATATGGGAAAATATGGGTTAAATATCAAAGATGGCCTAATATCATTTCCATAATCCGCTAGACTAATCTTGAATATTCAAGGAGACTCAAGGCAAGTTCTAGAATACACGCACAAGAACGATACTCACCAGAAAAGAAATATCATGTGATTATGTAACATGATCAATAAGGCTCAAAATCTCACATGGGTTTTTAACAAGTAACAGAGCACTTTTCATGGTAGGTAATATCCCACAAGTACACATAGAACTTCATATCACAATATAACTCAAGTACACTTCCGTCATCAATTTCAAAGGCATATGAATTTCAAATACAATTTTAAATATATAAGCTCACATGGATCACCACCTTAAACTTAATCCTTCCACTCCATGAATTAAAAGCACATATAAAAATTAGAATAAGGGAACGAGGGCACCTGATTTTTCTTCAATGTGAGCACGAGCTCCTCGAGTCAAAGCCTCAATGTAGAACTCGTCTTGCCACTCTTTTACCTTTTTCTATCATCAAAGCTCAAACAAACTCATCATCACAGGATTCATCAATAATAAAATAGGAAAACTATAAGAAAGAATTAATTGACTATGTAATCGACTCCACACACTAGAAACACCACTGAACACTAGGCAAATTGCAAAAAAATCGACACATCAAAACCGATTAAAGTTTCAACATACCGTAAAAAATCAACTCCCCTAGCAGACATTACAAAGAAAAGATTATACTCTTGGTGCTTTAATGAGGTAAGAACATCACACCCCCCCAAACTTAGTAAAAACGTAAGTTGAAACTAAGTTTTAAAAGAGATGTAATTTTCAAATAATAAGCACGCCAAATATAAAAATTTCTTACTCACACGAAAGAAATAAAGCAATAAAACGGAAGGGCAAGCCCCCAACAAGCGCTCATGGTTAACGTCGTAGAGTCACGACGGTAGAGGACGGTCTTCTCACATCCTCACCTTCAAATACTTTCTTTCCCTCTTCTTGTCTACACTCAACACCTCACCTTTCTTGGTCACAAAAATATGATCATTGAAATTTCCTTCCTCCCATGGCTGTCTAGACACCCCCTTGTCGATCTTTCACTTAAATTCAGAATCACATGTCTTAGAAAAATCAAGATTAAACAAGTTAGAAACCATATCAATGCTCTTGCACGATTGAGTCTCCATGGGCATCTTCATTGCATGATCAAGAGAGAAAACCACATCTTCATTATCCATCTGCAGTCTAAGCTTTTCTCTCAACCTCCTTGCCCTTTCCCACTTCTTCTCCATTGTAAGCTCAGTATTATGTCCTTGGGATGGCATGGGAGTAGCATCAACATCATGCGGAGTATTCGGCGCTGAAAACGGTGCATTTTGGCAGGGTTCGACCTGGATTTGACCAATGGCACAGGTCGAATTGGGAACGTCGTGGTCGAATCGAGCACCTGGAAGCCCATTCTCACCTTGCATATTGGATTCGACCTGGATTCGACCAGGGGTACTGGTCGAATCGGCTATGTCGTGGTCGAATCGAGCTGCTGACGAAACAGAGTACACTGAATGATGAGGTTCGACCATGGTTCGACCTGTATGCCAGGTCGAACCCTCTTGGTGTTGGTCGAACCGATGGTTTTGAAAAACAGAGTACTCTGAATGGTGAGGTTCGACCTGCATGCCAGGTCGAACTCTCTGGGTGTTGGTCGAACCGATGCTTAGTCATGTCCAAATTTGATTTCGGCCTCGTCGTTCCTTCATACTGTGTTCCAGACCTTGACGTGACGGCTTTATCTTCCAATTTTTGTGTCAATTGATTCACGTTCGCGGTCATCTGCCCCATAATCAAAGTAAGCTCCTTCATCTGCTTAGTTAAATTTGCATGATCAACATTCATGGTATCCTCAAGATGATCAATCCTTGCATCGTTCTCAGCCATGTATCGATGGAATGTATCTTCAACACTCTTCACTTCTTGCTGCTTCATACTAGGCCCCCTTTGTGTCAACTCTGTGATCTGCCTCTGCTGGGACTCTAGTAGCTTGTTGATGTTAGCTAGACTAGAGACGATCTCATCATCCCTATTCGGCTTCACCACTTGATGTTCAACCTGCGCTACCTCGCCAAGTACATATGATCCTCTATCTCTCACTACAGGCCAGTCACGTGTATTCATAGAGATGTCTTCAAACAACTTTTCCGCTTCAAGTGATGTCTTAGATAACAACGCTCCTCCTGATGATGCATCAATAAAAATACGTGACTCACAATCCAATCCATAGTAAAAGATACTTATGTATTCAGCCTTAGACATTCCATGTTGTGGGCACCTCCTGAGCATATCTTTAAATCTATCCCAAGCCTCATAAAATTTCTCACCCCGATTCATAACAAATCGGGTGATCTCTTGCTTCATTCTTAAGATCCTTGAGGGTGGCATGTATCTTTCCAAGAACTTCTGCTGCAGTTGATCCCATGTAGTGCAATCTGTGGCATCAAGAGTCTCATACCAAGCTTCCGCCTTATCAATCAATGAGAACTTGAATAGGGCAATCCGTCTAGCATGATCATTAGCTCCAGCTCCCTTTTGAGTGTTTGCATAACCAAGAAATCTTCGGAGATGTTGATATGGATCTTCAAAACAACCTCCAGAAAATGGATTCTTCTCTACCATGTTAATAAGAGCGGGATGTATCTCAAAATCATCATCTTCCCCCCTTGCTCCTATCAACCCCATGTTACCAATTTCAAAGTTCGTGAAAATTTCACGTATGGCAACATTATTCGGATTCTGCCTTGCTCCAGCCATGTTTAGCTCAATGTGTTATCTGTTCCTTTCCTTCATTTCCTTTTTCAAGCACACAAGTAACTCGGAAAAATTCAAGGTTAGATAGAAATAAATAATCACAAATAAAAGAAAAAAATATCTTAATCAAACTAGAAATAATAAAATCAATAATAACAGCCGTCCCCGGCAACGGCGCCAAGAACTTGATGCGCGTTTTCTTTACACGCAAAATTAATCCCCAAGTATTAAGGATATCAATTGCAGCTTAAGCAAGCGACCAAGTGAATATCGAACCCAAAGGACGGCGTATTATCAATTTAATTATTATCTAAATTAATTAAGACAAGTGATAATAAAGTTTGAGGTATGGAATTATTAATCTACTAAGCAAGTAATTAAAATAACAAATAATATAAAATACCACTCGAAGAATACGAAAGTGGATCAAGTAGGAGAATAGGTAGCTCTAGGGTAATCCAGTTTTACTACTTAATTTTCATCTCATGCGTTGATGTCCGACTCTGCCTTGTGGAATATAGACGCATCACTAAGCCATGCATATTTACTCTATAGACACAAGCAAACATGCGTATAACACGTGTGAATAACCTCGGAGCAAGAGATATAATTCCACCCCCTTTCTAGGTACTATCAGTATCAATTATTTTTCCCTAGGATTGGTACTCTAACCTGATATGATCTCCCTTTATAGGTACTATGAAGTTATCCTCTTTATCCTACTTAATAATCCGAATTCAATTCAATTAATAAGTATTCATATATGATAGTTCTAATGAAGCTTCGGAGTCCCCTCACTTAGAATCATAACATGAAATCCTGTTCAGCGGTGAACGCACTCAATCTACAACCAAGATATATATTCAGACTCTATATACCAATTGAAGATGCACAAAACGACCGTGAATATGGATTAAGAAAGCACAATCATATATAAAATAAATCTACAAGTAGTGTTGTACGGAGTTTACACATAGAAGATCAATTAATTCATAAAACCATCAAAACTCCTAGATCTACCAAAAAGGCTCTAGCCCATGATGTTTCGAAGAACAATCATGGGTGTTGGATAGATCTTACCCGGATGTCCGGAAAATACAAGATAAATTAGGAAACGAATAATCCATTGATATGGCGTCTTCATGCTCTTCTCCATCTTGAATCCTCCTCTTGGTTCTCCTCTTGATTCCACAAACGAATCTTCAAAGTGATGGATGGATGGAGGAAAGGAAGTGGATGATGGATGGGGGGTGATCCCCCCTTATGGGGTGTTGTATGATTGTGGCCTCTCTTCTCCTCTCTTGTATTGTGTTCTCTCTATTGATTGGACGTCTTTTTTTACTGCATGAGCCTCCTTTTATACTTGTAATCACGTCTCTAGGGCTTGGAATGAGTTTTTCAAGTGATCACACGCGTTTAGACCTCGAAAATACGGATTTGGTAAGTTCCCGAAGCGCGGTTTGACCTCCCAAACAGGTCGAACAAACCCCTACAGGTCGAACCATGGTCGAACCACCCTTCTAGATGTCCCAGGTAGTCGATTCGACCAGATTCCAGGTCGAATCGAAATGTCGTGGTCGAATCGGTCATTTTTCCGTCGGGTTCGACCTCGGTTCGACCTCAATCAGGTCGAACCGATTTGTGCAGTCTCTCCGTTTCACGTATAACTTCCACATCCGACCTCCAAATTGAGTGATTTTTATGCTCACGTGATCCTCTCTTCCTTGGCTTTCTATCCATATAAAGAAATCACAAAAACTCCAAGAATTGAATATGTAAAAGGCCATGGAATATAGCACTGCAATTCTGTTCGGCACAGCTCGCGCGGCGTCACCACTTTGCTCATAACTTCCTCGTTCGGACTCCGAATGGGATGTTCTTTACGGAAAAACGACTCTATCTTCAGTGGATTTCCAACCATATATCACACTTCCCGTTCAGAAATCTACATCAACACAGAATAATTATGAAATTTGGACGTGCGTTTTCAGCATTCTTGCACAAATTGCACCTTTTCTCCAACTTTGCACTTTTGATCCTTTTTCCACCTAAAACACAACAAAACACTTCAAGTGCACCTTTTTCTCACATATAATGAATATAAGACCATTGTGCTAATATATGACAAGAATATGAATAAAAAAGGTGTTAAATTGGACACTAAAACACGTTTATTTTCACTCTCATCACTCATATTTCTAACAATTTGGTCCGACCTGCCGAATCTAGACAAGCCGTAGGTAGGGTAGCCCAATGGTAGGCCCATGGGTTGCCACCTTGTGGACCAAAGGGGTTTGCCCACCGGAGTTGTTGGCCTTGGCATTTGGTTTGCCACCTGAAGTGTGCCGTACGTAGATGTTTAGTTTTAAGGGGGATGGATTGCTATGATATCCCACAGTGATTTTTATGAAAGTGTGGAAGGGCATATGAGTGGGGGTAATGCTTTATCTTTGATCATGTTTTTGGGTTAGGTTAGGGATCCCTAGCTTATACGCCTAACGATTTGGTCGGAGCTGTAAGATCCAGACGGATGGCGGAAAAGGGCTACCCGATTGTGGGGTCAAGGGTTGCCATCCCGAATGTGAGCCTAAGTGGGTTTGCCACTTGGAGTTGTGGGCCTTAGCATGTGGGCTGCCACCAGGAGTGTGTTGTCCGTGGTCGTTTGATTTGAAGGTGGATGGATTGTTATGATATCACACACCGGTTCTAACGAAAGTGTGGAATGACGTATAAGTAGGGGCCACCCTTCACCATGATTATGGGTTAAGTTAGGACCCCCTGGATTAAATGCCTAACAACCAATTGGATTCGGACGGGCAACAAAGGGGCTACCTGATGGTAGGCCCAAGGGGGTTGACACATGGAGTTGTGGGCGTTGGCATGTGGGTTGCCACCAGAATTGTCCCATCCGCATATATCTGGTTCAAAGGGTGACTAATTGTTACGATATCCTACATCAATTCCACATGAAAGTGTGGGGTCATTCCACATTTTCTTGTGGAACTAATGTTGGATATTGCAACAATCCATCTCTCTTCGAAGCGAGCATCCACAGACATCAATCTCCTGGTGGCAACCTCATGCCTAGACCCACAACTCCAGGTCTCAACTTGATAGAGAGAGAGAAGAAGACATACGTTTAAGATTAATTTATTTTAGTACTTTGATTTCAAGTCAATTATTTCCTTGTTTAGATATTTTAGTTTCCTAATTTCTTATTACCTTAGTTTTCATTTTCTGCCATATTAGTAATTAGGTTTAGGGTTTTGTTTATGGGACTTCAGCCTATATAAACTCCTATGTTACTAGGGTTTGATTATCAAGAAGAAATTATCTGTTTTGCAACCTTATTCGTTTGTGGCAGAGTTCGTCTCTGTGGCCCTCTTGAGGGATTTATCTATTACGTGATCATCTTAACTCTATCACAACCCCTAGGCCCACCATTGAGTAGCATCTTTTCGCAGCCCGTCTGGATCTGGCAAGTCGGACCAAATGGTTAGGCATATAAGCCAGGGAGCCCTAACTTAACCAAAAATCATGGTCAAAGGTGTATGGTTGACTCACTTATATGCCCTTCCACATTTGTAGAACCGATGTGGGATATCATAACAATTCCTTGACCAAATACCCAAAGAGCAACTCTAATTTCTTCAGATTTAATGGACCAATATACTGCTGGAACTGTAATTTTCACAGTATTTGCCCTTGATGTTAATGAGGCTTTCCAGATTAGTCTGAATTGAATCTGAGGCAGACTGGTGTTGTCCAAACAGTCCAGTGCAGACCCAACTCCTTGAGTTCTTTGTTCTAAAGGCTTAGGGCGAACTGCATGAGTAATTGATTAAGATCTTCAGTATTACATCTACCCAGACACACCAATTTGGGGAGAAGGGACATTCTGGAAATGTTTTTATAGAAAATGACATGTGGGTAACTCCCCAAAACTATTAACCTACCCTAAAAAAATCTGGACCTTCTTAGGAATTTCGAACATTCTAGGTTGCTTTGAGCCAAGAGAAAGTAGAGGAAATTGTTGTCCGATAAGAAAGATGAAGAAAATCATTTAACATAAAGGATCTGTAAGAGTGTAAGGTCCATGACCTAAAGTCTTTTTCCAAGACACAGCCCAACATCCTCTAGCTTTTCCATAAGTTGATAACATTTTTCAAATTCACTATCCCTCAAGTTTCTGAAGAAGTGCAAATTCCATGTAGAGGGAAAAGTCAAAGCAAACTTTGAGTGGGGAAGAATAAAATTGGCTTGTTATGAACCAAAGAAAGATAATATAAAGATGTGAAGTTGCAAGAAATAGGGTACTCAGCCAACAAACATCCTCCTATGGACACTCTTTTACCTTTACTCACTTGAGCAATTGAGCTTTTACCAATCATTCGGGTAAACTTGGGAAGATGAATTTCCAAGGGCTTCCGAAAGTGATCCTGACACCAAGTTTGCACAGTTGCACCCCAGTTGTTATCTTGAAGATCATATTCCCAGTACCACAAACTATCTGATTCTGATTGAAACTGTCACCATCACTTGCCCAGTAATGCTTTGTCCCTGAAAGAGGTATTTCCAATATACAGACCACCATCTGTGAATTGCAAGTGAGTCAGCTCAAGGTGTCTTTACTCATCATCAAGCCTTTAACAAGAGGCAGACTTTACATCTGTTGATCAATCTGCACATACCGTCTGCCACTAAGTTAAACAAAAATGGTGAGAGAGGATTTTTTATCGGGGACCTCTGGATCCCTCCTTTCTATCTCACATTGATCAAATTACAGAAGCTGACTGATTTTAAGCGACCATCGATACACTACCTATCCCTGAAGCCTTTTTGACTGAGGACATGGTCAAGGAATTCCCAATCAACATTGTTGTAGGCCTTCATAAAATAAATCTTGGAAACCAGTCTTACCCCGTACCTGTTCCACCATCTCATTGGTGACAAATGCCTGAATCTAGAATAAGTTTTCCCTCGAGGAAGACATCCTATAGTTGTGTAATTATCAAACTTGTAGAGATTCAGTCCCCTATATTTTGGCTGATTAATAGTATAATATAACCTATTATAGCAAAATATTTCAGCAAGGATGTTACAAGTGCAGCGGGAGTTTATGGGGATTTTTTACATTTTTATCATATCATATTAAGTGGGAAGTAAAGCCACCGCGAAATATGTTGGATGGTATTTCAATAATGGTCCGCTTGAAACTTGGATGTGGCAATGTGCAAATAAGTTGTTTTGTTTTGTTATGTTTCCTTTTTTTGTTTGTTTTTATTTTTTTATTGAAAGCGTTTTCAAGGACAAACATGTGAACAAGGATTATTATTGCAAAATATTCTGTGATTTTTGATATTTTGTAATCTTTATCAATTGTTCATGCAGGTTAAGAGCTTCAATGGATAATCATCTTGATTCTTTTGATCCAGTGGAGCCTGAATTGCCATCTAAGAGTTTTACTAATAGGGTGGAGGTCAGTTGTTAATAATATTCATTACCTGCTTCTGAGATTAAAAATGTGAAAGCGGGCACTTTCTTGATCAAATGGTATTCGGTCTTGATTTAAATTCTTTTCAGAGTAAACCTACTGTCATTACCATCTGGATTTTTACCCTATATTATGGTGCCCTGAGTCTGCTTCATTTTACTACAGATCACTGGCATATAAATTTCTTTTAGATGCAAATGTTGCTTCTAGAATCTTTTCTATGCAGAGAGTGTTATGATATGTTAATTGTTATAAGTCGTATTAATCTTGTCAAGGAAGAATACTTTAGCACCTGAAAGGATAACCGAAAGTTCTATTTACTGTGTTTGTGATTGATTATTTTCCATATTGATGAAAAATACTTTCTGCCAAGAATTAGTTATAAACCCAATAACATTTTTGTTTAAAAAATAAAAACAGCATCTTTAGTGCATGGGGTTTGTTCCTTCTGGTGTTAGGACCATTGATCAACTGGTCAAGGAAAATGTAATGTCATTCATCTTCAGTTTGCTTGTTATTGTTATCTTATTCCTAACCCTCCATTTTGTGGGATTTTTGTAGGGACAAGAATTTGAGTGCGTTCCCACAACGCTTATGGATCGAGTAATTGATTTTCTGAATGTAAGCAGCTAGATACTTAGTTCTACATTTTTTCCCACTCATATATTTGCTGCTCTAATTAATTCTTACAGGATACTAGAGAAAATCTTAGATCATCAATGGCTAAAGACGCAGCTGAAATCAATAATGATGGCGTCCACATTAATGAAGGTCCTAAATATGATGAAATGTTGAATTCCACAGGACAATCAGCGACCCAGGTTGAGAAGGAATTAATATATGACTTTCAAAGAAAAATATCCTTCTCCAAGAATGAGCAGCAAGGGACAGTGTCTAGAGTTTCTTTGACAAAAGGAGCATCCCATGAGCAGCTTCTGGGTATGTAAACTCAACACTGATTATGTCTTGGTCTTGCATGTACGATCCTATTAAACTCTTTTTCGGGTATAACAGTCTGCTACTTGTTTAGTTCAAGACAAATTAGTCATACCAATTGAACGATTAGTTCTAAATGTGCATCCTTCATAGTTAGTCATATTGAACAGATCTTATATATATCCTCATTATGAATAATGAAATTAACGTATTAACACTATAGATGTATCCTTAAAATACAAACTCTACTGCCAACAGTCTATATTTAATTACTGCACTTTGTTAATTTTATTTACCTACCTAGTCATTGACATATCGACCTAAATAAAAGGAAAAATGAAGAGTTCACACATTGAGTTTTTCTTATAATTCTCATGGAAATTCCTGTTTATTTCCATTGGTTATATATAAAACCATTTTAACTATTAAAAGATGTATCCCAGTTGAGTTAATATAGTGTATATTTTTCAAACCAATCCGAAGCCTTAAGAAAAGAACCTAACAGACTTTGACATTGAGAAAGTAAACTCATATTTCGCTTCGGCAAGTTTTGGACTTATGAAATGGTTGGCAGGTAATCTCTCAGATTTTATTTATTTACTTTTCCTCCCCATCACCATATTTCTTACTAATCTCGTTGCAAACTTTTCCGGTATTCCTCAATGAAATAGATGACTTCCTAGCATTTGATTTAAAAATGATACTTCCTCCGTCTTGATATTTACTTCACACTTTTCCAACTCTATTGTACCAAAACTTCTGCACACTTCTAAAATTAGCAATCCACATAAAAGCAATATTAACATCCTTACAATACCTCAATACTACAAAATTGCTGCCTACTTTTTACACATAACCCAAAAACTTTTTACACATTTCTTATTAAATTACAAAAAATACCCTCATTTATCTCACATTATACACCTAAAAAGCAGCTTTTCTTAATCTACGCAACCAAAAATACTTGAGGGAGTACAAAATTTAACATTTTTTTTTCTTCCAAATGCAGATATAGAAAATGAAAATCAGCTTTTTGATCACTTACTACATTCAAGGGGAATGATTATTGAGAAGTTAAAAGGAAGCAGGCAGCAAATTATCCTTGTAGCATCCCTTATAGATCGATCGGATACCTAATCTGGCTGGATTGGCACGGACATGTGAGGTGTGTTCCTACATACGAGTCTTGTGTTTTGGATCGATTCTCTTTTCCAAATTTTCGCTACTCTACTTAGTATGCTACCTTAAATTCAACTTTAATGTAATCTACTTTTGCCAGGTATTTAGAGCAGCTGGTTTAGCTGTTTCAAATAAAAATGTATTAAACGACAAGCAGTTTCAACTTATCAGGTTTTGGAAACTGACTTTTTTCTTAGGTTTATTATTAGTATATTTACTAAAGTTAGCTATGCTAATCTACACTAAACGAGTCTTTGGCTATTATATTTGGCTGTCGACTTGTGTAATCTCTGCGGTGGTTTTAATGCGATAACCAGTTTTCCAATTTTGTTAGTGGATTTTATTTCTTTGCTCCCTGAAATTTTCTTTGGAGGGAATGTGAACTGATTTCATAACTGTGCAATTTTCAAGAAAGCCACATTTGTTTGGGTGTTTTTTTTACCTGACTTAATTAAGGTTTGTGAAGGATCCATGCCTAATTGCCTATGGACCATCACTAACAAATTGTACGACATTAATGAAACTAAAGTCTGTTTCCTACTAATCCTCTGTTTTTATCAGTGTAACAGCAGATAAGTGGGTTCCTGTTGTGGAAGTTCCCATTGGAATTATGAAAATATTCTTGGAGAAAAAGAAAGCAGAAGGTTTTGCTATATTAGATTTGGAGCAAACTGCAAACAGTGTCCCCCTGGACCAATACATATTTCCTACAAAGACGGTACGTCGAGATGCATGATTTGGATAGCTTGTCTGATCGTTGCCTGCTGTTACAATAGAGATAATTCCTAAATTCCTAATCATGCATAGCCGGACATAGACATGCACAAAATAACCGGAAAAAATGGTTCGAACAGGAACCGGCTTTTTCAGAACCGGCCAAAATAGAACTGAAACTGGATATATTCTGGTTCGGTTCCGGTTTGAACCTGTTGTTCCTTTATTTTATTTAATTAATTTTTTTACGGTTTAATGCTGAAAAAAAGGGAATTGTTTTGAAACCGAACCGAAACATTCATACCCCTGGTTTGGTTCCGATGATGTAGTTTGAAACCGGACATTATACTTGATCTCAATTTATAGTGTGATGATGTAGTTGGCTTGAATTAAGTTAGTAGAGTGATGTGGTGGTTTGACAGGTACTAGTTCTTGGTCGTGAAAAGGATGGAATACCAGTTGAAATAATCCACATGTTGGATGGTTGCATCGAGATTCCACAGTTAGGCGTAGTTAGATCGCTTAATGTTCATGTGAGTGGTGTCATTGCCCTCTGGGAGTACACTCGCCAACAAAGGCTGCTCTGAAATTTCTCTACCCTCTTTTTTCACCAATAATACTCCCTTTTTATTTCCTACTACACCCTATCATTGTTGTCATTTGGGTTTCAACATTTTATTTAATTCCCCCATATTATTATCAAATAAATATATGTGATTTTAATTTATTAATTAATTGCAGTTTTTATCAGTATTTATTTTCTTACAAAAGTTTATTTAGAAAATGAATTATTGCTATGAAATACACTATTTTGAACTATTCCCTCCGTCCTACACTTATGTTCACACTTTCTGTTTTCGTCCGTCCCACACTTATGTTCACCATAAAAAAAAAGAAAACTTTACATTAACCAACAACCTCAAAAGTTATCTTAATTTCAAAAATATCACTCACACTTAATACACATAACATACTTTATAATTTATTTATTTATTATTTAAAAATACAACAATAACCTTAAGAAGTCAATAAAATTGGTCAAAAAGAAACTTTTTTAAAACTCCGTATCTACAGTGTCGGTGAACTTAACTATGGGACGGAGGGAGTATATTATTTAGAACTTGGAAGCACTCCATTTCACTATTCCTGGTGTCCGCTTCAAAGGTATCAATTTCCTCTATTTAGTAAAGAAAGTACACAATATGACCCACCACTTCCCTCTAATATAACTACCCACTTTATCTATAATAATAATACTCCTTAATCCACGTGCAAAAAGCAAATAAATACATTAGAACTGTTCACGTGCAAAAAGTAAATGGATACCTTAGAAGCTGACGGAGGGATTAATAAAATTTTAATTAGTATTCATAAGATACACATAATATTCTAATTTTGGTCAACCTATTGGCAAAAACTACTGTACACAATTGTGAAGGTTCAACCCGGTCAATCCTGTCCAAATGACCCTACATATATTAAGAAATTAAAACCCTACCCACGCTCATTCTCTCTCCCATTCACCACTCATTCTCTATTCTCTATCACCACTCCCAATCGCCTGCTTGATCCCTCATAAAAATCAGATCTGCTGCATCGACGCCTCCCGTCGGAACTCTTGTCGCTCATCTCCTCCTCCCCGTATGCCTTCCTCCCGCATTCATCCACCACTTTCCGGCAGCTCGTTCATGCTCCGCTTCAAATTAGATATGCTGTCACGATGAACGTCTCTACCTTTAGATTTGTTGTCACGTTGAACGTCTCCACTTTCAGGAAACACTGCTCACTCATGCTCCGCTTCAAATGGCGGAGCCACCGCTTTGGTCTCTTCAGATATACGGGGTAGGTTTACTCAGCACCTTCTCTTCTTTCGGTGCTCACATCTCCTCCAGTATTTCTCCACGTGCTCGCCTCTTGAGCTGTTTAAGTTGAAGATTTCATTAATGTATACCCTTTAAACATAAAGTGTATACATTTTATTGAACAAGTATATAACATAGCCTTTCACTTTTTCCCATTTGAGTTGTCAATTTCATTAATGTATACTTTTTAAACATAACGTGTATACGTTTTATTGAACAAGTTTATAACCTAGTCTCACTTTTTTTCTGTTACAGTTGTCGATTTTATTAATGTATGCTTCTTAAACCTAAAGTGTATACGTTTTATTGAAAAGTGTATAACATTTTATAAGTAAATAGTTCGGGTGTTTGAAGACTGATTTGGCTACAATTGATGAACAGTTTCACTATATTCATAATGAGAATTGTGTTGGAGGAATTATTGATTTTAAACTTAAGTGTATAAGCTTTAATGAACAAGTGTATAACATTTTATTAATAAATGTATACTTATTAAACTTTGTCTGTAAGTTTAAATAATAAATTATATAGAAGCTTATTGAGAGAGGGAAATAAGTTGTGGTGATTTTCTGCGTGGGTGGGATGACGAGAGAAACGAAGTGGGGAAGATTGAGAGAAAGAGAAAAGGAAGTTGTGGTGGTGTTCTCCTGATTGAGAAGAAAGACAAAGATTCAAGCGAGGTTAAATGACCCTTTTTATTTTATATACATGACCCATTTTATAAATATGGATCGGTTGGTTAGTGTACAATTGTGTAAAGTAAATCAACTCCCAACCATTACCACTAATTTTTTGGATTTGTTTTATCGTTTCAAAATTTTATCCATAACTTTTTTATTCTTTGTTTCTTCATTTTTTTCTATATAATTATTATTTTCAATTTACTAAAATTAATTGACTATTCAAGGGCCGATGCCTAATTATACACATACAATGATTATGTATAGAAATTTATTACATATGTACAATAATAATTATTGATAGTGTAGAAATTTTAAGGTATGTTCAATAATTATGGGGGAAAAAATCACTGTACCACAATAAAAATATCAATTTTCTTTTCCATCCTAAATATAACATTATATCTTTTTATGCCCAAATTGACTAAAATATCCTTACTCGAATATTCGAGTAAAGCAATAAAAAAATACATTACTCGAAATACATTACTCGAATATAATACTTTTACTTGAATACATTACTCGAGGGAACATTTTATTCGAAATTTTGATTACATTACTCGAATTCATCATTTTACTCGAAAATTACATTACTCGCTCACATTACTAAAAAAATACATTACTCACTCATATTACTCGAAATTACATTATTCACGTTACTCGAAAATTATATTACTCACTCATATTACTCGAAAATTACAATACTCATTCATATTACTCGAAATTACATTATTCACTCACATTACTCATATTACTCACTCATATAACTCAAAAATTACATTACTCATATTATTCGAAAACTACATTACTCACTCATATTACTAAAAAATTACACTATTTACACTGGTTGGATTGTTTTCAAGCTTAACAGTGGTGAGGAAGCGGAAAGAATCTTACGTGAAGGACCCTATGGTCCTCCCGGAAAATACCTCATGCTTAGGAAGCTTTCCAAGAACTATCGTTCGAAGAAAAAGAAACAGGAAGAGAGCAGCTTCCGAGACGTCAAAAGGTAAGAGAAGAACCAATGAGGGTCAAGATGGGAACCCTAGGATAGTCAGTGCAGATGGTGACATGATGCCTATCTCTAACCAAGGGCCCATATGGTGACATGATGCCTATCTCTAACCAAGGCCCCATACTCATGGATATAGTAAAGAAAGGAAGAATTGTAATGATGGAGTAGAACGAACAACTTTACAGAAAGGGAGGGGCAGATTTTGATTAATACTATTTGTCGGAGGCTGAATCATCATGAGTTTGCTCCACTGGAATGTTTGTGGGATGGGGAACACTGCCACCCACACAGCACTGAAACGACTTGTGCAAAAACATGATGTTGTAATAACTGGACTGATAGAAACTAAATAGGCTAAATAAAATCTGAATATAACAAGGAAGGTGTTTCAAGATTGGAAATTTGAGCACAGTTGTAGACAAACTAGGCTGGTAGGGTATTACTAGTCACTTGGAATTCTAATAGAATCCAAGTACAGGAATTTACATTTAATGAACAAGCAACTCCTGTTGTTGTAACTTGTCTGATTTTCTTAAAGAAGTTTGTCATTACCTTTGTGTATGCTTATAACTTTTACTCTTGAAGAAGAAGCTTGTGGGATCATCTGAAATTATTGTTTCATGATAAATCTCTTCCTTGGTTAGTCGCTGGAGACTTTAACTCCTAGATATCATACGAAGAGATCAGGCCACTCAAACAACCCGGGTATGAACGAATTCTCAGATACCTATGACATTTTGGGCCTCTAAGATACCCTCACTAAAGGCTGCTTCTTCACCTGGACCAACGGTCGTACTTGGAGTAAGATTGATAGAGTAATGTGTTATCAACTTTGGAGGAGCCAAGGATGGGCGGTGGAAACTGAATTTCTCCCACAAGGGAGCTCCTCTGACCATTGTCCTGCCATCACCAAGTTCCTCCAACAACGGACCCCATCTCCTAGACCATTCAAATTCTTGAATAGTTGGACTCAACATCCAGATTTCCTGAATATTGTACATAATAATTGGAATCCAATGGTGGAGGGAACGAGGCAATTCGCATTATGCAAAATGCTTTAACAGTTGAAACAACCTCTTAAGATACTCAACATGAATGAATTCAGGCCATATATCTGAAGGTTATCCAGAGAAAAGGAAGACTTGGAGAGATTATAGAAGAATTGTATGGATGAAATGCACAATGAATCAGACTAGGGAAAATTAAAAGAGACTTTTTGTAGAGCGAAACACTTGGAAACCTGTGAAAATAGTTTCATCACTCAGATGTTGAAGAACAAATACATCAGGTCCCAAGACAAAAGCTCGGCATACTTCTATTCCATGATCAAAAGGAATGAATCCAGGAACTTCATCAATTCAGTTCATTTGGAGAATGGACAGACCAACACTCATAAGGATATGGTTAATGAGCTTGTTAACACTTCGTAGGTATTCTTAGAACAGAATCTGAGACTAGTGCTGATGTTCAAGAGGAAATTGTGTGAATGGGACCCCTATTGAATTCGAAAGCTGGTCAGGAGTTAATCGGACAGGTCACAGATGAGGACATTGTACAAGCTTTGAGAAAGATCAACAAAAGCAAGGCTCCAAGGCCAGATGGGTGCACCGCTCGATTGTTTCTGGAAGCTTGGAATGTGGTTGGTAAGGAAGTGCTACTGGCTGTGCATGAATTTTTTAGGAAAGGGAAAAATTTGACGCAGATTAATGCCACATTCATCTCAATTATTCCTAAAACTCCATTTCAGCCAACTGTTGGAGATTACAGACTGATCTCTTACTGTAATACTATCTACAAAATCATATCCAAAATAATAGCTCAGAGACAGAAGAAATGGCTTCACGATATCATCGATCTAGCTTAGAGTGGATTCATTAAGGAAGATATATGAAAAACAACATCTTCATAGCCCAGGAAGTATTCCTCAGATACGGATGCAAAGCCACTAACATCTCCCCTTGGTTGGCAGTAAAAGTGGATATCAAGAAAGCGTACGATACTGTCAATTTGAAATTCCTGATAAGACTCCTTCAATTGATGGGATTTCCACAGAAGTTCATTAATTGGATTGATCAATGTATTACAACCCTTTCTTATTATCTCATTATTACTGGACATCCGGAAGGCTTCTTCAAAGGCAAAAGGGGTTTGAGGCAAGGAGACCCGATATCATCACTTCTTTTTGTCATATGCATGGAGTACTTCTCTAGGGTGCTTTTGAAAGAATAAAGAAATAAGAATCTGAGATACCATTCTAAACTATGTGCTAGGAACAAGGTGATGAGAGTGAAAATAAGTGTGTTTTAGTATTCAATTTAACACTTTTTTGATGAGAATTATTGTCATATATTAGCACAAGTATCTCATATGTGATATATGTGAAAAAGGTGTGTTTAAGGTATTTTATTGTATTTTAGGTGGAAAAAGGATCAACAGTGCAAAGTTGGAGAAAAGGTGCAACTTGTGCAATAATGCTAAAAAATGCACGTCCAACTTGTGTAATTTTTTGTATTCGTATGGAGCTCAAAAATGAAAGTGTGATACATGGTTGTAAATTCACAGAAGAGTGGGTTGTTTTGGCATAAGAAACACCTCAATCGAAGTCTAAACGAGAAAGTTATGATCAAAATTGTGACGTCGCGCAAGCTGTTTCTACTCAGCACTACTGTTCCACTTTACATGACTTGTTACATATCCAATGTTAAACTTTTGGTGAGTTTTTTATAAGGATAGAAAGAGAAGGAAGAGAGAATCATGTGAGCGCAAGAATCACTCTAATCGGAGTTTGAACGAGGAAGTTATGCTCAAAATTGTGAAGTCGCGCAGATGCCAACGAGCATTTCTAAGAATTTCCGAAAATTTCTGAAAATTACCTATTTTTTGGAGTACAATTAATCTCCTTATCACATAATCCTACATGATTCACCCATATCTTTTATTTTCTTATTTAATTCACTTCTCACACCTATATATATTTTACATTATTATTCATGTGAGAAGGCACCGCACCACTCTCATCCTACACCCCACAAGGGGGGATCACCCCAACCATCATCCACATCATTTTCTCCATCCATCAATCACTTTGAAGTGTCTGTAGAATCAAGAGGAGAATTCAAGACGGAGAAGGATGCTACGACTCTCGCATCTAGGGTTTTATTAGTTTTCTAATTTATCTTATATTTTTCAGACATATGGGTAAGATCTATCCAACCCCCATGATTGTTATTCACAACATCATGTGCTAGAACCGTTTTGGTTGATCTAGAATTTTGAAGGTTTTATGAATTAATTAAACTCTATTGTGTGTTCTCCGTACAACACTACTTGTGGATTGATTTTATATGTGATTGTGCTTTCTTAATCCATATTCACGATCATTTTGTGCATCTTCAATTGGTATATAGAGTCTGGATATATATCTTGGTTGTAGATTGAGTGTGTTCACTACTGAACAAGATTCCATGTTATGATTCTAAGTAAGGGGACTCAGAAGTTTCATTAGAACTATCATATATGAATGTTTATTAATTGAATTGAATTCGAATTAGTAAGCAGGATAAAGAGGGTAATTTTATAGTACCTATAAAAGGAGATCATATCAGGTTAGATTCCAGACGTGAGAAATAATTGATTCTGATAGTACCTAGAAAGTGGGGTGAAATTATATCTCTTTCTCTGAGGTTATTCACACGTGTTACACGCATATTTACTTGTGTCTATAGAGTAGATTTGCATGGTTTAGTGATGCGTCTATAGTCCACAAAGCAGAGTCGGCCTGCACTTGAGAGGGAAGTTAAGTAGTAAAACTGGATTACAGAGCTACCTATTCTCATTCTTGAGACATTTTCTTATTTTTCTAGTGTTGTTTATTTATTTGTTATTTTAATTAATTGCTTAGTAGTTGATAATCAAACCTCAAACTTAATTGCCTTTTGTCTTAATTAATTTAGTAAATAATTAAATTGATAATACGCCGTCCTTTGGGTTCGATATTTAACTTGATCGCTTGCTTAAGCTGCAATTGATATCCTTAATACTTGGGGATTTATTTTGCGTGCAAAGAAAACATGCGACACAAGGTCACTCACTTGATTTTTGCGGATGATCTCCTCGTTCTGGGCCATGGAGATTTGATTACAGCTAGAACCATCAAGAAGGTTCTAGATGAAT
The DNA here is from genome assembly GCA_023678885.1 of Pogostemon cablin. Classification (NCBI taxonomy): domain Eukaryota; kingdom Viridiplantae; phylum Streptophyta; class Magnoliopsida; order Lamiales; family Lamiaceae; genus Pogostemon; species Pogostemon cablin. Next base: position 15,964,840 of record CM043001.1, on the reverse strand, counting down.
TTGGTAATGCATTTGGGTTGAAGGTCAACACCCAAAAGTCTAACCTGTTCTTAGTGGGAATATCAACAAATTAGTTGACTGAGATAAAGAGGGTGCTTTAATTCCTTTCTGGCTGGTGTCCTCCCTATCAAATAACTAGGAATTTTGGTGGAAGCAAGAGACTGGCATCTGAAAAGTTCTTGCCCCTGGTTAACAAAATTACCCATATCTTAGCAATTTGGTCTTCTTAACTCCTCTCATTTGCAGGTCAACTGGAATTGATATCGTTAGGGGTTTATGGTAATCTTACATTCTGGTTACAATGGTAAAAGTTCCCATGACTGTACTAAATAGGATAGAGAGAATAATCAGACATTTTCTTTGGGGCTCTCCAAATAGTTTGGTTTGATGGAAGGATGTTGTGAAATCGAAAGATGTAGGAGGACTTGGGCTTAAGTGCATGATTGAAATGCTGCTTTATTAGCAAAAAATTTATAGGACATCCAGAGAGAAGCAGGATCAATGTGGATTTGTTGGGTACATTCTGTCTATCTCAAATCCAACCCAATTAACAATATCACTCCAAGCCGGCACTCTTCTTTCATGTGGAGAACAATGATCAGGTTGTTGGACAGATTGAAACCATCACTGGAGAGGAACGCGCATGGTAGGAAATATTGTAGCAATGCATTAAAAATAGAAAATTCGAGATCTACCAAATGTAAAATACATTGAAAAGAGATGAGTTGGAACAGCCAACATTTATTTATAAGAATATCTGGCACAAGTATATCTTGAGTAAGTGCAGTTTCAGATTGTGGATAGTGCATAAACAAAGACTGCTTACAAAAGATAGGATGCGAGGAGAATTGGAAGACATGCATTGTGGATTCTGTGTGGGTAATCTAGAAACCCATAAACATCTATTCTTTGAATGCCCATTCACAGTACAGTTATGAAAGAATTGAGATTAGAAAATGGCTAGGATAGAATTCTCAGTTCACCACTCTGGCAGCTGCTTTCAGGAAACTCTTCAGAGATACTAGGAATTAATGCTCGGAGATTACTCATTACAGCGGTGGCGGTAACCATAAATTAGATCTGGATGGAGAAGAACATCCAACAGTTTAGAATTAGTTTGAGTGCAACGTCAGTGATTGCAGAAAAGATCAAGTCTCAGATTGTTGATCTGTATCTCAATTACAGATGAAAGTAGGATAAACGGATGATAGGTGGGAAGTTTTTCTTGTATGAACAACAAGTATATACTTTTTCAATTTTATTCCCTTTTTTATAAATTTTGATCCTGTAACTTCTTATTTAATGGAGCAAGATTTCTAATTATAATTTCCTAGATGTATACAATGATAAAAAAAAAAAGAAAAAAGGCAGTTTAGCTTATGATCAATAATCATATACTCTCTCACCCTACGCAAAGTTTTACATTTGCTTTTTGTGAGAGGATTAAAGAATATATTATTTTAATATGTAGTGGATTGAGAGATAAAATATTTGAATATATATTTAGCAGTTGAATTAATGTCGTGTAATTACCATTACCATATAGTATATATTAATTGTTTTATGTGGGTACCATCTATTATAAATTTTATGATGAGACGCCCAAAATGGAAATGCATAAATATTATGATGGGACGGGGGTGTATTATTTATTTTTATTCAATTTTTATCAATTATAGTACTATAACTTTTTATAAATTTTATGTTGAGACGCCCAAAACGGAAATGCATAAATGTTATGGTGGGACGGGAGATGTATTATTTAATTTTATTCAATTTTTATCAATTATAGTACTATAACTTTTTATTTTAGAATATTTTTCTTTTGCATAAAATTTTGTGAAATTTTCAGGACTTATGAACTTAATAAATTTTATAACTTTTTTTAAAATTGTAAAATTGAGTTTCAAAATAGTTATGAAGCCAAAACCGACACAATAAAAATTGTAAGGCTAAAAGGTTAAAGGACTAAAATTAGTAATCCATTCGTTCCATAACAAGTTTCACACTATCCTCATTTGTTTGTCCCGCAATAACTTTCACCTCCAATATTTCAAAAATTATTTTAACTTCAAATTTACCTCTCCTTTTTCACACTAATAACATAACTTTACACGTCATTTACTATTTGAGAAATACTAAAATACTCCCCAAAATTAATAAAGTTGGTAAAAAATTCTTAAATAGCGAAGAACAATAAATGTGAATCTTAATATAAGACGGAGGGAATATGTTTAAATAATACTCCCTTCGTTCCACACTTATGTTCACACTTTCTGTTTTTGTTTGTCCCATACTTATATTCACCACCCAAAAAATAAAATTTCACATTAACCAAAAACTTCAAAAATTATCTTAATTTAAAAAAATATCACTCCCACCTAATACACATAACATACTTTATAATTTATTTATTACCTAAAAATACCACAATACCCCTAAAAAGTCAATAAAGTTGGTCAAAAAGTAACTTTTTTAAACTCCGTATCTACAGTGTCGACGAACATAAGTTCGGGAAAGAGGGAGTAATATTTATATAACAAACTATTTGTTATACCTATTATTGTGCAACGCATGGGTTCAAAAACTAAATTTGTTTGAAAAGAAAATAAAAAAGAAAAGTAGTTGTATTACTTGTATTTTAGCTAATAGATGGCGTTTTGTTTAAAGGGAAAGAAAAATAGAGTACAATATGTAAAAATTGACAAACATCAAATGAGTAAGCCAAACAAGCGGCTGTAAAAAAGTCCAAACAGGCGGCCTTGTGAAAAACACAGCTAACTTTAATTATTCAAAATCTATACGTGCTGCTGAAATAACCTAAAAAGCTAGTGGACTGCACCCAAAAATATTCCAATAACATCCCACGGTCCACAAAAAATAAGGCAAAACAAATAGCCCTTTAAAAAAAAACACAGCCTAATATGCGGCTGATATATCCAAGCAATTCTGTAGCATTCAATCCAAATTTGAAAGTCAAGCAACCACAACACCAAAACCAATCAACCTAGCCTCCACAACAGATATATCATACACATCACAAGGCATATGATACAGTATTATGTTTTATATCTTCACAGAAATGTTCAATTTGTGAACAGCTCGAAGATACGAGAGCAAATGAACAATATTAAAACTACAAAGCATCATCAAAACAAAAATAATGATCAATGAATTGCCCATCAAAGTGGAAGAAGCCAAATCAAGAAAGGTCAACAACAGTCAAGGTCCAGTTGAAAGAATCGCATAAAGCGAATAAGACAGCCAAGGGCCATCGAAAACATCCCCTTACTAGTGAAGTGGTACAAAGCCAAGTTCTAGAATACGTGTGTATGAACGGTACTCACGAATAAACTAAATCATGCAACTTGACATGATTTCAAAAGGCTAAAAATCTCAGATGGCTATAGGAATGAATAAGTAATTCTAATTAAGCTTCATAGCTATTCTTCCATGCATATAACTAAACTTCAAGTATCTCAATATCAAAGTACAACATCAAATTGCTTCTCAAACACAATCACACATATAATACCATCAAGTGTTAAGAAAAATCAGAAAATCATCCAAGAAAGCCAAAAATAAACTAAACCGACACTAGGATCAACACATAGTAAATAAATACTAACAAAACACCTAGAAAATCATAAAAAAGCAACATTCATGAATAAATCAAAAACATCGAATAATCGCAAAAAATCGATCCTCCAAGCACACAAAATACAAAACAATGAAGAAAATTTACTTCAGTGCAGCAAAACAAGGTATGTACGTAACCCCCCAAACTTAGATCAAACAAGGTGAGAAGCTTAGTTTGCAAAGAAGTATATACCGTATTCGAGCAGCACCTAATAAAATTCCTACACCACACAAATACATAAAAGCAATTAAAATAGGAGGGACAGCCCCCAACAGGTGCTCATATTTAATGTCAGAGAGTCACGACGGAATACCTCTTTTGAACTACAAGATCGGAGTCTTCTCGCATTCTTACCTTCAAGTACTTCTTCCCTCTCTTGTTTTCTGCACCTACCATCTCAACTTTCTTTGTTAGAGAAATAGGAACCTTAGAATCTCCTCTCCCATGACTGTTTTGATTCCTTCTTGTCAATCCTCCACTCAATTGTAGGCTCAACCTACGTAACTAAACGAGAATTTAACAAGTTAGAATTTCTAATGCTAATATAAGAATGAAAATCTGGAGGTAAGTTTGGAGGCTTCAGATATGGATCGTCAATTTTTCCTTCAACCAAAAGATTATCAAACATCACATTAAAGTTAGTAGAAAGAAAAGTAAGAGATACGCTTGTTCCTTCGATCTCCTCTACCACTTCAATTCTTTTTCTCTCATGCTTCTCTTCCTTAGCAGCAGGCTTCATCTCCTCTTCAACAGTAGACTTCTTATTCCAATTCACTATGTCAGCAATGGTCTTCCTTCTCTGTTCATTCATACCATCACTCAATGCAAGTAAATTCTCAAGATAATCAATACATGCATCGTTAGATAAACCCTCAAACTGTGCATCAGACAAGGTGAAATTCTCCTCAAAATTTGTGTCGACTACTTCATAGACTTGCATTATTACTGATCTATAGGCCACTACATCTCCTTATTCAACAAAAAGATAATTTCCTTATCATTGGCCCTCAACCTCAACTCTCCTTTGAAAACATCTACGAGAGCTCTTCTAGTAGCAAGGAATGGACGCCCTAAGATCAGAGGCGCGCCATCCTTGTCATCCTCCATATCAAGTACTAGGAAGTCCACAGGAAAAGTCAAATTCGACACCTTTACAAGCACATCTTCAATAACTATGTCAACGAACTGTTTGCTAACTGTATGGCCACAGATGTAGGTTTCAAATCCCCAAACCAAGCTTCATGAATACTGAAAAGGACATAAAATTGATGCTGGCTCCTAGATCACACTGTGCTTTCCTAAATGATCATTTTCCAATCTCATATAGAATGATGAAGCTGTCTGGATCCTTTAATTTTTCTGGTAGCTTCTTCTTAATAATTGAGCTGCAATTCTTTGTCAAATTCACTGTCTCCACACTGTTAAGCTTCCTCTTTCTAGAAATGAGTTCCTTGATGAACCTTGTATAGTGTGGCATCTCTTCCAATGCATCTGAGAAAGGAATAATTACTTGGACATCCCTCATAACATCAGCGAACTTTCTGAACTTCTCATCCAAGCCTTTTGTCAAGAATCTTTGGGGAAAAGAATTTGGTACCTTTGTTTTCGGAAGTCCCAAACAGTCTTTCTCGAATACCACTTCTACTTCTCTTAGTTTCTTGGCTCTTTGCTACTTTTTATCAGCGATTGCCTGATCAGATTAGCTCAGTACAGAAGTCAGACGCACTGAAAACCCCGGAGGCTAGCTCGGCTCGAGTGAGTCATCAAGTGGAGGGCAATTCGACCCGAGCCGGTGTCTAGCACCTTTACGAACCACATCTAAACTTACTTGGCTGTCGCTCGGCTCAGACTCGCACTCTCCTGAACCAGCTCAGCTCGAACTGGTGGTCGAGCCGTGGTCGAGCTGCTCTGCTCTATTCCTGTCACATCCATCAGTTCTGGACCTTGTACAGCTTTTCTGACCTTAAAGTGCTCGCGTTGCACTCTTTCAGATTAATTTCCATGTCAGATGGAAACTTACCCTTTTGCATCTGCTGCTGCTACTAATTAACCGTAGTTGATATCTGACCCATGGTATACATGAGATTCTGCAACTGCCTATTGACTTCCTCATTCTGCTTAGTCATATTCGAGTCCATCAGTACAATGCAATTATTGATCTTATCAATATCAGCATCATTCTTCTTCATATACTTGGCCAACAATTCATCAATATTAGCTCTCCCTTCTTCAGTTTTGGCTCCATGATAAAAGTTAGGAGGGTATGGAACTGCATTATTCAGATTTGAATATGCAAAGTTCTCATGCCTCCGCTGGTCTTGCCAATTTCCCCTTGGTAGTTCCTAGAGTTAGAATTCCCTTGAGGGTTTCGACCCATGACCCAGTTTGCATCCTCAACATCGTGAAGGTTCATGACTATATCATCACTGATGGTCCTTTGGTTGCCTCCTCCATTCTTACCCAAAATCAGAGTAATCAGGTGCTTGTTCATCTATTCCAACTGAATGATAACCCTATCATTCCTATCAGCTTCAACAACCCTTTCTTCAACCTGCGACCCTTCCATGTACATAAGTTCCACGAATCCTTTCAGATGGCCAATCCCTAGAGTTCATAGAAATATCATCAAACAGCTTTTCTACGACTTTTGACGTCTTGCCAAAAATCGTTCCTCCAGCTGATGCATTAACTAACACTCTTGATTCAATGTCAAGGCTATTATAGAAGACACTGATGAGTGGAGACTTCTTAAATCCATGTTGTGGGCATTTCCCCAATGCATCTGTAAACCTTTCCCTAGCCTCTCCAAACGATAAATCTCTCCGCTGCTGAGCTGATTGATTTCTTGTTTCAGTGCAAGAACCTTACTCGGTGGCATAAATCGATCCACAAATAGCTGCCGTAGCTCTACCAAGTTAGAACAACTGTCTCCTGACAATTCATCGTACCACTTTCTTGCCTTATCAACTAATGAAAACTAAAAAGTCTCATCTTCCATCTATCATTAGTAGCATCGGAGACTCTCACAGTATCCATATAGCTGTTGAAACGTTTAAGATGGTCGTAAGGCTCATCAAAAATGCCTCCGATGAAGGGGTTCCTCTCCACCATATTAATCAGGGCTGACCTTATGTCGTTTACCTCATCGGTTTGAATGCCTGATCTTCCTACATTAGTGGACTTAAAAGTTTCTCGGATGACGATGTCATCCTCATGAGTTATATCTCCCATAACTGCTGCTTCTGATTCTAATTTTGATTCAGCCTCTTCTAGGATAACCTGATTTTCTATTTGCTCTTCCTTCTCCTCTACGACTGCTTTAGGATCCGGTGTCTCAGTATTCTTCTTCGGAGGTGGTACCTTAACAGCTTTAGGAGGTGCGTTGAGAGTCTTTCCCATTTCTTTTTCCTGCAGAAGCTTCAATTTTCAGATCAAATTTAAGATCTTTCAATCCCTTCTTTGATCTAGTGTGCATGCAACTCAAGAAAAATTCAAGTTAAAGGAAAAATAATTCTCAACACAATTAAATATCCTAATTAAATTAGCAATAAAAGAAAAATAAATAATTAAACTATCCCCGGCACAACGGTGCCGAAAACTTGATAGGCGTATTTTGCGCACTCCAATTTAATCCTCAAGTGTAAGAATGTCAATTGTAGCGACAAGTACCCAAGTTAAATTATCGATCCCACTGAGGCAGTTAGTTATCTATTTTACTCTGAATTACTATTTAATAAGAATTAAGTAACCAAATTTCCAAAATTTTGAATTTAATTAACTAAAGTACTGAAATACTAAATGACTGAATTATTAAAACAATAAAAATAAATAAGTTTTAATCAAGAGATAAACAATAGTTCTAAGGTATCAGGTATAGACCAATTAATTTGGGTTTCTAAACTTCCAATTGTTCATTCATGAGGCGTCAATGAAAATACACCACTTAATCTTGTTAACCTACTAGATATCCGGTTTTAAGCTAATAATATATTCTGATTTATTCCCTAAGTTTGACTAACAATATATTTTTTGAAATTACTACAAGGTTCTATTCACTTCCTACTTGAATGTCTAATTGCATTGTTCCACTAAATAATTCAAAGCATCTGATTTACCAGTTCATGGAATTAAAGTGTTTATAGCAGAACTACTTTAATCCCTAACAGATAGACAATACTAATCATGAACGCACACAAGCTAACATAATAAATCAAGCATTATAGTGGATGTCATGAAAATTATTTGAAGACGTTACGAAGCAGAAAAACAAAGTCTGATTGAAATAAATAAATTCATAATATCAATTGCATAAAATTCTAATTTTGGTCTAGGTTCCCAAATCAATTCAATCTAACTATCAAACCCTAGAACTGTATAAGAAATTAGCCCATAAGGTCACATGCAACACTCATGGCTATGCAATTCATACCAAAAATCAAGATAAAAGAAGGAAAAGATGAGAAACATGAAACCCTAGCGTAAGCGTAGTTCCACGTTCCTTCTCCGTCTCTCCGATCGTCCGATCTCCCTCAATTAGCACTTGAAACCCCCTTGAAGATGGATGGATGATGAAAATCAGATTTGAATCTGATGTGTGTGGAATTTTGGAGAAAAGTGGCGATGGATGTGAGTGGGTTTTTTCTCAATTGAGTATTGATTCCCCCTTTTATGTCTTGGACTGTTTTAGGGATTTTTTGCATCACACGATTTCCTTGGGTGTCTAGGAGTTGCATAAGTGCCATCTCACTGATGTGCGTCCCCAAGTCTTGTTCTTCAATGCGCCCCCAATATTGCGCTCTGAACTTCTTCGAGCTTTAATCTCGTCAATATCCATCTGATTTATAAGTTAAAAATCTATTTTAAGTTTATTTAAATATTAAAGAGCTTTAAATATTAAAATAAACACACTAGGAAATCCTATAGTGTAATGATGTCATAATCTAATGGAATGAGTTGTCTTAGGGATGTAGTATAAGGACCTAAGTTAGGTACTTGAGCAAGTCTAATATAGATTGCTCTGATACTACGCTGTAATACCCCGGGTTACACTATGGGGTTGGGACGCTACTAGATATATAATTTCCAATACAATAATAAAGCATCGAGAATGTACAGTGAAAATAATATAAAATCCCCAAAGCGTTAACATAGTAAAGTAAAAGTTGCATAGAGAATCTTTTACATAATAACGTCTACTCTCCCGAGTAGAGTTGAATATTCAAAATAAGTATGTTCAGATAATATATCTGAAATAAAGTTCTTAATAAAGTACTAAAATATAAGAAATAATATAAAGTCCTCTATGGGCTTGAGACATCTGTAGGAGCCTCTTCCTCTTCTAAAATACACTCAGTGGGTTAGCTTAAATGATTGCACAGTTAAAAATAAATATGCATGTCAAATATACCATAAAATGTAACATATGCCATTTAATAAAATATTTTGCACATTGTCGTTCGATAATTTAATGAAAATATTTTAGACCGAATAGTCATCTGAGAATTTGTGTTAGTTGGTATATGTGCATCGAATCGTCATTCAATGCGAGTATTAGTAAATTTGAAATATTTTTAGTACCAAACCATCGCCCGATAACTTTTGTTAGTTGATATATGTGCACCGAGTCGCCACCCCGTACAAGTGTTAGTAAGAAAATATTTATCATCGAACTAAAAGCACACATGACACATAACATGACATATAAGTAACACATATCACATTATAACATAGCAATCATGACATAAAATTGTAGCACTCGGTAAAGAGTGAAAGTTACCCCACATTAAACTTTTCAGGGAATAGTACGTTTGACTAGACTTGCTCTTGGGTATCAGGTATACCTGCAAGGGTATATTAAACTGAGTTCTACATATAATAATAATTTCTATTACTAAAACTAAATTTCTAATATTTTTATAAAATTAAAATAAACTAATTATTAACTTAAGAAAATATGAATAATTAATCGTTAAATAAAATAAGTTTAAAATAAAATAATAAATAGAAATACATATTTTAAAATTTTAAAAATAATAATTTAACAATCATATTTTACAACTTTAGTAATAAATTGTAATATTAAAAATATGGATACAAATGATATTAATTTTATTAAAACAAATATTAAATAAAGATTTTATACCTAAAATAATAATAGTCGAAAAATTATAACTAATATTTAAAAAGAATTGAATAAAATAAAATAAATATATATAAATATATATAATTATAAATGTGAATATGCAGCTGTGTGTGCAGTTAACTCACTATTTTGATTATGAATGCGTGAATGCGTGATTTTTATTATATTTATTATATATATATATATATATATATATATATATATATATATATATATATATATATATATATATATAAATTACAATCAAGTCCCTGTATTATATTAAATTATCATTTAAATTTATCCTAAACTTAAACTTATTACAAAATGACCTAACTTGAGTTACACAACTCTGTTTGAAAATCTGAAAGCACTTATGGAGTCCTCGCAAGGTGAGGATCACATGCATACTAATTTTTCATGAAAATAACGAAATCTAAAGGGGACAAAATTTTAACTCGAAGTGGGTTTCTTCCCATCTTCTTCATTTCACGTCCAAACTCAAAACTAATTATATATTTGTGATCCTCGTGAAGAGGGCTTCAAATGGCCTTTAATATCAAAGTTATATCCTAACGAAACAAAATACACTATTAGAGGGTTAAAATTTCGACGGAGCTTTTCTAACTCATACGAAATCCATTTTACAAAAGAGTTATATATTTGGATTTTACTTCATCGAGACGATCAATTCCATAGATAACATGATAAAGATTGATTAAGAATATAAAATCTCCAAGAATTACAGAAGCTTGTAATATATATATATATATATATATGTAGGGTGTGGCTATTTACAGCCCCAATTTTACTATACATACCCAGTTACTTAATGTACCCCATTAAATTTAAAAAAATATATCTTATTTTACTAAATATACCCCAATAAATACCATATTATCCCTAATTAAAGACTGGAGATATTTTAAACTGTTCCCAAAGTTTCAATAATCTTACCAAGATCTTCAATCTTTATCTATCTCGCAATCAACTGGTGATCCATTTCGAGATGCACAATAATTTCCACTTGAGCTCCATGGTTTACCACCTCTACGATCATCTACTCGTAGCCAAATTCACGTGGAATCAAGATGAAAATGGATGATTGGAAGCCTGGGGATACTTATTTCAACCACTACATCGATCTTCCGGAGAATAAAATTATGGGAAGCCCGATACAATTGTTTAAGATATGGGATTGAAATTGTGCGCATTTAACACAATACAAGCGCATCAGAACCAAATGACCCTATTGTAGGATCCACACAACAAATTTCTACTATGATAGTTCTCAGGGTATTATATCGCCATGTTGGTTTATTTCTAACTTCTTGGTGATCCTCTGATCTGATGGCCTCTAGTTTGCAGGAGCGACATTGTTTGGGCTTCCCTTTATTACAAGCATTATAGGCCTTATAGCTCTGAACATATGATCTTCATTCAATCAGAAATTTGATTGCTTTCTTTGCTTATAGGAGCCATTGCCAAAAGACTGAAATAAGAGATTCATGGTAATCTTTATTTGTTTATTTCCCATAGAGTATTTTTGAAAATTCCAAAGAGAGAAGAGTAAAAAGGTGTTGTAGATTGTTTTTTCCATTGGTAGATCATCAAACTTTGTTTAAGCAGAGAAACTTTTGAACATAGAGATTCCCATTAATATGACTGAAATTCTCATATATTAATATGAATTAAAATGTTTATTAATCTTGTTTTGTACTGTAATGTGTTTTATCCAATTGCTAATGATGGTGGATATCTCACCTTTTCATCTCCTTTATCTTTGATCCTATATATAATGTAAGGTGGCTGATCAGCCAAATAAGAAACAATCATTTTTTTAAAGGGTATTTATGTCTTAACAAATAAGAGTATTTTAGTTCAGGGTACGTTTGGTAGAATCACGAGTGCAAATAACCGCCCCATATATATATATATATATATATATATATATATATATATATATCACATCTTTCACTGTAATTGGAGGTAGAGAAGACACAGTTAATTCCAGGAGAAAGGTATCTATTTTTAAAATTTTATTCCTTGAATATATATATATAGTAGGGTGAAGGTTAGATAAATGGATAAGTTTTGAGGATTCACCAAATCTCATTAGATACATAAACATGATAAATAGGGAGTCAACGTAAGATGTTTTCGTCACCCATGTCCTTTCTACAGTCCAACAAGATATCCTTCTATTATAATATCTTATAATTAATATATACATATTCACATATTATGTATATAAATATATATATATACTTATATAAATATGTATATATATGTATTATAAAAATGCTATTATTGTGGATATTACATGATCCGAATGGTGGAGAGACAACAATTTAGTGGGGGACCATTGGAAAATCCTACTGGACATCTACAACTATTTGATGAGTATGCCAGAACTAAAAAACACAAGGATGTTCCTGAAGATGCTATTAGGATGAGGCTTTTCTCATTCTCACTAATAGGGAAAGCCAAAGAGTGGTATAATAACCTGATTGGTCGTATATAGTTGGGATGACCAATTAAAGAATTTATCAAACCACAAGGAGGAATGTACTAGAGTTTAATCAATCTCAAGTTTATCATGATTTTATAAGGACGATCGAAAAAGAGGATAGATAAGCATGCAAAGAAATGCAATACAAGAAATGAAGGATAAAAGGAATGAAAAGATAAATGAATGGGTTCCAAATAATGCAAGGATGAGATTAAAAATAATCATGGCATAGATAATAAAGTAATTATGCAATTAGTTCTAATCTCTCATGGACAAGGCATATGAGCGATCACTAATACCACCTAAGCTCTATCTCGAGATGGATAGGATGTAGGCCCTCAATAAGGCTCCTAAACGCACATAGGATCGAGACCATAGCAAACACCTCCCACTAGGTACTAATTACTCTATGAGTTCCCTAATTAGGTACTAAATCATAGGCAATATTTCCTTTTAAGATACTATGAATTTACTAATGGTTTGTGTCTCCTCATTTAATCAACTAACCTCCTCATTTAATCAACTAACCTCTCGATTAAGCTAATCAAATATTCTATCAAAGGGTTCTAAATCTAGAAGGATATCACTATCTCATTCTAAATTAATGCACATTAAGTGTATGATGAAATGATTCAATGAACTATCCTAAACACATAATTGATTTCTCAATCTAATCACATGCCCATGCCAATTAATCACACAAATAATCATATACATCAAGCTATCAACAATTAATGATAGAAATAACACAAAGCCCATTCAAGATTAAAATCAATTTGCATAAAAACTAAGTTATCCAACACAAATCATGGAGATAATCACACAAAGGAGATTAGCCTCTCATAGTCACAAGAAATTCAACATAGACATTAAAATCCTTACAAACCATGATCAACTATAAATAAAATCACAAAATTAGAATTAGATTCCCCTTTGAAGGTCTTCAATGGAGATCTCCTTCTTCTTCTTGTGATCTTCACTCTCCCTTGCTCTCTTGATCACTTGGTTGGTAGATTTGATGGAGGGGATCAAGTGTAGATAGATGGATGAAGAATGGATGAAGATGATGGTGTGAAATGGTGGAAAGGGTGTGTGATCTAGGTGTAGAGGTGAAACCCTTGGTGGAATATCCAATCTATTTTGAAATGTTGAACATGAGGCTATTAATACCCTCTCCAAGTTGGGCCACGAATTTAACATAAAATGGGCTTTTCACACACACTTACACACATTGGCAGGTGAAAACCCAAATTTCTGGCCCAAAATCATGAAACTCGAGTTGGCCTTACCCAACTCGAGTTGCAACACGAGTTGAGTTGGGTATGTGTAACTCGAGCTGAAGTAGCTCGACTCATGTTGACAACTCGTGCTCTCGCCTGTTCGATCGTGTTGCGAGACTCTCAAACTGAAAATCCCTCAGCAGTCAGCTTAACTCGAGCTAGCAACTTGAGTTGCAGCTTGCAACTCAAGTTGGCTTGCTGTACAGTTTTCGGACACTGCCCTGCTCCTAGCTTGACTCGAGTTGCAAGTCGAGTTGGACCTTGCAACTTGAGTAACCTCTCTGGACAATTCTGGACTCTTTTTGACCCCAACTCGAGTCGAGTTGGCAACTCGAGTTGCACCTTGCAACTTGAGTTGGGTCTTCTCAGCCCGTTTCTTGCTCGTTTCAGCTCCCATCTCTATTTTTGCTCCGTTTTTACCTGTTTTACATACGTTTAAGCTCATTCTCACATATTTTCATAAAAACTCATAACACAACCAAATAACACATACAATACGGATGAAATACTATGATAACGGACATAAAAAGATACTAAAATCTAGGTAAAAACATCACTCATCATAACCTTCCTGCAGGATGTTGTACTACATGGGAGCAGTTGGCAAACAAGTTTTTGAACAAGTACTTCCCTCCCTCCAAAATCTTCTAGGTGAAGAAAAAGATTACGCAGTTTAAACAAGGAGGCTTTGAGAGTTTCTATGACTCATGGGAAAGATTCAAGGAGCTCTTGCGCTGCAGTCCCCAACATGAATTTTCAAAGGATACTTACTTAGGCTTTTTCTATCAAGGTCTAAAAGGTGATTCAAGAGTGTTGGTGGAGGCAACAGCAGGTGGATCAATTTTTAAAAAGTCAGGGGATGAAGTTGAAGAGATCTTTGAGGATATGGCATCAAATACTTATGATTGGTCATCCGAAACAAATGATGGGAGAGGAACAACTTTTGATCAGATTGCTTAACTGGAACATCAGGTTCACAAAGATGAGATGTCAGAATTGAAGAGCCAACTCACGGAGCTGCACAAGAAACTTGATCTTCTTGCATTAGGAAATAGATTCGGAGAGTATGTAATGATGGTAAGAGAAGAAAAGCTGATAGAGGATGCCAATTATTCTATGGGGCAGAATTTTCAAGGGGAGTACAAATACAAATAGAATTTCAAACCTACCAATTTCCAAGGTGGTTCGAACTTCAACAATCATATGAGGAATGATAATATATTGTACTCTGACCCAAACACTGCAGTCGGGTACCCTCCAAGTTTTGATCCAGGTCATAAGCCTGTTGAAGAGAGAACATCCATTGATAATGAGTTGAAGTTGTGGATGAAGCAACAAGAAGATCACATGAAGCAACAAAGAGAGCTGATGAAACTGAAGGGTGATCATATTAGACAGCAGGGAGATCACATGAAATAGCAGGGTGATCAAATGATCATGATGTTCAAGTTGATGATGACCAATCAAGTGCAAGTTGAAAAAAAGCAGAAGGAGACTGATATTGCTCTTAGACAGGTGAGTGCTACAATTAAGAAGCTACAGCAGCAAGGGAAATTCCCTTCACAACCAGAGATTAATCCGAAAGAGAGTTGCATGGCTATAACCTTGAGGAGTGGAACACAATATAAAAGACCGAAGATACCAGCAAGTGAACATCGCTCGATAGCAAGCGACCCTCTAGGTTTTCGACGAGTTCTGTTTCTCCACACTGTGACACTATGGACTCCGAAAAAGAGATAGAGAAGCTTCATGTGACTAAAAAGAAGTGGCAAAGATCAAAAAGGGAAAGAGAGGAAAGAGCAAAGGAGAAAGAATTCAAGTGTGATTACTGGGGTATTCCTATCACTTCTTATCCTCTCCGTTTTCCACAAATATTTGTGAAAGAGGAGAAGAAAGAAAAGTTCAAGCAGTACATTAAGTTTCTAAGATCAAAGTATGAGGTAATGAAGAATAAGTTAGTGTCTGAAAAGCCTTCAGAAAAGCTGAGTGATCCAGGGGAATTCATAATCCCTTGTGAGACTGACGGAAAGAAGGAAATGAATGCACTGTGTGATTTGGGATCTAATGTGAATATCATGCCTCATGTCATATTTAAGGAACTTGAAGGAGGAGAGTTGAAACCAACATCTAGACAGTTTTGTGTTGCTAGTGGTGACATAATAAAACCCTTAGGGGTTGTTGAAAATGTTGTGGTGGAAGGTGAGAAGATGGCTTTCCCGACTGATTTTATGGTAATTGAAAAAGTGGTGGATCCTGTAGTTCCGCTAATTCTAGGAAAACCATTCCTAGCAATGGGAAGAGGCAAGATTGACTTGCAAGAAGGAATAATCTCATTAAGCTCTGAGGGAAGAGTTGTCGTGTTCAAATGCGGCAAAGGAAAGAGAGATGATCCTTATATGAAAATTCCACTGGTCCTTCTGGATATTTTTAACTCTCATCTTTATGCCTATCATGATACTAACTCTTATCTTTCTGATTATCTTGATTTTGATAGGAAGGATGCATATGAAGAAGAAGATCCAGATGAGTTGATCCTTGTGAGCAAGAATGGAGAGATACTATGGATGGATCGAAAGATGGAAAAATAACACTTCAAAGTGATGAAAGATGAAGAGGAAGTGTTGATGCACGAGCCTAAAGTCCATTGATTTTGCATTCCGTCGTGACTCTCCGACATTAAACATGAGCGCCTGTTGGGGGCTTACCCTTCTCTTTTATTGCTTTTATGTATTTGTTTGGTGTAGGAAATTTTATTAGGTGCCACTTCGTCTATGGTATTCACTTTTTACAAACTTAGTTTCTCACTTAGTTTGAACTAAGTTTAGGGGGGTGAATGTGCATCCCAATGTCTTGAAACACCAAGGTAAGTTATTTTCACTTGTGTGTGATGCTTGGAGGTTAATTTTTTTAGAATTTTTGCAATTTATTTCAATCTTTCGAATTTTTTGCGACTTTCCAAGTGTCGTGTGTGTCTTGTGTGTTTCCTAGATTTGATGTGGTTAATTTATGGTTGAAGTTTTTAGTTTTTCTTATGATTTTATTGATGAATTCTAATGTGTGATGATATGTGTTTGAGCTTTAATGATTATGAAGGATATCAGAGTAGAAGAGAAGTGAGTTCTATCTGAGGTCTACGCCTTGGATAACTCGAGGAACTTGCAAGATGTGGAGGAGATAAATCAGGTGCATTCATTACCTTATCTTAAATTTTATATGATATTGTGTTGATTCTTGAGTAGTTGAGGTATTATAGTTTGAGCTTCTGGTTATGTGGTTAGTATGAATTTAGTTGTTAGATTTCTGCCAGAAATTCATGTGCTCTTAAAATTGATGAAGGAAGTGTACTTATTATATTGTGATATGAAGTTCTATGTGTACTTATGAGATATTGCTTACCATGAAGAGTGCTCTGTTACTTGTTAAAATCCATGTGAGATTTGAGCCTTATTCATTTACATAATCACATGATATTTCTTTCTGGTGAGTATCATTCTTGTGTGTGTATTCTAGAACTTGCCTCTTGTTTTGCTTGAGACTACATGTTATGTTAGATGATGGGAGATGATCTAAGGCTATCCTTGATTATTTATGAGTCACTTAGCCAAATAATTTCCTACCATATGATTGTTTATCCGTAGTTAGCCCCGTTGGGCCTTAAAATCTCATTCTTTGGCAACCTACAAGAAATAACCACTTCGAGTATCTTAATAATTTTTTGAGCCTTGATTGTCCGTCATGAAGATAATTAATGGCTTTTCAAAGTGTGTTGATGGAGTTTGATAACAGCTTGGGAAGGAATGAATTGGTGTTGGAATAGTGATTGAGCTTGAAAATGCATCTAAGGAAAATCATGGAGTAGTGCTTAAATCTAGTACTCCCTTGAATCAAATACCCTAGGGTAGTGCTTGAATCTAGTACCCTATGGAGGATGCATGAGGTAGTGCCCAAAACTGGTACCTCAAGAGAAAAAAAGGAAAAAAAATGTATATGTTGTGCGTGGAAGAGAATAATTGAAGAGTTGAGGAGGATGATGTGCTTAATTAAAGTGAGTAAGAAAAAAATGATCATGATGGATCGCGACTTGAATGATCCGAGTTTTGAGTCACTTATCCATATACTTCCTACCTTAACCAAAGAGCTAACATTACATCCAAATAAAAGTCCTTTTTGATCCCATTGTTGGATCATACTTTTAAGTGGTGGAGAGTTTGAGACATTTGGCAAGCTTATGGTTACGCATGCACTTTAATTGAATTTGAGCGTAAACACCATATCCCATAAGTGTACATCATTAACACTTGAATACGAGTGATATACTTCTCGTGAGAATAGGTCGATAGAGCATTTTAATTGGTAGTGATTGTCTTAACTCGTATGCTATGAATGAATTATTGCATGTAATGAGAGTGCATCATCGGAGTTAATGACAATTGTATGTTGAATGGCCTAGTAGTCATATCCTTTGTTTTCCATTTGATTTACACACTATCTTTCTTCTTTATTCGATTTCGTTATTCGGGGACGAACAACATCTTAAGTTTGGGTGGTTTGATTAGTGTGAAAATCTGCATGTTTTAGGGTTCGATTTAGCACCATTTTGTGGAATTTATGTTTGTATTTTAGCACTAAATGGTTAATTTTCATATAATTTAGATATTGTGTATTTGAGGTGTTATTTCGTGTTTTTAGGTGGAAAAAAGGATGAAAAGTGCAAAGTTGGAATGAAGAGTGAAATTGTGAAAGAATGCTGAAAAATACATGTCCTCTTTGCATAATTTTTCTGTATTTATGTGGAAGTTCAAACGGTCATGTGATACATGGTCAGAAAGCTACAGAATAGAATGTCATTTTGGCTCAAGAAACACCTCAATCAGAGCTCAGATAAGAAAGATATGATCAAAACGGTGAAGTCGTGCAAACTGTGCCGGAAGAGCACAACTCGTGCCTATCTTTGAACGACTTGTTCCATACTCAAATGGGCAAATTTTCGTGACTTGTTTATATTTATAGAAAGCCAAGGAAGAGAGGATCGCGTGAATATAAAAATGACCTCAATCGGAGTACGGATAAAGAAGTTATGAGCAAAACCGTGAGGTCGCGCAATCTGCTGACGAGTGGCCCGACCTAGCGGCACAATTTTTGGCCCCTTCGTGATTTTGACGTGAAAAAGCCCTATTTTAAGGTAGAATTCAAATTTTATCAGCCGTCAACTATAATAAAAGGAGCCTTGGTAGTTCCAAAATAATAACACTCCACAACTATCCACTATCCTTAATACTTTTCCATACCCTTTGCCTACCACCATATCGAAATCAAGATTTACCATCCCATCCACCCATCCCGGAGAGTTCATCAGTGTTGCTTACTTGAGAAGGAGAACGAGAAAGTTCAGAATCACCAAAGAGAGAACAGAGAATCAAGCCACATCTAGAGTTTTTCTTTTTCTATCTTTCAAGCTTTTGAATTATAGACTCATGGGATTGTTTTCATCTTTAACTATGGGTGTTTCTTGTAACACCATGGGCTAGTTGTAATACCCAAGTTTCTCACTACTAGTATGTCAATATAATTTAATTTGTATTATGTGCATTTTATAATTATGTGACAATTATTTCTCAATTTTATTTATTTTTACATTTTAGTTGAGACATCTGTGATAATAATGGTGACAATATGTGAATATATGTGTGCATAAATATTTACGTGTATTAATTTGGATATATGAGTAAATTATTTTATGTGTATAAATACACTTTTCTTAATTATTAAGTATCACACGTATTTTCATTATAATAATAATAATATAATATATATATATATATATATATATATATATATATATATATATATATATATATATATATATATATATATATATAATATATATATATATATAATAAAAAAAATGAAAAGAAAAGTCAAAAGTTGTTGGCAGCCAAATTTGAATGCATGCATGGCTGCAAATCAATCATTAATTTATTAAAAAAAAAAATTTAGGTCACTTTTCCCCTACCCTTTCGTATATATATATGGGGTGTGTTGAGGATTTCATCACCTCACACCCCAAAATCAATCGGCAATAAAAAATAAAAATAAAAATAAAAAAGAAAAAGAGAAGGAGGTGTACCGGAGCGGGAAGGAAGGAATTAGTTTTGGTTATTCATGGGTCTATAGTGTTACTATTGTCGGAGTTCAAGTAGAAGTCCAACTACAATGCATAAATATGTTGTGTGTAAATTATTCGTGATTAATACGTGATAATTATGTTGTGAATTATTTGTGATTAGTTTAATTATGTTATGAATTATTTGGGATTAATTGATTATACAAGTTGTGGATTTATGTAATTTGAAATAATATTATTGTATTATATAGATCTGTGAGATTGGGAACTGTTAAAAATATATCTGTATAACTTGAGAAGATGTTGGTTATAAGGATCTGTGTGATCCAAGATGGAGTTGTTATTATAAGAGATCCGTGTGATCCAAGGTGAAGTGGATTTGTGTGAATTAAATTAAGTTGTTATTTTATTTATGATTAAATGTTGATATTGATGTCATAAATGGTTTATGATGCACATTTAATTGCACTGGTTGCATACCATGCATAATCATGAAAAGTGTTTTCCTAAAATTAATAAGATACTAATGGTGTGTGCGGCAACTATATATGCATCTCTGTCAGGGTTCGGAAAAATCATTCCCGACATTTTTATTAGGGGTTCAGAAAAATTGTCCCCACCACTTTGCCAGAGTTCGGAAAAATCGTTCTCGACACTATATTCGGGGTTCGGAAAAATCATCCCCATTGAGCTCATTTGGGGTGCATATCATAAGTGTGTCGTGGGGATCCCGCAACGTGAACAGTTTTCAAAATAAAAGAGATCAACTAGAAAGATTAGAAAATAAATGCATTTTCATGCACTATCATGCATGATTTTTACTTACTGAGATTTTTGTCCCACTAGTTTATGCATTGTAGGTGAGCCATATGATATTTGAGTGTGTAATGTACTGTGTAAGCTGTGGAGCTCCTACAGGGTTTGAGCAAGATGTACATACATGACGACCTATTGGGCTAGACCGTGTGTTTATTTTGTTTCCGCTGATATTTTATTATGTAATATAATAAGTATTGTCACCAGTTTGTGTGGATTGATGTGGTGTCAGAAACCAGTTACGTATGTTGAACTGGTGCGACTGCTTGGATAATATATATTATGTGAAAAAAAAATATGTGCAGATTTTATGATGATGATGTTTATGTTAATTAAAGAATTATAAGTTATGAAAAGTGGGTCGTGACACTAGTACTTTTCTGGATAGTTCTAGGTTTTGAAGGTTGAATTGGATTGGATTGAATTGAATGCCTAAACTAAGTTTTGGATTTCTGCAGTATTCTTATTCCTTTATTAATGCTTTGAATTAAAACTTATATTTTCGTCTTATATGGTCTGCCCTCATTGATGATATGTCATTGTCTTATGCATATTTATGCTTGTTGCTTGTGCCATAAAGGGATTAATTTTGTCAACCTATCATGGGTAAAGGGGACTTAACCATATAACATTTATTCATTATAATAATTAATATTGGACACTTAATATATCTATTAATTATCATTCTATAGGATTTGGTTTCATAGATTGTTAGGTGGGAATTGGATTAATTCTTAAGTACCTATAAAGGGAAGTCTAGTGCTCTAGCCTTTAATGAAATTTTGCATAAAGTACCTAGAAAGGGAGTAGGAATTATTCTTCTGCATCATCGGAGGGTTTGAAACTGATTCATGTGTTAAGTTTACTTTACAAGAGGGATTTAACATAATTAAGTGATTGCTTCCATAAAATCTGCAGGAATTCTAACCGATTGTCTAGTGATTTGATTTAATCAATTTAACTGGATTTTCTAGGGCTATCTATCTTCTCTCTTAAACACTTCCATATTTATTTACTTGTTATTTTATTATTTTTAGTACTTATTCTGCATCTTATGTTTAATTAATTCACTTAAATACCTAGATATATCTTAAATTAGTGTAGTCATAATTAGGTTTAAATATATATTCTAGAATTATCCTCTGGGTTTGATATTTTTACTTTGTCACACGCTTAGCTACAATTGATCCCTACACTTGGGGACACATGCTAAAAGGTGAACAAGCAATAAGTAACTCAAACTCGGATTAATCAAGCGTCCGTCCATCATGATCATTCATTTTTTTCTCATCACCTTCATTAAAGTACAACTCCTCCTCAACTCCAACTTATTCAATTCTTTCCTTCAACCACAATAATGAGAGATTATAATTTTCTTTTTTTCTTTCAGCATCAGGGGTATTAAATTTGTGCACTACACCACTAATTTTTTTCTCTCATTTTATTTTTTTTTCGTCTCAACTCCACCTTTTTCCTTTTTTTCTTTCTTTCTCGACTCAATAGAATTTTTATTTCCTTTTTCTTCTCCTTTTTCAAATTATTCACATTCTTCTTCTAACCTCCTCAAAAATTACTCAATTGATTCAAGTAAAAGAAGAAAAAATCAAATATTGATAAAGCTCAAACGGGTTATTCAAAGAATGGTTTTTTAAGGATCAAAAGGCTGACTAAGGATTTAATGAAATCAGGTAAAGTGTATGGAAAAATGGGCTATAAATCAAATATGGCCTAATATTATTTCCTTAATCCACTAGACTACTCTTGAATATTCAAGGAGACTCAGGGCAAGTTCTAGAAAGAAATCACAATTAATCAAGAGACTCAAAAGAATTAAACAATCATGCATTTATGTTCATGATTTTCAAAGGCTTAAATCTCTCTAGGTATAAAATAATTCCAACAACCAAGGCTATATAGCAATTTGTAATTTTTGCAACAACACAATTTCATCCTCTCAATCAATAAGAATTTTCAAATCAAGCATAAAAATATTTTCATTATAAACCAAATCATGTCACATACCTAAAATTCTATTAGATGTTCAAGTTCATGGAGCAGTCAATAGAAAATTATGTTTCTCATACCACAATATTCAAACAATAAATCACTCAACTCAGAAGGTTGGCTTACTTACCTCGAATAGCAATCTCCCTCGACAGTCACTTCCGCTCTCCACAATAAAGAATAATTTCAAGAATCCACCTCCTCCTCCCCAAACTTATTTTTGATAGAATATCAAAATAAGTTCAAGAAAAAGTATAGGAGTCTTGAAATATAAAAATATAAAAAAGCAAAGAATAATGAGAGAAAAGAGAGAATAAAATACTTACCTTGAATAAGTCGCAGCAAACTTCTTCTTAATTTCTAGCTCATCCAAATAACTCAAGTATCCAACATCAAACATCCCATTACCTTTAGAAAAAATAAGGAGAAAGCTCAGACTCTATCAATCATCAACAGAATTATTACCTTCGATCTCTAGGGTACTCACACACAAGACACTACGAAGAAATTTTATCCTAGTGCATATGAGACAAGGTAAGAACATCACCCTCCCCCCAAACTTATTTCGAACAAATTTTGAAAATAAGTTTGAAAAGGATGTGATTGCCTTAAGCGAAATCATGCATCGATGATAAAATTTCTAACACACAACACGAAATAAAATAAAGTGAAAGCTATAAAAATGGGAGGGTAGCCCCCAACAGACGCTCATTTTTAATGTCGTTGAACACAACGTAGTGTCCTAACAATTCAAGTGATCAAGAAAGTAAACTTTCCTTTCTAGTGGTAACTTATAGTGCCTCATATAATGACCATTAGCTGCAAAGATTTCTCCTTTCTTGTTTTTCCATGCATAATTTTCCATTTCATGGAACTCTTTGTAACTGATCTTAGTTTCATGCCACTTTTTTATCTTATCTTTGTAGATCATTGACTTCTCATAAGCTCTCTTTCTGAACTCGTATTTCTTCAATGGTAAGTGTTGATGTTTCCACCTTATCTGCTCCAGTCTTGCCATTTTCTCCTTGGTATCCCTACACTCATAAATATTATTAAAGCATTCACGAGAGTCAACAGAAAGCATATTAGTCATATTATCTAAATCAGTAGTGGGAAAAGTGAGAGATTGTTTATGCATGTCTCCAAAGGATCCTTAGACATGATAAAAGGCATGCTTTCATGAATGATCTCCTCCTCCATTTACAAGCTCTTTCATTCTTCCTTATCTTCTGGCCACCTCATTGCTTTCTCCAGGGAAAAGACAATCTCTTCATCATTAACCCTCAGCTTCAGTTCTCCCTTTTGGACATCAATTAATGTACCCCTCGGTAGCTAGGAAAGGTCTTCCTAGGATAAGAGGTACATTTTAGTCGTCCTCCATGTAGAGCACCAAGAAGTCCACTGGAAAGATAAACTTAGTGACCTTCACCAATACATCTTCTATCACTCCCTTTGGGTGGGTTAGAGATCGATCAGCCAACTAAAGCGCTATCAATGTCGGCTTCAACTCCCCAAACCTAACTTTTTGAACGTGGTGTATGGCATCAGGTTGATGCTGGCTCTAAGATCACATAAAGCCCTCTTCTCAAGTCCTCTCCCAATTTCACATGGAATGATAAATTTGCCTAGATCCTTATGATTTTCAGGTATCTTCCTCTGAATTATTGAGCTGCAATTTTTAGTGAGATTCACCATCTCTACCCCAGTCAAGCTCTTCTTCTTGGACATAATATCGTTGATGAATCTGGCATAATAAGGCATTTGCTCCAATGCTTCTGCGAAGGGTTATTTATCTGAATCTTTTTGAAATTTTCCAAGAATCTCTTGAACTTATCATCAAGCCCTTTCTTGAGGTAACGTTGAGAAAATGGAAGGGTTTTTTTAATTCCCCAACTATCACTCCGGTTCCTCTTATTTCAATTTTTCTATCCTCAATCTCTTAGCCTTTTGCCATTTTTTCTCAGGAATTTCCTTCTCAATCTGACTCTGGGATGAATCTGGAGTTTCTGAAGTTGCCGCATCAGAACTCGACTCCAACTCGACTTGAGTTGGGTCACTTTCAAGTTAAATTGGCTCACTATTGCCCACTGTATACTTTGTTTTATCCATTGGCATTTTTGAACCTTCATACTGCTTTCCAGACCTTAATGTGATGGCTTTACACTCTTCTTTTAGGTTTATTTCTGTTGTAGACGAAAATTTACCCTTTTGTTACTGCGAACCCAATGTAGTAGCCAGCTAACCAATTGAGTGCTCTAACCCTTGAAATTGCTTCGACATTGAGGAATTCATCCCCACTATCACTCCTTCCAACTTGGTGATTCATGATTCATGAGGCTTATGGGTTGCTTCATTATTCACCATGTACTGCTTTACCAGATCCTCGAAATCTGGTTTTCCTTCCTTAGTCTTTGCACCATGATCAAAGTTGGCTGGAAACTGGACTGCGTTATTCTAATTTGAATATGAGAGATTCTCATGCCTTCCTTGTCCTTGCCAATTTCTACCTCCACCTTGATTATTTTGATTGCCACCTTGATTCGGGTAGTTACCTCCTTGAAAATTTCTAAAGTTGAAATTTCCTTGGTTGTTCCTGTTCCCTTGCCAATTTTCCACCTTGGCTAATAGGTGGCTCTCTATTCCCTTGTGTGCTTTGACCCATGGCCCAATTAGCATCCTCAACTCTTTGCAAGTTCATCACTATGCTATCACTGTCACTTCTTTGACTGCTTTCCCCACTGTAGAGATTCCTCAAATGCTTGTTTATCTCTTCCAACTAAGTAGCAATCCTGTCAAACTTATCATTTTCAGCCACTTTCTCTTCTACTCTGGCAACCTTTCCAAGTACATAGCTTTTCTATCTCTATTTGAGGGCCAGTCCCTTGAGTTCATTGAGATGTCTTCAAAGTGCTTTTCAACATCTCTAGAGCTCTTTCCAAAGATGGTTCCACCTGCAGATGCATCTACTAAGATTCTCAAATCATTATCTAAACAATTGTAGAATATACTGATAATTTTAGACTTCTTAAGGCCATGTTGTGGGCATCTCCTTAAAGCTTCTCTAGATCTCTCCCATGTCTCATTAAATGTCTCATCTCTTTGCTGCTTGACTGGTTTATCTCTTGCTTTAGAGCCATCACTTTTGATGGTGGCATGAAGCGTTCAACGAAAATCTATTGAAGCATAGTTCAATTGCTGCAACTCCCTTGCTCCAATGTATCGTACCACTCTCTTGCCTTATCAGCCAAGGAGAACTAAAACAATATCATCTTCCAAGTATCATCATTGGCATCCTCCATTTTCACCGTGTTGACAAAGCTATTGTAACACTTCAGGTGCCCATACAGCTCATCAAACACACCTCTCGCGAAAGGATTCCTTTCCACCATAGAGGTCAGGGCTGGTCTGATGTCATTTGTTACATTGGCACCTCCAACTACGTTTGTCCCTCCCAAATTAATGGATTTGAAAGTCTCGCTGATTATGATGTCATCCTTATCTTGTTGTCTACCCTCTGCCATGATCACTGTTT
The DNA here is from genome assembly GCA_023678885.1 of Pogostemon cablin. Lineage (NCBI taxonomy): Eukaryota > Viridiplantae > Streptophyta > Magnoliopsida > Lamiales > Lamiaceae > Pogostemon > Pogostemon cablin. The sequence continues at coordinate 15,938,811 of CM043001.1, read as the reverse complement.
CTAGTTCCTCTTCAACTTTTAGCAAGTTGAGATTCTCAGTTTCTTCTTCCACTTCGGGTCGAGCGTAGCGACCAAAAGTGCCGGTGCATTGGCAGCTTGTAGTCATGGCAAATGCACTTTTCTTGTTCAATCATTACATTAATAGGGGTATTTCTGGCATAGAAGTCTCGACTTTCTTTTCTGAGTTCCTGGAAAAAAGCAATTCAAATTTAGAGGAGATATAGTCTCACATCACTTATGAAATCAATCAGAACTGTAGGCTGCTCTGGCACTTTCGACTTATCCTTTTTTTTGAGAGATTTTATAGTATTAGGTGTTGTGTACGCAACTCTTCCTTCTTCCCTTTTTCCCTTGCTGATGCTTCAATTTCGGGATCAAATTTTAGGAGTGGAAGTCCCTTCTTTGATCTCGTGTGCATACACCTGCGAAGAAGAATATAAGTTAAAGAAAAAAAATTTACTAACACAAGTATTGTCCTAAATAATCTAGCAATTAAAAGAAAAATAAACAATTATGTCGTCCCCGACAATAGCGCCAAAAATTTGATACGTGTTTTCAAGTTCACACAAATAAATTCCCAAGTGTAGTGATATCGATTGTAGCAGCAGGCAAACAAGTTAAAATATCGAATCCTAGGGATGACAAACTACTTATTTTTTAAAATTATAAATTAAAAAAGAAATGTGATAAGTTCAATTGTTCGATAATTATTAAACTAATGAATACTTTCAAATTAAATAAAAAGCAATTAAAGAAAATATTGATATTCAAGAATGAGAAATAGTAGCTCTAGGGATTCTAAATTAAACTAATTAATTCAATACTTTGATGGTCGGGATCAATTCTTATAGATACTTATGAAAGAGTCACTAAACTTTACTAATCCACTTATTTGGTCTAAGCAATTTGGTAATTTATCTAGTTTATCTTCTAGGACTCTAGGTTAATAAACTTATCTCCCTCTCTAGGTACTTACTATGTTATTCCCTCCCTCGTCAGGTACAAGAACTAATACGTATTCCCTTTTTAGATACTATAATTTTATTACTTAATTTCCTGAATATTACTAATATGATAATTCATCAATATCAATAACATCCATCACAATTTCTATGTCTAATAAGCTAAAGAATCAGTTCAATTACTTTAACTTATACAAAATAACCAAATAATTCAATTGTGCACACAAGTTATAATTATCCCAAGTATTGATCAATATCATGAAATAATCACAAACATTGCGCAATCTAAATTAGATAGTTTCCAAGAAATTTATAGAAAAAGCAAATAAGCATTCTAAAAGGCATAAACCATCATCAAGTATCAAATTAAATTAAACTTAATCCATCTAGACCCTAGAACTACTCAAAGTATTTACCCCATGGAGTTACATGCAACTTCCATGGGTGTAAGAAGAATCTTACCATAATTCATATTTATTGAAAAGAAATTAAGTTTTAAAAGCAAAACCCTAAATAGAAGAATCGTTTAAGTTCTTCTCTCCATCTCCTCCAATTGTATGATCTCTCTGATGTATGTTTTCTTTGCACGAAAAATTAATCCCCAAGTATTAAGGATATCAGTTGCAGCTTAAGCAAGCGACCAAACTAAATATCAAACCCAAAGGATGGCGTATTATCAATTTAATTATTTACTAAATTAATTAAGACGAAAGGCAATAACGTTTGAGGATTGAATTATTAACTAATAAAAAATTAATTTAAAATGATAAATAAAATAAATAACACTAGAAGAATACGAAAGTGGATCAAACATGAGAATAGGTAGCTCTAGGATAATCCGGTTTCACTCATTAATCTCCCTTTCGTGTATCAATGTCTGACTCTGCCTTATGGAATATGGATGCATCACTAAGCCATACAAATCTACTCTATAGACATAAGTAAATATGTGTGTAACACGTGTGAATAACGTTGGAGCAAGAAATATAATTTCACCCCCCTTTCTAGGTACTATCAGTATCAATTATTTCCCAGGCCAATTGATACCCTAACCCGATATGATCTCCCTTTATAGGTACTATAAAATTACCCTCTTTATCCTACTTATCAACCCGAATCTAATTCAATTACTAAGTATTCATATATGACAGTTCTAATGGAGCTTCGGAGTCCCCTCACTTAGAATCATAACATGGAATCCTGCTCAGCAGTGAACGCACTCAAGCAATAACCAAGATATGTATTCAGACTCTACATAACAGTTGATTATGCACAAAACAACTCTGAGTATGAATTAATAAAGTGTAGTCTTATATAAAATACATGTACAAGTAGTGTTGTATGGAGTATACACATGAAAGTACAATTAATTTATAAGAACCTTCAAAACCCTAAATCTACCATTCTAGCCTATGATATTATGAAGAACAATCATGGGGGTTGGATAAATCTTACCCATATGTCCTGAAAATTAGAAAGTAGAAGAAAAGAACTAGGAAACCCCTTGGTGTAGAAGTCTCATTCCTTCTCTCTTCCGTCTCTTCAAATCCTCTTGGTTCTCCTTCTTGATTCCACAGACGAATCTTCAAAGTGATAGATGGATGGGGGAAAGGTTGTGGATGATGGTTGGGGGGTAATCCCCCCTTGTAGGGTGAATGATGATTGTGTTGCGATTGTATGAATAATGATGTGATCTGCATCCCCTTTTATACTTGTAACCTCTCCTTATGGATCTTGGATGGACTTTTTCTTGGAAAACATTAAAATACACGCTACTGGAGGTACGGAATTATCAAAAATAGGATTATGTGTCCACGCTCGATCAAACTGCTCCAGGTCTAGCGGGATTGGCTTTGGTCGAGCAAAGGTCGAGTGGCATACCTGTTCGCAGATGCGAAAATTTCACTCATCTCGACCATTGCTCGACCAAATGGTCTTGGTCGAGGGTGGTCGAGCTGGCTTGCGCAGTCTCACCGTATCGCGCATAACTTTCACATCTGAGCTCCAATTTAAGTGATTCTGGCGCTCACGCGACCCTCACTTCCTTGGTTTTCTATCCATATAAAGAACTCACAAAACTCCAATATTTGAAGGTGTAACAACCCATGCAAAGTGACACAGTCGTGCTGAACAGGAACAACTTGCGCGATGTCACCATTTTGATCATAACTTTCTCATTTGGATTCCGATTGAAGTGTTCCTTATGTCAAAACCATCCTCTCTTCTGTGGCTTTAAAAAAATGTATCATACTTCCAGTTCAGAACTCCACGTGAACACATAAAAATTACACAAATTTGACATGCGTTTTTCAGCATTCCTACACAAGTTGCACATTTTCTCCAACTTTGCACTTTTGATCATTTTTCCACTTAAAACACAATAAAACACCTCAAGTGCACCTTTTTATCACATATATTATATATATGACACTTGAGGTAATATATCACAACAATTCCTATCAAAAAGGTGTTAAATTGGACCCTAGAACACGCTTATTTTCACTCTCATCAAACCCCCAAAATTACACGTTGCTCGTCCCGAGGTAACAAAATAAAAATAAAGAGAAAGAGAGTAAGAAAATTAGCAGGGAAACAAGGAATATGACCAATACCCCATTCAAAATATAATTGTTGTCAACTTAGGTCATGCAATTCTCATTACATGTAATAATCAATTCATAGCATACAAGATAAGACAATCACCACCAATCAAATGCTCCTTTGACATGTTCTCACGGGAAGTATATATCACTCGCACTCAAGTGTAAAAGATGTACACTTATGAGTTAAGGTGTTTACGCTCAAATTCAATTCAAGTGCATGCGTAACCATAAGCTTGCCAAAAGTCTCAAACTCTCCACCACTAAAAATATAATTCGACAATAGGATCAAAAATTACTTTTGTTTTGGGTGTAATGTTGGCTCTTTGGTTAAGGTAGGAAATATATGAAAAATGTGACTTAAATAGTGGAGAATTAAAGCTGATTGATCACTTCAACTTTCATCCTCTCTTTCTTTTCAATGCAGACGATTTTCATTCCTTCTTCACCTTCAAGCACAATTTTTTTTTCTTTCTTGTCTTTTTTTTTCTTCTCTCCTTTTTTTTCTTTCCTCGAGATAACAGTTTCGGGCACTACCTCGCGCCTTCTCTATAAGGTACTAGATTTAAGAACAACCCTAGGGTGTTTTATTCCATGGAATACTAGATTTAAGCACTACTCCATAATTCTCCTTAAATGTATTTTCAATCTCAATCATTATTTCAACACCAATTTCATTCATTCCAAAACTATTATCAAATCAACACACTTTGAAAAGCCATTAATTCTCTTCTAGAAGGACAATCAAGGCTCAAAAAAATTCAGATGTTCAAAGTGGTTATTTCTCGTAGGCTGCCAAAGAATGAGGTTTTTAGGCTCGACGGGGCTAAGTACAAATAAACATCATTTGGTAGGAAATTATTTGGCTAAGTGACTTATAAATTCAAGGATGGCCTAAAGCCATCTCCCATCATCTGACAAACACGTAGTTTCAAATAAGATAAGAGGCAAGTTCTAGAATACACGAACAAGAATGATACTCACCAAAAAGAAATCATGTGATTATGTACATGATCTAAACGCTCAAAATCTCACATGGGTTTTTAACAAGTAACAGAGCACTTTCATAGTAAGTAATATCCTACAAGTACACATAGAACTTCATATCACAATATAACTCAAGTACACTTCCTTTATCAATTTCAAAAGCATATGAATTTTCAGCACAATTCAAAATATAAGTTCACATGGATCACCAAAACCAATTAAATCTCAATCCTTTCACTCCTACTAATTAAAAGCACACATAAAAATTAGAATAAGAAAACGAGGGCACCTGATTTTTCTTCAACGTATGCACGAGCTCCTCGAGTTGTTCAACTCGATCAGGTCAAAGCCTTAGTTTACCTGTTTCTATCATCAAAGCTCAACATACCTCATCATCACAAGATTCATAAATAATAAAATAGGAGAACTCTAAGAAAGACTCAATTGACTATATATATAATTGACTCCACACACTAAAAATACCAACACGGCACACTAAATATTATGTAAGTTGCAAAAAAAAATGGCATACTAATACTAATTAAAATATTAATATGCCGCAAAAAATCAACTCCCTAACAAACAAACAACCAACGAAAGGAAAAATTTTACTCTTGGTGCTCATAAGATGAGGTAAGTACATCACACCCCTGATTTATCGTATATAGTCGGGATAACCAATTAAAGAATTTACCGAACCACAGGGAGAAAGGTACTAGAGTTTAAGTGATCTCAAGTTTATCGTGATTTTATAAGGACGATCAAAAATGAGGATAGATAAGCATGCAAAGAAATGCAATGCAAGAAATGAAGGATAAAAGGAATGAAAAGATAAATGAATGGGTTCCAAATGATGCAAGGATGAGATTAACAACAATCATGGCATAGATAATAAAGTAATTATGCAATTAGTTCTAATCTCTCATGGACAAGGCATAGGAGCGATCACTAATACCACCTAAGCTCTCTCGAGATGGATAGGATGTAGGCCCTTAATAAGGCTACTAAACGCACATAGGATCGAGACCATAGCAAACACCTCTCACTAGGTACTAATTACTCTATGAGTTCCCTAATTAGGTACTAAATTATAGGCAATATTCCCTTTTAAGGTACTATGAATTTACTAATGGTTTGTGTCTCCTCATTTAATCAACTAACCTCTCGATTAAGCTAATCAAATATTCTATCAAAGGGTTCTAAATCTAGAAGGATATCTCTATCTCATTCTAAATTAATGCCACATGAAGTGTATGATGAAATGATTCAATGAACTATCCTAAACACATAATTGATTTCTCAATCTAATCACATGCCCATGACAATTAATTATACAAATCATACATATACATCAAGCAATTCACATCAATGATAGAAATAACACAAATGCCCAATTAAGATTAAAATCAATTTGCATAAAACCTAAATTATCCAACACCAATCATGAAGCTAATCTCACAAAGGAGATTAGCCTTTCATAGTCACAAGAAATTCAACATAGACATTAAACTCCTTACAAACCATGATCAATCTATAAAGAAATGCACAAAAATTAGAATTAGATTCCCCCTTTGAGTGCTTCAATGGAGATCTCCTTCTTATTCTTGTAATCTCACTCTCCCTTGCTTCCCTGATCACTTAGATGGTGGATTTGATGGAGGGGAACAAGTATGGATGGATGGATAAAGAATGGATGAAGATGATGGTGTAAAATGGAGAAAATAGTGTGTGAGGTGTGTGTGTAGGGAAAAACCATGAAAATCTGATGAAATATTGAAGTATTGGGTATTTATACCCCTTGGGAAGCTTCTAGAAGGATTCTGATTTTTTCTGATTTTTTGCACCTACACGGGCCATGTACGGTATCCTGGCTGTGTACTGAACACGCCCGGCCGTGTGCGGTACTCGGCCATAGGGGTAGCCGTGTAGGTGTTTCGGATGATAGAACACGATAAAAGATTACAGGGCCGTGTTCGTGCTGCCCCTATTTTTCTTTATTTTGTTTTGGCTCGTTCTCCCTCATTTCAACTCCGAATTGAGATCCGTTTTTTCCTACGTCTAGAATCTCTTTTTACCTGTAAATCATATATTTAAGCTCATTCTCACACATTTTCCTAAAATCACAAAACACAACCAAATAGTACACAAATACGAATAAAATAATACGAAAATACATATAAAAGATACTAAAATCTAGGTGGAAATATCACTCATCACACCCCCAAACTTAAAGTGTTGTTCGTCCCCGAACAACAAAAATGATAAATCAAGAGGAGTGATTTTCTCCTAGAAAAAGACTAAACGAACATAAGTAATAACACATCAATATCAACAAGAACCACAAATCATGCTAAGTTATCCTACAATGTTAAACTCATAACATGCAAAAAAATATTAACAAGTTCAATCACAAGAGAATAATAGTGTAATATAGTCCCTTTTAGTCCAAGCCTCACATAGGTTATAAATATCACTCAACACTCTTTAAAGTGGTAGAACAACACTCGTCAATCGATTGGCTAGACTCCTTATAATTTGCTCGTGGACTACATTCACAAACCACCAAAGTTTCCATTAGTGATCAAAAAGGTCTTTTAATTTGGATGTAATGATAGGCTCTTTGGTAGGATAGGAAGAATATAGGTAAGAGTGACTAATCATGTGTAAGCAATCGAAGAGGTAGCTACTTTCTTCCATACTTTCACTTATCTTTCTTCCCTTCTCAACTTTGGTAATCACAAGCACTAATCATCAACTTCCTTGAATTGAGCTTCTTTATAAATCATGCTTCCTTCTTTGAATTTGTATTTTCTTGAGCATCTTGGTGTTGCTTTGCTCATTTTTCTTGTTTTGAGGTTGCATGTTCACTCTTGTTTGTGCTCTTTCATCATTTTTCTTATTTGTTTACCATTTCCTTTCTTCATTTTGCTTTCTCATCAAACCTTTTGAAACCACATCTCCTTAATCACTCACACAAAAGGGTAAATATATAAGGCTCAAGTGGATAATGAAGGCTTGTAATGTGCTAAATTCACAAGAAATAGGTTTAAAGGCTCAAAGTGGTTAACTAGGGATGATGTTCATGGTATGGAAATATATGGCAATGACTATAATAACAAGGATGACCTTAGATCATATCACTAATCTCCACTAATCGGCTTGTTACTATAGTCTTTGAGCAAATTCTAGCTTATCAAACACAACCAATCCACTCATGAAGAAAAATACCATGTATGCACAGTTGAGTCTCAAACACTCACAAGCTTGTGCTCGGACCTTAAGGAACTTATTACACCACATTCATCTCAAAATTGAACAAGTTAAATAGAACATATCACAATTCAAAAGTGTAGAGATTCTTAATCATAATTTGTCATCACTTATCACAATAACATGTCATCACGCACATTCAAAAATGACTCACAACATCCCAAATAAAACCACCAAGCAACCCTAGACAAGAATAAAAATAAACACAAAATATAAAATAAAGACTCAATAAATAAGAAACAACACAAAAACACATAACATGCAAAAATTAAAATAAACCACCATAAGAAAATAGCACACATTCATATCATCCATAATCAATTAGGCTCACAAACATCCCCATCTTTAATTGAAAAGGAAATCCTAGCTTACGAAAATAAACCTCCTAAAAAACATAACACATGAAGTAGCATGCTGATCCAACAATTCAACTCCATATCTATTTATGCTAAACATATAGAAGAGATAAGGTGTAGAGTAAACTCCCTCAATAGGCATTTGGTAATGGAAGTTGTTAGCTCCAAGCTCTATTCATGCTTCCAATACCCTTCATTCATGCTCAAAAACTCAACAAACACCATTAGCTCAACAATTTCATTAAAATATGGACTATCATACAATTCAACACAACCAATCATACCAAACTCAAACCAATACTCATGAGAAAATTTTTTAAAATTAGCCCAAAAATACGAAAAGTATATGCTTTCAAAACAAAGTATGTCACACCACGCCATATCCCCCCAAACTTAAATTGAAACAAGAGTTTTGAGTTAAGTTTGAAAAAATTAGTGTGACGTACCTACACACTTCAAATCAAGCACCCTTCGTATCTTCAACGCGCATCTTCCTCGCAAGCACAATCAACCTACATGCAAAAAATAACAAACAATATCAAATCCACAATCCTTATTGAAAACAAGAAATAAAGCAATAAAGATAATGATGGGTTGTCTCTCATCGAGCGCTAAGTTTAACGTCTTCAAGCCAAATGATATTTTCAAGCTCATGGTGGTCTTGAATAATCCTTTGGCACTTGCATAGGTTTCTTCTTGAAATAGTGCCTTGTGCTATCACGTTCAACCACAAGAACATTTCCCTTCTTGTTAAATAGCTCAAGCAATTGTTCTTCGAAGGTGTTCTTCATAAGGAATGGTCCTTTCCACTTATTTCACTTCTTCCATGGGGCTTTATATGAATTTTGAACTTCAACCACATCATCCGGTAAGAATTCGGGCATTGACAAGTGTTGATGTCCTCTTGCGACCTTTTTCCTACAATCACCAAATAAATTTTTATCAATAAAATCATGGAAGTTCTTAAGAGAATTTGAAATTTCAATAGAATGAAAAGGTTTTGGCTTGTGTGGGGTATCGTTTGTAATCTTGGTTTCCAGAGGCTTCTTTTCTTCCATAAGGGCATGAATCTCCTCTTGGTTTCGAAGCTTTACTTTCTCAACCATCACTTCAAGAGACTCGACAAATCTATCGAATTCCCCCTTCAACTCTTCTTTTAACTCTTTACCTTTCACCCACTTAGGCACCCATTCTCTTCTTTCCTTCATAACCTCATCAACCCCCAAACTAGCCTTTTTTCTATCCATATCATGCATTCGCTCTTTGTTCCGGAGGTAGAAGGCTTGTTGTTCTCTTCTTGAAGTCTCTCCACGATGGACACAACTTGAGTTTTTTAGTGCTCCAATGAATTCAACTTAGCATTGAATGCTACCATTGTATTCATCATCATTTCACACAAGTTTTCAATTCTATCAATCCACGCTTGATTAGACTTCCTCCCCTCTTCTAAGCGATCCATAACCATTTCAAACAACTTTTCTCCAAGCATCGCTATGTGGTCATTTTGGGTGGAATAAGAGGTGTTGGAGTCTTGAAAATTTCCCCATAGTTGTGGTTGATTTCCTTCTTGATTTTTAGAAAAATTTTCTTGAAAAACATCTTCCACACCTTGAGGGTATAATTGTTGATGCATTTGATGAGGAACTCCAAAATTCTCATAACCTTATTGTTGGAATTGCATATCTTGTACTCCGTAATCCAGTTGCAAATTAGGCTCACAATTTAGCATTTGAAATCCTTGAAAATTTCCTTGTGTGTTCATAGTGGGATGAGCACTTCTATTCACCATATCTCGAAGAATATCCACGTAGCTCATATTTTTGGGTTTGTTCTCCTTCTTCTTCCTTCTCAAGGAATGTTCCAATAAGAGAAAGAAAAATTTGAACAAAATTTTCTAAAACAAATATAAGATGCAAAAATAAGAAAAAAATGTCCTTATTAAGACCACTCTAAACAATCCTTCGTCAAACTACTAGAGACCGTTACCTCCCCGGCGACGGCGCCATTTGATTGATCGTATATAGTCGGGATGACCAATTAAAGAATTTATCGAACCACAGGGAGGAAGGTACTAGAGTTTAAGCGATCTCAAGTTTATCGTGATTTTATAAGGATGATCGAAAAGGAGGATAGATAAGCATACAAAGAAAGGCAATGCAAGAAATGAAGGATAAAAGGAATGAAAAGATAAATGAATGGGTTCCAAATGATGCAAGGATGAGATTAACAACAATATGGCATAGATAATAAATTAATTATGCAATTAGTTCTAATCTCTCATGGACAAGGCATAAGAGTGATCACTAATACCACCTAAGCTCTCTCTCGAGATGGATAGGATGTAGGCCCTCAATAAGGCTCTAAACGCATATAGGATTGAGACCATAGCAAACACCTTCCACTAGGTACTAATTACTCTATGAGTTCCCTAATTAGGTACTAAATCATAGGCAATATTCCCATTTAAGGTACTATGAATTTACTAATAGTTTGTGTCTCCTCATTTAATCAACTAACCTCTCGATTAAGCTAATCAAATGTTCTATCAAAGGGTTCTAAATCTAGAAGGATATCTCTATTTCATTCTAAATTAATGCCACATGAAGTGTATGATAAAATGATTCAATGAACTATCCTAAACACATAATTGATTTCTCAATCTAATCACATGCCCATGAAAATTAATTACACAAATCATACATATACATCAAGCAATTCACATCAATGATAGATATAACACAAATGCCCAATTAAGATTAAAATCAATTTGCATAAAACCTAAATTATCCAACACCAATCATGGATTTAATCTCACAAAGGAGATTAGCCTTTCATAGTCACAAGAAATTCAACATAGACATTAAACTCCTTATAAACAATGATCAATCTATAAAGAAATGCACAAAAATTAGAATTTGATTCCCCCTTTGAGTGATTCAATGGAGATCTCCTTTTTCTTCTTGTGATATCACTCTTCCTTGCTTCCTTGATCACTTGGATGGTGGATTTAATGGAGGGGATCAAGTATGGATGGATGGATGAAGAATGGATGAAGATGATGGTGTAAAATGGAGAAAATGGTGTGTGAGGTGCGTGTGTAGGGCAAAACCATGAAAATCTGATGAAATATTGAAGTATTTAGTATTTATACCCCTTGGGAAGCTTCTAGAAGGATTTTGATTTTTTTCTGATTTTTTGCACCTACACGGGCCGTGTACGGTATTCTGGCCATGTACTGAACACGCCCGGCCGTGTGCGATACTTGGCCACAGGGGTGGCCGTGTAAGTGTTGCGGATGACGGAATATGACCAAAGATTACAGGGCTGTGTTCGGTACACTAGCCGTGTAGGTGTTGGCCGTGTACGGAACACTGGCCGTGTTCGTTCGGCCCCTGTTTTTCTTCATTTTGTTTTGACCCATTCTCCCTCGTTTCAACTCCGAATTGAGATGTGTTTTTTTCCTACATCTTTCTTTTTGCATCTAGAATCTCTTTTTACCTGTAAATCATACATTTAAGCTCATTCTCACACATTTTCCTAAAAACACAAAATACAACCAAATAGTATACAAATACGGAAAATACATATAAAAAGACACTAAAATCTAGGTGAAAATATCACTCATCAACCCCCCAAACTTAGTAAAATCATAAGTCAAAACTAAGTTTAAAAAGAGGTGTAATTGCCGAAGCGTTAGCACCTCAAATATAATAATTCTCACTCACACGAATGAAATAATAAAGCAATAAAACAGAAGGGATAGCCCCCAACATGCGCTCATGTTTAACGTCGGAGAGTCACAACAAAATAACACTTTGTAGACTACTTCATCGGAGGGTGGTCTTCTCGCATCCTCACCTTTAAGTACTTTTCTTCCCTCTTCTTGTCTACACTCAGCACCTCACCTTTCTTGGTCACAAAAATATGATCCTTGGAATTACCTTCCTCCCATGGCTGTGTAGACTCCTCCTTGTCAATCTTCCACTCAAATTCAGAATCATCTGTTCTATTAAAATTAAGATTAAACAAATTAGAAATCCCATCTATGCTCTTGCATGATTGAGTCTCCATGGGCATCTTCATGGCTTGATCAAGAGAGAAAACCACATCTTTATTATCCATCTGTAGTCTAAGCTTTTTATCCTTAACATCTATCATGGCTCCAACAGTAGCAAGGAATGGCCGCCCTAAAATTAGGGAAATGTCATCCTTGTCATCTTCCATCTCAACTACAAGAAAATCCATGAGAAATACCAACTTATCCACTTTCACTAATCCATGGATCTATCCGCCAATTGTAGAGCAATTGTTGTGGGAGTGAGCTCCCCCAAACCAAGTCTTTTAAATATGGATAAAGGCATTAAGTGGACGCTTACCCCCAAATTACACAAGGCTTTATGTGCCGGCCCTTTTTCAATGTCACAAAGAATAGTGAAGCTTTTCGGATCCTTCAACTTTGCAGGCAGTTTTTTCTGAATGATCGAGCTACAATTCTCTGACAGATTCACTGTCTCACTCCGTTCAAGCTTCTCTTCTTCGATATAATATCCTTGAGGAATTGGGCATAATATGGTATCTCCATGATTGCTTCGAAGAAAGGAATGTTCAAGCTTATCTTGTTCTTGATATCTTGAAACCTCTTGAACTTTTCTTCTAATCCCTGCTTGGCCAACCTTGAAGAAAACGATGGAGGTACCTTAGTCTTGGGTCTTCCACACTCATCTTGTTCAGCCTCCTTCAATTTATCCTCCTCGGTTCTCAACCTCTTCACTCTTTCCCACTTCTTTTCAACTATAAGCTCAGTATTCTGCTCTTTGGATGGTATTGGAGTGTTCTGAACAATAGGTATAGCATTCTGTATGGAAATCGGAGCCGAATGACACCGCTCGACCTGATTGATCTGGTCGAGCTAGGAGAAAATGATCAAGCGGGGTACCTGTAATCTAGTTCTAGATGTTCAGATCCACATGTTGGATTGTATACTAAAAGCCTAGCTTTAGTATGAGTAATGTTTTAACAATTTATTTGAAATGAGAATCAATTATCAAATGATTGCTTCTTATAATTTATTTATATGTTCAATGCAGTAGTCCACTTACTTTATACTATAGATAATATGTTGTGCGACAACACGCAGAAGATCATATTATCGATTTCCTTATAAAGTATAAACAGATGCTCACAACTAAGATAGACGAGGACTCTCTATCAGGATGGTTGTAGTGTGATTTGGAATTAGTTTGCCTTGACTATAGAATCACATTAGTGCACTTCGTGTGTATTGAATAGGACCACATGAGATCGTTCGACTTGTACTGTCTATATAGAAGAACTTAATCTCATTTATTATGGATGTTCTTGCTCTTAATCCCTATACAATAACCTCGATGCGTAAGGCAGTATGTATTTCTTTGATTCATCAATGGGTGAGATTTACATGTAATTAAATCAACAAACTCGGTGAGTTGGGAAATAGTTCTGTCTCTATGGTGTGCAGTTGATTGTAGAAGGAATCCGTGTCCGACATAGGTTGATGATGTCCCCTTGAGGAGCTCATAAGGATTATCATGTAAACCCTGCAGGTGGATTTATTCCAGCATGATAATGAGGTTGAGTGGTACTACTCTCGGATGATTTATTAATTAATAGAGTTGTCAGTAACTTAAATAATTAATGGCCATTGTATATCTTAAACATAGGGAGACTAACGGGCTCAGAAAAAGAAGGAGCTTATAACTTAATTATGGGATTAGAACGGTAGTGTAGTAATAATATTTAGTGGTATATATTATTATTATTAGACTTAAGTATACGCTTTGGGCTAAGCTTGGATACTTAAGCCCAATGGAGGCCCAACTCTATTTTCTCATCCTGGTCCCTGCTGTAGCCCATATATAAGTCATCTCAGCTGTCCGAAAACCCTAATCGTACATGTCTAACACTGTGAGGAGGATGAGGGAACAGCAGATTGAGAAAATCTCAAAGATCGTCGCCCACACGATCTCGAGATTGGACTTAGGAATACAGCAGAAGATTGAAAGGTTGTTTGCTGCTGCTGTTCGTCAAATTCCATAAATTTTCTAAAATCGTGCGGAATTCAAACTAGATGTGTGATAAACCGTTGGAAAGCCACTGAAGAGAGAATTATTTTAGCATATAGATCACTCAAATCTGAGATCGGGTGAGAGAGTTATGCCCAAACCGGTGAGACTGCGCAGGCTGTCGGCGAGAATTTATCTTCTTCAATATACCCTGGTGAAAGGTAATACGTTTCTATGTTTTCTTGCTTTTGCTGATTATAGAATCGTATGGAACCCTAATGGTTCATGTTAATCGAATGATCGAATCCCAACAATTGGTATCAGAGCTTTGGTTTCGTGGTGAAGCTTGAAACGTTAGGCTAGGGTTTGAGTGGAATACATGATATTAGGGTTTTAGAACTTGTTTCTTGTTATATACCCTAAATGTATACACAAAATCACACGGACACAGCGGCCTAAGTGTTTGGCACTAGTGTTACACAGCGGTGCGAATAGGCCAAGGGACCACGTTCTTACTGGACGAGCACCAGGTCGATTGCTACAGGGACCAAAAGCCGGGCTGTCTACACAGAAACCCTACCAGCTGACGAGACTAGGATGGCAGGTTTAAGGGCGTGTGACGGCGGTGCTTCACTGCCTGTTGGGAAGTGTAGTTGCAGCGGCTGCTGTGTATTTTAAGGTGTTAATTCACGGCAGAAGGGTGGTCGGCGAGAGTCAGCATGCAAGTAGCATCCTTGGCTGAACGTTGACGTAACATGGGTCAATCCAATCTGCTGTGGGTGTGCGCTAGTAACGCTGAAGTGTGGCTTGGGGCTCAAGCTAGGCGCGTATGACTGAAATCTTGGCGAACAAGACTGCGAGTTGGAAGGCGGTGCGAGCGACGCGTCAAACCAGCATTCCGAGCACGTCTGACCGGCGTTCTGAGCGAGTCAGACGCCCTTTCAGGGCGAGTCTGACAAAAATCTAGGTGGGTCAAGTAGCTTCTAGTCGAGTCTTACAAGTGACTGGATCGAGTCTACGTGGTGAATGGGGCGAGTCTTCGCTATATTCCAGGCAGTCTGTTACTAGCCGGTGACGTTACAAGGCGACTGTACAGGTACACTGGTGGCACGAGTGGAGGCACTGCCGGCACGACCAGGATGCAGGTGACAGCGCTGGATGGCGCATGCTGCGCAAGCATCGGCATGAACAAAAAAGTGCGCATTGGGCAGTTATTGTTGGGCGATACCCGCGTGGGAGCAGGCGGTCTGGCATATTGGCTGACGGGAGACTAGATTGATCACCGGGCATGTAAGAAGGTTGGCTTGAGGAATTTCCAGCAGGACATGAATGTATTTTTGAGTGAGTTTGAAGCGGCATGGATAGGGGCCCGGATGGCACGATGGCCGATGGTGACATCTACGATGAGCAGCCATGTCGGGCGGCCCTTACATCACAGTTGGGCAGACTGCTGGATGAACAGCTTGCTGCGCATGACTTCAATCTCCTTCTGGGTGTAAGTCGCACGAGTCGTGCCTAATGCCAGGCATGTGGGCATGCGAGGTATGCAGGGTTGGCAGGCAAGCGCGGGAATGGCATGGAAGTTTGCCTAGGCAGCACGGGTCGTGCACGTTGGCTAGCTTGGCATGCACGGGTCGTGCGTGGTACCAGGCAGGATGGTGTGTGGAGCAGATCAGTACACGGCACGAGTCATGCGGTACTTGGCACGAGTCGTGCTGGGGTGTATGATGGTCAGGAAGTCTTTTTCATGCGACGTGCGATGGAAGAGATTGCCGGGCAAAGAATCTAGAGAAAAATTCATGAAGACCTGCTTCTGATTTTCATATTAGGTTTCGGGGCGCTGCCCCGAATCCTGCGACCTGACTAGGCAGGTCGATCCCTGCAACCTCACCGAGGAGGTCGAATCCCGCATAGTCGCAGCTTCTCAATTTTTATGCTTGATGGCGAATAATCAAATTCGCTGATATATAACTATTATAATTGATTAATTAAATGATTATTGTTATATATGTTATTCATGTTCTCCGTGATTTACTGCCTTATTGTTGTAATAGGAGCATGCTAGGTTGCGTATCTTATTATGAATATTATATGCATGTAAAATACCTTGGTGTTAAATAACTAAGTGGGAGAGAAGATTGGTAAATAATTCCTGCGGCCTCCATTATTGGTTTGTAAGTGATGTGAATAAACTTGCGCGTTGACATTAGGGCCTTCCTCCCCATTGGATGAGTTTATTCACAGATTACTGGTACAGACTTCTTTAAATAATTATTATTTGTAATGTGATGCATATGAACTTGTGCGTTGGCTATAGTGCCTTCCTCCCCATCGGATGAGTTTATGTGTGGTTCACTGGTACAAACTTATAATTGATGACTATAGGAAGTTATTCGAGCGTGTGTGTACTTCTCCATATGTAAGGCACATAAGCTTGCACAATGGACTTGGGGTCAAATAATGGTGTACACTTAGGTGCAAATAATAATTATCCTCCTCATTGGAGTCACTGCTGTTATTTGCATGGCCAAAGAGGAACCGACTATTAATTATTTTGTCATGAGGTTAGATTGACAAATGAAATTAATGGGTAAAATCTTCTCTTGTAAATGTTCGGGTTTGTATGCGTCCACACTATCGTGGCATGCAGACTCACGGTGCTTGAGATGTCGGTGAATTTTATTTTATATTGTTTTGAGGGAATCAATATAAATGGATAAATTTGAAGATTTGATTGGTATTTTTATGTGATTCTCTGTAATTTTGAATGGTATATTTCACTTATTGTTTACTAAAAAAAATTATATTTACTGGTCCAAAATTAGATAATTAAAAAAAATCTTGATTTTACTGCTTAGAAAATTAAAATGTGTTCTCACTAAGAATGTCCTTTGATGCCTATTAAAGTCTCTAGTGGAGAGGTGAGAGGTACATAGAAATATGATGATCTCATGTAACTCTTCGGATACCTGAGTAAGGTTAAAAGGCAAGAGGTCATAGTTTACTTGATGAATGAATTGGAAAAATATGGAGTAGAAATTAAAGGGGAAACCTAGGTCAATTTTATTCTCCATAGTTTGCCTAAACGTCTTGAGCGAGTTCTACCTGTAATACAAGGGATTGAATATGGTGCGGAACTTCTGACAAAACATGTGGCGAAGGAAATCCAATTTCATCAAGATGTGAACAAGGTTAGTATCTCATTCACTAGTTGTTGAAGCATGATTAGGGATGGCATCTACTGACACGTTCTGTGTAGATACCAGAATCACTAAATGTCTGCAATTAAGTGATGATGAGATCATTATAGACATGGGTAAAACTACGAGAGTAGTGGTGTTGCAATGGGAGTTGTTTATTTATCTTACGATATGAATAAACATTTGATTTTGAGAAATTGTCTTTATGTATGTTTTTCATAGAAAGAATTTGTCAGTTTCTATGCATTTACGGATAGATACTCTATTTCATTTAAATGATATGGTCATTATAATGAAGGATAGACCTATAATCTGTTGTGGTACGTTAGTGACAATTTGTACACTCTTAAATCATGGTTCCCTCATGATGCAACAAATAGTAATTAATAACGAGTCTTCTAATCTAGTAAGAGAAAGGAACCTTCGAAAATGAACACTCCAGTTGAACGGTGTGGCGGAAAGAAGGAATAAGATTCTTATGTAAATGGTTAGATGGATGATGAGTTATTTGGAATTATTAAATTCATTTTATGGATATGCCCCAGAAACAGTAATTCGTATGAATATTTGTCTATTTGTGGGTTATCCTAGAGAAATGAAAGGTGATTTATTAGTCCAAAAGATCAAAGGGTGATTGTTAACACGAACACTAGATTTTTGGAAAAGAACTATGTAATAAATCACAAACCTATGTATCAGTTGTTCTAAAGGAAGTGAGAGGAAAAACACAAAGTATAGTACCAATTGTACAAGAGGACATACCACAAGTAAACTGCATCACATGTCACATCTGATACACAATTACATGTAGTGCTTTGTCATAGTGGGAGGGTTATTTTATAACCTATTAAATATATATTTTGGGAGAGTCGTGAGACTTAGTCCCTAGTAAACATACAATTGACCCACGGATACGACGAATCACTACAAGATAAAAATGTGATATCTTAGCAAGTCGCAATGATTTCTGGAATAGGATATACTGATTCTAAATCAAATCTGGGAGCTTGTAGAACCACCAAATGGTGTAAAAGCTATTGGAAGTGGTCATACTAAATAAAAAAGGATCGAACGGTAAGGTGAAAACCTTGGAAGCAAAGCTTGTTGCGAAAAAGTATACTAAAAAAGAAAGAGTTCGATTATGAGAAAACATGTTCGCCAGTAGCTATGCCTAAGTCGATCAGGATTTTTTTATTTGTTGTTGTTCATTGAATACGAGGTATATCAAATAGATATCAAGCCAGCTTTTCTGATTGGAAGTCTTGAAGAAAACGTCTATGTGAAGCAACCAGAGTGATTCATTGCAAAGGGTTAAGAGCATTTTGATTGTAAGCTTAAAGGTGTCTATCGATGGACTAAAGCAAGCTTCAAGATCATGAAACATCCATTTTGATGAGAAAATCCAGGCATATGGATTTATTCAATTCGCGGATGTGTCTTGTGTATTGAAAAGAGTGACGGAAATGTGGTGGTATTTCTTTTACTGTACGTAGATGATATATTGCTCATTGAAGATAATAAAAGAGTATTGTCGGGCATATGGGTATGGTTGATAAAGTAGTATGAAATGAAGGACTTAAGAGAAGCAAAATAATCCTTGTGATCATGGTGATCACAAGATAGTATGTTGTGCTTATCTCAAGTTTCATGAAATGATACAATCCTTACTCGTTTTAGAATGTGACTTTATCTAAGAAAATGTGTCTTCACACAAAAGAAGATAAAGGAGATGAAAGCGGTTCCTTGTGCTTCGGCGAATAAGAAAGCTTAATCTATGGAATGCTCTGTACGAGAATGGATGTCTTTTTGCTAAAGGCATGAATAGTGGGTATCAAGGTAACCCAAAACAAGAATTTTAAACTGTGGTAAGATATATACTTAAGTACATGAAAAGGACTAGAAATTATATGTGGACTTATCGGACAGCTTCTCTGCTTCTTATGGGTTACATAGATTCAGGTATTTCAAATCAGATAGGGATGACAATAAATCCACCTTAAAGGTTATGTGTTTAATTTTAGGAAGTAGAGTCATAAGATGTAGGAGTGTTATATAGAAATATATTTCGGACTCCACCATGGAAAGATGATAAATTGGAGCCTCTGAGGTAGCCAAAGCATTTATATGACTCTAGAAACTTCATAATGGACTTCAAAGTGTTTCTAAGTTTACCTAAGGTTATCACAATTTATTGTTATAATAATGGTGCAGCTGCAAATTTGAAGGAATCACGAGCCCATAAGCAATTAAACATATGGAGCGCGAGTACCACCTCTTACAAGAAATCGTATGATGAGGGAAATGTTGTTGTCGCCAAGATTGCATCGGATGATAGCCTAGTAAATCCTTTTACAAGGATCTTAAAACGAAAGCTTTTGATGGTCATGTAGTGGGAGTGGGAATCAGGTGTATGGCAGTGGTCTTGACAACATAGTCTTTTAGTATAAGTTGGAGATTATTGGATTGTATACTAAAAGCCTAGCTTTAGTATGAACAATATTTTAACAACTTATTGAAATGAGAATCAATTATCAAATGATTGCGACTTATAATTTATTTATATGTTCGATGCTATAGTCCACTTACTTTATACTGTAGATAATATATTGTGCGACAACACGCGGAAGATTATATTATCGATTTCCTTATAAAGTATAAACAGATGCTCATAACCGAGATAGATGGGGACTCTCTATCGGGATGGTTGTAGTGTGATTTGGTATTAGCTTGTCTTGACTATAGAATCACATTAGTGCACTTCGTGTGTATTGAGCAGGACCGCATGAGATCGTTCGACTTGTACTGTCTATATAAAAGAACTTGATCTCAGTTATTATGAATGATCGTGCTCTTAATACCTATACAATAAGCTCGATGATTAGCCATTTTGTAGTAGGGATGACCAATTAAAATAATTTATCGAACCACAGGGAGGTCGGCGCTAGAGCTTAAGCGAGATCACGTTTATCACAATTTTATAGAAAAGATTCATCAATGGGTAGTTTAATCACACAAGAAATTAAATCAATCAAAGCAAGCAAGCAATGATTAGCAAACAAGATAGATGGATGAAAAGTGGTTTTTCAAATTGAGTAAAAGTGAAACTAACAACAATTAAGAAATGAAAATCCTAGGATAAATGCATCGAATTCACATGAATCATGGATTGAAGACTAAGAGTCAACACTAAGATCACCTAAACTCCCTCTCAAGATGGATAGGATATGGTTCTAAACATAGCTCAATGAGTTGGTTCTCACTCAAATAATTACAACTAGGTACTAAGCTTGAAATGAGAGTCCCTTCACACGATTAATCAATCTCTCGATCAAACCAATCATATGTTCTATCAAAGGGTTCTAAACGCTAAAGGATTTCTCAATCTCTTTACAATTTATAATGCACATGAAGTGTTTGATGAAATGATTCACTCAATTATCCTAAGCACATAATTGATTTCTCAATCTAATCACATATTTAGAATAACTAAACACACAAATCATCAATACAAATCAAGCAATTAATAATCAATGATAGAAAACCATAGATCCAATCAACATATGAATTCAAATACACAAATCCCAAAATTATCCAACAACTCTCATGTTGCTAATCTCACAAGGGAGATTAGCCTACCATATTCATAAAGAAATTAACATAGACAATTAAATTCTTACAAATCATGATAAAACTATGAGGTTTAATACAAAGATTGAATGGAAACTCCCTTGATCTATCTTCAATGGTGATCTCCTTCCCTTCTTTGCACTTTCCTCTCTTCCTTGATCCTTTTCCTTCACTTGGATGTAGAAATTGATGGTGGGATGATGGTAGATCCAAAGGATAAAGAATGGATGAAGATGATGGTGTGGAATGGAAGAAATGGTGTGTGATGTGTGTGAAACAGGAAAACCCTCGGCTAAATCATCAAATGTTGAATTATTGGGTATTTATACCCCTTGGGAAGCTTCTAGAAGGTTTTAGAAGTTTTAGCAACTTTTTACACAACACGAGTCGTGCTCTGCAACACGGCCACAAGGTCGCCATGTTGGGTGAATTGATGTCGCTGCACGGCCAAGACTTACAGGGCTGTAACACGGGCACAGGGTGGTCGTGTTGGATGAATTGATGATGGCACACGGCCACTTCTTACAGGGCCGTATTCCGTACACGGCCGTGTTGGTGCATGCCCCTGTTTTCTTCACTGTTTTAGCTTGTTCTCCCTCGTTTCAACTCCGAATTGAGATCCACTTTTTCTTACGTCTTCCTTATCATGTCTAGCATCCGTTAAAAACTGAAAATCATAGGTTTAAGCTCATTCACACATATTTCAATAAAAATACAAAACACAACCAAATAATACATAAATACAGATAAAATAATACGAAAATGGATATAAAAAGACACTAAAATCTAGGTGAAAATATCATTCATCACTCGACACGTAAGGCAGTATGTATTTTTTTGATTCATCAATGGGTGAGATTTACATGTAATTAAATAAACAAATTTAGTGAGTTGGGAAATAGTGCTTTCTCTATGGTGTTTTGTTGATTGTAGAAGGAATTTGTGTCCGATATAGGTTGATGATGTCCCCTTGAGGAGCTCATAAGGATTATCATGTAAACCCTGTAGGTGGATTTATTCCGGCATGATAATGAGGTTGAGTGGTACTACTCTCGGATAAGATATTAATTAATGGAGTTGTCAGTAAATTAATTAATTAATGGGCATTGTATATCTTAAACATGAGGGGACTAACGGGCTCATAATAAGAAGGAGCTCATAATGTAATTATGGGATTAGAACAGTAGTGCAGTAATAATATTTTAGTGGTATATATTATTATTATTGGACTTAAGTATAAGCTTTGGGGTAAGCTTGGATACTTAAGCCCAATGGAGGCCCAACTCTAATTTCTCCTCCTGGTCCCTGCTGTAGCCTATATATAAGTCATCTCAGCTGTCCGAAAATCCTAATCGAACACGCCTAACACTGTGAGGAGGGTGAGGGAACAGCAGATTGAGAATATTTCAAAGATTGTCGCCCACACGACATCGAGATTGAACTGGGAATACAACAAAAGATCGGAAGGTTGTTTGCTGCTGCTGTTTGTCAACTTCCATGATTTTTCTAAAAATTTTTGGAACTCCAAACTGGACGTTGATACATTGGAAATTTATTAAATAGAGAATCATTTTGGCGTGTAGATCATTCAAATCCAAGATCGGATGTGAGAGTTATATCCAAAACGGTGAGACTGCGCAGGCTACCGGCGAGAATTCATCTTCTTCAATATACATTGGTGAAAGGTAATACATTTCTATGTTTTCTTACTTCAGCTAAATATATAATCGTATGTAACCCTAACGGTTCAAGTTAACTAAATGATCAAACGCCAACACCACAGACGTCCACTCGACCTCTGCTCGACCTAGATGGTTTGGTCGAGCAGATGCTTCTTGGTCAAGTGGAGACCCTATAATCTGATTTTGACCTAAGGGTTTGGCTGCTCGACCGTTGCTCGACCTAAGGGTTTGGTTGAGTGGTGGTTGAGCGGGGACATTCCATCTCCATTTTTGCCCACTGGCATCATTGGACCTCAATGTGATGGCTATGCACTCTTTCGGGTTCATTATGCCTTAAGACGGGAACATTCTTTTCTCCAATATTTGTGTCAATTCATTCATGTTCCAAATCATCTGCCCCATTATAAAGGTAAATTCCTTCAACTGCTTAGATAAATCTATATGATCAGCATTCATTCTAGCTTCGATGCGGTCAACCCTTGCATCATTCCTTGCCATGTATCGATTGAAGGTATCTTCAACACTCTTCACTTCTTGATGCTGCATAATAGGCCCCCTTTGTGTCAACTCTGTAATCTGCTTCTACTCGGATTCTAGTAGCTTGTTGATGTTAGCTAAACTAGAGATGATCTCATCATCCCTATTCGGCTTCACCGCTTGATGTTCAACATGTGCTACCTTGCTAAGTACATAAGATCCTCTAATTCTTTCCGTAGGCCAGTCACGTGCATTCATAAAGATGTCTTCAAACAACTTTTCTACTTCAAGTGATGTCCTAGATAACAGCTCTCTACCTGATGATGCATCAATAAGAATTCGCAACTCACAATCCAGTGCATAGTAGAAAATACTTATGTATTGAGCCTTAGACATTCCATGTTGTGGGGACCTCCTGAGCATGTCTTTAAACCTGTCCCATGCCTCATGGAATTTCTCATCCAGATTCATAACAAATTGGGTGATCTCTTGCTTCATTCTTAAGATCCTTGAGGGTGGCATGTATCTCTCCAAAAACTTCTGCTGCAGTTGGTCTCATGTAGTGCAGTTTGTTGCATCAAGAGTCTCATACCATTCTTCTGCCCTATCAATCAAAGAGAACTTAAATAGGGTAATCCGTTTAGCATTATCATTGGCTCCAGCACCTTCTCAGTGTTCGCATAACCAAGGAATCTTTTGAGATGCTGATATGGATCTTCAAAACAACCTTCAGAAAAAGGGATTTCTCTACCATGTTAATAAGAGCGAGATGTATCTCAAAATCATCATCTTCCCCCCTTGCTCCTATCAATCCCATGTTACAAATTCCATTGTATGTGAAAATTTCACGTATGGCAACATTATCCGGATTCTGCCTTGCTCTCATCATGTTTAGCTCTGTGTGTTACTTCTTCCTTTCCTTCCTCTCCTTTTCCTAGCGCACAAGCACCTCAGAAAAATTCAAGGTTAGATATAATTAAATAATCACAAATAAAATTCTTAATCAAACTAGAAATAATAAACTAATAATAACAACCGTCCACATCAACGGTGCCAAAAATTTAATGCGCATTTTCTTTGCACGCAAAATTAATCCCCAAGTATTAAGGATATCAGTTGCAGCTTAAACAATCGACCAAGTTAAATATTGAACCCAAAGGACGGCGTATTATCAATTTAATTATTTACTAAATTAATTAAGATGAAAGACAATAACGTTTGAGGATTGAATTATTAACTAATAAATAATTAATTTTAAATAACAATTAAAATAAATAACACTGGAAGAATAAGAAAGTGGATCAAGTAGGAGAATAGGTAGCTCTAGGATAATCCAGTTTCACTCATTAATCTCCCTTTTGTGTATCAATGTCCGACTCTGCCATGCAAATCTACTCTATAGATACAAGTAAATATGCGTGTAACACATGTGAATAACCTTAGATCAATAGATATAATTCCACCCCCCTTTCTAGGTACTATAAGTATCAATTATTTTCCTGGCCAATTGGTACTCTAACCCAATATAATCTCCCTTTATAGGTACTATAAAATTACCCTCTTTATCCTACTTATCAAACCAAATCCAATTCAATTAACAAGTATTCATATATGATAGTTCTAATGAAGCTTCGGAGTCCCCTCACTTAGAATCATAACATGGAATCCTGCTCAATCAGTGAACGCACTCAATCAATAATCAGGATATGTATTCAGACTCTACATAACAGTTAATGATGCACAAAACAACTCTGACTATGAATTAATAAAGTATAGTCTTATATAAAATAAATCCACAAGTAGTGTTGTGCGGAATATACACATGAAAGTTTAATTAATTTATAAGAACTTTCTAAACCCTAGATCTACCAAAATAGTTCTAGTCCATGATGTTGCAAAGAACAATCATGGGGGTTGGATAGATCTTACCCATATGTCCGAAAAATTAGAAAGTAGAAGAAAAGAACTAGGAAAACCCTTGGTGTAGAAGTCTCCTTCCTTCTCTCTTCCATCTCTTCAAATCCTCTTGGTTCTCCTTCTTGATTCCACAATGAATCTTCAAAGTGATGGATGGATGGAGGAAAGGATGTGGATAATGGTTGGGGGTGATCCTCCCCTTGTGGGGTGAAGGATGATTGTGTTGCAGTTGTATGAATAATGATGTGATCTGCATCCCCTTTTATACTTGTAAGCTCTCTTTATGAACCTAGGATGTGCTTTTTCTTGGAAAACATGAAAATACACGCTACTGTGGGTACGGAATTACCAAAAATAGGATTCCATATCTACGCTCGACCAAACTGCTCCAGGTCGAGCGGGATTGGCTTTGGTCGAGCAAAGGTCAAGTGGCATACCTGTTCGCAGATGCGAAAATTTCACTCCGCTCGACCATTGCTCGACCAAATGGTCTTGATCGAGCGGGCTGGTGCAGTCTCACCGTTTCGCTCATAACTTCCACATCTGAGCTTCAATTTGAGTGATTCTTGCGCTCACGTGATCCTCACTTCCTTGACTTTCTATCCATATAAAGAACTCACAAAACTCCAATATTTGAAGGTGTAACAAGCCACGCAAAATGACACAGTCGTGCTAAACAGGAATAACTTGCGCGACGTCACCATTTTGATCATAACTTTCTCATTTGGATTCCGATTGAAGTGCTCCTTATGCGAAAACGATCCTCTCTTCTGTGGCTTTCTAATCATACATCACACTTCCAGTTTAGAGCTCCATACTAATACAAAAAATTTACACAAGTTAGACGTGCGTTTTTCAGCATTCTTACACAAGTTGCACCTTTTCTCCAACTTTGCTCTTTTGATCCTTTTTCCACCTAAAACACAATAAAAAACCTCAAGTGCACCTTTTTCTCACATATATCAAATATAAAACACTTGTGCTAATATATGACAATAATTTCTATAAAAAAATATGTTAAATTGGACACTAAAACACGCTTATTTTCACTCTCATCACTCTCCTCCTTGATTGACACACACCGGAATGATGGAGTGAATGGGTGGAATTTTGGGGTGAAGTGTGGATGATGTAATACGATGGTGTCGTGAATGGTGCAGTCGCGATGCGTGTATTCTTGGTTCACAAGTTCTGATCTCAATTCTGCTTCTGCGCTGAGTGGTCTCCACGTTGGAACAGGGCCGTGAGTTGTTGGCGTGTGAAGTGGGCTTTTTGTCGGTAATTGTAATATCCAAGAATATATATATATATATATATATATATATATATATATATATATATATATATATATATGTGTGTGTGTGTGTGTGTGTGTGTGTGTGTGTGTGTGTGTGTGTAAAATAAAAAAATGATAATATATTATCAATAAAATAAAAGTGCGCACACACACACAGAGACATATATAAATGTATGATCTTTATATTCAAATTATTCCCTTATAATTATTTATTTTCTAACCATGACTTTTCTCAAGATTTATTTCAGGGAGACATGATTTAGAGATTCGAATTTAACTGTACTCAGGAGATGAAGTATAATAATAATAATAATAATAATAATAATAATAATAATAATAATAATAATAATAATAATAATAATAATAATAATAATAATAATAATAATAATAATAATAATAATAATAATAATAATAATAATAATAATAATAATAATAATAATAATAATAATAATAATAATAATAATAATAATAATAATGATAATGATAATGATAATAATAATGATAATGATAATAATAATTATTATGATAATAATAATAATTATTATTATTAAAATAAAATCATGATATGATATACACATGTCACAAGGAGTATTAAAATAAAAGAATATACAGGAACAGTAGTAAACGTGGAAGCTTTAACTTCTTTCAACACAAGAGGCCAGGCATACTACACGTCAATCATAATTTACTCCTTCTATGAATTAAGTCGCTGTCAATTAGTGAGATAAGAAAAAAAAATTCACTCTCTCTCTCTCTGGTATCTTCTGAGTTCGCACTTAACATCATGTAGCCGGTCCACTCTCTCTCTCTTATCTTCTCTTCTGAATTCCCACTTTTGTTATATAATGTAGCGTGAACCCATTCCCTTCATGTAACTTCCAAATGCAATCTCAACTCTCATCTGCCAAAAAATCCCTTTTGATTCCAGAAGTCCTAATTTCCAGTTGAAACTCACCCACTGCATTACTCATCTCATAAACTTTCATCAACGTACACACCATTTCCTTCTCATCATAAGTTGTTAATAATCTTTCTATTTTATTGATATAGGCATATATATGTGTATGTATGTATTTGTCATATATATATTTTTACAAATAGTTTGAGAAATGTATTGAGGAGAGTCAATTGAGATTTCTTAAAAAAAAAAAAAAATTGTTAGTGGGAAAATACTTTGTTGTATGCAATAAATAAATAAATAAATAAATAAATATAACTATATTAATGATACAATTATTTTTACTAAATATATATATATATGTGTGTGTGTGTGTGTGTGTGTGCATATATAAGCATTTATTGTTTGTATAATTAGAAATTACTTATGTAGTGGCATATGAAAGAATGCTTTACTATTAATTATATGATATTGTACAAGTCTAAATTATTATTGCATTTTGGTATATGAATTTTAATTTCACGTGTAAAGGTATGTAGTATTATATTGTTTGAAATAGTTTTAGATATGAGAAATATACTTTCCTCTAATATATATATATATATATATATATATATATATGGCAAAAGCTTGTGTGTGTCCGGGCACACAGGAGCACATTCCGTGTGCCTTTAGAATTTTGTGCTAAAATGTATACCCTTTAGTATAAAGATGTGTACCCTTTATTTTACAAGGCAAAAACTTGTGTGCACCCGGGCGCACGGAAGCACACTCCGTGTGCCTTTAGAAATTTGTGTTAAATTGTATACCCTTTAGTATAAAGATGTGTATCCTTTATTTTCTAAAGAAAAACAAAAAATGTAATGAAAAAGTGTGTAACCTTTAAAACAAAATGGTGTACCCTTATTAATTAAAGTTTATATCCTTTAGAACAAAATAATGTACCCTTATCCATAATACTAAATTATAAAGGCGCACACTATATATATATATATATATATATATATATATATATATATATATATATATATATATATATATAGAGAGAGAGAGAGAGAGAGAGAGAGAGAGTATTCTAACAATCAAATTTTATAAATAGTTTGTATATAAATATAAGTAAGACATGTGTCACAATCTAAAATTAAACCTATATACAAAAGAAATAATTTCAAATAAACCTTTTTTTTCCTTGATAAATGTTTCATAAATATATATATTTGATTCTTTTGTCTCAAACACTTGGATAATAAAACAAAATACAAAATTCTAATTAACTTAAAATATTATAATCGAAATAACATTCTCTTTATTTCTAAAGTCACATGTTTACACGGCAAACTAGGTAGTTTTGTAGAAGTTGTTAGAATTTTATTATTTTGCTTCAAATTAATGTCCTGTAGTATTTGATAAATTAGGTCAGTAGATAAGAAACTTTTGATATTGATGTCCTATGCTTTAAGATAATTTTATTGTCTAAAGGAAACATGTCTGTGAAAAATAAGCATGCATTGTATAATTAAGATTAAATAATTAAACATCAAAAGAAACAAATGTACATTTTCACGTGCAGTGTATTTTCTCACTTGGTGATCGTAGTTATTTTGAGTTAGTACAAATCTATCATGAAACAAGTCACTTAGAGTTCGTCTACTCTTAATTGACTAATGTTACACTATTGTGAAATATACACATTTCATGATTTGACCATTGGTCACAAGTTAAAGATGATGGATGGCTTTCAGAGTCATCTAGCCGTAGTGGGGCCTTTTGATATATCAAAGATAGCAGATGACTGATGAGTCATAAAGAAAATAACCTTCGTTCTACGAGTACTAAGAAAAAATATCCACACTATGAAGTATTATCCAACTTATAGCAATTGCAGGTCATCCACTGAGAATTTCTCTTACACCCCTTTCTATTTTAAAAACTTTTCATGCTAACAATTCAAATGTGGCAGCAGTGACGAGGCATGGAGACACCTTCTATATAAATATATAATGTTGTTTCTTAATAAGCCTTTTAGAGATCGTGTTTGTAATAAACCCTATTGAACTCCTTTCAAGCAACACGTCGCATGTAAAATGACGTTAAAATCTTTATAATAATATTTTAAGTTCTAAATTACAATGCTTCCATTTACAAAAAGTATTTGCACAACTCTAATATACGTAAATATTCATGTTATATTTATTCAAGTTCGATATATATATATATATATATATATATAGCTTGTTCACTCAGTGACACCAAAGTTTTATTTGCTAAGTAAAATACTCGGTCAAGTGAGATTGGGGTGTCACAGTGATGGACTTCACAGATTATGTGGTCAAGTTAGCATTAGCAATGTAGCCTAAGATAGTTGTGAGCCACCAAGAATGAATGTTAACAAATTATGATGGTCCCTCAACTAAACATAATGGTGGGCTCTTACACAAACTCACGGCTCTTCATCTCAATTACAACTAACAATCATTACTTAGTTAAGTAATGATTTTATGCTTCTTCTCTCATACTAAGCTTCTACAAGTGCATCTTCTTTTCGCTTGAACCAAATATTCCAACACTCCAACACAACTTGCTTCAATCCTACTTCCCGTATTTTATCAATTTCACACTAAATTATAATTAAAATCTCAATAATATCCGTGAAGTCATATAAGATATGAAAATAAGTAATAAACTCCACAAATAATGTTAAAATAATGTAATAATCATATAAAAACGTCCTATGAAAATCGCGAATTTTCATGCTTAACATAGTATTATTTTTTATTTATTTTATGAATTCTTCATAAATTAATTAAATTAAATGGTTATCACTATTTCTTTATTATGTGTAACTTTTTAATAATCATGATATTATTTTTTCTTTTAATGAATTGTTCGTGAAATAATTTAATTAGATTGATATCACTTTTCTTTAATTAGGAACCACTTTTATTAAAAATGTTATCACTTTTTATTATTCTAGTAAATTGTTCATAAAATGCACTTTTTTAATTAGTTATCACTTTTTTACAAAAGTTGTTATCACTTTACTTTTAAAATGTTATCATTTTTCATTCATAGTATATAAATATAGTTCACAATGAAATTATCACTTTTCATCAATTGAGTATCATATTGTATAAATTAATAGTTTTAAATTAAAAAATAAATTAAATGAATTAAAAATAATAATTAATAAAATTTAAATAATAAAAATATAAATTAAAAGAATAAAAAACATGATAATATATTAATATATAAGTTCTATAATTAATTTCTCAATTTTATAATTTGATTATAACCTAACAAGATCTTTTAAAATATACTTACTATGCTAACGGATGATCCGTCTCACATAAGAAGATCCGTGAGACGATCTCACCCAAGTCTTTGTTTTATATATTTATGGTTGGTTAAAACTTTTAAATCGAATCACAAATTAAGTTATAAAAAATCTTCAAAACTCGATTAAAGTAAATGAATCATTTACATATTTATAAGTTACTTAAACTTTTAAATCGGATCATTAAGTTAGAAAAAAAATTATCATTTTGGATATTTGAGCATTAAATATTTATTACTAAATATGAAAGTATTAAAGTAGTTTGTTAACATGGTGACAAGGTTCTGCTTAATATATATATATATATATATATATATATATATATATATATATATATATATATATATATATATATATTATGAATTCCAAATAACAAAGTGAATAACGATTTAAAAATCCATTCAAAACAAACATATTAAATCCATAATTTAAAATCTTGAAAATTTTGAATTTTTAAATCCATGATTTAATGATGGATGGATAAGGAAAGATATGAGAGAATGATTTATAAATCACTCCACA
The DNA here is from genome assembly GCA_023678885.1 of Pogostemon cablin. Taxonomy (NCBI): domain Eukaryota; kingdom Viridiplantae; phylum Streptophyta; class Magnoliopsida; order Lamiales; family Lamiaceae; genus Pogostemon; species Pogostemon cablin. Next base: position 15,907,641 of record CM043001.1, on the reverse strand, counting down.
AATCCCATTTAGACATCACCCACATAATTTAATGATGGATGGATAAAGGAAAATATGAGAGAATGATTTATAAATCACTCCTCAAATCCCATTTAGACATCACCCACGTAATTTAATGATGGATGGATAAAGAAAGATTAGAGGGAAGGATTTCACTCCCATTCAAATCCAACCAATGGATGAATAAGAAAGATTTGAGAAAAAATTTATAAATCATTGTTCAAATCCCCATTCAAACGCATCCCAAACACAACCCACGTGATTTAATGATGGATGGATAAGAAAATATTTGAGGGAATTATTTATAAATCATGGATGGATAAAAAAAGAATTGAGGGAATGATTTATAAATTACTCCTCAAATCCCTATTCAACACAACTCAAAGACAAAATTTGTGATAGAAAAAAATACCAGGATAAATAATGATAATATTTTTTAAGAATAATATTAGAATTAATAAAAATGTAATAAATTATTTTATAATCATTTATATTATAATGAAAAGTTATAATATTTTTAATATAAATTTAATAAAAAAATATTCATGTTTATTTAAAAAAATTTTAAAATTATATCACATGTGCCGTGATCCTACACAATTGTTGCACCTTCACATAATGATAATTTAATTAAAAAACAAACATTTTTAAGAGTCTAGAACTATTATAAAACGTTTTGTCAAATTTAAAGAATGAAAAAATAGATGGGAGGATGTAAGAGCCGTCACAAGGGGATAGGCCTGCAGGCCGGCCCACCCCGCCTCTATAAAAAGTGGGTTGGATTGTAAAATTTGCAGCTCGTTTGGAAGCGGGCCTAAACGTGCTAACCCAAACGGGGGCGGGCTTAAGCGGACTAGACTCAAAGGGGGGCGGGTTGGCCTGTTTGGGCTCGCTATGATTTTTTTTTTTTTTTTGCTAATGGTCTAGTATTTAATATTCTAAATATTTGTTGTTCTCTTTTTTTAATCATTTTTTGAAATAATGAATTAAATCGTAATATTAATATTCTAAGTATTTTGTACCATAGATTAATATACAAAATTCGTAAATAATTTTAATTCATATTTTTCTTGATTTAAATATATTTTTAATTTTTAAAATTTTAATATATAAATGTATGTATATGGATTAGAAGCAAATGCAAATGATAAACATTTAAGACATCTAATCTTTTGAAGATTGAGATGTTTATATTATGATGTTATGATGGATGAGTTTTGAAGAGACTTTATAATTATATTTTGAGCTTTATAATTGACCTTTAGAACTAATGAATTTTTATGATTTAATTTGTGTTATTTGTGGATAATTAGACTTATATTGTTTTATTTATATATAATTAGTAAACTTTATGTTGTTTGATTAATGATCTTTATTTATGTTTAATTGTTATGAGACTATTTTATAGAATCTATATTTATATTTTAATTATCTAATTGATATTGTAGTATTTTGTAAGAGCTTCCATCATTTTGATATTTTATTTTCAAATAATGATAATTATAATAACATAACATCATAAAAAAAGACAGGTTGGCCCGTCATAACCCGCAATTTGCCTCTAAATGAGTTGAGCCTCGTAGAGTCATAGTTACTCAAGGAAAAGTGAGGAGAGTGGTGCTCTGGAGATTTAGGGATTTTCTCTCTCTAAGTTTCTGCTTTTTCTTTTGTTACTTGGTCTTCTAGCTGACGGTATCTCGTCGGACGGCAGAGGTTGGCAGCGGTGGAGGTTGCCGGCGGCCTTTTTCCGGCCACTTCTGTAGGGGTGATTGAGGGTTTTTCTTGTCTTTGAGGGCTTACATGTCCTTCGATCATTTGCTTGATGGGGAAGAAGACTAAGGATTCTTTATCTTCAAAGGGAGGAAAGTCTAACCGTGTTATCGAAGAGTCTTTTAAGTCGTCAAAAGATGTTCATGCAATCAATGTTAAGAATCATGTGATCATTATGGTGGAGAACCTTAAATCCAATGAGGTTTCTAATGTTGTTGATTCTAAGAAATCTTCGAAGGATGCTTGTGTGATGAATGAGGTGGAAGATGAGGGTGCACTTGTAGGTAAGAATCTCCTAGAGGCCTTGCATAAAGCTCCATCTTCGGTGAGAGCGTTGGATGATTTTTCGAGGAAGGATGTGGAGATGACTATGGATGATCACTTGCTGAAAGCTCCTTTGATAGGTGAGAGGGCTTCCAAACATGGTGCACAAGGGATTTCTAGTTCGGCGAAGGCTACTACCCAGGTACGCAAGCCTTTAGATTATTCAAAGTTTGTTAATAACAATCATGTTGAGAAGGAAAGGTTAATTACGTATATTCCACCTGCTGAGGATGGTTCTATTTTTCTTGACCCTAAATATGATTTGGGTGAATGGAAGTATACGTTGGTTGGGTACTTTTCTGGGAGGTTCCCTGGTGTGCGGGCGTTACATGGTATTTGTGGCACCTGGGGTGTGAGATATATGGTCACTATGCATAACACAGATTGGATTATCTTTAGATTCTATGAGGAGGGTGATATGTTGAAGGTCTTGCAAGGTGGTCCTTACTCTATTTGGGATCATTTTCTTTTATTGCAAAGGCTTCCACGAGCCTTTCAATTTGGTGAGAAAAAGATATCTCGTGTGCCAGTTTGGGTCTGCTTTCCTTAACTTCCTTTGGAGTTCTAGACCCCTTATCATATCAGTTCTATTGCATCTGCAGTTGGGCATCATATATATATTGATGTTTTATCGGGTACTCAGGATAGAGTTTCCTTTGTTAGAGTTCGCATTGATGTAGATATAACGAATAAGCTTCCTGAGGAAGTCACTATTCGATTTCCAGGGGGAGTTTTCAAGCAAAAAAGTTGTTTTTGAACAGCTTCCTACATATTGCCATGAATGTACACAATTTGGTCATCAGAATGGTGCTTGTAAGAAACCTAGTAAGGAAGTTGTGCCTCAACCTAGTAAAATGTGTGAGGATAATGGGGTTGAGAAGGATAGTAAGAAAACTAAAGGTGAAGCTGCAAAGGGTGTGGTGCCTTCGGATGAGTTCATCAAGGTTAAATCTAAGCGAAGATCTAAATCCAAAACTAAGATGGGAAGTGCGGTAGTTGGTGGTGTTGAGGATGGTGGTACTAAGGTGCTCATTTCTTCGCGGTTTAATGCTCTTTCGAAGGGTGTTGAGCATCTTGAGGACTTACCTTCTCCTCCGACTAAGTCTTCTTCTAAAGATCATTGCTCTAAGGATGTTGCGGTTTCGAAGAAGGATCGTAGGAAGGGCGAATCACCTGCTAGTTCGAATTCCTCTTTGGAGTCTGCAGAGGATGATGAGGCTCGGCGTGCTCGAGGTAGACGTGGGAGGTCGAGATCCTTATCTCGTCATAATACTGGGATAGTTATTCGTGAGCCTGGTGAGTGTGGAGATTCGTTGCTTGTATCCGGAGGTAGGCCTCTGTTGAGAGTGAAAATAAGCGTGTTTTAGTATCCAATTTAACACCTTTTTGATGAGAATTATTGTTATATATTAGCACAAGTGTCTTATAATCGATATATGTGAGAAAAATGTGCACTTGAGGTGTTTTATTGTGTTTTAGGTGGAAAAAGGATCAAAAGTGCAAAGTTGGAGAAAAGGTGCAACTTGTGCAATGAATGCTGAAAAACGCACATCCAACTTGTGTAATTTTTCTGTATTTGTGTGTAGATCAAAACTGGAAATGTGATATATGGTTGGAAAGTCACTGAAAAGAGGATCATTTTGGCGTAAAGAACACCTCAATCGAGTTCCAAATGAGGAAGTTATGAGCAAAATGGTGACATCACGCGAGCTCTGCCGAACAGAACGGATGTTCTGCTTTCCATGGCTTTTTACAGATTCAAATCTTGGATTTTTTGTGATATCTTTATATGGATAGAAAGCCAAGGAATAGAGAATCGCGTGAGTATAAGAATCACTCACGTTGGAGCTCGGATGTGGAAGTTATACGTGAAACAGTGAGATGACGCAAGTGTGATTCGACCACGACAGTCCAGTTCGACCAGACCCCTTGGTCGAACTAAAGTCATTTTGGTCAAATCAGAAGCCTGAAGTGCGAATTATCGCCGATTTCAATTCGACCAGGGTTCGACCAAGCCCTAGGTCGAACTCCATGCCTGGGATGCGTCCGGATCTGATTTTTACACCCCAAGTGCGTGTTTCTACATGTTTTTCAAGAAAAAGCCCATCCTAGGTCCATAAGGAGAGCTTACAAGTATAAAAGGGGATGTAGATCACACCAAGAAGACACAATTGAATAGAATACGGATTGGATACAACACAACACAATACTACACCCCACAAGGGGGGATCACCCCCCAACCATCATCCACATCCTTTCCTCCATCCATCCATCACTTTGAAGATTAGTTTGTGGAATCAAGAGGAGAACCAAGAGGATGATTCAAGACAGAGAAGGACGCAACGACTCCCAAATCTAGGGTTTATTTAATTTCCTCCCGATACTCACTTGTCATGAAGTTGCTAGCTTGGAATGTGCAAGGCATGGTGGGTGCTCCGACTCAGAAAGCAGTTCACAGATTAGTACGGAGTCGTGATTTGTGTTTGTTGGGTCTTATTGAGACTAGGCTAGGACTCAATAATGTTGTTGATATTATGAATGTTATTGTTCGTGGATTGTCTATTGCCCATAATATTGAGATTACTTCTAGTGGTCGTATTGTTGTGGCATGGAACCCCTCCCTTGTTCAGTTTGTCCCTTTGATCATGAATGATCAATGTATTTCTGGCTCGTTGATTTATTTGGCTACACATACGGAGTTTAACGTTTTCTTTGTCTATGGTCGTAATACTATGGCTTAGAGGAAATTATTATGGCAATCCCTCTCTGATTTGGTGCCACTGTTAACTCTCCTTGGCTTTTGTTGGGAGATTTTAACTCTATTAGGCGCCCGGAAGAGAGGTATGTGTCTTCTCAAACCACTTCCAATAGGTTTAGAGTAGACTTTGAGAATTATTGTGTGAGTTTGGGTCTAGATGATGCAACCTCGCGAGGTTGTTTTTTCACTTGGACGAATGATACAAGGTGGAGTCGTATTGATAGAGTTTTAATCAATGAATTGTGGGCGGTTGAGAGTAGTATGGTGCAGGCGGATTTCTTGCCTATGGGTGCTACTTTGGATCATTGTTCTGTTATTATCTCTATCTTTCATTGTGAACCTCAAAGGAGGAAACCGTTTAGATACTTGACTATGTGGAGAATCAGTGATGGTTTTCTTGATGTTGATCAGCATGGTGGGGTCAAGGGATTCATGGTATGAAACAGTTTATTGTTTGTCAACTTCAACTCCTAATTCAAGAGCCTTACTTGGATCTACTTTCTTGTTCTTATTCTTCTTCTTCTTTGTCTTCCTCGACGATGCTCCAATCTCTGGATTATAAGGCTCTAATTCACCTGTTTTAGATCTCGTGAGCATACATCTAAAAAGAGTAAGTGTTAGAAATCAAAGACAAGAATAATATAATCTCAATTAAATCAGAAATAATAGACTAATAATTAATTCCTTCCCCGGCAACGACGCCAAGAACTTGATGGGTGTTTTCTCAACACACAAAACTAATCCTCAAGTATAAGGATATCAATTGTAGTTTCGATAGGTGACCAAGTGATTATCGTACCCAAGAGACGGATTATTATCAGTTTTATTATGTTATAAGTTACTAAGATTATGTTTGGCAAATTAATTTTGAATTATTATGAAATTAAATAGCAATTAACTTAAATAGCAACTCAATAAATAAACAAGCAATAGAGAAAATATGGTTGTGATCAAGTAAGAAATTAGGTAGTTCTTTGGGATCCAGTTTTACTTATTAATTTTCTTTCCATGTGTTATTGTCCGACTCTGCCTTGTGGTCTATGGACACATCACTAAACCATGCAAGTTCACCCTATAGACTCAAGTAAATATGCGTATGACATGTGTGAATATCCTCAGAGCAAGAGATATAATTCACCCCCCTTTCTAGGTACTATCAGTATCAATTATTTTTTGTGCACTTAGTACTCTAACCCGATACGATCTCCCTTTATAGGTACTATGACATTATACTCTTTATCCTACTTATTAACCCAAATAATATTCAATTAACAAGTATTTATATAAGATAATTCTAATAAGACTTCGGAATCCCTTCACTAAGAACTATAACATGTAATCCTGCTCAGCGGTGAACGCACTCAATCAATAACTGAGATATGCATTCAAACTCTACATAACAGTTAATGATGCACAAAACGTACGTGAGTATGAATTGAAAAAGCACAATCTTATATAAAATAAACCACAAGTAGTATTGTACGGAGTTTACACATGGAAATTCAATTAACTCATAAAACTTTCATAACCCTAGAACTACCAGAGTGATTCTAGCCCATGATTGATCTAGGAACAATCATGGTTGTTTGGTATGATCTTACTTGACGCTCCAGACGAACCTCTCTTTACGACCTCTTTGGATGACTGTAGGATTTCGGTGGTGGATGGATGATGAATGATGTGTGTCACTTTTCTCCTGCGAGAGCTTTTCTTTTATACTGGTGAAACCTCCTTACGGGCTTAGGATGGGCTTTTGCTTGAAGCAAACATCAAATTTGGTAAAAGACATCCAGAATTACCATAAATAGAAGCAGCGAGAATCTGTTCGACCAAGCCTGGACTGGTCGAGTAAGGCCTTCAACTCGAGCAATGGTCGAGCAAGCTCTTTGTAAGTTTTTGTACATTTTCTTTGACTTCACTCATCTGGTCGACCAAGATGATTCTAGTCGAGCAACCTCTCCAAGTCGAGCAAGATCTTTGGACGAATCTGCGTATTCTGCTCGACTTGGCCACCTTGTTCGACCAAAGTGATAATGGTCAAACAAGGTCTTGAGGTCGAACGGCCTTCGAAAATTTCTTCAAAAATCATGTCTTCCAATTCCGAGCCCTTTATACCTGTTTTTCTGTACAAATATGCTCAAAATGCCCTTGTACCCTCTGATTCGTGACTATTCCATAAATGTACCGATTCGTCCCAATAAAAGACTCAATCGTGCTCAATTTCCACACAAATCAGAGCCTAAAATATGTGAATTTACACTCTCATCAAACTCCCAAACTTACATATTGCTCGACCCGAGGCAACAAAAATCAAAACAAATCAGAGAGTGTAATTACGAGGTCAAGTACAACCTATCCTAACACATGTAATTATATCAATTTAAGTCATGCAATCCATCAAACCTTTCATTCACATAAAAACATCAATCAATCACAATACTTCTACGAGTGCTAAGTCATCTAACTCACTGGTAAGTGTTTACTCTCTCTCTCAAGTGTAAAAGTGTACACTTTATGGTTAGTATCATCACTCAATTTCAATTCATATACTCGCGTAACCATAAGCTTGACAAGGGTCTCAAAAATCTATCTATAACAACTTCAATACTAGGATCACAAAGGACTTGCATATAGGTTGTAATGTTGGCTCTTTGGTAAAGGTAAGAGAATATAGATAAGTAACTAAATTACTAGCAAAGAAGTACCTTGGAGATTCGCTCTTCAACAGCTTCCTTCTTTTCTCCTTTGTCTTTCTTATGATCACTACAATACATGCTTCCTCCATCTTTACTTGGATCAATATTTTTTCGCAGTAGAATACCAATTCCGGTGTTCTTCAAGTATAAGGGTACCAGTTTCGGGCACTACTCTTTCTAGCATCAGGGATACCGGTGTTAGGCACTATCCCTTGCAAGATTTAACCTCTTGTCCTTTTATTCATATTTCACCAATCCCGTCCTTTCCTTTCCTCTTTAAACTTCATATAACATTCATTTACCTACACTCTTTGCTAGTAATAGGTGTCCAAGGCTCAATAAGGTAAATGGCTATTTATCAACGGCTTGCCAAAGAAAAAGCTTAAAGGCTCAAAAGAGCTTCCAATGATAATCATATAATAAGGTAGGATAAATTTGGCTAAGTAACTCAATTGACAACAACGGCCTAAGATCATTTCCTAGCATCTATCAATTATCGATTTCAAACAAGACTCCAAGTCAAGTTCTAGATTACGAGTATACAAACGACTTTCAAGAATAAACTATCATGCATATAGCATGATCAAAAGGCTCAATCTTCACATGGGTAATGGAATCCTAAACACTCTTTAGAGCATGCAATCAATATCCATTTCATATGAACTACAAGTAAAATAGAACATGCTTGTCATCAACAAATCAACATGCATCAAAATAAGAGCACATGCATATCATGAATCCTCATCGCTAAACAATCCCAAGTAAACAACTTCCAACAATCAGTCAATCATCATCACTATCAAATACATACCACTCACACATGAATCACAAACTACACCCACAGCAATCAAGCCTTCACATGTAAAGTGTAAAAGAGATTGGGGATGAGAAGAATCAGAAAAGATAAAAGACCTGGCAGCTCTACTCCTCCGGGGCATCACCATCATCCTCCTCATCATCATCATGTTGGATTGTATACTAAAAGTCTAGCTTTTTGTATGAACAATGTTGTAACAATTAATTTGAAATGAGAATCATATGATCAAATGATTGCATCTTATAATTTATTTATATGTTCGATGCAATAGTCCACTTACTTTATACTGTAGATAATATGTTGTGCGACAATACGCGGAAGATCATATTATCGGTTTCCTTATAAAGTATAAACTGATGCTCACAACCGAGATAGACGGGGACTCTCTATCGGGATGGTTGTAGTGTGGTTTGGTATTAGCTTGTCTTGGCTATAGAATCACATTAGTGCACTTGTGTGTATTGAGCAGGACCGCTTGAGATCGTTCGACTTATACTGACTTATAGGAGAACTTGATCTCAGTTATTATGGAAGTTCGTGCTCTTAATCCCTATACAATAACCTCGACACGTAGGACAGTATGTATTTCTTTGATTCATCAATGGGTGAGATTTACATGTAATTAAATCAACAAACTCGATGAGTTGGGAAGTAGTGCTGTCTCTATGGTGTGCTGTTGATTGTAGAAGGAATCCGTGTCCGTCATAGGTTGATGATGTCCCCTTGAGGAGCTCATAAGGATTATCATGTAAACCCTGCAGGTGGAATTTATTCCGGCATGATAATGAGGTTGAGTGGCACTACTCTTGGATGAGATATTAATTAATTGAGTTGTCAGTAACTTAAATTAATTAATGGACATTGTATATCTTAAACATGGGGAGACTAACGGGCTCATAATAAGAAGGAGCCCAAAACGTAATTTTGGGATTGGTATGGTAGTGCAGTAATAATATTTTAGTGGAATATATTATTATTATTGGACTTAAGTATAAGCTTTGGGCTAAGCTTGGATACTTAAGCCCAATGGAGGCCCAACCCAATTTCTCCTCCTGGTCCCTGCTGTAGCCCATGTATATAAGTCACCTCAGCTTATCTGGAACCCTAATCTAATTCATTATTCACGTGTGATGAGGGTTGAGAGCAGATTGAGTAGGTCTCGTAGATCGTCGCCCACACGACGTCGAGATCGGACTTGGGACATACAGCAGAAGACTGGAAGGTCGTTTGTTGCTGCAGTTTGTCATGTTCCAAAATTCATATAAAATCGTACAGTTATTCGATTTTGATGTATTATATACTGATGGAAAGCCGTCGAAGAGAGGATCGTCTGAGCATAAAGATCACTCAATTCCGACATCAAAAGAGGAACTTATGGCTATTCTCGTGGGACTGCGCAGACTGCCAGCGAGAATTCAACCTCTACATCAACCCTTGGTGAAAGGTAATGCGTTTCATGTTTACTTGCTTCCGCTGCTTGTTAGAAATTCATGGAACCCTAATGGGTCACGTTAACCAAACGATCGAACGCCAACAATTGGTATCAGAGCTTCGGTTTCGTGGTGAAGCGTGACACGTTAGGCTAGGGTTTATGTGATTAATTTTTCGGAATTAGGATCACATGTTTAGGGTTTTGGTTTTATTGCGCAAACCATGAATATCCCTATGTAATATATACCCTATATCATATCTATTCGTCCATGATTGTGTGTGAGAGGATTCGACGAAAACTGTTCGTCAATTTCACATGCAAGGAAGAAAGAGAGGGCAAAAATAGAATCACGCTTTTGAGAGAAAATCCAGCATAGTGATATTGCAGAGGCAATAACCAGAGTTTCAACGGTCGGATCGATCTGTAATTTGGTCAACACGTTCAGACCTTGTGGATGTACATTCTGAACGGTGGAGATCGAATTTGGAGTTTTTTTCTTACTGGGAGTACGCTGAAAACAGAAGCAGATATTTGGGCGATTCTATTTTACGCAGTCGAGGGAAAAGTGCCGTTTCTGACAAACTAATCGTTGGATCGAGCTGTAATTTGGTCAACACGTTCAGACCTTGTGGATGTACATTCTGAACGGTGAGATCAAATTTGGAGCCTTTTCTTGCTGGGAGTACGCTGAAAACAGAAGCAGATATTTGGGCGATTCTGTTTTGCGCAGTCGAGAGAAAAGAGCCGTTTCTCACAAAATAACCGTTGGATCGATCTGTAATTTGGACAGAATGTTCAGGACTTACAGTAGTAGATTCTGGACGGTGCAGATTGGATTCTGAGGTACTTTCAGTTTTGAACTACGAACGACAGTTGGTGTAGTTTGGTGTTGCGTGTTGGGCTGAACTTGGTTCCATGCAAGTAGGCCCTTGGACGAGCGACAGTCCGGGCGAGGGGCGCTCGTCAAGGCACTTGGGGCGCTCCCTGATATGATTGGCGGTGGGATATGACGATGGACGTCTTGGGGCACAAGCAATCCTGCTTGTTGCATAAGGCATCGATTCCACAGTAGGAGTGTCGGACAAGACATTAAAATTTAGAGGCGTTTTTATTCCTAATATATATAACTGTCATAATTGATTTAATTGACTATTATTGTTATATATATATGGATGCCTGATCTCTATGATTTATTGTCTTATATAGAAGCATGCTAGATTGCGTATTATATTTGGTATATTATATGCATGTATTGCTAGAGTGTTGGATAAGACATCCAATTTTAGGAAAACTAATTCCTAATATATAACTGCCATAATAGATTGTATATTATTGTTATATATGGATGTCGAATTAATTCCTAATATATGACTGCTATAATTGATTTAATAATCTATTATTGTCATATATGAATTTCGAATTAATTCCTAATATATAACTGCTATAATTGATTGTCTATTATTGTTATATATGGATGTTGAATTGATTCCTAATATATAACTGACATAATTGATTTAATTATCTATTATTGTTATATATGGTTGCTCGTCGATATCGATGATTTTGATAATCTAGACGATATGACGATCGATATCGATAGCTTCGAAATTTTGATAATCTTGATGTTTTTCGAATATTTGATAATCTAGTCGATATCGATGATTTTGATAATCTGGACGACATCGACGGTCGATATCGATGGTTTCGAAAATTGGACAATCTGGAAATTTTGAAAGTTTGATAGTCTGGAAGTCTTTGCTGATATTCGTGCCTGGTGGCGAACAATCGAATTCGTTGATATATAACTGTTAATGATTGATTTAATTATTGATTATTGTTATATATGTATGCATGACTCTCTGTGATTTACTGCCTTATGTGCCATAATAGAAGCATGCTAGCGTTGCGTATTTTATTCTGAATATCATATGCATGTAAAAACCCTCGGTGTTAAATTACTAAGTGGGAGAGGGGATTGGTAAATATTCCCGCGGCCTCCATTATTGGTTTGTAAGTGATGTGAGTAAACTTGCGTGTTGGCAATAGGCCTTCCTCCCTAACGGATGAGTTTATTCACGGATCACTGGTACAAACTTCATTGCATAATTATTGTTTGTAATGTGGTACATGAACTTGCGTGTTGGCAATAGGCCTTCCTCCCTAACGGATGAGTTTATGTAGGGCTCACTGGTACAAACTTATAATTGATGATTGTAGGAAGCTATCCGAGCGCGTGTGTACTTCTCCAACTGTAAGGCACACAAGCTCGCGCAGTGGACTTGGGATCAAATAATGGTGTACACTTAGGTGTAAATAATTAGTATCCTCCCCAACGGAGTCACTGCTATTATTTGCATGGCTAAAGAGGAACCGACTATTAATTATTTTGTCATAAAGTTAGGTTGACAAATGAAATTAATGGGTAAAACCTTCTCTTGTAAATGTTTGGGTTTGTAAACGTCCACACTAACGTGACTTGCAGACTCACGGTGCTTGAGATGTCGGTGAATTTTATTTTTATATAGTTTTGAGGGAAACAATATAAAAGGATAAAATTCAAAGATTTGATCGGTATATTTATTTATGATTCTCTGTAATTTCAAATGGTTTTATCTCGCTTATTGTTGACTAAAAGAAATTATATTTACTGGTCCAAAATTAGATGATTAGAAAAGAATCTTGGTTTTGAATTTTACTGCTTAAGAAAATACATGTGTGTTCTCACAATGGACGTCTCATGATGCCTATTAAAGTCTCTAGTGAAGAGATGAGAGGTTCATAGAAATATGATGGTCTCATGTAACTCTTCGGATACTTGAGTAAGTTAAAAGGCAGAAGATCATGATTTAATTTGATGAATGAATTGGGAAAGCATGGAGTATAAATTGAAGGGAAACCTAGATCAATTTAATTCTTTGTGAATTGCCTAGATGTTTTTGAGTAAGTTCCACCTGAATTACAATGGGATGTATATGGTGGAAAACTTCTGGCAAAACATGTGGCAAAGGAAAGCCATTTTCATCATAATGTGAACAAGTTTTATATCTTATTCACTAGTTGTTTAAAACATGATTAGTGATGGCATTTACTGACACGAAGTGTGTAGATACTGGAATTACTAAATGTTTATTACTAAGTGAGGATAAGATTGTTATGACATGGGTAAAACTACAAGAGTAGTGGCTATTGCAGTGGGAGTTGTTTATTTATCTTACGATATGAATAAACGTTTGATTTTATGAAATTATCTTTACGTACATTTTCATAGAAAGAATTTGATTTCGGTTTCTATGCATTAATAGATGGATACTCCATTTCATTTAAATGACATGGTCATTATAATGAATGATAGAGTTGTAATCTGTTATGGTACGTTGGTGAACAATTTGTACACTCTTAAATCATGTTTATCCCCTGGATGCGACAAATAGTAATTAATAATGAGTCTTCTAATCTAGTAAGAGAAAGGTACCTTTGGAAATGAATTTCCCACCTTAATGGTGTGACGAATAGAAGGAATAGCACTCTTATGGTAGTGATTAGATAGATGATGAATTATTTGGAATTACTAAATTCATTTTATGGATATGCCCTAGGAACAGTAATTCGTAAGAATGTTTTTCTATTTGTGGGATATCCTAGAAAAATGAAGGATGATTTATTTAGTCCACAAGATCGAAGAGTGATTGTTAACATAAACACTAGATTTTTGGAAAAAGGACTATGTAATAAATCAAATACCCATGTATAAGTTGTTCTAAAGCAAGTGAGAGAAAAACACAAAGTATTAGTACCAAGTGTACAAGAGGATATACCACAAGGTAAACTGCGACGCGTGTCACATCTGATACACAATTGCATGTAGTGTCTTCTCGTAGTGGGAGGGTTGTTCTAAATCCTGATAGATATATGTTTTGGGAGAGTCGTGAGGCTTGGTCCCTAGTAAACATGGAGTTAACCCACGAATACGACGAAGAACTACAAGATAGAAATGCGAAATCTTAACAAATTGCAATAAATGTTGAAATAGAATCAATAGATTCTAAATAAGATCTGGATGATTGTAGAACCACGGATGGTGTGAAAACCATTGGAAGTGGTCATACAAAATAAAAGAGGATCATACGGTAAGGTGAAAACCTTAGAAGTAAAGCTTGTTGGGAAAAGGTATACTCAGAAAGAAAGGGTTCGATTATGAGAAAACATGTTCGCCAGTAGCTATGCTTATGTTGATCCGGACTCTTTTATCTGTTGCTACTCATATGAAATATGAGGGATAGCAAATAGATGTCAAAACAGTTTTCCTGATTGGAAATCTTGAGGGAAACATCTATGTGAAGCAACCAGAGTGATTCATTGCAAAGAGCTAAGAGCATTGTGATAGTGAGCTTAAAAGTGTCCATTAATGGACTAAAACAAGCTTCAAGATCATGAAACATCCGTTTTGATGAGGTAATCCAGTGACATGGATCTAATCAATGATCGGATGGGTCTTGTGTATTGAAAAGAGTGATGGAAACGTGGTGGTATTTCTTGTACTATACGTAGATGATATATTGCTCATTGGAGACAATGAAAGAGTATTGTCGGGCGTATGTGTATGGATAATAAAGCGGTATGAAATGAAGGACTTAAGAAGAGCAAAAATATCCTTTTGATCACGGTAATACGGATCACAAGAAAGGATATTATGCTTGTCTCAAGCTTCATGAATTGATACGATCCTTACTTGTTTTAGCAAGTGACTTTATCTAAGAAAATATGTTTTGAGACACAAAAGGAAGATAAAGGTGATGAAAGCGGTTCCTTATGCTTCGGCGAATAAGGAAGCTTAATCTTAGGAATGCTATGCGCGAGAATGGATATCTATTTTGTTGAACGCATGAACAGTGGGTATCAACGTAACCCGGAACAAGAATGATGAACTGTGGTAAGACATATATGAAGTGCCTGAGAAGGACTGGAAATTATATGTAAGCTTACTGGGCAAATTCACTGCTTCTTGTGGATTACGTAGATTCGGATTTTTTAGTCAAATTGGACGGCAGTAAATCCACCTCAAGGTTATGTGTTTAATTTTAGGAAGTTGAGTCATAATGTGGAGGAGTGTTATATAGAAATATATTTCAGACTCCGCACTCCATCATGGAAAGATGATAAATTGGAGCCTATGAGGCAGCCAAAGTATCTGTATGACTCTAGAAACTTCAAGATGGACTTCGAAGTGTTTCTAAGTTTGTCCAAGGATATCACAATTTATATTGATGATATTGGTGCAGTTGCGAACTTGAAGGAATCACGAGCCCATAAGGCAATTAAACACATGGAGTGCAAGTACCACCTGTTACGAGAAATCGTATGATGAGGGGAAGGTTGTTGTCGCCTAGATTGCATCGGATGATGACCTAGTAAATCCATTTACAAGGATATTAAGGCGAGAGCTTTTAATGGTCGTGTAGTGGGAGTGGGAATCAGATGTATGGCGGAAGACATGACATCATAGTCTTTTAGTATAAGTGGGAGATTGTTGGATTGTATACTAAAAGTCTAGCTTTTTGTATGAACAATGTTGTAACAATTAATTTGAAATGAGAATCATATGATCAAATGATTGCATCTTATAATTTATTTATATGTTCGATGCAATAGTCCACTTACTTTATACTGTAGATAATATGTTGTGCGACAATACGCGGAAGATCATATTATCGGTTTCCTTATAAAGTATAAACTGATGCTCACAACCGAGATAGACGGGGACTCTCTATCGGGATGATTGTAGTGTGGTTTGGTATTAGCTTGTCTTGGCTATAGAATCACATTAGTGCACTTGTGTGTATTGAGCAGGACCGCTTGAGATCGTTCGACTTATACTGACTTATAGGAGAACTTGATCTCAGTTATTATGGAAGTTCGTGCTCTTAATCCCTATACAATAACCTCGACACGTAGGGCAGTATGTATTTCTTTGATTCATCAATGGGTGAGATTTACATGTAATTAAATCAACAAACTCGATGAGTTGGGAAGTAGTGCTGTCTCTATGGTGTGCTGTTGATTGTAGAAGGAATCCGTGTCCGTCATAGGTTGATGATGTCCCCTTGAGGAGCTCATAAGGATTATCATGTAAACCCTGCAGGTGAAATTTATTCCGGCATGATAATGAGGTTGAGTGGTACTACTCTTGGATGAGATATTAATTAATTGAGTTGTCAGTAACTTAAATTAATTAATGGACATTGTATATCTTAAACATGGGGAGACTAACGGGCTCATAATAAGAAGGAGCCCAAAACGTAATTTTGGGATTGGTATGGTAGTGCAGTAATAATATTTTAGTGGAATATATTATTATTATTGGACTTAAGTATAAGCTTTGGGCTAAGCTTGGATACTTAAGCCCAATGGAGGCCCAACCCAATTTCTCCTCCTGGTCCCTGCTGTAGCCCATGTATATAAGTCACCTCAGCTTATCTGGAACCCTAATCTAATTCATTATTCACGTGTGATGAGGGTTGAGAGCAGATTGAGTAGGTCTCGTAGATCGTCGCCCACACGACGTCGAGATCGGACTTGGGACATACAGCAGAAGACCGGAAGGTCGTTTGTTGCTGCAGTTCGTCATGTTCCAAAATTCATATAAAATCGTACAGTTATTCGATTTTGATGTATTATATACTGATGGAAAGCCGTCGAAGAGAGGATCGTCTGAGCATAAAGATCACTCAATTCCGACATCAGAAGAGGAACTTATGGCTATTCTCGTGGGACTGCGCAGACTGCCAGCGAGAATTCAACCTCTACATCAACCCTTGGTGAAAGGTAATGCGTTTCATGTTTACTTGCTTCCGCTGCTTGTTAGAAATTCATGGAACTCTAATGGGTCACGTTAACCAAACGATCGAGCGCCAACACATCATCACTCCTTTCCGCTCGCCACTGATCAAATGCTCTATGGAGATCACTAATATTCTGAGCCATCAAGCGCTAACGGTCTTGCATCTGTCTCAACCGACCATCCATCACATCATAGCGTGCATTGAGTGTGGCATAGTTAGTATTCGCAAGCGCCAGCTACCTGTTTGTTTCTTGCTTATTCGCATTGAGTATGGCGAAGGGTGCTCGTGCATCAATCGGAACTGCTCCCGATAAAACTAATCCTGAGCTACCCAATAATCCTGCTGCGGCTGTGGCTGCGGTGGTGGCTCAAAAAACTCCTACTCCATTGGCTGTTGAGGCTGCACTGGAGGCATATCTATCTCGGATAATCAAAAGCGGGTGGTGGCTGCAACTCCTCATCTACAAAGTCAGCCGAATCTCCTATCAAAATCATATCCTCATCTAAGTCAATCCTATGAGCTCACATATCAGCAAGGAGCCTCCAATCTCCCCTTTCCAAGCACGTCTCTGAGATAATCGTGTGCTCCGTGGTATTCATCAATAAATTGCTGTTGACTCTAACCATAGTGAGATCAATAATTACCAATGGAAAACTGAACGTACTAGGGTTGTTTCCTCAGACGAACATCCAAGTATCATCTTGCCGCTCAATCAGCCCCATCCTCACATATGAAGTCAGGATCAAGTTCAGATTTCCTCGGATAGGCCTATGCCTGCTCAAATCGACTCTATAGTACTCAGCGATCAAAGTGATGAGTCCTCTGATATTCACGCGCTGAAATTCATGAGTCGTGAACTTGTGCAACTGATTGAAAAAGTACGCTACTATGTTGAAGGGAACTCCGTGAAGCATGTACCACAAAACATAAAGCTCCCCCTCGGAATGCAACTTCCTTCGGACCTAGCAAATAACGTGTTGCTCAAAATTCTATCCATGTAAGCGATCACGGTGTTATGAATGAAAGCAACCTTGGAAGTTTTCAAATTATAACGCTCTTGCCTTCCCGTAATAGCTCTCCAAAACTTATTCGGCTTGAAGTCATCATGCTCCACATCTGACTCATTCTCATAGATAATTAATTCATTAAACTCTCGGGCCCACATCATCTACTCTTGCCTGCCAATTTGCATCTGAATACCATAAGGAAGGTATTGATCTCCACGCTCAATCCTTAACGTGCACAAGACCTCCGCAGTTATGTGAAAATATGTCTCTCTCTTCATCTCCATAAACCGAGTAATGCCCACATGTTTGAACATCCAACGAATGTTGGTGAGAATATTCATTTCTCTCATAGCATGATCATCCTGGTACCGCGTCCTTGTGATCTTTTGCGCTATTGCAGTCCAAAGATCCTTCTTCTCCTCCCAATTTGGAATTTTTAGCCCATAGTCGGATGGCCTCCTCTTCTCCATCCTCATTTTCTTGACTATCTCTCCAAGCGAAGGCGACCTAGGTCCCTTCCTCTTGGATGATAGAGCAGTCTCTTTTCCTACAAGAACAATACTTCAATACATACCAAAAGAGATAAATATACTCCACCTAGACTAGCATAAATCCTACTCAAAACTTCAAATTCATGTGCTTCAACAACTTAATCTCAAGTGTTTATCAATCACAATTGCACTCCAAATCAACACTTTCAATCAAGAATATTGAGGTTCAATTAGTCTTAATATTATTCCACACATGCTTTCACCAAATCCACACTTAAGCATGTTCAAATTCTACCTTCAATTACACCATAACAACACCCAAATCAATGAGCCCATAGGTAAACTTCAAAATTAAACTAAAGCCCATGCTTCATGCATCATCAATTTCACAAGAATTCCACAATTCGATGTAAAACAATTCATGAAAATCAAGTGCAAATTCATATAAGAACTTCAACAATTCAACAATTAAATCCAACCAAAACTATGCTTAATTACCTCACCCATTCTTCAATAAGTATCCACACTACAATTCAAGAGTAAAAAGTGAGGATAAACTTACATTTGCTTGACATGGTGTGCGTGTGGTGATTGGCAACAAGAACCCCGAAAATTCAAGTGAAAAGCCCTAGGCTGGACTTGGAATCCCTCGAATTTAGATGTGGAAGTATGTGGAATGGAGGATTTAGGTATAGAAAAGAATTTGGAAAGAAAGACTTACGGTTATGGATTGGTGCTCGAGAAAGGATGACGGGTGTATGTCGAACGGAATGAAAACTGACCTTGTAAAACTGACTCTGGCCTCCATTCGACTTGAGAGGACTAGTCGAACAAGGGTTTTAAGTTGAGCAACCTGAAATTCCCTTTTAAAATTAGCATTGTTCGACCTCCGTTCGACCAAAATTTTTTGGTCGAACAAGTGCTGGAAGTCGAGCAAACTGCCCAGTCGAATCCCCTGTTCTCCTCTGTCCCGCTCGATCTTCGTTCGACTTCAAACTTATGGTCGAGTAACCATGACTTGGTCGAACAAACTCTCTGGAAGAATTTGCATATTTTGTTCAACCGTTGCTCGACTACGACATCTTGGTCAAGCAGCAAAGTCCAAGTTGAACAATCTATCTAGAAAAGATTGCACATGTTGTTCGACTTCCGTTCGACTTACCAATTTAGTCGAACAACCTTGTCCAGGTCGAACAACCCTACTGGAAGATTTATGCATTTTGTATTTTCGTTCGACCATTGCTCGATCAAACAGCATGGTCGAACAACCTCTTGAAAGTTGAACAACCCTCAAACTTCATACACTTCATACCTTTCTCGTATTTCCCTGCAACAATGAAAATATAGAACAACATCAAGTATCAAGATAGCAATTTCTAAGCTCGAGAACCACTTCCATACCAAATAACATCAAGTGTAACTCCGCAATGACACTAAAAAAGTAAAACACCACTAAACACTAGGCAAATTGCAAAAAATTGATGCATCAAAATCGGCTAAAGTTTTAATATACCGCAAAAAATCAAATCCCCTAGCAAACATTACAAAGTAAAGATCATACTCTCTGTGCTATGTGAGGCAAGTACATCACACCCCCAAACTTAGTAGAAACTCTAGTCGAAACTAAGTATGCAAAGAGATGTAATTTCCAAATGATAAGCACGTCAAATATAAAAAATTTCTTACTCACACCAATGAAAACAAAGCAATAAAACGGAAGGGAAAGCCCCCAACAGGCGCTCATGTTTAACGTCGGAGAGTCACGACGGTACCAATTTAGCGCAAGGTATCTTCAAAGATGATGCAAGAATCATCCGGCGACTTGTAATGCTTCAATCAATGCCCATTCGCCGCTATGATGTCTCCGTCTTTGTCCATCAACTCGAAACTCCCCCTCCACAGGCTTTATGGATAATGAACGGCCCCCTCCACTTCGATTTTAATTTCCCTGCGAAAAGCTTCAAACGAGAGTTAAAGAGTAATACCTCATTACCTTGCTTGAACTCCTTGTATGAGATCTTTGAATCATGTCATTTCTTCATTCTCTCCTTAAAGATCTCCGAGTTCTTGTAAGAAAGATTTCTGAACTCGTCTAATTGATTGATATGAGTCATTCTCAACTCCTTTTGATCCTTGAGAGACAAGTTCAAACTCCTCAATGCCCAAAAACCTTTGTGTTGAATCTCTACGGGTAAGTGGCATGGCTTTCCATAGATAATTTGGTACGGTGACATATCCAACACCGTCTTATAAGAAGTACAGAACCCCCATAAAACATCATCGAGCTTCATAGCCCAATCCTTCCATTGGTTCCGACTACTTTCTCCAAAATCTGCTTCACTTGTCGATTGGAGACTTCGGATTGCCCATTCGCTTGAGGGTGATAGGGAGTAGTAATCCTATGCTTGACTCCGTAATCCTTAAGCACCTTTTCAAGAAGTTTGTAGACGAAGTGAGTACCACCATCACTTACTAATGCTCTAAGAACTCCATAACGGGCAAAGATATGTTTCTTCAAGAATGATAAAACAGTACTTGAATCATTCACGTGAGTGGGAATGGCTTCCACCCACTTAGAAACATAATCCACTACTAAAAGAATGCAGAGAAACCCATTAGAAGGAGGAAAAGACCCCATAAAATCGATCCCCCATACATCGAAGATCTCAACAATAATGCTTGGCCGAAGTGGCATCTCATCTCTCCTACTTATGTTCCCCATCCTTTGACATCTATCGCATGATGCCACATATGTTTCACAATCTTTAAACAAAGTATGCCAATAAAGAGCAGATTGAAGTACCTTAGCTGCCGTCTTTTGAGCACCGAAGTGCCCTCCGTTAGGTTGTGCATGGCAAAAATCAAGAACAATCTCCATCTCCATCTCAGGCACACACCTACGGACTATAGAATCCGTACATATCTTGTAGACAAACGGATCATACCATATAAACATCTCAACATCCCTCTTGAATTTAGCAAGTTGATATCGGTTGAGATCTCTCGAAATTTCTCCTACGGCTATGTAATTCACATAATCTGCATACCATGGATCCATCCCTTGGGCAGCCACCACACATGCTCTTTTCGCTCCTTCAACAAACACTGCCATTATCTTCTCATCAAGGAACATCTCTTCAATGTAATCGAAAGAGTCATCACAGTGCTCCCTTGTCTCCAACCTTGATAGGTGATCCGCCAACACATTTTCCATACCTTTCTTATCTCGGATCTCCATATCGAATTCCTACAGAAGAAGGATCCATCTAATGATCTTGGCTTTGTTTCCTTCTTCCCCATCAAGTATCAGATCGCAGAATGATCCGTATACACTATCGTCCTCATGCCAACCAAATAATGTCGAAACTTATTGAATGCGTACACCACAGCTAAAAACTCCTTTTCAGTTACCGTGTAGTTTTTTTGTGCGTCATCAAAAGTCTTACTCGCATAGTAAATGGCGCAGAACTTCTTTTCCCTCAACTGCCCAAGCACCACTCCAAGTGCTAAGTCACTTGCATCAAACATAAGTACAAACGACTGAGTCCAATCTGATGTGATCAAGATGGTGCAGTAATAAGCGCCTCTTTCAAAACCTGAAAAGCTGTTAGACACTGTTCATCAAAAAAATGGAACATCCTTTTCAAGTAAATGAGATAAGGGCTTGGAGTATTTAGATAAGTCTTTTATAACTCTTCTATAAAAACTGACGTGTCCAAGGAAGGACCGCACTCCCTTTTCATTAGTAGGCGGTGGAAGCTTCTCGATCACCACTACCTTTGCTCTATCCACCTGCAATCCCTTGGCCAAAATATGATGGCCAAGAATAATCCCATCTCTTACTATGAAGTGGCACTTCTCCCAATTCAAGACAAGATTAGTTTCTTGGCATCTCTTCAAAATAGTAGCAAGGTTAGATAAACAAATATCAAAAGAAGAACCAAACATAGAAAAATTATCCATAAACACCTCCATGATTTTTTCTATCAACCCATCAAATATGGTCATCATGCAACGCTAAAATGTAGCAGGCGCATTACATAATCCAAAAGGCATCTTTCTAAAGGCAAAAGTTCCATATAGACAAGTGAAAGTAGTCTTTCTTGATCCTCGAGTACAATCATAATCTGATTATAACCTGAGTACCCATCCAAGAAATAATAAAACTCATACCTCGCAAGACGATCAAGCATTTGATCCATGAAAGGAAGGGGAAAATGGTCTTTGCATATATTTTCATTCAGTTTCTTGTAATTAGAACACACACGCCATCCCGTAAGAATCCTAGTGGCTAATGTCTCACCATCCTCGGCTTTCACAATAGTCATGCCCCCCTTTTTAGCTACTACATGCAATGGACTCACATGGGGACTATCACTAGTTGGGTAAATAATTCCAGCATCTGACCACGTTAGGATTTGCTTCCTAATCACTTCTTGAATAGCGGGATTCACCCTCCGCTGATTCTGAATACTACTCTTGGCCTTATCTAACAACCTTATTCTATGCATGCAATATGAATGACTAATACCTTTTAAATCATCAAGAGACCATCCAATTGCAGACTTATACTTCCTAAGCACATCTAACAATTCCTCAAGTTGATCATCATCAAGGGAAAAAGATACAATTACCGGATATTTTCCATTGTCACCAAGATAGACATACTTTAAGTGTTCTGGTAGCGGTTTCAACTCCTCTTTCTTTTCTTCTTGAGCGGCGCTCTCTCTATCCAATGGTAAGTACTTCCTAGTCCACTTGACCTCTTCAACCTTTGTCCTTTCCGATTGATGCCTATCATCACCCAAAGCAAGCAAGTTTCAAAAAAATCAATACATACCTCGTTGGAGAGTTCATCTAGTTCCGTGGTGGGAAACGTAAGAGATTCCATCAAGCATGTCTCAAGAGGATCCTTAGAAAGAATCAGAGACATGTCTTCATTAACAATCTCCTCCACCACATCAATGATGTTACAATGCATCTCCATCGGCATCTTCATTGCTTTATCGAGGTTGTATAAGATCTCTTCTTTATCCATTCTCAGTCTTAGCTCACCCTTTTTCACATCAATCATAGCTCCCGCAGTAGCAAGGAAAGGTCTTCCCAAGATTAGAGGGATATTATCCTTGTCATCTTCCATCTCAAGCACAAGAAAGTCCACAGGAAATACGAGCTTCTCTACTTTGATAAGAACGTCTTCAATCACACCCTTCGAAAAGGTCATAGACCTATCCGCTAGTTGTAGAGCCACTGATGTGGGAGTTAACTCCCCAAACCAAGACTTTTAAAGATAGACAATGGCATCAAATTGATACTTGCCCCAAGATCGCACAAGGCTCGTCGTGTCGGCCCCTTTCTAATTTCACATAAGATAGTGAAGCTTCCCGGATCTTTCAACTTAGCTGGCAGCTTCCTTTGTATGATTGAGCTGCAATTCTCTGACAGGTTCACTGTTTCAATTCCGTTCAAGCTTCACTTCTTCAAAAGTATATCCTTTAGAAAACGGGCATAATATGGCATCTCCAAGATCGCTTCAGAGAAAGGAATGTTCAAACTTATCTTGTTTATGATATCTGAAAACCTCTTGAACTTTTCTTCCAATCCCTTTTTGACAAGCTTGAAAGGAAACGGTGAAGGTATCTTTGTTTTGGGAATCACTCATTCATCACGTTCAACATTCTCTATTTTATCCTTCTCGGCTCTCAATCTCTTTGCTCTTTCCCACTTCTTTTCTACTACTATAAGCTCGGTATTCTGCTCTTGAGATATAGCTAGAGTATTCCGATCAGCAGGTGTCGCATTCGGTATCGAATCGGACTCTGAACTGTGCTGCTCAACCTCCGCTCGACCAAGATGGTTTGGTCGAGTAGATAGGTTTTGGTCGAGAAACTTGCCTGATCGCGAACTCTGTTCCTTGAAGTTTTGCTCGACCTCCATTCGACCAAGATGGTTTGGTCGAGCAAATAGGTTTTGGTCGAGCAACCTACCTGATCGTGAGCTCTCGTCACCCTGCCATTGTTCGACTTCCGTTCGACCTTGGTAGTCTGGTGGAACGGTTTCGTGCAAGTCGAACGGATTATCAAAAAATAGAGTATCATAATTTGTTTCTCTGAAAGTTGTTCGACATCTGCTCGACCAGATGGTCTGGTCGAGCAACTTCTTTGCTCTCTTCGATTTTACTCGCTGTCATCATCGGACCTTCATATTGCGTTCCCGACCTCAATGTGATGGCATGGAAAGACTTTGGATTCTCAATACTTTGAAATGGAAACTTCCCTTTCTCAATAGTTTGAGTCAATTTGTTTACATTTCCAGCCATCTCCCCCATTAACAACGTAAGGTCTTTTACTTCTGTAGATAAATCCTTATGATTATCATCAATCTTCTTCTCTAACTTGGCCTTAAGACAGTCTACTCTTGTATCATTCCTCGTCATGTACCTGTTCACAGTATCCTCAAAGCCAGGCTTCCCTTCTTCTACCTTAGCTCCTGGATCAACACCAATAAGAAGCTACACCGCATTATTCGGATTGCTCCATGAAAACTCCAGCCTCCTTGGTTGTTGGTAATTACCCGAGGGACCACGGTTGTTGTAATTCCCCTGATAATTCTGGTTTCCTTGATTCGGGTACCTAGTTTCTTGAATACTTTGACCCATGGCATAGTTTGCCTCCTCGATCTCCTCTTGGCTAGCTCCTTTATAGCCACCATCCTGCTACATCATTGGTACTCTCTGAGATAAATCAGTGATCTGCTTTTGCTGAGACTTTAGTAACTTACTAATATTAGCCAAGCTAGAGACGATCTCATCATCTCTTCCAGACTTCACCATAGTATGCTCAACTTGTGCTACTTTACCAAGGACATAAGTGCCTCTCACTCTATTAGTTGGCCAATCCCTTAAATTCATCGAAATATCCTCGAAAAGCTTCTCGGCCTCAATGGGTGACTTCGTAAGCAATGCTCCATTAGAAGAAGCATCAAGTAACACACGAGAATCGTAATCCAACCAATTATAGAATATACTGATATATTGAGCTTTAGATAGCCTATGCTGTGGACACTTACGAAGCATGTCCTTGAACCTGTCCCAAGCTTTGTGAAACTTCTCATTACCATGGATAACAAATTGATTGATCTCTTGCTTCATCTTGAACACCTTTGAAGGTGGCATGTATCCCTCTAAGAATTTCACTTTCAACTTTTCCCATGTATCACATTCAGCAGCATCAAGATTTTTCATTCAGCGAGAACTTAAATAATATTATCTTCTTCGCATCCTCATGAGCTCCTGCATCTTTCTGTGTACTTGCATATCCTAGGAACTTATTTAGATGTTGCTGAGGATCTTCAAAGGTTCCCCAAGAGAAGGGACTCTTTTCAATCATGGTGATAAGAGCAGGGTGTAAATCAAAATCAGCTCCGGTCCCTCTTGCTCCTAACAACCCAACATTGCCCCCTCTGTTGTTCTTAAAGACTTCACGGATGGCAAGTGTATCAGGATTCGCTGCCATGTTCACTATCTCTACTTCCAAATTATCTTCGATTGCAACTTCAATCGTTTGCAAATTCAGCACGTCAACTTCAACTCCTAATTCAAGAGCCTCAGTTGATCTACTTTCTTATTCTTATTCTTCTTCTTCTTTGTCTTCCTCGACAATGCTCCAATCTCTGGATTATAAGGCTCAAATTCACCTGTTTTAGATCTCGTGAGCATACACCTAAGAAGAGTAAGTGTTAGAAATCAAAGACAAGAATAATATAATCTCAATTAAACCAGAAATAATAGACTAATAATTAATTCTGTCCCCGGCAACGGCGCCAAGAACTTGATGGGTGTTTTCTCAACACACAAAATTAATCCTCAAGTATAAGGATATCAATTGTAGTTTCGATAGGTGACCAAGTGATTATCGTACCCAAAAGACGGATTATTATCAGTTTTATTATATTCTAATTTACTAAGATTATATTTGGCAAATTGATTTTGAATTATTATGAAATTAAATAGCAATTAACTTAAATAGGAACTCAATAAATAAACAAACAATAGAGAAAATACGATTGTGATCAAGTAAGAAATTAGGTAGTTCTTCGGGCATCCAGTTTTACTTATTAAATTCCTTTCCATGCGTTATTGTCCGACTCTGCCTTGTGGTCTATGGACGCATCACTAAACCATGTAAGTTCACCCTATAGACTCAAGTAAATATGCGTATGACACGTGTAAATATCATTGGAGCAAGTGATATAATTCACCCCCCTTTCTAGGTACTATTCATATCAATTATTTCCCGTGTACTTAGTACTCTAACCCAATATGATCTCTCTTTATAGGTACTATGACATTATACTCTTTATCATACTTATTAACCCGAATAATATTCAATTAACAAGTATTTATATAAGATAGTTCTAATAAGACTTCGGAATCCCTTCACTAAGAATTGTAACATGTAATCCTGCTCAGCGGTGAATGCACTCAATCAATAACCGAGATATGCATTCAGACTCTACATAACAGTTAATGATGCACAAAATGACAGTGAGTATCAATTGAAAAAGCACAATCTTGGAGTAGGGGATGCATTGCTCCTCGTATGACTCTCAAAGTTGACATTAAGAAGACGTATGATAATGTCAACTAAGATTTCTTACGAGGTGTGCTTGTTGGCCTTCGTTTTTCCCCTTAGATGATTGGATGGATAATGGAATGTGTTTCCACTACCTCATTTTCTATACTTGTTAATGGGATTCCGGAAGGTTATTTTGAAGGTAAGCGTAGTCTTTGCCTGGGTGATCCACTTTCATCCCTTCTTTTTGTGATGTGCATGGATTATTTTACTAGAGCTTTCAAGAAGCTTGCTAGTGCCAATAATTTTAAGTTTCATTCGAGATTATGTGCGAAAGTTAATCTATCTTTTAGTGTTTGCGGATGACTTGAATTTATTTGCCTATGGTGATGTTCGTACTGCCCATCTAGTTTCTCAAGCCTTGCATACCTTCTCTTCAGTGTCTGGATTAGAAGTTAGAAATGAGAAATCTAGTTTGTTTATGGCTGGTATCTCGGAGGATATTGAGCAGGAAATTCGAGCTATTTTGCCTTTTCAATATGGCTCATTGCCAGTTCGTTATTTGGGCATACCTTTGCATAGTAGGAAGTTAAGGGAGACTGATTTTGAACCTTTGTTCTTGATGATTTCGGGTCTCATCCGGAGCTGGTCTTCTCGGCATTTTTCTTACACTGGTAGATTGGAGTTAGTTCGTTCAGTCATCTACGGGATCTTGAATTTCTGGTCTTCTATGGTCAAGATCCCCATAGGGGTTATTCATCTTGTTGAGCGCATGATCCGTTTGTTTTTGTGGGGCGGAAGCGTGGGCCTATCAAGTGGTCAGAAGTGCTCCTTTCTAAGGAGCAAGGAGGTTTGGGTCTTCGGAGCATCGAACTTATGAATAATGTTGCTTTGTGTGGGTTATTTGGGACCTTCATTTGGAGAAGAACTCTTTGTGGCTTCGGAGGATCCATGAAGTCTATCTTCATGGGGTTTCAGTTTGGGATGCTGTCCCAACTCACGCGGCTTCCATAGTTTGGAAGGACTTACTTAAGGCCTGTGATCGTATACGAACACGCCTTCAGAGGGACATCATAGATGCTTTTATGGAGAGTTCTGTTATGGGCAGCCTTGTTACAAAGAAGCTCTATGCTATGGTTGCTCCTTTAATGCCTAGTAAGTTCTTCTTTGCCAAGATTTGGTCTTCTTGCTCTCCTAGGAAGCATGTCTTTCACATGTGGATAGTGGCTAAGAATCGCTTAGCCACTTTTGATCGTTGGCATGCGGAGGTTGATTGTTCGGAGTGCTGTTTTTGTGTTGGCCATCAAGAATCGAGGGATCATTTGTTCTTTCAGTGTTTCTTTTCGAAGCTTGTTTGGGACCAAGTGCGAGATTACCTTGGTTGGCCAAGGCGTATTTCTACCATTTTTGCAGGTGTCAAATGGATTTTCAAGGATCGTGGCACTAGGAAGGCTGTTTGTAGAAGGTGGGAGCTTGCCCTTTTTGCTTGCGTCTACTTTTTTTGGAAGGCGGGGAATTATGCTATATTTGATAATTCTCGACTGACTATTAGTGGAGTTGTAAATAATGTGTTAATGCATGTAGCTAGGTTCGATTTTCTTCTAGCTAGATGATTGTACTTGACTCCTTTAGAGTTTGTTTTGTTGTTGCTTTCGTTTGTTGTTTATTTATTCGACTTTAACCGTTGAGATTGTACTTGTACATTGTATCTGACCTCGTTCTTTTTCTAAATATTAAAATCTATATTTAAAATTGAGCCTCGTATTTTCAACCCGCAGCCTACTTAGTCCCACCCCACTTAAGTCCGCAAAATAATGGGTCCCCACTTAAGCCCGCCAAATAATGGGTTGAGCGGGGTTTGGGTTGGCGGGTCCGTTCTTAGAGCTCTATGACAGTACACATTTCCGATTCACACTCGTCCACCCAACCACAATAGACTAATTATTACTATACAATTTTTCGCTCTTGCTCCGCAGTACATTCACTCCAACATCTCCCCGAATTAATATACTTTTAATATTGCTTCTACTGTACACACATCCCACTATACTCCCTCCGTCCCGGGAAGTATTTCGCGTATTGGTGTGCGCGGAGTTTAAGAAAATTTTGTATTTTTATGTATAAAGTAAGAAAGAGAATATATATTTTAGTTGATTTAATGAAAAAGGTGTGTAAAGTTATTGAGAGATGTGGAAAAAGTGTGTAAAGTTTTTGGGAGATGTGAAAAAGTAAGTATTATATTGGGATATGTGTAAAAAGTGAGTATTAGTATAATGTATTTTTTACCAAATTTAGCAAAAGTAAAGTGTGAAATACTTTGAGGGACGGATGAAAAAGGAAAGTGTGAAATACTTTGGGGGACGGAGGGAGTATAATTCTAGTGAGAGAATACATGGACAAATACTGTCGGCTTCAACCAGGCAAAGACCATCCCACCCCATCTTTTTCTCCGTAGTTTTCCTCTCCTTTTCTTTTATCATTTTGTTTAAAAAAAAAAAATTGCACCAAATAAATAATTTTCTCATAATAATAGCCAAGATACTGAAAATTTGCAGCTCAATTTGTTTGAAGGAGCTCGTGATTATGATTGGAGGATAAATATGGTATTTTCTTCAATCATTTTTTGTTTAAAAAGAAAAAAATTTGCTCCAAATAAATGATTTTCACATAATAATAGCCAAGATACTGAAAATTGAAAATTTGCAGCTCAATTTGTTTGTAGAAGCTCGTGATTTTGATAGGAGGATAAATATGGTAACAGGCGGATTTTTCTAGGGTTTCTGCGGCGCGTGGCTGAGGAACTCAATCTTTAATTTGGCATGTGATTGAATTCTAATTTTGGTGCTAGATTTTGTTGTCCTGTGGTATATTTTGGTGCTAGATTTTGTTGTCCTATAAATATGTGCATACAGTTGTCTCGATATGTATTCATTCATACAACAAATGAAAATTAACGCACGTGCTCGTATATGTATTGAAGGTGTTGAATTTTACTTGGTTCTTTTATATGCTCCGTTCTTACAGTATGCAGTTTGTTAGATCTCCTCATATGCTGGGTTTTAGTTTGATACACGAGTTTTTATGGTGTGTTGCCTTAACTAGTTGACTAAGTTGACTTGTTTGACGGTAAAGACTCAAATTATGATGTTTATTGATTTGGAAAAGTTGATTTCATGAGTTGCTATGGAGCATCGATCATTTGGTGGAATTTACATAATCTAAGGTTGTAAAACTATTATTTTTTCTTTTTAAATGATACAAAATATCAGTGATGCGGTTCGTACTTAAATTCATGTTTTGTTTCAGTATAGTGATGTTTATGTTCATATGCTTTGTTGAGAAGTTTTGGCTATAGCATTCTTTTCGCTGCATATTAGTTTATATATTTATATTTATCTGGGTTTTGATTGATAATTTCTCTTTTGTTATTTAGCATAAGCTGGTTTGACAATTGAGAAGAATTGAACATCAAAGTTCAGATATTGGGGCTACTTAGGTTTTGAGTTGGTTTTCCATGGCACATGTAGCAGCAAATCATTTTGCTGGAGGGCCACCACCCCCAGGTGCAAGTCATTGATTTAAAGACTTATCCTCTTGGAAATTAACTTGTTTAAAATTGGTGGCTATTCCTATGGGTTGTCCTATTTCCATCTTAATATATATGCATGTGATTCTAATTTTAATTGTTGCTTGTCATGTTCTTCCCTTTTCCTCCTCAACCTGCTGTAAAGTCCTTACTTACAGTGGCCAATGCAGTTTTATTTGTATCATTG
The DNA here is from genome assembly GCA_023678885.1 of Pogostemon cablin. Taxonomy (NCBI): domain Eukaryota; kingdom Viridiplantae; phylum Streptophyta; class Magnoliopsida; order Lamiales; family Lamiaceae; genus Pogostemon; species Pogostemon cablin. Next base: position 15,877,161 of record CM043001.1, on the reverse strand, counting down.
GTTGCTGCGAAGCTGATTATCTGTTCTTCGCTAACGATATTGCGTCTACTGCGCAAATCTTCTTTTATGTTAAGAGGAGAGCTTCACTGTTTCATTGTCAATGAGTAGTATGTGAAGTAGTATCAGATAAGTGCAGTGGGCCGTATTGATACATGAATTAAGTCCTATTGTGTTGACTATGTTATGAAATGGTTGGAAGACAATAACATGTAAAATGTTAGAACATCACATCAGGTATTACATTCTAATAAATCAAAAATTAACTGTAGATTGAAAGACAATTTTCTTTCTCCATCTGTTTCTCATTGGCTCCAATGCTCATTTTTACTTATCATTAGCCTTATGCATCTACTTTGTATCCCCAGGTTTAATATTGCCTGATTTTCTAATACAGGGTCGCCAAATGAAGCTTTGTACAAAGAACTTTGGAATGCTTGTGCTGGGCCACTTGTTACTGTTCCACGTGAAGGCGAACGAGTTTATTACTTCCCACAAGGTCACATGGAACAGGTTCTTTTTGTGTCCCCTCCTTATCCAGTTCATTGTATGAATTTCATTACTTCACACCCATTGTTTCTTTTCTTTTATGATGTTTTATTATAAGATCATTTTATGGCATCATTAGTTTAAGTTTTACTATGGAGTTCATCTTATTTTATTGCTCCATCATTATAGCATCCAACTCATTTGGTCAAATTATTTGCCCGTTGCTATATCAGTTTTATCATACCCACTATAATTTCCTAAGCAGCTTCATCTGTGTCGCCTGTTTTCTAGCTTGAAGCATCTACGCATCAAGGATTAGATCAGCAACTCCCTTTGTTCAACTTGCCCAGTAAAATTCTTTGCAAAGTGATGAATGTTCAGCTTCGGGTATGATTCCTTGTAATATGTGTCAAAGTTTTGTGGACTTATTCTTTTAGGTGCCTTTGCATGGCAGAAATTCTATTTTATTTTTATTTAATTTAATGTTGTTTGGTTTAATTAAGATTGTGATCTTAAATTTCAGGCTGAACCAGACACAGATGAGGTGTATGCACAGATAACACTGATTCCTGAGCAAGATGTAAATTCTGATATCCATCTAGTAGTAAATTTGTTTCATGTTGATCTGGGCACAGAATTCGCTCATAAAATCAAGTTTAGTTGTTTTCATCCACACAAACCCTTGTTCTCCTGTTTTCTGGAATGCCCAAACTCTGGTTTTGGTGGGAGGATATTAGAGAAACCTGGATTAGTCTGGTCAATAGTATGAAGTTCTTTTTTGTCTAATGATACCTGTTTAGGGTTGCTGGGCCTATATGAATATTAATTGTTGACCCCTATCTGTTCTGAGTCCTGTGATAGGCTGGGGCTGGATGTAATTTCTTTTGTTCTCTTTTATTTATTTATCAAGGAGTGTAGTCGCTGGAGTGGTTTGCTCATATTAATACGTAACTCATTTATTCTCTTTTTGATTACACAGAGCATGTCAAAATTTTTAAGGACTTAGACTAGGTTGAGTCTAATGAAAGAAAAGCAGAAGCAATTTTAGAAACTAACTATTCGTTAATTATGTCTATGCTCTATCCCGTAATATAACTTCCAGTATATATGCTAACTCGCGTTTTCTGGTTTTATTTGTTGGTCAGCAAAGTGAGATCACAAGTCCAGATCCTCCTCTACCAGAGCCTCAAAGGTGCATTGTTCATTCATTTTGTAAGACTCTTACTGCTTCTGATACCAGCACACATGGTGGATTCTCGGTGTTACGAAGACATGCTGATGATTGTTTACCCCCTTTGGTGAGAACATAATGTTTCTTAATAATATGCTCCACAGTCCACCCTTTTCTTTTTCTAAAAGGTGTTAAAATTTGTATGTGAATTGCAGGATATGACTCAACAACCGCCCTGGCAGGAACTGGTAGCTTCTGATCTTCATGGCAATGAATGGCATTTCCGTCACATTTTCCGAGGTTACAAATCCAACTGATGAAAAAAAAATTCTGTCCTATTTTAGAGTACTAATTTGGCCCTGGCTCATTTTATCAAACTAGTAGCTGAAAGCTTATATGGTTCATGAGACCCGTGGTTGTCGATGTAGCACATGGTATTAAAATTATGAAAGATGAGTCAATTCACTTCAGAGTTTAGAGAATACCTGAATAATTCTGAACCAAATAAAAGAAGGAAAAAATATTTGTGTCAGAAATATAAATATTACCTGGCATATTGGTCATGAACATTCTATTCTACCCTTGGGGATTCTGCTCCACAGTGTCTGTTTGAGTCCTGTAAACTGGAGCTGATCTAGCCTTTCATAAATCTTTGTTATAAGTTATCCTCACCTCTTCAAATTATATTGCATAGGGATGAAGAGTTTAGAAACGACAAGCAGCTTTTTATGATTTTTTAAAATTAAACTTGTTTAACTCTTCATGTTTAACATTATATTGTATTAACATTAACATTAAGAGGGAAAACCCTAATGAATTAAAGTTTATAAAAAAATTATTGCATTAAATTGAGAACTTAGAATCCTTTTTTTTTTTTTTTGAGGGGTGGGGGTGGAGGGGGTTTCCTGCCCCCCCAAGAGCCTGAAGCCATCCCTGCATTAGAGTGCGCTTGTAATTTTGGAGCTCTTATTCTTCAGTACAATCCACTGTGGATTACATTAATTTCAGGACAACCGAGGCGTCACTTGTTGACAACTGGATGGAGTGTGTTTGTTAGTGCAAAAAAATTGAATTCTGGAGATGCATTCATCTTCCTAAGGTACTTCCACACGAATAGTATCTATGCATCAATACTACTGGCAACTGCTTCTACAGTTATATATTCTCTTTATATATGGTAGAGGAGAAAATGGGGAGCTTCGAGTTGGCGTACGCAGGTTTATGAGACAACCAAATAATATGCCATCTTCTGTTATATCAAGTCACAGTATGCATCTTGGGGTTCTTGCTACTGCATCACATGCCATTTCCACTAGAACCTTGTTTGCAGTTTTCTATAAACCAAGGTTCTTTACTTATCCTTTTCATTTTATTTGTTATCATTTACTCCCTCCGTCCGAATAGATTGTTCACATTTCCTCATTAGCCCGTCTTATTAAACTCTTCACATTCAAAAAACAGTGAAATCTTCAATACAGATAACCTCTAAATCTTAATATTACGCTTGCCACGTTTTTGATCACTTCTAAAATCTAGCCTTGTAACTGTTTACTTATGGGACTGTGGAGAAGGTTGTAAAGTGTAGCTCAGATAGATATCACCATTTCAACTCTTTTTGGTCTTTCTGTATGCTTAGACCACCTCTCCAGTGGTTACTTTGAAGAAACTTCGATCAAACTTCATCGAAGTTTCTATCATATCTATGCAGGACTAGTCGATCTGAATTTATAGTAAGTGTAAACAAGTATCTTGAAGCTCAAAATCACAAGCTGTCAGTGGGGATGAGATTTAAGATGAGATTTGAATGTGAAGAAGTGCCTGAAAGAAGGTATTTAACTACTGATTGAATGTCCAGTATTATAGTATTAAGTAGAACGTATTTTAGAAGTTTATTTCAGCACAATAAGCTCTATTACATGCTAATACAGGTTCAGTGGGACTATCGTTGGTGTTGGCAATAATGCTTCATCTCGGTGGCCTGATTCAGAATGGAGATCTCTCAAGGTAATATTCTCTCACCTGCAGGTTTCTCTGTGCTCCATGATTCATTTGTAAGCTTATGTTTCATTTGTAGAACCCTTGCCATTTATATAAACAAACTTCTTAGAAGATGGCAATAAAAAATTCTTTTAGCATTGCCTTTGTAAGACTCGTACATTTGTATCAAATGGATTCTGTATCTGGGCAAGCAACTATAAAGACTCGTATATATTAAGTTCTGAATTTGATTACCAATAAATGCTGAAACTCGTACTACTCTATGTATACCAGGTCCAATGGGATGAACCCTCCTCAATATTACGTCCAGAAAGAGTATCAGCATGGGAAATAGAACCTCTAGTTGCATCAACTCCTTCAAACTTACAAACTCCACAAAGGAATAAGCGCACACGACCACCTGCCTTACCTCCACCGATGCAAGATCTATCTTCACTTTGTATTACCTCATTCTCTAATAATGTTAAACAGTTATCCATTTGTTTATAGCCTTCTCTAAGGAATGACATTTGTCCTGACAGGTATGTGGAAATCACCTGCTGACTCCCCTTCCGCATTCCCAACACATGTGTATAAATCACCTAAGATCAGCGATGGCTCCATAATCAGTGCTAGGAGTTATGGTGAAAATTTTCTGCCAGTGTCGAGCAATTCTATGTACCAGCCTAGTCAAATAGAAACTGCAGCAGAGTCATTTACTCCTGTCAGTGAAAAACGACAGGCAAATGGCTGCAGGCTGTTTGGTATTGAGTTGCTTGATCATTCATCTGTTGAAGACGCATCACCTGCAGTTCAGTCTGGAGCACCTCTGGATGATTCTCATGTTCCTCTAGATGCTGAATATGAACAGCACTCTGAGCCATCAAAATCTGATGTTCCATCAGTCAGTTGTGATCCTGATAAGTCATGCTTGAGATCCCCCCATGATCCACACAGTAGGCAAATCCGAAGCTGCACCAAGGTGATTTTAACTCAGCACTGTGTTCTTTTAATCTCACTAGATTTTGAAGAATGATCAGATCTAACTCTAGCAGTGTGTTTTTAATTTCGAAACCTTGCATATTGAATATTTGTGTGTTCAGCTCGCCGGGGGGGTTTTTTGGGCTTGCATGTATCTTATTATTTCTATTTGGAACTTTTACTTTTTAATTTTTCTGGAAGTAAATTTTCTCAGCAATCTTGCCATTATTTTCATTTATCTGTATAGCTGTGGTTCTAGACAGTGATAGTTAATTGTTTATTGATGCTGTATTCAGTCATTCATTTTGCTTTTTGGTCTGTAATGCATTGAATCTAGTTGAGAATATTATGCATACTTGCATAACATAAAACTGCCTTTGTGAAATTTGGATGATAAAAATTTCCTTTTCTTTTGGTTATTTATTTAGTTCAATATCTTTTAATCTCCTTTTAGAATACATATATTGTGTAATGCGTGGATAATGAATGCTTAACCTTGATTAGGTTCACATGCAAGGGATTGCTGTTGGGAGAGCAGTTGACCTTACCAGGTTTGATTGCTATGATGATCTGCTCAAGAAATTGGAAGAGATGTTTGAAATTGTTGGTGAACTCTCTGGGTCAATCAAGAAATGGCAGGTTGTCTACACCGATGATGAGGATGACACGATGATGGTTGGAGATGACCCTTGGCAGTTAAGTCATTTCTTTTTCTGTTTTATTATAGTGCATTCTTATATTACAGTTTCCCTGCGTGTAGCTTTTCTTCTTAGATCTTTATTTAGGCATGAATTTTTTATTTCCTTGTGCACTCTATAACATTGGGAAAAATAAGTTCCACTAGTCAAGATAGTTGTGATAGTACTCCCTCCATACCGAAAATACTTGCACACTTTTCTTTTTGGTCTGTCTCCAATTAATTTGCACACCCCAAAAATGGTAACAACACAATATCAATACCCTTACATTACTATAGTATTACAAAAATGTGCCCTCTTTTTACACACAATTTAGTAAAAGTCAACTATATCATACATTTTATTCAATTAAATTACCTAAAAAACCCCGTAATTTTTCTTGCATCATTACCCGAAAGGTTTTTTTCTTGAACTCCGTGCAAGTCAAATGTGCAAATGTTTCTGGGATGGAGGGAGTATTATTTATTTCAAAATTGCAATTGGCTGAACTTGCAGATTTGAGTTAATGATTCCATTATCATCTAAATCTTTTTTCTTAAGAGAATCATTGCTATGAACATTGTCCTTCTATTCCTGTTGCAGTATTTTGAGGCTTGATCCTTTCCAAATGTCGAATTGTTACTCGTTCACATTCACCTCTGAAAAAGTTATTTTCTGACTATCTGCGTCATTAGGCATTACTTCGTGGGACATTGTTTGCACTTACATTTCACAGTATCTGTAAAGGAAGACCTGTTTGAGGAAGATGCTAACATTATATTGTATGACTTTGAAAAACGGTTTTTAGTGAATTTTGCACCATGGTGAAGAAGGTATACATCTACACACCAGAAGAAGCCAAGAGGCTGTCTCCTAAGATAAAGCTGCCTCTGGCAGGGGCTGAATCAGGCAAGGTCCTTTCAGATGCAGCTGTTGGTGCTGAAGAACAATCCTCAACCGTTGGATCCGGTTATTGACGGAATCCTGCTTAGCTTCAATAAGGTTTAAAGTGCTTTTGTGAAGGGTTATGGTCGAATGCGACTATTGACTTGCAATTTTGTTTTCAAGCGGCCAGGGGAAAAAGGCGGGTTAAAAATAATGAAAATAATAATAATACAAATAATTTTGGAGGAACGTGCATGCTGTAAGGATTAAGATTGCATTATAATATTATTATATGTTCTCTGGGTTGATTTTTTTAGAGGAATCCTATGATACTTGACTTGTTTGGATCCCAGTTAGGTTCAAGAGAGTTTCTCTTGTTATTTGTTTATCTTTTTCTTGTGGGTGCTAGTAAGTTTATTTATTGATGGCTTTATGTATATATAATCAATTAAATGGCCTCTTTTCTCTTCTGATCTCATACTTGCACTTTATTTTACCCTAGCCGTGACATTCTGATTAGTTCCCCTTGAGTATTTGCATAAAATGTAGTTTTTTTTCTACATCCGTCTCAGTAATTTTTGCAGACTTTACCAAGTATGTGTAAAAAGTACTGGGACGGAGGGAGTACAAATAGTGTGCCTTTGTCTGAAGTAAATGATGGGTTTCTATTGGTTGGTGTTATGGGATAAAATACACCATGGCCCACCATAATCTTATCTAATTATCCCCAGGAAAGATACAGAAAAAACCTGGGGATAAATGTGAAGATAAATCTGAAAATTACCAAGGAATAACCTCAGGAAATAAAGCATAACTTCTTGGAGATAGAGGAGTGAACGGCAGATATGAGAAGGGGCTGTGGTACTCATTGTCAGTTTTGTGAGATTCCTCATCTACCATTCATGAGGGAGAAGTTATAAGAGCATCAAATTTGTGAGATGATTCTTAAATAAGACACATGGAAATTTATTAGTGGATGGAACAATTTAGCAGCAAGCAAGAGCATCTAGGCTCACAAGAGAAGATAGAAGCAAGCAAGAGTATCTAGGCTCACAAGGGAAGAAATAAAAAGCATAAATAGGAGAATGATGACACCAAATGTACGTTAATGTACTTTACCAAAAATATCAATGAAAATTACTAAGGCTCAATAGTCAAATCTAACACAGTTTCTCTATTTTATTCCTTCTTCCATTGATTACCTCATGTTGAACCTCATTTGAGTCTTCTTGACAAAAACAGACCACAATATTTGCCGCTGTCTGTGGGAAATTAGTCTTCCTACTTTTCTTGTTAAATCTGAGTGATCATAGAAGGGGAAGAATCATTTCACACACATAGAGATACTCGTCGTCGGAGACGGGTGATACGGAGTGCTGGCAGTGTACAACTTCAAGTTCCAAATCCACCAAATGCGCGACCAGCTGTGGATCCAATGATGTGTACGCCGCCAACAATACTGAAGGTGCCTATCTTAGGCGATCCAAAGAAGAATAGAGAAATGCAAGAAAAGCTCCAGTCGTTATTCAAGGAGTATGCAGCTCCTCAGGTTCCTCCAACTAGGTTGAACTTTGATGGGGTACAACAACAGGATCCTGAGGAGAATCTTCGGGAAAATATCAATCTAAGAAAAGAAGTTTCAGAGCAGCGGAGAGCCGACCCTCCACCAAACGATGCAAGGCGGGTTATCAATGAGGCAAGGGCTCGGCAAAGTCCGCCGGAACAAAGTGTTAACTATGTTTCAAGGGGAAGAGTCCATGATCGCTTGGGTCCTAACGGATCGAAGCATCATCCCTTCACGGAAGGATCTGGAGAAACTCACCATAGAAGAGAGCACGGGGAAACCTCAAGGAAAAGGAAGGCGGTACCAGCTAGAAGGACATATAGTACTCCCCCATCGCCAGCCCCAAATGAGGAACAGAGGGTTCAAGCTCCTACCCTGGGAGAGAGAGGAACGGAGTATGAGGATATCACTCTGGTTAGCCGATTGCTTAAACACGTGGAGGATATAGAAAGAAGGCAACGAGTTGGGGAAGATGGACATTCCCAGTCTGACTTGGGAAAAACTCCATTCACGGAAAAAATTCGTCTAGCTCCCAGACAGATGAAGATCAAGGTACCTAATGATGCTTTATTTAATTGTGAATCAGATCCATATCAACACATCAATACTTATTTGTTGTGGATGGGAGCTCAAGGAAGTTTGGAGGCGACTCAATTGTTTCTATTAACTTTGGGAAACAAAGCTAATGATTGGTTTTCCACCTTACCTCCAAATTCAATTAGAGGATGGGCTAATTTAGTGAATGTGTTTATCACACAATACTCCTATCTGGGTGTGGTATAGGAACCAAAGCATAAATTAGCAAGTATAAAACAAGGATCAACGGAGCCGATCCGAGTATTTTTTAAAAGGGTTAATGATCAGAGTGCAAAAGGGGAACCCATGGGTGACGAGGCTTACCTAGTTACAGTCATGTGGGCTTTACACCCTGAATCAACACTTTAAAAGGTGGTGTAGTTTAAACCACCATCCACGTATGGGGCGTTCCTGGCTTTAGCCAACGAATATAGCCAAGCTGAGGAAACTTTAGCCCTGGCGAAAAAAGCAGAGGAACAGAGCAAGAAAAAACCACTGAGTCAAGGGAATAAGGAGTACAAAGCTCCGGCCAATTTTCGGCCATTTGTGTCGGATGAACCTAATATCCAAGTCTTGCAGGAGGAGACACAATTTTCAGTGGATGAAATCTTTTATCAGGTGAGAAACCAGCACGTGCTTCGACAACCATGCCCTATATGGGCACCCCGGGATAATTGGATCCAACAAGATTCTGCCAATACTATCAATATTCTGGGCATAACACAGACCAATGTCGGGATTTATTGTATGAACTATGGAGGTTGTTCAAAAGTGGAAGACTAAAGGAAATGCTGGCACCAGCTCAACAGCGCCCTCGATTAGGGGGAAACTATCCCCAGAATCAGATCAAAAATCAAGAAAAACCTCAGGAGGGGCAGAACTTACCACCGCCTAGAGCAGCTCAAATTCAGGCGCCTGGGCATAATCGCCCTGGATAAATTCTCATGATGGAGAGCCAAACCGAGGAAAGATATATTTGAACTTCACAGGCGATAACGGAGTTGTCTAGAAAGAAAAGAAAAGCAGAATTAAGGGATTTGGATCAGCAGAGTCCCAGGGTTTATTCCATATACCCGGTGGAAGGTCCAGACATCACGCTTACAGAGGAGGATTTCTATGGAGTTAAGAATCCACATACGGATCCCCTGGTTATTTCAGCCAATATCTCATGAATAAAAGTTCACAAATGCTTGATAGAAACAGGGGCATATGCCAATATCATTTTTAAACCAATCTTTGACAAACTGGGAGGCGAAAGGCACCATGCAGTTCGCCCATGCCGTGATGAAATCAGAGGGTTTGGTAATGCTCCAACCAAACCTCTGGATGAGGTGTATCTAATGGTTCAGGTTAAAAGTTCGAATGATAAAATACAGGTCTTGGTACTCTGTCAATTTCAAGAACGTAGATCAGATTTCATCCTATAATTGTATATTAGGAAGGCCTTTCATTCACACATTTGGAGCAGTCCCATCTACATTACATCAATGTTTGAAGTTTCAAACGAAGGATGGTCGTATAGCCACCTTGATAGGGCATCAGAAGAGTGCTCCGGAGTGCTCATTCATAGAAAAAATGGAAGGTTTGAGTTGCTATGATTCTAATTTTGAAATGCTGGCCTTCGAGGACATGTTGGAAGGGACTGATAATGATGTTGAAGGCAGGAAAAAGAGAGGGGATAAGATGGATATCGAACCAGAAAATCAAGGAGTTATAAGGATACCTCATCAAGAAAAAGAAATTGTGAAAGGATATACTTTACACGAGGATATTTTTCAATTGCTTGAAAATCCAGTAATTCCTGAGATAGATCCTCGGGTTATCTTACCAGAGATCACATCGGCAGGGGAAGAGGCTGTGGAGGTACAAATTGATCAGGAGAACCCAGAAATAAAAGTAAGGGTAGGGTTACGCTACAGGGGCAGTATAAGGACAAGATGAAAATCAGATGTTTTTGTATGGAATCCAACCACAAAGCCATGGGTAGATCCAAAGCATGCATGCCATCGTTTAAACATTGATCTCAAAGCTCAACCATTTTATCAAAAGAAACAGAAATTTAGCCCTGAAAAAGATGCGGCATTGGAGGCTGAGGTTACACGGTTGTTGGCAGGAAAGGTAATTCGAGAAGTTAAATATCCAAAAAGGGTCCAAAACCCGGTATTGACCAAGAAAGTAGCCACTAACACCTGGAGATTGTGTGTGGATTTCACAGATCTCAATAAACAGTGTCAAAAGGATAGCTATCATTCACCAGCTATTGACAGACTGGTGGACTCCACGACTGGTCATGAAATCATGAGTTTCATGGATGCTTTCTCGGGATATAATCAGATTCCCATGCATCCAGAGGATCAGAAGAAGACACAACATTCTTTGCAGGTATGGGTATATATTGTTGGTGTAATATGCCTTTTGGCTTAAAGAATGCAGGAGCAACATACCAAAGGTTGGTGAACAAAATGTTCAAAGATGAAATTGGAAAATTCGTAGAAGTGTATGTTGATGATACCCTGGTAAAAAGTTTGGATATAAAAGATCACTTTTAACACCTCATCAAAGTATTCTCTATTTTTTGAGAGTATGGCATGGCACTAAACCCCAGGAAATGTACTTTCGGAGTGTCTTCTGGAAAATTCCTAGGGTATATTGTCAGTTGAAAGGGAATTGAGATGAATCAGAGTAAAGTGAAGGCCATAATGGATATGCAACCACCAAAGCATGGCAAGGAGGTGCAAAATTTGATAGGAAGGTTCGCTGCATTAAATCGATTCATATCAAAAGCTTCTGACAAATGCAAGCCTTTCTTTGACATTTTAAGAAAGAAGAAAAAATTCGAGTGGACCATGGGAAGCCAGGAGGCGTTTGATAGTATTAAAAAGGAACTGTCAAACCCAAGAATATTATCAAAGCCATCTCCAGGAGAAAAATTGCAGTTATATATTGGAGCTTCAGAAACAGCGGTGAGTGCTGTCCTAGTTAAAACTGATGATAAGGAGTGTACTCCAGTATACTATGTAATCCAGGGGCTAAGAGAGGCAGAATTTCGATACCCGATGTTAGAAAAAATGGCATTGGCATTGGTCGTGAGTGCGAGAAAGCTCAGATCATATTTTTTGGAGCACACAATTGAGGTACTAATGGCGTTACCATTACGTCAGGTACTACAAAGGCCGAATGCAGCTGGTAGACTCCTGAAATAGTCTGTGGAATTGGGGCAGTATGATATCATATACGCCCCAAGACCCACTATAAAAGCACAGGCTTTAGTAGATTTTAAGGTAGAATTGACCTTACCTATTCCTTCAGGGGATAAGTCGGGGAACCATGGAAACTTTATGTAGACGGCTCAGTTACAGCCACAGCCTCAGGGGCTGGAATTGTCTTGGAAAGCCCATCATCAGGAAGATTTTCGTCGACTGTAAAGTTTGGATTCCAAGCTACAAACAATGAAGCTGAATATTAGGCTTTATTAAATGGACTAAGGATGGCTATGTCGATGGGAGTTGAATGCTTGATAGTCTATAGTGACTCTAAGTTGGTAGTAAACCAAATCAGAGGAGACTATGCTACGAAAGATAGTTAGATGGAGAAATACCGAAATTTGGTGGTAGAGGCTATGAGGAAGTTTAAATAGATTTTTATCAAAAATATCGGAAGAGAAAGTAATTCGGAAGCAGATGCATTGGCCAGGTTGGGAACGGCGGTAAATGCTGATGAAATGAATAATATCAATATTACTCGCCAGGACAAACCCAGCAATAATATGATCCTGATGATAGACAGTGAGAATGAGGATACTTGGATGGCTCCTATCGTCAAGTTCATAAATACAGAAAAACTATCGGGGGATGCTATTAAAGCCAGACAGCTAAGATTAAGAGCGACAAGATATACGATACTGGATGGAGTTCTATATAAGAGGGGATACTCTACACCCTTGCTTAAATGTTTAGCCCAGATCAGGCGGAATATGTGTTAAAAGAAATCCACGAGGGAATATGTGGAAATCATACCGGGGGAAGAGCATTAGCACATAAGGTCATGCGTCAGGGGTACTATTGGCCAACATTAAAAAGGGAAGCCATGCAGTATGCCAGGGCTTGCAAGAATTGTCAGAGGTTTTCCCCAATAGCAAGGTCACCCCAGAGGAACTATTGTCAGTTTATAGTTCCTGGCCATTTGCTAAGTGGGGAGTAGACTTAATCGTCCCATTACCAACACGAAAGGATGGAGTGAAATTTGCAGTGGTAGCCGTCGATTATTTTACAAAGTGGGCAGAAGCTGAGCCCCTAGCTACTACCAATGAAGCAAAAATGGAGGAATTTCTATGAAAAATATTGTATGTCGTTTTGGTATCCTAAATTCCATAGTGACAGACAATGGGAAGCAATTTGACAATGACAAAATCAAGAAATTTTGTGAAAATCTGAAAATCAAGAAGCTGTACTCAACTCCATACCATCCACAAGCCAATGGACATGTAGAGGCGGTGAATAAGATTTCAAGCATACACTCAAAGCCAGGTTGGAAGGGCTTGATGGAAACTGGCCAGGCATGTTACCAGGGGTACTATGGGCATACATGACTACCACAAGGAATGCCACAGGAGAAACCCCATTTTCCATGGCGTATGGGGCAGAATCAGTAATACCAGTGGAGATTGGGGAACCCAGTTTTAGAGTTATACATCATTCAGAAGAAGGGAACAATGAAGCATTAAAAATGGAGTTGGACATGCTTGAGGAGTAAAGGCTAGCATCTGATATGCGTAATGAGATGTTGAAAAGAAGGTCAGAAAGAACCCATAATTTGAAGGTGAAGCTGAGAGAATTTAAACAAGGGGACCTAGTGCTACGAAGAATCTTGCAAGCAGCTCCAAGAACATTTGGAAAGGAATGGGAAGGACCATTTGTCATTGCCAGGAGATTGAAAGGAGGAGCATATAGACTGATTAATGAGAAATAGGAGGAACCACACCCATAGAATGTACAACATCTCAAGAAGTTCTATCAGAAGCAACCATGAAGAACAACTAAGTGGGAGAATCAGGGTACGCTATTTTATCGCTTTCAATGAAACACCATGATGTGACACCAGAAAAGTTAACTCATTTGAGTAAAATCATGAGAAATTATTAAATTCAAAGCACTTTATCATCATACTTCAAATAGTTTAAGACAAAAAGTCTCAGGCAGTCGAAAGTAAGTAAGAAAGAGGATAAAATGAGTCATTAGTCACCATTAACAGATATTCAGAGAACAAAGACAAAAAGTCTATAGCATAGTTAAAAGCAAAGAAAGGAGGTAGAGGAAATTAGAATCCATCATCAAATACAATACCAAGTCATAAAAACAGCAAAACAACAGGCTGGGGAGATTTTCAGTAAGTCATGAAAGACTAAGATCACGATAAGCTTTCAATTTCGCCTCAGCTGCTTCAGCCCTAGCCATCATCACCCTCAGGCGCTCATTTAAGTCAGCATTCGGAGCCTCAAGAGCAGTTACTTGGGCAGTTAAAGGAAATTCTCCTCAGGAGTAGAAATTGGAACACTTGGAGCATGAGCGGGATTCAGCATCTCAGGATGGAACAACCTTCGACACTCGGCAAGATCTCTAGCCATTGATGCAAAATTAGAAACAATTCGACCAGCATCAGAACTTAATCCCTGATCAGCATTATCACCAGGGGTAACCACAGATTTCTGGGGAATTGGCTTGACTGTTTGATTTTTCTTTGGAGCTACTGGATGTTTTCCCCGGGCAATCCTTCTCCTACGAGTCTCCTCAGACTTTTTTCAGAGGATGATTCCGACTTATACTGTTGGGCTAATCCCTGATTGCAGAGTGAGTTTCGGAATGAGACTTAACTCCAGGAGAACATGGAGTAGTAGGAGCTTTGTCAACGGCTTCATCAGACTAGGAACCAGGATTTTCGGGAAGTTCTTCTTGCACGGGATTTGAAACAGCATTGGTAAAGGGAGGATTGGAAGAGCTTTCGGCACCACATTTTCTTTTACGACTGCTGAGGGATAAACTCCTAATAGTATCTTCATAGGGGACTAAAGACAGGCGAAGTTTATCTATAGGAAAATAGTAAGAAACGCAGATGAAAGAAATCACTAGGAAATAAAATCATGCGTAGTACCAAGGGATAGAGCAGGAGAAGTTTAATACCCTCAGGAATAACGCGTCCTCGGCGAGCAAGGTTAGCAATGGCAAGCATCTTCTTGTAAAGAAGGGAAGTAGCTTGGAAAGGAAAAGCCATATCCATGAGCCGGTTATAAGCATTCCTAAAACTACGGCTGAGACTTGCAAAGGCAGGGCGTTCAGGGCCTGTATAAGAAAAAGGATAGAGGATAACATAAACAACAGAGTAACTCAACATATTCAATAAAACGGAAAGAAAATACAAAATAAAGAGAAAGAAAGTTTTTACCAGCAGGTAAAGGACGGAATAACAGAGAAGAAAGTGGAGTAGTATCAAAACCAGCAGAAGCTCGGAAACCACCCTGTAGCCAAAATCAAGAGGAGTCCCATCCGCGACCAACAATGTCGCTTCCTCCGATCAGTTTTGGCCCTCAGGGCATCAGACAGTAATAGCCGACGTGACAGTGAGAAAAGGTAAAGCATAAATCAATTTCTCGGGGTTCAGTGAAATGATGACCTAACACTCGTAACAAAAAAGCTAATAACAGCAAGAAAATTGACCCAAGAGACTGGAAGTATTTGCACAGGGGTTATTCCCTAGTAAAGACACAATGCATTATGAAGGCGGGCAAGGGTAATATCAGACCAGTGGTGAATAACACCTCATTGAACAGGATAGCACCATCAGGAGGAGCATTGATTCTGGCATTAGGATCGGGAATACTAAACTGAACACGAGAATACCCACGAGCTATCCAAAGATGATCTATCTCTTCTTGGGTGATTCGGCTAGGCCAAGAGTAGGCATCTCCATTAGCATATGGATCTGGTATAGCGGGAATAACCAGAGGCTCAGGGGCCCGTCAAGGCCTGGAAGTGGTCGTAGCTCGTGAAGATGAACTGTCGCGGCGACCACGACCGCGGGCACCAATATTTCGAGCAGATCGACGTAGGGTACGACCTCGGGGCCTTATGGGGCTCTTGTCAGAAGAATGGACAGAGACGGTGAACTGTTGAGAAGAGCCAGAATTGCTGCGAGCAATGGATGAAAAGAAATGAGAGATGCAAAAAAAAAGAAAAAGGGAGAAAATGAAAAAGAGGAAGAGTTTTAAGAAATGAAAAAGTGGAAGAAGTTGAAGAGGCAGTTGCGAAGCCCTAGGTCAATTTCTGATGATGGCAGCCTAATTCAAATTTAAATAATTAATTGTACAATCGTGGCCAAGGAGCGTGGCCCATATACAAAAATAAAAAAAATAAAAAAGAGGGTATAGGGGTATAGAACCCAGAAAATACTGGGAATATTTTCCATTAATACTCGAGGTTAAACGGAATACAGGAAAAGTTGAAACAGAAAAAAGCAAAAATACAGTCATGAATTAGTAGCATCCGCAGGAGTCTTGGTAGGAAGATTCTCAGAAGGATCAGCGAAATCAGTTGAATCAGTAGGAGCAGGGGCTAAAATAATCAGATGAGCAGTTTGAAATAGAGAGGAAGGATCATCCCCAGGGAGACTGGCGTTGGCAGCTTCCTCTTGAACTTCAGATAAGAAGGCTTTATCTGACAATAGAGGCACCTCAGAAGAAGGGATAATCACATGTGCATTATCCTCAAGAAAAGCAGAGGATATAAAATCTTTAGAATGAGCATCTTTCTCTATTGGAATATCAGTGATAAAATCTGAATAAGAGCCAAGAAAGCCAAAATAGAGATCATTCTTTAAACTTTCTCCGGAATGCATGGGCACTTCAGTCAAGCACTCTTTGAGATCATTACGGTTATTCGTTAAAATTTTCAGGGGTTAACTTTCCAGCAAGCCTTTCAACCTCAGTTAGGAAGGCGAAACAAAAGTAAAAGACCCGGGCAAGTGGAAGAGTATGCTCATGCGTATGAACCAATTCATTAGAAACTTTCAAGTATTCAGCGTGCCAAAAGGAACGTTCATCAATAGCAGTCTTTACTTGAACAGACAATTGATCCTTTTCAGTGGAGGTGTGAAGGCACAAAGCTTGAAACTCTTTCTCCAGATTGGAGAGATCTTCTTGATATCGGTGGTATTTTCTGGAAAGATCACTGAGATATTTCTCAGAGCGATGAAGATTCTTTTTCCCTAGCTTAAATTGGCTTTGGACATGATCTCGGACCTTACTAAGCTCCAATTTTCCTTGCTAAATATTCAATTGTAAATCTTCTAACTCTTGGGAATAAGCTTGGTGATCGCGAGATAACCTGTCAATGTCATCTGTAAGATTGGCCAGAAAATAAGAAGCTTGACCCAAGTGGCCAACAACACACATGGATTCAGCCCGGGGGCTCATCTGGGAAAGAGCTGTAGCATTTTCTTCAGTCCATGACCGGGAAGGATAATTCATGGCAGTTTTAAGATAAGAAGGAAAATTGGCAGATATCTTGGTTTCCAAATAATGAAATAAGTGGCTCCAGCTCTGTCCAAAGAGATGTCTGCCTTAGAAAGGACAACGTTTCTTTTGGGATCTACTGGGCTAAAGGGAGTAAATTGTCCTTCTAAGGGAATAACCCCAGGAGTTGAAGGACCCTCTGAAGGTTTACCAGAGACTTCATGGAGCTGATTTGGTAGATTTTCCTCGGGGCTTAGAAGATATTTTCAGGGATGATAGAGTCACATCCCCAGAGATGGGCAAAGGATCATCGGGGAGGTTGATCAATTTGGGATTCCCTGGAGATTTTAACTTCTCTTGGGATAAATCTGAGGGGCCAACCCAGGGCTTTTTGGATGCGGGAATATCACAAAGAGAGATAGAAACAGGTTTCCTTAGAACAGGAGGGGTTGAGGAGGAAGCAAGACGTTCACTGGCGGGAACTAAATGAGATTGTCTGCCTGGCAAAAGAAAAGTAAAAAACAAGTAAGGGAACTGGGAAATAAAAGAATAAAAAGAAAAGAAGGGAGAGAGAGAGAAAAAAAGATTATGCTATTACTAGTGTTAGTAGTCATTGGCGCAGCTACTGAAGATAACTAATGGAGATTCTTATCCGTCAAAAGCTCGTTCATATGACGCTTGGCGAGTGGCCAATAAGAGAATCTCTAAGTGATCCTTAAATCCATGTGAGAGCTGATCAGAAGAGGGAACACCTGAGGCTGAAAAGAAGCGAAATGTATTAGAAGGATAGATAATACAAATAGTCCAAATTGGTTGGCATGACAGAAGTACGAAACTACACTCACAAGGAGGAGAATCTTGAAAATAATTGGGAATGGCCTCCCTTAAGAAGGTCGAAGAACTGCTATCTAAACAATTAGGGGTATTACCACCCCAAGAGCCTGAAACCCAAAACAAGTTACTCTTCCAGCCCTTGTTAGAACCAGGAATACCGGTAATAAGGCTAGGTCGACTGCGAGGGAGCAGGAAATAATATCCCCGGGCATTACTTTCAGCAGTAAAAGAGTAAAGAAAATCTATCTCAAGAGGGAAAAGGAAGGAATAACCAGATTGACGAAACAAGATAAGTAGACAACATAAAATAGACCACCTGTTTGGAGCAAGTTGGGTAGGAGATATCCTCCAGTGAAGAAGGAAGCGAGAAATGACCGCATGAAGGGGGAAACGAACTCCATTATGAAGCCTCAATTTTGTAGGCACCAACACAACCACGAGGAGGCCAGTACATACGACCTTGAGAATTAGATTTATGAAGAGTAATAGGGGATGTACAATATAATTGAAGAATATTAAACTTCTTCAACGAAAGATTGGAGGTACAAACACTAGCAGCGAAATCAAAGCCATCTTCACAAGTGGTCATGTCAACATTGGGGGCTACATCGAAGGGAATTTTGTCATGACCGTCGGAGGAATCAGAGGGAGAATGTGAAGAAAGAGCTATAGAATCAGAAGGAGATGGAGAAGGTACATTGTCACTATCGAGATCCATAATAAAAAGGAAAGAAATTCAATACCTGGGAAGGGAAGATTCAGATCGAAGTCCACAGAAAAAAGGTGGCAGACGGGGAAGAAACTCTAGAAAAAGGGAGAGGAATTCTAACAGGAGAAAGTCAAAGAAGAAGAATAAAGAGGAATAAATCAATTACTGAGATTGGGGCCATTTAAAAAGCCCAAGAGTACTAAAACAGGCTAGGGGAAGTTGAAAGGGCTCAGGAAACGCTGATGGGTCGACCTCGAATATTTTCACTATGTGTGATTCTCCGAGTTCGAGGGGCTAATGTTATGGGATAAAATACATGGCCTAGGAGACCCAGAAACAGGCCCGATAATGGAGGCCCAATGGAAAGAGAAGGAAGTGGAAGACCCCCAGGCCCACCATAATTTTATCTAATTATCCCCAGGAAAGATACAGAAAAAACCCGGGGATAAATGTGAAGATAAACCCGAAAATTACCAAGAAATAACCCTAGGAAATAATGCATAACTTCCTGGAGATAGAGGAGTGAAAGGCAGATATGAGAAGGAGCTGAGAAGGGGCTGCAACATTGTCAGTTTTGTGAGATTCCTCATCCACCAATCAGGAGGGAGAAGTTATAAGAGCATCAAATTTGTTGAGAGATGATTCTAGAATAAGACACATGGAAATCTACTAGTGGATAGAACAATCTAGAAGCAAGCAAGAGCATCTAGGCTCACAAGGGAAGAAATAAAAAGTATAAATAGGAGAAAGATGACACCAAATGTACGTTACTGCACTTTACCAAAAAATCAATGAAAAGTACTAAGACTCAATAGCCAAATCCAACATAATTTCTCTATTCTATTCATTCTTCCATTGATTACCTCATGTTGGACCTCGTTTGAGTCTTCTTGACAAAAACAGGCCACAACAGTTGGGTTTTAATCCCTAGGATGCATCCTTTATAACGAGTGTCTCTATACTATGTCCTCCCAATTTTATATTTATAGAATATATATATATATATATATATATATATATATATATATATATATATATATATATATATATATATATATATATATACTCTTAATAAGAGCATGCGAGCAACACTCTTATATATATATATATATATATATATATATATATATATATATATATATATATATATATATATATAAGAGTGTTGCTTGCATGCTCTTATTAAGAAGGATCATGTCATCATCACTACTAGGTGTCTTCGTATGAGATTATGTCTACAATTGTTGCTACTGATCTTTAAGAAGGATTTGATTTGCTCTCTGACATATTGATCCTATATTGCTGGTTTGAGATCCCCACTGAGGATGTTACTCTGGTAAAACAGTTTAAACTTTATTATTTAATTTCACTCATACTAGTCCCCTAATTTTGTTGAGATTCTTCAATTTTAACTTTTATAAACTGGTTTATTGTGATGTCTGTTTATATTTTCTTAATCGATCTCGATTGATATTTGTGATATATATGTATATATATATATATTGAGTAGTTATAGTGTACATTAGTTTTTTACGTGCACCACAACCCATTTGGAAAAATGGATCAATTATATAAGGAATATGACCCGTTTGAGAACATTTATTCTCATTTCAACGGAGACTGCCCTCTCTCTCTCTCTTTCCACAATTCTCCACCACTGCCTCTCTCTCCACAGTTCTCCACCATGCCGTCATTCTCTCCACCGCACTACCAACCACCATCTTCTCGAAGATATGAATCATGCCACACGCTACCACCAACACTCGTCGGTTCTTTGCCCGAGACACTATCATCGCCAAGGCTGTCGGAATCTGCAAGGTACGTTTTCCGCCAAGGAATCAAATCAGATTTGCCGCCGAGATCCGCACGCCACTACCAACCACCTTTCAAATCCATGACGCCGCCTACTCATCGCCATCGACACAACACTGCCAGATCTATGATGGGTGAAATTAGGGATGGAACAGATCTAGGATTGAATGAAGATCACATGAAAACTCAAAGTGTAATGAAATAAATCTCAGATTTGGCACTAGTTGATTTTTCATGTAATGTTAAACTATATTACTTTTTTAATAATACTGTGTTACTCATTATTAATTAATGTATACTATGTGTTAAAGTAGTGGAGATGAGTGAGAGTATAATCAGTTGGAATTATTTGCTGTGAAATTCAACGTTGAAGGGTGAATTTGTTTACTATACTTTAGATTTGTATTATCAGATGATTTAGATCTGCGATTATCAGATGTTGTATTATTTGTAATTCAATAGTGTATAAAATTTTCTTAATAAGTGTATTACGTTTTACCAGGTCAAAATTATTTATATATGATGGGTTCATCTATTACACCTTTAAAAATTAGATGCTGACGTCACTTATTCCAATCTTCATATTTCTCCTCATGTTCTTGCCATTATACACAAATACAATTAGTTATTAATAAGTATACATCTATTAATAAAATGTTTTACACTTCTTCAATAAAACTTATACACTTTAAGTATAATTACGAGCTAAAATTTATAATTTCTCTAAAGCAATTTTCATTAGGAATATATTAAAAATTTTCATCAATTGCAGTCAAATCATTGTTTGAACACCTCAAATACTCATTAATAAAAATGTTATACAGTTGTTAAATAAAAGATAAACACTTCATGTTTAAAAAGTATACAATAATAAACATATAATTCAGAAGTAACGAAATTTATGAGGAAACTCTGGAAACCCCGAGGAGAAGAAATCAAGTCACCACAGAACTCATATCCTCAAACATCATCATCTTCTTACCACAAAACACAAGTTTGATGTTGGATTACATTCTCCATTTGGCGGCGCGGAAGACAAATTTGTGAATAACGGTGGAGCGCAGTGGTCAGATTCCGAATAGATCTGGATGGCTTGCCGGCGGTGAATCGAAGGCATAAGACTAAATCTGGAATGGCAATCTTTTTCGGCGGATAGAGATGCAGGGGACGATGACGTGCGGTGGTGCAGAGGACGATGGCGTGCGGTGGACCAGATCTGGACGGCTTGCACGACAGAGAAGGAGAGGAATGATGGTAGAAGATAAAACGGTGAGAAGAGAAAGAGAGAGAACTGAAGAGAGAATTCAGGAGAGAGGGAGAGAGTGAATCAGCGTGAATTAGGGCTCAAATGATCCATTGGGCTTGATTGAGTATAAATATTCCGGGTCATGGGTAAAAATTTGACTCAATTGCACCTTAAAAACTATTGCACAGTAGTATTTTCCATATATATATATATATATATATATAATTGTGAATTGATATTTACAAATATTTGATTATAGTATAAATATTCGTATTAATTTTATATATAAAATATAATTTTTTTTTTAGTTCATATGTTTATAAAATTATTTTAAATGTTAATTTACGGAGGAGTTTTGGGTGAGACTTGGATTCTGTTCGTGAGACAAATTCTTCCTATCCATTAATCAATTTAAAAAACGTGCTAGAAGGCTTTGACCAAAGAGTCCTTTTCCCGTGTTAAACATTTACATTCTTCTTTATTTTTTATTTATTTATTTTTTATCTCGTTCATTTTTTAAAATTTCAATTATATTAATTATTTTTAATCAAATTTTAAATATTTTAATTCATTATTTATTGGGAGGATTACTACTAGGTACACAAAAAAACCCTAAATTACTATGAGATACAAACATACAAAAGTATTACTACTAGGTACAAAAATATATAGTGATATTCCAATATTACCCCTATTAATGTGCTGCACATAAATATTGTGTGCAGCAAAGTGTGTGCAGCAAAAAAAATGTGTGCAGGAAAAAAAAAGTGTGTGCAGCAAAAAAATGTGGTGGTCCGGCGGCGGCGGTCCAGCAGCTTTTCCGGCGGCGGCATTTTTCCGGCGACCATTTTTTTTTTTTTTTTTTTTTTTTTTTTTGGACGAACAGTTTTTCCGGCGACCGGCTGCCGGAGCTCCGGCGGCGGCGGCGCGGCAGCTTTCCGGCGACCAATTTTTTTTTTTTTTTTTTTTTTTTTTTTGATGACGAACAGATTTTCCGGCGACCGGCCGCCGGAGCTCCGCCGGTGGCGGCGGCGGCGGCGGCGGTCCGGCAGCGGCAGCGGTGGTCCGGTGGTGGGTGGAGGTTGGGGTTAGTGTTTTAAAGGTATATGGGTTTAGGGGTATATTTGGTATTTTACTTTAATATTTTGTATTAAATAATAATTATTTTAAATCAATGTATCTAGTAGTAATTAGGGGTACAAAGTGTGTACCTATCAGTAATTATTTCTTATTTATTTGAATGTACTGGTGTTGCATGGTAAAAAAATATGGCAATGCTTTGTGTGAAACCATTTTACATAAGGATCTATGTGAGACGGACAGAAAGTGTTAACTTTTATAATAAAAAGTAATATTAAATTAATAAAAAATGATAATGCTATTTCACGAACAATTTATAGTACAAATGAAAAGTTATAACATTTCATAGCGAAAGTGATAACTATTTTAAAGTGTAAATTGTCTCACGTGAGACGGTCATACTCAAGACATATCCAAAAAATATTATTCAATATTTTAAAATAAAATTTAAAATAAATATTTTATAAAAAGTAAATAAAATTAAACACATTTTTAAAAGAAATAATTTAATTAAATGAAAATTTCTTTTTGTTGACTGGATATCACTATTTAATAAAAGACAAATTATTATATGCACTCAGGTGCACTGTGTACCAACTTTTTGAAATTTATACACTTATGAATAAAAATATACACACTAATGAATAAAAATGTACACCCTCTGTCCAGTTTTAAGGTGTTCGTTTGCTTTTTGCAAGTGTATTAATGAGTATTATTATTATATGTAAAGTGAATAGTTGTATTAGAGGGAAGTGGTGGGCCATATTGTGTACTTTTTTACTAAATAGGGAGAATAAATACATTTGAATCGGAAGCCATAAATGTAAAATAGACACCTTAAAAGCGGACGGAGGGAGTATATACATTGTTAGCGAATATTCTATTTGCTTTTTTAGTGAAAAAATGTAAAAAAACTATATACTAATTATTAGAAACATATACTATACTATTGAATAAAAATATATACACATATGGATTCAAGTGTACACCTGAGTGCACATGATATGAACTTTTATTAAAATTGTTATCACTTTTTGCTCGTCTTATAAATTATTCACATATAAAACCGTTTAAAAAATTGATGGACGTAGTTTTTCCTTTATAAGATATTACTTTTAATAAAAAAAATATTAAAAATTGATGGATGTAGTTTTTCCTTCTATTATTTATTTAAAAAATATAATTTTTTTATAATAAAGAATTATTTTAATATTAAAAATATTATTACTTTTCATTTTCATATAAATTATATATAAATGAAATAATATAATGGATGGTTATCACTTTTCATTAATCAATTATCACTTTATATTAAAAATATTATCACTTTTTTTGTCATATTAATTGTCATAAAATAGTTCAATCATTTGATAATCAAATTTCCTTGATTAGATATTATCATATTTTATTTTTAACACTTTTATATGTTCTACGAATTTTTTATAAAATAATTAAATTAAACGATTATCATTTTTTTTTAATTTAGTGTCGATTTTTATTAAAAATGTTATCACTTTTTATTGGACGGACACCACATTTTCTTGATCTTATATCACTTTTTAGTTTTTATAAAACATAATGTCACTTTTTATTTGCCGTATGAAATGTTCATGAAATTATTCAACTGGACAAATATCATTTTTTTTGATCAGATATCATTTTTTTATAAAAAATGTTTTCACTTTTTATTTGTCAAACATATTGTAAATAATTTTATTGGACGAGTGCCACTTATCTTTGATTAATTATCTATTTTTATTAAAAACGTTACTCATAACTTTTTATCATGCTTATAAATTTTTCACAAAATAATTATAAAATAGTTTAACGAGATGGTATCACTTTTTCTTAATCAGATATCATTATGTCTTACATTAAAATCTTAAGAAATACTCTATGTCCCATTGAAACGTGCGTATTTTTCTATTTTGGTACGCCCCAATATAAAGTGTGTATTTCTCTTTTTGGTAAAAGGGCCCACACTAATACACGTATCCACTTTACATTAAATTATTATTTCTATCATCTAACTATATATTAAAATATTATATCTTTTAATCTACATGCAAAAAGTAAACGCGTAAAGGAAGTAATAAATTTAGGCAATAACTTTGGAAGAGTTTTTTTTTTTTTAATTTCGTAGAACCGGATCTTTTAGAGAATATGGGTCAAAAAGAGTAAATTTTTCTTTCATCTTTCTCTTACTTTATATCTCCCTCGTGTTGCAGTCAAATTTTCAATCATATTAAATACTAATACATATAAATAATTAAAATTGAATGAAAATTTTATACTTCATATTAGAAATTAAATTTATAGTTATCAAATACGATTAAATTAAGGCTAAAACTTGCGTACATTCGGGGACACTGTGCCCCCAAATCCTCCCTTTTTTTAAAGTTGTACTCTTTACTATTAAATGTTATATCATTTAGTATAAGAACATGTACCCTTTATTTTCTAAAAAAAATTAAATAATTTTTTTAATCAACTAATTATATTACTTATATTTCAGTCGAAATTTTTATTGAAAATTTTTTACCCTTATTAATTAAAGTGTATACCCTTTAGAACAAATTATTATACCTTTACATTTCTTGAGCACCGGGATATAAGAGACTAACTCTTAAATTAACAACTGAATTTGAACTAAGAAATTGTAAGTTTGAACTTAGATTAAAAAAATAAAAAAATTCTATGGTATGTATTGTTCGAACAGGTGAAAAAAAAAAGAGTTAATATCTTGTATGTCCGAAGATACGGAGTTGACCCGTGTGTCCAACTCGATTTATTTATTAAACGGGTCGTATATAAGTTTAAAAAGTTCAAATTGAATTCTTCACCTACTCACTATTCTTCAAATTCATTGCATGCGATTTTCTCAACTGCGTGCTATTCTTCACCTTCACTACATGAAATTTTCTCTAGGAACGTAATCTCCACTGCTGCGTGCGATTCAATATACGATTCTTCTTTTCAGGAACGCAAACTAAGATTTTGTACCCTCATCCTCCCTATTACGTTTTTCATGATTAATAGATTGAATTCCAACTTCATCATTGACAATCCAGATTTGAAGAGTGATATTCTGATCGTCATCAACAATTTAGATTTCCTATCTTCATTCTCCGATGGATCATTCTTATTTTGCCAATAGATAATCTAAATTCTATAATTACGAATTCCCATATAATTATTCTTAATGATAAGACATTCCAATCTGCCAGTAGCATTGTTATCTACTTCTGTTATGAGTTATTATTGATCTTGTCTTCCTACCTATGCTTCTTTTAGACTGAAAAATATTGTATTCTCAACAAAATTGCTTCTATCAGAAATTTTATATTTTTTCTTTGATATACCATGTTTAATGCCTATTGTTTCCTTCTGTAACACCATATTTTGTAATTTTACAATAAGCTATTTAGACTGTTCATTCCTGTGGGGATACATGCATGATTGGAATCTTTTGAATATTGGTTCAAAAAGTGTTATTTGTTTTCATGTATTTGTAAGTCTTCCAATAATATTTTGAAGGGTATAATGCGGATGAGTGAAGGGTATATTATTTTTATATAGAGAGTATATTATGATCATGTAAAGGGTGTCGTGTTTAAAGTGTTTTGAGTTTATAGTTAAGGTGTTATGTATTAGAGATAGGGACTGGCTATTCGCACCCCGGGATTACTAAAAGTACCCCCAAAAATATTTAAATTAAATTATCATTAATTAATAAGACATAATTATCCTTATAAAATTTATATCTGTTCAGTTGCAACAATTGAACAAAACAAGATTTGTGATTTTTTTAAATTCATATCTACATTACCGAATAAATAAGATAACAGATAAGTTTCATGGACATCATCGATCTTTAAATAAAGATGGTGATTATTGATGTGAAGTGTTGAGACCAGTGTCGTCACATTTGAAATCACACCGATCCTCTACTAGTTATTATTTAACCACTAACATGTATGTGTAGTGTTGTGCTTGATGTTGCATTCAGGGGTGTGGCAGTTGAATGAAGAACGTGCTGAATGGGACCCACAAGCCTGGAGAGCAATCTGGAAAGTTCTAGAAGTCCAGAAGATTCTAGAAGTTAAAGATAACTACCCATTGTAGTGGGTTGGTTATTTGCTGATCATGGGTGGTTTCTGTATCTCCTAGTAGACCACTTATTTGAAGAAGACTGCAGCATGATTCACGTCTATAAATAGAAGCTATCAGACTTCATTCCAGTGGCGTGGAAAAATTTGGAGAGTTTCTACAAAGAGAGTCACCGGACTTAGAGTTTATTCGACAAAGTTCCTCTTGTAGTGTTTTCATTGGTATTGTAGCATCTCGTTCTGCATCACGTGTATAGTATTATCCCGTACATTTTGTGTGTACTGTTCACAGGCAGTGGAAGTGCATACTTGAAGTAGGATCTAGATCTAACAATCTAGGTTTTGCCATGTGGGAGTTTGTTTAGGATTTATATCTGTGTGTGTATTCGAAGAGTGGAAGGAATGTTTTCATCTTTTTTAATCTGATTTATGTAAATCACTTTTTCCAAGTTAGTGATATTTTTTCCATGAGGCCGCTACAAACTTATTTATAAGTTTGTAGAAATTAAAGATTGAGTAATTCCGTATGTTAAGTCTTCCGCTGTACAAAATTGTAATCTCGTATTCAAGTTTCAATTCTGATAATAGTCGGTGTTGTACAAAGTGTTACCACACTTAGGACAATATCACTGACGTAAATACACTTACACATCCCGGGACCCGCGACAGTGATTCTTCTTCCGGTAAAAGTAAGCAAGTTTATATTGTTTCTATAAACCACTACCATTGCCACTTCCGTTGATAGAATCAATAGAAACTTGTTTACTTTTACTGGAAGAGGAATCACCATCTTTGTTTAAAGATCGATGATGTTCATGAAATTTATTTGTTATCTTATCTATTCGGTAATGGAGATATGAATAAAAAAATCACAAATCTTGTTCTATTAAATTGTTGCAACTGAACAGATAAGATAAATGAATTTTTTTATTCTGTTTGGTTGTTTCAATCTAACAGATAAGATAGATGATTGTTCGGTTGTTTGTGACTGAACAGATATAAGTTTTACAAAGGGTAATTATGTCTTACTAATTAATGATAATTTAATTTAAATATTTTTGGGGATACGTTTAGTAATTCCGAGAGTGCGAATAACTGGGCACTTAGAGATATTGTGTAGATATTTAGATGTATTGATTTTAGGAGATTTGTTGTAATTATTCCTTTAATTAATCCTTTCTTATTGTAATTTACTATATATATATATATACACACAAGATCACACAATCACACAATCAGTGTGTTGATTTCAATTCTCCTCTCCGGCCTCATGCCATAATTATTCTGCCTCTCCCCTTCTATCCCTTTCTCATCAATGTTTTTCACTACTGAATCTCTACCCATTGCAACCATAATTGGTATGGTACCCATCAAGTTGAATTCATCCAATTACCTTCTGTGGAAAAGGTAAATCATGCCTATGCTTACATGTTTTGATCTCCTTGGGTAAGTTGACGGCTCCATTTTTCTCCCTCCTCTCACAATTGCCTCTAATCCGGCCGCCTCCGCTGATTCCGAGCCTGTACCTAACCAGCCTATTCGGTTTGGAAGATATCTGATCAGAAACTTCTTGGTGTTATATTCTCCACTTTATTTGAAGAAACCATGGCTGCAGTCGTTGATTGTACAACGTCCCGCGCGACTTGGCTCACTCTTAAATCTGCTTTCTCCCATGCTTCAACCTCCCGTGCTTTGCAACTTCGTGAAGAATTACTATTTCTTCGTCGTGGTGATTCCACTATGGATGAATTTGGTCGTAAATTTAAACATTTATGTGATCAATTAACTTCAATTGGTCGTCCCGTTAATGATTTAGACAAAAGTTATTGGTTTCTTCGTGGGCTTGGTCCACGATTGTTTAGTTTTGCTGACACAAGCATGTCTACGACACATGTTCCTACCTTTAAGGATCTCTTGAATCAGGCCAAGCAATATGACCATCTATATTGGACCAGGAAGAACGGGATGGATCTAGATCCCATCGAGGAAAGGATTGCTAAAATATATTTCAAGAAAAAGGGAGGAGGAACAATGCATAACATATTAATATGGAGAATATTTATGTGCGTTTGTTTTAATGCAAATGGTTCCATCAATCACATTTCGTAAATGTTCTAATGCAAACAAAAAAAAGCTTAAAAATTTTAGTTAATTAAACAAAAACAAGTTCACATACATTCATATCATAGATTTCTTAATCTTTCATCATTTTCATATTCTCCATCTCCATTTTTAATTGCAGTTGGTATGGATTTAAATTTTAAAGATTAAATGTGATCTATTTGAAAGTTGGGATTTATATGGACGTGGGTGTGTAGAAATTAAAAAACTATAATTAAATTGAAAGAGTTGATCTCTTAAACACTTGGGTATACAAAAGTATTTAAGTGTGCGTATTACATCTTATTCTAAAGATATTCATTTAATTTAATAAGAACATTATTTTTTTTATTGAAGAAATCGATTGAAATATTAAGGCTATTAATATTACAATAAAAAAAATCTTTTAATTATAAAAAATCAAGAGTATGCTAAAGGATATTACATTTAGTTAATAAAGATATTACATTGCAGTTAAATTGAATCTAAACGCATAGATCTAGGTTACTAGGGTATTACACTATTACGTTGTAGATGGGTCGAATCTAAATGCACGGAGCTAAATTTGTGCGCATAGGCTCACACCATCTTTTGTCAAATTAAAAATATCAATATATTAACATTAATTAAAGGTAATTTAAACTTTTAGAACATATATTTAAATTATACATAATATAATAGAATATGCATCTAGCATCATCCCAATTAATTATGAACAGGCCACAAAATGGTTCTTGTTGCAAAATTATGCATTTTCATAATGCTCTCTATTCAATTTTTAATTAAATTAAAAGAATAAAGGAAAAAATACACATATAAACACTAACCAACAATATAAATGTTACTCACTCCGTCCCACTATAAGATTTATATATTTTTATTTTGGACGTTTAATCAAAAGGTTTACATTTCCTTTGTATATTAAATAAAATCCACACAAAATAATTAAATTTCTTTATGGTCCATACATAATACTAATACAACTATTTATTATACATTAAAATATTATATTCATTAATCCGAATACAAAAAGGAAACATAAATGTTTTAACGGGACGAAAGTAGCATAAGAAATTTATATAAGATTGAACTTAAATAGTATATAAAACTATAAAACAATAAATTTCAAATATGGAGATTTCGGATCCCTTTCTTGAGCATAGAGGAATTCCAGATGCCGTAAGATATTATTTAATTAGATCTTAAGCAAAATATTACACTATAATCAATGTTCATGGAATTACGGATTACAAAACTTCAAAAATTCGGTCTGTTGCATGTCTTTTCTAGTGAGCAGCTGAGATGTCTGAATATCCTGTTACTTGTATAACTGAGTGCCACGAGTCGTAACACCAGTTTGTAACACATCCGTCGTGACTGCCGCAAGAGAAAAAGGACCATAAACAAAAAATAGGCGAATAGCACATCAATGCCTAAAGTGCCTGACACCAGTGAAAACAAGTGAAACTCCATATTTGTTACAGCAGTTGACAGCATCAGAATCCCTAATGCTTCCCCCTGGTTCTGCAATTACACTCACTCCACTTTTACATGCTTCTTCAACGGCATCATTCCATGCTGTTTTATTCCCACAAGCAAAAACGATTCAAATTAACCATTCTTTTCACTAATATGATTTTTTTTCATGGTGGTGGGGGGCTTACCAAATGGGAAAAAGGCATCGCTAGCCAACGCAGCTCCCTTGACTTCCTCCCCAGCTTTTCTCATTGCTATCCTCAAACTCTCAAGACGGTTTGGTTGCCCACTTCCCATACCTAACATGCAGTTATTCTGCAGAGAACAGAAAATGTAACTTGTTTCGTAAAATAAAAAAGAACTGTACACAACTTAAAACAATAAAGAAAAATGTACCAACCTTTGCAATTACAATAGCATTGCTCTTCACATGTTTCACACAAAGCAATGCAAATTGTGCATCATGAAGCTCATTTTCTTGTGGATTCTTCTCAAAAACAACGTTGAACTTCACATCTTCTGGGGTCAGATCATCTGCCTCCTGAGCTAGCCACCCACCGCCAACTTGTCTTAATGAGAGCTTTCCCTTATTATTTTTTTACTTGCCTCTAGTATTCTCAAAGTTTTGGACTTTCCACGAAGTATTTCAAGCCCCTTCTGGGAATACTTTGGAGCAACTACAATCTCATAAAACATACGAGTTTCACCGTCTGTTGGACTCCTAAACTCTCTAATATCTTTTGCAAGAGCCTGTCAAACACATGGATGTGTAAAAGCTGTAGTTTATCCCTTTGAGAAGGCTTCATCATGGAAAGAGAGAAACAACAATAATAGCCCCCCTGCCCTACCTTTATTTTTAGGCACAGGCTTAGAGATCCGTTTTGGAGCTCACATCACTTTAAAAAAATCCCTTTTTCATATAAGAACGCTGCAAAACATCTAGCAATTGAACATACCTCATCAACTTCAACATTGAAGGCGACAATGCCACCAAAAGCACTAACTGCATCACATTCAACAGCTAGCCTGTATGCTTCAATGATATCATCGCGTGATGCTACTCCACAAGGGTTCGTGTGCTTCACAACCACACAAGTTGGCCTACTAAACTCACACACACAGTTCCAAGCAGCATCTGCATCTAAATAGTTATTATATGACATCTCCTACAAGATAAAAGGTAAACTGATTAAAAGGCCATCTAACATTTTCCATTTAAAAGAAGCTACTAAATACTAAGTGAAACCATACAAATGTTATACATCAGTCATCACCTAGTTAAACACATTTAAGGATTTTAATCATGCTTTTAACTTGATAATAGCCCTGCTATAATTTCACAAGAGCAGTTCTTAGAGAAGGTATATTAATTTTATTTTAGAGAATCTAAACTCTTTTTGACTCTTATTGATGATTTATACATACATATATAAGCATTTCGCTTAACTTGACACGTTCTCCAATGTTCTCAGAGCATTCCATAATGCCCAAACTCGTGACCTGCTATAGAAAGTTTTGGTGGTGATTTATTATAAATTTAAAATCAGAAGTTCAAATGACAACCCACTGACTGAATGTTGACAGACACGGAGAACCTATTGGGAGTCGTCTATTCTTTAGGTCATGTAATGTAAGTCTTAGTTTTCCTTTAAAAGATGTTCAAGTTTCCTCAACATGGACATGAAGAATGCATCGTCTTGAAGATCACTAACTATAGCACATTGTTGGCGGAATAATGAAAAGACGAACTCAGATGACCATTGTTCAACCATTTCATTAACATACATAATTCGGAGATTTTTTTTTTAAATGAAATTGAATTTATTTGTAATTTCAATTGGAAAAAGTAGTCACTAAAGAGTACATACAAGACAGAAAAACTGTACTCCAATCTCTTTCCAAATAAAAAACAAAAGTTATTGAACAATTCACATTTAGATACCAAAAGGCTGGCCCTATACTTATAGATTCGAAACAGCATTAGAGCTTCTCTCATTTCTTTCAAGCCAAATAGACCATAGAATATTTGGGACTATGGTTATCCAAAAAATTTTACATCCTTTGCTAAGAGGGCTTCCAAAATCAATCTGTAAAAGGTTCAAATTCTCTTGAGGAGAAAGTAGAAACCCAACTCTCCCATGTATTATAGTTTATGAGAAAAAGGACAGAGAATGGATAAATGATTGGAATCCTTCAAGTGACACCTGTACAGAACACACCAATATGGAAGTAGCGAAATATACGAGTAACATCTCTGTAGAAAATTAAAGGTAGGTAGCTTTCCCAAAACTATCAACCACATGATAATTTGAACTGTCCTAGGAACCAGAATCTTCCAAATAAGTTTACACCGGACGCGGGGGGGGGGGGGGGGGGGGGGGGGGGGGGTCATTAGCAAATTTAAAACACTTTTAGATCAGCTAGCCATATTCTACAATCAACACCCTCGTTACTGAGAACCACACCCTCCAACCTAGAAATAAGTTGACTCAAGGCTTCCATTTTATTTTTAAGGTTTCTAGAAAACTACAGGTTCCAAGAATTAGAATCGAGGCTGAAGCATTTGATGCAAAGAAAAGAAGAGATAGGTCCAATTAAAGTTTATAGAGCGAAAGAAATGAAACAGTAAGGGATGAATCTCTGACCTAGCATCCTCCCAAAAGCAAGCCGTGTTACCTATGCACCTGAATCCAATTTCCAACCAACTAACCAACCATTCTTCTTCGACTGTTTGCCTAAGCCACCATGCTCCTCTCTAGAAGAGGTCCACAAAGAAGTCGTAGTTCATGGACCTCTCTAGAATTCTATAATTGCTTTGTTATAGATGATGCAAATTGCAAAAGCAATAGACTTTCTTCTCAATCTTAAGGAGCTCTCAGAAAAATGATACCTAGGGTCTCTCTCACTTATATCAAACTTCTAATGTCCTACTGTGGAGTCAGAGTTTCCAAAAAAATTTCCCCTTCTCTTCAGCGCATCTCTCTCTCTCTCTAGCGTTCTCTCTCAAACTTTTGCATAATACAAAGAGGATTAAAAGAAACAAGTAGAAATTCTACTGGTCAGAAAAATGTTCATCGGCCAATATTATATTTTAAAGATACAGGCACATGCAAACACAAACAATGACAACAGAGTCATACCTTTCCATGGTGTTGAATGGCTGTAGAAATGCCACCACCATTGACCTCAGAAAGAGACTTATCAACATAAAATGCAGCCTTCTGATGAGGATTTTCACCATAACGAATTGAACTCTTGAGGGACAAAGGTACAGTCAGGCTGGGAGCGAATTTATCTACAAAGAGAACATGGCCGGGACTGTGATAATACATCCATTTCTTAAGGGAATAACGACTATGCTTCAAACCAAATAGATTACATCATTCTTTTGGGGGAAAAAAAATTTAAAAATCCAAATTTAGTTCCAAAATGATATATTCCATATGTTCCTAAAAAGTTTATTTTCTGACAATCATTTTAATATATTAGCTTTAGCAATAACAACTTCTGTTTAAGATACCTCCTCCAGACTGCTTCCATAGCCATTCTGAAACTGCAGAATCATAAGAGGCAACATGCTGAAAAGCCTTCCAAGCCAGTCTCTTTCGAAATTGCTGATCATCTTGCCCTCCTTTTAGATATTCTAGGAGTGCTGGGTAGTCATTGGAGTCAACTACAACCAAAACATCCTTATGATTCTGTTGAATAGAAGTCAATTAGATATAAGTACAAGAAAGAAACCATCAATTTTTCAGTCAAATCAAATTACTAGTAACCAACACTAAGTTTTATCTACGCATTTCTTGTGTAGTAGTTGAAGCATAACATAAATTCAGCATATTACCAGAGATCTCAAATTGAACAACTATGTTGACATGAATTAAACAACAGAAGGAACAATTTTTTTTCCATAAACATAAATGTATGCTCTATTGTATTTAACAAAATACGTTCTTTTGTTTCATATTATGCAATTTTCACAAGAACAGCAAACATCAAGTATGAAGACTCTGTTAACTTGCATAATATTAAAGTCATATTCCCAAGGCTAACTATTGCATTCTAATATATGAATTATTAATCGTATCTGGTTGTCATGAGTAACACTGAGTTGGATATAGGAAGATTGTTTTCCAGACCAAATGTGTATAGTGAAATGAAATGCCAACATGCAACAATTGTAAATTTTTGCCACTTAAAACCAAAAGGGATGACCAAGGAATTGAATTTACTAAATGAAAGAACAAGGATTTAGGAAAAAAAAAATATTAGTCAGCAAAAGGAAATAAAAATAACAAACTATGGTTAAGAGCTGCGTTTTAAGATTGTTGAACAAGCTGTTAGAATAAAATATAAATTGAGATCCCAATACTGGTTATATTGTTTCTAATAAAAATTGAGAATGGTTTTGCTATGTCGATGGCGAATCAAAACAAAAAATAGCTCATTTTCTCTCAGCACCTGCTAGTGAAACTCAATGAAAAATCTAATTAAGATATTTAAAATTTAAAATTAGTAATATTTATCCCCTATTTTGTTATAAAGTTGAAATGTCTTAGGTGTTTATTACAACTGTAAAACAATAACAATTAAAACCAAGACAACCTTTGCAGCAGCTCTAATCATTGCAGGCCCACCAATATCAATGTTCTCAATCCCATCCTCGAAAGAAATCCCAGCAGACGAGGAAACCTTGTCATAGAATGGATATAAGTTCACGACAACGACATCAAAGGTACCTGCAAAGTAACAAGTTCAGAGAGAATTTGTGCATCAAGATTGTTTCCAGAAACCACAAAATCAAAGAGTAATTGATTTAAAAAAATTATTTAATTTGTTAGCACCATTCAGGTACAATATTATAAGCCAAGTGCTTGAGTCATTAGTCATTCAGGTACATGCATTTATAGTATGTCATTAGTCAGCAATGTTAAAGAACACCTCTTACTTTGAAACATACTTATCAAAATTTATTATCTCAATACAGGCAGCCATTAGAATCATTATTACCCTGAACCAGTAGTTAGCTGAGGGCCTGAGGCACACCAGCATACATTATATAAGAGTTTTAATCACTAACAACAACCAACTTAATTATGCTAGGTAATATACATATTTCTCATGCAGAATAAATCCATTGCATGGAAGAAACAAAGAATACCTTTTAACAAGAGGAATCCATATAACACCTAACTTGAGAAAATGCCATTTATTAGAAGTAGCAGTTAAAATTTCTGAAGTTTAAAAGCTTATGTTTTGAATGAAATAAATTGTTAAAAGGGAGTTACTATACATATTAATGGCCAAAGTCATGAATGTGTTACGATATCTCAGATCAAATCAACACAAAAGTGTGGGAGGTGTGGAACGGCATATTTGGGGGAGACAACCCTTAACCTTGGACCATAGATTTGGGTTAGGTTAAGGCCCCTAGCTTATATGCCTAACAATTTGGTCCGACGTATTGAGTCCAGATGGGCTGGGTGAGGGGCTACCTGATTGTTGGCCCATGCGTTTCCACCACTGATGTGGGCATAAGGGGGTGCCACCCAGAGTTGTGGGCCTTGACAAGTGGGTCAAGGGCCCCCCAGCTTGTACACCAAACAATTTTGTGATTTTGTCTGACATACTGGATCTGATTGGCTACAGAAAAGAGCTACCTGATGGTGGACCCAATGGGGTTGCCACCCGGAGTTGTGGGCCTTTGCATCTCGGTTGCCATCTGGAGTGTGTCGTCTGGGGATGTCTAATTTGAAAGGGGGTGAATTGTCATGATACCCCACATCAGTTCCACATGAAAGTGAGGAAGGACATAAAAGTAGGGGTCAATCTTTTACCTTCAAAAATGGCTTTAGGTTTAGTAAGGGCCCCTAGCTTATGAGCCAAATAGAATGCATGAAAACTTTTACTGGCATCTGCATTTTTAGAGTTAACATCGCAACAGGCAAGTGATCAAATTCTAAGTTGAACCAAACATATTATGCTCTTTAACTTAATACCTAGAGAGAAAACAACATTAGATAAAATATAAAGAGGACTGTCCACAATAGAACACAGCTAAAGTAGTAGTTTGGAAAAAAAAAAAAGAAGTTTTAAACTAGGGTATGATGAGACTATTCCTAAAATAGATAAGGTGTACATGAGCCGCAAACGAGTAAGAGATGGGGCTGCAGAAGAGGGAAAAGATACTGGATATTTGGAAGATATTATTTGATTTGATTTGATCTTTTCTTTATTTATGTTTCTGATTTTTATTTCCTTAATTGTTATTTTCTTTACAGTGGGTTTAGGTATAGTTTTATATAATGTTCTTTTGGGGTTGTAAAGGGGGATCAGATTGTTTTTTTGAGAAATAATATTACAGCCGTTGCTGATTGCTAGGGAAATCTGAGTTCATTCTCGGGTTGCTAGAATTCCTCAATTTGAGGTTTCATCAATTGGCCTCAGAGCCAGGTTGATCTCACGTTTCCGCAATATGGTTTCAAACAAACAAAGGTTCGAGAAGTTGGAGAAGTCCATGGCAGCGCTAAGTGAAGCGGTGCACGAATTATCTGTGCAGCGCGGGAACCACTCTAGCGAGGGCTCCGACGGCGAACAAAGAAGGGAGAATCACCGCAGCGATCGAGGAAAGTCTCCGAAGGGCCAGAGGCACGGTCGTTTTCAACACAAGAAAAGAGGCGAGTCATCGCGTGGGAGCAAGAATAGGTACGGAGGAGGTGGAAACAAAGCCAAACATCAAGGCCATCATGAAAACCCTTTTGCAATGCATCCTAACCCATTTCATTGCGATGGATCTGCATCTGATGGAGAAGAGGAGGATGACGGAGGTTCAGATTCAGATTCTGAATCACAGGAATCTGTATTCAGCCGTAAATCTGAACGACCACGTGATCATAAACTACGTGGAATCAAGATGGACTTCCCAAAGTTTACTAGAGATGACCCAACAAATTGGGTGGACAAAGCGCAACAATATTTTGAGTTAAAAGAGGTTCGCAGCAAAGATTGTGTTCCGATTGCCTCATATTATTTGGAGGGAGAAGCTCGCCAATGGTGGCGTTGGTTCGAGCAGAACCATAGTAACGATTCTGTTACTTGGAGTGAGTTTAGAGAAGGGCTTTTGTCACGTTTTGGAAATCACCAGTATGAGGATGAGAATGAGGCTTTGAGTAGACTGAGACAAACGGGAGCTTTTCGAGATTATTTGCGAGAGTTTGAAAGACTCGCAAATCGAGTGCCGGATTGGCCACAAAATGCACTACTTGGCACTTTCATGGCAGGCCTAAAATCTGATCTAGCTGGGGAGATCAAGATGTGGAGACCACGTACTCTCCGCGAAGCAATTGAATTATCCACTCGGAAGGATGAGCAGCTTAAATCCATGCGTTTCAACTCTTCCGCAAGCAAAGGAGTGTTCACCCCATTCAATAAAAATAACATTACAAGTTCAGTGGGCCCAGGTAATCAAATGAAATCAAGCCCAATTGTGTCAGCTTCCAAGCCTTATACTACTGGTTCTAGTTCAAATCCAGGGAACAAAAATCGGGTGCAGCTTTCTAGTGATGAGATAAATCGCAGGCGCCAAGCAGGATTATGTTTTACATGCAACGAAAAATACTCATGGAACCATGTGTGCCCTAATGGGAAATTTATGAGCATAATTATGGAAGAGAAAATGGAGGAAGATTCTGCTCCTGTGTATGATGAGGAGATAGGGGAGAAAGATGAAGAAGACAAGATAGTACTCAATGAATTGAGTGGGTACAATGTTGTTTCTTCATTAAATCTGGCGGATGCTAATGGCAATGTGGAGGTGCTTCGGTTCCGTGGGAACATTAATCACCTTCCGGTAACCATCATGATCGATAGTGGGGCAACCCGAAATTTTATGTCCCCAAAGCTTGCACAGGTTCTACAATTGCAGCCCACATCAAATGTGAGACAGCTTGGTGTGGTACTTGGAACTGGACAAGAATCAAGGTGCAGCGGACGATATGATGATGTTCTAGTCTCTATCCAAGGTATCCAATTTCGTGCCACTTTACATGCCTTACCGGGAGTGCAGTGGGATGTTATTCTTGGAACTCCATGGCTAGAATCCGTCAGCCCACTTTGTGTGGATTTTAAAGACAATTCTTTGAATTTTTGGGTTGATGAACAGTTTATAGTGTTGAAAGGGATCGGATATATGTCGCCAGATGAAATGGAAATACGTGAGTACAATCGGCTTAGACGAAGCCGATATTATGGAGGAGAGTTTAATTTGATTTCATCCCCGGGAGCTAGCCCATCAACCTATCCATTGGAAGGACACGCAAAGCGGGAGATTGACCTTCTGTTGGCTGAATTTGTGATAGTAACCGAGTCACCCACCACTTTGCCCCCACAACGTGAATTTGATCACCGGATACGACTAGTTGATGAGTCAAAACCGGTAAATGTTGCACCTTACAGATATGCTCATTTTCAAAAGGATGAAATTGAACGACAAGTGGAAGAAATGTTGAAGGTTGGACAGATTCGGCATAGCACGAGTCCATTTTCTTCACCAGTTCTTTTAGTCTCAAAGAAGGATGAGACATGGAGATTCTGCACTGATTATCGAGCTTTAAATGCGACCACCATAAAAGATCGCTACCCAATTCCGACTGTGGAAGATATGCTAGATGAGTTGCATGGGGCTGTGTTCTTTTCCAAATTGGACTTGAGGGCGGGGTACCACCAAATTCGAATGCATCCTGATGACATACACAAGACTGCCTTCCGCACTCATAGTGGACATTATGAGTATGTGGTCATGCCCTTTGGTCTTAGCAATGCGCCTGCAACCTTCCAAGCAATCATGAATCACATCTTTCGACCCCAATTAAGAAGGTTTGTCCTCGTCTTCTTTGATGATATTTTGGTGTATAGTGATTCATGGGATGCCCATATTCATCATTTGCGTGTTGTACTTACCATACTACGTGATAATGAATTTGTGATAAAGCCTTCCAAGTGTTTCTTTGGAGTTAAAGAAGTAGAATATTTGGGTCACTTCATATATTTCGAAGGGGTGCGAGTTGATGAGCGTAAGATTGAAGCTATCGTTCGTTGGCCAATACCTGTTACGGTGACTGCATTAAGGGGATTTCTGGGGCTAGCAAGTTATTATCGGAAATTCTGTCCAAAATTTGGGGAGATTGCCCGGCCACTTCATAATCTTACAAAGAAGAATAAATTTCAGTGGTCCGAGGAGGCATACGTGGCATTTGAAAAATTAAAAGAGGCAATGAGTTCCACACCTGTTCTCGCACTTCCTAATTTCAAAGAGGAATTTACTATCGAAACAGATGCTTCAGGGCATGGCATCGGGGCTGTTTTATCACAGCAAGGTAGACCAATTGCATTTCTTAGCAAAGGAATAGCAGCTTCTAAGCAATCTTGGTCTATATATGAAAAGGAAATGTTAGCCATTTTGGAGGCCATTCGAAGTTGGAGACCATACTTGGTAGGAAGGCGGTTCAAGATCATCACAGATCAAAGAAGTCTGCGTTTCTTATTGGAGCAGCGTATAACTACTCCGGAACAGCAAAAATGGATAGCCAAACTTGTGGGATTCGATTATGAGGTTGTCTATAGACCTGGTAAGGAGAATTGTGCAGCTGATGCACTATCACGTCGCGTGGAAGATCGTGAATTGGCGTCTGCAGCAGAGGTATTATCCCAACGCAGCGACGTGCATGCTTTAACAGTCATGGCTGTTACTGCTGCGACTGCTGGAATTTGGGAGCAGATTGCTAAAGCAACGATAAAAGACGAAGAATTCGGGCCCATTCTACAAGGATTAATGGATGGAAGAAAGGTCAGCACTGATTTTAGCTTCCGAAATGGCTGTTTGCTTCGAAATGGGTTAGTTTGGGTACCGAAGGGACCTATCCGTGAACAACTTGTGAGGGAGTTCCATGAGTCAGCCTTTGGGGGACATTCTGGAGTTTTGCGTACTACTAAACGCCTATTACAATTGTTCCAATGGGACGGCCTTAAGCAGCAAGTTGCAGAATTTGTTCGTGCTTGCGATGTTTGCCAACGAAACAAGGCCGATAGTCGACGTCCAGCTGGACTATTGTCTCCGCTTCCAATTCCAACACAGGTATGGAGTGACATTTCCATGGACTTTATTACTGGGCTTCCACGATCAAGAGGAAAGGATGCAATAATGGTGGTAGTAGATCGCATGTCTAAGTATGCACATTTCATTGCGATTAGCCACCCTTATACTGCTAAGGAAATTGCTGATGTTTTTGTAAGAAACATCATTCGGCTGCATGGTGTACCGACGACCATTGTGTCAGATCGAGATAGAATTTTTCTGAGTACATTTTGGCGAGAACTTTTCAAGCTACAAGGGACTCAACTTCGGATGAGCTCCTCTTACCACCCTCAAACTGATGGACAAACAGAGGTCGTTAATAGGTGCCTCGAGCAATACTTAAGGTGTTATTCTTTTTTGAAACCTAAGGAGTGGGAAAAACATCTACCATGGGCAGAATATTGGTACAACACAACATATCAACGTTCAATTGATATGACTCCTTTTGAGGTGGTGTATGGTCGCCCACCCACATACATTCCTCCCCATGAACCTGGGGCGACAGCAGTGCATGAAGTGGATGTTCAATTAAGAGAGCGTGATGCTCTTTTACGGGAACTAAGGTTCAATTTGGAGTCAGCCCAGAATCGCATGAAGCAATACGCTGATGCTAAAAGGAGACCTGAGGATTTTGAAGTGGGTGAATGGGTCTATTTGAAGTTGCAGCCGTATCGCCAACATTCTGTATTCAAGAGGTTCAATCAGAAGCTAGCTAGCAAATTTTATGGACCCTTTCAGGTTGAGGCAAAGTTAGGGCCTGTGGCTTATCGCTTAAAGCTTCCTGATGAGTCAAGGATCCATCCAGTCTTTCATGTGTCTCTATTGCGACGGAGAGTGGGGCCGGTGGATAGCATCCAGCCGACACTACCGCCCTATACCTTGGAAGGTGTTCCGGTGTGCAGTCCGCAGCAGGTGCTTGATTATCGAACCATATTGAGGGGTACCATGTCAGTTCGAGAAGCTTTGGTACAATGGGAAGGATTCAATGTAGAAGATGCTACTTGGGAGAATGTAGATGACCTTCGTCTTCGTTTCCCTTCTCTCAACCTTGAGGACAAGGTTAATCTGGCGGACGGGGGTGATGATGAGACTATTCCTAAAATAGATAAGGTGTACATGAGGCGCAAACGAGTAAGAGATGGGGCTGCAGAAGAGGGAAAAGATACTGGATATTTGGAAGATATTATTTGATTTGATTTGATCTTTTCTTTATTTATGTTTCTGATTTTTATTTCCTTAATTGTTATTTTCTTTACAGTGGGTTTAGGTATAGTTTTATATAATGTTCTTTTGGGGTTGTAAAGGGGGATCAGATTGTTTTTTTGAGAAATAATATTACAGCCGTTGCTGATTGCTAGGGAAATCTGAGTTCATTCTCGGGTTGCTAGAATTCCTCAATTTGAGGTTTCATCAGGGTAAAAGTATCATAGTATTTGAAACTCAACAAAAGTAAAAATTAAGGACTGTACCTCCAGAAACCAGCTTCAATTAGAGATCATAAGTTGACTACCAACAAAAATTATAAACTCACCAATTCCACGGGTATTGAGGGCTTCCATGTGATGCTTTTGATCTCTTCTAGCAAGAATACCTCCATGTATACTACGATGTAGAGTTTTCACACGACCATCAAGCTGAAGGATGAAGAAGAA
This sequence comes from Pogostemon cablin, assembly GCA_023678885.1. NCBI lineage: Eukaryota > Viridiplantae > Streptophyta > Magnoliopsida > Lamiales > Lamiaceae > Pogostemon > Pogostemon cablin. The sequence goes on along the minus strand of CM043001.1, from coordinate 15,835,191 downwards.
AGTATAAGACAAGAAGAAGTGCAGGAAAGAACTATCATATTAAAATTTTCTCATTATACTGCAAGAAAAAAATTTGTAGAGTCAGCACATGATAATTCCTCTAGTCTATTAAGCTTGCTGAAGGTACAGACCTCTATACAGGAACAATATCATGAAAATTTCTTGAATAAATAGCCCATGAGTTTCCATCTATATTAAATAGCTGTAATCATGCATAAGAACATAATACTTACTATGTACATGCAAGCTATTGCAAAGCTTATAACAATTTCCATAAGCAGTCAATGATCAAGTGTTTCATGACAAGAGATTACAATAATAAAATAAAAGAGTAGAGTGCCCTCAATTACTGATTAGCTAGACCAGAGAAATAGAAGGAAAAAGAGTTGGCTGCTATCCAGTTTTAGTTGCAACAGGAGATTGATTTTATTTTATTTTATTTTTAAAATAACAAAAAAAATCAGGTAAAAAGTACATGATATAAATCTCCTGATGACCAACAATGGAAAGAAAATTAACATTTCATAAAGCATGAGAAAGTGCTTACCGTTTCAGGAAAACAAGTAAGCTCCTCCACCTTGGAAACAGACACACCAGAACTTTCCAAAGCAGAGGATGTTCCTCCAGTGGAAACAATAGTGAATCTTAAAAACAAATTAAGGTCTAGGTAAGTTAGTATCAGCGCAAAGAATTGACATACAATATGGATAAATGTATAACTGTTGTAAGTACCCAAACATAATAGCTCAAGAAATGTCTCATTAAATGACCAACTCATTTGAAAGCTTAAGTTGTTAGTTGTTAGAGATGAGTGGCATTTAATATTTTATCAATTACTTTAATACGCCCCCTCACATACAGACGGATTAATATATATCCAAGTCTTGTACATGGAATTTTTTCATAAGCATGCGGCGGTGAGATTTGATCCTATGACATTACTTAGACATGGATCTAACACCACGTTAAACTTACCAGCCACTTTTTTAATAAAATTATGATTTACTCCAGTTTATGGTTCCTCAATGGAAACAGGCAATCAAGATAACACTATTAACAAAGACCTAGAGCAATACAAGGCAAAATGCATGAATGCAAAATGGTTTAGAACACAAAGATAACTAGTGAAACATAATATCAATTTGGAAAGTAGCCAAACATATTTTGAAGATGAAATTGACTTGATTCTTTTCTTGAGAGTTTACATACCAATCTGCAAACCTCATTTATCAGCCAGCAGTCAACTCATAAACTAATTAATCTCTTGAATGTAAAAATTTTAAGCATGTGCTATTTGGGTGACCTGAAAATTAAAAATCTGCACAACTCATCTCATCTTCAAAGTGTAATCTTCACCACATTTCATAAGAATTTTAAATGTTTTACCAACTTCTTGTAATTTTAAAGACATCGTTAACTAATACCAGAAACTACTATCACTGCTTACAAATGGGAACCAGAACAGATAAACATAACTCCCAAGACAAGGAGAAACTACAAGAATTCCCATCTTCTATACCAAAATCAAATTTGCTTCTAAGACGAAGCTTCAATATCCTAATTTTTTTAACATTAGCTACAACTCATCAAGTACCAGGATTGCAACGAAAAGAAGGGACAAAACTATTTCCATTAAAGGAGGAGATCTCACCCCAAGTCCTGCAGTCCAATGCCAAGCATATGCACGTCTGTCTTGTCGGACAATGAAATTAAGGCTTGCCTCTTACCTATATCATAACGTAAAGAAATAATAAATCAAACGTACTCCAAAATTGAAAAGAAGAGCCAAGATATATAAGTTAAAATAAACGATCCACCAGATAGAAATAAATAGAAGCGAATTAATACCAGAAAGCGAGGACTTGCGGTCTATCTTTGGGGTTGACAAAGTTTCGGCCATTGCTAGGGTGGTAAACGAATTGAATCGAAGCGAATACTGCTGTAATTGAATAGTATTCGACTAAATTTTCGAATATTTGAATTCGAATTCGAATATTAATCGAATTTAAAATCTGATTCGTATTCGATTCGTTTATATTATTCGAACTATTCGCATGTATTCGACTATTCGTATTCGAGAATTTTTATTTATTATTTTAAATCTTACACTTCCTTAGAATTCAATTCGAAAATATGTACATATTTTTTACTTTAATTTTTTTAATCCAAATTTTAATATCCTAATAAAAATCATTTCAAAAAATATGAGAATATGTAAAATAAAATAAATAAATAAATAAAAACCATATTTGAAGTTGTGAATATAAGATAACAATATTAATAAATAATTTTTCTCAAATAAAATTAAATATAATATATTTATATATAATTAATATATATTAAAATATAATATATATTATTATTCGAATATATTCGCGAATATTCGAATCGAATACTATGTGAATCGTATTCGATTCGAATATTATGCGAAACAAAATAATTATTCGTGTTCGTATTCGAATTCGATTTTTTCGAATTTGAATATCAATAAACGAATTCAAATATCGAATCGAATCCGAATTATTTGATTCTTTTACAACCCTAGCTCTAACTCGAAACGCAGTTAAATTATACGCCGACGTCGTCGACTACAACAAAACCTCCGTAAATTAAATGCACTAAAAAAACACCAGACTCTAAATAAAATAAACTAGTATCTTAATTTCGATTGTTTTGATATAATGTTATTTTCGTTCTGTTTTTCATGTTCGTATATATTTATTTTTATTTATTGTAATTATGATGTTTACTTTTAAATAGTATATTATGTAATTGAATTGAAATAAGTAAAGAGTGAAATATAATCATATTTATATTATCTGTAACATTAATTACTATAAATTTCTAAAAACTTCACCAAACACAATAAATATATATATTTTAAGTTTCGAAACAAACTTTTTATTATAGTATTATTATATCCTTTGCCAAAATAATAGTGATTGCATACCAGAAATAATTTTAATCAAATCTTTTCTTAAAATATATTTTCTATATTTAGTATTACCAATAAATTTTAATTATGGTTAAATAAATATTAAATAATAAAATATAATTTTTTTTACTATGGTATTCATATTAAATTACTTAATATAAAATATTAGTTATGTTATTAAAATTATAAATAAATAAGAGAATATAAAAATTAATATTTAAAATAATAAATTATTTAAATAAAATATTAATTATAAGATTAATGTGAGATTGAGATTGCCACATACACAAATTTTATTGTGGTAGTCATAATAAAATACTTAAAATAATATGACATATTAAATAAAATAATATTTAAAATATTATGTTAAATTACTTAAAATCAAACATTAATTGCAAGATTAAATAAAATATTAATCTTAAAATATATTGTTTATATATAGTATCACCAATAAATTTTAATTATGGTTATATAAATATTAAATAATACAATATGATTTTTTTACTATGGTATTCATATTAAATTATTTAAAATAAAATGTTAGTTATGTTATTAAAATTATAATAAATAAGAGAATATAAAAAAGTAATATTTAGTATAATAAATTATTTAAAATAAAATATTAATTAGAAGATTAATGTGAGATTGCCACATGTACAAATTTTATTGTGGTTGTCATAATAAATTACTTAAAATAGGACATATTAAATAAAATAATATTTGAAATATTATATTAAATTACTTAAAATTAATGTTAATTACAAGATTAAATAAAATTAATTAAGAGCTTAATATTTGTTCCAAACTTGGAACCTTTTAGTTTTGCTATAGAGTATGTTTCAATACAATACTCCTTTTTTTATCAATGTTGTCCCATAACTTTTGTTTTAATCATTAATTTTTACTTGTTATAATTTTGTCTCAAAATATTACTTTTTATCTCTATAAAATTCATAAATAAAATTGATCATTTTTAGGTTTAAATGACCATTTTAGAGAAAAAGTTAAAAGTTATGATTTTATTTGTAGGTAAAATTAAATTTTTTTAGACTATTTTGAATAAATTAATTTTGTATGAGACAATTTAGATTCTGAATTCTTATTCTTGTGGTGGCGCATGTCTACTTGATATGGAAAACAGCGTTAGTAATGGTTTTGAAATAAACATTAATTCTTGATTCTAGAAAAGTTTGAAGGATTGAATTGATAATAGAATTAAAATAATCATTCATAGTTTTATAAAAATTATGATAATCTAAATCTGCAGTTATAATAAAATCTGTGGATAAATCCTAAGTATTTCATGAAGTAATAGGTTTTGTTTCTTAAGATTGATCATCTTCAACTTCTACTTGAATCATCCTTTTATTCGTGGCCGGCATTTGAGTCTGATCCAGAGCATTATCTTCATCATCATCAATAGTCTCAAAGTCAACCAATTTACGCTTTTTTTTTGGAGTACTCATTTTATTTGAAAAATCATCATTCATGGAGGATCCTAAAGGCTGTATGTAAACATAAAAATAACAGTATAATATAACAATTAGAAAAGATGGAGCAAATCACCATAAATGCATTTTTAATTTTGAACTTCAATACCTTTTTCGCTTTTGATCTATTCGTTATAGCCTTGATCATAGTAGGATCTGAAGATACTTTCATGACAGTGTATACATTCCATTGACTACTTATATTTCTTTCAGAGATATGGAATCTAAAAATGAATTTCGAACCAATAAGAGTGTCAAGCTCTTTAGGAAATGATCCAACCAAGTCCAGCTAATAAAATAAAAACAAAAAAGAATTATAATAAAACATAGGATAGGTATAACAGGTATGTTGTATTTGCAAACTAAATTCTAATTTATGTCATATCTTTCAGTCATGTAAAAATTTGTAATATGTGAAATTTGATTAATGCAATTCTATTCTTTATAGATGTCAGTATATGAAAATTATAAAATATCTTCTCAAGATTTTCAATGAGTTCGGCTATTATTTTTCCAATGATTGGCCTAATTTCTCTATCAAATACTATAAAGGAAGTACTCTCATTTTCATCGGCAAATTTGAGATGAATTTTATATCTGTTGAAATGCAAAATAACTTAATAAAATTTTATTTGTCATTTTCAAAAGAAAATAATAAATTAAAAAAATATATATTAAACTTTCAAAGAAAAAATTAAAACTTACTGTGGCACAGGTACTGGTATGTCCTGCTTACACTTCTCACAGTAAGGGACTCCAAATTTATCAATAATTTTCTTGGTGCATTTGTTACATCCATTATAGTACCATCCATATTGAGTTTAGATCCTTTGAGCATTTGCAACAACAATGCAATAGCTTTCCTAAAAATCCATGATGAAAATATAAATTAACATAAGTTATACAATATTTGTAATGCATTTTAATCTTTGTAAAAAAAAAAAAAATTTAAAAAAATTATAATGGAATATTTACATTCTTGATGTCTTGAATTTCTGCAAGATAGATCAATTCTACATCTGGTGTAAATTCTTCAAAGACGAAGCTTCTACCAATATGATTTATATGAGACTGTTCAGACAATCTATCATGGCCTATTAAACACATGCTATATTTCCAAATGCATAAATATTAAAATGTATTTATATATATATATATATATATATATATATATATATATATATATATATATATATATATATTTTTTTTTAAAAGAAAAAATCACTAAATGTAATGTATAGATTGAGCGCGTACCTCTTTCAGAAATCATGAACTTCTTTTATATCTTAATTGTTATCCTTGTTGCATTCCAAGAATTTGATATATTTTTTCCTATAGCATACTCCCTCCATCTCCTTGATACGTATCCATTTTGCTATTTTGGTCCGTCCCATTACAAAGAATTCATTTTCTTTTTTAGATTGATGTGACCACACATGGCCCCACACTCAACACTAATACAGCTATCCATTACATTTTAAAATATTATTTCTCTCACCTCAAAATATATTAAATTATTATACTCTTTAATCCACGTGCAAAAAGCAAACGATTACATTTCAAGAGGACGGATGGAGTATTTCAAAGAAAGTATGATTTAAATTTTTATATAATAATAATAATTATTATTGTTAAAACATATCTAAGAAATTAGAGGACAAATAATATATGATTAATGGCTAAATATATTAGAATAAACATCTAATGACATCTAAATACATATAGAATTATACATAAATAAAATGAGTTAAAAAAAATATACCTCTATATTTATTGTTGATTTTGGTATACTCAAGAACAATAATAAGTGTTTGGTTTGGATTGTTCCTCTTGTAATACATCAATTGTCTTGCATATTCTCCCCCACAATGTACGATTCATGATTGTGTGTCTTAAATTGATGTTAAATTTTTAATTAAAAAAAATAATAAACCTAAAAGTTGAGTTAAAAAAATATGAATAAATATTTTAAAAGAAAGTTACCGTTCATCTTCAAGCTCAATATCAATTTTATCTGTAGGCTTGCCCCTTGCACTAACACAAATTATATCTCCTATTTTTACCACCAAATTAATTATGTCTGTGGATATTGTCATTGTAAGAAAAAATAGAACCAATTTTTTTTTAAAAGTATAATTAGTTTCTATTAAAAAATAATAATAAACTTTTAAAAATACCTATGAGTAATGTATCTCTAGTATTGTCTTGAGAATTGATTGTATCAAAATCAATAAAATTCAAGCCCGTTCCAATGGCGAAGTCAATCGTACCAACTTGTAATTATGGATGTTCAACTTGAATTCATGATTTGTAATAAGGACCGACCCAATATTTTCAGCAACACGAAAATTTGATATAATATATGTTGCCCCCTCACTTAACAATTTTTCAAATTTTGAGATGTGATTATGGCGAATTGTTGCTTGAATCTTCGAACCCTACACATATAATATAACAATAATTAAATAAAAAATCTTATCATGTTAATAATCTAAAAGTTGTGGAAATATAAAATATACCGTATACTTAATGAATATTTAATCATTCTAATCAACTAAAATTTACCTTTTCATCCATCATAATCATATACAGGTATTTTTTTGTCTGTATTATCAAGGTATGATATCCAAAGCTTCAAACATTTAACTTTAATTCGCCAAGTCTCCTTTTACATAGTAATTTTTGACACAGGATTATAAATTGATGACATGATTTAATAAGAAAAAAACAGTATAAAGATTGCAATGAAAGTAAAAAAAAATTTCACTATAGATGAATATTGATCGATTGTATTATGTCATATACTTATATACAATGAATTTATATGATAAATATAGTAATAAATAATTTAAAATCAACACCAAAATTACTTTAAAAATATTAAATTTTAATAATATACTTCATCTTTCCTAAAATTATTAAAACTTAATTTAAATAATCAAACAACAACAAAAATTTTTTGTTTCTTCATAAATTTACCAAAAATTTATAACTAATCGATTGTACTATGCCTTAATTAAAATTTATATGCTAAATATGAAAATAAATAATTTAAAATTCAATGGAAATAAATAATTTAAAATACACACAAAATTTACAGATTAAATCAAAAATATTTAAAGTATTAAATTTAATTACTTACATAAACTTTTATAAGAAAATTACTTAAAATAATATTAAGAAAATTACTTAAAATAATATTATTACATAATACTATAAATTTACCAAAACTTTATAACTAATTGATTCGATTGTACTATGCCTTAATTAAAATTTATATGCTAAATATGAAAATAAATAATTTAAAATACACACTAAATTTATAGATTAAATCAAAAATATTTAAAGTATTAAATTTCACTGCTTACATAAACTTTTATAAGAAAATTACTTAAAATAATATTAAGAAAATTACTTAAAATAATATTATTACATAATACTATAAATTTATCAAAACTTTATAACGATGGTACCATACCTTAATTAAAATGTATATGCTAAATATGAAAAATAAATAATTTAAAATTCACACAAAATTTATGGATTAAATAAAAAAAATTTTAAAGTATTAAATTAAATTACTTATATAAACTTAAAATAATATTATTATGTATTAATGGTAGGATTATTAAATATTTAAATTAAGATATATTAATTAATGGTAGGATTACAAAATATTAATTATTTTAAATGAAATTAAATATAATAAACATTAATTGCGGGATCAACGTGGGAGCACCACATACACAAAATTTTTCAAGGAGCAACGTGGCGCTGCCACCTCACAATTTAAAAAAAATATTTTTGGCAATCACTTGTAAATTATGAAAATAAATAAAATAATTTAAAATCCAATGAAAATAAATAATTTACCAAAATTTTATAACTAATCGATTGTACCATGCCTTAATTAAAATATATATGCTAAATATGAAAATAAATAATTTAAAATCCAATGAAAATAAATAATTTAAATTCACACAAAATTTATGGATTAAATAAAAAATATTTAAAGTATTAAATTAAATTACTTATATAAACTTAAAATAATATTATCATGTATTAATGGTAGGATTATTAAATATATAAATTAAGATGTATTAATGGTAGGATTACAAAATATGAATTATTTTAAATTAAATTAAATATAATAAACATTAATTGCGGGATCAACGTGGGAGCGCCACATACACGAAATTTTTCAAGGAGCAACGTGAAACCGCCACCTCACAATTTAAAAAAATATATTTTTGGACAAGCACTTGCAAATTAATAGTATTAATGATTAGACATAATCTCAGATGAATAAAACAAAATACTATTATAGTGGCTCAGATTCTATGTGCTATTTGGTACACCATCTCCTGTGCCACACCGTTACATTGGCGACACATAGGAGAGAGAAACTATACCCTAATCCTTAAACCCTAGGGGCAATGATTGGATTTGTTTCCTCATCTTACGTGTCAATCAGATAACATGTGGCACAGAAGATGATGTACTAAAATGACACACAGAATCTGAGCCGCTATTATAGTATCATGAAATATCAATTGGTTTGGTTGAGAGGTGGTTCTAGAGTGAGACGTAGTGGTGGCTTGCGCAGGGTGAGAGGAGCTCACAAGGGAGGAGGTGAGAGCGACGGTGGTAGAAGCTGCGGCGGCGGAAAAGCCAAGCATTCTCTGCGGTCTTTCTTAATCTTCCCCCTACGTAAACAATAGCATAGTAGTCAAATCAGGTACTTGACCTCATTAAAAGTGTCAAAGGGCGTTCACTTTTTTTTTCCTTTTAGAGGGCGTTTAAACATTTAGGCAAATATTCGTTTCGGATTTCAAATCAAGTTTTCATTTTTAAAATTCACATTCAAAAATACTAAATGAATCCCATTAATTTATAAAATTAAAATATATTTATGTGAGAAGACATAAATACCCTTATACATATAATAAAATAAGATTAGTTATGATTAATGGTCTCAATCAAAATTTCTAAATGCACCCAATTAAATGATTAGAGAGAAGATGCTAGTTAGATAAGTTATTATCATCGGTGCCATGTCCTTTAAAAATCCGTGATCATCAAATTACCATCGTCTCCGATGGCTACATCTCCATTATTCCCTGCAATGGGCCTGATTCGCCACCCATTCAACTGTTTGAGTTTCAACACCGTGGTACCATATCCTAACGTACCGAAATTTTGAATCTCTAGGGCTAAAAAATCATAAAGTAAATTTCTCCCCTGTTGAAATTATGATTTCTCCATCCCTAATCGAACTGTTTTGCGTGATGCTATCAGCGGCAAAATTAAAAATGGTGAAGCCATACCCGACAATCAAGAAACATCCTAAAACCCACCAAAAATCAAAACCCATTTGCAGTCCGATAATTTAGAGGCATTCAAGAATGAAGAATTATGAGGGTTTAAAGAAAAGAAGGATCTTTAAAGGCACCCTTGTGAATTTGAATAGGTTTGTATTGAGCATGAGAAGAATGATATTGACTCCGAATCAGAGTTTTCTATTTTTGAAGGGCATGGCACCGATGATAATAACTTTCTAACAAGCATCTTCTCTCTCATCATTTAGATTGGAGTGTATTTAGAAATTTAATTAGAGTTTGTTTAACAATTTGTCATAACTAATCTTATTTTATTATATACATAAGGGTATGTACGACTTCTCACATAAACATATTTTAATTTAATAAATTAATGGGATTCGTTTAGTATTTTCACGGGTGCAAATAGCCGCCCCCTTAGTGGATTATTTCCTGGACGACAGGTCCTATGATTTTTACCCGAGGTCCCATGATTTTTACCCTTAGGTAGAAATAGTTTTCTACATTAAATTTATTAGTGCTGATTCTGTTTATTTTCTGCATATTTATTTAGTTTATTACCTATTGTGATATTTGAGTAGAAGGATTACTGCATAAATATTATTTAGAATTTATTATGTTTCCGCTGTACCGAATATATCAATACATGGGATAAAAAAATTATCCCATAAGTTTGGCCTTATACAATTTTTGCCCTAAAAGGATAATATTTTGGCATTTATCCCACTATCTTCATAATTGCACCAATGTTGCCCCACTTTTGCCGAAATTTGATATTTTTTCCGGAATCAATCACGTGTATATCATGTGATCATCGGACGTGGCATTTCCCGGCAACTTCGCTGACTTGGCGCATAGTTGGCAACCCAGTCAACAATAAATAATAATTTAATAAAAAAATAACTAAATAAAAAAAAACAAAAAAATCTTCTCTCATGCACCGCCCTCCACCTTTGATACACACCGTCCCAACCACTCCAATATCACCGCCCATCATCAAAATCTTGATAAATTGTTAGAATCGGCTTGTCTCTTACTCCCCGGCGAGCTCCAACTCATTAATCAAGACATGTCGCGCCTCCTCGCCGTGCTGCAGGTCGCCGACGCCGGAGAGTGTTGGCACAAGTACGGAAGCTTCCTAGACCACCTCGTCGACGTCTACCGGATTCTCAAGATATGAAAAGCCCCCGATGCAGTACGTAGGAGAGGTTCAAGTAATGCTGGATCAGGTGTGTCTGGGGAGAGGGCAGTACGAGGAGGCGGTGGCAGCGGCTGAGAGAGGGCTGAGGTTGCTGGTGGAGTGGGAGAGTCCGTGGGATAAGAGGATGACGTGGCAGGGTTGGGTTGCATGGTATCTGAGTTTTGTTATTTAGAAAATTTTAATTAAATTATGATTAATATATTATTATTATTGTTGACTGGGTTGCCAACTATGCGCCAAGTCAGCAAAGTTGCTGGGAAATGCCACGTCCGATGATCACGTGACATGCACGTGATCGATTTCGGCGAAAATATGGCAATATTGATGTAATTATGAAGATAGTGGGATAAATGCCCGAATGTTATCTTTTTGGGGGCAAAAATTATACTCCCTCCGTCCCAAAGATATTATCACACTTTTCTTTTTAGGTTGTCCCACAGAAATTGACATATTTCCTTTTAAGGAACATGGAACCCACTCAAAAATAATTTATTTATTTACATGGCCCATACACACATCACACTCACCACAAATACAACTACTCACTACACATTAAATATTATTTTTCTCACTTCACTTTATATTAAATTATTATACTTCTTAATCTCCGTGCCCAAAAAAAAGTGTCAATATCTCCGGGACAGAGGGAGTACATGGCCAAACTTATGGGAAAAATTATATTTTTATCCCTATCATTGCATATTGTCTATCCTAGTATTGTATAGGGTCCCCCTTCTAAAACACACATGCTACAATACACTCTCATCAGCAAAAAATTATTTGAGAGATAATTAAGGGAGATGAAAGGTTGAGGAAATTTGGAGGTACTGTTATCTTTTGAATTTAACTCATTTGAAGAGTCCGTTGAAAAAAGGGGATTTGGTTCTACCAAATATTTGGTAGGACCGGTCCCATGGAAGTTACACTCAGAGTATGTTAACATATAAAATATACTATATGAAATAATAAAATGTAGTATAATTGAAAATAGGTCATTTTTTGTTATTTCGGTTGAACTGCCGGTCCGATCGGTTCGATCAGTTAAATCTCGAATTATTGTCAATTCAATCTCCGGTTTGATTATAAGAACACTATTTATTTCAATCCTCATAAATCATAATACTTAAGGTAAGTTTAGGGTGAGACCGTCTCACAGATCTTAATTCGTGAGACGGATTATCCATTACTCTAATTAAACACTCCCTCCGTCCCGTGTTAAGGTTTACGTTTCCTTTTATATCAAGTTAAGCCCACACAAAATAATTAATTATTCCATATAGGGCTCATACACAAACTAATACAACTAACTACCCACTTCACATTAAATATTATAACTCTCTCACCTCACTACCATAAAAATATTATATTTTTTAATATACGTGCAAAAAACAAATGTAAACGTTAACGCGACATGGAGGGAGTATATTTTATATTAAATTAAAAAGGAATTAAGAAAAAATAAAGCTATGTTCTCTAATCAATTTTAAAAATATGATTGAGTTTTGCAGGGGTGATCTTTCTCTTTCATCAATTTTATTATAAACGAAAGTTGATTAAAATTCTTACTAATTACTCTTCTAATAATAATAATAATAATGGTGGCAGGAACGTAAAAGTGCGATGAATTATATCTCACAGTTTTGAAAGAACAAAATTATTAAATCCTTTATTATTATTATTATTATTATTATTATTATTATTATTATTATTATTATTATTATTATTATTATTATTATTATTATTATTATTATTATTATTATTATTATTAGGGAGACTTACTTTTAGGTACAATACATATCCTATTATTACTAGGAGATGCAAACTTAAATTTTAATTACTATAAGATACAATATTGTACAATGGAAAACCTATATTGCCCCCTTAATTACTAACGTATGGAATTTATTTATCTTTCTGTTTATCATCAATCCCTTAATTAGTGGGATTTGTCATTAATCCCTCTATTAGTGGGATTTATACAACATCCAATCTACGTTTAGATTTACGTATTGGATCGTAGACGGTGATTTTTCTATGAATAATTTTTTTTATGAATTTGGGTATATTTTTGCATTAAATCGTATTTTCTATGAATCAATTTTTTATGAATTTGGGCATGTTTGTGCATTAAATCGTAGTGATACAGTCTACATAACTAATTAAATATTTTTCACAATTTGGTATATTTTTGAACAATCAATATATAAATCTGCACAACACAAAATATGTACATAAAGAATCTATTTCTTATAAATCTTTAGAGAATACGTAGATTATATATTGTGCAAATCCCACTAATTAAGGGATTGATGACAAATCGTAGTAAATGTAGTGAATTATATAGCACAATCAATTACACTATTGCACAACCCTTTAAAGTGTCTGCACAATTTATTATGTTGTGGCACAACCAGTGTATAATTGTGCACTATCGTCGGCATCCTTCCACGCCCTCTCATCATCTTAACCCTAACTCCACTGAAATTAAAGAAACAGCGGACCAACCAAATCACCATTGCCACATGAAGAGAATGGAATAACTCCCTCAATAATAGGGGCTGAGGGGGGCTGATTCAGAGGCAATAGAAAATCGTACACAACAAGTTGTCGAAATATTTACGAACCACGTTATTGGCAGCGCACATATGGTTATCATAGATGTTGTTGACTTGTATCGTTCTAATCAAGGCTCGTGGAGAGTCTTCATAGCCAGAGGTACAGTTGAGTTCGAAGAACTTTCCAATACATAGCCGCTGTTAATGCTGACTTTGAACGGGTAGGGTACATCAGGTTGCCGTATTTGGTGGGGAAAACCTATTTCTTGATGGTGACGACTTTAATGATATGGTATCATCAATTCATGGCAGAGTGGTTTCTCTCTCTTCTGTCATTCACGAGTGGACTGTATCTACACAAGAGTGCTTCTTTTGCTGCTGCTGAGAGTGGAATTTTACGCATTTTATGTGCGCACATTACACCGTCTTGCTTACGAAATTTATCGTTTTTGCATAGAATTGTGTATGTTTAAGTATTTACACGATTTTAAGGCTATTAAGGTATTTTTGTGAGTTTTGAAGGCAGGAAACAGGGTAGAACAGGGTAGGATCGGAAGAGGAGCAAAACAGACCCGGAATGGCCCAGCTCGGGAGCAGCTCGGCGAGCCGCTCGAGCCGAGCTGGGTGTCGAGCGGCAGTAAACGGTGCCGAGTGGGGTCCCACCTGGACCCCAGTGATGTGGCAAGATCGATGGGAGGCCGCTCGGCTGGGTCTAGACCCAGCTCGAGCCGAGCTGGGTGCCGAGCGGCCCAGTTCAGGGCCCAGACGGGGTCTGTTCGATGCAGCAACGTATATATACCCTCAAATCGCGATTCTGAAGCAGTTTTTGATCGCGAAAAAGCCTTGCATCAGTCCTAGAAACAATTAGGGAGATCAAAACACAAATTGGAGAGGACCCATCCATAACCCATCATCAATTCACACCTCTATCCTTCCATATCAGATTGACAACCTGATTTCACCATCCATCCACTTTCAAGAGGGTTCCAAGTGCTAATTGAGGGAGAATCGAGCAATTGGAGAGATGAAGAAGGAACGAAAGACTACGTCTACACTAGGGTTTCATAATTCCTTTCTTATCTTTCTCTTTCTATTACTTTGATTATTGTTATGAATTGCTTAGCCATGAGGATTGCTTGTTATCTCATGGGCTAATTTCCTATACAGTTCTAGGGTTTGATGGATTGATTTAATTGATTTGGGGATTTAGACCAAAGATTGGGATTTTATGCAGTTGAGCTTTTGATTTTACTTATTTTATTAAGACTTGCTTATCTGCTTCGTAACGTCTTCATAATATATTCATGACATCCGCTATAATGCTTAGATTATTGTGTTAGCTTGTGTGCATTCATGATTGGTATTGTCTATCTATTAGGGATTAGAGTAGCTTCGCTATAAGCACTTTAATTTCATGAACTGGTATGTCAAATACTTGATTAGTTTAGTGGAACAATGCAATTAGACAATCAAGTAGGAAGTGAATAGAACCTTGTAGTAATTCCAGAAAATATCTTGTTAGTCGAACTTGCCATCTGAAGGTATTGTTGTTCGCTGGATTAGTATCTAGGAATAAGGCTTGGTTATATTTGCGCACCTTAGGATTTAAATCAGATTATACTGTTAGCTTAGAATCGAATCATATTCGGTGGGATAACAGGGATATGTGGTGTATTTTCAGTGAAACTGCATGAATGAACAATCGTAAGTTTAATAACCCAAATTAATTGGTCTCTACCTGATACCTTAGAACTGTTCGTTATCTCTTTATTAGAAACTTGCTTTTATTTTTTCTTGCTTTTAATTAATTCAGTTATTTAATATTTTGTTATTTAGATTAATTCTCTACAAACATTGGAAATTGATTACTCAATTCTGATTAAGTTGTAATTTATAGAATAAATAAATAATTAGCTGTCTCAGTGGGATCGATAATTTAACTTGGGAACTTGCTGCTACAATTGACATCTTTATACTTGAGGATTAAATTGGAGTGCGCAATAAAAGCCTATCAGCTGCAAATCTGCGTGAAAAAAAATCTAGGGACGACGTCGATTGCTGCGGCGCGGTTGACGAGCAGTAGTATCGCGATTCCAGCGAGAAGCAGTGGTGGGCGGCGCAATTTAGCAGCGGCAGCAGACTGTGTTTGCGAAGATTAATAGAAAATGCAAACTGTATTTGTGATTTTGAACCAATAGAACACATTCTTGCTTTTAATCTTGCTATACGGCAAGATCGGAAGATGGCAATTGGGATTACAGGAGACAGGAATTGAAGACTATTTTGGATGTATATTGTAGAGAGAGAGGTGATTGGAATATCCTCCTATTAGGAGTATTAATAGGAGGCGCAGCGAGATATGCTATGATAAAAATTTAGTTTATAATAATTAATTAATTAATTAATGTTAGGATTATATTAGGTATATTACTCTAATTTATTGAATATAATAATAATAATAAATTTGAGTGCTTGCATCTCACAATAATATCACATAATACTTTGTATTAGAAAGTAATTAATCCTTATTATTATTATATAATCAATAATTAATTAATTGTTTATTTGATAATTCAACTAACTGTTATCACTTTTGTAAATACCTGAATTTTATTGCCTAATAAATAAAAATATGTGGGAAATTACATATTAAAAATCAATTAATTATTTATTTATTAAGGAATTTAAATAAATTAATTCCTAAAATAAATGAGTAAATAATTGATAATTGGGCCAGATCCAGTTAGATAAGTCCAAATCAAGCAGGCTTGAAAATCAAAGCACTACTCCTTGGATGTGATCAAATCAAATCAAAATCAAATTTGGAATCAAATCAAGACCAGATTTGATACAGATCAAATCTGGATCAACCAATCAAATTGCAAGGAGAGAAAGGGCCAAGCTCGCAGAATTAGGTCAAATCAGCCCTGAACCAATCAAACTGCGAGTTATTTATGTGGCATCCTCACTTTTCACCTATATAAGGAGCCCTCATTCATTCATTCTAGAGACACCAAGAGCGATTATCTACGAAGATCAAAGACTTCAGAGTTGTATGATTAGTTCTTCGATTTCTTTAACGAGAGTCAACTCAAGAGCGGAATACATCTGGGATTCAGGTTTTAAACCACCCATATCAAGCGTTCTTAAGTCAAGTTCTTTGGTAAACGGCCTATAATCTGGGATTCAGGTATTAAACCGCCCGAATCTATGCCATATTAAGTTGGTGTTCTTCAAAGAACGGTCTATAATCTGGGACTCAGGTGCTAAACTGCCCGAATTTAAGCCTACTTAAGTCGAACGACCTTTAATCTGGGACTCAGGTGCTAAACCACCCGAAAATTAAGTGTTCTTAAGTTAAGTTCTTCGTGAAGTTAACAAAGTTATAATATATTGAACAACATTCTTCACCGAAATCTTCAAGGATCAATGTTTAATCCGAATAAAGGCATAGCCTCCAGATTAACGTTATAAATCCACAAAGTCGAGTTTAGACAAGCTTCATCTGAAGATCATGCTCAACACACTCCAGTCAAAGTCAAGTCAAGACAAAGCAAGTCAAAGTCAAGTCAAGCCAAATTTGTTCGAGAGAAGAATAAGAGGATTGAATGAGATTGTAACTCGTTACATTATCTTTTAAATTAAATTCGTTTGAAATTATCTTTGTGCACCTTTTTGTGTTTATTTTATCATAAATACAAAATTTGTTGTTAAAGATTTTGGTACACTGGGTGGGACCGTCTCTACCTCTCATCTCTTCTCTCTACAAGCACAAATAATGACCCCTCTTAGAATCGCGATCAAAAGGTCATCTACCACAAAGTCTTCAGAGCTGCAAGCTGTGAAGAGTAAAATGATGAATCCATTAAAGATTGCAATACGAAGACCTACTGTATCAAAACCTTCAGAGCTGCAAACTGACAAGGTTGAAGACTTTACAAGAAGTATGCCCGAAGGCTCCTCAAAGATAAACCATATGGTAGGGATTATTCTCAATAAGCTATTGCAAAGCGATAAAGATGGTGATGATGACTCTATCTGCTCAACTCCTCACTCCATGCCAAGCTCACCATATGCCTCAACTGAAGCTGCAGTGATGACAACAAGTTTCATAACTCCTGAAGAGCAAATAGTGAGTATGATGAAAGTCATTGAAGGACTTGTCAAACATATGGAAGCTCAAGACTTAAAGATCTCCCAACTTATGAAGAAAATGGAAAATGTGGAGGCAAGTCATGCAAATGAAAAACAAGTCGAGGATGAACACGAGGAGGAGGACTCCGCGAAATAACATCCATCTAAAACGAATCAAGTTGAAGAAGATATACAAGTTTCAACTGAAAAGATACTTCCTATCAACCAACTGAAAAATATTGTGATAGAGACGATAAAAGACAAGTTTGAAGGGAGTTCTAAATCTTTTGTTGCCTACAAAAATCCATATACAAAGAGAATTGACAACTTGAAGATGCCAGCTGATTACCAACCTCCCAGGTTCTAACAATTTGATGGCAAAGACAACCTAAGATAGCATGTGGCAGACTTCGTCGAGACATGCAATGATGCTGGGACTTACAGAGATCACATGGTGAGACAATTTGTCCGATATCTAAAAGGAAATGCCTTTGATTAGTACATCGACTTGGAAGCAAACATTATCTATAGTTGGGGGCAAATGAAAAAGATATTCCTCAACCGTTTATATAGCACACGAAGAACTATTAGCATGATGGAGCTAACAAATACTTGTCAAAGAGATGAAGAATATGTCATCAATTATATCAACAGATGGAGGAGCCTTAGCCTCAATTGCAAAGAAAAGCTGTCAGAAACTTCAGCTATTGAAATGTGCATTCAAGGGATGCAATTGAATCTTAGCTACATACTCCAAGGAATTCGACCTAAAACTTTTGAAGAGTTGGCTACAAGAGTTCACGATATGGAGTTGAGTCTGATATCGAATGACCCTTTATTCAAAACTCTTACGAGTTTTGAAGACATGTCTTTCATTAAGCCCGTGGAGGAAGAATCGCAAACAAAAACTGCGGTATCTATAAAGATACATAGAAATGAAGTTGAAATAAGGGAAAATAATGCATCCCAAGATAGGGGCAATTAACTGTTGACAAACTCAAGCCAAAGCTCCCTGACAAGAGCGAAAATTATTCACACAATACTCCTTGGTACAAGTTTAAACTATCTAAAAAATCTCAAGTTATGCTCCTTGATACGAGCTTAAACTATCTACATATTACGTTCCTTGATATGAGCTAAAACTATCCACACATACTCCTTGACACGAGTATAACTGTCTACACTTCAAATCAAATCTCCTTGAGAAGAGATGAAACTCTCTATAAGTTATGCTCCTTGACACGAGTATAAACTGTCACTTCAAATCAAATCTCCTTGAGAAGAGATGAAACTCTCTACAAGTTATGCTCCTCGACATGAGCTAAAATTGTCTACATTACGCTTCTTGATATGAGCTAAAACTATCTAAATATCCATAAGTTATGTTCCCCGACACGAGCGAAAACCGTCCACACAATACTCATTGGTACGAGTTTAAACTATCTAAAAAATCTCAAGTTATGCTCCTTGATATGAGCTTAAACTATCTACATATTACGCTCCTTGATATGAGCTAAAACTATCTATACACAATACTCCTCGACATGAGTGAAAAATGTCCACACAAGACTCCCTGACATGAGTGTAAACTGTCTACAAGTTTAAATTCAAGACTCATGTACACGAGTATAAATTGTCAGCAAATTCAAATTCAACGCTCCATGACGCACAAGTTTAAACTGCATGTTATTCCTGGACCGCATGATGTCTCTTTGAACTACGTTGTGACTTGATCCTCTGCAAGGAGGTACGTAGGCATCTTAGCACTTTACTAAGTTCAGTCATAATTCAGGCTATTTGTATTAAGTTGGTGAGGAAAGCAATAAAATACAGTCATGTTGATCAAGAATTGAGTATCACAATTTGTTCACTTCAACACAAAGGCATCCGTGAACAAAATGCGAGGGGGCATTTGTAAACACCTGAATTTTATTGCCTTCTAAATGAAAATTTGTAGGAAATTACATATTAAAAATCAATTAATTATTTATTTATTAAAGAATTTAAATAAATTAATTCCTAAACTAAATGAGTAAATAATTGATAATTGGGCCAGACCAAGTCAGATAAGTTCAAATCAAACAGGATTGAAAATCAAAGCCTACTCCTTGGATGTGATCAAATCAAATCAAAATCAAATTTGAAATCAAATCAAGACCAGATTTTATACAGATCAAATCTGGATCAACCAATCAAATTGCAAGGAGAGAAAGGCTCAAGCCCGCAGAATTAGGTCAAATCAGCCCTGGACCAGTCAAACTGTGAGTTATTTATGGGGCATCCTCACCCTTCACCTATATAAGGAGTCCTCCTTCATTCATTCCAGACACACCGAGAGCGATTATCTACGAAGATTAAAGACTTCAGAGTTGTATGATTAGTTCTTCATTTCTTCAACGAAAGTCAACTCAAGAGAGGAATACATCTAGGATTCTTATTTTAAATCGCCCGGATCAAGCATTTTTTAAGTCAAGTTCTTCGGTAAACGGCCTATAATCTGGGATTCAGGTGCTAAATCGTCCGGATTTAAGCCATCTTAAGTTGGTGTCTTCAAAGAACGGCCTATAACTGTGACTCAAGTGCTAAAATGCCTGGATTTAAGCTTGCTTGAGTCGAACGACCTATAATCTGGGACTCAGGTGCTAAACCACCCGAATTTAAGTGTTCTTAAGTTAAGTACTTCGGCATTCTTCGTGAAGTTAATGAAGTTTTAATATATTGAACAACGTTCTTCACCGAAAATCTTCAAGGATCAACGTTTAATCCACAAAGTCGAGTTTGAACAAGCTTCATCTAAAGATCCTGCTCAACACACTCCAGTCAAAGCCAAGTCAAGACAACGCAAGTCAAAGTCAAGTCAAGCCAAATTGGTTCGAGAGGATTGATTGAGATTGTAACTCGTTACATTATCTTTTAAATTAAATTCGTCTGGAATTATCTATGTGCACCTTTTTGTGTTTATTTTATCATTAATACAAAATTTGTTGTTACAAATTTATCTTCATCAGGTATCATTTTGTATCAAAAATATTATATTTTTTAATATTATTAATTAATTAAAATAATAGATGAATGTCTAATTTTTTAAGATTTGATGTAAATGTGATACATAATCAAGAAAAAAAATCATACTCCCTCCAACGCACAAAATATTGCATCCCCAATTCCGGCACGAAGATTAAGGAAGTAATAACTTTTAGGGGTATGATAGCATTTTTTTTGTAATAAATAAATGATAAAGTATGTTAGGTAGAGATGTTTTTTTGTAAATAAAGTGTATGGGGAAGGGTGATTGTTTTTTACTTTTTGTTTTTTTATGAAAAAATGTGTAAAATTTTGTGGGACAGCCCAAAATAAAAAGTGTGTCATTTGAAATGAGACGGAGGGAGTATTTCATTAGTCAAGTAATGACTTTTAATAAAAAATATTATCACCTATTATTATTAATAATTGTTTATTAGATAGTTAACCTGTTCTGTTATCACTTTATCTTGATTGAGTGTCACTTTTTATTCATTCTACAAATTATTCATAAAATACTTTAATTGAACGGTTATCACTTTTTTTTGTCATGTAGTATCATTTTTTTATTTATAATGTTATCGTTTTTTATTATTTAAGTGAATTGTTCGTAAAAAACTCAATTTGACTGATATCATTTTCTTTGATTATTGAATTATTTTTTTTTATTAAAAATGTTATCACTTTTTATTATTTTAGTAAATTGTTCGTGAAATACACTTTCTGAATTAGTTATCACTTTTTGTAAAATATGTTATCACTTTTCTTCTTAAATGTTATCACTTTTTATTCACACTATATATAATTCACAGCACTGTAATCGAATTTAAATTAAAATATAAATTGAATGAATAACAAAATATTATTACATTTTTAAATAATAAATAAGAAAAAATGTATATAAAAAATATATAAGCTAATTAATTTGTTTCTATAATTAACTTTTTAATTTTCAAATTTAATAATAACCAAACATCACCTTTAAAGTTACTTAAACTTAATTAATTTACTTCTATAATTACTTTTTCAATATTCTAATTTGAAAATATTTAAATAAAACCCTATTAAATTATATAATTGTATTAATAGATAATTCGTTTCAAAATATGTAAGAGGATCTCATTTAAGTCTATGCTTAATACTTAGCCTCATGATACATCTTTATCTTGTTTTACTTGTTAATGGACAATTATGATATTGTAAGAGGTCGTTTGCTCGTATGTAATATAAAGGGATTACGTATAATGAGATTTGTTTGACTTGTGATTAATTGTATTACTGTTTGGTATTATGGAAAAATGAGATTATTGATAATTAGGTATTAGTTATTTTAGGTTTGTTATTGAGTATTAACAAATGAGATAATAAGTAAATGACATATTTACCCCCTCCTTCTTCTTCTTCTTATTATTATTATGTTATTATTATTATTATTTTTATTTTTGTTATTTATTATTATTCATTATTATTATTATTATTAATATTTAATTATTATAATAATGGAAGAGGGGTATAATGGTAAAAGTAAGTATAATACATATGTATTAAATTGTGGTATTGTGTAATCCACCTCTTGTGGTGGTATACACAATACCAATAAAAAAGTATTATTAATTTCGTGCTGAAATAATACCGGGCTGAAAATATTATGAATACATCGAGACAAATGTGATATTACGTGGTTTACTGCATCAATAACTAGGTAATAACCCCAAGCAAACGACCCCTAAGGATTATAATAATATTAAAATATGGAAAATAAATAAAGTTGACCAAAATAGAGAGAAAAGAAATAGATAGACTAAAAAATCAATGACTAAAACTAGCGTGTTCTTGGAACACCATATCCCCAAATTCCACGTTTTTCAAAAGTTGTATCTTTTAATATTAAATGTTAATCTCCCATCGACCCGGGCAAAGGTCTTTATTTTCTTTTTTGTGCGTAGATTAAGAAATATTATTAATTTATTTCAAAAGTTGTATTATTTAATATTAAATATTAAACTCCCTTCGACCCGGGCCAAAGTTCTCATTTCCTTTTTGCACGTAGATTAAGGAGTATTATTAATTTCGACTCGGACAAAGGTCCTCATTTCCTTTTTGCCCATAAATTAAGGAATATTATTAATTTATTTGTAGTGTATATTTGTATTAATAGTAATGGGTGGACAATATGTGGAACTCTTTTAAGTGAAAAATGTAAACCTTAGATTGGAACATAGTAAGAAGTACCATTTAGTATAAGAACTTATACAATTGATTTTCTGAGAAAAAAATTAAATTTTTTGATCAAATACTTACACTATTTGTACTTCAATCAACTTTTTCAATGAAAAAATATACTCTTATTAATTAAAATATGTTCCATTTAAAACAAAATATTATACATTTTCACACCTGATATGCCGGGCACAAGAGAGCAACTAAGAACTAATATCTTTTTGTATTCCATTAAAAAATACACACAAACTGCATCATACAAAATTAGCACACAATTTTTTTTTTGTATATATCTTCCTTTTAAAACATATGCAAGTTATACTTCAATTCCTAATTCCTTCATAAGAATGTAGCCAAAATGCCGATAAACTTAATCTGTATATTTAAAAAAGTTTGTGCCCTGATACTGATATAAAAAACATGACAAAATGATAACTTTAAAATCCGTTCTTTTTAAGATTTTAAAATGCAACAAACTGACGGTACGTATAACTAAAGAGCTACTCTGATATAGCACCTTTGTCGGGTTCCCATCGGCCTCTTTCATCAGTAGCTTCTTCAATTCGATTCTCAGTAGCAATGGACCCCGTTGACTCATGGCTCTGAATCCTACTTGTGTGTCTTCTTCTTTCTGATTCCTTCACGATGGATCTCATTGCCTCATGGCACTGAATCCTACTTTTGCCTCTCTTTCTTACTGATGTCTTCAGCTGATCGTAAATATGTTTCTTGGGTTCAGCTTGCTCCAATTTACTTCCATCTGTTTCGGAGCAGTATTTGGAGCTAGATTCTGTATCTCTGTGGATTCGACCAGAACTACACAGGCTTACACTGTCATGCTCAACTTCTCCATTCCCTCTAACCAAATGATCCTTAATGCTACTAATCTTTCGTCTCTTCAACTTTTTATGTTCATATTCCTCTGAAGCACTAGACCTTAAAGATTCCTCTCTGTGAATATTAAACGCACCCTGTCTCTCCCCATCACCCCAATCAACAGTTAAGTTGCTGTCGTACCTAGCATGTCCAATTTCCCAAAGATCATCAGGAGACTCAGATTTTTTTTCTGAACCATCACTACGATAACTTCTCACCCTGCGCCTTGTGTCTCTACTTGAATGTCCATGATGATAGAATTTGTCCTTTTGGGTTCTCGCAGAATCATGATCAATGGTCTCACGTCTATGCAGATCTCTGAAATTCGATGAATCTCCATATTGTTTCTCACAGAGATCTTCTGAATGCTTTTTATCAGAAATCTTACGGTGGCATCGAGTTTCACTGGTTCCAACATCTTCATCAGCACAATCTCTTGAACTCCTTGAACAGTCAGCTTCTCTTGATTGAGGCCTGCGCCGCATAAGTCTGCAAATAAAACAATCAGAACTTTCTTATTTTGACAATAAATTAAGGAAGTTTGGCATGCATGGTCCCTACATTTTTTTGAATAAGCAAATCTAGACTACATAAAAGATTACCTCAGAAAGCGACAAGTAGGGTATTTTTCATGAGGTGCACTTACCCAATTTACAGGAATTACCTATCTGATTATGAGTCAACAATTGCAAATATTATGCCATGAGGTTTGTCTATATTATGCATTTGGCCCTCCACATAAAGGTTATGCAGAAACTAATTGCATGCAAAGCTGATATTGGCACGTAATAGAAAAACAGCCAGAACATAAATGTTCATAAGTCAATATATTAATCTCTTGTTTTCTCTTTTGAGACATTCACCATACACACCTTTTCAGAACTTTCAACCCTAATTAAATAATTACCCAATCCTAAACCCTTTTGAGACATTCTTGTGCTTGCTATTGAATAATTACCCAATCCTAAACCCTAATTATACATATAAAAACCTAATGCTGAATCAGCAATGAAGTTCTATTCCAAACGCCCAACTTTTTCATTGAGAATAAAAGAAAAAATTGACCACCAGAGATTTCTACCTAATTAAATTTGCTCATGTTTCCCCAGTCAAAATTTTGAGTTCAGAACATAACTTTTCTGTTGTATTAAAATATTGGCTATTGACTATCACTGAGTGCTTAAGTTTAGCCACAAGGGTGGATGTGCCACTCAAATCACAGAACAAGGAGAAAATTTTGAGTTCAGAACATAACTTTTCTGTTGTATTAAAATATTGGCTATTGACTATCACTGAGTGCTTAAGTTTAGCCACAAGGGTGGATGTGCCACTCAAATCACAGAACAAGGAGAACTTAAACCATCCCACCCCTAAACAAACGCGATCACAAACAAAGAAACTTAGGGAAACAGATATGGCTAAGCAAAATTGGCCATTGTCCTAGTACAAATCATGGTAAAATTTTAAGCACACCTGTTGGCATCATCTGTCAAAGTTCTTCTGGAATTCCTTAATAACCTTGGGCTTCCTCTATCAATCTTTTTTCCATATAATAATTCATCAGAAGAACCAAACAAAGCTGCCATCTTTTTCAGCCAGTATCTTGGAGGTGGTTTATCCCAATCAGCCCATTCATAGTCACCACCAGGGTTCCGGAAGCAGTGGATAAAATTGCAGGCCACTCCACGAGAACATGCCTGGACGAGATGCAGATATCATAATTTATACATGAGGATAGTTCAGGTAGATAATTTACACACACAGGGAATATAACTGCGTAGGTAGCAGCACATCTCCCAGGGAAGAGAATGTTTGTTCTAGTATGAAAACATGTACGTTCAGGAAATATAATGCAACTTTACCTGAAGTTTTGATTTCATATACTCTCCACATATAGCAACCTTCCATCTTGTTACCCCCACAAACTCGCACTGAAGCTGTCATATCAATTGAGGAAACCATAAAAAAGACTGAAGCACGGTAAGAAATACTGCATTGTGTAGAGCATATTGATTTTACGAGCATGCTTGAATATGATAGTGTTAAATAACCACCTAAACAAATAGCTTCAGATATTAAAGAGTGGTATCCTTCAGCTGTCCTTTGCAGGCTAAAGAAATGAGAACTTTCAATTATATAGTTATAATTCTGAATTAGCTTATTTCCAGAAAATTTCGATTGTGCTGCAGGAGAAAGATGAAAAAATTGGGCTAGGATCAAAAACTTATTACTTACTCCTTACCAGCTATAGTTTCACTTTTACAGTTTTACTGAAGATACGAAGTTTAAGGAATGTTGCTTTTTAGACTAACTTTTTTACTTTTTGAGGATATTGTAGTTGTTTTAGGTAATGAATTGAAGTATGTTATGTGTGTTAGTCAGAGATGGCATTTTTGTAAATAAAATGTGTTGAGGCCCTTGAGGGGTTATTTGTTTGAGTATTTTTACTAAATTTGGGGCGTGAAACTGTTAGTGGGTGGGATATCCAAAAGAGAAACGTGTGAAGCTTTAGCTGGGACTGAGGAAGTATTATTATTAGTATCAAAATTGATATCAGAAGTCTCTAAGTATTCATGTTATTCTAATTTAGTGTTGTTTGATATCAAGTTGGCCTAGGGCCTGCCAGTGTAAGACTATAGGTAATAGTTTAGTCTAGGGTTTCATTATGGGTTAAGTGATACTTGGGAATTAGTATTACAGCCTTTGAGGAGTGGGACAAGAGTTGCTCTTGTTTTTCTTTCTGAATCTTTTCTGCACATTATGGTTGTGTGCGTGATTCAGTCCCCCAACTCTAACATACTGCCTGCACATTGTTCTCTATCCCACTCCCACTAATTTAAGAAAAAAAAAATATTGTTTTCATATTTCATCAAATTTAGTTATCTGGCATCTCTTTAACATGAGATGCCTATCTTATATTTGTTACCATTTCCATGACTAACCCTTATTTCCTATGATGTAAGATGACTCAAGCCGGGTATTAATATCTCCTTTTAGAATGGCAACATGCACTTTCATGATTCACACTTCTACAAAGACTGATAAGACTATAAATAAATTCAATCAGTACAACTTGTGTTGATGTTGTCTTTAATGAGGATGGAGAAAATTATCATAATCTAGTAACCAGGTTTTTCTCCTAACTCTGCATTCTCACATTTAACAAAAGTTTTCAACTCCCTTATTCTTAATTCACTATCATAAACATTTTATCAGCTTGGGGAAGGATGCAAACAAATGGTCTATAAACACGGCATGATCACATAACAATTAGGCAACATGGAGAAAGTACCTGTTTTCCTGCAAAGTATCGAAGATTGGCTGATTGATAAGACAGCACAGCAGAATCCAAAGACTTATAGTGTACATACACATTTCCTCGTAAATGAGATGAACCATTTCTGCACACCTGACACATGTTTTCAGTTATTTTAATAATTAAACTGGAAATAGACAGAGTGTAAGAAGAATTTCAATTACCCTATAAGTGTATAACTACTTTCCAACATAAGGTAACAGACAAGTAGCATGGAAGTCTTAATTCCATGTTTTGAATTGTTTTAACAATGGAACATTGAAGGAAAAAAAGGAAACAACAGCTGCCCTTTAGAAAGGCCACTTTTACAGCTCATCAACTGAAACAAATTCCGGCACCGCCCAAAATAACAAATTGAATACAACTAAGTTATAATATAAAGAGAATGTGGAAACTAGTACCCCTCCCCTAACATGTATTCCAGCTAAAATCCAGACTGGAGAAAACAGGCAATAGGTACCAAATTTCCGTAAAACAAACAACTACCTTGAAATTTACTATCTCCCCAAATTTCAAGAATTCTGTATGTACATCCTCATAGAACTCTTCATAAGCACGTTCCACCTCTTCATCTGTGTACTGGTATGCAGAGAAACATGAAAAAGTTGATCATATTGAGCAGAAGCCTTACTGAATGAATATGCACTCAAATGACAAACCCAATAAAACTGGCATATATCATAAGAATCCTCAACTAAAGCAAGCAAAGAATTCAGGAAAATTTTACTGTTATCACAATTTTTTTTTTTATATTTTTTGGTAAGAGTACAGATATCCTCTATATTAACAATATTACGTATTTATCAAGAGACCTAAGCACATATCATGAAAAGTTCATAAAATTTTAGAGGATTTTGATCCAGCAGGCCATCACAACCTTTTCATCTGTATGCTGGCATAAAGAGAGACAAAAAAAGGTTGATCATGGTTCATACAAATGAAGACTAAGCAGAAGCATTACAGGCACTCAAATGACAAACCCCCAAAAAATTTGGCATGTGACATAAGAAGTACCCCTCACTATGTGTATGCCAGGAATTCAGCAAGATTTTACTGTTTTCACTTTTTTTTTTTGTGTGTGTGTTTCTGTATAAGAGTAATGAAATCCTATACATTAACCATATTTCTGTATTTATCATGAGACCAAAGCATATATCATGAAATGTTCATAAAAATAAAGAGGATTTTGATCCAGCGGTCCACCACAACCTTTATGTATGTTTCTAATTCTATTCCATTATTGATTTCTTCCAGACAGGTATCAGGGATAATTAAATAGGGATTAAAGTGATATTATTGATAATTGAACTAAAGAAAGACAAACTAGACTTGGAGAGGTGACACAATTTCTACCAAATATAATATCAAGACTAACCTAGACAAAACTCAACACGACAAACTTCAAATCCTATATATAATTCACCCTTGCTATGTTGCCAATATTAACCCTAATTAATACAATTACTAAGTTGACCTCTCAGTGAGCTCAAATTTACTCTCCCTAAAGAAGACACCATGTCCTCAAGGTGGAAATCTGGAATTGGTTGTCGAATCAACTGTCTTCTCCTCTGCATCACTGTCATCATCACAAATCCACAGAGCCTGTAAGGCACAGTCTTTATAAAAGTGTCTGGTAGAACTTTTAATAGCACCTGATACACAATACGCTTGCCAACTCACTCTGTATCTCAATTTCCTTAAGGTGTTTGAAAGTGGTAGTTAGACACACAGCAAGAGTCCAGTCTGTCGGTATTTCTTGCCGAAGCCCCAAAAACTGACTTTTTTTATGTACTACCCAATGTACTCAAAAGCACAAAAGACACTCAAACTGCAACACACACCCCCCCCCCCCCCCACCCCCTCCCCCAACACAAAAAAAAAAAACTAGCAATTCGCCAAGACATTCAAGTTAAGACTCAAATTGGACCTGCACTACCAAAACACAGTTTTACACCATTGGTTGCCCCCATCCCCTGTTTCTCCTCTATCATGTCCAAATCCTGAAGATTTTGTCCAAAATCCCTCATGCTGCCTCGCTCTGGTCTAGCCTTCTTCTTGTCCAATCCTTAGCTGGTTTATAAAACCCTTACTTGGCTGCTCTGTAACTCCACACCTCAACTTGTCGGACAACACCCATCTCATAATCAACTTGCCCAGAAAAGTGCACCAAAAAATGACTGTAGAACATCACCAGAACTCCTTTCCCTTTGCACACACCAAGTCGGTGTTGTTTAGCCCAAAGCCAATTTCCCAGCACCTTGTACATTCTAGGGTGGTGCTAAATCTTCAAATCATGAGCCTGCAACTGCCACCTCCAACAACGCCATCAGATTTGTCATCACTCGTAGCAGCCATCCCTCCTTGGCCAATCCAGAGCCTTGCACGCTCTAGGTTGACATCAGAACCATGCCCCCAATGCAGCTTCTTCGGGTTTGGCCATATGTTGCTCACATGGTTCTCCATCACAAACAGTGGGTTCTGCTCCACCAAATGCTTCTTCCACTGCATCATCACTGGCTGCCAATAAGTCAATGGTGTGTTGGTCTGGAGTTACATCAATTTCAATAACCTGGCCTCAAGGGATGAGAAATACTGTAGAAATGGGCGATGAACTGCTCATAAATAGTGGTTTTGATCTATTTGACTTCTTCCAATTATTTTTCTAAATCATCTTTCTTTGCCAGCATCAGTCCTAGAAATTGCTGTGATACCAATTTGATGGCACTGGGTACAATCAAATAGGGTCTGGGCCAAAACAAGGACATTACTATTCATAAATGAACTAAAGGAATAATAATAAACTCACAATTCTAGTGGTGAGCTGATCTCTCCCAAAACTAAATAATCAACACCAACTTAGACAAGCTCAACACGCCTCCCCCACTCTTTAAACTCCCATTTAAATTAACCTCTTGCTAAGTTTCCCATGATTAATCCTCATAAACTTACTAAGTACCACTCTTATTGAGCCCAACATTTCCTTTCCTAAAACTAAAAATTGTGTCATGCTATTAAAACTATAACATATACGAACCTAATAACTAACAGTATTTATCTTTACTATTAAAGGATATTTGGGAGTATGAACACTTTCTCGATATTATCGACTTATTGTGATGGTATCAATTTAATGATTCATTAAAAAATGTTAAGTCTAACATCGTAAATAATTTATACACCTAGATAAAGAGGTATATCAATTTTTTATTTGTAACTAGATTCTCAACTACAACATTTGATATTAGTATATATATTAATGAGTTAAACAAATATTATTATTATTCCTGATAATTAATTCCTTATTTCAGTTTTTCAAGGATAACTTTCTTACCTCTTATGTGTTCTACACAAATAAAGCCTGATGGAGCATTATCAAGGATTAAAATGATTCATGTACACAAATATTGTTACTAGACTGCAAAACTGCATGCCACATAAGAACTTCATGTTGCAGATGTTACATAAATAATTGCAGTTTTCTATTTAACATTATCAAATAATTCTAAGAATTTCACGTATGAAGTGAACTAGTAGTGAAGCCACACAAAAGAAAAACAGCAGAAGTAGATGAGAGGAATCCAAAAAAGATTCTTAAGCTGAAAAGGAATATTTAATACCATATTGCATTACTAGGATATATGAAAAATGACTCGATACAATCCAAAAACATCAAACAAAGCTGCATCTGACAGATCTTCCACTAAATAATGCATATCACGGTAGTCCTTGTGCATTTGAAAAGTTATAAAACATGGTGCATCCTACCATTCACTTTAACATTTTAGCCCTTTAAGATTATATGCAAAGGAAGATAGAAGTAGAGCACAGGGCATGTTAAACGAATTACTTTTAAAATGTTTTCTTTGGATGGAATTTCTAGATTTTGCTCAAACAAACAGCAAACCTAGATTTAAAGGTTAGTGAGAAATACTCTAGCTATTATTCACATATGATTCGTATAACATGCAGTGATACACAAACTAACAGTCAAGGTATGGTATGCACTTACAGCGACAGGCTGGATGATGCAACTCTTCTATAAGGCATACAGATAAGATCCAGAAGTTTTCAAAATACCAAACCTTAAGAGGTAACATCTATGGGCAGGAGATCCCAAAATCCAGGAAACAGAAGATCACTGTTATACTAGTTGTAGTTAAGGAAGCAATCAGTGAAAAAAAACACATATCATAAATAAGGAATCTCAAAAATATCAAGAAATCAGCTTTGATTGCCAAGAATTTCAGGCATGTAAATAGGCAATTTCCTATCCACCAGGAAACACATAGGAGTGTGAGGCAAGCCCACATCAGCATGGCCAAATATCACATGCACCACAAAAAAGATGCTTATAATAAGAAAACCCATAATTGAAGAGAAATATGTAGATGATTCAAAACATGATACTGTGTGCAAATAAGATGACATCTCAAACATTTTGGTGTACCTTGGTACAAGTCATGGTGAAGCACATTGAATGCAAAAAGACACACGTACACACACCAATGTTTATTCATCTTGGTGAAACTCCACAAGCCCAGATACATGCACCTAATTCAGACAATCATTTTAAATTTCTAATGATCAAATAACTTTGGATCAATTACTTCTTTAATAAAAATCTGTGATAACGAATTATATGTAATGAAAAATGTTTGACATGGATTAAGGGATGGCAAGAACAGATAACTTGAAACCAAATAAAACAGCACAATATTGCACTAAATGACAGGATTTGAAAAGAAAAAAAGAATAAGAAAGCACAAAAGCAGAGAAATTAAAACTAATACTCCTTATAACCCAAGTATGTGGGTAGCAATACCATCCTCAACAATTTTCATTGCCATATTTGCTTACACACATTTCAGATATCAACAATATTGTCGCCTGCATAGTGAAGCAACATTTTAAGACAAAATATGGCAATTGGATCAATGATCAGTATCATGGATAGTATCCTCTTCTTCTCTCAAGAAGACAGAAGTCCAAATATATATATATATATAAAGAACAAGGAACCAAAGAAAATGTGGAAAGTTATGAGGTATGGAATAACAAAGTGACAACAAATGAACCAAAATTGTAAACTTTATATAAGGTTTGTCAGGACATAGATTTCAAGTAAAAAATCAATCTGCCAGAAGCATATAAGGAATTTCATAATCATCAGTAACATTACTTAGATCAGGATACGATAGTCACATGAAGATCTCATTAACAGACCTCAAGACCCTCATCTTGCTCCCACGCTAGGCCAGGACCATTGTACATGTTTTTTATAAGCAAAGTGCAGGATTTATCAGGGTAAAAATGAATCCTGCTACACCGTGAACCAAATCTACATGCCCCTGTTTTCAGGTGGAAAGGGCAATGAGCTTTATCCTGCCAAAAATTTACCAGGAGATGAGATGTAGCATATCCCAAAAAGGAGACACACGATTGAATTCACCATCACTTTCTCAATTCACAGTATTAGTAACATTCTAATGACTAATATGTGCTAATAATTCCGCATAGGATATTCAGAAAGAGATAGAATAGAAAGCTATACCTGCTCTGTACCGAAGTTTGGAGTTTCTTGAGCAACATTTTCTAGAAGCTCTTGAGCTGAAAGAGAAGATGCATTTTTATAGTCTTCAAAAACTTCAGATTGAGGAGGAAGAGGGTTTGATGTGGGCCTATTGGGATCCTACACAATTAAAGGAATGTTTAAATATACACTAATGGTGACCATTGAAAGATCATCATAAAAAAGGAAGTTAAACCTCTTTCACAATTAGTTGGCCAACGTCTTTCTTTTTCACTCTGATTTTTTTCTTCTTTACTATAATCTCATTGCCCTGCCAAATAATTTCAGGAGGTCCTTCTTCAACATATTCCCATCCATCTTCATCCACATCAGCCTGAATGATGGAACCATGATAAATTTCAAACAAAATAAAAATTCATATGTGAAGGGCTGAAAGCAGT
The DNA here is from genome assembly GCA_023678885.1 of Pogostemon cablin. Lineage (NCBI taxonomy): Eukaryota > Viridiplantae > Streptophyta > Magnoliopsida > Lamiales > Lamiaceae > Pogostemon > Pogostemon cablin. Next base: position 15,802,134 of record CM043001.1, on the reverse strand, counting down.
TAAATACATGATGTGACAGAGACTCAGCAAAATAATGCAACAGTCTAAAAATAAAAGCATACAAGAGGACATACCTCTTCCTGGATCTATGTGGTGGTCATTAAATATTCTTTAGGAATCTGTCTAAGGAGATTAGTGGGTGTAAGACCCACTCCATATTCAAGAGGATAATTTTTGTGCTCTTATGATGCATGTAGACTAAATGTTTTCCCATTTTGTTAGTTATAAAATAAAATGAGTTAAAAGAAATAAAAGTTCTATATAAATTTGTAACTTTCATCATGCTTTAGTCAACATATGAACAATACAATGCTTAGAGTATTTGCTCATTTTTAACAATAAAGCACTTTATAAAGAAACTTAGGATTAATTGGTATTTAGTTTCCCATTGCTTTACATGTTATGACGTATACTTATTATTGATTAGCTCTAATATATATTTTGTGTGATGAATACAATTCTCAAATCTTTCTCGACCAACTCGTAATTTAATTATAAATAGCTGCATTTCCCACTGCTTTTCTTTAAGATTATTCTTGTTTTGCTATTGGTGTTGAATAGCACCTGTCTACGCCAGTTTGCATGCAGCATTATGTCGGATAATTTCTTTTCAGTCCGTCCATTAAGCTCAGACAAGCACATCAGTTTTAAGGTTTGGGATTATATATCAGTAGAATTCCTCCTTTTCTAATCTGACTCTTCTTCCTTACCCACATCAAGATTTATCCATTTGCAGTCCCTAAGCGTAACACAACAGTTTGTAACGTAAATCACCAAATAAATCATATTCATGCCCCAAAACTCATTTTACAAGCCATGGGTTCTCTTCAGTAAGAAATAATTTATTTATTACTGGAATTCAAAGTGCCAGTCGTTTATATTTGTAAAATGCCTCCTGTCACAAAAATTAACCTAATCCTTCTGATTCCATTCATGCATCTCAGACACACAATCTTCACAAGTTCAAGAGTCTGATAAAACTAGTATAATTTTAGATTGATCGAACAATACACAAATAGCGTTGCACCTTCAGTTTAAAGTCCATCATTCATTCAACCAACCATGTTTTAAAAAATGCATAGACAAACATTACTTACAGATACAGTGTAAAACACTACCTGATTTCGTTCTGATTGAAGTTCTTCCTCCTCCTCAGATCTTCGTCTTCTCTCTGCCTCCTCCCTTTCTTCATGAGCTTTCCTTTTCTCCGATTCTTCTCGAATCTTCCTCTCCTTCTCCTCGAACTCTCTCCTATCTCTTTCCAATCTCAAATTTTCCTGCTCCTCCTCAGCATGCAGTCTCAGCTGCTCCTCCGGGTCATTGAGTCGAGCTTCCTCCTGCCGCCGCACCGTCTCAGCCATTTCCTTCCTCTTTTTCTTTCTCTTCTCCATCTTTGCCATCTTCCTCCTCTCCTTGCGACTTGCCACCGCAAAAAGCGTCCCCTCCATATTAGTGTCATTATTATCTTCTATTGCATCTTCCTTTTCTTCTGCCAACTCGTTAATCATGCTTTCCTTTTCAGTCATGGCTAGGGATTTTGATTTAGAGAGTTTCAGGAGATTTGATAGGGCTTTCTACAAAGGGGGGTTTTACAGGCAAGAGAAGCAGCATTACAGCTCATTCGCTGCACAAATTGATACTGGTGCAAAACTTTGCTTTACCTACCAAATTAAGAAACGAAGCACAGTCGGTGAAGGAGATGAATTCATGCACGAAAGATGACAGGTAATGAGTAATGGATTCAATTGGGTTTTTGAGAAATGGATTCCAGATCGCCACTAGGGAATTTTTAAAGACTCACTCTCTCGATTAGGGGTGATCACATTTTTTTCGAAACCGCCAAACCGAACGAATCGAACCGCATTGCATCGCCATTGATTATTTTTCGTAATGAACCGCGATTATTTTTTTTATGTAAAACCGCACCGCATAATCGGGGCAATTATGTTTCTTTAGTAAAAATCGACCGCACCGGACCGCCTAAATTATTTTATAATTAATTATCATTAATCATCAATTTTTGACTTATTTCGTTTATAGTGTCATATACTTAGACATGATTTTTTTAGTCTAAGTTTTTAAATTTATGTAGTACTATGACATATTTTACCTTTTTAATATTTAATCTTTTACAATACATTAACTTATATACTTAGACATGATTTTTTTAATTTAAGTTTTTAAATTTATATAGTACTATGACATATATTGTAGCTTTTTAGTATTTAATCTCTTACAATACATTAATTCTTCGGTAATTCATGATAACGTACATTCTAATTATTTCTTCATTTTATTTATACTCTTTCAATTTACAACATATAGGAGATTGAAATATTATGTTGTATAAACTAACACTAATACTTACACTAATTTAAAACCGCCAAACCAAAAAATAACCGACCGAAACCGCTTAAACCGCACAATTAGTTATTTTAATAATCCGCCAAATTTATATATTATTATAGAAGTACCGACCGCCTATAGCAATGCAATTTGAATTTTCGGAAAAAAATCGCAAAACCACACCGTGAGCACTTCTACTCTCGATTGTATATATCTCAATAGAGGAATGTAAAAATTAAAGCGTGACACACAAATTGAAAATTTATTAAGATTTAAATGGGACATGGGAGAGTACTTTTTTTATTATTGCTAACTAAAATATTACATTACCCTCTAAACTCAATATAGTTAGTCTTAGAGTAAGAAAAACTAAACTCAATATAGTTAGTCTTAGAGTAAGATTTTTCTTGTACAATAAACATAATTCTTCATAGAGTGCGGCTACACCCTCAATTCTTCTAAATAGACCTCATTAATTATTAAATTTAAATTTTTAAAGATGAATGGTCTAAAATATCCTTACATTAACAAACGTAGTATTATTTATCTTTATCATTCACATCCATCATTTCTTTGACCTAATTAATTCACTTCACCCTAATTAATATGAATCTATTTGTATACATCAACATCCCTGCGAGTACATTGGTTAATTTGGGGATTAGATACTATGTTGGGATGCAGAATTGAGATGCAATTTTTTCCTGAATTCAGTGAACGATTGAAGTAGTCATGTAATTCAATTACATGCTTGTCCAAAAAATTTTCGACTCCTTTTACTTCATTGCTTTTACTGTGTAATTGGTAAATGAAAGGAGGACAATGATTCCATGGTTAACATCGAATGTTTTCTTCATTCATCATGTCGCTTGAAAAACTCTCCGGTGGTACCTAGCGGCTTTGCTGTTAACGCTGCTTAATTTCTTCTTTCTCTAATAATAAAACGATTCAAAACCCAAGAACATTTGAATTTCTCAAACCTAATTTAATATTATCACAGATCTGTTGTTGGAATGTGTTAAAAGATTTGAAAGAGAGATTTATTGTTGAAGTGTGTTAAGATTTGAGGTTTTCATCTGCAGAGATCAACAAGCCCAATCAGAATGAAAAATGGGACTGGGGAATTGGGGATATCCCTTTTTAAGAAAAGTGTAGAGTTGTCTATTATTCAATTAAAAATTTTGATTTTATTTATTTATGGAGATAATCTAATTAATGGGGTATATATAGAAAAAAAAATAGGTACAAATAGTTGTGCCCTTCTTCATAACATACGATTTTTCTTGTACAATAAACATAACTAGCTTTTGAACCCGTGCGTTGCACGGGACTAAAGTGTTTTGATATTATTTAAACCATAGGAGGAGAAGTTTAAATCATACATTTTAGATAAATCATTATATCTTTACATTTTATAAAATATAAGTATATTTTCGCATAGAATTTATCAGAATTGAAAATTTTATGTAATACAATCCCTCAATCCATGCTAGTATGTTCCTTTTTAGTAGTAAAAAGATTAAGAAGAAATTTATTTTAAATATATAACTGAAAGAAAATAATGATAAATATTGAGCGTTTTTATAAAATAATTATATTTTTTAACATAATAAATAATGATGTTTATTAATTACGTAAGATACTTGCTTATTTCGTAATACTCGTACTCATGTATAAATAAATAATTTCAAACTCGTTTATCAATACACGTTGATTACACAACCATTTAAAATTATTAAGATGTTAGGACTAATAATATTAATTGATTAATGAGTGAGGCTTGAGTGCGCCCAGGTGCACACCATGCGCCTTTAGAATTTAGTATTATGGATAAGGGTACATTATTTTGTTCTAAAGGGTATACACTTTAATTAATAAGGGTAGACCATTTTGTTCTAAAGGGTATACACTTTTCAATAATATTTTTTTATTTTTCTTCAGAAAATAAAGGGTACATATCTTTATACTAAAGTGTATACAATTTAACACAAAATTCTTAAGGCGCACAGAAAGTGCTTCCGTGCGCCAGGGTGCACACCATGCACCTTTAGAATTTAGTATTATGGATAAGAGTACATTATTTTATTCTAAAGGGTATATACTTTAATTAATAAGGGTACACCATTTTATTCTAAATGGCATACACTTTTCATTAATATTTTTTTATTTTTCTTCAGAAAATAAAGGGTACACATCTTTATACTAAAGGGTAAACAATTTAACACAAAATTCTAAAGGCACACGGAAAGTGCTCTCTTGCACCCTGGGCGCACACAAGTTTTTGCCATGAATTAATTGTTAAAACTACAATATAGTTTCAAACTACATTATAGTTTCAAAAAATATATTATAATTATAATTAAAAAAATAAATCATAATATAAACTTAATTATTAGTACCATAAATAATAAATTAAAAATTTTTGAAATAAATAAGAGGGAAATTTAAAATTTTAAAATTAAAATTAATTAAATATAGTATCATTATAACAAAAATTAAATAAGATATATTTTAAATAAGGTATCAAATCAATGGCCAAGATCTAATCTCATAATTGTGATGAATGAATGAGATTCAATAATGTGATGAATGGATGAGATTCAAAATGGCTTATAGTAATCAAATCCAAGGGTGTAAATTAAAAATTTGTTCAATTTTGACTTTTTCACTTTGCTATTATATTACTTTAGATTAGATTAGATTTTTCATAACAGGATTATTTATTTATGAGTTGGACTCCTGTGCCCTAGGACACATCGTGCCCCCATGGAAACACAAGAGTTTTAAATTCTTGTGTTCCCATGGGGCACGACTAAAACTCTTGTGTTCCCATGGGGCACAGTGTGTCCAGAGGCACAAGAGTTTTTGCCTTTATTTATATCTATATTCAATATACATTTTAGTAATATGATTTAGAAAATATTCTTTAATTAACAATAAGCATACATATTTATATAATTGGCATACATTATGTAATATTTTGGTGGGATTGTCTCACGAATCCCTTATGTGAGATGAATTATCCATTAACCGAACCAAATTATTCTAAAGGGTCTTATTTCATTGTTATTAAATTAAAAAATTGAAAACTTAATTATAGAGTAAAATTAATTGAGACTAAATAAATTAAAAAGGTCTTGTTTAATTGATATCACATTAAAAAAATTTAAAAATTAATTATGAAAGGGAAATTAATTAAGCCTTATATATATATATATATATATATATATATATATATATATATATATATATATATATATATATATATATATATATATATATATATATATATATATATATATATTCTACGTTTTTCTTATTTAATTTATTTTTTTGTTATTTTAAAATGTATATGATGGGCGTTTTCTCAACACACAAAATTAATCCTCAAGTATAAGGATATCAATTGTAGTTTCGATAGGTGACCAAGTGATTATCATACCCAAGAGACGAATTATTATCTGTTTTATTATGTTCTACTTTATTAAGATTATGTTTGGCAAATTGGTTTTGAATTGTTATGAAATTAAATAGAAATTGACTTAGATAGCAAATCAAATAAACAAACAAGCAATCGAAAATACGGTTGTGATCAAGTAAGAGATTAGGTAGTTCTTCGGGCATTCAGTTTTACTTATTAATTTCCTTTCCATGCGTTATTGTCTGACTCTACCTTGTGGTTTATGGACGCATCACTAAACCATGCAAGTTCACTATATAGACACAAGTAAACATGATTTTAACACGTGCGAATATCCTCGGAGCAAGAGATATAATTCACCCCCCTTTCTTGGTACTATCATTATCAATTATTTCTCGTGCACTTAGTACTCTAACCCCGATATGATCTTTCTTTATAGGTACTATGACGTTATACTCTTAATCCTACTTATTAACCCGAATAATATTCAATTAACAAGTATCTATATAAGATAGTTCCAATAAGACTTCGGAATCCCTTCACTTAGAATTATAACATGTAATCCTGCTCAGCGATGAACGCACTCAATCATTAACCAAGATATGCATTCAGACTCTACATAACAGTTAATGATGCACAAAACGATCATGAGTATGAATTGAAAAAGCACAATCTTATATAAAATAAACCACAAGTATTGTTGTATGGAGTTCACATGGAAATTTAATTAACTTATAAAACATTCATAACCCTAGAACTACTGGAGCGGTTCTAGCACATGATTGATCTAGAAACAATCATGGTTGTTTGGTATGATCTTACTTGACGTGCCAGACGAACCTCTCTTCACGACCCTTTCGAATGACGGTAGGGTTTCGATGGTGGATGGATGATGAATGATGTGTCCTTTCTTCTGCAAAAGCTCTTCTTTTATAGTGGTGGAACCTCCTTATGGGCTTAGGATGGGCTTTTGCTTGAAGCACATGTCAAATTTGATAAAGGACATCTGGAATTACCATAACTAGAATCAACGAGAATCCGTTCGACCAAACTTGGACTGGACGAGCAAGCTCTCTGTAAGTTTTCGCACATTTTGTTCGACTTTCCTCATCTGTTCGACCAAGATGATTCTGGTCTAGCAACCTCTCCAAGTCGAGCAAGCTCTCTGGATGAATCTGCATATTCTGCTCGACTTGGCCATCTTGTTCGACCTACAAGACAATGGTCGAACAAGGTCTTGAAGTCGAACGGCCTTCAAAAATCGCTTCAAAAATCGTGTCTTCCAATTCCGAGCCCTTTCTAGCTGTTTTTCTGTACAATATGATCAAAAAGCCCTTGTACCCTCTGATTCGTGACTTTTCCATAAACATACCGATTCATCTCAATAAAAGACTCAATCGTACTCAATTTCCACGCAAATCAGAGCCCAAAATACGTGAATTTACACTCTCATCAGTATAATTTAAAATTTATTATTCATTTAGTTTATTTTTTAATTATAAATTTTTAATATTTGATAACATTTTTAAAAAGTAGTAATATTTATTTTAGAGGCACTCTCTTGTGAGACGGGTGTGAAAGGGTCAACACATCATTAAAGTATGTTTATTGTATAGATAAAATATAATTATTAGTAGTTAAAGTACGCTAATAATAAATCATATTATAACACGCTAAAATCATACCTTAATGCATAATCAAAATACTTTAGAAAAAATAATTTAATAACCATTAAACATATTTTATCTATACAATAAACATACTTTAGTGATGGGTCGACCCGTCTCACAAATAACCCGTTATTTTAATATAAAAAAATTCTGATCAAATAAAAGTGATAACATTTCATTTGAATTATGTTATGAATAATTTATAATGTTAAAGAGTTATGTGAGACCGTCTTTCGGGTGACTTCCGCAAGAAGGATAAATAATGATAATCTTTATAAGGAAAAGTGATATCCAATTGACGAAAAATGATAACGATAATGTAAATGAAAAGTGATAATATCTTTAATAAAAAATGATAATTAATTATGAAAGTAAATTTCGCGAACAATTTATAGAATTGATAAAACGTGATAATATTTTTAATAAAAGTTATACCAGATTATTGAAAAGTTATAACTAACTAATTAAACTATTTCATGAATAATTAGTAGGATGAATAAAAGGTGATAACATTTTTAAAGAAACGTGACATCAATTTTTTTTTTGATCGGACAAAATTAGTTGTTAGTATAGTTAGCAGTAAGTTCATCAAGCACCCTTACTCCTTCTTTCTCCAAGCCTCTTTATATAACTCCCCTCCTATTCGTTCCCAAAGGGAATCGAACCTGGGTCACTCACTTTAGTGAGTGGCCAGATGAGCTAGCTCACCTGGTTAAAAGTGAGACCAATTGAATTATTTCATGAATAATTATTAGAACGGATAAAATATGATAGAATTTGTAATAAAAAGTGATATGTGATCATTAAAAAGTGATAACCAGTAAATTGCACTATTTTATGAACCATTCATGAGATGAATAAAAAGTGATAACATTTATAATAAAAAATGTTACCTGATTATGATTTTTTTTTATAAAATAAAAAATAAAAAAATATAAATTTTTAATAATTAATAAAATAATATATTCAAAAGAATACAAAAATATATACTCCCTCCATCCCCAAAATAGTTACACATTTCCATTTTGAACTTCCCACTTCAATAGTTACGTTTTCTTTTTTACATATACCCACTTTATATTAAAATATTATTTCTCTCACCTTACTATACATTAATATATTATATTCCTTAATTTCCGTGCAAAAAAAAATGTAACCATTACTTCAGGACGGAAAGAGTGTATATATATATATATATATATATTGTTTATGGCACAGATGCCGAGAGCCGACCCTTTTCATTCCTTATTAATTAATTAAGATAATTGAATATAACCATTATTTTTACTTAAATCTTTTTAATTGAATTTAAAATATACTTCTTTTATCTATGGATAATCCGTCTCAAATAAGAAAATCCGTGAGACGCTCTCACCCAAGACCTCCCCCATACTTTAATAATGTACCGACATGTTTCACAATCCATCTCACAAGTCTCACAATACTTTAATGATGGACCAGTTCGTATCACAATTAAGTTTGTAACTCTTTTAATTAAATATAAGTAAATGAACATAATTACTTAACAAAATAAAAATAAAATATACCACTCACCCCGACTCCCAACCATCCCACCTCATGTCCTCCACCACATTCCTTCCTTTTTCAAAACTTTGAGTGAAAATATGAACACGACAAACACCAATTTGCCTCTCATCGAAGCCCAACTTGTGAAAGTCAAAGTTATCGCTCATTGAAAATAAGGTTATCACTCCTTCTACTCAGATCGCCAAAATTGGGGTAAAAAATAATGATAGGGTTCAAATTAAATTTTTCTATCCCAAATTTACATTTTTCTGACTTTAATTGTTTATTGTTTGAAAATTGCATTTGAGTTGTTATAGTTTTGTTTTTAATGATGTCTATCTGTTTTGACACTTGGATGTTGGTTGATGTTTTGGCCGGGGTTTAGCGAATTGGCATGGGTAGCATCCTTTATTTAGGAGAATAGTAACATCCAAAGTGATTTAATTCGAAGAAGTTTCATAAGTTTTATGCCTTTATGTCTTTGAAGTTACTCTCTCACCATTTTTAAGATGTCGTTGTCTCTTAATATCTGGTTACAACAGGGTTATGCATGAACAATGAAATCCCAATCGTATAAGATTGCTTCTCCAATACTTCATAAATGGAGAAATTTTGCTTAGGGAGGGACGCAACCTAGTTTTGATGAGAATCACACGAATGAGTCATTCGTAGACTAGAAGAAATGATTATGAATGTTAATGTTGCCAAAACAAATTTGGTTAAGGTTTATTCTGGATGTCGTCTATCTCGTAGTATTTACGTATAGTTGCTCATATGTTCATGGTCTAGGTTTACATCCTTAGACCTTCTTTTAGGAAACATTCTCTCTTGTTACTTGACATAGCCTTTTAAGTGGAAGTTTCACCACAAGAACCAGCAGGACTAGCACCCACCACTGGTGTGAAAGAATTTGAATGGGAATCATCTAGAAAGGATTCTGCCAGAAAAGCAGTGGACGTTGCTGAGGGGGAAGAAGACATGGTGATGATGAAGAAAGACTATAAAAGAGTTATTCCTCAATAACGTGTCGTCTCCTCTGTGCTCTAAAATGTAGGGGTGAGTGATGAGAGTGAAAATAAACATATTTTAGTGTCCAATTTAACATCTTTTTGATAGGAATTGTTGTTATATACTAGCACAAGTGTCTTATATTTGATATATGTAAGAAAAAGGCGCGTTTGAGGTGTTTTGTTCTGTTTTAGGTGGAAAAAGGATCAAAAGTGCAAAGTTGGAGAAAAGGTACAACTTGTGCAAGAATGCTGAAAAACGCACGTCCAACTTTTATAATTTTTTTATATTTTTGTGGAGCTCAAAACTAGAAGTGTAATGCATGTTTGGAAACCCACAGAAGAGAGGTTCGTTTTGGCATAAGAAACACCTCAATTGGAATCCAAACAAGAAAGTTATGATCAAAATGGTGACGGCGCAAACTGTTCCTGCTCAGCATGCGCGGTTGTGCCACATTGCATGACTTGTTATACATTCAAATGTTAGATTTTTTGTGATTTCTTTATATGGATAGAAATTCAAGGAAGAGAGGATCGCGTGAGTACATGAATCACTCAAATCGGAGTTTTGATGTGGAAGTTATACGTGAAACGGTAGACTGCGCAAGCTGGTTCGACCTCACTGATCTGGTTCGACCACTGGTTCGGGTCGAACCAGGAACCTGAAAATTTGTTACAGAGTGGTTCGACCTCCCTGATCTGGTTCGACCAAGCCCAAAGGTCGAACCAAATGCCTGAACAACTCTAGATCTGTATTTTTACACCCCTAGTGTGTGTATTTTCATGTTTTCCAAGAAAAAACCCATCCAAGGTCCATAGGAGAGCTTACAAGTATAAAAGAGGATGTAGATATCACCAAGAAGACCGCAACACAATCATCTTACACCCCACAAGGGGGGATTACCCCCCAACCATCATCCACATCCTTTCCTCCATCCATCCACCACTTTGAAGATTCGTTTGCTGAATCAAGAGGAGAACAAATAGAAGGATTCAAGACGGAAAAGGATGTGACGATGCCTACATCTAAGGTTTTTTTCGTTTTCTAATTTATCTTGTATTTTCCAGACATATGGGTAAGATCTATCCAACCTCCATGATTGTTCTTCGCAACATCATGGGCTAGAACCATTTTGGTAGATCTAGGTTTTTGAAGGTTTTGTGAATTAATTAAACTCTCTTGTGTGTCCTCCGTACAACACTACTTGTGGATTGATTTTATATATGATTGTTATTTCTTAATCCATATTCACGATCGTTTTGTGCATCTTTAATTGGTATATAGAGTCTGAATATATATCTTGGTTGTAGATTGAGTGCGTTCACCACTGAACAAGATTTCATGTTATGATTCTAAGTGAGGGGACTCCGAGACTTGATTGGAACTATCATATATGAATGTTTAATAATTGAATTGAATTCGGGTTAGTAAGCAGGATAAAGAGGGTAACTTTATAGTACCTATAACGGGAGATCATATTGGGTTAGATCCAGACGTGGGAAATAATTAATACTGATAGTACTTAGAAAATAGGGGTGAAATTATGTCTCTTGCTCCGAGGTCATTCACACGTGTTACACACATATTTACTTGTGTCTATAGAGTAGATTTGCATGATTTAGTGATGCGTCCATAGTCCACAAGGCAGAGTCGGCCTGCACTTGAGAGGGAAGTTAAGTGGTAAAATTTGATTATCCTAGAGCTACCTATTCTCCATTCTTGGTTCACTTTTGTATTCTTCTAGTGCTTAATTTATTTTATTTGTTATTTTAATTATTTGTTAGTAGTTGATAATTAATTCCACAACTTTTATTGCCACTTCGTCTTAATTAATTTAGTTAATAATTAAATTGATAATACGCCGTCTTTTGGGTTCGATATTTAACTTGGTCGCTTATCTAAGCTACAATAACATCCTTCATACTTGGGAATTAATTGTGTGTTAAGAAAATGCTCATCAAGTTTTTGGCTCCGTTGCCGGAGACGGCTGTTATTATTGATTTTATTATTTCTAGTTGATTAAGACTTTTATTTGTGATTATTTATTTCTATCTAACCTTAAATTTTTCTGAGGTACTTGTGCACTAGGAAAATGAGAGGAAGGTAAGGAAGGAATAACACACTGAGCTTAACATGGCTGGAGCAAGACAGAATCTGGATAATGTTGCAATACGTGAAATTTTCATGAATAATGAGATTGGTAACATGGGGTTGATAGGAGCAAGGGGGGAATATGATGATTTTGAGATACATCCCGCTCTTATCAACATGGTGGAAAAGAATCCCCTTTTTTGGAGGTTGCTTTGAAAATCCATATCAGCATCTCAAAAGTTTTCTTGGTGATGCAAACACTTAGAAGGGTGCTGGAGCTAATGATAATGCTAGGCGGATCGCCCTATTCAAGTTTTCCTTGATTGATAGAGTGGAGGCTTGGTATGAGAATCTTGATGCAGCAGACTGCACTACATGGGACCAACTGCAGCAGAAGTTCTTAGAGAGATACAGCCACCCTCAAGGATCTTAAGAATGAGGTAAGACATCACCCAATTTGTTATGAATCAGGGTGAGAAATTTTATGAGGCGTTGGACAGGTTTAAAGATATGCTCAGGAGGTGCCCACAACATGAAATGTCTAAAGCTCAGCACATAAGCATCTTCTACTATGGATTGGATTGTGAGTCGTGTATTCTTATTGATGCATCATCAGGAGGAGCGTTGTTATCTAAGACAGGACTTGGAAGTAGAAAAGTTGTTTGAAAACATCTCTATGAATTCACGTGACTGGCTTACAGAGAGCGTTAGAGGAACTTATGCAGTGGGTAAGGTGGCTCAGGTTGAACATCAAGTAGTAAAGCGGAATAGGGATGATGAGATCGTCTTTAGATTAGCTAACATCAACAAGCTACTAGAATCCCAGCAGAGCCAGATTACAGGGTTGATACAAAGAGGGCCTAATATGTAGTAGCAAGAAGTGAAGGCTAATATTGAAGATACCCTCAATCGATACATGGCTAAGAATGATACAAGGGGGGTATCGACTTGAGGCTACTATAAATTCTACCCATGCAAATTTGTCCAAGCAGCTGAATGACCTTACTTTGATGATGGGGCAGATGGCCAGGAGTGTGAATCAATTGACGCAAATGTTAGAGAAAGAAAAGTTCCCGTCTTAAGGTATAATGAACCCAAAAGAGTACAAAGCCATCACATTGAGGTCTGGAATGCATTATGAGGGATCAATGATGCCAGAAACAGATTATGGAGTTTCAGGATGCTAGTTCGACCCTTTTTTGACCAAGACCCTTGGTCGAACCACCTCTCACAAGTCGAACCAAGCACCTGGGAACATTCCGGAGATTGCTGATGGACAGTTCGACCTTGGTTCCACCAAGGTCTTGGTCAAACCAGCTCCTAAAGGGGTCGAATAGAAACCCACGAAAGAGATGATCGTTTTCACGCATGAATCACCTCAATCGGAGGTCGGATGCAAAAGTTATGCTCAAAACTGTGAAACTGCACAGTCACGCCCAGAAAGTCCGTTAGATCAGCCGTTCGAGTCGAACCTTCAAGCAATGAAGATGCCCATGGAGACTCAATCATGCAAGAGAATAGATGTAATTTCTAACTTATTTAATCTTGATTTTAATAGGACATATGACTCTGAAATTGAGTGGAAGATTGGCAAGGAGAAGTGTAGACAACAATGGGAGGAAGGAAATTCTGAGGATCATATTTTTGTGACTAAGAAAGGTGAGGTGTTGTGTATAGACAAGAAGAGGGAAAGAAAGTACTTGAAGATGAGGATGCGAGAAGACCATCCTCTGATCTAGTAGTTCAAAAAGCGGTATTCCATCATGACTCTCCGACGTTAAACATGAGCACCTGTTGGGGGCTTTCCCTTCTATTTTATTACTTTATTATTTCTTTCGTGTGAGTGAGGAGTTATTATATTTGCGGTGCTCATGTTTAGGCAATTACATCTCTTTTCAAACTTAGTTTTGACTTACGTTTTTACTAAGTTTGGGGGGTGTGATGTACTTTCCTCGTCTTTTGAGCAATAAGGGTATAAATTTTTCTTTCGTTGGTTGTTTGTTTGTTATGGGGTTGATTTATTGCGGCATATTAATATTTTAATCGATGTTGATATGTCGAATTTTTTGCAACTTACCTAATGTTTAGTGCGTTATTTTTGTGTGTTTCCTAGTGTTAGGTGTCGAGTTTTTAATTTTTCGTCTTTTCAATTTTCTTTGGTATCTCATATTTTATTATTGATGAATCTATAATGATGAGGTGTGCTTGAGTTTTGATGATAGAAAAAGGTAATTAGGTGGCAAGACGAGTTCTACACTGAGGCTTTGACGTGACCGAGTTGAACAACTCGAGGAGCTCGTGTATAATTTGAAGGAAAAATCAGGTGCCCTCGTTTTGTTATTCTAATTCTTATGTGCTTTTAATTCATGAAGTGGAAGGATTGAGTTTATGGTTGTGATCCATGTGAGCTTATAGTTTTAAATTATGCCTGAAATTCATATACTTTTGAAATTGATGGAGGAAGTGTACTTGAGTTATATTGTGATATGAAGTTCTATGTGTACTTGTGGGATATTGCTTACCATGAAAAGTGCTCTGTTACTTGTTAAAAATCCATGTGAGATTTTGAGCCTCTTTGATCATGTACATAATCACATGATATTTTCTTTTCTGGTGAGTATCGTTCTTATGTGTGTATTCTAGAACTTGCCTTTTGCTTACTTGATACTATATGTGTGTTAGATAATGGGAGATGATTTTAGGCCATCCTTTAATTTATGAGTCACTTAGCCAAATAATTCCCTACCAAATGATATTTATCGGTAGTTAGCTCCGTTGAGCCTAAAAACCTCATTCTTTGGAAGCCTACGAGAAATAACCACTTTGAGCATCTGAATTTTTTGTGCCTTGATTGTCCTTCTAGAAGAGAATTAATGGCTTTTCAAAGTGTGTTGATAGAGCTTGATAACAACTTGGGAAGGAATGAAATTGGTGTTGAAAATAGTGATTGAGCTTGAAAATGCATCTAAGGAGAATCATGGAGTAGTGCTTAAATCTAGTACTCCATGGAATAGAATACCTAATTAGAGCTATTTTCACCTAGATTTTAGTGTCTTTTTATATGTATTTTCGTATTATTTTATCCGTATTTTATATGTTATTTGGTTGTGTTTTGTATTTTTATTGAAATGTGTGTGAATGAGCTTAAACATAAGGTTTTCACTTTTTATTGGATGCTAAACATGATAAGGAAGATGTAGGAAAAAGCGGATCTCAATTCGGAGTTGAAACGAGGGAGAACGAGCCAAAACAGTGAAGAAATGCAGGAGCCAGCACACGACCCGTGTAGCCAACACGGCCCTGTAAGAGTTGGCCGTGTGGCGACATCTAGTCACTCAACACGGGCAACTTCAGATCGTGTCCAGTTGCACGAGTCGAGTCGGGAGCACGAGCCGTGTCGCCAACACGGCCCTGTAAGAAGGTGGCCGTGTGGCGACATCAGAAGAGCCAACACGACCACACCTGTGCCCGTGTTACAACACACGACTCGTGTTGCAGCACACGAGCCGTGTTGCGTAACACGGCCCTGTAAGGCGAGGCCGTGCGGCAGCATCAGAAGACACAACACGGCCACCCCGTGGCCGTGTTACAGAGCACGACTCGTGTTGGGTATTTTCCTGCAGAAATTTCCAGATCCTTCTAGAAGCCTCCAAAGGGGTATAAATACCCCTTTATTCAACAATTGGCAGAGAATTCGAAATCCTATCCTCTACACACACTTCACACACCATTTCTTCCATTTCCCACCATCATCTTCATCCACCTTCATCCATTTTGATCCATCTTCATCATCTCCATTAATTCTCCATAAAAACTTCATCCCTTCCATTGGGTGTGAGAGATCTCAAGGAATCAAGAGCTAGAGGTGGAGATCAAGAAGAATAGAAGATTCTCTTCAAGAAATTGATAGGGAAGAATCCATTCATTTTGTATTTCTTTAGATCTTAGACTATGGGTAATTGTAATGAATCATTTAATTGTTTTGTTACTTTTACTATGATAGGCTAATCCCTCTAGTGGGATTAGGAACATGAAGAGCATATTAGATTTATATTATCATGTGGATTAAATTGGTTTTTGATTTAATTGATGTTGATTTCTATTCATGGAGTTTAATTGTCTTGATGTTGTGATGGCATGGTTTGTTATTCATGAATGTTTATTGGTTTAATGGATTGTTGATCAATGGATTATTTGTGGTAATTAAATGCTATCATGATCTTCATGTATGTATTGCTTGGAGTGAGACGGAAACGACCCTCTATAGTATTAGGAAGGCATGAATAGACATTGAGTTTGGGTTTGACCGAAAGGATATTTGAATTCAATGAGGGGAACCAATCCATTCGTTGGCCTTAGTACACAAAAAGGGAGAGTTTAGTCTAACTAGTACCTAGATGGAATGGGTTAATGTTGGGCTTTGATCTTAAGTGCTTTTGGGAGTCCAAAATGGATCAACAACCTTTGTAACCCGAAAGGGAGCTTAGGATACAATCGTGATCACCCTTAGTCTACATCAATTGAGTTGAATTCCGTTTGCATGATAATATGAATTGAGTGTGCTTGGATGTTTCTAATCCCATGTTTTTCCATACTTGAACTTAAGCACCCATTTTCTATTCTTGTCATTCTAGTTATTTGATATTGTTATTTACTTGTTACTTGTTTTAGTTGTTAATCAATCTCAAAACCCCCGATCATCTTTACAAAAACAACAATGAACATGAGCTCACGTATTTTGCTAGTACGAATATAACTCCTTATTGGATTGATAATTTTTCTTGGGATATAATACTACAACGATAGAGTATTCTTGCTCGTGAGTGCTAAAAATAGGCAAACAAGAAAATGGCGCCGTTGCCAAAGGGGAGTTTGACGGACTAGTCGAGTACTGTGTTATTGTTTTAGTTGTTCTTGATAAGGATTTTTTTTATTTTATTTTATTTACTATTGTTGTTTGTGGTCTCACTCTTGGCTTTTTCGTAGGTGTTTTATGATCACAAGATCAAAGGGAAATCAATCGATCATTCCTTTGAATTTGGAGATTGAAAGGACCGCACGACAAAGGAAGCGAGAGAGGCGTAAAGCTAGAAAAGAAAAGATGGAAAATCAACATGGAGATCATGTCAATCATAATTTACCCCATGATCCATTACAAGATCAAAGGGGGGTACAAGAAGGAGTGCAAGAGAATCAAGCGGAGATAATGAGGAATTTCTTTGCTCAAAATCAAGAATATATGCAATTGCTTGCCAATCAAGAAGCTCAAAGGATACTCCAACAACAAGAGGCACAACCACATGTTCGTAGAAATGTCCAAGAGATGGTTAATATGTTCAATAACCAAGCAATGCAAGGAAATGTGCAAATACCTCAAGAGAGGCCAAGGCCTAGAGCAATCCGGGATTACTTCCAACCGAGAGCCGTACACAACATGGTTCCTCCGGTTCAAGCCAACAATTTAGAAATCAAGACCGGATTGATCAACATGGTCAAAGAAAATCAGTTTGGGGGAGGTCCTCTTGAGGATCCAAACATGCATCTAGCTAGCTTCTTGGAGGTTGCAAATACCATTAAGATGAATGGAGTATCGGAAGATGCTATTCGGATGAGGTTGTTCTCTTTCTCTTTAAGAGACAAAGCTAAGGCATGGTATAATGCAATTCCTTTGGGAAGTTGTAACACATGGGAAGATCTTGAGCAAAGGTTCCTAAACAAGTACTTTCCTCCTTCAAAGACACTCCAATTGAAGAGCCTTATCACTCAGTTTAAGCAAATTCCGGATGAAAGCTTTTATGAAGCATGGGAACGCTACAAGGAGATGCTAAGAAAGTGCCCTCAACATGACTTTCATGAGAATCAACAAGTGGGTTTCTTCTATCAAGGGTTGAGCCAACAACATCGGATGCATGTAGATGCCTCATCCGGAGGATCTATATTCGGAGTGGATGCGATGAAAGCTATGGAAATTTTTGAAGACATTGCGATGAATGCTTATCAATGGCCGTCCGAGAGGATATTGGGAGGTTATGCATACGGAAAGGTGGCTCAAGTGGAAAGTGTGCATAAAGTGAAGAGCGATGTGTTTCAAGGCCAAGGCATGAAAGAATTTAATGAAAGCATCAATGCTTTAACTAAGCAATTGAATTTGATCACTCAAGGAGTGAGTCAAGGGGGAAGCACAAGTGCCATTGTGAATGATGAGAGCTTTGTTATGCAAAATGTAGAGGATGTTGCCTATTTAGATGGGAGAAATTACCAAGGAAATTTTCAACGTCAAGGGAATTTTCAAGGTAACTATCCTTCCAACCATGGTAATTATCAAGGAGGATATCAAGGGCAAGCTCGGGGAAGCAATTTCAATCAATCAAGTGGAAATTATCAAGCTCCAAGGAAGCATGAAAATCTTTCTTACTCTAATCCTCAAGCCACCGTGTCATTTCCTCCGGGATTCGATCCAAGTGCCAAACCATTGAATGGAGAAGGTAAGTCATCATTGGAAGAGACATTACTAGCATTCATGAAAGATACAAGGGCTTATATGGAAAAGAGAGATGCTAAGTTTGAAGCTAGAATGGATGAAAATGAAAAGAAATCCGACAATAGGATGAGAGCATTTGAGCATCAAATGGGGCAAATTGCTTCCTCCGTTGGATCTCAACACCAACAAGGAAAGTTCCCCTCTACCACGGTAACTAATCCTAAGGAGCAATGTTTGTATGTTACCGTGTGCAACATGGAAAGTAAGGTGGAGAAAGGGTTGGTGGAAACAACAAACATTGTTTCTAAGGTTGAAGAAGTAGTTGGTGATAAAGTGGTGTCAAAAATTGAGGAGGATATTGGCGTTGATGAAGATTGGTCTTTGGATGATGAGATGATAATTGGTGAATTTTTGTCTTTGTTGGATGAGGAAAGTAAGTGTGATGGAGAGATAATGTTGAAACAAGATCATGACAGTGTTGAGGTTCATGATTCATTAAAGGTGGAAGACCCCGGTAAATTCGTTCTTACTTGTAAAATTGGAAATGGGGAAAACTTTAATGCTATATGTGATCTTGGTTCGAGCATTAATGTAATGCCTTTGGAGATTTTTGAGAAACTTGGCATTGGGAGGTTAAAGGAAACGGATGTGGAAATCGGAATAATAGATGGTTCAATGATAAAGCCCCATGGAGTTGTGGAGGATACGCTTGTGCAAATAGAGGATTTTGTATTTCCGGTGGATTTTATGATAGTTGAGAAGCAAGCGGATCCTTGGATTCCATTAATTTTTGGAAGGCCGCTTTTGGCAACCGCAAAAGCAAAATTTGATATGGATAAGAAGGAACTCACACTCCGATCACAGGAAAGAGAATTGGTGTTATCAAGCAAGAATTTAATAGGGCGAAATCTTCATTTGAAGCCACCCATTAAGCCTCCAGATATTCGAGATGAAGTGGTAAGTGCGATTTTAAAAGATGAAGAATTAACTAACTTTATGCTTGAAATTGCAGGAAATTTCTCTTCAAAAAGAAATACGCTTGGGGGAGATCCACATGTTGATTTGAAGATTGATAAAGGGCCTCCGGAATTTAAGAATGTGAGGAAAAGAGGAAACGAGGTGAGTTCAAGTGTTAAAGGAGCACGAAGTGTGGATAAAAAGGTTGCTAAAGAGATGTTTAAAGTGAAGATGCGGCCCGATGGGGTCTTGGATTTCTCCGACTGTTAAGAGCTTACATTCGTCCGGCTTGAAGACGTTAAACTTAGCGCTAAATGGGAGGCAACCCATTCTTTTTATCTTTTGTTGTTTGTTGTTTTGGCTTTGTAGGTTGATTGTGCTCATGGAGAAAAATGCACATTGAAGAAAAGAGAAATGCTTCATGGATTCAAGTTGATATGTTCCAACATTTGTTGCAAACTTAATTCGTGACTCTTGTCTCGAGTTAAGTTTGGGGGGTGCTAGTGCGTGGTGGACATCGCTTGAGTCGTGTGGATGCGGTTACTTCTCAATAAGAAGATCATCAATGGAAACTACAAGGGTCAAGGGTAAGTCTCACCACTTTTTGCAAACTTAAGTCTCCACTCTTGTTTCGATTTAAGTTTGGGGGGAGAGTGTGTGGTGTGACTCACCACTTGAATATGATTCTTATAAAAATTGGGTCAATTTTAAAATTTTTCTCATGAGTTTGGGTTGATTTTGGCATGATTGGTGGTGTTGAAGTGCATGATAGTCCACATTTATAATGAAAATTTTGAAATAATGGTGTTTGTTGAGTGTTGAGCATGAATGAGAGGTATTGGAAGCATGATGGAGCTTGAAGCTAACGCTTTCCTTACCAAATGCCTATCGAGGGAGTACTCTACACCTTATCATTTTACTAGTTGAAATGAATTGAGTTTGGTTTGGATTGTTGTGACTAGCATGATACTTCATATGTTATGTTGTGGGAGGTTTACTTTCGTATATTAGGTTTTCCTTTTAAATAAAGGTTGGGATGATGTGTGCTTAATTTTCTTATGGATGATGGTATTTTGTGTTTTTGCATGTTTTGTATTTTTGTTGTGTCTTGTTTGTTGAGTCCTTATTTGTATGTTTTGTGTATTTTCATTCTTGTCTTGGGATGTTTGGTGGTTTGTTTAGGGATGTCGTGAGTCATTTTTGAATGTGAGTGATGATAGATTGTGGTGATAAGTGATGACAAACTATGATTAAGAATCTCTACACTTTCAAATTGTGACATGTTTTACTTAACTTGTTCAATTTTGAGATGAATGTGGTGTAATAAGTTCCTTAGGGTCCGAGCACAAGCTTGTGAGCATTTGAGCCTCAACCATGCATACATGGTATTTCTTCATGAGTGGATCGGTTGTGTTTGATAAGTTAGAACTTGCTCAAGGACTATAGGAACGAGCCCGATTAGTGGAGATTGGTGAAATGATCTAAGGCCATCCTTGTTATTATAGTCATTGCCATATATGTCCCCTACCATGAACATCATCCTTAGTTAACCATTTTGAGCCTATAAGCCTATTTCTTGTGAATTTAGCACATTTCAAGCCTTAATTACCCATTCAAGCTTATATATACCTTTGCGTGGGTGATTGAGGAGATGGTAGCTAGAAAGGAGTGATTGAAGAATCAAAAGAAGAAAAGGACATGGTAAACAAGTAAGAAAAAGGATGAAAAGAGCAAAACAAGAATGCACATGCAACCTCAAAGTAAGAAAGGAGCAAATCAACATCAAAATGCTCAAGTAAACAAAATTCAAAGATAGGAAGCATGCATCAAAAGAAGCTCAACCAAAGGAAAGTTAATAAATAGTGCTTGAGATTGTAAAGATAAGAAAGGAAGAAAGAAAAGTGGAGAAGTTGAGGAAATTGGCCATCTCTTTGATTACTTACACTTGTTGAGTCACTCTTATCCATATCTTCCCTACCATACCAAAGAGCCTATCATTACATCCTAATTAAAGACCTTTTTGATCATTGATTGAAACTTTGGTGGTTTGTGAAAATAGTCCGCGAGCAAGCTTATAGTGAGTCGAGCCAATCGATTAATGAGTGTGATTTACCCTATTTCAAAAGAGTGTTGAGAGACATTAATATCCATTGAGAGGCTTGGACTTAAAAGGAACTATATTACACTTTATTCTCTTTTGATTGAACTTGTTAATTTCTCATGTCATGATTTTAATGTTGTAGGATGACTTAGCATAGTTTGTTGTTATTATTGCTAACGATGTGTTATTGCTTATATTCGTTTAGTCTTTTCTAGGTGAAAATTTCTCCTTTTGATTTGTCATTTTCGTTGCTCGGGGACGAGCAACACCTTAAGTTTGGGGGGTTGATTAGAGCTATTTTCACCTAGATTTTAGTGTCTTTTTATATGTATTTTCGTATTATTTTATCCGTATTTTATATGTTATTTGGTTGTGTTTTGTATTTTTATTGAAATGTGTGTGAATGAGCTTAAACGTAAGGTTTTCACTTTTTATTGGATGCTAAACATGATAAGGAAGATGTAGGAAAAAGCGGATCTCAATTCGGAGTTGAAACGAGGGAGAACGAGCCAAAACAGTGAAGAAATGTAGGAGCCAGCACACGACCCGTGTAGCCAACACGGCCCTGTAAGAGTTGGCCGTGTGGCGACATCTAGTCACTCAACACGGGCAACTTCAGATCGTGTTCAGTTGCACGAGTCGAGTCGGGAGCACGAGCCGTGTCGCCAACACGGCCCTGTAAGAAGGTGGCCGTGTGGCGACATCAGAAGAGCCAACACGACCACACCTGTGCCCGTGTTACAACACACGACTCGTGTTGCAGCACACGAGCCGTGTTGCGTAACACGGCCCTGTAAGGCGAGGCCGTGCGGCAGCATCAGAAGACACAACACGGCCACCCCGTGGCCGTGTTACAGAGCACGACTCGTGTTGGGTATTTTCCTGCAGAAATTTCCAGATCCTTCTAGAAGCCTCCAAAGGGGTATAAATACCCCTTTATTCAACAATTGGCAGAGAATCCGAAATCCTATCCTCTACACACACTTCACACACCATTTCTTCCATTTCCCACCATCATCTTCATCCACCTTCATCCATTTTGATCCATCTTCATCATCTCCATTAATTCTCCATAAAAACTTCATCCCTTCCATTGGGTGTGAGAGATCTCAAGGAATCAAGAACTAGAGGTGGAGATCAAGAAGAATAGAAGATTCTCTTCAAGAAATTGATAGGGAAGAATCCATTCATTTTGTATTTCTTTAGATCTTAGACTATGGGTAATTGTAATGAATCATTTAATTGTTTTGTTACTTTTACTATGATAGGCTAATCCCTCTAGTGGGATTAGGAACATGAAGAGCATATTAGATTTATATTATCATGTGGATTAAATTGGTTTTTGATTTAATTGATGTTGATTTCTATTCATGGAGTTTAATTGTCTTGATGTTGTGATGGCATGGTTTGTTATTCATGAATGTTTATTGGTTTAATGGATTGTTGATCAATGGATTATTTGTGGTAATTAAATGCTATCATGATCTTCATGTATGTATTGCTTGGAGTGAGACGGAAACGACCCTCTATAGTATTAGGAAGGCATGAATAGACATTGAGTTTGGGTTTGACCGAAAGGATATTTGAATTCAATGAGGGGAACCAATCCATTCGTTGGCCTTAGTACACAAAAAGGGAGAGTTTAGTCTAACTAGTACCTAGATGGAAGGGGTTAATGTTGGGCTTTGATCTTAAGTGCTTTTGGGAGTCCAAAATGGATCAACAACCTTTGTAACCCGAAAGGGAGCTTAGGATACAATCGTGATCACCCTTAGTCTACATCAATTGAGTTGAATTCCGTTTGCATGATAATATGAATTGAGTGTGCTTGGATGTTTCTAATCCCATGTTTTTCCATACTTGAACTTAAGCACCCATTTTCTAATCTTGTCATTCTACTTATTTGATATTGTTATTTACTTGTTACTTGTTTTAGTTGTTAATCAATCTCAAAACCCCCGATCATCTTTACAAAAACAACAATGAACATGAGCTCACGTATTTTGCTAGTACGAATATAACTCCTTATTGGATTGATAATTTTTCTTGGGATATAATACTACAACGATCGAGTATTCTTGCTCGTGAGTGCTAAAAATAGGCAAACAATACCCTAGGGTAGTGCTTGAATCTAGTACCCTGTGGAGGATGCATGAGGTAGTGCCCGAAACTGGTACCTCAAGAAAAAAGAAAAAAAAGAAGAGAATGAGATAATATTGTGCTTGGAAAGAAAGAAAAAAAAGAAAGAGTTGAGGAGGATGTTGCACTTAATTGAAGTGAGTAAGAAGAATGAAAGATCATGATGGAATGCGCACTTGACTGATCCAAATTTTGAGTCACTTATCCATATATTTCCTACCTTAACCAAAGAGCCAACATTACATCCAAAAGAAAATTCCTTTTTGATCCCATTGTCAAAGCATACTTTTAGTGGTGGAGAGTTTGAGACTTTTGGCAAGCTTATGCTTACGCATGCACTTGAATTGAATTTGAGCATATACACCTTAACCAATAAGTGTACATCTTTTATACTTGAGTGCGAGTGATACATACTTCCCGTGAGAACATGTGAATGGAGCATTTGAATTGGTGGTGATTGTCTTATCTTGTATGCTATTAATTGATTATTACATGTAATGAGAGTTGCATGAACTAAGTTGAGGACAATTGTATTTTGAAGGGGGTATTGGTCATATTCCTTGTTTCCCCGCTAATTTTTTTACTCACTCTTTCTTTTTATTTTTATTTTGTTACCTCGGGACGAGCAACGGGTAAGTTTGGGGGATTGATGAGAGTGAAAATAAGCGTGTTTTGTGTCCAATTTAACACCTTTTTGATGGAAATTATTGTTATATACTAGCACAAGTGTCTTATATTTGATATATGTAAGAAAAAGGCGTATTTGAGGTGTTTTGTTGTGTTTTAGATGGAAAAATGATCAAAAGTGCAAAGTTGGAGAAAAGGTGCAACTTGTGCGAGAATGTTGAAAAATACACGTCCAATTTGTGTAATTTTTCTGAGTTCATGTGGAGCATAAAACTTGAAGTGTGATATATGGTTGGAAAGCCACATAAGAGAGGGTTGTTTTGGCATAAGAAACACCTCAATTGGAATCTAAACGAGAAAGTTATGATCAAAATGGTGACGCCGCGCAAGTTGTTCCTGCTCAGCACGATTATGCCACTTTGCATGACTTGTTATACATTCGAATGTTAGATTTTTTGTGATTTCTTTATATGAATAGAAAGCCAAGGAAGAGAAAATCGCGTAAGTGCATGAATCACTCAAATTAGAGTTTTGATGTGAAAGTTATACGCGAAACAGTGAGACTGCACAAGCTGGTTTGACCTCACTGATCTGGTTCGACCACTGGTTCAGGTCGAACCAGGAACCTGAAAATTTGTTACAGAGTGGTTCGACCTCCCTGGTCTGGTTTGACCAAGCCCAAAGATTGAACCAAATGCATGAACAGCTCCAGATCCGTATTTTTACACCCTAGTGCGTGTATTTTCGTGTTTTCCAAGAAAAAGCCAATCCAAGGTCCATAAGGAGAGCTTACAAGTATAAAAGAGGATGTAGATATCACCAAGAAGACCGCAACACAATCATCCTACACCCCACAAGGGAGAATCAGCCCCAACCATCATCCACATCCTTTCCTTCATCCATCTATCACTTTGAAGATTCGTCTGCTGAATCAAGAGAAGAACCAAGTAGAGGATTCAAGATGGAGAAGGATGCGACGACGCCCACATCTAGGGTTTTATTCATTTTCTAATTTATCTTGTATTTTCCAGACATATGGGTAAGATCTATTCAACCCAGTAGATTGTTCTTCGCAACGTCATGGGCTAGAACCGTTTTGGTAGATCTAGGGTTTTGAAGATTTTGTGAATTAATTAAACTCTCTTGTGTGTCCTCCGTACAACACTAATTGTGGATTGATTTTATATATGATTGTGCTTTCTTAATCCATATTCACGGTCGTTTTGTGCATCTTCAATTGGTATATAGAGTCTGAATATATATCTTGGTTGTAGATTGAGTGCGTTCACCGCTGAACATAATTCCATGTTATGATTCTAAGTGAGGGGTCTCCGAAACTTCATTAGAACTATCATATATGAATGTTTATTAATTGAATTGAATTCGAGTTAGTAAGCAGGATAAAGAGGGTAATTTTATGGTACCTATAACGGGAGATCATATCGGGTTAGATTCCAGACGTGGGAAATAATTGATACTAATAGTACCTAGAAAGGGGGTGAAATTTTATCTCTTGCTCCGAGGTTATTCACACGTGTTACACGCATATTTACTTGTGTGTATAAATTACATTTACATGGTTTATTGATGTGTCCATAGTCCACAAGGCAGAGTCGGCCTGCACTTGAGAGGGAAGTTAAGTGGTAAAACTGGATTACCCTAGAGCTACATATTCTCCATTCTTGGTTCACTTTCGTATTCTTCTAGTGCTTAATTTATTTTATTTGTTATTTTAATTATTTGTTAGTAGTTGATAATTAATTCCACAACTTTTATTGCCACTTCGTCTTAATTAATTTAGTAAATAAATAAATTGATAATACGCCGTCCTTTGAGTTCGATATATAACTTGGTCGCTTATCTAAGCTACAATAATATCCTTCATACTTGGGGATTAATTGTGTGTTGAGAAAATGCTCATCAGTGAGCATAAAATGGACAAAAATAAAATAATAAATTTGGTTTGATTTTTGAAAAATCGGTTCGGTTTCGGTATTTAGGATATAAAAAATTGGTGTTTCAGTTTGGTTTTGGTTTTAGGTTTTGGAAAATAAAAAAATACGAGAATCTAACTTATTTTTATATATAAATATAAAACTCTAATTTCCTAACCCTAATTTCATTTCTAATATTTGACATTTCACATTTGAGGGTTTGAGTGTTGACTGTTGAGACCGCTGCGGCACTGCCCAATCCACCACCCACCCAGCTAAAATTGTTTGGCCATTCCCAGCCTCGTCGCCAGTCACTACACGACCGCTGCCCAGCCCACCACCCCACCTAATCGCTACCGTTCATCCATTCCTAGCCTCATCGCCAGTCCGCACCTTCCGTCGGTGTAGGCTCGCCGACCACCTGTCTTCTTGGTCATTCGGCATCCATCCTATCCTCGTCTCTTCTTGGACTTGGTAATTCCAGTATTCCCCCTTCCCCTTTCTTTTCTCTTCTTTGTTCTTTCATTGTTTGTTCTTTCTCTCATTATCACTTCTCAGCTCATCCCATTGTCATCTTTTCTAAATCTTACTGCTCGTACCTCCCTTTTCCCTTACTAGGTTTGTTTATATACTTGTTTTCAATTTTTAGCCCTATCTGGTTTTTCTTTGTCGTTTTTTTGTCATCTGTTCACTATTTTCTTTCATCCTCAAGTGTAAGGGATCAATTATATTGCGTGTGACCAATTTAAATTATCGAACCCAAGCGATAGTTATAAATTTAATAAATAATTCTATGTATGACAATTTAATTGCAAGATAAATTTGGGGATTTTTAAAGGATATTTAATTAACTAATAAAAACAGAAATTAAATAATTAACTAATGCGAAGAAAATAAATTATACAAGAGAAACGATTTAAGAATTCAAGGATAGAAAATTCGTAATGCTAAGGCAAACAACTTAACTATGTAACTGATTATTCTAGACCCAAATTAATTACTTGCAGACGTTTATAAGAGGATCACTAAGCCTAGTTAAATCACCTTGATCGGGTAGAACTAACACTTATAATGAGTTGAAAATCTTAGAATCGATAAGGAATTAACCCTCACTCCCTCTATAGGTACTTGCAATATTTCAGCTTTCCCTTTCAAGGTACTAAATTATCAACCCCTTTTGTTGCCTTACCAATTACCTAATAATACTGTTTTACCGAGTAATTAATATTCCAAATTAATTGTCTAACTGTCTTAGGAATTATAGGTCAATCCCTTAAGACTGCCACAGGAAACAACAATTATTATGCAGAAAAAGTGAACCTATTAATTATCCAATCAGAGATACCATCATGAATAATTAAAGAAATCAAAACTCAAAATACAATAATATGAAGTCAATAAGAAAATAAACATTCTGCAGTGTAATAAATCCAAGTCTAGGGCAATCAAATCACATAGTTAAAACTGTCTTAACACCTTAAAATTTCCAACAAAAAAACTTAGCCAATGGATATACGAGGGCAAATTACAAAGATATAATTAACCCTAACCATTGTACTAAAATAACAAAGATAAATAATTGAAAAATAAAGAACCCTTTTAAAGGACTCTAATTCTTCAATCACGATCTTCGGTATCTCCGTCTCCGATCCAAGTAATAACTCCGACCGTCTCTCTGGTGGATGGACTGAAAGTAATGAGTGATAGATGGAATTAGGGCAAGATGGATTTTGGGCATGAGTGAGCAATCTGATCATTGGTGCCCTCTTATAATTCTGCGTATGAGCAGATTCTCATTAACCCACATGAATAAAGATTATTATGTATGGGCCATCCAATTTCCTTCGGTTCAGATTGAACTGCAAGTATTAGTACAATTCCAAGCCCACTAAGTACCTATCCCAATTATCTATGGGCCCACCATTAAGACTGCTTTGACTCTTGCTTCTTTCATCCAAATGTGATCACATGAAAGACTTTATTTAATCAACAAATCACATGGGCCCCACTTTCAATTTTAATGCAAAGACTTGCTTTATCATGCCGTGGCACAATGGCTGATGGCAGGATACAATGTATTTATACATGGCCGATGTTAAAGTGTGACCTGACCTAATTAAGTATTAAGTGACTCTACTCTCTTCAAGCTTAAGCTTTTAGATGAGGTGGTCATTTAACATGGTATGAGAGCCAAGACCTAACAAAAGTCCAGGGTTCGAACCTCACAGCCACCCATCTAAGAGAAAATTCCACATGCAAGGCTTGAGATAAAAACTAACCCCGCCTGCATATGAGGAGGCGTGTTAGAGTGTGGCCTAACCTGATTAAGTATTAAGTGACTCTCCTCTCTTCAAGCTTAAGCTTTTAGATGAGGTGGTCGTTTAACAAGAGGTTGAGCTTTTCAGTGCACTAATATCCCATCTTCGTCGCCTCCTCTGTGCTTCTTTGAAGATGAAGTTCAACATTGCAAATCCGACCACCAGATGTCAGAATAAGCTCGAGATTGATGATGGCCAGAAGCTAAGAATTTTCTTTAACAAGAGAATCTCTCAGGAAGTTATTGGAGATCCATTGGAAGAAGAGTTCAAGGGCTATGTTTTCAAGATTATGGGAGGTTGCAACAAGCAAGGTTTTCCCATAAAGCAGGGAATGTTGACTCCTAGTCATGTGAGACTCTTGTTGCATAGAAGAACTCCATGCTTCCGTGGTTATGGAAGGGAGAACGGTGAACGCCGATGGAAATCTGTGCGTGGGTGCATTGTTAGTCAAGATCTCTCTTTTCTAAATTTGGTGATTGTTAAGAAGGGCGAGAATGACCTTCCCGGGCTAACTGATATTGAGAAGCCAAGTATGAGAGGTCCCAAGAGGGCCTCAAAGATCTGCAAGCTTTTTAACCTTTCCAAGGAAGATTATGTCCGTAAATATATCATCACATACCGACGAACATTCACTACCAAAAATGGCAAGAAAGTGAGCAAAGCTCCTAATTTCAGAGGCTCGTGACTCCATTGACATTGCAGAGGAAAAGAGCTAGAATTTCCGACAAAAAGAAAAGAATCGCCAAGGCCAGGGCAGAGGCTGTCGAGTACCAGAAGCTCCTTGCATCTCGATTGAAGGAACAGAGGGATAGGAGAAGCGAGAGTTTGGCCAAGAAGAGGTCTAGACTCTCTGCAGCCGCGGCTAGGCAAGCTTAATGCCTGCAAATCTTGAATGTGGGTTAATTATGTCACTGTTGAACCAAATTCAAAGTTGAGATAATTTTGACTCTAGTTGCTATTTTATTTTAAATGAGGTGGTCTTTAACAACACACTTGAATCATGTAATGCACAAAAACTTCAAGAGTTTCGAGAATCTCGTCGGCATATGCACAACACACTGTTGGGCTTAACATCCTCATTCGAACTCCGATTTAAGCGATTCTTACACCTACGTGACCCTCTCTTTCGTGGCTTTCCAACCATGTCTGACATGACCAATTTGAACTCCCATACGAATACAAAAAAAATTATGGAAAGTAGGCATTTGTTTGCTTGCATGCTTGTACAAGTCCACCCTTCATTCTAACTTTGCGTTCTTGATCCTTTTTCTTATCAAAACACAACAAAATATCTCTCAAGCACCTTTTAGTCAATAATAATTCATAGTATTAAGATTTGTGCAAATAATAGCAATTAACACACTCAAAGAGGTATCAAATTGGACAAAAAATACATGAATTTCCACTCTCATCAAACCCCCCAAACTTAAGGTGTTGTTCGTCATCAAAACATCAACTAAGCCTAAAAAAGATGTAATCAATCTTAACTTGGTTCACACAACTTCAAATTCAAAGCATCAATTCCTTCAAAACATACAAATTAAGATAATTACTTCGCTAATTCAAGTACTCAATCCACCTATGCTCGCATGATATATATAGTGTAACTCTCACGCTCAAGGTATATAAAGGTATACCGTTAGGTTATATACAAGTGCTCTTAATTTTAATTCAAGTGCATGAGTAACCATAAGCTTTCCCATTGTCTCAACTCTCCTTTTACTTGTAGCTAGAAAAATCATGAATAAAAAAGGACTTTTTATTTGGTTGTAACATAGGCTCTTTGGACAAGGTAGGAAATTTATGGATAAGTAACTCAAAACTTGGGTAAATCAAGCTGCAGTCCATCTTGATCTTTCATTTTTCCTCATCACTTTCATTAAAGTACAACTCCTCCTCAACTCCAAATTATTCAATTATTTCTTCAACCACAGTAATGAGAGATTATTTTTCTTCTTTTCTTTCAGCATCAAGAGGTATTAAATTTGCGCGCTACCTCACTAATATTTTTCTTTTTCTCCCTTTATTTTTTTCTTTTCAACTCCTTCTTTTTCCATTTTTTTCTCTTTTAAAACTCATTATGATTTTTATATCATTTTCTTCATATCCTTTCTTCATCAAACTTTTCAACTCCAACATTATTCACATTCTTCTACTAACCTCCTCAACAATTATTCAATTGATCCAAGTAAATTAAGAAAAAAACAAATATTAATTCAGATTAAACAGGCTATTTAAAGAATGGATATTTAAGGCTTAATTGGTTGAGTAAGGATTAAATGAATTAAGGTAAAGTGTATGGAAAAGATGGAATATAAATCAAAGATGGCCTAATATCATTTCCATAATCAACTAGACTATTCTCGAATATTCAAGGAGACTGAAGGTAAGTTCTAGAATACATGCACAAGAACGATACACTCAAGAATAAAAATATCATGCATCCATGTATCATGATTAAAAGACTCAAATCTCACTCATAGAATGAATGAGTGATGAGTGATATTTTCACCTAGATTTTAGTGCCTTTTTATATCCGTTTTTGTATTATTTTATCCATATTTTATATGTTATTTTTTGTATTTTTATTGTAATGTGTGTGAATGAGCTTAAACCTATGATTTTTAGTTTTTAAGGGATGCTAGACATGATAAGAAAGACGTAGGAAAAAGCAGATCTCAATTCGGAGTTAAAACGAGGGAGAACGAGCCAAAACAGTAAAGGAGAAACAGGGCAGCAAGTACACGGGCGGTGTGCCAAAAATGGCCCTGTACAGATAGGCTGTGCTCAGTTGCCAGAAACACCTACACTGCCACTCCTGTGGCCATGTGCTGAACACATGCCGTGCGTAGTAACATAGGTCGTGTACCAAACACGACCATGTCCAGAAGGGCCGTGTGCGAGCATCAGAAGACCCAACACGGCCACCTTGTGGTCGTGTTGTAGAGCACGACTCGTGTTATGTAAAAAGCTGCTAAAAATTCCAAAACCTTCTAGAAGCTTCCCGAGGGTTATAAATACCCAATAATTCAACATTAGATGAGAGATCCAAAATTCACAGCCCTGCACACACCTCGCACACCATTTTTTCCAATCCACACCATCATCTTCATCCATTCTTTATCCTTTGGATCTACCATCATCCCACCATCAATTTCTACATCCAAGTGAAGGAAAAGGATCAAGAAAGAGAGGAAAGTGCAAAGAAGGGAAGGAGATCACCATTGAAGATAGATCAAGGGAGTTTCCATTCAATCTTTGTATTAAACCTCATAGTTTAATCATGATTTGTAAGGATTTAATTGTCTATGTTAATTTCTTTATGAATATGATAGGCTAATCTCCCTTGTGAGATTAGGAACATGAGAGTTGTTGGATAATTTTGGAATTTGTGTATTTGAATTCATATGTTGATTAGATCTATGGTTTTCTATCATTGATTATTAATTGCTTGATTTGTATTGAGGATTTGTGTGTTTAGTTGTTCTAAATATGTGATTAGATTGAGAAATCAATTATGTGCTTAGGATAATTGAGTGAATCATTTCATCAAACACTTCATGTGCCTTATAAATTGTAAAGAGATTGAGAAATCATTTAGAGTTTAGAACCCTTTGATAGAACATATGATTGGTTTAATCGAGAGGTTGATTAATTGTGTGAAGGGACTCTCATTTCAAGCTTAGTACCTAGTTAGAATTGTTTGAGTGAGAACCAACTCATTGAGCTATGTTTAGAACCATATCCTATCCATCTTGAGAGGGAGTTTAGGTGATCTTAGTGTTGGCCCTCAGTCTTCAATCCATGATTCATGTGAATTCAATGAATTTATCCTAGGATTTCCACTTCTTAATTGTTGTTAATCTCACTTTTACTTAATTTGGAAAACCACTTTTCATCCATCTATCTTGTTTGCTAATCATTGCTTGCTTGCTTGCTTTGATTGATTTAATTTCTTGTTTGATCAAACTTCCCATTGATGATTCGTCAATTGCAATAAACGTGATCTTGCTCAAACTCTAGTGCCGACCTCCCTGTGGTTCGATAAATTATTTTAATTGATCATCCCTACTACAAGTTATGGCTAATCAAATGGTGCCGTTGCTGGGGAGGCAACGGTTGCTAGTAGCTTGAAGAAGGATCGTTTTGAGTAATCTTAATAGAGACTTTTTTTATTTTATTTATTTACTTGTATTTGCTTTTGAAAACCTTGTTCTAACTTCTTTTGTTTTGAAGGTGTATGCAAACAAGATCCAAAGGGAAACAAATAGAACCTATTGATTGGGAGATTGAGCATACTTTAAGAAGGAAAAGAAAGGAGAACAATACCAAAAATAGTGAGTTAATGGAGAACTTTCAAGAAGATAATCATGTGGAGATAGAGCATGATGGGGAAGGAGGACAACATGTGAACGTGCAAGACAACGCACCTCAATTCAATGCAAATCCTCCTCAACAAGCCTATTGAAATCATGGAGCTTTCAACAACCAAGTTTTGCTTCAACAAATGGTGCAAGAAGTTCTAAGGCAACAAGGCTATCCACAAGCTTATGCTCCTCCACAACAAGCTTATGTACCACCACCACCTCCGGTGCAACATGGAATGCAAAATGATCTAAGGGTGATTCGGGATTTCTTTATGTCGAGGGCTGTGCTGCATATGATGTCTCCTCCAATCAACACCAACAACTTTAAAATTAAAGTGGCTTGATTTCTATGGTGAGAGAGAAACAGTTTAGTGGAACTCCGAATGAAGATCATAATGCTCATCTAGCTCAATTTGTGGAGATTGCCAACACCGTGAAGATGAATTGGGTGAGTGAAGATTGTATCAAGATGAGGTTGTTTCCGTTTTCATTGAGGGATCGTGTTAGAACATGGCTATCCACCATTACTCCCGGTACGTGCAACACATGGGATGAACTTGCCCAAATATTCTTGAATAAGTATTTTCCACCTTCTAAGATGCTTCAAATAAAGAGCTTGATCACTCAATTCAAGCAAATGCCTCAAGAGAGTTTTTATGAAGCGTTGGAAAGGTTCAAGGGTATGCTACGCAAGTGTCCACAACATGGATTCCCAGAAAATCAACAAGTTAGATTTTTCTATCAAGGACTTGTGAATAGGCAAAGAGTGCTTTTTGATGCTTCGGCGGGTGGATCCGTACTTGGTGTAACTCCGGAAAGGGTACTAAAAATATTTGAAGAGATTGCTATAAATGTTTACCAATGGCCATCGGAGAGGGTTAGTGGATGCTATGGATTTGAGAGTTTTGATCAAGGGCAACAATTTAGTGTGAAGAGTGCTAGTGTTAATCAAAGTTCGCCAAACATGGAAAAAATAGTGGCGGAGGTTATGAAACAAATGAGCTTGAACCAATGTGTGAATAATCAAGGAGCTAATATGGTTGAGGGACT
Source organism: Pogostemon cablin (assembly GCA_023678885.1). Taxonomy (NCBI): domain Eukaryota; kingdom Viridiplantae; phylum Streptophyta; class Magnoliopsida; order Lamiales; family Lamiaceae; genus Pogostemon; species Pogostemon cablin. The sequence continues at coordinate 15,768,097 of CM043001.1, read as the reverse complement.
GCAAATTGAGCAAGGGGTTCTTCCTCCAAATAGAACAATGGGCTATGAAAATGCCACATGTGGAGGATGTACAATACATGTAAGGAAGGAATTACCAAGGTAACTATTAAAACAATTACCAAGGTAATTTCAACCACAACCAAGGTAACTATCCGCCAAGGCAAGGAGGTTTCAATGGTCAAAGTAGTGGAAGCTCATACCCACAACAACAACAAAGGCAAGAAAACTTCTCCTACTCTAATCCGAGCAATGCAGTTGCGTATCCTCCGGGATATCAACCAAGAGCAAAGGCACCGAACAATGAGGGAAGAGCATCGATTGATGAGCTACTTGAGAAATTGATCGCATCAAACAAAGCTCAAGATGAAGCATTGAAAAAGGCGAAAAAAGCGAATGAAAAGAGACTCAAAGCTTTGGAGTACAATGTTAGACAAATTGCAAGTTCTCTGAGTGCTCAACAAAAAGGAAAGTTTCCAGCCACAACCGAAGTGAATCCGAAAGCTCAATGTTTATTTATTGAAATAGAAAAGGAAAGAAAGGTTGAAGAAGGGTTGGTGGAAAGCAAGGTTATTGGAGAAATCGAAGAAGTAAGTAAGAAAGAAGTGAAGGGGCCTAAATGGATACCTAAGTGGAAAAGGGTGCAAGAGGAAAAGAAAGTGGAGGAGAAGGCCAAAGAAGAGGAGTACAAACGGGATTATTGGGGTATTCCGATCACTCCATTCCCTATACCCTATCCACAAATGTTTGTTAAAGAGGAGAAGAAAAAGGAGTTTGAAGAGTATGTGAAAAATCTTAAGAAAAAGTATGAGGAGAAAAGGAAAGAAGAGCAACCCGAAGTAAGTGGATCAATGCAAAAAGGAAGACCTACAAAAGTTGGTGATCCGGGGAAGTTCATCATTCCTTGTGATTTTGAAGGGAAGAGCACTCTTGATGCGCTGTGTGACTTGGGGGCAAGCGTTAACGTGATGTCTCATACCACGTTCAAAGACCTTGAAATTGGAAAGCTAAAGCCTACAACTATCTGTTGTAAATGGAGAGGTTGTGAAGCCTCTAGGAATTGTTGAAGATGTGGAGGTGAAAGTGAAAGGGCTAGCTTTCCCGGTCGACTTCATGGTGTTAGAAGTGAAGACGGACCCTCGAGTTCCACTCATTTTGGGAAGGCCATTTCTAGCTACGGGAAGAGCAAGGATTGATGTTGGAAGAGAAGAGCTTTCTTTGAGCTCAAATGAAAGAAGTGTCACATTCTTATATAACAAAGAAAAAGGAACCAAGTCTCATTTGAAGCCTACGGATGATCTAATAGATCATGACTCTATTCTCTTTGACAACTTAAATTCCTTTCTTCACAATTATATGAAATTGTCAAATGCTAACTTGTCTTCTTGTAATGTTGATAGGAAGAAAGCCCTGGACCTTGATTGGAAAATTGATAAAAGAGAAAGAGGAAGTCCACTAGAATCACTCCTTGACGATGATTTGATGCTCGTGAGCAAGAATGGTGAAGTTGAGCTTGTTGACAAGAAGAGGGCAAAACAAATGTTTAAAGTGAGGATGCGAGGAGAAAGTGTGGTGGACCAACAGTTGGTCCAATGAGCGTGAAAATTCCATATGGCTTGAAGACGTTAAACTTAGCGCTAAATGGGAGGCAACCCATTCTTATTATATTTTGATGCTTGTTTTGTTTATTTTGGTCTCGTAGGTGGATTTTGCTCGTGAGAAGAATGCATGTTGAAGGAAAGAGAAGTGCTTCATGGATTTGAGTAAGTATGTCACCACTTGTGCAAACTTAATTCTTGACTCTTGTCTCGAGTTAAGTTTGGGGGGCTAGTGCGTGGTGAACATAGCTTGAGTCGTGTGGATGCGTATGCTTCTCTACAAGAAGATCATTGATGAAACTACAAGGGTAAGTCCCACCACTTTTTGCAATCTTAATTCTCACCTCTTAGTTCAATTTAAGTTTGGGGGGAGAGTGTGTGGTGTGACTCACCATTTGAGTGTGCTTGATATGATGATATACTGATGATGATAGGTTTTCTTGTAAAATTAGTAAATTTTAAAAATTTTCTCATGAGTTTGTTTGGATTTTGGTATGATTGGTTGTGTTGAAGTGCATGATAGTCCATATTTTTAATGCAATTTTAAGCTAGTGGTGTTGTATGAGTTTTTGAGTATGAATGAAGGGTATTGGAAGCACAAATGTAGCTTGGAACGAATGCTTTCCTTACCAAATGCCTATTGAGGGAGTACTCTACACCTTATCACTTCTAATTGATTTTGATTTGGATTGAATGGATTAGCATGCTACTTTATGTGTTATGTTTGTGGGAAGTTTACTTTCATAATTTAGAATTTCCTTTTCAATCAAAGGTTGGGATGATTGTGAGCTTAATTGTCATGGATGATATAGAATGTGTGCTTTATTGTTAATGATGGTGATTTTTATTCTTACATGTTATGTGTTTTTGTTTTGTTTCTTGTTTGTTGAGTCTTTATTTTATGAATTGTGTGTTTTCTTATTTTTGTCTTGGTATGCTTGGTGGTTTGTTTTGGGATGTGAGTCATTTTTGAATGTGAGTGATTATATGTTGTTATGATAAGTGATGATAAGTTATGATTAAGAATCTCTACACTTTCGAATTGTAACATGTTTTATTTAACTTGTTCAATTTTAAGATGAATGTGGTGTAATAAGTCCTTAAGGTCCGAGCACAAGCTTGTGAGCATTGAGCCTCAACCCTGCATACATGGTATTTTTCTTCATGAGTGGATCGATTGAGTTTTGATAAGCTAGAACTTGCTCAAGGACTATAGGAACGAGCCCGATTTGTGGAGATTAGTGAAATGATCTAAGGCCATTCTTGTCATTTATAGTCGTTGCCAAATATTTCCCTACCATGAACATCATCCCTAGTCAACCACTTTGAGCCTTAAAGCCATTTTATTATGAATTTAGCACATTACAAGCCTTGATTACCCACATGAGCCTTATATATTTACCCTTTTGTGTGAATGATTGAGGAGATGGTAGTTAGAAAGGTTTGATGAGAAAGCAAAACGAAGAAAGAAAATAGTAAACAAGTAAGAAAAAAGATGAAAAGGGCAACACCAAGAGTGAACATGCAACCTCAAAACAAGAAAAATGAGCAAAGCAACAACAAGATGCTCAAGAAAATAAAAATCCAAAGAAGGAAGCATGCATTAAAAGAAGCTCAATTCAAGGAAAGTTGATGATTAGTGCTTGTGATCATTAAAGAAAAGAAAAGTAGAAAGAAATTGTTAAGGAATGGAAGAAAGTAGCTACCTCTTTGATTACTTATACATGATGAGTCACTCTTACCTAAATTCTCCCTACCATACCAAAGAGCCTATCATTACATCCTTAATTAAAGACCTTTTTGATCACTAATGGAAACTTTGGCGGTTTGTGAATGTAGATCACGAGCAAGCTTATAGCGAGTCGAGCCAATCGATTGATGAGTGTTGTTTCACCACTTTAAAAAGTGTTGAGTGACATTTATAACCTATGTGAGGCTTGGACTAAAAAGGGACTATATTATATTTTTATTCTCTTTTAATTGAATTTGTTAATATTTTTTGCATGTCATGAATTTAATGTTGTAGGATGACTTAGCATAAATTGTAATTCTTATTGCTATCGATGTGTTATTACTACTTATGTTCGTTTAGTCTTTTCCTAGGCGAAAATCTCACCCTGTGGTTTATCATTTTTGTTGTTCAGGGACGCACAATACTTTAAGTTTGGGGGTGTGATGAGTGATATTTTCACCTAGATTTTAGTGCCTTTTTATATCCGTATTTATATTATTTTATCCGTATTTTATGTGTTATTTGGTTGTGTTTGTATTTTTATTGTAATGTGTGTGAATGAGCTTAAACCTATGATTTGTAAGGATTTAATTCTCTATATTAATTTATTTATGAATATGATAGGCTAATCTCCCTTGAGAGATTAACAACATGAGAGTTGTTGGATAATTTTGGGATTTGTGTATTTGAATTCATATGTTGATTGGATCTATGGTTTTCTATCATTGATTATTAATTGCTTGATTTGTATTGATGATTTGTGTGTTTAGTTGTTCTAAATATGTGATTAGATTGAGAAATCAATTATGTGCTTAGGATAATTGAGTGAATCATTTCATCAAACACTTCATGTGCCTTATAAATTGTAAAGAGATTGAGAAATCCTTTAGAGTTTAGAACCCTTTGATAGAACATATGATTGGTTTAATCGAGAGGCTGATTAATCGTGTGAAGGGACTCTCATTTCAAGCTTAGTACCTAGTTGGAATTGTTTGAGTGAGAACCAACTCATTGAGCTATGTTTAGAACCATATCCTATCCATCTTGAGAGGGAGTTTAGGTGATTTCCACTTCTTAATTGTTGTTAATCTCACTTTTACTTAATTTGGAAAACTACTTTTCATCCATCTATCTTGTTTGCTAATCATTGCTTGCTTGCTTGCTTGCTTTGATTGACTTAATTTCTTGTTTGATCAAACTTTCCATTGATGATTCGTCTCTATAAAATTGCGATAAATGTGATCTTGCTCAAACTCTAGTGCCGACCTCCCTGTGGTTCGATAAATTATTTTAATTGGTCATCCCTACTACAAGTTATGGCTAATCAACGAGCACTCTTCAAGGCTACGCATACATCATAACAAGCACTTAAGAATTAAAGCAAGTTCCCCTTATCAATCATAATCAACATTTTAAGAAGAATAGCTTATAGATACCCATGAAATTCAGGTTATAGAATTTAAACTCTTGCTCCTTACTCACAAGAATTCAAAACTCGTATAAATTTTAGAATAAGAATTGAAGTAACCTGATTTTAATCTCCTTCATATCTTGCAAGTTCCTTGAGTAATCCAACTCGGTCAGGTGTAGGCCTCAGATAGAACTCACTATGCCACTCTAATACCCTTCTCAATTAATAAAGCTCAAACACAAAATTCATCATCACAGAATTCATAAGAATATCGGTAAGACAAAAATCGATGACAGAACACCAAGGGACATACAAAACTAACAAAACCATACAAGATACCTGGATAGTTGCAAAAAAAAATCGAAAGATCGAAAAAATTTGAAAATTCTAAAAATAATCGACCTCTAAGCATACAAATACTAAAACAATGCAGAGTAAACATACCTGGGTGCGGATGGAACAAGGGAAGAACATCACACCCCCCAAACTAAGATGAAAACATGAGTTGAATCTAAGTTTAAAAGGATGTTATTACCTTATGTGCAAGCACGCACCTTGATTATAATTTACCTAGCACATGACACAACAAACAAAATAAATGAAAAATAATAAAACGGTGGGTTGCCTCCCACCAAGTGCTCTTATTTAATGTCAAGGAGCTCGACAGAATGTAGACTCAGAGATGTTCAGACTCATGCATCAACTCTTCTTCATTATTTTTCATCTTCACTTTGAAGTGTTGTTTCGCCCTCTTTCGATCCATCCAAACCATCTCTCCCTTCTTACTCTCAAGAATCAATTTATCTAGATCTCCATCATTATATGCTCCCTTCCTATCAACATCAAGATCAGACATATGAGAGTCACATATATCCGAAGGGACTGGTGGAATTTGTGTCCATGTTTCTCTTTCAATCCATGACAACTCTCTTCTATCTTTCCTGCAAACTTTCAAAACACTCAAGCAATCTGTTAGTTTATTAGATAAAATATCAGATGAAAAATCAAATTCAATATTAGTAACAGGAGTAAGGAAAGAAGGATTGTTGCTGATGCATGTTTTCAATTGATCCTCAGACAGAATAAATGGCAGCTTCTCCTCTACACTCTCACAAACAGCATCAATGGACTTGCAGCTGAACTCTTCAGAATAATGCTTCAAAGCATCAAGTGAGAACATGATCTCCCCGTCCCCCACTCTAAGCATCAACTTCCCATCTTCAACATCAATCAAAGCTCTAGCAGTAGCTAAAATCGGTCTACCCAAAATCAGAGGCACATTGTTGTCCTCTTCCATATCAAGTACTAGGAAATCAAAAAGGAAGAAGAACGTATCCACCTTCACAAATACATCCTCAACAACTCATCTAGGTGTGTAATAGACCTATCAGCTAGCTGCAGTGTAACCGAAGTGGGCTTCACCTTCCCAAAACTAAGACTCTTGAACATACTTAAGGGCATAAGATTTGTACTAGCCCCCAAGTCACACAAAGCTCTGCAAGTGGTATTCTTTCCAATCTGAATTGGGATGGTGAACCTACCCGGATCTTTTACCTTAGCTGACAACTTCCTCTGAATGATGGCACTACACTCTTCAGTCAAATTCACTGTCTCCTTATCCACAATACTTTGCTTCTTGGACATGATCTCCATAAGAAACTTCATATAGTGTGGCATCTGCTCAAGTGCTTCAGCAAAGGGAATATTAATCTGGATCTGCTTGGAGATATTTACGAACTTCTGAAACTTCTCATCAAGACTTTTCTGTTAGATTTGTATACTAAAAGCCTTGCTTTTGTATTGAACAATGTTTTAACAATTTTATTTAAATAAGAATCATTTGATCAAATATTTTGCATATTATAAATTGTTTATTTATATGTTTGTGCAAAAGTCCATTTACTTTATACTGTAGATAATATGTTGTGCGACAACACGCGGAAGATCATATTATCGGTTTCCTTATAAAGTATGAACAAATGCTCACAACCGAAATAGACGGGGACTATCTATCGGGATGGTTGTAGTGTGGTTTGGTATTAGTTTGTCTTGACTATAGAATCACATTAGTGCACTTAGCGTGTATTGATCAGGACCACTTGAGATCGTTCGATTTGTAATGTCTATATAGGAGAACTTGATCTCAGTTATTATGGATGTTCGTGCTCTTAATCCCTATACAATAACCTCAACACATAAGCAGTATAAATTTCTTTGATTCATCAATGGGTGAGATTTACATGTATTAAATCAACAAACTCGGTGAGTTGGGAAATAGTGCTGTCTCTATGGTGTGCTGTTGATTGTAGAAGGAATCCATGTCCGACATAGGTTGATGATGTCCCCTTGAGGAGCTCATAAGGCTTATCATGTAAATCTTGCAAGTGGATTAATTTCGGCATGATAATAAGGTTGAGTGGTACTACTCTCGGAAGAGATATTAATTAATTTGAGTTGTCAGTAACTTAATTAATTAATGGACATTGTATATCTTAAACATGGGGAGATTTTCGAGCTCATAATAAGAAGAAGCCCAAAACATAATTTTAGGATTGGATGGGTAGTGCAGTAATAATATTTTAGTGGACTATGTTATTATTATTGGATTTAATTATAAGCTTTGGGCTAAGCTTGATTAATTAAATCCAATTGAGGCCCAATCCAATTTCTCCTCCTGGTCCCTGCTGTAGCCCAATAAATAAGTCATCTCAGCTTCTGGAAACCTAGACTCTACGCCATTTTTGACGTGAGAAAATGAGAGAAGCAGATTGAGAGAATCCTGCAGATTGTTGCCCATAAAACATCAAGATTAGACTTGGGTCATACAACAGAAGATCAAGAGGTGGTTCACTACTGATCATCCTCTACATTCAACCATGAAGAAAGGTCAACTTTATTTTGCTTCTACTATAATTGTTTACTTGAATTCCTAATGGATTATGCTGAACCAAATGATCCAATAGCCAACATTTTCTTCAACTGTCTAGAAGGAAAATGAATGAGATATTTCGTCTTCGGAATCCCCAAACTGTTTCTCTTAAGTTCATCCTTTTTGTTCCTTTGCTACTTGGCTCTTTCCCACTTCTTCTCAGTAACTACTGGATGATCAATATCACTTTGGAAACCCAGTGTATCACTTTGTTGAGGAATTCGATGAACAAGCATGGAAACAGGATCACATGACTGTGAATGAGCGAGATTGCCCATTGCACGCACGGCACCATGCAAGTTGCCATGTGAACTTTCATGCATGGTGCTCGGCATGTGCTCGCCGGCGTGTGGGCTTTCACGGTGGTTTCCGTGTGATGTTTCTTCTCTACCATTGGTACGTTTGTAGCCGTGTGATGTGTTGTGTGGCATGTCATGTCACACACTTGGCCTCTACTCATTTCCGTGAGACCAGCCATGTGGCACATTTGGATCTGGCTCATTGACGTGTGAGTATGCACGAGAGTTACTGGGCGCCATATTCCATGTACGGTCATCACCCGGCAGCGTGCGGGTGCACACGATCATCACCGTGTGTGCCAGACCAGTTATGCACATACTATTCCTCTGGCATTTTTGGTCCCTCATACTATGTACCACTTTTCAAATTAATAGCATAGCACTGATGTTCTCTCGGATTCAACTCAATCTGAGTAGGAAATTTCCCTTGCTGTTGCAACTTACCCATTACGGCATTTAATTGACTGATAGCAAGATCTGTGTCTTTTTGTCTTTTTTCCACTTCTTTGTACCTTGCTTCAGCCTCCTTATGTCTCACTTCAGCTGTTTCCTGATTTGTGACCATCAACTTGACTACTTGAGCATCATATTAATTTTATCATCCATAGTTGGTTTCCTATCAGTAGGTTTTTGAGTTGGTTCAAATCCCTAAGGTGGTGCAGCTGCACTATTAGGATTTGAGTAAGACAGATTCTCATCCCTTCTCTAATTGTTGAAGTTTGAATTTCTTTGGTTCCAACCTTGCTGAAACTGACGGTTGTTCCCTTGGTCGTTCCTCTCCCCAAACAGATTATTTGGTCTGAAATTCTGTCTAAATCTGTGTTCCCCTTGAAAACTCTATCCCATGGCATAGTTTGCATCCTCAAACTGCTCTTCATCTCCATCCATCATCACTTTCCCTCTGAATCTGTTTCCTTGTGTGAGGCGATCCAACTTTTTATGGAACTCATCAAATTGATCATGAATGGCTGACACTTCATGATTTTAGGCTTGTATCTCTACCTTAGCCACTTTTTCAAAAGTGGTTTCTCCTTCTGCCCTCTCTGCCGGCCAATCATAGGTATTAGCTACCATCTCCTCCAAGATCTCTTCCGCTTCCTCTGCAGAATTCTTAAAAATAGATCCACCTGCTGTCGCATCCACCAACACTCTTGAATCTCTTCTTAGGCCTTGATAGAAAAAGTCTAAGTAGGTATCCTTTGAAAATCCATGTCTGGGACATTCCGCAATAGCTCTTTGAACCTTTCCCATGCCTCATAGAAACTATCCAAGGATCTTTGTTTGAATTGTGTGATCTTTTTCTTTATCAAGAAACTCTTAGAGGGAGGGAAGTACTTATTCAAAAATCTATCTGCCAATTGCTACCAAGTAGTATAACATCCTTGAGAAAGGTTGTTGTACCATTCCTTGGCTTTCCCTGTAAGTGAGAATGGGAAAAGCCGCATCCTGATAGCATCCTCTGGAATATTCCAGTGCTTCTGCGTTCTTGCATACTTATTAAACATCTGCAGATGCTCACTATGATTCTCCAAAGGTGTCCCAATAAACTGCTGTCTCTCCACCATCCAGATCAGTTTGAAAGGCAACTCAAAATTTTCTGCGGTGATCACAGGTCCATTCAATCCAGCATTAGTGGTGTGCTTCAGTTTGTATTGGTCCCACATAGGCGTCGGGGCTTTCTGATCATCAGTCATCTCTATACTCTCAGTCTCTTTGGCTAAGTCAGTGTATGGTTGTTTCCTCTTTCTCCTTTTTTCTTTAACAAGTGCTTAAGGCTCTAGGTTTAATGTTTCAATTACTCATCCACTCGACCTAGTGATCATATACATGTTCTCACTCTGAAATCAAAATTGTTTGGATTAAAAATAAAATAAAAAAGTAAGTAAAAATTTAACATCCTACAAGAAAATAAATCAATATAGAACTAAATTTAAATCTATGAACTATCCCTGGCAACGGCGCCATAAACTTGTTCACTATTTTCTTTCACCCTCAAGTACAAGGGATCAATTGTAGTGCGTGCGACCAAGTTCAATTATTAAACCCAAGGGATAGTTATAAATTTAATAAATAATTCTATGTATGACAATTTAATTGCAAGACAAATCTGGGGATATTTGAAAGGATATTTAATTACTAATAAAAACTAAAATTAAATAATTAACTAATGCGAAGAAAATAAATCACACCAGAGATATGATTTAAGAATTTAAGGATAGAGAATTGGTAATGCTAAGGCAAACAACTTAACTATGTGACTGATTATTCTAGACCCATATTAATTACCTGCAAAGGTTTATAAGAGAATCGATAAGCCTAGTAAATCACCTTGATCGAGTAGGATCTATCACTTATAATGAGTTGAAAATCCTAGGATCTATAAGAAATTAACTCTCACTCCCTTTATAGGTACTTACGATATTTCAGCTTTTCTTTTCTAGGTACTTAATAATGATATTTTACCATGTACTTCCTCCATCCGGATTAAAGGGTGCCATTTACTTTTGGCACGGAGATTAAGGAGTATTGTTATTTAATATGTAGTGGGCAGTTGTATTAGTGGAGATATGGATCCCATTTTTTAGTTATATTAGTGGGTGTGTGTGGATAAAAAAGGAAATGAGACCCTTGGGGGCGGACGCCCAAAATAAAAAAAATGATACATTTGAAAGCGGAGGGAGGGAGTAATTAATATTCCAAATTATTTGTCTAACTGTTTTAGGAATTATAGACCAATCCCCTAAGACTATCATAGGAAACAACAATTATTATGCAAAAAAAGGGAACCTATTAACTATCCCATCAGAGATACACTCATGAATAATTAAATAAATCAAAACTTAAAACACAATAATATGAAGTCTAAAAAATATCATCTTCAATAAGGAAATAAACATTCTACAGTATAATAAATCCAAGTCTAGGATAATCAAATCACATAGTCGAATCTTTCTTAACACCCTAACATTACCAACAAAGAAACTTAGCCAATAGATTTACGAAGGCAAATCACAAAGATGTAATTAACCCTAACCATTGTGCTAAATAAAAAAGATAAATAATTGAAAAATAAAGAACCCTTTTGGAGGACTCCAATTCTTCAATCACGATCTCCATTAGGATCTCTGTCTCCAATTCGATCCAAGTAACAACTCCGATCTTCTCTCCGGTGGATAGATGGAAAGTAATGAGTGATAGATGAAATTAGGGCAAGATGGATTTTGGACGTGAGTGAGCGATCTGATCGTTGGTGCCCTCTTATAATTCTGCGCATGAGCAGATTTTTATTAACCCACATGAATAAAGAATATTATTATGGGCCATCCAATTGCCTTGGACTCAGATTGAACTGCAAGTATTAGTACAATTCCAAGCCCACTAAGTACCTTGCCCAATTATCTATGGGCCCACTACTAAGGATGCTTTGACTCTCGCTCCTTTCATCCAAAGGTGATCACATGAAAGACTTTAGAGTAAAATTGGAGTTCTATGCAAGTGGGTAGAGGCTTCCAAGTTTTCCCACCAACCACTCAGTTTTCAAGGGAATATAACCATTTAGTGGGTGTAATTACTATGATGTCCCCTTATCAGACCGGCAGGTTTTTTAATTTTGCAACTCGATTTGGCTTGTATAACCCACCAATCCGGATTACCTAATTGGGGGGGAAAGAACCCTTAATTGAAATTTCAACCTTATATTACCCTAATCCCTAAAATTTTCGAACATTTGAGGATCATCGAAGAAGAGATCTACGCCCAAATTTGAAAAGTCCAGGAGCTGAGAAGAAGCAATTCTCTCGGCTGCATTACTTTAAAAAAAAGCTGGTATCGTCGGAGAAAAAAGCAAAGTACATCCCTGTGGTGGGAAGTGAGTACAGGCTCGCGAATCTGGTAGTTGGAGAGTACATGTAATACATGTGTTGATATTGTTTGGTCGATGGCTTAGATATATAATTACATGGGCGACTTGTGTAGAGGATGTTGATTTTTGTAAATGATAAATGGAACAGAATAAAGATTTGAGAAATTTTCAAGTTGTTTGTTCCACCCAGTACAATGAACTACCTTTAATATTTTACAACCATAGCATATTTGAATGGTGTAGATCATAGATGTTTATATCTGATGAATTATTATAAATTCAGTAGGCAGTGCCGATGCTCTTCGATGTAAATTCAAGGGAAAAGCTGATAACTGAATGCATCTGTAAATTAATAGGCAGAATATAAGTGTTCTCGTGAAATATGTGTTTTAATGGTCTATTGCATGGTAGTTAGAATGATATTCATATAGATACAATGTTAAAGGCAGTGTACATGTGACGTATTGCAAGTGGTCTGACCATGGCTCTCATAAGTCATCAAGATCGGCACTTTGCAAGGATGGCAGATCGCCGTGACATGTCAGTGATTGCCAAGATTAAGAAGGGTTTAAATGCTACACAGCTGAAGCAGTTCGAGCAGAGCTGGTTTGGGCATTTCGTGAGAATCCCCCCAATGGATTTTCAGGGGCAGCTTTACTTGCATTTTCTTTACTCGGAGGACACGTCAGAATGAATAGACCGAATAGTATTCCATGTGAATAGGCAGGAGGCAGTGTTTGGGCTGTGCGAGTTTACCCTTGTAACAGGTTTAAACTTCTGTTCCAAACCTAGAACAGTTGAGAGCGATATAATAAAAAAATGATACCTTGATGCCAATGTAGTTATTGTAGATATGATAGAGTCGGCATTCAAGAAAAGCCTTAAGCATAATGGAGGTAGCGATGATAGTGTGAAGCTAGCTTTGTTATGGGTGGTATATGGGATGCTTTTGAGCAAAGGGCTCAGGCCCAAGAAGGTTGATATGTATTATATTTGGTTGGTGGATGATTTGGAGATGTTCAACTCGTATCTATGGGGTAGAGTATCCTAGGAATTATTGGCTTCCGATATTAGACGTAGCCTTAGACCCTGTGGAAATGAACAAAATCATTAGAGAAAGAACACCAAGATTTTTAGGAAGTTTGTAGATGCCAACGGGTTTACGTATGCTTTACTCGTCTGGGCTTATGAAACAATAACAACTCTCTCCCCAAGATATTGCATTCTAAAAAACACTGAAATCCCCAGAATCTTTCGATGGTCATGCTATTCTACTCCACATTATTCAGATCTGAAGAAGTTAGTTTTCATGGATCTTCGCAGAGATGATCTGAGTGGAGATCACGTATGTTGTGATAACTTTATGAATAGTGTATCAGATGAAGTGGTGAAAAGGGTTAGAGTAAGCACTTTAATATTTTTATTTTATGCATCTGTAGGTTGTCATTAAGAGACGGTTGGAGCCCACTGCTGATGAGAAGTTAGCCTCATGCTATTTGAGTGCTATCCAGTAGGAGGCAGTGCTATTAAAGGAGACGGTGGAGGACGTCCAATTTGAAGATACAATAAAGAAAGCGCACTCATCAGCTGATGGGAATAGGTATGGTGCAGATGATATGGTCTTGCGAGATGGTGATACAACACCATCTAACAGAGAGATATATCGACTGGCGAGACAACTGGTGAGTGAGAATGAAAAAACACAGAGCAGGCTAGAAGAACACATCCGTAATATTCATATGCTGATGTTCTATTTTAGCATCATTCAAGGAACTACGGGAGAGGGTCCCATGGACCAAAATCAGTACCCTGAACCAGTTGGAGTTGCAGAACCGTACACGGCTGATGTAAACACAGGGGAAAATGATAATTGAGTACCAGTATCAGCTGCAGTGAATGTAGATTGTGAGAATGAGGTATTGTGCATTTAATGATTTTTGTGGTATAACATTGAGAATTAATACAGGCAGTTTATAAGCATGGTTTAATGCAGTCAGTTGATATTCCCATGCATTGTAGTGATCAAAATGAGAAGAATGACATTGAAGTTCCCACCGGGACCAGTGAAATAGGATAGCAGGAGGGCAATGTGCCTACTGAAGCAGACCGTTTGTGCAAGGTAAATTAATATATGTCATGCAGGAAATCTGTGTATTGCACTTAAATAATGATTGTATTTTACGTGGCTCTCTAAGGAAATTATTATTAATGTTGTCCTTTTTAAATTGACAGTCTATAGAGGTGTATGCGGCAGGAGAAACTGGGTATTGTTCAGTAGCGATGACTGAGGACGCTGTGTTAGAGGTGTTGAAGGGAACAACATTCCCATTAATAAATTGGACGATACTTGTATTAGTCAGACCATTTTTATAACTAAAAGATAATCTCAATTCAAATGTTCATTATATTTTTAGGAAAATCTGCAAGTGGCATTTGTAAAAAAATGGGACGAGGTAGGGGGGAAAGGCAATCCTGGGGTGAAGATTGCTGCAGATTGGAAGAGTGGACGCGAAAAAAAAGAGGAAAGTTGCATGTGTGTCCTATCCCGAAACACCTATTGATGACTGTGCTGATCATTTTGCAAATTCCTTCAATGCTTGGTACTCGACAAATAAGAAAGCGGACAACATTTTTATAACCTCAGGGCATAGATTTCAATCTGTGCAGCCATCCTTTTTTGATTGTCTATTCAAATCCGGAGAATAGATAAACGATGAGATATATATGATGGATGATTGAATATATACGAAATAAAGTGATGCCAAACTAAAAACTACGTTGTTTTGATATCTCAGATGCTTGATATGCTGATTAAGCTCGTGGTCCATAATGTGAAAAGGTCTTCAAAATGTCTTGCTACTGGGTAGATGGTTGTAGAGTTAATTTTCTAAGTATGAATGCAACTTTTTGTTAACTGGTGTTGTGTTTTATAACTTTGTGATATTTTTTGGTCATCCATTTGAATCTATCGTATTTGAGGTGCAGCAAAGGGTGATGGGCATTGCTGGGCTATGGGAGGAAGCCGTGAAAAGGGGAGAAGTTTAGGACTGGAAAGAGATAGAGAAGACGTTATTGGGCTACGTGACAGGTGAATTTCCTAAAGGAGGTTTTTGTCAGAATTGGAATGAAGTGGAGAAGCTCTTTGGAGTGGCCCATGTTCGTGAAAATCATTGGGTTCTGTATGAAGTTCAATTTCATAATAATAAGATCCTGATATATGATTCGAGCTATAGAACAACGAGGAAATTCTACATTCCATAATTTCAGATGTTTGGGAGGGTAATTAGCAGCTTACATGACCATTGCAACATCAAGAAAGTTGTTGATGTGAAGCGGCCTTTCAAAGTTGAGAAGGTAACGAAATTACCACAGCAGGTGACTGACAATGATTGTGGTTTATTTTGCTGCCTTTATCTTGAAGCTGCAGTAGGGCAAAGGTCATTGGACACACTGAAAAAATTGAATATTGACTAATATAGACGACTGCTCTGCGGAGATTTGTATGCCCTTCGAAACTAGAGAGACCAGGCATTAATATTTTGCATGTGCATCACATGTATTTTTGGGTTTTAGAGTGATAGCTTTTGAGGATTAATACATTTCTACTTTGTCATAGCACCCTGTATCTCTTTCATGATGTAAAAATGATCTGATTGGGATATATGCCAGCATTATTGTACGTGATCCATTACTGCAGGGACTTAATTAAGTTCCAGGTTAATATTACGTATCCTAATATTCTAGTTATGTTGTGTATGATTTAATCGACGTTATTTGCAAAAAATCAATTAGAAACCTACTTAATAATATATCCATTTTTTTATTTGTGTATAAAAAAAATAATAAAACATACAAATATAAGAAAATCATTTTTTCCCCTATCTGTCTTATAAATATACCATTATTTATGTATTATCTTTATTATGTATTTACTAAATGTCATCACAGTAATATTATTAATAGTATTATTAATATTATTATTAATATTGTAATTTATTATAAGTGCCAAGTTCAACACAACTAAGAAATAATATTTTACTACTTGATTATTGGGTCGGACTCGTCTTTGGTATTGGCAACATAAATATAAACTCAATCGGCAATCGAAACCTGGTACTTGGGCTTTGACGGATGAATCTGGGCCCAAATTTATTTATAGTTCTCCTTTATTCGGGTCAAAAACCTTATAAATGTCGTGTAGTTTAATAAAAAGTTCTTAAAGGATTGGGCCGGGGTCATCTTTGGTAGTGGCAACATAAATCCCAACTCAATCGGCAATAAAAACCTAGTACTTGGGCTTTGACGGATGAAACTGGGCCCAATGTTATTTATTGTTCTCCGTCTTTTGGGTTAAAAACCTTATAAATGTCGTGTAGTTTAATAAAAAGACTTAAAAGATTGGGCCGGGGTCATATTTGGTGGTGGCAACATAAATCCCAACCCAATCGGCAATAAAAACCTGGTACTTGGGCTTTGACGTATGAAACTGGGCCCAATGTTATTTATCGTTCTCCTTCATTCGGGTCAAAAACCTTATAAATATCGTGTAGTTTAATAAAAAGTGTTTAAAAGATTGGGCCGGGGTCATCTTTCGAAGTGGTAACATAAATTCCAACTCAATCAGCAACTTAAATCTGGTACTTAGGCTTTGACGGATGAATCTGGGCCTAATGTTATTTATAGTTATCCTTCATTCGGGTCAAAAACCTTATAAATGTCGTGTAGTTTAATAAAAAGTGCTTAAAGGATTGGGCCGGGGTTAACATAAATTCCAACTCAATCGGCAACAAAAACTTGGTACTTGGGCTTTGACGGATGAAACTGGGCCCAATGTTATTTATAGTTCTCCTTCATTCGGGTCAAAACCTTATAAATGTCGTGTAGTTTAATAAAAAGTGTTTAAAAGATTGGGCCGGGGTCATCTTTGGAAGTGGCAACATAAATCCCTACTCAATCGGCAACTTAAACCTGGTAATTGGGCTTTGACGGATGAAACTAGGTCCAATGTTATTTATAGTTCTCTTTCATTCGGGTCAAAACCCTTTTTAGTTTAGATGGTCTATTTTATCAATCCATGATGTATATATTGACCCCGGGCCCATCTTTAGTATAGGTAACTTATATATCTACCCAATTGGCAACTTAAGCCTGCTTATGAAAATATCTACTTGGGCTTTAATTAAAGAGGGTCCAAACAAAATAGATTCGTAAAGGTCACATAATCACTGACATATAGGGAAAGGGAAAACCATCTAGATGGAGGTGCTACTACATTGAGATTTGAAAATTAAACAGGCACGAGATTCTCCTGTTTAAAGTTACAACAACACAAATTGCAAAATAAGTCTTAAATATGCATCTATTATGTAAGAAGGGCTTCTTCTCCACGGAACATTCATCAAGTGTCTTACTTTCAGGGTAACTCCCTATATATTATCAAGTGGATCACCGTCCTCAACCACCCCGTCATCAGCATCACTACACTCCACTCCCATAATTTTTTCATTTTCCTGTTGTCCCAATCCACTACCACTGTCGTATGCATCTCTTTTGAAATGATCCATAACCGAGAATGTAATGTCCATGTCCCACCAGAGTGGCTCAGGTTCAGAGATAAACTTGGCTGCGCGAGGTTCCAACTGAAAACATGTACAAGGAATTATGAAATGTCGTAGTTGAATAAATAAGATTTTAAAAAGAAAGTACTATAATATTGTGTCTGAATTATACGATCCCATGTATTCTGGTTGGCTTCAAACTTATCAGATCTGGAGTTGAATGATACACCCAGTTCTTTCGAGATTTTAAGGCAGAGTCGATAACGCTTAGCCATGTCTGTTAACTTCTTGGAGAGTGTCTTGGCCCCTATGTGTGGACCGATTCTGTACTGAGCAACACCTACAATTTCTTTGAGAATTTCGGCTGAGGGACTCAAGTCCAGAACTTTCCTATCCATCCAGAACTCCCACATGATTTCCAGCAAACACTTTTCTTTAATCGTTGTCCATTTGTGATAGTCCTCAAACATCTGATCGATCCTTCTATTTTAGTTGCATCCTATTTTCGGTGAAATAAAATGACAAAGAGTCACTACAAATAACTTTCCAAAGTTGGATGATGTTAAATATGAAAGGGAAATTTAAATAGAAGAATAATCAGTGCCCACAAGAAAAACCTATTATAGATTTACATATGAACGTGACTTACCCCTATGATTCATCCTGGATTTAGTGTTTATTTTCTTTCAAGCCTCTCTACCTTTAAATAGGGGTTACATGAGACATATAAACCACCACGTATATCATGAAATTAAGTATACCTCACAGAAAAATATAACGTGATATACATGACACTTGATAGAGAATCCTTCAACACTGCACAACTGCACTACATTATGACAGTGATAAAAAGGTTTTTTTTATTTTAATCTTTTTGTATTCACCTATTTTAGGTGGGTATCTTACTATTACTGTAGTGTATGTGTGGTTTAGGGATCATGGTTTATGTGGTTTAGGGTCATGTTTAGGGTTTAGGGTTTAGGGCTTGCCAAATGTAACAATTGATTCACTCAAGCTGTAACTAAAAGAGCTTTGCCACGTTAATTTAATTGAGAAATCATTATGAAATATGGATAAAATTCTTTCATATATCTTGATAAAGGGTTTATATTAATTCTCATTTTTCAGAAGGGTTTATATATATGAGATAATAAAGGCAACATATATATGACACGTAATGGAGGTGAATTATTTATTTTAATTTTTTTCTTGTAATGTGTGTTATAATTGAAGTGTGAATTTTTAAAACACTGTTAACTATCCTCTCAAATTCAAGATTTTCTTTCTGTATACAACAGGTGCATAGATTTGTTGGAAGCCGTGTTGGACAGAAAAAAATCTGCAATTAAAAGACATCTGAATGAAATCTGCATTGTTTACATATATATTAATAAAAATAAATTAAAAATACAAAAGATGCAAATCTACATATTTAATTAAATGATTCAAATCTAAAATACATTTATATAGAATAAAATCTGAAATTAATTTACCTTGTGTAAGTATCCATTCAATAGTATTATGTGTGGTTAAGGCTTTTCATTTTTAGGGTTTTAGGGTTTAGGGTTTGTCAAATCTAACAATTGATTCACTTAAGTTGTAACTAAAAGAGATTTGCCATGTCAATTTAATTAAGAAATCAGTATGAAATATGGATGAAATTCATTCATATATCTTGATAAAGGGTTTACATTAATTCCCATTTGTCACAAGGGTTTATATATGTATGAGATAATGAAGGCAACATATATATGACACGTCAACATATTTATTTTAATTTTTTTTCCTGTAAAATGTGCTATAATTGAAGTGTGGATTTTTAAAACACTGTGAACTACCCTCTTAAAATCCATTTTATCGAGATCTTCTTTCTGTATACAACAGGTGAGTAGATTTGTTGGAAGCCGTATTGGACAAACAAAATCTGCAATTAAAAGATATAAAAAAAATTTTGTATTGTTTACATACATATTAATAAAGATAAATTAATAAATAAAAAAGATGCATATCTAGATATTTAATTAAATGATTCAAATCTAAAATACAATTAGATAGAATAAAATCGGCAATAGATTTGTTGGAACATGTGTTGGTAAAAAAAATACAATTAGATAGAATAAAATCTGCAATAGATTTACCTTGTGTAAGTATCCATTCAATATGTATGTATTACAACTTTATTTACATAATCAATTAAGAGATTTCTTGATACATCTCATCAATCATCATGAGTAGAAGAAGAAAGAACGATGTTAGACGCGACCCTCTGTTTTCCATTTATCAATGGAGAATATCTCAGTAAACAATGCGACGGTTGATTAACGTGCAAATAGTCTGACCCATTCACATCCTTTCATATTTCCCACTGTATACATATGCATAATCCATACCCTCCCCACTCCAGTATGTAATTTCCTATTTAAGTGACCCATTCAATCTGCAATGGAGTTACTCAGCCATTACAAAATGTTTTATGAGGGCACGCAGTGGACAGCCGAGAGATATGCTTGCTTCATCAATACTTTGTTACATTACAAGAAAATTGATGAATTCAGCCCCATGGAATTCAACTCTGCGGCATGTGGGCGGGCGACAACTCTCCTCAATGCCATGTTTGACACCGCATTTACTTGGATTGACTGCATTGAGAGGCTGTCAAAATTGAGGATCAGGTACCTTAGTTTCAAAAGGCTATTGTCGATGTCACCGAGAGTCTACTGGGATAGAAGAATGAATTGAGTAATGGCTGCCGATGATGTCTGGGAAGTCGCAATTGAGGTAATAGAAGTATGTAGTTTTTTCACTCTAAACAGACTAATCTTGAGAATGAATGAAATTAAATCGTGCTCTTTTGATGTAAATTGAATCGAAAAAAATACAGATTGATCACTTCGTGCGCTGCTACTATTATCATAGAGAGCTGGAGTTCGACCGCTTGGAAATGCTATTCACAGAGGCACCCAACCGCGGCAGTCTGCTAATGGGTGTCAAATAGGAGCCAGCGCGCGATGAGGCAGGACCCGCCACTAGAACTCAGTCATCCGTGGGTGGAAATTGATGTGAAGATGTTGAAGTTGGCCTGCCGGAGAAGGAAGATGGGGTTCTGCAATTAAGGAATTTTTTTGCCTAAATTATCAGATATTATGTTGCTTTTTTTCATTATTATGTTTTATTTACTTTTAATTAGTTTTTTAATTTTAATTTCGTAATCTTAGATTTGTTTCTGGGTGGTTAATCGAAGTAATTATGTTATGGTTATTATGTCTTTATTTTATTTTATGGTTATTATGTGTTTGTTATCTATGAACAATATTAATTAAATATTGAGATATTATTCATTTAAGTTAATCTCAGATCATTAAAAAAGTGTAGAATGTTATAGATTTTCATTGTTGAAAATATTATAACTAATAAAAGTCATCTTAATTATTTATATAAATTTTTATTATAAATAATATTATTATTTTATGTATTGTTCAAAATTAAATATTTCTTTATTCCTTCAAAATATAATATACATATATTCATTTGTAAACTTAATTATTTTATTAAAGTATTTAAGGAACATATTATTATATATACATTTATATATTTGGAAAAAAATGATGAAAAAAATTTTATATTATTTTTAATTAAATTAGTTACACATTTCTATAATAAATTTTGTTACGAATTTATTTTAAGAATGTTAATAATTATTTATATTTTGAAGCTTTTGTAAATATTTCTTATAATAATTACAATGTACATAGTTATAGTAAAAGGGGTAGTTTGTTAGTAGTAAATATTATAGTAAAAGGGGTTCATTTATATGCCTTGATTAATATTTTCAAGTATTAATTAATAATATTAAATTATGTTTAATCAAAAGGGGTAGTTTGTTAGTAACAAAAATAGAATTTGGTAATAGTAAAAGGTCGCTTTGTAACCAAAAGGGATTAGTATGTTAGCCAATACGATCTTTTGTCGTGGGGTTAATTAATATTCCTACATTCACCTTTGTATATAAATATTCCAATTGTCATACTAGGGGTGCACATGTGACACCCAAATAATTCAAACTATCACATTGAAATATAACTAATATTAACCGATGAATATTTTATTTTATTTCCATTTTCTAAAAATAAAAATTTACTACCGTTTCAACCCTTACAAAAATAAAATTCCTTATATTTCTACACATATAACCATGCAACTAAACTTAAAATAGTACTAAAATTTGCATTTTATTTTATTGTATTTATTGTTTAACTAATAAACAATAAATATGTGGATAAGTCAACACATTTGTTATCGTTTTTAATAAAATTATTTATATTTGATCAATAAAAATAAAACATCTCACGGAAAAAACTTGTTCATTAATTGAAGAACAAATATAATTCCAGCAGGTGCACTACTAGGCAATGTCTTTGCGACATTATTTATATAAGATGGTTCATAAAATGTATTAAAATATTTTGTTATGTAGGTAAAATACACCTGTTTATAGTTAAAATATATTTTCTAAATTATAATGAATGGCGCCTTAAGTTATAATTTTAGAATGTTATAACATAATTTACTGTAACAATACTTTAAGGCGAATTATGTGGTGCACTTGTGCACCGGGTCACCCACAAATTTATAGTTTAAAATAGGTATTGGGGTAATTTTTTATTTTTAAAAAGTAAATATTTTTTATTTTTTAATGGTGGAAATTAAATTATATGTTAATCTATTATGTCATTCATGTAAAAAAGATATTGAGAAATCTCTTATAATATATTTTTGAGAGATTAAAATATTTAAATAATATTATAATTATGATAATTATACACTGTATATTACCTTACAGATTTAAGTATAATAAAAGGATAAAAAGGAACAGACAGGTATAATAGGAAAATAATATTATAAATAATTATGATAATTTATTTATTATACACTTTCTTGTTTATAATTTTCACTTGTTTTGTTTACTTTACCACGTGGGAAGGGACGTGTGTGTATAATAGGGGATACAAACAAGTATTTTTCCCCAAATGTGTAACCCCCAAATCAAAATCACAAATAAGACACCCGCTACGAACCCTAATTCTCTTATCCACCAACAACTCACTCAATTTGTCAATTTACATCAGGAGGGGATGTCATCCACGGATTTATCGTCGTTTGCATCAGGAGGGGTAAGGATTACGACCTGCTATTGTGGTACAAATGCAAAGTTGCGAACTTCATGGATTGAAGCGAATCCGGGCTGACGATTCTACGGGTGTCGAGCATGGTAGGTTACAAATTTAATACTTATATAAGTACAATTCAAAAGTATTCTTATGTAGTAAAAAAATCATATATACTCAGTGTTGGATGTGTTAATGTTAATCACTCTTGCATTGCAGCGAAACGGCGGTGGATGTAATTATTTCGAATGGGTCGATCCTCCAGTGCCTCCAAGAGCAAAATCTATAATTCTCCTTCTATTGAAGGAGAAACATGAAATGGCTAATGAATGAAAAACATCGAGAGATATGGAAAGTATATGATGATTGCACTTATTGGATCTTGGGCTTTATTTGTGGCTATCTTGTGTTCTACAAAGATGATGCACTGATGACTTCTTAGAGTAAATGGATTTGGGAAACGGAATGGGGTAATGGAGGTTGTTTTGATGTATGATGCTGGGGTTTACTGGCTCTGTTTTTTAGTGGTTTAGGGTGCTGGAGTTGTTAAATGGAGTAGGGTAATTTAGTTCTTAAATGGAGGTTGTTTTGTTGAATGATGGTTGCTCTAGTCCAACATTTTTATTGAAATGTTTATTTTGCACTAATATCCGTTTATTTCATACCCAATGTAGGGCTTCTGCTCCCAGTATATAATGGATAATGTATCAATGTAGGAGGAGCTACTTCATGGTATTCACTATTTTGACAATAAACAAACATAACAACCTATATTAATTTAAGTGAAAATACAGACATTGAATACTACATGTATTTTAACTAAAACTCTATATTAATTAAAATTGGAAACCTCCATGTATAACCCCTACATGTAGTTCTACTCCGGCATATGTATAAATACTTCAAAGGAACAACTTCATTAAACAATCTCAATTAAAACAACTTAACAAATAAAAATCATATCAAAGTAACATCACCAAGTGATACACAACAGCCAATTAATATGAACAACTCATCAAGGATCGCACTCTACGGACCCCAATCTAATCAACATGTTCGCCATCTTATAAAAAATAATTGTAACTTAAATTTTTCATGATATCACTTATATGTCCAGCTCCCCTCACATATTGGTCGATGAGTTACTTTTCATCAACCGGTGGGAAGTATAGGTACTCATGTTGTGACCGCTGTCATTGCATCTACTACAGCGCTGACTCCTCCGCTTCTTGAAATGCTTCTCCTTTGCTTACTTTATCTGAGATCTTTAGGCCTGCTAGCTTGTTTCGGGCAATCAGGTGGGTTACAAACATCATCTCCATGTAATCCCAAATTCTGCCAATGAGATTGGTTGGGAACAGAGAGCACCAAACCACCCCATATTCCCTTCACCCTCTCATTCAAGTAGCAATCACTAATAAAGGAGTTCACATCATACTTTGCAAACCTAGATAAATATAACACCATTTACTTTAATGCTGTAATTAAAATATCATAACTATATTCCTCTATGTAAAGAAAACTGAAAGTAGTATTTATAAATCAATGAATAACTCCAACCTGATTACTGCTGCCGCATGGATACATGGAATCATATTGGCTTGAAATACTCCACAGTCACATAACCGATTTTCCAAATCTACTACGCAACTATTTGTGGTGCTCTTCACCGTGTAGGTCTCATCTCCAATCAAAACGACTTCCAATCCCATGCTAGCTTCAACTATACGGGACAACTCACTAGAAACGATTCGACATAGAGGCTCAGTCTCTTTTTTTGCCTCTTCAAGATGATTCGTGAACCAACCACCGATAATGTGCCTCACTGTTTCTAAGAAATAAACCACTCGGAGAGAACGAGCCCAGGAGATACACCTGTTTCAACTCTCTGCAGCATTATTCGTGACGAATTCATATTTCCTAACAGGGCATAGCACACGAGACCACCTCTTTGCTCCTATTTCATTCAACTTCAAATAAAAAATTTCATATTTCCCGATGCTGCTTAACATTTTCATAGTCCTGCTCAACAAGTAAATTAAATAGGTCAATATTATACACAACACGTTAATTCATTTCACAACTGTTCATTTATACTTACATGTACATATTTTTAGACTCACCGCTCAAACTCGGATCTGCTGTAAGTTCTAGTAGCAGTCTTAAACAAGTACACAGCGCCTTTGTTGTACATCATCACCTGCTTGCGCAAATGGTAATAGAAAAATGCATGTGCCGCACCCGGGTATACCACCCTCACTGCATGGCATATGCTTTTGTGCTGATCCGAAACAATCAACAACTCATCTGGCCATCCGAAAGCCTCCCGCAACTGTATCATAAACCATGACCATTCTTCATTGTTCTCTGTAGAACCCACTCATACTGCAAGAGGGAATATTTATTGGTTTGCATCCTGAGTTACTACAACGAACGCCACTCCCTTGTACCCACCCTTCAAATGAGCACCATCTACCATAATCACAGGCCTTCCATATCATTTAAATCTGGATATGGAGGCAGAGAGTGCAACAAATACAATCTGGAAGACGTGATCTCCGTCTGATGTGCGTAGTGCTACATGACTTCATGGATTCTCCCTTCCCAATGCTCTCAGGTACGCAGACAGCAGCTTAAAAGACTCCGAATCGTCACCATACATTAGGTTGGTCGCCTATTTCTTCACAGAAAGAGCATGATCATATAGTATTGAGACGCCATATCTTGTTTTTAGATCTTTAATGATTAATGAAGGAGACATCGACATGCACTTCTTTGTTTAACGGTTAGCGTATAAAGTCCCAAGAAGCTTAGATGACACAGTCTCTATTCCCACCCTATTCAAGTCTTTAATGCATGTGTGTCCAACAAAGTGGGTGCATCTCCAAAAATCATCCCACCCGGTGGAGCGAAAGACAAATTCGCAAGGCGACTTGCCTTTGCATTTCACATACCACTTACACTTTTCGGACATATACACCCAAAAGCCAGCTCGGCACTTCAAATTATACATAGCAACTGCCAACTTCATTTTCTTTTAGCTTTCATAGATCGCATCCTTTGCTAGACTATCCATGCTTTCATCCAAAGAACTAAACGTTTCTTTCTCAACACTAAATGAATCCGGCATACATGTATTTTTTACACTTTTAGGCCTATTGAATTGCACATTAGAGTTATTTCGGTGATCGCCATCACAATCAGATGAATCAGAGCCAGGAATTGCATCCGACGTATGCTCGTCAGATGACCCACATTCATCTCCAATTGGTGTTCGAAGTAAATCATCCGTGTCATCCCCATCCGCTCTAACACCTCTTCCTATGCTCCCGTCATTGATAACAACCTTCCCAACATGCCTCCTATCGGGATCTTCCCGCCTTAGGACATCATCATTTATTGAATTAGGAGATTCCATTCCGCCGGGTTTTCCTAGTGAAGAACAGCTCCCTACTACACCACCAGCTGTTTCGTTATCATGATGGGAACCAGATTTCTTTTTAGTAATAACAAATATCTCAGGTTGCTCGGCACTAAGCAAACTGCACACATCGCTGTCATCTGTGATCTTCTCTCGGACAGATATATCGTTGATTGTAAGACAACGAATTATATTAATCCGTGCTTGCCTTGTTTCTCAGGAATTAAATCATTAAGTGCATTCCTGAAGCTCGACACCGTGTGGACACTTCCTAGTTTACGTACATTTAATTCCCAGTATTCGTCACCAACAAATGCAGTCCCATCCCAACACCCGTTATAATGAACCAAGATATATATGTCTGCCATCTGTCAGTACACAATAAAAAGTAATTAGGGTGCATATATGGCTATTTAAAGTACAGTAACTAACTTATTAACCTTGCAATACACTTGTGACATTATTTTTTTCTATTTTTTGGGTAAACCTTGAACTAGTCAATGTAACACAAATCCAATTATGTTAGTTACTTGTTGGCTGAGGAACTCTCACCCGCTGTACATCTTTTAAGAAGTTGGTTTGACAGGAGGAGTTAGCATATCATTTTTTTAATAAAGAATGACAAATCACAGATGGATGACTTTGGTGGACTTCCTTATACATCAGTTGGGATAAATATCAGCACTCTTCATGGCTGCATTCCTACCTTGCCATGTTATCTTTTGATTGGGATGGGCAACAGACATTTTGGTTCACTATAATCATGGGAAATAAAGTCACAACAACCCATCAATTTGACAGCACACATTAATTTATTCTTTACTCGGTTCATTAAACATAATTGTGTAGTCATGTTTCCTGCCTAAGGTGAATCATCAATAAGGATTCATCCCATGCCTCAGTGGATGTACATCAATTTAAATAGAACAACTTAAAGACAATGTTCATTATTTTCCATTTCATTATTACAGCTTCCATTTCTATGTGATCAAAGTTCATTGTTTATTTCCTATTTGTTATGCTTTTCTGATTCAGAATGAAAATACCATTAGATGCCATCTAGATAAATATCCACTAATAGAGTTGCAAGGTCAAATAATATGAAACAACAACGGTATACACATGTGTTTTTTAACATCTTTATAATTCTTGCTCCCTCGAAACACATTCACACACTTAGCTAATTCATCAAACATAACTCTTTGAAATAATTCAGTGTACTAATATTCATCAAAAACAGAACATCCATTAATAATTGCACATAAAAAAGCTCTAATAATACCACCAATTGCTCCAATTAACGATAAATATACTAAATCTAATGCTGACTCTGAGTACACTCACATGAATCCATTAAAATCTTCAGATATCATATTCATTTGACTCCATTAGAAATTCAAGTAGCAGTACGAAATACCTGATTTTGGTTAGCTCGGCCTTTCTTCTATTAGGCGACAATGGTACTTATCCGACAAAAACGATCACTGTCCCCTCGTCTCAACTTCGTCGATCGTGAATTCCTATATGGGTGATTGAATTTTTGGAGGTATTAATTGGGAAAATCTTAGGAGGGGAAATTAGGGATTTGAATTTGAATTTTTCGTTTAAGGATCGAACAATTTTGAGCTGGTGGTGATCCGATTCAGGAGAAGGGCCGGTTGACTTGAAGAGGGACAACATGGTAATTTGATATCCCCATTGGTTACCCAATTTTATATTTTGGGTTAAAAAAATACCAAAAACTCATGGTGGTTAAAAAACTTACATGGACAACCAAAGTTGTATAAAAAAATTTTTTACCCAAGATTTTATTTAATCAATCAATAAATCACATGGGCCCCACTTTCAATTTTAATGCAAAGACTTGCTCTATCATGCACGTGGCACAATGGCTGATGGCAGGATATAATGTATATATACATGGCCCACCTGAATCACATAATGTAGCAAAATTTCAAGAGTTTCGAGAATCTCTTCGGCATATGCGCAACCACACCATTTTGAGCATAACTTTATCATTCAAACTCTGATTTAAGCGATTCTTACACCCACACTACCCTCTCTTCCATGGCTTTCCAACCATATAATACACGACTAATTTGAACTCCCACAAGAATACAAAAAAATTATGGAAAGTAGGCATTTGTTTGCTTGCATGCTCAAGTTCACCCTTTATTCCAACTTTGCGTTCTTGATCCTTTTTCCTATCAAAATACAATAAAATACCTCTCAAGTACCTTTTAGTCAATAATAATTCATAATATTAAGATTTGTGCATATAATAGCAATTAACACACTCAAAGAGGTATCAAATCGGACCCAAAAATGCATGAATTTCCACTCTCATCAATTGCTTAAAGAAAGAAAAGAAACAAAGAAAAATATGAAAAACTATCCATACATAACTCTAGACCACATTTGATCTAAATTTGATATCTATTTTTCTTTCTCTTCTTTTTTAAAAGAAAAAAAAATGAATGAATTAATTAGAGATAGTTTCAACTAAGCATTACATACATATAATGTTTGAAAATACTTTTTAAATTAAATAAAATTTTGATCTGTGAATGACATAAAGGATGTCCAATTTAAAGTTGTACAGTACGAACATTAAAATTTAAAATAGTTTAAAGAGTTAATTAAGTAGATGAATGTGAGTTAAGAAATTTGATGTGTTTAGCAACAAGTGTGTAAAGTGTAGCAGACTTGACAAAGAGTGTAGAGTTGTAAGAGGATATATACATCATGTTGCATTTGATTAAGAGGATAAGATGATAGAGAGTATACGGGCATGCCTTTTGTATTATAATTGAGTATGAATTAGTAGAGTTTAATTTTTGAGAGGAGAGGAGATAATTTAGTAGTCCATTATGTACTCCATAAAAGTAAGCAAATAATCAATAATGTATTGTCTACGACATTACTTAATTAATCATTGTTAGATCACCTTTTTTCCTAAATCTACAACACAGAATATAGCTTCGTAATTAAATTAAAATAGAGTTAGAATGAGAATGGGAGCTTTCATCTATCCGGTTCATCGTTGAATATTTATATTTAAGTTGTTGTTCATCGTCGGCTTATAGATGAATTAGGAGTAATTCACTCTAATTACAACAACTTGGGGTGAAATGGAAAATTGTAGATTCATAATGTTTGGTTATGGTGATTTAAAAATTTTCAATAGTAAGATTAGATTTCCTACTACTGAATACTATTAAGGAAATTTAGTAAGTAGTGGTGGCTAATAGATATGATGGAAGGGAATGTAAACCTGCTAGTTTTAACAAAATTTGAAATCATAAAACAATGCTATCCCCTCTATGCAGTTAAACGTATTTAATTTTTTCACTAAAAAAATAATACAAAAATTTAAAATTTCTAAAATCTAAAATAGTTTTTAGGGGGTTCTGTTAGTTTTTAGGTGATTGATAAGGCTTTTACTACTGGAATGTTTCTTCTTGCAACTGTGTAAGCACCAATATCGGTTTAGGGTTATATTTTATAAACTAATCCGACAAGTTTTTTGTTTTGTAGCAAAGCCTTGAGGTTATTGAAAATCAAAGTCTTCCAACTCTAGACGAAAATGACTGCATGGAAAGTACCAACAAAGGTTTTAATGAGCATGTTCAGGCTTCAACTCAACCTTCTACTTAGCCTACAACTCAACCGTCAAATTAAATGGAAGCTAGAGTTTCTTCCAAAAAAAGAATGGCAATGAAACCAAGATCTAAGGTATGGGATACTTTGAGATGGTATTTGATGAGGATGGTGCCCTTAAACAAGCAAATTGCAATTATTTTGAAAATATATTTAATAGTGATACAAAAGTAAATGGAACTTCAACTCTAAATGCTCATATGAAAAGTTGCGTAAGTAATCCACATGTTAAAGAAGCTAAACAAGCACTATTAAATTTGCAACTTAGTGATGGGCTAGAGACTAGTGAAGTAGGCACACTAGGTACTTGGAAATTTGATTAAGGTGCAATTAGAAAAGTTATTGCATATATGATTATAATTGATGAGTTGTCTTTTAAATTCATAAAAGGTGATGGATTTAAAAAAGTTATGAATTAAGCATGTCCTAGGTTTAAAATTCCATCAAGAGGGACAATTTCTAGAAATTGCTTCATGTTGTATGTTGATGAAAGGGCAAAGTTAAAGTCTTTTATGAGAAGTAATTGTAAAAGAATTAGTAATACCACTGATACTTGGACATCTGTGCAAAGAATTAATTACATATGCATTACTGCTCACTTTTTATTGACAATTATTAGAATTTGTATAAGAAAATAATTAACTTTGTTCCAATTTCTAGTCATAAAGGTGATTATATTGGAAAATCGATTAAAACTTGTCTTCTTGAATGGGACTTGAAAAATGTGTTTACTGTAACTTTTGACAATACAAGATCAAATGATATCTCTATTGCTTTCTTGAAAAGAAAAATGTCGGGTTGGGAGGATAGTATGGGTGATTGTAAATATCTCCACATGCGATGTATTATACATGTGATTACTTTGGTTGTTTCTGAGGGCTTGAAAGATGTGAATATATCTGTCAAACATGTGAGAGATGTGGTGAGGTACATAAGAAGTTCTTCTGCAAGAATTAAGAAATTCAAGGAGTATTGTAGAGTATGAGGGGATTTCTTGCAAAACTTCATTGTTTTTAGATGTGGCCACTTGGTGGAATTCAACTTAAATGATGCTAAACACAACTTTAAAATTTGAGAAGGCATTTGAGAGGTATGAGGAACAAGAGTCCAGTTTTGTTTCTAATTTGGGGAAAAATTGTCACGTCCCAATTTATTTATATGTGAAAATAATTAAATTTATCAATGATTTTTTAAAGCTAAAATAATACAGCATTCAAATTCATAATAAAAATAAAGGAGAGTTTAATTAAACCATAATTAGAATTGAAATAAACATTTTAAAAATTAAGTAGCGGAAGTCTTTTGATGATTTAGTCATATTGGACTTTGACATTGTTAGTTTTATGTTTAGTGTATGATATCTAAAGATTTTTTTTAAGTAATTTGGATTTTAAAGAGGCACCTTTTAGTTTCTTTTTAGTAAATGAGCAACCGATTGATGACTAATGTTGGCATATGAACTCGCGTCTCATCTTAATAGACTAACAAAAGCGGTGAACATGGAAAGTTGCAGCTCGTTTAATAGTAAGGGCTTCACATGCAACCCGACGGAGAGAGGGTGACGAAAAGAGAGAGAGAGTTCTTGCTTGTGCAAAATTTTCGGACCCCTTGTCCCAAAATTCGCTCTTGAGCTTTCTACGTTTTCCTTCTTGCGGCTGTCGGCGCCACCCACCTACGGCTGTGGAGATTCTCGGTTGCTCCAGTTTTGAACTCGTCCGATCTCTTGTTGTTGTCGACAACTGTTGGCAGCCACCATTTGATCTCACCGCTCCCCACGGTGGTGGTAGAGGTTTGTCACTTGTTCATGTAATTCCCCTTGAATCTTCTCATGGGGAAGAAGTCAAGGAGTAAGACGCCGTCTAGGGCGTCGCCAGAGTTACGTGTGAGTGAAGAACCGTTCAAATCGGTGAAGGATCGAGCTATGGATATTGAGCAAAGGAAGTTGGTGGTTGAAGCGGCGGTCTCCGCCGGAGCTGATGTTGTTGGTTCTATAGTGGCGGACCGCTTGGAGATGGAGATGGAAGTCTTAGTTGGTTCCATGGCATTATCGGTGCTCAACGGGATGGAGGGTGGTGGTTCCGGTAGCCCTACGCATGGTTTAGTTGACTCGGTCATGATAGACTCACTTCCGGTGGGGCCAGTGCTACGAAGCTCCGTCGCCAAACGGAAGTCTTCGGTGGATAGGCGGCGTAGTGTCACACCCGGACCCAGGCGGCGGTTGGGGGATCGGCCCGTGTTGTCTTCTCCCCCTCGGCTATTGGCTGAGCAGCGCCGACAAGCTGGCGTCACATCGCTCCAGGTCGGTGGTGAACATTCTGGAGCCACCGACACCAACCGCCATAACCCTGCGCCAACTCCTCGGCAGGTGGGCGAGGAGACTTGGCAGGCCGTCGTCCCTCCGCAGGGCGGTGTGGAAGATTCTGGACAGGCCAAGAACCCTCGGCGGGAGCGCACCCCAGTGCGCAAATCTTTGGATCCCTCTCGGCAGGCGCCGTGGGCTTCGCAGGGAATGCTGGGCGCGGCGCGGATGAGTCTCGACATCCACGGCAGCACGGCGGTCAGCGTGTGCGGCAGGGCCAGCCGAGTACATCTGCCCCTCCCAAGCAACCTGTTAATTATGATAAGTTTGTTAACAAAGGCAATATTGACCCAGACAGGAAACTTGAGTATATTGCCCCCTGTGACGGAGTAGCATATCTGGATCCGAAAGACGATTCAGATACATGGAAACATACGTTGGTGGGATATTTTTCGGGACGGTTCCCAGGGATGCAAGCTCTCCATGCTATCTGCCGGGCACGGGGAGTAAGGTATACTATCATTATGCATCAGTCGGGGTGGATAATCTTTAGACTCTTCTCGGAGGATGACGTGCAGAAGGTGCTGGATGGTGCTCCTCATTCTATATGGGATCGGTATCTTATGCTTGAAAGGCTTCCACAAGCTTTTCAATTTGATGATCGTGAAATTCTCACGTTCCGCTCTGGATCCGGTTACCTTCTTTTCCGTTGGAGCTGTGGACAAAGAATCATATTAGTAGAGTGGCTTCGTTGATTGGCAGACCAATCATGGTGGATGAAACCTCCGTTAAGGCGGACAGGGTATCATTTGTTCAGGTGCTGATAGACATTGATGTCTCCCAGGAGCTACCGAAGGAAATCACATTCAATTACCGAGGGACTAATTTCACCCAATCTGTCTTGTATGAACATCTTCCGGCGTACTGCACTAAGTGCAGGAAATTTGGTCACTTGGTAAATGTCTGTGATGATCCCACTAGAGGAGATAAAGGGGAGGGAGGCACCAATAATCCTCCGGAGGGCACATCTGCTGATGGCACTGTTGATGAGGAGGGTTTTCATCAGGTTGGATCTAGAAATACGAGACCAAGGAAGAAGAGGAATAAAGGTGGGAGGAGGAACACAGCCGGACCTATTTTAACTCAAGAGCAGAAGCAGAAGGTGATGACTGGGAAATTTCAGATTCTTGATGATCTTGACCCAGACGACTGGAGGATCAATAGATCAGAAGGTAGTAGATCAACCCAGATCATTGCTAGGAAGAGTTGGGCATCTGAAACAGAGGAGGAGGAACCGATGGCGGTAGGGAGGACGTGACGTACTCTGTCTCCCAGTTCTTCCTACAGGTCGGGCGGTATAAGGGCAGGTTCTGGTATTATCATTCAGGAACCGCTTGGCACGGGTAATGGTCCAGGGGGTGGGGGATCTTCCCCCGGTGTTTCTCTATGCGGTGCTTAGTATGGAACGTGCTAGGGCTTGCAGCCTCTCACGCACAGCGAGCTGCCCGTAGGTTAGTTCGCAAATATAAGGTATGTTTAGTAGGTTTTATTGAATCTAAATTGTCTGTGGATAATGTGGTTGATATTGTGGGTAGGATTGTTCCTACTTGGAATAATGTGAATAACTTTGGGAATGTTGAGGGAGGTCGTATTGTGGTGGCATGGGATCCCGCTTTGATTTTGTTTAATAATGTTGTGTTGCATGAACAATGTATCTCTGGTATGGTTCGCTGTTTGATCTCTCAGCAGGAATTCTATATCAGTGTTGTGTATGCCTGTAATGGCGTGATTGACAGGCGTAGGCTATGGGAGCATCTCTCTTCGGCTGTTCCGACGGTTAACTCTCCTTGGATGCTTCTTGGAGACTTTAACTGTGTTAGGAAGTCTGAAGAGAGATCTGAGGTTGTTCCGTCTCATCGGAACTGGTATATGGTTGAATTTGAGGAGTTTTGTGTTGATCAGGGATTAGATGATGCGAGGTCAAAGGGGTGTTTTTTCACCTGGACAAATGGTAGAGTTTGGAGTCGGATTGATCGGGTATTAGTGAATTCGTTCTGGGATTCTACTTCAGGGGTGGTGGAAGCGGAGTTTTTGCCCATGGGCGCCACTTCGGATCATTGCCCTATTTTAGTGTCAGTACATCATACTGAGCACTCAAAAGGGAAACCGTTCAGATATGTCAATATGTGGAAGACCAGTGGGACATTCATGGATACGGTGCGACAGGTGTGGGACTTGTCGGTGTGGGGAACAGCTCAATTTGGTGTGTGCCGAAGACTAAAGTTACTCAAACCAAAACTTCGTCAACTTGTTAAGAGGGACTTTGGTCACATTGCGGAGAGAGCAGAAAGAGCAAGAGTGGAGCTTGATAGTCTGCAGCTGGCTAGTCATGCTGATCCTGGTAATATTGAGAAATGGGACAGGGTTCGTGAGGCAGCAAAGAGGGTGGATTTCTTGTGTCATGCCGAGCATCTCTTCTTCTCTCAGATGGCCAGAGCTGATTATTTGATTGGTCAGGATAAGCCCACTAAGTTTTTCTACAGGAAGATCAAGTCCAAGAGTGTGAGAAATGTTATTACCTCCATACGAACAAATTCTGGGCATACCACCTCCCGGGAGGAAGTCGTAAGGGAGTTTCTCTCATTCTATGAGGACTTGATGGGTTCTGCGAGGGAATGTGAGAGGATTGATTACACGGTATTTGAATGGGGAAATGTGGTGAGTACTGATCAGGCGCAGCACCTTGAGCTTCCAGTCACAGCCGAAGAAGTGAGAGAGGTGGTGTGGAAAATGAATGGTGATAAGGCCCCCGGTCCGGATGGGTATACGGCCGCTTTCTTTAGGGATGCGTGGGATGTGATAGGTTCGGATGTCGTAGCAGCTGTTCAGGAATTCTTTCAGTCTGGACAGTTACTAAGGCAGATGAATGCCATATTTATTACACTAATTCCTAAAGGTAAGCATGATCCTGCTGTTACAGACTTTCGCCCGATCTCATGTTGCAACGTCATCTACAAAATCATATCTCGTATTATTGCGAAGAGACTGACGGATCTGATGGAGGATTTGGTGTCTGAGAATCATTTTGGGTTTGTTAAGAACCGAAAAATGAGGGATTGTATTATGCTGGCTCAAGAAATTGTGAAGAACTATGGGTGGGCAAGGCATCGTCAGTACAGGAGGATGGCGATCAAGATAGACATCAAGAAGGCGTATGATTCTGTTGACTGGGGTTTTCTGCGTGGAGTCCTTACAGGTCTGAAATTTCCTCCTCGTATGATTGGGTGGATTATGGAATGTGTCACTACCACTTCTTTCTCCATCCTTATCAATGGTTCTCCAGAGGGGTATTTTGATGGCAAGAGAGGCTTACGTCAAGGTGATCCTTTGTCGTCCTTGCTATTTGTTTTGTGCATGGATTATTTCTCATGACTTTTCAGAAGCATGATCGCGACAGGGAATTATAAGTATCACTCCAGGCATTGTGAGAAGGTAGGAGTTACTCATCTGGCATTTGCGGACGATTTGATTATCTTTGCTTATGGCAACCGATCTTCGGCAGAGGTGGTAGCCACGACACTTAATCGGTTCGCTAGCATGTCAGGTTTGGAAGTTAGTGTGGATAAGACTCATCTGTTTATGGCTGGAGTTCCGGAGCATGAGGAGCATATCATTCGGGAAGTACTGCCTTATCAAGTGGGCTCCTTCCCTATTCGCTATCTGGGAGTGCCGTTACAGGGGAGCAAACTTCGGGAGACTGTGTTTGAGCCGCTCATTGGGCAAGTCTCAAATCTGATTAGAGGTTGGTCCACTCATCTACTATCGTATGCAGGACGATTGGAGCTTATTAGATCAGTCGTGTATGGAGTGATGAACTTCTGGGCAGCCATGGTGAAGATCCCTAAAGGAATTGTGGACAGAATAGAGAGGATGATACGAAAATTTCTTTGGGGAACTGTAAGGGGAGCAGTTAGGTGGGAAGAGGTCATTCTCCCTAAGGAACAGGGAGGTCTGGGACTTAAAGGAATTGATCTGCTGAATGATGTTGCTTTGTGTGGAGTATTGTGGGATGTCCATTTGGAGAAGAATTCGTTATGGGTTAAATGGATTAATGCCATCTATTTGCAGACTGATTCTTGTTGGGATGTTGAGGTAAATTATAGTGCCTCAATTGTGTGGAAAGACATCCTCCATGCGAGGGACATGGTTAGGGCACGAATTGGTGGGGATTTGGTTACCACGTTGGCTTCGTGTTCAGAGATGGAAAAGTTTCGTGCAGGTAGGATGTATTGGCTTGTTTCACATTCTATGCCAATACAGCCTATCTACAGGAAGTTATGGAGTCCATGGGTCCCTCAGAAGCATTCGTTTAGGATGTGGATTGCAGTTCGGAATCGCCTGCTCACCATGGATAGATGGAGAAGCTATGAAGGCCCGGTAGAGTGCGTGTTTTGTGTTGGGACCCTCGAATCGAGAGACCATCTATTCTTTGGGTGCCCGTTCACAAAACATGTATGGAATCGGGTTAGATTTGAGGTTGAGTGGAAGAGACAGGTGACCACTTTGAAAGCCGGATTCAAGTGGCTTAGGAAAGATCGCCGGGTGCAGGTTCGTAATAAGAAGAGATGGATGCTTGCTTTCTATGGGAGTGTCTTTCTTATTTGGAAGGTTCGGAATGAAGCTCTCTTTCAGGGTGTTCGTCCTACTATTACTAGTTTGGTCAACTCCATACTCATGCATGTAATTAGGTTTGAGCATTTGTTATCTAGATAGGGGTTTTCCTTTTTGGTTGCTCCGTTTAGGAGTTGTAATTATTTGTAACTTGGCTTCGGCCTATTGTTTTGGTTAATTAACATATGATTCATGCTTCACATGCAACCCGAAATGACCAGTGACATGATGGGTCTGCTACCGTCATCGATATTAGCGAAATTAAAAGAAAAACTCATTAATTTTCTTTTTCAAATTTATTTTAAAATCTTAAACATTTTTTTTATAAGATTAGGATAAGAGATACAATTCTTAATTGGTGAGATAAATTATTTATTAACTTAATTAAATATTTTTTAAAGGTCCTACTTAATTGTTATCAAATTTGGAAATTGAAAAATTAATTATAAAAGATAATTAATTTGATCATATATATATATATATATATAAATTTATATTTTCTTTTAGAAATTAAAAAAAACACCTATATTTAATTTATTAGAAACTTGAAAAATATTTTTATTCGAGATCAGATAATAATTCATATTAATATTCACTTATTTAAAACATTTAAAGAGTTTATATTTAAGACGACATAATAAGTTATATTATTGGGAATGATAAACCGAAGTGATTTAAGCCAAACTTATATACATCAAGGAAGGATTATATAACTTGTTGTCAAGATTCAATCGAGTCATTGCACAAAGTTAAAATTTTCACATAAAATAAAATTAAGTTAGAAACATTAATCATGATTTAAAAATATAATAATAAATAATAATAACAAATAAAATAAGTAAAATATATCTGTGAGTGAATGACCAAAGAACCTTATTTATAAATGAGATTCATTTTAAAATAAATATGAAATATATTAAATATTTAATTCTTTTAATATAATAAATATAATAAAATATTTCTTTTTAAATATCAAAAGAAAAATAAAATATAACTCTTTTAGTATATTAAAGATATTTAAATAATTTAAGTTATATATAATCCAAATTATATATATATATATATATATATATATATATATATATATATATATATATATATATATATATATATATATTATGTTATTAATTTAAAGGAATTTATTTAGGTAATTTAATATCATAACTAGTTTTGTCTCCCGCAAACGACGTGGGTTCTATTATGTGTGATGTCTTTATTTTAAAAGGAAACAATCATAGTAGAATATTTTCAATCTAAAACCTGGAAAATGAATAAACTATCAATTTGGGGCCTAATTATTTTTCTATCAGTCAGAGACCTTAAAATATACTCCCTCCGTCCCATTACTATTACTACTTTTGACTGCAAAAAGCTCTCACAGAAGCTACAGTAAAAGTAGCAATAGTGATGGGACGGAGGGAGTATAAAACAATAAAAAAAGGTAGTAATGTGCCATAATAGGAATATATATTTTTTTATTATATTTATATAATAAAAATATTAAACTTATGATTAGTTGTAAATTTAATTAATAATCAAGTATCTCTCTTTTTATCTTTTAATTATTTCTTTTGGGTAAATGACCAAAACTCCCATCGAGATTTGTTCAAACTACTAAATAAACTCCGTGGTTTGAAAAATTACCAATTATCCCATTTGACTTTGAATATTGATAAAAATACACATTCTTTTAATTAAATAGGAAAGAAAATGACATTAATACCCATAATATGTAACATTGTATTTTTAAATTTCACTATTTATTTTTTTTAAATATAGAAAATTGAGATAAGAGGGATTTTTTTATAAAAAAATCCCTCTAATCCCCAGGTATTGAAATTTAAAAAATAAACAAAATAGTAAAATAAAAAAATATAATGTTAAATATATGGGTATTGATGCCATTTTTGTGTTAAAAAAATATAAAAAATCCCTCTAACCCTAGTTTTCTACATTTAAAAAAATAAAATAGTGAAATTATAAAATACAATGTTATGTGGGTCTTGATGTTATTTCCATAGCTCTTTATTTTAAAAAATGGGTATTTTTATTAATGTTCAAATAACAATCAAGTTAAAAGGGATAATTGGTAGTTTTTCAAACCATGTTGTTTATTTGGTAGTTTAGACAAACCTCGAGGAGGGATTTGGTAATTTACCCTATTTTTTTTATTGAATAACAAAACCAAATTATTAAAGTTAAAACTCAATTAATTTTTCTTTATTAAATAACTCATTCAAAACATTATTAGTTGTAAATTAATTAATATCGAGCCTCACTCTTTTATTTTTTTATCTTTTACTTTTATTTTTTTAAATTGCATAACCCAACTAAAACATTTAAATATAAAAATATTAAAAATTATTATTATTTTTTTATTATCTTAAATATTAATTGTAAGTTATTAATTAGAGGGACCTAATAAAATATTAGTTAAAATATTAAATTAATAAAATATTAATTGCAAGATTAAAATTTTTAAATATATTTATAAAAATATTTTTATTAGA
Organism: Pogostemon cablin; assembly: GCA_023678885.1. Taxonomy (NCBI): domain Eukaryota; kingdom Viridiplantae; phylum Streptophyta; class Magnoliopsida; order Lamiales; family Lamiaceae; genus Pogostemon; species Pogostemon cablin. The sequence continues at coordinate 15,728,985 of CM043001.1, read as the reverse complement.
ATTAAAACAATAAATTTTCATTAAAAACATAAAATATTCTTATTAGATTAAATTAAATCATTATAAAAAATTACTTAAAATATAATATTAATTTCAACATTATAAAATCTTAATTACTTTAAATATTAAATTACTTAAATAAAATATTAATTGCATTATGAATTTTATTAATGAGAAAGATTAAACAAAATATTATTTAAAATATTAAATTACTTAAAATAAAATATTAATTTAAGGATTAAAGTGAGATTTTTAAATTATTTAAATTATAAACTTTTATAAGAAAATTACTTAAAATAGTATTATTACATAATATTAATATTATTAAAATTAAAATATTAGATCTTCATTAAAAGAATTATTTAAAATAAAGTATTAATGGTAAGATTACAAAATATTAATTAATTTAAATTTAATAAAATTATTAAAAATATATTACTTAAAATAAAATATTAATTGCAGGATTAACGAGGGAGCGCTTCATACACAGTTTTTCCAAGAACGAACGTGGCGACGCCACATACACAAATTTTTTCAAGAAGGAGCGTGGCGTCGCCATACACAAATTCAAGATTTTATTTTTGGCTAGCACTTGTAAATTAATAGTATTAATGATGAGATTATATATAAAATGAGTTTGTGATGTTATATATATATATATATATATATATATATATATATATATATATATATATAACTCTAGTAATTAATTATCTTACATATTCATTGAAAATTTATAAATTAAATAAATACTGTTTTTATTATTTTTTTATTGTTTTATATAAAAAAATATTATTATTTTTATTTTAATTATATAATATTACTTTTTTCTTTTTTAAAATAATTTAATTAGACATTTGTCACTTTGAACTTATCACGTATAGTTTTCTACTAAAATTGTTACTTTATTCTTTTAATTGTTCATGAAATGTATCAATTATTGAATATAAAATTTTCTTAACCAATTATTCCTTTTTATTAAAAAAATATTATTACTTTTAATCTGTTTGGTGAATTCAATAAGATTTAATAATTTTTTTATAGAACACGAGAAAAAAAATATTATTTTTATTAAATTTAAAACATAATTAATAGTAACTAAAAGAAACTTAGTTTTAATGTCGGTGGACAAAATTTAATATATAATCTAATTAACTGATTAAATAATTTATGTAAAAATTAAAATACGACGATTTAATTACTAATCCATCAAATTATATAAAGGCATGTTTTGCATAAGACCATCTCACGTGATATTATTTACAATTTTTGAATTAGTTATCACTTTCGCTATAAAATGATATCACTTTCGCTATAAAATGTTATCACTTTCATTCATATTGTAAAATATTCATGAAATAGCATTATCACTTTTCATTAATTAAGTACTCCCTCCGTCCCACTACAAGGAGGGCATTTCTTTTTTGTACGTAGATTAATTGATATAATATTTAATGTGTAGATGAGGAGAGAGAAATAATGTTTTATTGTATAATGATTAGATGTATATTAATATTGTCGGGTGCCCAATGGTGCAAAGTGTGTTTTCAGTACGATGTTGTCCTAAGTGTGGTGATACTTTGAACAACACTGTATGTATCAGAATGTAACTTGACTAAGTATAGAACAAGTTGTAAATCAGCGGAAGACTTAACACACATATTACTCAATCTTTCCACAAACTTTTGCAAGTTTGTGGCGGTTTCATGGCATAAATATCACTATTGAAAAATGTAATTACAAAAATAGACTATTAGGTGTGGAAACAATTATTCCACCCTTCGAATACAAAATCGGATCTAAAATCCAAATACGTTCCCGAGTGGCAGAACCTACACTTGTTAGAATCTAAGCCTACTTCACATGTGGGCTTCCACTGCCTATGAACAGCGCACAAAACATACGGGAATAACAGTAGACAACTGATGTTGAACCAAGTGTTACAACACCAGTACAAACACTATGACAGAAACCTATCTAAAATCTTTTACACTGTATAGTGGGATTGCCTTTTCGATCACTTAAGTTGACAACTAGCAGCTTTCATTTATAGATGGCTGCAGTCTCCAAATGATGAGTGGTCCACATAGGAGATGTAGATTGCACCCATGCAGACTCAAATAACCGCCCACTAAGAGAGGTAGTTATTTTCGCCTTTTAGATCCTTCTAGAGCTTCCGGATCATTCCAGTTTGCTCCAGGATCTTCAAGGTTTGCTTTTGACTTGGTCTTTGCATCCAACACATCCAGCACTTCAACCGCAACAACCCTGAAAGCAACATTAAGCGCAACACCAGTAAAACAACAAAACAATATTAGTGGTTAATAAAACAACTGGTGGAGGACAGATGTGATTCCAGATGTGATGACACTGGTGTCAACACTTCACATCAACAATCTCCTCCAATCACTTCTATCCGCAACTACCTAACCTGATGCAAGAAAACAATACCGAACAAAATATCAAAAGTAATACATCAGATATTAGTTCGACAGTTGTGCAAATATAACTGAGCATTCTAAAGCATAATTACTAAAGTGATTAAAGATAACCTCTTAAGTAACATATAAGTCCAGAGCTTAGATCAGAGTTTAAACAGAAAATAAAATATCCAGTAACCATCAAACTATAAATATCAGTTTAACATCCCATCATCAAATAGTTAGAAAAGTTAGTGAGACAGCAGCAGCTTTCAGTCAACCGCAGCAACAAGCATCAACACTTTGATCTCTTTGCTGATCTCCGCCTCACCATGTGAACTCCCCCTAAGTTGCAGCATCACCAGCAACACCACCAGCACCATCACCTGCATCAGGAACATTTCCAGCAACATTTTCTTCTTCCAGTTCTTCAGTGATGTCCTCAATCACAATTCCTCCAGAGCCAAAGCTTTCCACTGCAGTAGGTTCAGCAGCAGCAGGAGGTATATCTCTCATTGTGGGTGTGGATAGCAGCTTACTCCAGAACGGAGCTCTTTATTCTAGAATGTCTGCTTGTCTGTTCATAGCATTGGCTTGGAGTCTGAGGTTCGAGACATGGCGTGCCAGGGCAGCAGCTTGTTGCACAATGTATTTGCGGTTCAAAGAAATAGAGATAAATTCTCCAGCTTGTGCAGAAGTGTCAGTGCGAACCGAAGTGTTGGCAGTATCAGAAGTAACATTCTGAGCATCAGCAGGGGCAGGAGCAAGGTTCACATAAGGTAGATCAACTACATGGTTACCTTCAAGCAGTGGTTTAGCAATACCAAGAACTAGAGCACTTGAGGAAAGAAAATCACCTTTACCTTTCTTAGCACCTTGACTAGATAACAGACAGTGAATCAAAGCAGGATAAGGTAACTTACCAACCTTAGAGATATTTCCACCATAACTGATCAGATTCTTGTAAATCACTCTACTAAGGTTAAAAGGCAGGTTCTTTCCTTTCTTATAGATCAACACAGCATGCTCAGTGGTAAATCTAGTAGTATTGGAGAAAGGCAGCCAATTGTAAACACATAGCTTGTGCAAGATTGCATGTAAACTAGTCAGACTTGAACTGAACAACTTCTTAGGCCAACTAACAATTAAACCTCCAGTAATCACAGACACAATCTCATCCATATCATCAATTTCATCATCACTATCAACATTCACAGTCCCTAAAATCTCATTTATCTTTGCAGGAGAAAAATCATAAATCTCACCCCTAAAGAAAATTCTTCCAAATTTGGGACTTGTACTCTTAATCATACTAGCATAGATGTGGGCATAAAACTCACATACCCAATTGGTATAGAATGAGGTAGAGTACCTTAGTGATTTCAGCAAGCTTCTCTCTTTGAAGAAGTTGATGAGGTTGTGTGGAGTGAGGTCGGCATCCTTTATCTTTCTTTCATGAATTATGTCCTTTTTGGCAAACTTTTTGTATCTGACTTTGCCATCATTGAAGTAGAAGTTCCCAACTCTAAAGTTTTCAACATTATAGTTAGAGTCATCAGATATATCATCAGCATCATCAGGGGACTCATCACCATCATCATCTTTGGCTTTATCTTCATCATCAGAACTCTCAACATTTGAACATCAGCATCCTTATCAGATTCGTCAGATTCTGCACCTTTGTCAGCATCCTCAGGTGCATCCTCTTCATATCAGAAGATGAAGATGAATCATGGTCAGGATCAAAGGGTTCTGCATCTGCAACAGTAGGTGTTGGCACTGAGACGGCAACATCTGTGGTAATATCATCAATCAACTGGTTCAGATCAGCATTTTCCTTAACAGATTCATCTGGTGTTGCTTCAGAAGCGATAATATCAGACATAGCTTTCTTTCCTCTCCATCTCTTCTTCAAAGCTTTGCAAAAGATCAGCTATAGTAGGATTTCACCTGTAGCATCTACATCCATAGGAGCAGCTTCATCAGAATCAAAGATAGAGATAGGGGACTTCCCTTTTTTAGAGGTGGTTGCATCCTGTGTGCCTTTCTTACAGAGTCTGACCGACCAACACTATGGAGGTGATTTACGTTTCGGAGCAGATGGTTTAATAACCTTTGATCTGAGTGGAACTGATGGTGATGACGAGGGAGAAGATATTTGTGGATTTTGTTCAGCACGAGTAGGAGATGTATTTGGAGATGTAGGGACTTGAACAGGTTCTGAGTCTCAATATTCTCGGAGGGTAGGCTTTCTTCAGGAGTCACAAAAGGGACAATAATGGAAGGTTTAGGAGTATCGGTGGGAATTTCAGAGTGAACTTCAGAGGGAATGGATGGTTCAAGGATGGGATTTTCAATTCTTGAAATAGTAATACTCAACTCAGCGAACTGAGTTCGAAGTGATTCAAAAACTGAATCGAGTGTACCAGCAGGAAGGACGATAGTCTATGGAAGAGGGGTTCCAGAAACAGAAGTAGTCGATTGTGTTGCAGCATTCAGATTGACATCTAGTGCAGCATCCGACGCGACATTATCAGCCATATCAATTAGGGTTTGGAGTGGTTTGTGAGGAATAAGGTTTGGATTTGGAAGAGGAACGGGTTGCTTTTGGAGGTGCCATTTGAAGTGTGTGAGAGACATGTTTTATTTATAACCGTGAGTGAGAAGATGAACATGGGATCACACTCAAGCACACAAATATGTCACTTCAAACATTATTTTCCAAGATATATAGGAAGAGTGAACAGTAGTGGGATGGAGGTTATTTCCACTAATTAAAAACTGCAAGCAATATGTGAAAGGATATGCAGTGCAGCAGATAATGAGAACTCATAGCAACTAATGCATATTTCCTAAAAAATTGGCCATGATCAAATATGGAGAAACATTAATGCATGAAAATTAAAAATGAAGAATAATAAATACTAAAGTTCTATCACTTAATGTATTGAAAATAAATAATTTAATAATAATTTTGTTAAGGCTAAAGACATTATGGAAAAATCAATCAAAGATGAATAATTTAGGCACACATGCACTTTTATCCTTTTTTTTATTTTTGATGTACTTAATCTCAAGATTTCGTACTACCTTTTGAAAAAATCACATCGTGGTTGTCAGCCCTGTGTGCCTGGTTACTCAGTAGCAGTTCAAGAGTGTTCTTTATTTCCTTTTTGAAATCATAACAGCCTTTTAAAAGAACACATCGTGTTTGTCAGCCCCGTGTACCTAGTTACTCAGCATGTTTGGACCTTTGGTTTTTTAAGAACTATTTTTTTAGTGTATGTCCAGTAATACCTCAAGATTCAACTAGAATATAGTTAGCAGTAACAAAATAGATCACCAAATCACTTAATTTCGACATAAAATGTCAAAACTTATAGTAGTGTTGCCTAGAGTGTCGAAACACTCTAAGCAATATCATACATGACTTTATGAAAAGCAGTGTCCAAGAGATTTCCTGAGTGAAGAAAACCTCTCGAAATCAAGTGCTTTTGTGAATATGTCAGCAAGTTATTTCTCAGTGGAAATATACTCTAATTTGACTACTCCCTTCTCAAGTAAATCTCTTAGAAAATGATGTCTAATGCTAATATGTTTAGTGAGTGAGTGTTGAACTGGATTTTTTGAAATGTTTATAGCACTCGTATTATCACAGTGAATTATTAAAGTGTCAGTCTCAAGAACTATCTAGCATCTTTTTTAGCCAAAGCAACTGTGTGCAACAACTTCCAGCAGCAATATACTCAGATTCAGCAGTGGATTGGGATATGCAATTTTGTTTTTTAGAATTCCAAGAAACAAGATTGTTACCCATGTAAAAACATCCACCACTTGTGCTCTTCCTGTCATCACAATCACCAGCCCAATCAGCATCACTGTATCCAACCAGAGAGCTGTTAGTATCCTTTGAAAACTATAATTCTATGTCAGCAGTTCCAACTATATATCTGATAATCCTCTTCACAGCTTTTATATGAGATTCCTTGGGATTTGCTTGGTACCTAGCACAAACACAGACACTATACATAATGTCAGGTCTACATGCAGTTAAGTACAGAAGGCTACCAATCATAGATCTAAACAGAGTGTGGTTAACATCAGGGCCAACATCATCTCTGCACAGTTTTTGTGATGTTCCCATAGGTGTTTTCATAGGCTTAGCGTTTTCAAGACCAAATCTTTTCACCAGGTTTTAGCATACTTACTTTGTAAGATGAAAATACCACTATCACTTTGCTTAATTTGGAGCCCTAAAAAGTAATTTAGGTCACCAACAAGACTCATTTCAAAAGTGGTAGTCATGGCTTTCACAAAGCTGTCCATCATAACTTGAGATGTTGCTCAAAATACAATGTCATCAACATAAATTTGAGCAATCAAGAAACCATTTGATTCATGCTTAATGAAAAGAGTTCTATTAGCCTTACCTCTAATGAATTCAAATTGAAGTAAGAAGTCAGTTAGTCTACCATACCATACTCTAGGAGCTTGCTTTAGACCATACAAAGCTTTTTTCAATTTATACACATGATCAGGATAGAAAGGATCAACAAAACCTTTTGGTTGTTCAACAAAAGCTTCATCATTTAAAATTCCATCTAAAAAAGCAGTTTTAACATCCATTTGAAATAGTTTGATACCAACAAAGCATGCAATAGCCAAAAGAAGCCTAATAGACTCTATTCTAGCTACAGGTGCAAATGTTTCATCAAAATATATCCCTTCAACCTGTGTGTATCCTTGTGCAACAAGTCTAGCTTTGTTTCTTACTACATTACCAGATTCATCAGTCTTGTTCTTGAAAATTCACTTAAGACCAATGACATTAGTGTTTGTAGGCCTAGGGACTAGACTCCAAACATCATTCCTAGTGAATTGTTCAAGTTTTTCATGCATAGCCTTAGTCCAAAATTCATCTTTTAAAGCTTCAGAAACATTTTTGGGTTCTACAGAAGAAAAATAATATTAAGCACATACCTGATTGCATATGTTGGACATGCAAACTGATCTTACCACATCTCTGAATTTACCTTTCCTTCTGGTTTGAATACCAACTGAGGATTTCCTATGATCTGTGAGGAAGGGCGATCCTTCTTATATCTGTAGTTAAGTGAATTCCTGGGAGTTCTGTGAATCTGATTCTCATTGTTTTCAGACTCATTCTCAGATGTTGTAGGTGATGAGATCACTTTTCGCTCAACATCGTTCACTGGTTCTGTAATTTCAATCAGATCAGAGATATCATCTTCCATCTTTTTACCTGCAATATTAGATGTATCATCAAATACCACATTTATAGATTCTTGAACAGATCTGGTTCTAAGATTAAAGACTCTGTATGCTTTGTTATTCTTAGAATAACCTAATTAAAGACCTTTATCACTCTTAGAATCAAACTTTGAAAGATACTCTCTATCATTTAGAATATAGCACATGCAACCAAACACATTAAAGTATTTCAGGTTAGGTTTTCTCCTATACAGCAACTCATAAGATGTAATAGAACTACCTGGTCTAAACAAAATTCTATTAGACACATGACATGCAGTGTTCAATGCTTCAGCCCAAAATCTTTTAGACACATTCATTGAAGTAAGCATGACCCTAGCCATTTCTTGCAGATTTCTATTTTTTCTTTTAGCTATACCATTTTGCTGTGGGGTTTTAGGAGATGAAAACTCTTGCACTATACCTTTCTTTTCACAGAAATCAGAAAATACGTTATTCTCAAATTCTCTACCATGATCAGTCCTAATCCTACAAATCTTAAGATTGAAAGCATTTTTGAACCTTTTGTAAAGAACTTTAAATACTTCAAACACATCTAATTTTTCTCTAATGAATTCAACCCATGAGAATCTAGAAAAATCATCTACCACAACCAAAGAATACTTCTTACCACCAAGACTTTCAGTCTCCATAGGACCCATAAGATCCATGTGAAGTAATTCAAAACATCTTGAAGATGTGCACATAGTGGTGATTTTGTGTGAAGACCTTACCTGCTTACCTTTTTGGCATGAGCCACAAATTGGAGGGTCTTTGAAACTGAGCTTAGGTAAACCTTTAACAGCTTCCAACTTAACCAATTTTTGTAAATTTTGGTAATTTACATGGCCATGTTTTTTATGCCAAAGTACGCTTTCATCATGTTGTGTGATATTGCAGTAGGTGTTGTTAGCAATCATATAACAATTATCAACAGATCGATTACCAACCATCACACACTCATCAGTTTCATTTAACACAAAACATGAATTCTTGTCAAATTTCACATGCAGATTATCATCACATAATTGACTTATGCTTATTAAATTAGCACGCAAACCTTCAACAGTCATCACATTCTTCAAATTTGGGAAACCTTTAACATTTAAAGTTCCTTTACCAACAATGTTACCCTTAGAGCCACCGCTATAAGTAACCTTACCACCATCAAAAGCCTCATAATCTTTTAAATGTTCAACATTTCCAGTCATATGTCTAGAACAACCACTGTCAAAATACCACAAACCAGGTATGCATGCTTGTAAAGAAGTACAAGCCACATTAGACAGCACTTTTGATTTTCTGACCCAAGCAGTTTTTGGTGTGTGTGAATACTTGTGTGACAACATTTCAGGCAACACTTTTCCAGAGAACAAGTCATCTTTCAGTTTAAAACAAAATGGACGAATGTGACCAGGGACTGAACAGTAATGACAAATAAAAGCTCTCTTGCCTCTCTGTTTTGGAAACTTTTTAGAAAAACTTTTTGATCCAGGTTTCACAAAATTTACAGGTTTTTCAAAACTAAAATGGTTAGAGCTTTCAGAAAATCCAAGACCACTCATATCAGATTTACCAACACACAAAGCTTCATTCATGACAGATGTACTCCTAGAGTTTTTTGAAACTTAGTGTTGAAGCAGTCAATTGTTCTTGGAGTTTTGAAATTTCAGCATCCTTTCTAGTAAGACTCACCTCAAGTCTTGTGATAGTTTCAATCAAACCATCATTCTCTTGGTTGACCTTTTGAAGTTCTTTCAAAAGTTCAGCAATTTTTCTTTCCAATTGCTCTTCAGATGTACCTGCTCTAGTATAAAAACCATTAGTACATTTCTCATTAGAATCAGAAATAGACTGAACCTTGCTCGATGTCGAAGTAGATGTTGTCTCATCCAACTCAACATCTGTGTCACTTCTATAAAGTCCTTCACGTACACATTCTGACAGAAATACCAGCTCTTCATCCTTTGTCTCTTGATCACCTTCAGATTCATCATCACTCAAGGAAACATTTAAGTTCATCCTTCTCTTCAAAAGAGTGTTAGCACATTCATTTGCATAATGACCAAAGCCAGTACATTCACTATAAATGAGGGTTGGGTATTTCTAAATTCAGGATCATACTTAAGTTTTCTCTGAGTGGGTCTTAAAAGTAAGGGATTGAGGAGTACGAGTTTGAGGAGAATGTTCTATCCTAGGCTGAGTATTTGCTTTAGACTTGTTTTTCTGATTTCAGTAATGGTTGATGTCCTTCTAGAACATGAAGGAGCATCACTTTTAAAAATAACAATACCTTTTCTATCATACGCAGAATCTTGTTGAGACATATCCATTTCATAAGTTTTCAAAATGATCATAAGCTCATTATGACTCATAGTATCAGTATTCCTAGCTTCTTCTATAGCACAAACTTTACTATTAAATCTCCTAGGAAGTGTACGAAGTATTTTCTTTACTAACCTAGAATTGGAAATTGGGTCACCAAGTGATTGTAGCTCGTTCACGACTTCATACAACTTTCATTGTAAGAGTTGATGGTCTCATCTTCTCTCATCCTCAAGCTTTCAAACTTCGTGCTCAACAGCCTTGCCTTTGCTCTTTTGACACTACCAGAACCTTCACAGTGTTCTTGTAGTCTTTCCATGCATCTTTAGCAGATATGCCGTTCTGAATCAAGTTGAACATCACTGGATCAACCGAAGAGCTGATTGCATTGAGAGCTTTGCAATTGTGTGCAGATAGATTGATCTCCTCGGTAGTCCAATTGAGTTCATCTTTGAGAATCTTGTCTCCATCTTTATCTTCTTCAGTGGGAGGCATCCATCCAAACAGAATGATCTTCCAAGCTTTATCGTCATATGCTTTGATGTATGACTTCATCCAACTTTTTCACAAGGCATAATTTATTCCATCAAGAATGGGAGGACAGGTAACGGATGCAGAGTAATCCATAATAACTCAACACTTAATACCAGGAATCAACACTTAGTATCGTCAAGTGTTGGCTCTGATGCCACTTGTCGGGTGCCCAATGGTGCAAAGTGTGTTTTCAGTATGATGTTGTCCAAAGTGTGATGACACTTTGAACAACACTGTATGTATCAGAATGTAACTTGACTAAGTATAGAACAAGTTGTAAATCAACGGAAGATTTAACACACATATTATTCAATCTTTCCACAAACTTTTGCAAGTATGTGGCCTACTTCACATGTGGGCTTCCACTGCAACTTTGTGGCCTACTTCACAAGTTTGTTAGAATCTAAGCCTACTTCACATGTGGGCTTCCACTGCCTGAGAACAACGCACACAAAACGTACGGGAATAACAGTAGACAACTGATGTTGAACTAAGTGTTACAACACCAATACAAACACTATGACAGAAACCTATCTAGGATCTTTTAAACTGTATAGTGGGATTGCCTTTTCAATCACTTGACTTGGCAACTAGCAGCTTCAATTTATAAATGGTTGCAAGCTCCAAATGATGAGTGGTCCATGTAGGAGATGTAAATTGCACCCACGCAGACTCAAATAACCGCCCACTAAGAGAGGTAGTTATTTTTGCCTTCTAGATCCTTCTAGAGCTTTCGGATCTTTCCAGTTTGCTCCAGGGTCTTCAAGGTCTACGTTTGACTTGGTCTTTGCATCCAACACATTCAACACTTCAACCGCAACAACCACCCTGAAAGCAACATTAAGCACAATACCATTCGAAATAACAAAACAACGTTAGTGATTAATAAAATAACTAATGGAGGACAGGTATGATTCCAGTTGTGATGACATTGGTCTCAACACTTCACATCAACAAATGTGTTGTGTGGGTCCCATAAAAATATATTAATTATGTTCCATTAACTAAAAAGAAAAATGCATCTCTTGTATTGGGATGGACAAAAAATGGCAAAATGCACTTTTTTTGGTGGGACGGAGGGACTATCACTTTTCATTATTAAAGTTATCTCTTTATATCCTTCTCACATAAGCCCTTACGTGAGACGGTCTCACACAAGTCTTTGCCATTATATTATATTTTTTAATGCTTATAAGCTAATCATATAATATATCAAAATTTAATAATAATAATAAAGAAATAAAAATTATTTTTTAAATATAATAATAATTAACAAAGTGATAATTAAAAAATCAGAATTAGTAAGAATTCAATCACCACCTTTTATTTAATTATTATATAAATTATTATTTAATATATTTATTAAAATTAAAAATTGTATTTTATTGAAAAATTGATATGTTAAAGTTAATAGTGAATTGCATTAGATAAAAGAAAAAAAATTATTTAGATTTAATTATTTTTTAACTTAACTATTTCAATTTAGCTCATAACCTCCTATAACTAGTTTAAATAATGCTATTGATCCATTTAATAAGGTACAAAATGATGTTTTTGATGTTTAATAATGAGAGTGGAAATTCATGTACTTTTAGGCCCGATTTGATAGTCTTTGACTGTTTTTGATGTTGATATTTGAACAAAATGATAATGCTCTAGTTGTTGCCCATAAAAAGGTGCTTGAGAAGTATTTATCAAATTTTGTACAGGAAAAGGGACAAAATGATCAAAGAGTTGAATTGAGGCTGAGCAGCCAGAAGAAGAGTCCTGCTCGATGGGTACCGAGTGAAACCTCTGAAGGCCAAGAAAAGAATGCCGGAAAGCGCTTGACATCCACGAGCGCTAGTGCACGCTGCTGAGCGAGCCACCGAGCATTAGTGCTCACCACTAAGCGTGGCCGCTCACCATCGAGTGCCCCTACTCACTATCTGGCATCTTAGATTCTTCACGTCTGATTGGTATTTTCTTTGTGAAGAGCAAGTTTACTCTACCATGTAGTAATGCCGGTGACCAAGTAATAAAATATCGAACCCAAAGGACAAGGTATGGATATCTATATTCAAGAAGTGCTCGCTCTAGAAAGACAAAATCGATAATGATGGTTTAATTATGCTATCAACTATCAACTATAAGAAACAAGTAAAGAAATTATCTAACAAAGAGTAAAGTAACAAGATATGTGGAATGGATGTAGGTAGAACAACAAGAGAAGCATGCAAGGCTAACAACATCATGGTAAGGTTTTTTAGGTCACACACTCAAGCAATGATGAAGGTCATGAATTGATCACTATAGGCTCTCAACAGGCCCGGTCTTGAGGGGTGTCCTGTGGGCCCAGGCCATGGGCCCCCATAATTTGGGGGGCCCCAATTTTTTTATGCCTTTGTATAAATATATACTGCTCATATTGGAGATGGATAATATTTTTAGGTCCACTACCATTATTTTTATTTATTTATTTTTTTAAGTATAAGAGCCCATCAAGCAAATCAAAGTTAACGTTAAAAAATCCATAACAAATCTTTCCTTGATTATAGCAATAATCATTTCTTGTTCTCCTTTTTGTAACTCAGCCGCCCTTTCTGTATTCTTCTTTAAGAAGTCATCAGCATCAATTAGATCAACACAATTGATTATACTCTCACATTCACTCGGCACAAATATTCCTAGATTTTATATCTATGTATTCTTATTTTCTTTGATTCAAAATTAGTCATTAAATACCAGATTTCACAATATAATTTTCAGTTCATCTTGCTACTTCTTTTAAGTTTTAAGTGTTATCCATCTGATACAATTAAAGCTCAAAGATTTATTAGAGGTAAATTATTTTTTAGATCTATTATTCTGCTACTTTTTTTCTTATTATTATTTTTTAGCTATCCTTTTCATTTTATAAATAATATTTTGGGAAAAGAGAATTGTGCATAAATTATTGAACGCCTATAGTCTATTTCGAATTTTTGTACTGAATCTATTGTGGAATTTGTCCATTTAATCTGCTGTGGTGATTATTTTGTAGATAGAAGATCAATAAAAGTCTTGAATTGAAAAAAGTGGATTACTCTTGACCTCAATTTGTTTGTTGGAGTAATTCATTAACATCACATATTAGGTTCTATTGTTCTTTAAATATTTTTTTATCTTGTTATCTTAATTGATTGTGAGATTTTTATTTTTAAATTTGATTTAGTTAAATATGTTACTAAGAAAATATGAATCTGGTAGTAAAAAAAACAAAAAAGAAGAATAGATGAGATGATTAAAACTAAAAAAGGTGCCCTTGATAATTTTTTTAAACCAAATACTTCAATTGCATATTCACTTGATACAAATGATGAAGAAGAAATAAACAATGATATACTTATAAATGAACATGTTGAATTTACAGAAAATGATAATAATAATTTGAATGAAGTAATTGATAATATAGTTGATGATGAAAAAGATCAGGATGAAAAAGTATTGAAAGAAAATGAGAATACGATTGAGAATATAACTGAGAATGAAAATGAAATACAACAAACCCATTATGCTTAAATATGTATGATCCAAGAGGTTGGGACAACATTGATAATAAAATAAGAGATATTTTGGTAGAAAAAAGTCCAATAAGAGAAAGTATTCTTGAGTTTCCTCGAGATGCACTTTCTAGGCACTTCTCAATTTCTCATTATACAAGAAAGTTACCTAATGGGGAGAATCAAGATAAGAAATGGCTTGTGTATTCAAAAGATGCAGATAAAGTATATTATTTTTGTTGCAAATTATTTAAATCGGTTAACAATAACAGCTTGCTTGTAAATGAAGGTGTTAATGATTGGAAACATTTGGGTGAAAGACAAAGAAAACATGAAAATGGTATTGAGCATATCACCAACATGAAAACTTGGATTGATTTGCAAATTCGACTTAAAAAACATGAAACAATTGATAAAGAGATACAAATAAATATTAAAAAAGAGAAAAAACATTGGAAACTTGTTTTAATAAGAAATATTTCTGTCATAAAATGTCTTGCGAAATGTAACTTGGCTTTTCGTGGTGACAATGAAAAAATTTACCAAGATAATAATGGCAACTTTTTGGGACTACTTGAACTAATTTCAGAATTTGATTTGGTTATGCAAGAATATTTTAGGCGCATTCAAAATAAAGAGATTCATTATCATTACCTTAGTCATAAAATTCAAAATGAATTAATACTTATGCTAGCCTCTAAAGTGAGATGTGCTATTATTGAAAAAATCAAAGAGACAAAGTATTTTTTCGTGATACTTGATTGCACTCCAGATGTAAGTCACCATGAACAAATGACAATGATAATTCGTTGTGTGAATATGTCAGGTCCTCTTGTTAAAATAGAAGAATACTTTATAGATTTTTTGAAAGTGGATGATACATCTGGATTGGGACTTTTTAATGAATTGCAATTTATTTTACAAACTCATAAGCTTGATATTGATGATGTGAGAGGACAAGGTTATGATAATGGCTCCAATATGAAAGGAAAAAAATCAAGGTGTGCAAAAAAGATAACTAGAAATTAATCCAAGAGCTTTTTATATGCCATGTGCATGCCATTCTCTAAATTTAACTATTTGTGATATGGCAAAATCTTATGTTAAAGCTGTTTAATTTTTTTGAGTTTTGCAATGCATATATACTTTATTTTCTAGTACAACGAAAAGATGGCAGATTTTATTGAATCATGTTCACCATTAAACTTTGAAATCATTGTGTACAACTAGATGGTCACTACTACAAATCTGAGAATACATATCAGCGCATAGATATCGGTGATTTGTAAAACTGATATCTATAGAGTTATTGACTGATATCTATTATACCACCGTTATCTATTATGCTTAGATTATTCTAATAAATATCGGTGATTGCCTACTGATATCTATTAGTGATATTTATACTGAACATAGATATCAATTATTATAACTGATATCTTTTCATTGATATTAATACATTAATAAATATTTTTAAAATAAATTAATCGAAAAAAAAACAAAACAGAACATGTTTTCTGTTTTTAACATAAATCGTGTTTTGGTAACTCAAAATATAATTCATTCCACACCTTAAGAATATTTTACACTTAGAACAGAAAATTAAAAAATCAAACACCAAATCGAAATCAAGCCCTAGCTTCCAATTATCGAAGAACAACCGATGAAATCAAAGAATCGCCACCACTTCTCACTATCGGCCGCACTTTCGATAGCCACTCGCGATGTCACCCGGTCTTAGTCGCTAGCCCCCCGTTCGCGATGCCATTCCCATTTGCTCGCTGCTCTTCCATTCCTAGTTGCTCGACGCCATTCCATCCTCGCCGGCCACATCCTGATAGCCACACTCGTGGTCCTTCTGGGGAGCTAAAATTGCTGAGTTCATGGCCATACAAAGGTACAGCCACCTCCGTGAATTGCTGAGTTCGAGCCTGATGAATGCCGACATAAGCATTTATATTGCTTCTATCTTTTCCATTTTGCTAGATTTTTTATGTTTCTTAATTCCACACGTTTGATCTGTTCGATGCCTAGTAATTTGAGTTAGAATTCTTACTGGTGTAGGGTTTGGAGGCTGTTCTCGAGAAGGCTATGAATCTTGAAGATGGTGGTAAGGTCACAAGGTATGGGTGTTATACTGAATTTGAGATGTGTTGTGAAATTGTCAAATTTTTACAAATTTTGAAATCATCAAACATGGAAGTAGAGTGAGCAACCTCTTGAGCTCATTTTGTCATCATCTTCTGAGCAATTTTACTTGTAATATCTTTTATTTCTAGTTTATTGAAATGTGACTTCTGAACCTTTTAATTGTCAAACTTTTAGAGGGATAGGCATAGAGAGCATGAATGTTGGACAGTGTGATGCTTTACTTCTTTTCCGTACTCTCTGTAAGGTTTATTCTATATCATCTTCATCAAAATGCAGTTTAAAGTTTTCTCTGTGACACCAAATTAATCAAATGAAGAATGTGTTTGCAAATGGGTATGAAGGAGGATAATGATGAAGTTACCACCAAAACATGCATTTTGTGTTTGGAACTCTTGCACTTTGCTTTTTGCAGATCTTTTTGCATATCAGAACAAGCTCGTGGTTAGGGAAAATGAAAACTCTTCCGGGTTGCATTCTATTTCACTTATTAGGATTTTTTGTTGTTGTGAACACTATCAGAAAACTATAGCATCAAGCTTTGTTTTAGTTGATTGTATGAAATTTTAAAGTTTTTGCTCTAGTTATTCAAATAAGGTAAACTAATGATATCATTAATTCACTTCCCTAAAAGTATTAAATTCTCTATGTATGTATGTATGTATGTATGTATGTATGTATGTATGTATGTATGTATGTATGTATGTATGTATTTGTTTCAAGTATTAAGTTCTTTTAAGTCAATGAATTGAGCTCTTTTATACCTGGTGTTTAACCTATAATATTTTAAAAGGTAGATTCTAATGGTGGACTACATAATGAAAATAAAATTGTAGCATGCTTGAAATTCGAAATACCCTACACCAGTATATTATGCTTTCTTGATTGAATCGGATAAATTGTGCTTTAGTTTTTGATTTATCTTCAGACTGGTTTTATTGATTACACTTGTACCACTATTGATATAATTTCAAAACAGGATGCAAATTTGAACTAGGTCATGATGGCTTATCCTTGTATATTTAAAACTAGGTGATGAATAAGGGTTGTAATATCAAATTTATTTGTGTCACTCACGAATATTTAGAACTTGTATATTTGTATCACTCACGAATTCCAGAAATAAATTTATTTTATTATTACACTTTTGCTTTTCACTTAAATTAGATTATTTATTTGAAAGTTGAAATTTGATTGTTGTACTTTAGCTGGTTCGTTCATTACTTATCTCTAAAGCATTCTGATCTGTATTCTAATATTTTCTTCTCGTAGTCATTGGTAATAAACTCATGATTAAGTTCTTTGAGTTTTATTTTTACTGAACATTAATTGTCTAATGAGCTCTATGCATACCTTACTTTCTTTATTTCATACTGCTTTGTGAAAATGGAGCTCATGAAATGAAAGTTAGGTACAAATTATATATCTAGGCTTACCTTTTGAAAGAAATAACAACTGGCTGAGAAATATTTTGTAAACTATCTTCTTAGTGTGTGTGAGCCTTAAATGGTGTTGAACTGGAGTTTATATTACTAGGGAATTGAAGCATTTGTGGATTTTCTTATATGATTCTGGAGTTATGATGGAGAACACATGGACATTATATTTGATTGAAATCCATCACACATGTTATGACTTAGAAAATTAGGAAATCATATGGTATCCTTATACGTGATGCTTGATTAATGTAGGATGTGTAATTTATGCTGCCCCCACTTCTCAGTGTACTGTTAGATTGTGCAAAGAAGACTGATCAATCAGTAGTTTCAATAGCCTTGGGTGTGTTGGTGCATCTCATTGAAGTTGGAGGACACTAGCTCAGGTCTGAAGATTGGGGTACTCTGTTGAAAAGTGTAAGGTAAAAATTCCTTTGGTATGTGTATTGTGCTGATAAATATTTAGCTGCATCTTCAGATTTAATTGTTGTATGATTTTATCAAGGTGTACCTTGAGAAGGTATGATGTCTACACAATTCAACCTCTTAAGCATACGGTTAAGGGTTGAAAGTCCTCTTGCCTCTCGATAAAAGAAAGAAAGAAGAGCTCCTTCGGGGATATTTACATGTTTAGCTGTTCAGTTGCACTTGTAATTGAATTTGATGATATTAGTTGTATATTTGAAATCATTGATGAATGAAAGTTTAATTACAATCAATGCGTTTATTGTTGAATCATGTGTATATAAATAAAATTATTATTATAAATTGAATAAATATAAAAAAATTAAAATAAAATAGAAATATAACAGTGATTTTAAAGAAAGATATCGGTGATTCACCGATATCTATTGTCTTATAATTTTAATATCAGCTCTATTTATATCGGTGCATTTTTGAATAAATATCGTTGATATACAGATATGTATACCTTAAAAATATATTGGTGAATCACCGATATCTATTGTTCTTTTATTTTTAATATCATCATCATAGATATTGGTGAATTTTTAATAGATATCGGTGATTTACCGATATCTATTGATCAATACCTTTAATATCATGTTGATAGATATCGGTAAATTAGTAATAGATATTGGTGATTCATCTTTATCTATTCACAAAATAGATATCGGTGAATCACCGATATCTTTTTAGGGGACCTTTAATAACACCTCCATTAATAACGGTGGAATACTGAATAGATATCGGTGATTTATCGATATCTATTCACGACATAGATACCGGTAATTTATCGATATCTATTCACAAAATAGATATCGGTGATTCACCGATATCTATTTAGGGACCTTTAATAACACCTCCATTAATAATGGTGGAAATACTGAATAAATATAGGTGAATCACTGATATCTATTCACATATTTGTAGTAGTTTGGGAAAGTCATATTACTAGTGTTACAACCATAATTACCCAACCAAATGAGATAAGAGATGCATTATATGAGTTATCAAGAGTTAGTGAAGATGCCAAAACTAAGAGTGAGGCTGAATCTTTAGCAATGCATAAGCTTGAAAGTATTGAATTTTTGTTGGGCATGACTATTTGGCACAATATTTTGAAAAAGGTTGACTTGGTTAGCAAAAAATTGCAATCAGAGGATATGCAAATTGATGTTGTGATAACTATTTTGAAAGGATTGGTTTCTTATTTTGAAAGATATAGGGAAGAAGGCTTCCAATCTTCTATGATATTAGCGAACTTGCATCTAAATTGGAAATTGATCTTATTTTTTTTCAAAAGCGTAAAACACATAAGAAGAAACAATTTGATGAAAACAATACTGAAGATGTTTCATTATCACCTGAAGAGTCTTTTAGGATCAATTATTTTATTATGATAGTTGATGTTTCTATTTCATCTTTAAAGAGTAGGTTTGAACAATTGGAAGTCTTTGAGAATATTTTTGGTTTTATGTTTTATCCTAAGAAATTGGTTTCATTAGATGATGATGAATTGCGCAAAAGTTGCACCAATCTTCAACTTGCCCTTAGACATAATGATAAATTTGACATTGATGCTAATGATTTATTTTATGAATTTCAAGTATTGCAAACATGTTTACCACCAGAATCAAATCCAGCCATTGATGTTCTTGAATTTGTAAAAACTATGGATTGTTTTCCTAATATTTCAATTGCTTATAGAATATTATTAACTATACCCGTTATCCTGACATCAGCAGAAAGAAGTTTTTCAAAATTGAAATTGATAAAGACTCATTTGTGTTCAACTATGTCTCAAGAAAGATTAAATGGGCTAAGAATTTTATGCATAGAAAATGAGATGTTGGATAAACTTGATTTTGAAGATCTTATTGATGACTTTGCTTCAAAAAATGCTAGAAGATCTAATTTTTTTCAATAATTAGCCCTTGCTTGACATGCTTCATATCAACATTAGCATGTGAAAGATTAATTGCACCTACTATCATGCGAAAATAGATGTATATTGATTATAATATCACTTTATTTGTAAAATATTTTTATTATAAAATTTATACACATTAAATTTAATTAAAGGCCTCGATTATATACTTTGCCATGGGCCCTAAATTGTAAGGGCTGGCCCTGGCTTTTAATATAAGCACTGCATACTCTATCTTTCAAGCAACATATAGATGTAGATACTTAGCACCTAAGCCACCCCAAAATAGCCCTAGGAGAGTCTTACTATATTCTCATTCCCTTAGAAGGTACTAGAGTCCATAGAAAGACCCTATCATAAGATTTAAGTCTCATGTCCTACTATGAGGTTCTAAGCATGCATTGAATGTATTTCAATCTCAATTCATACTAATATAGTGATCTCATGCCATCAATAATTCAATTACACGATCATAACATACAATCAAGGTCTTACCTTTATTTCACATGCAATGATCATATGACCACACAAGTAACAACATAAGATGAGAATAAGTATTCATAATAGAAAGTATTCAAATTCAATCATTCCATCAAACACTTAAAGTGCACAAATCTAGAATTTCTATCCAATCCTATTGCTAGCATCACAAGAGGTCTAGCCTATTATAATCATTATCAAAATATTACAATACAAGGCTTGCTCCATATGAGCCATGAATAGAAGAGAATTAACAAAATAAGGTTGAATTTCTTCCCTTTGAAGATATGCTTCTTCTCACTTGATCATGCCAATTTCTTCACCAAGTGTAGATCTTCTTCTCAAATTGGAGTGGAGTGATTGGAATTGTGGAGGATATGGGGAATTCAAATGGAATTAATGGATGAATATAGTGGAAATGAGGTATGGATCAAAAAATGAGATGGATAGGATGTGTGTGTTTTAAGGTATAAACTAGGTGTAACTGCTTCCAAAATAAATTTCTCCTGTAAAATTAGCACTAAACATGTATTTATAGATCTCAAATCTTCTAGAAATCCCATTGTATTAATTTTTCAAAATTGACCACACTCGACTCGAGCGCGGAACTCATCGCGAGTAGCGGTTGATTCCTCGGCAGTTCATAACGCAAGACGGGACTCGACTTAAGCTCCAAGCTAGAGCAAAAGGGGAGGCTGTGTCCATGTTGTAGATGTGTACAGTCAGTCTTTTGCACCAACTCGACATCGAGCTGTGCAGCAGGACTCAACTCAAGTCCTGGCTCGACATGATTTCGTGCCCCGACTTCCTGTTTTCTTCTGTTTCGTCTCCCGACTCCGTTTTACTATATTTTTTACATGTTTCAAGCATATCTAAGATCATTTTTACACATTCAATATTTCCAAGCATACATCTCAATATGAACATTAAAAAACACCAAATGCTATACAAATCGAATAAAATCATATAAAAATACACAAAAAAGCACTAAAATCTAGGTGAAAATAGCTCAAATCAATGCCACGTCAATTTTTGGCCTAGCCCAACATGAGGAGTATAAAAGGAAGACCCAGTTTTGAATCCATGTATATCGTTCCTCATTTCATCACCATGCATCACACTATCGGAAAGAGATCAGTCAGGAGTTGCTACTTAGATTGGAGGCGGAGATCCTAGCGGAGACAGTAATTGAAGGACGGAGTCCGATTCAAGGGTTCTTTACTTTTCAATTCTTGTTCTACACATTATTAGACTCATGGTTAGAGTTAATTTCATCTTTGTAATTTGCCATAATAATTCCATGGGCTGTCTTTTATTCGTGATGTTAGGGCACTAGACAATTTTGACTATATGATTTGATTGCCTTAAACTGAGTTTACATACACTGCAGAATATTTATTTTCTTATTGAAAAATAGATTTTGAGACTTCTAATTATTGTGTTTTTGAGTTTTGATTCCTTTGATTGTTCATAAAGTTAGCTCGAATTGAATGATTATTAGGCTTCTCTTTTTCTGCATGGCAACAGTTGTTTCATGTGGAAGTCTTAAGGGATTAATCCATATAGCCTAAGACAGCTAGAAAATTAATTTGGAATATTAATTACTTGGTAAAACATCATTATTAGGTAAGTAGTAAGGAGACATATAATTAATAATCTAGTACCCAAAAAAGAAATAATCAATTAATTAGTAAATACCTTTTAAGGGAACACGTTAATTGCGTTAGTATCTATAGAGGGAGGGAGAATTAATTTCTAATTGATCCTAGGAATTCCAACTCATTATAAGTGTTAGATATCACCTGATCATAGCGGTCTAGTTTGGCTCAGTGATCTTCTTATAAATATCTGTAGGGTAGTCGATCTTAAGTCTAGATAATCGGTTTCATGATTGAACTTGACTGCCTGAACATTTCCAATCTTCATCCTTGAATTCTTGAAAGTTATCTTTTCGTGCTTTATTTTATGAGTATTAATTTAAATTTCGTGTTTGGTAGTAATAATCATTTTCCAAAACTTAGAATTTGTCTTACACTAGAATTAAATCGTAGATCTTTAACTATCTCGTGGGTTCAAATTTAACTTGATCACGTGCACTACAATTGATCCCTAACACTTGAGGGAAAGATTCATATTTTCCAAAAGAAAATAGTGAACATAATGATATCAATTGTAACTAGTAAGCAATCAAACTTAATTATCAAATCCAAGGACAGTCTATTACCAATTTTAATACCACTAGAATTACTAAGAAAAGTGACCAAATTTCAGTTTTAAGAGAATAATTTATTATAGACTACATAATAGACAATTAAATAACTAATTAAATGAATTATAGAGAAAATAACGAGACTTGATAAATAAAACAAACAACAACTTTAGGGAAATTCGGCTCATACTAATTAATTTGACTCTTTAGATATACATGATTAATTACTCATTCATGCGGTCGATATGAGAGTACACCACAAAAGTATGTTAACCAATTAGATATGATTCAATATCAAAAACATCCTACGACATGTACATTAAATAATGTAATCAAAGGATATCATTTTTTTGGGTAAATTACCAGAACCCCCCTCGAGGTTTATCTAAATTACTAAATAAACCCTGTGGGTTGAAAAATTACCAATTACCCCCCTTTAAAAATATTTTTTTTAAAAATAGTGAAATTTAAAAATACAATGTTAAATATATGGGCCTTGATGTTATTTTTATCCTTCTTTATTTTAAGAAAAAGTGTATTTTTATTAATGTTCAAATAAAAAACAAGTTAAAGGGGGGTAATTGGTAATTTTTCAAACCACGGGGTTTATTTGGTAGTTTGGACAAACCTCAAGGGGGGTTTTGGTAATTTACCTTTTTTTAGGCTTATGCCATTTCTACAATTGGTGGAAGAGGAGTTTTCTGTGATTATGAATCAGTAATTATAGAAAATGTAATCACATTAAATTATTCATATAATGTTTTTGTGAAATATAATGTTGTACTTAGTTATCACTTTCATTATTAATATTTTTATTTTCTTTTAAAATTGTTGTCACTATTCCTTTGAATGATAAATTATTACTGAAATAATTCACATCAGTGTTATCTCTTTTCATTAATTGGGTATTACTAATTTTTATAAAGATTATCATTTATTATTATTTGTTGTGAAATTTAATTGGTTAGTAAGGATTAATTAATAAACTAATCACCAATTAAATAATAATTAAAGTGAGTTAAATTAATCTCACATGTGTAGAGGATCAAATATGGTAAATTGATGATTTTAGGCCCAGAGCTTGTCCTAGCAGAATCAGTAACAAATATGTTTGTGAAAACAATCAGTGACAAAATTGTATGTCAACGCAATCATAATGAAAATAGCAATCCTATAATATGAAGGTGGTTTCTAGAGCCTATAAATAGAGTCATTCTGCATTCATTCCATACACCAATGTTCTTATTACCGGACTGGAGATTAAATCGGAGGCCCCAGCGGTTCTCGCTCGAACCGATCATATCGGTCGAATCGACATTCAACCAGAAAAATAAAAATTATATATTTTTAATAATATTTTATTATTTTATATAATAATAATTTTACATTAACATGTTAAATGTACATGTAAATATAATCACCAATTTAAAAAAGGGTTGAAAGAAAATAGTTAAATGTGAAAATGAAATGATATTTGGATTTCAATCACAAATATTAAGATTGAAATGAAATCGAAAAAATATTAATCACGTAGGGAATTAAAATGAAATTGGAAAGATTAATTTTTTCTCTAACTCCTCTATAGTCAACTATTTATTTGATTAAGAAAATAATAATTTAATTAAATTCAATCATACAATCAACTATTTTATAAAGGAAATAATTAAATCAAGTTAATAAAGTTAAGAATTTTCTGATTCAATATCTTTAAAAATCAACACTGATTTAAAAACGAAAAATAAAAAACAAGATAAAAAAGACGATTTTTTATTTGGCCGATTCAACCGATAATTTCAATTTTGATCGGTCCAAATCGATTTTTCCTAGTTTAATCATATAAGCGGTTTTTAAGAGGATTTCCAGATCGGTTCCCGATTAAATTGATCGAACTGGCCGGTCTGGTTCCGAAAAAAGTGTCACACACACCACCCTATCCAAAGCATTTGCATACACAAGAACTTGCATCCTAGTGCGATCAAGTCCTCCATTCTCTCTTAGTTCGCCAGAGTTTCTACGATAGTGGTGCTGCCTTCGCCGGAAATAAAAAGTCACTTTATCTTTGGGAAAGATCTGTCTAGATAGGAGCACTACCGGTGCGTGTTTCTTCTTGCTGGAAAAATTCTACTTGACTCGACTTCTCCATCATCCTGAGACGCTCAAGATCCATGATCCAGATCTATAAGAAAATTTAGAAGATCCTCTACTTTACACTTTCTAATTTTTATATTTTGATTCAATAATTCTCCCTTTCTACTTTTTTACCCCATTCATTTTATAGTAATTGATTGGTGTATTATATAAATCAACAATCGTAAAAAGAAACATCAAGCCTCCATACCCTTCAATCACCATGATTAACACAATGAATATTGACATAATTGATAACTCCAATGCTAATAACTCCCAAAGACTTAATGAGAATCCTGTTGGGACTGATTCCCAAGGATGCATCCTTCAATGGGGATGCGAAACCATTCATGGCTCTGGCTCCAGTGGAGAAGCCCGAGAAGTTTGGGGTGTCAACTGATGCGCGTTTTCTTTGCACACAAAATTAATCCCTAAGTATTAAGGATATTAGTTGCAGCTTAAGCAAGCGACCAAGTTAAATATTAAACCCAAAGGATGATATATTATCAATTTAATTATTTACTAAATTAATTTAAACATGGCAATAAGGTTGGGATTTAATTATTAAACTACTAAGCAGAATTATTAAATAACAAATAAAATAAAATATCACTGGAAGAATAGGAAAGTGAATCAAGTAGGAGAATAGGTAGCTCTAGGATAATCCACTTTCACTCATTAATCTCCCTTTCGTGTATCAATGTCTGACTCTACCTTGTGGAATATGGACACATCACTAAGCCATGAAAATCTAGTCTATAGACACAAGTAAATATGCATGTAACACGTGTGAATAACCTTGGAGCAAGAGATATAATTTCATCCCTTTTCCAGGTACTATCAGTATCAATTATTTTCCTGGCCAATTGGTACTCTAACCTGATATGATCTCAATTTATAGGTAATATAAAGTTAACCTCATTGTCCTGCTTGTTAACCTGAATTTAATTCAATTAATAAACATTCATATATGATAGCTTCAGAGTCCCCTCACTTAGAAACATAACATGGAATCATGTTCAGCGGTGAACGCACTCAATCCACAATCAAGATATATATATTCAGACTCTATATACCAATTGAAGATGCACAAAACGACCGTGAATATGGATTAAGAAAGTATAATCATATATAAAATAAATTCACAAGTAGTGTTGTATGGAGGACACACAAGAGAGTTTAATTTATTTATAAAACCTTCATAAACCCTAGATCTATTAAAACGGTTCTAGCCCATGATGTTGCGAAGAACAATCATGGGGGTTGGATAGATCTTACCCATATGTCCGGAAAATACAAGATAAATTAGGAAATAAATAAAACCCTAGATGTGGGCGTCGTCTGATGAGTGATATTTTCACCTAGATTTTAGTGTCTTTTTATATGTGTTTTCGTATTATTTTATCCGTATTTTATGTTCTATTTGGTTGTGTTTTGTGTTTTTATGAAAATGTGTGTGAATGAGCTTAAACCTATGATAGGAAATGTGTTTTTATTTGATGCTAGATATGATAAGGAAGACGTAGGAAAAAGCGGATCTCAATTCGGAGTTGAAACGAGGGAGAACGAGCCAAAACAGTGAAGAAATACAGGAGCCAGCACCAACACGGGCCGTGTAGCCAACATGGCCCTGTAAGCGATGGCCGTGCGGCGACACCTATTCGTTCGACACGGGCACCTTAAGGCCGTGTCCAATCGCACGAGTCGTGTTGGCAGCACGAGCCGTGTCATCAACACGGCCCTGTAAGAAAAGGCCGTGCGGGAGCATCAGTTTACACGACACGGCCACCTTATGGTTGTGTGACAGAGCACGACTCGTGCTGTGTAAAATCCTGGAAAAAAATCAGAATCCTTCTAGAAGCCTCCCAAGGGGTATAAATACCCAATAATTCAATATGTGAGAGGAGATCCGAAATTCCACCTTCCCCACACACCTCACACACCATTTCCTCCATTTTTCACCTTCATCTTCATCCATTCACCATCCTTTGGATCTACCATCATTCTACCATCAAAATCATCATCCAATTGAAGAAAAGAAGCAAGGAAGAGAGGAAGATAACAAGGGAAGGAAGGAAATCACCATTAAACCTCATAGTTTCATCATGTTTTGTAAGGATCTTAATGTCTATGTTCATTTCCTTCTTAATATGGTAGGCTAATCTCCCTTGTGAGATTAGCAACATGAGAGTTGTTGGATAATTTTGGGGATTTGTGTATTTAAATTCATATGTTGATTGGATCTATGATTTTCTACCATTGATTATTAATTGCTTGAATTGTATTGATGATTTGTGTGTTTAGTTGTTCTAGATATGTGATTAGATTGAGAAATCAATTATATGCTTAGGATAATTAAGTGAATCATTTCATCAAACACTTCATGTGCATTATAGATTGTGAAGAGATTGAGAAGTCCTTCATAGTTTAGAACCCTTTGGTAGGACATGTGATTGGTTTGATCGAGAGATTGATTAATTGTGTGAAGGGACTCTCATTTAAGCTTAGTACCTAGTTGGAATTGTTTAAGTGAGAACCAATCCATTGAGCTATTTGATATTCATATCATATCCATCTCGAGAGGAAGTTTAGGTGATTTTAGTGTTAGCCCTTAGTCTTCAATCCATGATACATATGAGTTTGATTCATAATTCCTAAAATTGCCACTTCTTGATTGTTGTTAATCTCACTTTTAATCAATTTGGTAAATCACTTTTCATCCATCCATCTTGTTGATTGATCATTACTTGCTTTGATCACTTGTCATTTAATTGTTTGCAACCAATCCTATTGATGATTCGTCTCCATAAAATTACAACAAACGTGAGATCGCTTAAGCACTAGTGCCTACCTCCCTTGGGTTCGATAATTTCTTGAATTGGTCATTACCCACTATATTATGACCAATCATCATCGCGTCCTTCTCCGTCTTGCATCCTCCTCTTGGTTCTCCTCTTGATTCAGCAGACGAATCTTCAAAGTGATGGATGGATGGAGAAAAGGTTGTAGATGATGGTTGGGGGGTGATCCCCCCTTGTGGGGTGTAGGATGATTGTGTTGCGGTCCTCTTGGTGTGATCTACATCCCCTTTTATACTTGTAAGCTCTCCTTATGGACCTTGGATGGGCATTTTCTTGAAAAACACAAAAATACACTCACTGTGGGGTGTAAAAATACGGATCTGGAGCTGTTCAGGCATTTGGTTCGACTTTTGAGCTTGGTCGAACCAGATCAGGGAGGTCGAACTACTCTGTAATAAATTTTCAGGTTCCTGGTTCAACCTGAACCAGTGGTCGAACTAGATCATTGAGGTCGAACCAGCTTGCGCAGTCTCACCGTTTCACGTATAACTTCCACCTACAAGTTTCGATTTGAGTGATTCTTGCGCTCACGCGATCCTCAATTTCTTTGCTTTCTATCCATATAAAGAACTAAAAGAAACTCAAATATGTGAAGGTGTAACAAGTCATGCAAACTGCCACCGTCGTGCTGAGTGGGAACAGCTTGCGCGGCGTCACCATTTTGATCATAACTTTCTGGTTAAGAATCCGATCGAGGTGTTTCTTATGCTAAAACGATCCTCTCTTCTGTGGATTTCCAATCATGTATCACACTTCTAGTTTTGAGCTCCAAAAGAACATAAAAAATTACACAAGTTGGACATGCGTTTTTCAGCATTCTTGCATAAGTTTCTCCTTTTCTCCAACTTTACACTTTTTGATCCTTTTTCCAACTAAAATATAATAAAACACCTCAAATACACCTTTTTATCATATATATCAACTATAAGACACTTGTGCTAGTATATAACAATAATTCCCATAAAAAGGTGTTAAATTGGACACTAAAACACGTTTATTTTTACTCTAATCAATCCCCCAAACTTACTCGTTGCTCGTCCCGAGGCAACAAAATAAAAATAAAGAGAGAGTGTGTAAGAAAATTAGCGGGTAAACAAGTACTATGACCAATACCCCCTTCAAAATACAATTGTTCTCAACTTAGGCCATGCAACTTTCATTACATGTAATACTCAATTCATAGCATACAAGATAAGACAATCAAAACCAATTCAAATGCTCCATTGACATGTTCTCATGGGATGTATATATCACTCGCACTCAAGTGTAAAAGATGTACACTTATGGGTTAAGGTGTTCACGCTCATATTTTCAATTCAAGTGCATGCATAATCATAAGCTTGCCAAAAGTCTCAAACTCTCCACCACTAAAAGTATGATTCGACAATGGAATAAAAAAGGACTTTTCTTTTGGATGTAATGTTGGCTCTTTGGTTAAGGTATGAAATATATAGATAAGTGACTCAAAACTCAGATCAATCAAGCCTGCAGTCTCTCTCGATCTTTCATTCTTCTTACTCACTTCAATTAAGCACAGTATCCTCCTCAACTCCTTCACTTTTTCTTTTTTCTTCCCTTTTTTTCTCTCAAGGTACCAGTTTCGGGTATTACCTTGCGCATCCTCCATAGGGTACTAGATTTAAGCACTACCCTAGGGGGTTTGATTCAACGAAGTACTAGATTTAAGCACTACTCCATGCTTTTCCCTAGATGCATTTTCAAGCTCAATCACTGTTTCAACACCAATTTTATTCCTTCCCAAGCTGTTATCAAACTCCGTCAATACACTTTGAAAAGCCATTAATTCTCATGATAGAATGAAGGCTCAAAAAATTTCAGAAGCTCAAAGTGGTTATTTCTCGTAGGATGCTAAAGAATGAGGCTTTTAGGCTCAACGGGGCTAACTACGGATAAACATCATTCGGTAGGGAATTATTTGGCTAAGTGACTTATAAATTCAAGGATGGCCTAAAATCATTTCCTATTATCTAACACATATATAGTTTCAAATAAGACAAGGGGCAAGTTCTAGAATACACACACAAGAATGATACTCACCAGAAAAGATATATCATGTGATTATGTAACATGATCAACAAGGCTCAAAATCTCACATGAGTTTTTAACAAGTAACAGAGCACTTTTCATGGTAAGCAATATCCCTCAAGTACACATAGAACTTCATATCACAATATAATTCAAGTACGATTCCTTCATCAATTTCAAGAGCATATGAGTTAGGCACAATTTAAAAATAAGCTCACATGGATCACCAAAACCAATCCTATAAATTTTAAGCACATATAAAAATTAAAATAAGGAAATGAGGGCACCTGATTTTTCTTCAACGTATGCACGAGCTCCTAGAGTTGTTCGACTCGATCAAGTCAAAGCTTCAATGTAGAACTCGTCTTCCCCCCTCTTCTACCTTTTTCTATTATCAAAGCTCAAATATACTCATTATCACAAGATTCATCAATAATAAAATAGGAGATACCAAAAAATCAAAAAATTGAAGTACTCAACCATTAACACTAGGGAACACACTAACACAGAAAAATTATACAAGTTGGATGTGCGTTTTTCAGCATTCTTGCACAAGTTTCCCCTTTTCTCCAACTTTACACTTTTTGATCCTTTTTCCTCTAAAACACAATAAAACACTTCAAACACACCTTTTCTCACATATATCAACTATAAGGCACGTGCTAGTATATAACAACAATTCTCATAAAAAATATGTTAAATTGGACACTAAAATACGCTTATTTTTACTCTCATCACCAACTTCAAGAGGTGGCAGCAAAAGATGATATTCTACCTCACCACGCTAAATCTAGTGAACTTTTTAAATGAGTCTGCAATAGTGGTGGATGAGAATTAGACTTATACGCTAAAGTGTATAGTTCTGGATCAGTGGACCTCTGTTGATTAATTATGTAAGAACTATATCTTTAGTGGACTTAGTGATTCACTTTTCAACGTGCATGCAAACATGAAGACATCCAAAGAACTATGGGAATCTTTGGAAAAGAAGTACAAGATGGAAGAATTTGCTACAAAAAAGTATGTGATTTCCAAGTACTTGTAGTTCGTGATGGTGGATTCCAAATTTGTGGTTGAACAAGTGCAGCAGTTCCAACTGATTGTGCACGATATCCTCTCTAAGAGGGTGATGCTTCCAGAAGCATTCATCATAGGCCCTGTGATTGAAAAGCTACCTCCTTGTTGGAAAGAATTTAAAAGTTATCTCAAGTACAAGCGAAAGGAATTTTCCCTAAATGAATTGATTGTAAAATAAAGAATCGAAGAGGACTCACAGATAAGGGAATGAAAGTTTTGCCACTCTTCTGACGAAGCAAGAGCCAATCTGACTGAACATCATGGCGGACTCTCTAAGAAGAGGAAGATGTCCAACGATGATGCAAAAGCCCAAGTCAGTGAGGAATGCTACAACTCTAGCAAGCCCAACCAAAAGGTCAAAGACTATTGCCGAATGCAATAATAGACCCTTAAGGAAATGATGAATGCAATGTTAATCAGTTTCGGGTTGCCTTAGAATATATGCAGAGAAGATATCCTATCAGATAACTATTGGCATTTAGATCTTTTGGTTAATGTGAACCGTTAGGGTTCCATGCAATTCTATAGCAGCGGAAGCATAAAAGTAGAATCGTATTACCATTCACCAGGGTTTGATGTAGAGGTTGAACAGTAGCAAGAACGAACGACCTTCCGATCTTTTGTTGTATTCCTAAGCCATGTCTTGACATTGTGTGGGCAACGATCTACAAGACGATCTCAATCTACAATCCCTAATCTTCTTTCACTGTTTTGGGCATGTTTTTATTTATTCGGATTGCTGAGATTGGCTATTATATAGGCTACAGCAGGGACCAGGAGGAGAAATTAGGGTTGGGCCTCCCATTGGGCTTAACCATCCAAGTGTAGCCTAAAACTTATACTTAAGTCCAATAATAATAAATCAGTCAACTAAAGAAATATTATTGCACTGCCACCCTGATCCCAAATTACGTTATGGGATCCTTCTTATTATGAGCCCATTAATCTCCCTGTGTTTAAGATTCAATGCCCATTAATTAATAAGTTACTGACAACTCCATTAATTAATATATTTACCAAGAGTAGTACCACTCAACCTTATTATCATGCCGGAATAAATCCACCTGCAGGGTTTACATGATATTCATTATGAGCTCCTCAAGTGGACATCATCAACCAATTCCTTTAGGACACAGATTCCTTCTACAATCAACAGCATACCATAGAGACAATACCATCTCCCAACTCACTGAGCTTATTGATTTAATATTTAAATCTCACCCATTGATGAATCAAAGAAATAAATACTAGCTTACGTGTCAAGGTTATTGTATATGGATTAAGAGTACGAACATCCATAATAACAGAGATCAAGTTCTATTATATAGTCAGTATAAACCGAACGATCTCAACGCGGTCCTACTAAATACACACAAAGTGCACTAGTGTAATTTTATAGTCAAGATAGACTAAAACCCTAAAACCACACTACAACCATACCGATAGATAGTCCCCGTCTATCTCTGTGGTGAACATCTGTTTATACTTTGTAAGGAGTCGATAATATGATCTTTCGTGTGACGCCGCACACCACATTATCTACAGTATAAAGTAAATGGACTTTTGCAACAATATAATTGCAAATGTTTGATCACATCATTCTCATTTTAAATATTGTCAAAATATTGTTCATACAAAAAGCTAGACTTTTAGTATACAATCCAACAATAACTACATTCTGAACAAGATTCCACACAACTCTAAGGATCAAACTCCTTATGAAATATGAAAGGGATGTAAACCATCATACAAATACCTCAAAGTGTGGAGGTGTTTAACAAAGATGTGCAAACTCGTCTGGTCATTATATGGACTTAAACAAGCTCCAAAACAATGGGATGTAATGTTTGAAAACACAATGATGCCAAATGGTTTTCGAACCAACGAGTGTGACAAATGCGTGCATGTGAAAAATACACCAAAGGGAGGTCATTATCTGCCTCTATTTAGATTATATGCTTATAATGGGAAGCAGTAATGATATAATAGTTGACATTAAACAAATGTTGAGTCAAAACTTTAACATGAAGGACATGGGTATAGAGGATGTGATACTTGGAGTCAAAATCCAAAGGACATTTGACGGAATTTCATTGTCTCAATCTCATTACATTG
This sequence comes from Pogostemon cablin, assembly GCA_023678885.1. Lineage (NCBI taxonomy): Eukaryota > Viridiplantae > Streptophyta > Magnoliopsida > Lamiales > Lamiaceae > Pogostemon > Pogostemon cablin. The sequence continues at coordinate 15,696,026 of CM043001.1, read as the reverse complement.
AGAAAGTGTTGAAGAAATTCAATGCATTCGATGATCCACCTGCTAAGACACCCATGGATCCAAATGTAAACCTTAGTAAGAATAAAGTTGAACCAGTGGCTCAATCAGAGTACACAGGTGTTATAGGGAGCATAATGTAATAACCAATTGTATGTGTCTGACATAGCATTCGATCGTTTGGTTAACGTGAACCGTTAGGGTTCCATACGATTCTATAATCAGCGAAAGCAAAAAATTATAAAAACGTATTACCTTTCACCATGGTATATTGGAGAAGATGAATTCTCGCCGGCAGATTATGCAGTCTCACTATTTTGGCATAACTCTCTCATCTGCTCTTCGATTTGAGTGATCTATACGCAAAAATGATCCTCTCTTCCGTGGCTTCCAACGGTATATCACACGTCCAATTTGGAGTTCCATATGATTTTATAAAAATCATACAAGTTGACGAACAGCAGCAGCAAATAACCTTTCGATCTTCTTGTTGGTTTTAGGATCGTTTGGTTCAACCGTTATCCATTAAAACAAAATAAACGATTAGCGAAAGCGATTAAACGTTTACCTTTCACCGGGTGTGTTGATGAAGATCTTCTGCAAACCACCTCTGATCTTCTGCTGTATGACCCTTGTCCAATCCTACTATTGTGTGGGCAATAATCTGCAGGATTTTCCCAATCTGTTTCTCTCCCTCACTCACGTCAAAAGAGGCGCAGGAATTAGGGCAAATAGAAACTGAGATGACTTATTTATTTGGGCTACAGTAGGGACCAGGAGGAGAAATTAGACTGGGCCTCAATTGGAATTAATTAACCAAGCTTAGCCCAAAGCTTTTAATTAAACCCAATAATAATAATATAATCTACTAAAATATTATTACTGCACTACCCATCCAATCCCAATATAATGTTTTGGGCTCCTTCTTATTATGAGCCCGAAAGTCTCCCCATGTTTAAGATATACAATGCTCATTAATTAATTAAGTTACTGACAACTCAAATTAATTAATATCTCATCCGAGAGTAGTACCACTCAACCTTTTTATCATGCCGGAATTAATCCACTTGCAAGATTTATATGATAAACCTTATGAGCTCCTCAAGGGGACATCATCAACCTATGACGGACATGGATTCCTTCTACAATCAATAGCACACCATAGAGACAATACTATTTCCCAACTCACCGAGTTTGTTGATTTAATACATGTAAATCTCAACTATTGATGAATCAAAGAAATATATACTACCTTACGTGTCGAGGTTATTGTATAGGGATTAAGAGCACGAACATCCATAATAACTGAGATCAAGTTCTCCTATATAGATAGTACAAGTCGAACGATCTCTAGCGGTCCTACTCAATACACACTAAGTGCACTAATGTGATTCTATAGTCAAGACAAACTAATACCAAATCACACTACAACCATCCCAATAGATAGTTCCCGTCTATCTCGATTGTGAGCATCTGTTTATACTTTATAAGGAAACCGATAATATGATCTTTCGCGTGTTGTCGCACAACATATTATCTACAGTATAAAGTAAATGGACTTTTGCACAAACATATAAATAAAAAATTTATAATATGCAAAACATTTGATCATATGATTCTCATTTCAAATAATATTATTAAAACATTGTTCAATACAAAGGCAAGGCTTTTAGTATACAAATCTAATAATCTCCCACTTATACTAAATGACTACGCTGCCATATCAGCTGACACGCATCTAATCCCCATTCCTTCTACATGCCCATCGAACGCTTTTGCTGGAAGGCTCTTAGTAAAAGGATCAGCCAGGTTATCCTCCGATGTAATTTTAGCGACAACGACCTCCCCTCTTTTAACGATGTCTCGTATCAGGTGGTACTTGCGCTCAATATGCTTACTCGCCTTATGGGCTCGTGGTTCCTTCGAGTTCGCTACTGCACCATTGTTATCACAATAAATTGTGGTCACCTTGGGCAAACCAGGAATCACATCCAAGTCCATTAAGAAGTTCCTGAGCCATACTGCTTCTTTAGCTGCCTCAGAGGCTGCTACATATTCAGCTTCCATGGTAGAGTCAGCAACGCATTTCTGCTTTACACTCCTCCATATTATGGCTCCTCCTCCAAGAGTATACACATAACCCGAGGTGGATTTACTAGCATCCCTATCTGACTGGAAATCCGAATCAGTATAACCCAAAGGTGACAAAGTATCTGCCCTGTAAACCAGCACATAATCCCTAGTCCTTCGCAGGTACTTCAAAATATACTTTACCGCAGTCCAATGCCCCTGTCCTGGATTACTTTGATACCTACTGACCATGCCCACGACATAACAGATATCCGATCTCATACATAGCATAGCATACATGAGGCTTCCTACTGCCGAAGCATAAGGGACCAGCTTCATTGCCTCTATTTCTTGTTGTGTTTTAGGACACATCTCCTTAGATAGAGGTATTCCATGTCTGAAAGGTAGAAAACCTTTCTTGGAATCTTGCATGCTAAAATGAGTCAGGATTGTATCAATATACGAAGCTTGGGATAAACATAACATTCTTTTCTTGCGATCCCTTATTAATTTGATCCCAAGAATTTCTCCTAAGTCCTTCATCTCAAACTGCTTGGACAGCCATACCCTTACGCCCGACAATACTTTTACATTATTTCCAATGAGCAGAATATCATCCACGTATAGTACAAGAAATACTACTACGTTTCCGTCACACTTCTTGTACACACATGATTCATCCAGACATTGAATAAATCCATATGATTGGATTACTTCATCAAACCGGATGTTCCATGATCTTGAAGCTTGTTTCAATCCATAAATGGACCTTTTAAGCTTGCACACAAGATGCTCTTCGCCCTTTGCAATGAATCCTTCTGGTTGCTTCATATAGATGTTTTCCTCAAGACTTCCATTAAGGAAAGCTGTCTTGACATCCATTTGCCATACCTCATAATCCATATGAGCTGCAATAGACAAAAGAATCCGGATTGACTTAAGCATGGCCACAGGCGAGAAGGTTTCCTCATAATCGATTTCTTCTTTCTGAGTATATCCTTTAGCCACAAGCCTTGCTTTAAACGTTTCTACCTTACCGTCAGATCCTCTTTTTCTCTTATAGATCTACTTGCATCCAATAACTTTTACACCATTGGGTGGTTCTACAAGCTCCCAGACTTGATTAGAATACATGGATTCTATCTCAGATTTTATTGTGTTTTGCCATAATTGAGCATCTTTATCTTGCAGTGTCTCGTTGTAATTCCATGGGTCAATTTCATGTTCACCCAGGACCAAGTCGGATGACTCTCCCAATCCCATGAATCTATCCGGTTGTCTAACAACCCCCCACTATGACGAGTCTCCGCAGGCAATTTTGTATCAGGTGTAACACGCGGTGCAGTGTCCTGTGTTATATCTTCTTGTACAGTTGGTATTATATTTGGTGTTTTCCCTCTAACTTCCTCTAGAATAATTTTACTCATGGGTTTGTGATTCATTATATAATCCTCTTCCAAAAATCTGGCGTTCGTGCTCACGATCACCTTTTGTTCCTTGGGACTATAAAATAAACCACCATTCGTTCCTCTAGGATACCCTATAAATAGACAAATATCAGTACGTGATTCTAACTTATCAGCATCTGCCTTTAACACGTGTGCCGGAGCACCCCAAATTCGAACATGTTTCAGACTAGGCTTGCGCCCGGTCCACAATTCTGTGGGTGTGGAGGCTACCGATTTAGAAGGTACTAAGTTTAGAATGTAAGCCGCTGTTTCTAAGGCGTGTCCCCAAAATGAATTTGGTAATTTCGAATAACTCATCATTGATCTTACCATTTCCATAAGAGTCCTATTTCTTCTTTCCGCTATACCATTCTGCAGGGGTGTGCCCGATGCAGACAATTGGGATTCAATCTCATTTTTCGATAAATAATTCTTAAACTCTCCCAAGAGGTATTCACCACCACGATCAGATCGTAGTGTTTTGATATATTTACCAAGTTGCTTTTCCACATCAGTCTTGTATTCTTTGAATTTATCAAAGCATTCAGACTTGCGGCGCATCAAATAAATATATCTGTATCTTGAATAATCATCAATGAAAGTGACGAAATATTCAAAACCCCCTCTTGCCTGGACAGACATAGGACCACATAAATCGGAATGAACCAATTCCTATACCCATTTGCCTTAAAAGGCCTTTTAGTCATTTTTCCTTCCAAGCAGGATTCGCAAGTTGGATAATTTTCTACTACTAATTAACTCAGAGGTCCATCAGCTATCAACCTTTGAATCCTACTTAAGTTAATGTGACCCAGTATTAGATGCCAAAGATATGTTTGGTTCATTTTAGAAGGTTCCTTTCTCTTATTAGTAGATGTAACATTCATTTCAATTTGTTGCATTGTGGGAGAAATTGGATTAAGAGTATACAAATTATCTATCAATGTACCATCACAGATAATAATTCTATCTTTCCTTATAATAACCTTGTCATTAAAAGAAACAGAATATCCATCCATAAATAATTTAGAAACTGAAATTAAATTCTTTCTAAAATGCGGTACATAAAGACAATTCCTCAAAACAAGAGTTTTACTCTTATTGAAAAATAAATAAACGTCTTCCACTGCGACAGCTACTACTCTTATAGCATTCCCCATGAGTATGGTAATCTCTCCATCACTGAGCTGTCGGGTTTGGTGGAACCCCTGCAAAGAATTCCAGACATGGTCAGTGGCTCCCATATCTACACACCAAGTGTCAGCAGATACAGCTGCTAAACACGATTCAACAACTAGTATATATGACTTACCATTCCTGTTCCCCTTCAGAAGAGGGAAGTCTACCTTGTAGTGTCCCGACTGCTTGCATTTGAAGCACTTGCCTTTAGGCTTCTTGACCGCAACAGTCTTTGCTTTCACTTGGTTCACCGGTGCTGAATTTCCTTGCTTCTTTTTCTTCCTACCATCCTTCGGCCTAGGATGAGCAGCATTTTCAGCAACATGAACCTGAGGAGGTCTACGAAATAGTTCTTCCGCCGCCACAAGTTCTGTCAGAAGTTTCGCCAACGAGTACATATGTTTGTTTATACCATAGTTCAGGCGGAACTGCTCAAAACTCCTAGGCAAGCTTTGGAGTATGATATCGACCTGGATTTCCCCATCGATTTCAGCTCCAAGAATTTCCAACTCATTGAGTTGGCCCATCATCCTAAGGACATGTTCCCTTACGGGAGTGCCCTCAGCCATTTTGGTGTTCATCAAGACCGACATGCCCTTCGACCTAGCAGGACGACTCTGATGTCCGAAGAGTTCCCTAAGATTATGCATCATATCATAGGCGGTATCCATGGCTTGATGCTGAGTCTGAAGCACATTTGACATAGATGCCAAAATGTAACATTTAGCCATCCTATCAGCCTTGACCCACCTATTAGAAGCATTTCTTTGCTCTTCGATAGAGGCATCAGTATGTGCCGGAAGACATTCCTCAGAAAGTACAAAGATATAATCTTCAGCAGTTAATACAATGTCCATGTTTCGCTTCCAGTCAACATAGTTAGTGCTAGTAAGTTTATGCTCTTTAAGTATAACATAAAGTGAGTTGAGTGTCATATTAAAATCCTGAGAATCATAAATAATTAAACAGATCAAACACTTCGAATTTATCAATTTATATTGAATCCCTCAAAACAATATAAAATAAAATTCACCAACATCTCAAGCACCGTGAATTTGCATGCCATGATAGTGTGGACGTATACAAACCCGAACATTTACAAGAGAAGGTTTTACCCAATAATCTCATTTGTCAACCTATCTTTATGACGAAATAATTAATAGTCGGTTTTCTTTAGCCATGCAAATAACAGCAGTGACTCCGATGGGGAGGATACTAATTATTTGCATCTAAGTGTACACCATTATTTGACTCCAAGTCCATTGCGCAAGCTTATGTGCCTTACAGATAGAGAAGTACACACGCGCTTGGATAATTTCCTACAGTCATCTTAAAGAAGTTTGTACCAGTGATCCGTGAATAAACTCATCCGATGGGGAGGAAGGCTCTAATGCCAACGCGCAAGCTTACTCACATCACTTACAACCCAATAATGGAGGCCATGGGAATTTATTTACCAATCTCCTCTCCCACTTAGTTATTTAAACACGGAGGGTTTTTATTTAATATGCATATAATATTTCACAATAAAATATACATCCTAGCATGCTTCTATTTAAAGTAATTTAAAATTAAATAAATCACATAGAACATGCCACATATATAACAATTAATTGTCAAGTAAAATAATTAAAACAATTATATATCAACAATTAATTGCATAAAAAATTGGATCAAATAAATGGACCCCGTCTATCCAAACATCAATAGCATAAAATGAGCAGCCCATCAAAAAATAATCAACCCCACTTAGCCAGCCATTTACTAGATGAATAAACATACAACCCATTTAAAATTATGGCCCAACTACAAACCCACAATTAATTAAGCAGCAATAAAAAAAATTGGACCCAATCAGAAACAAGAACAAGGGCCCAACAAGCACTTTAATTAAAAAATTGCCCAGCAAGGAGAATCACATTTGCTGCCCTAATTTTTCTCCCAGTCACAACCTTCAAATAGAATCACCACCGGTAGCCACCAGCAGATCCCACCGGCGCATCTTGGCCCCACTGCTGCCGGCGGCCGTCCTGTCAACCAAGCGGAGTCGCCGTCAGCCCTCCGCCGTGTAGCTCCAAGCTGTGAAGAGTCACCATCGCTGCCAAAAATCTTCTCCTAGCCGCAGACACACTCCGTACAGCAGTTGTAACACGGCGCTGCCGCTCCCTGCGGTCGTGCTGTCAGCCCGCTGGAGTCGCGCCGCCAGCCGTCCAATAACGATCCGCCATACTACCGGAGTCGCCCCGTCTGCCTAGTAGATAGTCGACATCCTCGAACCTTCACCATCGCACGCCGCTGCAACCGCGATTCAACCACCGTCGGAATCGAGTCACCAGGACGCCGCCGTGCAAGCACCCCATCTGCGCCCGTGTGCCTCTCCCAGCATCGTAGATCAACCGCCGCGATCGATAATCGCATAGCAGATCCGCACAGATCACTCAGGTGAAATGCCTCGATCAGAACATCCACAATCTTAATTCAATGCCAGAATTTCACTGCTCCATTTGACGCCACCAATTGAGCCCCGCCGATCACTGCCCTCAGCCGAGGGTCGCCGTTCACACGCGCTTCAGCAGTGATCAGAACCCACCACTGGTTCGTCCGGCATCATACGCCGAGCAGTCATCGCCGGTTCATCTACAGCCTTCACGCGTCGTTGGCTTACTCCTTTCACTGTCACGCGCCGTTGGATGCTCACTCATCATGCAGGGTGTGTGTGTGTGTGAGATATAACGTGTACAGCAGGCGAGACAATCACCGGTTATGTATCCGTGTGTGTACAAAGTGTTAAAAACCCAATAATCACACGCCCAAATCATCAACAAAGCACATAGGAATTAAGTGTAATTCACACATATTCTATCCCTAATATCATGCCTTGAATCAACGATTTATAAACATAGAATACATAGGATTTTGACAAATAATACCATATTATTCAAATCCTAATACATATGCGACTATATCAAGATTATATCACTAAATCACATAGTTAATCACATAGTCACATAAACTAATGAATCACGATTCACCACGATACCAACGCTCTGATACCAATTGTTGGTTTTAGGATCGTTTGGTTCAACCGTGATCCATTAAAACAAAATAAATGATTAGCGGAAGCAATTAAACGTTTACCTTTCACAAGGTGTGTTGATGAAGATCTTCTGCAAACCACCTATGATCTTCTGCTGTATGACCCTTGTCCAATCCTACTATTGTGTGGGCAATAATCTGCAGGATTTTCCCAATCTGTTTCTCTCCTTCACTCACGTCAAAAGAGGCGCAGGAATTAGGGTAAATAGAAACTGAGATGACTTATTTATTTGGGCTACAGCAGGGACCAGGAAGAGAAATTGGACTGGGCCTTAATTGGATTTAATTAACCAAGCATAGCCCAAAGCTTTTAATTAAACCCAATAATAATAATATAGTCCACTAAAATATTATTACTGCACTACCCATCCAATCCTAATATAATATTTTGGGCTCCTTCTTATTATGAGCCCGAAAGTCTCCCCATGTTTAAGATATACAATGCCCATTAATTAATTAAGTTACTGACGACTCAAATTAATTAATATCTCATCCGAGAGTAGTACCACTCAACCTTTTTATCATGCCGGAATTAATCCACTTGCAAGATTTACATGATAAACCTTATGAGCTCCTCAAGGGGACATCATCAACCTATGAGGGACATGGATTCCTTCTACAATCAATAGCACACCATAGAGACAATACTATTTCCCAACTCATCGAGTTTCTTGATTTAATATATGTAAATCTCACCCATTGATGAATCAAAGAAATATATACTACCTTACGTGTCGAGGTTATTATATAGGGATTAAGAGCACGAACATCCATAATAATTGAGATCAAGTTCTCCTATATAGACAGTACAAGTCGAACGATCTCTAGCGATCTTACTCAATACACACTAAGTGCACTAATGTGATTCTATAGTCAAGACAAACTAATACCAAATCACACTACAATCATCCCGATAGATGGTCCCCGTCTATCTCGGTTGTGAGCATCTGTTTATACTTTATAAGGAAACCGATAATATGATCTTCCGCGTGTCGTCGCACAACATATTATCTACAGTATAAAGTAAATGGACTTTTGCACAAACATATAAATAAACAATTTATAATATGCAAAATATTTGATCATATGATTCTCATTTCAAATAATATTGTTAAAACATTGTTCAATACAAAAGCAAGGCTTTTAGTGTACAAATCTAACACTTCTACTGTATTCTCAAGTCCAATCTCGATGTCGTGGGGGCGACGATCTTCGAGATCTTCTCAATCTGATATTCCCTCACCCTCCTCACAATGTTAGGTGTGTATCAGTTAGGGTTTCTGGACAGTTGAGATGACTTATATATGGGCTACAGCAGGGACCAGGAGAAGAAATTAGAGTTGGGCCTCCATTGGGCTTAAGTATCCAAATTTAGCCCAAAACTTATAAGTAAGTCCAATAATAATAATATATACCACTAAAATATTATTAATGCACTACCGTTCTAATCCCATAATTTTGTTATGGGTTCCTTTTTATTATGAGCCCATTAGTCTCCTCTTGTTTAAGATATACAATGCACATTAATGAATTTAGTTACTAACAACTCCATTAATTAATATCTCATTCGAGAGTAGTACCACTCAACCTCATTATCATGCCGGAATAAATCCACCTGCAGGGTTTACATGATAATCCTTATGAGCTCCTCAAGGGGACATCATCAACATATTTAATAGGACACGGATTCCTTCTACAATCAACAACACACCATAGAGATAACACTATATCTCAACTCATCGAGTTTGTTGATTTAATTAAATGTAAATCTCACCCATTGATAAATCAAAGAAATACGTACTGCCTTACGTGTCGAGGTTATTGAATAAGGATTAAGAGCACGAACATCCATAATAACTGAGATCAAGTTCTCCTATATAGTCAGTATAAGTCGAACGATCTCAAGCAGTCCTGCTCAATACACAAAGTGCACTAATGTGATTTTATAGTTAAGACAAACTAATATCAAATCACACTACTGCCATCCCGATAGAGAGTCCTTATCTATCTCGGTTGTGAGCATCTATTTATACTTTATAAGAAAACTGATAATATTATCTTTCGCATATTGTCGCACCACATATTATCTACAGTATAAAGTAAGTGACCTATTGCATCTGACATATAAATAAATTATAAGAAGCAATCATTTGATCATATGATTCTCATTTCAAATAAATTGTTATAACATTGTTTATACAAAAACCTAGACTTTTAGTATACAATCCAACAATCTCCCATTATACTAAAAGACTATGATGTCATGTCTTCTGCCATACATCTGATTCGGGCTCCCACTACACGATCATCAAAAGCTTTTGCTTTATAGTCCTTGTAAAAGGATTTATTAGGTTATTATTCGATACAATATAGGCGACAACAACCTTCCCCTCATCATACGATTTCTCGTATAAGGTGGTACCTGTGCACCATGTGTTTAATTGCCTTATGGGCTTGTGATTTCTTTAATTTTGCAACTGCACCATTAATATCACAATATATTGTAATAATCTTGGGCAAATTTAGAATCACGTCTAAGTCCATTACGAAGTTTCTAGAGTCATGCAGATGGATTTGGCTGCCTCATAGACTCCAATTCAATATCTTCCTATGGTGGAATCCGAAATATATTTCTATATAAAACTCCTCCATATTATGGCTCTATTCCCAAAATAAACACATAACCTTGAGGTGGATTTAATGCCGTCCCTATCTGATTTGAAAAATCTGAATCTATGTAACCCATAAGAACCAGTGAATCTGTTCGGTAAGTCCACATATAATTTCTGGTCCTTTTTAGGTACATAAGTATATGTCTTACCACAGTTCATCATTCTTGTTTTAGGTTACCTTGATACTCACTGACCATGCCTTCGGTAAAACAAATATCCGATCTCGTGCATAGCATTCCTTAGATTAAGCTTCCTTATTCGCCGAAGCATAAGGAACCACTTTCATCTACTTTATCTTCTTTTGTGTCAAGACACATTTCCTTAGATAAAGTCACATGCAAAAACGAGTAAGGATTGTATCATTTCATGAAACTTGAGATAAGCACAACATCCTATCTTGTGATCATCATGGTCGCAAGGATATATTTTGTTTCTCTTAAGTCTTTCATTTCATACTACTTTATCCACCATACCCATATGCCCGACAATACTTTTTTATTATCTCCAATGAGCAATACATCATTTACATACAGTACAAGAAATACCACCACATTTCCGTCACTCTTTCAATACACAAGACACATCCGCGCATCGAATAAATTCATATGCCTAGATTTCCTCATCAAAATGGATATTTTATGATCTTGAAGCTTGTTTTAGTCCATCGATGGATACCTTTAAGCTTACAATCAAAATGCTCTTAGCCCTTTGTAATGAATCACTCTGGTTACTTCACATAGATGTTTTCTTCAAGATTTCCAATCAGGAAAGCTGTCTTGAGATCTATTTGTTGTACCTCATATTCAATATGAACAACAACAAATAAAAGAGTCCGGATCGACTTTGGCATAGCTACCGGCGAATAGGTTCCCTCATAATTGAATCCTTTCTTTCTGAGTATACCTTTCCGCAACAAGCTTTGCTTTCAAGGTTTTCACCTTACCGTATGATCCGCTTTTATTTTGTATGACCACTTCCAATGGCTTTTACACCATTTAGTGATCCTACAAGCTCCCAAATTTGATTTAAAATCCACATATTCTATTTCAAAATTCATTGCAACTTGCTAAGATATCACATTTTTATCTTGTAGTGCTTCTCGAATCCGTGGGTCAATTCCATGTTTACTAGGGACCAAGTCTCACGACTCTCCCAAAACATAAATTTTTCGGGTTGTAAAACAACCCTCCCACTACGACAAGGCACTACGTGCAATTGTGTATCAGATATGACACGTGATGCAGTTTACCTTGTAGTATATCCTCTTATACAATTGGTACTAATACTTTGTGTTTTTTCTCTCACTACCTTTAGAACAACTTATACATGGGTATGTAATTTATTACATAGTCCTTTTCCAAAAATCTAGTATTTGTTTTAACAATCACCCTTCAATCTTTTGGACTAAATAAATCATCACCCTCCATTTTTCTAGGATATCCCACAAATAGACAAACGTTATACGACATGTTGTTTCTAGGGCATACCCATAAAATGAATTTAATAATTCCAAATAACTCATCGTCTATCTAACCATTTCTATAAGAGTCTTTCTCTTATTAGGATTAGAAGACGCGTTATTAATTACTATTTGTTGCATCATAAGAAAACTATGATTTAAGAGTTTACAAATTATCACCAATGTACCATAACAGATTATAACTCCATCCTTCATTATAATGACCATGTCATTTAAATGAAATAGAGTATCCATCCGAAAAACATAGAAACCGAATTCAAATTCTTTCTATGAAAAACATACGTAAAGATAATTTCTCAAAAACAAATGTTTATTCATATTGAAAGATAAATAAACAACTCCCACTGCAACAGCCACTACTCTTATAACATTACCCATGTACTCAATAATCTCATCATCACTTAGTTGCAGGCTTTTAGTAATTCCGGTATCTACACACGACGTGTCAGTAGATGCCATCACTAATCATGCTTCAATGACTAATAAATGAGATACTAAACTTGTTCACATCTTGATGAAAATTGATTTCCTTCGCCACTTGTTTTGTCAGAAGTTTTTCACCGAATACAACCTCTTGTATTACAAGCAGAACTGACTCAAAATATCTAGGTGAATAATGAAGAATAAAATTGACTTGGGTTTCACCTTCAATTTCTACTCCAAGCATTTTCAATTCTTTCATCAAGTCAACCATGATCTCTTGCATTTCAACCTTACTCAAGTATCCAAAGAGTCGCATGAGACCATCATATTTCTATAAACCTCTCACCTCTCCACTAGAGACTTTAATAGTCATCATAGGACATCCTTAGTGAGAACACACATGTATTTTCCTAAGCAGTAAAATTCGAAACCTAGATTCTTTTCTAATCATCTAATTTTTGGACCAGTAAATATGCTTATTTTAGTAAACAATAAGTGAAATAAACCATTTGAAAATATAGAGAATCACAAATAAATACACCGATCAAATCCTCAAATTTATCCATTTATATTGATTCCCTCAAAACAATATAAAATAAAATTCACCGACATTTCAAGCACTGTGAGTCTGCATGCCACGATAGTGTGGACGTATACAAACCCAAACATTTACAAGAGATGATTTTACCCATTAATTCATTTGTCAACCTAACTTCATGACAAAATAATTAATAGTCGGTTCCTCTTTAGCCATGCAAATAACAGCAGTGACTTCGATGGGGAGGATACTTATTATTTACATCTAAGTGTACACCATTATTTGACCCCAAGTCCATTGCACAAGCTTATGTGCCTTACAGATGGAGAAGTACACACGCGCTCAGATAACTTACTACAGTCATCAATTTTAAATTTGTACAGTGATCCGCAAATAAACTCCTCCGATGGGGAGGAAGGCACTATAGCCAATGCGCAAGTTCATGTGCATCACATTACAAACATAATTATTTAATGAAGTCTATATCAGTGATCCGTGAATAAACTCATCCGATGGGGAGGAAGGCCCTAATGCCGACGTGCAAGTTTATTCACATTACTTACAAATCAATAATGGAGGCCATTGGAATTATTTACCAATCCCCTCTCTCACTTAGTTATTTAACACCGATGGTTTTTACATGTATATAATATTAAAAATAAAATATGCAACCTAGCATGCTCCTATTACGTCAAATAATGCAGTAAATCATAGAGAACATGCATGCATATATAACAATAATCAAATAATTAAATCAAATTATAACAATTATATATAAGTGAATTCGATTGTTCGCCATCAAGCACGAATGCTGGCAACGCAAACGGGGGTCGACCTCCCTGGTGAGGTCGCAGGGATCGACCTGCCTGGTCAGGTCACGTGGCTCGGGGCAGCGCCCTGAAACCAAAACCAAAATTCCGAAAGAATGATGTCGAATATTCCTCTAATTTTCTTGTTTGACACTCCACCCGCTAAGCCACTACTGATAGGGGTTTTCTCAACATACAAATTAATCCTCAAGTATAAGGATATCAATTGTAGTCGCGAAGATGACCAAGTTACAATATCGAACCCACGGGACGGATAAATATCAATTTTGTTATCTTCTAGTATATTTTAGACTATGTTGGTAATTGTAAAGGTTTAATGGATAATAACTTCTAATCGAAATAATAAAAGAAATAGCAAGAGTAGAGAAAAGTGAGTTGTGATCAATAAGAATGATAGGTAGTTCGTCGGGTCATCCAGTTTCACTAGCAATTCGTATTTTCATGTGATGGTGTCCGACTCTGCCCTGTGGTTTGTGGACGCATCACTAGACCATGCAAGTTTACTCTATAGACACAAGTAAATATGCGCTTGACACGTGTGAATAACATCGGAGCAAGAGATATGCTTCACCCCCCTTTCTAGGTACTATCATAATCAATTATCTTCTACGTCTAGAATCTAACCCGATTTGATCTCCCTTTTTAGGTACTATAAAGTTATACTCTTCATCCTATTCATCAACCCGAATTCAATTCAATTCATGAATATTTATATAAGACAGTTCTAATAATACTTCGGAATCCCTTCACTTAGAATTATAACAATAAACCCTGCTCAGTAGTGAACGCACTCAATCAATAACCATGTTATGTATTCAGACTCTACACAATGATCATTGATGCACAAAACGACTATGTGTATGGATTAAATATGCAATCTTATATAAAACAAACCACAGGTAGTGTTGTACGGAGTTTTACACACGAAACACGAATTACATCATGAAACTTTCATAACCCTAGAACTACCAAGGTGGTTCTAGCCCATGATTGATCTAGGAACAATCATGGTTAGATTGATCATTCTTACTTGAACCTTCAGCGAACCTCTGTCACAGCCCTCCGGATGGATCACCACCTCTACTCTTGTCTCTCCTACGATTGACGATCAAAAGCTCTCTTTATTCTCTGTATGAGCCTCCTTTTATACTTGTAATCACGTCTTTAGGGCTTGGAATGGGCTTTCTGATAGGCTTTTTATGCGCACTATAATTTAATCCCCAAGTATGAAGGATATCAATTGTAGCGGTAAGTGACCAAGTTAAATTATCGAACCCAAGGGACAGCTAACTATTTATTTTCTAATTATACTAGCTTAATCAGAATAAGGTAACCAATTTTCAATGTTTGTAGTGAATTAATTATCTAAATTACTGAAATAATAAATAACTGAATTATTAAAAAGCAATAAAAATAAAAGCAAGTTTCTAATCAAGAGATAACGAACAGTTCTAAGGTATCAGGTAGAGACCAATTAATTTGGGTTATTAAACTTACGATTGTTCATTCATGCAGTTTCACTGAAAATACACCACATATCCCTGTTATCCCACCGAATATGATTCGATTCTAAGCTAACATTATAATCTGGTTTAAATCCTAAGGTGCGCAAATATTACCAAGCCTTATTCCTAGATACTAATCCAGCGAACAACAATACCTCCGGATGGTAAGTTCGACTAACAAGATATTTTCTGGAATTACTACAAGGTTCTATTCACTTCCTACTTGATTGTCTAATTGCATTGTTCCACTAAACTAATCAAGTATTTGATTCACCAGTTCATGAAATTAAAGTGCTTATAGCGGAGCTACTCTAATCTCTAACAGATAGACAATACCAATCATGAACGCACACAAGCTAACACAATAATCCAAGCATTATAGCGGATGTCATGAATATATTATGAAGACGTTACGAAGCAGAAACACATGTCTTAATAAAATAAGTAAAATCAAAAGCTCAACTGCATAAAATCCCAATATTTGGTCTAAATCCCCAAATCAATTAAATCAATCCATCAAACCCTAGAACTGTATATAAAATTAGCCCATGAGGTCACAAGCAACACTCATGGCTAAGCAATTCATATCAAAAATCAAAGTAAAAGAAAGAGAAAGATAGGAATTATGAAACCCTAGTATAGACGTAGTCTCTCGTTCCTTCTCCGTCTCTCCAATTGCTCGATTCTCCCTTGATTAGCACTTGGAACCCTCTTGGAAGTGGATGGATGATGAAATCAGGTTGTTAATCTGATATGGAGGTGTTGGAGGTGTGAATTGATGATGGGTTATGGATGGGTTCTCTCCAATTTGTGTCTTGATCTCCCTAATTGTGTCTTGGACTGATGCAGGGCTTTTTCGCGATCAAAACTGCTTCAGAATCGCGATTTGAGGGTACACTGCTGCATCGAACAGGCCCCGTCTGGGCCCTGAACTGGGCCGCTCGGCACCTTGCTCGAGCCGAGTTGATGGCCGAGCGGCCCCAAAACCTGCCGAGCAGAATATGGGTACAACGGGAACATCGTGTAGGCTCTGAAGGCACCCCACTCGGCTGGAAATTCGCAAATTGTTGGTCCCGCTCGAGCCGAGCGGCCTCCCGAGCTGCGGAGACTGCACTGCGCGATTTCACCGTTTTGAGCACAACTTCTTCATACGGACTCCAATTTGAATGATTTTTGCGCTCACGTGTTCCTCTTTTCCTTGGCTTTCTATCCATATAAAGAACTCTGAGAAAATCCAACATTTGAATATGTAAAAAGTCATGCAAAATGGCTGCTCGGTACAGCATGTGCGACGTTAGTACTTTGATCATAACTTTCTCGTTTGAAATCCAATTGGGGTGTTCTTTATGTCAAAACGACCCTCTCTTCTGTGACTTTCCAACTATATATGACATGATCAATTTGGACTTCTACAAGAATACAGAAAATTTGTGCAACATGGACTGTATTTTTCAGCATTCCTTCTCACTTTCACTCCTCATTCCAACTTTGAACTTTTGATCATGTTTTACCCTTCAAAACTCAACAAAACACCTTAGTAGCATCAAAATCATGTAAATACTCAAATGTACACAATTCCATGCAAAAATAATAACTTTCCTAAGCAAAACGGTGTAATGTGCATATGTAAAATACGTGAAATTCCACTCTCAACAAACCCCCAAACTTACCTGTTGCTCGTCCCGAGGCAACGACATATAAAACCAATAGAGTAATTGAGAGGAAATTTCACAACTTCACATCCAAGAAAATATAACAATTCAAAAATCATACTTCAAATACTAAGACAACCATCCATCTAAGAACATACAATTCAAATCAACTACTTCACTTTTTCAGAATGCTCATCCACCATTCTCACGGGTAGTATTTACGCTCATCGCTCAAGTGTGAGATATACACTTCAGGGTAAGGTGTTTACACTCAAAGTCAATTCAAACACACGCGTAACCATAAGCTTGACAATCATCTCAACTCTCGACTAAAGGGATAATTTCAACAATAGGATCACAAAGGTCTTGCATTAGGTTGTAATGTTGGATCTTTGGTAAAGGTAGGGAGTATATGGATAAGGTGACTCAATCACTAGTAGAGAATCAAAGAAGACTTACAGCTTCTCAACAATCAGCTTTACTTTCTTCTTTCTTCTTCATCGCTCTTCAATGCTTCTTGCAATTTCATTCCTCCTTCACTTTTGAACACCACATCCTTACTTGAAATTTTTTTTTTCTTCTTCCCTCTTTTCTTTTCTTTTTTTTTCTTTTTCAAATAAGGGTACCAGTTTCAGGCACTACCTTTTTCATGGGGTACCAGTTTCGGGCACTACCCCTTTATGCAATAATTTAACCACTCTCTTCAACAAATTTCATCACTTCCAACTTATTTCTCCTTATATGCTTCATCACAAGACACCAACTTGATTCCTTCAACTCTCTACTAGGTAGGAATTTTTTAAAGGCTAGCAAAAGGGATCAATTGGCTAATCACGTAGGCTTCCAACAAATAAGGCTTTTAGGCTCAAAAGGGTTGACTACGGATATTTCATTAGGTAGAAAAATAATATGGCTAGTGACTAATAAAAAACAAAGATGGCCTAAGATCATTTCCTATTGTCTAGTCAAACACGTAGCTTCAAGCAAGATACAAAGCCAAGTTCTAGAATACGTGTGTATGAACGACACTCACAAGAATAAACTAAATCATGCAACTAGTCATGATTTCAAAAGGCTCAAAATCTCACATGGCTATAGGAATGAACGAGCAAACCTAATCAAGCTACATAGCTAATCATCCTTGCACATAATCAAATTTCAAGTATCTCAATATCCAAGCACAATCTCAAACTGCTTCTCAAACACAATCACACATATAATCAAGTGCCAAGAAAAATCAGAAAATCATCCTAGAGAACCATAAATCGACTACACCGATACTAGGATTAACATAAAACAAATAAACACAAACAAAAGCAACACGAAACCTGGAAAATCGCAAAAAATCGAACCCTCAACATCATCAAATAAATTGAAAATATTAAAAATCCGCAAAAAATCGACCCTCCAAGCAACAACACAATGCAAAAATTTTACTTCGGTACTACAAGACAAGGTATGTACGTAACCTCCCCCCAAACTTAGATCAAACAAAGTGAGAAACTAAGTTTGCAAAGAAGTATATACCCCAGTCAAGCAACCCCTAATAAAATTCTTACACCAACACAGACATATAAAAGCAATAAAACAGAAGGGACAGCCCCCAACAGGCGCTCATGTTTAACGTCGGAGAGTCACGACGGATACCTCTTTTCGACTACTGGATCTTAGGGGAGTCTTCTCGCATTCTTACCTTCAAGTACTTCTTCCCTCTCTTATTCTTTACACCAACCATCTCAGTACCCTTCTTTGTCACTAAAACAGGACTCTTTAAATTCTTTTTCTCCCATGACAGGCTTGATTCCTTCTTGTCAATCTTCCATTCTATTGTAGGCTCACCCTGTGTAGCAAAACAGGGAACAAATAAGTTAGAATTTACAACATCAATATAAGAAGAAAAATCGGGAGGTATGTTCGGAGGCTTCAGATATGGATCATCAATCATTCCTGCAACCAAAAGATTATCAAATATCAAATTAGAGTTAGTAGTAGGAAAAGTAAGAGATACGCCTGTTCCTGCGATCTCCTCTACCACTTCAATGCTTTGGCTCTTTTGCTTCTCTTCCTTAGCAGCAGGCTTCATCTCCTCCTCAATAGTGGATTTTTTATTTTGATTCACCATGTCAGCAGTGGTCTTCCTTATCTGTTCATCCCTGGCATCACCTAATGCAAGTAACTTCTCAAGATAATCTATACATGCATCATTAGATAAACCCTCAAACTCTGCATCAGACAAGGTGAAGTCCTCTACTACTTCCACAGACTTGCATTGCTGCTTATCTGTAGGCCACTGCATCTCTTTATTCAAAGAAAAAAAAACGTGTTTAAATAAATCTAAAAAATTAAATATATGCGCACTATAATTTAATCCCCAAGTATGAAGGATATCAATTGTAGCGGTAAGTGACCAAGTTAAATTATCGAACCCAAGGGACAGCTAACTATTTATTTTCTAATTATACTAGCTTAATCAGAATAAGGTAACCAATTTTCAATGTTTGTAGTGAATTAATTATCTAAATTACTGAAATAATAAATAACTGAATTATTAAAAAGCAATAAAAATAAAAGCAAGATTCTAATCAAGAGATAACGAACAGTTCTAAGGTATCAGGTAGAGACCAATTAATTTGGGTTATTAAACTTACGATTGTTCATTCATGCAGTTTCACTGAAAATACACCACATATCCCTGTTATCCCACCGAATATGATTCGATTCTAAGCTAACAGTATAATCTGGTTTAAATCCTAAGGTGCGCAAATATTACCAAGCCTTATTCCTAGATACTAATCCATCGAACAACAATACCTCCGGATGGTAAGTTCGACTAACAAGATATTTTCTGGAATTACTACAAGGTTCTATTCACTTCCTACTTGATTGTCTAATTGCATTGTTCTACTAAACTAATCAAGTATTTGATTCACCAGTTCATGAAATTAAAGTGCTTATAGCGGAGCTACTCTAATCTCTAACAGATAGACAATACCAATCATGAACGCACACAAACTAACACAATAATCCAAGCATTATAGCGGATGTCATGAATATATAATGAAGACGTTACGAAGCAGAAACGCATGTCTTAATAAAATAAGTAAAATCAAAAGCTCAACTGCATAAAATCCCAATATTTGGTCTAAATCCCCAAATCAATTAAATCAATCCATCAAACCCTAGAACTGTATATAAAATTAGCCCATGAGGTCACAAGCAACACTCATGGCTAAGCAATTCATATCAAAAATCAAAGTAAAAGAAAGAGAAAGATAGGAATTATGAAACCCTAGTGTAGACGTAGTCTCTCGTTCCTTCTCCGTCTCTCCAATTGCTCGATTCTCCCTTGATTAGCACTTGGAACCCTCTTGGAAGTGGATGGATGATGAAATCAGGTTGTTAATCTGATATGGAGGTGTTGGAGGTGTGAATTGATGATGGGTTATGGATGGGTTCTCTCCAATTTGTGTCTTGATCTCCCTAATTGTTTCTTGGACTGATGCAGGGCTTTTTCGCGATCAAAACTGCTTCAGAATCACGATTTGAGGGTATATATACACTGCTGCATCGAACAGGCCCCGTCTGGGCCCTGAACTGGGCCGCTCGGCACCTTGCTCGAGCCGAGTTGATGGCCGAGCGGCCCCAAAACCTGCCGAGCAGAATATGGGTACAACGGGAACATCGTGTAGGCTCTGAAGGCACCCCACTCGGCTGAAAATTCGCAAATTGTTGTTCCCGCTCGAGCCTAGCGGCCTCCCGAGCTGCGGAGACTGCACTGCGCGATTTCACCGTTTTGAGCACAACTTCTTCATACGGACTC
The DNA here is from genome assembly GCA_023678885.1 of Pogostemon cablin. NCBI lineage: Eukaryota > Viridiplantae > Streptophyta > Magnoliopsida > Lamiales > Lamiaceae > Pogostemon > Pogostemon cablin. The sequence goes on along the minus strand of CM043001.1, from coordinate 15,675,316 downwards.
CAATTTGAATGAATTTTGCGCTCACGTGTTCCTCTTTTCCTTGGCTTTCTATCCATATAAAGAACTATGATAAAATCCAACATTTAAATATGTAAAAAGTCATGCAAAGTGGCTGCTCGGTACAGCATGTGCGACGTTAGTACTTTGATCATAACTTTCTCGTTTGAAATCCAATTGGGGTGTTCTTTATGTCAAAACGACCCTCTCTTCTGTGACTTTCCAACCATATATGACATGATCAATTTGGACTTCTATAAGAATACAGAAAATTTGTGCAACATGGACTGTATTTTTCAGCATTCCTTCTCACTTTCACTCCTCATTCCAACTTTGAACTTTTGATCATGTTTTACCCTTCAAAACTCAACAAAACACCTTAGTAGCATCAAAATCATGTAAATACTCAAATGTACACAATTCCATGCAAAAATAATAACTTTCCTAAGCAAAACGGTGTAATGTGCACATGTAAAATACGTGAAATTTCACTCTCAACAAACCCCCAAACTTACATGTTGCTCGTCCCGAGGCAACGACATATAAAACCAATAGAGTAATTGAGAGAAAATTTCACAACTTCACATCCAAGAAAATATAACAATTCAAAAATCATACTTCAAATACTAAGACAACCATCCATCTAAGAACATACAATTCAAATCAACTACTTCACTTTTTCAGAATGCTCATCCACCATTCTCACGGGTAGTATTTACGCTCATCGCTCAAGTGTGAGATATACACTTCAGGGTAAGGTGTTTACACTCAAAGTCAATTCAAACACACGCGTAACCATAAGCTTGACAATCATCTCAACTCTCGACTTAAGGGATAATTTCAACAATAGGATCACAAAGGTCTTGCATTAGGTTGTAATGTTGGATCTTTGGTAAAGGTAGGGAGTATATGGATAAGGTGACTCAATCACTAGTAGAGAATCAAAGAAGACTTACAGCTTCTCAACAATCAGCTTTACTTTCTTCTTTCTTCTTCATCGCTCTTCAATGCTTCTTGCAATTTCATTCCTCCTTCACTTTTGAACACCACATCCTTACTTGAAATTTTTTTTTTCTTCTTCCCTCTTTTCTTTTTTTTTTCTTTTTCAAATAAGGGTACCAGTTTCAGGCACTACCCTTTTCATGGGGTACCAGTTTCGGGCACTACCCCTTTATGCAATAATTTAACCACTCTCTTCAACAAATTTCATCACTTCCAACTTATTTCTCCTTATATACTTCATCACAAGACACCAACTTGATTCCTTCAACTCTCTACTAGGTACGAATTTTTTAAAGGCTAGCAAAAGGGATCAATTGGCTAATCACGTAGGCTTCCAACAAATAAGGCTTTTAGGCTCAAAAGGGTTGACTACGGATATTTCATTAGGTAGAAAAATAATATGGCTAGTGACTAATAAAAAACAAAGATGGCCTAAGATCATTTCCTATTGTCTAGTCAAACACGTAGCTTCAAGCAAGATACAAAGCCAAGTTCTAGAATACGTGTGTATGAACGACACTCACAAGAATAAACTAAATCATGCAACTAGTCATGATTTCAAAAGGCTCAAAATCTCACATGGCTATAGGAATGAACGAGCAAACCTAATCAAGCTACATAGCTAATCATCCTTGCACATAATCAAATTTCAAGTATCTCAATATCCAAGCACAATCTCAAACTGCTTCTCAAACACAATCACACATATAATCAAGTGCCAAGAAAAATCAGAAAATCATCCTAGAGAACCATAAATCGACTACACCGATACTAGGATTAACATAAAACAAATAAACACAAACAAAAGCAACACGAAACCTGGAAAATCGCAAAAAATCGAACCCTCAACATCATCAAATAAATTGAAAATATTAAAAATCCGCAAAAAATCGACCCTCCAAGCAACAACACAATGCAAAAATTTTACTTCGGTACTACAAGACAAGGTATGTACGTAACCTCCCCCCAAACTTAGATCAAACAAAGTGAGAAACTAAGTTTGCAAAGAAGTATATACCCCAGTCAAGCAACCCCTAATAAAATTCTTACACCAACACAGACATATAAAAGCAATAAAACAGAAGGGACAGCCCCCAACAGGCGCTCATGTTTAACGTCGGAGAGTCACGACGGATACCTCTTTTCGACTACTGGATCTTAAGGGAGTCTTCTCGCATTCTTACCTTCAAGTACTTCTTCCCTCTCTTATTCTTTACACCAACCATCTCAGTACCCTTCTTTGTCACTAAAACAGGACTCTTTAAATTCTTTTTCTCCCATGACAGGCTTGATTCCTTCTTGTCAATCTTCCATTCTATTGTAGGCTCACCCTGTGTAGCAAAACAGGGAACAAATAAGTTAGAATTTACAACATCAATATAAGAAGAAAAATCGGGAGGTATGTTCGGAGGCTTCAGATATGGATCATCAATCATTCCTGCAACCAAAAGATTATCAAATATCAAATTAGAGTTAGTAGTAGGAAAAGTAAGAGATACGCCTGTTCCTGCGATCTCCTCTACCACTTCAATGCTTTGGCTCTTTTGCTTCTCTTCCTTAGCAGCAGGCTTCATCTCCTCCTCAATAGTGGATTTTTTATTTTGATTCACCATGTCAGCAGTGGTCTTCCTTATCTGTTCATCCCTGGCATCACCTAATGCAAGTAACTTCTCAAGATAATCTATACATGCATCATTAGATAAACCCTCAAACTCTGCATCAGACAAGGTGAAGTCCTCTACTACTTCCACAGACTTGCATTGCTGCTTATCTGTAGGCCACTGCATCTCTTTATTCAAAGAAAAAAAAACGTGTTTAAATAAATCTAAAAAATTAAATATATGCGCACTATAATTTAATCCCCAAGTATGAAGGATATCAATTGTAGCGGTAAGTGACCAAGTTAAATTATCGAACCCAAGGGACAGCTAACTATTTATTTTCTAATTATACTAGCTTAATCAGAATAAGGTAACCAATTTTCAATGTTTGTAGTGAATTAATTATCTAAATTACTGAAATAATAAATAACTGAATTATTAAAAAGCAATAAAAATAAAAGCAAGATTCTAATCAAGAGATAACGAACAGTTCTAAGGTATCAGGTAGAGACCAATTAATTTGGGTTATTAAACTTACGATTGTTCATTCATGCAGTTTCACTGAAAATACACCACATATCCCTGTTATCCCACCGAATATGATTCGATTCTAAGCTAACAGTATAATCTGGTTTAAATCCTAAGGTGCGCAAATATTACCAAGCCTTATTCCTAGATACTAATCCATCGAACAACAATACCTCCGGATGGTAAGTTCGACTAACAAGTTATTTTCTGGAATTACTACAAGGTTCTATTCACTTCCTACTTGATTGTCTAATTGCATTGTTCTACTAAACTAATCAAGTATTTGATTCACCAGTTCATGAAATTAAAGTGCTTATAGCGGAGCTACTCTAATCTCTAACAGATAGACAATACCAATCATGAACGCACACAAGCTAACACAATAATCCAAGCATTATAGCGGATGTCATGAATATATTATGAAGACGTTACGAAGCAGAAACGCATGTCTTAATAAAATAAGTAAAATCAAAAGCTCAACTGCATAAAATCCCAATATTTGGTCTAAATCCTCAAATCAATTAAATCAATCCATCAAACCCTAGAACTGTATATAAAATTAGCCCATGAGGTCACAAGCAACACTCATGGCTAAGCAATTCATATCAAAAATCAAAGTAAAAGAAAGAGAAAGATAGGAATTATGAAACCCTAGTGTAGACGTAGTCTCTCGTTCCTTCTCCGTCTCTCCAATTGCTCGATTCTCCCTTGATTAGCACTTGGAACCCTCTTGGAAGTGGATGGATGATGAAATCAGGTTGTTAATCTGATATGGAGGTGTTGGAGGTGTGAATTGATGATGGGTTATGGATGGGTTCTCTCCAATTTGTGTCTTGATCTCCCTAATTGTTTCTTGGACTGATGCAGGGCTTTTTCGCGATCAAAACTGCTTCAGAATCGCGATTTGAGGGTATATATACACTGCTGCATCGAACAGGCCCCGTCTGGGCCCTGAACTGGGCCGCTCGGCACCTTGCTCGAGCCGAGTTGATGGCCGAGCGGCCCTAAAACCTGCCGAGCAGAATATGGGTACAACGGGAACATCGTGTAGGCTCTGAAGGCACCCCACTCGGCTGAAAATTCGCAAATTGTTGGTCCCACTCGAGCCGAGCGGCCTCCCGAGCTGCGGAGACTGCACTGCGCGATTTCACCGTTTTGAGCACAACTTCTTCATACGGACTCCAATTTGAATGAATTTTGCGCTCACGTGTTCCTCTTTTCCTTGGATTTCTATCCATATAAAGAACTCTGAGAAACTCCAACATTTGAATATGTAAAAAGTCATGCAAAGTGGCTGCTCGGTACAGCATGTGCGACGTTAGTACTTTGATCATAACTTTCTCGTTTGAAATCCAATTGGGGTGTTCTTTATGTCAAAAAGACCCTCTCTTCTGTGACTTTCCAACCATATATGACATGATCAATTTGGACTTCTACAAGAATACAGAAAATTTGTGCAACATGGACTGTATTTTTCAGCATTCCTTCTCACTTTCACTCCTCATTCCAACTTTCAACTTTTGATCATGTTTTACCCTTCAAAACTCAACAAAACACCTTAGTAGCATCAAAATCATGTAAATACTCAAATGTACACAATTCCATGCAAAAATAATAACTTTCCTAAGCAAAACGGTGTAATGTGCACATGTAAAATACGTGAAATTCCACTCTCAACAAACCCCCAAACTTACCTGTTGCTCGTCCCGAGGCAACGACATATAAAACCAATAGAGTAATTGAGAGAAAATTTCACAACTTCACATCCAAGAAAATATAACAATTCAAAAATCATACTTCAAATACTAAGACAACCATCCATCTAAGAACATACAATTCAAATCAACTACTTCACTTTTTCAGAATGCTCATCCACCATTCTCACGGGTAGTATTTACGCTCATCGCTCAAGTGTGAGATATACACTTCAGGGTAAGGTGTTTACACTCAAAGTCAATTCAAACACACGCGTAACCATAAGCTTGACAATCATCTCAACTCTCGACTAAAGGGATAATTTCAACAATAGGATCACAAAGGTCTTGCATTAGGTTGTAATGTTGGATCTTTGGTAAAGGTAGGGAGTATATGGATAAGGTGACTCAATCACTAGTAGAGAATCAAAGAAGACTTACAGCTTCTCAACAATCAGCTTTACTTTCTTCTTTCTTCTTCATCGCTCTTCAATGCTTCTTGCAATTTCATTCCTCCTTCACTTTTGAACACCACATCCTTACTTGAAATTTTTTTTTTCTTCTTCCCTCTTTTCTTTTTTTTTTTTCTTTTTCAAATAAGGGTACCAGTTTCAGGCACTACCCTTTTCATGGGGTACCAGTTTCGGGCACTACCCCTTTATGCAATAATTTAACCACTCTCTTCAACAAATTTCATCACTTCCAACTTATTTCTCCTTATATACTTCATCACAAGACACCAACTTGATTCCTTCAACTCTCTACTAGGTAGGAATTTTTTAAAGGCTAGCAAAAGGGATCAATTGGCTAATCACGTAGGCTTCCAACAAATAAGGCTTTTAGGCTCAAAAGGGTTGACTACGGATATTTCATTAGGTAGAAAAATAATATGGCTAGTGACTAATAAAAAACAAAGATGGCCTAAGATCATTTCCTATTGTCTAGTCAAACACGTAGCTTCAAGCAAGATACAAAGCCAAGTTCTAGAATACGTGTGTATGAACGACACTCACAAGAATAAACTAAATCATGCAACTAGTCATGATTTCAAAAGGCTCAAAATCTCACATGGCTATAGGAATGAACGAGCAAACCTAATCAAGCTACATAGCTAATCATCCTTGCACATAATCAAATTTCAAGTATCTCAATATCCAAGCACAATCTCAAACTGCTTCTCAAACACAATCACACATATAATCAAGTGCCAAGAAAAATCAGAAAATCATCCTAGAGAACCATAAATCGACTACACCGATACTAGGATTAACATAAAACAAATAAACACAAACAAAAGCAACACGAAACCTGGAAAATCGCAAAAAATCGAACCCTCAACATCATCAAATAAATTGAAAATATTAAAAATCCGCAAAAAATCGACCCTCCAAGCAACAACACAATGCAAAAATTTTACTTCGGTACTACAAGACAAGGTATGTACGTAACCTCCCCCCAAACTTAGATCAAACAAAGTGAGAAACTAAGTTTGCAAAGAAGTATATACCCCAGTCAAGCAACCCCTAATAAAATTCTTACACCAACACAGACATATAAAAGCAATAAAACAGAAGGGACAGCCCCCAACAGGCGCTCATGTTTAACGTCGGAGAGTCACGACGGATACCTCTTTTCGACTACTGGATCTTAAGGGAGTCTTCTCGCATTCTTACCTTCAAGTACTTCTTCCCTCTCTTATTCTTTACACCAACCATCTCAGTACCCTTCTTTGTCACTAAAACAGGACTCTTTAAATTCTTTTTCTCCCATGACAGGCTTGATTCCTTCTTGTCAATCTTCCATTCTATTGTAGGCTCACCCTGTGTAGCAAAACAGGGAACAAATAAGTTAGAATTTACAACATCAATATAAGAAGAAAAATCGGGAGGTATGTTCGGAGGCTTCAGATATGGATCATCAATCATTCCTGCAACCAAAAGATTATCAAATATCAAATTAGAGTTAGTAGTAGGAAAAGTAAGAGATACGCCTGTTCCTGCGATCTCCTCTACCACTTCAATGCTTTGGCTCTTTTGCTTCTCTTCCTTAGCAGCAGGCTTCATCTCCTCCTCAATAGTGGATTTTTTATTTTGATTCACCATGTCAGCAGTGGTCTTCCTTATCTGTTCATCCCTGGCATCACCTAATGCAAGTAACTTCTCAAGATAATCTATACATGCATCATTAGATAAACCCTCAAACTCTGCATCAGACAAGGTGAAGTCCTCTACTACTTCCACAGACTTGCATTGCTGCTTATCTGTAGGCCACTGCATCTCTTTATTCAAAGAAAAAAAAACGTGTTTAAATAAATCTAAAAAATTAAATATATGCGCACTATAATTTAATCCCCAAGTATGAAGGATATCAATTGTAGCGGTAAGTGACCAAGTTAAATTATCGAACCCAAGGGACAGCTAACTATTTATTTTCTAATTATACTAGCTTAATCAGAATAAGGTAACCAATTTTCAATGTTTGTAGTGAATTAATTATCTAAATTACTGAAATAATAAATAACTGAATTATTAAAAAGCAATAAAAATAAAAGCAAGTTTCTAATCAAGAGATAACGAACAGTTCTAAGGTATCAGGTAGAGACCAATTAATTTGGGTTATTAAACTTACGATTGTTCATTCATGCAGTTTCACTGAAAATACACCACATATCCCTGTTATCCCACCGAATATGATTCGATTCTAAGCTAACAGTATAATCTGGTTTAAATCCTAAGGTGCGCAAATATTACCAAGCCTTATTCCTAGATACTAATCCAGCGAACAACAATACCTCCGGATGGTAAGTTCGACTAACAAGATATTTTCTGGAATTACTACAAGGTTCTATTCACTTCCTACTTGATTGTCTAATTGCATTGTTCTACTAAACTAATCAAGTATTTGATTCACCAGTTCATGAAATTAAAGTGCTTATAGCGGAGCTACTCTAATCTCTAACAGATAGACAATACCAATCATGAACGCACACAAGCTAACACAATAATCCAAGCATTATAGCGGATGTCATGAATATATTATGAAGACGTTACGAAGCAGAAACGCATGTCTTAATAAAATAAGTAAAATCAAAAGCTCAACTGCATAAAATCCCAATATTTGGTCTAAATCCCCAAATCAATTAAATCAATCCATCAAACCCTAGAACTGTATATAAAATTAGCCCATGAGGTCACAAGCAACACTCATGGCTAAGCAATTCATATCAAAAATCAAAGTAAAAGAAAGAGAAAGATAGGAATTATGAAACCCTAGTGTAGACGTAGTCTCTCGTTCCTTATCCGTCTCTCCAATTGCTCGATTCTCCCTTGATTAGCACTTGGAACCCTCTTGGAAGTGGATGGATGATGAAATCAGGTTGTTAATCTGATATGGAGGTGTTGGAGGTGTGAATTGATGATGGGTTATGGATGGGTTCTCTCCAATTTGTGTCTTGATCTCCCTAATTGTTTCTTGGACTGATGCAGGGCTTTTTCGCGATCAAAACTGCTTCAGATCGCGATTTGAGGGTATATATACACTGCTGCATCGAACAGGCCCCGTCTGGGCCCTGAACTGGGCCGCTCGGCACCTTGCTCGAGCCGAGTTGATGGCCGAGCGGCCCCAAAACCTGCCGAGCAAAATATGGGTACAACGGGAACATCGTGTAGGCTCTGAAGGCACCCCACTCGGCTGGAAATTCGCAAATTGTTGGTCCCGCTCGAGCCGAGCGGCCTCCCGAGCTGCGGAGACTGCACTGCGCGATTTTACCGTTTTGAGCACAACTTCTTCATACGGACTCCAATTTGAATGATTTTTGCGCTCACGTGTTCCTATTTTCCTTGGCTTTTTATCCATATAAAGAACTCTGAGAAACTCCAACATTTGAATATGTAAAAAGTCATGCAAAGTGGCTGCTCGGTACAGCATGTGCGACGTTAGTACTTTGATCATAACTTTCTCGTTTGAAATCCAATTGGGGTGTTCTTTATGTCAAAACGACCCTCTCTTCTGTGAATTTCCAACCATATATGACATGATCAATTTGGACTTCTACAAGAATACAGAAAATTTGTGCAACATGGACTGTATTTTTCAGCATTCCTTCTCACTTTCACTCCTCATTCCAACTTTGAACTTTTGATCATGTTTTACCCTTCAAAACTCAACAAAACACCTTAGTAGCATCAAAATCATGTAAATACTCAAATGTACACAATTCCATGCAAAAATAATAACTTTCCTAAGCAAAACGGTGTAATGTGCATATGTAAAATACGTGAAATTCCACTCTCAACACTTTCTAAGTGATCTCACACGTTTCGGCCTCGAAAATCCGGATAAGGTAAGTTCTCGCACACAGGTTCGACCACGTCAAGCAGGTCGAACCCTAGCCACATGTCGAACCCCAGGTAGAACCTCGCTACTGGAAGAATTCTGCACAGGTTCGACCTTCTGAACAGGCCGAACCACTTAGGCCTTGGCCGAACCCCAGGTCGAACCTCAGCACTGGACAACTCCCGCTCCCGATTCGACCAACTGGCAAGTCGAACCCAAACGTCGTGGTCGAATCCTCCTACTTACAAATTGGTTCGACCATGGTTCGACCTGATGGCCAGGTCGAACCAGCCGAGTCGTGGTCGAACCCATCTCTGCACTTTCAGCAACGTTGGTTCGACCTGCTGGAGAGGTCGAACCCTCCTCCAGCCAGGTCGAACCCACCTACTTCTTGGGCGGTTCGTGTGGCTTTGACTCCGTCTCTTCGATTCTTGGCTCTTTCACTCCGTTTTTGCTAAGAAAACACTCAAATAGCTCCACTAACACCTGATTCATGCTAATTCACAATATATATAGGTTTTCCACCTATTTCCACATCAAAACTCTCCAAAACTAGCACAAAACATAGCGCCAAACTTGTAAATTTACACACTCATCAAACCCCCAAACTTACATGTTGCTCGTCCCGAGACAACCAATTTAAACCACAGGAGTCGTGTATAATTCAACAAGATCAAGTACAACACATATTACACATGCCACTTCATTGAATCAAACAAGAATTACTTGCATCAAATATGTCACTCATGTAAAATCAATCCAATCACACACCATTCGGAGTACTAAGTAATCTCACTGACAAGATAAGACTTTACTCTCTTTCGTTCGTGCGTGAGGCACTATAGGCTAGTATAAACACTCATATCAATTCATATTCACGCGTAACCATAAGCTTGGCAAAGGTCTCAAAAATCAACTCACATTAGATTAATACTAGGATCACAAAGGACTTGTTTCTAGGTTGTAATGTTGGCTCTTTGGAAAGGGTAGGAAAATTTGGTCATAGTAACTTAATACACTAGTAGAGAGTTACCTTGGAGGTTCTTGATTTCTCATTCGGCTTCATATTCTCCTCCAATTCTTCTCTTGCACTTGCAATTATCAATTTTCCTTCTCTTCCTTGCATCAACATCATTCTTCTTTTAATTGCTCGGGTACCAGTTATAGGCACTACCCTTCTCAAACATCGTTCGGCTGTTTCTTAAAAACTTCAAGCCCCATGTATTAGCAATTCGGGGTACCAATTTCAGGCACTATCCCTAACAAGATTTAACCATGCACTTTTCTTACTGAACCTCATTCCATCTTCCCTTTGTTTCTTCCACACTTATTCACCTTATTCTCTCTACCAATGAATAGGATATTTTCAAAGCTCAAATAAGGTAATTAAGGCTCTTATATTTGGCTTGCCAAAGATAAAGCTTTTAAAATGCTCAAACAGGGCTACCAAAGATTTATAAAATCATTAGGAAAGGTAAAATTTGGCTAAGTGACTCAATTAATCAAAAATGGCCTAAGATCATATCCTAATATTTCATCAATTGTAAGTTTCACTCAAGACTCCAAGCCAAGTTCTAGAATACGTTCATACGAATGATTCTCTCAAGAATAAACTATCATGATTCATCATGATAAAGGCTCAAATCCTCACATAGGTAATCAATTCAAAATACTCCTCATAGCACATAATCAAAATCAATTCCTCATGAATTCCATATACTTAACAAATTATTCATGCTCTTTCCAAATGAAAATAAACACGTAAACATGTGAATGCACAGAATCAATAACCCATATACAGAGCAACGATACAAGATCAACTATATCAAGTACATGCCACTCACACATGAATCACACCCCAATCTGTAAAAATAAAAAGAAGAATGGGAGATAAGATGAATCGGAGAAGCCAAAAGAAAACCTGAAACTACTCCCTAGGAGCATCATCATCCTCATCATCATCATCATCCTCATCCATTCTATTTTCCACAGCTCGGCACAGACTGGTAATGTGCTTATCCATCATATCCACTCGACTACTCACTCTACCAACACGCTCATCTAAGGCAGAGTACCTTTTGTTCAGCGTGGCGTAGTTGGCGTTAGCGAGTGTGAGTTGCCTGTTCGTCTCTTGCTGTGCAGCTACCACCGCGATCAGCTACTCATGAATCAAGCGAAGCTGCTCCCGAGTACCTGGAACTGCTCGCCGCTGCTGCGGTCCTGGAGCATGCTGAGGCGCATCATGCTGCTCTCCTTCCAGAATCTCCATCTCCGGCTGCTCATCTACCTGATCCTCCTCTTCAGACTGCTGTGGCTGAGGTGGACGGAACTCTCCTCGATCAATGATCTGCTGTAACTCAGCCATCCTCTCCTCAGCACACATCTGTGCTACCGCTCTCCAATCACCACCCGACTTCGCTGCCACGGATAAAGCGGTGTGTCCAAGAGAATTCATTAGCTTATTCCTTGCTTCCCGAATAATTGTCAAGTTGCTCACGTCGAAGGGGAACATAAATTCGAAAGGCTTGAGACCTCTCATGAAAAACCAATCTCCATTTCTAAAATGGGCAAATCCTCCCTTCGCGCATGTGCTCATAATCAAATCGGGTTCTCCTTCTACTGGTGTAATGCCGGTGAGATCCAAGTTGTAATGCTCAGCCAAAATCGTCAATAACCCTCCAATATTCACCTTTTGAAAACCAATGGTCTTGAATCGATTCAGCTGCGCAATAAAATAAGCTCCAACGTTGAACTTCACTCCATTCAGCATACACCACAGGGCATATAGCTCTCCTCTAGACACAACACTCCCCTCCGAGCGGGCGAACAACGTGTTGCTCAGGATGCGGTCCATGTACCTCAAGACAGGGTTCTTTATTGCGGAAGCACGAGCCTGTCTGGTCTTGTAATCACGAATCTCCCCAGTGATCTCCCTCCAAAACTGCTTTACACTGAATGCAGCATTTTTTAAATGAGGGATCTCCAAAGGCGTCTCAAATAGCTCGTTGAAATCCTCAGACGTCCATCTCCTACTCACTCCACCAAGCTGAAACGTACACCGATAGGGGTATCCAAGCGGGTCCTTCTCCATCTCAAACGAACAAACTACTTCCGCTGTAACATGGAAGTACGTCGGCCTCTTCAACTCCATGAATCTTCGGATCCCTACTTGATCAAACATCCAAAATATATCATCCCCTATTCTCATTATCCTCATCGCTTCATCATCTTGGTATCGAGTGCGAGCTATCTTATCTGAAACTTCTTCCCACTTCTCTTTAATCTCATCCCAACCTTGCATCATAATCTTGAAGTTATCAGGTAAACGGTCTTGTAGCCTCAGTTTTCTTGTCACTTTGTCCAAGTTTGAAGGCCTGTCATGCCTCTTCTTTGATCTCTCCTCCTCTGCTTTTCCTTTTCCTTTACTTGATACTTGTCCCTTTCCTGAAAACAAATACTTCAATCCAACCAACAAGACAAGAAAGCAAGTATTGTACTAGCACATCACATACTCTACTCAAGACTTCAAGCATCAATGCATATTCATACAAACTATCATCTCAACACCACTTGCTTATTCAACATTCTCAAATCATCTTCAATTACACCTTCTTTAATCATCAAAACATAACCAACAAGCATGCATTAAACAATTCAAGCAATTCAATCAAAAATTCAACATGTTTCCCTCAATGAACTACTTCAATTTCATCAATTTCAAACCAAATCAACATGCTCATTCTATGGTATGTTCTATATCCTTGATCAATCCACATAAAATTCAAGTTCTATCAATAATCAATCAACCAAAAACCAAGAAACAAGAATCCATATGAAACCAATCAAAATATCAACATTCACCATGAAATTCAACCATACTCAACATCAATTCTCTGATTCACAACAAATTTCTTACCTAAACCTTCAATCCTAGAGTAATTGAGTTGGAAAAAACGTACCTTGTGACTTGCCCATGGTGAATAACCGATCGAGAACACAAAACAACCAAAAACGCGATTTCAGCCCTAACTCGCGACGAAATCCTCCCAAATCCATGATCGAATCGATAATTCAAGGTGTAATGTTGTGTAATCGGTGTGAAATCAAGTGTAATTGAAGAATTTGTGCAAGGGTGTAGAGGTTCGAAGAGGGTTCGAGGTTTGATGTTTCGAAAAAGTGATCGAACCCCTCTGAAAATTCAAACTTAAATCGCGTACCTGGCTTGGTTCGACCTCGGGTTCGACCACCTGAACTGGTCGAACCATGGATGGCGAGGTCGAACCTCTCTTCTGGACAAACAATCTTCTTGGTTCAACCAGGGGTTCGACTTGCTAAACAGGTCGAACCTTTCTTGAATTGGTCGAACCCCTCTTCTGGAAAACAGAGTGCTTCCGACTGACAGGTTCGACCATAGGTTCGAGCACCTGATCAGGTCGAACCTTTCCTAGACTTGGTCGAACCTCCTCTCTGGACAACTTTCAATGCCGGTTCGACTTCCTCTGCTTTTGTTCTACCTCTGGCTCTGGTCGAACCACTCTTAGACTTGGTCGAACCTACCTCCTGATTTCCAAAACTGAGTGTTCTTCATTCACTACATACTTCAAGCTTCAACACAACTTCATTAGGTACAATCTAGAGCACAACTTCTGAAATTGTTCCACATAATATCATTCATGAGTATCTCCGTAAAAGAAAACACAACCAAAAACCACTGAACATTAGGCAAGTTGTAAAAAATCGTCACATCAAAATCGATTAAAATTTCAATATGGCCGCAAAAACCAACTCCCCTAACAAACAATACAAAGAAAAGATTATACTCTTAATGCTTCAATGAGGTAATAACATCACACCCCCCCAAACTTAGTAAAAACGTAAGTCGAAACTAAGTTTGAAAAGAGATGTAATTGCCGATTAGTAAGCATCTTAAATATAAAAATTTCTTACTAACACAAAATAAATAAAGCAATAAAACGGAAGAGTAAGCTCTCAACAAGCGCTCATGTTTAACGTCGTAGAGTCACGACGGTACCAAATCAGAACAAGGTATCATCAAAAATGACACACGCATCATCATCAAGTTCGGACAATAGAATATGTACAAATCTTATAAACAAACGGATCATACCATATAAATGTCTCAACTTCCCTACGAAATTTCGCAAGTTGATATCGGTTGAGATCCCTTGGAATTTCACCAATGACAATGTAATTTACATAATCCGCGTACCATGGATCCATACCTTGCGCTGCAACCACACATGCTCGCTCGGTACCTTCAACAGCCACAACCATGATCTTCTCATCAGGGAACATCTCTTCAATATACTCGAAAGAATTATCACAATGCTCCCTAGTCTCCAACCTTGACAAGTGATCTGCCAACACATTTTCTGTTCCTTTCTTATCCCGAATCTCCAAGTCAAACTCCTGCAGTAGTAGAATCCTTCTTATGATCCTAGGCTTCGTCTCCTTCTTCTCCATCAAATAACGAATCGCTGAGTGATCCGTATACACAATCGTCTTCATGCCAACCAAATACTGACGAAACTTATCGAATGCATACACAACAGCCAAAAACTCCTTTTCAGTCACCGTGTAATTCTTCTGTACCGCATCGAAAGTCTTACTCGCGTAGTAAATGGCGCAGAACTTCTTCTCCCTTAGCTGCCCAAGCACCACACCCAATGCTACATCACTTGCATCACACATAAGTACAAACGGTTGAGTCCAGTCTGGTGTGATCAAGATAAGGGCAGTAATAAGCGCCTCCTTCAAAACTTGAAAAGCTGTTAAACACTCATCATCAAACACAAAAGGAATATCCTTTTCAAGTAAATGAGATAAGGGCTTAGAGTATTTTGAGAAGTCTTTAATGAATCTCTTGTAAAAACCGGCGTGTCCAAGGAAGGAATGCACTCCTCTTTCATTGGTCGGTGGTGGAAGCTTCTCAATTGCCACCACTTTAGCACGGTCTACCTGTAATCCCTTGGCGAAAACATGATGCCCAAGAACAATCCCATCCTTCACCATGAAATGGCACTTCTCCCAATTCAAGACAAGATTAGTTTCTTGAAACCTCTTCAAAACAACAGCAAGGTTAGACAAACACATATCAAAAGAAGAACCAAAGACTGAAAAATCGTCCATGAATACTTCCATGATCTTCTCTATCAAACCATCAAAAATCGACATCATGCATCTCTGAAAAGTAGCAGGCGCATTACACAATCCAAACGGCATCTTCCTAAAAGCAAAGGTCCCGTAGGGGCAAGTAAAAGTGGTCTTTTCTTGATCCTCGGGAGCAATCATGATTTGATTATACCCCGAGTATCCATCCAAGAAACAATAAAACTCATACCCTGCAAGACGATCCAACATTTGATCCATAAACGGAAGAAGGAAATGGTCCTTACACGTGTTCTCATTTAATTTCCTGTAATCCACACATGTACGCCATCCCGTAGGAATTCTCGTGGCTATAGCTTCTCCATCCTCAGCTTTCACTATAGTCATGCCCCCCTTCTTAGCAACTACATGCAATGGACTCACATGGGGACTATCACTAATAGGATATAAAATTCCAGCATCCAACCACGTAAGAATTTGCTTCCTTATCACCTCTTGAATTGCGGGATTCACCCTACGCTGATTCTGAACACTAGCCTTGGCTTTATCCAACAACCTAATCCGATGCATACAATACGAAGGACTAATACCTTTCAAATCATCAAGTGACCACCCTATTGCAGACTTGTACTTCCTTAAGACATTCAATAACTCCTCAAGTTGATCATCATTAAGGGAAGAAGATACAATTACCGGATATTGTGCATTATCTCCAAGAAAAGCATACTTCAAATGGTCCGGCAATGGTTTCAACTCCTCTTTTCTTTTCTCCACTGGAGTGTTTTCGTTATCCAAAGGAAAGTACTTCCTGGTCCATTTGACTTCTTCCATTTTATTTCTTTCCAATGCAAACCTGTCATCACCCAAAGCAAGTAAGTTTTCAAGAAATTCAAAACATACCTCGTTAGAAAGTCCGTCAAGCTCCGTAGTGGGATAAGTAAGAGACTCCATCAAACATGTCTCAAGAGGATCCTTTGACAAGATCAGAGACATATCCTCCTTCACAATCTCCTCCACCACGTCAATACTATAACATTGGGACTCCATTGGCATCTTCATTGCTTTGTCCAAGTTGAAAAGTACTTCTTCTTTGTCCATTCTCAACTTTAGTTCTCCCTTCCGAACATCTATCATAGCTCCAGCTGTAGCAAGGAATGACCTCCCCAAGATTAAAGGAACATTATCCTTATCATCATCCATTTCTAATACAAGGAAATCCACAGGAAAGACTAGCTTCTCCACCTTTACTAGAACATCTTCAACTATACCTTTCGGAAACGTCATGGATCTATCTGCCAATTGGAGAGTGTTTGCCTATTTTGTAGCACTCACGAGCAAGAATACTCGATCTTTGTAGTAGTATATCCCAAGAAAAATTATCAATCCACAAAGGAGTTATGTTCAGACTAGCAAAATACGTGAGCTCATGTTCATGTCGTTTTTGTAAAGATGATCGGGGAGTTTGAGATTGATTAACAACTAAAACAAGTAACAAGTAAATAAGGATAGCAAATAAGAAAATGACAAGTAAAGATAATGGGAGCTAAAGTTCAAGTATGGAAAATCATGGGATTAGAAACATCCAAGCATACTCAATTCATATTATCATGCAAAAGGAATTCAACTCAATTGATGTAGACTAAGGGTGATCACGATTATATCCTAAGCTCCCTTTCGGGTTACAAAGGTTGTTGATCCATTTTAGACTCCCAAAAGCACTTAAGATCAAAGCCCAACATTAACCCCTTCCATATAGGTACTAGTTAGATTAAACTCTCCCTTTTTGTGTACTAAGGCCAACGAATGGATTGGTTCCCCTCATTGAATTCAAATATCCTTTCGGTCAAACCCAAACTCAATGTCTATTCATGCCTTCCTAATACTATAGAGGGTCGTTTCCGTCTCACTCCAAGCAATACATACATGAACATCATGATAGCATTTAATTACCACAAATAATCCATTGATCAACAATCCATTAAACCAATAAACATTCATGAATAACAAACCATGCCATCACAACATCAAGACAATTAAACTCCATGAATAGAAATCAACATCAATTAAATCAAAAACTAATTTAATCCACATGATAATATAAATCTAATATGCTCTTCATATTCCTAATCCCACTAGAGGGATTAGCCTAACATGATAAAAGTAATAAAACAAGTAAATGATTCATTACAAATACCCATAGTCTTAGATCTAAAGAAATACAAAATGAATGGATTCTTCCCTATCAATTTCTTGAAGAGAATCTTCTATTCTTCTTGATCTCCACCTCTAGTTCTTGATTCCTTGAGATCTCTCACACCCAATGGAAGGGATGAAGTTTTGATGGAGAATTAATGGAGATGATGAAGATGGATCAAGATAGATGAAGGTGGATGAAGATGATGGTGGAAAATGGAAGAAATGGTGTGTGATGTGTGTGTAGATGATGGATATTTCGGATCTTCCTGCCAATTGTTGAATAAAGGGTATTTATACCCCTTTGGAGGCTTCTAGAAGGATCTGGAAATTTCTGCAGGAAAATACACAACACGAGTCTTGTTATGCAACACGGCCACGAGGTGGCCGTGTTGTGTCTTCTGATGCTGCCGCACGGCCTCGCCTTACAGGGCCGTGTTACGCAACACGGCTCGTGTGCTGCAACACGAGTCGTGTGTTGTAACACGGGCACAGGGTGATCGTGTTGGCTCTTCTGATGTCGCCACACGGCCACTTCTTACAGGGCCGTGTTGGCGACACGGCTCGTGCTCCCGACTCGACTCGTGCAACTGGACACGACCTGAAGTTGCCCGTGTTGAGTGGCTACACAACATATAAAATACAGATAAAATAATACGAAAATACATATAAAAAGACACTAAAATCTAGGTGAAAATAGCTCTATTCAGAGAGCAACAGTTGTCGGGGTCATCTCCCCCAAACCAAGCTTCTGAAAGATGGACAACGGCATCAAATTGATGCTTGCCCCTAGATCGCACAAAGCTCACCGTGCTGGCCCCTTCCCGATCTCACATAGAATAGTAAAGCTCCCCGGATCTTTAATCTTTGGTGGCAACTTTTTTTGAAAAATTGAGCTACAATTCTCAGATAAGTTTACCGTTTCAACTCCGGTTAAGCTTCGCTTCTTCATCAATATGTCTTTAAGGAATCGAGAATAATATGGCATCTCCATGATTGCCTCTGAAAAGGGATGTTCAAGCTTATCTTATTCATTATCTCTGAAAACTTCTTGAACTTTTCTTCCAACCCCTTCTTCACTAGCTTGTAGGGAAACGGTGGAGGTATCTTTGTTTTGGAAATCCCTCATTCATCACGATCAACCTTCTCCGCTTTCTCCTTTTCGGCTCGTAATCGCTTAGCTCTTTCCCATTTTTTCTCAGCTATTATGTCTGTACTTTGCTCATTCCGTACCACTGGAGTTGCATCAACATCAAAAGGAACAACAGGTGCATCAAACAAAACATCTCGGCGAGGTTCGACTGGGGTTCGACCAGGCTGAGAGGTCGAACCAGAACTGTATTGGTCGAACCTCTCTCCTGCAAGACTGATCTCATTCTGCTCCGGAGGTTCGACTTGGGTTCGACCAGCATTGGAGGTCGAACCACTGGCCCTTTGGTCGAACCGCTTCACTGTATAATCTCCATCCTTCGGTTCGACCTGGGTTCGACCTGAAGAGTTGGTCGAACCCTTTTGATCGTGGTCGAACCGTTCCTGCATCAAAACAGAGTGCTCTGGCCGATGAGGTTCGACCTGGGTTCAACCTGAAAAGTTGGTCGAACCCTCTGCGTGTTGGTCGAACCGCTCCTGTGTCGAAACAGAGTGCTCTGGCCGATGAGGTTCGACCTGGGTTCGACCTGAAAAGTTGGTCAAACCCTCTGCGTGTTGGTCGAACCGAGGCTTAGAAAATTCCAACTTTGATTCCGGCCTCATCGGTCCCTCGTACTGCGTTCCCGACCTCAGTGTGATGGCATTACACGACTTCGTATTCTCTATACTCTGAGACGGAAACTTCCCTTTTCCTACAGTTTGAGTCAATATGTTCACATTCTCTGCAATTGTACCCATCAACAATGTGAGATCTTTCACTTGAGTGGACAAATCTCTGTGGTGATCATCAATCTTTTTCTCAAGCTTTGCCTCAAGGCGGTTCACTCTTTCATCATTCTTTACCATGTACCGGTTCACAGTATCCTCGAACACAGGCTTCCCTTCTTCCACCTTTTCTCCCGGATCAACACCCATCGAAAGTTGCACTGTATTATTCGTATTGCTCCATGAAAATTCAGGCCTCCTTGGTTGCTGTTGATAACTACCAGATGGACCACGATTATTAAAGTTCCCTCGATAGTTCCCTTGGTAGTTCCGGTTTCCTTGATTTGGGTACCTCGTTCCTTGAATACTTTGACCCATGGCATAATTTGCTTCCTCCAATTCATCTTGGATGGTTCCATTATTCATCATCTCTTGCTGCATGATTGGCACTCGTTGGGATATCTAGCTGATCTGCTTCTGTTGAGACTCAAGTAGCTTGTTGATATTGGACAAGCTCGAAACGATCTCATCCTCTCTCTTAGTTTTCACCATTGCTTGTTCAACCTGAGCTACCTTTCCAAGAACATACGTACCTCTAACTCTATCAGTAGGCCAATCCCTCGAATTCATCGATATGTCTTCAAACAATCTCTCGGCCTCAACGGATGACTTTGTAAGCAATGCTCCATTAGAAGAAGCATCAAGTAGCACTCTTGATTCACAGTCTAATCCGTTATAGAATATACTGATATATTGGGCTTTAGATAACCCATGTTGAGGACACTTCCTGAGCATGTCCTTGAATCTATCCCACGCTTCATGAAATTTCTCACCTCCACTGATAGCAAATTGGTTAATATCTTGCTTCATCTTAAACACCTTCGAAGGTGGCATATACCTCTCCAAGAACCTTAACTTCAATTGCTCCCACGTGGTGCACTCAGCTGCATTAATAGTATCGTACCAATCCCTCGCCTTTTCAGTAAGCGAGAATTTGAACAAAAGGATCTTCCTAGCATCTTCATGTTCTCCTACGTCTTTTTGAGTACTTGCATAGCCCAAGAACTTGTTCAGATGCTGCTGCGGATCCTCGAAAGACCCTCCTGAAAAGGAGTTTCTTTCTATCATGCTAATAAGAGTGGGATGAAGATCGAACGCTGTGTTAGTTCCCCTTGCTCCTAAAAGCTCATAATTTTCAGCCCCATTATTTCTGAAAACCTCACGGATGGCTAGATTATCCGGATTTGCTGCCATGTTGACTGTTTCTACTTCCAAATTAACTTCAGTTGTAGCCTCAATCGCTTGCGAAATCTGCTCGTCAACCTCAACTCCAAAATTCAGAGCTTCAGTTGAGTCTATTGTCTTTGCCTTGCTCTTCTTCTTCTTCTTCTTTCTAGATGATGCTCCAATCTCAGGATTATACGGTTCAAGATTACCTTTCTTTGATCTTGTGAGCATACACCTAAAACGAATAAGAAAGAAAACAACAAAACAAGGTAAATAGTGTTGGCAATTAGATCGTGTGGCTTAAACGTGATCGTTAGGATTAAAGATAAACAATAAGCAGCGGAAGCAATTAAACCATTTACCGTACTTCTGGGTTGGTGTAGAGGTTGATCGTTGCAGAGAACCACCTCTCGATCTTCTGCTGTATGACCCAAGTCGAATCCTGCTGTTGTGTGGGTAACAATCTGCAGGATTCTCTCAATCTGCTTCTTTCCCTAACTCACGTTGAAAGAGGCGCAATTACTTAGGTTTCCAGAAGCTGAGATGACTATATATATTGGGCTACAGCAGGGACCAGGAGGAGAAATTGGGCTGGACCTCAATTGAATTTAATTAACCAAGCTTAGCCCAAAGCTTTTAATTAAATCCAATAATAATAATATAGTCCACTAAAATATTATTATTGCACTACCCGTCCAATCCCAAAATTATGTTCTGGGCTCCTTCTTATTATAAGCCCGATAGTCTCCCCATGTTTAAGAAAAACAATGTCCATTAATTAATTAAGTTACTGACAACTCAAATTAATTAATATCTCATCCGAGAGTAGTACCACTCAACCTTATTATCATGCCGGAAATTAATCCACTTGCAAGATTTACATGATAAACCTTATGAGCTCCTCAAGGGGACATCATCAACCTATAATGGACATGGATTCCTTCTACAATCAACAACACACCATAGATACAACACTATTTCCCAACTCACCGAGTTTGTTGATTTAATACTTATAAATCTCACCCATTGATGAATCAAAGAAATACATACTGCCCTACGTGTCGAGGTAATTGTATAGGGATTAAGAGCACGAACTTCCATAATAACAGAGATCAAGTTCTTCTATAAGTCAGTATAAGTCGAACGATCTCAGACGGTCCTGCTCAATACACACAAGTGCACTAATGTGATTCTATAGCCAAGACAAGCTAATACCAAACCACACTACAACCATACCGATAGAGAGTCCCCGTCTATCTCAGTTGTGAGCATCTGTTTATACTTTATAAGGAAACCGATAATATGATCTTCTGCGTGTTGTCGCACAATATATTATCTACAGTATAAAGTAAATGGACTATTGCATCATGCATATAAAATAAATTATAAGATGCAATCATTTGATCAACGATTCTCATTTCGAATATTGTTATGACATTGTTCATACTAAAGCTAGACTTTTAGTATACAATCCAACAATCTCCCACTTATACTAAAAGACTATGCTGTCATGTCTTCTGCCATACATCTGATTCCTACTCCCACTACACGACCATTAAAAGCTCTCGCCTTAAGGTCCTTGTAAATGGTTTACTAGGTCATCATCCGATGCAATCTAGGCGACAACAACCTTCCCCTCATCATACGATTTCTCGTAACAGGTGGTACTCGCTCTCCATGTGTTTAATTGCCTTATGGACTTGTGATTTCTTCAAGTTTGCAACTGCACCAATATCATCAATGTAAATTGTGATTACCTTGGGCAAACTTAGAAACACTTGAAAGTTCATCATGAAGTCTCTAGAGTCATATAGATACTTTGGCTGCCTCATAGGCTCCAATTTATCATCTTTCCATGATGGAGTCCGGAGTTTGAAATATATTTCTATATAACACTCCTCCACATTATGACTCTACTTCCTAAAATTAAACACATAACCTTTGAGGAGAATTTACTACCGTCCAATTTGACTAAAAAATCCGAATCTACGTAATCCACAAGAAGCAGTGAATCTGTCCAGTAAGTCCACATATAATTTCCAGTCCTTCTCAGCCACTTTATAAATGTCTTACCAAAATTCATCATTCTTGTTCCGGGTTACGTTGATACCCACTGTTCATGCATTCAGCAAAACAGATATCCAACATCGTTCATAGCATTCCTTAGATTAAGCTTCCTTATTCGCCGAAGCATAAGGAACTGCTTTCATCCTCTTTATCTTCTTCTTGTGTCTCAAAGACACATTCATTTAGATAAATGTACATGCTAAACGAGTATGGACTGTATCATTTTATGAAACTTGAGATAAGCATAATATCCTTTCTTGTGATCTGTATTATCGTGATCAAAAGGATATATTTTGTCTTTCTTAAGTCCTTCATCTCTACCGCTTTATTTACCAGACCCATACGCCCGATAATACTCTTTCATTGTCTCCAATGAGCAAGATACTATCTACATATAGTCCAAGAAATACCACCACGTTTCCGTCACTCTTTACAACACACAAGACTCATCCGCTCATTGATTTAAATCCATGCCACTGGATTACCTAATTAAAACAGATGATTCACAATCTTAAAGCTTGCTTTAGTCCATCGCTGGACACTTTTAAGCTTACTATCAAAATGCTATTAGTACTTTGCAATGAATCACTCTGGTCGCTCCACATAGATGTTTTCCTCAAGACTTCCAATCAGGAAAGCTGTCTTGACATCTATTTGCTGTTCCTCATAATTCAATATGAGCAGCAATAAATAAAAGAATCCGGATCAACATAAGCATAGCTACTAGCGAACATGTTTTCTCATAATCGAACAATTTCTTTCTGAGTACATCTTTTCGCAACAAGCTTTGCTTCCAAGATTTTCACCTTTCCGTATGATCCTCTTTTATTTCCCTTGACCACTTGCAATGGCTTTTACACCATTTTAGTGATGCTTTAAGCTCCAGACTTAATTTAGAATCCGTAGATTCTATTTCAACATACATTGCAACTTACTAAGATTCTGCATTTTAATCTTGTAGTGCTACGTCGTATTCGTGGGACAATACCATGTTTACTAGGGATCAAGTCTCACGACTCTCCCAAAACATATATTTATGGGTTGTCATACAACCCTCCCACTACGACAAGGCACTACATGTAATTGTGTATCAGACGTGACACGCGTTGCAGTTTACCTTGTGGTATATCCTCTTGTACACTTGGTACTTATACTTAGTATTTTCCTCTCACTTCCTTTAGAACAACTTATACATGGGTTTGTGATTTATTACATAGTCCTTTTCCAAAAATCTAGTTATTGAGTTAACAATTATTCTTCGATCTTTTGGACTAAATAAATCACCCTTCATTTTTCTAGGATATCCCATATACAGACAAACGTTTCACGAATTACTGTATCTAGGGCATATCCATAAAATGAATTTAATTATTTCAAATAATTCATCATCTATCTAATCATAACCATAAGAGCCTAATGCCTTCAACCCACCACACCATTCAGCTGGGGCATACCCGGTGTAGTCAATTTGAGATTTAATCTCAACTTCTGATCAATAGCTCCTAACTATCCCAAGAGGTTTTCGCCATCATGATTGAATCGTAATGACTTAATATATTTTCCATGACGCTTCACTGTACCAGCCTTACAATTCTTGAATTAATCAAAGAACTTAGACATGCAGTGCATCATATAAATATATTGGTTTCCAGAATAATCTTCGAATATTCATAACCATCTCTCGCCTGGATAATATTAGGTTCGCTTGAATCAGAATGAACTAATTCCAACATATATATCTTTGGCTCTACCCCCCACAGCCTTGAAAAGGCAGTTAATCATTTTTACTTCCAAGCAAGACTCGCAAGTCCGATAGTTTCCACTTCAGATAAACCTCACAGTCTATCGACTATCAACTTTTGAATCCTACTCAAGTAAAATGAATTAATCATAGACGCCAAATGTATGTTTAGTTCATTTCCGAAGGTTTCTTTCTCTTACTTATATTAGAAGATGCATTATTTAATTACTATTTATTGCATTTGTGGGATGTACATGATTCAAGAGTATACTTTTTATCCACCAACGTACTTTAACGGATTATAGTCTCATTCCTCATTACTATGACCATGTCATTTAAATGAAATGAAGTATCCATCCGTTAATGCATAGAAACCAAAATTAAATTCTTTCTATGAAACGTACGTAAAGACAATTTCTCATAATCTATCGTTTATTCTTATCATGAGATAAATAAACAACTCCCACTGCAATAGCCACTACCTTTGTAGTTTTACCCATGTTATTAACAATACTCAGTGATAAACATTTAGTAATTCCAGTATCTACATATTTCGTGTCAGTAGATGCCATCACTAATCATGTTTAAACCATTAGTAAATAAGATATTAAACTTTTTCACATCATGATGAAAATTGGCTTTCCTTTGCCACATGTTTTGTCAGAAGTTTCCCACCATTTACATCCTCTTGTAATTCAGGTAGAACTTACTCAAAACATCTAGGCAATTATGGAGAATAAAATTGACTTAGGTTTCCCTTTCAATTTCTATTCCAAGCTCTTCCAATTCATTCATCAATTCAACCATGATCTTCTGCCTTTTTAATTTACTCAAGTATCCGAAGAGTTACATGAGATCATCATATTTCTATGAAGCTCTCATCTCTTCACTAGAGACTTTAATAGGCATCATGAGACGTCCTTTGTGAGAATACACATGTATTTTCTTAAGCAGTAATTTTCAAAACCAAGATTCTTTTCTAATCATCTAATTTGGACAAGTAAATATAATGTCTTTTAGTTAACAATTAGTGAAATAAAACCATTCAAAATTCAGAAAATCACAAATAAATTTACCGATCAAATCTTCAAATTTTATTCTTTTTATATCGATTCCCTCAAAACAATATAAAATAAAATTCACCGACATCTCAAGCACCGTGAGTCTGCAAGCCACGATAGTGTGGACGTTTACAAACCCGAACATTTACAAGAGAAGGTTTTACCCATTAATTTCATTTGTCAACCTAACTTTATGACAAAATAATTAATAGTCGGTTCCTCTTTAGCCATGCAAATAAAAGCAGTGACTCCGATGGGGTGGATACTTATTATTTACATCTAAGTGTACACCATTATTTGACCCCAAGTCCGCGACCCAAGCTTATGTGCCTTACAGATAGAGAAGTGCACACGCGCTCGGATAACTTCCTACAGTCATCAATTACAAGTTTGTACCAGTGAACCGCATATAAACTCATCCGATAGGGAGGAAGGTCTAAGCCAACGCGCAAGTTCATAAGCATCACATTACAAACGTAATTATTTAATGAAGTCTGTTCCAGCAATCCATGAATAAACTCATCCGATGGGGAGGAAGGCTCTAATGCCGACGCGCAAGTCTATTCACATCGCTAACAAACCAATAATGGAGGTCGCGAGAATTTATTACCAATCCCCTCTCCCACTTAGTTATTTAATTACCGAGGGTTTTTAACATGCATATAATATTCCAGAATAAAATATACAACTTAGACATGCTTCTATTAACAACAATTTAAATAAATAAATCACATAGAACATGCCTGTCACATATACAACAATAATTGACAATTAAATCAATTAATCAGTTATATAACATTAATTAATTGCATAATTAGTGGATCAATCAATTTGGGCCCAAAAGCAACAAATAAGCACAAAATGAGCAGCAGATTAAATAATTAATCAAGCTCATTATCCATGGCCCATAATCTTAACCAAAAATTAAATTAAGTCCACCAAGCCCACTAGCACAAAAAGTCCATTAATAAAATTAATTAATCATGCTTGGCCCATTACCCACAATTAATTAAAATAGGATTAGCCCAGCAGCCCATTAGCATTTAATTAAAATTGGGCCCATGACCACAGCCCAAAACCATTTAATTAAAATAAAAGGCCCAACTGTGACAGCCCAGCAGCCCAAAACATATTTTAATTAAATTGGACCCCTAAGCCCAACAGCCAAATTAAAATAAATTGAGCAGCCTTATATATATATTACTGAATTGGGCCCATAAACTCCTTAATAAAATTGGGCCAGCAGCCCAAAACCAATTATAAGAAATAAGCCCAATGAACATCTCAATTAATAATTGGGCCCAGCAAACCAAGCCCAAAACCAATTAAAATGAGCCACCAAGCCCATAAGCCCAGCTCCCCTGCTGCCCTACCATATCCATCAGCCGCCGTCCGATTGGAAGGGCACACCGGCGTCGCAGCCCAGAGACCATCGGAACTGCACCGTCAGGGCACCGCGATCGGAACGCTGCAAACGTCAGATGCCGCCCAGAACCAGCAAATGGCTCTTCCAGAAACTGCCCAGACATGCTCTTGGTTTCCTGCCAGCCGTTCAGACACCACCAGCCTTCTGCTCCCAGCGGCCGCCAACGACAACCCACCGGAATCGTGCAGCCATGGATTCGCCTGGAAGGTTCTGCCTTAACGACAACCAACATCAGATTCCATCGCCGTCCAAAACAAGCTGTCGTTCACCACCGAGAGCAGCTTCCAATCAATGCCACGCTACCTCCGATCATCAGTCGCTCCTTGCAGATTGACCAGATCGGAAAAGCGCCTCCCACTCGATGGAAATTGCTACTGATTCACCTGATACGCTCGGATTCTGAGTCTGAACCACCCAGATCGCCGATTTATCGCAGCCAATACCAGCGTCATCTACCCTGCTCGTCGATCTCATTCAGCGCCTTGATCCACATAGATGGATCACACGAGAAGCCGCGCCGTCAGCCGTGTTAATAGCCTACCGAAGTCTTGTCGCCTGCCACCGGGAATTGGGCCTCTAGTGTCGCGATTGCACGACAGCAATCTAGTCACCGTCTGATCGCCTTGTTGGTGTGGGACAGCCACCACCACGTACAGTCCAGTGATGGTCTCAGCCGCCATCACCCCATCGCCCGTGGTGCAGCCTTTTCTCGCTGTCGGGTACTGGATGTCGCTTCGTTCGTTCTCACCGTCAAGGCCAGCAGCCATCACCGTGTGCGTGAGTATGCGGTGTCCAGTTTGATAGAAAGTGGATGGGTTTCGACAGAGTGTGTTGTGTCCAGGGTGTTAATCCATCAACAAATACACGCTCATTATCATCAACAATGCACATAGGAATTTAGGACAATTCTCACATATTCAATCCCTTTCATCATGCTTTGAATCAATGATTAATACACATAGAATTTTCATAAATAATACAAAATTATTTAAATTCTAATTCACATGCTATCTATACGACAAGTAATACACGTATAGCATGTAAACCCTTCCTAACGTTTCACGTTTCACCACGAAACCAACGCTCTGATACCAATTGTTGGCAATTGGTTCGTGTGGCTTAAACGTGATCGTTAGGATTAAAGATAAACAATAAGCAGCGGAAGCAATTAAACCGTTTACCGTACTTCTGGGTTGGTGTAGAGGTTGATCGTTGCAGAGAACCACCTCTCGATCTTCTGCTGTATGACCCAAGTCGAATCCTGCTGTTGTGTGGGCAACAATCTGCAGGATTCTCTCAATCTGCTTCTTTCCCTAACTCACGTTGAAAGAGGCGCAATTACTTAGGTTTTCAGAAGCTGAGATGACTATATATATTGGGCTACAGCAGGGACCAGGAGGAGAAATTGGGCTGGACCTCAATTGAATTTAATTAACCAAGCTTAGCCCAAAGCTTTTAATTAAATCCAATAATAATAATATAGTCCACTAAAATATTATTATTGCACTACCCGTCCAATCCCAAAATTATGTTCTGGGCTCCTTCTTATTATAAGCCCGATAGTCTCCCCATGTTTAAGAAAAACAATGTCCATTAATTAATTAAGTTACTGACAACTCAAATTAATTAATATCTCATCCGAGAGTAGTACCACTCAACCTTATTATCATGCCGGAAATTAATCCACTTGCAAGATTTACATGATAAACCTTATGAGCTCCTCAAGGGGACATCATCAACCTATAACGGACATGGATTCCTTCTACAATCAACAGCACATCATAGATACAGCACTATTTCCCAACTCACCGAGTTTGTTGATTTAATACTTATAAATCTCACCCATTGATGAATCAAAGAAATACATACTGCCCTACGTGTCGAGGTAATTGTATAGGGATTAAGAGCACGAACTTCCATAATAATAGAGATCAAGTTCTTCTATAAGTCAGTATAAGTCGAACGATCTCAGGCGGTCCTGCTCAATACACACAAGTGCACTAATGTGATTCTATAGCCAAGACAAGCTAATACCAAACCACACTACAACTATACCGATAGAGAGTCCCCGTCTATCTCAGTTGTGAGCATCTGTTTATACTTTATAAGGAAACCGATAATATGATCTTCTGCGTGTTGTCGCACAACATATTATCTACAGTATAAAGTAAATGGACTATTGCATCATGCATATAAAATAAATTATAAGATGCAATCATTTGATCAACGATTCTCATTTCAAATATTGTTATGACATTGTTCATACTAAAGCTAGACTTTTAGTATACAATCCAATAAATAGTCCTAATAAACTAGAAATAATACAAAAAAGATAGTTTACGCCGTCCCCGGCAACGGCGCCAAGAACTTGATAGGGGTTTTCTCAACACACAAATTAATCCTCAAGTATAAGGATATCAATTATAGTCGCGAAGATGACCAAGTTACAATATCGAACCCACGGGACGGATAAATATCAATTTTGTTATCTTCTAGTATATTTTAGACTATGTTGGTAATTGTAAAGGTTTAATGGATAATAACTTCTAATCGAAATAACAAAAAAAATAGCAAGAGTAGAGAAAAGTGAGTTCTGATCAATAAGAATGATAGGTAGTTCGTCGGGTCATCCAGTTTCACTAGCAATTCATATTTTCATGTGATGGTATCCGACTCTGCCCTGTGGTTTGTGGACACATCACTAGACCATGCAAGTTTACTCTATAGACACAAGTAAATATGCGCTTGACACATGTGAATAACATCGGAGCAAGAGATATGCTTCACCCCCCTTTCTAGGTACTATCATAATCAATTATCTTCTACGTCTAGAATCTAACCCGATTTGATCTCCCTTTTTAGGTACTATAAAGTTATACTCTTCATCCTATTCATCAACCCGAATTCAATTCAATTCATGAATATTTATATAAGACAGTTCTAATAATACTTCGGAATCCCTTCACTTAGAATTATAACAATAAACCCTGCTCAGTAGTGAACGCACTCAATCAATAACCATGTTATGTATTCAGACTCTACACAACGATCATTGATGCACAAAACGACTATGAGTATGGATTAAATATGCAATCTTATATAAAACAAACCACAGGTAGTGTTGTACGGAGTTTTACACACAAAACACGAATTACATCATGAAACTTTCATAACCCTAGAACTACCAAGGTGGTTCTAGCCCATGATTGATCTAGGAACAATCATGGTTAGATTGATCATTCTTACTTGAACCTTCAGCGAACCTCTGTCACAGCCCTCCGGATGGATCACCACCTCTACTCTTGTCTCTCCTACGATTGACGATCAAAAGCTCTCTTTATTCTCTGTATGAGCCTCCTTTTATACTTGTAATCACGTCTCTAGGGTTTGGAATGGGCTTTCTAAGTGATCTCACGCGTTTCGGCCTCGAAAATCCGGATAAAGTAAGTTCTCGCACACAGGTTCGACCACGTCAAGCAGGTCGAACCCCTAGCCACAGGTCGAACCCCAGGTCGAACCTCGCTACTGGAAGAATTCTGCACAGGTTCGACCTTCTGAACAGGTCGAACCACTTAGGCCTTGGTCGAACCCCAGGTCGAACCTCAGCACTGGACAACTCCCGCTCCCGATTCAACCAACTGGCAAGTCGAACCCAAACTTCATGGTCGAATCCTCCTTCTTACAAATTGGTTCGACCATGGTTCGACCTGATGGCCAGGTCGAACCAGCCGAGTCGTGGTCGAACCCATCTCTGCACTTTCAGCAATGTTGGTTCGACCTGCTGGAGAGGTCGAACCATCCTCCAGCTAGGTCGAACCCACCTACTTCTTGGGCGGTTCGCGTGGCTTCGACTCCGTCTCTTCGATTCTTGGCTCTTTCACTCCGTTTTTGCTAAGAAAACACTCAAATAGCTCCACTAACACCTGATTCATGCTAATTCACAATATATATAGGTTTTCCACCTATTTCCACATCAAAACTCTCCAAAACTAGCACAAAACATAGCGCCAAACTTGTGAATTTACACACTCATCAACTACCTTGCGCCACAAGAAGAAAGTCTTGCACGCTAAGACACCTGCCCAACATCACGTTCAGCGTGCCAATACTCCTAGTGCATCACACTTGCTGCCTTGACCAACACGGACTTCGTGTTGTTCAAATTACACAACGATTTACTAACTGCTGGATCTCCAACCCACCAATCACACTTGTTGCACACTACATGAGCTCCACAGTGTGTGCCCACGCACTCCACTGTGCCCATCCACCATGCGCCCAGCAATGGGAAAACGTGCGCCAGAAGGTTCTCGCACGCCATCGACCATGCGCCCAACTAGCACGCATCCATCAGCCTGCCATGCGTACCTGTCTTCTTGCCCAGCAGCCGCCCGTCATCACCCAGCAACTTCCCATCAACACGCCTGATGGATGTGCCACCAAGTCCAGCTGACAGCCTCGCGTCGCTTGTGCAGCATCGTCGGCCAGGACCCAACTCACGCCACTCATCATGACAGAGCCTGCATATCAACATCTTTTAGCCACCGAAGACTACCGCCGATGATGTGCATCGCTGGCACCATGCATGCCGTTGATCGTGCTGTTCACTAGTGATAATCATTCCACAGACCGCACATCTGCAATCTTACATCTGCACCGTTCGGCCATCGTCCTAGCCTTGCACAATCGAAGGAGACTCACTTGGAAAATAGGCTGACCCACTCGGAATCTCTCAACAGACTCGCCCCAGAATATGGTTCAGGCTCGCTCAGACACAGGTGAAACCCACTCGAAAACTGTTGACCCGACTGGAATGATGCGTGGCCCCGCTTTGAAATCCATCAGGCCCACTCGCATCTCCTTCAAGCCCGTCCAAAAGCAGCACAGACCCGCCAGGAACCACCGGTAGACTTGCCTGGAATTTGGCCTGCTGCCGTCTACCAGCCAGATTCGTCATGAGCCCTTGACGGCGATACGAGCCCAGCTTGCGTGATCCGTACACTGTCTGGCCAAGCCATGTCTGCGTGTTCCACCTTTCTGCTTGCGAGTAGCCCTTTGCTGGACTCACACCACTGGTGTACCACACATCGACCAGCACACCACCGCCATAACCTGTTATCGTATCGTTACCACCACTGTAGAGCCGCCTTGCTTCATTGCCGATGCTGGTCATGTCGACTTTCAAAACCTCTTGCCGTGTGAAGTCGTCGACCATTAACGTATATAACCATCACACATACACATCGCATATAGGGTTTCATGGAAGAAATTTTTTTTTTACCAAACCCTAACTTTCACCAGCGTGCAGTATCGAAGCAAATCGACAAACAGATATAGGATTCCCATGGATAAAATAATTATACAAAAAACCCTAACATACTCATGCGATTCAATTGACATTAAATCACAAATTCATATAAACCCTACCCTAATGTTTCACGCTTCACCACGAAACTAAAGCTCTGATACTAATTATTAGCATTCGATTATTTGGTTAACGTGAACCGTTAGGGTTCTATAAGATTCTATAATCAGCAGAAGCAAGAAATCATCGTAACGTATTACCTTTCACCAGGGTATATTAGAGAAGATGAATCTCACCGGTAGCCTATGCAGCCTTACTTTTTTGGGCGTAACACTCTCATCTTATCTTCAATTTAAGTGATCTATGCGCCAATATGATCCTCTCTTCAGTGGCTTTCCAACGGTATATCACACATTCATTTTGAAGTTCCACACAATTTTAGAAAAATCATACATGTTGATGAACAGCAGCAGTAAACAACCTTCCGATCTTCTACTGTATTCCCAAGTCCAATCTCGACGTAGTGTGGGTGACGATCTTCGAGATCTTCTCAATTTGATGTTCTCTCATCCTCCTCACAATATTAGGCGTGTATCAGTTAGGATTTCCGGATAGCTGAGATGACTTATATATGGGCTATAGCAGGGACAAGGAGGAGAAATTAGAGTTGCGCCTCCATTGGGCTTAAGTATCCTAGTTTAGCCCAAAACTTATACTTAAGTCCAATAATAATAATATATACCACTAAAATATTATTACTGGACTACTGTTCTAATCCTATAATTATGTTATAGGCTCCTTCTTATTATGAGCTCGTTAGTCTCCCCATGTTTAAGATATACAATGTCCATTAATTAATTAAGTTACTGACAAAGCTATAAATTAATATCTCATCCGAGAGTAGTACCACTCAATCTCATTATCATGCCGGGATAAATCCACCTGCAGGGTTTACATGATAATCCTTATGAGCTCCTCAAGGGGACATAATCAACCTATTTAATAGGACACGAATTCATTCTACAATCAACAGTACACCATAGAGACAACACTATTTCACAACTCACCGAGTTTGTTGATTTAATTACAGGTAAATCTCATCCATTGATAAATCAAAGAAATACATACTGCCTTACTTGTCGAGGTTATTGTATAGGGATTAAGAGCACGAACATCCATAATAACTGAGATCATGTTCTCCTATACAATCAGTATAAGTCGAACGATCTCAAGCGGTCCTGCTCAATACACAAAGTGCACTAATGTGATTTTATAGTCAAGACAAACTAATACCAAATCACACTACATCCATCCCGATAGAGAGTCCCCATCTATCTTGGTTGTAAGCATTTGTTTATACTTTATAAGGAAATTGATAATATGATCTTCCACATGTTGTCGCACAACATATTATCTACATTATAAAGTAAGTGGGCTATTGCATCGGGCATATAAATAAGTTATAAGACGCAATCATTTGATCATATGATTCTCATTTCAAATAAATTGTTATAACATTGTTCATACAAAAAGCTAGTCTTTTAGTATACAATCCTATAGATACATGAGTAACCCAAACAGTAAGCTCTTGAAGAAATTGAGAAGAGTGTTAAGATACTTAAAGCACACTCTTAATGTGGGGCTACATTACACAAAATATCCAGCAGTATTCGAAGGGTACAGTGATGCAAACTGGATATCTGACACAAAAGATGCATTCTCCACAAGTAGATATGTATTCATTATTGGAGGTGGAATACTGTTATGGAGATCTACAAAACAGACATATATAGCCCATTCTACAATAGAATTTGAGTTCATAGCTCTAGACAAAACCGAGGAAGTAGCATAATGGCTTCGTAATTTCCTTGAGGACACATTCCATGTTGGAAAAAACTAGTCCCCATAATGGTACTTTGTGACAGTCAAGCCACAATTGGAAGAGCTCTTAGTGTAATGTATAACAAAAGTCTAGACATATCTATAGGTGACACAACACGGTGAGACAATTGATCTCGAGTGGTGTAATATTAATTGACTACGTGAGGTCAAAAGACAATATAGCGGATTCGCATACAAAAGCAATTAATCGAGATCAAATGAATAAATTGCTAGAAAGAATGAAGCTAAAATCCACAAAGTAAAGAGCCAAAATAATGGAAAATGCCAACCTTGATGAATGGAGATCCCAAGAATGTGGTTCACTGGGACAACGAAACTGTAGAGGTTCAAGTTAAATTTGGTTCCTAAGTTTAGTGTGAAAATCTTCATTTTTGGGGTCTGATTTAGCACCGCTTTGTGGAATTTATTTTTGTATTTTACCACTAAATGGTTCATTTTCATATATTTAAGGTATTAGTGCATTTGAGGTGTTATTTCATGTTTTTAGGTGGAAAAAAGATTAAAAGTGCAAGAAATCGTGAAAGAATGCTGAAAAACACATGTCATCTTTGCATAATTTTTCTATATGTTTATGGAATTCCAAACTAGTTAAGTGATATATGATTCGAAAGCCACGGAAGATAGGATCATTTTGGCTCAAGAAACACCTCAATCAGAGTTCAGATAAGGAAGTTATGATCTAAACAGTGAAGTCGCGCAAGCTATGCCAACCCAGCATGACCCGTGCCACTTTTTCACAACTCATGCCCTTCAAATATTGGATTTTTTGTGATTTCTTTATAAGGATAGAAAGCCAAGGAAGAGAGGATCGCGTGAGCAAAAAAATCACTTCAATTAGAGTTTAGATGAAGGAGTTATGAGCAAACATGTGAGATCGCGCAAGCTACTGACTAGTGGCACGATCCGTGCAGACATACGGCACGAGTGGGCGGCACGACCCTTGTCATGGGAGGCACGACTCGTGCCATGGCTGGCACTAATGCTGGATTGTATGAACCTGTAATCATTGCAGAGAATTTTGAGTTGTCATTCGGACTGATCCGGATGGTGGAGAGACAACAATTCAGTGGGGGACCATTAGAAATGAACATCTGCAGCTGTTTGATAAGTATGCTAGGACACAGAAGCAGCGAGGAGTTCCTGAACATGATGTAAGAATGAAGCTTTTTTCCATTCTCACTGAAAAAAAAATGCCAAGGAGTGGTATAAGAACTTACCCGCAGGCTGTTGTGCTACTTGGGAGGACTTAGCAAATAAGTTTCTCAACAAATATTTCCCTCTAACCAAGAACTTCTATGTGAAGAAAATGATCACTTTGTTTAATCAAAGACCCTTGGAGAGTTTCTATGAGGCATGGGAGAGATTCAAGGAGTTGTTGCACTGTAGTCCCCAACATGAATTTTCAAAAGACACCTACTTAGGCTTGTTCTATCAAGATTTAAGAGGTAACTCACGAATGTTGGTGGATGCAACAGCAGGTGGATCAATCTTTAGAAAGTCTGCAAATGAAGTGGAAGAGATCTTTGAGGTGATGGCAGAAAATA
The DNA here is from genome assembly GCA_023678885.1 of Pogostemon cablin. Lineage (NCBI taxonomy): Eukaryota > Viridiplantae > Streptophyta > Magnoliopsida > Lamiales > Lamiaceae > Pogostemon > Pogostemon cablin. The sequence goes on along the minus strand of CM043001.1, from coordinate 15,639,710 downwards.
CTTATGATTGGTCATCTGAAATAACTGATGGGAAAGGAGTAACTTTCGACAAGTTGCTAAAGTGGAGCATCAGATTCAAGAGAATAAGATTTCAGAATTGAAGAACCTGTTGGATTGTATACTAAAAGTCTAGCTTTAGTATGAACAATGTCATAACAATATTTGAAATGAGAATCATTGATCAAATGATTGCGTCTTATAATTTATTTTATATGCATGATGCAATAGTCCATTTACTTTATATTGTAGATAATATGTTGTGCGACAACACGCAGAAGATCATATTATCGGTTTCCTTATAAAGTATAAACAGATGCTCACAACTGAGATAGACGGGGACTCTCTATCGGTATGGTTGTAGTGTGGTTTGGTATTAGCTTGTCTTGGCTATAGAATCACATTAGTGCACTTGTGTATATTGAGCAGAACCGTCTGAGATCGTTCTTCTTATACTGACTATTGTTGGATTGTATACTAAAAGTCTAGCTTTAGTATGAACAATGTCATAACAATATTCGAAATGAGAATCATTGATCAAATAATTGCATCTTATAATTTATTTTATATGCATGATGCAATAGTCCATTTACTTTATACTGTAGATAATATGTTGTGCGACAACACGCGGAAGATCATATTATCGGTTTCCTTATAAAGTATAAACAGATGCTCACAACTGAGATAGACGAGGACTCTCTATCGGTATGGTTGTAGTGTGGTTTGGTATTAGCTTATCTTGGCTATAGAATCACATTAGTGCACTTGTGTGTATTGAGCAGGACCGCCTGAGATCGTTCGACTTATACTGACTTATAGAAGAACTTGATCTCTGTTATTATGGAAGTTCGTGCTCTTAATCCCTATACAATAACCTCGACACGTAGGGCAGTATGTATTTCTTTGATTCATCAATGGGTGAGATTTATATGTATTAAATCAACAAACTCGGTGAGTTGGGAAGTAGTGTTGTATCTATGGTGTGCTGTTGATTGTAGAAGGAATCCATGTCCGTCATAGGTTGATGATGTCCCCTTGAGGAGCTCATAAGGTTTATCATGTAAATCTTGCAAGTGGATTAATTTCCGGCATGATAAAAAGGTTGAGTGGTACTACTCTCGGACGAGATATTAATTAATTAGAGTTGTCAGTAACTTAATTAATTAATGGACATTGAATATCTTAAACATGGAGAGACTATCGGGCTCATAATAAGAAGGAGCCCAGAACATAATTTTGGGATTGGACGGGTAGTGCAATAATAATATTTTAGTGGACTATATTATTATTATTGGATTTAATTAAAGCTTTGGGCTAAGCTTGGTTAATTAAGTTCAATTGAGGCCCAGCCCAATTTCTCCTCATGGTCCCTGCTGTAGCCCAATATATATAGTCATCTCAGCTTCTGGAAACCTAACTTCCTGCGCCTCTTTTGACGTGAGTTAGAGAGAAGCAGATTGAGAGAACTCTGGGGATTGTTGACCACCCAACACCAGAGTTGACTTGGGACATACAACAGAAGATCAAGAGGTGTTCTTCTGCAGCGATTCAGACTCTACATCAACCCTGAAGTACGGTAATCATGTTAAATCGCTTCCGCTGTTTTTGTTTGCCTGTTTACTAACGATCACGTTTGAGCCACAAGATCCAATTGCCCAACAATTGGTATCAGAGCATTGGTTTCGTGGTGAAACGTGAACCGTTAGGTTGGGGTTTTGTGATTATATGATTATGTGTATTGAACTAGATGTAATCACATGTTTTTTTTTTCTGCTTCTCGTGAGTTTTTCGATTGATAGCATCATTAAAGGGTTTGTATAATTTTGAATTATCTATGAAACCCTATGTGTATGGTATGCTCAATATTGATGTTGTGTGGTACTTGGACAACACACGCACGAGAAAGAAACCCAGAAAACTTGACGCCATAAGGGTTTTGGTGTGCCACTGAACAACAACGAAGGACACACACATCTGCACCATGTCTTTGACGCCAACGACCCAGAAGACAGTACGATCTGATGGAGAGCCTTGTCCACTCGTCGGCAAGACCGAGAAGTAGGACTGACCTGCGCCGACAAAGGAAGAGCATCGACTTCAGATAGCCTGATTCTTGATTTTGGCTGCAATACGGAGGGGTTCGTGTAGGCTGCTGATAGCGATCATGATCCATGATGATTGCAACGGCAACTCCAGTCCGCGGCTTCAGATGCCAATTCAGATACAGGCGGCTGCGCGGTGGGCCTGATGGACGATAGTCGCTGGTGTTATCGATCAACTCTACTTCCTCTCCGAGCGGATCTGTTGTGCGTTGATCAGGTATGAGAGGACGTCTGCTGGCAGATAGAGGTGAGAACTCCGTGATGGCTCCAGGCGGTGACGTAGCAGTCTGGTGGTTTGCGAGACTTGCAGAGGGAATCATTGTCCTGGGCAAGCCGACGGTGCTGTTCAGGCGATTACGACAGGGACTAGGCGGAGAACAGGACGTCGAACCTGCTACGTTGGTTTCGGGCGGATCGACTGGTTGTTCCGATCAAGTCTAAAGCCACTTCTGAGCAGTTTATGGCTGTTTCCGATCGGGTCAAGGTGTTCGAGGCGTGTCAGTTGGCGCTGCCAATCGTGTCTGAGGTCTCTTCCGAGACTGCCGACCAGCGGCAGATGGAGCAGCGTCACAGCGTGTACTGCTGGCGGCCAACGAGGCTGCTGTGCTTCAGTTGGGTCGGACGGAGAGATGAGGTCGCTGGCATCATTCTCGGCTGTGCGTACCAGCGACTGCAGCGGCACGATTGCGTGTTTGAGTTATGACCAGTCGTCGACTGGGTTAGTCGGCTGGAGATGATGGACGAGGGTTGGCGGCGAGACTTCGGTGGGCTGAGGCACGACCACCGGCAGCAGCGGCGCCGAGTTTCTTGCGTGACAGCGCCGTGTGGTTTCAGTCGCCGTTGGCAGGCATTGGACGGCTGCTTCTTTAGGGCAGCAATCTTGTTGGGCCTTTCCCTCTTTTAATTTGCTTATGGGCTCTCCATTGGGCCCATATTTAATTAATTGTTAATGGGCTGCTGGGCTAATTATTTAATTAATTGTGGGATAAATGTTGGGCCTGATTTTAAATATTAGACTAGACCTTAATGTAGAAATTGGCAGGGTAAATGGGCTTAATTATTTTATTAATTAGCTGCTCATTTTATGTTAATAATGTTTGGGTCAGCTGGGCCTATTTAAATGATCCAACATTTTATGCAATTAATTATGATATATAACTGATTTAATTGTTTTATCTTGACAATTAATTGTTATATATGAAAGGCATGTTCTATGTGATTTATTTATTTAAATTACTGTTAATAGAAGCATGTATATGTATATTTTATTCCTGAATATTATATGCATGTTAAAAACCCTCGGTAAATAAATAACTAAGTGGGAGAGGGGATTGGTAATTAATTCCCACGGCCTCCATTATTGGTTTGTTAGCGATGTGAATGAACTTGCGCGTTGGCATTAGAGCCTTCCTCCCTATCGGATGAGTTTATTCATGGATTACTGGAACAGACTTCATTAAATAATTACGTTTGTAATGTGATGCATATGAACTTGCGCGTTGGCTTAGACCTTCCTCCCTATCGGATGAGTTTATATGCGGTTCACTGGTACAAACTTGTAAATGATGACTATAGGAAGTTATCCGAGCGCGTGTGTACTTCTCCATCTGTAAGGCACACAAGCTTGGGCCGCGGACTTGGGGTCAAATAATGGTATACACTTAGATGTAAATAATAAGTATCCTCCCCATCGGAGTCACTGCTTTTATTTGCATGGCTAAAGAGGAACTGACTATTAATTATTTTGTCATAAAGTTAGGTTGACAAATGAAATTAATGGGTAAAACCTTCTCTTGTAAATGTTCGGGTTTGTAAACGTCCACACTATCGTGGCTTGCAGACTCACGGTGCTTGAGATGTCGGTGAATTTTATTTTATATTGTTTTGAGGGAAACGATATAAAAGGATAAAATTCGAATATTTGATCGGAATATTTAATTGTGATTCTCTGAATTTCTAATGGTTTTATTTCACTAATTGTTAACTAAAAGACATTATATTTACTTGTCCAAATTAGATGATTAGAAAAGAATCTTGGTTTTGAAAATTACTGCTTAAGAAATTACATGTGTATTCTCACAAAGGACGTCTCATGATGCCTATTAAAGTCTTTAGTGAAGAGATGAGAGGTTCATAGAAATATGATGATCTCATGTAACTCTTCGGATACTTGAGTAAATTAAAAAAGGCAGAAGATCATGGTTGAATTGATGAATGAATTGGAAGAGCTTGGAATAGAAATTGAAAGGGAAACCTAAGTCAATTTTATTCTTCATAATTGCCTAGACGTTTTGAGTAAGTTCCACCTGAATTACAAGAGGATGTAAATGGTGGGAAACCTCTGACAAAAACACGTGGCAAAAGAAAGCCAATTTTCATCATGATGTGAACAAATTTAATATCTTATTTACTAATGGTTTGAACATGATTAGTAATGGCATCTACTGATACGAAGTATGTAGATACTGGAATCACTAAATGTTTATCACTAAGTAAGGATAAGATTGTTAATAACATGGGTAAAACTACAAAGGTAGTGGCTATTGCAGTGGGAGTTGTTTATTTATCTTATGATAAAAATAAACGATTGATTATGAGAAATTGTCTTTACGTACGTTTCATAGAAAGAATTTAATTTCGGTTTCTATGCATTAACGGATGGATACTTCATTTCATTTAAATGACATGGTCATAATAATGAGAAAAGAGGCTATAATCCGTTAAAGTACGTTGGTGGATAAAAAGTATACTCTTGAATCATGTACATCCCACAGATGTAATAAATAGTAATTAATAATGCATCTTCTAATATTAGTAAGAGAAAGGAACCTTCGAAAATGAACTAAAGATACATTTGGCATCTATGACTAATTCATTTTACTTGAGTAGGATTCAAAAGTTGATAGCCGATAAACCGTAAGGTTTATCTGAAGTGGAAACTATCGGACTTGCGAGTCCTGCTTGGAAGTAAAAATGATTAACTGCCTTTTCAAGGCTGTGGGGTGTAGAGCCAAAGATATATATGTTGGAATTAGTTCATTCTGATTCAAGCGAACCTAACAATATCCAGGCGAGAGGTGGTTATGAATATTCAAAGATTATTCTGGGAACCGATATATTTATTTGATGCACTGCATGTCTAAGTTCTTGGATTAATTCAAGAATTGTAAGACTGGTACAGTGAGTGTCATGGAAAATATATCATATCATTACGATTCAATCGTGATGATGAATACCTCTTGGGATAGTTAGGAGCTATTGATCAGAAGTTGAGATTAAATCTCAAGTTGATTACACTGGGCATGCCCCAACTGAATGGTGTGGTGGATAGAAGGAATAAGGCTCTTATGGTTATGATTAGATAGATGATGAATTATTTGGAATAATTAAATTCATTTTATGGATATGCCCTAGATACAGTAATTCGTGAAACGTTTGTCTGTATATGGAATATCCTAGAAAAATGGAGGGTGATTTATTTAGTCCAAAAGATCGAAGGATAATTGTTAACTCAATAACTAGATTTTTGGAAAAGGGCTATGTAATAAATCACAAACCCATGTATAAGTTGTTCTAAAGGAAGTGAGAGGAAAACACTAAGTATAAGTGCCAAGTGTACAAGAGGATATACCACAAGGTAAACTGCAACGCGTGTCACGTCTGATACACAATTATATGTAGTGCCTTGTCGTAGTGGGAGGGTTGTGTGACAACTCATAAATATATGTTTGGGAGAGTCGTGAGACTTGATCCCTAGTGAACATGGTATTATCCCACGGATACGACACAGCACTACAAGATGAAAATGCGGAATCTTAGTAAGTTGCATTGAACGTTGAAATAGAATCTACGGATTCTATATTAAGTCTGGGAACTTGTATGACCACTAAATGGTGTAAAAACCATTGCAAGTGATCATAGGAAATAAAAGAGGATCATACGGAAAGGTGAAAATCTTGGAAGCAAAGCTTGTTGCGAAAAGATGTACTCAGAAAGAAATGGTTCGATTATGAGGGAACATATTCGCTTGTAGCTATGCTTAGTTGATCCGGATTCTTTTAAATTTTGCTGCTCATATTAAATTATGAGGGACAGCAAATAGATGTCAAGACAGCTTTCTTGATTGAAAGTCTTGAGGAAAACATCTATGTGAAGCAACCAGAGTAATTCATTGCAAAGTACTAATAGCATTTTGATTGTAAGCTTAAAAATGTCCAGCGATGGACTAAAGCAAGTTTTAAGATCGTGAAGCATCTGTTTTGATTAGATAATCCAGTGGCATGGATTTAAATCAATGAGCGGATGAGTCTTGTGTGTTGTAAAGAGTGACGAAAATGTGGTGGTGTTTCTTGTACTATACGTAGATAGTATCTTGCTCATTGGAGACAATGAAAGAGTATTATCGGGCGTATGGGTACGGTTAATAAAGCGGTAGTGATGAAGGACTTAAGAAAGGCAAAATACATCCTTTTGATCACGGTAATACGGATCACAAGAAAGGATGTTATGCTTATCTCAAGTTTCATAAAATGATACAGTCCATACTCGTTTAGCATGTAAATTTATCTAAGTGAATGTGTCTTTGAGACACAATAAGAAGATAGAAAGGATGAAAGCGGTTCCTTATGCTTCGACGAATAAGGAAGCTCAATCTAAAGAATGCTATGAACGAAGTTGGATATCTGTTTTGCTGGACGCATGACAGTGGGTATCAACGTAACCCAGAACAAGAATGATGAACTGCGGTAAGACATATATGAAGTGCCTGAGAAGGACTGGAAATCATATATATACTTACTGAGCAGATTCACTGATTCTTGTGGATTACGTAGATTCAGATTTTTTAGTCAGATTGGACAGTTGTAAATTCTCCTCAAAGGTTATGTGTTTAATTTTAGGAAGTAGAGTCATAATGTGGAGGAGTGTTATATAGAAATATATTTCTGACTCCAGGCTCCATCATGGAAAGATGATAAATTGGAGCCTATGAGGCAACCAAAGTATCCATATGACTCTAGAGACTTTATGATGGACTTTGAAGTGTTTCTATGTTTGCCCAAGATTATCACAATTTATATTGATGATATGGGTGCAGTTGCAAACTTGAAGAAATCACAAGTCCATAAGGCAATTAAACACATGGAGCGCGAGTACCACCAGTTACGAGAAATCGTATGATGAGGCGAAGGTTGTTGTCGCCTAGATTGCATCGGATGATGACCTAGTAAACCATTTACAAGGACCTTAAGGCGAGAGCTTTTAATGGTCGTGTAGTGGGAGTAGGAATCAGATGTATGGCAGAAGACATGACAGCATAGTCTTTTAGTATAAGTGGGAGATTGTTGGATTGTATACTAAAAGTCTAGCTTTAGTATGAACAATGTCATAACAATATTCGAAATGAGAATCATTGATCAAATAATTGCATCTTATAATTTATTTTATATGCATGATGCAATAGTCCATTTACTTTATACTGTAGATAATATGTTGTGCGACAACACGCGGAAGATCATATTATCGGTTTCCTTATAAAGTATAAACAGATGCTCACAACTGAGATAGACGAAGACTCTCTATCGGTATGGTTGTAGTGTGGTTTGGTATTAGCTTGTCTTGGCTATAGAATCACATTAGTGCACTTGTGTGTATTGAGCAGGACAGCCTGAGATCGTTCGACTTATACTGACTTATAGAAGAACTTGATCTCTGTTATTATGGAAGTTCGTGCTCTTAATCCCTATACAATAACCTCGACACGTAGGGCAGTATGTATTTCTTTGATTCATCAATGGGTGAGATTTATATGTATTAAATCAACAAACTCGGTGAGTTGGGAAGTAGTGCTGTATCTATGGTGTGCTGTTGATTGTAGAAGGAATCCATGTCCGTCATAGGTTGATGATGTCCCCTTGAGGAGCTCATAAGGTTTATCATGTAAATCTTGCAAGTGGATTAATTTCCGGCATGATAAAAAGGTTGAGTGGTACTACTCTCGGACGAGATATTAATTAATTAGAGTTGTCAGTAACTTAATTAATTAATGGACATTGAATATCTTAAACATGGAGAGACTATCGGGCTCATAATAAGAAGGAGCCCAGAACATAATTTTGGGATTGGACGGGTAGTGCAATAATAATATTTTAGTGGACTATATTATTATTATTGGATTTAATTAAAAGCTTTGGGCTAAGCTTGGTTAATTAAGCTCAATTGAGGCCCAGCCCAATTTCTCCTCATGGTCCCTGCTGTAGCCCAATATATATAGTCATCTCAGCTTCTGGAAACCTAACTTCCTGCGCCTCTTTTGACGTGAGTTAGAGAGAAGCAGATTGAGAGAACTCTGGGGATTGTTGACCACCCAACACCAGAGTTGACTTGGGACATACAGCAGAAGATCAAGAGGTGTTCTTCTGCAGCGATTCAGACTCTACATCAACCCTGAAGTACGGTAATCATGTTAAATCGCTTCCGCTGTTTTTGTTTGCCTGTTTACTAACGATCACGTTTGAGCCACAAGATCCAATTGCCCAACAACTATATAGTAGAACTTGATCTCTGTTATTATGGAAGTTCGTACTCTTAATCCCTATACAATAACCTCGACACGTAGGGCAGTATGCATTTCTTTGATTCATCAATGGGTGAGATTTATAAGTATTAAATCAACAAACTCGGTGAGTTGGGAAGTAGTGCTGTATCTATGGTGTGCTGTTGATTGTAGAAGGAATCCATGTCCGTTATAGGTTGATGATGTCCCCTTGAGGAGCTCATAAGGTTTATCATGTAAATCTTGCAAGTGGATTAATTTCCGGCATGATAATAAGGTTGAGTGGTACTACTCTCGGATGAGATATTAATTAATTTGAGTTGTCAGTAACTTAATTAATTAATGGACATTGTATATCTTAAACATGGGGAGACTATCGGGCTTATAATAAGAAGGAGCCCAGAACATAATTTTGGGATTGGACGGGTAGTGCAGTAATAATATTTTAGTGGGCTATATTATTATTATTGGATTTAATTAAAAGCTTTGGGCTAAGCTTGGTTAATTAAATTCAATTGAGGCCCAGCCCAATTTCTCCTCCTGGTCCCTGTTGTAGCCCAACTATATAAGTCATCTCAGCTCCTGTTAACCCTAAGTCAGTGTCTCATTTGACAGTTAGAAAGAACAGGAGCAGATTGAGAGAATCCTGCGGGCCCACACAACAGCAGGATTCGACTTGGGACATACAGCAGAAGATTGAGAGGTGGTTCACTGCTGTTCATCCTCTACATCAATCCAGAAGTACGGTAAACACGTTTAATCGCTTCCGCTATTTTTGTTTACCTATTATTCCTAACGAATCACGTTGAACCGCACGATCCAATTGCCAACAGAACCCACTCACAACGTTGCACAAAAAACCTGATCTTCTCACACAGGGAAACAACAAGAGGGAGAATGTGATGATGGTGAGTTATGAGTGTGAAAATAAGTGTGTTTTAGTGTCCAATTTAACACCTTTTTGATGGAAATTGTTGTTGTATCTTAGCACAAATGTCTTATATTCAATATATTTGAGAAAAAGGAGCATTTGAGGTGTTTTATTGTGTTTTAGGAGGAAAAAAGAATAAAAGTGCAAAGTTAGAGGAATGCTGAAAAATGCACATTCAACTTGGAAAGAGACGGAAGACAGGATCATTTTGGCGTAAGAATCACTCAAATCGGAGATCGGACGAGGAAGTTATGCTCAAAATCGTGAGGTCACACAGCTGTCGGTGAGAATTTTCGAGAATTTCTGAAAATTTTCGAAAATTAGCACATAATTCCTATTTCTTGGAGCACAATTAATCTCCTTATCACATAACTCTCCATGATTCACCCATATCTTTTATTTTCTTATTTCCTTCCCTTCTCACAACTATATATATTTATCATTATTCATGTGAACATCAACACATCCATCCTACACCACCCCACAAGGGGGGATCACCCCCCAACCATCATCCACATCCTTTCCTCCATCCATCCATCACTGTGAAGATTCGTCTGTGGAATCAAGAAGGAGAACCAAGAGAATTTGAAGAGACGGAAGAGAGAAGAAAGGAGACTTCTACACCAAGGGTTTTTCTAATTCTTTTCTTCTACTTTCTAATTTTCCTGACATATGGGTAAGATCTATCCAACCCCCATGATTGTTCTTTACAACATCATGGGCTAGAACTATTTTGATAGATCTAGGGTTTTGAAGGTTCTTATGAATTAATTGAACTTTCGTGTGTATACTCCATACAACACTACTCGTGGATTTATTTTATATAAGACCATACTTAATTAATTCATACTCAGAGTTGTTTTGTGCATCATTAACTGTTATGTAGAGTCTGAATACATATCCTGGTTATTGATTAAGTGCGTTCACTGCTGAGCAGGATTTTATGTTATGATTCTAAGTGAGAGGACTCCGAAGCTTCATTAGAAATATCTTCTACGAATACTTGTTAATTGAATCTAATTCGGGTTAATAAGTAAAACAAAGAGGATAATTTCATAGTACCTATAAAGGGAGATCATGTCGGGTTAGAGTACCAATTGACCAGGGAAATAATTGATACTGATAGTACCTAGAAAGGGGGGGTGAAATTATATCTCTTGCTCCAAGATTACACGTGTAACATGCATATTTACTTGTGTCTTTAGAGTATGTTTGCATGGTTTAGTGATGCGTCCATAGTCCACAAGACAGAGTCGGTCTGCACTTGAGAGGGAAGTTAAGTAGTAAAATTGGATTATCCTAGAGCTATCTATTCTCCATTCTTGAGACACTTTTGTATTCTTCTAGTGTTGTTTATTTATTATTTTAATTAATTATTTAGTAGTTGATAATCACACCTCAAACTTAATTGTCTTCCGTCTTAATTAATTTAGAAAATAATTAAATTGATAATACGCCATCCTTTGGGTTCGATATTTAACTTGGTCGCTTGCTTAAGCTGCAATTAATATCCTTAATACTTGGGAATTAATTTTGCATACAGAGAAAATGCACATCAAGTTTTTGGCACCGTTGCCGGGGACGGCTGTTATTATTGATTTTATTATTTCTAGTAGATTAAGACTTTTACCGTCATTACTCTCCGACGTTAAACATGAGCGCCTGTTGGGAGCTTGCCCTTCTATTTTATTGCTTTATTTCTTTCGTGTGAGTGAGGATTTATTATATTTGAAGTGCTCAAGCTTCGACAATTACATCTCTTTTCCAACTTAGTTTTGAGTTACGTTTTTACTAAGTTTTGGGGGTGATGTACTTACCTCGTCTTATGAGCACCGAGGATGTAATTTTTCCTTTCGTTGGTTGTTTATTTATTAGCGGATTGACTTTTTATGACATATTAATATTTTAACCGGTGTAGATATGTTGATTTTTTGTAACTTACCTAATGTTTAGTGTGTTGTTTTTGTGTGTTCCCTAGTATTAGTGGTTGAGTTTTTAATTTTTTTTCTTTTTGATTTTCTGGTGTCGCTTATTTTATTATTGATGAATCATGTGATGATGAGTATGTTTGAGCCTTGATGATAGAAAAAGGTACTAGAATGGCAAGACGAGTTCTACACTGAGGCTTTGACCGACCGAGTTGAACAACTCGAGGAGCTCATAAATGTTTTGAAGGAGAAATCAAGTGCCCTCATTTCCTTATTCTAGTTTTTATGTGTGCTTTTAATTCATGGAGTAGAAGGATTGAGTTTATGTTTTTGGCGATCCATGTGAGCCTATATTTTTTAAATTGTGCCTAAAATTCATATGCTTTTGAAATTGATAAAGGAAGTGTACTTGACTTATATTGTGGTATGAAGTTCAATGTATACTTGTGAGATACTACTTATGATGGAAAGTGTTCTGTTACTTATTAAAAACCCATGTGAGATTTTGAGCCTCGTTGATCATGTACATAATCACATAATATTTTCTTTTCTGGTGAGTATCATTCTTGTGTGTATTCTAGAACTTGCTTCTTGTCTTACTTGAAACTACATGTGTTAGATGATGGGAGATGATTTATGGTCATTCTTGAATTTATAAGTCACTTAGCCAAATAATTTGCTACCGAATGATGTTTATCCGTAGTTAGTCCCGTTGAGCCTAAAAACCTCATTCTTTGGTAACCTACGAGAAATAACCACTTTGAGCATCTGAATTTTTTGAGCCTTGATTGCCCTATATCTAGTGGAGAATTAATGTCTTTTCAAAGTGTGTTGATGGAGTTTGATAACAGTTTGGGAAGGATTGAAATTGGTGTTGAAATTGTGATTGAGCTTGAAAATGCATCTAAGGAGAATCTTGGAGTAGTGCATAAATCTAGTACTCCATGGAATCAAACACCCTAGGGTAGTGCTTAAATCTAGTACCCTATGGAGGATGCGTGAGGTAGTGCCCGAAACTGGTACCTTGAGAGAAAAAAAGAGAGAAGAAAAAAAGAAAAGAAAGAGAGGGAAAAAATTGTTGTGCTGAAAAGAAAAAAGGGTGAAAGAGTTGAGGAGGATATGGTGCTTAATTAAAGTGAGTAGAAAGAATGAAAGATCATGATGGATCGCGACTTGATTGATCCGAGTTTTGAGTCACTTATCCATATATTTTCTACCTTAACCATCGAGCCAACATTACATCCATAAAAAGTCCTTTTTGATCCCATTGTCGAATCATACTTTTAGTGGTGTAGAGTTTAATATTTTTGACAAGCTTATGGTTACGCATGCACTTGAATTTAATTTGAGCGTAAACACCATAACCCATAAGTGTACATCTTTTATACTTGAGTGCGAGTGATTGATGAGTATTTTCTTAACACACAAGATTATCCCCAAGTATGAAGGATATCAATTGTAGTTTCGATAGGTGACCAAGTGATTATCGAACCAAAGAGATGGATTATTATTAATTTAATTATATTCTAATTAAATAAGACTATGTTAGCAAATTTGGTTTGAACTAGTTATAAAGGTAAATAACAAATAACTTAAATAGCAAATTAAATAAATAAGCAATAGAGAAAATACGGTTGTGATCAAGTAAGAAATTAGGTAGTCGTTGGGTAATCCAGTTTTACTTATTAATTTCCTTTTCTTTGTTGATGTCCGACTCTGCCTTGTGGTCTATGGACGCATCACTAAACCATGCTAGTTTACTCTATAGACATAAGCAAACAAGCGTATGACACGTGTGAATATCCTCAGAGCAAGAGATATAATTCACCCCCCTTTCTAGGTACTATCAGTATCAACTACAAGAAAAAATGCCTTTAACCACATATTTTTTATGTCATTTTAACATCAGTGTGATAATAAGTATTATATTGCTATGTTATATTTTTAGGGGTGTTAATATGTTTCTTTAAAGACACTTAATAAAATGGTGTGTTGATATTTATCCTATCACTACACTTCAAAAGGAACACTTATCCATTGCTACACCTTTTTTACTACACAAAAAAAGTGTCCTTATATGTACTCTTTAGTATTACTTTTGCTACACCTTTTTAGCACATAAGAAAAAGTGTCTTATAAGTACTATTTAGAGACACTTAAGAATACATGTGTAAATATATATTTTGTTACAACACACGATGAAAGATCACAAATTATTAAAATTTTATTTTATTTTTTCGTTGTTAAAATATTAAAATAGAAACCATTTATTTTATTAAAAAATTAAATTATTTTTTTAATTTTTTATAATAAATAATTATTTTAATTAATTTAATGATTAAGAAAATAAAATTTATTTTTATTTTAATAATAAAATCTTATACTTTAAATTAATTATTTTTAGAATAATTAGTTATATATATTTCTATATAATTATATTTTATCTTACAAAATTAAATTTATACTATAATTTAATTAGTAATTTTAATTTTATTTTATTATACCTATTAAACTGATAATATAAAATTAATATTATAAAATTCAGTATAAAACTTAATTTTGTATTCTGTATATATATATTACTTTTAATAAAATATTACAAGATTTACTTATAGTTTAATGGCTTTCTGACTTAAAATAAGAATCTAATACGAGTGATACATGATTGAGTCTAAGAGAAAACACTTTTGATTTTTTTTTCTATAATAATATATTTTTTGTGACATTTAAAATTATATTAATAAGTCACCTATCTTCACACTTTAAAGTGTATTAATAAAAGTAAGTGTGATAATATGCATAATTCTTCACACTTTAAAGTGTGGTGATAGGTGTATTGTCTATCCCCATGGCAGAATGGACCACACATAAAATCAATGTGGTGATAGGTAAAATGTATTAATATATTATCTATTACAACACTTTTTAATGTATTTATAAGCTTTTTTTATAGTGATTATTTCTCATGCACTTAGTACTCTAACCCGATATGATCTCCCTTTATAGGTACTATGACTTTATACTCTTTATCCTACTTATTAACCTGAATAATATTCAATTAACAAGTACTCATATAAGATAGTTCTAATAAGACTTCGGAATCCTTTCACTTAGAATTATAACATGTAATCCTACTCAGCAGTGAACGCACTCAATCAATAACCAAGATATGTATTCAGACTCTACATAATAGTTAATGATGCACAAAACGACTGTGAGTATGAATTTAAAAAGTGCAATCTTATATAAAATAAACCACAAGTAGTGTTGTACGGAGTTTATACATGGGAATTCAATTAACTCATAAAACTTTCATAACCCTAGAACTACCAGAGCGGCTCTAGGCCATGATTGATCTAGGAACAATCATGGTTAATTGGTATGATCTTACTTGACTCGCCAGACGAACCTCTCTTCACGACTCCTCGGGATGATGGTAGGGTTTCGGTAGTAGATGGATAATGAATCCTCAGTCCTCCTGTGAAAGCTCTTCTTTTATACTTGTAAACTCTCCTTACGGGCCTTGGATAGGCTTCTTGAGCGAACACACATATTAAAGGTGTAAAAATATGAATATGGTAAGTTTTCGCAATTCAGTTCGACCAACAGGCCAGGTCGAACTCTCCTTCCCTAGTCGAATCGACCTGTAAATCAGTTGTGGGTCATGGATTCGACCAGAAACCTAGTCGAATTGCATATTCTCTGGTCAAACTGCAGGTGCGTCTATTTAAGCTTCTGGTTCGACCATGGTTTGACCAGCTGGCTTGGTCAAATGACAACATCGTGGTCGAACAACACTTCTGGCATTTTTTTCCATCGGTTCAACCACAGGTGCTGGTCGAACCACCTCCTTCTTGGTCGAACTGCACGCCTGCTTGGTCGAATCCACCTCTAAATCTTCCTTTTTCCGGATCCGATCACTTCCAACTCATTTTTCTTTGAAAATCAACTCAAGTAGCCTTGAAGACATCTGATTCGTGACTTTCCACCATGTATATCGATTCAAATCAAATTACACCCATATAACACACCATTCTTATACGAATTCGGGCTCGAAACACGTGAATTTACACACTCATCAAA
Source organism: Pogostemon cablin (assembly GCA_023678885.1). Lineage (NCBI taxonomy): Eukaryota > Viridiplantae > Streptophyta > Magnoliopsida > Lamiales > Lamiaceae > Pogostemon > Pogostemon cablin. The sequence continues at coordinate 15,624,116 of CM043001.1, read as the reverse complement.
CTCCAAAACTTACATGTTGCTCATCCCGAGGCAACGCAATCAAAACCATAAGAGTAGTGTAAAATTCACTCAACTACCACATTTAATACAATTCATATTCACACATGCAATTTCATCAATCGAAAACAAGTATCACTAGCATCATATATATCATTCATGCAAAACATCACTCAATTATAATACACTTTGGAGTACGAAGTCATCTAGCTCACGGGATAAGTATTTACTCTCACTCTCTAGTGTAAAAGATGTACACTTCAATAGGTTAATATACGCTCATAATCAATTCATACTTCCGCGTAACCATAAGCTTAGCAAGGGTCTCAAAAATCAACTTACAATTTGTTTGATTGTATATTAAAAGTCTAGCTTTTTGTATGAACAATATTTAAACAATTTATTTGAAATGAGAATCATATGATCAAATGATTGTGTCTTGTAATTTATTTATATGCACGATGTAATAGTCCACTTACTTTATACTATAGATAATATGTTGTGCGACAACACGCGGAAGATCATATTATCGGTTTCCTTATAAAGTATAAACAGATGTTCACAACCGAGATAGACGGGGACTCTCTATCAGGATGGTTGTAGTGTAGTTTGGTATTAGCTTATCTTGGCTATAGAATCACATTAGTGCACTTTGTGTGTATTGAGCAGGACCGCTTGAGATCATTCGACTTATACTGACTTATAGGAGAACTTGATCTCAGTTATTATGGATGTTCATGCTCTTAATCCCTATACAATAACCTCGACACGAAGGGCAGTATGTATTTCTTTGATTCATCAATGGTTGAGATTTACATGTATTAAATCAACAAACTCAGTGAGTTGGGAAGTAGTGCTGTCTCTATGGTGTGCTGTTGATTGTAGAAGGAATCCGTGTCCGACAAAGGTTAATGATGTCCCCTTGAGGAGCTCATAAGGATTATCATGTAAACCCTGCAGGTGGATTTATTCTGGCAAGATAATGAGGTTGAGTGGTACTGTTCTCGGATGAGATATTAATTAATGGAGTTATTAGTAACTTAATTAATTAATGGACATTGTATATCTTAAACATGGGGAGACTAACGGGCTCATAATAAGAAGGAGCCTATAACGTAATTATGGGATTAGAACGGTAGTGCAGTAATAATATTTTAGTGGAATATATTATTATTATTGGACTTAAGTATAAGCTTTGGGCTAAGCTTGGATACTTAAGCCCAATGGAGGCCCAACTCTAATTTCTCCTCCTGGTCCCTGTTGTAGCTCATATATAAGTCATCTCAGCTATTCTAACCCTAAGATGAGACACGCCTAACACATGAAGAGGGTAGTCGGAACAGCAGATTGAGAAGATCTCGAAGATCATCGCCCACACAACGTCGAGATTGGGCTTGGGAATACAGCAGAAGGTCAAGAGGTCGATTGTTGTTGCTGTCCGCCAACTTGTATAATTTTTATAAAATCATACAGATCTCCGAATAGGACGTGTGATATATTGACGGAAAGCCACGGAAGATGAATCATTTTAGCGTGTAGATCGCTCAAATTCGATATCGGATGTGAGAGTTATGCCCAAAATGGTGAGGTTGTGCAGGCTGCCGGCGAGAATCCATCTTCTCCAACATACCTTGGTGAAAGATAATACGTTTCTTGTTCTCATGCTTCAGCTGACTGTTAGAAATGTATGAAATCCTAATGGTTCACGTTAACCAAATGATCGAACGCCAACAATTGGTATCAGAGTATCAGTTTTATGGTGAAGCATGAAACGTTAGGCTAGTTAGATTGAGGTTGATCGTATGGTGGCACAACAAAGTACAAATCATGAGGAATGTATTGAGGAGCCCACCCATAATGAGAATTTGGAGATGGAAACCGAAATTGAAGAGGATGAAAAAGCTGAAAATTCTGCAGATTTGGTGCTGAAAATTCTGGAAGCAGAAACTGACACTGAAGCCTTCAGTGTCAATTCTGCTGGAAACGAAAATGAGGTAAAACTGCTCGAATCAATTTCTATTAATTCTGATATTTTTTCATCTCAATTTAGGGTGAAAAAGGTTGCTAATCCTCAAGTAAAGGAGATTTAAAGTGTTTCGCATTGATGAGATTAAAGATCCTTTTCTTGAGGCGATCAAACAATTTTCCATGGAGCTTGGCATGTTAAGGCTGACCAAGAACCATATAATTTTGAAGGGAGAGAACATTTCTCGCAAACCAATAAGATCATTATATTGGTGTTAATATTTTACTCCTATTACGTGAAAGGGAAGTGAATGTCGAGCCAATGATGTTAAGAAAAGGCACTTGTTAACCCAACTTAGATTTTTATTTTTATTTATTTAATTTTTCTTAATAAATACCTTGTTCTTTTCGTGTGTGCTAATTTTCAGGTGGATTAGGTGATATTTTTTAAGAAGAGAAAAATCCCAACGTGTGGTCAATCCAATTGAGCTTAACCCGATGACTTCTTTCCTCTTTTGCACTTGATTTTCCCTTGAATTTTATTGTGTTTTGTTTGCTTGAGGGCAAGCAAAATATTAAGTATGGGTAGGTTTGGTGTATTGAGTGGTGTTTGAAGTTGCAATTTTTTTTGTTTGATTACATGTGCATATAGTAATTCATTTGGAATCACATATTTATACTTATGCACATGTGAAATTGGTGTTGGATTTATGGTGAAATTGTGCTTTGATATGTGAAATTTTCGGCATGCCAAGAGAATTACATTTGATGTACCGATACTTGTGAGTTGTTGGTTTTGTCTTGTTATTTTTGTGGCAAATGTGGAATAATTTTTGTTTGGGAATTCATGGCAAAATTACCATATTCTTGTTAGCTTTGAGCCTTGAAGAGCTATCATCTATACAGGCTCTATTATTTTTCTTGATTGAGTGCAAATTGGACTTGATATGTACATTCTAGAACTTGCTCCTTGAATGCATTTTGAGTACATTTGAGCATGTGTAATTAAATGATAAAGGCAACTAGGCAAACCATATTTTGTCTTTCTTATTACCTACCTGATCATATTAATCTTTTAGGAGAGCCACTTTGAGCCTAGTCTTTTCTTTGTTGAATGAACATATCAAATTAGCCATGCTCCATTTCTTTCTTGAACTCTTCCATTTGAACCCCTACTATTTTGCAAATTGTGGAAATCATTGGAAATATTTGTTGTGATTGGATTTATGATGAAGGGGAGATGATGGTTGAGAATAAAAAAATGGAGAAAGGAAAAAAAAATGGAGAAGAAAAAAAGAGGAAAAGAAAAGGAAGATTGAAAGATGATAAAAAATGGTGAAAAAAAAGTCTGGAGGCGAAAAGAATGAGCAGAAAAGAAGCTAAAATTTGTTGCAGAATTTTTCTGAAAGTAACACTGAACCCTTTAGTGTTGCCTCTGTTTTTCAAAATTATGAAAAGAAACACGTGTGGGTAGGGGGATGTGTTGATAAAAATCAGATTTTGTCAGAAGAAAATGAGGAAGTGGGTGTGGAAAACGTTGAGAATGGCATGATGTGTTACTTTGATGTACGGTTTAAATGATTAACATAATTTGCAAAGTGGTATATTCAGCACATAATTTGCAAAGTGGTATATTCAGCCTTTCTAATCCTTTTTGTCCCACCTTATCCCAAGCCCCATTACAACCATTTTAAAAGTTCTTTTGATATTTGCACAACGCTCATTGAACTTGGTGGAGATTTGATTTGGGAGCAAGCCTATAGTAATGTCTTGTCTTGTTTAATTTTGAGTGTTTTGCTACCCATTACATATACTTGAGCATTATTGAGCGAAACCATGTGAGGCCATGAATTCTTAAATTTCATTATTCTACATAAGTTGCAAATCATTGTGAGGCATTCTATCACTCATTTCTATTTGGTGCACCTTATTAGGCCTCTTTTGAAAGTGTTATTGTTTTGCTATCACTTGCACATGATTATCAATTTTTTCTATACCTTGTTTTGGTTTTGTTTTGCTTGAGGACAAGCAAAGGTTTAGGTGTGGGTAGTTTGATAAATCGTAATTTTACCATATTATTTTAGATGAATTCATATATATTTTTATGTGAGTTGTGATTATTTTATATTAATTACGACTAATTTCTAATTCACACGTTATATTTTAATTATTTTAATTCTTGTCTAAACAGGCCAAAAATAAGAGAAATTGTACAATCATCATAATTTATTTTGTGTGATTGTTACAATAATCGTAATTGCTGGAAATAAGAAAGAGTTGACCAAATAATCAAGAAGGGATTTGATTTAAAGAGATAAAGAAACTTACCAAAAGATTGGAGATGCAATAAACCTGAACACTATTCAAGAAGGAAAGAAATCAATTAGGTTTCTTGGGGGATAATAAGATAAATAAGGAGGATATATACATCATATCACGGGACGATCCAACACTTCTGGATGTTGTAAGCAGCCATTAGAGGAGAAAGTTCCACCACGAAGAACATCGGTGTTATCGGTTTCATCTTTTTATTTTAATTTTTATTGTGTAATTTCGTTTCTAGTCCGAGGGTTGTGAACCTCCCATGAATTATTTATTTTATTGTTTTGAATTTTATGTTGCAAACTTTTATATGAATTTATCTTATTGCATGCACTGAATCGATTTTGTAATAATTTGATAAATATTTTAGACTGGCCATCTAGATTAATTGTTAAATTATTTATTGCTATTTCATGATCCATGATCCGTAATTGTTGTGAGGATTGAATTGAGTAGCGAAATAGAGGAAAGCCCTCTAGGTGTAATAAGATCTAGGTTGTATGATTCCTAGCCAGTTTTCGTAGCCTAGTAATTATATGTTTGGAGTGTTAATGCATTTGTGAGTTCGAATCCATAGGGTCACTCGTAAATAGTTCAATTTAGTGGTCGTACCCTAATTGATGATCTTAAGAACATACAGGTTAATTGGTCGTACCATTAGCCTAGGGATTTGAGTTTATATAATTGTTGGCATGTTTAATTCTTGTGATTTTATGAATTAGAATTTGGGAGAGGATCAAATCCTTGGACTAGGTTTTCAATTTTATTTGTTTATCTTATTTTTATATTTTCTGCAACTTTGATTATTTACATTTTTTGTCTATTGCACGTTAAATTCAATTTAAAATTCAATTACTCCCTTGGGTTCGACCCGTTCTCATCCTATTATGTTTTAGTAGATTTGTTCGAAAATTTATAAATATTATTTTTGGGTGCCGGCGGCAGCACACCACTAGTAAACATGGAATAGACCCACAGATACAACAAACCGCTACAAGATAAAAATGCAATATCTTAGCAAAATACAATGATTTCTGAAATAGAATCGATGGATTCTAAATCAAGTCTGGGAGCTTGTAGGACCACTAAATGGTGTAAAAGCCATTGGAAGTAGTCATACAAAATAAAAGAGGATCATACAGTAAGGTGAAAACCTTGGAAGCAAAGCTTGTTGCAAAAAGGTTTAATCAGAAAGAAAAGGTTCGATTGTGAGGAAACATGTACGCCGATAGCTATGCCTATGTTGGTCCAGACTCTTTTATCTGTTGCTACTCATATGAAATATAAGGGATAGCAAATAGATGTCAAGACAGCTTTCCTGATTGAAAGTCTTGAGGAAAATATCTATGTGAAGCAACCAGAGTGATTCATTGCAAAGGGCTAACAGCATTGTGATAGTAAGCTTAAAAGTGTCCATCGATGGACTAACGCAAGCTTCAAGATCATGAAACATCCGCTTTGATGAGGAAATCCAGGCATGTGGATTTATTCAATGCGCAGATGTGTCTTATGTATTGAAAAGAGTGATGGAAACATGGTGGTATTTCTTGTACTATACGTAGATAGTATCTTGCTCATTGGAGACAATGAAAGAGTATTGTTGGGCGTATGGGGTATGGTTGATGAAGCAGTATGAAATAAAAGACTTAAGAAAAGCAATATATATCCTTTTGATCACGGTAATATGGATCACAAAAAAGGATGTTATGCTTGTCTCAAGCTTCATGAAATGATACAGTCCCTACTTGTTTTAGCATATGACTTTATCTAAGAAAATATGTCTAAGGACACAAAAGAAGATAAAGGAGATGGAAGCGGTTATTTATTCTTCGACGAATATGGAAGCTTAATCTAAGGAATGCTATGCACGAGAATGGATATCTGTTTTGCCGAAGGCATGAACAGTGGGTATCAAGGTAACCCAAAATAAGAATGTTGAACTGTGGTAACACATAATTTTGAAGTACCTGAAAAGGACTAGAAACTCTATGTGGGCTTACTGGACAGATTCACTATTTCTTAGGGATTACATAGATTCGGATTTTTTCAAATCAGATAGGGACGGCAGTAAATCCACCTCGAAGGTTATGTATTTAATTTTATGAAGTAGAGCCATAATGTGGAGGAGTGTTATATAGGAATATATTTCAGACTCCAGACTCCATCATGGAAAGATGATAAATTGGAGCCTATGAGATAGCCAAAGTATCTGTATGACTCTAGAAACTTCATGATGGACTTTGAAGTGTTTCTAAGTTTGCCCAAGGTTATCACAATTTATTTTGATGATAATGGTGCATTTGCAAACTTGAAGGAATCAAGGGGACCCATAAGGCAATTAAACACATGGAGCGCGAATACCACATGTTACGAGAAATCATATGATGAGGGAAAGGTTGTGTCGGATGATAACCTAGTAAAATCCTTTTACAAGGACCTTAAGGTGAAAGCTTTTGATGGTCGTGTAGTGGAAGTGGGAATTTGGGGGAGCTCACTCCTACAACTGTAGCTCTACAATTGGCGGATAGGTCTATGACTTTTCCAAAGGGGGCGATAGAAGATGTACTTGTAAAAGTAGAAAAGCTTGTCTTTCCTATGGATTTTCTTATGTTAGAGATGGAAGATGACAAGGATAATGTCCCTCTTATCTTAGGAAGCCATTCCTTCCCACAGCTGGTGCTATGATCAATGTTAAAAAGGGGGAGCTTAGACTTCGTATGGATAATGAAGAGGTCCTTTTCAACCTTGACAAAGCAATGAAGATGCCTATGGAGGCACAATGTTACAGCATAGATGTGGTGGAGGAGATTGTGAAAGAAGACATGTCCTTGATCCTTTCAAAGGATCCTTTAGAGACATGCTTGGCAAAATCTCTTATTTTTCCCACTACGGAGTTAGATGAGTTCTCAAACGAGGTATGTATTGAATTTCTAGAAAATTTTCTTGCTTTGTGTGATGACAGGTATGAACTGAAAAGAACTAAGATAGAAGAAGTGAAGTGGACTAGGCAATACCTATCTTTGGATAGAGAAAGCACACAAAAAGAAGAAAAGAAGGATGAGTTGAAACCGCTACTGGAGCATTTGAAGTATGCCTACTTAGGTGATAATAAAATATATCCAGTAATTGTATCTTCTTCTTTAAGAGTTGTTAGATGTGCTTAGGAAGTATAAGTCTGCTATTGGATGGTCTCTTGATGATTTGAAAGGTATTAGTCCAACGTATTGTATGCATAAGATAAGGTTGTTAGATGAAACTAAGGGATGTATTCAGAATCAGCGGAGGGTTAACCCAGCAATTCAAGAAGTGATTAGGAAGCAAATCATAACGTGGTTAGTGTTGGATTGTATACTAAAAGTCTAGCTTTAGTATGAACAATGTTATAACAATTTATTTGAAATGAGAATCATATGATCAAATGATTACGTCTTATAATTTATTTATATGTAGATGCAATAGTCCACTTACTTTATACTATAGATAATATGTTGTTCGACAACACGCAGAAGATCATATTATTGGTTTCTTTATGAAGTATAAACAGATGCTCACACCGAGATAGATGGGGACTTTCTATCAGGATGGTTGTAGTGTGATTTGGTATTAGCTTGTCTTGGCTATAGAATCACATTAGTGCACTTTGTGTGTATTGAGTAGGACCACTTGAGATCGTTCGACTTATACTGACTTATAGAAGAACTTGATCTCTGTTATTATAGATGTTCATACTCTTAATCCCTATACAATAACCTCGACACGTAGGGCAGTATGTATTTCTTTGACTCATCAATTGGTGAGATTTATATGTAATTAAATCAGCAAACTCGGTGAGTTGGAAAGTAGTGCTGTCTCTATGGTGTGCTGTTGATTGTAGAAGGAATCCGTGTCCATCATAGGTTGATGATGTCCCCTTGAGGAGCTCATAAGGATTATCATGTAAACCCTGCAGGTGGATTTATTCCAGTATGATAATGAGGTTGAGTGGTATTACTCTCGGATGAGATATTAATTAATGGAGTTGTCAGTAACTTAATTAATTAATGGACATTGTATATCTTTAAACATGGGGAGACTAACGGGCTCATAATAAGAAGGAGCCCATAACGTAATTATGGGATTAGAATGGTAGTGCAGTAATAATATTTTTGTGATATATATTATTATTATTGGACTTAAATATAAGCTTAGGGCTAAGCTTGGATACTTAAGCCCAATGGAAGCCCAACTCTAATTTCTCCTCCTGGTCCCTGCTGTAGCACATATATAAGTCATCTCAGCTGTCCGAAATCCCTAATCAATTTGATAATTCACGTCTAACACTGTGAAGGGGGTTAGGGAACAGCAGATTGAGAAGATCTCGAAGATCGTCGCCCACACGACGTCGAGATTGGACTTGGGAATACAGTAGAAGACTGGAAGGTTATTTGCTGCTGCTATCCGCCACCTTCTACAATTTTATAAAATCATACAGACTTTATAATTAAACATGTGATATACTGACGGAAAGCCACGGAAGAGAGTATCATTTTGGCGTGTAGATCACTCAAATCCAACATCGGATGAGAGAGTTATGAACAAAACGGTGAGGCTGCACTGGCTGGTGGCGAGAATTCATCGTCTTCAACATATCATGGTGAAAGGCAATACGTTTCTTATTTACTTGCTTCCGCTGCTTGTTAGAAATGTATAGAAACCTAACGGGTCATGTTAACTAAATGATCGAACTCCAATAATTGGTATCAGAGCTTCGGTTTCATGGTGAAGCGTGACATGTTGGGCTAGGGTTCGTGTGGCCTATGTGTTTTTTGTTCTAAATAGAATCACATGTATGATTAGGGTTTTGGTATTATTGTATCATTGCTTAATTCAATGATCTCATTGGCGGTACGACGAGAGTCGATGATCAATGAGCGGGCGACTGTGGTGAAAGTGATGTGCTGTCCGACGATGAAAGACGATGGAAGATTGCCAAGCACGTTAGCGTGCTGGACTCTCATTTTGCTATCGCGCGTTGGATCACGATGGCGAGTGATGAGGCATGGCATGACGCACAGGGATGATGCGGCTGACGGCATGCCAGGAAAACACTGATGTGTGTAGCAAGCTGATCAAACGAGCATTGATGGTGCAGGTGTCTGGGCTTGGCGGAGCAGAAGCATAGGCGGGAAGGAAGCCAACTTCACTCGGCGGCGCGATGGCAGCTGTTGATCGGCATTATGTTGACGGAACAGTAAGGCTATGCGTAGGCGCTGAAGCATGGCTAGGACTCAAGCAACGCACAGCAAGTGGCAGGCGGCATGGTCTTTGCTGAACGACGGTGGTGTCGTGCACGGATCAGGCTGTTGGTAGTGCCTGGATATAGTGCAGTTTTCGGTCGCGTCTGGCATGCTTTCTGAGCGAGCCTGCTTGTGTTTTTGGGCGAGACTGAAGAAATTTCTGAGTGGGTCTTCAAGAAGACTTGGGCGGGTCTGCATCGATTTTTGGTCAAGTCCTCCAGTTTGCAGGGTCTGTTCCGGAGGCATCGCGGTGAAAGAGCGACGTTGGAAGCGCAAGCTTTTGGGAGCAACACTAAGCGGCAGTGTGACTCATGGAGTTTTCTATTGTGTGCTGCAAGTCTAGGCTGATGGCGGTGGCTGTCGGTGTTGATGCTGATGGCGGACAGGCGCGGGCAACGATGGCTATGGGCACGAATTATGCTGGAGAAAATTGTTGCTGATGGTAAGATGCTGGCAGCTGTCATGGCGTGTGTGAATCAGCATGTAGGTAGGGGTGTCGAAAGGAAGCTGGGTGCATGTTTTGTAGGCTGGTGGCGCACGTTTGCAGCAAATGGGCACACAAAAGGAAGGGCACTAGTGCTCGCCAGCATGCACGTTTTGAGCAAATGGCTGAGAGAACTTCCTGATGGATTACCGAGCTGAAGGCCGCGTGTGGTGCACAATGGTAGGCTTGTCATTTGGTAGGTCACACGATTGCTGGGAGCAAGCCGCGCGGATGCCAGTAGTTCACACGGTTGTGAGCAGTAAATGTTCGGAGGCTGCCGTCTGCTGCCACAAGCTGTCGGGCGATGACGGGTTGGTGCACGGATACCTACACGGCTGCGTGTAGAGGTGCGCAAAGTAGGGCACGGATCGGCGGGCGTTGGCTTGTTAGTGCTCATGGGTGTGTGAGGGGCGCGCGGAGTGGTTGCTGGGAGTAGGATGCACGGTTTTGAGCTCGGGTCGAGTCGCGTTGCTAGAATCTAAATTTTCCTTCAGGGCACTGATTAGCCATTTTGTAGTAGAGATGACCAATTAAAATAATTTATCGAACCACAGGGAGGTCGGCGCTAGAGTTTGAGCGAGATCACGTTTATCGCAATTTTATATGGACGAATCATCAATGGGAAGTTTGATCAAACAAGAAATTAAATCAATCAAAGCAAGCAAGCAAGCAATGATTAGCAAACAAGATAGATGGATGAAAAGTGGTTATCCAAATTAAGTAATAGTGAGATTAACAACAATTAAGAAGTGAAAATTCTAGGATAAATGCATCGACTTCACATGAATTATGGATTGAAGACTAAGGGCCAACACTAAGATCACCTAAACTCCCTCTCAAGATGGATAGGATATGGTTCTAAACATAGCTCAATGAGTTGGTTCTCACTCAAACAATTCCAACTAGGTACTAAGCTTGAAATGAGAGTCCCTTCACACGATTAATCAACCTCTCGATCAAACCAATCATATGTTCTATCAAAGGGTTCTAAACTCTAAAGGATTTCTCAATCTCTTTACAATTTATAATGCACATGAAGTGTTTGATGAAATGATTCACTCAATTATCCTAAGCACATAATTGATTTCTCAATCTAATCACATATTTAGAACAACTAAACACACAAATCATCAATGCAAATCAAGCAATTAATAATCAATGATAGAAAACCATAGATCCAATCAACATATGAATTCAAATACACAAATCTCAAAATTATCCAACAACTCTCATGTTGCTAATCTCACAAGGGAGATTAGTCTATCATATTCATAAAGAAATTAACATAGACAATTAAATCCTTACAAATCATGATAAAACTATGAGGTTTAGTACAAAGATTGAATGGAAACTCCCTTGATCTATCTTTAATGGTTATCTCCTTCCCTTCTTTGCACTTTCCTCTCTTCCTTGATCTTTTTCCTTCACTTGGATGTAGAAATTGATGGTGGAATGATGATAGATCCAAAGGATAAAGAATGGATGAAGATGATGGTGTGGAATGGAAGAAATGGTATGTGATGTGTGTGCATGGCTGTGAATTTTGGATCTCCTCAAAAATATTGAAGTATTGGGTATTTATATCCCTTGGGAAGCTTCCTGAAGGATTCTGATTTTTTTACAGAATTTCACACAACACGAGTCATGCACTGCAACACGGCCATAAGGTGGCCGTGTTGGGTGAATTGATGCTACAGCACGGCTTCTCCTTACAGGACCGTGTTACGCAACACGGCTAGTGTGCTGCAACATGGCTCGTGTGTTGTAACACGGGCACAGGGTGGTCGTGTTAGATGAATTGATGTCGGTACACGGTCACTTCTTACAGGGCCGTGTTCCGTACACGGCCTGTGTTGGTGCATGCCCCTATTTTTCAAATTTTGTTTTGGCTCGTTCTCCTTCATTTCAACTCCGAATTGAGATCCGCTTTTTCCCATATCTTCCTTATCATATCTAGCATCCAATAAAAACACATAACACAATCAAATAACACATGAAATATGGATAAAATAATATGAAATGGATATAAAAAGGCACTAAAATATAGGTGAAAATATCACTCATCACACCTCCAAACTTAAAGTGTTGTGTGTCCCCGAACAACGAAAATGATAACCAAGGGGTGAGATTTTCACCTAGGAAAAGACTAAACGAACATAAGTAATAACACATCGATAGCAATAACAACTTCAAATCATGCTAAGTCATCCTACAACATTAAATTCATGACATGAGGAATTAACAAGTTCAATCACAATAGAAACAAAGTGTAATATAGTCCCTTTTTAGTCTAAGCCTCACAATGGGATATCAATTTCACTCTACCCTCTTTAAGGTAAGGTAAATCAACACTCATTAATCGATTGACTCGACTTGCTATAAGCTTGCTCGCGGACTATGCTCACAAACCACCAAAGTTTCTATTAGTGATCATAAAGGCATTTCATTAAGGATGTAATGAAAGGCTCTTTGGTAGGGTAGGAAAGATATGGATAATAGTGACTAAACAAGTGTAAGTAATCGAATAGATGGCCAATTTCTTCAAATTCTCCACTTTTTTTTCTTCCTTTCTTGTCTTTGATGTTCACAAGCACTAATCATCAACTTCCCTTGGCTTTATTAGCTTCTTTTTTTCCATGCTTCCTTCTTCGAACTTTTAAATACTTGAGCATTTTGTTGTTACTTTGTTCATTTTCTTGTTTTAAGGTTACATGTCCATTCTTGTTCGTGCTCTTTTCGTCCTTTTTCTTGCTTGTTACCGTTTCCTTTCTTTTCTTGCACAATTCTCATAAAACCTTTCTAAACCACATCTCCTCAATTACTCACATAAAAGGGTAATTATATAAGGCTCAAATGCGTAATTAGGGCTTATAATGTGCTAAATTCATAATAAATAGGCTTTAAGGCTCAAAGTGATTGACTAGGGATGATGTTCAAGGTAGGGAAGTATATGGCAGTGACTATAAATAACAAGGATGGCCTTAGATCATGTCACTAATCTCCACAAATTGGGCTCGTTCCTATAGTCCTTGAGCAAGTTCTAGCTTATCAAACACAACCGATCCACTCATGAAGAAAAATCATGTATGCACGATTGAGGCTCAAATGCTCACAAGCTTGTGCTCGAACCTTATGAAATTTATTACACCACATTCATCTCAAAATTGAACAAGTTAAGTAAAATATGTCACAATTCAAAAGTGTAGAGATTCTTAATCATAATTTGTCATCACTTATCACCACAACATATAATCACTCATATTCAAAAATGACTCACAACCTCCCTAAACAAACCACCAAACATACCAAGACAAAAATAAGAAAATACACAAAATATAAAATAAAGACTCAACAAACAAGAAACAATACAAAAACACATAACATGCAAGAATAAAAATCACCATCATTAACAATAAAGCACACATTCTATATCATCCATGACAATTAAACTCACAATCATCCCAACCTTTGATTGAAAAGTAAACTTCCTAAACACATAACACATAAAGTAGCATGGTAATCCATTCCATCCAAATCAAAATCAATTAGAAGAGATAAGGTGTAGAGTACTCTCTCAATAGGCATTTGGTAAGGAAAGCGTTTGCTCCAAGCTCCATTCATGCTTCCAATACCTTTCATTCATACTCAAAAACTCATACAACACCATTAGCTCAATAATTGCATTAAAAATATGGACTATCATGCACTTCAACACAACCAATCATACCAAAATCCAACCCAACTCATGAGAAAATTTTTAAAATTGACCTAATTTTACAAGAAGACCTTTCATCATTAATATATCATCATATCAAGCACACTCAAATGGTGAGTCACACCACGCACTCTCCCCCAAATTTAAATTGAACTAAGAGGTGAGAATTAAGTTTGCAAAAAGTGGTGGGACTTACCCTTGTAATTTCATCAATGATCTTCTTATAGAGAAGCATATGTATCCACACGACTGAAGCTATGTTCACTATGCACTAGCCCCCCAAACTTAACTCGAGACAAGAGTAAATAATTAAGTTTGCACAAGTGGTGACAAACTTACTCAAATCCATAAAGCACTTATCTTTTCTTCAATAAGCCTTCTTCTCACGAGCGCAATCCACCTACGAGACCAAAATAAACAAAACAAGCATCAAAATATAAAAAGAATGGGTTGCCTCCCATTTAGCGCTAAGTTTAACGTCTTCAAGCCGGATGGAATTTTCGCGCTCATTGAACCAAATGTTGGTCCACCACACTTTCTCCTCGCATCCTCACTTTAAATATTTGTTTTTCCCTCTTCTTGTCAACAAGCTCCACTTCACCATTCTTGCTCACGAGCATCAAATCATCATCAAGAAGTGATTCTAGTAGACTTTCTCTTTTTCCTTTATCAATTTTCCAATCAAGGTCCGGGGCTTTCTTCCTATCAACATCACAAGAAGACAAGTTAGCATTTGACAATTTCATATAATCGTGAAGAAATGAGTTTAAGTTGTCAAAGAGAAGGGAATCATGATCCATTAGATCATCCGGAGGCTTTGTATGAGACTTGTCCTCTTTGTCTTTGTTGCACAAGAATGTGACTCTTTTTCCTTTTGAACTTAAGGATAACTCTTATCTTCCAACATCAATCTTTGCTCTTCCGGTAGCTAGAAATGGCCTTCCCAAAATAAGTGGAACTCGAGGATCCGCCTTTACTACTAACACCATGAAATCAACCGGGAAAGCTAACCCTTTCACTTTCACCTCAACGTCTTCAACAATCCCTAATGGATTCACAACTTCTCCATTTACTACTTCAAGATGGATAGTAGTAGGCTTTAGCTCTCCAATTTCAAGGTCTTTGAATGCGGCATGAGACATCACGTTGACGCTTACTCCCAAGTCACACAATGCATCAAGAGTGCTCTTCCCTTTAAAATCACAAGGAATGATGAACTTTCCCAGATCACCAACCTTTGTAGGCCCCCCTTTTTGCATTGACTCATTTGTTTCGGATGACTCTTCTTTCTTTTTCTCCTCATACTTCTTCTTAAGATTTTTTACATGTTCCTCAAACTCCTTTTTCTTCTCCTCTTTTACAAACATTTGTGGATAGAGAATAGGGAATGGAGTGATCGGAATACCCTAATAATCATGTTTGTACACCTCTTCTTTCACCTTCTCCTCCACTTTCTTTTCCTCTTGCATCCTTTTCCACTTAGGTATCCATTTAGGCCCCTTCTCTTCTTTCTTAGCTATCTCTTCATTTTCTTCACCAACTTTGCTTTCCACCAACCCTTCTTCAACCTTTCATTCCTCTTTCGCATCAATAAACAAACATTGAGCTTTCTGATTAACCTCGGTTGTGGCCGCAAACTTCCCTTTTTGTTGAGCACTCAAGGTACTTGTAATGTGTCCCACATTATACTCCAAAGCTTTGAGCCTCTTTTCATTTGCTTCTTCTGCCTTTTTCAATGCTTCATCTCGAGCTTTGTCCGATGCTTCTCGACCTTTGTTTGATGACAACAATTGTTCAAGTAGCTCATTGATCGATGCTCGTCCCTCGTTGTTTGGTGATGTAGTCCCCAGTTGATACCCCGGAGGATACGCAACTGCATTGCTCAGATTAGAGTAGGAAAAGTTACCTTGCCTTTGTTGTTGTTGTGGGTATGAGCTTCCACTACTTTGACCATTAAAGCCTCCTTGCCTTGGTGGATAGTTCCCTTGACTTTGGTTGAAATTACCTTGGTAATTATTTTGATAATTCCCTTGGTAATTTCTTCCTTGCATGTATTGCACATCTTCCACTCGTGGCATTGAGTTGGCCCATTATTCTCCAGTCACAATATTCGGAGGTAGCACACATTGATCGACTTGTAGCCCCTCAACCATATTAGCTCCTTGGCTCACACTTTGATTTAAACTCATTTGCCTCAACATTTCTGCCACTATCTTTTCCATGCTTGGCGGACTTTGATCAACACTAACACTCTTCACACTATATTGTTGCCCTTGATGAAACTCTCAAACCCATAGCATCCACTTACCCTCTCCGATGGCCATTGATATACATTTGTAGCAATCTCTTCAAATATTTTTATGGCCCTTTTCGGAGTTACACCAAGTACGGATCCACCCGCCGAAGCATCAACAAGCACTCTTTGACCATTTACTAATCCTTGGTAGAAAAATCCAACTTGTTGATTCTCCTGAAAGCCATGTTGTGGACACTTGCGTAGCATATCCTTAAACCTTTCCCACGCTTCATAGAAACTCTCTTGAGGCATTTGCTTGAATTGAGTGATCAAGCTCTTCATTTGAAGCGTCTTGGAAGGCGGAAAATACTTGTTCAAAAATATTTGTGGAAGTCCATCCCATGTGTTGCACGTACCGGGAGTAATGGTAGATAGCCATGTTCGAGCACGATCCCTCAACGAAAATGGAAACAACCTTATCTTGATACAATCCTCACTCACCACATTCATCTTCACGGTATTGGCAATCTCCACAAATTGAGCTAGATGAGCATTAGGATCTTTATTCGGGGTTCCACTAAACTGTTGCTCTCTCACCATAGAAATCAAGCCCGCTTTAATTTCAAAGTTGTTGGCGTTGATTGGTGGAGCCATCATGTGTGGCACGACCCTCGGTATAAAGAAATCCCGAATTACCCTTTGATCATTATGAACTCCATGTTGCACTGGAGGTGGTGGTGGTGGTACATAAGCTTGTTGTGGATGAGCATAAGCTTGTTGAAAGCCTTGTTGCCTAAGAACTTGTTGCACCGTTTGTTGAAGCAAAGCTTGGTTGTTGAAAGCTCCATGATTTTGATAGGCTTGTTGAGGAATATTTGCATTGAATTGAGGTGCGTTGTCTTGCACGTTCACATGTTGTCCTCCTTCCCCATCATGCTCTATCTCCACATGATTATCTTCTTGGAAATTCTCCATTGGATTACTCTTTTTGGTTTTGTTCTCCTTTCTTCTTCTTCTCAATGTATGCTCAATCTCCCAATCAGTAGGTTCTATTTGTTTTCCCTTGGATCTTGTTTGCTTACGCCTTCAAAGCAAAAGAAGTTAGAACAAGGTTTTTAAAAAGCAAATACAAGTAAACAGATAAAAATAAAAAAATATCTCTATTAAGATTACTCAAAACATTCCTTCTTTAAGCTACTAGCAACCGTTGCCTCCCCGGCAACAGCATCATTTGATTAGCCATTTTGTAGTAGGGATGACCAATTAAAATAATTTATCGAACCACAGGGATGTCGGCGCTAGAGTTTGAGCGAGATCACGTTTATCGCAATTTTATAAAGACAAATCATCAATGGGAAGTTTGATCAAACAAGAAATTAAATCAATCAAAGCAAGCAAGCAAGCAATGATTAGCAAACAAGATAGATGGATGAAAAGTGGTTTTCCAAATTAAGTAACAGTGAGATTAACAACAATTAAGAAGTGAAAATCCTAAGATAAATGCATTGAATTCACATGAATCATGGATTGAAGACTAAGGGCCAACACTAAGATCACCTAAACTCCCTCTCAAGATGGATAGGATATGGTTCTAAACATAGCTCAATGAGTTGGTTCTCACTCAAACAATTTCAACTAGGTACTAAGCTTGAAATGAGAGTCTCTTCACACGATTAATCAACCTCTCGATCAAACCAATCATATGTTCTATCAAAGGGTTCTAAACTCTAAAGGATTTCTCAATCTCTTTACAATTTATAATGCACATGAAGTGTTTGATGAAATGATTCACTCAATTATCCTAAGCACATAATTGATTTCTCAATCTAATCACAAATTTAGAACAACTAAATGCACAAATCATCAATACAAATCAAGCAATTAATAATCAATGATAGAAAACCATAGATCCAATCAACATATGAATTCAAATACACAAATCCCAAAATTATCCAACAACTCTCATGTTGCTAATCTCACAAGGGAGATTAGCTTATCATATTCATAAAGAAATTGACATAGACAATTAAATCCTTACAAATCATGATAAAACTATGAGGTTTAATACAAAGATTGAATGGAAACTCCCTTGATCTATCTTTAATGGTGATATCCTTCCCTTCTTTGCACTTTCCTCTCTTCCTTGATCCTTTTCCTTCACTTGGATGTAGAAATTGATGGTGGAATGATGGTAGATTAAAAGGATGAAGAATGGATGAAGATGATGGTGTGGAATAGAAGAAATGGTGTGTGATGTGTGTGCAGGGCTGTGAATTTTGGATCTCCTCAAAAATATTGAAGTATTGGGTATTTATACCCCTTGGGAAGCTTCTAGAAGGATTCTGATTTTTTTACAGAATTTTACACAACACGAGTCGTGCTCTGCAATACGGCCATAAGATGTCCGTGTTGGGTGAATTGATAATGTCGTACGGCCTCTCCTTATAGGGCCGTATTACGCAACACGGCTCGTGTGCTGCAACACGGCTCATGTGCTGTAACACGGGCACAGGGTGGTCATGTTGGATGAATTGATATAGGTACACGGCCACTTCTTACAGGGCCGTGTTCTTATAGGGTTTAAGCTCATTCATACACATTTCCATAAAAACACATAACACAACCAAATAACACATGAAATACGGATAAAATAATATGAAAACGGATATAAAAAGGCACTAAAATATAGGTGAAAATATCACTCATCAGGCACTGCCCCATACCCCGCGACCTGACCGGGTAGGTCGATCCTCGCGATCTCAGCGAGGAGGTCGATCCCCGTGTATTGCCTGCATTCGTGCTTGATGGCGAACAATCGAATTCACCGTGATATATAACTATTCATAATTTGATTTAATTATCTGATTATTGTTATATATGTTATGCATGTACTCTGTGATTTACTGCCTAATTTGCCAAAATAGGAGCATCCTAAGTTGCGCATATTATTTTGAATATTATATGCATGTAAAAACCCTCAGCATTAAATAACTAAGTGGGAGAGGGGATTGGTAATTATTTGTAAGTGATGTGAATAAACTTGCATTTTGGCATAGACCTTCCTCCCCATCGGATGAGTTTATTCATGAATCACTGGTACAGACTTCATTAAATAATTATTGTTTGTAATGTGATGCATATGAACTTGCGTGTTGGCATAGACCTTCCTCCCCATTGGATGAGTTTATTTGCGGATCACTGTACAAACTTATAATTGATTACTGTAGGAAGTTATCCGAGCATGTGTGTACTTCTCCATCTGTAAGGCACATAAGCTTGGGCCACGAACTTGGGGTCAGATAATGGTATACACTTAGATAAAAATAAAAAGTATCCTCCCCATCATAGTCACTGCTTGTATTTACATGGCCAAAGAGGAACCGACTATTAATTATTTTGTCATGAGGTTAGGTTGACAAATAAAATTAATGGGTAAAACCTTCTCTTGTAAATGTTCAAGTTTGTAAACGTCCACACTATCGTGGCTTGCAGTCTCACGGTGCTTGAGATGTCAGTGAATTTTATTTTTATATTATTTTGAGGGAATCAATATAAATGGATAAAATTCGAAGATTTGATCGGTATATTTATTTGTGATTCTCTGTAATTTCAAATGGTTTTATCTCGCTTATTGTTTACTAAAAGAAATATATTCACTGGTCCAAAATTAGATGATTAGAAAAGAATCTTGGTTTTGAATTTTACTACTTAGGAAAATATAAATATGTGATCTCACTAAGGATGCCACATGATGCCTATTAAAGTCTCTAGTGAAAAGGTGAGAGGTTCATAGAAATATGATGGTCTCATGCAACTTTTCGAATACTTGAGTGAGGTTAAAAGACAAGAGGTCATGGTTAACTTAATGAATCAATTGGAAATGCTTGGAATAGAAATTGAAAGGGAAACCTATGTCAATTTATTCTTCATTGTTTGCCTAGATGTTTTGAGCAAGTTCCACCTGAATTACAAAGAGGTTGTATATGGTGGAGAATTTCTGACAAAACATGTGGCAAAGGAAATCCATTTTCATCAAGATGTGAATAAAGTTAGTATCTCATTCATTAGTTGTTGAAGCATGAATACTGATGGCATCTACTGACACGTTGTGTGTAGATACCGGAATCACTAAAAGCGTGTAACTTAGTGATGATGAGATTATTTTGGACATGGGTAATACTTCGAGAGTAGGGACTGTTGCAGTGGGAGTTGTTTATTATCTTACGATAGGAATAAATGTTTGGTTATGAGAAATTGTCATTACGTACTTTTTCATAGAAAGAATTTCATTTCAGTTTCTATGCGTTTACGGATGGATACTCCATTTCATTTAAATGACCTGGTCATAGTGATGAGGGATGGAGTTATAATCTGTTGTGGTACGTTAGTGACAATTTGTAAACTCTTAAATCATGTTTATCCTACGGGTGCAATATATAGTAATTAATAACGCATCTTCTAATCTTAATAAGAGAAAGACTCTTTTGGAAATGATTAGATAGATGATGAGTTATTTGAAATTATTAAATTCATTTTATGTATATGCCCTAGAAATAATAATTCATATGAATATTTGTCTGTTTGTGGGATATCCTAGAAAAATGAAGAGTGATGATTTATTTAGTCCAAAAGATCGAAAGGTGATTGTTAACAAAAACACTAGATTTTTGGAAAAGGGCTATGTATTAAATCATAAAGCCATGTATAAATTGTTCTAAAGGAAGTGAGAGGGAAAACACAAAGTATTAGTACCAAGTGTACAAGGGGATATATCACAAAGTAAACTGCAACGCATATCACGTCTGATACACAATTGCATGTAGTGCCTTGTCGTAGTGGGAGGGTTTTTCGACAACCTATAAGATACATGTTTTGGGAGAGTCGTGAGACTTGGTTCCTAGTAAATATGGAATAGACCCACGGGTATGACAAAGCACTACAAGATGAAAATGCGGAATCTTAGTAAGTTGCAATAAATGTTGAAATAGGATCTATGGATTCTAAATTATATCTAGGAGCTTGTAAAACCACTAAATGGTGTAAAAGCCATCGGAAGTGGTCATAGAAAATAAAAGAGAATCATACGGTAAGGTGAAAACCTTAGAAGCAAAGCTTGTTGCGAAAAGGTATACTCAGAAAGAAAGGGTTCGATTATGAGAAAACTTATTCGCCGTTCGCTATGCCTAAGTCGATCCGGATTCTTTTATTTGTTGCTACTCATATTGAATATGAGGGATAGCAAATAGATATCAAGACAGTTTTCCTGATTAGAAGTCTTGAGGAAAACATCTATGTGAAGCAACCAGTGTGATTCATTGTATAGGGCTAAGAGCATTTTGATAGTAAGCTTAAAAGTGTCCATCGATGGACTAAAGCAAGCTTCAAGATCATGAAACATCCATTTTGATGAGGAAATCCAGTCATATGGATTTATTCAATGCGCAGATGTGTCTTGTGTATTGAAAAGAGTGATGGAAATGTGGTGGTATTTCTTGTACTTTACGTAGATGATATATTGCTCATTGGAGACAATGAAAGAGTATTGTCGGGCGTATGGGTATGGTTGATAAAGCGGTATGAAATGAAGGACTTAAGAGAAGCAAAATATATCCTTTTGAACACGGTAATACGGATCACAAAAAAGGATGTTATGCTTATCTCAAGTTTCGTAAAATGATACGATCCTTACTCATTTAGCATGTGAATTTATCTAAGGAAATGTGTCTTGAGACACAAAAGAAGATAAAGGTGATGAAAGCAGTTCCTTATGCTTCGACGAATAAGGAAGCTTAATCTAAGGAATGCTATGCACCAGAATAGATAACTGTATTGCCAATGGCATAAACAGTGGGTGTTAAGGTAACCCGAAATAAGAATGTTGAACTGTTGTAACACATAATTTTGAAGTACCTGAAAAGGACTAGAAACTATATGTGGGCTTACCGAACGGTTCACTGCTTCTTATAGGTTACATAGATTTGGATCTTTCAAATCAGATATGGACGACAGTAAATCTACCTCAAATGTTATGTGTTTAATTTTTGGAAGTAGAGTCATAATGTGGAGGAGTGTTATATAGAAATATATTTCAGACTCCGGACTCCATCATGGAAAGATAATAAAGTGGAGCCTGTGAGGCGGCCAAAGTATCTGTATGACTTTAGAAACTTCATGATGGACTTCAAAGTGATTCTAAGTTTGCCCAAGGATATCAAAATTTATTTTGATGATAATGGTGCAGTTGCAAACTTGAAGAAATCACGAGCCCATAAGGCAATTAAACACATGGAGCGCGAGTACCACCTGTTATGAGAAATTATATGATGAGGGGAATGTTGTTGTCGCCTAGATTACATCGGATGATAACCTAGTAAATTCATTTACAAGGACTTTAAAGCGAGAGCTTTTGATGGTCGTGTAGTGGGAGTGGAAATCAGATGTATGGCAGAAGACATGACAACATAGTCTTTTAGTATAAGTGAGAGATTGTTGGATTGTATACTAAAAGTCTAGATTTAGTATGAACAATTTTATAACAATTTATTTGAAATGAGAATCATATGATCAAATGATTACGTCTTATAATTTATTTATATGTAGATGCAATAGTTCACTTACTTTATACTGTAGATAATATGTTGTGCGACAACACGCGGAAGATCATATTATCAGTTTCTTTATGAAGTATAAACAGATATTCACAACCGAGATAGACGGGAACTCTCTATTGGGATGGTTGTAGTGTGATTTAGTATTAGCTTGTCTTGGCTATAGAATCACATAGTGCACTTTGTGTGTATTGAGCAGAACCACTTGAGATCGTTCGACTTATACTGACTTATAGAAGAACTTGATCTCTGTTATTATGGATGTTCGTGCTCTTAATCCCTATACAATAACCTCGACACGTAGGGCAGTATGTATTTCTTTGATTCATTAATAGGTGAGATTTACATGTAATTAAATCAACAAACTCAGTGAGTTGGGAAGTAGTGTTGTCTCTATGGTGTGATGTTGATTGTAGAAGGAATTCGTGTCCGTCATAGGTTGATGATGTCCCCTTGAGGAGCTCATAAGGATTATCGTGTAAACCCTGCAGGTGGATTTATTCTGACATGATAATGAGATTGAGTAGTATTACTCTCGGATAAGATATTAATTAATGGAGTTATCTGTAACTTAATTAATTAATAGACATTGTATATCTTTAAACATGGGGAGACTGACGGGCTCATAATAAGAAGGAGCCCATAACGTAATTATGGGATTAGAACGGTAGTGCAGTAATAATATTTTAGTGGTATATATTATTATTATTGGACTTACTAAGCTTGGATACTTAATCCCAATGGAGGCCCAACTCTAATTTCTCCTCCTGGTCCCTGCTGTAGCCCATATATAAGTCATCTCAACTGTCTGGAAACCCTAATCAATTTGATAATTCACGTCTAACACTATGAAGGTGGTTAGGGAACAGCAAATTGAAAAGATCTCGAAGATCGTAGCCCACACGATGTCGAGATTGGACTTGGGAATACAGTAGAAGACTGGAAGGTTGTTTACTGCTGCTGTCCGCCACTTTCTACGATTTTTATAAAATCGTACATACTTTAGAATTGGATGTGTGATATACTAACGGAAAGCCATGGAAGAGAGAATTGTTTTGGCACATAGATCACTCAAATCCAACATCAGATGAGAGAGTTATACCCAAAACGGTGAGGCTGCACAGGGTGGTGACGAGAATTCATCGTCTTCAACATACCCTGTAAAAGGTAATACGTTTATTGTTTACTTGCTTCCACTACTTGTTTGAAACGTATGGAACCCTAACGGGTCACGTTATCTAAACAATTGAATGCCAACAGTTAGATGCAGGAATTATTTGTCCAATTAGTGATAGTCCCCACGTGAGTCCATTTATGTAGTAGCTAAAAAAGGGGGGCATGACTATTGTGAAAGCCGAAGATGGCGAGACTTTAGCCACTAGGATTCCTATGGGATGGCGTGTGTGTACTAATTACAGAAAATTGAATGAAAATATATGCAAAGACCATTTCCCTCTTCTTTCATGGATCAAATGCTTAACCGTCTAGCAGGGTATGAGTTTTATTGTTTCTTGGATGGATATTCGGGTTATAATCAAATAATGATTGTACCCGAGGATCAGAAAAAGACCACTTTTACTTGCTCATATGGAACCTTTGCTTTTAGGAAGATGCCTTTTGGATTATACAATGCGTCTGCTACATTTAAATGCTGCATGATGGTCATATTTGATGGGTTGATAGAGAAAATCATGGAGGTGTTTATGGATGATTTTTCTATGTTTGGGTCCTCTTTTAATATTTGTTTGTCTAACCTATCTACTATTTTGAAGAGATGTCAAGAAAATAAACTTGCCTTGAATTGGGAGAAGTTCCACTTCATGGTGAGAGATGGGATTGTTCTTGGTCATCATATTTCGGCTAAATGATTGCAGGTGGATAGAGAAAAGGTGGTGGCGAATGAGAAGCTTCCACCACCAACTAATGAGAAAGGAGTGCGGTCCTTCCTTGGACATGCAGGATTCTATAGAAGATTCATCAAAGACTTCTCAAAATACTCCAAGCCCTTATCTCTCTTACTTGAAAAGGATGTTCCTTTTATTTTTGATGATGAATGTCTAACAGCTTTTTTAGGTTTTGAAAGAGGCGTTTATTATTGCACCTATCTTGATCACACTGAATTGGACTCAGCCATTTGTACTCATGTGTGATGCAAGTGATTTAGCACTTGGAGTGGTGCTCGGGCAGTTGAGAGAAAAGAAGTTCTGCGCCATCTACTATTCGAGTAAGACTTTTGATGCAGCACAAAAGAATTACACTGTAACTGAAAAGGAGTTTCTAGCTGTTGTGTATGCATTCAACAAGTTTCGACAGTATTTTATTGATATGAAGACTGTAGTATACACGGATCATTCTGCGATCCGGTATTTGATGGAGAAGAAGGATGCTAAGCCAAGGATTATTCGATGGATTCTTCTTCTGCAAGAGTTTGATATGGAGATCCGGGATAAGAAGAGAACGAAAATATTTTGGCGGATCACCTATCAAGGTTAGAAATAAGAGACCATTGTTTCGAATATATAGAGGAGATGTTCCCGGATGAGAAGATTATGGCAGTGTTTGCTGAAGGAACAGAGAAAGCTTATATCGTAGCTGCTCAATGAATGGATCCATGGTATGCGGATTATGTCAATTATATTGTTGTAGGTGAAATTCCGAAAGATCTCAATAAGTATCAACTTACCAAATTCAAGAGAGATGTTGAGACTTTCATATGGTATGATCCGTTCGTCTACAAAATTTGTACGGATTCTATCATCCGTAGGTGTGTGCCAGAGATGGAGATGGAAAGTGTTCTTGACTTTTACCATGCACAACCTAACGGAGGGCATTTCGGAGCCCAAATGACTGCAGCTAAGGTACTTCAATCTGCTTTATTTCGGCCTACCTTGTTTAAAGTTTGTAAATCCTATGTAGCGACATGTGATAGATGTCAACGCATGGGAAACATATGCAAGAGGGATGAGATGCCACTTCAGCCAAGCATTGTGGTGGAGATTTTTTATGTATGTGGAATTGATTTTATGGGGCCGTTTTCCCCATCTAATGGATTCTTATACATTTTTCTTGTCATTGATTATGTTTCTAAGTGGGTGGAGGCTATTCCCACTCGCATGAATGATGCAAAAACGGTCTTGTCATTCATGAAGAAACTCATTTTTGTCCGCTATAGAGTTCCTAGAGCACTTGTAAGTGATGGAGGGTCCCACTTTGTCAATAAGCTTATTGAAAGAGTTCTTAAGGAGTATGGTGTAAAGCATAGGGTTACTACACCCTATCATCCTCAAGCGAATGGGCAAGCGGAAGTTTCTAACCAGCAAGTGAAACAAATCTTAGAGAAGGTGGTCGGGGCCAATAGGAAAGATTGTGCTATAAAGCTCGATGATGTCTTATGGGGTTCCGAAATTCATACAAGATTGTGCTAGGAATGTCACCTTATCAAATTGTCTATGGGAAACCATGCCATTTACCTATAGAGATTCAACATAAGTCTTTTTGGACAGTGAGAAGTTTGAACTTATCCATTAAGGAGGTTAAAGACTTAAGGTTGACTCATACCAATCAATTGGATGAGTTTAGAAGTCAAGCTTTTAAGAACTCAGTGATCTATAAGGAGAATGAAGAAATGGCATGATTCAAAGATCACTTTCAAGGAGTTCAAGGAAGGAAATGAGGTACTACTCTTTAACTCTCGATTAAAGCTTTTTGTAGAAAAATTAAAATCGAAGTGGACGAGACCGTTCATCATACATAGAGCCTGCGAAGGGGGAGTTTTGAGATCATGGATAAAGTCAGAGACATCATAGCGGCGAATGGGCATCGATTGAAGCACTTTAAGTCGATGGATGATGCTTGCGTTGTCTTTGAAGATACCGTGCATTGAAGTGGTACTGTCGTGACTCTCCGATGTTAAACATGAGCTCCTATTGGGGGCTTACCCTCCTGTTTATTATTTTATTTATTTCGTGTGCGTAAGAAATTTTTATATTTGCGGTGCTAACTAATTGGAAATTACATCTCTTTGCAAACTTAGTTTCGATTATGTTTCTACTAAGTTTGGAGCGGGTGTGATGTTCTTACCTCATTGTAGCACCAAGACTATAATCTTTTCTTAGTGACGTTTGTTAGGGGAGTTGATTTTTACGGTATATTAAAACTTTAACCAGTTTTAATGTGTCAATTTTTTTACAATTTCTAGTGTTCAGTGGTGTTTTGTTTATAGTGTGAGCGGAGTTTTGTACACTTAATTTTAAAGTCTAATTAGTGGTTCTCTAGCTATTGTTTTGGTTTCATATGAGGATTAATATTGTTGTTGAGTCTGAGTTTTACAGGGGATGAATAAATCACGAGAACTCAGAGCGTTGGAAGACCGCTCGACCAAAAGTGAGCCACTCGACCAACTCATTGAGGTCGAGCTGACCATTTTAAAGCGGATCCTGGAATTTCAGAGCATAGAGAGTCTGCTCGATCAAATAGATGCCACTCGAACAGAAAATTTGGGTCGAGCAAAAGGTCGAGCGGAGTACAGAGGAGGCTTTAGCGTACAGGGTCGCTGCTCGACCAGAGCGGAGAAGCAGTTTTCACGATATAAGGTCAGTTTCCATGCTGCTCGACTATTTTCTCACCACCCTTCTCAAGCAACTATCCCGAACGGTACGATTCTTACCCAAATCACTTAGAACACTTCTCTTTACCCAAAACCACACACATTCCACATCAAAAATTGGAGATTCAAGTTGAATTAGTGGGGCTTCTTCTCAAATTCGAGTTGTTGTTCTTCGTCACTGTCACGTACCCATGGTTGGAGACAAATGTATGTCTTTTCAATTCATGAACCTTGAATTGGATTGTACTTTGATTAGTTTGAATGGGTAAGTTGATTAAGCACGCTTTTGGTTTTAATTATGATATGAAATTGGGTGTTTTTGTTGAAATTTTATATGAGTTGCATGAGTTCAATTTACGTTGGATTGATGGAATTCTGTGAAATTGATGATGCATATGTCACGGGCTTGAGTTTAATTGATTAATTTTTGTATCGCTTGTTGGTTTTGAGTGACATTGGTGATGAATTTGAAATGTGAAATAGTGTCGATGCTTAGGATTGAGTTGGAAATTTTGAAATTCTTTTTGGAAATCCTAGTTAAGCATGTGGGTATGTTGATTCTTTGTTGATACTTAGATACTTATAATGTTGACTTTCCATGGTTTCATGTGTCAAGTTAATCGTATTATTGATTAAGCATGTGAGATTATGGAGGAATTGAGTTTAAATTATTGAGCACTGTTGAGAGTGGAAATTAGCGTGTTTGAGTGTCCAATTTAACACATATTTGATGAGAATTGTTGTTATATATTAGCACAAATATCTTATATTCGATATATGTGAGAAAAAGGTGCATTTGAGGTGTTTTATTGTGTTTTAGATGAAAAAAGAGATCAAAAGTGCAAAGTTGGAGAAAAGGTGCAATTTGTGTATGAATGCTGAAAAACGCATGTCCAACTTGTGTAATATTTCTATATTTTTTTGGATATCAAAACTTTTGAAAGCCACTGAAGAGAGGATCGTTTTGGCAAAAAGAACACCTCAATCGGATTCCAAAAGAGGAAGTTATGATCAAGATGATGACGTCGCGCGAGCTATGCCTAACAGAACGGATGTTCTACTTTCCGTGGCTTGTTACACCTTCAATTCTTTGATTTTTGTGATTTCTATATATGGATAGAAATCCAAGGAAGAGAGGATCGCGTGAGCGCAAGAATCACTCAAATTGGAGCTCGGATGTGGAAGTTATACGCGAAACAGTGAGACTGCGCAAGTGTGATTCGACCATGACAGTCCAGTTCGACTAGACCCCTTGGTCGAACTAAAGCCATTTTGGTCGAATCAGAAGCCTGAAGTGCGAATTATCGCCGATTTTGATTCGACCAGGGTTCGACCAAGCCCTAGGTCGAACCCTAGGTCGAACTCCATGCCTGGGACGCGTCCGGATCTGATTTTTACACCCAAAGTGTATGTTTCTGCATGTTTTTCAAGAAAAAGCCCATCCTAGGTTCATAAGGAGAGCTTACAAGTATAAAAGGAATGTAGATCACACCAAGAAGACACAATACAATAGAATACGGATTGGGTACAATACAACACAATCATCCTACACCCCATAAGGGGGGATCACCCCCCAACCATCATCCACATCATTTCCTCCATCCATCCATCACTTTGAAGATTCGTCTGTGGAATCAAGAGGAGAACCAAGAGGAGGATTCAAGATGGAGAAGGACGCGACGACTCCCACATCTAGAGTTTCCTTCGTTTCCTAATTTATCTTGTATTTTCCAGACATATGGGTAAGATCTATCCAACACCCTTGATTGTTCTTCATAACATCATGGGCTAGAGCCTTTTTGGTAGAACTAGGGTTGTGAAGGTTTTTACCAATTAATTGAACTTTCGTGTGTAAACTCCGTACAACACTACTTGTGGATTTATTTTATATTTGATTGTGCTTTCTTAATCCATATTCACGGTCGTTTTGTGCATCTTCAATTGGGATATAGAGTCTGAATATATATCTTGGTTGTAGATTGAGTGCGTTCACCGCTGAATAGGATTTTATATTATGATTCTAAGTGAGGGGACTACGAAACTTCATTAGAACTATCATATATGAATACTTATTAATTGAATTAAATTCGAGTTATTAAGTATGATAAAGAGGATAATTTTATAGTACCTATAAAGGGAGATCATATCAGGTTAGAGTATCAATTGGCTAGGGAAATAATTGATACCGATAGTACTTAGAAAGTTGTGGAATTATATCTCTTGCTCCGTGGTTATTCACACGTGTTACACGCATGTTTACTTGTGTCTATTGAGTAGATATGCATGGTTTAGTGATGCATCCATATTCCACAAGGTAGAGTCGGACATCAACACATGGTAGGAAAATTAATGAGTGAAACTGAATTATTCTAGGGCTACCTATTCTCTCTCTTGAGTCACTTTCGTATTCTTCTAGTGATATTTTATTTTATTTGTTATTTAAATTAATTGTTTAGTAGTTTAATAATTAAATCCCAAATTTTATTGCCAACTTTTCTTAATTAATTTATTAAATAATTAAATTGATAATACGCCATCCTTTGGGTTCGATAATTCACTTGGTCGCTTGCTTAAGCTGCAACTGATATCCTTCATACTTGGGAATTAATTTTGCATGCAAAGAAAACGCGCATCAAGTTCTTGGCACCGTTGTCGGGGACGGCTGTTATTATTAATTTATTATTTCTAGTTTGATTAAGACTTCTATTAGTGATTATTTATTTCGATCTAACCTTGAATTTTTCTGAGGTACTTGTGCACTAGGAAAAGAAGAGGAAAGAAAAGAAAGAAAAATACACTGAGCTAAACATGGTCGGAGCAAGGTAAAATCCGGATAATGTTGTTACACGTGAAATTTTCACAAACTATGGGATTGGTAGCATGGGGTTGATAGGAGCAATGGGGAAAGATGATGATTTTGAGATACATCCCGCTCTTATTAACATGGTAGAGAAGAATCCCTTTTCTGGAGGTTGCTTTGAAGATCCATATCAGCATCTCCGAAGATTTCTTGGTTATGAAAACACTCAGAAAGGTGCTGGAGCTAATGATAATGCTAGAAGAATCACCCTATTCAAGTTCTCTTTGATTGATGGAGTAGGCTTGGTATGAGACTATTGATGCAGCAGATTGCACTACATGGGACCAACTGCTGCAAAAGTACTTGGAGAGATACATGCCACCCTCAAGGATCTTAAGAATGAAACAAGAGATCACCCAATTTGTTATAAATCAGGGTGAGAAATTTCATGAGGCATGGGACAAGTTTAAAGTCATGCTCAGGAGGTGCCCACAGCATGGGATGTCTAAGGTTGAATACATAAGTATCTTCTACTATGGTTTGGATTGTGAGTCGCGTGTTCTTATTGATGCATCATCAGGAGAAGCGCTGTTATCTAAGACATCACTTGAAGCAGAAAGGTTGTTTGAAGACATCTCTATGAATTCACGTGACTGGCCTATAGGGAGAGATAGAGGATCATATGTATTTGGCAAGGTAGCACAGGTTGAACATCAAGTGAAGCCGAATAGGGATGATGAGATCGTCTCTAGTTTAGCTAACATCAACAAGCTACTAGAGTCCCATCAGAGGAGATTACAGAGTTGACACAAAGGGAGCCTAGTATGAAGCAGCACGAAGTGAAGAGTGTTGAAGATACCTTTAATCGATACATGGCTGAGAATGATGCAAGGATTGATCGTCTTGAGGATACCATGAATGTTGATCATGCAGATTTATCCAAGCAGTTGAAGGACCTAACTTGGATTATGGGGCAGATGACCGCGAACGTGAATCAACTGACATAAAAATTGGAGAATAAAGCCATCACATTGAGGTCTGGAATGCAGTACGAGGGACCGACGAAGCTGAAATTAAAATTTGAAGCAAAAGAAGCCCAATTTGACCCCGATTCGACCAGCACAGGTGGTCGAATTAGGCATGGGAGGTCAAACTAGGCACCTGGGCAACATTCGGAAGAAGCAGAGGGTCAGTTCCACCAAAAACAAGTCGATTTGACCAGAAGCTCTGGTCGAACTCAGGTCGAACAGCACTGTTCAGGATGCTCTATTTTGTCTGATGCCCGATTCGACCACGATCACTCCGATTCGACCAACTCTACTGGTTGAACTCAGGTCAAACGATACTGTCCAAAGCACTCTATTTTGTTTGAAGCCTGATTCGACCACGATTACTTGGATTCGACCAGCACACTTGGTCAAACTTTGGTCGAACCGGCCTGTAAGGGGGAGAACGAACTTTCAGGTTTTCAGTTCGACCACTATTCACCAAGTTCGACCACCTACCCAAGTTGAACTCAGGTCGAACCCTACTGTCCTGCATCATTTTCCACGTCGAATGCTTTATTTGATGTTGATGCAACTCCAGTACCACCCCAAGGATAGAATACTGAGCTTTTAGTTGAGAAGAAGTAGGAAAGAACAAAGACATTGAGAGCCGAGAAGCTTAGACTGCAGATGGATAATGAAGATGTGGTTTTCTCTCTTGATTAAGCAATGAAGATGCCAATGGAGACTCAATCGTGCAAGAGCATAGATGTGATTTCTAACTTGTTTAATCTTGATTTTAACAAGTCAGATGATTCTGAATTTGAGTGGAAGATTGACAAGGAGGTGTCTAGACAACCATGGGAGGAAGAAAATGCCAAGGATCATATACTTGTTACCAAGAAATGTGAGGTGTTAAGTGTAGACAAGAAGAGGTAAAGAAAGTACTTGAAGGTGAGGATGCGAGAAGGCCATCCTATCCAATAGTCTACAAAGTGGTAATCCATCGTGACTCTCTGACGTTAAACATGATCGCCTGTTGGGGGCTTTCCCTTCTGTTTTATTGCTTTATTTCTTTCGTGTGAGTAAGAAATTTTTTTATTTAAGATGCTTACTAATCGGCAATTACATCTCTTTGCAAACTTAGTTTCAACTAAAGTTTTTACTAAGTTTGGGGGGTGTGATGTTATTACCTCATTGAAGCACCAAGAGTATAATCTTTTCTTGTAATGTTTGCTAGGGGAGTTGATTTTTTGCGGTATGTTGAAACTTTAATCATTTTTTTGATGTGTCAATTTTTTACAATTTGCCTAGTGTTCAGTGGTGTTTCTAGTGTGTGAGGTCGATTAGATAGTCAATTGATTCTTTCTTCTAGTTCTCCTATTTTATTATTGATGAATCCTGTGATGATGAGTGTTTGAGCTTTGATGATGGAAAAGGTATATGAGTGGCTAGACCGAGTTGAACAACTCGAGGAGCTCGTAAATGTTTTGAAGGAGAAAAATTAGGTGCCCTCGTTTCCTTATTCTAATTTTTATATGTGCTTTTAATTCATGGGAGTGAAAGGATGAGTTTCTGATGTTGATGATTCATATGAGCTTATACTTTGAATTATGTTGAAATTCATATGCTCTTGAAATTGATGAAGGAAGTGTACTTGAGTTATATTGTGGTATGAAGTTCTATGTGTAGTTGTGGGATAATGCTTACCATGAAAAGTGTTCTGTTACTTGTTAAAAAACACATGTGAGATTTTGAGCCTCGTTGATCATGTTACATAATCATATGATATTTCTTTCTGGTGAGTATCGTTCTTGTGTGTGTATTTTAGAACTTGCCTCTTGTCTTACTTGAAACTACATGTGTGTTAGATAATGGGAGATGATCTAAGGTCATCCTTGA
This sequence comes from Pogostemon cablin, assembly GCA_023678885.1. Classification (NCBI taxonomy): domain Eukaryota; kingdom Viridiplantae; phylum Streptophyta; class Magnoliopsida; order Lamiales; family Lamiaceae; genus Pogostemon; species Pogostemon cablin. Next base: position 15,591,219 of record CM043001.1, on the reverse strand, counting down.
ATTTATAAGTCACTTAACCAAATAATTCCCTACCAAATGATGTTTGCCCGTAGTTAGCCCCGTTGAGCCTAAAAGCCTTATTTCTTTGGCAACCTATGAAGATAGCCACTTTGATATCCTATTTGAGCCTAAAATTCCTATATTTAGTGGATAATTAAATGCTGTCAAAGTGTGTGAATTGATTTTCATGGAGTTTGGAAGGAATAAAATATTTGGAGATGTACAAGTGATTATGAGCTAAAAAATATGAGCTAAAAAATAAGTTGCTTAGGGGTAGTGCCCGAAACTGGTACCCCGGGATATTAGAGGTAGTGCCCGAAACTGGTACCTCGAGAAAAAAAGAAACAAAAGAAAAGTATGTTGAGCTTGAAGGAAAGGAGAGAAAAGAAAATTAGAAGAGCATGAAGCTGGATAGCCTTGAAGTGTAAAAATCTGCAGTTCAAAAGATCTCCAGTTTTAATTCTCTACTAATTGAGTTACTTTATCCATATGTTTCCTACCCATACCAAAGAGCCAACATTACATCCAAAAGAAAAGTTCTTTTTGATCCCATTGTCGAATCATACTTTTAGTGGTGGAGAGTTTGAGACTTTTGGCAAGCTTATGGTTACGCATGCACTTGAATTGAATTTGAGTGTAAACACCTTATCCTATGAGTGTACATCTTTTATACTTGAGTGCGTGATATATACTTCCCTTGAGAACATGTCAATGGAGCATTTGATTTGGTGGTGATTGTCTTAACTTGTATGCTATGAATTGATTATTACATGTAATAAGAGTTGCATGACCTAAGTTGAGTACAATTGTATTTTGAATGGGGTATTGATCATAGTCCTTATTTTTCCGCTAATTTTCTTACTCTCTCTCTCTTTATTTTTATTATGTTGCCTCGGGACGAGCAACGGGTAAGTTTGGGGGATTATTGAGAGTGAAAATTAGCGTATTTGAGTGTCCAATTTAACACTTATTTGATGAGAATTATTGTTATATATTAGCACAAATATCTTATATTCGATATATGTGAGAAAAAGGTACACTTGAGGTGTTTTATTGTGTTTTAGGTGAAAAAATGGATCAAAAGTGCAAAGTTGGAGAAAAGGTGCAATTTGTGTATGAATGCTGAAAAACGCACGTCCAAATTGTACAATATTTATGTATTTGTATGAAGATCAAAACTAGTTTTGTGATACATGGTTTGAAAGTCACTGAAGAGAGAGTCATTTTGGCATAAAGAACACCTCAATCGGATTCCAAAAGAGGAAGTTATGATCAAGATGATGACGTCGCGCGAGCTGTGCCGAACAGAACGGATGTTCTACTTTCCATGGCTTATTACACTTTCAATTCTTTGAATTTTTGTTAGTTCTTTATATGTATAGAAATCTAAGGAAGAGGGGATCGCGTGAGCGCAAGAATCACTCAAATTGGAGCTCGGATGTGAAAGTTATACGCGAAACAGTGACACTGCACAAGTGTGATTCGACCATGACAGTCCAGTTCGACCAGACCCCTTCATCGAAATAAAGCCATTTTGGTCGAATCAGAAGCCTGAACTGCGAATTATCACCGATTTCAATTCGACCAGGGTTCGACCAAGCCCTAGGTCAAACCCTAGGTCGAACTCCATGCCTGGGACGCTTCCGGATCTGATTTTTATACCCCAAGTGCATGTTTCTGCGTGTTTTTCACGAAAAAACCCATCCTAGGTCCATCAGGAGAGCTTACAAGTATAAAAGGGATGTAGATCACACAAAGAAGACACAATACAATAGAATACGGATTGGATACAATACAACACAATCATCCTACACCCCACAAGGAGGATCACCCCCCAACCATCATCCACATCCTTTCCTCCATCCATCCATCACTTTGAAGATTCGCCTGTGGAATCAAGGGGACAACTAAGAGGAGGATTCAAGATAGAGAAGGACGCGACGACTTCCACATCTAGGGTTTCCTTCATTTCCTAATTTATCTTATATTTTTCGGATATATGGGTAAGATCTATCCAACACCCATGATTGTTCTTCGTAACATCATGGGCTAGAGCCTTTTTGGTAGAACTAGGGTTGTGAAGGTTTTTACCAATTAATTGAACTTTCGTGTGTAAACTCCGTACAACACTACTTGTGGATTTATTTTATATATGATTGTGCTTTCTTAATCTATATTCACGGTCGTTTTGTGTATCTTCAATTGGTATATAGAGTCTGAATATATATCTTGGTTGTAGATTGAGTGCGTTCACCGCTGAATAGGATTTTATGTTATGATTCTAAGTGAAGAGACTCCGAAGCTTCATTAGAACTATTATATATGAATACTTATTAATCGAATTGAATTTGGGTTATTAAGTAGGATAAAGAGGATAATTTTATAGTACCTATAAAGGGAGATCATATCGGGTTAGAGTACCAATTGGCCAGGGAAATAATTGATACTGATAGTACCTAGAAAGGGAGGTGAAATTATATCTCTTGCTTCGAGGTTATTCACACGTGTTACATGCATGTTTACATGTGTCTATAGAGTAGATATGCGTAGTTTAGTGATGTGTCCATATTTCACAAGGAAGAGTCGGACATCAACACATAGAAGGGAAATTAATGAGTGAAACTGGATTATCCTAGGGCTACCTATTCTCTCTCTTGAGTCACTTTCGTATTCTTCTAGTGATATTTTATTTTATTTGTTATTTAAATTAATTGTTTAGTAGTTTAATAATTAAATCCCAAACTTTATTGCCAACTTATTTTAATTAATTTAGTAAATAATTAAATTTATAATATGTCGTTCTTTGGATTCGATAATTCACTTGGTCGCTTGCTTAAGCTGCGATTGATATCCTTCATACTTGGGGATTAATTTTGCATGCAAAGAAAATGCGCATCAAGCATATGATTTGAAGTCTTGAGTAGGATCTATGTGATAATAAGTCCTAAGATTGGTATACTTGTTTCTTGTCTATGTTTTGCATTGAAGTATAATTCTTGTAGGAAAAGGCATTGCTTCTTGTTCGAAGAGAAAGGACAGTGGAAGACCAAAGAGAAGAGAATCGGGTAAGAAAAGTAAGAAAGATGGGAAGATGCCATCGGATTTTGGGCTGAAAATATTGGATTGGGATGAGACGAAAGAGCTTTGGGAAGCGATTTCAAGGAAGATCGCTCGGACTCGATACCAAGATGATGAAGCCATGGTGGAGATGTATATAATCAATGGTATTAGATGGATGTTTAACCAAGTGGGAATCAGTAGATTCATGGATTTGAAGAGGGAGACGTACTTCCTCATTACAGCAGAGATGATATGTACTCTCGAGGTGATTCGGGAGAATTCTATTTTTCCTACATCGGCATGGTTTCGACTTGGAGGTGAGCTGAGATATCTATATGCTAGTGAGTTTAATAGGATGTTTGTATGCCCGGAGGATGCACCTACACATGAGGACGAAGGCTTTGTTACTGATGAGTTCTGGAGATTGATCACGGGTTTCCAAGGGGCTTATGATCCACAGCAATCGAGGGCTACTTTTATTCGGAATCCGATGATTGCATACATGGATAAGATCCTTGGAAACATCATTTTTGCCCAAGCTGAGGGCGGGTGTATTCCGAGAGGAGAATTGTATGTCCTTTGATGTATGATGAATAGAGTCCACTTCAACTTGGGGGCTTACGTTTTGTAGCAATTGCATTGGTTCACTACACACATATTTTAGAAGGTGAATATTGGAGGATTGATCACACCGTTGGCCGAGCATTACAATGTGGATTTATCTAGGTATTGGCCAGGGGTTGGTGAGCCGAATTTGATTCTTTCAGCGTGTGTGAGGATGAACTTGGCTCGACATGAAGATGGTGTATGGATGTTCATCCAAGGGATGAATCCAATTTCTTTTCAAATTCCATTTTCTCTCATTGATCTTACTTCGGTTCAGGTCAATGCGAACTTATTGATGAACACTCCTCCCACATCACAATCTCTACTACTTGTTGCAATAAAGGAGATTAGCAAACTTTAGTAGATATGCATCTACAGGGTGTGTATCTCGATCTTGATATGATATTAGTGGAAGAGCCGGAGTATGAGGAGTACGAGCCACAGTAGCAGCAGCAGCCACCACCTTTTGAGCATTCGATTCCCGAGGTACATATAGAGATGCCTCACGATATTCTGGAGATAGGTATTCCTCTGATACAGCCACCACCACTGTAGCAATCACAGCAGTTCGATTTCTGATAGGCTCAGGATTGCTTTTATAGAGAACAATTCAGGATGATGAATGAGCATTTTGCCACGTTGAATACGAATCAGCAGAAAATGAATCGCCAGATTTCTTTGGCGAATACGAACTATGCTGCACTCAATCTGAGGTATGATGCTATGGATCGAAGGTTGGGAGAGATAAATGAGAACTACGAGGTACTTGATAGAAAGGTCGATATTTTTATCAGGGACTTCAATGATTTGCACAACGATAATGATGATGATGCTCCGAAGGAGTAGAGTGCACCAGGTTTTTCTTTTTGCTGATTCCCCTTATTTTCTTCTATTTTACACTTTACAGGTTGGATTTTGATTGGTGGTTGATTTGGGTTTTATGAGATTTATGCGTAAGTGGTATGTACTGTATTGATTAATTGGGAGATTGATGGTGTTAATGGATATTGTGCATTTGATGATGATGGATAGTTTGATATTGACTCTTCGGTATGCATGTGCGATATACTTGTGATATATGTTGACTCTGTTGAAAAGAAGCATGTATTGTTTGTTATTACTTGTAGTTTATATGGGAATTGAAATGATTGCATGCTTTGAAGAGTGCTTAGGAAATCTATTACCCATGTGAGAATTTGAGCCTTTCATGCTACACTAAAGCATGATAGTTTATTCTTGAGAGAATCGTTCATACAATTGTATTCTAGAACTTGGCTTGGAGTCTTGTTTGAAATTCATGATTGATAGATACTAGGAAATAATCTTAGGCCATTATTGATAATTGAGCCACTTAGCCAAATGTTATCCTACCTTGTAATGTGTAAATCATTGGAAGCCCTGTTGAGCCTTTAAAAGCTTTTTCTTTGGCAAGCCTATGATATAAGTATTTATTACCTTTACTTTAGTTTTGAAATACCTTATTTACTAGTAGAGAGTTGAGGTTAATAAATTGCTAAGTGATGAAATTAAAGAAATAGAGGAAGGAAAGTTGTGCTAATAATAAGAGATGGTAGATTATGGTTAAATCTTATTCCGGGTAGAACCTGAAACTGGTACCCCGACTGCTTTAGAAGGATAGTGCTCGAAATTGGTACCCTTGTTCTTTTAAGAAAGATAATGTTGATTCCAAGGAAAAGAAGAAGATAATAAATCGAAAAGATCATGAGAATGATGGTGGAGCAAAGAAATAAAGTTGTTTGATGAAAAGCAAAATCCCAAGGTGATTCTCTGCTAGTGAATTAAGTCACTTTATCTAAATTTCTCTACCTTTACCAAAGAGCCAACATTACAACCCATAAGACAAGTCCTTTGTGATCTTAGTATTGAATTAATTATGAATTGATTTTTGAGACCTTTGCCAAGCTTATGGTTACGCAAATGTATGAATTGACAATGAGCGTATATACTAACCTTGAAGTATACATCTTTTACACTTAAGTGCGAGAGTAAACACTTATCTAGTGAGCTAGATGACTTAGCACTCATAGGAGTATTGTGATTGATTGATGTTCTTACATAGATGAAAAGTATGATGGCTGCATGTTTTGATTTGATGAATTACATGTGTTATTGAAGTTGTGCATTTATGAGGATCTTGTGAATCATACTATCTTGCCTTTGTTTTGATTTTTATTGCATCGGGACGAGTGATGAGAGTTAAAATAAGCGCGTTTTTGTGTCTAATTTAACGTCTTTTTGATGAGAATTGTTGTCATATATTAGCACAAGTATCTTATATTCAATATATGTGAGAAAAAGGTGTACTTGAGGTTTTTATTGTATTTTAGGTGGAAAAATTATCAAAAGTGCGAAGTTGGAGAAAAGGTGCAATTTGTGCATGAATGTTTAAAAACGCACGTCCAACTTATGTAATTTTTTTGTATTTATGTGAAGCTCAAACTTGAAAGTGTTATACATGGTTGGAAAGCCACAGAAGAGAGGGGTCTTTTTGGCATAAAGAGCACCCCAATCGGATTCCAAAGGAGAAAGTTATGCTTAAAATTGTGAAGTCGCGCAGCTGCCAGCGAGAATTTAGGAGAATTTCCAAAAATTTCTGAAAATTACCTAATTTATCTCCTTATCACATAATCCTCCATGATTCACCTATATATATTTCTTTCCTAATTTAATTCCCTTCTCACACCTATATATATTTTACATCATTATTCATAAATTGGGGGAGATTAGAAGAGATTGAATTTGAGAGAGGCCACAACAATACTACATCCTATAAGGGGGGATCACCCAATCATCATCCACATCCTTTCATCTATCGATCCATCACTTTGAAGATTCGTCTATGGAATCAAGAGGAGAACCAAGAGGAGAATTCAAGACGGAGAAGGACGCGACGACGCCCATATCTAGGGATTTATTCATTTTTAAATTTATCTTGTATTTTCCGGATATCCAGGTAAGATCTATCCAACACCCATGATTGTTCTTCGTAACATCATGGGCTAGAGCCTTTTTGGTAGAACTGGGGTTGTGAAGGTTTTTACCAATTAATTGAACTTTCATGTGTAAACTCCGTACAACACTACTTGTGAATTTATTTTATATATGATTGTGCATTTTTAATTCATACTCACGGTCATTTTGTGCATCATTAACTGTTATGTAGAGTCTGAATACATATCTCGATTATTGATTGAGTGCGTTCACTGCTGAGCAGGATTCCATATTATAATTCTAAGTGAGGGGACTCCGAAGCTTCATTAGAACTATCATGTATGAATACTTATTAATTGAATTGAATTCGAGTTATTAAGTAGGATAAAGATAATAATTTTATAGTACCTATAAGGGGAGATCATATCGGGTTAGAGTACCAATTGGTCAGGAAAATAATTGATACTGATAGTACCTAGAAAGGGGGGTGGAATTATATCTCTTGTTCTGTGGTTATTCACACGTGTTACACGCTTATTTACTTGTGTATATAGAGTAGATTTGCATGGTTTAGTGATGCGTCCATATTCTACAAGGCAAAGTCAGACATCAACACACCAAAGTGAGATTAATGAGTGAAACTGGATTATCCTAGAGCTACCTATTCTCCTACTTGATCCACTTTCGTATTCTTCGAGTGATATTTTATTTTATTTGTTATTTTAAGTAATTGTTTATTAGTTTAATAATTAAAACCTCAAATTTTTATTGTCATTCGTCTTAATTAATTTAGTAAATAATTAAATTGATAATACGCCGTTCTTTGGGTTCGATATTCACTTGGTCGTTTGTTTAAGCTGCAATTGATATCCTTATTACTTGGGGATTAATTTTGCGTGCAAAGAAAACACGCATCAAGTTCTTAGCGCTGTTGCCGGGGACGGCTGCTATTATTGATTTTATTATTTCTAGTTGATTAAGACTTTACCGTCGTAACTCTCTGACGTTAAACATGAGCGCCTGTTGGGGCTTGCCCTTCCGTTTTATTGCTTTATTTCTTTCGTGTAAGTAAGAAATTTTTATATTTTAGGTGCTCACTAATCGGCAATTACATCTCTTTGCAAATTTAGTTTTGACTTATGTTTTTACTATGTTTGGGGGGTGTGATGTTATACCTCATTGCAGCACCAAGAGTATAATCTTTTCTTTGTAATGTTTGCTAGGAGAGTTGATTTTTTGCGGTTTGTTGAAACTTTAATCGATTTTGATATGTCGAGTTTTTTCAATTTACCTAGTGTTCAGCGGTGTTTCTAGTGTGTGAAGTCGATTAGATAGTCAATTGATTCTTTCTTATAGTTCTCCTATTTTATTATTGATGAATCCTGTGATGATGAGTGTATTTGAGTTTTGATGATAGAAAAAAGTAACTAGGTGGCGAGACGTGTTCAACACTAAGGTTTTGTCCTGACCTAGTTGAACAACTTGAGGAGCTCGTACATACGTTGAAGAGAAATTAGGTGCTCTCGTTTCCTTATTCTAATTTTTATGTGTGCTTTTAATTAGTAGGAGTGGAAGGATTGAGATCTTGGTTTTGTGGACATGTGAGCTTAAAATTTTGAACTATGCCTAAATTCTTATGCTCTTGAAATTGATGAAGGAAGTGAACTTGAGTTATATTGCGATATGAAGTTCTATGTGACTTGTGGGATATTATTTACCATGAAAAATGCTCTGTTACTTGTTAAAAACCTACGTGAGATTTTGAGCCTCGTTGATCATGTTACATAATCACATGATATTTCTTTTCTGGTGAGTATCGTTCTTGTGCATGTATTCTAGAACTTGCCTTGAGTCTCCTTGAATATTCAAAATTAGTCTAGTGGATTATGGAAATGATATTGGCCATCTTTGAATAGCCCATCTTTTCCTATATACTTTACCTGAATTCATTAAATCCCTTGTCAGCCCATTTGAGCCTTTTTAAATCCATTCTTTTGATAGTCAATAAAACTTAATTGAAGAGAGTGGTGATTTGAGGGATGACAAAGGAAGAATCTTAAGGATCAAAGGAAAATTTCTGGAGTAACGCTCAAATCTAGTACTCCATGGATATAAATACCCTAGGGTAGTACTTAAAGCTAGTACCCTATGGAGGATGTGAGAGGTAGTGTCTGAAACTGGTACCTAGAAAAATAAAAAGAAAGAAAAAAAAGGGTGAAGAAAATTAGAATGATGGAGTTGAAGAACTAGAAAAGTTGAAAAAAATATGTTGTACTTGAAAGAGAAAGATGGGAGAGTTTGAAGAGAATGTTGTGCTTTATTGAAGTTATGAAGAAGAATAAAAGATCGAGAGAGACTGCAGCTTGATTGATCCGAGTTTTGAGTCACTTATCTATAAATTTCCTACATTTTTCAAAGAGCCTACATTACAATCAAATAAAATACATTTTTGATCCATGATTTGTTAGCTACAAGTAAAAGGAGAGTTGAGACAGTAGGCAAGCTTATGGTTATGCATGCACTTGAATTGAATTTGAGCGTAAACACCTTAACCCATAAGTGTACATCTTTTACACTTGAGTGCGAGTGATATATTCTTTCCGTGAGAATATGTAAATGGAGCATTTGAATTGGTGGTGATTGTCTTATCTTGTATGCCATGAATTGAGTATTACATGTAATGAGAGTCGCATGACCTAAGTTGAGGACAATTGTATTTTGAATATGGTATGAGTCATAATCGTTGTTTTCCCGCTAATTTTCATACTCTCTCTTTCTCTTTATTTTTATTTTGTTGCCTCGGGACGAGCAACGGGTAAGTTTGGAGGATTGATGAGAATGAAAATAAGCATGTTTTAGTGTCCAATTTAACATCTTTTTTATGAGAATTGTAGTCATATATTAGCACAAGTATCTTATATTCAATATAAGTGAAAAAAGGTGTGCTTGAGGTGTTTTATTGTATTTTAGGTGGAAAAATGATCAAAAGTACGAAGTTGGAGAAAAGGTGCAATTTGTGCATGATTACTGAAAAATGCAAGTCCAACTTGTGTAATTTTTCTGTATTTATATGAAGCTCAAACCTCGAAGTGTGATACATGGTTGGAAAGCCACAGAAGAGAGGCTCGTTTTGGAGTAAAGAGCACCCTAATCGGATTCCAAAAAAAAATATGCTTATAATCGTGAAGTCGCGCAGCTGCCAGCGAGAATTTCTGAGAATTTCCAAAAATTTTCGAAAATTATCAAATTTATCTCCTTATCACATAATCCTCCATGATTCATCCATATATAATTCTTTCCTAATTTAATTTCCTTCTCACACCTATATATATTTCACATCATTATTCATAAATTGGGGGAGATTAGAAGAGATTGAATTGGAGAGAGGCCACAACAATACTACATCCCACAAGGGGGGATCACCCCCAACCATCATCCACATTCTTTCCTCCATCCATTCATCACTTTGAAGATTCGTCTATGGAATCAAAAGGAGAACCAAGAGGAGAATTCAAAACGGAGAAGGACGCGACGACGCCCACATTTAGGGTTTTATTCATTTCTAAATTTATCTTGTATTTTCTGGATATCCGGGTAAGATCTATCCAACACCCATGATTGTTCTTCGTAACATCATGGGCTAGAGCCTTTTTGGTAGAACTAGGGTTGTGAAGGTTTTTACCAATTAATTGAACTTTCGTCTGTAAACTCCATACAACACTACTTGTGGATTTATTTTATATATGATTGTGCCTTTTTAATTCATACTCACAGTCGTTTTGTGCATCATTAACTGTTATGTAGAGTCTGAATACATATCTTGGTTATTGATTGAGTGTGTTCACTGCTGAGCAGGATTCCATGTTATGATTCTAAATGAGGGGACTCCGGAGCTTTATTAGAACTATCATGTATGAATACTTATTAATTGAATTGAATTCGGGTTATTAAGTAGGATAAAGAGGATAATTTTATAGTACCTATAAAGGGAGATCATATCGGGTTAGAGTATCAATTGGCCAGGGAAATAATTGATACTGATAGTACCTAGAAAGGGGGGTGGAATTATATCTCTTGCTTCGATATTATTCACACGTGTTACACGCTTATTTACTTGTGTCTATAGAGTAGATTTGAATGGTTTAGTGATGCATCCATATTCCACAAGGTAAAGTCGGACATCAACACACGAAAGGGAGATTAATGAGTGAAACTGAATTATCCTAGACCTACCTATTCTCCTACTTGATCCACTTTCATATTCTTCGAGTGATATTTTATTTTATTTGTTATTTTAAGTAATTGTTTATTAGTTTAATAATTAAAACCTCAAAGTTTCATTGTCATTCGTCTTAATTAATTTAGTAAATAATTAAATTAATAATACGTCGTCCTTTGGGTTCGATATTCACTTGGTCGCTTGTTTAAGCTGCAATTGATATCTTTAATACTTGGGGATTAATTTTGCGTGCAAAGAAAACGCACATCAACATGTAAGTTTGGGGGTTTGATGAGAGTAATAATTCACGTGTTTTGAGCTCTGATTTGTGTGGAAATTGAATACAATTTAGGCGATTACTAAGGCAAATTGGTATATTTGTGGTAAATTCATGAATCTAATGCTACTGAGGCTATTTGAGCATATTTATGTAGAAAAATAGGACAGAAGTGCTCAAAATTAGAAAATACGAATTCCGAGATGCCGCTCGACCTCATGAGGTGCCGCGCGACCAAGACTATTTGGTCGAGCGAGGGCAGATTTGGTCGAGCGAGGGTCTATACAGAGTTTCAGCGTACAGGAATGTCGCTCGACCACGACCTGGATAAGATCCGCTCGACCTCGCCAGTTTGGTCGAGCAGGGACGCGCGTGCTTATTTTTGGTAATTTCGACCCTCTTGTGCGTGAATTGACGTATTTTTCAAGAAAAACCCCAGTAAAGGTCCATAAGGAGAGTTTAACAAGTATAAAAAGGGATGCTGATCACGTCAAAAAAAGAGGAGATTCCACATCCATCCTACACCACATCCAAACCCTAACTCCATCCTACGAAGATATAGAGAGAGATTCGTGCAGCGAATCAAGTGAGAACAAAGTGAAAATTCAAGACGGAGCGAGAAGCGACGGCGCCCACATCTATCACAACTTAATCTTTCTTGTAATTTTCAAGATTATGGGTAAGATCTATCCAAACACCATGAACGTTCTTCCAAACGTCATGGGCTAGAACCGCTTTGGTAGTTCTAGGGTTATGAAGGGTTTTATCTAGTTAATTGAACTTTCGTATGTATACTCCGTACAACACTACTTGTGGATTTATTTTATATAAGACTATGCATTTTTAATTCATACACAGAGATATTTTGTACATCATTAACTGTTATATAGAGTCTGAATATATATCTTGGTTATTGATTGAGTATGTTCATTGTTGAGCAGGATTCCATGTTATGATTCTAAGTGAGGGGACTCCGAAGTTTCATTAGAACTATTTTATATGAATACTTATTAATTGAATTGAATTCGGGTTAGTAAGTAGGATAAAGAGGATAATTATATAGTACCTATAAAGGGAGATCATATCGGGTTAGAGTACTTAGTGCAAGGGAAATAATTGATACTGATAATACCTAGAAAGGGGTGTAATTATATCTCTTGCTCCAAGGAAATTTACACGTATTACACGCTTATCTGCTTGTGTCTATAGAGTAGATTCGCATGGCTTAGTGATACGTCCATAGTCCACAAGGTAGAGTCAGACATTGATATATGGAAGGGAGATTAATTAGTGAAACTGGATGGCCCGAAGTGCTACCTATCTTCTCACTTGAGCAACTCTTGTTTATCTCTACTGTCTCTATTTTATTTGCTATTTTATTATATGTTTAGTTTAATCAATATTTTCACTACAATTACCAACAATAGTTTCTTTAGATTAGATAATAATAAATTGATAACAAACCATCCTTTGGGTTCGATAATATAACTTGCTCGCTTATCTAAGCACGATAGATATCCTTCATACTTGGGGATTAAAATTGTGTGTTGAGAAAACGTCCATCAGAAACCGCTTGTTTTTACTTGGCAGTTACATCTTTTGTAGTATAACAAATTTTTTATTGAAATAGTTTAATTGGATTTATATTTTTTTTTACGAGTATCATTAAGTACTCCCTCCATCCATAATAAGATTCACATTTACCGTAGTTACATAGTACTAGAAATATTTTTTTTAACTTGTTTTTAGAGGTAATTTGGTATTTTTAGCTAATAAATCTCCCTCCGTCTGCTTCTAAGGTATCCATTTCACTATTCTTGGCGTCCGTTTCAAATGTATCAATTTTCTCTATTTAGCAAAAAAAAAGTACACAATATGACACACAATTTCTCTCTAATACAACTACCTACTTTATCTATAATAATAATACTCCTTAATCTATGTGCAAAAAGCAAATAAAGACCTTAAAATTGTCCACGTATAAAAAGCAAATGGATACCTTACAATCGGAAAGAGGGAGTATATTATTAAATAATTTATGTGAGTCATAAAAAAGTGATAATTTTAAAATGAAATTTTGTTATGGGAGTTATTGTATTGTATGAGTATGTTATTTTTCTTTCTGATAGTGTGAACTTATTTATGGAATGGACGAAAATAACGATGGTACATTTATGTATGTAAAAATCTGGTTACTTTTTATATTATGCGTTCTGCGCATTTTAATTTAGTGGTCAAATTCAGTAGGAGGTGTGTATGACAAGATTTTATTTTATAATAATAAAATAAATTTTATTCATTACTCTTTAATATATTATTAAAAGTTATATTTTAAAGAGACTTATTATTATGAATAAAAAATATTATTGTTCAAAGAGGTTCACCTAATTCACACCAGACTCGCGCTATATTTTTTTTAGGATTAGTTCCTAAAATATTCACTACCTTATTAAGAGTTTTCAAATTTATTACGATCTTTCATTTTTGTCAATTCAATATACATTTTATTTAATATTTTCAATTTTATCGTAATCTTTTATTTTTGTCAGTTTAATACGCGATCTATTTAATATTTTTAATTCTATCACAATTTTAAGTTTTACAATTTTGATACACCACTTATTTCATATTTTCATGTCAACTTATTATTATTATTATTAAAAAATATTTTTTTATTTTTTATTTTTATTTTTTATTGAAGAAATTATTATTAAAAGTTAAATCACAAGAACACTTATTTTATAAGATTAATATTTTTTTTCCTGTTATTTATGAAAATAAGTATAAGTTTCATTTGCATAATATTTTTATTATACTTGTGAATTTACTATTTTAGATGTAATGGAAAAGTGTAAACAAATTAAAAAATAATTAAAATATCTTTATTAAGTATTTTTTATTATCGACTAAATAATTAGTACATACAGACATTATTCATTGAAAATAAGAGTATTAATTTCATTAGTTATTAATTAAGCACGCTGTTCTACTTTTTTTTAATAATAATAATAATAATAATACTAATAATACTAATAATAATAATAATAATAATAATAATAATAATAATAATAATAATCTGAATTATAAATATGAAATAAATGGTGTTTCAAATTAAAAAATAAAAGTTATGATAAAATTGAAAATATTAGATAGATCATGTATTGAATTGACAAAAATAAAAGGTCGTGATAGAATTGAAAATATAAAATAGACCGTGTATTAAATTGACAAAAATAAAAAGTCGTGATAGATTTGAAAATCTCCAATAAGATGGTGAATTTTTCAGGAATTAACCATTTTTTTATCATTTTGCGAAAATACTCCGCACTTGAAAAATTATACTCTTTTGTTCCATAAATATATTTGTATTTACTATTTTTGTATGTCACATAAACAAGTTCACATCCTCAAATAAGAAATTAGCAACAAACCAACAATTCATTTATAATTCACATAACTTACTTTATAATTTATCTAAAAATATCAAACAATCTCCTAAAAGCAAATAAAAAAAATTCTAAAACTTCATAACAAATCAAAAAATAATTTTTTAAGAACTTATATATAGTAACTGCGAATTTCTTTATGAGACGGATGGAGTATTAAGTGTTCTGCACATTTTAATTTGGTGATAAAATTTGGTGATCAATTCAGTAGGAGGTGTATAAATCGATCACTCCACTCCACTCACCCAGGACAAGATTTTATTATTTAGGTTAATTGCGTAAAAAATCATGAATTTTCAACTAATTGTGAATTAATCCTAACTTTTATAAAATTGCTAAAAAAAAAAAAAACATGACCTTTCATATTTGTGCAATTCGCACCCATCGGGCAGCTGAAATCTGCCCGAATGGTGACGTGACATTGACCTTGCCACGTCAGCTTTTAGTTGATTGCAAGAAAAATTCCAACCTTTACTTAAATTACAATTTAATCCCAACCTTTGAGATTTTGGCAAAAAAAATCATCAAATTTTTATTTTTATTTTAAAATTGTATCATCTAATAAAAATTTTATATTTTATTTTAAAATTTAAATTCATAACTAAAGATTATATTAAATATATATTTTTATTTTATGTTTTCATACCAAATGTTATATTAAATACTTATTTTTTTTTACAAAGTCTTTTAAATTTTTATTTATTAATTTTTTACTACTTCTGTCTCGTAGTTATCTTCATTAGTACGATAGATATTTAGCTTTAAAAAGGTTATTTTTTTATTTTTTTTTTACTTTTTAAGGGTATTGTAGTATTTTAAGATAATAAATAAAATATAAAATATGTTATGTGTGTTAGGTGGGAGTGTTATATTTTAGATTAATATATATACTCCCTCCGTCTCATTTCAATCTTTACATATTTCTAATTTGGGCGTCTCATTTCAATCTTTACATTTCCCTTTTTAGTAAATGGGACCCACACAAATTAATTATTTCTCTCTCCATGGCCCCACACATCACACTAATACACCTATCTACTTTATAATAAAATATTATTTCTCTCACCTCACTACACATTAAAATACTGCAATCCTTAATTTACGTGGAAAAAGCAAACGTAAAATTTGAAACGGGACGGAGGGAGTAACTTTTTGAGGTTATTGATTGATTTGATGTGATGAATATAAGTATGAGATGGATGAGAACGGAAAGTATGATGATAAGTACTCCCTCCGTTCCATCCTTATAGTTACGCTTCCTTTGTAATTTA
The DNA here is from genome assembly GCA_023678885.1 of Pogostemon cablin. Lineage (NCBI taxonomy): Eukaryota > Viridiplantae > Streptophyta > Magnoliopsida > Lamiales > Lamiaceae > Pogostemon > Pogostemon cablin. The sequence continues at coordinate 15,575,388 of CM043001.1, read as the reverse complement.
CAAAGGAAGCGTAACTATAAGGATGAGACAGATGGAGTACATGAAATTATTTTGGTTTGCATAAATTAAATCTTAACGAATATTTTTCTCAGTATAAAACTTGAGTTTATAAATTAATTTTAAATGATTTTTTTTATAAATAATAAAATTCCTTATACATCTCATAGGTATATTTGTCATTCTCCTATATATAATGTGAAATTACGAAAAGATATTGAGACGTGTTCCTAAATACTTTGATTTTATAAATTATAATAATTTTATGATGTATAAAATATTTTAAAAATTAAAGGAATTTAAATATTTAGAGATTGTAATTTTTTTACTACTTAATAGATATAATTAATTTTATTCACATAATTTAAATAATAAATATTTTATACATATAATAACTTTATTATTTTATTTAATAATATTTTAGAGTTTAAATTTAAAAATAAAATATAAATTTTTATTTGATGGTGCAATTTAAAAATAAGAATAAAAAGTTATGGTCTTTTTTGCCAAAATTTCAAAGGTTGGGATTAAATTGCAATTTAAGTAAATGTTCGGGTTTTTCGTGCAATCAACTAAAAGCTGACGTGGCAAGGTCAACACCACGTCAACGGTCGGGCAGGTGAAGCCTGCCCGATGGGTGCGAATTGTACAAACATGAAAAGTCATGATTTTTTTGCAATTATATGAAAATCGAGGTTAATTTGCAATCCGTTGAAAGTTCGTGGTTACCCTTATTATTTCATCATAATAAAAGGAATTTTATTAATATTTGAATTTACTTGTATGCATATTAATATTAATATTTACACTAGTAAATTCACTTTCGGCAAATGCGAGTTAAATTAGCAAAACTGATAACCATATTAAAACTTCTGAAAAAATTATGTGCGCAATGTTAATACCAATTCATCCCACAACCTACAAATGGTGTAAAAAACAAGGGTTACGTTTGTTTTCCTACAACATTAGATTATGTTTGTTTGTTTTCCTACAACCAAGTTCATCAACACAACTATCCGTTAAGCGGAATTGGCTTTACAGCACTTAGAATTCTTCTGTAGGCAGTCTTTACTCGTTCTTTAAGCCCTTCATTCTGACATTCTATTTCACCACTTTGTTTATCAAGATATGCTGTGATCCCATCCACGTTGATCAATACCTTCCCTTCCTCATATTTCACATCACCAAACAGAGACACGAGCAGCGCGTGCATTATTTTATCCACTTTCTTCATTACCTCTTCATCGTTAGATTCGTTGCCAGATTCAACGACGAGCTTGGGCAAGTCCCGAGTGGCATTCAAAATGAGAGCCACCACCGAGTCAGAGACCATGTCGCTGATTGGATCTGCTGCCCACTGCAGTGAAACGTGATTCTCCGACTCCTGTTTCACCATAACTCTATCATGAACCTTTACAACTGGTAGACCGGATTCCTCATCATCTTCCACACTCTGGTAAATTTGCTTCAGCCTGTGTTTTATAACAGCAAAAGCACCCGAATATGGAATCGTGATCCTCTGAATAACATTACCAGTGGAAAGTTGAGAGAAGATGTGGAGATCCTCGGGAGCCATTATCTGATAGGTGAAGCCCTTCTTCACGAGCAACCCACTCACGGCTTCACCAACAGCAGGTGTCTTCTCTGCTAGCTTTCCAATAGCTTTCGCCATTTTCTGGGAGTTGAAGCGCATTTCTACTGACTGGCAGTTTTTTGGGGTGAGGATTTTGGTGTTACCATCAGCAAACACGGAGAGGAGCTTCTGTTTGAGCCTTCCCATCTCATTTGCTTCGCCATGCACCAGTATAATGTTGGGTGGCATAAGCTCTGAGAGTCGTTTGACTGTAATCTGCGTGAGCTGAGAAGGAAATGTAGTGAACTTTCATGTTAAGAGGAGCAGTTAAACCACTTGCAAGTGTAACCTCTTTGGGCTCATTAATAATGGTCTTGGCCAGTGTCCCTTCCACAACATACCCAGGTAGGATGCAAGAATTTTTCTTATCCGATCACCATTTGTCAAACAGCTGTCTTGAAAGTCCACTCTGGAGTCCACCAGGGGTCGCCATCACCACCGCAGGTCCCACATCACGGAACTCATCGAGACTTTTCAATGGAGAGGTGTTTGAAGTCATAGGGATTCTTAGTGGCATATTGGTTACGGATTCTCTCATTCATAGAATTGATGCAAGTCTGGTAAACTGCCATACACCTTTTGGCAAGTGGAGAAGCATAATATATGGGGACATTTTGGAGTTCAGGATGGCTGGTCCAAAATTCATCCAGGATCAGTAGTAATTCTTGTGCTCGGCCAAGGGCAAAAGCAGGAATTAGAACACGGCCACCTTGAGATACTGTATTATAAATGGCATCAGTAAACTGCTTCTCCCGTGAGTGGCGCGGTTGATGGTTTTGAACACCATAGGTTGATTCAATGATGCAAACATCTGGTGAGAACTGGGGTAGCTCAGCAGCACGAAGATGTCTGTCTTCTTCACGTGAATAATCTCCAGTGTAGAGGACACGAACACCAGCTATGTCAACCATAAACATGGCAGCACCGAGCACGTGACCCGCAGTATAACACCAAAAGCGTATCCCATTGACCTCTAGAGTCTGATGGAAGTCAATAACCTGTACAAAAGCAGTATATATTAATCACTGAAGTTAGTTTCACTGGCCTATTATTTATTACAAATATAACTTATAACAAAGGCTAATTAGTTAAAACCCAGCAGATTTTCCTGGCAAGTAGTAGCAACAAAGATTTGGTTGAAGGAGATAGTATAGCTACACGCATCAGAGAAATACTCGAGCACAAAAAAATATTTCCACTTTTCAAATTCCAGGTTTATAGAAATTATGTTTAGGCTATACAGGCAGGACTTTGATTTATATATCTTTGCTTCGTAGGACAATGAAATGTTATATTTTAACGTCTAAAATATATTATTGTTAGCAAAAAAATGTATAATAATGAGAACCAAGTTTCTGAACGTGATTTAAATCTTCCTGTTCGCTCTTACATGGAAGCAAAGACACGAAAACCCACAACTTTAAATTATTGAGAGCATAAAAAATGAAACCTATAGTAGCCCAGTTCTATCAAACAATTCAGGACAATATCAGGAAATATACAACCCCTACTCCTGAGAGAAAGGGCAAATTAGCAGATTCACCATTGGGTATCTTCTTCGTTAAACATTTATATTTCAGTTGATACCATATAAAGTAAACAATTCCCAATTAGGCATTCAATGGTACAAACCAAACCAAACCAAAACAGGGTGGAGCTTGAATGAATCTCTCAAAGAGTGTTATTTTTCAACTTTTTCCCAAATTTAGCTCTTCTTACTTCTTAATTAAGCTAAAACGATATGACTACAAGGAAACATAAAATTGGAGAGAAATCGCTAACAATACAAATCCATCAAAAGCAAAAATTAAAGATTCCGATGTTAGTCACATAATTGAGGCAAGACAACTAACCATGAAAAACAAAATGGCTCTTAGGGATCAGTTACTGAAGCTATATCATAGTTTCAACATACAGAGGCAGAAATTCCAAAATAATTTTAATTAACAAATTTATAGATGTATTTCATCAATAACAAAGATATTACCACCATAAATTTAAGGAAGATAATTTTTTTTTTTGAAAGTAATGTAGAGGTAGATTTCATTAAAGCAACTGAGATAAAATTAGAGAGAAGCCAAAGATGAAATAGAAAAAAAGGGCAAAGCATGAAATGTAAACTGACCTCAATCTTTTCCATGGACTTATTAATGTGTTCTTCATCAAATAACATATCTTCAACAGAGACCTTACTAACTTTCACATAATCTGATAGCAGCAACTTGTAAATGGCTTTAGTAGCATGAGTCATAAAAACACGTCCTTTAAATTTTGTCTTGAGACAAAAAAAAAAAAAAAAAAAAGGTGAGGGACGACAACAACAAAGCAGATCTAGTAAATTATACATTATAGTAAGCTCATGATAAGACCAAACTTTTCCAGAAAATATGGAAGTGAAGCAGCATGGTCCAAGTGAAAGCTGCACAGGCAAATCATACGTGCAGTTTGTGAATGAAAGATAGAAATGCCAGATTCATAGTTGGCAGGGCAAAATGCATGCGACATAGGTGAAGGCAGATAAAAAAATGAAGTGAAGAAAGGGTGAAGATCTCGAAAGATATGGTAAGTGTATGGACCCATCCATTAAAAATAAAATTATTCAGGATTCCATCCAAATGATCCCACTAAACTGATTAACTGAAGCAAATCCCTAAGATACACATTGTCTTTGCTCCATCAAGAACTTTATTTTAAACCAGCCTTTATATGCAAACGAAGAAACATGGAAGGAAAACCTCAGCAGACGCATAGTTGTTAAAGGCGAGAGGCGCAAAGGCCTTGTTGGAGCCTAAGGCGCGCCTGAGGTACAAGATACTCTAGAACATATATACATTAATATATCCTACTCAACACATAATTTTCCAACTAAATAAAGGTAAAAATAAAAAAATATCAAATAATAATACATAATAACTCATAAATAACATAATCACAAATTAAGAACCTCTGCACAATGTCATAATGAACTTCACAATTCAAGTACTCAACACAAATAGACAATCACAGAAAGCAAATAAGCATAATCCTTCAATTTAAAGAAAATATCACATGTCAGAGACTCAAATTGATCATTGTATTCATTAAATTCTTACTCTTCATGAAAAATATAGAAAAACCTGAAAAAAAAACCCAAAATTTGGAAATGTACCCGAGGCACGCCTGAGGCGCGCCTTTTTCATCAAAAAAGGCGCACAAAGGCGAGGGTTTTTTTAACATCAACCGAAACCCCAAAAAACCATGAAACCCAGGCGACCAGGGCTTCGCCTCGCCTAAGGCGGCGTTTAACAACTATGAGCAGACAGCGGCTTAATATAAGTGAATTCAAAGTAAAAGTTAAGGTTCAAAAGAACACAACTTCAGAACACTGCCTGCTATTTTTTCTATGAATAAATATCTTCACAGCGTTGCAGGCTTGCAGCAGGACAAAAAATAGCAAGCTTGATTCAAATTCAGAGCAGGATAAATAACATCATAGTCTCAATCCAAATGCATAGCTCAATGGCAATCTGAACTAAATAATCTATAATCTGTAGTCTCTTGGACACAACTCAAATGAGGCCACCTTATACTGACATTAGACACTCACATCCTAGTAATAATAGTAACCCATTTCAATGCAATAATAAGACAAATTTATGAACCCTGCACAAGCTACAGGATAGTAGAGAATTTCTGCAGGTATTTGGAAAGTGGAGGGACAAGAAATCAGGTGCAGGGTTACAAAACTAATCATATAAGAACATTATGGAAACACAAAAAATGAGATTATAATAATAGGAAGTAAGAAAATGAAATGAAAATTATCATCATCATAATCAGTATATGAATAACTACAAACGTACTGAGTAATAAGAAGGACGTCAATATTTTCAGGCTCAATTTCATCGAAGTAAGGCAAAGCAGCCATGCCAGAGAAAGCAGGATGAATTCCGCAGTCAAACTAAGCAAAGGAAAACGATAATAGCCCGTTAAATAATGGAAATCCAATTGAAAAAATACAAATAACATAATTATATGATACATATATCAATAAAGAAACAAAGAAGAGAGTATTTGGTACCATAACAGTTTTGCCTTTCTATGTCATGTAAACACAGGAACGGCCAACTTCATTGCCGGCGCCGAGGGGTGTTATGATAAGCTCATCCCCTTCATCACTCGAACTCAATTTTCTACTGCTATTACTTCTCTTTAAACTGTTAATTGAAGCCGCCATTGATGTACTGTTATCTGAATCCACCAACTATCAAATTACAATCACATACACGTTCACCTTAAAACCCTAACACTGCAAAAGCCCTAAAGTAGTTAAGTTCATACCTTCTTGGGGCGGCGCTGCTGCAGCTCCGTCGACCCACGCTTCCCCTCTTCTTCACTATCCCCAATAACCACACATACTTCACTCCCTGGATGCGGGACGAGCAGTATTTCTTTATGAAAAAAGGTAGGGTATTAATATTAACCAAAAACTGCAACATATTAAAATTTATATATAATATTATACACCGGAGAAACCTAAAATAGTAATGTTCATACCTTCTTGAGCGGCGCCGCCGCAGCTCCGTCGACCCACGTCTCCCCTCTTCTTCACTATGCAGTTTTATGCCCTAACCACCACACAATCTTCACTCACTGGATGCGGGACTCACTGTTTGCGGGACGAGCAGTTTTTTGTTTTTTTTTTTAATGCAAGTGGTAGTGTATATTATGAATATATTCCCAATTCAAGCCTAAATAAACTATCAATTGGGTTGAATTCTGTCTTAATTATACAAAATTATCATTTCAAGCTTGAATTTAGGTTATGAATTAATAAAACAAGAGATAATATGTGATAAATCAATTTATATATAAATAAAAAAATTAAATTTCTATTTTCGTCTTTAATTTTTCTCCATTTATTTAATTTTATTTCATTTATAAATGGGAGGATTATTACTAGGTACACAAAAAAACCCTAAATTACTATGAGATACAAACATACAAAAGTATTACTACTAGGTACAAAAATATATAGTGATATTCCAATATTACCCCTATTAATGTGCTGCACATAAATATTGTGTGCAGCAAAAGTTCATGTGCAGCAAAGTGTGTGCAGCAAAAAAAGTGTGTGCAGGAAAAAAAAAGTGTGTGCAGCAAAAAAATGTGGTGGTCCGGCGGCGGCGGTCCGGCAGCTTTTCCGGCGGCGACCAGTTTTTTTTTTTTCCTTTTTTTTTTTTGGACGAACAGTTTTTCCGGCGACCGGCTGCCGGAGCTCCGGCGGCGGCGGCGCGGCTGCTTTCCGGCGACCAATTTTTTTTTTTTTTTTTTTTTTTTCTCCTGACGAACAGATTTTCCGGCGACCGGCCGCCGGAGCTCCGCCGGCGGCGGCGGTCCGGCAGCGGCAGCGGTGGTCCGGTGGTGGGTGGAGGTTGGGGTTAGTGTTTTAAAGGTATATGGGTTTAGGGGTATATTTGGTATTTTACTTTAATATTTTGTATTAAATAATAATTATTTTAAATCAATGTATCTAGTAGTAATTAGGGGTACAAAGTGTGTACCTATCAGTAATTATTTCTTTATAAATTATTGAATTTTAATTTTATCATCCGTTTAATTTAGAAAAAATTTTTACATATTTAATGAATTGTTAATAATAATATAAATTTAATAAATATGAGAAATATTTTTGACATATTTAACTAATAGTTAATCAATATACTTATTTCTAATTAATATTCAATTAATATATTTTAATTTAATTTAATTTAATTAAAATTTATTTATTTATAATTTATTTTTTAACATTCAATTAATTAATTTAAACTATTTAATTTTAGTTTAATTTTAGAGCTCAAAATTTTAATGAATTTATTTTAATTTTGATATGTATTTTAATTTAATATATTTACTCTAGAACACCCTCTTAATTTTATTCAATTAATCTATTTAAACGTGACGGATATGAGAGAAATAAATATCATACAAAAAGGTTATTAAAAATACACATTTTCATTAGAAGATAGTATGAGATAGAGTTATACGGGATAAAGTAAGTAGTAGTGCCGGAGAATAATATGTTTGGTACAAGTGGAAATGATAATGAGTATTTTTCGATATCTATTATATCCGAACCCTATTGGGACAAGAACAAGTAATTCTAAGCGGGTTTGAAATAGGTATAAATAGTTTAAGAAATTCATATTAGAGTATGGAACGAATTCGAGTATATGCCTTGAGTGCCCGCGTTTATCTGTTTATACATAATTGTGCAAATTTTTTAATATATATATATATATATATATATATATATATATATATATATATAATTTATATATTATGAGATATTTTATACATTTGATTAATATTTATAAGTTTTATTTATTTATATTTTTTATAATTATTTAAAAATAATTGAGTGTATATTATACTCCCTCCGTCCCGCGTTAACTTTGACGAGTGCTTTTTGCACGGAGATTAAAAATATAATATTTTATTGTGTAGTAACTAGTGAGGTGAGAGAAATAATATTTAATGTAAAGTGCGTAGTTGTATTAATGTTATGTGTGGGCCTTACATGGACTAATTAATTATTTTGTGTGGACTCAACATGACAAAAAGGGAAATGTAAACCTTAAACTTTGGACAATCCAAAATGAAAACATAAACCTTAATACGGGACGGATGGAGTATTTAAGAAAGTGAAAACTTTTTTAGACGGATAAAAATAGAAAATGTGTAGGTATTTTTGGGAATAAATTAATATTAAACGAGTACGACTCAGTTATGCTGTTATACAAATCGAGTTGCTCGTCTACTTAGCTCGGCTCGACTCGAAAAAGCTCGAACCCGACTCGACTCGACTCTTATTCGTTTGAGCTCGAGTTCGAGCCCGTTTAACACTCATCAAGTTTTAGATTCGAGCTCGGCTCGCCTCGTGAAGCTCGCGAGTGCTCGATATTTTAATAAATTATAAATAATATATTATAATTAGTATATATATATATATATATATAATATAGTATTATATATATAAATGTAACCCTAGTTTCTAAATCTGCCTACTTCACTACATTTCCAAAATCTGCCTCTCGTCCCCACCATTTCTTTCTTCCACTACATTCTTTCTTCGGCGGTAATGGGAGTTGATTAAAGAGTTCTTCTTTCCAAATATCATGATTCCCTCATCAGTTTCAACAATCTTCCATCCATTAGTTGTTTCAAGAATTCCGCCGACACCGTGTTTGCTTCCACAATTGTCGACCTGCGCACAGCGTCTCGAGCCTCCCCAGATCTGCATCAGATAGAAGGGTGTCATCCCCATCTGTAGATCGAGTTCAACTTTTCGTCTCCGTAGTCTAATTTCAGCCGTTCATTAAGGATTTCTCCTCGTCTATTTTTCTTTTTTTTTCTCTATTTCTACTTAGTGAAAAAAATTTGGGATTTTGATTTTCAGTTTTAAAAATTTCAAAGAATCTGGGGTGGGGTTTACTATTCTTTAATTCTACTGCTTGTAACCACTTTATTACTTCTAGAATGTTTTTATGTTGGATTCAGTTAATTATTAAACAAAATCAACATTGTTCTATTTGTGGTTTGTTGGATTTTCACTATAGAATATTTTTATGTTGAATTCCAGTTTATGATTAAACAATATTGTTCTATTTGTGGTTGTTTGGGTTTTAATGAGTCGAGCTCGAGCTCAAATGCAAGAATTTCAAGTCGAGCTCAGTTATTAGCTTGTTATGTAATTCAAGCAAGCTCGAGCCGAGCTCATTTACAACTCAAGTCGAGTTCGATCATCGACTACTCGGGTTCGCTCGACTCGTATAACAGCTCAAAGTACGAGTGATGAATGAATTTGGGACGGATATGAGTATTATAATTAAGTAATTAATATTTTTAATTGGACGGGTACAGACATGAGTAATTGATATTAAATTGGATACAAGTATCCCTAAATAATCGTATATGTACCCTATATATTGTCATTCCTAAGTATAAGTGAAAATTAATGTCGCAAAAAAAATTTGAGTGTGCATATATAACATACGGCTTAATTGATAAGAAAATAATATTAAAATCAAATACTAAAATATAGTACTCCCTCCGTTCCGAACTTATATTCATCGAGACTGTACATACAAATTTAAAATAGTTATTTTTTGACCAACTTTATTGACTTTTCAGGGTATTGTGGTATTTTTAGGTAATAAATAAATTATAAAGTATGTTATGTGTGTTAGGTGGGAGTGATATTTTTGAAATTAAGATAACTTTTGAGGTTGTTGGTTAATGTGAAAATTTCTTTTTTGGATGGTGAACATAAGTGTGAGACAAATAAAAATAAAAAGTGTGAATATAATCGTGAGACGAACGGAATATTATATATATATATATATATATATATATATATATATATATATATATATATATATATATATATATATATATGGCTAATATAAAAATAAAAATTTAAATATAAAAAGTGAAAAATTGAATGAGACACCCAATTTAGTAAAATGAGAATTTTTCAGTACGATGAATAATTAATATTTTTGATAGGACGGGTACGTAGATGAGTAATTGATATTAAATTGGACACAAATATCCCTAAATAATCGTATATGTACCCTATATATTGTCATTCCTAAGTATAAGTGAAAATTAATGTCGTAAAAAAAATTAAGTGTGCATATATAACATACGGTTTAATTGATAAGAAAATAATGTTAAAATCAAATACTAAAATATAGTACTCCCTCCGTCCCGAACTTATATTCGTCGATATTGTATTCAAAGTTTAAAAATAGTTATTTTTTGACCAACTTTATTGACTTTTATGGGGTATTGTGGTATTTTTAGGTAATAAATAAATTATTAAGTATGTTATGTGTGTTAGGTGGAAGTGGTATTTTTGAAATTAAGATAACTTTTAAAATTATTGGTTAATGTGAAATTTCTTTTTTTGGGTGGTGAAAATAAGTGTGGGACGAAGGGAATATTATATATATATATATATATATAGTAAAAATATATAAATATATATAAGGCTAATATAAAAATAACAATTTAAATATAAAAAGTGAATAATTGAATGAGACACCCATTATAGTAAAATGAGAATTTTTTGGTACTATGAATAATTAACATTTTTAATAAGACGGGTGCAGAGATGAGTAATTGATATTAAATTGGACATAAATATCCCTAAATAATCGTATATATACCCTATATATTGTCATTTCTAAGTATAAGTGAAAATTAATGTCGAAAAAAAAATTGAGTGTGCATATATAACATACGTCTTAATTGATAAGAAAATAATATTAAAATCAAATACTAAAATATAGTACTCCCTCCGTCCCGAACTTATATTCATCGACACTATACATACAAAGTTTAAAATAGTTATTTTTTGACCAACTTTATTGACTTTTCAGGATATTGTGATATTTTTAGGTAATAAATAAATTATAAAGTATGTTATGTGTGTTAGGTGGGAGTAGTATTTTTTAAATTAAGATAACTTTTGAGGTTGTTGGTTAATGTAAAAATTTCTTTTTGGATGGTAAACATAAGTGTGAGACGAACAAAAATGAAAAGTGTGAATATAATCGTGAGACGAACGGAATATTATATATATATATATATATATATATATATATATATATATATATATATATATATATATATATATATATATATATATATATATATATATATATATATATATATGGCTAATATAAAAATAAAAATTTAAATATAAAAAGTGAAAAATTGAATGAGATACCCAATTTAGTAAAATGAGGATTTTTCGGTACGATGGATAATTAACATTTTTGATAGGACGGGTACGTAGATGAGTAATTGATATTAAATTGGATACAAATATCCCTAAATAATCGTATATGTACCCTATATATTGTCATTCCTAAGTATAAGTGAAAATTAATGTCGGAAAAAAAATTAAGTGTGCATATATAACATACGGTTTAATTGATAAGAAAATAATGTTAAAATCAAATACTAAAATATAGTACTCCCTCGTCCCGAACTTATATTCGTCGATACTGTATACAAAGTTTAAAAATAGTTATTTTTTGATCAACTTTATTGACTTTTATGGGGTATTGTGGTATTTTTAGGTAATAAATAAATTATAAAGTATGTTATGTGTGTTAGGTGGAAGTGGTATTTTTGAAATTAATATAACTTTTGAAATTATTGGTTAATGTGAAATTTTTTTTTGGGTGGTGAACATAAGTGTAGGACGAAGGGAATATTATATATTTATATATATGGCTAATATAAAAATATCAATTTAAATATAAAAGTGAATAATTGAATGAGACACTCATTATAGTAAAATGAGGATTTTTTGGTACAATGGATAATTAACATTTTTAATAAGACGGGTGCAGAGATGAATAATTGATATTAAATTGGACATAAATATCCCTAAATAATCGTATATGTACCCTATATATTGTCATTCCTAAGTATAAGTGAAAATAATTTCGTAAAAAAAAATTAAGTGTGTATATATAACATACGGTTTAATTGATAAAAAAAATATTAAAATCAAATACTAAAATATAGTACTCCCTCCGTCCCGAACTTATATTCATCGACACTGTACATACAAAGTTTAAAAATAGTTATTTTTTGACCAACTTTATTGACTTTTTAGGAGTCTTGTGGTATTTTTAGGTAATAAATACTCCCTCCATCCCATAATACTTTTCACACTTTCCTCATTTGTTTGTCCCACAAAACCTTTCACACCCCAAAAAAGGAAACATCACTTTATCCAACAACCTCAAAAGTTACTTTAATTTCAAATTTGTCATTCCTTTTTCACACGCATATCATTACTTTATACTTTTTAATTACCTAAAAATACTACAATACCCTCCAAAGTCAATAAAGTTGGTCAAAAAGTGCTACTTTTCTTAAACAACGTGAAACAGTGAACGTGAAAAGTTTTTCGGGATGGAGGGAATAAATTATAAAGTATGTTATGTGTGTTAGGTGGGAGTGGTATTTTTGAAATTAAGATAACTTTTGAGGATATTGGTTAATGTGAAATTTTTTTTTTTAGTGGTGAACATAAGTGTGAGACGAATGAAAATGGAAAGTGTGACCATAAGTGTGGGACGAAGGGAATATTATATATATATTAAAAATATATAAATATATATGGCTAATATAAAAATAACAATTTAAATATAAAAAGTGAATAATTGAATGAGACACCCAATATAGTAAAATGAGGATTTTTCAGTACAATGGATAATTAACATTTTTAATAAGACGGGTACGGAGATGAGTAATTGATATTAAATTGGACACAAATATCCCTAAATAATCGTATATGTACCCTATATATTGTCATTACTAAGTATAAGTGAAAATAATTTCGTAAAAAAAAATTAAGTGTGCATATATAATATACGGTTTAATTGATAAGAAAATAATATTAAAATCAAATGCTAAAATATAGTGCTCCCTCCGTCCCGAACTTATATTCATCGACACATTACATACAAAATTTAAAAATAGTTATTTTTTGATCAATTTTATTGATTTTTCAGGGGTATTGTGGTATTTTTAGGTAATAAATAAATTATAAAGTATGTTATGTGTATTAGGTGAGAGTGGTATTTTTGAAATTAAGTTAACTTTTGAGGTTGTTGGTTAATGTGAAAATTTCTTTTTTGGGTGGTGAACATAAGTGTGAGACGAACGAAAATGAAAAGTGTGAATATAAGTGTGGGACGAATGAAATATTATATATACATATATATATATATATATATATATATATATATATATATATATATATATATATATATATATATATATATATATATATATATATATATATTTATATATATATATATATATTTATTTGTATATATTAAAAATATATAAATATATATAAGGGTAATATAAAAATAACAATTTAAATATAAAAAGTGAATAATTGAATGAGACACCTTATATAGTAAAATGAGAATTTTTTTGTACAATGGATAATTAACATTTTTAATAAGACGGGTACGGAGATGAGTAATTGATATTGAATTTGACATGAATATCCCTAAATAATCGTATATGTAACCTATATATTGTCATTCCTAAGTATAAGTGAAAATAATTTCGTAAAAAAAGTTAAGTGTGCATATATAACATACGGTTTAATTGATAAGAAAATAATATTAAAATCAAATATTAAATTATAGTACTCCCTCCGTCCAAACTTATATTCGTCGACATTGTACTTACAGAGTTTAAAAATAGTTATTTTTTGACCAACTTTATTGACTTTTTAGGGGTATTATGGTATTTTTAGGTAATAATTAAATGGGTTAATTGCGCCAAACGTTCTGACCTTTTCGCGAATTTCAAATTAGTCCAACTTTTCAATATTTATAAATAAGTTCTCGACCTTTAATCCTTTTTTTCAAATCAAGCCTCCGGGCAGCGGGAGGCTTGCCCGATGGCTGACGTGTCCATTTTCCTTCCAGGCGTACGCCTTCCACCTGTAAAAAATAATAATAATAAAAAAAACTTACTGATCGGGTTGTCATCTTTCAACAGTGGAATGCTCCATATGGATGCTTTCTCCGATTACAACCAAAATTCATGGAATTCCATTTTCCTTCCAGGCGTACGCCTTCCACCTGTAAAAAATAATAATAATAAAAAAAACTTACTGATCGGGTTGTCATCTTTCAACAGTGGAATGCTCCATATGGATGCTTTCTCCGATTACAACCAAAATTCATGGAATTCAATTAGGGTTTACACATTACAAAATAAAAACCCAATGCAACAACAACGAATTGAAGCAAAATAGAAACAGAGACACAATCAAGGCAGGTTGATATGCAAACAGTAGAAAAAATTGAGAAATACAAATTGAAATTAGGTTTAAACCTGGAGGAAGAAGCGGCGACGGCGGGTGGGATTGTCGAAATGCCATTCGTAGAAAATCTAAAATTGGAAAATCGAGGGGGAGAAAATGTTTGATCAAAAAATGGAAAGTGGATTCTGAAATGTTGGACTTACCGAAGGTGAGAGCGGCGAAAATGGCGGCGCCGAAGAGCTTTGCCTCCATTGATTACAAGCAGATATAGTATTAAACGGGCGTCTTTCTCTACAACATCAACAGTTTCTTTCAGCCTTTCTTCAACTGAGGGCTGTGGTTCGGTAGGGGAAGTAATCCTTCCTGCACGTCTAGATACAACCTCCGGTAGTGGTGGTATCGTCCCTTCTGAAAGCGGCCAACACGAAGCAGTTTAAGATGGATCAAGCGGCCTGACTGAAATATCATGGCGAAGGATGGCGTTCCCGACTATATATGGGCTGGTGCAGTGCCCGCCTGACCTGTCGATCGGAGATTACGAGGCGTGCTTGACGGCGGCGACGTAGTCTTTGCAGTTCACTGTGATTTCAAGACGAAAGTGAGGGGATTGAACTCCAGTCAGCACAAGTAAAGTTTTAATTTTTATTATTATTATTTTTTTTATAGATGGAATGAGTAAAGTTTTAATTTTTATTAGTATTATTATTATTTTTTTACAGGTGGAAGGCGTACGCGTGGAAGGAAAATGGACACATCAGCCACCGGGTAGCCGGTAGCTTGATTTGCAAAAATGACTAAAGGTCGAGAACTTTTTTGTAAATATTGAAAAGTTTGGACTAATTTGAAATTCGAGAAAAGGTCAAGACTTTTGGCGCAATTAATCCTAAATAAATTACAAAGTATGTTATGTGTGTTAGGTGGAAGTGATATTTTTGAAATTAAGATAACTTTTGAAGTTGTTGGTTAATGTAAAATTTTATTTTTTGGGTGGTGAAGATAAGTATGAGACGGACGAAAATGAAAAGTGTGAATATAAGTGTGGGACGAAGGGAATATTATATATAAATATATAGTAAAAATATAGAGAGGGACTAGGGTACAACCGGATGTACCAATTGAATTGGTACACCTTGGTCCCCACCCTTCTTAATTAATTTCTGCTCCTTCATTAATGTTGTTTTATATTTTTTTTAAATTTATTTTATTTAAATAACTATTATACCCTAAACCCTAGGAATAAATTATACCATAAACTACAAGGTAAAATAACAATTATACCCTAAATCCTAAACCCTAGGGATAAATTATATCCTAAACCACAAGGGTAAAATTACAATTATACCCTAAACCCTAAACCCTAGGGATTAATATACCATAAACCACAAGGGTAAAATTACAATTATACCCTAAATCCTAAGCCTTAAGGGATAAATTATACCCTAAACCACAAGAGTAAAATTACAATTATACCCTAAATAATAAGGGATAAATTATACCATAAACCACAAGGGTAAAATTACAATTATACTCTAAACCCTAAACCCTAGGGGATAAATTATACCTTAAACCACAAGGGTAAAATTACAATTATACCCTGGACCCTAGTGATAAATTATACCCTAAACCATAGGGGTAAAATTATAATTATATTCCTAAAATAAAATAAAAAAACAAACTATAACAGTAACAGTAAAAAAAAAAGAAAAAAAGAAGGAAAACTCACACGGAAGGTAAAGGAATGAGGTTGTACTAAAATGGAGGTTGTATACAAGTCATTGTCAAAAATATATAAATATATATATGGCTAATAAAAAAGGCAAAGGCTTTTGTGAGACCCGTTTCACGTAAGGGCTTACGTGAGACGACCAGAAAGTGATAATAAATTAATGAAAAGTGATAACGTTATTTCATTAACAATTTATAGTATGAATAAAAAGTGATAACATTTTATAACAAATGTGATAATATTTTTTATAGCGAAAGTGATAACTATTTTAAAAAGTGAAAAACGGTCACACATGACACGGTCTCACGCAAACCCTACCCAATATAAAAATAATAATTTAAATATAAAAAGTGAATAATTGAATGAGACACCCAATATAGTAAAATGAGGATTTTTCGGTACGATGGATGGAGTACACACGGCTGGTTAAAATTAAATTAAAAATTAAATTTAGATTTAATATTAAAACAAATAAAAAAATAACAATTTAAATATAAGAACTGAATAATTGAATGAAACACCCAATGTAGTAAAATGTGGATTTTTCGGTACAATGGATGGAGTACACACCGCTGGTTAAAATTAAAATTAAACTAAAAATTAAATTTAGAGAAATTACTATTAGATACACACTTTGTACCCTAAGTACTATTAGATACATTGTTTTAAAATAATTATTATATCACATACAAAATATTAAAGTAAAATGTCAAATATAACCCTAAACCCCCCACCTGACCTGCCCGCCAGAGCTCTTCTGGACCACCACACTTTTTTTTTTACTGCACACAACATTTATGTGCAGGACATGCATGGTGTGCAGGACATACATAGTAGTAATCCTCCCATTTTTAATATTAAAACAAACATACAAAATATTAAAGTAAAATGTCAAATATAACCCTAAACCCCCACCTGACCTGCCCGCCAGAGCTGACGCGCTAATCCACTGCGCTATGCGGTCGATTGGCAGGAAATCATGATTAGGATATTTAACTATAAGGTTTCAATTAACAGTTTGGAAGAATAACGAATTGTCGATATTCAGCCCTTATCAATTACCATATTAAAATTAAAAATTTATATAATTTATATATATCTATCTTATCTTAAGGATATTATAGTAGAACCTTTTTCTAGCTACGTATCACTCTAAAGCTCTTCGAGGTGACGTATAATTATTATTAATTTTTTTAAATATATCAATTTAAGTAGAGAATAATATTTTTCAATTGAAATAAAAAGATCAATTCAAATATTCTTCGAGTTAAGAATTTATTCAAATATTTTTCAAGTAAAATAAGAGAAAGTGATTCAAATCTTCCTCAAAGTGATTCAAGTATCAAGACTATCAATCCAAGTATTCTCCAAGTAAAGAATCAATTCAAGTATTTTTTAAATGGAATAACAACAATCGATTCAAGTCTTTTTCAAAGTGAAGTCTTCTTTATAAATAGATAGATAGATTACTCTTTGATTTGAGACTCTAATTTTATGAAAATGAAGTGATGTATTGTGAAGAATTAAATTCTTTGCAATCTATAAGTTGATAGATTACTTTATAAAAATAATTACATTACTCTTTAAAATTAATGGAATCACTGGACTACTCTTTAATTTGAGGCTCTAATTTCTGAAAATAAAATCATACATTATGAATAATTAAATTGAAGTATGAGACTAATTTATTTCATGTATTGTGAATAATTAAAATGGTATGCCATTTGTAAATTAATAGATGACCTTACAAAATTAATTATATTATTCTTTAAAATTTATTGGATCACCCTTTCCAGTTAATCAACTTAATGAATGGCAAGACAACCTAATTATAACCTACCCAACCTTATTTCCAGTTAATCAACTTAATGAATGGCAAGACAACCTAATTATAACCTACCCAACCTTACTATCCAATTCCTACAAATCCACGTCAACCTATATACAATCCTTTCCTCACATTTTAATTCTTATCTATATTATGATTTTCATTTTAGGGATCCTACTTTTTATCCTTTGCAGAAAGACCATTAAAGGATGATCAAGAAGAAGCAATTCCGCGACCAGAATTTATGTGACCCCATAAATCGATGCCGCCATTGATGGATACAACCCATGCCAAAAGGGAGAGTTGGTTGCAGTTAAGTGAATCCACTCTCGACACGTGTTGAATAATGCTGGCTTCAACTTCTCCTTCTTACTCAAATAGCGAAAATTTTATACTTTTGATCCCGCATAACACGTAAACTTTTAAAGGTAGGTCTTGGGCGAGATCGTTTCACAGATCTCCTTCCGTTCAACGGAGCTCCAATTAAATAATTCAATCTCTAATGACATGGCGCGATCACCGCAAATAATTATTGCTCCCAATAACAGTTGATCGGCCATTTCATGCAGGCTTATTATTTTATTTTATTTTTCATATCTTTTCAATATTTTATTTCATTTCTTTTTTTCCAATAAGTTTAATTAAAATTATGTTTTTATATAATAATTATCTAATATGAAATTATTTTATAATTAAATTGAATGAATATTACTTTTTCATCGATATAGATAAATTTTTATTAAAAATATTGTCACGTTTTATTCATTTTTTCACAAATTGTTTGTAAAATAATTTAATTGGATAATTTTCACTTTTCAATGATTAGGTATCACTTTCTACTAAAAATGTTATTAATTTTTATTCATCTTATAATTTATTTATGAGATAATTAAATAACTGGATAATTATTATGAAAAATGTTCATATATAGCTATAGATATAATTTTTTAATAAAAATATTATTACTTTTTATCTGTATCATAAAATCCTTTTATGAGATTGCTTATTACTTTTTCTTGATTAAATTTCACTTTTTATTAAAAGTTTATCACTTTTCATCCGTCTCATAAAATTCTTTTGCAACATTACTTTTTATGAAAAATGTTATCATTATTATTATCTTATAAAATTATTTTGGGTAGGTCTTACGTGAGACCATTTTACACTTTCTAAAATAATTATCATTTTCGCTATAAAATGATATTACTTTTACTATAAAATATTATCACTTTTCATTTAATATGAATTGTTGATGAAATATTATTATTACTTTTCAATAATTTAGTATCACCTCTCATTATAAAAGTAATTATTTTTTGTCCGTCTTGCCAATTATTTTTGTGAGATAATTTACACCCAAAAAAACAAGTAGCTAGGGAGTACTTAGAAAATTACAGTATTTTTAATTAATCTGGTTTATTATTTTTTTTTCAAAATTTGAAACGGTACTATATTAAAATAATAAAGTGAAATAATGGCACAAATAAAACAAAATAAATATCACCCAATAAATAAAGGGAAAGACTTGTGTGAGATCGTCTCACGTAAGGGATTACGTGAGACGGCCAGAAAGTGATAAATTTTATGAAGGAAAATGATAATAAATTAATGAAAAGTGATAATGCTCTTTCATTAACAATTTATAGTATAAATAAAAAGTTATTATTTTATAGCGAAAATGATAACAATTTATAGTGAAAGTGATAACTATTTTAAAAAGTAAAAAATAATCTCACATAAGACGATCTCACGCAAGACCTACCAATAAATAAAGAGACGCTTGGTGGTGACCTCTAATGGTGGGAACACCATTAAACTGTTTAATGGCAGTTACCGTAATTACTTTAGTGAATTACCGACATGTATGAAGTGGAATGAGATTTCATCAATTTAAATTAGCGGGTCAACTTTTAGTTTGGTAAGATCGGTCTCATCTAACAAGATAGATCCCGTATAAGTCTTTGTCTGTATATAAATAGAACATTACCTATAATTTATGTTAATTTTTTTAAAATAACAATTAATTAAATAGATTTACAATTATATAATTAATTAAAAATACTTAATATTTATCATAAATAAAAAATAAAATAAATCAATTAAATTATGTATTAAAAAAATCCCTAAATAATATTAATAAATTATAGTATTTTTTTATAAATTTATAAGGATTATTTTACTTTTAAGAAATATTTAAAATTTATCTTAAATAAATAATAAAAAGAATTTATTACTAATTAGTACAAAATATACACTAATATTACTAGTAGATACATAGTATATATTTTATTACTATCCACTACAAAATTGTTAATGAAAAATTACCCTTATCCCTATTCCTATATACATACATCAATAATAAATAAATACTAGATATCACTTTAATTGTTCTCACCCTCCCTATATAATATCTTCTACAGTTGGCGAAAAAAATAAATTACCGACGCCACCACATCAAAAGAGATTATGCATTTTGATTTGGAATCCACGAATAAGTTTCTTCATGAATTGCATGCAACCAAAACGATTGAAAACATCGCCATTAATTGAGTAACCATGTGTGTAAATAAAAGTGAATTAAGTGATTGTAAACTAAAGTTTTGATTATATATAAAAGGAGGTATCTAAAAATGATCGCATGTTAATAATGATTTTAGTAATATTGGGGGCAGTTTTATATGGGACAGTCTCACGGTGAGACTATTTTATACTTTTGTAATTAATTATTACTCCATCTATCTGTTTTAAGGTGTTCATTTTACTATTTTTGGCGTCCGGTTTAAAAGTATCCATTAGTAAAAAAGTACACAATATGACTCATCACTTCCCTCTAATACAACTACTCACATTACATATAATAATAATACTCCTTAATCCACGCACAAAAAGCAGACGGACACCTTAAAACCGGACAGAGGGAGTATTTTTTATTAAAAATGTTATCAATTTTTATTTACACTATGTATTAATGTTTATAACATAATCAGGGACGGTGTCAGGAAAATTATTTAGGGGGTCCAATTTTCTCTATTCGATATACTAAGTTTTTGTACGTAAATTAAAAAAAAATGTTAATTTTAGGTAATATAATATTAGTTAAATAATATTTAAACAACAAATAAAAATATTTGGGATAATAACTATTAACTACAAATTATATTGCATATTTACTATTAGTTACCACCCTAAATTTTAATTACCATAAGATACAAAATTACACTATGGAATTCCCCTATTAACCCCCAATTTCAAATGTGAAGTTTAAATTTATTTCTTTTTTATTATGTCATCAATCTTTTAATTAGTGGGATTTGAACAATATCTATGCTAAATTTTAGAAACAAATTTAAAACCCATCTACAAACACACCATCCAATAACTACTATCTTAAATTGGGGAAGAATTTAAAACCTATCGTCTACAAACACACAATCCAACAACTACTATCTAAAATTGGGGAAGGAGTAGAATAGGTTCGCGAATCTGGCTTCAATTTGACCGGGTAGTGCCATTTTCATTCATTATTGGTGACTGAACTCCGGTGATCTTCGAAGCAATGAAGGAGAATTGTGGGTTACTGGATTATCTATTTAATTTTTTGCACAACCTATTTAATTGTTTCAGAACTGGTTATATTTCTGCACAATGTGTTTAATTCTGCACAACCTAATTAAATACCCCATCTCCGGCGATTCAACACAACTAATGAATAATTCTGTACGACGATGAATAATTTTGCACAACATAATTACTATATATTTTTTCTCATGAATAATTCTACACGACTAATAATTATTCTGCATGACTAATGAATAATTCTGCACAACTAATGAATTATTTTGCACAATTAATGTATAATTATGAACAACATGTGAATAATTTTACACAACATAATTTTTTATATATATTTTTCCAACAAAGGATAAACAACTAGTGAATAATTTTGCACAACATAATCTTTGTACACACTTCTCTCGCAAACTATATTGCATAGAATAGAGCTCGTTGCATAGAGAAAATTTAAATTACAATTATGTGATTAATTTGATATAACCTAATCTACATCGACCCAAGCCCAGGTGTTGTTGCTGCGCGCGAACTTTCTCCCATCCTCTTTATGCTGCTCTCTCTCATCGTCTTAAGTAGGGCTTTACTCTCACTCATTGAGCACATCATTCTGTAAATAATTCTTACACCATAGATCTCTCTTATCAATTCCTTCACTGTCTTAAATTTGAAAACACCCACTCTGAAAATTTTGAAAACCCGTTACCACCAGAGATAGGCTGCGGGATTGATTCGCCTTGAGCTGAGGATTGAGGGCCATGCGTCTGATTTCCAGCAGGTGAACCAAAATAGTCTTGCAGAGCAACAGAACCCTTTCTAAAACGAGAACCATCGTTGAGGGCATCTTTGAAGGACTGGCTGGGTGGTGGCGTTTGCCAATCACGGAGATGCGATATTGAAGTCGACGTGTACGGAAGAGTTAATCGGTGAATGCAATATGCAATAGCTTGTGAGATCGACATGTACCTTTTATTTTGGAATTCTGGAGGAGAGAGAGAATAATCAGTTCCATAAAACGTGGTTGGATAATATCTACTCCTAATATATATTTAATTTTTTAAATAATTAATTGGAGCTAGGGTTATATTAGGTATATTAGTCTAATTTATTGTATCTAATAGTATTAAATTTGAATGCACTTATCTCATAGTAATAACGTTTAATGTTGTGTATTAGTTAGTAATTAATCCAATATATTACATGTGTTATTTAGAATGGTATTTTTTAAAATAAAATGTATAAAAAAGTTAATTTTGTTAAGTTTATACTATTGGTATACTCCATGAGAACTATTGCTAGAGACAAATGTTAAAAGAAGTGAGTAATAAAAAAGACATAATATATAATCTATTAATTAAAATAGTAATATAAACATATAATATATGTATTAATATTATTTAATATAAATTATATGTTAAATAAAAATATGAAAAGAGGGGAAAAAGGAGAATTTTAATTAAAAAAGAAATAGGTAATGAATTAAAAAGAATACATGGAAGACAGAGGTCACATGGTTCAATCCCTAGACCTTTCCAAAAAGTTACAACCCCAATACCTTAGCCACTATTAAAGAAAAGGAAAAAAAAATATATATATATATATATATATATATATATATATATATATATATATATATATATATATACCTATGTATAGTTGTCAAGTGGGATGGGCCAACCCGGCCCAGCTCAGCCCCAGCTCGTCATGGGCTGGCCCAAGCCCAGCCTGTGAGTAACGTGGGCTAAATGAGCCGAATTTCATGTGTTATTATGGGTCCCAAGTGGGCTAAAATTTTTAAAAAGCCCAGCCCACGACCCATATTCAGCCCAGCACGGGCCCAAGAAGGGCCAATTCGGCCCACTTAATTTACTTTTATATAAAATATAAAAAATATTTATTTAATAATGATAAAATTCTAAAAATCAAATTCTATATACTTGATATGAAAATTTAAGATTTTGTAATTATAAAACAAATTGTTTACAAAATATTAAGTTGATATCTTCTTTATATTACATCATTATACAAAAATTTCATAATTTTTTTTAATATGTTTAATTAATAATTATTTTTCATAGTAATTATATTGATGAATGTAGTAATATCATAATGTATATTATACTATTATTATTACTATTATTTTTATAGTCTAAACATTTAATAAATTAGAATAAAATAATTTTCATTAACATAGCCCATCGGCCCACCAATTCGGCCTATGTAGCCCAGCCCAACCCATGACCAACTCGTTACATATAATTCATGTGCCAAGCTGGGCCCATTATTTTTTACAAAAGCATGTCCCAGCCCAGCTCGTTACACCGTGAGCCCAGCCCAACCCACTAAATACGTGGGTTTAGGTGGGCCTGGGACGGGTTGGCCCGGCCAAGCCCAGCCCACCCCACTTGACAACTTTATACCTATGTAACGTCCCAGGTTACACTATGAGGTTGAGACGCTACTATATATATAATTCCCAATATGAAAATAGAGGGGTCGAGAATGCACAACAAAAATAACATAAAAATCTCCAAAGCGCTAACATAGTAAAGTAAAAGTGACATAAAGATTATTTTACATACTAGCGTCTACTTTCCTAAGTAGACTGAAATATCCAAAATAAGTACATTCAGATGATATATCTGAAATAAAGTTCTAATACAATACCAAAATATAAAACATAATATAAAGTCTTCTAAGGCTTGGGATATCTGCAGGGGCCTCTTCATCTTCTAACCCTTGTTGTGCTGAAAATCAATATGGGGTGAGCGTATAAAGTACACTAAGTGGGTTAACTTATATGATTGCACTATTAAAAATAAATATGCATGCCAAATATACCATAAAATGTAACATATGCCAATTTACTAAAATATTTTGCACATTGTCGTTTGATAACTCATTGAAAATATTTTAAATTGAACCGTCATCCGAACTTATGTTAGTTGGTATATGTGCATCGAATCGTCATTCAATACAAGTGTTAGTAGATTTGAAATATTTTAGTACCGAACCATCGCCCGATAATTTGTGCTAGTTGATATATGTGCACCGAGTCGTCACCCCGTACAAGTGTTAGTAGCAAAATATTTTTCATCGATCTAAAAGTAGCATAATGACACATAACATGACATATAAGTAACACATATCATATTTTAACATAGCAATCATGACATTTAATGTAGCACTCGATGAAGAGTGAAAGTTAACCCACCATGAACTTCTTAGAAAGAGTTGGACAGACTAGGCTTGCTAGTTGGTTTTAGGTGTGCCGGCAAGGTATACTAAATTGAGTTCTAATTCTAACAATAATTTCGGTTACTAAAACTAAATTTCTAATGTAATTAAGAAGTAAACTAATTATTAACTTAAGAAAATATAAATAATTCATCGTTAAATAAAATGAGTTAAAATAAAATAATAAATAGAAATAAATATTTAAAAAATTAAAATAGTAATTTAACGATCATAGTTTTTTACTCTAGTCATACATCATAGTATTAAAAATATAGATTCAAATGACACTAATTTTAATAGAAACGAATATTAAATAAAGATTCTACACTCAAAATAGTAATAGTGGTAAAATTATAATTAATACTTAAAATTAATTTAAAACATTAAAACATATATTTATAATTATATATATTCAATTAATATTTAATATTAGAGTTATTATATATACACAAAACATAAGCAGTTAGGAGAGAATTTAATACTTTTGGTCCCACATAGGGATGTCAACGAGCCGAGTTTGGGGCGGGTACCCCACTACCCGGACCCGACCCATTTCAAAGTTGCCCGCCCTGGACCCGCCTCGGACCCGCACGGGTCTTATTTTTTAGACCCAGGCCAAAATTGGGCGGGTCCGCCCTGCCCCGCACTCTTTTTTTTTTAAATTTTTTTATTTTTTTTATAATTTTATGTGCATTCTTAAATCACTACCTCTTTCACTTCTTCATTCTCCATAACTTCAAATAATAATATGTTAAAAAATTAAAATAAAATATAAATAATAAAATAATCATAAAATTAGTAGTAAATTAATAGTAGAATTTTAAATGATTATTAAAATAAAAAATAATAAATATATTTTGTACGGGTCGGGTCGGGTGGGTAGGGTACCCGCGGGTCTAAAAGTAATAACCGGACCCGACCCATTTCAAAATGGATCCGGGGCGGGTCTGCTTCGTTTCCAATTTGGGGCTGTTTTAGGCTGCCTCATATCATCCGGGCAGGGTGGGTACCCGCGGGCCGGGCTGAAATTGACACCCCTAGTCCTACAGGACACACTTTCTTTTTAAAATGGTCCAAATATTTTCTCTTTTAGTCTCAAATAATTTTTCTTTGCAGATTTGGTCCCAAAAGACTTTAACCTTGCATATTTAGTCCCATTCAGTTGCACTATTGGTCTCAAAAATTTAAATTCATATTTTATTTTATGGTTTATTACTGATAGGTACGTGTTTTCATATACTAATTACTAGGAGATACAAAATTAAATTGAATTACTAAGGGATACATTCTAATATTTCATTTTCCAGGTTTACCCTTAGTAAACTTAACACAGATGTACAACTCGTTGTACATTAATGTATAGTTATGTGTACACAGATACGAACACGGACGAACCATGTCAACAACACGAACACACAATCGACAGTATACTAATGTTTAAAATACAACTATGAACACTAATGTTCAAAATATATCAATGTTAAGATGCGAACACGGACGAACCATGTCAACAACACGAACACACAATCAACTGTACACTAATGTTCAAAATACAACCATGAACACTAATGTTCAAAATACATCAATATTATGCAATTTAATAGATAAAAATACACACATATACAATCATTTTCCTCCTACTTTTATAGTACACTGATGATAAAAAACACCAACAGAAGATTATACGACTTGAATAATAAGTAAAAGTATTTATGAACACCCATGTTCAAATATAAAATTTGTGAAAGCTTCTCAACCATCAATCAAATTTTATCACCGTAACACTAAAATCATTAGATTTACCAAAATATTACAACACTCGACCCAATTAAAAAAATGTTCAATTAAATTATTGTACATTGGTGTACAGTGAGATGAACAGTCGTTGAAATTACTAGATCGCGATTTGGCTGCGCTAAATTACTGTACATTGGTGTACAATGAGATGAACAATCGTTGAAATTACTAGATCGCATTTCGACTGCGCTGGCGGCGACCCAATTAAATTACCAAATTGCATTTCTGGCTATTGGCGGCGATGGAACCTTAACATGCAGCGACAGAACCCTACTGATCTGACCGCTGACTGGAACCCTAGCGGGCAGCGATGAACGGTGGCGAGCAGCGGCGACCATCGACGGATGGCGAATAGCAGCGGCGGCAGATGTGAAGCTCCAGCGACGGACTGGGCCAATATTCTGGTGGCGGTCAGCAGATCCAGCAACGATCGACGGAGGAGCAGCAGGACGGCTACGAGCGGCCGTCAGCAATGGATGGCGGATTTTACGAGAGGAAAGAGGGGATTTTGGTTGAGATTGACGGAATGTGGTGGGTGAGAGGAGGGATGGGAGTGTGTATATATATATGGGTAATATGGGAACTACAGACTTAAAGTTTGTATGTGAGAGTAATTCTAAAAATTCAATGTACTACGTAGTAAATAGGTAGATAATTTTGTACCTAGCAATTACTGACCCTTTATTTTATTTATGTTTATTTATTTATTTATTTTATTAATATTATTATTTTGAACATATATTTTTTAAAAGTAATAAAATTTAGTAACATTAAAAATAAAAGAAATAATTACTAATAGATACACATTTGGTACCCATAATTGC
Organism: Pogostemon cablin; assembly: GCA_023678885.1. Classification (NCBI taxonomy): domain Eukaryota; kingdom Viridiplantae; phylum Streptophyta; class Magnoliopsida; order Lamiales; family Lamiaceae; genus Pogostemon; species Pogostemon cablin. Next base: position 15,547,923 of record CM043001.1, on the reverse strand, counting down.
TGTGAGATACATTGATTTAAAAAACTTACTCTCACATACAAAATATTGAAGTAAAATACCAAATATAACCTTAATTCACTATAATCCCATACACTTTTAAACCACAAATCATAAACCCCTCACCCACTCACTGCCGCCGCCAGACCACCTCCAAACAACTGCCAGACCACCGCGGCTGGTCGCTGACCACCGCAGAGGCCGACCGCCGCACTGTCGCTGGTGCTGCCATCGGAGAGTAGGAGTATATAATTTTTCGCTGCACATGACTGATGAGAGTGGAAATTAGCGTGTTTTAGTGTCCAATTGAACACCTTCTTGATTGATATTATTGTCATATATTAGCACAAGTGTCTTAAATTCAATATATGTGAGAAAAAGGTGCACTTAAGGTGTTTTGTTGTGTTTTAGGTGGAAAAAGGATCAAAAGTGCAAAGTTGGAGGAATGCGCAATTTGTGCATGAATGCTGAAAAATATATGTCCAAATTTCATAATTTTTCTGTATCTATATGGAGATCAATTATGGTATTGTGATATATGGTTGGAAAGCCACTGAAAAGAGGATCATTTTAACATAAAGAACACCTCAATCGAAATCCAAACGAGAAAGTTATGATCAAGATGGGGACGTCGCGCAAGCTGTGCCGAATAGAACAGCTGTGCTACATTGCATGGCTTGTTACACCTTCAATTCTTGGAGTTTTTGTGAGTTCAGTATATGTATAGAAAGCCAAGGAAGAGAGAATTACGTAAACGCAAGAATCAATCAAATCGGATTCCGGATGTGGAAGTTATATGAGAAACGGTGAGACTGCGCACGGCAGTTCGACCAGAGTTCGACCTTCTCTGTTGGGTTCGACCACTGGTCGTGGTCGAACCAGAAGCCTGAACAAGCGCAAAATCGGGATTTTTACCCCCTGTTCATAATTTTTGTGCTTTCCAATAAAAAGACCATCCTAGGTCCATAAGGAGAGCTCACAAGTATAAAAGGGGATGTAGATCACACCAAGAAGACATATTACAATACAATACAAGAGAGATTGAATTGGAGAGAGACAACACAACCATCCTACACCCCACAATGGGGGTTCACCCCCCAACCATCATCCACATCCTTCCTCCATCCATCCATCACTTTGAAGATTTGTTCATGGAATCAAGAGGAGAACCAAGAGGAAAATTCATGACGAAGAAGGACGCGACGACGCCCACATCTAGGGTTTTATTTGTTTCCTAATTTATCTTATATTTTTCAGACATTCAGGTAAGATCTATCCAACACCCATGATTGTTCTTCGTAACATCATGAGCTAAAGCCTTTTTGGTAGAACTAGGGTTGTGAAGGTTTTTACCAATTAATTGAACTTTCGTTTGTAAACTCCGTACAACACTACTTGTGGATTTATTTTATATATGATTGTACTTTCTTAATCCATACTCACGGTCATTTTGTGCATCATTAACTGTTATGTAGAGTCTGAATACATATCTTGATTATTGATTGAGTGCGTTCACTGCTGAGCAGGATTCTATGTTATAATTCTAAGTGAGGGGACTCCGAAGCTTCATTAAAACTATCATATATGAATACTTATTAATTGAATTGAATTCGGGTTATTAAGTAGGATAAAGAGGACAACTTCATAGTACCTATAAAGGGAGATCATATCGGGTTAGAGTACCAATTGGCCAGGGAAATAATTGATACTGATAGTACCTAGAAAGGGGGGTGGAATTATATCTCTTGCTCTGAGGTTATTCACACGTGTTACACTCATGTTTACTTGTGTCTATAGAGTAGATATGCATGGTTTAATGATGCGTCCATATTCCACAAGGTAGAGTCGGACATCAACACATGGAAGGAAAGTTAAGTAGTAAACTGGATTACCATAGAGCTACCTATTCTCCTAATTGATCCACTTTCGTATTCTTCTAGTGATATTTTATTTTATTTGTTATTTTAATTAATTATTTAGTAGATTATAATTTAATTCCAAAAACTATATTGCCACACTTGTCTTAATTAATTAGTAAATAATTAAATTGATAATACGCCGTCCTTTGGGTTCGATAATCACTTGGTCGCTTATTTAAGCTATAACTGATATGCTTAATACTTGGGGATTAATTTTGCATGAAAAAAACGTGCATCAAGTTCTTGGCGCCGTTGCCGGGGACACCTGTTATTATTAATTTATTATTTCTAGTTTGATTAAGACTTCTATTTGTGATTATTTTTTATATCTAACCTTGAAATTTCTTATGTACTTTTGCACTAGAAAAAGGAAAGGAAGGAAAGAAAGAATAACACACAGTGCTAAACATGACCAGAGCAAGGCAGAATCCGGATAATATTGCCATACGTGAAATTTTCACAAACTATGGAATTGGTAGCATGGGGTTGATAGGAGCAAGGGGGAATATGATGATTTTGAGATGCATCCCGCTCTTATTAACATGGTAGAGAAGAATCCCTTTTCTGGAGATTGTTTTGAAGATCCATATCAGCATCTCAAAAGATTCATTGGTTATGCAAATACTCAAAAGGGAGCTGAAGCTAATGATGATGCTAGGCAGATCGCCCTATTCAAGTTCTCTTTAATTGATAAGGCAGAAGCTTGGTATGAGACTATTGATGCAGCAGATTGCAATACATGGGACCAACTGCAGCAGAAGTTCTTAGAGAGATACATGCCACCCTCAAGGATCTTAAGAATGAAGCAGGAGATCACCCAATTTGTTATGAATCAGTGTGAGAAATTTCATGAAGCATGGGATAGGTTTAAAGACATGCTCAAGAGGTGTCCACAACATGGAATGTCTAAAGCTTAGTACATAAGTATCTTCTACTATGGATTGGATTATGAGTCGCGTATTATTATTGATGCATCATCAGGTGAAGCGCTGTTATCTAAGACAACACTTGAAGCTGAAAAGTTGTTTGAAGATATCTATATGAATTCACGTGACTGGCGTGTAGAGAGAGATAGAGGATCACATGTACTTGGTAAGGTGGCGCAGGTTGAACATCAAGTGGTGTAGTCAACTAGGAATGATGAGATCGTCTCTAGTTTAGCTAACATCAACAAGCTACTAGAGTCCCAGCAGAAGCAGATTATAGAGTTGACACTAAGGGGGCATAGTATGAAGCAGCACGAAGTGAAGAGTGTTGAAGATACCTTCAATCGATACATGACTGAGAATGATGCAAGGATTGATCGTCTTGAGGATACCATGAATGTTGATCATGTAGATTTATCTAAGCAGTTGAAGGACCTTACCTTGATTATGGGGCAGATTGCCGCGAATGTGAATCAATTGACACAGACGTTGGGGAATAATGCCATTACACTGAGGTCTGGAAGGCAATATGAGGGACCAATAAAGCCAGAATTAAATTCTGAAGCATCAGGAGCCTGATTCGACCAACTATCCAGGTCGAACTGAATAGGAGAGGTTGAACAGGGCACCTGGGCAACATTCGGAAGAAGCAGAGGGTCAGTTCGACAAAAAATAAGTCGATTCTATCAGAAGCTTTGGTCGAACTCAGGTTCAACGCCACTGTTCAGGACGCTATGTTTTATTTGATGCCCAATTTGACCACGATCACTCCGGTTCGACCAATCCTACTGGTCGAATCGATGTCGAACGCCACTGTCCACAGCGCTCTATTTCGTCTGAAGCCCGATTCGACCACGATAACTTGGATTCGACCAGCACACTTGGTTGAACCCTGGTCAAACCGGCCTGTAAGGGGGAGAATGAACTTTTAGGTATTCAGTTCGACCATTATTCATCGAGTTCGACCACCTACCCAGGTCGAACTCAGGTCAAACTCTCCTGTTCGGTGCCATTTTCTACGTTGAATGCTCCATATGATGTTAATGCTACTCCCGTGCCATCCCAAGGACAGAATACTGAGCTTATAGTGGAAAATAAGTTGGAAAGAGCAAAGAGGTAGAGAGACGAGAAGCTTAGACTGCAGAGGGATAATGAAGATGTGGTTTTCTCTCTTGATCATACAACGAAGATGCCCATGGAAACTCAATCATGCAAGAGCATAGATGTGATTTTTAACTTGTTTAATCTTGATTTTTCTAAGACAAATGATTTTGAATTTAAGTGAAAGATTGACAAGGAGGTGTCTAGACAGCCATGGGTGAAATAAAATTATAAGGATCATATTCTTATTACCAAGAAAGGTGAGGTGTTGAGTGTAGACAAGAAGAGGGAAAGGAAGTACTTGAAGGTGAGGATACGAGAAAATCGCCATCTGATCCAGAAGTTCAAAAGCGGTATTCCATCGTGACTTTACGACGTTAAACATGAGCGCCTGATGGGGGCTTGCCCTTCCATTTTAATAATTTATTTATTTCTTGTGAGTAAGAATTTTTTATATTTCAGGTGCTTACTAATCGACAATTACATCTCTTTGCAAACTTAGTTTCAACTTACGTTTTTACTAAGTTTGGGGGGTGTGATGTTATTACCTCATTGAAGCACCAAGAGTATAATCTTTTCTTTGTAATGTTTGCTAGGGGAGTTGATTTTTTGCAGTATGTTGAAACTTTAATTGATTTTGATGTGTCGATTTTTTGTAATTTGCCTAGTGTTCAGTGGTGTGTCTAGTGTGTGGAGTCAATTAGATAGTCAATTGAGTATTTCTTATAGTTCTCTTGTTTTATTATTGATGAATCTATGACGATGAGTGTTTGAGCTTTGATGATAGAGAAACAGGTAAAGTAAGGCTTTGACCTGACAGAGTTGAACAACTTGAGGAGCTCGTGAACGTTTTGAAGGAGAAAAATCAGGTTCTCTTGTTTTCTTATTCTAATTTTTATATGTGCTTTCAATTCAGGGAGTGAAAGGATTGAGTTTATGTTTTGGTGATCCATGTGAGCTTATATGTTTAAATTGTGCTTGAAATTCATATGCTCTTGAAATTGATGAAGGAAGTGTATTTGAGTTATATTGTGATATAAAGTTCTATGTGTACTTGTGAGATATTGCTTACTATGAAAAGTGCTCTGTTACTTGTTAAAAACCCATGTGAGATTTTGAGCCTCATTGATCATGTTACATAATCACATGATATTTCTTTCTGGTGAGACCGCATGTGTGTTAGATGATGGGAAATGATTTAAGGCCATCCTTGAATTTATGAGTCACTTAGCCAAATAATTCCTTACCAAATGATGTTTATCCGTAGTTAGGTCCGTTGAGCCTAAAGCCTTATTTCTTTGGCAACCTATGAAGATAGCCACTTTGATATCCTATTTGAGCCTTAAAATTCCTATATTTAGTGGAGAATTAAATGCTGTCAAAGTGTGTGAAGTTGATTTTGATGGAGTTTGGAAGGAATAAAATATTTGGAGTTGTACAAGTGATTATGAGCTTAAAAATAAGTTGCTTAGGGGTAGTGCCCGAAACTGGTACCCCGAGATATTAGAGGTAGTGCCCGAAACTGGTACCTCAAGAAAGGAAAAAAAAGAAGAGAAGGAAAAATGTTGAGCTTGAAGAAAAAGGAGAGAAAAGAAAATTAGAAGAGCATGAAGCTGGATAGCCTTGAAGTGTAAAAAAATCTGCAGTACAAAAGATCTCCGATTTTAATTCTCTACTAATTGAGTTACTTTATCCAGATATTTCCTACCCTTACCAAAGAGCCAACATTACGTCCTAATGAAAGTCCTTTTTGATCCCATGCTCGAATCATATTTTAAGTGGTGGAGAGTTTGAGACGTTTGGCAAGCTTATAGTTACGCATGCACTTGAATTGAATCTGAGTGTAAACACTTTAACCATAAGTGTACATCTTTTACACTTACGTGCGAGTGATATATACTTTCCGTGAAAACATGTCAATGGAGCATTTGAATAGGTGGTGATTGTCTTATCTTGTATGCTATGAATTGATTATTACATGTAATGAGAGTTGCATGACCTAAGTTAAGGATAATTGTATTTTAAATGGGGTATCTGTCATAATTCTTGTTTTCCCGCTAATTTTCTTACGTTCTCTCTCTCTCTTTATTTTTATTTTGTTACCTCGGGACGAGCAATAGGTAAGTTTGGGGGATTGATGAGAGCGAAAATTAACGTGTTTTAGTGTCCAATTGAACACCTTCTTGATTGATATTGCTGTCATAGATTAGCACAAGTGTCTTATATTCAATATATGTGAGAAAAAGGTTCACTTGAGGTGTTTTATTGTGTTTTAGGTGAAAAAAGGATCAAAAGTACAAAGTTGGAGAAAATGTGCAATTTGGGCATGAATGCTGAAAAACGCACGTCCAACTTTCGTAATTTCTCTGTATCTGTGTGGAGATCAATTCTAGCATTGTGATACATGGTTGAAAATTACTGAAAATAGAATCGTTATAGCGTAAAGAACACCTCAATCGTAATCCAAACGAGAAAGTTATGATCAAGATGGTGACATCGCGCTAGCTATGCCGAATAGAACGGCTGTGCTACATTGAATGGCTTGTTACACCTTCAATTCTTAGTGTTTTTATCAGTTCAGCATATGTATAGAAAGCCAAGGAAGAGAGGATCGCGTGAGCACAAGAATCATACAAATCGGAGTTCGGATGAGAAAGTTATACCCGAAACGGTGAGACTGCGCATGATAGTTCGACCAGAGTTCGACCTCCTCTGTTCGGTTCGACCACTGGTCGTGGTCGAACCAAAAGCCTGAACAAGCGCAAAATTGGGATTTTTACCCCATGTTCATGAATTTTCGTGCTTTCTAAGAAAAAGCCCATCCTAGGTCCATAAGGAGAGCTCACAAGTATAAAAGGGAATGTAGATAACACCAAGAAGACACATTACAATATAATACAAGAGAGATTGAATTGGAGAGAGACAACACAACCATCCTACACCCCACAAGGGGGGTTCACCCCCCAACCATCATCCACATCCTTCCTCCATTCATTCATCACTTTGAAGATTCGTTCGTGGAATCAAGAGGAGAACCAAGAGGAGAATTCAAGACGAAGATGGACGCGACGACCACATCTAGGGTTTTATTCGTTTTCTAATTTATCCTGTATTTTTCGGACATACGGGTAAGATCTATTCAACACCCATGATTATTCTTCGTAACATCATGAGCTAGAGCCTTTTTGGTAGAATTAGGGTTGTGAAAGTTTTTACCAATTAATTGAACTTTCGTGTGTAAACTCCGTACAACACTACTTGTGGATTTATTTTATATATGATTGTGCTTTCTTAATCCATACTCACGGTCGTTTTGTGCATCATTAACTGTTATGTAGAGTCTGAATACATATCTTGGTTATTGATTGAGTGCGTTCACTGCTGAGCAGGATTCCATGTTATGATTCTAAGTGAGGGGACTCCGAAGCTTCATTACAATGATCATATATGAATACTTATTAATTGAATTGAATTCGGTTATTAAGTAGGATAAAGAGGATAACTTCATAGTACCTATAAAGGGAGATTATATCGGGTTAGAGTACCAATTGGTCAGGGAAATAATTGATACTGATAGTACCTAGAAAGGGGGCTGGAATTATATCTCTTGCTCCGAGGTTATTCACACGTGTTACACGCATGTTTACTTGAGTCTATAGAGTAGATATGCATGGTTTAGTGATGCGTCCATATTCCACAATGCAGAGTCGGACATCAACACACGAAAGGGAAGTTAAGTAGTAAAATTGGATTACCCTAGAGCTATCTATTCTCCTACTTGATCCACTTCCGTATTCTTCTAGTGATATTCTATTTTATTTGTTATTTTAATTAATTGTTTAGTAGATTATAATTTAATTCCAAAAATTATATTGCCACTCTTGTCTTAATTAATTAGTAAATAATTAAATTGATAATACGCCGTCCTTTGGGTTCGATAATCACTTGGTCGCTTACTTAAGCTGCAACTGATATCATTTATACTTGGGAATTAATTTTGCGGGCAAAGAAAACGCGCATCAATGACACTTACGATTCACACTTTTTTACTGCACATAACTTTTGCTGCACGCAATTTTTCACTGCACATAACTTTTGCTGCACACAAACATTAATATGCAGTACATTGTAAGGGTAATATTGGAATATCACTATTTATTTATGTAGTTAGTAATAATATTTTTGTATGTTTGTATCTCATATTAATAAATGAGTTTTTAATGTAACTTATAGTAAGTACCCCAAAATAAAAATAAAAATTATACTAAATGAGCAAATAAATAAAGAAAATAAAATATGAATCGAAATTCATGAAACTAATAGTGTAATTGTATATTCATATTTTATTTATTTATTATTATTATTATTATTATTATTATTTTGAACATGTTTTTTTAAAGCAATAAAATTTTATAACGTTAAATATAATAAATAAATAAATAAATAAAAATATGAATCTAAACTTTTTTGGATCAATATTGCAATTGTATGAGACAAAATATATAAGGTTGAAATTTTATGGGACCAAGTTTGCAAATTAATAATCATTAAATAAAAAAATAAAAAAATAATAAATAAATAAGTAAATAAATAAATAAATAAAATATGAATCTAAATTCTTTGAACCAGTAGTGTAATTATATATTCATATTCATATTTTATTTTATTTATTATTATTACTATTTATTGAACATGTTTTTTTAACATAATAATTATTGGGTAATATTAAAATAAAAAAATAAAAAAATAAAATATGAATGTAAATTTTTGGGATAAATAATGCAGGTGTATATGATTAAATATGCAAGGGTGAAGTCTTATTGGACCAAAGTCGTATTTTTTTATTTTTAATGTTATCAATTTTTTATTGATTTTAAAAAAAGACATGTTCAAAATAATAATAATAATTAATAATAATAAATAAATAAAATATGAATATACAATTACACTATTAGTTCCAAGAATTTCGATTCATATTTTATTTTATTTATTTTGTTTACTCATTTTTTTTTATTTTTTATTTTCAATATTACTAAATTCTTATTACTTTAAAAAACATGTTCAAAATAATAATTATAAAATTATAAAATAAATAAATAAATAAACATAAAATAAAATATGAATTTAAATTCTTGGGACTATTAGTGCAACTGAATGTGACTAAATATACAATGTTAAAGTCCTATGGGACCAAGTCTACAAAGAAAAATTATTTGGGACTAAAAGAGAAAGTATTGGGACAATTTTGAAGAGAAAGTGTGTCCCGTGTGACCAAAAATGCTAAATTCTTGCAGTTAGGAAAACAATAAACTTTCTCAAACTCAAGTTTTATTTTCCTTTTCCTTTTCTTTTATTTATTTATTTATTATTATTAATATATTTTTTATAAATTGCAATCAAATCCCTCCATTATATTAAATTCTCATTTAAACTTTACTCAAAACTTAAGTTTTCTTACACTTTGACCTAACAAAATTTATACAACTTCGATTGAAAATCTGAAAGCACTTATGGAATCCTAATAAGGCGAGGATCACATTTATATCAAATTTTCATAAAAATAACAAAGTTTAAATGTGATGCAATTTCGAACTCCAAGTGGGTTTCGCTATAACTTTTTCATTTCACGTCCAAACTCAAAACTAATTATATGTTTGTGATCCTCGTGAGGAGGGTTTCAAAATGGCCTATAATATCAAAGATATATCACACCGAAATAAAATATGTGATTAAAGCGTTAAAAAATTCGATGGACCTTTTCTAACACAAATGACCTCCATTTCACAAAAAAATTATATATTGGAATCTACGCATTGAGACGATCATTATCGTATATAACATGATAAGAATTGACTACGAATTGAATAACCACGTTAGCAAAAGAACTCATGCATACATATATCGTTATATATATATATATATATGCGCAAATTAGACTATAAATGTTAATGCGAGAAAGGTAATCTGCTTCTTCCTCCATGCAATTGTTATTCAAATTTCTTTTATATATATATATATATATATATATATATATATATATATATATATATATATATATATATATATAATTCAAAAACTTGGTGATCAAGAATTGTACAGTAACCTTATCTAAAAGTTGTGCTTTATCTAAAAAAAAATGCCACTTGCGCACACACGTGTTATTACTTATTATATTATTATTATGTACTAACTCAACAATGCACATAAATTATTATTATTATTATTATTATTACTATTATTATTATATATGTTTAATTATTATAATTATTATCATAATTATATATTATTATATAAATAAATATTTAATACTTAATAATTAAGATATAACACATTAAAATATATAAAATAATATTATTTAAAAGTAAAATCTATGAAAATATAGATTAGGAAATATTGAGGTGTTACAATCCACCATCCTAAAAATAATTTCGTCCTCGAAATTTCACTTATCGAGAAATATACCTATTTATGTATTATTTATTATACCCGATATAAAAGAATATAAAATACCTGCCATCATCTTTGGTTCTTTGCCAACTTCTTGTCGGGTTATAGTGTATGCACGTGCTGGTCTAGCGTTCGATCCTTCTGTAGCTTTAGCCTTTGGGCAATCCAATATGGTGTGTCCCAGTTGTCGGCATCGATAGCGTATTCCGATTCCATATAAGCATTTTCCAACATGGTCTCTTCTACATATTGGACACTGAGGTCTTACTTCTTGTGGAATTGGGGCTGAACCCCCTTCGAACCTAATTTGCTTATTTTGACTCTCATGGTTTCCATTCTCTATCGTTGGTCCTTCCCACTTGTGTTTTATACGCATCTCCATCAAATTTTTGTTGTTGTTGTTGTTGTTTTTCAAGCGAGATTCAACTTCTTGAACTCTAGAAAATGCTTCAGCAAAGATCATCGTTCCTTGTCCAGCCAAGATAGTGCTAATCTCATATTGCAATCCCTTTTTAATCGCCTAGACTTCTTTTCTTCCATATTGAAGAGATGCGTAGCAAACCTAGAAAGTCAATTGAATTCGCTCTCGTATTCTAGGACACTCATTTTTCCTTGTTTCAAGTGAAGAAACTCGCTTTCCTTATCATCTCGGTACGATTGTGGCATATAGTTCTGTATAATAACATTCTTAAAGTCTTCCCATGTCATCCTCGCCCTTTGTTCAAGTGTCTTGGTACGTCTGTAAGCCTCTCACCAAAAATTAGCTTCACCCACGGACTAGAAAACAACGAACACGATTTTTCGTGCATCAGTGCAATCGAGATAGGTGAAAATCTTATCCAACGACCTTAGCCATTTTTTAGCATCCGCGGGGTTCTTCGTCCCATTGAATGTTAATAGATTGAAACTTCATAATTATTTGATTACTAAGACTGGCTCATTTCTAGGAGTAGTTTGTGGTGGTGGTGGTGTAGAGTTTGCATGAAATTGTTGCACCAATCCTCGAAGGATTGTCACTAAATCATCTCCTGGATCGCTATCAAGAGTTTCATTCGTAGGTAGGTTTCGTGGTCTTCTTCGTCTCATGATTTGGTTAAAATATTATTATATTGTATATAAGTTAACCAAACATAAAAATCCTAAAAATCAATATGGGGTGAGCGTCTAAAATATACTAAGTGGGTTAACTTAAATGATTGCAAAGTTAAAAATAAATATGCATGCCAAATATACCATAAAATGTAACATATGTCAATTTAATAAAATATTTTGCACATTTTCGTTCGATAACTCATTGAAAATATTTTAGACTGAACCATCATCCGATAACTTGTGTTAGTTGGTATATGTGCATCAAATCGTCATTCAATACAAGTGTTAGTATATTTGAAATATTTTAGTACCGAACAGTCGCCCGATAACTTTTGTTAGTTGGTATATATGCGTCGAGTCGTCACCCCATACAAGTGTTAGTAGCAAAATATTTATCATCAAAATAAAAGCACACATGACATATAAGTAACACATATCACATTTTAACATAGCAATCATGACATATAATATAACACTCGATGAAGAGTGAAAGTTACCCACCTTGAATTTCTTAGAGAGAGTAGGACAGACTAAGCTTGCTCGTTGGTCTCAGGTGTGCCTGCAAGGTATACTAAACTGAGTTCTAATTCTAATAATAATTAAGGTTACCAAAACTAAATTTCTAATGTAATTAAGAAGTAAACTAATTATTAACTTAAGAAAAAATAAATAATTAATCGTTAAATAAATGAGTTAAAATAAAATAAAAAATAGAAATACATATTTCAAAAATTAAAATAGTAATTTAGCGATTATAGTTTTTGACTCTAGTCATAACTCATACATCGTAGTATTAAAAATATAAATTCAAATGACATTAATTTTAATAGAAACGAATATTAAATAAAGATTCTACACTCAAATAGTAATAGTGGTAAAATTATAATTAATATTTAAAATTAATCTAAAACATTAAACATATATTTATAATTATATATGTTCAATTAATATTTAATATTAGAGTTATTATATACACGCAAAACGTAAGCAGTTAGGAAAACAGTAAACATTCTCAAATTTAAATTTTATTTTCCTTTTCCTTTTCCTTTACTTTTATTTATTTATTATTATTATTAATATATTTTTATAAATTGTAATCAAGTCCCTGCATTATACTCACTCCGTCCCCTTTAAAGAGAGTTTTTTTTCTATTTTGATTGTCCCACCCAAAGAGCCCCATTTTCTTTTTTATATATATGGGACCCACACACACCCACTAATATAATTAAAATATGGGACCCACCTTTCCACTTATACAACTACCCACTATTCATTAAATAATAATACTTCTTAATCCACGTGCCAAAAAGCAAAAAACTCTCTTAATGAGGGACATAGGGAGTATTAAATTCTCATTTAAACTTTACCCAAAACTTAAGTTTTCTTACACTTTGACCCAACAAAATTTATACAACTCCAATTGAAAATCCGAAAGCACTTATAGAGTCCTCGTAAGGTGAGAATCACATGTATACTAATTTTTTAATAAAAATAACAAAGTTTAAATGGGAAGCAATTTCGAGCTCGAAGTGGGTTTCACTATAACTTTTTCATTTCACGTCTAGTTATATGTTTGTGATCCTCAAGAGGAGGGCTTCAAATGACCTATAATATCAAAGATATGTCACACCAAAACAAAATATGCCATTAAAGTGTTAAAAACTTCGATGAAGTTTTTAAGACAAATGACCTCCATTTCACAAAAGAGTTATATATTTATAATCTACGCATCGAGACGATCATTATCGCACATAACATGATAAGAATTGACTATGAATTGAATAACCATTAAAAAGGATGTGGTTGCCTTAAGGGAAATAATGCATCCATGATCAAATTTCTAACACAACACAGAATAAAATAAACTGAAAGCTATTAAAATGGGAGGATAGCCCCCAACATGTGCTCATTTTTAATGTCGTTGATCACTATGAAGTGTTCTATCAATTCAAGTGATCAAGAAAGAGAACTTCCCTTTCTGGTTGTAATTTGTAGAACCTCATACAATGACCCTTAGCTGCAAAGATTTCTCCCTTCTTGTTTTTCCACGCATAATTCTCCATTTCATGGAACTCCTTGTAGCTGATCTTAGTTTCATGCACTTTTTTATCTTAGCTTTGTAGATCCTTGACTTCTCACAAGCTCTCATTCCGAACTCGTCTTTCTTCAGTGGCAGGTACTGCTGCTTCCACTTTATCCGCTCCAGTTTTCCAACTTTCTCCTTGATATCCCTACACTCATTAAGATTATGTAAACACTTAAGAGACACAATTGAATGCTTATTAGACATATTATCTAAATTAGTAGTGGGAAATGTGAGAGATTCGCTTATGCATGTCTCCAAAGGATCCTTAGAGAGGATAAAAGGCATGCTTTTATTAACAATATGCTCCACCACGTCCAAACTCTTGCATTCTTGTCTTCTGGCCACCTCATCGCTTTCTCCAGGGAAAAGACAACCTCTTCATTATTTACCCTAAGCTTCAGTTCTCCCTTTTGGACATCAATTAATGCACCCCTCGTAGCTAGAAAAAGTCTTCCTAGGATAAGAGGTACAATATTTTTGTCCTCCATGTCGAGCACCAAGAAGTCCACTGAAAAGATAAACTTGGCAACCTTCACTAATACATCTTCTATCACTCCCTTTGGGTAGGTTAGAGAATGATCAGCCAAATGAAGTGCTACCGATGTCGGCTTTAACTCCCCAAACCTAACTTTTTGAACATGGTGTATGGTATCAGGTTGATGCTAACTCCAAGATCGTATAAAGCCCTCTTCTCAGGTCCTCTCCCAATTTCACAAGGAATGGTAAAGTTGCTTGGATCCTTAAGCTTGTCAGGTATTTTCCTCTGAATTATTGAACTACTTTTCAGTTAGATTCATCGTCTCTACCCCAGTCAAGTTTCTATTCTTGGACATAATATCCTTGACGCATCTGGCATAATAAGTCATCTGCTCCAATGCCTCTGCGAAGGGGATATTTATCTGAATCTTCTTGAAAATTTCCAAGAATCTCTTGGACTTCTCATCAATCCCTTTCTTTAGGCGACGTTGAGGAAATGGAAGGGGTAATTTTATTTTTGGAATTTCCCAACTATCTCTCTCTGGTTCCTTTTGTTTCAGTTTTTCTTTCCTCAATCTCTTAGCCTTTTGCCATTTTTTCTCAAGCATTTCCTTCTCAATCTGACTCTAGGATGAATCTAGAGTTTTTGAAGTCGCTGCATCATAACTCAATTCCAACTCGACTTGAGTTGGGTCACTGTCAAGCCAAATTAGCTTACTGTTATCCACTGTATCCTCTGTTTTGTCCATTGGCATTTTCAGACCTTCATACTGCTTCCCAAATCTCAATGTGATGGCTTTGCACTCTTCTTTTAGATTTATTTCCGTTGTAGATGAAAATTTACCCTTTTCCTGTTGCGAACCCAATGTAGTAGCCAGCTAACCAATTGAGTGTTCTGACCCTTGAAATTGCTTCGACATTGAGGAATTCATCCCCACTATCATGCCATCCAGCTTGGTGATTCGTGATTCATGAGCATTGTGGGTTGCTTCATTATTTACCATGTACTGCTTTACTAGATCCTTGAAATCTGGTTTTCCTTCCCAGTCTTTGCTCCATGATAAAAGTTGGTTGGAAACTGGACTGCGATATTCTGATTTGAATATGAGAGGTTCTCATGCCTTCTTTGTCCCAGCCAATTTCCACCTCCACCTTGATTCTTTTGATTGCCACCTTGAATAGGGTAGTTACCTCATTGGAAATTCATACAGTTGAAATTTCCTTGGTTGTTCCTTCCTTGCCAATTTCCACCTTGGTTATTAGACGACCCTCTATTTCCTTTTGTGCTTTAACCCATGGCCCAATTAGCATCCTCAACTCTTTGCAAGTTCATCACTATTTCATCACTGGCACTTCCTTGACTGCTTCTCTCACTGTAGAGATTGCTCAAATGCGTATTCATTTCTTCCAACTGAGTAGCAACCCAATCAAACTTATCATTTTCAGCCACATTCTCTTCTACCCTTACAACCTTTCCAAGTACATAGCTTCCACCGATTCTATCTGAAGGTCAGTCTCTTGAATTCATGGGTATGTCATCAAAGAGTTTCTCAACATCTCTTGAGCTCTTCCCAAAGATAGTTCCACCCGCAGATGCATCTACTAAGACTCTCAAATCATTATCTAAACCATTGTAGAACACAATGATAATTTGAGACTTCTTGAGGCCATGTTGTGGGCATCTCTTTAAAGCTTCTCTAAATCTCTCCCACGCCTCATTGAATGTCTAATCTCTTTGTTGCTTGAACTGGTTTATCTCTTGCTTCAGAGCCATCACTTTTGATGGTGGCAGGAAGCGTTCAACGAAAAGCTAATAAAGCTTAGTCCAGTTGCTACAACTCCCTTGCTCCAGTGTATCGTACCACTCTCTTGCCTTATCAGCCAAGGAGAACTGAAACAGTTTCATCTTCCAAGTATCATCATTGGTATCCGCCATTTTCACTATGTTGACATAGCTGTTATAACGCTTCAGGTGCCCATACGACTCATCAAACACATCTTCCATGAAAGGATTCCTTTCCATCATAGAGATCAGGGCTAATCTGATGTCAATTTGTTAAATTGGCACCTCCAACTATGTTTGTCCCTCCTAAATTGGTGGATTTGAAAGTCTTGCGTATTATGATTTCATCTTCATCTGGCTGTCTACTGATGAGAGTGAAAATAAACGTGCTTTAATATCCAATTTAACACCTTTTTGATTGATATTGTAGTCTTATATGAGCAAAAGTGTCTTATATTCGATATATGTGAGAATTATGTGCATTTGAGGTGTTTTGTTGTGTTTTAGGTGAAAAAAGGGATCAAAAGTGTAAAGTTGGAGAAAAGGTGCAATTTGTGCAAGAATGCTGAAAACGCATGTCCAACTTTCATAATTATTCTGTGTTGATGTGGAGCTCTGAACTGATAGTGTGATACATGGTTGGAAAGCTACAGAAGAGAGGGTCGTTTTGGTGTAAAGAACACTATCATTGAAGTCCAAACGAGGAAGTTATGAGCAAAGTGGTGACGCCGCGCGAGCTGTGCCTAACAGAATTGCAGTGCTATTTTCCATGGATTTTTACATATTCAATTCTTGGAGTTTTTGTGATTTCATTATATTGATAGAAAGCCAAGGAAGAGAGGATCGCGTGAGCCTAAAAATCACTCAATTCGGAGGTCGGATGTGAAAGTTATACGCGAAACGGAGAGACTGCGCAAATCGGTTCGACTTGCTTGAGGTCGAACCGAGGTCGAACCATGCACCTGAGACTTCCAGTAGGTGGGTTCGACCTGTGGTTCGACCAGCGATCAATGGTTTGACCTATTTGCTGAGGTCGAACCATCGTGCGAAAACTTACCAAATCCGTATTTTCGAGGCCTAATCGCGTGTGATCACTTGAAAAGCCCATTCCAAGCCTAGGAGACGTGATTACAAGTATAAAAGGAGGTCTATAAAGCCCCGAAAAGGGGAGGAACACAACACAATACAAGAGAGGAGAAGAGAGGCCACAACATACAACACCCCACAAGGGGGGATCACCCCCCAACCATCATCCTTTTCTCTATCCATCCATCACTTTGAAGATTCATTTGTGGAATCAAGGGGAGAACTAAGAGGAGAATTCAAGAGAGAGAAGGACGCGATGACGCCACATCTAGGGTTTATTCATTTCCTAATTTATCTTATATTTTTTGGACATCCGGGTAAGATCTATCCAACACCCATGATTGTTCTTCGCAACATCATGGGCTATAGCCTTTTTGGTAGAACTAGGGTTGTGAAGGTTTTATCTAGTTAATTGAACTTCCATGTGTATACTCCGTACAACACTACTTGTGGTTTATTTTATATAAGATTGTGCCTTTTTAATCCATACTCATAGTCGTTTTATGCATCAATAATCGTTGTGTAGAGTCTGAATACATAACATGGTTATTGGTTGAGTGCGTTCACTGTTAAGCAGGGTTTTAAGTTATAATTCTAAGTGAAGGGATTTCGAAGTCTTATTAGAACTATCTTATATGAATACTTATTAATTGAATTGAATTCGGGTTAATAAGTAGGATAAAGAGAATAATTTTATAGTACCTATAAATGGAGATCATATCGGGTTAGAGTACCAATCCTAGGGGAAAATAATTAATACTGATAATACCTAGAAAGGGGGGTAAAATTACGTCTCCTGCTCCGAGGTTATTCACACGTATTACACGCATATTTACTTGTGTCTATAGAGTAGATATGCATGGTTTAGTGATGCGTCCATATTACACAAGGCAGAGTCGGACATTGACACATGGTAGAGAAGTTAAGTAGTGAAACTGGATTATCCTAGAGCTACCTATTCTCTTACTTGATCCACTTTCGTATTCTTCAATTGATATTTATTTTATTTGTTATTTTAATTACTTGTTTATTAGTTTAATCATCCTAAACCTCAAACTTAATTGCCAACTTGTCTTAATTAATTTAGATAATAATTAAATTGATAATACGCCGTCCTTTGGTTTCGATATTCACTTGGTCGCTTGCTTAAGCTGCAATTGATATCCTTAATACTTGGGGATTAATTTTGCGTGCAAAGAAAACGCGCATCAAGTTCTTGGCGCCGTTGTCGGGGACGGCTGTTATTATTGATTTTATTATTTCTAGTTTGATTAAGATATATTTTTTTCTTTTATTTGTGATTATTTATTTCTATCTAACCTTAAATTTTTTCGAGTTACTTGTGCGCTTGAAAAAAGGAGAGGAAGGAAAGGAGCAAATAACACATTGAGCTGAACATGGCCGGAGCAAGGCAGAATCCGGATAATGTTTCCATTCGTGAAATTTTCACGAACTTTGGGAATGTCAACATGGGGTTGATAGGAGAAAGGGGGGAAGATGATGATTTTGAGATACATCCAGCTCTTATTAACATGGTAGAGAAGAATCCCTTTTCTGGAGGTTATTTTGAAGATCCATATCAGCATCTCCGAAGATTTCTTGGTTATGCAAACACTCAAAAGGGCAGTGGATCGAATGATAATGCTAGGCGGATCGCCTTATTCAAGTTCTCTTTAATTAATAAGGCGGAAGCTTAGTATGAGACCCTTGATCCAGCTGATTGCAATACATGGGACCAACTGCAGCAGAAGTTCTTGGAGAGATACATGCCACCCTCAAGGATCTTAAGAATGAAGCAAGAGATCACTCGATTTATTATGAATCAGGGTGAGAAATTTTATGAGGCGTGGGACAAGTTTAAAGACATGCTCAGGAGGTGTCCACAGCATGGAATGCCAAAGGCTGAATACATAAGCATCTTCTACTATGGATTGGATTGTGAGTCGCGTATTTTTATTGATGCATCATCAGGAGGAGCGCTGTTATCAAAGACAGCACTTGAAGCGGAAAAATTGTTTGAAGACATCTCTATGAATTCACGTGACTGACCAATAGAGAGAGATAGAGGATCATATGTACTTGGCGAGGTAGCGCAGGTTGAACATCAAGTGGTGAAGTCGAATAGGGATGATGAGATCGTCTCTAGTCTAGCTAACATCAACAAGCTACTAGAGTTCCAGCAGAGGCAGATCACAGAGTTGACACAAAGGGGGCCTAATATGAAGCAGCAAGAAGCGAAGAGTGATGAAGATACCTTCCATCGATACATGACTGAGAATGATGCAAGGATTGATCATATTGAGGATACCATGAATGTTGATCGTGCAGATTTATCTAAGCAGTTGAAGGACCTTACCTTGATGATGGGACCGCGAATGTGAATCAATTGACACAAACATTGGAGAATAATGCCATCACATTAAGGTCTGGAACACAGTATGAAGGACCGATGAGGCCGAAATAAAAAACGGACATATCCAGGCAGCGATTCGACCAACCAGCCTCTGGTTCGACCTGGCCTACAGGTCGAACCATGGTCGAACCATACCATGCGGAGCACTCTATTTTTCCAGATTATCGGTTCGACCTAAGCAAGGGTGGTTCGACCTGTTCTGAAGGTCGAACCCACGTCAAACCTCAATGTTCGGAGCACCCTATTTTATCGCAACAACAGTTCGACCACGACAGACATGGTTCGACCAAACTATCTGGTCGAACCTTGGTCAAACTGGGAGGCAGAAATAGTATAGTAAGCCAGTTCGACCTGAGGGAAAGCGGTTTGACCTGTCCTGAAGGTCGAACCCAGGTCGAACCACGACTTCAAAGTGAGAACAGCCTTCCAGATGATCGGTTCGACCACTACGTGCCTGGTTCGACCTCTCCAATAGGTTAAACCCTAGTCGAACCGATCCGAAAATGCCTATTGTTGCGCCGAATGCTCCCTATGATGTTGATGTTACTCCAGTACCATTACATGAGCAGAATACTGAGCTTACAATGGAGAAGAAGTGGGAAAGAGCAAGTAAGTTGAGAGCGGAGAAGCTTAGACTGCAGATGGATAATGAAGATGTGGTTTTCTCTCTTAATCATGCAATGAAGATGCCCATGGAGACCCAATTGTGCAAGAGCATTGATGTGGTTTCTAACTTGTTTAATCTTGATTTTTCTAAGACAGGTGATTCTGAATTTAAGTGGAAGGTCGACAAGGAGGAGTCTAGACAGCCATGGGAGGAAGGAAATTTCAATGATCATATTTTTGTGACCAAGAAAGGTGAGGTGTTGAGTGTAGACAAGAAGATGGAAAGAAATAATTTGAAGGTGAGGATGCGAGAAGACCGTCCTCTACCGTCGTGACTCTAAGACGTTAAACATGAGCGCCTATTGGGGGCTTGCCCTTCCGTTTTATTGCTTTATTTCTTTCGTGTGAGTAAGAAATTTTTATATTTAAGGTGCTTATTATTTGGCAATTACATCTTTGCAAACTTAGTTTCAACTTACGTTTTTACTAAGTTTGGGGGGGTGATGTACTTACCTCATTGAAGCACCAAGAATATAATCTTTTCTTTGTAATGTTTGCTAGGGGAGTTGATTTTTTGCGGTATATTAAAACTTTAATCGGTTTTGATGTGTCGATTTTTTACAATTTGCCTAGTGTTCAGTGGTGTTTCTAGTGTGTGGAGTGATGAGCGTTTTCTCAACACACAAAATAATCCTCAAGTATAAGGATATCAATTGTAGTCTCGAAAGGTGACCAAGTGAATATCGAACCCAAGGGACGGCGTATTATCAATTTAATTATTTACTAAATTAATTAAGACAAGTGTGGCAATATAGTTTGAGGTTTAGAATTATTAAACTAATAAACAAGTAATTAAAATAACAAATAAAATAAATATCACTTGAAGAATACGAAAGTGGATCAAGTAGGAGAATAGGTAGCTCTAGGATAATCCAGTTTCACTACTTAACTTCTCTTCCATGTGTCAATGTCCGACTCTGCCTTGTGGAATATGGACGCATCACTAAACCATGCATATCTACTCTATAGACACAAGTAAACATGCGTGTAACACGTGTGAATACCCTCGGAGCAAGAGATATAATTTCACCCCCCTTTCTAGGTACTATCAGTATCAATTATTTTCCCCTAGGATTGGTACTCTAACCCGATATGATCTCCCTTTATAGGTACTATGAAATTATCCTCTTTATCATACTTATTAACCCGAATTCAATTCAATTAATAAGTATTCATATAAGATAGTTCTAATGAAGCTTCGGAGTCCCCTCACTTAGAATCATAACATGGAATCCTGTTCAGCGGTGAACGCACTCAATCTACAACCAAGATATATATTCAGACTCTATATACCAATTGAAGATGCACAAAACGACCGTGAATATGGATTAAGAAAGCACAATCATATATAAAATAAATCCACAAGTAGTGTTGTACGGAGTTTACACATAGAAGATCAATTAATTCATAAAACCATCAAAACTCCTAGATCTACCAAAAAGGCTCTAGCCCATGGTGTTTCGAAGAACAATCATGGGTGTTGGATAGATCTTACCCGGATGTCCGGAAAATACAAGATAAATTAGGAAACGAATAAACCCTTGATATGGCGTCTTCATGCCCTTCTCCATCTTGAATCCTCCTCTTGGTTCTCCTCTTGATTCCACAAACGAATCTTCAAAGTGATGGATGGATGGAGGAAAGGAAGTGGATGATGGATGGGGGGTGATCCCCCCTTGTGGGGTGTTGTATGTTGTGGCCTCTCCTCGGTGATTGGTGACGTTTTTCTTGACTGCATGAGCCTCCTTTTATACTTGTAATCACGTCTCTAGGGCTTGGAATGGGCTTTTCAAGTGATCCCACGCGTTTTGGCCTCGAAAATACGTAAGTTCCCGCATGTAGGTTCGACCTCGTCAAACAGGTCGAACCACTCCCTCTTTGGTCGAACCACAGGTCGAACCCTGCTACTGGATTTGCGCAGTCTCTCCGTTTCGCTTATAACTTTCACATCCGACCTCCGAATTGGGTGATTTTTACGCTCACGCGATCCTCTCTTTCTTGGATTTCTCTGAATATAAAGATGTCACCAAAACTCCAAGAATTGAATCTGTAACAAGCCATGGAATGTAGAACATCTGTTCTGTTCGGCATAGCTCGCGCGGCGTCACCACTTTGCTCATAACTTCTTCGTTCGGCCTCCGAATGGGATGTTCTTTACGCAAAAACGACCCTCTCTTCAGTGGCTTTCTAACCATATATCACAAATCCAATTCAGAGCTCCACATCAATACAGAATAATTACACAAGTTCGACGTGCATTTATCAGCATTCTTGCACAAATTGCACCTTTTCTCAAACTTGGCTCTTTTCATCCTTTTTCCACCTAAAACACAACAAAACACCTCAAGTGCACCTTATTCTCATATATATCGAATATAAGACATTTATGCTCATATAAGACTACAATATCAATCAAAAAGGTGTTAAATTGGACACTAAAACACGCTTATTTTCACTCTCATCATGGAGTCGATTACATAGTCAATTAATTCTTTCTTATAGTTCTCCTATTTTATTATTGATGAATCCTGTGATGATGAGTTTGTTTGAGCTTTGATGATAGAAAAAGGTAAAAGAGTGGCAAGACGAGTTCTACATTGAGGCTTTGACTCGAGGAGCTCGTGCGTACGTTGAAGAAAAATCAGGTGCCCTCATTTTTATATGTGCTTTTAATTCATGGAGTGGAAGGATTGAGTTTATAGTGGTGATCCATGTGAGCTTATATTTTTAAATTGTCTTGGAATTCATATGCTCTTGAAATTGATGAAGGAAGTGTACTTGAGTTATATTGTGATATGAAGTTCTATGTGTACTTGTGGGATATTTCTTACCATGAAAAGTGCTATGTTACTTGTTAAAAACCCATGTGAGATTTTGAGCCTCGTTGATCATGTACATAATCACATGATATTTCTTTTCTGGTGAGTATCGTTCTTGTGTGTGTATTCTAGAACTTGACTCTTGTCTTACTTAAAACTACATGTGTGTTAGATGATGGGAGATGATTTTAGGCCATCCTTGAATTTATGAGTCACTTAGCCAAATAATTTCCTACCAAATAATTATATATCCGTAGTTAACCCCGTTGAGCCTAAAAATCTTATTTCTTTAGTAACCTACAAAGATAGCCACTTTGATATCCTATTTGAGCCTTAAATTCCTATATTTAGTGGAGAATTAAATGCTGTCAAAATGTGTGAATTGATTTTCATGGAGTTTAGAAGGAATAAAACATTTGGAGCTGTACAAGTGATTATGAGCAAAAACAAAAATATGAGCTTAAAAATAAGTTGCTTAGGGGTAGTGCTCGAAACTGGTACCCCAAGATGTTAGAGGTAGTGCCCGAAACTGGTACCTCGGGAAAAAAAAGGATGTGCTTGAAGAAAAGAAAAAGTATGTTGAGCTTGAAGGAAAGGAGAGAAAAGAAAATTAGAAGAGCATGAAGCTGGATAGCCTTGAAGTGCAAGAATCTGCAGTACAAAAGATCTCCGGTTTTAATTCTCTACTAATTGAGTCACTTTATCCATATGTTTCCTACACTTATCAAAGAGCCAACATTACATTCAAAAGAAAAGTCCTATTTGATCCCATTGTCGAATCATAATTTTAGTGGTAGAAAGTTTGAGACGTTTGGCAAGCTTATGGTTACGCATGCACTTGAATTGAATTTGAGCGTAAACACTTTAACCCATAAGTGTACATATTTTACACTTGAGTGAGAGATTATATATATACTTCCCGTGAGAACATGTTGATGGAGCATTTGAATTGGTGGTGATTGTCTTAACTTGTATGCTATGAATTGATTATTACATATAATGAGAGTTGCATTACCTAAGTTGAGGACAATTGTATTTTGAATGGGTATTGGTCATAGTCCTTGTTTCCCCGCTAATTTTCATACTCTCTTTCTCTTTATCTTTATTTTGTTGCCTCGGGACGAGCAACGGGTAAGTTTAGGGAATTGATGAGAGTGAAAATAAGCGTATTTTAATATCCAATTTAACACCTTTTTGATTGATATTATAGTCTTATATGAGCACAAGTGTCTTATATTCGATATATGTGAGAATTATGTGCACTTGAGGTGTTTTGTTGTGTTTTAGGTGGAAAAAGGGATCAAAAGTGTAAAGTTGGAGAAAAGGTGCAATTTGTGCAAGAATGCTGAAAACGCACGTCCAAATTTCATAATTATTCTGTGTTGATGTGGAGCTCTGAACTGGTAGTGTGATACATGGTTGGAAAGCTACAGAAGAGAGGGTCGTTTTGGTGTAAAGAACACCATCATTGAAGTCCAAACGAGGAAGTTATGAGCAAAGTGGTGACGCCGCGCGAGCTATGCCGAATAGAATTGCAGTGCTACTTTCCATGGCCTGTTACATATTCAATTCTTAGATTTTTTGTGATTTCTTTATATGGATAGAAAGCCAAGGAAGAGAGGATCGCGTGAGCGTAAAAATCACTCAATTCGGAGGTCGGATGTGAAAGTTATACGTGAAACGGAGAGACTGCGCAAATCGGTTCGACCTGCTTGAGGTCGAACCGAGGTCGAACCATGCACCTGGGACTTCCAGTAGGTGGGTTCGACCTGTGGTTCGACCTGCGGTCAATGGTTCGACCTGTTTACTGAGGTCGAACCATCGTGTGGAAACTTATCAAATCCGTATTTTCGAGGCCTAAACGCGTGTGATCACTTGAAAAGCCCATTCCAAGCCTAGGAGACGTGATTACAAGTATAAAAGGAGGTCTATACAGTCCCGAAAAGGGGAGGAACACAACACAATACAAGAGAGGAGAAGAGAGGCCACAACATACAACACCCCACAAGGGGGGATCACCCCCCAACCATCATCCTTTTCTCCATTCATCCATCACTTTGAAGATTCGTTTGTGGAATCAAGGAGAGAACTAAGAGGAGAATTCAAGAGCGAGAAGGACGCGATGATGCCACATCTAGGGTTTATTCGTTTCTTAATTTATCTTGTATTTTTTGGACATCCGGGTAAGATCTATCCAACACCCATGATTGTTCTTCGCAACATCATGGACTAGAGCCTTTTTGGTAGAACTAGGGTTGTGAAGGTTTTATCTAGTTAATTGAACTTCCATGTGTATACTCCGTACAACACTACTTGTGGTTTATTTTATATAAGATTGTGCCTTTTTAATCCATACTCATAGTCATTTTGTGCATCAATAATCGTTGTGTAGAGTCTGAATACATAACATGGTTATTGGTTGAGTGCGTTCACTGTTGAGCAGGGTTTTAAGTTATAATTATAAGTGAAGGGATTCCGAAGTCTTATTAGAACTATCGTATATGAATACTTATTAATTGAATTGAATTCGGGTTAATAATTAGGATAAAGAGGATAATTTTATAGTACCTATAAAGGGAGATCATATCGGGTTAGAGTACCAATCCTAGGGGGAAATAATTGAAACTGATAGTACCTAAAAAGGGGGGTAAAATTATGTCTCTTGCTCCGAGGTTATTCACACGTGTTACACTCATGTTTACTTGTGTCTATAGAGTAGATATGCATGGTTTAGTGATGCGTCCATATTCCACAAGGCACAGTCGGACATTGACACATGGAAGAGAAGTTAAGTAGTGAAACTGGATTATCCTAGAGCTACCTATTCTCCTACTTGATCCACTTTCGTATTCTTCAAGTGATATTTATTTTATTTGTTATTTTAATTACTTGTTTATTAGTTTAATCATCCTAAACCTCAAACTTAATTGCCAACTTGTCTTAATTAATTTAGATAATAATTAAATTGATAATACGCCGTCCTTTGGGTTCGATATTCACTTGGTCGCTTGCTTAAGCTGCAATTGATATCCTTAATACTTGAGGATTAATTTTGCGTGCAAAGAAAACGCGCATCATCTACCCTCTGCCATGATCACTGTTTCTAGTTCCTCAACCTCTGGCAAGTTGAGGTTCTTAGTTTCTTCTTCCACTTCTAACACTATAAACTACTCTGGCACTTTTCGTCTTATATTTCTTTTTTAGAGTTTTTACAGTATTAGGTGTTGTGTTAGCAACTCTTCCTTCTCCCCTTCTTCTCCTTCTGATGCTTCGATTTCGGGATCAAATTTCAGGAGTGGAAGTCCCTTCTTTGATATTGTGTTCATACAACTGTGAAGAAGAATAAAAGTTTAAGAATAATTTACTAACAAAAGAATAGTCTTAAATAATCTAGCAATTAAAAGAAAAATAAAT
Organism: Pogostemon cablin; assembly: GCA_023678885.1. Taxonomy (NCBI): domain Eukaryota; kingdom Viridiplantae; phylum Streptophyta; class Magnoliopsida; order Lamiales; family Lamiaceae; genus Pogostemon; species Pogostemon cablin. Next base: position 15,521,697 of record CM043001.1, on the reverse strand, counting down.
AATTACACCATCCCCGATAGCTACGCCAAAAACTTAATGCGTGTTTTCGAGTGCACATAAATAATTACCCTCAAGGGTAAGGATATCGACTGTAGCAGCAGACAACCAAGTTATAATATCAAATCTTAGGGATGGTAAATTATCTATTTTATAAATTACTAAATTATATAAGACATGTGAAAAACTTAATTATTTTGTTGATTTTTTAAACTAATGAATATTTTCAAAATCAAATAAAAATAAATTAAAGAATGAGAAATAGTATCTCTAGAGGTTATGGATTAAGCTAACTATCTCAATACTTTGATGGTCGGGTTCAATTCCTATAGATACTTATGGAAGAGTCACTAAAATTTACTAATTCACTTATTTGGTTTAAGCAAATTTGTAATTGATCTGGTTTATCTCCTAGAACTCTAGGTTAATAAACTTATCTCCCTCTCTAGGTACTTACTATATTATCCCCTTCATCGTTAGGTACTAGAACTAATATGTTATCCCTTTTTAGGTAATATAATTTTATTATCTAATTTCTTGAATATTACTAATATGAAAATCATCAATATCAATAATACCCATCACAATTTCTATGTCTAATAAGCCAAAGAATCAATTCAATTACTTTGACTTATACAAAATAACTATATAATAAAATTATGCATTATAATTATTCCAAGTATTAAATTATATCATGAAATAACCACAAACGTTACACAAATTAAATTAAATTAAATAGTCTCTTAGAAATTCATAGAAAAGTAAGTAAACATTCTACAAGTTTTGATCCCTTCATCAAGTAATAAATTAATTTAAACTTAACTCATCTAAACCTTAGAACTACTCATAGTGTTTACCCCATAGAGTTACAAGCAACTTCCTTGGTGTAAGAAAGATCTTACCACTGTTCATATTTATTTAAACGAAAATTGAGTTTAAAAGAAAAACCCTAGATCGAAGAATTATTGAAACTATTCTTTCCGTCTCCTTCAATTGAATGATTTTTCCTCTTTTAATCAAGCACACCGGGATGATGGATTGATGAAGTGAAGGGTGGTGTATTGGATGTTGTCGTGGATTCTGCACTCACAAGTTCTACTTCTTCACATGAATAGACACGTTCTACCCTCTTTTTTTCTCTTTCCCAGTGCAAAGACTGATTACGTTTGGATCTTTTGGTTAATGTGAACCGTTAGGGTTCCATGCAATTCTATCACAGCGGAAGCATAAATATAGAATTGAATTACATCTATGAATTACCTTTCACCAGGGTTGATGTAGAGGTTGAACAGCAAGAACAAATGACCATCCGATTTTCTGTTATATTCCTAAGCCACGTCTTGACGTTGTGTGGGTAACGATCACCAAGACAAACTCAATCTGCAGTTCTCTTATTTTTCACAATTTTAGGCGTGTAAATCTTAGTACCGGACTGCTGAGATTGGCTATTTATAGGCTACAATAGGGACTAGAGGAGAAATTAGGTTTTGGGCCTCCCATTGGGCTTAAGCATCCAAGTTTAGCCCAAAACTTATACTTAAGTCCAATAATAATAAATCAGTCCACTAAAGAAATATTATTGCACTGCCACCCTAATCTCAAATTACGTTATGGGCTCATTCTTATTATGAGCCCGTTAGTCTCCCCGTGTTTAAGATTCAATGCCCATTAATTAATTAAATTACTGACAACTCAATTAATTAATATATATACCGAGAGTAGTACTACTCAACCTCATTATGATGTCAGAATAAATCCACCTGCAGGGTTTACATGATAATCATTATGAGTTCCTCAAGGGGACATCATCAACCAGTTCTGTTAGGACACAAATTCCTTCTACAATCAACAACATAACATAGAGATAGTATCATCTCCCGTTTGATTTAATAATTAAATCTCACCCATTGATGAATCAAGGAAATAAATACAGGCTTACGCGCCGATGTTATTGAATAGGAATTAAGAGTACAAACATCCATAATAACAGAGATCAAGTCTATTATATAGTCAGTATAAACTAAACGATCTCAATGATGGTCCTATTCAATACACTCAAAATGCATTAGTGCAATTTTATAGTCAAGACAGACTAGTGCCAAATCACACTACAACCATACCGATAGATAGTCCCCGTCTATCTTGGTTGTGAATATCTATTTATACATTATGAGGAGCCGATAATATGATCTTCGTGTGATGCCGCACACCATATTATCTACAGTATAAAAAATGGACTTTCGCAAAAATATTATTGCAAACGTTTGATCACATGATTCTCATTTCAAATATTGTCAAAATATATTGTTCATACAAAAAGCTAGACTTTATTAAACAATCCAACAAAGACGTGTTAGCCCCCTGATGGGCTTGACCTGACGTGTGGAATAAGCACCACCTGATGCAGGAGCTTTTTAATTCTAATGCTAGACACAACCATTTCCAATTTGATTGAAAAGTAAATTACTCACATGGGTCCCACATATAACATTACTCATGGACCCATTATTCTCCTTAATTCACATTAGAGTTGATATTCGGTGCACCCGAGTGTAAGGGTGCACCCATATATGTATAAATTTTTATTCTATTTTATATACATGTTATTCTATTTTGTATATATGTTTCTTAATAATTGTATACCTTTTTCACACTCAATTTTTCATTAAAAAACTAGCATCTATATGTGTATACATATTTTTAAATAGTTGTATATTTTTTTACACTTAATTTTCATTAAAAAAACTAACAAACAAATTGTATATATTTTTTATTCATAATTGTATATGTTTTTGTTCATAATTGTATATGTTTCTGAAAGTGGATGCACTGTTGGGGTGCACCCAGGTGTATGATGAAAATGGAAATTAGCGTGTTTGAGTGTCCAATTTAATACCTTTTGATGGAAATTCTTGTTATATATTAGTACAAGTGTCTTATATTCATTGTATGTGAGAAAAAGATGCACTTGAGGTGTTTTATTGTATTTTAGGAGGAAAAACAATACAAGAGAGGAGAAGAGAGGCCACCACATACTACACCCCACAAGAGGGGATCACCCCCCAACCATCATCCCTTCCTCCATCCATCCATCACTTTGAAGATTCGTTTGTGAAATTAAGGGGAGAACTAAGAGGAGAAGTCAAGAGCGAGAAGGACGCGATGACGCCTCATCTAGGGTTTATTCATTTCCTAATTTATCTTGTATTTTCTGAACATCCGAGTAAGATCTATCCAACACCTATGATTGTTCTTCGTAATATGATGGGCTAGAGCCTTTTTGGTAGAACTAGGGTTGTGAAGGTTTTACGAATTAATTAAACTTTCGTGTGTAAACTTCATACAACACTACTCATGAATTTATTTTATATATGATTGTGCTTTATTAATCCATATTCACGGTCGTTTTGTACATCTTCAATTGGTATATATAGTTTGAATATATATCTTGGTTGTAGATTGAGTGCGTTCACCGCTGAACATGATTTCATGTTATGATTCTAAGTGAGGGGACTCCAAAGCTTCATTAGAACTATCTTATATGAATACTTGTTAATTGAATCATATTCGGGTTAATGAGTAGGATAAAGAGTATAATTTCATAGTACCTATAAAGGGAGATCATATCGGGTTAGAGTACTAAGTGCACGGGAAATAATTGATACTGATAGTACCTAAAAAGGGGGGTGAAATTATATTTCTTGCTCCAAGGTTTTTCACACGTGTTACACGCATGTTTACTTGTGTCTATAGAGTAGATATATGGTTTAGTGATGCGTCCATATTCCACAAGGCAGAGTCGGACACCAACACACGGAAGGGAAGTTAAGTAGTAAAACTGGATTACCCTAGAGCTACCTATTCTCCTACTTGATCCACTTTTGAATCCTTCGAGTGATACTTTATTTTATTTATTATTTAATTTAATTGTTAGTAGATTAATAATTCAACCTTCACTTTTATTACCTTGTCTTAATTAATTTAGATAATAATTAAATTGATAATAAGCCGTTCTTGGGTTCGATATTCACTTGGTCACCTTTCGAAACTACTATTGATATCCTTAATACTTGGGGATTAATTTTGCATGCAAAGAAAACGCGCACCAAGTTCTTGGCGTCGTTGCCTGGGACGACTGTTGTTATTGATTTTATTATTTCTAATTTGATTAAGAATTTTATTTGTGATTATTTAATTCTATCTAACCTTGAATTTTTCTGAGGTACTTGTGCACTAGGAAAAGAAAAGGAAGGAAAGGAGCAAATAACACAGTGCTAAACATGACTGGAGCAAGGCAGAATCCGGATAATGTTGCCATACGTGAAATTTTCATGAACTATGGAATTGGTAACATGGGGTTGATAGGAGCAAGGGGGGAGATGATGATTTTGAGATACATCCGGCTCTTATTAACATGGTGGAGAAGAATCCCTTTTCTAGAGGTTGTTTGGAAGATCCATATCAGTACCTCAAAAGATATTTTGGTTATGAAAACACTCAGAAGGGTGCTGGAACTCATGATAATGCTAGATGGATCGCCTTATTCAAATTCTCTTTGATTGATAAGGCAGAAACTTGGTATGAGACTATTGATGCAGCAGACTGCACTACATGGGACCAACTGCAGCAGAAATTCTTGGAGAGATACATGCCACCCTCAAGGATCTTAAGAATGAAGCAAGAGATCACCCAATTCGTTATGAATCAGGGTGAGAAAGTTCATGAGGCGTGAGATAGGTTTAAAGATATGCTCAGGAGGTGTCCACAATATGGAATGTCTAAGGCTGAATACATAAGCATCTTCTACTATGAATTAGATTGTGAGTCGCGTATTTTTATTGATACATCATCAGGAGGAGCGCTGCTATCTAAAACAACACTTAAAGCAGAAAAGTTATTTGAAGACATCTCTATGAATTCACGTGACTGCCTATAGAGAGAGAGAGGATCATATTTACTTGGCACGGTAGCATAGGTTGAATATCAGGTGGTGAAGCCGAATAGGGATGATGAGATCGTCTCTAGTCTAGCTAACATCGACAAGCTACTAGAGTCCCAGCAGAAGCAGATTACAGAGTTGACACAAAGGGGGCCTAGAATGAAGCAGCACGAAGTGAGGAGTGTTAAAGATACCTTCAATCGATACATGGCTGAGAACGATGCAAGGGTTGACCACATTGAAGCTAGAATGAATGTTGATCATGCAGATTTATCTAAGTAGTTGAAGGACCTTACTTTGATTATGGGGCAGATGACCGTGAACATGAATCAATTGACACAAAAATTGGAAGATAAAGCTATTACGTTATGGTCTGGAACGTAGTACGAGGGACCAATGAGGCCGGGATCAAAATTGGACACGTCGAGGGCTCAATTCGACCCCAATTCGATCAACTTTTCAGGTCGAATTCAGCAGGGGAGGTCGAATTAGACGCCTAGACGTGATTTGGAAGCAATAGAGCCTCGATTCGACCAAAACCAAATCAATTCGACCAGGGGGCCAGGTCGAATTAAGGTCGAATCCACCCTTCCGGAGCACTCTGTTTCATCAGAAGCCCAATTTGACCAGCAGCCATTCAATTCGACCAGACCTTCAGGTTGAATTGAGATCGAATCGGGGAAATCTTATAGTGAGCCAATTCGACCGGGGGTAGTTTAATTCGACCAGACCATCAGGTCGAATCCTGGTCGAATCGAGCGTACAGGCTGAGAATAGAGTTCCAGGTGCGCAATTTGACCACTACATACCCAATTCGACCAGCAGCCCTGGTTGAATCCAGGTCGAACCCAACAGTCCCGCGTTTTTTTTCCGCGCTGAATGCTCCACATGATGTTAATGCTACTCCCGTGCTATCCTAAGGACAGAATAATAAGCTTATAGTTGAGAAGAAGTGGGAAAGAGCAAAGAGGTTGAGAGCCGAGAAGCTTAGACTGCAGATGGATAATGAAGATATGGTTTTCTCTTTTGTTCATGCAATGAAGATGCCCATGGAGAATCAATCATGCAAGAGCATAGATGTGATTTCTAACTTGTTTAATCTTGATTTTTCTAAGACAGATAATTCTGAATTTAAGTGGAAGATTGACAAGGAGGTGTCTAGACAGCCATGGGAGGAAGGAAATTCTTAGGATCATATACTTGTTACCAAGAAAGGTGAGGTGTTGAGTGTAGACAAAAAGAGAGAAAGAAAGTATTTGAAGGTGAGGATGAGAGAAAATCGCCCTCTGATCCAGTAGTTTAAAAGGTTACATCCGTCATGACTCTCCGACGTTAAACATGAGCGCCTGTTGGGGGCTAGCCCTTCCGTTTTAATGATTCATTTATTTCGTGTGAGTAAGAAATTTTTTATATCTAAGGTGCTTACTATTCGGCAATTACATCTCTTTTCAAACTTAGTTTCAACTTACATTTTTCCTAAGTTTGGGGGGTGTGATGTTCTTACCTCATTGCAGCACTAAGAGTATAATATTTTCTTTGTAATGTTTGCTAGGGGAGTTATTTTTTGTGGTATGTTAAAACTTTAATCGGTTTTGATGTGTCAATTTTTTATAATTTGCCTAGTGTTCAGTGTTATTTCTAGTGTGTGGAGTCGGTTAGATAGTCAATTTAGTCATTCTTATAGTTCTCCTATTTTATTATTGATGAATAATGTGATGATGAGTGTTTGAGCTTTGATGATAGAAAAAGGTAGAAGAGTGGCAAGACGAGTTCTACACTGAGGCTTGACCTGACCGAATTGAACAACTTGAGGAGCTCGTGCATACATTGAAAAGAAATCAGGTGCCCTCGTTTTCTTATTCTAATTTTTATATGTGCTTTTAATTCAGAGAGTGGAAGGATTGAGTTTGTACTTGTGATCCATGTGAACTTATATTTTTAGAATTGTGCATGGAATTCATATGCTCTTGAGATTGATGAAAAAAGTGTAGTTAAGTTATATTATGATATGAAGTTCTATGTGTACTTGTGGGATAATTGCTTACCATGAAAAGTGCTCTGTTACTTGTTAAATACCCATGTGAGATTTTGAGCCTCGTTGATCATGTTACATAATCACATGATATTTCTTTCTGGTGAGTATCATTCTTGTGTGTGTATTCTAGAACTTGCCTCTTGTCTTACTTGAAACTACATGTTGTGTTAGATGATGGGAGATGATTTTAGGCCATCCTTGAATTATGAGTCACTTAGCCAAATAATTTCCTATCATATGATTGTTTATCCGTAGTTAGCCCTGTTGAGCTTAAAAACCTCATTCTTTGGTAGCCTACGACAAAAAATCACTTTGAGCATCTGAATTTTTTTTATCCTTGATTGTCTTATTAGTGGAGAATTAATGGCTTTTCAAAGTGTATTGATAGAGATTGATAACAACTTGAGAAGGAATGAAATTGGTATTGAAACAGTGATTTAGCTTGATAATGCATTTTAGGAGAAAATCTTGGAGTAGTGCTTAAATCTAGTACTCCATTGAATTAAACACCCTAGGGTAATGCTTAAATCTAGTACCCTATGGAGAATGCATGAGGAAGTGCCCGAAACTGGTACCTCGAGAGAAAAAGCAAAAAAAGAGAAGGAAAAAAAGGATGTGCTTGAGAAAAGAAAAAATAGGTGCTTGAAGGTGAAGAAGGAATGAAAATCGGTTGCATTGAAAAGGAAGAGAGGATGAAAGTTGAAGTGATCAATCAGCTTTAGTTCTCCACTATTTGAGTCACATTGTCCATATATTTCCTATCTTAACCAAAGAGCTAGCATTACATCCAAAAGAAAAGTCCTTTTTGATCCCATTGTCGAATCATACTTTTAGTGGTAAAGAGTTTGAGACGTTTGGCAAGCTTATAATTACGCATGCACTTGAATTGAATTTGAGTATAAACACCTTAACCCATAAGTGTACATCTTTACACTTGAGTGCGAGTGATATATACTTCCCGTGAGAGCATGTCAATGTAGCATTTGAATTGGTGGTGATTGTCTTAATTTGTATGCTACAAATTAATTATTATATGCAATGAGAGTTGCATGACCTAAGTTGATGACAATTGTATTTTGAATGGGGTATTGGTCATAGTCCTTGTTTCTCCGCTAATTTTCTTACTCTCTCTCGCTTTATTTTATTTTGTTGCATCAGGACGAGCAACGGGTAAGTTTGGGGGATTGATGAGAGTGGAAATTAGCGTGTTTGAGTGTCCAATTTAACACCTTTTGAAGGAAATTCTTGTTATATATTAGTACAATTGTCTTATATTCATTGTATGTGAGAAAAATGTGCACTTGAGGTGTTTTATTGTGTTTTAGGATGAAAAACAATATAAGAGAGGAGAAGAGAGGCCACCACATACTACACCCCACAAGGGAGGATCACCCCCCAACCATCATCCCTTCCTCCATCCATCCATCACTTTGAAGATTCGTTTGTGGAATCAAGGGGAGAAATAAGAGGAGAAGTCAAGAGCGAGAAGGACGCGATGACGCCTCATCTAGAGTTTATTCATTTCTTAATTTATCTTGTATTTTCCAGGCATCCGGGTAAGATCTATCCAACACCCATGATTGTTCTTCGTAACATCATGGGCTAGAGCCTTTTTGGTAGAACTAGGGTTGTGAAGGTTTTACGAATTAATTGAACTTTCGTGTGTAAACTCCTTACAACACTACTTGTGAATTTATTTTATATATGATTGTGCTTTATTAATCCATATTCGCGGCCGTTTTGTGCATCTTCAATTGGTATATAGAGTCTGAATATATATATGGGTTGTAGATTGAGTGCGTTCACCGCTGAACAGGATTCCATGTTATGATTCTAAGTGAGGGGACTCTGAAGCTTCATTAGAACTCTCTTATATGAATACTTTCTAATTGAATCATGTTCGGGTTAATAAGTAGGATAAAGAGTGTAATCTCATAGTACCTATAAAGGGAGATCATATTGGGTTAGAGTACTAAGTGCACGAGAAATAATTGATACTGATAGTACCTAGAAAGGGGGTGAAATTATATCTATTGCTCCAAGTTTATTCACACATGTTATATGCATGTTTACTTGTGTCTATAGAGTAGATATGTATGGTTTAGTGATGCGTCCATATTCCACAAGGCAGAGTCGGCCACCAACACATGGAAGGGAAGTTAAGTAGTAAAACTGGATTACCCTAGAGGTACCTATTCTCCTACTTGATCCACTTTCGTATCCTTCGAGTGATACGATAGTATTAGCCTTCTCATTGGCATGAATGGGCTTCCTAACGTGAGAAATTGATTCAATTCTTATAGTATGAATTAATTCATTCCATAGTATGAATTCCTACCGTCACAATTCTTGATCGATACGCATCAACCAGTTCCCATTTCTTCTTTTCTAACAATTCATTAATTTCACTGTAAGTAGGATTAAATTCTGCAAAATCTCAACAATCCCCGTGAAGTCATAAAAAATATGAAAATAGGTAATAATTTCCACAAATATGGCTAAAATTATGCGATAAACATATAAAAATAGCATATGAAAAGCACGAAATTTCGTGCTGAACAACCATGTTAGCAACATAACTCATACATAAATTTATATATACATATATATATACATATATATATTAAAAGAAATTTAAATAAAGAAATTTGAATAACAACTTAATGGAGGAAGAAGCAGATTACCTTTCTCGCATTAACATTTATAGTCTAATATGCACACATATATATTACTCAAAAACATGGTGACCAAGAATTGTACAATAATCTTATCTAAAGGTTGTGCCTTATCTAAAAAAAATGCTACTTGCGCACACAGTGTTATTATTATTATTATTATTATTATTATTATTATTATTATTATTATTATTATTATTATTATTATTATTATTATTATTATTATTATTATTATTATTATTATTATATATTTAATTATTATAAATATTATTATAATTATCAAACTAAATAATATTATAAATCAAATAAACCAAAAGTATACAATGGAAATCATAAAGATGCATTACGAATGGGAGCAGGCGAGGGATCCTGCTACCCAACTGACATAGGAACAGACGACGGATCCTGTTACCCGACCAAACAGACCCACCCTAATAAGAGGTCTAAAACCTGTACAGCCAGATACATAGTTGAAAATAAAACCTATGGGTGAGCCAAAAATTCATTTGATCCTGTAGTTTTCAAAGTTCATATCCGCGAACATAAGACGTATAATATCAGGAGGTGCATGAACATGCCAAATGAAATTCCCTCCAATATCAGCTAAGCGATCTGCCACAGTATTCCCCTCACGATGGATATGAAAGACTTGAAAATTCATCGTTCGTGTAATCTCCATGTTTCTACGCCATCGAGAAAAAAGTCTCCAAGGCAACTTCGGAGACTGTGAAGAAAGGGCATAAACCTCATAAGCCGAGTCAGATTCCAACCAAAGAGAATTCCACCCTCTATCATAAGCCAACTCAATAGCCGTTAAAGCAGTAATGAACTCTGCCTCAAAAGCAAAAACATGGCCAAATCCACTAGAGAAATCACCCATGTAGAACCCCCTGCAATTATGGAAAATCCCAGTACCAGCAATAGTACCAAGAGCAGCACTAGTATATCCATCCATATTCACCTTCACCCAACCAGGTTGGGACGGGACCCATCTCAAAGGGATAATAGAAGGCACTTTACGGGGCCTTTCCCTGACTCTAAAATAGTGAAGAGTAATAAGATCATCAGTAGAATTCCACATCACACCCACATCAAATTGGTTAATCTCACGAATCAGAGCAAACAATGATGCAGAAATAGCATCTGGATAAACCATCTTGTCCACTATACCCCCATCCATATCCACTATATAACCATCAGCCATAAAGGAATTACGTTGGTTCCAGATAATCCAAACGTAAGACACGATAGCCAAACGCCAAACAGACATAACCTGATCACTACCCTGCATAGTTATGGCCTGCAAAAGTAATTGTATAAATGTTTGCGTCAAAATAATATGATTACAAAAATGAAAACCATCTAGGATTCAGCAAAGAAAAACCAAAGAGACTGAACATCCAAGCAAAATATGATCCAAACTATCTTCAGCAGACCTACAAAGATAACATCGAGAAGGTCCCAAAAGCCCATGATCTCTAAAAGTATCCCACGTCATAAGAATTTCCCGAATAGCCTTCCAAGTGGTGAGGGAACGCCTTGGGGGAATAAAACGACTCCAAATCCACTTTTCCCAACTAGGAACTGGGAATTTTTTACGAAGATGAGTATAAGCCAAACTAGAGGAGATCCCCCCATGAATAGTCTTAGTCCAGCATCTGCGATCTCTGATGGTAGATGATATGCTAACAGCCAACATAGAGTCAACAATATCTGGAAAAGTGTGATCAAACTTCTCAGTAATATGCCAAGTCCCATCAAAGAAATAAGCCGAAATCTTCTGAGTAAAATGATGCCTGTACTCAGCATGTATACCAATAATATCAGCAATTTGTTGTCTAATCCAATTATCTAACCAGAAATGAACAGAAGACCTGTCACCCACAATCCAAATCTCATCATTAATAAACCGACAAATATGGGGAAGACAACCCCCTCTGAGGGAATAAAGCAGCTGATGATTATGTGGCTGCCATTGCCGAAGCCATCTATAATGTAAGAAATCCAAAGGGGTATCCACATCCAATACATCCCAAGCAAGCTTCATAAGGAAGGATTCATTAGCTATAAGCAAAGAGCGCACACCAAGACCCCGTCTTCGATAGGAGTACAAACTTTACTCCAGCTCACATTGAAATAATGTCTCCTAGTAGCATCTCCTGACCAAATGAAATTTCTCATTGCCGTCTCAATCCTATTAAGATGATCGCGAGGCCATCTATAGATCATCATTGTATGGACAATAGAAGAAACAATCACCGAATTGACAAGACAAACACGACCAACATAGAAAGACTGGAGCCCTTCCACTTGTTAAACTTATTACAAATAACATTAGTAGCACCCTGAAAGTAAACATCCTTCGAAGCTCCCAAAAAAATTGGTACCCCAAGTAACGAAAAGGATAAGTACCATCCCAAAAGTCAAGCACCTGTCTGACATGTCTCTTAACAGAATACTTAGTATGCCTTCCGTAGAAAGTAGAAGATTTGGCAGGATTGCAAATCTGTCCAGAAAGCTCACCATACCCATCTAAAACTCTTTTAATAGCAGAAATAGACCAAATGTTGCCTTTATAGAAAATAAGAATATCATCTGCATAGAATAAGTAAGAGGGGATATAGAATTCCCGACCTCTAGATTTCCCACCAAATGCCCTATGAATCTGTCTAGTGTCCACAGATCTCAAAATCCAAAGGCCCAAAACCTCTTTCGCTAAACATAAAAGAAGAGGAGATAAGGGGTCACCCTGCCTAACCCCACGACCACAACCAAAATATCCAGCAGGCATCCCATTAACTAGGATAGAAATCCTAGCAGATGAGAAAATACTTCTAAGAAGAAGAACAAACCTTTCAGAGAATCCCATACGAGTAATAGTCTCCACCAAAAAATCCCACCTGATAGTGTCAAAAGCCTTTTTAATATTAATTTTAAGAGCCACACTGCCATGAGAAGAAACATCAAGCGCATTAAATCCCTCAGAGGCAAGAGCAATACAATGATGTACACATCTACCAGGAATGAAACCAAACTGGAACCTGCCTAAATGCAAATGAAGAATAGGGCCCAATCTAGAAGCAATGATTTTAGTGAGAATTTTAAAGAAGAAGTTGCACATATTAATCGGACGGAAGTCCTCCACTCAATTAGCACAGTCTACCTTCGGTAATTGTTTAGGAATTGTTGCAAAAGTCCATTTATTTTATACTATAGATAATGTAGTGTACGGCGTCACGCGAAAGATCATATTATCAGCTCCTTATAAATTATAAACAGATGTTAACAACCGGGATAGACGGGGACTATCTATCAGTATGATTGTAGTGTGATTTGGTGTTAGTCTGTCTTGACTATAAATTACACTAGTCCACTTTTTGTGTATTGAGCAGGACCGCGGTAAGATCATTCGGTTTATACTGACTATATGATAGAACTTGATCTCTGTTATTATGGATGTTCTTACTCTTAATTCCTATACAATAATCTCGACACGTAAGTCAGTATTTATTTCTTTGATTCATCAATGGGTGAGATTTAAATATTAAATCAATAAGCTCGGTGAGTTGGGAGATGGTGCTGTCTCTATGGTGTGTTGTTGATTGAAGAAGGAATCTGTGTCCTAACGGAATTAGTTTATGATGTCCCCTTGAGGAGCTCAAAATGATTATCATGTAAACCCTGTAGGTGGATTTATTCTGGCATGATAATAAGGTTGAGTGGTACTACTCTCGGTAAATATATTAATTAATGGAGTTGTCAGTAACTTAATTAATTAATGGGCATTGAATCTTAAACACAGGGAGATTAACGAGCTCATAATAAGAAGGAGTCCAAAACCTAATTTGAGATTAGGGTGGCAGTGTAATAATATTTCTTTAGTGGACTGATTTATTATTATTAGACTTAAGTATAAGTTTGGGCTAAACTTTGATGCTTAAGCCCAATGGGAGGCCCAACCCTAATTTCACCTCCTAGTTCCTATTATAGCCTATAAATAGCCAATCTCAACAGTCCGTATATCACTTTTACATGCCTAAAACTGTGAGCAAGCAAGATTGACTGCAGATTGAGATCGTCTTGTAGATTGTTGCCCACACAATGTCAAGATGTGGCTTAGGAACACAACAGAAGATCGAAAGGTCATTTGTTCATGTTTTTCAATGTCTACATAAAAAAACCTTGGTGAAAGGTAATACAATTCTTTAATTATGCTCCCGCTGCGATAGAATTGTATGGAATCCTAACGGTTCATGTTAACCAAAAGATCCAAACGCCAACAATTGGTATCAGACCATAGGTTCTATGGTTAAACATGATACATTAGGCTAGGGTTTATGTGTCATACATGGATTAGGGTTTAGAACATTGTTATTTCTTGAAGATTATCCTATTCATAAATGATGTGTTAAATGGTTGAACGATGGCTGATGGAAAGTGAAAGTGGTGGTGGCTGTTCCGCGATTTTGCATGACAGTGAAACCCCGACGGTGTGTGCGAAAAGACTGTGGCTGACAGATGAGCACCGGACAAAGGCATGACGACGGCTGGCTATCATTTCAGGGCGGCGTGAAAAATGCATTGATGAGCATTTTCTCAACACACAATATTAATCCCCAAGTATGAAGGATGCTATTGTAGCTTTGATAAGTGACCAAGTGATTATCGAACCCAAGGGACGTATTTTTATCAATTCAATTATAATATAACTAATTAAGACTAGGTTGACAATATAAATGTGATGAATTAAGTAACTAATGAACAAATAATTAAAATAGCAAGTGAATAAGTGAGAAATTAGGTAGTTCTTCGGGCCATCTAGTTTTACTCATTAACTTCCCTTCCGTGTATCAATGTCTGACTCTGCCTTGTGGAGTATGGACGCATCACAAAACCATGCAAATCTAATCTATAGATATAAGTAAATATGCGTGTGATACGTGTGAATATCCTTGGAGTAAGAGATATAATTCACCCTTCTTTCTAGGTATTATCAGTATCAATTATTTCTCGTACACTAAGTACTCTAACCCGATATGATCTCCCTTTACAGGTACTATGAAGTTATTCTCTTTGTCCTACTTATTAACCCGAATAAGATTCAATTAACAAGTATTTATATAAGATAGTTCCGACGAGACTTCGGAGTCCCATCACTTTGAATTATAACATGTAATCTTGCTCAGCAGTGAACACACTCAATAAATAATCAAGATATGTATTCCAACTCTACTTAACAATTAATGATGCTAAAAACAACTTTAAGTATGAATTAAAAAGGCATAGTCTTATACAAAATAAACAACAAGTAGTGTTGTTGATGAGCATTTTCTCAACACACAAAATTAATCCCCAAGTATGAAGAATATCAATTGTAGTTTTGATAGGCAACCAAGTGATTATCAAACCCAAGGGACGGATTATTATTAATTTAATTAAGTTCCAATTTATTAAGACTATTATAGCAATATATTGTGAAGATTAAGTATCTAAGTAATGAATAATTAAAATAATAAGCAGTAGAGATACTACGACTGTGATCAAGTGAGAAATTAGGTAGTTCTTCAGGTCATCCAGTTTTACTCATTAATTTCTCTTCCATGTGTTGATGTCCGACTCTGCCTTGTGGTTTATGGACGCATCACTAAACCATGCAAGTTCACTCTATAGACACAAGAAAACAAGCGGATGACATGTGTGAATATCCTTGGAGCAAAGAGATATAATTCACCCCCTTTATAGGTACTATCAATATCAATTATTTCCCGTGCACTTAGTACTCTAACCCAATATGATCTTCCTTTATAAGTACTATGAAGTTATACTGTTTATCCTACTTATTAACCCAAATAGTATTCAATTAACAAGTATTTATATAAGATAGTTCTAATAAGACTTCGAAATCCCTTCACTTAGAATTATAACATGTAATCCTTCTCAGCAGTGAATGCACTCAATCAATAACCAAGATATGTATTCAAACTCTACATAACAGTTAGTGATGCACAAAACAACTGAGTATGAATTAAAAAAACATAGTCTTATATAAATAAACCACAAGTAGTGTTGTACGGAGTTTACACATGGAAATTCAATTAACTCATAAAATTTTCATAACCCCAGAACTACCGAAGTGGTCCTAGCCCATGATTGATCTAGGAACAATCATGGTATTTGGTAGGATCTAACCCATAGTCTTCAAAATTAGAAGATAAATTAAGTAGCGAAGTAAACCTTAGATGCGGGTGACGTCGCAACTCTCTCCGTCTTGAATCTTCACTTGATTCTCACTTGGTTCGAAAGACAAACCTTTCTCCACAGCTCCGTAGGATGGAGTTAGGGCTTGATGTTGTGTAGAATGGATGTGGAATGTAACTCTCCTCTTTTTTTGCTCTGCATCCCTTTTTATACTTGCAAAGTGCTCCTCACGGACCTTTGATGGACTTTTACTTGAGACACACGTCAAATTTGATAAAAGAAACCCGGAATTACCAAAAATAGCACCAGCACAATTCTGCTCGTCCAGACCTCCATTGGTGGAGCAAGTCCTCCTGGACGAACGCCGGTCGAACAACCCTTCTATATGATTCTGGACATTTTGTTCGACCAGGCTCCTCTCATTCGACTAAGATGACTCTGGTCGAACAGACTCCCTTGGTCGAGCAATGGTTCTATAAGTTTTTAGGCATTTAGCTTGACTTGGCCCCCTTGTTCGACCACAATCACGATGGTCGAACAAGCTTCTGAGGTCGAACAACCTTCGAAAAATACCTCGAAAATCGTGTCTTCTAATTTTGAGCCCTTAAGACCTGTTTTAGTGTATAAATACGCTAAAAAAAGCCTCAGTAGCCTCTGATTAATGGATTTTCTATAATCAACCCGATTTGTCTTGATAATAGACCAAATCGTACTCAATTTCCACAGAAATCAGAGCCCAAAACATGTGACTTTACACTCTCATCAAGCCCCCAAACTTGCATGTTGCTCATCCCGAGGCAACGACAATCAAATCAAATTCAGAGAGTGTAATCACAATATCCTTATACTAGCACAACCTATTCTACACATGCAATTATATCAATTCAAAACATGACATCCATCATACCCTTTATCAATGCAAAAATATCAATTAATCACAATACTTCTACGAGTGCTAAATCATCTAGCTCACGGGTAAGTGTTTGCTCTCTCTCTCAATTGTAAAATTGTACACTTCACGGGTTAGTATATACACTCAAATTTAATTCATAGACTCGCGTAACCATATGCTTGACAAGGGTCTCAAAAATCCATCTATAATCATTTCAATACTAGGACCACAAAGATAAGTGACTAAATTCACTAGTAAAGAATTACCTTTGAGAATTGTTTTTCAACAGCTTTCTTCTTTTCTTCTTCGACATTCTTATGATCACTTCAATATGCGTTTTCTCCATCTTCACTTGAATCAACATCTTTTCTTCTAAAATTAAGTACCAATTCCGGTTTTCTTGAAGCATCAGGGTACCAGTTTTAGGCACTACCCTCTTAACAATAGGGATATAAGTTTCAGGCACTACCCCTCACAAGATTTAACCAAACGTCTCATCATTACTCCAAACTTTTCCTTCCTATGCTTCTTCAAAGCTCTAGCTAACATTTATTTACCTCAACTCTTTACTATTAAATAGGTAAATAATGGATTTTTATCAAAGGCTTGCCAAAGAAATAGGTTTAAAGGCTCAACAGGGCTTCCAATGATAATCTTATAACAAGGTAGGATAAATTTGGCTTAGTGACTTAATCAACAATAATGGCCTAAGATCATGTCCTAGTATCTATCAATCATAAATTTCAAACAGGACTCCAAACCAAGTTCTAGAATACGAGTATACGAACGACTCTCAAGAATAAACTATCATTCTTATAGTATGACCAATAGGCTCAAATCCTCACATGGGTAATAGAATCCTAAGCACTCTTTAAAGCATGCAATTAACATCAATTCTTACATAAACTATAAGTAAGAACGGAACATGCGCATCATCAACACAATCAATATGCATTAAAACAAGTGCGCATGCATAACATGAAATATCATCAACACTAAACAATTCACATCAATGTATCCATCCTCCATCAATCCAACACTAATATCATCAATAATATCAAGTACAAACTACCCACGCATGAATCTCAACAATAACACCCTAACCATCCAACTATCAAGCCTTAACCTGTAAAATGAAAAAGAAAAGAGAGATGAGATGATCAGACAAGGATAAAAAACTTGGCGCCACTACTCCTCTGGAGCACCATCATCATCGCTCTCATCCATGCGCCATAGGTCAAAATCCCTATGTAGCTCGAATATCTTCATGTTAATCTCTCGGTTGCTAGCCTGCACCTCTCCAATCCTTCTATCATAGCATCATACATTAGGTTGAGCGCAACATAATTCACATTCGCCAATGCCAGCTGCCTATTCGTCTCCTGCTAGTTTGTATTAGGCATGGAAAAGTGCTCATTCATTAATCGGAATTGCTCCTGATAGAACTGATCCTGAGCTCGCCAAAAATCCTACTGCTGCTGTGGTGGTGGCTCAAAGTACTCAGGCTCCTGTGGCTGTGGTGGCTGCATCAGAGGCAAATCAATCTCAGGATAGATGAATGCTAGTAGTGGCGGGTAATCTCACTCATCAAAGTCGGCTGGATCTCCTACCATAATCATATCCTCGTCTATGAGGACTTCCTGTAAGTGCATATCGATAAGAAGTCTCCAATCTCCTTCTTCCAAACAAGTCCTCGAGATCGCCCTATGCTCTGAAGTATCCATCAATAAATTACTGTTGACTTGAATCGTAGTAAGATCAACAATAGACAGTGAAAATCTGAACAAAATTGGGTTCTTACCACGGATGAACATCCAAGCATCATCCATCCACTGAACCAACCCCATCTTCACGTATGATGATAAGATCAAGTCTGGATCCTCTCGGATTGGTCAATGCCTTCTCAAATCAACCCTATAATACTCTGCTATTAGAGTAATAAGTCCTCCAATGTTCACACACTGAAATCCGTGGGTAGTAAACTTATGAAGCTGCTAGAAAACGTAAGCCGCTACATTGAAGCGGATTCCATTAGGCATACAGCTCACCCCTCGGAATACAACTCCCTTCAGATCAAGAAAAAAGAGTGTTACTCAAAATTCAGTCATATAAGCGATCACGGGTTGAGGATGAAAGCATCCATGGAAGCATTTGAATTGTATCTTCCTCGCCTCCCTGAGATAGACCTCCAAAACTCATCAGGTTTGAAATCATCGTGCTCCACATCAGACACATTATCACAGCTCGATCGTCTCATTAAACTCTCGGGTATGCATCAACTGCTCTTGCCCACCAATCTGCATCCGAATACCATATGGAAGATAGGGATCTCCATGCTCAATACTCAACGAACATAAAACCTCAGCAGTTATATGGAAAAATGTCTCTCTCTTCATTTCCATAAACCTAGTTATACCAACTCGATCGAACATCCAATGAATACCATTAATGATGTTCATTGCAACCATAGCTTCATCATCTTGATAGCGAGTCCTCGTGATCTTGCTCGCAATAGCTGCCCACAACTCCTTTTTCTCCTCCCAATTTGCGATCTTAATACCATAATTAGAAGGTCTCTTCTTATCTAGTTTAAGCTTTTTGGCACCATCACCCTTCCTAGGAGACTTGGTCTCCTTCCTCTTCGAAGATGAAGCAATCTCTTTTCCTGCAAAAGTTATACTTCAACACACAAAAAAAGAGATACAACAAGTATACCAATCCTAAGACTAACATGAATCCTACTCAAGACTTCAAACTCATGTGCTAAACCATTCTCAATTTCAAGTGCTCATCTAATTATTGCAGATCTACCTGATTATTGCAGATCGTGTCATACTCTGGGACACTCCACAATGAATTGTCAAAAAAAGAAGCAAAAGAAAGGAAAACGGAAGCCACAAAAAGTTACTGAGGGTTTTGTGCAGACAAGGAAGACTTGGAAGGAGATGGAGCCAGATCCTACTCTAGTAAAACAACACAATAGTTTTGCCAACCTATCGGATAAGGATGATGAAGTTTCTAGAGGTGATGAACAACACGTGCTTGATCAGAATGATGAAGATTAAGAACAGAATTTTAACAGCCCATTCATTGAGGTCTCTGCAGGGAAAAGAATAGTTCTGTATGAAGGGAAAGTCAAGCCTTTGAGTACTTCTGATTAAGCTGGTAAACAGGTGATCATTTATGATCCTAATGCTGAAAGGGCTTATAATTCGCAAAGTGAGGCATTTTGTGAGGGAGGAAGCACCATTCATAAGATCACAAGTAAAGACCATCACTAAGGTGGATCCTAAGAGTTCTAATGTGGCAAAAAATATGCAAAATACTGTGGGTAAAGACAATGCTCAGATGGGTATTAAGCCGCCGAAGCACAGCCGAAACAGTCATTAATGAAGATGTTCTTTTGAACATTAGGGGGATTGGGAATGAATGCATCCCAAGCTGCTCTGAAAAATCTATGCATCAGACACAAGCCACATTTGGTGGCACTTGCAGAGACCATAAGTCCCTTTTCTTCTATCTCTAATCATTTTTGGGGACATCTCAATCTTTCTTTTGTTGTTCCTAACAGCATGGATGATATTTGGATTTTCTGCAATCCATCTTTTATATCTGGTCACACCATGGTTTTCTCTTCGGATCAACTGGTGGTAATTAATTTTGTATGGCAGTCAAATAATTTCAGGGTGGGTTTCGTCCATGCTCATAATTCTCATGTCAACAGACGACGGTTGTGGTTAGATGCCACTGAACATCTTTCTCCTCTCATGGCACTTATGGGAGATTTCAATGCCACTCTTGGATCGCATGAATGTCTATATTCTTTTAGACAAGATAATTGCTGTCAGCTGGAGTTTGGGGAATTTGTAAATATTAACGGCCTGCATGATGTGCATCTACATGGTGCACAATATACATGGCTCTCTAGATTGGCAACTAGAGCCACTAGGGGCTCTCGTATTGACAGATTATTGGCCACTAATGGTTTTCTGGAATTCTGGGACTCATTGCATCTCACTTCATTGGCGAGGCATTGTTCGGATCATACCACAATATTGTTGACCTATAGCATGTAAGATTCAACACCGAAGCCATTTAGATTTCAATCGATGTGGCTCCTTGATACAAACTTCTTCATTCTGACGTCCACTTCATGGAGTCTGCCCACTTTTTCCCATAATCCAATTGTGCTATTCTCTCTGAAGCTTTGCAGACTTAAGAGAGATATCAAAAATTGGAACTACTCACAATATGGTAATAACTTTGACGATGTTTCTGATGCCGTGCAGAACCTTAGAGACATTCAGCAATGCATGGAAGTAGAAGGAGAAAATGAGGATTTGTTTTATGAGTAAATGGATGCGCATTTATTCCTTAATGATAAACTAAAAAAATAACAGCAATTCTATTAACAGAAGAATAGGGCCTCATAGCTGAAGGATGGGGATAGGAACTCGACTTTTTTCCATAAGATTCACAGAACCTACAAGGCACAATCCAACATTAACTCTTTGTTAGTAGATGGTTCTTTGACTGAAGATAAGGGACTCATTTCTGAGCACGTAGTGGGATATTACTAGGCTCTCTTTGCTGCTCTACAGGACATGCCGGACTTTGGTGAACTACACTTCATTGAAAGCTTTATGACTGATAGAGATAATATGAATCTTACATGGGCTCCGTTGGAGGATGAGATCAAAGATGCTGTCTTTGCTCTCTCGGCAGAAAGTGCTCCAGGACCAGATGGCTTCAGTGGTGCCTTCTTTCAAAAATGTTGGTACATCATCATGGTAGACCTCTGCAATGTAGTGAGGTTTTTCTTCAACTCTAATACCCTTCCTGGTGGTATTAATTGCAATTTTGTTACACTGATTCCTAAAGTAACTGGTGCCAACAAAGTTGAAGATTTCAGGCCTATTAATCTTTGTAATTTCCTCTTCAAAGTCTTCACAAAAATCCTTGCTACTAGACTGGGACCGATCCTACACATGCATCTTGGAGTCTATCAGTTTGGTTTAATTCCTCATAGAAATTTATATCATTGTATTGCAGTGGCATCTGAATGCTTCAATTGCCTTGATTCATCCACTCTTGGTAGCATGGCTTTCAAAATTAATATCCACAATGCTTTTAACACGTTGAAATGGGATTTCATTTTCAAAACTCTTCATCGTATGTGATTCTCAGAGAAGTTCATTGATATGTTGAAAAGAATTTTTGCTTCTGCAAAGGTGTTAATACTGATCAATGGGGTTCCACAAGGTTTTTTCTTTTGTGGAAGGGTGGTTCGCCAAGGAAACCCGCTTTCACCTCTCTTTTTCTGTATAGCGGAGGAGGCTCTCGACTTATGGATCAAGCATTTCATAAATGCAACGCATATTAACAGTGCTAGAACAGAGAGAGGCAATCTCTTTATGCCATATCTCTTTTACGCTATTGACATTATGCTGTTCTACAGGGGCGATGATCGATCTGTTGAGGGGATACACCACAGTCTGAACCATTATGCTAAGTTATCGGGGCAGGTTTATAATCCTAGTAATTCTAAAGTTCTATATGGAAAATCAGTTAAAGCAAACATCAAGAGGAAGATCAGAAATGATTTAGGGTTTCAGGAGGGAGAATATCCTTTTATCTATCTCGGTGTTCCCATCTTTAAGGGTGCTCCAAAAAGAATTTTATTCCAGCAAGCAACAGATAGAATCATTTGCAAGTTTAGTAGATGGAAGGGAAGGGCTTTGTCAATGGCTGGACGAATATGCATGGTTAATTCAGTGATCATTTCTTCAGCTATATACACCATGATGGTATACAAATGGTCAGTTCATCATGTTAAAAGAATTGAGGCAGCATGTCGCAACTTTATTTGGAGTGGAGATCCTTATAAGCAACATCACTTCATAATTAGCTGGAGTAGAATCTGCTCACCTACTGCCGAGGGAGGATTAGGAATTCGATCCATGAGAGCTGCTAATGATGCTCTTCTTATGAAGCTTGCCTGGGATGTTTTGAATGGGAACACGGCACTCACGTTCATTACTAACAGATGGCTGACAGACTCTTATCTGAAAACATCTCACGTGGCTTCAACCATCCATCCTGGTTTCAAAGAACACCTATTCAGTCTTGCAGAAAAGGACTTTTGGGTTATTGGTGCTAATTCAAACGTGAAGTTCTGGCTTGATAACTGGATTGGAATCCCTATTGCGGATATTGTGGAGATTCCTATGGAGTACAGGGGCCATTATGAAGATAAAATATCAGATTTTTCTATAAAGGCACTTGGGATTTTACAGAGGATTTTATACTTACATTTCCGAATGTAATTGATAAAATTACTTCTATTCATATTTCTCCTAATCAGGTGGATTGCAGGAAGTGGATGACATCCCTCACAGGTGTAGTTACTGCCAAGATTGCATACATGCACATCAGGCCTCGATTCATTAAACCTAATTGGGGAAGCTGGATATGGGCTCCTTTTATACCCCCTACAGATCAGTGACAACATGGAAGGCAATCAAGGGGGTTCTGGTCACTTGGGATGTTCTTCAGCATCATGGTTTTATTGGGCCTTCAAGATGTTATCTATGCAAGAAGAACAAGGAGAGCACTGATCACATCTTCATATCTTGGTCCATTTCTTTGCAGGTCCTTCAACTTATTCTACGAGGATTTGCTTTTGGGGATAAAATGTACCTCGATCAGACATTTGTTGAGTTTATATTGCAGGCTATTGGGATGCAGGGAAGCAAACAGGTTATGTCTCTTTGGAGACTTGCGATTGTCACTTATATATGGGCTATATGGTACTTCCGCAATACTATGGTGTATGGAGGATACACAGATGATCTGCATGATAAGAAGTTAGTTCTTTGAAGATTGTTGCCATGATCACTGCACTGATTAAGGAGCTCAACGGACAAAATATTGGAAGCATGCACAACGCAGTGGAGAACCTTGGAACTCTACATTCTTTGGCATTGTGGGTGTGCTGCGGAAGGCTCCATGCATCATTCCTGTTCGTTGGTTTCCTCCATAGCTGGGATGGGTAAAGATCAACATGGACGGACATGCTAATGGATCACCTGGATGCATTGCTGGAGGTGGGGTGTTTCGAAATAGCAGGGGCTTCTTTATGGGAGCTTTTACTATAGCATTCGGAGTCAGCTTTGCCTTTGAAGCCGAGTTGGCAGCAACTTTTCTTGCTATCAACATAGCTTTTGATAGAGGTTGGCATGATCTGTGGCTAGAGACAGATTCTACTATGGTTTTGCATGTCCTACAAGAGGAGCCGCCGAACATTCCATGGAGACTGGTTGCTTCATGGAGGAGAGCACGTGATATCCATCACCAAATTCATTTCAAAATACGACATATCTATCGTGAAGGAAATTCTGCTGCGGATTCACTAGCGGACAAGGGAGGTGAATTCACTTGGATTGGAGAAGCCGGAGATGCCATGAATACCATCATTTTGAAGGATATGAACCACACATACTATAGGTTCAAATAACCACGGATATTATTTTATTTTCATAGCTTTTGTTCTTTAGCGTTTGCCCTATGGGCTTCAACAGTCATCTTAGCTCTTTCCTTGTATTTTTTCTTATTATCTTATTAATAAAGGATCTATTGGACTAATCATCATAGAAACTATAACTCAACACTTTCAATTAAGAATAATTAGAATCCTTAGTCTTAAAAATACTTCACACAATCATGCTTTCCAATTTCAACATACTTCAACAAAACCAAAAACATGCTTATCTTCCACATTCAATCATACAACTTCAATGCTTCAATCAATGAGCCCATACATATAATTCAAAATTAACCTCAAGCCCATATGGTATGCGACATCGATTTCACAAAATTTCAACTATCCAACGTAAATTGAATCATGCCAATTCAAGTGAAATTTCAACAAGGACACCAAAAATTCAACAATTCAATCCACAAAATACATGCTTCAATCATCTTACCCAACACTCCTAAGCATAATCTTATCAATTCACGGGTATAGAAGTTCGAAAAACATACCTTTGTTGGTCATGGTGTGCGTGTGATGTACAGTGATAAATTTCCAAGATTTGAGTAGAATAGCCCCCAATTCGGACTTGAATCCTCCAAATTTTAGATGTGGAAGTGTGTGGAGAGGAAGATTAAAGTGTGGGAAGAGTTTGGGAAGAAGGACTTACGGTTTGTAATAAGTGCTCGAGAAAGGATGACGGGAATCGATCGAACAAAAAGACAGAACTAACCTTTAAATTCGATTTCAACCTGCGTTCGACTCGAACAACTTGGTCAAAAAAGGGCTTTTGGTCGAACAACTCAAATCTGTACTTAAATGTGACCTTGTTCGACCTGTGTTCGACCAACATTTCTTGATCGAACAACAACTTGAGATCGAACAACATATGAAATCGACCTCCTATTCTCTCCTGTTCCGTTCAACCACTGTTCAACTTGAAGAATATGGTCAAACAAAGTTTGTTGGTCAAACAACCTTGCTATAAGTTTTTTGGGATTTTGCTCGACCAGTGTTCGACTTGATGAGCATGGTCGAACTGCATGTTTTGATCGAACGGAGCTACTGTAAGATTTTTGACATTTTATTCGACCAGTGTTCGACCAACCATTTTGGTCGAACGATAGCTTCTTGGTCGAACAACTACCCGAACTCTTTAAACTTCGTACTCTTCTCGTCTTTCCCTGCAACACTTAAACTATAAGACACATCAAGTATCAAGATAGCCAAAACTTAAGCTAGAGAACCACTTTTAAACTAAATAAATTATGTACTACTCCGCATACGACACACAAAACAAAACACCACTAAAAATTAGGTAAATTACAAAAAAATTGATACATTAAACCGGTTAAAGTCTCAATATGCCGCAAAAAATCAACTCCCGTAACAAACGTTATAAAAAAAAGATTATACCCTTAGTGCTTCGATGAGGTAAGTACATCACACCCCCAAACTTAGTAGAAACTATAGTCGAAACTAAGTTTTCGAGATGTAATTTCCGAGTATTAAGAACGTCAAATATAAAAATTTCTTACTCACACTAATGAAATAAAGCATTAAAATAGGAGGGAAAGCCCCCAACAAGCGCTCTTGTTTAACGTCGAAGAGTCACGACGGTACCTAATTAGTGCAAGGTATCCTTAAAGACAACGCAAGCATCATATGTCGACTTGTAATGCATCAATCGATGCCCATTCGCTGCTATAATGTCCCAATCTTTATCTATGAGTTCAAAACTTCCCCCTCCATACACTCTATAGATAATGAACGGTCCCGTCTACTTTGATTTCAATTTTCCTGCAAAAAGCTTCAAACGAGAGTAAAAAAGTAATACCTCATCACTTTGCTTGAACTCTTTGTAGGATATCTTCGAATCATGCCATTTTATCATTTTTCCTTGTAGATCTCCGAGTTCTTGAAAGCTCAATTTCTGAACTCATCCAATTGATTGATATGAGTCATCCTCAACTCTTTTTATACTTAAAAGACAAGTTCAAGCTTCTCAATGCCCAAAAAGCTCTATGCTGAATTTCTACGGGTAAGTGGCACGGCTTCCTATAGACTATTTGATACGGTGACAAGTCAACCACCATCTTGTAAGCAGTTCGGAACCCCTACAACACATCATTGAGCTTCATTGCCCTATCCTTTCAATTGGTTCCGACCACTTTCTCCAGGATTTGCTTCACTTGTCGGTTAGAGACCTCCACCAAAATATTCTCCATTCCTTTCTTATCCCGGATCTCTATATCAAACTCTTGCAGAAGAAGAATCCATCTAATAATCCTTGGCTTTGCTTCCTTCTTCTCCATTAAGTACCGGATCGCGGAGTGATCCGTGTATAAGATGAGTGTGTAAATTCATGTGTTTTGAGGCTGGATTCGTGGAATAATGGGTTGTTAGATGGTTGAAATTCTATATGAATTGTTATAGTTAGTGAAAAGCCACAAATCGATTGTTGTGAGGGCTATTTGAGTTGATTTTCGAAGGAAAATGAGTTGAAGTGATCGGATCCAAAAAGAAGAAGAAGCAGGCATGCGATTCTACCAAGCAGTGGTCGAACTGAGCATGGAAAGATGCCTGGAGTGCCGTTCGACCACAACATTTGAGTTCGACCAAACCACTTGGTCGAACCATGGTCGAACTCGAAGCCTGAAGTGAAACAGTACCGGTTCGACCAGGAAGTATCCAGTTCAACTAGGACTCTGGTCGAATTCAGGATCCGAGATCGATTTACAGGCAGATTTGACCTGGAGTTCAACCTGCCTGGAAGAGTTCGACCAACCTCTTTTGTCGAACTGATGTACGGAAACGTGCCAAATTTGTATTTTTACACCTTCAGCGCGTGTGTTTGTTCAAAAAGCCCATCCAAGGCCCGTAAGGAGAGTATACAAGTATAAAAGAAGAGCTTTCGCAAGAGAAGGATATCATACATCATCCATCCATCACCAAACCCCACCATCATCCGAAGGAGTCGGGAGGAGAGGTTCGTCTGGCGTGTCAAGTAAGATCATACCAACTAGTCATGATTGATCCTATATCAATCATGGGCTAGAACCGCTCTGGTAGTTCTAGGGTTATGAAAGTTTATGAGTTAATTGAATTTCCAGGTGTAAACTCACTAAAACACTACTTGTGGTTTATTTTATATAAGATTGTGCCTTTTTAATTCATACTCATGTTCATTTTGTGCATCATTAACTGTTATGTAGAGTCTGAATACATCTCTTGGTTATTGATTGAGTGCATTCACCGCTGAGCAGGATTATATGTTATAATTCTAAGTGAAGGGATTCCGAAGACTTATTAGAACTATCTTATATAGATACTTGTTAATTGAATCTTATTCGGGTTAATAAGTAGGATAAAGAGTATAACTTCATAGTACCTATAAAGGGAGATCATATCGGGTTAGAGTACTAAGTGCACAGGAAATAATTGATACTGATAGTACCTAGAAAGGGGGGTGAATTATATCTCTTGCTCCGAGGATATTCACACGTGTCATACGCATGTTTACTTGTGTCTATAGGGTGAACTTGCATGGTTTAGTGATGTGTCCATTAACTACAAGGCAGAGTCGGACAAAAACACATGGAAAGGAAATTAATAATTAAAACTGGATGCCCGAAGAACTACCTAATCTCTAACTTGATCACAACCATTTTTCTTTATTGCTTGTCTATTTATTAGATATTCAAAATTATATGTTATTTTTGTATCTATTACAAACCGATTTGCCAACATAGTCTTAGTTAATTAGAATATAATTGAATTGATAATAATCCGTCCCTTGGGTTCGATAACTACTTGGTCGCCTATCGAGACTACAATTGATATCCTTATATTTGAGGATTAACTTTGTGTGTTGAGAAAAAGCTCATCAGTATACTATAGTCTTTATGCCAACCAAACACTGTCGAAACTTGTTGAATGTATACACCACAGCTAGAAACTCCTTTTTAGTAACAATGTAGTTCTTTTGTGCTTCATCAAAAATTTTACTCGCATAGTAAATGGCACAAAACTTCTTTTCTTTCATCTGCCCGAGCACCACTCCAGTTGCTAAGTCACTTGCATCACACATAAGTACAAATGGCTGAGTCCAATCTGGTATGATCAAGATAGGCGCAGTAATCAGTGCCTCCTTCAAAACCTGAAAAGCTGTTAGACATTCTTCATCAAAAATAAAAGGAACATCCTTTTCAAGTAAATGAGATAAGGGTTTGGAGTATTTCAAGAAGTCTTTAATGAATCTTCTATAAAAATCTGTGTGTGCAAGGAAGGACCACACTCCTCTTTCATTGGTAGGTGGTAGAAGCTTCTCAATGGCCACCACCTTTGCTCGATCCACCTGCAATCCCTTGGCAGAAACATGATGCCCAAGAACAATCCCATCTCACCATGAAGTGGCACTTCTCCCAATTCAAGGCAAGATTAGTTTCTTGACATCTCTTCAAAACTGTTAACAAGTTAGAGAAACAAATATCAAAGGAGGAACCAAACACAGAAAAATCATCCATAAACACCTCCATGATCTTTTCTATCAACCCATCAAATATGACCCTAATGCAGCGTTAAAATGTAGCAGGTGCATTACACAATCCAAAAGGTATATTCCTAAAAGTGAAAGTTCCATAAGGGCAAGTAAAAGCAGTCTTTTCCTGGTCTTCATGCGCAATTATGGTTTGATTATATCCCGAGTACCTATCCAAAAAATAATAAAACTCATACCCTGCAAGATGATCAAGCATTTGATCCATGAAGGAATGGAAAAATGGTCTTTGCATGCATTTTCATTCAGTTTTCTGTAATTCGTACACACACGCCATCCCGTAGGAATCCTAGTGGCTAAAGTCTCACCATCATTGGCTTTTAAAATAGTCATGCCCTCCTTCTTAGATACAATATGCAGTGGACTCACATGGGGACTTTTACTAATTGGATAAATAATTCATGCATCTAGCCACGTCAGGATTTGCTTCCTAATCACTTCTTGAATAGCGGGATTCACCTCCGGTGATTCTGTACGCTACTCTTAGCCTCATCTAACAATCTTATTCTATGCATGCAATATAATGAACTAATACCCTTCAAATCATCAAGAGACCAACCAATTGCAGACTTATACTTCCTAAGCACATCTAACAACTCCTCAAGTTGATCATCATCAAGGAAAGAAGGTACAATTACCGCATATTGTTCATTGTCACCTAGATAGGCATACTTCAAGTGCTCCGGTAGTGGTTTCAACTCCTCCTTCTTTTCTTCTTTTGCAGTGCTATCTTTATCCAAAGGCAAGTATTTTCTAGTCCACTTCACCTCTTCGAACTTGGTCCTCTTTGATTCATACCTGTCATCACCCAAAGCAAGTAGGTTTTCAAGAAAATCAATACATACCTCATTGGAAAGCTCATCTAGCTCGGTGGTGGGAAAAGTAAGAGACTCCATCAAGCATGTCTCCAAGGGATCCTTTGAAAGGATTAAGGACATATCTTCCTTCACAATATCCTCCACCACATCGATGCTATGACACTGCGTCTCCATTGACATCTTCATTGCTTTGTCAAGGTTAAATAGAACTTCATCTTTATCCATCCGTAGCCTAAGCTCACCCTTTTGAACAACAATCATAGCTCCAGCAGTAGCAAGGAATGGTCTCCCTAAAATCAAGGGGATATTATCCTTGTCATCTTCCATCTCAAGAACTAGAAAATCCACAGGAAGTATGAGCTTGTCCACTTTGACCAGTACATCCTCTATCACACCCATTGGAAAGGTCATAGACCTATCTGCCAATTGCAAAGCCACTGTTGTGGGAGCGAGCTCCCCTAAATTTAGCTTCTTAAATATAGATAAGGGCATCAAGTTGATGCTTGCTCCAAGATCACATAAAACTTTACGTGCCGGCCCCTTTCCAATCTCACATAAAATAGTGAAGCTCCTCGGATCTTTCAACTTCTGTGGAAGCTTTCGCTGAATGATCAAGCTGTAATTTTCTGATAGATTCACTGTCTCTACCCCGTTTAAGCTTCTCTTCTTCAATGTGATATAGTATGTCATCTCCATGATTGCTTTGGAGAAAGGAATGTTCAAGCTTATCTTGTTCATAATATCCTAAAATCTCTTAAACTTTTCTTCCTATCCCTTTTTGACTATCCGAAAGGGAAACAGAGGAGGTATCTTAGTCTTTGGAATACCCCATTCATTATGCTCAACTTCTCCGCCTTATCCTTCTCAGCTCTCAATCTTTTTGCTCTTTCCTACTTCTTTTCCACTGTAACCTCAGTATTCCACTCTTGGGATGGCTCTGAAGTGTTTTGAACAATAGGTGTAGCATTCGGTATCGAAACTGGAACTGAATAAAGTTGTTTGACCTCTGTTCGACCATAATGATCTGGTCGAATAGATTGAGGCTGGTTGAACAATGTCTCTGATTGCGAGTTTACCTTCTTCAGTTGTTGTTCGACCATCGTTTGACCAAGATGGTCTGGTCGAAAGGATGTGCTTCAATCGAATGGTAGGACAGAAAATAGCGCATCGAAATTCTATTTTTCCAAAGGTTGTTTGACCTTAGTTCAACCATCAGGTCTGGTCGAACTGGTTAAAGATGGTCGAACAAGGTTTCTGCCCCCTTCGTTTTCGCTCGCTGGCTTATCGGACCTTCATATTGCGTTTCTGACCTCAATTAGGGTTCTCAATACTTTGAGATGAAAACTTCCCCTTCTCAATAGTTTGAGTCAATTTGTTTACGTTTCTTACCATCTTCCCCATCAACAATGTAAGGTCTTTAACTTGTTTAGACATATCTTCATGATTGACATCATTTTTTTTCTAACTTGGCCTCAAGACGATCTACTCTTGCATCATTCCTTGCCATGTACCTATTCACCGTATCCTCGAAATAAGGTTTCCCTTCTTCCACCTTAGCACCCAGATCAACACCAATAGGAGGTTGTACTGCATTATTTAGATTACTCTACGAAAACTCTAGCCTCCTCGATTGTTGATAATTACACCCAGTGGACCACAATTATTGTAGTTCCCTTGATAATTCTGGTTTGCTTGATTTTGGAACCTCGTTCCTTGAATACTTTGACCCATGGCATTGTTCGCCTCTTCCATCTCTTCTTGGCTAGCTCCTTCATTGCACATATCCTGCATAATTGGTACTCGTTGAGCTATGTCAGTAATTTGCTTTTGCTGAGACTCCAGTAGCTTGCTGATATTAGTCAAACTAGAGACGATCTCATCATCTCTTCCTGACTTAACCATAGTATGCTCAACCTGCGCTATCTTTCCAAGAACATAAGTGCCTCTCACTCTATTAGTTGGCTGTTCTTAGTCGCATTTCTAGTAAAATATTTTAGAGTAAGAGACTCTATCATTGTTGTACACGTGTGACCAAGCAACAAAATTTAGAAGTATGTCGTCCCAACAGAAAGTAAACTCATGGTTATATCCGAATTTGTCATTGATTTATGCTTTGTAAGAGTGACAAGATTGAAGGTTTGGTATTTAGACTACTTATTATTCTAATCAATTAACTAAGAATTCAACTAACAACTAATTGTTTCAAATATCGAACAAGTGATAAGATGAATGGAATATGGATAGAATTTACTTAAGAAGGGAGCAAGGCTAATCATAATCATGGTTAAGGATCTAGCTAGATATGCATAACTCTTGATGGTGAACTTAATTAATTTTAGATTAAAAGCAATCATGTTTTTACCCTTAATCCCTATGGCCAAGGCAATTAGGTTCTCGACTCTTTTACAAGTCTAAATCTCCTAGGATTGTTCTTAATCTCAATTCCCTTAAGGTACTATGATCATAAGTTTGGTTCTTTTCACTAAATTTCTTAAGCGTCCCCTTATGAATGTTCTAAGCATAAGAATTGTATGCTTACCTCCCCTCACACTAGCATGCATTCTCATCTTATTATATGATTCAATTAAACACCTAATCATAATATTGAAATGGTCATCCTAACACTATGAATAGAGAATTTAATCACACAAGTATTGAAATGAAACATGATTCATTAATCATAAAAGAAAATCCAAAATTAACTCAATTCAACATCTCAAATCCTACCTATCCAGGATTCTTCTCAACCAATCATATGATTAGCCCTACTATAGGACTAACCACTACACATTGTGTTTATATCAATACATTCAAAGGCTTGCTCCATTTGAGCCAAAATAAGAAAAAAATCAACAATTGAAAAGTAGTTTGGATTCCCTTTTATGGAGATAACCTTCCTTCTCTTCAAAATGCTAACTTCTTCAATCAATGATGCTTTCCTCTTCTCAAGTGGTGGATGGGTGGATTGATGGATGAATTGTTGAAGATCAAGTGGAATTGATGGATCAAATATATGGAGATGAATCAAATGGATTTAGTGTGTGAAAATGTGGAGTGGAATGTGTGTAACTACTCTAATTCTGATCTTCTCCTCTAAATTTCGCACAAGTCAGCCTTTTATATCACTTAGGGGCCTTCTAGAAGCTTTCGGAACATTCTAAAATTTAATCTGTCTTTTGCACCTATATAGGCCGTGTAGCAGTGCACGGCTCGTATAGTGCATCCTAGTTCGGCGTGTGTAGTGCACACCTAGTTCCCGAACACGGCCCGTGTGCCCACACATGGCCTCTCCAATGGACATGTAGCATTTTCTGATGACTGTGCATGGCTTTCTCAAATAGGTCCGTGATCCGCACACGGGGCGTGCGCTGGCGCACGGCTCGTGCGCCAGAACATGGCCTTCTCCTGGGCGAGCTCGGCATTCTGATGCTCGAACATTGCCACCTCGGACAGGCCCGTGTTCTGAACATGGGGCGTGTCTGAGCATGCCATGTTCTTCCTTCTCCGTTTTTCTCCCGACTCTATTTTTCTCCATTTCTTAACCTGTTTTGCATATATTTAAGCTCATTTACACATTTCTATTAATCCATACCACATTTCTCATAATTACATAAACTCCACCAAAAGCCACACAAATACGGATGAAAACATCCGAAAATCCACAAACAAAGACACTAAAATCTAGGTGAAAATGACAATGATCATTGGCTAATCTCTTGAATTCATCGAAATATCCTCAAAGAGCTTTTTGGCCTCAATGGATGATTTTGTAAGCAACGCTCCATTCAATGAAGCATCTAGTGAAACTCAAGAATCACAGTCCAATCCGCTATAGAAAATACTGATATATTGAGCTTTAGATAGCCCATGTTGCGGACACTTCCTAAGCATATCCTTGAATCTGTCCCATGTCTCATGAAACTTCTCATTACCGTGGATAGCAAAATTGTTTGATTTCTTGTTTCATCTTAAACACCTTAGAGGGTGGCATGTATCGCACCAAGAATTTCACTTTCAATTTCTCCCAGGTATCACATTCAGTAGCATTAAAGATTATCGTACCAATCTCTCGATTTTTTTTCAGCGAGAACTTAAATAAAATGATCTTCCTAGCATTCTAATGAGCTCATGCATCTTTTTGTGTACTTGTATACCCAAGGAACTTATTCAGATGTTGCTGAGGATCTTCAAAGGTTCTCCCAGAGAAGGGACTTCTTTCAATCATGCTGATAAGAGTAGGGTGTAAGTCAAAATCAGCTCTGGCCCCTCATGCTTATAACAGCCCCGCATTGCCTCCTCCGATGTTCTCAAAGACTTCACGGATGGCAAGAGTATTAGGATTCACCGCCATGTTGACTGCCCCTGCTTCCAAGTTGAATTCAGTTGCTTGCGGGTTCAACTCGTCAAATTCAACTCCTAAATTAAGAGCTTTAGTTGGTTCTACTTTCTTGTTCTTTTTCCTCTTCCCCTTCTTCTTCCTTGACGATGCTCCAATCTCCAGGTTGGAAGGTTCTAATTCTCCTACCTTTGATCTAATGAGTGATCGTTGTCATTTTCACCAAGATTTTATTGTCTTTATTTATGGATTTTCAGATATTTTCATCCATATTTGTGTGACTTTTGGTGGAGTTATTGTTATTATGAGAAATGTGGTATGGATTGATAGAATTGTGCAAATGAGCTTAAATATGTGTAAAATAGGTTAAGAAATGGAGAAAAATAGAGTCAGAGCAAAATAGAGATGGAAGTACAGGGCACACTCGAACATGGGTCGTGTGCGGAACACGGGCCTATCCGAGATGGCCGTGTACTGACATCAGAATGACAAGCTCGCCCAGGAGAAAAACCTATTCTGGTGCATGAGCCGTGCACCAGCGCACGCCCCGTGTGCAGAACACGGGCCTATTAGAGGAAGCCGTGCACAGTCGTCAGAAAATGCTACACGCCCATGTCCGAGGCCGTGTAGCGGAGCACGAGCCGTGTCCGAAAGCACGCACAACACGCCGAACTAAGTGTGCACTACACGAGTCATGCACTGCTACATGGCCCGTGTAGGTGCAAAAGGCAGTGTAAAATTCAGAATGTTTCGGAACCTTCTAGAAGGCCCCTAAGTAATATGATGGATGACTTGTGCGAAAATTAGAGGGAGAGATCAGAATATAGTCGTAACACACACTCCACATAACATTTTTCACATACTAGATCCATTTGATCCATCTCCATACATTAGATCCATCAATTCCATTTTGATCTTGAACAATCCATCCATCAATCTATCCATCCACCACTTGAGAAGAGGAAAGCATCAAGGATTGAAGAAGTTAGCATTTTGAAGAGAAGGAAGGTTTCCTCCATGAAAGGGAAGCCAATCTACTTTTCAATTATTGATTTTCTTCTTATTTTGGCACAAATGGAGCAAGCCTTTGATTGTATTGATCTAAACACAATGTGTAGTGGCTAGTCCTATAGTAGGGCTAATCATATGAATGGTTGAGATGAAAGCTAGATGTGTAGGACTTGAGAAGTGAATTGAGTTAAATTGTGGATTTCCATTTATGATAAATGAATCATGTTTCATTTCAATACTTGTGTGATTAAATTCTCTATTCATAGTGTTTGGTTGATCAATCCAATGTTATGAGTGGATGTTTAATTGAATCATATATTAAAATGAGCATGCATGTTAGTGTGAGGAGAGGTAAGCCATACCCTTCTTATGCTTAGAACATTAATAGAGGGACACTTAAGAAATTGAGTGAAAAGAACCAAACTTATGATCATAGTACCTTAAGGGAATTGAGAATGACAACAATCCTAGGAGATTTAGACTTGTAAAAGAGTCGAGAACTTAATTGTCTTGAGGGATTAGGGGTAAAAACGTGATTGCTTTTAGTCCACAAATTCATGAAGTTCACCATCAAAAGTTATGCATATCTAGCTAGATTCTTAACCATGATTATGATTGGCCTTGCTCTCTTCTTAAGTGAATCCTATCTACATTCCATTCATAATTTCATTTGTTGGTTACTTGATATCTTGTTGCGATTTTAATTCATAGTTAATTGATTAGAATAAGAAGTAGTCTAAATACCAAACCTTCAATATTGTCATTCTTACAAAGCATAAATCAATGACAAATCCGGATACAACCACAAGTTTACTTTCCCTTGGGATGACATACTTGTAAATTTTGTTGCTTGGTCACACGTGTACAACAACGATAAAGTCTCTTACTCTTAAACATTTTGCTAGAAATGTGACTAAGTTCATGGCACCGTTTCCAGTGAATTTAGTCGTATTTGTGACTTTGGGTTCGTTGAGTGGTTATGATAGGGACATTTTTTGCTTTGATTTATTTTTCGCTTTATGATTGTGTTTATAGGGACGAAAGCGTGGAGCCATGGTATTGGCGGAGTAGTGCAAATTGAGGTAACAAATATCTTCTCAACTTAAATTCAACTTTGTCTAATTTATATTTGGGGTTATGTCGTCTTTGTTACTTGACTTTTCTACGGTTTGAATTATAAAATTGCATTCATGAACTCCTACTTGAGCATATTGCACCGGCGCACGTTTAAGTCCTTACTCTTTTCTTTGGCACATATTTTCTCCTTTTTTATTGTTTTTATTTTTTTTGTGCTTTTCTTGCTTTATCTTGTTTTCAATAAGGAGAAAATCTTTCTTAGCTCTCTTGTGCTTCATTGTGAGAAATTTTGAGACTATGATGTTTGGTTGAGACTTGTGACGAGATGGATTTTTAGTTGTGTACTTGTTGAGCTATGGTTTATGCTTGTTTTGTGTTGTCTTTCACTACTATAAGCCCGTGAGCTTTTGAGCATTAAAATCATGAAATCAAATGTTTTTTTTTCTTGTGTGTGCATTCTAGAACTTGCCATTGTG
Organism: Pogostemon cablin; assembly: GCA_023678885.1. Lineage (NCBI taxonomy): Eukaryota > Viridiplantae > Streptophyta > Magnoliopsida > Lamiales > Lamiaceae > Pogostemon > Pogostemon cablin. The sequence goes on along the minus strand of CM043001.1, from coordinate 15,485,154 downwards.
TCTTCTTGAAACTACATGTGTGTGAAGATTGTTGGAAATGATTTAAGGCCATCTTTATTTTGACAAGTCACTTAGCCAAATTAATCCTACCAAATGAAATCATATCGTAGTTTTCCCTTTTGAGCTTATTATCCTTATTTCTTTGGCAACCTACAAATTTAGCCAATTTTATCGATATTTTATGTCCTAATCACCTTTGTCGATTAGTAGAGGATTAATGGGGATGAAGTGGTTGAATTGAGCTTACAAGGAAGTTTGGAAAGAGTGAAATGGTAAAAGTGCAAGAAAAGAGGGAGAAATGATGAAAAAGAAATAATGGAGGTTGAGAAAAAAAATGAGTAAAGCTTGTTTAAAATAAGCATAAAGGAGATCTACTAGAAAAATGGAAAGAGAGCCCTAGGGGAAAAAAAGAGGAAAAAACTCAATAGTGGAAGAAGAAAAGAAAAAAATTCTTTATTTTGTTGGATGGATAAATTCTATTTTTGATTAAGGTGGGAAAATGAAAAAGTGGGAATGAGAGTTACATTGGCTACCAACTTGAATTCTTCACTAATTTGAGGAAAGAGAGAGTGAGAGTTGATAATGGCCGTCAACTTAAATTTTCTACTAATCTTGAGCTTACTTTTCCTAAATATTTTTCCTACCCAATACCAAAGAGTCTACATTACAACCCTATATAAAGACCTTTTTGATTCAATAATTAACACACATACAAGTGGTGGAGAGCATAGACTTTTGGCAAGCATATGGTAATGTCATGCATTTGAATCGATCTTTGAGAGTATACACTTCCTCCGTACACTTCTTTTGAGCATGAGAGTAATGCAAAATTTAGAGAGGAGTAGTGAAGGTCCCACTTGCTTGCATATTTCCTAAACTTAACTTGTATGCATTTAAATTGAAGTCTTGTTATTTGTTTTGATTGAATTGAAATGGTTTTGAAATGACTCAATTATCATTGATATCTTGATTCAATTCTAGGTGAATTCCCCTCCTCGTTCTTTCTTTTCTTTCATTGCTGAGGGACGAGCAACACTTTAAGTTTGGGGAGTTTGATCGGCGTGAAATTCACCTAGAATTTTGGGCTTTATTCCATGAATTTAATTGAACTTATTTGGCTTTAATTCAAGAATTAAGCATGATTTTAATGAAAATACTATTTATTGCTTAATTAGTTTGAGAAAGGTATTTTTGTGTATTTTTTTTGCAGAAAATAGGGTGATTTTGATAAAAATGAATTCTACAAGTGAAGAGAAAGATGTCGGAGAAAACGGAGCTCAATTTGGAGTTAAAACAAAGAAGAACGGGACAAAATAAAATTGAGATGGAGCATTGGGTTAGAGCAAGTTGTTGGGCCGCTATTTTATGCATTTGGGCCACTTGGGCTGCCGCTGCTAGAATGGGCCATACGGGACATTGGGCCTGCTGGGCATTATTTTGAAAAAGGGAAGGAAATGGATTGCGGAGGCCGAGTTTGAACCCGTGACCTCTGCCTCACTCGCGCGCCCCTTCACCAGCTGTGCTAGGTGATAAGATCCACCCAGAATGTATCATATAATGTTTTGGGCGCTGATTTAAATGAGAAAAAGAAGGGCTGAAGCAGGTTCGAACCTTAGGCCACTCACACCATCCAGTCCTTCTCTCCAGCGCTGAACCACCCTGGCCAGACGCCCCTTGTGTTCGGTTTTCATTCGGTTCACATTTTAAACCCACTTCCTGGAACCAGTTTTCACTCCAAAATTCACTAAAAATTCTATAAATTCCATCCATGTCCTATATCCTCAAATATCCCACATTGGAAACTCTCTAAAAAATCCACTCACCCTACAATTATAAATACCCCCATTTGGAAGCCCTCACACACCAATTCTCACCCTTTAAATTCCATTAAATTGAATCATCAGAGTCAATAGTTGAAGAAAGCTTTTTAACTAAAGATCTCCATAGTTGAGATCCCTCCCCCTTTTAGGGTGAGGGATCCGTAGTTTTAAATATTTCTCTAGATTAGGATTTTACTTGTTTTCCAAAAAGGTGGGGACACCAAGGAAAGGATGATCCTCATGGATGTAAAACTTCATTAGGAGAAATCTAATCCTCTTTATTATCTTAATTTGCTTTGGTGGGTGATTGATGCATGATTATGTTTCTTAATTGAATTTCTGACTATGATTAGGTTTATTTATGGAATATGTATGCATGCTTTAATTTGGGATTAATGCCTTTGATATTAGTGTAAATGTGATTAGGTTGTGTATTGTGTATCAACATGTCTTGTTGTTGCTTTCACCTTAGTTTCTTTACATGATTATCATATGTGAGTTTCTTCCATTTATTGCATAAGGATTAATATGGGGGGAATTTGGCCAAAACCTTCCTATGTTAGAACTACATAAATGAATACTAGCGAGATTACTTGTGATTGAGTTAGTGAAGGGAACCAATCCAATGTGAGCATAGTACCTAGAAAGGGAACATAGGAAAACGTCCCTGTCTCAAAGAGAAAATTCTTCATGATAATATCTCTAGTAGGTATATTAATATCCGTAAGTACCTATGGAAATTGTAAGCATTGAAGACGATCTAATGAGAAATTTTTACTTACATCCTATTCATCTTGGCAAAGAGTTTAGGTGTAGTTATGATTTAGTGATCGCCCTTACCATGATTAGTTTAAAAATGGAATCAATTAATGATTGTTTTAGTGCATCGAGAAACTACCATTGCATCCAAAAATATTGTAATTAGATTTATTTTCCTTGTATTTTATTTCCTTTTATTTTTCATATCCTCATTTTCGATCGTCTCTAACTAATCACTATACTATACCTAAAGGTCATAAATCCTAAGTTCCCCCGGTTCGATAATTCAGCTTGGTTGCCCGTGCCTACACGATAAGAGTACGCTTGCTCTTTTATATTGAAAAATGCGATCAAGTTCAGTGAGCATACACCTAAGAAAAATAAGTGTTAGAAAACAAAGGCAAGAATAATATAATCTCAATTAAACTAGAAATAATAAATTAATACTAATGCCGTCCCCGGCAACAGCGCCAAGAACTTGATGAGCGTTTTCTCAACACAAAAAATTAATCCCCAAGTATGAAGGATATCAATTGTAGTTTTGATAGACAACCAAGTGATTATCGAACCCAAGGTACGGATTATTATTAATTTAATTAAGTTCCAATTTATTAAGACTATTATAGAAATATGATTGTGAAGATTAAGTAACAAAGTAACGAATAATTAAAATAATAAACAGTAGAGATACTACGGCTATGATCAAGTGAGAAATTAGTTAGTTCTTCAAGTCAACCAGTTTTACTCATTAATTTCCCTTCCATGTGTTGATGTCCGACTCTGCTTTGTGGTTTATGAACGCATCACTAAACCATGCAAGTTCACTCTATAGATACAAGCAAACAAGTGTATGTCACGTGTGAATATCCTCAGAGCAAGAGATATAATTCACCCCCCTTTATAGGTACTATCAGTATCAATTATTTCCCGTACACTTACTACTCTAACCCGATATGATCTCCCTTTATAGGTACTACAAAGTTATACTATTTATCCTACGTATTAACCCGAATAGTATTCAATTAACAAGTATTTATATAAGATAGTTCTAATAAGACTTCGGAATCCCTTCACTTAGAATTATAACATGTAATCCTGCTCAGCAGTGAACGCACTCAATCAATAACCAAGATATGTATTCAAACTCTACATAACAGTTAATGATGCACAAAACGACTGTGACTATGAATTAAAAAAAACATAGTCTTATATAAAATAAACCACAAGTAGTGTTGTACGGAGTTTACACATGGAAATTCAATTAACTCATAAAACCTTCATAATCCTAAAACTACTGAAGCAGTTCTAGCCCATGATTGATCTAGGAACAATCATGGTGGTTGGTAGGATCTTGCCCATAGTCTTAAAAATTACAAGATAAATTAAGTAGCAAAGTAAACCCCTAGATGCAGATGCCATCGCGGCTCTCTCTGTCTTGAATCTTCACTTGGTTCTCAATTGCTTCGAGAGACGAATCTCCTCCATAACTCCGTAGGATGGAGTTAGGACTTGACGTTGTATAGGATGGATGTAGAATGTAACTCCCCTCTTTTTATGCTCTGCATTCCTTTTTATACTTGTAAAGTGCTCCTCACGGACCTTTGATGGGATTTTACTTGAGACATACGTCAAATTTGGTAAAAAAAATCCAGAATTACCAAAAATAGCACCAGCGCAATTCTGCTCGACCAGACCTCCATTAGTCGAGCAAGTCCTCCTGGTCGAACGCCGGTCGAATAACCCTTCTGTAAGATTCTGGACATTTTGTTCGACCAGGCTCCTCCCGTTCGACCAAGATGATTCTGGTCGAGCAATGCTTCTGTAAGTTTTTGGGCATTTTGGTCAACTTGGCTACCTTGTTTGACCACAATCATGATGGTCAAACGAGCCTCTGAGGTTGAACAGCCTTCGAAAATGCCTCGAAAATCTTGTCTTCCAATTCCGAGTCCTTAAAACCTATTTTCCTATATAAATACGCTCAAAAAGCCTCAATAGCCTCTGATTCATGGATTTTCTATAAACAACCCAATTTATCTTGATAATAGACCAAATCGTACTCAATTTCCACACAAATCAGAGCCCAAAATATGTGACTTTATACTCTCATCAGTTGTACGGAGTATACACATTGAAGTTCAATTAACTCATAAAACCTTCATAAATCCTAGAACTACTGAAGCGGTTCTAGCCCATGATTGATCGAAGAACAATCATGGTGGTTGGATAGATTTTACCCATAGTCTTGAAAATTACAAGATAAATTAAGATGTGAAGTAAACCGTAGATGCAGATGCCATCGCATCTCTCTCCGTCTTGAATCTTCACTTGGTTTTTACTTGATTCGACAGACGAATCTCTCTCCACAGCTCAGTGGATGATGGTAGGGTTTCGGATGTTGTGTAAAATGAAGGTGGTGAATGGTGTCTTTTCTGCTACGTGGAGTCTTCCTTTTATACTTTTAGCTTCTCCAACAGACCTCTAATGGGCTTTTGAGCAAAAACACGTACTGATGGTGTAAAAATATAGATCTGAAAACTTCTCAAGCATCGGTTCGATCAAAGCCCTTGGTCGAACCATCTTCAGCCAGGTCAAACCAATCTATAACGAACTAGCAGATGACTGGTTCGACCTGAACCGCCAGTCAAACCAGAAGCTTCATGGTTGAATCCTCACTGCAAAACTTCAGGCTTTTGGTTCGGCCACAGTTCAACCATCATGCCTGGTCAAACCACAATGTCGTGGTCGAATCGTGTTGTAACACATTTTTAGGTTGCTGGTTCGACCCAAATTGGTGGTCAAACTACTCGTGTTCTGGTCGAACCAGGCACTTTCATGCCCCTCTTCCGATTCTGTGCACTTCTATCATATTTTCCTTCAAAAATCCACTTAAACGGCCTCAAACGCTCCTGATTCGTGACTTTCCATTACATATCTAGATTTATCTTGACTTATGATCAAATCATACATCATTATCACCGAAATCAGAGCTCTCATCATGCATAGGGCTGCACATTTTTGAATCGCTGATAGTGGCGGCTGCATGATGGTGAAAAAGTCGACATGGTTGGTGATTGATCGTAGGTGTGAAGGTCGACAAGTGGTGTGCATCGCAAGTCGGCTGGCAGGCGGCGTTTCTGGGATGGCCTGGCATGTTTTCGGCCGAGTCTTCTTGATGGGTGGGTCCTGTCTGCAGATGTCTGGGTCGGGTCTGGCCACTTTTTTGAGCTAGTCTGCCACGTTTTTAGGCGAGTCTTGTAGGATTTTCGAGCAAGTCTTGCAGAATTTCTAGGCGAGTCTTGTTGAGTTTCGGGCAAGTCTTTGATAAGTTCCGGGGTGAGTCATGCAGAGATCGTGGGCGAGAGCAAACACAAAGTGGCATGCGTTGGCGACTTCTACACGACTATTGGATGCAGTGCGGCATTGATGTACGTGCTAGGCATTGTGGGATCGAATGGAGTGGCCGGGAAGTAAGCACCGCTTAGCGGCGCATCGAACCAATGGCATGGAAGACAGTTGGTACTAGTTGACGTGGAGGCACGGGCAGTCCTAGATAGCACTGTTTGTTTGTCGGTAGGGGTGCGACGCCATACCCTGGTGTCGTTGTGGTTGCATGTTGATCTTCCCATGGAATCACGCGGCTGGAGCAGTTGCTGTAGGAACCCGAGTTGCTAGGTCATGTTCGGTGGCACACAAGGAATGGCGGAAAAGAATGGTGATTCGTGCTATGTGACGTAACCCTAAGGTTTTTGGTAGTGGCACGACATTGCGTATGTTGTGAGTCAGACGACATGTTGGTGGCAGATTGGTGTCGACACGGTGGAACCAAGTTCGTGGCACAGTTGCTGGGAACGAGTTGATGGTTAGTGGAGCAAGGCACGTGCCCTCACAGCTGTCGGCATGACTGCCGATGGAAGAGGGATTGACTAGTATCGGCAGTAGGATTTTCGACGGGCACAAACACGGCTGGGAGAAACAGGCGGCGGGTTTTTTGGCAGCAAGGGTGTATTCCAGCGCCTAGGGTTTCGATAGGACATGCTGATAGTTTTCTTTATGCAAAATTCATCGGTTTAATCGCTGGAGTGTTGATTAAGTCAACCTCTTTTTAGGTGATTTTATTCCTTATATATAACTGCCATAATTGATTTAATTATTTATTATTGTTATATATGTGGATGCATGTTCTATTTGATTTACTGCCTTATTTGGTGTAATAGGAGCATGCTAGGTTGCATATTTAATTATTGAATATTATATGCATGCAAAAATCCTCTTGTTAAATTACTAAGTGGGAGAGGGATTGATTAATAAATCCTGCGGCCTCCATTATTAATTTGTTATGTGATGCAAGTAAGCTTATGAGTTGGCTATAGTGCCTTCCTCCCCAACAGATGAGTTTTTTATTTGTGGATCACTGGAACAAGTTTATTTAAATAATTATTGTTTGTAATGTGATGCACATAAACTTATGAGTCGGCTATAGTGCCTTCCTCCCCAACGGATGAGTTTATTTGCGGATCACTAGTGCAAACTTATAATTGATGATTATAGGAAATTATCTGAGCGCGTGTGGACTTCTGTAACTGTAAGGCACACAAGCTTGGGTAACGTACTTAGTATCAAATAATGGTATACACTTAAGTGCAATTAATATGTATCCTCCTCAATGGAGTCACTGCTATTATTTTGCATGGCTAAAGTACAACCGACTATTAATTATGGTGTCATAAGGTTAAATTAACTTTTGAAATTAATGGGTAAAATCTTCTCTTGTGAATGTTAGGGTTTGTATACGTCTACACTAACGTGGCATGCAAATTCACGGTGCTTGAGATGTCGGTGAATTTATTTTATATTGTTTTGAGGGAATTAATATAAATTTCAAGTTCGAAGGGTTTGATCGTTGTATTTATTTACTTGATTCTCTGAATTTTCGAATGGTTTATTTCTCTTATTATTAACTAAAGGAAATCATATTTACTGATCCAAAATTAGTTGATTAGAAAAGAATCTTGGTTTTAATTATTACTGCTTATGAAAATTCATGTGTGTTCTCACTAAGGATGCCCTCTAGTGCCTATAAGAGTCTCAAGTAGAGAGGTGAGAGATTCATAGAAATATGATGGTCAATCTCATAAGACTCTTCGGATACTTGAGTAAGTTAGGATGGCAAGGAGGTCATGGTTTACTTGATGAATGAATTGGAACTACTTGGAGTAGAAATTGAAAGGGAAACCTAGGTCAATTTATTCTACAATTTGCGTAGTTGTTTTGAGCAAGTTTCACCTGAATTACAAAAGGTTGTATACGGTGGGGAACTTCTGAGAAAACAAGTGGCGAAGGAAAGTGATTTTGATCAAGGCATGAATAAGGTTAGTATCTTATTCACTAGTTGTTGAAGCATGATTAGTGATGGCGTTTACTAACACGTTGTGTGTAGATACCGAAATCACTAAATGTTTACAGCTAAGTGAGGATGAGATTACTATGGACATGGCTAAAACTACGAGAGTGGTTGTCGCTGCAGTGGGAGTTATTTATTTATCTTATGATAGAAATAAACGTTTGATTTTGAGAAATTATCTTTACGTACATTTTCATATAAAGAATTTCATTTCAATTTTCTATGCATTTACGGATGGATACTCTATTGTATTTAAATGACATGGTCATTATAATGTAGGATGGAGCTATAATCTGTTTTGGTACATTGGTGGACAATTTGTACACTCTTAAATCATGTTTATCCCATGGTTGCAATAAAAAGTAATTAATAACGCATCTTCTAATCTTAGTAAGAGAAAGAAACCTTCGGAGATGAACTAAACATACTTTTGACATCTAAGACTAGATCATTTTTACTTAAGTATGATTCGAAAGTTGGTAGCTGATGGACCGTTAGGTTTATTGGAAGTGGAAACTATCAAACTTCTGAGTCTTACTGGGAAGTGAATATGATAAATTACCTCTACAAGACAAAGGGGTATAGAGCCATGAAAAGATATGTTGGAAATGGTTCATTCTGATTTATGCGGGCCGAAGACTATCCACGCAAGAGGTGGTTATGAATATTCGTCACTTAGTTTGACGATTATTCTAGAAACAAGATATATTTATTTGATGCACTACATGTTTGAGTGCTATGAATAAATCAAGAAGTGCATGGCTGATGCGGTAAAGCGTCATGGAAAATATATCAAGTTATTACGATTTAATCATGGTGGCGAGTACCTCTAAGGATAATCTAGGAGCTGTTAATCAGAGGATGAGATTAAATCTCAAGTTGTCAACACCGGGCAAACCCTAGCTGTATGGTATGGCAGAAATAAGGGATAGGACTCTTATAGAAATGGTTAGATAAATGATGTGTTATTTAGAATTACTAAATTCATTTTATGGGTAAGCCTTAAAAACAACATGTCGTATGGATGTTTGACTATTTGTGGGATATCCTAGAAAAATGAAGGGTAGTTTATTTATTAGTCCAAAAGATCAAAGCGTGATTGTTAACACAAACACTAGATTTTTGAAAAAGGACAATGAAATAAATATAAAACCATGTATAAGTTGTTCTAAAGGAAGTGAGAGGAAAAACACAAAGTATAGTACCAAGAGTACAAGAGGATATACCACAAGTAAACTACATCGCGTGTCACATCTGATACATAATTTCATATAGTGCCTTGTCGTAGTAGGAGGGTTGTTTTACAACTTAAAAGATATATATTTTTTTGTAAAATCGTGAGACTTGGTCCCTAGTAAACATGAAATCGACCCATGGGTACGACGAAGCATTACAAGATATAAATGCAGAATCTTAGCAAGTTACAACGATTTCTGGAAAGAATCTATGGATTCTAAATCAAATCTGGAAGCTTGTAGCACTAAATGGTTTAAAATCATTGTATGATAGTGGCTCTACAAAATTAAAAGAGGATCACATGATAAGGTGAAAACCTTTGAAGCAAAGCTTGTTGCGAAAGGTTCAATTATGAGGAAACCTTTTCGGCGGTAGCTAAGTTTAAGTCGATCTGGGTTCTTTTGTTTATTGTTGCTCATATTAATTATGAGGTATAGCAAATAGATGTCAGGAAGTCTTGAGGCAACATCTATGTGAAGCAACCAGAGTGATTCATTGCAAAGGGCTAAGATCATTTTGAGTGTAAGCTTAAATGTGTTCATCGATGGACTAAAGGAAGCTTCAAGATCATAGAACATCCATTTTGATGAGGAAATGCAGTCATGTGGATTTAATCAATGCTCGGATTCATCTTGTGTATTGTAAAGAGTGACGGAAATGTGGTGGTATTTCTTGTATGTACGTAGATGGTATCTTGCTCATTGGAGACAATGAAAGAGTATTGTCAGACTTATAGGTATGGTTAATAAAGCAGTATGAAATGAAGGACTTAAGAGAAGCAAAATATATTCTTGCGATCTTGGTGATAAAGATCACAAAAAAGAATGTTGTGCTTATCTTGAGCTTCATTAAATGATACAATCCTTACTCGTTTTAGCATGCAACTCCTAGAAAGTTTTTCAACTTTTCGGAAACGGAGTGAATTTATCTAAGGAAATGTGTCCTATGACACAAAAAGAAGATAAAGCTGATGAAGGTGGTTCCTTATGCTTTGGCTGTAGGAAGCCTCATGTATGCAATGCTATGCACGAGATTGGATATCTGTATTACCTATGGAATAATCAATGGGTATCAAGGTAACCCGGAACAAGAATGATAAAATATGGTAAGACATATTTGAAGTGCCTGAAAAGGACTGAAAATTATATGTAGGCTTACCGGACAGATTCATTACTTCTTGACGGTTACATAGATTCGGATTCTCAAATCATGGGTACGGCAGTAAATCCACCTCAAGGTTATGTGTTTATTTTCGGAAGTGGAGCAATAATATGGAGGAGTAATTATATAGAAATATATTTCGGACTCCACCATGGAAAGATGTTAAATTGGAGCCTTGTGGCAACCAAAGTATCTGTATTGTTTTAAATAATTCGTGATGGACTTAGATGTGATTCTGAGCTTTGGGGATTGATGAGAGTGAAAATAAGCGTGTTTTAGTGTTCAATTTAACATCTTTTTTTATGGGAATTGTTGTTATATATTAGCACATGTGTCTTATATTTGATATATGTAAGAAAACATGAGAAAAATGTGATTTGAGGTGTTTTATTGTGTTTTAAGTGGAAAAATGATCAAAAGTGCAAAGTTGGAGGAAAGGTGCAACTTGTGCAAGAATGCTGAAAAACGCATGTCCAATTTGTGTAATTTTTCTGTATTCGTATAGAGCTCAAAACTAGAAAATGATTGGAAAGTCACATAAGAGAGGATCGTTTTGGCATAAGGAACACCTCAATCGGAGTCCAATAGAGAAAGTTATGATCAAAATAGTGACATCGCGCAAGCTGTTCCTACTCAGCACGACTGTTCCTTTTTTCATGACTTGTTACACATACAAATGTTGGATTTTCTGTAAGTTTTTTATATTTATAGAAAGCCAAGGTAGAGAGGATTTCGTGAGCGTAAGAATCACTCAAATCTGAGCTCGAATGTGGAAGTAATGCGCGAAACGATCAGATTGCACAACCCCGCTCGACCTAAAGAAATTCTGCTCGACTAAGATATTTTGGTTGAGCGATGGCCGAGCGGTGTGAAATTTTTGGATCCACGAACAGGTATGCCGCTCGACCTCTGCTTGACCAAAGCCAATTTCGCTTGACCTAGACCATTTTGGTCGATCGAGGACAAGGAATCCTATTTTTGGTAATTCCGTACCTCCAGTTGCGTGTATTTTCGTATTCTACAAGAAAAAATTCATCCAAGGTCCATAAGAAGAGGTTACAAGTATAAAAGGAGATGCAGATCACATCATTATTCATACGGCCGCAACACAATCATCCTACACCCCACAAGGTGGGATCACCCCCCAACCATCATCCACATCCTTTCCTCTATCCATCCATCACTTTGAAGATTCGTCTGTGGAATCAAGAGGAGGATTCAAGACGGAGAAGGACGCGACGACGCCGACATCTAGGGTTTTATTTATTTCCTAATTTATCTTGTATTTTCCAAACATATGGGTAAGATCAATCCAACCCCCATGATTGTTCTTCGCAATATCATGTGCTAGAACTATTTTGGTAGTCTAGGGTTTTGAAGGTTTTTATGAATTAATTGAACTTTCGTGTGTACACTCTGTACAACACTACTTGTGGATTTATTTTACATATGACTATGCTTTCTTAATCCATATTCAGAGTCGTTTTGTGTATCATTAACTGTTGAATAGAGTCTGAATGTTCATCTTGGTTAATGATTGAGCGCTTTCACTGTTGAACATGATTCCATTTTATGATTTTAAGTGAGGGGACTCCGAAGCTTCATTAGAACTATCATGTATAAATACTTATTAATTGAATTGGATTCGGGTTGATAAGTAGGATAAAGAGGGTAATTTTATAGTACCTATAAAGGAAGATCATATCGGGTTAGAGTACCAATTGGCCAGGGAAATAATTGATACTGATAGTACCTAGCTGGAAAGGGGGTGAAATTATATCTCTTGCTCCAAGGTTATTCACACATGTTACACGCATATTTACTTGTGTCTATAGAGTAAATTTGCATGACTTAGTGATGCGTCCATATTCCACAAGGCATAGTCGGACATTGATACACGAAAGGAAAATTAATGAGTGAAATTGAATTACCCGAAGAGCTACCTATTCTCCTACTTGATTCACTATCGTATTTCTTCTAGTATTTAATTTACTTTATTTTTTATTTTAATTAATTGTTTAGTAGTTAATAATTCAATTCTCAACTTTATTGCCTTCGTCTTAATTAATTTAGTTAATAATTAAATTGATAATACGCCATCCTTTGGGTTCGATATTTAACTTGGTCGCTTGCTTAAGCTGCAATTGATATCCTTAATACTTGGGGATTAATTTTGCATGCAAAGAAAACGTGCATCACCAAGGTTATCACAATTTATTATGATAATAATGGTGCAGTTGCAAAGTAGAGGGAATCACGAGCCTATAAGACAATTAAACACATTGAGAGCTAGTACTACCTGATACGAGAAATCGCATGATGAGGGGAAGGTTTTTGTTGCCTAGATTGCATCGGATGATTGCCTAGTAAATCCTTTTACAAAGACCTTAAGGCGAAAGATTTTGATAGTCAAGTAGTGGAAGTGAGAATTAGATATATGGCAGCAGATATGGCAGCATAGTCTTTTAGTATAAGTGGGAGATTATTGGATTGTATACTAAAAGTCTAGATTTTTGTATGAACAATGTTTTAACAATATTTGAAATGAGAATCATGTGATCAAACGTTTTGCGTAATTGTTTATGAATTGTTGTAAAAGTCCATTTACTTTATACTTTAGATAATGTAGTGTGCGGCGTCGCATGGAAGATCATATTATCGGCTCCTTATAAAGTATAAACAGATGTTCACAACCGAGATAGACGGGGACTATCTATCAGTATGGTTATAGTGTGACTTAGCATTAGTCTTTCTTGACTATAAAATTACACTAGTGCACTTTGTGTGTATTGAGCAGGACCGCGGTGAGATCATTCGGTTTTTACTGACTATATGATAGAACTTGATCTCTGTTATTATGGATGTTCGTACTCTTAATCCCTATACAATAATCTCGACACATAAGCCAATATTTATTTCTGTGATTCATCAATGGGTGAGATTTAAATATTAAATCAATAAGCTTGGTGAGTTGGGAGATGGTGCTGTCTCTATGGTATGCTGTTGATTGTAGAAAGAATCTGTGTCCTAATGGAATTGGTTGATGATGTCCCCTTGAGGAGCTCATAATGATTATCGTGTAAACCCTGCAGATGGATTTATTCTGGCATGATCATAAGGTTCAGTGGTACTACTCTCAGTAAATATATTAATTAATGGAGTTGTCAGTAACTTAATTAATTAATGGGCATTCATTCTTAAACACGGGAAGATTAACGGGCTCATAATAAGAAGGAGCCCATAACGTAATTTGGGATTAGGGTGGCAGTGTAATAATATCTCTTTAGTGGACTAATTTATTATTGTTGAACTTAAGTATAAGTTTTGGGCTAAACTTTGATGCTTAAGCCCAATGGGAGGCCCAACCCTAATTTCTCCTTCTGGTCCCTGTTGTAGCCTTTAAATAACTAATCTCAGCAGTCCGAATAATCACTTTTACACGCTTAAAATCGTGAGCAAGCAAGATTGACTACAGATTGAGATCATCTTGTAGATCGTTGCCCACACAACGTCAAGACGCGACTTAGGAAATAACAAAAGATCAAAAGGTCATTTTTTTGTGCTGTTCAATGTTTACATCAACAAACCCTGATGAAAGGTAATACAATTCCATGATTATGCTTCCGCTGCGATAGAATTGCATGGAACTCTAACTGTTCATTTTAACCAAAAGATCCAAACGCCAACAAGGAGCAGAGCAGAATCCGAATAACGTTGCAGTCCATAAAGTCTTAAAAACAATGGGATTGGCAACTTGGGTTGTTAGGAGCAAGGGGTGCCAATGATGATTTTGAACTTCACCCTGCTCTTATAAATATGGTGGAAAAGAACCCTTATTTCTGGAAATTCCTTTTAAGATCCTCAGCATCATCTCAACAAGTTCCTTGGTTACGCAAGCACTCAGAAAAATTAGGGAGCTAATGAAGATGATAGGAGGATGATCTTGTTCAAATTTTCATTCATTGATAGAGCGAAAGACTGGTACGACATTCTTAACACTGTAGACAGCACTACATGGAAACAATTGCAGCAGAAGTTCTTGGAAAGATATATGCCACCCTCAAAGGTTTTCAAAATGAAGTAGGATATCACCCAATTTGTTATGAAGAAAGATAAAAAATTCCATGAGTTGTGGGATAGGTTTAAAGATATGCTCAGGAGGTGTCCACATCATGGGATGTTTAAGGCTCAGTACATTAGCATCTTCTACAACGGGTAGAATTGTGACGCACGTGTTTTACTAGATGCATCATCATGTGGAACATTTCTAGCTAAGACATATGTGAAAGCAGAAAGGTTGTTTGAAGACATCCCGAAGAATTCACATGATTGACCTACACAAAGGATTAGAGGATCTTATGTGCTGGGGAAGGTAGCGAAAGTGGAACATCAAGTTGCTAAGCCAGACAGAATAGATAAGATAGTAACTTCCCTTGCAAGCATGAATAAGTTACTAGAATCCCTGCAGAAGCAAATTAATGAGTGGATAAAGAGAGGACCAGTTATGCATCCACAGGATGGTAGAGATGAAAGATCAATCAAAGAAGAGATGGAAGAAGAAAACTACTCTATGGGTCAAAGTATTCAAGGTACCAGATTTCGAAACCATAGGAAAACAGGAATTACCAAGGAACTTCAACAATCATGGTCCCCAAGGTATTTATCATGATCAAAGGAGGCAAGAAAATTTTTCATGGAGCAATTCTAATGCATCAGTGCTGCCTCCTGCTGGTTTTGATCCTGGTACTAAGACTGAAGAAGGGAAAGCTGGTGTTGAGGATACTTTGAACAGATACATGGCTAGGAATGATGCAAGAGTTGATCGAATTGAATCTAGCTTGAAAGGGCTTGAAAATACTGTGAATGCTAACCATGCAGATTTGTCTAAGTAGGTGCAAGACCTTACTTATATGATCGAGCATCTTGCGGGAACAATGAACGAGCAGAAATAAATGAGGAAGGAAAATTCCAATCTCAAGGGCTGATGAACCCAAAGAATCCTACAAGGTAATCACATTGAGATCAAGAAAGAGGTATGATGGTCCAAAGATGTCAGAATTGGATTCTAAAGCAACAGGGAGCTCGTTCGACCACATGTGTCTTCTGGTCAAATGGCCCCGTTCGACTCGAATAGAGCACCTGGGAACTCCTAGGAAATCATCGATGTCCCATTCGACCATGCTATATCTTCTTCGACCAAGGAGTTAGTCGAACAATTTGGTCCAGAGTCGAACAATGATGTTATGATCGTTGATGCCCCATTCAACTAACACCAACTCCGTTCGACCTTGATATTCGAGTCAAACAACATACTTGAAGCTCTGAAAAATTAAGTTTCATCCCACGATCTGAATGGAAAGATCGTGGTTGAGAAAAAGTAAGAAAGAGCCAAGAGATTAAGAGCCGAGAAGGATGAACAGAAGGAGGTTGAAAGAGATGAATGAGGAATTTCAAAGATAAAGATACATCCTCCATTTTCTATGAGAATGGTCAAGAAAGTGTTGGAAGAGAAATACAAGAGATTTCAAGGCATCATGAACAAAATCAGCATGAATACCCTTTCTATGAAGCAATCATGGAGATGCCATATTGTGCCCGATTCTTGAAGGATATAATTTTTAAGAAGAGAAGCTTAAATGGAATGGAGACAGTGAATCTATAAAAAATTACAGCTCTATCATTCAGAAAAAGATGCTTACAAAGCTGAAGGATGCGAGAAGCTTCACTATTCTTAAAAATTGGAAAAGGTTGGCACGTAGAGCGGGGGCATGCATCAACTTGATGCCCTTGTCCATCTTTAAAAGACTTGGTTTAGGGGTTTTGACACCAACGACAGTTGCTCTTTAGTTGGCGGATAGATCCATGACTTTTCCAAAGGGAGTGATCGAAGATGTTTTAGTCAAAGTGGTTAAGTTAGTCTTTCCCGTGGATTTTCTTGTGCTTGAGATGAAAGATGACAAGGAAAACATCCACCTTATATTAGAGAGACTGTTCCTAGATAATGAGAGTGTAAATTCACATATTTTTAGCTATGGTTTTCTTAACAATTGTGTAAGATTTGGTCTTAAATTGAGACGAATCAAGATATTTAGGGAAAAGTCAGGAATCATGTGCTATTGAGGTCGTTTAAGCTATTTTAGCAGGAAAACAGGACGAAAGCAGTAAGAATCAAAGGAATAATTTTTTTGGAAGCTTGTTCGACCACTAGAGGAGTCATTCGACCAACACCTTTGGTCGAACGGTGGTCAAACGGATGCCCTGGAGGTTTATCAGATCGCCGATGTTTTTTTTTAATGTCGTTCGACCGGGACCTGGAGGTCGAACGAGCATACGAGACACTCCAAATCTATACTTTTTACATCTCCAGTGTGTGTGAGTGCATGTTTTGACATAAAAATCTCGTTAGAGATCCATTGGAAGAGTCTGAAGTATAAAAAACACAATTCACATTCAGAAAATCACCACCAATATCATCCTACACCACCTTCACATAGGGGATCACCACCCACACATTATCCATTCCATCCCATCATCCGCCATCACTTTCGAGTTTCTTATGTCGAATCAAGCGGAGAATTGAGAGGAAGATTCAAGATGAAGAAGGAAGCGACGACTCCCGCCACGTCTAGGGTTTATTTGTTTCTTAATCTTTTCTTGTGATTTTTCAGACTATGGGTAAGATCTATCCAACCCCCATGTGTGTTGCTTGTAACACCATGGAATAGAGCCTTTTTGTTAGTGCTAGGGGTTATGAAGGTTTTATGAATTAATTAAACTCTAATGTGTACTCTCTGACAACACTACTTATGGATTATTTTATATTTGATTGTGCTTTTTAAAGCCATATTCATGATTGTTTTGTGCATCTTCAACTATTATATAGAATCTGAATATATATCTGATTATAGATTGATTGCGATCATTGCTGAACAAAGTTGCATATTATGATTCTAAGGGAGGGGACTCCGAGTCTTTATTAGAACTGTCTAATATTAATGTTTCTTAATTGCATGAAATTGAGGGTTAATGAGTAGGATTAAGAGTATAGTTTTATAGTACCTAGAAATTGAGATCGTATCAGGTTTGTGTACCATCCGAGGGGAAAGAATTGATACTGATATTATCTAGAAAGGGGGGAGTGAAATTATGTCTCTTGCTCCAAGGTGATTCACACGTGCTACACGTTTACTTACTTGTGTCTATAGAGTGAGTTCGTATGGTTTAGTGATACATCAATATTTCACAAGGCAGAGTCGGCCGGTATACTTGAGAGTAAAATTAAGGAGTTTAAACTGGATTACCCTATGGCTACCAATTCTTCAACTTGGTTTTACTTCGAATTCTTTTAGTGCTATTTTATTTCAATTATTATTTTAATTAATTTTCTTAGTAGATTAATAATTAAATTCTCAAATCTTATTGCCGATTTGTCTTAATTAATTTAGTAAATAATTAAATTGATAATACTGTTGGATTGTATACTAAAAGTCTAGCTTTTTGTATGAACAATGTTATAATAATTAATTTGAAATGAGAATCATATGATCAAATGATTGCATCTTATAATTTATTTATATGTTCGATGCAATAGTCCACTTACTTTATACTGTAGATAATATATTGTGCGACAACACGCGGAAGATTATATTATCGGTTTTCTTATAAAGTATAAACAGATGCTCACAACCGAGATAGACGGGGACTCTCTATCGGGATGGTTGTAGTGTGGTTTGGTATTAGCTTGTCTTGGCTATAGAATCACATTAGTGCACTTGTGTGTATTGAGCAGGACCGTTTGAGATCGTTCGACTTATACTGACCTATAGGAGAACTTGATCTCAGTTATTATGGAAGTTCGTGCTCTTAATCCCTATACAATAACCTCGACATGTAGGGCAGTATGTATTTCTTTGATTCATCAATGGGTGAGATTTACATGTTATTAAATCAACAAACTCGATGAGTTGGGAAGTAGTGTTGTCTCTATGGTGTGCTGTTGATTGTAGAAGGAATCCATGTCCGTCATAGGTTGATGATGTCCCCTTGAGGAGCTCATAAGGATTATCATGTAAATTCTGCAGGTGGAATTTATTCCGGCATGATAATGAGGTTGAGTGGTACTACTCTTGGATGAGATATTAATTAATTGAGTTGTCAGTAACTTAAATTAATTAATGGACATTGTATATCTTAAACATGGGGAGACTAACGGGCTCATAATAAGAAGGAGCCCAAAACATAATTTTGGGATTGGAAAGGCAGTGCAGTAATAATATTTTAGTGGAATATATTATTATTATTGGACTTAAGTATAAGCTTTGGGCTAAGCTTGGATACTTAAGCCCAATGGAGGCCCAACCCAATTTCTCCTCCTGGTCCCTGCTGTAGCCCATGTATATAAGTCACCTCACCTTATCTGGAACCCTAATCTAATTCATTATTCATGTGTGATGAGGGTTGAGAGCAGATTGAGGAGGTCTCATAGATCGTCGCCCACACGACGTTGAGATCGGACTTGGGACATAAGGTAGAAGATTAGAAGAGAGGATCATCTGAGCATAAAGATCATTCAATTCCGACATCAGACGAGGAAGTTATGGCCATTCTCGTGGGACTGCATAGTCTGCCTGCGAGAATCAATCTTCATCAACATACCCTGGTGAACGGTAATCGTTTCTATGATTTATTGCTTCCGCTGTGATAGAAACATATGAATCCCTAACGGGTCACGTTAACCAAATGATCCAAGCGCCAACAAATACGCCGTCCTGTAGGTTTGATATTTAACTTGGTTGATTGATTAAGCTGCAATTGATATCTCTAATACTTGGGGATTATTTTGTGTTCAAAGAAAACGCGTAACAAGTTTTTGACGTCATTTCCAGGGATAGTAGTTATTATTAATTCTATTATTTATAGTTTAATTGAGACTCTCACAAACTTATTTTTATTTTCTAACTTTATATTTTCTCAAGTGTATGCACACTTGATCGAAAAGAGTTGATTTAGAGCCTTTTGATCCGTAGATAGAAGCATAAGCTAGGAGAAGACAATGGGAGAAGAGAAGAAATAAAAATGTGGGCATGATTGATACTCTAAATCCAGGAGTTGAAATTGAAGAGCTAAACTTGATAGAGATTAAAGATTTAGCTGATTATAAGTTAGAAACAGAAGAAGTCGACATGGCCGGAGACCAGAGAAATCTAGATAATGTTGCAATCCACGAAGTTTTTAAGAGCAACGGGGTTGTAAACTTGGGACTGTTAGGAGTAAAAGGGGACAATGCTGATTTTGAACTTCATCTCGCTATTATCAGCATAGAAGAAAGGAACCCCTTCTCTGGAGGGACATTTGAAGATCCTCAGCAGCATCTCAATAAGTTCTTTGGTTATACAAGCACACAAAAGAATGCAAGGAAGATCATCTTTTTCAAATTCTCGCTTATTGATAGAGCAAGAGACTAGTGTGAGGATGGCTAGACGAGCTCCATGCATTGAACCGATGGATGTAGAATATGATTTTCTATTGAGGCAGAGTTAGTTGTTGCTTGCTTGTATGACTATTAAACTAGCCAATGGTAAAGGATTGTCTTCACTTTGGTAAAAGACTGATTCAACTTCTATATATTTATTAATCCCTGTCCAAAGATCCCTTGGAGATTATATGCACGATGGAGAAGAACGAAGGACATCATTGCCATGATGAATTTTCATGTTTCACATATCTATAAGGAGGGCAATACGACATCAGATGCTCTATCTGGTATTGGTGAGGACCTATCTTGGCATCATTATGTGCTTTAATTATATGAACCAAGAATATTTCGCTTTAAATAACTTTCCCTAGGTCTTGTCTGACTTTTTTATGCTGCCTATGGCTCGTTTTCCACATCTTTTGACATTTTACTTTTGTACTCTCTTTTTTTCTCTTCTATATTATTAGATTTGTTTATCTAATACATCTAACATACTTTATAATTTATTATTACATAAAAATACTATATTACCCTTCAAAAGTCAATAAAATTAGTTTTTGTTAACCTTCGTGTTTATAGTAATGGTGTAGTTTAAGATGGGACGGAGATAGTATAATGCGATAAAATAAAACAATGCAGCTTAATAAAGAAGATAATTATGAGTGAGAAATCGTAATTATCTATTTCTTAAAATAAAGAGCATAAGGTTTAAAAAGTAATTAAACATAAAAATTTAATAATTTTATATGGATAAATTCGATTCAAGTAACATCACTGCATTATTAAAATTCTCAATTTATTAAAGTTTTTTAACTCTTGTGATGACGTTGACTCAAGTTAGAATTATCGGCTAAAATTTAAAATAGCCACTATTCCTTAAGTTTAATTTTTTCTAGCCACCCTTGTAATAATACATTTTTTCTAACCACTTTCTACTATTCATTCCAAAAATACCCCTTTTCTCTTTAAAATTAATAAAATCTTTTATTTACTCTACCCGATTGATATCCGTATATGATTTTCAATACCCTCTCTTTCTTTTCATCACAATTTTCTTCTTTAAAATAGACATAGTCCATTATGACCATATCAGGCCCATCATGCTTTCGTTCATTAATTAAACAACATTAATCTCGTAATTAATCGACTTGAAATAGTAACAATACCTTTTTTACCGTCAATCTACTGGGTATCTGGGAGGTTTTACAGGTGCTCCTCACAATCAACCACACACCCCGTAGTGTGATGGTTCAATCCCGTTCCTTCAGTGGACCTCAGCACAACCCTGGTTCATTTCGTACACCGAGTGTACAGGATGCTACTACTGTTTCTCGCCGGAAAATATAGGGATTAAAGTTGCAGAATATAATAGAAGGTTACATGATTCGGGCTATAGCCCAAGATTATTTATTTATTAAATGGAGAAATTTATTACAAACTCATCCTCACAGAACAAGAGGAGATAACTCCTTTAGCTACCTATTGTAGCTGCACTCAGAACACTCATACAAAGAACATAAAAGAATACAATGTTTATTTTAGAGAGAAAAAATAGGGGAATGGTCGATGCCTTCTGCTTCCTCAACACACCTATTTATAGAGGCTTTTGGATTTGAAATCCGAATTTCAAAGCCTCCTAACTTCTTTTGAAGTCACTGCTTACGTCATTTGCCTCAGATTCCAACTTTAACAGCTAGCTAGTCTATTCTTGTTTATTAGATGCCTTCTTGTGGGCCACCCTTTTCGGTCAACTGTACCTTACCCTTTCAGAAAAATTATCTGGCTCTTGCTTTTTTGAAGAGTCATTTGTCTTCTTTGGTGCCTGAAGATTCTCTCGGCTCCTGGGTATTCTGAAGAGATTTTACTTCTTCTTTCCACGTGTCTCTTTTGCTGGCGGTGGATCAGCAGTTCTTATCATCCCTATGCTCAATCTTATTCCTTTCCCAAACTCTAGTTCCGTTTGGGTGGAATGGCTCGTGCATACCTTGTTCGTCCATTGCCCAAAATAGGTCATGTTACAATATCTCCGATGGGTTTGTTTACTCATCAGAATCTTGTTTTTCCAGAGAAGTTCTTATTTTTCTTGGAACGCCTTCTCCGCAAATCATGCCTTCTTCACTGTTAAAGTATTCAACATAAAAGACCCATTAACGACTTATACTCAAACTTGAATGGGAACTTCACTTCCACAATTGCTTTAATGCAGGCGAACAAACCCCTCGCTCTTCGCGTAGAGATCTGCTCTTCTGAAAATGTAGAAACCAAGACTGGTTCCTTCCCAGAAGACTCCTTAATTTTGTTTGATACTGAGACATCGGGTCTTCTTAGCATGATAAAATGGAAGGCCTCGTGGTTGCCTTTCCCGACTGATTCTGGAGCCGCACTGGTAAAGTAGAGCTCCAATACATCGCCTCTGGATAGAGTATCATTGTTTTCTCATACCTTAAAAACTATTTTTCCTAGCCATTCTGGCAGTTTTGTAAGCTCTGGGAAGCCTGGTGCGACCTTATATATTGAAGCTAGCGCTCCAAAATCATACCATCATTTCACATCATTTGAATTTGAGCATTCTCGCATCCAAACTCGGGAATATTTTCCAGATATATCCACCCGGCATTTCTTCAGTCGGATTCCTTGTCTGGTGTTCAATTTCTCTCAGTTGGCCTGGTATTGCTGCCAATAAGAGAAATCAGCTAAGTTAATACCAATCTTAGCAGTGCTCGTCATATTCCTAAGGTTGATCTCTCCCTCTTTGGCCCCAGAGGTGATAGGTTGACTCGAAGGCTCAAGATGTGACTCAGAAGCCTCGATTTTTTCTTGGATTGATTCCTCTTTTGGAGGTTCCAATCTAGAACTCTTGGCAGGGGTATTTAAATCCCCTGCTCTGGGTTTAGAGCCCCATTCTCGACTACTCTCCTTTTTTTGATTTCTATTGCCATCAACAGCCCAGAAGAATGGCTCTCGTAATGACTCGAATATACTCGCATTAATGCGAATGCAATCTCGGATGCAATTGGACACTTTGGTCTGATTGCTTTCTTATATTCTTCCAGCACACTTTGCATTGAGTGCCAGATTCTCGAATTCCCTTTGGAGCAACTCAAAGTTGTCCATCAAGTGCCTTGAAACAGTCATGATGGAGTCTATTTCAACTCCTTCCATCTCTCATCGGGAAATCTGCCAAAACATTATCAACAGATTTAATAATTACAATATTAAAATCATAATATTGACATTCTGCTTGCCATCTTAAAAGTCTAGCCTTTTCTGGTTTAGATTCAATTTTATTTTTCAAAAAGGTTTTGACGCTTGTGTTATCAATTTTAAGGATAAATTTCTTCGCGAGAAGAAATAACGGCCATTTAAACACCTTTCTAATTGCAAAGAACTCATTTTCATTGATGTGCCACCTCTTTGCTTCATTCTCCGCAAAAAGCCCGCTACAGTATTTGAATGGCACTTCTCTTTCTAGTGTGGACTTCGTAAGAATGGCTGCCCACCAATGGTCACTGGCACCGGTATAAAGTACCAGATCATTCTCATCATTATGAATGGCTAACTTGGGGAGCTTCTTGTAAACCTCCTTTAGTTGTTTTACCAGTGCTCGGTGTGATTCCTCCCATTTGAACTCAGCATCCTTTTTCAATAGAAGATTAAACACCTTCCTGTATTGTGCTAGATTATTGATGAACATTCCAGCAAAATTGACAACTCTCAAGAAGCTCTGAAGTTATTTCTTATCCTCGAAATCTTTAGGAAATCCTTGAACCTTTTCTACAATGTGTGGTTGTAGAATAATTTCAGACTCATTGATCTCGACTCCAAGGAACTCGATCTGCCTTGTTGCTATTACTGCCTTCTTTTCAGAAAGCACTAATCCCTCCTTGTGGCACATTTCTAAAAATACTTCTAAATGCGCCAAATGCTCCTTCATGTTCTTTGAGGCTATGAGGATGTCATCCACATAAACAAACATGAATGAGAAATAATCTTTAAAAATATTATTCATCTTTCTTTGATATATTTGGGGAGCGTTTGTCAAGCCCATAGGCATGACATTCCAGATATAATGGCCTTGTGGTGTGGAGAAGGCTGTGAACTTCTTGCTTCCTTCTTCCATCATAATCTGGTATAACCCAGATTTGCAATCGAACTTTGAGAATACCTTGGCATTCTTGATACAGTTGACCAAGTGTTCCCTACTTGGTATATAGTATCCATCAAACTCCAAGATATTATTGATCCCTTTGTAGTTGATCACAAGTCTCGGCTTTCCCCACTTAACTTCTCCATGATTTCGAACTAGAAATCCTGGACTGCTGTATGGAGATACTCCTGGTGATATCAACTTAAGGTCCAGATGTTCCTTAAGTATTAGCTACATATCTTTTCGATCCTCTTGGTTCATCAGGATAGGCTTATATCTCACGAACTCATTCCCCTTTCCTTCTTTTACTTTAAGTGAAGCTTTGAGCTCGTTTTTATCCCACCAAGCTAGAGGGTCCTCATTGAAGTTCCTCTGTATCTTCTTTTTAATGTCCTCCAAAGATGTTAGTTATTCGATTGTGACTTCTCTCTGTATATTTTCTCCCAAGCTTGCTTTGAGAAGGTGGATTGTATTTTCTTTTAATTTCTCCATCTTTCATCCTCCTCTAGTCTCGGTTCTCATCTGAAGGACTGCTTCGCCATATTTTCTTCGATCATTCATCTTTGGATGGCTCAGTTTTCCTTCATCACCACGCTTGCCGTGAAATCTGATTGGCATTTTTCTTTGAAATGCATTACGCAGTCTTGGTGCGATGATCTTATGTTCACAAAGGGTTGTGAATATAAGCCTCCTTGTTGCATTTTCTTGGGTAAAACACTTGAATGTCTGTAGGAAATTATTTCCTAACAGAATATCCGCTTTAGTGTCGTGAAAATATATTGGTGGAATTTTCACCTTGTACCATGGGGTACGATCCGCTCCTCCAATCATAATCTCCGCTTGCTTGATTCCTCTATTAAGGATTAGTACCCTTTGTGAGAAATCTTTTTCTAGTACCATTGGCAATTCTTCACCTGAGTCTTTAGGAAAGACTCCTTCTTTTGCTGTGCAGATACCGGCTCTTGAATCAGTGTATGCTATAAAGTACTCTACACGATGCTCCTTATATGTCATACCCGACAGTGATATATTGAGAATGGACTTGTGGCCATAGGTGGATCAGAGCTTATAAGCCCGAGCCTCTACTAGTAAACCTTGTATCTTTTTCCTTTAACCGTGAATTACATTCCATCTTTTAACCTTTCCCAAGGTTTGTGTTCCTCGAGAAATTCCAAACCCAGCACTAGTTGTTTTGGGAATCTTCCTGCTACTCCTTCAATCACCAGCTCAAGTTCTCCGAGTTTGAGCTGTC
This sequence comes from Pogostemon cablin, assembly GCA_023678885.1. Lineage (NCBI taxonomy): Eukaryota > Viridiplantae > Streptophyta > Magnoliopsida > Lamiales > Lamiaceae > Pogostemon > Pogostemon cablin. The sequence goes on along the minus strand of CM043001.1, from coordinate 15,459,903 downwards.
CTTGGTATCTCCCAGTTGTTGGCTGTTGAAGATAACATAAGACATCACAAGGAATAGAATTTTCCCTTTTTGTAATGTTGAATATTACTTCGACTCCTCTCCATCCTTCTGGGCATTTAAGTTCACTTTTAGTTGTGAACTTTTCTGGTTCTTGGACTACCTCCACGATCGGCTTCTTTCCCTATTTTTCACTAATCATTCTATCTTCTTGGAAAGAAATCCTTCTTTGGTCAAATCTGAGGCTATCTTGTCTGCTCAAGACTGGTTGTCTCTGATCCGTAAGTCCATTTCGTGGATTGGTGGTAACTTGATTAGCCATAATATAGTGGGCATGACCAATTAAAGAAATTATCGAACCACAGGGAGGAAGGTACTAGGGTCTAAGCGATCTCGTGTTTGTCATAGTATTATAGAGATGATCATAAAGGGAAGATAATCAATAAATGACAATAAAATAAATGGATAGATGAATGGGAGATGGATGAATGAGCCAAGTAGATAGAGATGAGATTAACAATACTTAAAGCATGGAAAATCTAGGTATCATGCAATGAATACATATGTGTAATGGGAAAAAGGCTAAGGGCCAACACTAAGATCACCTAAACTCCCTCTCGGAATGAATAGGATATGGAATGACATTTATTGGATTGGTTCTCACTCAAACAATTCCAACTAGGTACTAAGCTTGAAATGAGAGTCCCTTCACATAATCTATTGACTTCTCAATCTAATAAATGATATGTTCTATCAAAGGGTTCTAAACTATGAAGGACTTCTCAATCTCTTCACAATCTATAATGCACATGAAGTGTTTGATGAAATGATTCACTTAATTATCCTAAATATGCAATTGACTTCTCAATCTAATCACATGCTTAAAACAATTAAACACACAAATCATCATAAACCTCAAGATCTAAAGCATCAATGATAGAAAATCAATTAACCCAATCAACATAATCATTCAATTGCAAAATACCAAAAATTATCCAACACAATTCATATTGCTAATCTCACAAGGGAGATTAGCCTCTCATATCCATAAGAAAATTAACATAGACATTAAATTCCTTACAAAACATGATAAACAATAGGTTTCAATACAAAGTGTAGATGAAAACTCCTTTGGATGTCTCCAATGGTGATCTTCTTCTCCCCCTTGCAATTCACCTCTCTTCCTTGCTTCTCTACTACTTGGATGAAGGATTTGATGGTTGGATGAAGGAAGATCCAAAGGATGAAGAATGGATGAAGGTGAAGGTGAAGAATGGAGGAAATGGTGTGTGATGTGTGTGTGGAAGGGGTGGAAATCGGATCTTTTTTTATAAAATCTGAATGGAGGGGTATTTATACCCTTTTGGGCCTTCTAGAAGGATTCTGATTTTTTTCTGATTCCAGACACGACACGAGTCGTGTGGCGCAACACGGCCATGAGGTGCCCGTGTTGCGTGAACTGATGCTCCCGCACGACCATCGCTTACAGGCCCGTGTTGGCTACACGGGTCGTGTGCTGCAACACGAGTCGAGCTCCGCAACACGGTCAAGTGGTGGTCGTGTTGGATGAATAGATGTTGCCGCACGACCATTCTGGACAGGCCCGTGTTAGCTACAAGAGTCATGCACTGCGACACGGCTCGTGCCACCGACACGGCCAGTCGTGTTGCTGCTGCCCTGATTCCTTCACTGTTTTGGCTCGTTCTTCATCGTTTCAACTCCAAATTGAGATCCGCTTTTTCCTACATCTTCCTTATCATGTTTAGCATCAAATAAAAAATGAAAATAGTAGGTTTAAGCTCATTCACATACATTTCCATGAAAACACAAAACACAACCAAATAACACATAAAATACGGATAAAATAATACGAAAACACATATAAAAAGACACTAAATTCTAGGTGAAAATATCACTCATCATAACTCCATTATCTCTGGCCTAGTTGCACATGCAACCCTTTCGAATACTTCTGGTATCTCAATATACTCCTTCATTTGGAATAAATCTGAATGATGAGTGTTTAACAGAGCATACGAAATACTATAAGTGATCGAGTAAGGCCTATTCCCTTCTTTCATCAAATCTTTGTTCTTGAAATCTTGATGAAAGGTAAGTGCCCTACTGAAGTCTTTATCTGCCAGATTGTAGGCAATCCTTGGGTATATGTAGGATGCCACTTTTCCTGCATATAGGTTCCCTGATATTCCTCCCAGGCATGTCTCTCTTGTATTTTTTATCCTCTTATCAAAGATTGCAATATCAATTGGTGTATCGATACTTTCTTTGAACGTTACTTTGATGAGGATCCGGATTGCTCTGATATGAATACAAGACATGGTCTTAGCCATTCCTTCCTTGAGTTTACTTAGCTCCCTTTTGATTTCATCAACATGGACTAGTTGCATTTCCATCACATTACTCGTGAGCTCTATTGGGATGGCAATCTCCCCTTCGGTCACCTTGTATATGATATTATGCTTTCTCTTTTTGAAGCTAAGGAACCGCTCTAGTCGTCCTACGGTAAATCCGTCGTATAGATTTAGTCTTGCATCCTCCTTCATAATTCTCATAGAGTCCTATAAGAAATGGATGTCTGCGAAAAGAACCTAGACATGTCTTTTTGCATCCCTTGTCTGAAGTTTTCATCTTCACTCCGACTCATCTTCAGAGGATTCGTCCTGACTGAAGAACTCTTCTTCATAGATGCTCTTGTCTGAGGGTATATCTTCGAACTGATATACCTGTACTTGATCTTGAAAGTAAATAGCTCCCTCCATTTCTGGAGTTGTTTCGAACTGTCGTACTCCCCGCTTCTGGTTTTCTGGGTAATCTGGTGAGATATGCACTCTTGCTCTACACGTGTAGCAGTTGTAATCCTTAAATCTTTAATTGACTCGTGTGGCTGCTCTTCAGAACATCTTTCTTGTGGGAGTTCTTTATGTACTCCTCTGGTTTGACCCTGAGGATGATGCCTGACTTTTTGATCTCCATCTTGACGGTCCAGATCTCTGCCCTGATTTATAGCTTCGAGTCTTTTGCTTGGACCAAAAGGATCTTGGTCTTCTGGACCTCCATCCTCCGCTCATTTGGGTGTAAGGATGATGTTTCTTCATCCTTTTCTGCTTTCTTGTTTTTCTTTCAATGATTGTTGGAAGGTCATTGCTTTCGCAGCATAAGGGGACTGTCTTGTTGATTCTCCTTAATCTCTTGTAGTTCTTGTATAGCGATGCTTGATGACACCACTCCGCTATCTTGGCTTTGAGGAAAGACATTCTCCTTGCTATTGAATCCAGCTCGCATGGCTCATATTCTTTTATAAGCATTTCTCTCCATGGGCTTGGGATCTTAGCAAAGAACAGGTGGAATACTTCTTCCTCTTTGACCTTCGATTTCCATCTATATTATGTGAAGAGTTTGATGTATTCATCTATATGACAGATGTCAAGTAGTTCCAAGCTGTATAAGGCATTCTTATACTTCTTCTTCTTTTCTTCTTCCATTCCTTCGAAATAACCTACTCCGATGAAGTGGATCTTGAAGATCTTGGCCATTCGATCAACAATATAGCCTAGATCTTCGACTTCCATGGCTTCCTTCTTGACTTCGTCTGAGAGCTCCTCCCAGGTGCATTTTACTGATCCTTTCAGGCTCATAGTTAAGAATCTTATAAACCCTTATTTGTCCAGCTCTAATGCGCCACCTGCAATCTTCATGGCATTTGTCCATTCATCGATCAAGGCCCCTCTATTCTTGAAGTCTAGAGTGTCGAGGTTTAAGATCAACCCGTATGGATTTATTGGTTCAAGGTGAGACCGACCATATGGGGTGTTGTGTATATTAGATCCTTGAACTCGGCTTGCTCCTGTTGACAATCCCAACGTCTTTATTTTGAAGTGTCCTTGGTTTTGGGAGGTCTCTTCTTGTCTTGCTTCATGGACTCCATGTGATCCAGTAGTTCCTTCATTTTGGCTCCGATCATGTTGTGTCTGATGAGCCTGTGACTGTTGTTGAGAAATTGATGTTTCTCCAATATTCATCTTTAGATCTACAATTGATAGTCATTGGAAGGACTTATATAGATCTTGTAAATCTTCAAGATTTGCTATTTTCATCCGGGGATGTGGATTCTCCTAGAAGGATAGCAATCATCTTCTCACTTTCTGACTTTGGTCTTGTGACCTCTGTCGTCTTTCCCTTTTGGTATAAAAGGGTTCTATTTCGAAGGTTGGTGTCAACCTTTCTCCTCGCTTTCTTCCAATTACTTAGGTTTCTAGGTATCCCATTTGATTCATCAGCTTCTGGATGAGGTCGAGTTGTTTGTTTTGCAACGTTTCCACTTTATCCATCTTGAGGCTGATCTCAAATATCATCCTAGACATATTTTGGCAATATTCTCCAAAAAACATCACCATCTTCTGTAATTCTCTAAGATCTTGATTTATCTTAGAGTTATCTGCCTCAATCTCCTTCAACTCTGTCATTCCGTTCAATGTGAAAAGTGGTAAGGCTTGCAAATCTCTCTCGGACCCTGGTTTGGTCATCTCCTCCATTGTTCTTGTTTGGGGATACGTCCATGGATCTCGATGAAACTTCGGATTTTCACTATATTCCTTGGTACTTCTTTGGAATATCTTATCTCCATCTGGCATAATTCCTCCAGATGTTCTTCCTTAGTGTGGTTGGTACGGATATCCTCCAGTTTCCACCTTCGATCGAGATTATCCTAAAATCGATCGGCGTCCTCGTATTCTTTCTCTGCGTATTGTCTATACAACACATTATAGTATTATTGTATAGACCTGATTGTCTCGTCATATCCAACGGGCCAGAAATCCCTGTTGCTCCAGCTTTGAACAGGGCTAATAGTCCTATCATTCTCGGATGTCGAACTTTCATTCGGATCCATATCTCTTTGAAACTCTCCTCTCGTTAAGTGATATAAGTTTATAATAATTTTTTTCATTCATAAATAAATAAACCTAGGGCTCTGATACCATTTTGAAGCGTGATAAAAGTGATGAAAATTAGATAAACATATAAGCCGAATAGACAAATACATCTAGGCCGAATAGGCAAATATGTATAGGTCGAATAGAACAACTATTTAAACAAAAACATATAGGCCGAATAGACAAATACGTATAGGCCGAATAGACAAATATGTCTAGGCCGAATAGAACAACTATTTGGGCCGTCATTTCGAGTATCAATCGGATATAACAAATAAAATCATTTTAAAATTAAATTTTCATTTTAATGAAGTTGGGGTAAAATGGTCTTAAATATAAAAAGTGGCTAAAAAAATTTGCCTTTAACATGTATGGCTAGAAAAAATTCCTTTTAAGTCAAAGTGACTACTTTTTGCCATTATCCCTAGAATTATTGTCTCTGTCAACTTGCGATTCCCAATTCTGATATATCTAAAGTACTAACGTATAAATATATACTCCCTATATTAATTAAAATGATTAATAATTTTGTGTAAAAGAGATAAATATAATAATTGCTAATCAAGTTGAAGAAATGTCATGAAAATGTGCAGCTGTTCGAAGTTGACCTTTGAGATAAGCAACATGTTAACATTCTTCTTACAGTCTGTTGGGTGGTTTAATTATATTGTTTGACATTTTCCTGTATATAACAATTAATTTAAATTATAAAAACTTTTTTACTTAATTTACTTATTATTATTGGGCAAAAATGTGTGCTCCCCCGGGCACACGCATTGCGCCTTTATAATTTTGTGTTAAATTGTATACCCTTTAATATAAATATGTGTACCCTTTATTTTTTGAAAATAAATAAAAAATATTAATGAAAAGTGTATACCCTTTAGAACAAAATGGTGTACCCTTATTAATTAAAGTGTATACCCCTTATTTTTAAACAAAATAATATAACCTTAACAATAATACCAAATTCTAAAGTCGTACGGCGTGTACCCGGGCACACACAATCCTCACTCTTATCATTATAATGTTATAAAATTAATACATTCTTCAAATTAAAGAGTATCTTTAGCGAAATAAGAAGCATTTAAATCTTAAAAATCATAATTTATGCATCTACGAATTCATTCTATTTTCACTTATTTCAATATTTATTTATTGAATACTTTTCTTTTTATATCATATACTATATGATTTCCTCTTGATAATTGATATGCTTTAGTTAATCTCTTATATATCAAGTGATATTGGGGAGAAAAAAAAATTAAATAAAAAATTATGAACTATCATTTTGTCAGAGAATGAAAATCATGAATTAATTCTTTGAATTTATAGGTAAATTGAAGAGGATACTCAAAACAAGATTTCTATTTTAAAGAAATATTATATTTAAAAAAGATTGTTATGGCTCAAACATTGTTTGGTGTAAGAGTTTATATTTTAAATATTTTAAACTCCATAATTTTGTAATCCAAGTTGCCGTATACATTCTATTTCTTCTTCGTAAAGACAATACATTTCAATGTCCTCAGTTATAGCATTATCTTTTAAATTTCAAAAGTAAGTTTAAATTAGTTTTGGGGAAAAAAATGGTGGCTGTACATATATTTATGTGTTTTATTAATATATTTTTAAAATTTAATATAATTAGTTCTTAAAAATTTATTGTAAATAATAATAATAATAATGGTATTATAAATATAATATAATAAAGTTTATTGTAAATTAAAAATGGGGAAATTTTTCATGAGCTTAATACTATAAAATAATAATAGTGGTATTGTAAATTATTTGATGAATAATTAATAATATAAATAAAAAGTAATATATTTTTTATAAAAAATAATAATATTTTTAATGAAAATTAATAAAAAATTAAAAAATCGTAAAATGTTTTCCATAGACGTTCTCCCGTCTTTTAATTATATGATCAATAATAGTGATATGGGTAGACTAGAGCACATGCCCTTAAACTAATAATTGAAAGCTGTTTACCATTAAAAATAATAAATCACAGAAATTAATTTAATAGTAATTCCGTAGTATTAGAATAATAATCCATTGATTACACGTTCATAAACGTAAATCACGAGATATTTTCTTCGTTACTTTTTTATATTTTATTTTTTATTGGGGAACAGATCCTTCTTAAATAATTATCATATTTTATTTTATTTAAATAATAATTATTTTTCATTAAAAATATTATTATTATTATTTATAATATAAATTGTCAATAAAATAATTTATTATATTACTATTACTTTTCATTAATATAAGTATCACACTTATTATAATAGAATAGATAAAAGAGAATTAAATTAAATCCAATAATAGTACTTGAGTTCTGTTTTTTAAGGAATTATAAAAGTCAAAGTTTTAGTTTTCAAAACTATGGAGTATAAAATTTTACTACTATAAATTTTCAATTCATCGACTTATAATACATTATTTTATTCTCAGTTAATACTATTTTCTTTAATTTTAATCATTTCTTTTATATCAATAAATACTTTTTTATATATCATATATAAAATCAATATATCCAAATCACCTATCAAATATATTTCCTTTAGTTAAATTTTCAACTTCACGTTTATTTTTCACACTCACCTTATAATTTGAGAGAGTGATTCAATATTTTTTTGTGATAAATAAATGGAAAAAAATATTCATTTATCTAACTAAATTAACAATACCAATAACAACAATTTTTATAACTACTATTCTAATTCATGGTATCCTAAAAGGTCCAAAATACCCCAACTTAAAAATCCTCACCCCTCCTTCACCCACCTGGTGCCGGAAGTTGCCACCCACTGCTGCCTGCCGATTGTCAATACTCATCGATGCCCATACCAACCTGAGACACTCATCGACACTAGAATCGACACTCACCGACATGGGACACTCACCAACACCCATACCGACATGGAACACTCATCGACACCCACCGACACTTATACAGACATAGGACACTCATTGACACCCACACTGACATTCATACCGGCATGGGACACGTTGGGTATAATTTGTTGAATAGTAGAGCATTAGAGTCCAAAAAGTGTATTTTGGTTAGATTTTTTTTTAAGTAAAAGAACATGGCATTAATTCAAATTGCAAGAACAAAAATTGTTAAAAAGACCATCCACATATGACGGAGGTTTGACCCAATAATGAGGGCTACTGAACGAACGTGTTGCTCTAGCAATACGGTGTGCTAATAGGTTGACACTACGTCGAATAAACTTGACCATTAGCACTACTGAAAGAATATATTAGTTAAATTTATTACAAAAGTTGTTTGTTGTTAGTATTATTATTGCTTAGGTGTATTTTGGATATTTAAATCGTGGCACTAAATAAATTGTAAAATATTTTATGTTTTAGAAGGAGGGATGTCAATTTTAAAATACAATTGTGCTGTGGATATAGCTATACCCTTTTCTGATTGTGTAAAGTTAAAGTTTTAACGAATTAAAACTGAAAATATGGAACTAAAATTGAGAGAGAGAGAAATTATTAATACTTAGTTTTCAATGGGTTTTTTTTTTTTTTTCGTATCAATTATCTGCCGCCTCAAAATTCAATATTTTGGCAATGGCACCTGAAATGCGAGCCTCACAAAGACATCAACCATCCATTCATGATTCATCCCACCCACGTTTTTTTACGAGGAAAAGAGAAGAGAATCCACACACGTCTTGCCACGAACAGAGGACAGAGTAGTCAACCCCTTCCCTTCCCTTCCCTTCTTTCCTAACACAACTGCACCTCTTCTAATCTCATACAATACAATACAATACAATACAATACAATACAGATATTTACTCTCTATTCCATCCTACTCTCTCTTTTTCTACAATTCTACCCCTACTCCTAATCCTCCCAATCCTACTTCCTCTGATTATATCTCTGTTTTAGGGGACTTGCATAATTAACTCTTCTTTTGATGGATTCTCTTTCTTTTGCGGGTGCAGCTTAGCCTCTCTCCTTGTCTTTCATGCAACATGAAGTCCCACCAGACAGTAAGTTCCCTTGTTTTATTACATTTTTGTGTGTTCTAGGGCTCTCCAATGATATTGTCATGATTGGTTTTCATTAGACAGTGATATATATGTAAATGAACTCTGTAATTCAGGTCTGTGTGTTGGCACATCCTAGCACTGTGTTTGATTTGCAGAGCCTACTTAGTCGTCTCCGAATTATTGCGCAATGGTTCTTACTTGGTTTCTATCTCTACTGATGTAGACCCCGTTGGACAAGTATACATACATATCTTGTCTTTCAACTTCTAATTAAAAATTCTCGGAGTTTTGTATGAGATCGTCTCATTTTTAACTTTGCAGCTGCCGTCAGGACTTGTTAGTACCACCGAGCAACGTGTGGACTATAGCAAATGTGAGGTAGTTACCAAAATGCAATACATTAATCCAATATGTTAGAGATGACTGAAAATCATCCGATTGCAGGCATCATCCACAGGGAATGATAATCATGAGGAAATTCAGACCAATGTGGAGAAATGCAATGTTAGTCATATGTTTTTTTTCTTCTTTTGTTTTTACTTGAATACATGTTAGCATCTTCTGTTACATGTCTTAAATGACTGTACGGGTGTTAGCATCTTTTGTTACACGTCTTAAATGACTGTACGGATGTTTGGAGAGTGAGGTGCAGTAGAAGAGGTGTAACAAGAAATGTTAATGTTCCATAATGAATTAAAAAGATTAATTGTTTGTTTATTCCTTTAGGAGAAATGCAGGGCCATTGGTACAGAATCGTTGCCTAGGGTAATTATGTCGACGACGTCCAACTTAGAAATGTATCCTCTGTCTGGTCCTAATTCACAAAATGTAAGTATCATCGCTACATCTTCTTCGCATGCTATAATAAAGGTTCTAACACTTGTGGTATGTTTGGATTAAACTTGAGTTTCGACTAAAATTTTTTTGGATTTTAAAGTAATTTTTGTTCGTCTGGTTATGATGGAGTAGAACGTTAGATTGCCATATATTTTATAATGATTGAATAATTTGAAAGTGGGAAAGAGAAGCTAGATAATTGCGTGAGACTGTAATAGAATAAATTTCATGAAATACATAAGAACTGATAATATTTTACATTTAAACCTTATTTTTTTATTATGGGGTATGAACTTGTTAATATACAGACAAAACTAATAAGTATGATAACTTTTAAGAACGAGTAACATCTTTATTTTGATAACTTTTTAAGAAAAAATAAAACAAACTTTGACAAGTATTATTCAAAAGAAAATATAAGAAGTACGTAAGATAATATATACTTCATTTGAATTTTAAAAAATATATTATACTTATGAGTAGTGTTTATGGGTGCTATAGAGTAAGATATAAAAGATTTAAAATTCGACTTTATAATTCTATTTAAAACAGACAGACCTTTAGATTACAAAGAGAAGTCTGAATCTATGACTTGCAAATAAACGTACAGAGTCGATCTCTTATTACTACAAATGTTCCCCCTTAAATGAGTAGTACTTCAACTCTTTTCCTTTTTGGTGCTTTTGAATGATAGAACAACTCAAAAAACAGAACAAGTTTGTTGGCCCTACCAGTTGGATATCCACAGAAGAAACTAGTTAATCAGATTGTTGACAAGGTATTAAAATTTATCCAGATGTATGCAATATAATATAATTTTTTAGTAGCTACAATCTGATGATTATTTCAGTTTCTAGCACAAGGATTTGTTGTGATGCTTTTTCATTATGATGGTGTTGTTGATGAGTGGAACGATGTGGAATGGAGTGATAGAGTCATTCATGTGTCTGCAATGAACCAAACTAAATGGTAGGATATATATATTAATCTTCATTACTTGATAATTAATCTTTTCTAATTATAAGTAATTAATCAGGGTTTGTGCATGTTATGCCACAGGTGGTTTGCCAAGCGTTTTCTACATCCGGACATAGTTGCTGAATATGATTATGTATTTTTGTGGGATGAGGATCTTGGAGTTGGCAATTTTCATCCACAAAGGTTTGATTTAAATATATCATCACTCATGATTAATTTCTTATTGTCAACATAGTAGGTAAACACTTACGGTCTAAATTAAGAGAAGATTTGCATGACGAGTTAGAGATCATTTGTAGGGGTATAAACAGGGTAGGGTAGGATACGGGTATGCTTACTCCGTATAGTACTCTCAACTCTATTTTTACTATCTTTACTATATCTTATTATCCTTAAATATATTATTGGGTAGAGCGCGGATATTATCGGGTACGTGGATAATCCACGGGTAAAAGACTATCCGTAATTTAAAAAAATAAATATATTATTGGGTAGAGCGCTGATATTATCGGGTACATAGATAATCCACGGGTAAAAGGCTACCCGTAATTTAAAAAAATAATGCGAACAGTTAATGTGCGGCCTGTCCTATCCGTAAAATCCCGACCTACTTTATCATACATATAATATGACCCGAATTTGGCATTTAATCTTTTTTTTAAAGAAATCATTATTTATGCAACATATTATGAGATTTATAAATATATAAAAATAATTTCAAGATATAATTAAGTTGCTCTCGCATTATGTAACAGTACAACACAATTAAAATTAATACCCCCTCCATCCCACACGTATGTTCACACTTTCCGTTTTCGTCCGTTCCACATTTATGTTCACAATCCAAAAAAAGAAACTTTACATTAACCAAAAACCTCAAAAAGTATTTTAATTTCAAAAATACCACTCTCACCTAGCACACATAACATACTTTATAATTTATTTATTCCCTAAAAATACCACAATACCCTGAAAAGGTCAATAAAATTGGTCAAAAAGCAACTTTTCTTAAATTCCGTATCTACAGTGTCGGTGAACTTAATTATGGGACGGATAGAGTATTAAATAAAAATATAAAGCACTTTTAATCCAATAATGTTAATAAATTAACTATAAATACATGAAATCAAGTTATGGGTATATATTATGTATTATATAAATATATAATTAACATATATTATATAAAAATATATAATACATAATAAATAAACGGGTAACTTTTACAAAATTCATACCCTACCCTTAACCCTCAACATTTCAATGCGGGTGTGGATACTACCCTATTCGAAACCCAAAATATCCTACTCTATCCGTACCCGATAGGGTATTATCCAACGGATACCCGCATCCGAGGATAAAATTGACACCCCTAATCATTTTTCTCTAAAAATAATATCATTTTTAATTGGAGATGTTGTCGATTTTATTTATAATATAAATTATTCATTAAATAGTTCACAGAATTGTATCACTTTTCATCAATTAAGTATCGTTTTTTATTAAAGTGTCATCACTTCTTATCGGTCTCAAGATAACATAGTTTCACACAACTGTTTGCCTAAAGATAAATAAAAGATCATAGATCACAAAGATGAAATTATAATTATATTTCAAAATTAACACAAACCATAAAGATAAATATTAAGCTATAGGGGCAATTTAGACTATAAAACTATATGAGTGAAATTATAATTATACCTTTAAAATTAATATTAAATCCTAAATATAAAATAGAACATAAATTATAAGGTTCTATTAATTGAGTGTAAAATAAATCTTGAACTATATTATATACATATATTATTAAAATTGTCAGTGATAATATTATATATATATATATATAATATTATCACTGACAATTTTAATAATATATGTATATAATATAGTTCAAGATTTATTTTACACTCAATTAATAGAACCTTATAATTTATGTTCTATTTTATATTTAGGTATATATATAATAAAAAAGGGTAAATCTTATGTGAAACCGTCCCACGTGAAACTATTTTATAATGTTTAAATTACTTAGTTATCACTTTTTGCCTCTTTTAAATTTTCACACAAGTCTTCACCATTAAAAAAAATTAACGAAACAAAATGTTGCTTGCGATGGACCCTATTCAATAGGATGCATTGCCTGTATATACATCTCGAGTCTAGATATGTAAAAGAGGCGAATCGAGATGAACGTACAAATTTGTTGAATTTCAAAATATATAATTGAATTTGTTTGATAAGCATGAGACGAGCTTAAATAATTTAATAATCTTACTCTTATTTCATCGATTTTATGTATTGAGCTCGAGTTCTATCTGAACTTTTAATATTATTGAGCACAAAAGTGTATTCAAGCATGTTTATCATTTTTATCAAACATCAAGTTCAAACAAACTTTTCATGAACCGAATTAAATATTAAATAGTTTGATTTGATTTCCACCCATCACATCACATCCTTACCCAGAGTTAATATTGCAAAATAACTAAATAAAATAAAAAAAAATCTATAAAAATTAGAAAAAAAAAACCTTAAAATAAAAACCAGAGCAAACCTTTAATGAAATTATTTCAATTTTCTTAATCAGTATTACTTTACTTTTGACTTTAAAATTAACATCAGAGCAAGCCTTCCGTGAAATTATTTCAATTTTTTTATTAGTATATATTATTTCAAATTTTTTTATTAATATATATTATTTTCAATAAAGAATTTTATCACCTTTCATGTATCTTAATATATATATATATATATATATATATATATATATATATATATATATAATTAATGGTAATAATCATTATTCAATACTAAAACTGTAAAATTAAAATTAATATGAGTACATGCAATACTTTATCATTTATTCATATTATCTCTCAAAATTCATTCGGAAAAATAAGAGAAAACCTTCAATGAAATTATTTCAATTTTGCAGTATTACTTTACTTTTATCCTTAAAACTATAATCAGAGCAAGCCTTCCAGTAAATTATTTCAGTTTTTTTTAATCAGTATATCTTATTTTTCATTATAGAATTTTATCTCATTTCATTGTATCTTAGTATAATTAATGTGTTGTGTATAGACCATGCATGCATAAGCTTGTATGGTGTAGTTCAGCAAAACATACACGTGGAGGATGATGATTGGGTAAAGCAATAAGTATGATCAATGTTTGTGATCATCTATTAACATAAGATTAGAACCATTGGATCAATTCTTGAGGAATGCAGCTTACTGCATGTGGGATGAAGAATCTAGTTGGTTGAGCAGTTGGTTTGTTACATAACAACCAATCCAGCTGGCTTGATCACATGGAGCAACTGAGAATCAGTATAAGGAGGCATCAACAACGTTCTGATGTATTATCAATCATTCAGTTCATCTTCCTCAAGAAATTAGGGTTCTTAGAAGTTTAGTTCATCATCTTCATTAAGTTTTGTAACCGATTCATCATCATAGTGATTTTCTTCTCCTTAAAAGTGGACGTAAGCTTTAAGCTGAACCACTATACATCCTTGAGTTCTTGTTCGTTTATTTCAATTTTCATCTTGATTCAATACGTGAGGGAAAGTGAGGAAGCTAGAGTGTGTGAGTTTGATCAAAGAGGAGTTCAATACTTGGCCATCTCTCAAAATTCATTGGGTAAAATAATCTGACACAATTTGTTGAGAAATTTAAAGGTACTTGGCCATAGTTGAAGAAGAAGGTCTGGGAATTTCACAACCAGCGCTTGAGCCAACTAAATCTAAGGTCCATCATCGGATTACTGTGCGCAATCGGAGATCAAAGTTGCACAGGTTAGTTAGTATTAAATGCGATTATTTGGAAACTCTTAAATTTATTTTAAAAAAGTACTGCCTCCTTTTATGGAAGGTGGACTGGTCCATTTCTTTGTACAAGAGTTCATAAAAGACATACGACCCTCAACATTAATTCAGCTGTATACTCCTCCCGATCCTTGGGTTATACACCTTTTTTATCTTTACTATCACATCAATTAATACATAATTTGACAGACGGGGTAATTTAATCGAACTAAGTGTGAGTATAAACTATTTCAACAAACAAGTACTCCCCCGCTTCATACTCCCTCCCCATTCGTTGTTTAAGAAATTTTGCTCTCTTTGATTAAATTTGTTGACTTTAAAAGGTATTACTCCCTCCGTCCCCGGAGAAATTGACACATTTTTTTTGGGCACAGAGATTAAGAAGTATAATAAATTAATGTAAAGTGAAGTGAGATAAATAATATTTAATGTGTAGTAGGTAGTTGTATTAGTGGTGAGTGTGATGTTTGTGTGGACCCATGTAAATAAATAAATAGTTTTTGTGTGGGTCTCATATCCTTAAAAAGGAAATATGTCAATTTCTGTGGGACAACCCAAAAAGGAAAGTGTGTCAATATCTTTGGGACGGAGGGAGTATAATATTTTAGGTAATAAAAAAAAAAATATATATATATATATAAAGTATGATATGTGTGTGAAAAATGAGTGACAAATTTAAAATTAAAGTAATTTTTAGGTTATTCGATAAAGGGAAGTTTTTTTTATGTGAAAGGTAGTGTGGGACAGACGAATAAAAAAAGTATGAATAAGATTGATGTGGAACGGGGAGATTACTATGCTTTATAAGATCGTTATACTTATTCTTAATTAATTATTCATTTTCAATATAAATAATATTACATTTTATTCGTAGTGTTCATAGTTTATTATTTTTCATTATAATATCAGTACTTTTTATTCATCCCACAAAATCTTAAATAAGTTTTTGCCAAAATAAAAATATGTTATGGAACTCCCGTTAGTGGAGGAGCCAGGAGCCAAGGTTTTGGGTGTGTATGATTGATTTGGTTAGGTTGTAAAACAGGAGATACTATAGGTTCCAAGACGGTGGATCTGGGAGGTGTGATGAAAACAGTAGCAGGCCACCTTGTGTGGGGTAAGAAATTGAATACAAGCATTAATATTGGTATTGACCCCTATAATTAAAAATTAAGGTGATATTGGATGCAGTTGGGTGGAAATGATGGCTCCCGTGTTCTCAAGAGCAGCATGGCGCTGTGTTTGGCACATGATTCAGGTTTATTTGCTCTACCTACTCCTTCCTTTACGCATATATATCAGTGTTTTCAAAACCGAACAAGGTACATACATGTAGGGGATGCTTGAGTTGAGCGATTCCATCTTTTGTACCGATATATGTCGACAATCATAATTAATTTATATTTAATGTGCAGAACGACTTGATCCATGCTTGGGGACTAGATAAGCAGCTTGGTTACTGTGCACAGGCAATTATCAATTGATTTGATTAATTTTCATATACATCATTAATACATTTATTTATTAATTAGTGCCAATAAATGAATGTTGAAATGTTGTGGTGCAGGGTGATCCAACGATTAAAGTTGGTGTAGTTGATGAGCAGTACATTCTTCATTTGGGCCTTCCAACTCTTGGCTCTAATCTAAATACCCACGTACATACATTCTACTCTTCACAACATTATCTTTTTTTCATCTCTTTTATAGTAAAAACTTCTCTCAACTATTACTAGATTCTAGTAGGGCAGTTTTGATTTGGGTTTAAAAGGTCTTATTTTTTCAAAACTCCCCACAATTTTATTTTTTTAAAAATCAAACTAACTTATATTCAACACCCACCTTTCATATATTTTCTCTCAATTCATACAAATTTTATTAATATTCAACTCATTCACTTCTCATATATTTACACTCTTCAATTTATATTTTTCCCTCTCTTTCATTTGTCATATATTAATTAATAACTCTGCATTAATTAATTTGATAATAAATTAAACCTACTCTATCAAATCTCAAAATATCATAAATTACCATTACTAATGATTTTAAAACATCATATATAAATCAAAACAAAATAATCTAAAGATAATTGCTTGTTTAGAAATTAAGAGGGATGGTGAAATCTAATTTTTGAAAATTTAGGTAGTTTTGAAAATTTAATAAATATTGAAACTACTGTTTTTAAGTTTACGAGTGATTTAATTTAAGTTTATGTCAAACAAATTACGTGTATGATTAAACAAATTGAGATTTTGAAAATTTGAAAACCCAATTTTAAAGGGTTTATTATATTATTAAAAACAAAAACTTAGATTCTTGTTGGTGTTTAATTAAGTTGTGAAATTTTGAAATAAATAATCCCTCCGCCTTAATAAAGTTGACGCATTTATTTATTTATTATTTTTTAAAATTCCACACAAGTTAACATATTTTTGAGGTGGAAACATTAACCTATCAATACATTTTATTTTTAAATAATATACTAATATACGTACATGCTACTGTACATAATTTACTTAACAATTAAGAATATATTTATATAAAATTGGGTTACTAAAAAAGATTTTCTGCATAGTTTAACTCAAACCTGATAAACTCATCTGTTCTATTATATTTATATACATATATGACTGCAGAAGAATGCAAATCCAGTTGGTCAATCTTCAAGTTCAAATAATTCTTCAGACTCTGAATCTACAGAGGTATGTATGCATATATGTATATTTCAAATTACACAACGCGGGATAGATACTATGTATTTTATATATCAATCTTTCTCTCACAACATATATAAATATTAATTTGATGAATGCCAGAGTAGTTGCCTTTTATTAAAAAACTCAATGCAATACATGTTTGACCATTTAAATGTTACTACCCTAGCTAAACTTTTCACATTTTCTTTATAAGGGAAAGGTGAAAAGTTTAGCAGGACTTAGAAATAGTTTATTTGTGATGAGTTGGTGACTTGTGCCTCCAAGTGCACAAGATGTATAAAAGTATAACCTTTTGTTTTAAATAATATACATTTTAATTAAAAAGAGTATAATTTTTTTTTCATTGAAAATATCGACAGAAATATGAAGTGTATAAATGTTTGATTAAAAAAATTCTAAAAAAATCAAGGAGATAAAGTTCTTATATTAAAATGTATAATATTTAATACTAAAGAGTATAACTTTTGAAAAGCATAGGATATGGAAACACGGTGTCCCCGAAAACACCCAAGTTTTATGCATTTGTAATTTGCAAGTAAAATTTACCATGAATCATAAATGTATGTGTGGGAAAATATAAGGGATGATTTGATGTGAATGTGATACGATCATATTTTGCATGCAGGTCATGAGGGTGGAGAATGCAAGTAATATTAAAAGATCAGCGGTAAGTTAAAAAAAAAAGTTTACAAAACAAAGGGCAAGTCTTATATGGGACTATCTCGGGTAAGATTTTACATGAGATGGATAAAAAATGATAATATTATTAGAGAAAAGTGATACTCCATATGTAAAGTGATAATGGTGCATTGAACTAAATCATGAATAATTATTATACTACAAATAAAAAATGATAACATAATTTTATTCCGAAAGTGATAATGATATTACTATTTTTTATCCGTCTCACGTAAAGATTTATATGACACAGTCTCACACGAGTTATTGCCCAAAAGAAATTAACATTGTGGTACGTGTAGTTGCGGGTTAAGCGACGTCGTATGGTGTCATGTGCAGATACGGGAACGCTCTTACGATGAAATGAGAACGTTTAGGAGTAGATGGGACAAGGCGGCGCGGGAGGATGAATGTTGGACGGATACTTTCGTTTCACAACCCCACTAATAGTACACACTAATCTTGGTTTGAAGTTTGAACATTCACAATTCATTTGAGGATGCATGTAAATCGCTTCAAATGAATAAAGCTTCCTCTATACATTCATTTCTTAATTTATTGTACAGGAAATAAATTTTTAGATTGTAAAACTTAGAAACTCTATCATTATAATATATAAGCGAGATATAAACTATAAAGTGAAATAGTACTTAAATCCATCAATGTACAATGTATTAATAATTTAAAGAGAAAATGTAAATATAATTATTGGAAATAATGAATAAAGTGTAAAAAAAAAGTGAATAAAGTTAGTGAGATTAATGAAAAAAGTGTAAAGAATAGCTAAGATGTAAGTATATTTTTACTATTAATGGAACATGCATAAATACGCGAGACTCCTCAAAATGTAAAGTGTACATAAGTACGTGAGAGAGTATATGCTAACAGATACTCCCTCCGTCCGGATTCAAAGGTACCATTTACTTTTAGACACGGAGATTAAGGAGTATTGTTATTTAATGTGTAGTGGGTAGTTGTATTAGTGGAGGTATAAGTCCCATTTTTTAGTTGTATTAGTGGGTGTGTGTGGATAAAAAATAAAATGAGGCCTTTGGGGGCGGACGCCCAAAATGGGAAAATGATTCCCTTGAAAGCGGACGGAGGGAGTAATTTTTAATTGTATTACTACCTCCGGCAACTTACAAGGTACTTGTTTCACTATTCATGGTGTCCGCTTCAAAGGTATTAATTTCATCTGTTTAGTAAAGAAAGTACACAATATGACCCACCACTTCCCTCTAATACAACTACCCACTTTACTTATAATAATACTCCTTAATCCACGTGCAAAAAATAAATAAAGACCTTAGAGTTGTCCACGTGCAAACAGCAAACGGTTACCTTTCAAGTGGCCGGAGGGAGTATATTAATGAGGAGAGTGAAACATCTTCAAGGACAGAAAGAGTATACAATACTTCATCCATCCCAAGAATACATGTACATATTTGGTGAAATGGAGTTTAAGAAAAATAACTTTTTGTTGTAATGATGTAAGAAAGATAAGGGGTATTTTGGATAATTTAATGGAATAGAGTGTATGATATAGTTGACTTTGCCTAGATTGTGTGTAAAAAATACGACATTTTTGTAATATTATAGTATTGTAAGGTTATTAATATTGTGTATTATTTCTATTTTAAGGGTGTGCAAGTATTTTTTGAACGGACCAAAATAGAGCAAGTATTCTTAGAGTGGATGGAGTAATTTTTACACGTGATTAAACTATATGTGATAGTATAAAAAGAAAAAAGTTATAATTTGTTGAAAATTTTTTACATTGATGACATAAATTATCTAGTTATAAGAAAAATCTCAATAACAAATAGTCACGTGCGAAGACGTTATGATAATATAATATTTGTATTTTTTTTTTTGTAAATTTGAAAAAAATTATTGCATGTTAGTTGGTTTGGATAATATAATATTTGTATTTTTTTTGTAAATTTGAAAAAAATTATTGCATGTTAGTTGGTTTGTGTAACTATATACTCACTCCGTCCCACCACAAGAGTTACATTTTATAAATTAGGGCATCCCGCTACGAGAGTTACATTTTCTTTTTTAGTAAATGAGACCCACATAAATCAATCATTTTATCTTCATATGACCCACACACAACACTAATACAACTACCCACTATAAATTAAATTATTATATCTCTCAACCCACAACACATTAAAATACTATATTTATTAATCTCCGTGCAAATAATAAATATAACTCTTTTTATGAGACGGAGAGAGTATATTAAAGAGGAGTTAAAGATTTTTTTTACCCTCACATTGCACAGGATTAGGTTATCATAATACTATTTGTATTTTATTTAAATCATTAGGATTATACTTGTATATAATTATTAGTTTTTTTTTTAAACTTTGAGGTTGTGACATGTACTCTTTCCGTCCTTCAGCAATGGTCTCATTTCTCCATTTTAAGCGTCCATTACAAAACGTCTCATTTTCCTTTTTAAATATATGAAACCCACACACATCACTAATATCATTAATACAACTAAAATATATATAAGACACATACACCTCATTAATACAACTAACCAATATACATTAAATACTAATACTCCTAAATTACGTTCAAAGAACGAATGGCAACCTTGTGGATGGACGAAGGGAGTATAATTTTTTAATAATACCAAAAAATGATTCAATAACACAATTTATTTTTAGTGATTCAAAAATTGATTCAATAATAAAACTTTGTTAGAAAAAAATACTTTTACACTATGTCACATTCTCATAACAAAACTAATTCTAAGATGCATTATTTTTTTGTTGTGAATTAATGCAAGAATATCTTAACACTCAATGAATTCTCACATAATCACTCACGGATTGATCAAAGAAGAAAAGAAAATGTAGAACACCAATGATTATAGTGATTCGACAAATTGCATATGTCCACTCTTAAGAGAGAAGATCTTATTGATGATAATTTTACAACCATGATTCAAAAATAAACTTAACCCATATATACTCTAATAAATGATATGTATGGATAAATCATATATGATATATATGAATAATAAATGATCTGTAGAATCTTGTTTACAAAAGATATGATCATAACTTGCTTTGGAAACAAGCAGCTTCCAAATCCAAGCCCGCTTTCATAAACAAGTTGCTTCCAAATCCATGCCCACTTTGGAAACAAGATGCGTCCAAATTTAAGCCATTGATTTCCATGTTAATTCACCACTCTTCATCATATACGTGTGCACTGTTGAACTTAAGGTACGCAAGCGTCTACCTCTCAACAATACTCCACCTTAGACTTTGCATTATCACAACAACGCTCTTACTTCTCCCACCTGCTGCTTTAAGGTGCAGCCACCTCTTATCCTTATTCAATTCCACTGTTTTTAATGAGTGCATCAAACTCATCATACTACTTTTAAAGAGCAGCAAAACTCATCCACTGTTATAAGGGAACAACACCCTCATTTCCATTACACTACTCTCACCTTAAGTAGCAACCTTTCACCATTGCTTCACCTTGAGAAATTACCGCCTTCAGCCGCCATCGAAGATCCCCTCCTGATAGCTGGAAGAAATAGTCACACGCAACTCTCTTCACCGAGGGTGATGAGCATTTTCTCAACACACAATATTAATCCTCAAGTGTGAAGGATGCTATTGTAGTTTTGATAAGCGACCAAGTGATTATCGAACCCAAAGAACGTATTATTATCAAATTAATTATATTCTAACTTATTAAGACTATTATGGCAAAATAGTTGTGTGATTAAGTAACCAATAACTAAATAATTAAAAGAACAATTAAAATAAATAAATAGTAGAGCTTGAATGAAAGTGAATAAGTGAAAGAATAGGTAGTCCTTCTGGCCATCCAGTTTTACTCATTAATTTTCCTTCCGTGTATCAATGTCTGACTCTGCTTTGTAGAGTATGGACACATCACTAAGCCATCCAAATCTACTCTATAGACATAAGTAAATAAGTGAGTGACATGTGTGAATATTCTTGGAGCAAGAGATATAACCCACGCCCCTTTCTAGGTACCATCAGTATCAATTATTTCCCGTACACTTAGTACTCTAACCCGATATGATCTCCCTTTATAGGTACTATGAAGTTATACTCTTTGTCCTACATATTAACCAGAATCATATTCAATTAACAAGTATTGATATAAGATAGTTCTAATGAGACTTCGGAGTCCCCTCACTTAAAATCATAACATGTAATCCACTCAGCAATGAACGCACTCAATCAATAATCAAGATATGTATTCAAATTTTATATAATAATTAATGACACATAAAACAACTCTGAGTATGAATTAAAAAAGCATAGTCTTATATAAAATAAACCACAAGTAGTGTTGTATGGAGTATACACATGAAAGTTCAATTAACTTATAAAACCTTCATAAACCCTAGCACTATCGAAGTGGTTTTAGCCCATGATTGATCGAAGAAAATCATGGTGGTTGGATAGATCTTATCCATAGTCTTAAAAATTACAAGATAAATTAAGATGCGAAGTAAACCCTAGATGCGGGCGCCGTCGTGTCTCTCTCCGTCTTAAATCTTCACTTAGTTCTCACTTGATTCGACAGACAAATCTCTCTCCACAGCTCCGTGGATGGTGGTAGGGTTTTGGATGTTGTGTAGAATGAAAGTGGTGGTAAACTCTCTTTTTCCTTACGTAGGGTCTTCCTTTTATACTTGAGAGCTCTCTTTATGGACATAGGATGGGCTTTTTTAGCAAAAAAATGCACTGAAAGTGTAAAAAATACGGATCCGGATGCCACCAGCACATCAGTTCGACCAAGACCCTTGGTCAAACCCATCAAAGCCAAGTCGAATCACTAGTCGAATCAGCCTGTAACTCACTGGAAGGTCTATGGTTCAACCCGAACTGCTGGTCGAACCATAAGTATCGTGGTCGAATCACCAACTGCGAAAAGTTAAGCTTCTGGTTCGACCACGGTTCGACCACCATGCCTGGTCAAACCATAGTGTCATGGTCAAATCACACTCCTGCTACCTTCTTGTGCTTGGTTCGACCAGGGATGCTGGTCGAACCACTCTCCTGTTAGTCGAATCGGTTGCCTACAACACTCTTTCTCCAGTTCTGATCACTTTTATCCCGTTTTCCTTTGAAAATCCACTCAATTGGACTCAAACACCTGATTCATGACTTTCTTCTATACAACTTGATTTATCTTGAGTTAAGATCAAATCATATATCATTATCACACGAATCAGAGCTCAAAACACGTGAATTTACACACTCATCAAACCCCTAAATTTATTTATTACGCGTCTCGAGGCAACGAAATCAAAAGCATAAGAGTAAGTGTAAATTTCACAAGTCCATCTAGTCAAGTATAATACATACATACACATGTAATTTTATCAACTTAAAACAAGTATTACTCGCATCATATACTTCATTCATGCAAAACATCACTCAATTATAATACACTTCAGAGTACTAAGTTATCTAACTCACAAGATAAGTATTTACTCTCGCTCTCATGTGTAAAAGATGTACACTTTAATGGGTTAGTATATATGCTCAATTTTAATTCATACTCCCGCGTAACCATAAGCTTGGCAAAGGTCTCAAAAATCAACTTATAATCACTTCGTTACTAGGATTACAAAGGACTTGCTTTTGGGTTGTAATGTTGGCTCTTTGGTAAAGGTAGGAAAATTTAGATAAAGTGACTAATTCACTAGTAGAGAATTATCTTGGAATTTTTCTTTTTAACAAACAGTTTCATCTTCTCCATCTTATTCCCATGATCTTTGCAATTCAACTTTCCTTCTTCACATTGGTATCAACATCTTTATTTCTCCTTTCTTCAAGATACAAGGGTACCAATTTCGGGCACTACCCTTCTAAGCAGTTGGGGTACTGGTTTCAGGTACTACCCCTAAACAAAATTTAGTAATCCTTTTCTTTTCTTCACATCGCTCAACCAATTTATCTTCCTTTTCTTCATCTCATTCAAGCTAGCATTTATTCACCTTAACTCTCTGCTAATGAATAGGATATTCAACAAGGCTCAAGTAAAGGATAACTAGTATGCCCAGAACTATCAGGATAAGGCCTAACCCGCCTAGGTTTAGAATAGGAATCATGCAGCTAAGGAAGCCTTGAGGAGGAAGATGTCGCCGATTTGCTCAATTATGAAAATCCTGTGAATATTTTAGCCAAAGAAAAAGCTTTTAATGGCTCAAATGGGCTTCCAATGATTCATTTCAATACAAGGTAAGGTAAAATTTGTCTAAGTAACTCAAATAAATAATAACGGCCTAAGATCATGTCCTAATAATTCATTAATCATAAGTCTCACACAAGACTCCAGGACAAGTTCTAGAATACGGTCATATGAATGATTCTCACAAGGATAAACTATCAAGCATGGATGTAGCATGATTTGATAAGGCTCAAATTTTCACTGTAACAACAAATTTTGTATTTATAATAAAATAAATACAAATTGGGTACAAAGATAATTTCAGATGGATTTAATTTGGGAAAGATGTAAGCGGGCTACAATCTCAATCAATCATCTAATTCTTCTCTCGAGCCAACGTGGGTTTGACTTGACTTTGTTGACTTGACTTGTGTGTTGACTTTGACTTCTTTGACTGGAGTGTATGCTGACTGCGTTGACAGCGTGTGTGTTAAGCTGGATCTTCAAATGACGCTTGTCCAAACTCGGGTGTGTAGTCTTGAACGTCGATCTGGAGGCGTTGAACCTTTGCTTGGATTGAATGTTGATTGGAGAGCCTTCCACGAAAAATGCTTGATCTTGGGGACTTGGAGCCTTGATCCCAGATTGGTGGTTGTTCTTGACTTGAAGCTTGAAGATGCTTTGGAGATCTTAAACTTGAAGCTTTGAAGGCTTGAAGACTTGAAGTTTTGTTGAAGATCTTGAGCTTGAAGCTTTGGAGGCTTGAAGACTTGAAGTTTTGTTGAAGATCTTGAGCTTGAAACTTTGGAGGCTTGTTCTTCGCTTGAAGCTTTGAAGATCTTGACCTTGAAGCTTTGGAGGCTTGTTCTTCGCTTGAAGCTTTGAAGATCTTGAAGACTTGAAGATCCTCGCTTGAAACTTTGAAGACTTTGAAGACTCAAAGATCGCTTGAAGGTCCTGAGCTTGAAGACTTGAAGATCCTCGAAGGTCTTGAGCTTGAAGGCTTGAAAATTCGAAGATCGCTTGAAGTCTTGAAGATCCTCGAAGATCTTGAGCTTGAAGACTTGAAGATCCTCGAACGTTCTTCGCTTGGAACTCCGAAGATTTGAAGATTGCTTGAAGATCTTCGTTCGTTCTTCGCTTGAAGCTTCGAAGACTTGAAGATTTGAGAAAGCACTGCTCGTGCTCTCGATCTCTTTAGGAGCATCTCGTCTTCGGCTGCTTGAATGTGTCTGTGTTCATCCTCCAAACGAATGGTGGAGGCCCCTTTATATAGGTGAGAAGTGAGGTCTAGGCTATTTGGGCCTTACTTAACGGGCTTGGGCCTCCAACTTGCTGGACAATAATGGGGCCTATTTGACTTGGGCCTAATTTAATTTATCTGAGCTTATTTGACTTGGATCAGGCCTCATTTGACTTGGGCTTAATTGACTTGGGTCAAGCCTCATTTTAATTTAAGTCCATTTAATTTATTGAGCTCAAATTAATTATTAATTTACTTTAGGAATTAATTTATTTAAATTCCAAAATAAATTAATATTTAATTAATGAAATCCACGTGCTGCTATTTAATTGGACCGTAAATTTTAATTGCTTACACTCACATGGGTAATAGATTCCTAAGCACTCCTCATAGCATATAATCAAGATTAATTCCATAATGAACTCCACACATTTAGCAAGTTATACATGCTTCTCATCAACAAAATCAACACATGCAAAATACGAATACAACATACTTAGCAAAGAACCCACATATCAATCAAAACAAGTATCACCAACTAATCCAACCTCAAGAATCAAGTATCACATCTCAATCCAATCTTAACATACGTACATGCCACTCACACCACAAATACCCATCCTGTAAAGAGAAAAAGAGAAGGGAGATGAGATGAAATAGAGAAAGGAAAAAACTTAACGCACTCTACTCCTTCGGAGCATCATTTTCATCATCATCCTCATCATCACTCATCTCCATGCGCCAACGATCAAAATCTCTGTGGAGATTATTTAGCTTCCTATCAATCTCACGTTCATCGGCTTGCATCTTTCCCAATCTCCTATCTATCTCCATGTAATTAGCATGCAACACGTTGTATCTCATATCGAGCACGGCATGGCTAGTGGTAAGCAACCCCAGCTGGCGGTTCGTCTCTTTCTGCTCATTGTTCAAGTTGGCAAGATGCTCATTCATCAACTTAAACTGTTCCCTGAAATACTCGTCAGGGCCACTCCAATACTGCTGCTTTGGCTGTGCTGGATATGGTGGTGCTAGCATATCATGCTGCTGCGGAATATCCATCTCATAATAGATCTGCTCATCTCCAGACATCTCTCCATGCATATGAGCGTGATCTCCATGCTCTCCATGCTGCTGCCGTCGCTCTTGTTGCGCCTGCTGTCCTTCATCAACTATTCTTTGCAGCTTCTGGTACATTCCAGCGGCATACATTTGAGCCACAGTCCTCCAGTCACCTCTCCTCATGCATTTAACCGAGATAGCCTCATGCGCCAAAGTGTTCATCAACTTATTATCATCATTCCGGATCGTAGTCAAACCCATCACATCGGATGGAAACATGAAGGAAAAGTGGTTTAGAACCCCTCGTGTAAAGCCAGTCTCCATCCCGATAATAAGCAAACCCAGCTTTCACACATGCACTCATGACTAGGTTCGGATCCTCCAAGATGGGTGTAATGCCAGTGAAATCTATGTGGTACGACTCAACAACAGGAGTAAACAATCCTTCAATGTTCACTCTCTGAAATGCGGAACTCCTGAATCTGTACAGCTGCTGAGTTAAATACGAGCCCACATTGAACTTCACTCCATTCAACATACACCGACGAGCATATAACTCTTCTCTAGACACGCAATTTCCCTCTGATCCACCATATATCAAATAACGGGGTTTCGAATCAAAGAAGCACGAGCATCCTTGGTCTTGAAATCCATGTCCTCTTCGGAAATAGCTCTCCAAAAATTATTTGCATTGAAATACCCATTCTTGTATCTAGAGATTCCCCTTGGAGTTTCAAACAACACGTTGAAATCCTCAGCTGTCTATGTTCTTTTCTCGCCTCCCAGCTGGAAAGAACACTTGTAAGGACGGGAACTAGAACCCTTCTTGACAGTGATTGAGCACAGAACCTCCGCAGTAACATGAAAGTGCGTCAGCCTTTTAAGCTCCATAAAATGACGAATACCCACTTGATCAAACATCCACATGATATCCTCATGGATATGAATCATCACCATAGCCCCATCATCCTAGTACCTCATTCGAGAGATCTTTTAAGACATATCGCCCCATCGATCCTTTATCTCCTCCCAATTTTCCATTCGAATCTTAAAATCCCTAGGCAGCCTCTCTTTAAGCCTTAACTTCTTTGTGACTTCGTACTCATGAGATGGCTTATCTTGTCTTTTCTTAGATTGATCTTCATTCTCCTTCCTTTTCATATAAAATAATACTTCAATACCAAACAGAAGAAAAGCAAACTAAATTTATTTCAAAAACTAACTATACATGAAACTCTACTCAAAACTTCAAGTTTTCATGCATAATCAACTTCAAACAAACATGCTTCTAACTTCATCATGAATTCAACAATCAAAACATTCACATGCTAATTCAATTCCACTTCAAATTCAACTTTTAATAGGAACTATCAACAATTTCATCAAACACATCACTTCCTTAAGCATGCCACCATCAAACTCCATAATTCAACTCAAAATTCAATATGCTTCACTTCACTACTCAAATTACTCATCAATTTCATGTGAACATCAAGGTCTAGTAATAAATCAACAATTAAAATCGGACCCATCACTTGTTCATATGAGATTTCAAACAAAAATTCAAATTGCACCATTAATTCCTATAAAAACAAGTTCAATCAACTTACCCACGTAAAATCAAGCAATAGAACTTCAATCCTAGGGTAGTAGAGTTAAGAGAACATACCTTTTGATCCAGCCATGGCTATTATGAACTAAGTACGAAAAATCCCCAAATTGAATGAAGAACCCTAGTTTTGCAACTAAAACGCTCCAATTTCGTGAGAATTCGAGTATGGGAAGGATGGAAAGTGGTTTAATCGGAGTAGAATCAAGTGAAATCAAAGTTTAGAGGAGAGGATTTTTGGTTCGAAGAGGATTTGAGTGAGGATGGTGTGCAAAGCAATCGAAACAGGGGTGAAAATCGCATATTAAACACTACTTACCTCTTCGGTTCGACCTGAACCAGGTGGTTGAATTGGTCGAATCAGCCTGTAAAAAACTCTCAGGTGGCTGGTTTGACTCGAACCCTTGGTCGAACCACAACACTCTTGGTCGAATCGACCTGAAACAAAATCTCTGATGGCTGGTTCAAGTCGAACATCTGGTCGAACAACATCACTCTTGGTCGAATCGACCTGTAACTGATTCTCTGTCTATGGTTCGACTTAGACTGCTTGGTTCGAGCTATCTCCTTGGTCGAATCGAGCCCTTGTTCCTTCGAACTCCACTATTCTTCGTCCCTTGCAAACTTCAAGCTCAAAAATGATCATTAGGTAACAAAACAAAGCAAAACTAAGCTAAAGAACCACTTATAAGACTCTAAAATCATTTGCATATACTTCGCGTACAACATAATAAATAAAACACCACTAAACATTAGGTAAATTGCAAAAAAAATTGACATGTCAAAACCGATTAAAGCTTCAATATGCCGCAAAAAATCAACTCCCCTAACAAACTTTACAAAGAAAAGATTATACTCTCCATGCTATGATGAGGTAAGTACATCACACCCCCCAAACTTAGTAGAAACTATAGTTGAAACTAAGTTTGTAAAAAGATATAATTTCCGATAAATAAGCACGTCAAATATAAAAATATTTTACTCACACTAATGAAATAAAATAATAAAACAGGAGGAAAAGCCCCCAACAGGCGCTTGTTTAACGTCGAAAAGTCACAATGGTACTATATCAATTCAAGGTATTGTAATACCCAAGTTTCTTACTACTAGTGTGTTTATATAATTTAATTTGTATTATGTGGTAATTGTTTCTCAATTTTATTTATCTTTACATTTTATTTGAGACATCTGTGATAATAATGGTGACAATATGTGAATATATGTGTGCATAAATATTTACGTGTATTAATTTGGATATATGAGTAAATTATTTTATGTGTATAAATACACTTTTCTTAATTATTGAGTATCACACGTATTTTTTATTATAATAATAATAATAATATAATATTAAATAATAAAATAATAATAATAATAATAATAAAAAAAATAAAGTCAATTTTGGTGGCTGCTAGTTTGAAATTTGTGATCCTAGGCTGCAATCAGCCGTTTTTTTAAAAAATAATAATAAAATAATATATATATATATTATTAAAAAAAAAATTTTTTTTTTTTATTTTATTATTACCCCAACATTTTTGCCTATATATATGGGGTGAGGAATTCATCACCTCATCCCAAAATCATCGAGAAAGAGAGAGATAGAGAGAGAGAGATAGAGAGAGAATGAAGGAGGGTGTGCCGGAGCGGGAAAGAAGAGATTAGTTACGGATCATCACGTGTCTATAATTGTCGGAGTTGAGGTAAGTAGAAGTCCAACTACAATGCATAAATATGTTGTGTGTAAATTATTTGTGATTAATATATGATAATTATGTTGTGAATTATTTGTGATTAGTTTAATTATGTTATGAATTATTTTGTTATAAATTATTTGGAGTTAATTGATTATACAAGTTGTGGATTTATGTAATTTGAAATAATATTATTGTATTATATATATCTGTGTGATTGGGAACTGTTAAAAATATATCCGTATGACTTGAGAAGATGTTGGTTATAAGGATCTGTGTGATCCAAGATGGAGTTGTTATTATAAGAGATCCGTGTGATCCAAGGTGATGTGGATTTGTGTGAATTAAATCAAGTTGTTATTTTATTTATAATTAAATGTTGATATTGATGTCATAAATGATTTATGATGTATATTTAATTGCACTGGTTGCATATCATGCATATCATGAAAAGTGTTTTTCCCAAAATTAATAAGATACTAATGGTGTGTGCGGCCACTATATATGCATCTCTGTCAGGGTTCGGAAAAATCGTTCCCGACATTTTTGTCAGGGGTTCGGAAAAATCGTCCCCACCACTTTGTCAGAGTTCGGAAAAATCGTTCTCGTCACTATTGTCGGGGTTCGGAAAAATCGTCCCCATTGAGCTCATTTTGGAGTGCATATCATAAGTGTGTCGTGGGGATCCCGCAACGTGAACAGTTTTCTAAATAAAAGAGACAAATTAGTAGATTAGGAAATAAATGCATTTTCATGCATTGTCATGCATGATTTCTACTTACTGAGATTTTTGTCTCACTAGTTTATGCATTGTAGGTGAGCCTGATAATATTTGAGTATGTGGGTGGTGTACTGTGAAAGCTGTGGAGCTCCTACAAGGTTTCGAGTGGATGTACATAGATGACGACCTGTTGGGCTAGACCGTGTGTTTATTTTATTTCCGCTGATATTTTATTATGTAATATATAAAAATATATATATATATATTGTCAACTGTTGGTGTGGATTGAAGTGGTGTCAGAAACCAGTTATGTATGTTGAACTGGTATGGCCGTTTGGATAATATATATTATGTGAGGAAAAAAAAAATATGTACAAATTTTATGATGATGATGTTTATGTTAATTAAAGAATATAAGTTATGAAAAGTGGGCCGTGACAGAGTGGTATCAGAGCACGGTTTGGGTCCTGCAGACTATCTATGTACATGAACTCATTCCTTGGGAGAGCAGCTTTGCGTGTAAGTGTTATTTTCCTTCTGTGTTGTTATATATTTTATAAATTATATTGGCCATGTGGTGTAGGACTTGTAGTTGGTAGACAAAATGGAAAGAATTATGGGTGAAAGTTCTGAAATGATAGAGTTGCTGAGCAAATAACACCTACTGAAGAAAATAGTGATGCGATGATTACTCGCCTGATGGAACTGGTAGAGCGCCAGTCCCAACAGATACAACAACTGATTCAACAGAGAGATATGGGTGGACAGCCAGAGGTTAATATTAATCACAATCAACGTCAAGTAGAACGTGTAGAAATGGTTTGTGAAAGGTTTCGAAAGCTGAGCCCTCCAATATTTGAGGACGCAGCAGACCCCACAGACGCAGAGGATTGGTTACGCACGGTGGAAAACATGTTTCAATACAGTAGAATTCTAGAGGGAGACAGAGTGCTGTGTGCTTCTTTCATGTTACGAGGAAGTGCAGGCCACTGGTGGGATACGATTAAAAGTATCGAGGATGTCACGAATATGACATGGAAAAGGTTCAAGAAACTTTTCAGAAACAAGTACTTTACCGCACCAGTGAGAGCCATGAAGATGAACGAGTTCATACAGTTGAGGCAAGGTGGCATGACAGTCACAGATTACCTTCGTAAGTTTGAACTGTTGTCAAGGTTTGCAGAACATATGGTGAGTACGGAGGCATTAAAAGTGGAGAGATTCGTGGAAGGTTTAAGGCCTGAGCTTTTCAGAGATGTGAGTATGGCGGGACTACATGGAGCAACATACTCACAAGTGGCAGAAAGGGCCCAGATTGCTGAACAAGCAGAGATGAGGATCAGACAAGCGCAAGCAGTCAGACGTCAATTTCAACAGAAACCGATACAGCAGTTTGGGAGAAATGATAAGAGGCCGATGCCATTTCAGAGGCCAAAATCAAATTTTCAAGTGGAGCAAGGACAAGGACAAGGAGAACCAAACAAGCGTCCCAGGTTCGATCAAGGGAAAATGCCACAGGCGCCGCCACTACCGATGTGTCCAAATTGTTTTAGACCACATGGTGGAGAGTGTCACATGCCTCCGAGAACATGTTACACATGTGGAGAGAAAGGACATATGACTATTACTTGTCCTAAGAAAGGAAAACAAGGGCAACAGGTGAGAGTTCCAGCAAGAGTATACACTTTGACGCGGGAGGAGACAGATGCGAACCCCTCAGTTGTCGCTGGTAAGTTTTCTATTTTTGGCATTTCTACCTATGTGCTATTTGATTCTGGAGCAACACATTCATTTGTATCCACTGAGTATGTGAGGAAGTTGGGTGGAACATCTAACTTAATAGAAGCTAAGTATGAGGTGATGATACCTTCTGGTGAATCAAAGCAAACTAATCAACTTCTTGGAGGTTGTGTTATTCCTATTGAAGGACAACAACTCCTCGCTGACTTAATTGTGTTAAATATGAATGATTATGATATCATATTGGGCATGGATTGGCTGTCAAAATACGGTGCTACAATAGATTGTCAGAAGAAGAGTATCACTTTTCAACCAGTGAAAGGAGAACCGTTCACTTTTGTTGGGATCAAGAAAATTTTCAGATTTCCTATGATATCAACAACAAAAGCACAACGGTTGTTGGAAAGTGGTTGTGAGGGGTATCTGGTGAGTGTAATGAATGTTGAGGGGCAGCAATGTCCAGTTCTTGATAATGTACCAGTAGTTCGGGAATATCTGGAGATATTTCCAGATGATCTTCCAGGTTTGCCACCAGACCGGGAAATAGAATTTGTTATTGAGTTACAACCAGGAACTGCTCCTATATCTAAAGCGCCATACAGAATGGCACCAGCTGAACTGAAGGAATTGAAGATACAGTTATAAGAGTTGCTAGACAAAGGATTTATCCAACCTAGTTTCTCCCCTTGGGGAGCACCAGTTCTGTTTGTTCGAAAGAAGGATGGTACATTGAGGATGTGCATTGATTATCGGGATCTCAATAAAGTTACGGTGAAGAATAAATATCCATTGCCTCGCATTGATGATCTGTTTGATCAGTTACAGGGTGCATCTATCTTTTCTAAGATTGATTTGCGGTCGGAGTATCATCAGTTGAAGATTAGGGAGAAGGATATTCCAAAGACTGCATTTAGTACAAGGTATCGGCATTATGAATTTTTGGTGATGTCGTTTGGTTTGACAAATGCTCCGGCAGCGTTTATGGATTTGATGAATAGAGTATTTCAGGAATTTCTCGATAAATTTGTGATTGTGTTTATCGATGATATTCTAATTTACTCTAAGAATAAGGAGGATCATGCTATACACTTAAGAAAGGTGTTAGAGATTTTGAAGGAGAAGCAATTGTATGCGAAGTTTAAAAAGTGTGAATTTTGGTTGGATCGAGTTGTTTTCTTGGGTCACGTGGTATCGGGAGAAGGAATTTCGGTAGATCCAAGTAAAGTTAAAGCAATCCATGATTGGCCACAACCCTCAAATCCCACTGAGGTTCGTAGCTTTCTTGGATTGGCTGGATATTATCGAAGGTTTGTTGAAGGATTCTCCAAGATTGCTTCACCATTAACGCAGTTGACTAGGAAAAATGTGAAGTTCACATGGACGGAGTCATGTGAGCAAAGTTTTCAAGAATTAAAGAAACGATTGACATCAGCACCTATCTTAATTATTCCTACGGAGACAGGAAACTTCAAGGTTTATAGTGATGCTTCAAAGAATGGTCTTGGATGTGTATTGATGCAGAATGGGAAAGTTATAGCTTATGCATCCAGACAGTTAAGAGAGTATGAGAAGAATTACCCAACTCATGATTTAGAGTTAGCCGCAGTGGTGTTTGCACTCAAGATTTGGAGGCATTATCTATATGGGGAACGTTGTGAAATCTATACTGATCATAAGAGTTTGAAGTACTTTTTCACTCAGAAAGAGTTGAATATGAGGCAAAGAAGATGGTTGGAATTGGTAAAGGATTACGACTGTGTTATCAATTATCATCCCGGAAAAGCCAATGTGGTTGCTGATGCATTGAGCCGAAAGGCAATACAGAGTGTAGCTGCTATGACCATAAATCAGAAACCAGAGTTGCTTGATTTGCAAAAGATGGGAGTGGAGATCATTCAGGAAGGATCGTTGGAAGTAAGGATGGCAGCTCTGACACTTCGACCAACTTTGATGGATAAGATTCGACAGAGCTAACAGGAGGATAAGTTGTTTGACAAGATAAAGAATGATATCAGCTCTGGAAAGTCTTCTGACTTCCAATTAGGAGAAGATGGTGTGATTCGTTATGAAGGTCGATTATGTCTACCTGAAGTAGATGACATTCGGAAAGAAGTGATGGCGGAAGCTCATTCAACACCATACTCTGTACATCCAGGAGCTACTAAGATGTATAGAGATTTGAAGTTATATTATTGGTGGCCAGGGATGAAGAGAGATGTTGCTCGATATGTAGAGCAATGTCTGACTTGTCAGCAAATCAAAGCCGAGCATCAGAGACCAGCAGGAACTTTGCAGCCTCTATTTATTCCAGAATGGAAGTGGGAGAATATTACTATGGATTTTGTCATCGGACTACCGAAAACGATGAAAGGTCACAATGCTATTTGGGTTATTGTAGATCGATTGACTAAGTCAGCTCATTTTCTTCCTATTAACTCTACGTATTCCATGGATCGTTATGCCCAACTATATATACAAGAGATTGTCAGACTCCATGGAGTACCACTTACCATTGTGTCAGACAGAGATACGAGATTCTTGTCTGCTTTCTGGAAGAGTTTACATAAAGCGTTGGGGACACAATTATCTTTCAGTACAACATTCCATCCACAGACAGATGGTCAATCAGAGCGTACAATACAAATCTTGGAGGATATGCTCAGAGCGTGTGTATTGAATTTTCAAGGTCAGTGGAGTAAATTTTTGCCTTTGATAGAGTTCTCGTACAATAACAGTTATCAGTCTACCATTGGGATGGCTCCATATGAAGCATTGTATGGGAGAAAGTGTAGATCTCCAGTATATTGGGATGAAGTTGGAGAGAGGAAACTTTTGGGTCCAGACTTGATTCGTGAAATGTCAGAAGCTGTTACTCGTATACGAGAGAAGATGAAAATTGCTCAAGATCGGCAAAAGAGTTATGCAGACAAACGGAGGAGAGAATTGGAATTTGAAGTGAGTGATAAGGTATTTCTGAAAGTATCTCCAATGAAGGGGATAATGCGATTTGGAAGGAAAGGGAAACTCAGTCCAAGATATGTTGGTCCGTTCACTATCATTGAGAGAGTTGGCAGTGTTGCCTATAAGTTGGAGTTACCAGCATCAATGTCTAGAGTACATGACGTGTTTCATGTGTCTGTGTTGAGGAAGTATGTTCCAAATCCATCACATGTTCTCAGGCAGGAACCAGTTGAGTTGAAAGAAGATTTGAGTTATGAGGAAGTACCAGTTGAGATCTTGTGGCGAGACGTGAAGAAGCTCAGAAATAAAGAAATACCATTAGTAAAAGTATTATGGAGGAACCAGATAGTTGAGGAGGCTACTTGGGAAAGAGAGGATGAGATGATGACTAAATATCCAGACCTCTTCAGGTAAGTAAATTTCGAGGACGAAATTTTTTATAAGAAGGGAAGAATGTAATACCCAAGTTTCTTACTACTAGTGTGTTTATATAATTTAATTTGTATTATGTGGTAATTGTTTCTCAATTTTATTTATCTTTACATTTTATTTGAGACATCTGTGATAATAATGGTGACAATATGTGAATATATGTGTGCATAAATATTTACGTGTATTAATTTGGATATATGAGTAAATTATTTTATGTGTATAAATACACTTTTCTTAATTATTGAGTATCACACGTATTTTTTATTATAATAATAATAATATAATATTAAATAATAAAATAATAATAATAATAATAATAATAAAAATAAAAATAAAGTCAATTTTGGTGGCTGCTAGTTTGAAATTTGTGATCCTATGCTGCAATCAGCCGTTTTTTTTAAAAAATAATAATAAAATAATATATATATATATTATTAAAAAAAAAAAATTTTTTTTTTTTTTTTTTTATTATTACCCCAACATTTTTGCCTATATATATGGGGTGAGGAATTCATCACCTCATCCCAAAATCATCGAGAAAGAGAGAGATAGAGAGAGAGAGAGATAGAGAGAGAATGAAGGAGGGTGTGCCGGAGCGGGAAAGAAGAGATTAGTTACGGATCATCACGTGTCTATAATTGTCGGAGTTGAGGTAAATAGAAGTCCAACTACAATGCATAAATATGTTGTGTGTAAATTATTTGTGATTAATATATGATAATTATGTTGTGAATTATTTGTGATTAGTTTAATTATGTTATGAATTATTTTGTTATAAATTATTTGGAGTTAATTGATTATACAAGTTGTGGATTTATGTAATTTGAAATAATATTATTGTATTATATATATCTGTGTGATTGGGAACTGTTAAAAATATATCCGTATGACTTGAGAAGATGTTGGTTATAAGGATCTGTGTGATCCAAGATGGAGTTGTTATTATAAGAGATCCGTGTGATCCAAGGTGATGTGGATTTGTGTGAATTAAATCAAGTTGTTATTTTATTTATAATTAAATGTTGATATTGATGTCATAAATGATTTATGATGTATATTTAATTGCACTGGTTGCATATCATGCATATCATGAAAAGTGTTTTTCCCAAAATTAATAAGATACTAATGGTGTGTGCGGCCACTATATATGCATCTCTGTCAGGGTTCGGAAAAATCGTTCCCGACATTTTTGTCAGGGGTTCGGAAAAATCGTCCCCACCACTTTGTCAGAGTTTGGAAAAATCGTTCTCGTCACTATTGTCGGGGTTCGGAAAAATCGTCCCCATTGAGCTCATTTTGGAGTGCATATCATAAGTGTGTCGTGGGGATCCCGCAACGTGAACAATTTTCTAAATAAAAGAGACAAATTAGTAGATTAGGAAATAAATGCATTTTCATGCATTGTCATGCATGATTTCTACTTACTGAGATTTTTGTCTCACTAGTTTATGCATTGTAGGTGAGCCTGATAATATTTGAGTATGTGGGTGGTGTACTGTGAAAGCTGTGGAGCTCCTACAAGGTTTCGAGTGGATGTACATAGATGACGACCTGTTGGGCTAGACCGTGTGTTTATTTTGTTTCCGCTGATATTTTATTATGTAATATATAAAAATATATATATATATATATATTGTCAACTGTTGGTGTGGATTGAAGTGGTGTCAGAAACCAGTTATGTATGTTGAACTGGTATGGCCGTTTGGATAATATATATTATGTGAGGAAAAAAAAAATATGTGCAAATTTTATGATGATGATGTTTATGTTAATTAAAGAAATATAAGTTATGAAAAGTGGGTCTCAAAGATGACACAAGCATCATCCGGCGACTTATAATGCTTCAATCAATGCCCATTCACCGCTATGATGTCTCCGTCTTTGTCCATGATTTCAAAACTCCCCCCTCTGCAGGTTCTATGGATAATGAATGGTCCCATCCACTTCGATTTCAATTTTCCTACAAAGAGCTTCAAACGAGAGTTAAAAAGTAATATCTCATCACCTTACTTGAATTCCTTGTAAGTGATCTTCGAATCATGCCATTTCTTCATTCTTTCCTTGTAGATCACCGAATTCTTGTAAGCATAATTTCTGAACTCGTCTAGATGATTGATTTGAGTCAATCTCAACTCCTTTTGATCTTTAAGACACAAGTTCAAGCTTCTCAATGCCCAAAAAGCTCTATGTTGAACCTCTACGGGTAAGTGGCATGGCTTTCCATAAACGATTTGATAAGGAGACATGTCAAGTGCAGTCTTGTACGCAGTTCAGAACCCCCACAAAACATCAACAAGCTTCATAGCCCAATCCTTCCTATTAGTTCTGACTACTTTCTCCAAAATTTGCTTCACTTGTCAGTTGGAGACCTCGGCTTGCCCATTAGCTTGAGGATGATAGGATGTAGTGACCTTATGCTTAACACCATAATCCTTGAGCACTCTTTCAAGAAGCTTGTTGACAAAGTGGGAACCTCCATCGCTTACAAGTGCTCTAGGAACTCCATAGCGGAAAAAGATATGTTTCTTCAAGAAAGACCACATGGTCTTTGAATCATTCAAGCGGGTAGGAATGACCTCCACCCACATAGAAACATAATCCACAGCAAGAAGTATGTAGAGAAATCTATTTGATGGGGGAAAAGGCCCCATTAAATCAATCCCCCATACATCGAAATCTCAACAATAATGCTCAACTGAAGTGGCATCTCAATTCTTCTACTTATGTTTTCCATCCTTTGACATCTATCGCATGTCGTTACATAGGATTCATAGTCTTTAAACAAAGTAGGCCAATAAAGAGCACATTGAAGTACCTTAGCTGCTATCTTTTGGACTCCGAAATGCCCACCGTTAGGTTGTGCATGACAAAAATCAAGAATACTCTCCATCTTCATCTCGGGAACACATCTGCGGACGATAGAATCCATATAAATCTTGTATACAAATGTTCATACCATTGATTATCTCAACAACCCTTTTAAACTTTGCAAGTTGGTACCTGTTGAGACCTCTTAGAATTTCTCCTACGGCAATGTAATTAGCATAATCCGCATATCATGGATCCACTCCTTGAGTAGCAACTGCACAAGCTCTTTTCGCTCCTTTAGCAAACACCGCCATGATCTTCTCATTAGGGAACATCTCCTCTATGTATTCGAATGAATCATCACAATGTTCCCTTGTCAAGTAAGTGAGACAACGGTTTGGAGTATTTTGAGAAGTCATTGATAAATCTCCTATAAAATCCTGCATGTCCAAGGAAGGACCGCACTCCCTTTTCATTAGTAGGTGGTGGAAGCTTCTTAATCGCCACCATCTTTTCTCTATCAACCTACA
Source organism: Pogostemon cablin (assembly GCA_023678885.1). Classification (NCBI taxonomy): domain Eukaryota; kingdom Viridiplantae; phylum Streptophyta; class Magnoliopsida; order Lamiales; family Lamiaceae; genus Pogostemon; species Pogostemon cablin. The sequence continues at coordinate 15,420,899 of CM043001.1, read as the reverse complement.
ATCCCTTAGCCGAATTATGGTATCCAAGAACAATCCCATCTCTCACCATGAAGTGGCACTTCTCCCAATTCAAGACAAGATTAGTTTCTTGACATCTCTTCAAAATAGTAGATATGTTAGATAAATAAATATTAAAGGAGAACCAAATACAGAAAAATCATCCATAAAAACCTCCATGATCTTTTCTATCAACCCATCAAATATTGTCATCATGCAGCGCTGAAATGTAGCAGGTGCATTACACAATCCGAAAGGCATCTTTCTAAAGGCAAAAGTTCCATAAGGACAAGTAAAAGTAGTCTTTTCCTAGTCCTCTAGTGCAATCATGATTTGATTATACCCCGACTACCCATCCAAAAAATAGTAAAAATCATACCCTGCAAGACGATCAAGCATTTGATCCATGAAAGAAAGAGGGAAGTGGCCTTTGCAAGTATTTTCATTCAGTTTTCTGTAGTCAAGTACACACACATCATCCCGTAGGAATCGTAGTGGCTAGAGTCTCTCCATCATCGGCTTTCACAATAGTCATGCCCTCCTTTTTAGCTACAACATTTAATGGACTCACATAGGGACTATAACTAATTGGATAAATAATTCCTGCATCTAGTCATGTTAGGATTTGCTTCCTAATCACTTCTTGAATAGTGGGTCCGCTGATTCTGAATACTACTCTTGGCTTCATCTAACAATGTTATCTTATACATGCAATATGATGGACTAATACCTTTCAAATCATCAAGAGACTAACCAATCGCAGACTTATACTTCCTAAGCACAACTAATAACTCATCGAGTTGATCATTAGTTAGAGAAGAAGATACAATTACCTGGTATGTTTTATTGTCACCTAGATAAGCATACTTCAAGTGCTCCGGCAGTGGTTTCAACTCCTCTTTCTTCTCTTTTTTTTGCTCTCTCTATCCAACGGTAAGTACTTCCTAGTCCACTTCACCTCTTCAAACTTGGTCCTTTGTGATTCATACCTGTCATCACCTAAAGCAAGTAGATTTTCAAGAAATTCAATACATACCTCATTGGAGAGCTCATCTAGCTATGTGGTGGGAAAAGTAAGAGACGTCGCTAAGCATGTCTCCAATAGATCCTTTGAAAGGATCAAAGACATATCTTCCTTCACGATCTCCTCCACCACATCAATGCTGTGACACTGCGTCTCCATTGGCATCTTCATTGCTTTATCAAGGTTGAAAAGAACCTCTTCTTTATCCATACGTAGCCTTAGCTTCCCTTTTTGAATGTCAATCAAAGCTCCAATAGTGGCAAGGAATGGTCTCCCTAAAATGAGGAGAACATTATGCTTGTCATCTTCCATCTCAAGCACAAGAAAATCTACAAGAAAGACTAGTTTCTCCACTTTTACGAGAACATCTTCGATATCTCCCTTTGGAAAAGTCATAGACCTTTCCGCCAATTGTAGAGCAACCATTGTGGGAGTTAACTCACCCAAACCAAGCCTTTGAAATATTGACAATGGCACCAAATTGATGCTTGCCCCAAGATCGCACAAAGCTCGTTGTGCCGGCCCCTTTCCAATCTCACATAGAATAGTGAAGCTTCCTGATTAGCAATTTTGTAGTAGGGATGACCAATTTAAATAATTTATCAAACCATAGGGCTTAAGCGATCCCACGTTTGTCATGATTTTATAGAGACGAATCATTAAAGGGGTTGATTGTTCAAACACGTAAATAGAAGTAATCAAAGCAAGCAAGCAAGCAATGATCAACAAACAAGATGGATGGATGGAAAGTGGTTTATCAAATTGATTAAAAGTGAGATTAACAACAATCAAGAAGTGGTAACTCTAGGAATTATGTATCAAATTTATATGTATCATGGATATAGGATTAAGGGCCAACACTAAGTTTACCTAAACTATCTCTCGAGATGGATAGGATATGAATATCAAATAGCTTAATGGATTGGTTCTCACACAAACAATTCCAACTAGGTACTAAGTTTGAAATGAGAGTCCCTTCATATGATTAATCAACCTCTAGATCAAACCAATCAAATGTTCTATCAAAGGGTTCTAATTTCTAAAGGATTTCTCAATCTCTTTACAACTTATAATTAACATGAAGTGTATGATGAATTGATTCAATGAACTATCCTAAACATTTAATAGATTTCTCAATCTAATCACTTGTTCATGACAATTTACCACACAAACAACAATACAAGTCAAGCAATTAACAATCAATAATAGAAAATCATAGATCCAATTAATATATGAATTCAAATACATAAATCCCCAAAATTATCCAACAACTCTCATGTTGCTAATCTCACAAGGGAGATTAGCCTACCATATTCATAAGAACATTAGCATAGACATTAAGATCCTTACAAAACATGATAAACAATAGGATTCAATACAAAAGTTGGATGAAAACTCCCTTGGATGCTTCCAATGGTGATCTTCTTCTTCCCCTCACAATCTTCCTCTATTCATTGCTTCTTTTCCTCAATTGGATGAAGGTTTTGATGGTGGGATGATGGTAGATCCAATGAATGGTGAATGGATGAAGATGATGGTGTGAAATAGAGAGAATCGTGTGTGATCTAAGTGTAAAGGTGAAACCCTTGTGTGAAATATCCAATCTCTTTTGAAATGTTGAACATGAGGCTATTTATACCCTCTCCAAGTTGGGCCACGAATTTAACATCAAATGGGCTTTTTTTACATACATTTACACACATTGGCAGGTGAAAATCTAAATTTCTGGCCCAAAATCATACAACTCGATTTGGCCTTACCCATCTCGAGTTGCAACACGAGTCGAGTTGGGTGTGTGTAACTCGAGCTGAAGTAGCTCGACTCGTGTTGACAACTCATGCTCTTGTCTGTTCGGTCATGTTGCGAGGCTCTGAAACTGAAAATCCCTCGGCAGGTAGCTTGACTCGAGCTAGCAACTCGAGTTGGCTCTCTGTATAGTTTTTGGACGCTGCCCTGCTCCTAGCTCGACTCGAATTGCAAGTCGAGTTGGACCTTGCAACTCGCGTTAGCTCTCTGGACGAATTCTAGACTTTTTCTGACCCTAACTCGAGTTGAGTTGGCAACTCGAGTTGCACCTTGCAACTCGAGTTGGGTCTCCTCAGCCCATTTCTTGCTCGTTTCAACTCCCATCTCCATTTTTGCTCCATTTTCACCTGTTTTACATACGTTTAAGCTCATTCTCACACATTTCCATAAAAACACATAACACAATCAAATAACACATAAAATACGGATGAAATTCTATGAAAACGGATATAAAAAGATACTAAAATCTAGGTAAAAATATCACTCATCACACCCCTAAACTTAAAGTGTTGTGTGTCTCCGCACAATGAAAATGAAAAACCAAGGGGTGAGATTTTTACCTAGAAAAGACTAAACGAAGATAAGTAATAACACATCAATAGCAATAAGAATTTACAAAATATGCTAAGCCATCCTACAACATTAAAATCATAACATGCAAAAAATATTAACAAGTTCGATCATAAGAGAATCATAGTGTAATATAGTCCTTTTTAGTCCAAGCCTCACATAGGTTATTAATTTCACTCAACACTCTATAAAGTAGGGTAAATCAACACTCATCAATCGATTGGCTCTACTCGCTATAAGCTTGCTCGTGGACTACATTTACAAACAACCAAAGTTTCCATTAGTGATCAAAAAGGTCTCTAATTAAGGATGTAATGATAGGCTCTTTGGTAGGGTAGGAAGAAATTGATACAAGTAACTAATCAAGTGTAAGTAATCGAAGAGGTAGCTATTTTCTTCCATTATTTAACTTATCTTTCTTCCTTTCTCAACTTTGGTAATCACAAGAACTAATCATCAACTTTCCTTAGATTGAACTTCTTTTGATTCATGCTTCCTTCTTTGGACTTTTAAGTACTTAAGCATATTGTTGGTACCTTGCTCTTTTTCTTATTTTATGGTTGCATGTCCATTCTTTTTGTGCTCTTTTCATCATTTTTCTTGCTTGTTTATCATTTCCTTTCTTGTTTTGCACAATCAATCATTTCTAGCTACCATCTCCTCAATCACTCATACAACAGGGTAAATATGTAAGGCTTAAGTGGGTAATTAAGGCTTGTAGTGTGCTAAATTCACAAAAAAAGGGTTAAAGGCTCAAAGTGGTTGACTAGGGATGATGTTCATGGTAGGAAAATATATGGCAATGACTATAATAACAAGGATGGCCTTAGATCATTTCACTAATCTCCACTAATCGGGCTCGTTCCTATAGTCCATGAGCAAGTTCTAGTTCATCTAACACAACCGATTCACTCATGAAGGAAAACCATGTATGCATGGTTGAAGCTCAAATTCTCACAAGCTTATGCATTGGACCTTAAGAAACATATTACACCACATTCATCTCAAAATTGAACAAGTTAAGTAAAATATGTCACAATTCGAAAGTGTAGAGATTCTTAATCATAACTTATCATCACTTACTACCACAACATATCATCACTCATATTCAAAAATGACTCACAAAATCCCAAAACAAACCACCAAACATACTAAGACAAGAATAATAAAACACACAAATATAAAATAAAGACTCACCAAATAAGAAACAATCAAAACACAGAACATGCAAAAATAACAAAAATCACCATCACTAAATAATGAAGCACACATTCAAATCATCCATAACATATTAAGCTCACAATCATCCCATCCTTGATTGAAAAGGAAATCCTAACTTACGAAAGTAAACCTCCCAAAATATAATAAATGAAGTAGTATGCTAATCACATCAATCCACATCAAATCAAATTATGCTAAACACATAGAAGTGGTAGAGTATAGAATGAACTCCCTCATTTTAGGAGTAGAAGTTGTTAGCTCCGAGCTCAATTCGTGCTTCTAATACCCTTTATACATGCTCAACAAGACCATTAGCTCAATAATTTTATTAAAAATATGGATTATCATTCACTTCAATTACCACCAATCGGACCAAAATCAAACCAAACTCATGAGAAAATTTTAAAATTGGGTTAATTTTACAAGAATCACCCTCAATTGGTGAGTCACACCACACACTCTCCCCCAAACTTAAATCGAAACAAGAGTTCAGAATTAAGTTTGCAAAAAGTGATGGGACTTATCCTTGTAGTTTTCATCAACGATCTTCTTGTAAAGAAGTATACACATCCACATGACTCAAGCTATGTCCACCACACACTAGCCCCCCAAACTTAACTCGAGACAAGAGTCGAGAATTAAGTTTGCAACAAGTGATGCGACATGCCTACTCGAATCCATGAAACACTTCTCTTTTTTTCACTATGCCTTTCTCACAAGCACAATCCACCTACAAGACCAAAATATAAACTAGCATCAAAAGATAAAAAGAATGGGTTGCCTCCCATTTAGCGCTAAGTTTAATGTCTTCAAGCCGGATGAAACTTCACAATCATTGGACCAAATGTTGGTCCATCACACTCTCCTTGCATCCTCACTTTAAACATTTTCTTAGCCCTCTTTTTGTCCACTAGCTCAACTTCACCATTCTTGCTCACGAGCATCAAATCATCATCAAGGAGAGCTTCTAGTGGACTTCCTCTTTCTCCTTTGTCTAATTTCCAATCGAGCTCCGATGCTTACATCCTATCAACATCACAAGAAGATAAGTTAGAATTTGATATTTTCATGTAATCATGAAGAAATAAATTTAAATTGTCAAAAAGAATAGAGTCATGATCCATGAAATCATCCGGAGGCGTCAAATGAGACTTGGCTCCTTTTTTCTTAATGCACAAGAATGTGACACTTTTTCCTTTTGAGCCTAAGGACAACTCTTCTCTTCCAACATCAATTTTCGCTCATCCCTTCGCTAAAAATGGCCTTCCTAAAATGAGTGGAACTCGAGAGTCCGCCTTCACTTCCAACACCATGAAATCAACCGGGAAAGCTAGCCCTTTCACTTTTACCTCTACGTCTTCAATAATCCCTAATGGCGTTATAACTTCTCCATTTAATACTTCAAGACGGATAGTAGTACGCTTTAGCTCTCCAATTTCAAGGTCTTTGAACGTGGCATGAGACATCACGTTGACGCTTGCCCCCAAGTCATTTAATGCATCAAGGGTACCTTTCCCTTCAAAATCACAAGGGATTATGAACTTCCCCGGATCACCAACCTTTGTAGGCCCCCCTTTTTGCATTGATCCACTTGCTTCGGGTTGCTCTTCTTTCATTTTCTCCTCATACTTTTTCTTGAGATTCTTCACATGCTCTTCAAACTCCTTTTTCTTCTCCTCCTTTACAAACATTTGTGGATAGGGAATAGGGAATGGAGTAATCGAAATATCCCAATAGTCACGTTTGTACTCCTCTTCTTTCACCTTCTCCTCCACTTTCTTTTCCTCTTGTACCCTTTTCTACTTTGGTACCCATTTAGGCTTTTGCTCTTCTTTCTTAGCTATCTTTTCATTTTCTTCACCAACCTTACTTTCCACAACCCTTCTTCAACCTTTCGCTCCTCTTTCATATCAACCAACAAACATTGAGCTTTCGGATTAACCTCGGGTGTGGCTGAAAACTTTTCTTTTTGTTGAGTACTCAAAGCACTTGTAATTTGTCCAACATTATACTGCAAAGTTTTAAACCTCTTTTCATTTACTTCTTCGGCTTTTTTCAATGCTTCATCTCGAGCTTTGTCTGATGCAATCAATTGCTCAAGTAGCTCATCAATCGATGGTCTTTCCTCATTGTTTGGTGCCTTAGCCCCCGGATGATATCCCGGAGGATAAGCAACCGCATTGCTCGGGTTGGAGTAGGAAAAGTTATCTTGCCTTTGTTGTTGTGGGTACGAGCTTCCACTAGCTTGACTATTAAAGCCCCCTAGCCTTGTGGATAGTTCCCTTGACTTTGGTTGAAACTACCTTGGAAATTATTTTGGTAATTCCCTTGGTAATTTCTTCCTTGCATGTATGACACATCTTCCACACATGGAATAGAGTTAGCCCATTGTTCTCCACTCATAATATTTGGAGGAAGAACCCCTTGCTCAACTTGTACCCCTTCAACCATATTTGCTCCTTGGCTCACACTTTGATTTAAACTCATTTGCCTCAACACTTCCGCCGCTATCACCTCAACACTTGGCATTTGTGGCTCAACATTCACACTTTTGACAATAAACTGTTGCCCTTGATCAAAATTCTCAAAATCATAGCATCCACTAACTCTCTCTGATGGCCATTGGTAGACATTTGTAGCAATCTCATTAAAAATACTTATAGCCCTTTCCGGAGTCAATCCAAGTACGGATCCACCCGCCGAAGCATCAACAAGCACTCTTTGACCATTCACTAATCCTTGATAGAAAAATCCAACTTGTTGATTCTCCGGAAAACCATGTTGTGGACACTTGCGAAGCATATCCTTAAACCTTTCTCACGCTTCATAAAAACTCTCTTGAAGCATTTGCTTGAATTGAGTAATCAAGCTCTTCATTTGAAGCATCTTAGAAGGCGGAAAATACTTGTTCAAGAACATTTGTGCATGTTCATCCCATGTGTTGCACGTACCCGGTGTAATAGTGGAGAGCCATGTTCGAGCTCTATCTCTCAATGAAAATGGAAATAACCTCATCTTGATACAATCCTCACTCACCCCATTCATCTTCACGGTGTTGGCAATTTCAATGAATTGAGCTAGATGAGCATTAGAATCTTCATTCGGGATTCCACTAAACTATTGGTCTCTCACTATAGAGATCAAGCCCGCCTTAATTTCAAAGTTGTTGGCATTGATTGTTGGACCCATCATTTGTGGCACGGCCCTCGGAATAAAGAAATCCCAGATCACTCTTTGATCATTGTGAATTCCATGTTGCACTGGAGGTGGTGGTGGGGCACGTAAGCTTGTTGAGGAGGTGCATAAGCATGTGGGAAGCCTTGTTGCCTTAGAACTTGTTGCACCATTTGTTGAAGCAAAGCTTGGTTTTTGAAAGCTCCATGATTTTGATAGGCTTGTTGAGGAGGATTTGCATTGAATTGAAGTGCGTTGTCTTGCATGTTCACATTTTGTCCTCCTTCCCCATCATGCTCTATCTCCACACGATTATCTCCTTGAAAATTCTCCATTAACTCACTATTTTTGGTTTTTTTCTCCTTTCTCTTTCTCCTCAAAGTGTTTTCAAGCTCTAGATCAATTGGTTCAACTTGTTTCCCTTTTGACCATGTTTGCATACACTTTCAAAATAAGAGAAGTTAGAACAAAATTTTCACAAGCAAATACAAGTAAACAAATAAAATAAAAATGTCTCTAGTAAGATCAATCAAAACGATCCTTCTTCAAGCTACTAGCAACCATTGCCTCCCCGGCAATGGCGCCATTTGATTAGCCATTTTGTAGTAGGGATGACCAATTAAAATAATTTATCAAACCACAGGAAGGTAGGCGCTAGTGCTTAAGTGATCTCACATTTTTCATGATTTTATAGAGACGAATCATTAAAAGGGTTGGTTGTTCAAACAAGTAAATAGAAGTAATCAAAGCAAGCAAGCAATGATCAACAAACAAGATGAATGGATGGAAAGTGGTTTACCAAATTGATTAAAAGTGAGATTAACAACAATCAAGAAGTTGTAACTCTAGGAATTATGTATCAAATTCATATGTATCATGGATATAGGATTAAGGGTCAACACTAAGTTCACCTAAACTCCCTCTCGAGATGGATATGATATGAATATCAAATAGCTCAATGGATTGGTTCTCACACAAACAATTCCAACTAGGTACTAAGCTTGAAATGAGAGTCCCTTCATACGATTAATCAACCTCTCGATTAAACCAATTAAATGTTCTATCAAAGGGTTCTAAATTCTAAAGGATTTCTCAATCTATTTACAACTTATAATTAACATGAAGTGTATGATGAATTGATTCAATAAACTATCCTAAATATTTAATAGAATTCTCAATCTAATCACTTGTTCATGACAATTTACCACACAAATCAACAATACAAGTCATGCAATTAACAATCAATGATACAAAATCATAGATCCAATCAACATATGAATTCGAATACACAAATCCCCAAAATTATCCAACAACTCTCATGTTGCTAATCTCACAAGGGAGATTAGCCTACCATATTCATAAGAACATTAACATAGACATTAAGTTCCTTACAAAACATAATAAACAATAGGATTCAATACAAAAGTTGGATGAAAACTCCCTTGGAAGCTTCTAATGGTGATCTTCTTCTTCCCCTTGCAATCTTCCTCTATTCCATGCTTCTTTTCCTCAATTGGATGATGGTTTTGATGGTGGGATAATGGTAGATCCAATGGATGGTGAATGGATGAAGATGATGGTGTGAAATGGAGAGAATGGTGTGTGATCTAGGTGTAGAGGTGAAACCCTTGTGTGGAATATCCAATCTCTTTTGAAATATTGAACATGAGGCTATTTATACCCTCTCCAAGTTGGGCCACGAATTTAACATTAAATGGCCTTTTTTACACACACTTACACATATTGACAGGTGAAAATCCAAATTTCTGGCCCAAAATTATGCAACTCGAGTTGGCCTTACCCAACTCGAGTTGCAACATGAGTCAAGTTGGGTGTGTGTAACTCGAGCTGAAGTAGCTCGACTCGTGTTGACAACTCGTGCTCTCGCCTATTCGGTCGTGTTGCGAGGCTCTGAAACTAAAAATCCCTCGGTAGGCAGCTCGGCTCGAGCTAGCAACTCGAGTTGCAGCTTGCAACTCGAGTTGGCTCACTGTATAGTTTTTGGACGCTGCCCTGCTCCTAGCTCGACTCGAGTTGCAAGTCGAGTTGGATCTTGCAACTCTAGTTAGCTCTCTAGACAAATTCTGGACTTTTTCTGACCCCAACTCGAGTCGAGTTGGGTCTCCTCAGCCCGTTTCTTGCACGTTTGAGCTCCCATCTCCATTTTTGCTCCATTTTTACCTATTTTACATATGTTTAAGCTCATTCTCTCATATTTCCATAAAAACACATAGCACAACCAAATACGGATGAAATACTATGAAAATAGATATAAAAAGACACTAAAATCAAGGTGAAAATATCACTCATCACTTCCCAGATCTTTTAACTTAGCTAGCAGCTTCCTCTGAATGATCGAGCTGCAGCTCTCAGACAAATTCACTGTTTCAATTCCGTTCAAGCTTCTCTTCTTCAAAAGTATGTCTTTTGGAAAGCGAGCATAGTATGACATCTCCAATAGTGCTTCAGAGAAAGGAATGCTCAAGCTTATCTTATTTATGATATCTGAAAACTTCTTGAACTTTTTTTCAAATCCCTTCTTTACTAACTTGAGAGGAAACAGAGGAGGTATCTTAGTTTAGGGAATCCCTCATTCATCACGTTCAACCTTCTCTGCTTTATCATTCTCCGCTCTCAATATCTTTTCTCTTTCCCATTTCTTCTCCGTTACAAGCTCAGTATTCAGCTCTTTGGATGGTACTAGAGTACCATCAACATCAAGTAAAACATTCGGCACGGAAAATGGTGCCGAAGAGGTGGTTCGACCATGGTTTGACCAGGGGTACTGGTCGAACCATGTGTGTAGTGGTCGAACCGAGCTTCAGCAAGTATTCTCTCTCCCCCACAGGCTGGTTCGACCATGGTTTGACCAACAAGATTGGTCGAACCAAGACGGTCGTGGTCGAATCGTGCTTCAGAAAAAACAAAGTGCTCTGGACAGGGTTGTTTGACCTAGTTCGACCAACGGGGTTGTCGAATCATCTCGGCCCTAGTTGAATCTCACTTCAGAGAAAACAGGATGCCGTGGACAGTTTGGTTCGACCACGGTTTGACTAACAAGGTTGTTCGAACCATGAAGATCGTGGTTGAACTGGCTGGCTGGAACCTCTGAAATCATTTCCTGTGTCATCAGCCCTTCATACTGAGTTCCAGAGCTCTACGTGATGGCGTTGCACTGCTTCGGGTTTGCTATACTTTGAGATGGGAACTTACCCTTCTATACGGTTTTGTGTCAATTGGTTAACATTCCCGGCCATCTGCCCCATCAACAACGTCAAGTCCTTCATCTGCTTAGATATATCCTCATGATTTGCATCAATCTTTGCCTCAAGCTTTGCCTCTAGGCGATCCACTCTTGCATCATTTCTTACCATGTACCTGTTCACCGTATTCTCAAAACTAGGTTTTCGTTCTTCGACCTTAGCACCTGGATCAACACTAACAGGAGGTTGTACTGCTGTATTAGGATTACTCCATGAAAACTCCGACCTCCTTAGTTGTTGATAATTACCAGGGGGACCAGGTTTTCTTGATTTTGGAATCTCGTTCCTTGAATACTTTGACCCATGGCATAGTTCGCCTCTTCCAATTCCTCTTGGCTAGCTCCTTCATTACAAACATCCTGATGCATCATTGGTACTTGCTGCGCTATATCAGTAATGTGCTTTTGCTAAGACTCAAGTAAATTGTTGATACTAGCCAAACTAGAGACGATCTCATCTTCTCTACTTGACTTTTCCATCGTGTGCTCAACATGCACTACTTTTCCGAGGACATAGGTGTCTCTCACTCGATCAGTTAGCTAATCTCTTGAATTCATCGAAATATCCTCAAAGAGCTTTTCGGCCTCAACAGATGACTTTGTAAGCAATACTCCATTCGATGAAGCATCTAGTAAAACTCGAGAATCACAGTCCAATCCATTATAGAAAATATAAATATATTGAGCTTTAGATAGCCCATGTTGCGGACACTTCCTAAGAATGTCCTTGAATCTGTCCCAAGCCTCATGAAACTTCTCATTACCATGGATGGCAAATTGATTGCCCATGTTGTGGACACTTCCTAAGAATATCCTTGAATCTGTCCCAAGCCTCATGAAACTTCTCATTACCATGGATGGTAAATTGATTGATTTCTTATTTTATCTTAAACATCTTTGAAGGTGGCATGTATCTCTCAAAGAATTTCAATTTCAATTTCGCCCAGGTAGTGCATTCAACAACATTAAGATTATCGTACCAATCTCTCGTCTTTTCATTCAGCGAGAACTTAAATAAGATGATCCTCTTTGCATCTTCATGAGTTCCTGCATCTTTTTGTGCACTTGCATATCCAAGCAACTTATTCAGATGTTGTTGAGAATCTTCAAAGGTTCCCCTAGAGAAGGGACTCCTTTCAATCATGGTGATCAAAACAGGGTGAAGATTAAAATCAACTCCGGCCCCTCTTACTCCTAACAGCCCCACATTGCCTACTCCGTTATTCTTAAAGGCTTCACGGATGACAAGATTATCCGGATTCACCGCCATGTTAACTGCTTCTGCTTCTAAGTTAAAGTCAGTTGCAGCTTCAGTCGCTTGTGAATTCAGCTCGTCAACTTCAACTCCTAAATTATGAGCCTTCGTTGGTTCCATGTCCTTATTATTCTTCTTCTTTATAAGGTGCTAATTCTGCTGCCCTTGATCTAGTGTGCATACACCTAAGAAAAATAAGCGTTAGAAAATCAAGACAAGATAAAGTAGTCTCAATTAAACTAGAACTAATAAATTAATAATTAATACCATCCCCGGCAATGGCGCCAAGAACTTGATGAGCATTTTCTCAACACACAATATTAATCCCCAAGTGTGAAGGATGCTATTGTAGTTTTTATAAGCGACCAAGTGAATATCGAACCCAAATGACGTATTATTATCAATTTAATTATATTCTAACTTATTAAGACTATTATGGAAAAATAGTTGTGTGATTATGTAATCAATAACTAAATAATTAAAAGAACAATTAAAATAAATAAACAATAGAGATTGAATGAAAGTGAATAAGTTAAGGAATAGGTAGTACATCGGGCCTTCCAGTTTTATTCATTAATTTCCCTTCCGTGTATCAATGTCTGACTCTACCTTGTGGAGTATGGACGCATCACTAAGCCATGCAAATCTACTCTATAGACACAAGTAAATAAGCGTGTGACACATGTGAATATCCTTGGAGTAAGAGATATAATTCACCCCCTTTATAGGTACTATCAGTATCAATTATTTCCCGTGCACTTAGTACTCTAACCCGATATGATCTCCCTTTATAGGTACTATGATATTATACTCTTTGTCCTACTTATTTTCTCGAATCATATTCAATTAACAAGTATTGGTATAAGATAATTCTAATGAGACTTCGGAGTCCCCTTACTTAGAATTATAACATGTAATCCTGCTCAGCAGTGAACACACTCAATCAATAATCAAGATATGTATTCAGTCTCTACATAACAATTAATGATGCACAAAACAACTTTGAGTATGAATTAAAAATGCATAGCCTTATATAAAATAAATCACAAGTAGTGTTGCATGCAGTGACGGAGTCAGAAAAATAATTTAGGGAGGGCCAAATTAATACATGTAAATTTAATAATTGGTGTTCGATTTAGATCGACTATACAATGTAGTAAAGTAAACACTCATCTTTAGAATTAATTACAATTTGAATAGAAACCAAACATGTTTATATAAACTAAATAATACACATATAGAATATAATTTTAAAGGAAAGTTCAAAGAATAATAATTTGACCATATGTTAGAAGTTTAAAATAGAAATGGAATAAAAATAATTATATAAATAATTAAAATAGATTTAAATTGAAAATAAAAATGAAACAAATATTAACAAATAAAAATAAAAAATGAAGCAACGTTGCTTGGTTTTGAACTCATGTAGAGTGAATGGGTTTTGGGGAAATTAACCACTATGCCAGCCCACTATATTAAAATATTTTTACATAATATACTGTAATTATTAATTTTCCAGGGGCGCTCCGTCACTGGTTGTACGGAGTATACACACGGAAGTTCAATTAACTCATAAAACCTTCATAAGTCCTAGAACTAGCGAAGTGGTTCTAGCCCATGATTGATCAAAGAACAATCATGGTGGTTGGATAGATCTTACCCAAAGTCTTGAAAATTACGAGATAAATCAAGATGCGAAGTAAACCCTAGATGCGGGCGCCGTCACATCTCTCTCCATCTTGAATCTTCACTTAGTTCTCACTTGATTCGACAGACGAATCTCTCTCCACAGATCCGTGGATGATGGTAGGTTTTTGGATGTTGTGTAGACTGAAGGTAGTGGTGAACTCTCTTTTCCCTTACGTAGGGTCCTCCTTTTATACTTGCGAGCTCTCCTTATGGACCTAGGATGGGTTTTTTGAGCGAAAATACACACTGAAAGTGTAAAAATATGGATCCAGACGCTGCCAGCACATCAGTTCCACCAAGACCCTTGGTTGAACCCATCAAAGTCTGGTCGAATCGGCCTGTAACTCACTGGCAGGTCTATGATTCGACACGAATGGCTGATCGAACCATATGTATCGTGGTCGAATCACCAACTGCGAAAAGTTAAGCTTCTAGTTCGACCATGGTTAGACCACCATGCTTGGTCGAACCATAGTGTTGTGGTCGAACCACACTCCTGCTACCTTCTTACGCCTAATTTGACCAAGGATGCTGGTCAAACCACTCCCTTGTTTGTTGAACCGAGTGCCTACAATACCTTTTCTTCGATTCCGATCACTTCTATCCCGTTTTCCTTTGAAAATCCACTCAAACATACTCAAACACCATATTCATGACTTTCTTCTATACAATTCGATTTATCTTAACTTAAGATCAAATCATATATCATTATCACACAAATCAGAGCTCAAAACACATGATTTTACACACTCATTAGAGAGTCACATAGAAGAAGCTCATCTTCTACTCTGATTGTCGTCTTTCCTCCGCTACCTTAGGACTCCGATCTGCTGCACTCCATTGTAAGTCATCGTCATTCTCATCGCCTTACCAACGAAGATCAATTCCCAGCTGCCGAACCATTAGAGCTTGTTGATTCTGCTTCTTCCCTCACCTTTCGCTTCTTCTTCCGATCTTGACCAATCTGTGCTTCCTCCCTACAGACGACGCCATTTTTTACCTTTTACACCATCACTTCTAATATGTACGTATATAAAATTACATTTTTACCTATAGAATGTATTGCACGGTGGAAAATATAATACAATTATTTACCTTTTATTTTTAAGTTGATATTTTTATGTTAATCTTTAAAAAATATATCTAAATATTTTTATTTGAATTTATATACTCCCTCTGTCCCGCCCAAACGGTTATTTTTGCTTTTTGGCATGTGTATTAAGGAGTATTATTATTTAATTTGTAGTGGGTAGTCTTATTAGTGAAAGTGCGGATCCCATATTTTAATTGTATTAGAGGGGTGTGTGGGTCCCATGTGTGTAAAAAAAAAGGGGACCCTTTGGGTGGGACGACCAAAATGGCAAACATGAACTCTTTGGGTGGACGAAGGGAGTATTTTTTTAGTTATAATCACACATCCTAATATAAATAATCTTAATTTATTCGAATATAAAATATAATCTTGATACCTTAGCCGCATGGGTAGAGTTGTAAATTTACACATGGAATGAATACTACACCCTACCGATAAATGATAAACTCCTTGAAAATATCATGCCATGAACAACTGGGTAACAGTATATAAAAAACCACAGAGGTAAAAACATTATTTTTAAAAATTAGTTTAATCAACCCGGAGACCTTTGGAACAAACACTATACCCTATCGACAAATTATATACCCACGAAAAATATTATGTCATAAATCACTGGGTAAGAGTATACCAAAAACCACAGGATAAAATCTTAATTTTACCCTTGGAACGAATAGTATACTCTACTAATGAATAGTAAATCTTTAGGGTATAGTATATATGCCATAAACCATTGGATAAGAGTATACCAAAAACTATAGGGGTAAAATCGTAACTTTACGCTGGGAAGGAACACTATACCCCAATGATAAATGATAAACGATCGGGCTACAGTATGCACTAAACCATAAAGTTAGATTAAACCACAAACCACATGAGTAAGTTGTAATTTCACCCTTTGAAAGGATAACTTAAAAAAATACATGAAATGTAGATACAATACCCATGATATGAGCTCAATATAATTTTTTTTTCAAACTATAAATTTCATTCTTATATGGTAAATTAAACCAACTAAATAAATTTAGTATTCGGATTTAGTCTTTATTATGTATTGCCCAATCTTTTCTATTTGAGCATCAATCTATTATTTGAATGGATAATGTGTGAGTATTTCAACAACAACAACAATAACAACAACAACAACAATGATGATAATAATAATAATAATAATAATAATAATAATAATAATAATAATAATAATAATAATAATAATAATAATAATAATAATAATAATAATAATAATAATAATAATAATAATAATAATAATAATAATAATAATAATAATAATAATGCTTAAAAATTGATTATACATGTGTTCAATAAAAGAAAAAAATATTATTTTTTTAAATTTAAATAATTGATTATTTTTATGTCGCTTAAAAAATTTACTATCTCTACATCATTAATAAAAAATTTGAGCAATTAAATTTTGAGTTCTCTATTGCATAAATAATAAAAGCACTGTATATAAATTCTTCTTTAACTTAAGTGATAAATTCTTCTAAATTGCAAGTTTTCTTAAATCTAAATAGTATGAGTAGTTTGTTCTATTAAAAATTAAGTAAACAATTTTTTTTTAAAAAAAACTTAAATTGAAATATAAGAATCTCATAACCTTTTATTTTGGGACATTAAAGTTGTACTCTCTCCATCTCTCTAAAAAAGCTGCATTTTGCAAGGGGTGCATTTTCTATTTTAATAAATGTAACCCACACAAAAGCTGCATTTTGCAAGGGTCCATTTCTATGGGACCTACGCACAATACTAATACAATTACTCAATATACATTAAAATAGAAATAGTTACTACAAGATACACACTCTATAGCCTAAATTACTCCTAAATACAATGAAGAAAAAAAATTCCTATCCACTACACAAATTAACACTAAAGTTACTAAATTACCCTCAATAAAAACATATATCTTCCTCTTTAATCCCATCTCTCTCTCCTAAATGTCGCATTATTACTCTCAGAATTCCCAAAAAGTTTTTTATCCATAGATCTAATCCGGCCATAGATCTCATCTTCGTCCCAACCATAAATCTTATCTTCATCCTGTCCCACCCATCTCATCTCTCATCCTCATCCTCTTTCTATCGAGATTTGCTCTTCGTTAAGCTCTACCACGCCATTGATGAGAATGAAAATAAGCGTGTTTTAATGTCCAATTTAACACCTTTTTGATAGATATTGTTGTCATATAAGCACAAGTGTCTTGTGTTAATTACATTTGAGAAAAAAGGTGCACTTGAGGTGTTTTATTGTATTTTAGGTAGAAAAAGGATCAAAAGTGCCAAGTTGGAGAAAATGTGCAACTTGTGTATGAATGCTGAAAAATATATATCCAATTTGTGTAATTTTCTGTACTCTTTTGGAGCTTTTAATTGGAAGTGTGCTATGTTGTTGGAAAGCCACAGAAGAGAGGGTCATTTTGGCATAAGGAACACTTCAATCGGAATCTAAACGAGAAAGTTATGATCAAAATGGTGATGTCGTGCAAGCTATACCGAACAGAACGGCTTGTGCCACTTTGAATGACTTCTTATACTTCAAATATTATATTTTCTATGACTTCTTTATATGGATAGAAAGCCCAGGAAGAGAGGATCGCGTAAGCATATGAATCACTCAAATCGGAGGTTGGATGTGGAAGTTATGCGTGAAACAGTGAGACTGCGCATGCAGCTCGACCAGTAAATTCGACCAAGGCCTTCCCATTCGACCAGAACCACTTTGGTCGAACGGGCATGCGGAATTCTGATTTTGACTGTTTTTACACCCCCTGTGCATGTATTTTCATGTTTTCCAAGAAAAAACTCATCCAAGGTCCATAAGGAAAGCTTACAAGTATAAAAGGGGGTGTAGATCACATCATTATTCATTGGAAGACCGCAACACAATCATCCTACACCCTACAAGGGGGGATCACTCCCCAACCATCATCCACATCCTTTCCTCCATTCATCCATCACTTTGAAGGTTAGTTTGTGGAATCAAGAGGAGAACCAAGAGGAGGATTCAAGACGGAGAAGGATGCGACGACACCCACATCTAGAGTTTTATTCGTTTTCTAATTTATCTTGTATTTTCCAGACTTATGGGTAAGACCTATCCAACCCCCATGATTGTTCTTCGCAACATCAAGGGCTAAAACCGTTTTGATAGATCTAGGGTTTGTGAAGGTTTTATGAATTAATTAAACTCTCTTGTGTGTCCTCCGTACAACACTACTTGTGGATTTATTTTATATATAATTGCACATTTTTAATCCATATTCATGATCGTTTTGTGCATCTTCAATTGGTATATAGAGTCTGAATATATCTTGATTGTAGATTGAGTGCGTTCACCGCTGAACAAGATTCAATGTTATGATTCTAAGTGAGGGGACTCCGAAGCTTCATTAGAACTATTATATATGAATGTTTATTAATTGAATTGAATTCAAATTAGTAAGCATGATAAAGAGGGTAATTTTATAGTACCTATAAAGGGAGATCATATCGGGTTAGATTCCAGACGTGGGAAATAATTAATATTGATAGTACCTGGAAAGGGGGTGAAATTATATCTCTTGCTCTGAGGTTATTCACACGTGTTACACGCATATTTACTTGTGTCTAAAGAGTAGATTTTTGCATGGTTTAGTGATGCGTCCATAGTTCACAAGGCAGAGTCGGCCTGCACTTGAGAGAAAAGTTAAGTAGTAAAACTGGATTACCCTAGAGCTACCTATTCTCCATTCTTGATCCACTTTCATATTCTTCTAGTGTTTATTTTATTATTATTTAATAATTTTGTTTAGTAGTTAATAATTCTCTATCTCAATCTTATTGCCTTTGTTTTAATTAATTTAGTAAATAATTAAATTAATACGCCATTCTTTGGGTTCAATATTTAACTTGGTCGCTTGTTTAAACTGCAATTGATATCCTTAATACTTGGAGATTAATTTTGCGTGCAAAGAAAACGCGCATCAAGTTTTTTGCGCCGTTGTCGGGGACGGCTGTTATTATTAGTTTATTATTTCTAGTTTGATTAAGACTTTTATTTGTGATTATTTAATTCTATCTAACCTTGAATTTTTCTGAGGTACTTGTGCGCTAGTAAAATGAGAGGAAGGAAAGGAAGAAGTAACATATAGAGCTAAACATGACCGGAGCAAGGCAGAATCCAAATAATGTTACCATACGTGAAATTTTCATGTATAATGAGATTGGCAACATGGGGTTGATAGGAGTAAGGGGGGAAGATGATTATTTTGAGATACATCCTGCTCTTATCTACATGGTAGAGAAGAATTCCTTTTCTGAAGGTCAATTTGAAGATCCATATCAGCACCTCAAAAGATTCCTTGGTTATGCAAACACTCAAAAGGGTGCTGGAGCTCATGATAATACTAGACAGATCACCCTATTCAACTTCTCTTTTATTGATAGGGCCGAAGCTTGGTATGAAACTCTTGATGCCACGGATTGCACTACATGGGAACAACTGCAATAGAAGTTCTTGGAGAGATACATGCAAATCTCAAGGATCTTTGGAATGAAGCAAGACATCAATCAGTTTGCTCAAAACCAAGGTGAGAAGTTTTATGAGGCGTGGGATAGGTTTAAAGACATGCTCAGGAGGTGCCCACAACATGGGATGTCTAAGGCTCAATACATAAGCATCTTCTACTATGGATTAGATTGTGAGTCGTGAATTCTTATTGATGCATCATCAGGAGGAGCGTTGTTATCTAAGATAATACTTGAAGTAGAAAAGTTATTTGAAGAAATCTCTATAAATACACGTGACTGGCCTACAAAAAAAGTAAGAGGATCTTATGTGTTGGGGAAGATAGAACAGGTGGAACATCAAGTAGTAAAGTCGAATTGGAATGATGAGATCGTCTCTAGTTTAGCAAACATCAACAAGCTACTAGAGTCCCAATAGAAACAGATTATAGAGTTGACACAAAGAGGGCCTATGACACGACCCACCTTACACAATTTATAATTCAAATACTATTTAACATAAATATCATCATTATAAAAACCCGCATATAAATTTTTTTTTTCACATAATATTGTTTATAACCAACAACATCACACCAGTTCAACATACGTAACTGGTTTCTGACACAACTTCAAACCACCCAAACATGTGATAATACTTATTATATTACACAACCAAAATATCAGCGGAAACAAAATAACCCACAGCCTAGCCCAACAGGTCGTCATCTATGTACATCTGCTCAAAACCCTGAAGGAGCTCCACAGCTTGCACAGTCACATCACAAACTCAATCATCAACAGGTTCACCTACAATGCATAAACTAGTGAGACAAAAATCTCAGTAAATAGAAATCATGCATGTCAGTGCATGAAAATGCATTTAGTTCTCTATCGTCTACTTCCTAATCTTTCTAGTTGATCTCTTTTATTTTGAAAATTGTTCACGTTGGGGGATCCCCACAACACACTTATGATATGCACCTCAAATGAGCTCAATGGGGACGATTTTCCGAACCCCAAAAATAGTGCCGAGAATGATTTTTTCGAACTCTGGCAAAGTGGTGGGGACGATTTTTCCGAACCCCTAATAAAAATGTCAGGAATGATTTTTCCGAACCCTAACAGAGATGCATATATAGTGGCCGCACACACCATTAGTATCTTATTAATTTTGAGGAAAACACTTTTCATGTTTATGCATGGTATGCACTCAAAATAATTAAATGTGCATCATAAACCATTTACAACATCAATATCAACATTTAACAACAATAAAGTAACAACTTAATTTCAATTCACACAAATCCACTTCTGAAATAACAACTTCACCTCAATCACATAGATCAATTTATTGAATAACTACTTCACCATGGATCACACGGATCTCTTTTTGGAATAACAACTTAATCTTGGATCCCACATATCCTTATAACCAATATCTTCTCAAACTATACAAATATATTTTCAACAGTTTCCAATCACACAGATCTATATAGGATAATGATATTATTTCCAATCACATAGATCCACAACTTGTATTACAAAATTATCACAAATAATTTACAAATAATATTGTTGAATATGAACCCTACTTTCTCCAAATCACATAAATCCCCAGCTTGTATCACAAATTAATCTCCAAATAATTCATAACGTAATTAAGCTAATAAAAAATAACACATAACATAATTATCACATATTAATCACAAATAATTCACAAACAGCATGTTTATGCATTGTAGTTGGACTTCTACTTGCCTGGATTCCGACAGTATAAAGAACTGTAACTAATTCGCTCCGACACGTACGTTCCAGAGCACTCCCTCTTCTCTTTCTCTTCTTCCTCTCTCTCTCTCTCTCCTCTCTTTCCCTTTCTTCTCTCTCTTTTTTTTTTTTGCTTTGAATTACCCATGAACAGGGGTTTATATTAGATATATAGAGGGGTGGGGTGGAAGTCAATTATGACTATCCCACCGCCCCAACTTTTTTTTATTTTATTTTTTTATTTATTATTATCCATTCTTAATTTACGTGCAATACTTAATAGCTAAGATATAATACATTTTCAACTTAATACATACGTGTATATTTTCTTACCACTATTATTATTACGAGAACACATGAGATACTTAATAAATAAGAAAAGTGTATTTATACTCATAAAATATTTTATTCATATATTCAAATTAATGCACGTAAATATTTATGCACTCATATATTCACATATTGTCACCATTTTTTATCACGTATGTCTCAAATAAAATGTAACGATAAATAAAATGTAGAAACTATTTTCACATAATTGTCACATAATTATCACATAATTATAAAATGCACATAACAGAAATTAAATTATATTGACACATGAGTAGTGAGAAGCTCGGGTATCACATCCTCCCCACCTTATAAAAATTTCGTCCTCGAAATTTACTTACTTGAAGAGGTCAGGATATTTAGCCATCATCTCATCCTCTCTTTCCCAAGTGGCCTCCTCAACTAACTGGTTCCTCTATAATACCTTTACTAATGGTATTTTTTTATTTTTGAGCTTTTTCACTTCTCGCCACAAGATCTCAACTGGTATTTCCTCATAACTCAAATCTTCTTTCAACTCAACTGGTTCCTGCCTGAGAACATGAGATGGATTTGGTACATACTTCCTCAATACAGACACATGAAACACGTCATGTATTCTAGACATCGATGCTGGTAACTCCAACTTATAGGCAACGCTGCCAACTCTCTCAATGATAGTGAACGGACCAACATATCTTGGACTGAGTTTCCCTTTCCTTCCAAACCGCATTATCCTCTTCATTGGAGATACTTTCAAAAATACCTGATCACCCACTTCAAATTCCAATTCTCTCCTCCGTTTGTCTACATAACTCTTCTGACGATCTTGAGCAACTTTCATCTTTTCTCGTATACGGGTAACATCTTCTGACATTTCACGAATCAAGTCTGGACCCAAAAGTTTCCTCTCTCCAACTTCATCCCAATGTACTGGAGATCTACACTTTCTCCAGTACAATGCTTCATATGGAGCCATCCCGATTGTAGACTGATAACTGTTATTATACGAGAACTCTATCAAAGGTAAAAATTTACTCCACTGACCTTGAAAATCTAACACACACGCTCTGAGCATATCCTCCAAGATTTGTATTGTACGCTCTGATTGACCATTTGTCTGTGGATGGAATGCTGTGCTGAAAGATAATTGTGTCCCCAACACCTTATGTAAACTCTTCCAGAAAGCAGACAAGAATCTCGTATCTCTGTCTAACACAATGGTAAGTGGTACTCCATGGAGTCTGAAAATCTCTTGTATATATAGCTGGGCATAATGATCCATGGAATACGTAGAGCTGATAGGAAGAAAATGAGCTGACTTAGTCAATCGATCCACGATCGTGACCTTTCACTATCTTCGGTAGCCCTATAACAAAATCCATCATGATATTCTCCCACTTCCACTCTGGAATAAATAAAGGCTGCAAAGTTCCTGCTGGTCTCTGATGCTCGGCTTTGACTTGCTGACAAGTCAAACATTGCTCCACATATCAAGCAATATCTCTCTTCATCCCTGGCCACCAATAATGTGCCTTCAAATCTCTATACATCTTAGTAGCTCCTGGATGTACAGAGTACGGTGTTGAATGAGCTTCCGCCATCACTTCTTTCCAAATGTCATCCACTTCAGGTAGACATAATCGACCTCTATAACGAATCACACCATCATCTCCTAATTGGAAGTCAGAAGACTTTCCAGAGCTGATATCATTCTTTATCTTGTCAAACAACTTATCCTCCTGTTGGCTCTGTCGAATCTTATCCATCAAAGTTGGTCGAAGTGTCAGAGCTATCATCCTTGCTTCCAACGATCCTTCCTGAATGATCTCCACACCCATCCTTTGCAAATCAAGCAACTCTGGTTTCTGATTTATGGTCATAGCAGCTACACTCTGTATTGCCTTTCGGCTCAATGCATCAGCAACCACATTAGCTTTTCCCGGATGATAATTGATAACACAGTCGTAATCCTTCACCAATTCCAACCATCTTCTTTGTCTCATATTCAACTCTGTTTGAGTGAAAAAGTACTTCAAACTCTTATGATCAGTATAGATTTCACAATGTTCCCCATACAGATAATGCCTCCAAATCTTGAGTGCAAACACCACTGCGGCTAACTCTAAATCATGAGTTGGGTAATTCTTCTCATACTCCCTTAACTGTCTGGATGCATACGCTATCACTTTCCCATTCTGCATCAATACACACCCAAGACCATTCTTTGAAGCATCACTGTAAACCTTGAAGTTTTCTGTCTCCGTAGGAATAGTTAAGATAGGTGCTGATGTCAATCGTCTCTTCAATTCTTGGAAACTTTGTTCACATGCCTCCGTCCATGTGAACTTCACATTCTTCCTGGTGAACTGTGTTAATGGTGAAGCAATCTTAGAAAATCCTTCAACAAACCTTCGATAATATCCCGCCAATCCAAGAAAGCTACGAACCTCAGTGGGATTTGAGGATTGTGGCCAATCATGGATTGCTTTTACTTTACCTGGATCCACTGAAATTCCTTCTCCCGATACCACGTGTCCCAAGAAAACAACTCGGTCTAACCAAAACTCACACTTTTTGAACTTTGCATACAACTGCCTCTCCTTCAGAATCTCTAACAACTTTTTCAAGTGTAGAGCATGATCCTCCTTATTCTTAGAGTAAATCAAAATATCATCGATAAACACAATCACAAATTTATCAAAAAATTCCTGAAATACTCTATTCATCAAATCCATAAATGTTGCAGGAGCATTTGTTAATCCAAACGGCATCACTAAGAACTCATTGTGCCCGTACCTTGTACTGAATGCAGTCTTTGGAATATCCTCCTTCTTTATTTTCAACTGATGATACCCCGACCGCAAATCAATCTTCGAAAAGATAGCTGCACCCTGTAGCTGATCAAACAGATCATCAATGCAAGGCAATGGATATTTATTCTTCACTGTAACTTTGTTGAGATCCCGATAATCGATGCACATCCTCAACGTGCCATCCTTCTTTCGAACAATCAGAACTGGTGATCCCCAAGGTGAGATACTAGGTTGGATGAATCCTTTGTCTAGTAACTCTTGTAACTGTATCTTCAATTCCTTCAATTCAGCTGGTGCCATTCTGTATGGCGCTTTAGATATAGGGGCCATTCCTGGTTGTAGTTCAATAACAAACTCTATTTCCCGGTCTGGTGGCAAACCTGGAAGATCATCTGGAAATACCTCCAAATATTCCCGAACTACTGGTACATTATCAAGAACTGGACATTGCTGCCCCTCAACATTCATTACACTCACCAGATACCCCTCACAACCACTTTCCAACAACCGCTGTGCTTTTGCTGCTGATACCATCGAAAATCTGAAGCTTTTCTTGATTCCAACAAAAGTGAACGGTTCTCCTTTCACTAGTTGAAAAGTGATACTCTTCTTCTGACAATCTATTGTAGCACCGTATTTTGACAGCCAATCCATGCCCAATATGATATCATAATCATTTATACTTAACACAATCAAATTAGCGAGGAGTTGTCTTCCTTCAATAGGAATAACACAACCTCGAAGAAGTTGATTAGTTTGCTTTGACTCACCAGAAGGTATCATCACCTCATAATTAGTTTCTATCCAGTTAGGTGTTCAACCCAGCTTCCTCACATACTCAGTGGATACAAATGAATGCATTGCTCCAGAATCAAATAGCACATATGTAGAAGTGCCAAAAATAGAGAACTTACCCGTGACAACTGAGGGATTCACATCAGCCTCCTCTCGCGTCAAAGTGTACACCCTTGCTGGAGCTCTTCCCTGCTGTCCCTGCTTCCCTTTCTTAGGATAAGTAGTAGTCACATGTCCTTTCTCCCCGCATGTGTGACATGTTCTCGGAGGGATTTGACACTCTCCACCATGTGATCTAAGACAATTAGGGCATATAGGTAGTGGCGGCGCCGGTGGCACCTTACCCTGATCGAATTTGGGACGCTTGTTGGATTCTCCTCGTCTCTGTCCTTGCTCCACTTGAACATTTGAATTCGGCCTCTGAAATGGCATCGGCCTCTTATCAACTCTCCCAAACTGCTGCATTGGTTTCTTCTGAAATTAACGTCTGATAGCCTGCGCTTGTCTGATCCTCATCTCCGCTTGCTCAGCAATTTGAGCCCTTTCTGCAACTTGTGAGTATGTTGCTCCATGCAGTCCCGCCATACTCACATCTCTGTAAAGTTCAGGCCTTAAGCCTACCACAAATCTCTCCACTTTCTGTGCCTCCGTACTAACCGTATGTTCAGCAAACCTCGACAACTGCTCAAACTTACGAAGGTAATTTGTGACTGACATGCCACCTTGCCTCAACTGTATGAACTCGTTCATCTTCATGGCTTTCACTGGTGCCGTAAAGTACTTGTTTCTAAAAAGTTCCTTGAACCTTTCTCATGTCATAGTCGTGACATCCTCAATACTTTTAATAGTATCCCACTAGTGGCCTGCACTTCCTCGTAACATGAAAGAAGCACACAACACTCTATCCCCACCTGGAATTCTATTGTATTGAAACATATTTTCCACCGTGCGTAACAAATCCTCTGCATCTGTGGGGTCTGCTGCATCCTCAAATATTGGAGGGCTCAGCTTTCGAAACCTCTCAAAAATCATTTCCACACGTTCTACTTGATGTGTATCTTGATTAGCATTACCCTCTGGTTGTCCACCCATATCTCTCTGCTGAATCAGTTGCTATATCTGTTGGGACTGGCGCTCAACCAGTTCCATTAGTCGAGTAATCATCGCATCACGATTATTCCCTTCAGGAGGTGCTGCTTGCTCAGCAGTCCTATCCCCTTCAGAACTTTAACCTGTAGCCCTTACCATATTGTCTACTAACTACGCTTCCTACACCCCATGGCCAATATAATTTATAAGACACATAACAATACAGAATGAAAATATCACTTACATGCAAAGCTGCGCTCCCAAAGAATGAGTTCATGTACATAGACAGTCTGCAGGACCTAAGCCGTGCTCTGATACCACTCTGACACGACCCACCTTACACAATTTATAATTCAAATACTATTTAACATAAATATCATCATTATAAAAACCCGCATATAAATTTTTTTTTCACATAATATGTGTATAACCAACACCATCACACCAGTTCAACATACGTAACTGGTTTCTGACACAACTTTAAATCACCCAAACATGTGATAATACTTATTATATTACACAACCAAAATATCATCGGAAACAAAATAACCCACGGCCTAGCCCAACAGGTCGTCATCTATGTACATCTGCTCAAAACCCTGAAGGAGCTCCACAGCTTGCACAGTCACATCACAAACTTAATCATCAACAGGCTCACCTACAATGCATAAACTAGTGAGACAAAAATATCAGTAAGTAGAAATCATGCATGTCAATGCATGAAAATGCATTTAGTTCTCTATCGCCTACTTCCTAATCTTTCTAGTTGATCTCTTTTATTTTGAAAATTGTTCACGTTGCGGGATCCCCATGACACACTTATGATATGCACCTCAAATGAGCTCAATGGGGACGATTTTTCCGAACCCCAAAAATAGTACCTAGAATGATTTTTCCGAACTCTGGCAAAGTGGTGGGGACAATTTTTCCGAACCCCTAATAAAAATGTCGGGAATGATTTTTCCAAACCCTGACAGAGATACATATATAGTGGCCACACACACCATTAGTATCTTATTAATTTTGAGGAAAACACTTTTCATGTTTATGCATGGTATGCACTCAAAACAATTAAATGTGCATCATAAACCATTTACAATATCAATATCAACATTTAACAACAATAAAGTAACAACTTAATTTCAATTCACACAAATCCACTTCTAAAATAACAACTTCACCTCAATCACATAGATCAATTTATAGAATAACCACTTCACCATGGATCACACGGATCTCTTTTTGGAATAACAACTTAATCTTGGATCCCACAGATCCTTATAACCAATATCTTCTCAAACCATACAAATATATTTTCAACAGTTCCAATCACACAGATCTATATAGGATAATGATATTATTTCCAATCACATAGATCCACAACTTGTATTACAAAATTATTACAAATAATTTACAAATAATATTATTGAATATGAACCCTACTTTCTCCAAATCACATAAATCCCCAGCTTGTAACACAAATTAATCTCCAAATAATTCATAACGTAATTAAGCTAATCAAAAATAACACATAACATAATTATCACATATTAATCACAAATAATTCACTAACAGCATGTTTATGTATTGTAGTTGGACTTCTACTTACCTGGATTCTGACAGTAATATAAACCCCGTAAAGAACTGTAACTAATTCTCTCCGACATGCACGTTCCGGCACGCTCCCTCTTCTCTTTCTCTTCTTCCTCTCTCTCTCTCCTCTCTCTCTCTTTTTTTTTTGCTTTGAATTACCCCTGAACAGGGGTTTATATTAGATATATAGAAGGGTGGGGTGGAAGTCAATTATGACTATCCCACCGCCCCAACTTTTTTTTATTTTATTATTTTATTTTATTATTATCCATTCTTAATTTACGTGCAATACTTAATAGCTAAGATATAATACATTTACAACTTAATACATACGTGTATATTTTCTTACCACTATTATTATTACGAGAACACATGTGATACTTAATAAATAAGAAAAGTGTATTTATACTCATAAAATATTTTATTCATATATCCAAATTAATGCACGTAAATATTTATGCACTCATATATTCACATATTGTCACCATTGTTTATCACGTATGTCTCAAATAAAATGTAACGATAAATAAAATGTAGAAACTATTATCACATAATTGCCACATAATTATCACATAATTATAAAATGAACATAACAAAAATTAAATTATATTGACACATGAGTAGTGAGAAGCTCGGGTATCACAGCCTAGTATACAATAGGAAGAAGTGAAGAGTGTTGAAAATACCTTCAATCGATACATGGATGATAATGATGCAAGGGTTGACCGCATCGAAGCGAGAATGAATATTGACCTTACCTTGATTATGGGGCTGATGGTCGGGAACGTGAATCAATTGACACAAATACTGGAGAAAAGAATATTCCCGTCTCAAGGCATAATGAACCCGAAAGAGTGAAAAGTCATCGTATTGAGATTTGGGATGCAGCCGGTGAGCAAAATGAAAAAGGCAGGAGCCCTGTTCGACCAACACTACTCAGTTTGACTAAAACTAATGGTCGAACTGAGGTCAAATAGTTTTCGAAAAAATAGAGTTACGATGCTCTATTTTCTTTTCCGCCGTTTGATCAAGGCATTACCGTTCGACCAGATCACTCTGGTCGAACCATGGTCGAACCATGAGTTCAGTCTATAGAGTCTTCATTCGATCAAAGTCATCCCATTCGACCAGATTCTGATCGAACTATGGTCTAACCAGCATTAGATAAACTAAACCCGACTTCAGAGTTTCAGTTCGACCACACTCATGTTGTTCGACCAAAACTCTCTGGTCAAACTGTAGTTGAACAGCTTCACGCACCTCTCGTTTCGATATCGAATGCTACACCTGTTGTTCAGAACACTCCAGAGCCATCACAAGAGCAGAATACTGAGCTATTAGTGGAGAAGAAGTGAGAAAGAGCAAAGAGATTGAGATCCGAGAATTTAGACTGCAGATGGATAATGAAGATGTGGTTTTCTCTCTTAATCAAGCAATGAAGATGCCCATAGAGACTCAATCATGTAAGATCATAGATGTGATTTATAACTTATTTAATCTTGATTTTAATACGGCAGATGATTCTGAATTTGAGTGGAAGACTGATAAAGAGGAGTCTAGACAGCCATGTGAGGAAGGTAATTCCAAGTATTATATACTTGTGACCAAGAAAGATGAGTTGTTGAGTGTAAACAAGAAGAGGGAAAGAAAGTACTTGAAGGTGAGGATGCGAGAAGACCGCAATCCAATCCAGTAATCTAAAAACTGATATTTCGTCGTGACTCTCTGACGTTAAACATGAGCACCTGTTGGGGGCTTGCCCTTCTGTTTTACTGCTTTATTATTTCTTTCGTGTGAGTGAGGATTTATTATATTTGAGGTGCTCACGTTTTGGCAATTACATCTCTTTTTAAACTTAGTTTCGACTTACGCTTTTACTAAGTTTGGGGTGTAATGTAGTTACTTCGTCTAATGAGCACCAAAGGTATAATTTTTCCTTTCGTTAGTTGTTTGTTAGTTAGGGGGTTGATTTTTTTGTGGCATATTAAATTTTAACCGGTGTTGGTATGTCAATTTTTTGCAGCTTACCTAATGTTTAGTGTGTTGTGTTGGTGTGTCCAGTGTGTGGAGTCAATTAGATAGTCAATTGAGTATTTCTTATAGTTATGTTATTTATTAATGAATCTGTGATGATGAAGTGTGCTTGAGCTTTGATAAATAGAAACAAGTAAATTGAGGCTTTGACCTGTTCAAGTTGAACAACTCAAGGAGCTCATACATACTTTGAAGAAACAGGTGCCCTCGTTTCCTTATTCTAATTTTTATGTGTGCTTTTAATTCATGGAGTGAAGGGTTGAGTTTATGGTAGTCCCATGTGAGCTTATATTTTTAAATTGTGCCTGAAATTCATATGCTCTTGAAATTGATGAAGGAAGTGTGCTTGAGTTACATTTTGATATGAAGTTCTATTTGTACTTGTGAGATATTACTTACAATGAAAAGTTCTCTGTTACTTGTTAAAAACCCATGTAAGATTTTGAGCCTCGTTGATCATGTACATAATCACATGATATTTCTTTCTGGTGAGTATCATTCTTGTGCGTGTATTCTAGAACTTGACTATTGTCTTACTTGAAACAACATGTGTGTTAGATTAATGGGACATGATTTTAGGCCATCCTTGAATTTATAAGTCACTTAGCCAAATAATTCTCTAACGAATGATGTTTATTCGTAGTTAGCCCCTTTGAGCCTAAAAGCCTCATTCTATTGCAGCCTATAAGAA
Source organism: Pogostemon cablin (assembly GCA_023678885.1). Taxonomy (NCBI): domain Eukaryota; kingdom Viridiplantae; phylum Streptophyta; class Magnoliopsida; order Lamiales; family Lamiaceae; genus Pogostemon; species Pogostemon cablin. The sequence continues at coordinate 15,390,209 of CM043001.1, read as the reverse complement.
ATAACCACTTTGAGAATCTGAATTTTTTTAGCCTTGATTGTCAATAGCTTTTCAAAGTGTGTTGATGGAGTTTTATAAAACAGTGATTGAGCTTGAAAATACATCTAAAGAAAAGCATGGAGTAGTGCTTAAATCTAGTACTCCATTGAATCAAACACCCTAGGGTAGTGCTTAAATCTAGTACCCTATGGAGGATGCGCGAGGTAGTACCCGAATCTGGTACTTCGAGAGAAAAAAAAGGAAGAAAAAAGGAGAAAGAAGGAGAAGGAAAAAAATATTGTGCTAGAAAGAAAAAGAAAAGTAAAGAGCTGAGGAGGATGTTGTCTTAATTGAAGTGAGTAAGAATGAAAGATCATGATGCGCACTTGATTGATCCGAGTTTTGAGTCACTTATCCATATATATTTCCTACCTTAACCGAAGAGCCATCATTAAATTAAAAAGAAAAGCCCTTTTTGATCCTATTTTTGAATAATACTTTTAGTGGTGGAGAGTTTGAGGCTTTTGGCAAGCTTATGGTAACGCATACACTATTGGATTGTATACTAAAAGTCTAGCTTTTTGTATGAACAATGTTTTAACAATATTTGAAATGAGAATCATGTAATTAAACGTTTGTAATTGTATTGTTGAAAAAGTCCATGTACTTTATACTGTAGATAATGTGGAGAGCGGCGTCACATGGAAGATCATATTATCGGCTCATTATAAAGTATAAACAGATATTCACAACTGAGATAGACGGAACTATCTATTGGTATGGTTTAGTGTGATTTGACTTTAGTCTGTCTTGACTATAAAATTGCACTAGTGCACTTTCTGTGTATTGAATAGGATCGTCGTTGAGATCGTTCAGTTTATACTAACTATATAATAGATCTTGATCTCTATTATTATGGATATTCGTACTCTTAATCCCTATACAATAACCTCGACACGTAAGCTTGTATTTATTTTCTTGATTCATCAATAGGTGAGATTTAATTATTAAATCAATTTGCTTGGTGAGTCGGGAGATGATACTGTCTCTCTATGGTGTGATGTTGATTATAGAAGGAATCTGTGTCCTAACAGAATTGGTTGATGATGTCCTCTTGAGGAGCTCATAATAATTATCATTAAAACCCTGCAGGTGGATTTATTCCGACATGATAATAAGATTCAGTGGTACTACCACTACAACAAAACTGTGAAAAGAAATCACCGAATAGACATCGGTTTTGCATAAAATGTGATGTCTTTAAGTGAAGAACCGATGTCTTTTGTAAAACCGATGTCTATCAGCGTTAAAAATACGCTGATAGACATCGGTTTTAATTCAAAATGCGCTGATAGAAATCGGTTATCACTAACCGATGTCTATCAAGTGATGTCTATTCTCAAACTATAAAAAAGCATGCTGATAGACATCGGTGGACTAAACCGATGTCTTTTTAAGTGATGTCTATTTTATGATAGACATCGGTTATAGCCACCGATGTCTATTAAGTGTTGTCTTTTAAAAATTTTAAATTTTTTTGTTGAGATTCAGGTTTGATCACGAACCTGCCCTATCATCATTGAAGCCTTTAAATTATTTTTGCCAAAGTAAATGTCATTTTATTTTTGTACGATATTATATATTTTTAAATACATTAAAACCCTAGAATTTTTTTAATCCAATTATCCCTCTCACGGCTAAACAGTTCACTCTCGCGGCTGAAACTTTTATGCGTTCAAAGTCGTCTTCGGCTATCATCCGCCGCTGAGCCACCCATCTCTGTCAGAAGCCCTCTCCTTGAGATTTCAGCCGCCACCACTTTCTCGTTCCTCCATCATAGCTTCAAATCGATGGCAACGGAACAGCTAAAATTTGAAGTTAGGGTGTAAAATAGAAGAAGGAACACTCGTTCAACTGAATCCACCGTAGTCCTACCTTTGCGGCGCCTCTACCTGACCGGGGGTTTCTGATAAATAAAATTAGTTCGTCCACCTTAGCACTCTCTCACTCTTCACAATATTCTCTCGCTACTCTCTTTCAAATTCCCAAACTAGTTCGTTCTCCGAACATCATTGACTACTCGCATTTCCCAAAATTTTGGTATGTTTTTTATTTATTTTATTTGTCTTGTTCTTCCCCTGCTTGATTCATTCATTTTCTATAATGTGGATTTGAATTTCATTCTTTCTAGTTTTCTGCCTTTTTTACTTCTTCTGATGTTTGATTGGGAAAATAATTAAGTGTAGATATTAAAATAGTAGCCGTAGAAAATAATAAGTGTCTCTCGGTAAATATATTAATTAATGGAGTTGTCAGCAACTTAATTAATTAATGGGAAATGAATTTTAAACGCGGGGAGACTAACAGTCTCATAATAAGAAGGAGCCCAGAATATAATTTGGGATTAGGGTGGTAGTGAAATAATATTTCTTTAGTGGACTGATTTATTATTATTGGACTTAAGTATAAGTTTTGGGCTAAACTTGGATGCTTAAGCTCAATGGGACGCCCAAACCCTAATTTCTCCTTCTGGTCCCTGTTGTAGCCTATAAATAGCCAAGCTTAGCAGTCTGGATAAATAATTCTACATGCCTAAACACATGAAAGAGAGATTAGGGATTGCAGATTGAGATCGTCTTGTAGATCATTGCCCACACAACATCAAGACGTGGCTTAGGAATACAGCAGAAGATCAGAAGGTTGTTTGATGCTGCTGTTCATTAATTTTCATGATTTTTCTAAAATCGTGTGGAACTCCAAATAGTGCGTATGATACACTGTTGGAAATTTATAGAAGAGAGGATCGTTTTAGCGTGTAGATTACTCAAATTGGAGATCAGATGAGAGAGTTATGCCCAAAATGATGAGGCTGCACAGGCTGCCAGCGAGAATTCTTCTTCCTCTACATCAATCCTAGTGAAAGGTAATACGATTCTATTCTTATGCTTCCGCTGCACTAAAATTGCATGGAACCCTAACGGTTCACGTTAACCAGAAGATCCAAATACCAGCTGCACTTGAATTGAATCTGAGCGTAAACACCTTCACCCATAAGTGTACATATTTTACACTTGAGTGCAAGTGATATACTTCCCATGAGAATATGTCATGGATCATTTGATTGGTGGTGATTGTCTTATCTTGTACGCTATGAATTGATTGTTATATATAATGAGAGTTGCATGACCTAAGTTGAGGACAATTGTATTGTGAATGGGGTATTGGTCATAGTCCTTATTTTCCGCTAATTTTCTTACTCTTTCTCTCTCTTTATTTTTATTTTGTTGCCTCAGGACGAGCAACGGGTAAGTTTGGGGGATCGATGAGAGTGAAAATAAGCGTGTTTAGTATCCAATTTAATACTTTTTTGATAGATATTGGTGTCATATATTAGCACAAATGTCTTCTATTCATTATATTTGAGAAAAGAATGTGCACTTGAGGTGTTTTATTATATTTTAGGCGGAAAAATGATCAAAAGTGCCAAGTTGGAGAAAATGTGCAACTTGTGTATGAATGTTGAAAAATGCACGTCCAACTTGTGTAATTTTTCTGTGAACTACTGGTTGAGCTGCATGCGCAGTCTCACCGTTTCGCACATAACTTCCACATCCGACCTCCGATTTGAGTGATTCTTACGCTCATGCGATCCTCTCTTCCTTGGCTTTCTATCCATATAAATAACTTATAGAAAATCTAATATTTGAAAGTGTAACAAGTCATGTAATGTGGCACAGTCATTCTGTTTGGCATAGCTTACACGACGTCACCATTTTGATCATAACATTCTCGTTTGGATTCCGATTGAAGTGTTCGTTATGCCAAAATGACCCTCTTCTATGGCTTTAGCATTTATACACAAGGTTAACGTGCATTTTTTAGCATTCTTTTTCAAGTTATACCTTTTCTCCAATTTTGCACTTTTGATCATTTTTCCACCTAAAATACAATAAAACACCTCAAACGCACCTTTTTCTCACATATATCAAATATAAGATACTTTTGCTAATATATGACAATATTTCCCATCAAAAAGGTGTTAAATTAGATACTAAAACACATTTATTTTCACTCTCATCAATCCCCTAAACTAACATGTTGCTCGTCTCGAGGCAACAAAATAAAAATAAAGAGAGTGAGATTAAGAAAATTAGCAGGAAAACAAGGACCCCATTCAAAATACAATTGTCCTCAACTTAGGTCATGCAACTTTTATTACATGTAATAATCAATTCATAGCATACAAGATAAGACAATCACCACCAATTCAAATTCTCCATTGACATGTTCTCACGGGAAGTATATATATCACTCGCACTCAAGTGTAAAAGATGTACGCTCATGGGTTAAGGTGTTTATGCTCAAATTCAATTCAAGTGCATGCATAATCATAAGCTTGCCAAAAATCTCAAACTCTCCACTACTAAAAATATGATTCGACAATGGGATCAAAAAGGATATTTCTTTTGGATGTAATGTTGGCTCTTTGGTTAAGGTAGGAAATATATGGATAAGTGACTCAAAACTTGGATCAATCAAGTCCTGATCCATCATGATCTTTCATTCTTTCTACTCACTTCAATTAAGCACAACATCCTCGTCAACTCTTTCACTTTTTTTTCTTTTTCTTTTCAAGCACAACAAATTTTTTCTTCTCTTTCTTTTCTTTTTTCCTTCTCTCTTTTTTTCTCTCGAGGTACCAGTTTCAGGCACTACCTCGTGCATCCTCCATAGGGTACTAGATTTAAGTACTACCCTAGGGTGTTTGATTTAATAGAGTACTAGATTTAAGCACTACTCCATGATTCTCCTTTGATGCATTTTCAAGCTCAATCACTGTTTCAACACCAATTACATTCCTTCCCAAGATGTTACAAAACTCAATCAACACACTTTGATAAGATATTAATTTTCTTCTAGAAGGACAATCAAAGCTAAAAAAATTCAGATGCTCAAATTGGTTATTTCTCGTAGGCTACCAAAGAATTAGGGTCTTAGGCTCAACTGGGCTAACTACGGATAAACATCATTGGTAGGAAAATATTTGGCTAAGTGACTCATAAATTCAAGGATGGCCTTAGATCATCTCCCATCATCTAACACACATGTAGTTTTAAGTAAGACAAGAGGCAAGTTCTAGAATAGACACACAAGAACGATACTCACCAGAAAAGATATATCATGTGATTATGTACATGATCAACAAGACTCAAAATCTCACATGGGTTTTTAACAAGTAACAGAATATTTTTCATGGTAAGCAATATCCCATAAGTACACAAAGAACTTCATATCACAATATAACTCAAGTACACTTCCTTCATCAATTCCAAAATCATATGAATTTAAGGCACAATTTAAACAATATAAGCTCACATGGATAACCAAACCAAGATCAAAGAAAGAAATCCTTCTACTACCATGAATTAAAAGCACATAAAATTTAGAATAAGGAAACGATGGCACTTGATTCTTTTCTCCTTCACAACCACTACACCAAAAAATATTGATAGACATCACCGAATAAACATCGGTTATTCTTAAAATCAGATATCTTATCCTTAGTAACCGATATCTTTTCAAAAACCGATGTCTATCAGCAAAAATAGAAGCTGATAGACATCAGTTATTAACAAAAATGCTCTGATAGACATCGATTTTCACTAACCGATGTCTTTCAAGCGATGTCTATTCCCAATTAAAAATAAAAGCACTGATAAACATCAGTTTTAACCAACTGATGTCTTTTATGTGATGTGTATTCTATGATTAGACATCGGTTTTCTTGAAAATTTGCTGATAGATATCAGTTTTTACAAATCGATGTCTTTCAACCGATGTCTATTCGCAAATGTTAAAAAAATGAGCTAATGTATATATTCTATATTAGACATCGGTTCTGATATTTTAAATTCTAAATAAATTAATAGAAAAAATAAAAACAAATAAGCTTTCATTCCCCCAATTAAATTGTTAAATCGAGTACAAATTAAAGACGTGTGTGACTTTTTCCTGATTCATCTGAGAAATCTTCTTATTTATCCTTAATTACTTCCTTTCATAAAAAACCTTAATTCCAAAATTCCATGGAACCCTAAAATTCTTTATGCACATCGACGCTACCAATAACGAACTAGTGTCGCATGCACTTGCATTGCTCATTCCCTTCGACTCTCGCCGCCGCTTTCTTTGCTAGGTTGAGCCACTACTCCAGCCGCGAGCTCATGCCACACGCTCTTGTCAACTGCCAGCCCGGTCCCGTCAACTGCTTGCATCACTGCACCTGTCGTCAGCTCGCGCCGTCGTGCACACTGTCGGCCACTTTTGCTCGCCGCAATTGCTTGCTCTTACACTGGTATTTTTTATCTCTCTTTCATCTCATGATGTGTAATTTTCATGATGTGTAATTTTCATCTCAATCATTAATACTGATAAAATATACATAGCAGAAAGTGCAAATGAAGGTTCAAGTAACGGAAGTTATGGAACTTCTCCAATTGTAAGTTTTATGGTAGGTTTCTATTAGAAATAAAGCTAGTTTAATGGATTCAAAATTACTGTTAATCTTGATCTCCTTAAATAAACTTAAGAAAATTTGGCAGATTTGCAATTCCTTGAAGGAGTTGGTTGTTTTAGGGTATGCTCTCTTGACTCTCATGGGACCATTTTCTCATTGTTATACCATTTCCATAACTTGAGTTCTAGTGTAATCACCATTTAAAGAAAGAAAAGATAAATATTTTTTGTTTTCTGATTCTGATCTGATCATTTAGAAGCAAATTAGTTCCCAAGTTGGGAATTTTGTAGACTTTTTTGTGTAGCTCAAACGATTAATGTTTTGTGATCGACTATTGCTTACTGATGCTTTATGTACATTACATAATCTATTCGTTTAGCTATTGGTTACCTTTATTTTCATCATTTGTAATTTCTATTTTATCTTAGTTTCTGTGCAAATCATTTCCTATAAGTATTATATTTATTTATTAGTTATATAATTTAAATCTTAATTTATATAAACTATGTTTGATTTTTTTATACACAAGCCCTGGAATGTGGAGCTCTATCTCCTTGAGGAATTGTTACTGAAGGCAGTGCTGGAAGCACGACTATCAGTCTTGAAATTGTGGCTCCTGCTTATGGATGTAGGTGCTGTGTAGTTATTCCAAATAACGCTGCTTGAGAATGTATATTAGTTATGTTTGCATGATTGGGTACACTTTCTTTCTTTATTTTTTTTCCATGCATTTTTTAAAAAGATTTATTAGGTCCTTGTAATGTTTTTTTGCTTTAATCTTTTAGTTAAATTTCAAAGTCTATGATTTTCTAAGTATTGAAGTAAGAGTTTCATTGTTAGTTTGGCTTGATAAAAAAATTGGGATGTTTTTAAATTTTCAAGTTATAAAATGCATATATTTCCACCTCATCAATTATATATCATGCAATTTTAGTTGTTTGTATTTACAGACAGCTTTTAATGTATATTTATTTCTATGGCCTTCACCTTTCATGTGTTGTGTTGTGGCTGATTTCTATTTTATTATGTTTTCACAGTGTTAAGGTGATCTTAGATATATAAACTAGATATTATTAACCTTTCTACAAATGAATCAGCTGACGTGATGACTTTTGGTGCTTATGCAAGTATATAGAACTTTTTTATTTTGCCAGAAAAAAGAGACCATTGTTACTTGACTAATCTCATTGATTGGGAAGGTACTTTCAAAGTTGCTAGAATTGATAATTTCACGCAAGAAGCTGAATTTGTTGAATCATTTTTATTAGTGAAATTAATGTAGTTATGGAAGAACCATTTATGTAATCATGGAAAAAATAATAGCTCATAGATTGTCAGGAATGAACTACCTTGCTTCATTTTTGTCTTCCCATAGCTAATTAGGAATGAGCCAGATTTCAATTCGTATGAAGATGTTGATTCACAACATCTGAATTTGTATTTTTTAGGTATTATTGTGATTTAGACCTCCTTTTGTTGCTTCTGTAAGGCCTGGTATGCCCGCTCTACCCACACAAATTATGGGACAGTTTTCTCCGGGTGCTCCTTTTAGACCTTCATTTTTGTCGAGGCCAGTGCCGGGGGGTGGGGCAGGTATGTCAATCTTCTTCTAATATGCTAAAGTTTATTTTTTTTCACTTATTTATTTATTTATATACTTCTTTTTAATAGTGAATAGACTTATTTGCATATGAGGCTCAAGTTTGTTTTATCATAATGCTGAACAATTTAAAGAGTAATTATCGACATTCTAGAATGCAATACCTTTCTGAAAATTAAATACTCTTGGTTGCTTAACCTTAGCCTAAGGTATGTGATGAATTTCATTTAAATTGATTTTTATTCCAGCTTTAATGCTTGACCAAAGTTGCAGATTTTTCTGGGTGAAGGCAAGAATCTGTACTTGAAATTTACATGCCAAAGGAGCTAGAAGCTTTAAAAAATTCTGCGAACTTGTAAGTTCTCTAATTTATCAGGATGCTTATTGAAATATATGCTTGTGTTTGCTGATGGTTGATTCTGATGCTCAGTTTATGATGTCTTTGTCTTTTATAAAGTAGTGAAAATATTAAACTCATAGAATTTTTAGCTCAAGCACGCAGTGGTGTGGATGGCTGCTATAAAAATGAAGTATGGATACCACTTTCTTTTATCTGAGATTGGAATGTTAAGTTTATTTGCTTTTGCTAACGTTTAACTGTAGCAATAAAAATTATTGATACCTCTTCAAAGTACAAAAAGTGTACAATCTAGTAAAATGGGCCATGGATTAATATGCAGGTCGTGTATGGACATTCACATAATCAATTATATCTGTAAGAGAATTTTTTTCCGTCTGCTTGCTGGACTTCCTCTATTCTTTTCTTGGTCTTTATGTTCCACATAGTGTTATATTCTTTATTGTTTGCTTACTTGTTCCTTGAGCATCTAATGGCTAATGATGAAGTTGCATAAGTGAGACCAGATTTTGTATTAGTAAAGCATGTTGGTAGATTGAACTATGAACTCCTATTTATTTATTTTGATATTGCTTTACTTTTTTAACAACACATCCTTGTAAAATAATATTGGACTTGGAATTATCTCTGAAAATGTTGCTGGTAAGTATAGTGTAGTTCAAGTTTCATTTGGGTCCTTTATTGGAATGGTTGTATTCGATATTATGAGTCATATAAGACCTGATGTTTCAACAGTATGCTTGGGCTTGCAGCTAGGTGAGATCTCATTGGCTATACTAGTGGATAACTTGCTCTCAGTTATGTCAGTCTTTCTAAACAGAATTTGAACTTTTTTTTTTTTACAATGGTTGAGTAAATGAACAAATAAACAAGCTCAATGTTGTGAGTTTCTATCATATTACGTGCTATATGTGCTTATAGTTTAAAAGCTGACTTTACGAAGATTGCAAAGACTACTCTTAGTTACAAAATTCTATTTCAAGGTAAAGACCATTGTGCAAAACTAGTTGTTCATACAGTTAAGAGACATAAGGTAAATCCTTTTTCAATGTTAGATTTTATCTTTGGTTTTTCCATAATGGATCCTTGGTAATCATTCAAATTTTATCTTTCTTGCACAAACCAAATACAAGAATCTATGAAGGAGTCTAATTGAATAGGTTTTTAACCTTGATTTAAGTAGGTAATTAAGTGTTAAGTAGTATAAATTTATGTATATGCGTTGTAGGGCGGGCTAGCTGTACAGAGGCGAGCACCTCATCCTCTAATAGTGCCCTGTGCGGCTGTGCATTTACACATCTCTTTCTTATAATAACTATGGAAATTACATGTTTTCTCCTTTATTTATAGCCAAATTTGATGATGTTGTTTGGTCGTGACCATGCGTTGACTATTTTATAATTTGAATGCTTGCACTTTTGTTTTTTGCTTTATGTGGGAATGTATAATGCATTGATTCTGAACATGATTCTACGTGTCACGTTGCATTGCTGTTTCAGATTTTGGAAGATCATATACTTATCACAGTGCTGTGTAGATTTGTTGATTTCATTTTTGTTATACATTACTTCTCTATCTCTGCTCTAGGTTCAAATTTGATGATGAACACGTGACCAAACAAGACATGAAGAGGGCACTAGAAGAGCAATATGGTTGTGAAGAAGAGGTAGTTGATCTTTTTTGTGATGTTACTCTTCGGGGATTTGTTGTTGATTTCCTACCTGGTTGTTGGATTCCATTTTATCTAATCCCACAACTTCTACTTTTGTGCCACAGTTACCACAGACAAACCCTGGTTTCAACAACTCACCATTCAAGTTTACCAAATAATTGAATGCATACATGCTTGTTTATATACGTAAAATTGACATCGAGAAAATAATTTATAATGTGGATGAGAAGGACATAGCAGAACATTTAAGGGTAAGATTTATTAATTTTGACTTGTGATTGGCTATTACATATGTTGCTTATTTCACTTGCTTAATAGATTCGATTGAAGAAAGAGCAAGAAGAAAAAGACCTAAAGAGAAAAGAAAAGGCTGAGTCTCATTTCTACACAATTATTAAGGTTTTTAGCCTTTTTACTTGTTTTATTTCAGTTCCCATATCGTTTGCGTTAAAATTTTTTCCCCACCTCCAATTTTTGTGTTTTGATTTATTCTAATAATATGTTAGGTTGCTCGTGATGATGATCTAGTTCAACAGATTAGAAAGGAGATATATTTTTATCTTGTTGATCATGACAAAGTTCACAGTTTTCGCATTCAGAAATAACTATCATTTAATACTTTTAAGGTAACTTTACAGATTCTTGTATTTGGTTTGTGCGAGATTCATTAATAGTCATGTGTTGATGTTAAAAGTGACTAGTGAGTGTGGCATGATAATTGGTGTATTGTAATCTTTGATTGTTGATAATTGGTGTATTTTTGGTTGGATATGATTCTATGATTATAGCAATATAATTCATTGTGATCTTTTATTCCTTATTGCAGTAATTACTATTGTATTTCTTCTTAATGTGATATTATTTTTTCTATTTTACATTATCTATAGTTAAGAGTACAAGTAAAATAAATGTGAAAAAAAGAAAAACTAATTTAATTTCATTCATGCATAATTTGAAACATCTACTTGTGTATTTAATTATGCTATAGATGAGATCAGCTTACTAATAAAAAGTTTAGTAATCTTGAACTTGGTATATCAGTATTTCTCCTAAAGTGTGGTTATGGATGATTACAAGAAGTGGTTTGATTTTTAAATAAAGTGTTTGGACACAGGAAATTATTTTGAAGTGATTATACACTTTCTCAGTTTTATTATACTTTTATTGATAACACTAAAAATTATTTGGTTAACATTTTTTTGTAATTGTATGTGCTAAATTTTTATTTTATTTCAGGTAATTGCAGTGAACGACAGAAGATAAAGATTAATTATAATGAAAAGCAAGAAGATAAAGTATTTATACAATGCAAGGCAAGAAAATGCTCAATGTATTATGCTCCTCAACGTATAAAATTTAGGATATACTTGTACCTTTAGATTTAGAGGATGATTTTGTGTGTAATTGAAATTCTTGTAAAGATACGCCAATTTTAAGTTATATAAAATGATTTTGTTTAATCTTATTTTAATAATAATATTATAAATTAATGTATAAAATTAAATAAAAATAAAAATAATAATACGAAAGACAACATGTAAAACTGATGTCTATTGGTGTAAAACTAATGTCTATGATAGGAAAGACATCGGTGGAAAAATAATATTAAATAAGTGTCAACCGATGTCTTTAAGTGGATAGATATCGGTTAATAATCGATGTTTAATGTGTCTTCTCTGATGTCTTTTCTGAGAAAGACATTGGTTTGTAGCCGATGTCTTTTTAATCAATCCGATGTCTTTTCTAGGGAAGACATCGGTGAATAGACGATGTCTAATGTGCCAACCGATGTCTTTTCATTGAAAGACATCGATGGATAATCGATGTCTATATAATAAAAAAGACGTCGGTTTTTAACCGATGTATATCAGCGCCCACTTTCAACATCGGGGGCTTCAACATTAGCTGCTTGGTGAAATAGACATCGGTTAAAAACTGATATCTATCAACGTTTTTGGTGTAGTGAACGTGTACGAGCTCCTCGAGTTGTTCAACTCAGTCAGGTCAAAGCCTCAGTGTAGAACTCATTTTGCCACTCTTTTACCTTTTCAATTCTATCATCAAAGCTCAAGCACACCTCACATCACATGATTCATCAGTAATAATATGGGAGATACCATAAAAATTGAAAAGACGGAAAATTGTGAAAACTTGGCCGCTGAACACTAGGGAACACAAAAAAATGACACACTAAATATTAGGTAAGTTGTAAATAATCGACATACCAACACCGGTTAAAATATTAGTATGTCGCAAAAAATAACCCCTTAACAAACAAACAACCAACGAAAGAAAAAATTATACCCTCATGCTCATAAGATGAGGTAAGTACATCACACCCCCCCAAACTTAGTAAAAATGTAAGTCGAAACTAGGTTTGAAAAGAGATGTAATTGTCGAAGCGTGAGCACCTCAAATATAATAAATCCTCACTCACACGAAAGAAATAATAAAGCAATAAAATAAAAGGAAAAAGCCCCCAAGAGGCACTCATATTTAACGTCGGAGAGTCAATAATAACAGCTGTCCCCAGCAACGGCGTCAAAAACTTGATGAGCATTTTCTTTGCACGCAAAATTAATCCCCAAGTATTAAATATATCAATTGCAGCTTAGCAAGAGACCAAGTTAAATATCAAACTCAAAGGAGGGTGTATTATCAATTAAATTATTAACTAAATTAATTAAGACAAGTGACTACAAAGATTGAGGATTTTAATCTAATAACTAATACGCTAAAAATTAAATAAAATAATACTGCAAGAATATGAAAGTGTCTCAAGAATGGAGAATAGGTAGCTCTAGGGTAATCCAGTTTTACTACTTAACTTCCCTCTCAAGTACATGCTGACTCTGCCTTGTGGACTATGGACGTATCACTAAACCATGCAAATCTACTCTATAGACACAAGTAAATATGCATGTAACATGTGTGATTAACCTCGGACAAAAAATATAATTACAACCCCCTTTCTAGGTACTATCATATTTAATTATTTCTCGTGCACTAAGTACTCTAACCCGATATGATCTCCCTTTATAGGTACTATATAATTATCCTCTTTATCCTACTTACTAACCCGAATTCAATTCAATTAATAAGTATTTATATATGATAGTTCTAATGAAGCTTCAGAGTCCCCTCACTTAGAATCATAACATGTAATCCTGCTCAGCAGTGAACGCACTCAATCAATAACTAAGATATAATTCAGACTCTATATAACAGTTAATGATGCACAAAAAAACTCTGAGTATGAATTAAAAACGCATTATCTTATATAAAATAAATCCACAAGTATTGTTGTACAGAGTATACACACGAGAGTTTAATTAATTTATAAAACCTTCAAAATCCTAGATCTACCAAAACGGTTCTAACCCATTATATTGTGAAGAACAATCATGGGGGTTGGATAGATCTTACCCATATGTCTGGAAATACAAGATAAATTAGGAAACGAATAAAAGTCAAGATGTGGGCATCGTCGCGTCCTTCTCTGTCTTGAATCCTCCTATTGGTTCTCCTCTTGATTCAGCAGACGAATCTTCAAAGTGATGGATGGATGAAGGAATGGATGTGGATGATGGTTGGGGAGTGATCCCGCCTTGTGGGACGTAGGATGATTGTGTTGTGGTGCCTTCTCACATGTATAATGATGTAAAATATATATAGGTGTGAGAAGGGAATTAAATAAGAAAATAAAAGATATGGAGGAGATTAATTGTGCTCCAAGAAATAGGTAATTTTTAGAAATTTTCAGAAATTCTCGGTAGCAGCTGCGCTACTTCACGACTTTGAGCATGACTTCCTCGTCCAAACTCTGATTTTAGTGATTCTTGCACTCACGAGATCCTCTTTTCCTTGGATTTCTATCCATATAGAGATCTCACCAAAAGTTTCACATTTGAAGATGTAACAATTCTTGTAAAGTGGAACATCGTGCTGAGTAGAAATAGTTTAAGCGACGTCACCATTTTGATCGTAACTTTCTCGTTTAGACTCCGATTGAGGTGTTCCTTACGCCAAAATGACCCACTCTTCTGTGGTTTTTTAATCATATATCACACTTCTATTTTTGAGCTCCACACAAATACAGAAAAATTACACAAGTTGAACGTGCGTTTTTTAGTATTTTTGAACAAGTTACACCTTTTCTCCAACATTGTACTTTTGATTATTTTTCCACCTAAAACACACCTTTTTCTCACATATATCAAATATAAGATACTTGTACTAATATATGATAATAATTCTCATCAAAAACGTGTTAAATTGGATACTAAACCACGTTTATTTTTACTTTCATCAACAACTGTGAGCGAGAATCCAGGGTGCTGTACGCAGTGGACATCTAATCGATGCTAAATTCATCGCTACTGGCATAGGGTTTGAGGTGCCATACTGCAGGGTTTGTAGGTGTAAGAGAAGTCATTTATATTTTCTCCACAAGCATCGCACTTGAATGTGCGATGATCGGCAATGAGGAATTCTCTGGTTTGCATTGGAACGGTGGAGGGGGATTTGGTGAAGAGAGCCTTGGTGACGCTGATTCGCCTATCCTCGCACAGCTTGGGCCGCCGTGATGATTTCCAGCTAGGCATAGAAACTTCCAAAATCTTGTACATTTTTATATACATGAGTTACTTGTTGTTGTGTATTCATATGAGTTGCTTGATTTAGTTTGGGTTTGGATTGCAAAGTCGTGGTATCTAAGCTGATCAAGACGTAATCACAAGATTCGTGTTGAGATCGTTCATTTTACATATGTTATTAAGCAATTTAGTGTTTCAATGTGTTGTAACTATGTGATATCATGTCCTTGTGCCTTATTTAGTCGACAAAGGGAAGAAGTTCTTTTTTGTCTTCTGTTGTGGTTCCTTTTTCTTGCATTCTTTCGGTATACTAACAAGGTAAAATAAAAAAAATATGAATAAAGTAAAATGCGTAGAAAAATTTGCATTTCTTAAGCAGAATCTGCATCTCGTGCAGAAATATCTGCATTTCATGTAATTTCTTGCAGTTGCGGGATTTGGGGAAAAAACATCATTAATTACGAAAATTGGGAGAGAAGTCAGATTTGAGAAAAAAATTTGTATTTCGTACATTTAATTAAAATAAAGATAAATTTGACAATCAACAATGAAATAATATAGTTAAGAGCAATGTTTTTAGGATTGTGTATATAATAGTTAATTTTTCATATGTAGTGTATCTAAGAGTAACTATCCCATTAAAATATTATATCTCTCTTCATCTACACACTAAATAATACATCCCTTAATCTACGTAAAAAAAATAAACACACCCCTTTTATAGGGAAGGAGAGAATATAATATTTGAGTTGGTCTCTTGTGTTTCCCGGTGCAAAAGGTTATAAGAATATAACATTTTGTTTTAAAGGGTATGCACTTTAGTTAATAAGGGTATAAATATTTCATTGAAAAGGTCGACTAAAATATAAATAATATAATTGTTTGATTAAAAAAAAATTCCAAAAAATCAAGAGTATACGTTTTTATATTAAACTAGTATTTTTCGTCCGTGCGTTGCACAGAAAGCATTTTATTATGTGATTTTTGATTTTTTTTAATAGTGTTATATATCTGTATAAATATTTTTGAACTTTTCTCATCAATTATAGAGTGATTTAGGTTTGTTTATATATATATATATATATATATATATATATATATATATATATATGTGTGTGTGTGTGTGTGTGTGTGTGTGTGTGTGTGTGTATATGTGTATGTATGTATATGTGTATGTATTGATAGATAGATAGATAGATAGATAGATAGATAGATAGATAGATAGATAGATAGATAGATAGATAGATAGATAATTTATGTTACGCCCAAAATAAAATATAAAGATATATTAATTATAGAGTGGTTTTAGGCGCTGAATATTTAGATTAAAGCACCGCAGTTGAACTCTTTATTATAATATCCTACAAAAATTTTAATGGTGATCTAAGTATACTTATTATATAAATACAACTTAAATTATGTATAATATTTTACTATATTAATTATTAAGAAATTAATTAATATTTTTATTATTTATTAAATAAAATTGAAACGTTATCTTATTAATTGCATCAAAAAATATTTAAATTTGTTGCAATTAATTTTTAAAAAATATATCATATTCGATTTATATAATAGGTAAGTACATTATTTATTTATAAATTTTTATTGATTGATTTGATTTGAAATTTAAGATAAATATTAACTTTGTATAATTAATTATATTAAAATTATTTTATTTTAATTGATATTTATCTAATAAAAAAGTAGATATAATTTTTCTATAAACCTCAATTATTATTTTGTTTTAAAATAAAGATATATTTTACTAATATATATATATATATATATATATATATATATATATATATATATATATATATATATATATATATAATATAACTAAATAACAAGTGAATAAAATAAAATATAAAATATTATTTAATGTAATAAATTACGAATATTAAAAAAATTATAGAGACGATACTAATGAAAATAAAATTTTATGAACAATTAAAATAAATTACAAAACTTAAAAAATAGATTTTATAAATTAATTCTAAAGATTAAGTTAAAAGAATATATATAGATATTATCCTAATGAAAATAAAATTAAATGAAAATCTAGAATAAATTACAAAACTTTTAAAATAGATTCCATACATTAATCTTAAAGACTTTGGATTTTTTAACTCTAAAATTTCTGAAGTTAGTTTTGGATACGTACATGATGACTTTTTTTAATAATCGAAACTGCAAATAAGACCAAATAAAAATAAGAACAATAAAATAATATAAAAACTTTAAAAATAGACTTTATAGAATATATAGAAAACACAAAAAAAGAAGAAAAGAAAATCATAAATCATAAGATAAACGAAAAAATAAGTATGATATCTTAAATGATAATGTTTGAACCTGAAAACAAGATTAAAAAGAAGAACACAATATAGAATATTAAAATATAAAAATAGGGTTTATAGAATTATTATAAAGTAAACAAAAAAATTGAAGAAAAAAAAATGATACCTCAAATGAGAATAATTTCACCTACAAATAAGATAAAATATGAGAATGATTGAACCTAAAAATAATATCAAATAAAAGTATAAAAGAAGATAAAATAAATTAAATTATAAAAATATGATTTATAGAATTATAAAAAAAATCGGAGAGAAAAAAATAAGATAATAAAAAATTAAAATATATAATGATACTTTTAAGGAGAATGATTAAACCTGCATATAAGATACACTGATGACTTTATTTAATAATTGAAACTGCAATAAGATTAAATAAAAATAAGAACAATAAAATAAATAAAAAACTTTAAAAATAGAGTTTATGGAATATAAAAAAAAACATAAATCATAAGATAAATGAAAAAAAAAAGAATGATTTAAATGATAATGTTTGAACCTGAAAATAAGATTAAATTGAAGAACAAAAGATAGAATAATAAAATAGAAAAAGAGGGTTAATAAAATTATTATAGAGCAAACAAAAAAATTAAAGAAAAAAAGATAGACAAAAAAGAAGAATGATACCTCGAATGAGAATGATTGAACCTACAAATAAGATCAAATATGAGAATGATTGAAGTAAAAAAAATATCAATAAAAGTATAAAAGAAGTTAAAATAAATTAAATTATAAAAATAGGGTTTTTTAACTCTAAAATTTTTGAAGTTAATTCTGAATACGTACACTGATGACTTTTTTTAATGATTGAAACTGCAAATAAGATCAAATAAAAATAAGAAAAATAAAATAAAATAACTCTAAAAATAGAGTTTATGTAATATAAAGAAAATACAAAAACAAAATATATAAATTACAAGATAAACTAAAAATATGATACCTCAAATAATAATGTTTGAACGTGAAAATAAGATTAAAAAGAAGAACAAAAGTTAGAATATTAAAATATAAAAATAGGGTTCATAAAATTATTATAAAGCAAACACAAATATTGAAGAAAAAAAAGGATAGACAAAAAAAAATGATACCTCAAACGAGAATAAATGGACCTACAAATAAGATCAAATAGGAGAATGATTGAACCTAAAAATAATATCAAATAAAAGTATAAAAGAAGATAAAATAAATAAAATTATAAAAATAGGGTTTATAAAATTATTTAAAAAAATACAAAAATTGAAGAGATAAAAAAATAAGATAACAAAAAATTAAAAAGTATAATGATACCTTTAAGGAGAATGATTGACACTGTATATAAGAGACGTACACTTATGAATTTTTTTAATGATTGAAATAGGAAATAAGATCAAATAAAAATAAGAACAATAAAATAAAAAAATTAAAAAATAGAGTTTATGGAATATAAAAAAACACAAAAAAGAAGAAAAAAAAACATAAATCATAAGATAAACGAAAAAATAATAATAATGATACCTCAAATGATAATGTTTGAACCTGAAAATAAGATTAAGAAGAAGAATAAAAAATAAAATATAAAAATAAGGTTCATAGAATTATTATAAAGCAAATACAAAAATTGAAGAAAAAAAAGATAAACAAAAAAAAGAATAATACCTCAAATGAGAATGATTGGACCTACAAATAAGATCAAATATGAGAATGATTGAATCTAAAAATAATATCTAATAAAAATATAAAAGAAGATAAAAATAGGATTTATAAAATTATTAAAAAACACAAAAATCGAAAGAAAAAAAGATAACAAAAAATTAAAAAGTATAATGATTACCTTTAAGGAAAATGATTGAACCTGCTTATAAGATCAAATAAAAGTATAAACGACAAAACAAATTAGAGTAGATTATACATAATATGAAAGTTGAATCTGCAAAAGAGAAGAAAAAAAAGAAGCATTGGAGAGAAAAAAAAGGGAGAGAGTAAGAATTTGTTTAGGTAATGAAAAGATTTATATAGAATTATTTTAATGAATGAACGATCATGATTGAAAGCAAATATTTATAGAGACAATTCTAATAAAAATCAAATTGATATATTAATTAAAATTAAGCATATATTGATTAAAAATTAATCAAATATATATTGTTAAATTGAATAAATAAAAAAGTAAAATTTAAATAATAAAATCCATTATTAATATAATAAAATTTTATGATTAAAATCAAAGAAAAATCATATGTCATGTGTATATTAAATTAAATTATAATTATAATATACTAATATTGATTGCTTATATTAATTTAAATTAAGCATATATTGATTAAAAATTAGTTAAACCTGACAAAAATATCTCTCATATTTACCATATTTATATTCTTAAATAAAAAAGTAAATTTTAAGTAACAAAATTCCTTATTAGTATAATTAGATTTTATTGTGATTAAAATAAAAAATATTAATTGGACGGTCAAGATTAAAATTGAATTATTTCTAAATAGAGTAAAATTGAAAAAAATTTGAAAACAAAAGTAGAAGTTTATGTTTACATTTATAAATGAATGATATATCATTTAATAAAGGTACTACACCATTCAAAAATCATGAGATTTGTAGCCATAATATTTGATATATATACATGAACCATTAAATTATTTATTTATAATAATATCTATACATACACTTATTTAAAAGCAAACTTGATAATTTATTTTTATCTTCAATTTTTCTACATCTTTACAATTTTTTTTGAATTTAGAAACCATTCAATTTTAATTTGACTGTCTATTTAGTACTGAATCTCAGCCATTAACCTTATTTATGCCAATAATAGATTTTCTAATTTTTAATTAATAATATAAGTTTGGAAAATATTAAAGATATTTTTGGAATATTTAACTAATTATCAGTGAATATATTAATATTCAATCAATATATAAATCAATATTTAATTGATTTAATTTAATATACATATGATTTATATTTTGGTAATTTATTTTTTTCTTAATATTCGACCAATCTACTTAAACTATTTAATTTCAATTTAATTTTGAAGATCATATTTTTTTTATTGAATTTACTTTAATTTTGATATATAATTTTTTTATTTAATACTTACTCCGAAATACACTATTAATTTAATTTAATTAATCTATTTATGATAAAATATCATCTTCATAGAATTGATCAAATTTCAGTACACTTTTTAATTATTAACTAGCGCTTGAATCTGTGTGTTACACGAGACTAATGTATTCTGATGTTATTTAAACCACAGGAGGAAAAGCTTAAATCATATTTTTTAGATAAATCATTCTATCTCTACATTTTATAAAATAAGTATATCTTCACATAAAATTTATCTGAATTGGAATTTTTATATAATACAATCCCTCAATCCATGCTAGTATGTTCCTTTTTAACATTAAAAAGATTAAGAAAAAGTGTATTTTAAATATATAACGAAAGAAAGTAGGCAAGGACTTGTGTGAGACCGTCTCACATAAGGGCTTACGTGAGACAGTCAGAAAGTGATAATTTTTATAAAGGAAAGTGATAATAAATTAATGAAAAGTGATAATGCTATTTTATTAACAATTAGTAATTGAACCCATGCGTTACACGGGATGTGTTAATTTTAGAGCAACAACTTCAATTCATTTTATGATGTTTGAACAGAATAATATTTATTTGAATTTTATCTAACCTAATGTTTTAATATTATAGTATAGTGTTGTTATGAGAAAAACACTTAAAAAATCTTGCGAGCCTGTTAAGTTGATCAATTCGTATAAGTTTATTAATATCTTTTGCAATGAGGTTAAAATGCAGAATTTTAACAATTTAAAATGCAACAATAAAATTTTCTTTTTTAGAAATGATAAGATCAGCTTCTATAATATTACTAATTTATAAACATCAATCAATTAATGAAATATTTTACTATTAATTAACTCAACCGAACTTCCATTGCAAATAATTTAAAAGACTCATCTAAAGTTTTGTGTAAACAATCATTTTATTATTTTATTAGGTGGGTCAGATTTGTTTGAATTTTTAATATATTAAAATAATATATTAATATTATTCAATTTTTAATAAATATTATCTTATTTTCTGATTTGAAAAAATTATAATTATAATTATTTAATTATTTAATGGGTGGCTGAGATTTGATTGAAAATTTTAAATATATTCAAATAATATATTTAACTTTATTGAAATTTTAATAAATAATATCTTATTTCCTGATTTGAAAAAGTCATAACTATAATTATTTAATTATTTTAACGGGTGGCTGAGATTTGTTTGAAAAAATAGATGGTCAGA
The DNA here is from genome assembly GCA_023678885.1 of Pogostemon cablin. Lineage (NCBI taxonomy): Eukaryota > Viridiplantae > Streptophyta > Magnoliopsida > Lamiales > Lamiaceae > Pogostemon > Pogostemon cablin. Next base: position 15,368,823 of record CM043001.1, on the reverse strand, counting down.
ATTTATACTAAATTATTTTCTGATTTGAAAAAATCATAATTAATACTTATTTTATTATTTTAATGAGTTACTGAGATTTGTTTTAGAAATAGATGGTCAGGATTTGACCATCCTCTAGAACATTATGTCATAAATCCTAAAACCCTAAACCCTAAATCCTATGATGGTTAGGATTGGATTTATATTTAATATTATTAATTTTTTAATAAATAATATTTTATTTTCTAAATTGAAAAAGTTATAATTATAATTATTTAATTATTTTAATTTGTGGCTGAGATTTGTTTAAGAAATAGATGGTTAGGATTGGATTTATAAAAATATCTTATTTTTTAATTTGAAGAAGTCATAATTATAATTATTTAATTATTTTAATGGGTGACTAAGATTTGTTTAAGAAATAGATGGTCAGGATTTTGCCCTCTGGAAACATTAAGCCTTAAACCCTAAACAAATATGATAAACCTCAGCATCATGATAAATACCTTCCAGATTGGTTGAACCAGGAATTTGATAATTAGGAGACTCAAACAATCTTATGTATAACAATCTTACGCATCTGAGTTTGACGGTAATATTTGTTTTGTTAGTTGTTTTATATAGTATAATGAGATTATTAACAATATTTTATAAAATTGCATCTATTTATTTTTTAATTTTTTTTGTGTTTATTGTTGGTAAAGAATGAGATTATTAAAGTTTTAAATTAAATATCTCAATGTAATTTTACAAAAATAATGAGTATATATTCTTGCTATATAAAATTATTAAAAAATTGGCATATAATTTTTTTTGATTTATTTTTTGTGTTTATTGTTTCTATATTAGTAAAAGATTTAATGAGATTATTAAAGTTTTAAATTAAATATCTCAATGTAATGTAATTTCACGAAAAAAATATTTATTTATTTATAGGCCATAAAGTTGTAATATATTTATTTTTTTAATTTTTTAAGTAGGCATAAATCATAGCGGTTTAGCACCTGAATCCCAGATTATAGGTTGTTCACCAAGAACGCTTAAATTCGAACAGTTTTGCACCTGATTATAGACCGTTCACCGAAGAACTTGACTGTAGAACACTTAATCCTGCAGGCTTGGGCCTTTCCAGGCTTTATTTGATTTTGGTCCGGCCTCATTTAATGTAAGCCTCATTTAAATTAAAAATAAAATAAATAATATATTTAATATTATTAAACTTTTAATAAATAATAGTATCTTATTTTCTAATTTGAAAAGGTCATAGTTATAATTATTTAATTATTTTAATGGGCAGCTAAGATTTATTTGAGAAATAATGGGTAGCTGAGATTTATTTGAGAAATAAATGGTTAAAATTTTAACTAAATTATTTTCTAATTTAAAAATATCATAATTATAATTATTTAATTATTTTAATGGGTGACTAAGATATGTTTTAGAAATAGATGGCCAGGATTGAATTTATTCTTCTTTTATATATATTAAGATTAAGATTTTGATTGACGAGTACTGATAAATGGGTTTGGAATGTATCGTTATAAAATCTTTGAACATGGCGAGTGCGAGTAACACTAAAATGATATGAACGAAACATATATTAAACAAAAGTTTATGCAAAGGTACACGTTGGCCATGAAGAAACATAATATATAGTTCTACAAGAGTTCTACAGACTAAAGTACTTACAAGTAATAGTATTGGAGAATATATTTAGTACAAGTTCGGTTTCATAGAAATGAGTGGTATTTTTATAAATAAAGTATAAGTAGGAGGTTAGTTGTTACGATCTTTTTAATTTTAAGAGTATGAAGACTTTTAGAGAGTAGTATAATTTTTATTATAATATTAATTTAAGCGTTAAAAATAAAATATATAAAATAAATAAATATTAAAGGATACAGGTAACTCACGTGCATTTATAAATAAATTTCAGACGAATATGTGTATTATAATAGATTTTTTTAATGGGACGATAATCACTTTTTTAATGGGTCGAGTATGGATACAGGTAGTTAATATTTAAATAAATACGGATATCCTTAAATAAATATTTTCTCTAAAAGTTGTCATCCTTTGATGTTTTGAAAAAAATAAATATACGTATCATATGATTAAATAATAAATACTCCCTCCGTTCCCGAAGAAATATTTTCGATTGTTTTTTACATGAGAATTAAAGAATATAGTATTTTAATATGTATTGAGGTGAGAGAAATAATATTTTAATGTACATTAGATAGTTGTATTAGTGTTGCATTGTAGGCCACATTAAGATATTTAAATATTTTATGTGGATCTCAATTACTGTAAAGAAAAATGTACGTAAACTCAGTGATTTGAAAACCAGATAGGAGGTCAAACCGGTGACCCTAACGGTTCAAGGTCGCACCGGTCGAACCGGCGGTTCAACCGAAAAACAAAAATTATACATTTTTTAATTTTAATAATATTTTATTATTTTATATATAATTTTATATTGTACATGAAAAATAATATATTAAAAAAGTAAAGTTAAATGTAAAAAGTAAATAATTTTTTATTTTAATTTATATTAATAGTTAATTTAATTCAAATTGGCCTTGAAATTGAAAGAAAATTAATTAAGAATATAATAATTAAAATAAAAATAAAAAGAAAATTGTTAAATCTTTTTATTTGTTGACTATAATTTTAATCAATACTCATTCAAAATATTTTTTTTCAATTATTTAGATACAATTAAGAAAATAAATTTAATTATTTCAAAATTTAATGAGTAATAAATTACGAATGTGTATATTTGTAATAAGGAAAAAGATCCCACATTGTTTAATTATAAAAGAAAAAGAGGTATTAGACCTCTATATATAAAGACCACCTTTTCTCCCTTCTTTTTCCTCAACTTCAATATCTCACATTGGAAAATTAGTAAATATGAGATGTATTGTATTTCTATATATAAGATGATCACTACTACCTATTCTTTGCATCCATCCTATTTTGGGATGTTGGTTCTCAAATTAGTAAACGACTCGAATCTCAATATGACAATTTAAAAAAAAATTAACGATTTTCGGTTTGACCGGTTCAACTGGTTATTTAAGTTTGAACCGACTCAACTCAAATTACGGTTTTAAGTGTGTCTGGATCAGTTTTCGAATTTTCTAATCACTGCATAAACTTTTATATGGGACGTCCAAAATGGAATTACATAAATGGGGACGGAGGGAGTATAAAATTACACTATATTAAAATAAATTATATATTTTATATATTATATATAAATAATTAGTATTTTATTTTTAAAATACATTAATTCATATGAATAAATAAATAAATATATATATTATAATTAATATAAAATTTTAAATTTAAATATAAAAAGTAATGATTGTATATATTGTAATACTCCCTACGTTCGGTTCTAAGGTGTCTGTTTGCTTTTCGCACGTCGATTAAAGAGTATTATTATTATATGTAAAGTGAGTAGTTGTATTAGAGGGAAGTGGTGTGCCATATTTTGTACTTTTTTACTAAGTATGGGAAATAAATACATTTGAAGTGGACACCAAAAATAGTAAAATGCACACCTTAGAATCAGACGGGGAGTAAAATTTTTATTTGCGTTGCACTGATGTGTAAATCTAGTGTTTATTAATCACATTAAATAGAATTAAATGTGATTGATTCAATTTTAAATATTAATAAATCAATCTTATGTGTAATTGGATCAAAATAAGTATTACTCATTCATCCCATATATAAATTTATACTTTCTATTTTTATTCATCCCATAAACAAGTTCACACCCCTCAAATAAGGAAATACACACAAATCAATTACCCCACAACACACACCCATTTACAACTCACATAACTTACTTTATAATTTATTTATTACCTAAAAATACCAAACTAACTTTTTCTTAAACTCCGTATCTACAGTACCCGTGAACTTCTCTTTGGGACGAAGGTAGTAAAATTTAATAGCCGATAAAAAAGAAAAAAATTTGAATGGTTAATTCTATAAAATCAGCTAAAATTGATTAGTTCACATATTAACTGGAAATGAAACTATTAAATAAGAAAAATATTTAATATAGAAAAATATAATAGAGTGATTGAGTAATTAAATAGTATTAATATATTTATTTATTAATTAAAAAGAAAATGAAATAAAAAATACTCCCTCCGTCCCACAGAAGTTATGACATTTTACTTTTTGGGTTGTCTCATACAAATTGTTACATTCCTTTTAAAGCATATGGACCCACACAAAAAATATTAACATATTCACATTGGCCCCCACACACTCCACACGCACCACTAATACACCTACCCACTACACATTAAATATTATTTCTCTCACTTTACTTTACATTAAAATATTATACTCCATAATCTCCGTGGCCAAAAAAATTATAACAACTTTAACGGGACGGAGGGAGTATTAAATAAGAAAGTGTAGAATTTAAAATCAAAATATTGTGAGAAGGATGGTATAAAAATGGTCTCTACTGCAGAAAAATTCTACTCCCTCCGTCTGTCGGCCCAATAGGTATACATTTGTTTTTTGCACGTGGATTAATGAATATTATTACTTAATGTGTAGTAGATAGTTTTATTAGTGGGGTGTGGGACCCATATATTAAATGTACTAGCGAAATGTGTGGTTCCATGTACTTAAAAAGGAAAATGTATATCTTTGGTGCGGATGCCTAAAGTAGCAAAATGTATATCTTTCCAGCGAACGAGGACTAGTTAGTAAAAGAGTTATTAATATCATTTTATGATCAACAGTAGATTAGATGAGAATTTAGTTTTGATTCTCAAATAATGGAATTCAGTTTTAGTCAATGTTATAATTCAAGATTTGTACCCTTTAAATTGCCATCAAGAAGCCCATCCGAAGCCATAAACTGTCTTGATAGGAAGTGTACTATCTCGCAGTAGCCATATACAATCGAGTTTTATTAGAAAATTAAGCAATTTAGAGTTCAAGTAATTTCAAATTAATTGTGATTTTATAAAAACTAACATAACATGGACTACATGAGATCCAAAACCAATTGACCCTTCTTCAACAGTGATCAAGACCTCGTGTGATTTGGCCAAGCTTCGAATAAGAGCATGATCCAAAGGTCTAAGATTAATTAAAAAATTATTTAAATCTAGCAGCATAATTATATATATATACATATATATATATATATATATATATATAAATATATATATTTAAATACAAACACATGTATAAATTGAGTTTACGGTGTAAATATGTGGTCCCTTCCATTCATATATACCCTTTAAAATTTTTTTAAATATTCAAATAATATATTTAATATTATTAAATTTTTATTAAATAATATCATATAGTTTTTTGTTATATTTTGAATTTAAAAATAATTATATTTTAATTTTTTTAAAAAATTTTAATTGTAATTTCAAATAAATTTATTATAATTTTTCGTCATTTGATTTCTTTTTATGATTTAGATTTTTTTAAGACTTTCTCATAATTCGTTTAATGGGACACTCTCTTGTGAGATAGGTTTTTGTGAGATGGGTTGTGAGATAGATCGATACATTACTAAAGTATGCTTATTATATCGCTATGTATCATCATAACATCATATTTTAATTCATTCATTATCCATCGTATTTTAGAAAACAACTTAAACAATAATTAAGCATATTTTATCTATACAATAGACATATTTTAATATGTCTCACAAACCGTATCACATAAGTAATATGTTATAAGAGATTTTGTCTTGTTTAATTGCAGTTAAATTTAAAATTAATACTCAATCCGTTTCATTTCAATCTTTACATATTTTCAATTTGGACCTCCCATTTCAATCTTTACATTTACCTTTATAGTATATATGGAACCACTGATAAATGATATTTTCACCTAGATTTTAGTGCCTTTTTATATCCATTTTTATATTATTTTATCCGTATTTATATGTTATTTGGTTGTGTTTTGTATTTTTATTGAAATGTGTATTTGGTTGGATGCTAGATATGATAAGGAAGATGTAGGAAAAAGTGGATCTCAATTCGCAGTTAAAACAAGGGAGAACGAGCTAAAACAGTGAAGGAAACAGGGCAGCAGCAACACGACTGGCCGTGTCAGGTGCACGAGTCATGTCGCAGCACACGGCCCGTGTAGCCAACACGGCCCTGTAAGAAAAGGCCGTGTGCGAGCATCAGAAGACCCAACACGGCCACCTTATGGCCGTGTTGCAGAGCACGACTCTTGCTGTGTAAAAACCTATAAAAAATCAGAATCCTTCTAGAAGCTTTCCAAGGGGTATAAATACTCAATACTTCAATATTTGATCAGATTTTTTGAAGGGTTCTACTCCTACACCTAGATCACACACCATTTCCTCCATTTTACACCATCATCTTCATCCATTCTTCATCCATCCATCTACACTTGATCTCCTCCATCAAATCCACCATCCAAGTAATCAAGGAAGCAAGGGAGGGTAAGATCACAAGAAGAAGAAGGAGATCCCCATTGAAACACTTCAAAGGGGGAATCTAATTCTAATTTTTATGAATTTCTTTATAGATTGATCATGGTTTGTAATGATTTTAATGTCTATGTTGAATTTCTTGTGACTATGAGAGGCTAATCTCCTTTGTGAGATTAACTCCATGATTGGTGTTGGATAATTTAGTTTTTATGCAATTTGATTTTAATCTTGAATGGGCTTTGTGTTATTTCTATCAATGATTGTTCATTGCTTGATTCATATGATGATATGTGTGATTAATTGTCATGGGCATGTGATTAGATTGAGAAATCAATTATGTGTTTAGGATAGTTCATTTAATCATTTCATCATACACTTCATGTGCATTAATTTAGAATGAGATAGAGATATCCTTCTAAATTTAGAACCCTTTGATAGAACATTTGATTAGCTTGATCGAGAGATTGGTTGATTAGATGAGGAGACCCAAACCATTAGTAAATTCATATTACCTTAAAAGGGAATATTGCCTATGATTTAGTACATAATTAGGGAACTCGTAGAGTAATTAGTACCTAGTGGGAGGTGTTTGCTTTGGTCACGATCCTATGTGCTTTTGGAAGCCTTATTGAGGGCTTACTTCCTATTCATCTCGAGAGAGAGTTTAGGTGGAATTAGTGATCGCTCCTATGCCATGTCCATGAGAGATTAGAATTAATTGCATGATTTCTTTATTATCTATACTATGATTGTTGCTAATCTCATCCTTGCATCATTTGGAACCCAATTTCTTGCATTTATTTTATCTTATTTTTCAGTAGTTTAAGTGCATTCATTTGTACATTTATCCTTCACTCTATTCCGTCGTCCTTATAAAATTACAATACACTTGATATCGATTAAACTCTAGTGTCTTCCTCCCTGTGCTTCGATAAATTCTTTAATTGGTCATCCCGACTATATACGACCAATCAACCACACAAATTAATTATTTCTCTCTCTATGGGTCACACATCACACCAATACACCTATCCATTTTACATTAAAATATTATTTCTCTCACATCACTACATATTAAAATGCTGCATTCTTTAATCAACGTGCAAAAAATAAACGTAAAGTATGAAACGGGAGGGAGGAAGTATGCCAAAAACTTAATTAACCATTTAAAATTTGATAATTTTTCAAAATCACTTTTTAATTTAAAGTTGATTATTTACATTTTTCTCCTAATAGATTTTTTTTAGAGAAAATGAAAATATTAATTGTTAATTAGATGTGATTCACAATCTTTAAAATGATTACAAAAATTTCACATTCTTTTTACATAAAATTTATTTTAATTGAAGACTTAGTGTTGGCTATATAGTTTTAATTATTTAATTATTTTAGTAAGTGGTTGAGATTTATTTGAAAAATAGATAGTCATGATTTTGATTAAATTATTTTCTAATTTGATAGACTGACTTTTTGAACGGGAAATATCATTATTTCTTGAAATTGACCAATTGTGCTTTTATAAATAATAATAATTGAGCTATGACACTGATTATTCGTTATAAAAAAATAGAATAAAAATAAAATAATTTCGCGTAGTAAGCAATTTTATACTAGTATATATATAAGGCAAGTCTTATGTGCGACTATTTTATGCTTTCGTAATTAATTATCACTTTTACTATAAAATATTATCACTTTTTATCCTATCATCCACATAAATGTTTAAGTGAAACTATATTTTTGTCATATTATAAATGATGTGTATCCTTAAAATTGAGAATAAATTGATTCATGTATGGCTATATGCGCAACACTTACTATGTTTGGTTCAAATCTTGACCTTAAAATGGAAAAGTCACCCGCCTTTAAACCTTTCTTCTACAGAGTTACCAATTAATTTAGGGAAATTTTTTATGTACCTAAATGATTTATTTTTTTTCCACCCGCCTTTAAACCTTTCTTCTACAGAGTTACCAATTAATTATAGGAAAATTTTTATGTACCTAAATGATTTATTATTTTTTTTAATGTTCTAGGTTTAGTAAAAAATGTTTAAATGCCAAAATGACAAAAATACCCTTAACTTGATTTAAAAACTGTAATCGAGTGATGAATATGTAAAATCGAATCATGAATATTTCTAATTGAGTCATAAAAAATATACAATCGAGTTATGAATATATACAATCGAGTCATATATATGTACAATCGAGTCGTAATATATATATACAATTAAGTCAATTATTTTAACTGAGTCACAAATCAAGAAAAAGATGAACAGATGATGAGTGGAGAGAGAAACTATCCAGAGTGGAGAGAGAAGAAATGGGCTGCAGACCATGTGCATCCAGCATTCCACAGTAAGAAAAATTGTCCAGCAACACAGTTTGTAGATTTTAAAAGAAGAGCAGGAGTTTAATCAAAAATCAGAATGAACGGGGAGAACCGAGATGAAACAGTGAAAACGTTCTTCTTTAGGAACTTTCCTGAAGAATGCAAAGATGCAGATCTCATGGAAAAATTCAGAGAAGTAGGTTCAGTGGTGGATTTATTCCAGCCAAAGAAGATGAATGTGAGAGGTAGAAGCTTTGGATTCGTTAGGATCAGGTTCAAATCGGGCGACGATATGGAAAATAAGTTGGCCGACTTAAACAACCTGTGGATGGGAAGTTACAAACTAAGAGTTTTCATCCCTAGGTATGAAAGGCAAAAAAACTCTACAACAAAGAAGAAGGCTCTACTCATCCCAAGTAAAACTAGAGAAGGTGTATCATTCGTCAATGCCCCTTGCTGCAAGAAGGAGAAGCAACCTTGAAGAGAATGAAAACACAATCGTGTTCGATACCACGAAGAAAGAAAGAGAATGGGTTAACAAGGGATTTGTGGATTTGTTAAAAAAACCTATTTTGGGACAGTGTAGGAGACGAAATTCAGAGCGAGATAGGACCATGTTAGAACTTAAAATACATGGGTGACAAATTTGTCTTCATACAGAAACATGAAAAGGATAGCCCTACCTTAGAGGAGTTCAATGAGTGGAAAATCCATTGGTTTGTTTGGGTTCGACCATGGAAGGCGGAGGATGTTTGCGAAATGAGAGATTTATGGACGTTGTGGTGAGGAGTACCTCTTCAGCCATGGTGTGAAAGGTTCTTCAAAACTATCAGTGATCACGTCAAAATATTTAAAGAGATCGACCAGTCGACTTCAAATAGAAAGAGACTTGATGTGGCCAGAATCCGCATCTCAGTTCAAATAAACAAAAAAATTGATGATGTGATCACTGTTAGGCTTATTTTGTGCACTCCAACTAAAATCCCCAAGTATAAGGATATCAATTGCAATGGCAAGTACCCCAGTTAAATATCTTTCCCACTGAGACAGTTAATTATCTATTTTACTGTAAATTACTATTCAATAAGAATTAATATAACCAATTTCCAAGGTATGAATATGATAATTAACTAAAGAATTGAAATAACAAATAACTTAATAAATAAAAACAAATAAGAATTATTCGAGAGTGAATTAAGAGAGAAATAATAGCTCTAAGGTATCAGGTGTAGTGCAATAGATTTGGTTTCTTAGATGTCCTATTGTTCATTCATGCTATGTTAATGGAAATACATCACTAATCCCTATTAATCCACCAAATATGATTCGATTTCAAGTTAATAGTATTATTCAATTTATATCAAAAGATGCGTGAATAGTTTTGAACCTCCTTCCTAGATATTAATAATGCAAACTTAAAGAACCTCTGGATGCCAGTTTGACTAATAAATATTCTCTTAAACTACTACTCAATCTTATTCACTTCCTACTTGAATTTTTAATTGCATTGTTCTACTAAGAAAATCTAGTATCTAATTTACCAGCCCTTGGAATTATTGTGTTCACGGACAAACTGCTATAATCCCTAGAAAATAGACAATATCAATTATGCGTGCACATAAGTTAACACAACATACCAAGCATCACGGACAACATCAATAATATATTGTGAAGACGTTACACACATATAAACAAAGCCTTAATTAATCCAATAAACAAGAATATCAATAGCATGAATTCACATATGTTGTCTAGGTTTCCAAATCAACTACCCTAACGTTCAATCCTTAAAACTGTAAAAGTATTTAGCCCATGAGATTACACACAACCCTCATGGCTAACAATTTCATAACAAAATCAACAAAGGAAGAAATAAAGAAAAGATAGAAAACCCTAGTGTCATGTGGTTTTTGTTCTTTCCCGTCTCTCCAATTGGATTGCCTCTCTCAACCGTACTTGAATCTTCTTCCGGACCGATAGAATGATGGGATGGATGATCTGATGTGAGTGGGTGGTTGGATGGATGGTGCGTGAAAAGAATTTACGATGTGTTCTGTGGAATGTGATCGGTCCTTTTCTCTAGGTGTGTTGATCCCCTTTTATATCCTGGGCAACGAATTTGACTCCACTGGACTCTTTTCACACGTTTTCACATACTGGAGGGTGAAAATCCTAATTTTTGGCCCAAACTAATGCAATACGAATTGGGATGCCCAACTCGAGTTGCCAAGACGACTCGTGTTGCCTTGAAATGCAACTCGTGTAAACCTAACACGAGTCGTGCTGTCAAATTGTGCACTCGCCTGTCAAGTGGTGTTGCGATGCCCTAATTCTGGATTTCCTTCGGACCCCAACACAAGTCGAGCTGGCAAGTCGAGCTACCTCCTGTCAACTCGTGTTGGCTCTCTGGACAAAATCCAACGCTGCTCTGCCTCACACGACATGCAACACAACTTTAATCAAACGCAATGATGAGTGATATTTTCACCTAGATTTTAGTATCTATTTAGGTCCGTTTTCGTGTTATTTTATACGTTTTTATGTGTATTTTGGTGGTGTTATTTATTTTCATGGAAATGTGTATGAATAAACTTAATCATATGTAAAACAGGTGAAAACAGAGCAACGGAGATGGGAGATGAAACAAAGAAGAAGAAACAGGGCAGCATCAACACGGCCAGCCATGTTGGGTATATGAGCAGTGTTGGATCACATGACCTGTGTACTGAACACGGTCCTGTAAGGAGTCGTCGTGTAGCAGCATCAATTCATCCAGTATGGCCACTCTTTGGCCGTATGTCGGCATACGACTCGTGTGTCGCCTTGAGTAAAGTTTGACCAAGAAACCCTGACATGACTCAACTCGTACTGCAGCACACGACTCGTGTCGGTGCCAGAACAAAAAATTTTCATACATCTTCTAGAAGGCCTCCAAGGGGTATAAATATCAATTCATTCAATATTTTTAGGAGATTGGATCCGAAATTCAGCTGCCCATACACCTCACACACCAATTCCTTCATTTTATACCATATCCTTCATCACTTTCATCCATCTATTCACTCCATCATCATCTCACCATAAATCCTTCATCCAAGTGAAGAGAAGAAGCAAGGAAGAGATGAAAATTGCAAGGAAAGGAATGAGATAACCATTGGAGACAATCTAAGGGAGTTTTCATCCAATTTTTGTAGTAAACCTAATTATTTATCATGACTTGTAAGGTTTTTAATGTCTATGTTAATTATTTTATGAATATGGTAGGTTAATCTCACTTTTGTTTAACTTGGAAACCAATCACATTAATTTTAATTTCATTAGCTTGATCATTGCTTGTTTACTTGCATTGATTGATTTTAATTACTTGTTCGACAAACAAAAATGTGATGATTCGTCTCTATAAAATTACAAGAAACATGAGATCTCTTAAGCACTAGTACCTATTTTCCTGTGGTTCGATAAATTCTTGAATTGGTCAACCCGACTACAAGTTATGGCTAATCAAATGGCGCCATTGCTGGGGAGGCAACGGTTGCTAGTAGCTTGAAGAAGGATCATTTTAAATGATCTTAATAGAGACATTGTTATTTTTATTATTTGTACTTGCTTTTGAAAAATTTGTTCTAACTTATTTTACTTTTGAAGGTGTATGCAAACAAGGTCAAAAGGGAAACAAGTTGAATCTATTGATCTAGAAATTGAACACACTTATCGGAGAAGGAGAAAGAAGAACAGAATCAAAAATAGTAATCCAACGAAGAACAATCAAGATAATGAATGTGTTGATGATAGGAATGATGGAAATGAAGTGCAAAATGCCCAAGTCAATGCAAATCAACAACAAGCCCTACTCCAACAAATGATACACCAAGCGCTTCTTCAACAAGATTTGCAACAACTTTATGCACCACTGATGCGCGTTTCCTTTGCACGCAAAATTAATTCCCAAGTATTAAGGATATCAGTTGCAGCTTAAGCAAGCAACCAAGTGATTATCGAACTCAAAGGACGACATATTATCAATTTAATTTACTAAATAATTAAGACAAGTGTGGCAATATAGTTTTTGGAATTTAATTATAATCTACTAAATAATTAATTAAAATAACAAATAAAATAAAATATCACTAGAAGAATACGAAAGTGGATCAAGTAGGAGAATAGGTAGCTCTAGGATAATCCAGTTTCACTCATTAATCTCCCTTTCGTATGTTGATGTCCGACTCTGCCTTGTGGAATATGGACGCATCACTAAACCATGTATATATACTCTATAGACACAAGTAAACATGTGTTTAACACGTGTGAATAAACCTTGGAGCAAGAGATATAACTTCACCCCCCTTTCTAGGTACTATCAGTATCAATTATTTTCCTGGCCAATTGGTACTCTAACCCGATATGATCTCCCTTTATAGGTACTATGAAATTATCCTCTTTATCCTACTTAATAACCTGAATTCAATTCAATTAATAAGTATTCATACATGATAGTTCTAATGAAGCTTCGGAGTCCCCTCATTTAGAATCATAACATGGAATCCTGTTCAGCGGTGAACGCACTCAATCTACAACCAAGATATATATTCAGACTCTATACACCAATTGAAGATGCACAAAATGACCGTGAATATGGATTAAGAAAGCACAATCATATATAAAATCAATCCATAAGTAGTGTTGTACGGAGTTTACACATGAAAGTTCAATTAACTTATAAAACCTTCATAAACCCTAGATCTACCAAAATGGTTCTAGCCCATGACATTTCGAAGAACGTTCATGGGGGTTGGATAGATCTTACTCATGTGTCTGGAAAATACAAGATAAATTAGGAAACAAAGAAAACCCTAGATGTGGGCGTCGTCGCGTCCTTCTCCGTCTTGAATCCTCCTCTTAGTTCTCCTCTTGATTCCACGAACGAATCTTCAAAGTGATGGATAGATGAAGGAAAGGATGTGGATGATGGTTGGGGGTGATCCCCCCTTGTGGGGTGTAGTATTGTTGTGGCCTCTCTCTAATTCAATCTGATTCCAATGATATGATCTACACCCCTTTTTATACTGGTAAGCTCTCCTTATAGGCCTTGGATGGCTTTTACTTGAAGTATACATCAAATTTTGTAAAAGACATTTAGAATTACCTTAAATAGCAGTAGCGAAACACCGTTCGACCAAGCCTGACTGGTCAAACAAGGCATCCAACTCGAGCAACTGGTTGAGCAAGCTCTTTGGATAATTTCAACATTCTACTCGACCAACCCTCTCTTGCTCGACCACATTGATGTTGTTCAAGCAAGACCTTCAAGTCTAACAAACTCACTGTAAGTTTTGTTAACTTTGTTCGACCTCTGCTCATTTGCTCGACCAAGCCAATGTTGGTCGAGCAACACCTCCAAGTCGAGCTACCTCTCTGGATGGGTTTGTACAATCTACTCGACTTAGCTTCCTCTGTTTGACCAAAGTGATGTTGGTCAAACAAGCTCTCTTGGTCGAACGGCACTCAAATCTTGCCTCTAAAATCATGTCTTCCAATTCTGAGCCTTTTACACCTGTTTTCCACCTAAAACACAATAAAACACCTCAAGTGCACCTTTTTCTCAAGTATATTGAATATAAGATACTTGTGCTAATATATGACAACAATTCTCATTAACAAGGTGTTAAATTGGATACTAAAACACGCTTATTTTCACTCTCAATAGCCACCACCGCCACCTCCGGTAATCGAGGGCCTCAAGTAGATCCAAGGGTGATCCGGGACTTCTTTATGCCAAGGGCAATGCCACAAATGATGGGACCACCAATCAATGCCAACAACTTTGAATTTAAAGCGGGCTTGATTTCTATGGTGAGAGAGCAACAATTTAGTGGAACCCCGAATGAAGATCCTAATGCTCATCTAGCTCAATTTATTGAGATTTCTAACACCGTGAAGATGAATGGGGTGAGTGAAGATTGTATCAAGATGAGATTGTTTCCGTTTTCATTGAGGGATTATGCTCGAACATAGCTATCCACCATTACTCCCGGTATGTGCAACACATGGGATGAGCTTGCACAAATGTTCTTGAACAAGTATTTTTCACCTTCCAAGATGCTTCAAATGAAGAGCTCGATCACTCAATTCAAGCAAATGCCTCAAGAAAGTTTCTATGAAGTGTGGAAAAGGTTTAAGGATATGCTTCGCAAGTGTCCACAACATGAATTCCCGAAAAATTAGCAAGTTGGGTTTTTCTACCAAGGTTTGGTGAATGGTCAAAGAGTACTTGTTGATGCTTCGGCGAGTGGATCAATACTAGGAGTGACTCCAGAAAGTGCTATAAATTTTTTTGATAAGATTGCCACAAATGTCTACCAATGGCCATCGGAGAGAGTGGGTGGATGTTATGAGTTTGAGAGCTTCGATCAAGGGCAACAGTTTAATGTGAAGAGTGCTAGTGTGGAACCAAGTATGCTAAGTGTTGAAATAATAGCATTGGAAATCTTGAGGCAAATGAGCTTGAATCAAGGTATGAATAATCAAAGAGTTAACATGGTTGAAGGGCAAGTAGATCAAGGTATGCTTCCTCCGAATAGTGTTAGTGGGGAACAATGGGCTATGACAATGCCACGTATGGAAGATGTACAATACATGCAAGGAAGGAATTACCAAGATAACTATCAAAACAATTACCAAGGTAATTTCAACTACAACCAAGGAAACTATCCACCAAGGCAAGGAGGTTTCTATAGTAAAGGTAATGGAAGCTCATACCTACAACAACAAAGGAGGCAGGATAACTTCTCTTATTCAAACTTGAGCAATGCGGTTACTTATCCCCCGGGGTATCATTTGGATGGGAAAGCAACCACTGAAGAACTCATTGAAAAGTTGATTGCGTCTAACAAAGCTCAAGATAAGACAACAAGAAAGATTGATGAAGCTAATGATAGAAGATTCAAGGTATTGGAGCACTCGGTTGGTCAAATTGCTAGTTCGTTGAGTGCGAATGAAAAAGAAAAATTTCCTTCTACCACCATTGTAAATCCAAAAGAGCAATGCAAGACAATCACTTTGAGGAGTGGAACAAACTATGAGGGACCTTCTATACATATGGAAAATGAAAAGGTGGAAGAGAAGGAGGTTGAAGAAAACTTGGTTGAAAAAGAATTTGTGGAAGAAAGTGAAGTTGAAGTAAAGGCGAATGATAAAACGGATGTGGTTGAATCGGAAGTTGTTGAAAAAAAAGGCAAAGAACCAAGACAATGAAAAAGAAAGAGGATGAAGTGAAGTTGGAAAGGGATAGTTGGGGCATACCAAAAACTCAAGTGCCTATTCCTTTTCCACATAGATTCTTGAAGAAAGGACTTAATGAAAAGTTTGCAAAGTTTTTGGAGATCTTTAAGAAAATCCACATCAATATACCCTTTGCGGATTCTTTGATATAAATGCCTCATTATGCCAAGTTTTTGAAAGACATCATGGCAAGAAAAAGGAACTTAGTGGAGAATGAGACCATCAATTTGACGGAGGAGTGTAGTGCCATAATTCAAAAAAAGTTACCTCCAAAGCTCAAGGATCCGGGGAGTTTTATCATACCATGTGAGATGGGAAAAAGTGAAGTTCATAAAGCTCTTTGTGATCTTGGGGCTAGTATCAATTTGATGCCTATGTCTATCTTTAAGAAACTTGGTATAGGGAAAGTAAAGCCTACGTCCGTTACATTGCAACTTGCGGATAAGTCTTTGACTTACCCTAAGGGAATAGTTGAGGATGTGTTATTTACAGTTGAAAAATTCATATTCCCGGTGGATTTTGTGGTGCTTGATATGGACAAGGATGCAAATATTCCATTGATTTTAGGGCGTCCATTTTTTGCCATGGGAAGAGCTTTAATTGATGTACACAAGGGGGAGTTGACATTGAGAGTAAATGAAGAAGAAGTGGTGTTTTCATTGAGAAGTGCGATGAGGCATTCGGATGAGAAGGGAGAATGTAGAAGGATTGAAATGATTGATGAAGTTGTTCAAGAGAATTTGCCATTCTTCTTATCCAAAGATCCTCTCGAGACAAGCATAAGCCACTCTCTTACTTTATCTCTTAACTCTAACTTTTCTTTACATTGTTTAGAAGATGATGATATAAATGATTGCTTACATGATTTAAATGCTTGTAGAGAAATGTAAGAAGATGAAGCCAAGTTGATGTACTACGAAAAGAGAGAATATCTTCATTTGGAAGTTAAAGGTAAAGTGCAAAAAGTGAAAAAAGGGAAAGAGGAATTGAAGCCTTTACCCGATCACCTTATGTATATATATTTGGGAGACAATAAGACTTTTCTGGTAATCGTATCATCATCCCTTTCACTTTTAGAACTTGATAAATTATTGAGGGTGCTTAGAGAGCACAAAAGTGCTATTGGTTGGAGTCTTGATGATTTGAAAGGTATAAGCCCACAATTTGCATGCATCACATAAGGTTGATTGATGAAGATAAGTCATGCATACAATCTCAAAGGCGTTTGAACCCTCTTATGCAAGAAGTGGTAAGAAAAGAAGTTTTGAAATGGTTAGATGCTAACATTGTTTATGCTATAAGTGATAGTCCTCATGTAAGTCCTTTGCATGTTGTGGCTAAGAAAGGGGGTCTAACCATTATTAAGACAGAATTTGATGAAGAGCTTGCTACAAGGATGAAAACAGGTTGGAGAGTGTGTTGTGATTATAGAAACTTAATGAAAACACTCATAAAGATCATTTCCCTTTGCCTTTTATTGATCAAATGCTTGATAGGTTGGCGGGATATAAGTATTATTG
Organism: Pogostemon cablin; assembly: GCA_023678885.1. Lineage (NCBI taxonomy): Eukaryota > Viridiplantae > Streptophyta > Magnoliopsida > Lamiales > Lamiaceae > Pogostemon > Pogostemon cablin. The sequence goes on along the minus strand of CM043001.1, from coordinate 15,351,240 downwards.
TTTTCTAGATGGTTACTCGGGATACAACCAAATCATGATAGCCCCTGAGGATCAAGAAAAAATAACTTTTACTTGTCCATATGGTACGTTTGCTTTTTATAAATTACCCTTTGGGTTGTGCACTGTCCCCTCCACCTTTCAACGTTGCATGATGGCCATCTTTGGGGGATTGATTGAAAATATAATGGAGGTTTTTATGGATGATTTTTTCTTCTTTGGAACTTCATTTGATATATGCTTGGCTAATCTTTCTATGGTTTTGCAGCGATGTCAAGATACGAACCTAGCCTTGAATTGGAAAAAATGTCATTTTATGGTTCAAGAGGGTATCGTACTTTGACATCACATTTCAGAGAAAGGTTTGAGAGTTGATAAAATGAAGGTGTAGCCATTGAACATCTTCCTCTACCAAAGAATGAAAAGGGGTTAGATCGTTCCTTGGCCATGCCGAGTTCTATCGACGTTTTATAAAGGATTTTTCTAATATAGCCAAATCTTTGTGTAAGTTGCTTGAAAAAGATGCTCCGTTTGAATTTAATGATAATGTCTTGATGCTTTTAAGGTACTCAAGGAAGCTCTAATTTCTTCACCAATCCTTGTCTCTCCCGATTGGAGTAAGCCTTTTGAGCTTCATTGTGATGCAAGTGACAATGCATTAGGAGTGGTGCTTGGTCAAGTGAGGGAGAAGAAGTTTCGAGCTATCTACTATGCATCCAAGACATTCAATACAAATCAAAAGAATTATACCACAACGGAAAAAGAATTCTTATCCGTGGTTTATGCATTTGAAAAATTTTGTCCATACCTAGTTGGCACGAAAACCATTGTTTATGTGGATCATGCCGCCATTAGGTATTTGATGAGTAAGAAAGATGCTAAACCTAGACTAATTCATTGGGTTCTTTTGTTGTAGGAGTTCAATGTGGAGATACATGACAAGAAGGAGTCAAAAATGTCATAGCCGACCACTGGTCACATTTGGAAAATATTGATGAAGAAGGAACCATGGAGTTCATTAAGGATGTGTTTCCGGATGAAGAGATACTTCAAATTGATTTTCAAAGGATGTACAGTTTATGTGAGACCGGGAGGTCATGATATGCGGATTTTGTGAATTATATAACTTGTGGTCTTAAGCCGGATCATCTAACCGAGTCTAGGAGGAAGAAATTTTATCATGATGTCAAGGAGTACTTGTGGGATGGTCCTCTTTTATTCAAGAATTGTCCGGATAGAATCATATGGAGGTGTATTCCGGAAGAGGAAAAAGTAAGTGACATGGAGATGTGCCATAGTTCACCATGTGGAGGACATTTTGGATTTAAATAGACGGGAGGAAAGATCCTACAATCGGGATTGTTTTGGCTAACTTTGTTCAAGGATTGTAAGGAGTACATCAAGGGATGTGATCGGTGTCAAAGGATTGGAAGTATAGGGCAACGTGATGAAATGCCCATGAGAAATATTTTTGAGGTTGAAGTGTTTGATGTATGGGGGATTGACTTCATGGGCCCATTTCCACCTTCCAATAGTTACCTTTACATATTGCTTGCGATAGATTACATTTTCAAATCAGTAGAAGCAATTCCGACAAGGACAAATGATGCTCTAGTGGTCAAGGCTTTCTTAAAGAAGAACATCTTTGCTAGATTTGGGGTGCCAAAGGCCATGATTAGTGATGGGGGATCTCACTTCATCAACAAGCTTATTGAGAAGCTCTTGAATGGCTATGGAGTGAAGCATAAGGTTTCTAAACATTACCATCCTCAAAAAAATGGCTTAGCGGAGGTGTCAAATAGGCAAGTGAAGCTTGTACTTAAGAAAACGGTTAATGAAAATTGAAAGGATTGGTCTTCTAAGCTTGACAATGCCCTTTGGGTCTATCGAACGGCTTACAAGACCGCCCTAGTTTTTCTCCATACAAGCTTGTTTATGGGAAGGCATGCCATTTATCAGTGGAGTTGGAACATAAGGCATTATGGGCCCTTCGGAAGTTGAATTTTGATGAGAAAGAATCCGGAGAGAGAATGTGTCTCCAATTGGTTGAATTAGAAGAGTTTAGAGAAGAAGCTTATTCAAGCTCAAGAATTTTGAAGGAGAAGCTCAAGAGATGGCACGATGAAAGGATCAAAATAAGGGAATTTATTCTGGGCGATAAAGTTCTATTGTTCAATTCAAGACTTAAATTGGGCCCCGAAAAACTTCGTTCCAAATGGACCGGCCCATACTTGGTGATTGAAACTAGAGATGATGGTTCCTTGAAACTTGAAGGATTTGATGGAAGTGCTTATGTGGTTAATGGTCAAAGGGTGAAGCATTACCATTCTCCCTCTCAAACGGAATTGGTATATGTGGATACCTTCACCTCTTGAAAGATCGTATCCTTTTTAGTAGTTTAGGTATGTAAATAGTTTGGTTTTCTTATTTTGCATTTTTGGCTTTGTAGGTGGATTGTGCTAATGGGAAGAATGCGTATTGTAGATACGAGAAAGGCTTAATTGAAGTGTGTAAGTATGTCTCACCATTTTGCAAACTTAATTCTCTATTCTTATCTCGATTTAAGTTTGGGGGGATGTTGTGTGGTGAACATACATGTTTATTAGTAAGCATATCTTGCTTGCATTTTTTAGGCAAATTTGAAAATTTTCTCATGTGCTTGGTGTGATTTTGGTCCGGTTAGTGGTGTTGAAGTAGATGATAATCCGTGTTTTGATAACTAATGTTGAGCTAATGATGTTTATGAGTTGTGAGCATGAATAGGGAGTATTGGAAGCATTAAAACAAGGGAAGACAAGACTTGAAGTTGAAAATTGGAGAAATCAGAACTGCAGGTACACAACCCGTGTCGCCAACACGGTCCTATAACAGGTGGCCGTGTGGAGACATCAATTCACGCAACACGGCCACCTTTTGGCCATGTTACGTGACACGACTCGTGTCGTGTCTGGAGTCAAATTTTAAAAGCCAACTGTTGGAACATGACCAGTCACTCCCATTGTGCATAACCCTTCCCTGTCGTGCGATTTCACTTCCAAACTCCACAAATTATCAACCAACATCAAAAGAGTGGTAAGATTGTGTGATTAAAGTGTGAATCTCAGGGCTTAAACATCAATTTCTTTCCATTTGATTCAAGAACATTCAAGGTATGATCTCTTATGCCATAGTTTTTATTTGAATGTGTAAAATTCGAAATTCATGCATGGGTTTAGGATGATATTATGTTTGAAGCATATTTAGGATTGTGAAACATGAATTTGCAAGTTTAATTGTTGGATTGATTGAAATTGTGGAAGAATTAGGGTTCATAAGGAAATTGAATTTGGGGATTTTTGATGGTGATTGAACTAGGTGAATGTGATGTTACAAATTGATTAATAATGTTTCTATGATGATTGTGTTGTGGAATAGCTTAGGTGTTGAGGATTTGAGCAAGAGGAAATTGTAAATTCTTGTTGAAATCATTTTGAAATATGTTGAATGTCAAGTATTCGATGAAATACCTAAGTGAGTTTTAGAGATAAATTGAAGGATTTACATGAATAATGAGCATTGTTAATACATTGTTGGATAAGTTGTGCACATGTGAAGAGAGTATGATAAAATTCATGAAAGAATGGAAGGATTGAGATGTTAACTTTGCTTGATTGATAGCAAAAGTTGAATAAATTATTGTGAAGTTGCTTCGATTAAAATTGAAAATCCTTGAGGAATGTTATTTGTTGTGCTTAAATGCATGCTAGAATTAACACTTAGTTAATAACAAGTGATGATTCTTAGCAATATGAGATATTTTGCCTCGAGCTGAAGTTGAATGTAATCTAAAATATGTTGAATATTGCAGATGGCTGAAAGAAGAGTGAGGAAACGCAATGAGGAATTCATTATTGTTGAGACAGATATGGAACTATCCAACCTTGATGCAAAGTTGATGATGAAGGAAATACACCCTGTGAATTTTGGAGTTGAGTTCACAAAATGGGAGAAGTATGCATTAAGATGGGAATACATAATACCCAAAATTAGGCCAACTCGATTCCAGGATCAAGCCACTATAGTTGATCTTAGGATAGAGGGTGATCTGAGGACCTTGTTCCGTCGGGTGGATATAGAGGAGTTCTTCGACAAAAGACCTCCCACTTACCACCATCTTACAGCCGAGTTTATGAGCACCTTAGAGGTTGAGAAGGATAGGAACAAGTTTTCTATCTCGATCACATTTTAAATGATAGGAACTACATCCTTATGAGCTGTGTGTAAGTGAGTCCCTCACTAACCTTCATGTGTGGCATACCTCTAAGGTTGATGCCTAACCTTTGAGCAATCATGGTCACCATTCCTTAAATCATAATCCCTCGAGTATTTTCTGTTTTTGCCACCCTCTCAACATGCTGAATGAAGTGAGCTACAATGTTTACTCTAAACTCCTGATATAAACTGTACATGATGTACAATTGTTTCTCACCAACAGTTCCACCCTTGAATCTCCCCAGAATGGTATTTGATACAATCTTTTCAAGATACCACATGACCATATTTCTTATAGCTGTCCCCTTTGAAGAGCTTGGAATGTACTCACCAGGTTATGTCCCATCGTCAACCAACTTTCTCCACCAGTTTTGTTGATTGAAACCCCCTCCTGGTAGAAAGTTCTGATGATCTCTTATAATCGGACACCCAAAGAACCTATTTATCTCATTCTCAGGAATATCTCCCACATCTCATTATTCTGCTGAAATAGGAAACATGTATTGCTTGAAGCAAGATAAGAGAGCTCTATTTCCTCTACCTGCTCCTGAGCTCACTAAAGTGCGCGAACAAAGAAGGCAGCAAAATCTAGCAATGGTGAGTCCCAACCACTCTGCAGTTGTGAGAGCCTTCTACAGACAGAATAGAGAAGGAGTGGAGGTAGTGCTCCAACAGATGAGAGTAGAAGAGAATCCGGAGCTAAGAAATCTGAGAGCTGAGCTAGTGGATATGGAGGTAGGAGATGAAGAAGAACAACCTCATCATGTTGAATTTGAAGAGCAAGCACCAGAGCCTCCAGTATTTGAGCAAGAAGAAGATGAAGTCCAAGAGGAGGAGTTTCAGCAATAGCAACAGTTTATGGGACCCGGAGTGGGGAATGCACGGTGGAACTTTTTAGAAGATGAAGTCAGGGAGATTAGGCAGACTCAGCAGTCACACGGGGATCAGATGAGAGAGTTCCGAGAGGAGCAGCAGAGACAGGGTGTGATGATGAGGGAGATCCATGAGGGGCAGCATAGGAGGGACTATAATGATGAGCAAGCTCGTGCCCACTCAAACAACATGGAAGAAATGCTCACTATGATGTTTAACTTCTAGTTTTTAGGTTCACCTTGTGCCTACAAACTTGGGTAGCTTACTAGAGGACACCACCTCCCCCACCCCCCGGAGAATTGAAGGGAGTACTTTTAGTGCTCAACACTTCTTTAGCTCATTTCTAGTTAATTTGGATTATGATTGATTTGATACTTTATTTGTTTTGTTTTGGGATGTTTTAATTTCGTAATTTAGGATTTCTTTTCAATTAAGGATGAGATGAGATGTGACTTATTTTGATCATGGATGGGTGGATTTTGTGTTTCATTTCTTTATGTGGTGATTTTTGATCTTGCATGTTATGTGTTTTTGTTTTGTTTCTTGTGTCTTTTATTTTATGTTGTGAGTGTTTTCTTATTCTTGTTTAAGAGTTGTTTTGGTAGTTTATTTTTGGAAGGTTGTGAGTCGTTTCGAATGTGAGTGATGACACATTGTTGTGATAAGTGATGACGAGTTATGATTAAGAATCTCTACACTTTCGAATTGTGACATGTTCTATTTAACTTGTTCAATTTTGAGATTAATGTGGTGTAGTAAGTTCCTTAAGGTCCAGTGCATAAGCTTGTGAGCATTTGAGCCTCAACCGTGCATACATTGTTTTTCTTCATGAGTGGATCTATTGACCGCTGATAAGCTAGAACTTGCTCAAGGACTACGGGAACGAATCCGATTAGTAGAGATTGGTGATATGATTTAAGGCCATCCTTGTCATGAAAAGTCATTGCCAAAATTTTCATACCATGAACATCATCCCTAGTCAACCACTTTGAGCCTATAGCCTTGATTACCCACATGAGCCTTATATATATACCCTTTTATGTGAGTGATTGAAGAGATGGTAGCTAGGAAGGAAAAATAAAAAGAAGAAAAGGAAATAGTAACAAGTGAGAAAAAGGATGAAAAGATTATGAACAAAAGATACATATGCAACCTTTAAAATAAAAAGAAGAGCGAATCAACAAAGACACTCAAGAAATTAAAAATCAAAAGAAGGGAGCATACAATCAATAAATAGAAGAAAAGGAAAAGTGAAGTGATGATTAGTGCTTGAAAGTTACAAAAGATAAAAAGGGAAGAAAGAAAGTGGTGGAATGGAAGAAGGTAGTTACCTCTTCGATAACTTACACGTGTTAGTCACTTTTATCTAAATATTTCCTACCCTACCAAAGAGCCTATCATTACATCTTTAATAAAAGATCTTTTTGATCATTGATTGAAATTTTGGTGGTTTGTGAATGTAGTCCACGAGCAAGCTTATAGCGAGTCGAGCCAATCGTGTGATAAGTGTTGATTTACCCTATTCGAAAGAGTGTTGAGTGAAATTGATAACCGTTGTGAGGCTTGGACCAAAAAGGGACTATATTAAACTTTATTATCTTTTGATTGAACTTGTTAATTTCTCATACCATGAATCTAATGTTGTACAGTAACTTAGCATGATTTGTAGTTCTTTTTGCTATCGATGTATTATTTCTTTTGTTCATTTAGTTTCTTTTCCTAGGTGAAAATCTCTCCCTTTGTTTTATCATTTTCTTTGTTCGGGGAAGCACAACACTTTAAGTTTGGGGGGTGTGATGAGTGATATTTTCACCTAGATTTTAGTGTCTATTTAGGTCCATTTTTGTGTTATTTTATCTGTTTTATGTGTATTTTAGTGATGTTATTTGTTTTCATGGAAATGAGTGTGAATGAACTTAATCATATGTAACAGAAGTGAAAACGAAGCAAAAACGGAAATGGGAGATGAAACAAAGAAGAAGAAACAGGACAGCATCAACATGGCCAGCCATGTTAGGTACACGAGCCGTGTTGCAGCACACGACCCATGTACTGAACACGGGCCTGTAATGAGTCGTTGTGTAGCAGCATCAATTCATCCAACACGGCCACCCTTTGGCCATGCATTGGCACATGACTCGTGTGCCATCTTGAGTAAAGTTTGACCAAGAAATCCTAACACGACTCGACTCGTGCTGCAGCACACGACTTGTATCGGTGCCAGAACAGAAACTTTTCATACATCTTTTAGAAGGTCTCCAAGGGTTATAAATATCAATTCATTCAACATTTTGAGGAGATTGGATCCGAAATTCAGCTGCCCACACACCCCACACCCCACACACCAATTATTTTACACCACATCCATCATCACTTTCATCCATCTATTCACTCCATCATCATCTCACCATGAATCCTTCATCCAAGTGAAGAGAAGAAGCAAGGAAGAGAGGAAAATTACAAGGAAAGGAAGGAGATAACCATTGGAGCCAATCCAAGGGAGTTTCATCCAATTTTGTAGTAAACCTAATTATTTATCATGACTTGTAAGGTTTTTAATGTCTATGTTAATTATATTATGAATATGGTAGGTTAATCTCACTTTTGTTTAACTTGAAAAACCAATCACATTCATTTTAATTTCGTTAGCTTGATCATTGCTTATTTACTTGCATTGATTGATTTTAATTACTTGTTTGACAAACAAAATTGTGATGATTCGTCTCTATAAAATTACAAGAAACGTGCGATCGCTTAAGCACTAGTACCTACCTCCCTGTGGTTCGATACATTCTTGAATTGGTCTACCCGACTACAAGTTATGGCTAATCACGCAACACGACTCGTGTTGCCACATGACAAGTCATGTTGATCCTTTTTGTATTCTGACCTCCTACGGCACTCAACACGACTCGAGTAAGCAAGTCGTGTTGAGTCTTGCAACTCGAGTAAGGACAATTTTCACTCGTTTCTTGCTCGTCTTCGGTTATGCTTCATTTTAACCTATTTTAACCTTCAAAACTCAATAAAATACCTTAGTAGCATCAAAATTATGCAAAATACATCAACCACGCAATCTCATACAAATATATGACCTTATTCTAACAAAAATAGTGTATTATGATACCGAAAAGACATAAATTTCCACTCTCATCAATCACTGTTAAGGTGGATGGGAAAGATTATCCAATCTATATCTGTGAAGAATTGCCATCTTTTCTCGAGAACAAGAAGGAGGATGGTTTGTCGTTGGAATCGTCGAATGTAGCGAGTATAATCCTCTTATCTCTTGAGACTCCAGCTATAGCAGCTTGGAAAGAAGAAGAAACAATGCCGGAACAAGAAATTGGAGGAGACAAGCTGCATCCAAAGATGACAACTGAATCTATGGCGGAGAAAGGCAAAAATTTTGAGAAAGATCATGTGAATATCTGCCTTGAGAAGTTGAACAGTCTCGACCGTTGGGGGGACAAAAATGAAGTTCAGCCCATAGACATTAATTTTGATTGTTAGATCCTGACTAACTCACTTCGGCCCTCTCCAGGATGGGAGCATGTAATCCCTAACGAGGCCAGATTAAATATTCAGCCCAACAACTATGGTGATGTTAATTGTCCCACTGATGGCCCAACTGAAGAGGAAATTAGCAAAGAAAGATCCAACTCACTCTCGGTGGCCATGATCATGAAACAGCGGATGAGAGAGATAACATCAGTAGACAATTCCTCATGAGCTCATAGAAAGTGAACTACAGGCGGAAAAAACATGGAGCAAAATTAAGGTACCCTTCTCTAGACCCCATCTTTCAATTAAAAATAGCAGAAGAATTATGATGAAAAAGACGTACTCTGTTGGGAAAATTTGAGAAAATCTCGCTCCAGAAAACTATAAGCACAAGGTAATATTTCAAAAATCAATTGGTGAAGGAAGTGGGCAGCCTGGACAAATAGATACAGACAGGATGGGGACGGAGATAGCCAAGGAGACAGAACATGCATGGAAATTGGGCACAAATCTTGGTCTCGAAGCAAAAGGGAAAGAAAAGAAGATAATAGAGTCAATTGAAAAGATGGTTAGTAGAAAAAAAGAGAAGAAAGAAAAGACTTGGGGAATCGAGAATGAAATTGATTAATGAGGCTTCTAAGCTTCAACATTCGTGGCTTGGGGTCTAGACCTAAGAAATTAGAAGTCAAGGAGATCATTCGCAGAGAAAAAATTGATGTAGGCTTCATCCAAGAATGGAACCTTTCTCACTTCGACATCACTATTGGCTGAGAAATCGGTGGCGGAATGTGTAATGAATGGGTATGGAAGAATGTGGAAGGTAGATCGGGTGGCATTATTACTCTATAGAATAATCAGACTTTCAGAGTTAGTAGTAGTTGGGACATCTAATTTTGAATGGTTTTTGGGTGGAGACTGGTACTAGTTGTTGTCTTGTAAACATTTATGCCCCATATGATTAAAGGGAAAAGAAAGAATTATGGGATAGCTGGCCTTGGTGATTGAGCAGTCAAACAACACATGCCTTTGTATTTGCGGAGATTTCAATTTTATTAGAAAAGAACAGGAAAGAACCGATAGAAGCGAGTTGTATACTAGAAGGGATATTCGGATTTTTTACAAATTAGTTTGAGATTCAGGTTTGTTCGAATATCCACTTCATGGCAGGTTCTATACATGGTACAGATCGGGTGGTCTGTACAAAAGTAGGATTGACAAGCATTTTGGCAACAATATGTGGACATTATAGTGGCCCGACATATATCTGAGGGGTTTAAAGAGAGGTGTTTATGATCACTGTCCACTCATCTTGGAACATAAAGCCATGGACTGGGGTCCTCATCCATTTAGATCCATCAATGCTTGGTCGGACATCCTAGGTTCCATGATTTTGTTAAATCAAAATGGAGCATTTTTCTATAGAAGGCTGGGGTTGTTACGCACTGAAAGAGAAGCCCAAACTACTCAAAGCATACCTTAAACAATGGAATGAGAATGCTTTTGGCAGGTTGGATTCATCTATTGCAAACAGGAAGGATAAGATCTTTCAATTAGATATGATCGATAATGTCTTGGGACTTGAAGACAATGAGGTGATTAGAAGAAATATGGAGAAGGTTTTACTTCTCAAAGACATAAAAATGAGGAACAACCTTTGGCATATAAAAACGAAGGTTAAATGGCTAAAAGAGGGTGATATGAATTCAGCTCTATTCCACAAGTTTGTGAATGGAAGAAAAATACACAATAAAATTCAAGGAATCTATATCAATGGGAGATGGTGTCAGGAGGTGGGAGCAGTAAAGGATTTTATTCATTCTTCCTTCAAAAAATATTTTAGCAAAACATCAGTATGCAGACCAGACTTGAAGGGACTACCAGTAATGAACAAAGTTTCAGAGGTTGATAACTCTTTTCTCACTATGCCTTTCTCTGAAGAAGAAGTTTGGAGAGTTCTAAATAATTGTGATGGATTGAAAAGCCCAGTGCCTGACGGTATTAATCTTATAATTTTCAAGGAATGCTGGGATGTTTGTAAAAGTGATATTATGATGTTCTTGAATGATTTCCACCAAAATGGAAAAATCACTAAAGGCCTCAATCACACCTGCATAACACTAATTCGGAAGAAGGAGGAGGCTAGTGAGTTGAAGGAATTCAGACCAATTTCGCTGATAGGAGGCCCATATAAAATACTATCCAAAATTTTAGCGAATCGTCTGAAGAAGGTGGTTGACTCTATAATATCAAAGGAACAGAGTGCCTACGTGGGCGAGAGGCAGATTGTTGATAGTATAATTACATTGAATGAATCGATTGAAGATGCAAAATAAAAAAAGGAGAAAAGTTTTTTGTTATAAGATTGATTTCGAAAAGGTGTATGATTCGATCGATTGGGATTTCTACTAAATATGTTGGAACTGTTTGGGTTTTGTGCTAAGTGGAGAAGCTGGATAAAGGAGCGTATCACATCAGCCCATATTTTAGTTCTTGTCAATGGCAGCCCATCTGAGGATTTTGAAATGGAAAGAGGTATCAGGCAAGGTGATCCCATCTCACCGTTTCTTTTTATTATCGTTGTGGATTGGATCGGAATGATGATGAATAGCGCAGTTGATAAGGGTCTATTCATTCCACTGGCTGTGGGTGTAATGGGCTGAAAATCTCACACCTACAATTTGTAGACGGCACAATTTTCATTGGTAAAGCTTGTTTGGAGAATGCATTATTTGTCACGAGATTTTTATTATTGCTGGAGCTAGTGTCGGGGCTTAAAATAAACTCAGAGAAATGTCAGATATATAGAATTGGAGCTGATCATGGTGTCATCACAGATATGGCGGAGGTGTTTAACGCGAAAGTAGGTAGTCTCCACTTTCACTATGATGGGCGTTTTTTCAACACACAAAATAATCCCTATGTATGAAGGATATCAATTGTAGTTTTGATAGGCGACCAAGTGATTATCGAACTCAAGGGACGGATTATTATTAATTTAATTATATTCTAATAAACTAAGACTATGTTGGTAAATTGGTTATCGTATAGTTACGGAACTAAATAATAAATAATTAAAATAGCAAATTAAATAAACAAGCAATAGAGAAAATACGACTGTGATCAAGTGAGAAATTAGGTAGTTCTTCAGATCATCCAATTTTACTCATTAATTTCTCTTCCATGCGTTGATGTCTGATTCTGCCTTGTGGTCTATGGACGCATCACTAAACCATGCAAGTTCACTCTATAGACACAAGTAAACATACGTATGACACGTGTGAATATCCTTGGAGCAAGAGATATAATGCACCCCCTTTCTAGGTACTATCAGTATCAATTATTTCCCATGCACTTAGTACAATAACCCGATATGATCTCCCTTTATAGGTACTATGAAGTTATACTCTTTATCCTACTTATTAACTCGAATATTATTCAATTAACAAGTATACATATAAGATAGTTCTAATAAGACTTCAGAATTCTTTCACTTAGAATTATAACATGTAATCTTGTTCAGCAGTGAACGCACTCAATCAATAATCAAGATATGTATTCGGACTCTACATAACAGTTAATGATGCACAAAACGACTATGAGTATAAATTTAAAAAGTGTAATCTTATATAAAATAAACCACAAGTAGTGTTGTACGGAGTTTACACATGAAAGACAAATTAACTCATAAAACCTTCATAACCCTAGAACTACCAAAGCAGTTCTAGCCCATGATTGATTGAGGAAAATCATGGTGATTGGTAGGATCTTATCCATAGTCTTGAAAATTACAAGATAAATTAAGAAGTAAAGCAAACCCTAGATATGGGTGCCGTCGCGACTCATCTCCGTCTTGAATCTTCACTTGGTTCTCACTTGGTTCGACAGATGAACCTCCATCCACAGCTCCTTCGGATAGCGGTAGGATTTCGATATATGATGAAGTGATGTGTGTCTTTTTCTCTTGTGAAAACTCTTCTTTTATACTCGTGGAACCTCCTTACGGGCTTAGGATGGGCTTTTGCTGGAGGCATATGTCAAATTTGGTAAAAGAAATCTAGAATTTCCAAAAATAGAAGCAGCGAAAATTCGTTCAACCAAGCCTTGACTGGTCGAGCAAGGCCTCCTGGTCGATCAATGGTCGAGCAAGCATTCTGTAAGTTTTTAAACATTTTTCTCGACTAATCCTCATGTGCTCAACCAAGATGATGCTGGTCGAGCAACATCCCTTGGTCGAGCAAGCTCTCTGTATGAATCTACATATTCTACTCGACTTGACCACCTTGTTCGACTAAAGTAATGCTAGTCGAACAAGGCCTTAAGGTCGAACAACCTTCGAAAATCACCTCAGAAATCGTGTCTTCCAATTCCAAGCCCTTTTGATCTATTTTCCTATACAAATATACTTAAAAAGCCCTTGTACCCTCTGATTCATGGCTTTTTCATAAACATTCCGATTTGTCTCAATAAAAGACTCAATCGTACTCAATTTTCACACAAATCAGAGCCTAAAATAAGTGAATTTACACTCTCATCACACTACCTTGGGCTCATGACTGGAGACTCTCGTAAAAGAATAAAGGATTGGTCATATGTGTTGGAAAATATCAGTAAAAGGCTAGCCAAATAGAATCATCTAAAGCTTTCTTTTGGTGGTAGAATCACTTTACTCAATTCGATTCTCTCCACACTTCCGCTCTATGCCTTGTCTGTTTTCAAAGCTCCTACTGGTGTAATCAAGAAAATAGTAACCCTTCAGCATAATTTTCTTTGGGGCGGAAACTCTTCTACAAGGAAAATTGTGTGAGTTAGTTGGGATAAAATCACTCCCCCAAAAGTTGCTGGTGGTCTGGGAGTTCGTGACTTAGAATTGTTCAATAAAGCCTTCCTCGCTAAATGGGCATGGCGAGCACTTAACGATAATGACGGACTATGATGGAAAGTGGTTTGTGAGAGAAGGGGTTTTGAAGTGAAAAGAAGGGCTTCTGGGATTGTTTTGGCCCCGCTAGAAATCAGTTTGGATGGTGGGGTAAAGTAGTTAAAAATTTATCCGATCAGAATGGGAGGTGGTTTGTTGAAAATGTAAAAAGAAGAGTTGAAGATAGTAAAAACATAAATTTCTGGAGTGATGTGTGGTTGGAAATCACTCCTTTGAAAAGTCAATTTCCTAGATTATTTGGGTTGAGCCTCGAGAAAGGACTTTTGGTTGCTGAAATGGGCAAATGGAGTGGAAATGATTAGAGGTGGATGGTTGGATGGAGAAGAGCATTGAGAGGATGGGAACATGATTCTATGGCTGAACTTGAAAGTCTTCTTCAATTCAGACGGAACCAAAGCAATTAAACTGATTAGTGGAAATGGATAATGATTGGCGTTTTCTAACACACAAAATTAATCCTCAAGTATAAGGATATCAATTGTAGTTTTGATAAGTGACCAAGTGATTATCGTACCCAAGAGATGGATTATTATCAGTGTTAGTATGTTCTAATTACTAAGATTATGTTTGGCAAATTGGTTTTGAATTTTTACGAAATCAAATAGCAATTAATTTAAATAGTAAATCAAATAAATAAACAAGCAATAGAGAAAATACGGTTGTGATCAAGTAAGAACTTAGGTAGTTCTTCGAGCATCCAGTTTTACTTATTAATTTCCTTTCCATGTGTTATTATCCGACTCTACCTTGTTGTCTATGGTAGCATCACTAAACTATACAAGTTCACCCTATAGACACAAGTAAACATGTGTATGACACGTGTGAATATCCTCGGAGCAAGAGATATAATTCACCCCCCTTTCTAAGTACTATCAGTATCAATTATTCCTCGTGCACTTAGTACTGTAACCCGATATGATCTCCCTTTATAGGTACTATGACGTTATACTCTTTATCCTACTTATTAACCCGAATAATATTCAGTTAACAAGTATTTATATAAGATAGTTCTAATAAGACTTCGGAATCACTTCACTAAGAATTATAACATGTAATCCTGCTCAGCGGTGAACGCACTCAATCAATAACCAAGATATGCATTCAGACTCTACATAACCGTTAATGATGCACAAAACGACCGTGAGTATGAATTGAAAAAGCACAATCTTATATAAAATAAACCATAAGTAGTGTTGTACGGAGTTTACACATGGAAATTCAATTAACTCATAAAACTTTCATAACCCTAGAACTACCGAAGCGGATCTAGCCCATGATTGATCTAGGAACAATTATGATTGTTTGGTATGATCTTACTTGACGCGCCAGACGAACCTCTCTTCACGATCCCTTCGAATGATGGTAGGATTTCGGTGGTGGATGGATGATGAATGATGATCTCTTTTCTCCTGCGAAAGCTCTTCTTTTATACTGGTGGAACCACCTTACGGACTTAGGATGGGCTTTTTCTTGAAGCACACGTCAAATTTGGTAAAAGATATCCGGAATTACCATAAATAGAAGCAGTGAGAATCCATTCGACCAAACTTGGACTGATCGAGCAAGGCCTTCAACTCGAGCAATAGTCGAGCAAGGTCTCTGTAGTTTTTGCACATTTTATTCGACTTCACTCATCTGCTTGACCAAGATGATTCTGGTCGAGCAATCTTTCCAAGTCGAGCAAGCTCTCTGGACGAATCTGCGTATTCTGCTCGACTTGGCCACCTTGTTCGACCAAAGTGATAGTAGTCGAATAAGGTCTTGAGGTCGAACGGCCTTCGAAAATTGCTTCAAAAATCGTGTCTTCTAATTCCGAGCCCTTTATATTTGTTTTCCTGTACAAATATGCTTAAAAAGCCCTTGTACCCTCTGATTCGTGACTATTCCATAAACATAGCGATTCGTCTCAATAAAAGACTCAATCGTGCTCAATTTCCACGCAAATCAGAGCCCAAAATACGTGAATTTACACTCTCATCAGACAACAAGCACAAATGGAGAATACTCAGTCAAAGAAGGATATCAGTCACTTGCTAATAGAAGTCGGGTGGAACCAGGTATAACAAACATGTTTTTAAACTCTTACGGAATTGCAATGCGCCCCCCTCCCTCTAAAAAAAATTATTGCTCATTCTTGGAAGATATTGCATGGCAAAATCCCCACTCTATTAGAACTGGAAAAAGGGAGCAGTCTCCGGCCTAATGTGACCAACAAATGCATTTTATGTGGGTTTGAGGAGGAGTCAGTTAATCATATCATGATACAATACAACATAACCAATCAGGTATGGCTTGAATGTATTAAGTGGATGGGTTTGGTAGTCATGCTTCCCATAAGCATCCAAGATCATTTGGTGTAGTTTTGTGGCCTAGCTCAACATAAGAAAGAATGAGTCGCATATATTCTTGAATATTTGGGTTTGTGTTGTTTGGTTAATTTGGAAGATGAGAAATGATATCATGTTTAATGATGGGGAATGAAAGTTTGAGAAACTATTGACGGAAGTGAAGGCTAGAGTTTGGAGTTGGATTGTTTGGAAGGCTAATAAAAAATGAAGAAGAGTTGATATGAAATTTTGGTTGGATGATTCTAGAGAATTAGCTTTACTAGTTTGATAATTTCTTTTGAATGTATTTATGTAAACTTAAGCATTTTTAAATTAACTTTAAAATTAGGATAAAAAAAATTCATTATATGTTTTTGGACCCATTTCTTTTAATTATATGGGATAAAATATGACGAGTCCGGATTTATTGAATTTTTTATTTGTACTATTTTTAAGAATAACGCTTTTAATTCCTAAATAACTTTTGACTCAATTTTCTACTCGACTTGGTATTTATAAATCGGCCATATACATTGACCCAACTTAAAAAAAGACTTGTGAACATGTGACTCGATTTTTTACTTTGGATACAATCATTAGTGACCCAATTCAATAAAATAAAATATGAGTCGATTATGTCCTTGATACATGACTCAATTGAGAAAATTGAAATTGAGTCCATAAATGATTTTTGTGTTCAGGTCGATTATAAATTTTAAATTTATAAATGGAGTTAAGAATATTTTTATTATTGAATATTTAAACATTTATGTATAAATTTAGGATATTAAAAAAATGTAAAAAATGTTGCAGGGTTATTTCTTGAATTTCTCCTAATTATTAAGTAGAAGAAGTAATTCAAAAAATAGTCGTCAGGGTTTAACAATATTCTTTCTTGCCCCAAATATAACACCAACTCTTTTTTTATCCAAAATGACAGATTTAAGCTTCATTCGAAAATGAATTCATATTAAATAATATATTCATGTAAAAATTTCGTGTCAAATAATGCATCCGAGTAAAAATTCGTGTCAAATAACGAATCCGAGAAAAAATTTGTGTCCAATAATGCATTAATTTTCGTGTCAAATAACGCATTCTAGTAAAATTTTCGTGTCAAAGAATGCATTCGTATCAAATTCTCGTGTCAAATTTTCCTGTCAAAATAATGCATTCGTGTCAAATTTTCGTGTCAAATAATGCATTCGTGTCAAATAATGAGTTGAGTTGTGTGTGTATACACATGCACACGAATTGGCACATGAAAATAATGCATTACTCGAATATTCGAGTAAAGGGTATTTTGGTCAAATCGGTTATAAAAAGATATAGTGTTAAAGTTAGGATAAGAAAGAAAATGTTTTAAAAAAAATAGGGAAATGTAATGTTTTTCCCAGAAGAAGAATTTGTTGCCCGTGTATGTCTCTAGTACTGATGTGATCTTCTATTTGTGGCAGGTACTAAACAGGCTGTTCTTCCTGTTGGTTCAGGATCGACTGGTTGTTCATGGATATGATAATTTGAGAGAGAATTGTTAGTTGGGACCTTTATTCACAAAGATTTGCGTGGAACTGTTTCGTGGAATGTCTCCCGTGAAACGGAGAAAATGTGATAACATTTTAATTTTAAAAAATAATAATAAATGAAAAGTGATAATGATACATGTGCACTATTTCATAAACAATTTATTTATAATATAAATGAAAAGTTATGACACTTAATAAGAAAAGTGATAATATTTTAAAAGAAAATTGATAATTAATTATAAAAACATAAAGGTAATGTATGTTTTGGGGTCTTGAGGAGTTTGAAAATCATAAATAGTGATGTTGTGTTTGTTTTGGGTTTTTGATAGTGTAGATTTTAACTTTATGTCAAATCAATGTGTAAGAGTGTATTAATTTATGTAAGAAAGTAGATGAGAGAGAATAGATAAAGAAAGAAATTGTATTAATTGAGGAGAGAGAATGCATATAGGTATATATAGGGGTGGTTTTTAAAATTTGGGTGTGGAATTTCAATTCCAATTCCAGGGTTTTAAAACCAGGAACAAACATCCCCAAATTGATCTTAAATCACCGTGGAACGATCTCACAAAAGACTCCGACTATACTCTAATAAATATAAGGCATTGGTTGATATTGAGAGATATTTTTTGGGTGGAAATAGTATTAATAAATGTAATAGATTTATTGGGTTGTATCTGTTACCTTCATAGGCCCCAGATAAATCCTTTCTGATTTCTCCCCAGGTATCATCACCCACTAAATTGAGTACCAATGTGTGGTGTAGTTATCACTTATCACCCACCAAACTGGTAAGTATCAATTTCGAGTTGTCACCCACCATTTCACAGAGTCATGAGAAAAAAAAAAAAAAGCCATCCTCATGATCAATTTGTATTTTGTTGCACCTCCACGTACGTTATTCCCTCTCCTCGCATTATGGCCACATCCTACTTGATGCTTAATATCAGAGTAATAAAATAGGGTAATTAGGGTACCGATTAATGAGTAGAGGCAACGGCGGACACAGGATTTCCGTCGAGGGGGGCCCAATTCTTCTCATAAAATGGGTTGCATTTTTAGTTCTACAACTTTTAAGAAGAATTATTTTATTTATCAACTTTCTTTAATTTTTTAAAGGTATTTTTATATTTTTAGTTGTGTTAGGTAAGAGTGATTAAATAAAAGAGATAAATGAGAGAAAAAAAACTACTATAGTGGAAGAGAAAATAGTATATCAGTTAAAATAGGAGATAGAAGAGGGATTCTTCTCATAAAATGGGTTGCATTTTTTGTTCTACAACTTTTAAGAAGAATTATTTTATTTATCAACTTTCTTTAATTTTTTAAAGGTATTTTTATATTTTTAGTTGTGTTAGGTAAGAGTGATTAAATAAAAGAGATAAATGAGGGAAAAAAACTACTATAGTGGAAGAGAAAATAGTATATCAGTTAAAATAGGAGATAGAAGAGGGAAAAAAATTAAAATAATAGTGCCATCTTTGAAGCAAATCGAACACGGGATCTCTTGAACATTAAATAGTGTTCTTCACCACTAGGACACAAAGAAATTTTGTAATAATTTTTATATATATACTACTTATTATAAAATATTCAGGGGGCCCAGTGCCCCCCTACCTCTACATGCGTCCGCCAATGAGTAGAGGTATTATCGATACCCTACTCATTTACATTATGATATTGATAATTTTAAAGAACGTGATTTTAAACTCAAAATTATGAGTTAAAAATTTGATTGTTCTCATAACTAATTCGAATTTTAAAATTGTTGGGTATATTTGAGTTTCGGTATGATATGTTGACTTGAAAAATAGGATAGAAATAATAAGAATGGATTTAAGTCGAGTCAAGAGTTACACTCTTTCTCCTTAAGATGAAATTGGCCCGTTCTGGTGCTTACGGTTTGATGACAATCATCTCCAAGATACAACGACTCACATCTTGTGATAGTAGCACTACAAATCACAAGATACAGCAAACCAACCGATATTATGAATTCACCTTAGAAGTAGATCGAAATCGGAATACACAATGAATTCTTTAAGCAACTCGAACTTCATTAGACATCTACGACACATGTATCTTTGATCATATATGTGCTCAAGTGTGTGAAAGTGTATGAATCATTTGAGTACTTCGGAGTAAGGAATTTTGGAAAGATAGAGTCTATTTATAGATTTTAAGACGTCTTTTCGTGAATTGTTGCAACCAATGGATTTTATTTTGAATTCAAATTCAAAAACCTTTTCATTAAAAGACATAATTTATTCAAAAATTACACCATTTGATCAGATCACCCTTCTTCAAAGATAAACTTTAATCCATTAGACACCATTTTAATGTTAGTTTTCCATTCACCTTAATTTTCCAACAAAAATTAATACAAAATAAATTATTTGTGTCTATTTAATCTCGTATATAATTTAGTTATAAAATATTCAGGGGGCCCAGTGCCTCCCTACCTCTACATGCGTCCGCCAATGAGTAGAGGTATTATCGATACCCTACTCATTTACATTATGATATTGATAATTTTAAAGAACGTGATTTTAAACTCAAAATTATGAGTTAAAAATTTGATTGTTCTCATAACTAATTCGAATTTTAAAATTGTTGGGTATATTTGAGTTTCGGTATGATATGTTGACTTGAAAAATAGGATAGAAATAATAAGAATGGATTTAAGTCGAGTCAAGAGTTACACTCTTTCTCCTTAAGATGAAATTGGCCCGTTCTGGTGCTTACGGTTTGATGACAATCATCTCCAAGATACAACGACTCACATCTTGTGATAGTAGCACTACAAATCACAAGATACAGCAAACCAACCGATATTATGAACTCACCTTAGAAGTAGATCGACATCGGAATACACAATGAATTCTTTAAGCAACTCGAACTTCATTAGACATCTACGACACATGTATCTTTGATCATATATGTGCTCAAGTGTGTGAAAGTGTATGAATCATTTGAGTACTTCGGAGTAAGGAATTTTGGAAAGATAGAGTCTATTTATAGATTTTAAGACGTCTTTTCGTGAATTGTTGCAACCAATGGATTTTATTTTGAATTCAAATTCAAAAACCTTTTCATTAAAAGACATAATTTATTCAAAAATTACACCATTTGATCAGATCACCCTTCTTCAAAGATAAACTTTAATCCATTAGACACCATTTTAATGTTAGTTTTCCATTCACCTTAATTTTCCAACAAAAATTAATACAAAATAAATTATTTGTGTCTATTTAATCTCGTATATAATTTAGTGAGTGTGACTTGGATGGAACCTGTCCCACCAAATGAATTGGTGGAACTTGTGGTCTCCCACCCTTCTTAATTAATTCATCATCCTTCATTAATGTTTTTTTATTTTATTATTAAATTTATTATACTTAAATGACTATTATACCCTAAACCCTATGAATAAATTACATCATAAACCATAAGGGTAAAATTACAATTATACCCTAAACGCTATAGATAAATTATACCCTAAACCACAAAGGTAAAATTACAATTATACCCTAAACTCAAGGGCTAAATTATATCCTAAACCACAAGGGTAAAATTACAATTATACCCTAAACCCTAAATCATGGGAATAAATTATACCCGAAATTATAAGGGTAAAATTACAGTTATACCCTAAATCGTTGGGTGAATATACTTTAAACCACAAGGGTGAAATTATAATAATATTTTAAATTTTAAATTTTAGGAGTGAAATATACTCTAAATAAATTAAAAAAAAAAAAAAAGAAAGGAAAGAAACGAAGAAAAAACAAAACGAAATTAGAAATATTGGTGGGATGAAGAATAAAATTAGCGACAACAGTAATGGTTGGATAGCGGCAGGTCCAGTTGTAAAATTTAGATCCGGCGGACTAGGGTCATCTTGATAGTGACACCTTTTACCCAAATTTTTGGATAGAAGGTTAACCCTTTCACCCAAACAATTTGGGTAAAAGGGGAACGTGACCCAAATTTTGGTAATTTTAGATTTTACCCAAATTTTTTTTCTTTTACAATTTTTTATGCTCAATTTAAAAATAATTATTTATATATATTTTTAACCATTCTTATTATGTGTCATTAAAATAATTTAAAAAAATACTTCTTGCTCCATTAAAATTACATATTACATTAAAAAAATTTACATTGAACATTAAAAAAGATAGACATACAAATACATTATTATATACTAAGACATATAAATAAATATCCTAAATTGAGATGCTCACTATGAACTTCGAGATGCATTATTTGATCATATTTGGAAATTGTATTCATCTGATGATTAAAATTTAAAAGTTTGTCTTTTATCTTAATGTGATGTATTATGCAATTATCAATAAAATATGTGTTGTTTTATATATTTCTTTAATTTCATGTTAATATTTATTTTGACGTAATTTGTAAAATTTATACAACAGTAAAATTTAGAAATTAAATTTAAAATTTAAATAAAAATTAATTAATACAAAATAAAAATATATTATTTAATTAAATAATTTAAAATTAGAGGGATAAATAATCAATTTAGAATATTATAATTATTTAAATTTAATAATAATATTTTTAATAAAATTTTATAGAATATTTCCTTTACATCAAATTTTGGGTCAAAATTATTGGAGGAGATATACACCAAATCACTAAAAATTTGGTGGTTTGGGTAACCCCTTGGGGTTGCCCTAAGTCCACCCAAATCATTGCCTAATGTAGATGTAGTTGATTAATTTTAGCTCTATTTTTGTCAAAATCTTTAGTGTTAGCTAAAAATGTCATGTAGTTGATTAATTTTAGCTCTATTTTTGTCAAAATCTTTAGTGTTGGCTAAAAATGTCATGCTTACTGTAGACAATTAAAATTTATTGCCTAAATAAATAAAATGCAGAGGAAAATATATTAAGTGCTGATTAAAATATTTATTAAGGAATTTAAATAAAATAGTTCCTTAAAATAAATAAATAAATAATTAGTAATTAATATAATTATTTGAGCCCAAATCCAAGCCAAATGGGCTCAATTTAAATTAAATTGGTCAAATCCAAGCCAGATGGGCTCAATTTAAATTAATTGGGTTTAATCCAAGGCAAGTGGGCCTGATTCAAGTCAACAAACTCCACCAAGTCAAATGCCTAATTTAATTAAATAGGCCCAAGTCAAATCCAGCAGGCTTATTTAAATTAAATAGGCCCAAGTCAAATCCAGCAGGCTTATTTAAATTAAATAGGCCCAAGTCAAATCCAGCAGGCTTATTTAAATTAAATAGGCCCGTATCCAGTCCAGCAGGCTTAAAAGAAAGGAAAAAGCCCAACATATCTTTTGAAGGAGAAAATATCTCTCAGGTGGTTATTTTCTCCACCTATAAATAAGAGCCTTCAGTCCTCATTCCAGACACATTCAAGCACCCGGAGGCAAGACGCTCTTGAAGAAATCAAGACCTTAGAGGATCTTCAAATCTTCAAAGCTTCAAGCTCAAGAACACTCGAGGATCTTCAAATCTTCAAATCTTCAAGCTCAAGACCTTCGAGGATCTTCAAATCTTCAAAGCTTCAAGCTCAAGAATACTCGAGGATCTTCAAATCTTCAAAGCTTCAAGCTCAAGAACACTCGAGGATCTTCAAATCTTCAAATCTTCAAGCTCAAGACCTTCGAGGATCTTCAAATCTTCAAAGCTTCAAGCTCAAGAATACTCGAGGATCTTCAAATCTTCAAATCTTCAAGCTCAAGACCTTCGAGGATCTTCAAATCTTCGAGTCTTCAAGCTCTAGATCTTCAAGTCTTCAAAGCTTCAAGTCGAAGGCTTCAAGTCAATCTTCAAGCAGCTTCAAAGCAACTTCAAGTCAAGAACCGCCTCTGATCAAGGACCAAGGTGCTAAGCCTCTCCGATCCGGCGTTCTTCATCCAGTAAAATTCGTGAGGTCAACGGTGTTCTATCAAATTGAACGACGTTCTTCACGACTAATTCAAGTCAACGTTTGATCCAAACAAAGGCTCGATGCCTCTGGATAAATGTTTTAAAGCTTCAAGTCCCAAACCCGAGCACGGACAAGCTTCATCCGAAGATCCGGCTCCGAAAGTTGAAAGAAGCCAAAAGTCAACTCAAGAGAGGAATCAGAGGATAACTAGAGACTGTTCACTTCAATTCTCAAGTTTAATCCACATTGGATTATCATTGTAATTCTTTTGTGTTTATTTTATTATAAATACAAAATTTGTTATTACAAATTTTGGCACGCCCAGTGGGATAGTTTCTACCTCTCATCTCCTCTTCGAGCAAAGTAAGATGGTTCCGCTAAGAATCAAAGTCAACAGATCAGCTTCTGTCTTCAAGTCTTCAGAATTACAAGTGGAACACGTTAATGTGACAACTAGAAGCATGTCAAAGATGGCACGATCTGAAGCCTCTTCAGAGATAAATTCTTCAGTTGGAGTTACCTCTGGAGTGATACCATATGATGATGAAGATGAGAAAAATGACTCAGCTAGCTCAACTCCTATACTTGAAGAAAGCTCATCGTCTGATTCATCCATAGCCTCGACGATGGCAATAAACACTTCGTCTGTCGAAGAACAGTTGGCAAGCTTAACTGAATCCGTTGCTGCACTTGCCAAACAGAACCAAGAACAAGTACTTTGATTTTCAAACTGATGGAGAAAATGGCTGGTGCTGAAACTAGCCATGCGAACGAAAAGCAAGAAGAAGATGCTGAAAATGAAGTAGATAAGTCTGCGAAGCGTCAGTCGATGGGGAAAAGGGTGATTGAAGAAGAATTGAACATCTCCCATGATGGAATGGTTCCTATCAGCTAGCTAAAAAGCATTATACTTGGCACAATGAAGGACCAATTCGAAGAGAGCTCTAAACCTTCATTCGCTTATGCTAAGCCTTATACTAGGAGGGTTGGCAACTTGAGGATGCCACCTAACTATCAACCCCCCAAGTTCCAACAGTTTGATGGCAAAGGTAATCCAAGGCAACATATAGCACATTTCATAGAAACGTGCAATGATGCTGGCACTCACGGAGATCATATGGTGAGACAATTCGTTCGCTCTCTGAAGGGAAATGCTTTTGAATGGTACACCGAATTGGAGGCTGATTCTATAGACAGTTGGGATCAGATGGAATATCAATTCCTTAATTGTTTCTATAGTACTAGGAGGACGGTTAGCATGATAGAGTTGACTAACACCCGTCAGTTAAAAGAAGAGCCAGTAATTGAGTACATTAATCGATGGAGAAATTTGAGCCTAAACTGTAAAGATCGATTGTCTGAAGTTTCTGGCATTGAGATGTGCACAGCAGAAATGCAATGGAACCTTCGTTACATACTTCAAGGGATTAAGCCTAAAACCTTTGAAGACTTGGCCACAAGAGCTCACGACATGGAGCTAAGTATGGGGATAAGTGGAGTTGTAGAACCACCGATTCCTGGATCCTACAAGTATAAAGAAAAGCAAGAGGCAAGGAAAGGGGGCAAACCCTACAACAAATCTTCCGAAAAAGGGTCTATGGCAACCAATGCATCAACTGTCAAGTTCCGAAGGAATGAGAATGAAAAAGATGATAAAGTGAAGAATGAGTCCCAAGAAAAGGGGCAAAGAAGATTGACCTTGAAAGAAATGCAAGAAAGGAAGTACCCATTCCTTGATTCGGATGTCTCAGGCATACTCCATGATCTGCTCAAAGATAAACTTATCGAGCTTCCTGAAATGAAGCGACCAGAAGAAGCGGGACAAACGGACAATCCGAAATACTGCAAGTATCATAGACTGGTGGGACATTCTATCAAAGATTGCTTTGTCTTTAAAGACAAAGTTATGCGATTGGTTGAGCAAGGAAAGATCTTTCTAGATGAAGATGCAACTGCAAACTCTACTTCTGCAGACGGTGGAAATAATTATTCATGCCATATGGCAGGCGAAGTTGTTGTGCCTAAAGTTGAAAGAAAGGCCCATGCTATGAAGATTACCTTCACTGAGGAAGACTTACTGCTCGGTTCACAATCTCACAACCGACCCTTGTTCGTAGCTGGTTGCACTCAAGAGCAAAGGGTGAATCGAATACTGATTGATGGAGGTTCAGCGGTCAATATCCTACCTCTAATAACGTTGAAAAAGTTAGGGATTTCAACAGATGAACTTGGCAGTAGCCGATTGACGATTCATGGGTTCAATCAAGAGGGCCAGAGAACACTTGGTACGATAGTCATGAACTTAATAATAGATGAGATGGCCTCAACAGTTCTGTTTCATGTCATCGATGCTAAAACATCATATAACATGCTCTTGGGGCGCCCATGGTTGCATGAAAACTGAGTGATTCCTTCTACGCTGCATCAGTGCTTCAAATACTGCGATGGAGGTAACATAAAGAAGGTACTCGGTGATGAAAAGCCATTTACAGAAGCAGAGTCATACTTCGCAGACGCTAGATATTTTCTGAAAAGTATCAAGGCCGATAAGCAAGAAGGAACTTCATCACAAGATAAAGGTGATGATAAACAAGAAAAAGAGAATGCAGATGATGTTTCATCCACACATTCTAATGAAAGTAAACAGTTGATCAAAACTGTAAAAGGGTTGACACTACCCCTGACTAAGGTTGACGCTGAGAAGCCCTCTCCCCCTCCACTCAAAGGATTCACTCGCCCAACTCAATCGGCTAAAACTGAGCACGGAGATGTATTTGAGGCGGCAGTTTCCAAATCGTATAGCCCACAAGCTTACAAACTTCTTGTGAAAGCTGGTTATGACCCTCAAGAAAAAGGTGCGGCAAATGAACTGTCTCATAAGACTCCTAGTAGAACCACCCAAGAGAAATTGAAGAGTAATGGCCGTACTTCCAAGTATACTAGAATAGGTATAGGATATGTTTCGCAAAAACCTGTTCGCATTGCGATAAAGAGGGCAAACACAAACTACATCACTGAAGATGAAATTCTCTCTGAAGAAGAGGAGTCTCATGAGGAAGATAGAAAGACAGAAAGAATCTCAGTATTCGAGAGACTCAAGCCAGCTGGAGCTAAAAGGACTACCAAGTTCCCAAGTTTCCCAAAGATATATAGTCGGATCCCATCTCGCATGAAAAGACGACATTTCCTAACTATATCATGTGGCACAATGTTGAAAGCTAAGAAACGAACAATAATCTTCACCCGAAGTGAAGAAAATGATCGTGAAAGTGTAGGCTCATCAGATGTTGTTCATTCCATCATCATGCAAACAGATCTACAAAGTGCAGAAAGAGATCTACAAAGCAAGATCGTCGAGATGAGGAGAGATGGCTATGAAGTGGGGAGCATTGTTAAAGTGGGAGAGAATGAACAGGTTGGGTCCAACCCACGTTTTCGAAGGCAAGAATTCTTGGAATAAGTTTCCACGGTGAATCATATCACTATACGAGAGGAGACCTCAACCGAAGAGGAAGACGCTGATGATGCTCCTCCAGAATTTGAAGAGGGTGTCAAATCCACTGTTGATCAATTGAAGGAGATTAATTTGGGTGATGATAACGATCCACGTCCAACCTATATAAGTATTTCATTGACAGCTAGTGAAGAAAGAGCTTACATTGAGCTTCTTCGAGAGTTTAGAGACGTGTTCGCTTGGTCATTCAAGGAGATGCCCGGATTAGATCCAAAAATAGCAGTTCATCAGTTAGCGGTAAAGGAAGGAGCTAAGCCAGTTAAGCAAATGCAGCGTCAATTTCGACCAGAGCTGGTTCCATTGATTGAAGCTGAGGTTAATAAGCTCCTTGAAACGGGAAAGATACGAGAAGTCAAGTATCCCACTTGGCTCTCTAACATTGTGCCAGTAAGGAAGACAAATGGGCAGCTTAGAGTATGTGTTGACTTCCGTGACTTAAACTTGGCATGCCCAAAAGATGATTTTCCACTACCAATCACAGAACTTATGATTGATGCAACGACCGGGCATGAAGTACTTTCATTTATGGATGGATCATCTGGTTACAATCAAATTAGCCTAGCTCCGGAAGATCAAGAGAAAACAGCTTTCCGCACTCCTAAAGGAATATACTGCTATAATGTTATGCCGTTTGGCTTGAGGAATGCTGGCGCTACGTATCAACGAGCTATGCAAAAGATATTCGACGACATGCTTCATAAGAATGTCGAATGTTATGTGGATGACATTGTAGTGAAATCAAAGAAGAAAAATGATTATTTTAAGGATCTAAGGCAAATATTTGAGCGTCTCAGAAAATTTCAACTCAAGATGAACCCGCTTAAGTGCGCATTCGGAGTCTCTTCTGGTAAGTTCCTTGGATTCATTGTCCGACATCGTGGTATTGAGATTGACAAAGCAAAGATAGATGCAATCATGAAGATGCAGGTACCCCGAAATATACATGAGCTTAAGAGTTTGCAAGGAAAATTGGCATACTTAAGAAGATTCATATCAAACCTAGCCGGTAGGTGCCAACCATTCAGTCATCTTATGAAGAAGGGCAGCCCATTCGAATGGGATGAAGCTTGCACTAATGCCTTTAACAGCATTAAAGCATATTTGATGAAGCCGTCAGTATTGGTCGCCCCGATAGTCGGACGTCCATTAATTCTCTACATATCTGCTCAAGAAAGATCAGTTAGAGCTCTACTTGCACAAAATAATGATGAAGGAAAGGAGTGTGCATTGTACTATTTGAGTAGAACAATGATCCCAAATGAGTTAAAATACTCACCAATTGAAAAGATTTGTCTGGCTCTCATCTTTGCAATTCAGAAGTTAAGACACTACTTTCAAGCTCATACTGTTTACTTGGTCTCAAAGGCCAACCCATTAAAATTCGTCATGTCGAAACCAGTGCTCTCTGATAGGCTTGCAAGGTGGTATCTTCAATTGCAGCAATTCGAGATTATATATGTCCCTCAAAAGGCAGTGAAAGGGCAAGTATTGGCGGATTTCTTAGCTGATCATCCCATGCCTGCAGAATGGGAGTTATCTGATGATCTCCCCGATGAAGATATATTGGCTATTGAAATCACTCCTCCTTGGAAGATGTATTTCGATTGAGCTGCTCACAGAGAAGGAGCCGGCGCAGGAGTGGTATTTGTGACCTCAGATGGAGAAGTTCTGCCATACTCCTTCAATCTAACTGAAAATTGCTCTAACAATGTAGCCGAATATCAAGCTCTTATACTTGGTCTGGAGATGGCAGTAGATGTAAAGCAACGACACCTGAAGGTATATGGAGATTCATTGTTAATAATCAACCAGCTACTTGGCTTATATGAGGTTAGGAAACCCGAGCTATTTCCATATTATAACTATGCTCGAAGGCTGATGAATTGGCTTGGAGACGTAGAGATTGAACATCTTCCAAGGAGCAAGAACAAACAAGCCGATGCTTTGGCAAAACTAGCATCAACCATAGCAATGCCTGAAGCACATTTCCAAGTTCCGATCTGCAAGAGTTGGGTGGTACCTCCGTTCTTCGAAAAGGAAGACAACGAAGAAGTTGAGTATTGTGCCATAGTGGTGTTCGATATCAAAAAGGAAGATTGGCGACAACCATTCGTGGATTACTTGAAATATGATAAGCTTCCCAATGATCCACACCTAAGGATTGATGTTCGACGTAGAGCACCGCGATTCTTCTATTACAAAGATACACTCTATAGAAGATCGTTTGATGGTATTCTCTTAAGATGCTTAAGTGATGAAGAAGCTCTTCAAGCTATGGAGGAAGCTCATTCTGGAATATGTGGCGCCCATCAGTCTGGACCCAAGTTACATTTCAGAATCAAGAGGATGGGATATTACTGGCCTTCTATGGTGAAGGATTGCATAGATTATGCACAAAAATGTCAGCCATGCCAGTTTCATGCAAATCTTATTCATCAGCCTCCCGAGCCATTACATCCAACAGTTTCTTCGTGGCCATTTGATGCATGGGGCTTAGATGTGGTGGGGCCATTAACGAAGTTTTCCGGAGGTTGATGAGAGTGGAAATTCATGTATTTACGGGTCCAATTTGATACCTATTTGAGTGTATAATTGCTATTATTTGCACAAATATTATCACTTTGGATTATTATCAACTAAAAGGTGCTACTAAGGTATTTTGTTGTGTTTTGATAGAAAAAATGATCAAAAGTGCAAGGTTGGAGAAAAGGTGAAATTTATGCAAAGGTGATGAAAAACGCACGTCCAACTTTCATAATTTTTCTGTGTTAATGTGGAGATAAAAACTAAGAGTATGCTATATGGTTGGAAAGCCACTGAAGAGAGGGTCGTTTTGGCATAAAGAAAATACCAATCGAGTTCCAAACGAGAAAGTTATAAGCAAAATGGTGACGACGCGCGAGGAAAGCCGAACAGAACTGATGGCTACTTTCCGTAGCTTATTGCACATTCAAATCTTGGTGTTTTTGAAAGATCTTTATATGTATTGAAAGCCAAGGAATAGAGGATCGCGTGAGCGAAAGAATTATTCAATTTGGAACTCGGAAGTGGAAGTTATACATGAAACGATGAGGAGGTGCAAGTCCATTCGAACTGAAGAAACATCACTTTGACCTCAACACATGGATTCGACCAGCCATGCATATACAAGCTGGAAAGTAGTGCACACATGGGCAAAAGTGAAGATGATACACTCCACATGGGACACATGAAGCACCTAACATGCCATAGATTCTTCAAGGCAAAGAGGACAAGGAAGAAAGCTTGTATGAGCTGCAAAAGGAAGCATGGACAGCAACAAAGCAACAAGCAAAGTGAGGTGGAGCAACATGGGCAGCAAGAACAAAGTGAAGTGGAAGCATGAAGCAACATGGGCAGCCATTAAAGAAAAAATGGAGGCATGTGATGTTGTTCCCCTTCCACAACTATAAATAGGGGCTGCAAGAACACAATTCAATTATCCCACAACATACCACAAACACACCAAAACAGCCCCTACAAAGCAGCAACATCAGCTGCACTCCCTTCTCTTCCCCAATGGGGGGAGAGAAGGGAGGAACACCACCTCTACACTTCATCCATAACCACCATCCATACACCGGAGAGACGATCGAAGTTGCTACTTGGATCGGAGACGAAGATCCCAACGGAGATCATGATTGAAGAGACAGAGTCCTCCAAACGGGTTCTTTCTTTTTAGTTATTCATCTTTCGTTATTTTAGCAAAATGTTAGGATGAATTACGTCTTTATAATTTGTCTTAATCATGATGCTAAGTTTCTTTGTTGATAATGTTAGGGCATGAATACATTTGTGATTTTGTGACTTGATTAATTTAGATTTTGATTTATTATCTTGCAAATGGTTTATTTCCATATTGAAGATTTTATTTGAAATTGCGTATTATTATGAGATGGAGTTTTGATCCCTTTAAAGTTATCATTGAAGATGACAGGCATCTTTATTTCCGCATGATAATTGTTGTTTCATATGACAAAGTCTTAGGTGTATTGACCATTAAAGCCTAGACGAGTTTTTCTGAGACATTCTTAGGTGTATTGACCATTAAAGCCTAAGCGTGTCAGACAATCAATTTGGAATACTGATTACTTGGTAAAACATCATTATTGAGTAGTTGGTAAGGAGAAAGAGTTAACGATCATGTACCTAGAAAGGGAAGTCTAGTGCTCTAGCCTTAATTGGAATTTAGCATGAAGTACCTATAGAGGGAGAGGTAGTTAATTTCTTATTGATCTAAGGATTTCCAGCTCATTATAAGTGTTAGATCTTACCGGATCAAGGTGATTTAACTAGGTTTAGCGATCCTCTTATAAAAGTTTGCAAGTAATTCATTCGAGTCTATATAAATCAGTCACAACATTATCAATTCTCCTTCCTTGAACTCTTGATTTGTTCTCTCTTGTGCGATTCATTCCATCTCATTATCATTTTATTTCATTTCATTTAAGTTATTTGTAGTTTGTTAATCATTCTTTCAAAAACCCCGATTTGTCTTGCAATGAATTAATCACGTGGAATTACCTCTTGAATTTATAGCTATCCCTGTGGAGACGATATAACTACTTGGTCACTCGTGCTACAACCGATCCCTTACACTTGATGGGGGATAAAAGAATTTAGCGATCAAGTCAATGGCGCCGTTGCCGGGGATAGCTTATAGATTTAAAATTAATTCTATAGTGATTTATTTTATTGTAGGACGTTAAACTTTACTTGCTTTATTTTTATTTGTGTGTTTTGTGCTAAGTGAATTATACTCAAAGTGCATTCTTACACTTAAGGTAATAACATCCTTTTAAACTTAGATTCAACTCACGTTTTCATCTAAGTTTGGGGGGTGTGATGTTCTTTCCTCGTTCCATTCGCACCTAGGTATGTTTACTTTGCTTTGTTTAATGTTTGTGTGCCTGGAGGTCGATTTTTGTTTTTTAGAATTTTTGAATTCTATTCGAAAGTTCGAATTTTTTTACGACTATCCAATTATCTTGTTTGTTTTTGTGATGCCCTGTCATTAATTTTCGTCTTTCGATATTTTTATCTCTCCTGTGATGATGAGTTTTCTTTGAGCTTTATTTGATTGAAAAGTGTATTGGAGTGGCAAAGTAAGTTCTATCTGAGGCCTATGCCTGACCGAATTCGATAACTCGAGGAACTTGCAAGATGTGAAGAAGATTGAAATCAGGTTACTTTGTTCCTTATTCTAAATTTTTATATGGGTTTTGAAGTCTTATGAGTGAGGAACATGAGCTTTAAATTCCATAACTTGAATTTCATGTGGATTTATGAGCTTTTATGATGCCTTTGATAAGATGTCGATTATGATTAACAAGGGGAACATACTTCCATTAAATGCTTGAAGTTCTTGATGTGCTTGATATGATGTATGCTTAGCCTTGAAGAGTGCTCGTTCATTCTATGAAAAAGCCAAGTGAGATTTGAGCCTTTGAATCATGTTACATGATGCATGATATTTCATTCTTGAGCGTATCGTTCTTGTGCGTGTATTCTAGAACTTGCCTTGAGTCTCCTTGAATATTCGAGAATAGTCTAGCGAGTTATGGAAATGATATTAGGCAATCTTTGATTTTTAACCCATATCTTCCATACACTTTACCTGAATTCATTTAAATCCTTAGTCAACTCGTTGAGCCTTAAATATCCATTCTTTGAATAACCCGTTGAGCTTAATCAGTATTTGATTTTTCCTTGTTTTACTTGGATCAATTGAGTAATTGCTGAAGTGGTTAGAAGAAGAGTGTGAATATGTTGGTGTTGAAAAGAATGATGAAGAAAAGGATATAAAAATCCTAATGAGTTGGAAAAGAAAATAAAATGGAAATAAGAGTTCAAAAGTGAAAAGGTTGTGCTTGACAAAGAAATGAATAGTTGGAGTTGAGGAGGAGTTGTGCTTGAAAAGAAAGTGATGAGGAAGAATGAAAGATCAAGAAAGAACGCGCGCTTGATTGATCCAAGTTTTGAGTCACTTATCCATATATTTTTCCTACCTTGTCCAAAGAGCCTATGTTACAACCATATAAAAAGTCCTTTTTTATTCATAATTGGCTAACTACAAGTAAAAGGAGAGTTGAGATAATAGGCAAGCCTATGGTTACGCATGCACTTGAATTGAATTTGAGAGCACTTATATATATAACCTAAACGGTGTACACTTTATACACCATGAGCGTGAGAGTTACATTATATATATCTCATGAGGATAGGTGGATTGAGCACTTGAATTGGTGAAGTAATTATCTTAACTTGCATGTTTTGAATGAATTGATGCTTTTGAACTTTAAGTTATGTGAACCAAGTTGAGATTGATTACATCTTGTGAAGGCATAGTTGATCCTTACCTTTGAACATGACTTTCCATCTCATTATTCTCTTGGTTTGTTGTTTCGTTGTTCGAGGACGAACAACACCTTAAATTTGGGGGGTTTGATGAGAGTGGAAATTCATGTATTTACGGGTCCAATTTGATACCTATTTGAGTGTATAATTGCTATTATTTGCACAAATATTATCACTTTGGATTATTATCAACTAAAAGGTGCTACTAAGGTATTTTGTTGTGTTTTGATAGAAAAAATGATCAAAAGTGCAAGGTTGGAGAAAAGGTGAAATTTATGCAAAGGTGATGAAAAACGCACGTCCAACTTTCATAATTTTTCTGTGTTAATGTGGAGATAAAAACTAAGAGTATGCTATATGGTTGGAAAGCCACTGAAGAGAGGGTCGTTTTGGCATAAAGAAAATACCAATCGAGTTCCAAACGAGAAAGTTATAAGCAAAATGGTGACGACGCGCGAGGAAAGTCGAACAGAACTGATGGCTACTTTCCGTAGCTTATTGCACATTCAAATCTTGGTGTTTTTGAAAGATCTTTATATGTATTGAAAGCCAAGGAATAGAGGATCGCGTGAGCGAAAGAATTATTCAATTTGGAACTCGGAAGTGGAAGTTATACATGAAACGATGAGGAGGTGCAAGTCCATTCGAACTGAAGAAACATCACTTTGACCTCAACACATGGATTCGACCAGCCATGCATATACAAGCTGGAAAGTAGTGCACACATGGGCAAAAGTGAAGATGATACACTCCACATGGGACACATGAAGCACCTAACATGCCATAGATTCTTCAAGGCAAAGAGGACAAGGAAGAAAGCTTGTATGAGCTGCAAAAGGAAGCATGGACAGCAACAAAGCAACAAGCAAAGTGAGGTGGAGCAACATGGGCAGCAAGAACAAAGTGAAGTGGAAGCATGAAGCAACATGGGCAGCCATTAAAGAAAAAATGGAGGCATGTGATGTTGTTCCCCTTCCACAACTATAAATAGGGGCTGCAAGAACACAATTCAATTATCCCACAACATACCACAAACACACCAAAACAGCCCCTACAAAGCAGCAACATCAGCTGCACTCCCTTCTCTTCCCCAATGGGGGGAGAGAAGGGAGGAACACCACCTCTACACTTCATCCATAACCACCATCCATACACCGGAGAGACGATCGAAGTTGCTACTTGGATCGGAGACGAAGATCCCAACGGAGATCATGATTGAAGAGACAGAGTCCTCCAAACGGGTTCTTTCTTTTTAGTTATTCATCTTTCGTTATTTTAGCAAAATGTTAAGATGAATTACGTCTTTATAATTTGTCTTAATCATGATGCTAAGTTTCTTTGTTGATAATGTTAGGGCATGAATACATTTGTGATTTTGTGACTTGATTAATTTAGATTTTGATTTATTATCTTGCAAATGGTTTATTTCCATATTGAAGATTTTATTTGAAATTGCGTATTATTATGAGATGGAGTTTTGATCCCTTTAAAGTTATCATTGAAGATGACAGGCATCTTTATTTCCGCATGATAATTGTTGTTTCATATGACAAAGTCTTAGGTGTATTGACCATTAAAGCCTAGACGAGTTTTTCTGAGACATTCTTAGGTGTATTGACCATTAAAGCCTAAGCGTGTCAGACAATCAATTTGGAATACTGATTACTTGGTAAAACATCATTATTGAGTAGTTGGTAAGGAGAAAGAGTTAACGATCATGTACCTAGAAAGGGAAGTCTAGTGCTCTAGCCTTAATTGGAATTTAGCATGAAGTACCTATAGAGGGAGAGGTAGTTAATTTCTTATTGATCTAAGGATTTCCAGCTCATTATAAGTGTTAGATCTTACCGGATCAAGGTGATTTAACTAGGTTTAGCGATCCTCTTATAAAAGTTTGCAAGTAATTCATTCGAGTCTATATAAATCAGTCACAACATTATCAATTCTCCTTCCTTGAACTCTTGATTTGTTCTCTCTTGTGCGATTCATTCCATCTCATTATCATTTTATTTCATTTCATTTAAGTTATTTGTAGTTTGTTAATCATTCTTTCAAAAACCCCGATTTGTCTTGCAATGAATTAATCACGTGGAATTACCTCTTGAATTTATAGCTATCCCTGTGGAGACGATATAACTACTTGGTCACTCGTGCTACAACCGATCCCTTACACTTGATGGGGGATAAAAGAAATTAGCGATCAGAGGTCATCTTTATATTCTGGCTGCCACTGATTACTTTTCCAAGTGGGCAGAAGTTGTACCCTTGAAAGAAGTGAAGAAAGAAAATGTGGCTGATTTCATCCGCATCAACATCATATATAGATATGGAGTGCCTCGATACATCATCACGGATAATGGGAGGCCGTTCAGTAACTCTTTGATTGATAGGCTTTGTGAGAAGTTTGACTTCAAGCAAAGGAAGTCTTCTATGTACAATGCAGCAGCTAACGGGCTCGCTGAAGCCTTCAACAAAACACTGTGTAACCTATTGAAGAAGGTGGTCTCCAAGTCAAAACGAGACTGACATGAAAGGATTCATGAAGCTTTATGGGCGTATCGAACTACTTATAGAACGCCTACTCAAGCTACTCCGTATTCTCTAGTGTATGGGGTTGAAGTTGTTGTGCCCCTTGAAAAGCAAATTCCATCTTTGAGGATAGCTATTCAAGAAGGTTTGACTGAAGAAGAGAACGCATGACTGCATCTCGAAGAATTAGAGGCACTTGATGAAAAGAGGTTGGAAGCACAACAGAGACTTGAGTGCTATCAAGCTCGCCTCTCCAGAACATTTAACAAGAAAGTGAAGATACGTTCCTTTCAAGTCGGAGACTTAGTCCTTGCTGTGAGAAGGCCTATTGTCATCACTCACCGAGTGGGAAATAAATTCTTGCCCAAGTGGGATGGCCCACATGTTGTGAAAGAAGTATATACAAATGGTGCATACAAGTTGATATCTGAAGATGGAGTGGGAATTGGCCCCATAAATGGCAAATTCCTGAAACGCTACTACGCGTAATCCAGTCAAACCTAAGGAACGCTCCATGACGCATGAGCCTAAACTGCATGTTACTCCTGGTCCGCACGAGTATAAACTGTGTATGACAAACTCCTGGTCCGCACGAGTATAAACTGTGTACGACACCCACCAAAGGTAATTATACGTGGCTAAACTATTAATTCACCCCATCAGGTATTTTAAGTGGTTAAAGCATTAAATACCCTACTTTGTCTAAAGTGGTTAAAGAATAGTCACTCCTGGCCCGCACGAGTATAAACTGTGTACGGCACCCCCCCATTCAAACCAAATTATGTTCTTTTGAACTACGTTATGACTTGATCCTCTATAAAGAGGTACGTAGGCAGCTTAGCACTTTGTTAAGTTCAGTCATATCTTTGGTTTATCACATCAAGTTTATGAGACAAGCAATAAATCGAAGTATGAAGGCAATATAAGTAAGCGACAGTGAAGGAAATGAACTTTATTGGTAATTAAATGTTCAAAGCATAGCAGGGAAAACAGACAAGTGAGTAAAAAAAAGAAGAAGCCCTACACTAAACAAAAAAGTTATCAGAAAGTATGCTTCGTAATTAAGCCTTCAGAGCTGCTTTCTCGTTCTCAGATGAATACTCCTTTAGTGAGGTCACTGTATCAAGTGCAGAGATATTTTCCTCTATGAGGTTAATTTCTTTCTTAGCACGGTAAATGGTTTGTTTGAGTTGATCAGCTGCTTCACATAAAGTCTTCTCTTTCTTCAGGGTGGCCAACTCGTTGCCTATCAACTCCAGTTCTTCCCAGGTTGTCTTTAGTTTTTGTATCTCCATCGTATGGGTGTCCTTATAGCTTTGGAGATGACCTTTGATGTCGGCTGAGACTTTTACGTAATCTCCCTTGGAGGCCGCTTGATCAGACTTCGATCTTGCAGCAGTATAAGCATCAGCCTTATCAAATAAAGGAGTCAAGGCTTCTTCTAATGTAGAGCAATCGATGTTAAGTACTTTCACTTCCCCTATCAGGTTGAAGACTCCTTCCCTTAGAGATGATAAATATTCGATAGGAGTCCGTTGGAGCTTATTTCTGATACGGCTCCATGCTTTCTGGGCAAATTGCTCTTTGAGACTTCGAGCTTCTTTCTTGAATTTAAATTCTGTTACTGCTGGGCATGCTTTCAAAGAGGAATCCATTCCTGTGTTAGAAGCATCACTCTTGGTAGAACCGTCGCCCTCAGAGTCTGAAGAGAAGCCTGAGACCTAATTGGAAAAAAATATATTTAGATAGAAAAGGAAAGATGATAAAAAAAAAGCTAAAGACAGAAAAGGGGGCAACCTCGTTGGCCAAGTCTTGTGAAGCGATAGCATAAATTAATTCTTTTCCTTCATTGGCCTTAAGGGGGGAAGTTGGGTTACAAATCCTCTGCGCAATCTAAAGTAGTAAAAAGAGCCTTGTAAAAAAGGGGAATAAAAAAAGAAGAGAATTGGGAGAGTAAAGGGAACCTCATCATCTTGCTTTTCAGTGGAGGCAGTGGGCTTCTTCCTCTTCCAATGTTGATCCCTGGATGCGCTGCAATCCTCCACAGATTGACCTTTCTTTCTTTTATGCGCCATAGATTTTACCATATCATGCACTGGAGAAATATCTTGGACGTCTTGGTGGTTTTCATTAAGATCATCTATGATGTCCACTTCTTCCTCTATAGGCTGATACTGGGGTAATCAGGTCTTTAACATGATCAGATAAGTAAGTGCCATGAACATGCTTCCACCACTCCTTATATTCAGACGTGGAGTAATTTTTAGGAGCTGAGGCTGCACCGGGAAAGTAAGCTTCAGATTTGGAGTTACATGTAGTGGAATGACACCAGTAATCAAATCCTTCTTCTAAAGAGGCCTTGCGGAGGTTTGTTCTAAGCATGTTAGGAACATCTTGCAGAAAACCAAATTGACGAGCAAATATATGAGGAGAATATAGCTCCATTATATAATGACCACCTTGCCTCAATGTAAGATAGCTGGTACGAAGAGCTACAAGATGGGTCCAACTAGTCCAGTCATTATTCCCGTCATCCACATAATAAACGGCTACATCTTTGGAAAAAATGTTGCAAGTCCACGAAGCATTATCAGCTGTTTGAATTCATTTACGAGCCTCCTCAGGATTAAAGTATTTTGCACCTTTCTCACCAGAATAAGTTACCATGCGAGGATAAGACAATTTGCTACCAATCGGAAAGTGAGTCTTGAAATAATGAGCTAACCAAGCATGAACAAAGTGAACGGGAAATGTTGATTTGACTTCAGATGGATTTGATGAATTTGAGATTTTGTTCAAACCACGATAGATGCTTGTCAGTACGGGAATTGCAAGGCCCACCTTTTTTCCTGCAGCCATTAAGCTCGCCGCTTTAAAAGTACTTGGCCGTATCAAGTTTACTTCATTACTCGGAAGTGCAAAAATGCAGAGCCAGCATGCTAAATAAGCAGCGAGATATGTCTCTTCTTGGTTTGTTGACGCAATTCCCATTTTTCTGAATTGATTCAACTCAGCAGACGTCCAGGAATGGTGATTTGGGATGGTGCCGGTTGGATTGTAAGTTTTTTTGGGACGATTAGTTGATCTTTTCTCAACACGCATAGGAGGCGCAGGGTATGTTACAGTCTTTTTAGACCAAAAACTTACCCATTGATCAATCGTCACACCTTTCTTATTAGTATCCTTGCAGAGCAAGTGATAAGCACCAAGTAGATGTCTACAGCTGCGCGGAATACATGGCTCATTAATTGTGGAGAACAGTTCTATTTGGCTCGTTACTGCTTCATCATATAGGTGGCCAGCTAGAGGTAACCCCATCAAGTTGTACAAATCCCACAAAGAAATAGACATCTCCCCATGTTTCGTGAGTAAAGTATTGGTGGAAGGACACCAAGCCTCACAAAAAGCTTTGATAATTTCACAGTTATAATCATAAGTAAAGAGAGACGCGAAGACAGCATCATAGAGCTTGAGGCTTTTAAGAAGAGATCGGCATCGACTTAGTACATCCTCAGTCCATTCCCAGTACCCTTTGGTGTAGCGGAAGTCTCCAAGAAATTTAATCGGCTCTCCCCAAGTTACTTTACATTTCCCTTCCAAGATGCGTCGTCCCAAGGAGGGTAGGGGTTCTAAGCTAGGGTGTGGCTCGATATCAGCTCCTTTCAAAGTCCAGGT
Source organism: Pogostemon cablin (assembly GCA_023678885.1). Taxonomy (NCBI): domain Eukaryota; kingdom Viridiplantae; phylum Streptophyta; class Magnoliopsida; order Lamiales; family Lamiaceae; genus Pogostemon; species Pogostemon cablin. The sequence goes on along the minus strand of CM043001.1, from coordinate 15,311,803 downwards.
TATGTTAGTCTTCCCCAGAGTGAGCTCATGAGACCAACATTCAAGGTAGAAGTCGTTCTTAAGATTAGTAGGAACTACAGCATGGTTCCCTAGCAGAGATTTCTCGACTAAAAGACGAGTCCCTTTATTCAAAGGTTGACGCTCGTCATCAAGGATTAGCAAGTAGTTTGAGCCTGACTGTCCTGTGATATTTCTGAAGAAAACCATGCCGAAGAGTAGATAAGCTGCAAAACAAGTGAAGGAATGTTAGAAGACCAAAAAAATAGGCATGAAATAATTTAAAGTTCCTGAATTTAAATTAATTGAGAAGCCCAAGATAAATTTAGGGGTCAATTAATTATTAAAATTCAAAAGCCCAGTAAATATATAAATTAAAAAGCAGCCCAGGAAATAAGGAGTTAGTTGAAGCCCAAGGTCAAGGATTTTGAATTTGATGTGGGGCACAATTTATGTAGAGGCCCAAATCAGGAATTAGCTTTAGGATAGCCCAAGGATTTTTTAAAATAAAGGGGCCCAAATTGAATGAAAGTCAAAATTAGTTCATGAGGTCAAAAATTGAGTTTGGCAGATTTTTATTTTAGGGTAAATCTGTTTCAAAGGGGATTTCCTTTTCACCATCAAAGCTGCTGCCTCAGCCGCCACGCCTCGCCGTCAATCCGACGCCGGAATCCACGCTGCTGTGACCCATTCCACGCTCCACCAAAAGCTCGGTCACCATCTGCCGCAGCGCCCACCGGTCGTCACCGCCGGCTCGAACCAGATCCCGGCAGCTGCTTGACCACTCTAGTTTGCCACTCATCACTCGGCCGATTACCAGCATCGGCGATCGCCACTGGGTCCACCGCAGCTTCAAAGCAGGCCGTCACCAACAGCTTCTTCTCTCCGCCGCCGTGTCACTGCGACCCCGCCAAAGCCCAGCCACGACACTACCACTACACCGACGGGATTGCGAAGCCGCCGCGGATGATCTGATGCCTCGCCAACAGCCGATCCCGATCACACCGCTGCTCAGCTGCTTCTTCACCGGAACAGCCGCTACCATGGATCGCGGCACCACCCCCATCCGCTGCTGCAAATCGCCACCACCGGATTCGCTCCCTGTCGCCAAGAATATTGCCGAGCCCAGTCTCAATCGGCTTCTGCTCGTCGCCACCAAAATCAAGTTCCCATGCCGTTTCTTCACCGGAAAAGTTTGCCCATCGCTGCTCACCGCCGGAAACCAATCACCAATAGCTGCTGATCGGCGTCGCTTCCCTATTGCTGCAGTGTCGCCGCCGCTCGCCGTGCCTCGCCGTCAATCCAACACTGAAGTAGCGCTGTCCCTCGACCGTTTGGTCAGAGCTGCAGTCATGTCCAGCACTGGGTAGATCTGCAGTCGTGCCGCTGCTGGAATCACGAGTTCGCCGCAATCAAGTCGCGTCTAAAAAAATCGCGAACTGCTACCAAAGAAAAGGCGGGCGCTGATGTCGAGAATCGTTTTAAACACCCGACAGCCACCGCTGCGATCGGAGAGATAGCTCGGTGCGAACGTTGGAATCGTCACGACCTCCGACTGGGATGAATCCCTAATCGCCAGGAATGCGCGACGCTGGTCACAACTGCCCGTGTTATCCTCAAATCTCCTCTTCGTGGGTAAAAAAAAGAGAAAGAGCGGGAAAGATACAGAGGAAGATATGAAAACAAAGTGGCGAAACTTACTTTGATGATTATGTGAAGGCAAATAAGCAGAAGAGAAAAGAAGCATGTATATGTAAAAGCAAAAAAAAAGGAGCAAGAAGCAAAGCAGTAAAGGAGAAAGGAACAAGGAGAGTTGTAAGAGATAAGAGAAGTTACATTATGTTGTCTACTGCGAATTTGATTCAAACGTATGGAAGAAAAATCTGCAAAGAGAAGAAAGGTATTGATTAGTTGATTCTCTGTAATCGTGTAATCGTGATGTGAAGAAAATAGAGGCCTTGAGCCCTCTTTATATAGCAGTAATTTTTGTTTTATGGATAACTCTAATAAAAGATTGGATGAATATTGGAGTTTATCTGCGAGAAAATATCTGTGCAGAATATTTGAGGATATCTTGTTGAGTCCATGAACTTATATTCGATATATTATATTTGAGATAGGGAAGGAAGATTTTGAATAATTTTCTCCAAATAAAGATGAAATGAAATTACTGCATGTCTATCATAAAAGATTACATATATTCTTTTGAATATAAGGTTATCAGAAGCACTGCAGTTGTTTATTCAAGATTGGATATGCAGGAGTGAACGATTATTATGTCCAAGATAATTGAAATCCATGAAGGAATGGAATAATTATTTATTGAGCTTGGGCTTGAAGTAAATAATTATTTATTGGGCTTGGTTTGGGGCTTGAAGTAAAGTTCAAATTAAGAAATGGAAGATAGAAACTTGATTAAAAAAATCTAAATTAGGAGTCCATGGATCCAGAGAAAATGCAAGAGAGCATGAAATAAAATGTTGCAATTTGTCCCCTTCAAGAATAAATTTCAGCGAACAAAATGCAAGGGGGCATTTGTAGGCAATTAAAATTTATTGCCTAAATAAATAAAATGCAGAGGAAAATATATTAAGTGCTGATTAAAATATTTATTAAGGAATTTAAATAAAATAGTTCCTTAAAATAAATAAATAATTAATTAGTAATTAATATAATTATTTGAGCCCAAATCCAAGCCAAATGGGCTCAATTTAAATTAAATTGGTCAAATCCAAGCCAGATGGGCTCAATTTAAATTAATTGGGTTTAATCCAAGGCAAGTGGGCCTGATTCAAGTCAACAAACTCCACCAAGTCAAATGCCTAATTTAATTAAATAGGCCCAAGTCAAATCCAGCAGGCTTATTTAAATTAAATAGGCCCAAGTCAAATCCAGCAGGCTTATTTAAATTAAATAGATCCAAGTCAAATCCAGCAGGCTTATTTAAATTAAATAGGCCCGTATCCAGTCCAGCAGGCTTAAAAGAAAGGAAAAAGCCCAACATATCTTTTGAAGGAGAAAATATCTCTCAGGTGGTTATTTTCTCCACCTATAAATAAGAGCCTTCAGTCCTCATTCCAGACATATTCAAGCACCCGGAGGCAAGACGCTCTTGAAGAAATCAAGACCTTCGAGGATCTTCAAATCTTCAAAGCTTCAAGCTCAAGAACACTCGAGGATCTTCAAATCTTCAAGCTCAAGACCTTCGAGGATCTTCAAAGCTTCAAGCTCAAGAACACTCGAGGATCTTCAAATCTTCAAATCTTCAAGCTCAAGACCTTCGAGGATCTTCAAATCTTCGAGTCTTCAAGCTCTAGATCTTCAAGTCTTCAAAGCTTCAAGTCGAAGGCTTCAAGTCAATCTTCAAGCAGTTTCAAAGCAACTTCAAGTCAAGAACCGCCTCTGATCAAGGACCAAGGTGCTAAGCCTCTCCGATCCGGCGTTCTTCATCCAGTAAAATTCGTGAGGTCAACGGTGTTCTATCAAATTGAACGACGTTCTTCACGACTAATTCAAGTCAACGTTTGATCCAAACAAAGGCTCGACGCCTCTGGATAAATGTTTTAAAGCTTCAAGTCCCAAACCCGAGCACGGACAAGCTTCATCCGAAGATCCGGCTCCGAAAGTTGAAAGAAGCCAAAAGTCAACTCAAGAGAGGAATCAGAGGATAGCTAGAGACTGTTCACTTCAATTCTCAAGTTTAATCCACATTGGATTATCATTGTAATTCTTTTGTGTTTATTTTATTATAAATACAAAATTTGTTGTTACACTTACGGTACACGTGACACTCTTATTGAGGCGCCAATTAAAGAGTTTGGTAATCTGCATGATCAAATTAATACAAATGAATTGAAATAACTATTTGAGGATTAAAATAGGACATGTTATGATATCAAAAATATTTTTAACTCGTATCTAATCAGACCGTATTTGAGCTCACCCCTAGCAAACAACCGGAACCGAACTCTGACACAAATAAAAAAAATTAATGTGTATTTTTGAAAAGAAAAAAAATTATGTTCAATAACAACATTTCTTGGTTGGCTTTGTTGTTGCCTTGTTGGTTAATTGCATAAGAGTTGATAAATAAGTTGGATTAATGAATCAGATAGAACTTGTATTATTCAACCTTAATAATATGATCTTTACTTACTTTCGCACGCATTTATAAATTTATTGCATGCTTGTGGAGCAACAACTATCTAATTTGAAAGTAACTATAATTGAAGGCAATGATTCGTGTGAGATCTTCTCACGAAATGATTTTCGTAAGATGGATAAAAAGTGATAATATTTCAATGAAAAATGATACTCAATTGATAAAAAATTATAATAATATTATAATAGTACAGTGAACTATTTCAATAATAATTTATAATATACATAAAAAGTATTAATATTTTCAAAGAAAAATGATAAACATTTTTAATAAAAAGAATGATACTTCCGGCATCCTGTTAGAAGGGTTACATTTGTTTTTTGCACAGAAATTAAAGAATATAATATTTTAATGTATAATGGATACTTGTATTAGTATTGTGTGTATAACTCATAAAGATATATTTATTGTTTTGTTTAGGTTTTATTTACTAAAAAAAATATAAATTTTATGATGAGATACACAAAATAAAAATCCGTAAACATTAATGTGAGATGAAGGTTGACGAAGGGAGTAACTAATTAAGAAAGCATAAAAATTATCTCACTGTTACACGATCTCACGATGTGGCTCATAATTGAATTATAAAAAACATAGTATATAGATAATGATATTTGTATTCTTTTTAATTACAACTTTTACCTATTATGTGGACCAATATGTACGAAATTATTCTATTTACCTAATTATTATATTGCCATTTTAAATTTGTGGTTTAATGTTTATCATTTACTTTTAAACTCAGGGTTCGTTGTAAGAAAAATTATAATTTTACTCTTATGATAAATTAATCTTTCATATTTGAGAAATTACAAAAAAAAGTCTTACCTTTAAGCATTATTGGAAAATACATTCAATTTCTGAAAATAACTCTACCTTTAGTCCCCATCTTTTAAGAAAAATATCACATATTAAGTGTATTTTGCATTATTGTTTAGGATGTGATTTTTTTTGTAATTTCTCAATGGTGTGATTTAACTTGCAATAAGTTTTAAAATTCCTGGTTTTTTCTATAATTAATCCTTAAGAATGAGTCTGGTGTGAATTAGGTTCACACGTGAACCTATTTTTGCAAAATTAATCTTTCATATATGAAAAATTATTCTTTGACAGTAATATGTTTTAGACAAATTCTCTTGTGAGACATTACATATATGACACATTTTGTGAGACGTATTAAAGTATGTCTGTTATATAGATAAAGTATATTTAATGATTGTTAAAGTATGTTTTATAAAGTATGATAAATAATGAATTAAAATATGATTTTAAGGTGTTATAATTTAATTCATTATTAACATAAATATACTTTACGTACATAATAAGCATACTTTAGTAATGGGTCGAGCCGTCTCACAACCGTCTCACAAAAAACTCGTCTCACAAGAGAGTTTCTTTATTTTTTATTCAGAAGAGTAATTGTTCATCTTTCTAATGAGTAATTTTTCATGTACTAAAGAGTAATCGGTAAATCATAGTTTAAAATAATTTGAAGAGTATTTTTTTCATTTATAAGAGTAATAATTTATGTCTCTAAAGAATAATTTTTTATTTATTAAAAAGTAATAATTGAAAACATGGTTCATATATGAAATCGGTTCATACAAGTGTTTGCCAACTTTATTACATACTTTATTTAGAATTTTATCATCAATTTATTAACTGTTAATACTATATTTATTTTCGATTTGGTTTTTCAAAATCTACATCCTAAGTTTTGAAAATTACACCTACAAACCCTATTAATCTCAAACTCAACAAACTATTATATATTTATATATATATATATATATATATATATATATATATATATATATATATATATATATATATATATATATATATATATATATATATATATATATATATTCTTCCTTCTTCTTCTTTTTTCATTTTATCTCCTCTCTCAATTTCACTCCTCTCACATTAGTTAATATATTTTTAAACATATCTTACAGATTAATTTAACATAAAATTAAGATTTACCCTACCAAAACCCCAAAAAAGGGACATACCAATATTTATTGGTTTTCAACCCCACTAAACTAAAAAAAAACATAAATGATTATATCTAGCCTAGTAGTATGGAATTTGCATATTTTTCAACTTACAAGCAAGTGTACTCAGTCGATGTAAAGAAATACCCAAGTAATAAAAATATCGAACCCAAGAGAGCTTAAGTTTAAATTGAAAGAACATGTGAGCTCATGTTTATATCGCTTCTATAAGGACGAACCAATGAGATGATAAGTAAAGAAATCAAATAAAAGAAAAAAAATAAAATTGGCGAAAATAAAATGGAGAAATTTTATTAAAGAGCAAGTATCAAGATATTGGACTAGAAACAATTAAAGTGCTTTAAGATTCATTGTATCATGCAAAAGGAATAGACGAGATAAGTATTAGATTAGAGACGATCACAAATGTTACAAAAGCTCCCTCTCGGGTTATTAAGGTTGTAGGCCTCCACAAAAACTCCTAAAAGTACCTAGGATCGAAGCCCAACACTAAATCATTCTGTCTATATTTTAATTATTCTCTAAATCTCAAGATACTATCTAGAGGTAATTATTCCTTTTTGTGTGTACTAATGCCAATGATTGATTGATTCCTCACATCAGGTTCAAATATTCTATCGTTCTAACCTAAACCTGATGTCTTCTAATGCTAATTCTAATAATATGGAGGGTCATCTCTGTCACACCCCATGTAATATCCAAATAAATAAATGTAATGACACTTAATTAACATAAGCAAAAAATTAACAAACAATTAAATTAACATGCATGTTTTCCATAATTAACAAACCATGCCAACATATAATCCATGCATTACAAAGTCCATGAGAAGAAATCAAATAATAATCATGACTAAACCATATTTAATTTACATTACAAAATAAGCATTAAGCATTAATCATGTCTCTAAGTACCCCACAAGAGGGATTAGCCAAGCATAGTTAAAATAACAAAATAAAAATATGGTTCATTATAATAATTCATGTGGGCTAAAATTCAAAAGAAATTATAAAAATAATTAAAACTCCCCTTCAATTTAACTTGTTGGAGATTTTGAATTACTTCTTGAAAATTCTACTTTTGCTATTAATTCCAAGTAATCTTCAACATTAATGGAGAATTTAGAATGGGTGAAAGATTAAAAGATGGGTTTGTGGAAAGATCAAAAGAAAAATAAAAATGGAGAAGAAAGGGAGAAAGTATGTGAAATATATTTGTCTCTCCCCTCCAAAACCATATTACGTGGTTTTTATATCATTCTTGGTGGGTGTAAATGGAAATTAGGAACAATTTGAATCTATGGGTTTTACCCAAAAATTCAGTCGGGATTTTACAAATTTAACCCGAATTTGTTAAAAGCATGTCACGTTTATTCAATTTTTGCGCTTAAATTCGAAACTCAAAAAATTCAACTAGAAATTTAACCTGAATTCTACTATATATATATAGTTGAATTTCTAAAAACAAAAAAATGAAGCTCCTGTATTCATCATGTTCAAAAGGGCAGGCAGAAATTTCATCTTCCGAAATTCAACCTGATTTCTATGCCGGCTTTAAATCATTTTCTTATTTTATCTTATTTTTGATCGTTTTAACTTCGAATTGAACCCATTTTTTCCTATGCCTTCTTTTTTGAATTGTGCATCAATTTGTAAGCTTGTTTCACTGAAATTCCAAACACAAAATCTTTTGTCTCAAATTCAAGTGGACTTTGGCATATTTTTTACCCCATTTGATTCGTGTTTCCTTCTTTACTCATTTTAGCTCAATAATACCTCATTCCTACATGACAATTATATGATTCACAGACTTTACTCCAAAAATAAAAATACTACAAAATAAATAATAAAATACTAAAAATAACATAAAACATACAAAAATCACATGAACATCGACACTAAAATTTATCAAATTTTCATATTAAACAGTAATACTGTTATTTTACCTATGTGTTTCAAAGTCATATCCTTTACTAGAATTTGTTACTTTTTCTTATTATTTTTATGGTTAATTTATTCAAAAAATTAAATGGGTGTTCAGAATTATAATTGTGCATCCGATTACAAAATATCAATTCTAGTGAAAAAAATAAATAAATACAACAAAGAAATTGTTAATTAAAACTTTTTTTGAACCATAACTAAAATGCACTTTTATTTAGGTACCGAAATAGTTATTTCTACTTATTTGTATCAATTTAATTTCGTAACTTATTTAATTAGTTAATTTACGTCCCAAGAATGTCACGTGCTGCGGATAAGATATTTTTTGACGAACACTTTATATTCCAATAAAAATTGGGTTAAAATTAATCAATTATACACGGAATTAAATTAGCACAAATAACTTTTGTGAAACAATTATAAATTGTGAATGATTATGAGATCAAATAAATTTTAAAGAGTGAGGCTCTCGTGTGTCCGGGGGCACAAACTTGAGCCATGCGCCCAACCCGTCCCATTTATTAAACGGGTCATTAATAAGTTTAAAAAAAAATTAAAAACTCATTCTTCATCTTCGTTCTGCATTTTCAGGTAACTAATCAGAGCTCCTCTCTCCAATCAATTCCCCCACAATAACAGTACCTTCTCTCTAATTAATTTCTCCACCACAACAATACCTTCCTCCGCTCACTATGGTTCTCCTCCGTCGTTATCCAGTGCTTCCTCACCGGCCCATACTACATCCCCAATCACATCCCTAACCTTCCGCAACGGCGAGCAGAGCTCCGGCGCCACCATGACCACCAAGTAGAAGCTTGGCATAGCATGACAGATCGCGTGCCTCTGCATCGACGTGATTGAGGCAGATTCCCAGCCTCATCGGATGTCAATTTTGTGGCGGTGGAGTTGATCGCGCGTGGTTGGATGGAGAATTAAGGTAACTCCTTTAATAAGAGATGTTTGTGACGTGTATCTATGCGAGAAATTTGCAGTTGAACTAGAGCATCATAGAATTGGTTCGTGGTGGCGAATTGTTTATCAAAATCGCAGAGGTATAGCTTCACAAAGTAGCTGCTCGATTTCTACCACAACTGCGTTGTTTACCATCGCGATTTGAAGCCGTAAAATCTGCTATAGGATGAGAAAGGAAATATAAAATTGACGAATTTTGGTTTGAGTGCGTTTTTCGATCATGTATTTTAAGGGACAAGCAGTGTGAGGAGAGAGAGATTAGTATCCCAACTAAACTGAGATTTTCTTTTGCTCATTATTATTGTACAGATGTAGAGCTATTAGTATTACAAGTATAGAAATCCATCAGATTTTTTGTAGTGAACATGGCGTTTTGGAGTTTCAATTTGTTTGGGTTTTTGTATGAGAAGGAAATATCATATTTTTGGTCTTTCATTTAAACTTTGCTAACTTTTATTTAAATTTAATTAATATGATTGTTCATTACAAAGAGTATATTATTATCATATAAAGGGTACATTGTTGTCATGCAAAGAGTATATTGTTGTCATGTAAATTGTATGAATTTGCAAAGAGTACATTGTTGATGAGTAAAGGGTACATTATTGATGAGAAAATGGTATATCGTTGTCATACAAAGGGTATGTAGTTTAGAGTCTTTCAAGTTTATTATAGAAGATATTATGACTTGGCAAAAAGAGTATATTGCATATGAGTAAAGAGTATATTATTGATGAGGAAATGGTACATTATTTGTCATGCAAATGATATATGTCGTGTAAATTATATGAAGTTGCAAAGGGTTTATTGTGGATGAGTAAATGGTACATTATTGTCATAAAAAGGGTATGGAGTTTAGAATGTTCCAAATTTTGTATATTATGGCATGGTGCAAAGTGTACATTGCGAATGAGTAAAGGGTACATTGTTGATGAGTAAAGGGTATATTGGTCGTGTAAATTGTATGAAGTTGCAATTGGTTTATTTTAATGATAAAGGGTGTCATAAAAAGGGTATGGAGTTTAGAATGTTCCAAATTTTGTGTATTATGGCATGGTGCAAAGGGTAAATTACGGATGAGTAAAGGGTACATTGTTGATGAGTAATTAGTACATTATTTATCATTTAAAGGATACATTGTGGTCATGTAATATATATGGAGTTGCAAATGGCATGGTGTTATGAATAAATGGTACATTGTTAATGAGTAAAGAGTACATCCTTAATGAGAAAATAGTACATTGTTTATGAGTAAAGGGTATATTATTTATCATGCAAAGGATATAGTGATCATGTAAATTGTAATTTCTCCATGAAATTGGGATGTACAAGCTATTATAGAATTGAACAAATACAAGGAACTAAATGTAAATCAGATTAAACTATAAAAACAAAAATGACATGAACCAATTAAAATGATCTCTAGACTCTAATATTTACTCGAAACTCAAACTAGAATAAAGGTAGAAGCTTGAGGAAACAACACAACAGATTATCGTTAGGACTTGAGTACTTACGATGAATTGTCTTAAGTTTATTTTCTGTTGCTCTAAAGTGGAAGCCAACCAACATCTTTGCACACTCCATTAGCTGATCCTCAGAATAGTTAGTGTAGTGCTTAAGAATCTAGGCCCATAAGGGGGTGCTTCTATAGAAGGTGCAATAAGCTGCGTACACGGCCAAAGCAGCAAGCTCTGAAGGGTTGTAGTGTATGATGGTTGCTAGTTCATCATTCCAAGTTTAGCATAGAAGGATGCCATGTTCTGCATCTCCTTATCAGCCTGAATAAAAGCTACTTTTATGCATCGAACCAAGAAAACATAAGGAGTTGGAACTGTTAGATACCGCTCCAACTTCCTAAGTATTGCTTTCTCCATTACAAGCATCTGCTCTGTCACATAAGCCTTGTGTGATTCATTTCTCATATTATTAATCTCAGGTGCCCAAATCTCCTCATATTTGCAGGAAATTAGCATAGAGCTAAGGCCAACCAACTAAAAATATTTTCTTGGAACAATTTTCGCTGCAAGAAACTAATCCACTATATTGATTGTTCCAAAATGGTCATATGCAACTTGCATCCCTCAGCAACAACATAAGATCTTGCATGGAAAATCAAACATCAGTATCGAATAGTAGAGAGTTGACATGAAGTAAGCAACCTACTGCAATGACCCAAACTAAATAAAAGCAGCAAAAACTAATCTTATCAACAAGCAGCAAGATAAATATAACAACCGAGCAGCCTTTATTAAAGCCTTAGTCGAGTAATAGGCAAATAAAACCATATTAAGACTAATAGTAAATAAATCTAACTAGAAAAAAGATTCCAGAAGCTAACACAAATACCATCAAGAGCAAGTAAAAAAGAGTTAATGCCACGAGTGAAGAACAATCACAACAAGATACAACAAGTGTACTCAAGTGCAGAAACACAACACACATAATAGAAACAAATAACATAAATCATACAAGTTAGGAGTTAACAATTTGTTGGAATTTCATGAATCAATATATGAATTTCATCCAATAATTGGGTAGAATTTACAATAATACATGCATATAAGAAGCATGCAATAACTACTAATGAACTTTTATACTTCATATTACCATCTAATTAGCTACATATCAAATTTTCAATGATTCCATATTCATGAAAAAGTATATAGAATAATTTTGGAATAAAGAAAATCACTAATGACAACAGTATTGAACAGACTCAACAATATAGTAATTACAAAGACACAAGTCTAGGGTTTAAACATACACGAGAATGATGCCTCCATTGCCTTTGCCGTCGCAGTGTGTATCTTCGTCGGAGAATGATGCCACCCTAGGGTTACCAATTGCAGATTGCTCAAGCGGTAGGAGAGAAATCAGAAGAAAACAGTGAGTGAGAGGAATGAATCGCGTGAGATGAAATTGTGAAGAATGGAGCAGATCAAGCTATCGCAGTGTGCGTCGTTATCGCCGAAGAATTATACCATCGTTGGGTTTGCCAAACGTAGATTGGTTGAGCGAAGGAGAAGAGAAATTGAGAGTGAGAGAAACAAAAAATAGCGTAAATGAAATTGTGATGAAAGTGGATCAGATGGTTTACGTATTTTGGGTTTAAGGGTCGGGTCGGGTCGGGTATGGGCGCACGGATCTAAATCCATGCGCCCGGGAATACAAGAGCTTTTGTCAATTTTTAATACTATGTATAATTAGAGTATTAAAGTATAGATCTAATATTTTTTAAGTATATATTTATGATCCGAGAGTATTCTAATTTTTTTAACTAAGATATGGTTTGGGTAATTTTTAAAGTAGGTAAAGACTTGTGTAACATCGAAATATTTTTTTAATGAATAAGAAGGTATAACAAATTTATAATATAAAATGATACTTAATTGATAAAAAATGATAATGGTGCTGTGAACTATTTTCTGAGTAATTTATAATATAAATGAAAAATGATAACAATTAAAAAGAAAAGTTATAATTAATTACGAAAGTATAAAATGATTCACCGTGAGACTTTGTTATATAAGTCTGCCCTTTAAACTTTGATGATATTTATTTACGATTAAATACTCCCTCCCTCTTACTATAATGTTTACGCATTTTCATTCCGAATATCTCATCATAAGGGTCATATTTTTCTTTATTGTAAATGAGACCCACACAAAATCACTTATGGGTAGGTCTTGCGTAAGACCGTCTCACGTGAGACCATTTTTCACTTTTTAAAATAGTTATCACTTTCGCTATAAATCATTATCACTTTCGCTATAAAATGTTATCACTTTTTATTTATACTATAAATTGTTCATGAAAAAATATTATCACTTTTCATTAATTTATTATCACTTTCCTTCATAAAAGTGGTCGTCTCACGTAAGGACTTACATGAGACGGTCTCACACAAGTCTTTGCCATTATTTATATCTTTATGGGGCAGCAATTACTATTATGCAATAGTTTTTAAGGTTCAACTGGATCAAATTTGACCCGTTGACCCGGATACTTATAGAAATTTTTATCTCATGGGTCATTCCTCTCCCCATCATTCACGCCTCTTTCTCTCTCTAAGAATTCCTGCCACTTTCTTTCTCTAAGAATTCTTCTATTCTTCACGCTCTTCTTTTTCCCCTCTCCAGATCTGCCTCCCAAGCCACCGTTCTCTCTCCGCCTCTAGCCACTGTTCTCTCTTCGCTGGTGGTGGCTCTCTCTCTCTCTCTAAGCATTCCTTATTCTTCACGCCTTTATTCTCCCTTCTCTGTCACTCAGATCTGCCTTTGACGCCATTTCACCGTTCTATCCCCGCCGGCGGCACCGCGCATTTCATTATTCTCTCTCTGCGCCCGGCGCCGGCGTTATCCCTCGCCTCTTTAAGCATGGATCCACTTCTACTGAACAGAGTTTGTCCTCACCCAATCAGATCTGAATAAGATTAAGTGGAGAAACTAAATCTCATCGAGAGCCGATGAACTGCATCTGTGATGGGATTATGAGTCTCGTGCAGGAAAACTGGAGACCGAAGATAGTTACTATTTCAATTCGATTAGCGAATATGTTTTATCATATAAGAGTATTATATTTTACTCTTTGATGTATAGTAATTAAATTTAGACAGAAAAGTGTATTATATTTTACACTTTGATGTATAGTAATTAAATTTATACAGAAAAGTTGTATTAAATTTAATTAATTTTTATAAGCATTTTTATAATCAAATATTGTAATTTAATAATGTATATGTTTTTTTCTAATATATGCTTTTTTTAAAAAATATAGGGTATATTGATGTTATATTTATCAATATTTTTATCAACATATTTATTAATTTTAGTTATACATATTTAGTATAAAATGTTATACACTTTTATATAAAATCTAATATATTTACAAAAAATATGCCTACATTGGTGTGGATAGTTAAGTAGTAAATTGAACAAAAAAACAATATCATTAGCATATAAGATTACAAATATTTTAATATCAAAGTGTATAAGTTATAATACAATAAGTGCATAAGTTATAATATAATAACATATAATTTTTTCTTAATAAGTGTATACTCTTTTTATTTTTTTTTTATTCATTAATGTTATACTTTATAAAAAAATTTAATACATTTATAAATGTAAGCATATAAATTAATGAAGTGAAACTTATACAGTAATTTAAGAAGATGATCGAAACTAATACAATAATTTAAGAAGATAATCATACATCTATGCATTCTATGTAAGTCTTCTATCTCAAATATCAGACTTACTCAAACATCAATCCATCACTGCAAGTAATGTAGTGATACAAATACATTTATGAAGATAATCAAATACATTAATTAATTAAAATTTATACAATATACAGTTTTGTAATTTTACCTCCCAAACGGCGAACCAATGAACATGAACTAGCAATTCCTCCACCTAAAGAGCTACGATTTGATTCCTTCATAGCCCCAATTAACTGCCGAACCCAATTCATTGAATCCCAAATTCGAATCCTCAATTCCACACCCAACCAGCCTTAATCCTTAATTCCAATCCCTAATTCCACACCCAACCAGCCCTAATCTCTAATTTCAAATATCTCAATTGAGAGAAGCAATTTATAGACACCAGACACGATGCGGAAGGTGGGGCGGAGTTTGAGATCTAAGGTGACGGCGGCATGGAGGTTGAGATATGAGAGAAACGGAGGTGTGGAGATAAAGTAGATACGAGGAGATGGAGGAGAAATCGCAAGATCAGCGGCACAAGATCGGAGAGGCATGCATGAAGTTCGCAGAGAGGGGAGGCTTGTAATGCGCGACGGTGGAAAGAGAGAAGAGAGGGGGAGAGAGAAGAGGGAGAAGAGAGGAGAGCGGAGGGGAGACGTGTAATGCGCAACTGTTGAATGGATCATTTGGAGTATTTTGGATTATATACCTGACCCGTTTCTAAATATAACTAATATTTTTAAGGTGCACTTGTTGCACATTAGATCAACATTTATGGGACTCACGCCCAACACTAATACAACTATCCACTATACATTAAAATATTATATCTCTCATCCTACTACATATTAAAAAATTATATTTTTTAACCCCTTTAAAAAAAAGTAATTGTAAATCTTTGATAAACTAATATATCTCTCATTTCATTACATATTAAAATATTATATTTCTTAATTATGGTAAAAAAAATACATGTAAACCTTTGAAGACGGATAACTTATTTATAAGTTGAAGTAATTAAAGCATTTGTTTGCATTGAAGTATCTAAGGATGATCGTTTAAGATATGATTGGCCTCGATCATATTACGAATTAAAATCATTATATACAAATTTATTTTATTTTAAACAATAATAAGAAATTTAATATTTTCAAAATAATTTCATAACTTTTGAATTTTTACTAAAAATTCATTTTTTTAAATATTCAAAATTTCTAATTCCATAAAATGAGATATGAATTAATATTTTTACAACGTTATGAAACAAAATTATTTGAGCAAAATTAAAAGGTTTAGAAAGAAAATGAATTTTCTAACTATTTTTAGAAATTTTTTAATAAAGTATATATATATATATATATATATATATATATATATATATATATATATATATATATATATATATATATATATATATATATATATATATATATATGACCATTTATATTTTAAATTCAAAAAAGGATATGTATTCTAAAATTTATTTTCAAGATTCAAACAATAAATTTCAAATAAGTAAAATTTAAGTTTAATATTACTCTTTCCATTTTACATAATTCAGATACATTTTATCATTTTAATTTCTCTTACTTTCCTGCTCAAATGAAAATTTACACACTAAAATCAATAACCCACAAATTTACTATATTACATAATTTTATTATTAATTTAAATTAAAGCAATGGATAGAAAGATAAAAACACAACAAAAAAATATATCTATTATCCATTAAAATATGAAACCTCTAGTAAAGAAACAAATGTATAACACTAGAAAAAAAATCTTTTTCAACAACGAAATTTATCAGCAGAATATCAATGGATTTTCTTATAACTTTATCAGTAGAATAAAATTATTTGATAATTATCAACAAAATCATTAAATAAATTAGTAACGAAATTATTAATAACCGATTTGGTTGTTAATATCTTGATAAAATAATTTAATAATGAAATTAAAGTTTTTATCAATTAAATATTTTGTTGGTGAAAAATAATTTTATCGTAATGTAGGGATAATTCTTATATTTAATTATTTCAAAAATACTTAAAACTAAAATGTTCAATCCAAATTACATACTCTAAAATTAATTTGTCCAAAATTTTGAGAAAAAATAACTCAGAGAAAATAGAAAAAAAAAAGACAATTACCAATATGTACATGCTATAACACCATATTAATGTAAGATACATTAATAAAAAAATATAACTATCAAGTATATAATTATATTGTATTATCTCATAATTACCCCTAATTATGTAGATAATAAAGTAAGTAAGTGAGAGAATTATAATGTGATAGGTAAAAAATCTCTTTCCTTAAATTATGATACTAAAGATCTATACTCTCTCCTTCAATTCTCCTTCTATTCAAATATGCTTATTTATTTGCTGCACATTATCATTATTTATTTGCTGCACATTATCAAAATAGTTGAGAGAAGTATAATTTGATCTTTAAAAAATATATCTCCTTAAATTTCATTGTTCTTAAATAGTTGTGTGCAATGATTTTTTTAGAGTTATTTTTTTTTGTGCAGCATTGAAAATATGTGAGAGAATTATTAGTTGATCATTTAAAAACTCATTTACACGTTGCTTTAAAATTATTATGTTCAACAAAAAATTTTATGTGCAGTATTGAACTTTGTGTGCAGCATAATTAGATGAGAATTATAAGGTGATTTTTGAAAAAAAAATCCTTTTTTTTTAAATTACGATGATTTAAAATTAGTATGTTCAACAAATTTTGTTATTGTGTAGCATAAAAGTTTATGTGCAGTGTAATTTATGTGAATGAAAAATTTGTGTGCAGCGTAATTTATGTGAATAAAAAATTATGTGCAGCATAAAATGTCTTAAAGAGTGCTTTGTGAACATAAATGTTATATGAATGGTAAGTATTGTGTGCGGAAAAAAAAACCAACTACAAAATTTGTGTGCAACTAATTTTATGTGAAAAATCAAGAGGAGAAATAAATTGATCAAAAGATGCAGAACCAAAATCAGAAATAGAGAAATAAAACTCCTCACAAATATTATTTTCGATTAAAGAAATTATCAACAGGGGTTCTCAGTATGAACATAGAATTAAAATATTGCTTATAATCATCACTTCTTCTACAAAAGGGTTTATTGGAGGAAAATGGAGGGTTAATTTCTCATAAATAGTAAAAGTCAACATAAATGGGGAATATACGTGAATAATCTATCCCTATTTTAAAGAAGGGATAAAATTGGAATATGACAAAGTAAAACTATAGTTATGAGTTATTTAATTTTATCATTGTATCGAACAATAATATGAGCATAAAAGACGTATCTGGCAGTAATTATTCCAAAAAAAAATAGTAGTATTTTTTTTAGATAATGTTACGGTAAGACGAATATCAAATTTATTCATTATTAAAGATGATAATATGTTTTTTTACTCTATAATTAGTTAAATTAATTAGTAGGTCTTGCATGAGACCGTCTCGCGTGAGATAATTTTTCACTTTTTAAAATAGTTATCATTTTTGCTATAAATCATTATCACTTTCGCTATAAAATGTTATCACTTTTTATTTATACTATAAATTGTTCATGAAATAATATTATCACTTCATTAATTTATTATCACTTTTCTAAATAAATGTTATCACTTTCTGGCCGTCTCACGTAAAGGCTTACGTTAAACAGTCTCACACAAGTCTTTGCCTAAATAAATATAGATGATTTTTGCTTTATATTAAATAAATTTATTTTTTATTATAAAATTTATTACATCTTATTAAAAGAAAATCCATTTTGTAAGATTGTGTTTTGCAAGTATTTTGGCATGAAAAAAAAAGTCAGCATGGGCATATTCCAAAAATAGTATATGTAGTCACTTGAATTTTATTGCCTATTAAAGGAAAATATGTGGTAAATTTATGCAATAATTATCAATTAATTATTTATTTATTAAGGGATTTAAATAAATATATTCCTAAAATAAATGAGTAAATAATTGATAATTAGGCCAGATCCAGTCAAATAAGTCTCACTTAAAGCCTAAGCAAGTTAAAGGCCCAAGCCCGCAGAATTAGGTCAAATCAGCCCTGGACCAATTAGATTGCGAGTTATTTATGGGGCTTCCTCACCCTTCACCTATATAAGGACCCCTCCTCTATTCATTCCAGACACACCAAAATATCTGAAGACAAAAGCTCTGAAGAGATCAAGAATACGAGCAGTGCTCCCTTGAATACTTCAAGCATTTTCAAGCGAAGAACAACCGCCAAATCGAAGAGTAAGGTTCTAAACCCTTTTGATCCGGCGTTCTTCAAATAATAGCCACCAATTGGAGGTCAAGATGCCAAACCCCTCCGATCTGGCGTTATTTAACTCAAGTTCTTCAGCGTTCTTCACGAAAAGCTTCAAGAATAACGTTTTAATCCGAACAAAGGCTCGACCCCTCCGGATTAATGTTATAAAATTCAAGAATAGCATTTTAATACGAACAAAGGTTCGATCCCTCCGAATTAACATTATACACTTTAAATTCGAGTTTGGATAAGCTTCATTTGAAGATCAGACTCAACACATACAGTCAGCGTGGTCAACACAGTCAACGCGATCAACACAATCAGTCAAAGTCAAGTCCAAATTGGTTCGAGAGAAGAATCAGAGGATAGATAGAGATTTTTTCCTAAATTATCAAGTTTAATCCTTCTGGATTATTATTGTAATTCATTTGTATTTATTTCATTATTAATACAAAATTTATTGTTACAAATTTTGGCACGCCCGGTGGGACGATCTCTACCTCTCATCTCTTCTCTCCACAAGCACAAATATACAAAGTATGACTCCTCTTAGGATCGCGATAAAAAGGTCATCTACCTCAAAGCCTTTAGAGCTACAAGCTGTGAAGACGCAAGTTACGACTCCGCTAAAGATTGCGATACAAAGGTGCAATACCCATTATTTTTATTAATATCCTTAATAAATAGTAATAATAATATTAATGTTAATTATGGTAACTATCCACTTGAGTTGTCAGAAGATAAGGAATGATGTAGATAATGACGTCATGAAAATGACGATTAAATACAACTTGGGGCAGATTGTGTGTATTTTGCAAAGATTTGGAAATTTCACTATTCACTTATAAAATTTATACTCTACTATACGTACACATATATACATATCTCACCTGTAAGATTTTTAGAATTTACTCTGAAGGAAAGTAGAAGTGAGGTGGGTGAAATATTTCAGTATATAGATATATAAGTATGTATGTATATATATATATATATATATATATATATATATATATATATATATATATATATATATATATATATTCTCACATACTGCTTTCATATGACTTACTCTTTTTGTTAGTAGTATTTATCATGTTATATATGAAAATATTCGTCTCGAAGCGTAGATTCCAAATAAGTAATTCTTTTATGAAATAGATGTCATTTTGAGCTAGAAAAGCTCCGTCAAAGTTTCAACCCCTTTAATGGTATATTTTATTTCGGTGTGAGTTAGCTTTGATATTATAGATCATTTTGAAGCCCTCCTCACGAGAATCACAAACATATAATTAGTTTTGAGTTTGGATGTGAAATGAAGAAGTTGTGAAGAGACCCACTTCGTATCAGAATTTTGTCCCCTTTAAACTTCGTTATTTTCATGAAAAATTGGTATGCATGCGATCCTCGTCTTGCGAGGACTCCATACGTACTTTCGGATTTTCAAATGGAGTTGTATAACTCAAGTTGGTCATTTTGTAATATATATATATATATATATATATATATATATATATATATATATATATATATATATAATAAAAATTCAAAAGGCTGCGTACGCAGCAGCAGGAGTATGCTTCTGTTATTTTGTATAAATATTAATTTAATTATTTATTTTATTATTTATTTAATATTTAATATTTATTTATTTATTTATTTACTTATTTATATTATTTAATATTTTATTTATTATTTAAATTATTTTATTCTATTAATTTAATTCCTTTTCAATATTAATTACAATTTACTATTATTATCATTATTATTATTATTTTTACTTATTATTTGTTTTATTCATTTCATTCTATTTTATTATTTATTTAATATTTTATATTTATTTATTTACTTATTTATGATATTTAGTATTTTATGTATTATTTATTAATTATCTTATTTTATTCTATTAATTTAATTCCTTTTCAATATTAATTATAATTTACTATTTTTAATATTATTATTATTATTTTATTTACTCATTATTTTATTTTATTTATTTAATAATTAATATTTTTTATTTTTTTATTTATTTATTTTAGTTTTTTTATATTAATATAATCTTGCCAATATTATTAGTTTAGAAATAGAATCTTTATTTTATATCCAATTTTTTTTAAACATTAATGTCATTTGAATTTATATTTTAATGTTACAACTTATTACTAAAGTAGAAAACTATAATTGTTAAATTATTATTTTAAATGATATTTCTATATTAATAATTAGTATATTATTAATTATTATATAACAATAATTAGTTTGTTTAAATTATTTTTAAAAATTAGTTTTAATAATAGGTATTATTATTAGAAGTAGAACACAGTTTAGTATACCTTTGCAGGCATACCTGAGACTCACGAGCAAGCCTAGTCCACTTTACACATTTTCAATAAGTTTAAGGTGGGGGTAACTTTCACTCTTTACTGAGTGTTACATTTTATGTCATGATTGCTATGTTAAGATGTGATATGTGTTACTGATATGACATGTTATGTGTCATATGTGCTTTTAGTTCGATGATTAATATTTTCTACTAACACTTGTACGGGGTGACGACTCGGTGCACATATACCAATTAACACAAGTTACTGGCTACGTCGGTTCAGTACTAAAATATATTTCAAAGTATGCTATCATTGTATTGGGGTGACGGCCTGGTACACATATACCAACTAACACAAGTTATCGGATGACGATTCGGTCTAAAATATTTTTATTAAGTTATCGAACGATAATATACAAATTATTTTATCAAATGGCATATGTTACATTTTATGGTATATTTGGCATGCATATTTATTTTTAACTATGCAATCATTTAAGTTAACCCACTGAGTGTATTTTAGATTCTCACCCCTTATCGATTTTCAGAACCAGATTTAGAAGATGGAGAGGCCTTCACAGTTGACAAGCCTTAGAAGACTTTATATTATGACTTATATTTTAGTATTCTGTTAAAACTTTATTTCAGATATATCATCTGAATGTACTTGTTTTGGATATCTCAATCTACTCGGGTGAGTAGATGCTAATATGTAATAATCTTTATGCACCTTTTACTTTATTATACTATCGCTTTGGTGATTTTTTATATTATTCCGCTGTGCATTCATGACCCCTCTATTATTATATTGGGGAATTTATATCTAGTAGCGTTCCAACCCCATAGCATAACCCGGAGCATTACAGCGTGGTATCAGAGCAGTCTATCTAAGACTTGCTCAAGTACCTAACTTAGAATTTTATGCCAACCCTAGGATTGACTATTTTATGACTACGCTATAATTATACTTTAGGATTTTAAGTGTGATTATTCTAATTCTTAAATATTTAAAATTCTTTACTGACCTTAGAGTAAATTTAAATTGTATTAATCAGATGGAAGCAGTTATTGCTCACATTAACGCTGTTAGAGTCCAACGAGCCACCCTTCGAGACAGGACTGAGATTGATGACTTAGGCACTCATTTCGCCTTAATGCTCATCATTCATCATGAGGATTTTCATGGAGCTCGGAGGGTGACAGAGTTGCAGTACTGCTTCATCCTCATTCATACCTTGCCCGACGAGTGGGCTCAGATTGCTCGATAGATTTATTTTGAGATGTTCGTGGTTCTCCAGGCCTCGAGATGAATTATGTGGCTTTTAATGTATGTTTGTACCACACATGGGCCCTTAGAGACTAGACACCTCCCCCTCCTGTCGGATTCCTGGGTGTGCCGATGATGCATTTCTCGATTACTGTACCAGTGGATCCTGTTGAGGTGTTCATTGATATACCTGGTGATTTCGAGGTTGATGGGGATATTTCTGATGGAGTGGTGGAGGATTAGGACACCCTAGTGGTTAGCCTAACTCAGACTTATTAAGATTTTGCTATAGTTAGTAGCGACACGTTCCAATAGATGGAACCTTTTTGACCCATAATTGGGTGATGTATATAGGTAACCTAGATATCGCACTAAATAGACTTTCTTGACAGTATTCTTGACTAAGAATAACTTTTAGATGCATATGTATACTTAATAATCAGAGTGCCAACGGCACCATTTTGCTATTACTAATATATATATATATATATATATATATATATATATATATATATATATATATATATATATATATATATATATATATATATATATATATATATATATATGTGTGTGTGTGTGTGTGTGTGTGTGTGTGTATGTGTTTATACATTTTACTCATTGTATTTTAATGATATACCAGCATATAATAATAATGAGTATAAAAACTTTGAACAGATCATGAGTCGAAGAAGACCACAAAACCTACCTACTAATGAAAATCTTGAAAACGTTTATGGCGATCCAGGAGATGATTTAGTGACAATCCTTTGGGAATTGGCTCAACAATTTCAGGCAAACTCTGCACGACCACCACCACCAGAACCTATTCCTAGAAATGAACCAGCTTCAGGAATTGAACAGTTCCGAAGATTCAATCCACCAACATTCAACGAAACGGAGGACCCTGCAGAAGCTGAAAAATGGTTGAGGTCGTTGGATAAAATTTTCACCTATCTCGATTACAATGATGCACAGGAGATTGCGTGCGCTGTCTTCCAGTTCGTGGGTGAAGCTGATTTCTAGTGGGAGGCTTACGGACGTACCAAAACGCCCGAACAGAAGGCAAGAATGACATGGGAAGACTTCAAGGATGTGATCATCCAAAACTACATGCCTCAATCGTACCGAGATGAAAAAAAAAATGAATTTCTTCACTTGAAACAAGGAACAATGAGTGTTCTTGAGTATGAAAGAGAATTCAATCGACTTTCTAGATTTGCCACGCATCTTGTCAACACGGAGGAGAAGAAAGCTAGACGATTTGAAAAGGGATTGCGATCCGAGATCAGTACTATCTTGGCTGGTTAAGGAACGATGACTTTTGCAGAAGCATTTTTCAGAGCTCAAGAAATTGAGTCTCGACAGAAGAACAACAGTAACCAGAATAAGAAGGCAATTGAGATACCTGCAAAACGCAAGTGGGGAGGATCGGTGATTGGAAAGGGAAACACTAAAATTCAAAACAAGCAAATAAAAATCAGAGGAGGATCAGGACCAAAGCCACTCAGAATGAATTCTCCCTGCCCGAAATGTGGAAAGAATCATCTCGGAGCATGCTTATATGGAACTGAAATATGCTATCGATGCCGGAAACTGGGACACACCATACTAGAATGCCCAAAGACTAAAATAGGAGGAGGATCGAGTACTAGACCAGCACGTGCATATGCTATGACACAACAAGAAACTGAGGAAGAACCAGAAACAATGGCAGGTATGCTATCAGTATTTGGCACTCCTGCACTTATACTTTTTGATACAGGTGCCACTCATTCATTCATATCTGTTAAGATGTATAAGAAAGTAGAAAATAATTGTGAAGAGTTTGACAAGTCAACTCTTGAGGTTAGTATACCTTCGGGTAACTCCATTCGAACCATGAAGTTGTGTAAGAATGTGAAGATAGAGATAAATGACAGAGTCCTACTTACAGACCTCCACGTAATTGAGATGAAAGATTTTGTCGTAATTTTAGGAATGAATTGGCTTAGAGCTAATCATGCAGTGATAAGATGTCGTGAAAAAGAACTGCAGTTTCAACTCCCAGGAGATAAGAAGTTTACATTTCACGGGGCGAAAGCTGGAGTAGTACCACGAGTTATATCTGCAATTAAAGCAATAAAAATGATGAGGAAAGATGGATGTCAAGTATTCTTAGTGAGTATCGTGAAAAGTGAAGACAAGAAGACGATCATAGAGGATGTTCCTATCGTACGGGAATATGAAGATGTGTTTCCAGAAGACTTACCAGGCTTGCCACCTGAAAGACAAGTAGAATTTACAATCGATCTAGTACCGAGAGCAGCATCAATCTTAAAAGCACCTTATCGAATGGCACCAAAGGAGTTACAAGAACTGAAGATCCAATTACAAGAACTCTTGGAATTGGGTTTCATACACCCTAGTGTTTCACCCTGGGGAGCATCTGTCTTGTTCGTAAAGAAGAAAGATGGTTCGTTTAGAATGTGTATCGATTATCGAGAACTGAATAAACTTACCATCAAGAATAAATATCCCTTGCCAAGGATTGAGGACTTATTTGATCAGCTGGGCGGTGCTAGTATGTTTTCCAAGATAGATCTGAGGTCTGGATATCATCAGGTGCGAATCAAGCAGAGCGAAACTTCAAAGACTGCTTTTAGAACACGTTATGGACATTATGAGTTCGTAGTAATGCCTTTTGGTCTCAGCAATGCACCAGCAATTTTTATGGATTTGATGAATCGTGTTTTCCACTCGTACTTGGACAAATTTGTGATCGTGTTCATTGATGATATCTTAGTGCATTCTAGAGATCGGGAACAACATGAAGAACATTTGAGAATCGTTCTAGAGATACTAAGAAAGGAAAAGTTGTATGCCAAATTCAAGAAATGTGAGTTTTGGTTAGACAAAGTTGTCTTTCTTGGGCACATTGTGTCAGCTCGAGGAATCGAGGTGGATCCGACCAAGGTGGATGCAGTAGAGAAATGGAACACACCTACAAATGTAGGAGAAGTACGGAGTTTTATTGGATTGGCTGGATATTATAGAAGATTTATTGAGGGATTTTCAAAGATTGCAGGACCCTTGACGAAATTAACTCGCAAGGAAGTTAAGTTCTGTTGGACGGAAGAATGTGAAAATAGTTTCAACCTTCTTAAACAGAAATTAGTCACTGCACCTGTATTAACAATTCCTGATGGGACAGAAGAATTTGTCATCTATAGTGATGCTTCAAAGCAAGGATTGGGATGTGTTCTGATGCAACGTAATAAAGTAGTTGCTTATGCGTCTAGACAACTCAAGATCCATGAACAGAACTATCCAACTCATGATTTAGAATTGGCAGCTGTGATGCATGCTTTGAAAATTTGGAGACACTATCTGTATGGAGCAAAATGTCAAATTTATACGGATCACAAGAGCTTGAAGTACTATTTCGAACAGAAGGAATTAAACATGAGGCAAAGGAGATGGTTGGAATTAATCAAGGATTATGATTGTACCATACTGTACCATCCAGGAAAAGCAAATGTGGTAGCAGATGCTTTAAGCAGGAAAAACAAAGGGGAATTAGCCTACTCTATAACAAACCAAGAATTATTGGTGGCAGAGTTCTCTCGAATGAGTTTGGAAGTAGTAATACCTCCAAGTAGCATTCAAGCATTATTAACTGCGTTACTGATTAAACCTTCTCTAAGAGATAGAGTTAAGGAATTTCAAGATGAAGATGGATTTCTCAGAAAAATTAAGGAACGCGTGAAGATTGGGAAAGGAAAGGGATTTGCTCTCACAGACAATGGAACACTCGTTTTTGGAAAAAGATTATGTGTTCCTAAAAATGAGAATATTATTAGAGAAATTTTATCAGAAGCTCATTGTACTCCATACACGGTATATCCAGGAGGAACCAAGATGTATCAAGACTTGAAGGCTGCATTTTGGTGGAGAAATATGAAGAGGGATATAGGCCTATTTATCCAAAGGTGTATGACTTGTCAGCAAGTGAAAGCAGAACATCAACGACCCTCAGGACTCTTGCAACCATTAGAGATTCCTGAGTGGAAATAGCAGCATATCATAATGGATTTCGTTACTGGTCTACCAAGATCAGTGCGAGGAAATCAAACCATATGGGTGATAGTGGATCGTTTGACCAAGTCAGCACATTTTCTTCCAGTGAAAATGACTCATGGAATGGATAAGCTTGCACAAATTTATCTAAAAGAAGTTGTCAGATTGCACGGTGTACCAGTTTCTATAGTTTCTGATCGAGATCCAAGATTTACATCAAAATTTTAGCACAGTTTACAAAACGCAATGGGCACGAAGCTAAAGTTTAGCATGGCGTTTCATCCACAAACAGATGGCCAGTCTGAAAGGACTATTCAAACATTGGAAGACATGTTGAGGGCATGCGTCCTAGATTTTGGGGAAAGTTGGGAAAGATACATACCACTTATAGAGTTTGCTTACAACAACAGTTTTCAAGCCACAATAGGCATGGCCCCTTATGAAGCACTCTACGGAAGGAAGTGTAGATCTCCCCTTTATTGGGATGAAGTTGGTGAGAAGAAAGTTCTAGGACCAGAAATAGTAGAAAAGATAGTTGAAGCGATTGAAAATATCAAAAGAAGAATTTTGACTGCGCAAAATCGACAGAAGTCCTACACTGATAAGAGACGCAAAGATTTACAGTTCCAGGAAGGAGACAAAGTTTTTCTCAAAGTCTCACCAATGAAAGGAATTTTTCGATTTGGAAGGAAAGGAAAGCTCAAGCCAAGATACATTGGGCCTTATGAGGTTTTGGAATGAATCGGCGAGTTGGCATACAGATTAGCTTTACCACCTGAGTTAGCTGGAGTGCATGATGTATTTCATGTGTCCATGCCACGGAAGTATGTGTTTGATCCAAGCCACGTTGTTAACCATGAAGTTATAGCAATTGACGATAACTTAGCATACGAGGAATTTCCTATCACCATTCTTGACAGGAAAGTTCATAAGCTAGGGAATCGTGAAGTTGCTTTAATCAAAGTCCAATGGAGTCAACACAATGAAGAAGAAGCGACATGGGAGTGTGAAGATGACATGCAAAATAAATATCCTAGTTTATTCTTATATAGTATGTGAATTTCGAGGACGAAATTTTTTTTTTAGTAGGGGAGGATGTAATACCCATTATTTTTATTAATATCCTTAATAAATAGTAATAATAATATTAATGTTAATTATGGTAACTATCCACTTGAGTTGTCAGAAGATAAGGAATGATGTAGATAATGACGTCATGAAAATAACGATTAAATACAACTTGGGGCAGATTGTGTGTATTTTGCAAAGATTTGGAAATTTCACTATTCACTTATAAAATTTATACTCTACTATATATACACATATATACATATCTCACCTGTAAGATTTTTAGAATTTACAGTGAGGGAAAGTAAAAGTGAGGTGGGTGATATGTTTCAGTATATAGATATATAAGGATGTATATATATATATGAGAAACTCACGTGTATATATATATATATATATATATATATATATATATATATATATATATATTCTCACATACTGCTTTCATATGACTTACTCTTTTTGTTAGTAGTTTTTATCATGTTATATACGAAAATGTTCGTCTCGAAGCGTAGATTCCAAATATATAATTCTTTTATGAAATAGATATCATTTTGAGCTAGAAAAACTCCGTCAAAGTTTCAATCCCTTTAATGGTATATTTTATTTCGGTGTGAGTTAGCTTTGATATTATAGATCATTTTGAAGCCCTCCTCACGAGAATCACAAACATATAATTAGTTTTGAGTTTGGATGTGAAATGAAGAAGTTGTGAAGAGACCCACTTCGTATTAAAATTTTGTCCCCCTTTAAACTTCGTTATTTTCATGAAAAATTGGTATGCATGCGATCCTCGTCTTGCGAGGACTCCATACGTACTTTCGGATTTTTAAACGGAATTGTATAACTCAAGTTGGGTCATTTTGTAATATATATATATATATATATATATATAATAAAATTTCAAAAGCTGCGTACGCAGCAACAGGAGTATGTTTCTGTTATTTTATTTAAATATTTATTTAATTATTTATTTTATTATTTATTTAATATTTTATATTTATTTATTTATTTATTTACTTATTTATATTATTTAATATTTTATTTATTATTTATTATTTATCTTATTTTATTCTATTAATTTAATTCCTTTTTAATATTAATTACAATTTACTATTATTATCATTATTATTATTATTTTTACTTATTATTTGTTTTATTCATTTCATTCTATTTTATTATTTATTTAATATTTAATATTTATTTATTTACTTATTTATGATATTTAGTATTTTATGTATTATTTATTAATTATCTTATTTTATTCTATTAATTTAATTCCTTTTCAATATTAATTATAATTTACTATTTTTAATATTATTATTATTATTATTATTATTATTATTATTTTATTTACTCATTATTTATTTTATTTCATCTCATTCTATTTTATTATTTATTTATTTAATAATTAATATTTTTTATTTTTTTATTTATTTATTTTAGTTTTTTTTATATTAATATAATCTTGTCAATATTATTAGTTTAGAAGTAGAATCTTTATTTTATATCCAATTTTTTTTAAACATTAATGTCATTTGAATTTATATTTTAATGTTACAACTTATTACTAAAGTAGAAAACTATAATTGTTAAATTATTATTTTAAATGATATATTTCTATATTAATAATTAGTATATTATTAATTATTATATAACAATAATTAGTTTGTTTAAATTATTTTTAGAAATTAGTTTTAATAATAGGTATTATTATTAGAAGTAGAACTCAGTTTAGTATACCTTTGCAGGCATACCTGAGACTCACGAGCAAGCCTAGTCCACTTTACGCATTTTCAATAAGTTTAAGGTAACTTTCACTCTTTACCGAGTGTTATATTTTATGTCATGATTGCTATGTTAAGATGTGATATGTGTTATTGATATGACATGTTATGTGCCATGTGTGCTTTTAGTTCGATGATAAATATTTTCTACTAACACTTGTACGGGGTGACGACTCGGTGCACATATATCAATTAACACAAGTTACTGGCTACGTCGGTTCAGTACTAAAATATATTTCAAAGCATGCTATCATTGTATTGGGGTGACGGCCTGGTACACATATACCAACTAACACAAGTGATCGGATGACGATTCGATCTAAAATATTTTCATTAAGTTATCGAACGACAATATGCAAATTATTTTATCAAATGGCGTATGTTATATTTTATGGTATATTTGACATGCATATTTATTTTTAACTATGCAATCATTTAGGTTAACCCACTGAGTGTATTTTAGACGCTCACCCCTTATCGATTTTCAGAACCAGATTTAGAAGATGGAGAGGCCTTCACAGTTGACAAGCCTTAGAAGACTTTATATTATGACTTATATTTTAGTATTCTGTTAAAACTTTATTTCAGATATATCATCTGAATGTACTTGTTTTGGATATCTCAATCTACTCGGGTGAGTAGATGCTAATATGTAATAATCTTTATGCACCTTTTACTTTATTATATTATCGCTTTGGGGATTTTTTTATATTATTCCGCTGTGCATTCACGACCCCTCTATTATTATATTGGGAAATTTATATCTAGTAGTGTTCCAATCCCATAGCGTAACCCGGGGCGTTACAGAAGGACTACTGCATCAAAGCCTCCAGAGTTGCAAATTGAAAAGGTTGAAGTTGTTACAAGAAGTATGTCTGAAAGCTCCTCAAAGACAAATCGTATGGTGGGGATTACTCTCAATAAGCCATTGCACAGCGACAAAGATGGTGAAGATGACTCTATCTGCTCAACTCCTCGCTCCACGCCAAGCTCACCACCTGCCTCAACTGAAGCTGCAGTGATGACAACAAGTGCTATGACCATTGAGGATCAACTCGCAAGTATGATGAAAGTCATTGAAGGACTCAACAAGCACATGGAAGCTCAAGATTTAAAAATCTTCGAACTTATTAAGAAAATGGACAATGCGGACACAAGCCGTACAAATAAGAAACAAGTTGACGATGAACACGAGGAAGAGAACTCCGCAAAATACGATCCATCTGAAGAAAAGTCAGCTGAGGATAAGATACAAGTTTCAACTGACGGAACGCTTTCTATCAACCAACTAAAGAAAATCATGATAAATACGATAAAAAATAAGTTTGAAGGGAGCTCCAAATCTTCTTCAACCTACGCCAAGCCATATACAAAGAGAATTGACAACTTGAGGATGCCAACTGACTACCAACCTCCCAAGTTTCAATAATTTGATGGCAAAGGCAACCCAAGACAGCATGTAACATACTTTTTCGAGACATGCAATGATGCTGGAACCTACGAAGATCACATGGTGAGACAATTTGTCCGATCTCTAAAAGAAAATGCCTTCGATTGGTATATCGACATGGAACCTAACTCCATTGACAGCTGGGGGCAAATGAAAAAAGTATTCCTTAATCATTTCTATAGCACACGTAGAACTGTTAGCATGATAGAGCTAACAAATACTTGTCAAAGTGATGAAGAATATGTAATCGACTACATCAATAGATGGAGGAGTCTAAGCCTCAATTCCAAAGAAAAGCTGTCAGAAACTTTAGCTATCGAAATGTGCATTCAAGGTATGCAGTGGAATCTTCGCTACATACTCCAAGGAATTCGACCTAAAACTTTTGAAGAGTTGGCTACAAGAGCTCATGACATGGAGTTGAGCCTGACATCAAATTACATCGAATGGCCTTCTATTCAAGACTCTTACGAGTTTCAAGACATGTCCTTCGATAAGCCTATGGAAGATGAACTGTAATCAAAAACTGCAGTTTCCATAAAGATTCAAAGAAACAAAGTTAAAGCAAGAGAAGACAGTGCATCCCAAGATTGGGGCAATGAACTATTGATAAATCAAACACAAAGCTCCATGACACGAGCTAAAACTGTCTGCATTATGCTCCTTGATACGAGCTTAAACTATCTAAAGTCTCCCAAGTCAAATTTCTCTGACATGAGCGAAAACTGTCTACATCACGCTCTCTGACACGAGCGAAAACTGTCTACATCACGCTCCTTGACATGAGCTAAAACTATCTACAAGTCATGCTCCTTGATACGAGCTTAAACTATCCAAAAAGTCTCAAGTCATGCTCCTTGATACGAGCCTAAACTATCTAACATAAATCAAATTCAAGGCTCCTCGATAGAGCGAAAACTATCCACACTATACTCCTTATATGAGTATAAACTGTCCACACATCATATCATATCTCCTTGAGAAGAGACAAAACTCTCTACATGTTCGATACTCCTTGATATGAGTATAAACTATCTACACATCAAATAAAATCTACTTGGGAAAAGAATAAACTCTCTACATATAAAGCTCCTCGGCACGAGCGAAAATTGTTCACACAATACTCCTCGACACGAGTGAAAAATATCCACACAAGGCTCCTTGATATGAGTATAAACTGTCTACAAGTTCAAATTCAAGACTCATTGTCACGAGTATAAAATGTCAACAAATTCAAGTTCAACGCTCCATAACACACGAGCCTAAACTGCATGTTACTCCTGGCCCGCATCAGTATAAAATGTGTATGGCACCCCCATCCAAACCAAATCATGTTTCTTTGAACTACGTTATGACTTGATCCTCTTCAAAGAGGTACGTAGACAGTTTAGTACTCTGCTAAGTTCAGTCATAATTCGGGCTATTCATATCAATTTGGTGAGGCAAGCAATAAAATTCAATCAAGTTGATCAAGAACGGATTATCGCAATTTGTTCACTTCAACACAAGGCGTCCATGAACAAAATGCGAGGGGGTATTTGTAGGCACTTGAATTTTATTTCCTATTAAAGGAAAATATGTGGCAAATTTATGCAATAATTATCAATTAATTATTTATTTATTAAGGGATTTAAATAAATCTATTCCTAAAATAAATGAGTAAATAATTGATAATTAGGTCAGATCCAGTCAAATAAGTCTTACTTAAAGCCTAAGCAAGTGAAATGCCCAAGCCCGTAGAATTAGGTCAAATCAGCCCTGGACCAATCAGATTGCGAGTTATTTATGGGGCTTCCTCACCCTTCACCTATATAAGGACCCCTCCTCCATTCATTCCAGACACACCAAAATATCTGAAGAAATCAAGAATACGAGCAGTGCTCCCTTGAATACTTCAAGCATCTTCAAGTGATGAACAGCCGCCAAATCGAAGAGTAAGGTTCTAAACCCCTTCGATCCGGCGTTCTTCAAAAGTAATAGCCACCAATTGGAGATCAAGGTGCCAAACCCCTCCGATCCGGCGTTATTTAACTCAAGTTCTTTAGCGTTCTTCACGGAAAGCTTCAAGAATAACGTTTTAATCTGAACAAAGGCTCGACCCCTCCGAATTAACGTTATAAAATTCAAGAATAGCGTTTTAATCCAAACAAAGGTTCGATCCCTCCGGATTAACATTATACACTTTAAATTCGAGTTCGGATAAGCTTCATTTGAAGATCAAACTCAACACACACAGTCAGCGTGGTCAACACAGTCAACGCAGTCAACACAACCAGTCAAAATCAAGTCCAAATTGGTTCGAGAGAAAAATCAGAAGATAGATAGAGATTGTTTCTTAAACTATCAAGTTTAATCCTTCTGAATTATTATTGTAATTCATTTGTATTTATTTCATTATAAATACAAAATTTGTTATTATAATATAAT
Source organism: Pogostemon cablin (assembly GCA_023678885.1). Taxonomy (NCBI): domain Eukaryota; kingdom Viridiplantae; phylum Streptophyta; class Magnoliopsida; order Lamiales; family Lamiaceae; genus Pogostemon; species Pogostemon cablin. Next base: position 15,278,833 of record CM043001.1, on the reverse strand, counting down.
ATAACCCTTTTGAAAGTTAGAAGTGTAAATAATGTTATCATAAACCAAAATATGAATAACTGATGGCAAAGGTCGGCCGGCCACCGCCATACCTTACCGAAGTGTGCACGCACCTCCATGACTAACATTTCCATCATTTTCAAATATTTTAAGTCTTCAAAAATATTCAATGACTATTTGTTAATTAGCAAGATTATTACTTTAGGCAAAGACTTGGGTGAGACCGTCTTACGGATCATCTTATGTGAGACGGATCATCCATTAACCCATTAACTATTTTTTTAAGGGCCCTGTTTGGTTGTAGTCAAATTAGAAATTTAAAATTTTAATTATAAAAGTAAATTAATTACGTCTATATATAGGAAAAGACTTGTGTGAGACCGTCTCATATAAGGGCTTACGTGAGACGGTCAGAAAGTGATAACTTTTATGAAGGAAAGTGATAATAAATTAATGAAAAGTGATAATGCTCTGTCATGAACAATTTATAGTATGAATAAAAAGTGATAACATTTTATAGCGAAAATTATAACGATTTATAGCTAAAGTGATAATATTTTAAAGGGTTAATTGCGCTAAAATACACAACCTTTTTCTTTTTTTTCAATTTAATCACTAACTTTTTTTTTATCAAAAAAATACATGATCTTTTTATCTTCTCTCAATTTAATCATGAATTATATTTTTATCAATTAAATACATAATCTTTTTATATTTTTTCAATTTAATCATGAACTTTTTATTTTTGTTTAATAATTACTCATGAATTTATTTTAATCATATTTATATATTTTTTATATTTTTAATATTTAACTTTATGTATATTATATATAAATATTTACTGTGTAGTGATTTTTATTAATTAAGAAAATTATATATTTTATTAATAGAAAATTTTGTGATTAAATTGTAAAAATATAAAAGTTCAATTAATTTAAAATTACAACAGGTTAATTTATTCTCTAATTGTTTTGATTTTATGCCACAATTTGTGGGTGGATTAGATTAATAATTTAACTTTAAATAATTTGAAAATAAATATCGAAAAGAATAATAAATTCTAAAAATAAAAATTCAAAATTTAACGCACTACTGTTTTTTTTCTTTCACTGTGAATTTATGTACCTCTGTAGTTTTTATTACTTTAACTTCTCAACATTTTTCTAAAATTATTTTATAATTTTTTTATATTTATAATGTGTAATTTATACATTATATTTTAAATATTTAATGTATATTAATTTTTAATTATTAAGATGGTCATATTATATTAATAAATAAATAAATCTGTGATTAAATTATGAAATATAAAAGATCATGCATTTTAAAAGAAAAAATTATGATTAAATTGAAAAAAGACCAAAAAGATCGTGTATTTAATTGAAAAAGAATAAGTTTGTGATTAAATTGAGAAAAAATAGAAAGATCGTGTATTTTTTTGATAATAAAAAAGTTCGTGATTAAATTGAAAAAAAGAGTAAAATGTCGTGTATTTAAACGTAATTAACCCTATTTTAAAAGGTGAAAAATTGTCTCACGTGAGACGGTCCCACACAAGACCTACCTTTTTGTATATATATAATGTTGTTTTTTAAATAATATTTTTATTATTAAAATTTTATTAATTAAAATTTTTATTTATTTAATTTATTTTTATTTAAATATTATAAATTTATAAAATGTAATACTCAATCGATAAAAAGTAATAACAGTGTTGTGAAAGTATTACATGAACAATTTATAATACGAATGAAAAGTGATAATATTTTCAACGAAAAGTGATAACAATTTTAATAAAAAGTGATAATTAATTATCAAAGTGTATTTTCCAAATAATTTATAAAATAGATAAAACATGATAATATTTTTAATAAAAAATAATTTCTAATCTAAGAAAAGCGATATTTGTATAATTGAAATATTATTTCACTAAGTACCATTCACTGGAATAATAAAAAGTGATAACATTTTTGTTTTAAAGTGATATATGACAAATAAAAATTGATGACCGTTTAGTTAATTATTTATGAACTATTCGTATGATAAATAAAAGTGATAATATTTTTAATATAAAATGATACCTGAATAAAATAAAGTGATAATAATAGAATAATCGAATTATCTAAATTATTGAATAATTAATTAATTAATAAAAAATAATAATAATAAATAGTTTTATTAAAAGCGAAAAATAAATTAATTGAAATTAATAATAGCCGCACGGTAGCAGCCAATTTTGTTCAATATCGGTAATTTTAATTAATGAACAAACACGGATTCATATCAAACCCATTTAACAGGTCCGCGAAATTTATGGAAATAATCCTGTAATTTACTGTGCAATATTCTTCTATAACCATAAATTAAAGTTTTCGCTGCCCTCATTAAATTAAGCGGATCGGTATAGTATTAGAAAATTTATTTATTAAATAATTTATAATTTAAGTAGTTTTAGTGTTTTTTTATATAAATTTAAATGACTAATACAATCTAATGAATATATTTAATTGATATTTTATTTTACTTATTAATTAAAATAATTGAATAAAATAGATAACGATATTAATAAAAAGTGATATCCAATCATATAAAAGTAATACTCCTTCCGTCTCCTTTCAGATGACACACTTTCCATTTTGGGCTGTCCCACAAAAGTTTGCACCTTCCAAAAAAAGCAAAAATTAAAAAACAACCCCTTCCCCATACACCTTATTTACAAAAAAATCATCTCTACCTAACATATTTTATCATTTATTTATTAAAAAAAATACCATTATACCCCTAAAAGTTATCACTTTCTTAATCTCCGTGTCAGAAAGGGGGGCGCAAACTTTTCCGGGACGGAGGGAGTATTTACTAATTAAATTATTTCAGAATCAATTTGGCGGATGACTGAAAAGTGATACCCCCTCCTTCCGCTTCTAAGGTATCAATTTTATTATTTTTGGCGGCCGCTTCAAATGTATCAATTTCCCCTATTTAATAAAAAAACACAACATGACCCACCACTTTCTTGTAGTACAACTACCCACTTTACATATAACAATAATACTTCTTAATCCACGTGCAAAAAACAAATAGATATCTTAAAACCGGACAGAGGGAGTAATATTTTTAATAAAAATATATAATATATGATAATCATTAATTAAACTATTTAATACATGAATAATTTATGACAAACACTTGTGTTGAGACTGTTTTACAAAATAGATTTCGTGAGATCGATAGATAAGGAGTGATCATTTTAATAAAAAGAGACGATACCCGATTGATGAAAAGTGATAATGACGCAGTGAAAAATTCATGAGCAATTTTAGTATAAATAAAAAATTATAACATTTCAATAGAAAGTGATATCATATTTTAATAAAAAATAATAACATACTCCATATAATAAAAAGTGATAATTTGGTAAGAAAGTCTAAAACAATCTACTGAAAGTAATGCTCATAATTTATAGGACAAATACAAAATGATATTTAATTAATGAAAAGTCACATCCACCCAATTGAACTATTTTATGAATAATTCGTATAATATATAAGACAAAAAAGGTGATAACGTTTTTAATAAAGAGTGATACTTAATCAAAAAAAGTGATAGCCGTCAATTGATTATTTCATCCATGAATGATTAATAGGACAAATAAAAAGTGATAAAATTTTTAAATGAAAAGTGATTCATGATTATGAAAAACTGATGATCGTATATTTTTTAAACATTTTGTAATACGGATAAAAAGTGATAATATTTTTAATAAAAAAATGACAATTGTCAGACGCTACTTATGTGAGACCATTTATGAGACGTGTTAAAGTATGCATATTATATAGATAAAGTATGCTTAATAGTTGTTAAAGTATGTTTTGTAAAGTATGATGAATGATTAATTAAAGTATGATTTTAGAATGTTATAATATGATTCATTATTGATATACTTTAACTACAAATAAGCATACTTTACCTATATGATAAGCATACTTTAATAATGAGTCAACCCGTCTCACAACCGTCTTACAAAAAACCCGTCTTACAAGAGAGTCTCTCTAAAAAAATATTACTTAATAAAAGAAAAGTGATAATCATCAATTGAATAATTTCATTAATGTATAATTTATAGTACAAATAAAAGGTGATAATATTTTAAATAAGAAGTTACCCATGATTATGAAAAAGTGATAACTTGACATATTTTATGTTACCAAATTATTGAATATATACTCCCTCCGTCCCACAACTAGGTATACATTGTTTCATTTTGGTACGTCTCAAAATAAAGTATACATTTTCTTTTTTGGTTGATGTGACCCACACAATACCATTATTATATCTACATGGCTCCACACAGTACACTAATACAATTACCAACTACACATTAAAATATTATTTATCTCACTTCACTACACATTAAAATATTATACTCCTTAATCTCCGTGTAAAAAGTAAACGTATACCTTTTTCCGGGATGTAGGGAGTAGTGTTTATTTTTAATTAAATAGTTATATCCATTTAATTTAATTAATAATGCTTAAAATTATAAAAATATGGAAATAGTATTCATTAAAATAAATCCATCATTTTTCAAAATATTTTATTATTAATTATGTTTAAATATTTAAGTATTTTTTAATTAACAAAAATAAAGATAACTCAGTGAACTTTCGCTTCCAGAAAAGGAAGAATGGATTGATTGTGATGATTATTAATTTATTACCACAGCCGCTTTTTTTTTTAAATTATGTAAAATTAAATGGGTAGAAGATTAGTTAAATGGTCTCACTCAATACTCACTCCAAAAAGTAATATTTCCTTCTCAAAAATACTGGCATACCTTCTAGTTAATCCGTTCCAAAAATACTTGTACGGACTAAAAATGAAAATAATACACGATATCGATAACATCACAGTCCTAAAATATTACAAAAATGTCATATTCTTTTAACACACAATTTAATCAAAGTCAATTATATCATACACTTTAATTTATCCAATTACTCAAAATACTCTTTCTCATTTTTACCGTCACTACAACAAAAAATTATTTTTCTTAAACTTCATGCCACACAATAAATAACCTATGAAATAGTATTTTTAATTAAGCTAATATTTGATCTATGAAAACAATAAGTTTTTATTTTTTAATAATTCATATTATAAATAAAAATATTAAATCTAATCTTTTATGAAAAAATAGTGCAACAGTATAAAACGATGTTACACCACATTTACTCTTATTTTTTTTATATCACTATAAAAATTACCCCTCCATCCCATTTCAAATAGCACACTTTCTATTTTGGTTGTCCCATAAAAGTTTCCACGTCCCTAAAAAATAAAAAGTCAAATACAATCATCCTTCACTAGTATACTTTATTTACAAAAAAAACCACCATTACCTAACACACCTAATATAATTTATTATTTATTTATTACAAAAAAAATATTATAATACCCCTAAAAGTTATCACTTTTCTTAATCTCCGTGTCAAAAGAGACATACAAACTTTTGTGGGACGGAGGTAATATTTATTTATGGAATATTTCACTAATAAAAGTTTTAATTTAATTATGAAATTAGATTATCAATAAATTAACAACATACTTAGTTAATAAAGTGGTGGTTGGTAAAATTTTACTAACAAAAATTCAATTTTAGTGAGAATATGTTACTAATAAATGGGTTGACAATTTATATAATGATTCTACTGGTAAATAACAATGATTATTAGTAAAATATTTAAAATAAATTAGCATTCTTTTATTAAAAGACAAATGTCATTTTTATTGACGATATGATACTAATTACTAACAGATTGAAGAACAAAATTTTTTTTGGTGGTGTATATTAAGGATGCCATGTTTTAAGAAAGAATAATACTCATTTCATCCCATACTATCCTTCATATTTTCCTTATTCGTCCATTTCAAAATACCCTTCAAAAAAAAATCACTACATTCAATAATTTCATAAAGTTTCTTTAATTTAAATTTTACCACCCATTTTTCACACACGTACCACTTTACAATATTTTATTGTCTACAAATACTATAATATCCTCTAAAGTCAACAAAAACTAGTTAAAAATTACAACTTTTCTTAAGTAGTATAGTATAATAGCGTGGATGGTTCGAAACGGAAGGAGTATTTTCTTAATCTGCTAATAAAATTTCAATTTGCCTTGGTCATTTTTTAAATGATATATATACTATATGTTTCCTTTATAGCAAAATGGTCCACACATAATCTAACATTCACTATTAATAAGGTATCTATTTTATTATTTTTGTTATCCATATAATAATATTTTTTAATTCACGTGTATAAAGTAAATGATCGATGGACGAAGGGAGTATAAATATCCAATTTATTTAACGACCTTGTTAAACTGATCATGCTAATTTATCCTTATTAAAGTGTTAAACGGATCATCAGCACTCCATCAAAGTATAATTACTAATTAATCCTTATTGCTAGTTAATTGATTTCATGGATTAAGTTATATATTTTTCTTTCATAAATAAACAAGTTAATATTCATAATTTTTTAAATTCAATTTGAATTAATTGAAATTTATGTTCTTATTATATATATATATATATATATATATATATATATATATATATATATATATATATATATATATATATATATATATATATATATACACTAATATGAAATCCGCGTACTACGCGGGATCATTTAATTATTACTTTTATTTTAATTTTTACAATTAAATAATATTTGTCATATAACAATTCAACATTAATTTGGAAGAAATTTTTTTTTTTTTTAAGTTAGGCAACTACTTTCATCAATATAAAGAATTTACATAAATTATAACTTTTAACTTTTAATAATGTGACATATAATTAAATTATGTGTATAGTTAATATATATGTACATATATTCTAATTTTTTGAAAGAATATTGACTTGTATTTTTTAAAAATATTACCTTATAACATAATACAATTGAGAACTATTTATTACTCCCCCGTCTCACTAAAATAATATGCAACCATATAGGGGTAATTTTGTCTCTTTGCTATATATTTATATAATTGATAGTATTTCATTTTTTTCATTGTATTTAAGTGAAGTATGGACCTCTTAATAATAAATCCTTAATTTTATTATTTGTTTAAAATAAATATCAAATATATCATATTTAAATTAAAATAGTCCTTATAAATTTATATTAAAAAATTCAATTTATTCTTTTTTTTTCTATACATGATTTGATTTAATACTAATTTATTTATTTATATTGAAATATTTATTTATTAATTAAAATTAATTATACTAAAATAAATAAATCAAAATAAGTGTTCTCTCCGTCTCGTCTTAATAGTTTGGTTTGCTTTTTGCATGGCGATTAAGGAATAATAAAGTATTGTTTGCTTTTTGCATAGAGATTAAGAAATAATAAAGTATTTTAATGTGTATTTAGGTGATAGAAATAATATTAATAAAATATTTTAATGTTTATTGAGGTGGAAGAAATAATATTTTATTGTACAGTGGGTAGTTGTATTAGTGTTGTAGGTGGGTCCCATAGATATATTTCAATTGTTTATGTGGGTCTCATATATCAAAAAAAAAATATAACCATTAGGATAAGACGCCCAAAAAGAAAATATGTAACCACCAGGATGGGATTATGGGAGTATATAGGAAAAAATTAAAAAAAAATATGTTCATACATTACTTTAAAAAAAGAAATATTGAATAAGGAAAATAATTGGATGTAAATAATTAAAATATATAAAATAAATTTAAAAATTGAAAAAATTAAGAAAATTACTCTTGTATTGATACTTAAAAGGTAGATATTAGTGAAATTGGTAAATGTTATTTCACTGAAAATGGTTACATCAAGTACTTACGTACGATGCGAATACAAAATCTAACCAATCTATCCAACCTACTTAAGCACAACGCTTAAGGTGAATAAGAAAAATACGTCAATGATTCATATACAAGGATGCTATCTGAAGTTTGATTATGTCAGCAATGCAGTTCGGGGACAGCATCCTTGTGCCAAAGTGAAGAGCATTTCTTTCCATCTAAATGTAATAGATCATGGTAGCAAAGGAGATGAAAATAAGTCTTCTTGCCTTTTTGTTGCTTCTGGTATCCTGCAGTATCTTACGGAAGACATCTGTGACTGATGTTAGTCTTCCTCTTCTCTATCCAATCAATCCTCTTACATCATTCCAAATGTATGTGGTATAAGGGCAATGAAAGAAGAGATGCGATGTAGTCTCCTGATCGAAACAAAAACCACATCGTTTGTCTTCTCCTGTGCACCAAATCCTGTCCTTTGTAGCAACTCTGTCTCTATGAACTAACCATAGTCTGAAGCTGAACTTCCTCACAATCCATTTGTGCCAAACCTGTTTATAGACAAAGCTTGAGTCCGCTGTGTATCTACTCCTCAAATGATCATACATACGACTGTCTCTGAATATTCCATTGTCACAACATTTCTTCATTATACAAATCACTTCTTCACCCCCTTCTGATTCATTCTCTATGCCATTCCTAATGGCAATAAGGACTCTCCATAAGTATGTAGAATTATTACCGGGAGAGATCACTATCTACTGAGAATATGAGAGATAAACAGAGTGGATCCATTTCACCAAGAGAGATGAGGCTTCCCTGTGTACATCCCATAGTGCTGATGCCAACAGGGCCTTATTCCAAGTGGTAATGCTCTTAAACCCTAGCCTCCCTGCATTCTTAGGTTAGAGGATATCGTTCCAGCTCACCGGGCTCACCTTCGTTCCCCACAAGAACCTGCGAATAATGGTCTCCACCTTCTTGACCACCACAATTGGGATTTCGATAATGCCACATCAAAAAGAAATAATTCCATATATCCCAGAAGTGATCAGTTCCAATCGATCCGTGAATGACAACAGCTTAGAAGACCAAGTTTGTATAATGTTCTTAATGTCATTCAGAAGGGGTGTAAAATCCTCCACTCCTATTCTCTTGCTACAAATAGGATGCCCAAGTATTTGAAAGGAATGGTACATGTATTGAGAGGAAGTATCTGAGCAATTTGGTGTCGGACACGAGTCGAAACTTCTGAGGTAATGAGATTAGATTTCTGAGGATTTGCAATTAACCCAGAGACTTCAGAGAATCCTTTCAATATCCTTTCAATATATTTTGCAGTTGCTACATCTCCATAACCCACAATCAGAAGATCATCCGCAAAGATCAGATGTGAGATATCTACACATTTACAGATTCTAGAGTAAAACCTGTACTCATATAGATCTACTACTCTACTTATCAATCTACTATGGTATTCCATGCAAATAACAAAGAGGAGCGAGGAAATCGGATCACCTTATCGGAGCCCCTCTTGCCCTTGAAAAAGTCCTCCGGTTTGCCATTGATGAGTAAGGAGTAGGAAGTAGCAGTAACACACTGCTCAATCCAAGTATGAAAAGTAGAGGGAAAACTTAATCCCGTAAGCAATTCAAAGAGATATTTCCAGCTAACAGAGTCATAAACTTTGAAAATGTCTACTTTGACCGCCATCCTAGGGGAGATAGTCCCTTCTCTCCATCCATAGCCCCTAAAGATCTCCTCTGCAAGCATAACACAGTCTCTCAATTTTCGTCCTTTAATAAATCCAAATTGAGATTGATTTATTAAGGAAGGAAGACAAATTCTGAGTCGAGCTGCCAAAATTTTTGAAATGATCTTGTACACTGTGTTGCAACATGAAATGGGTCTAAAATCTTGAACTCTCGGCTCATGGCTCTTTTTGGGGATCAAAGAGATAAATGCAGCGTTCAACTATTTGAGCAATTTGCCTTTTCGAAAGAACTCCTTCACTGCTACTACCACATCTCCACCAACCACATTCCAAGCACTCTGAAAGAAAGTTGAAGTGTAACCATCAGGGCCAGGAGATTTGTTTATGTTGATTGACCACAATGCTTTCTTAATCTCTGCCTCATCTACCGGAGCTACAAGAATACTAGCTTCCATAGAAGAGAGTCTAGGTCCTCTGTCCAGGACCTCCTGCTCCAATGATTGAGAGGTGGAACCCTCCTCACCAAGTATTGATTGATAATATGAGATAAATGTATCAATCAGTTATTGGTATGAAGAAGTTGGTCCGCTATCAGTGAGAAGAGAATGAATACCATTCCTCGCTCTATTGCTTCGAATAAGAGAATAAAAGTACTTTGTAAAGCGGTCCTGGTTTTTAATGTGTTTGTGTTTGAGTACCTGTATAAGAAATTTAGCCTCACAATCCTCCAAATATTTCTGTTTTTTGAGCTCCTCACTAATATCCAATTGTAGATCCTGATTATTTGGAGTCGACATAAAGATTATTTGGAGATGAAGCAGGTTCTCCTTTCCTCTAGCTACCCTTTCAGAAATGTGGTAATAGTTCTGTTTGTGCAGCTCCTTCAGTGGTTTTTTCAGAGTTTTCAATTTCTGGCAGAGGATGAATTGCTTTGTACCTACTAATAAGAAGAAACCAGAGCAATAAAATTATCATGGTTAGTCCAGAAATTACAAAATCTGAAGGGTCTAATATAGTGAGGGCTCGGATTTTGAAAGGAGGTGATGGAAGGGCAATGATCAGAATGAGTGCCCTGTAGAAGAAAAGTGGTTTGAAGGTCCCAACCCATATTCCTCCAAAGCTTGCATATCATTACTCTATCAATTTTTGAACACGAAGTTCCATTTGACCAAGTATGGAGACAGCTTGTTGAGTAAGTATCCTCCACTCCCAAAATAGAATAAGTTTTATGCATTTCCCTAGTCCCCATATTCTGAGTAGTATTATTTCTTTCACCGTCAAATCTTACACAGTTGAAATCTCCTCCTAAGATCCATGGAAACGAGTTGGAATGAAAAAGGGATAAGAGATGTTACTACAAGCTTCTCCTAGCAATATAACAGTTATGGGCATAGATGATCGAGATAGCAAACTCTTTTGTGGTTGTAAGGCATCGAGCATTCATCGAGATCGATTGATCACTTAAGATAAAATTATCCAATTCAAGGCGCATTAGATTCCAAACAACCACAATCCTACCACCATTACCAAGCTCAAAATTATGAATATGATTCCTGTTGGCAATTGGATCGTGCGGTTCAACGTGATCGTTAGGATAACAGGTAAACAATAAGCAGCGGAAGCAATTAAACCGTTTACCGTACTTCTGGGTTGGTGTAGAGGATGAACTGCAGAGAACTACCTCTGATCTTCTACTGTATGTCCCAAGTGTGATCCTGCTGTTGTGTGGGCAACAGTCTGCAGGATCTCTCAATCTGCTTCTCTTCCCTTCTCTCACCAAAAGAGGCGCAGGAATAATCTTAGGGTTCCAGGAAGTTGAGTTCACTTATATATTGGGCTACAGCAGGGACCAGGAGGAGAAATTGGGCTGGGCCTCAATTGAATTTAATTAACCAAGCTTAGCCCAAAGCTTTAATTAAATCCAATAATAATAATATAGTCCACTAAAATATTATTACTGCACTACCCGTCCAATCCCAAAATTATGTTCTGGGCTCCTTCTTATTATAAGCCCGACAGTCTCCCCATGTTTAAGATATACAATGCCCATTAATTAATTAAGTTACTGACAACTCAAATTAATTAATATCTCATCCGAGAGTAGTACCACTCAACCTTATTATCATGCCGGAAATTAATCCACTTGCAAGATTTACATGATAAACCTTATGAGCTCCTCAAGGGGACATCATCAACCTATGTCGGACATGGATTCCTTCTACAATCAACAGCACACCATAGATACAGCACTACTTCCCAACTCACCGAGTTTGTTGATTTAATACTTATAAATCTCACCCATTGATGAATCAAAGAAATACATACTGCCCTACGTGTCGAGGTTATTGTATAGGGATTAAGATCACGAACTTCCATAATAACAGAGATCAAGTTCTACTATATAGTCAGTATAAGAAGAACGACCTCAGGCGGTCCTGCTCAATACACACAAGTGCACTAATGTGATTCTATAGCCAAGACAAGCTAATACCAAACCACACTACAACCATACCGATAGAGAGTCCCCGTCTATCTCAGTTGTGATCATCTGTTTATACTTTATAAGGAAACTGATAATATGATCTTCCGCGTGTTATCGCACAACATATTATCTACAGTATAAAGTAAATGGACTATTGCATCATGCATATAAAATAAATTATAAGATGCAATCATTTGATCAATGATTCTCATTTCAAATATTGTTATGACATTGTTCATACTAAAGCTAAACTTTTAGTATACAATCCAACAATCTCCCACTTATACTAAAAGACTATGCTGTCATATCTTCTGCCATACATCTGATTCCTACTCCCACTACACGACCATTAAAAGCTCTCGCCTTAAGGTCCTTGTAAATGGTTTACTAGGTCATCATCCGATGCAATCTTGGCGACAACAACCTTCCCCTCATCATACGATTTCTCGTAACAGGTGGTACTCGCGCTCCATGTGTTTAATTGCCTTATGGACTTGTGATTTCTTCAAGTTTGCAACTGCACCAATATTATCAATGTAAATTGTGATTACCTTGGGCAAACTTAGAAACACTTCAAAGTCCATCATGAAGTCTCTAGAGTCATATAGATACTTTGGCTGCCTCATAGGCTCCAATTCATCATCTTTCCATGATGGAGTCCGGAGTCTGAAATATATTTCTATATAACACTCCTCCACATTATGACTCTACTTCCTAAGATTAAACACATAACCTTTGAGGAGAATTTACTGCCGTCCAATCTGACTAAAAAATCTGAATCTACGTAATCCACAAGAAGCAGTGAATCTGTTTAGTAAATCCACATATAATTTCCAGTCCTTCTCAGGCACTTTATATATGTCTTACTACAGTTCATCATTCTTGTTCCGGGTTACGTTGATATCTTCTGTTCATGCGTTCAGCAACACAGATATCCAACTTCATTCATAGCATTCTTTAGATTAAGCTTCCTTATTCGCCGAAGCATAAGGAACCGCTTTCATCTACTTTATCTTCTTCTTGTGTCTCAAAGACACATTCACTTAGATAAATTTACATGCTAAACGAGTATGGACTGTATCATTTTATGAAACTTGAGATAAGCGTAACATCCTTTCTTGTGATCCGTATTACCGTGATCAAAAGGATGTATTTTGCCTTTCTTAAGTCCTTCATATTTACCGCTTTATTAACTGTACCCATACGCCCGATAATACTCTTTCATTGTCTCCAATGAGCAAGATACTATCTACGTATAGTACAAAAAATACCACTACGTTTTCGTCACTCCTTACAACACACAAGAATAATCCGCTCATTGATTTAAATCCATGCCAATAGATTACCTAATCAAAACAGATGCTTCACGATCTTAAAGCTTGCTTTAGTCCATCGCTGGACAATTTTAAGCTTACTATCAAAATGCTATTAGTACTTTGCAATGAATCACTCTGGTTGCTTCACATAGATGTTTTCCTCAAGACTTCCAATCAGGAAAGCTGTCTTGACATCTATTTGTTGTCCCTCATAATTCAATATGAGCAGCAATAAATAAAAGAATCCGGATCAATTTAAGCATAGCTACCAGCGAATATGTTCTCTCATAATCGAACCATTTCTTTCTGAGTACATCTTTTCGCAACAAGCTTTGCTTCTAAGGTTTTCACCTTTCCATATGATCCTCTTTTATTTCCTTTGACCCTTGCAATGGCTTTTACACCATTTAGTGGTCATACAAGTTCCCAGACTTAATATAGAATCCGTAGATTCTATTTCAACATGCATTGCAACTTACTAAGATTCCGCATTCTCAATGTTTAGTGCTACGTCGTATCCGTGGGACAATACCATGTTCACTAGGGATCAAGTCTCACGACTCTCCCAAAACATATATTTATGGGTTGTCATACAACCCTCCCACTACGACAAGGCACTACATGTAATTGTGTATCAGACGTGACACGCGTTGCAGTTTACCTTGTGGTATATCCTCTTGTACACTTGGTACTTATACTTAGTGTTTTCCTCTCACTTCCTTTAGAACAACTTATACATGGGTTTGTGATTTATTACATAGTCCTTTTCCAAAAATCTAGTTATTGAGTTAACAATTATCCTTCGATCTTTTGGACTAAATAAATCACCCTTCATTTTTCTAGGATATCCCATATACAGACAAACGTTTCACGAATTACTGTATCTAGGGCATATCCATAAAATGAATTTAATTATTTCAAATAATTCATCATCTATCTAATCATAACCATAAGAGCCTAATACCTTCTACCCACCACACCATTCAGTTGGGGCATGCCCGGTGTAGTCAACTTGAGATTTAATCTCAACTTCTGATCAATAGCTCCTAACTATCCCAAGAGGTATTCATCATCACGATTGAATCGTAATGATATGATATATTTTCCATGACGCTCACTGTACCAGCCTTACAATTCTTGGATTAATCCAAGAACTTAGACATGCAGTGCATCAAATAAATATATCGGTTCCCAGAATAATCTTTGAATATTCATAACCACCTCTCGCCTGGATATTGTTAGGTTCGCTTGAATCAGAATGAACTAATTCCAACATATATATCTTTGGCTCTACACCCCACAGCCTTGAAAAGGCAGTTAATCATTTTTACTTCCAAGCAGGACTCGCAAGTCCGATAGTTTCCACTTCTGATAAACCTTACGGTCTATCGGCTATCAACTTTTGAATCCTACTCAAGTAAAATGAATTAGTCATAGACGCCGAATGTATGTTTAGTTCATTTTCGAAGGTTCCTTTCTCTTACTAATATTAGAAGAAGGATTATTTAATTACTATTTATTGCATCTGTGGGATGTGCATGATTTAAGAGTATCCAAATTATCCACCAACGTACTTTAACGGATTATAGCCTCATTCCTCATTACTATGACGATGTCATTTAAATAAAATGAAGTATCCATCCGTTAATGCATAGAAACTGAAATTAAATTCTTTCTATGAAACGTACGTAAAGAAAATTTCTCATAATCAATCGTTTATTCTTATCATGAGATAAATAAACAACTCCCACTGCAATAGCCACTACCTTTGTAGTTTTACCCATATTATTAACAATCTTATCCTTACTCAGTGATAAACATTTAGTGATTCAAGTACCTACATACTTCATGTCAGTAGATGCCATCACTAATCATGTTTAAACCATTAGTAAATAAGATATTAACCTTGTTCAGATCATGATGAAAAATGGCTTTCTTTTGCCACAGGTTTTGTTAGAAGTTTCCCACCAAATACAACCTCTCGTATTTCAGGTAGAACTTGCTCAAAACATCCAGTCAAATTGTGAAGAATAAATTGATTTAAATTTCCCTTTCAATTTCTATTCCAAGCTCTTCCAATTCATTCATCAATTGAACCATGATCTTCTGCCTTTTAATTTACTCAAGTATCCGAAGAGTTACATGAGACCATCATATTTCTATGAACCTCTCATCTCTTCACTAGAGACTTTAATAGGCATCATGAGACGTCCTTTGTGAGAATACACATGTATTTTCTTAAGCAGTAATTTTCAAAATCAAGATTCTTTTCTAATCATCTAATTTGGACAAGTAAATATAATGTCTTTTAGTTAACAATTAGTGAAATAAAACCATCCGAAATTCATAGAATCACAAATAAATATTCCGATCAAATCTTCGAATTTTATCCTTTTATATTGATTCCCTCATAACAATATAAAATTAAAATTCACCGACATCCCAAGCACCGTGAGTCTGCAAGCCACGTTAGGGTGGACGTTAACAAACCCGAACATTTACAAGAGAAGGTTTTACCCATTAATTTCATTTGTCAACCTAACTTTATGACAAAATAATTAATAGTCGGTTTCTCTTTAGCCATGCAAATAATAGCAGTGACTCCGTTGGGGGGGATACTAATTATTTACACCTAAGTGTACACCATTATTTGATCACAAGTCCACTGCGCGAACTTGTGTGCCTTACAGTTGGAGAAGTACACACGCACTCGGATAGCTTCCTACAATCATCTATTATTAGTTTGTACTAGTGAACCGCACACAAACTCATCCGTTAGGGAGGAAGGCCAATGCCAACACGCAAGTTTGTGTGCCACATTACAAATAATAATTATTTAATGAAGTCTGTACCAGCGATCCGTGAATAAACTCATCCGTTAGGGAGGAAGGCCTATTGCCAACACGCAAGTTTACTCACATCACTTACAAACCAATAATGGAGGCCGCGGGAATATATTACCAATCCCCTCTCCCACTTAGTTATTTAATTACCGAGGGTTTTTAATATGCATATAATAGTCCAGAATAAAATATACAACTAAGACATGCTTCTATTAACAGCAATTTAAATAAATAAATCACATAGAACATGCCTTTCACATATACAACAATAATTGACAATTAAATCAATTAATCAGTTATATAACATTAATTAATTGCATAATTAGTGGATCAATTAAATGGGCCCTAGAGCATCAAATAAGCACAAAATGAGCAGCAGATTAATTAATTAATCATACTCATTATCTATGGCCCATAATCTTAGCCCAAAACTAAATTAAGTCCATCAAGCCCACTAGCACAAAATTAGTCCATTAATAAAATTAATTTTTTTATGCTTGGCCCATTACTCACAATTAATTAAATTAATTAGTCCAGCAGCCCATTTCCATTTTAATTAAATTTGGGCCAACAACCCAAAACCAAATTAAAATTGAGCAGCCTATTGGCCCAGCAGCCCAACACATATTTTAATTAAATTGGACCCCTAAGCCCAACAACCAAATTAAAATAAATTGAGCAAAGACCCAACAACTAATTAAATCCAGCAGAAGCCCAGCAGCCCAATACCATTAATTAAAATTGGGTCCATATCCACAGCCCAAAACCATTTAATTAAAATTGAGCAGCCATTAAAGATTGGGCCCAATAATTAAATAAGATTTGAGCCCAACAGTAACCAAATAAATAGGCCCAACAATCACTTAAATAAAACAAGCCCAAACACATAAGAAATCCATCTGCTGCCCTAGAAACAACCAGCCGCAACACGCCAGGACCAGCAACAGCGGCGCATCAGCCGGCGGACCAGCCGACAGCCACCGGAAACGAGCCGCGCCGACAGCCGCCTTGTTTCCTCGCTTCCAGCTCTCCGGAACCTTCGCGCTGTCACCGACGACTGCCGCCGCCCGCGCCCGCCTTCCATCACGCCCAGAAGACACCCGGCGACCCAACCATATTCGCACCGCCATCCATGACGGCGCCTTGCCAGACGGATGATCCACCGCGCCGGAGACTGCCGTCGCCTTCGTACCGGCGTAACCAGGCCCCGCTGCCTCTGGCGGCCGCGCCCACAGCCACCGCCGAAATCGAGCCGACTCCCCACAGGATCCGGCCGACGCCACCAACGATCCACAGTCTGCACCGATCAGCCGCGCGCCACCATCAATGCCGCCGGATGCATCGTTCTGTCCCGATCCGCCTGGATCTGACTCAAATCGCCCAGCCATAGTTCACCCTGGATTGAGCATCGCCGCCGCCCGCTGCCAATCGGATGCGATTGGAGGCAATGGGAGACGCTCCTGGATGCAACACAGACTCACCGGAATCGCCTCTGCAAAACCCAGAAACCAGCTATCCAGGTCTGTCTTTTCTTCAACGTCGCGCCAGCCTCTTCCCATCGATCTTCGTCGATAGCAGAACTCAGCATCGTCGCGGTCAGTCAATCACCACTGATCTTCCCGACCAGCCTGCTCCCATCGTTTCTGATTTCCAGACACCACGCGCCACCGTTACTCGTACCAGTCGGCGCCTGACTGATCCGTACGCCACTTCCAATATACACGCGCCGCCGGATGCACACCCAAGGAGCAGTGTGTGCGTCGTGATATACAATGTGTGTGTAATGTGTCCATTATTGAACAAACAATAAACAATCACACATATAACAATATTACAGAACCCATGATATTATTTTCAGATTATATCACATAATCAAATAAATTAATAACATAATACTGGGTTTACAAACATGCGATTATTCCAGATTAAAACAATTAATCATATAATCACAAGCCACCTAACGACTCACGTTTCACCCCGAAACCAACGCTCTGATACCAATTGTTGGCAATTGGATCGTGCGGTTCAACGTGATCGTTAGGATAACAGGTAAACAATAAGCAGCGGAAGCAATTAAACCGTTTACCGTACTTCTGGGTTGGTGTATAGGATGAACTGCAGAGAACTACCTCTGATCTTCTACTGTATGTCCCAAGTGTGATCCTGCTGTTGTGTGGGCAACAGTCTGCAGGATCTCTCAATCTGCTTCTCTTCCCTTCTCTCACCAAAAGAGGCGCAGGAATAATCTTAGGGTTCCAGGAAGCTGAGTTCACTTATATATTGGGCTACAGCAGGGACCAGGAGGAGAAATTGGGCTGGGCCTCAATTGAATTTAATTAACCAAGCTTAGCCCAAAGCTTTTAATTAAATCCAATAATAATAATATAGTCCACTAAAATATTATTACTGCACTACCCGTCCAATCCCAAAATTATGTTCTGGGCTCCTTCTTATTATAAGCCCGACAGTCTCCCCATGTTTAAGATATACAATGCCCATTAATTAATTAAGTTACTGACAACTCAAATTAATTAATATCTCATCCGAGAGTAGTACCACTCAACCTTATTATCATGCCGGAAATTAATCCACTTGCAAGATTTACATGATAAACCTTATGAGCTCCTCAAGAGGACATCATCAACCTATGTCGGACATGGATTCCTTCTACAATCAACAGCACACCATAGATACAGCACTACTTCCCAACTCACCGAGTTTGTTGATTTAATACTTATAAATCTCACCCATTGATGAATCAAAGAAATACATACTGCCCTACGTGTCGAGGTTATTGTATAGGGATTAAGAGCACGAACTTCCATAATAACAGAGATCAAGTTCTACTATATAGTCAGTATAAGAAGAACGACCTCAGGCGGTCCTGCTCAATACACACAAGTGCACTAATGTGATTCTATAGCCAAGACAAGCTAATACCAAACCACACTACAACCATACCGATAGAGAGTCCCCGTCTATCTCAGTTGTGAGCATCTGCTTATACTTTATAAGGAAACCGATAATATGATCTTTCGCGTGTTGTCGCACAACATATTATCTACAGTATAAAGTAAATGGACTATTGCATCATGCATATAAAATAAATTATAAGATGCAATCATTTGATCAATGATTCTCATTTCAAATATTGTTATGACATTGTTCATACTAAAGCTAGACTTTTAGTATACAATCCAACAATTCCAACCTGGAAACAGTTTCTTGACAACATCATCCACATACTGTAGAGATAGCTTAGTTTCCACTAAGCCTGCAATAGCTACATCATGATCACGCACTAATTTTTTTAGTACATTGTGGGTTGGCGTGCACCCCATCCTACGCACATTCCATATGAGGAGGGTCATGAAGAATATTCAGAGGATGAAATGCCCTCCTCTGCAATTTTCTTGCTTATCCAGTCACCATGGTCTTCAAAGTTTCCATGTTCCTCATCATTTCCTTCTTCTCGGTCTCCTACTGACTTTGCTCTCTTATATTTGTAATTCCTCCCAGTAGAGGCTGAGGAGGAAGATTCCCCATTGTATATTGGCACCCAAGTTTACTTGAATTTTTTGCCAAAATACAGATTACCTTGTGCTTTTTGAGGAGTTTCAGCAATTCGATCCTGATCATTTTTTAGGTGCAGGGATAACTCTTCTGGAGAGGTAAGAGGCTGTTGATGGGTATACTGGAGAGGCTGGGTGGGTGAAGAGGGCTTGGGGTCGGGTGTAGAAGGGCTGGGATTAGGGAGATTGGTTTTGGGCTCGGAAATAGTAGTATTGGAGTTACTCTTATTGATTGCAGGGTTTGGATTGGGCTTATTCGGTTTGGGTTTAGATGTATTGGGCTCTAGATCATTGTTTGGCAGATTGGGCTTGTGGTTCTGAATATTGGTTTTAAAAATAGGATTGGGCTTGGAATTGTTGGTGGGTTTGTGATTGGGATTAAATTGGTTGGGCTTGGGGAAGGAATTATTTTTGGGATTGAGCCTCGGGAGATTGGGGTTGTGTCTCCTAATCTTGTTCCTTTTCCTCTTACTTTGCTGGAAAGGACAATCTTTTCCATGTACGTCGGCTGGTTCTCATCACCGCAACAACATTCATGTGTGAGATGCCCCAGGATATTACATACCTTGCAAAATTTGGGATTGAATTCATAGAGAATCCACTGCTTAAATTCCCCATAGCGATTTAAAATCCATATGTGTTCTGGCAAGGTTTTGGAGGCATCAATGTGCACCAATATTTGAGCAAACGAGACACACTCCTTGTTGGTAGTGTAATAATCCATCATGATGGGTTCTCCAATTGCGGAAGCGATGAGGCTCAGGCGGTCTGAAGCCCAGTACTTGAGCGGAAGGGAGGGGAGCCTAATCCACACAGGGATGATAGCCAATCCTGCCTCATCAAACTAGAAGTCCTCCGACATCCTTCTCAACATAAGATATACAAACTTGCTATCATAAGGGCCATTCTGGAGCATCCTTTGAACATCCTCTTCACTGTTCAATTTGAATATGATCCAGCCGCTGTCATGACTGAATACGCGGACCTCTAAACCCCATTTATTGAAGATATCTTTGACCGCTTGAAATCCCGGATATCTTTCGGCGAAACAGCCAATGAGGGTGAAGTTCCATTCATCATTCTCATCATCAAGCATATGATCTGGAATCTCAACAACTCTTTGTTCCAAGGGAGGAACAAATTTAAGGGTATGAGTGGGGTTGGGACGGCGATTATGGGTGACTGGATTTTGGATTGAAGGGCTGGACTGGTATGAGGATGGTGAAGGCAGTGTGTTATGATTCAAGGGGTTGGGGTTCTGTGAAGAAGAAGGAAGGAGAGTAGGGGGCGAGAGAAAATGTTGGAGATGAAGGAGGATGGGTGCCAGGATTCTAAGGGTCCGATGGCGAGCGAGATTTTTGGGGATCATGGATAGAATAGATGAGTAAAAAGGGCTAGAAGAAGGGGCAAGAGGAGAGTTGAGGGTTTGGTTAGGAAGAGAGCGAGATGGGACTATTCGGGATTTAAGATTAAACGGAGTGAGGGCGACGAGTCTGGTTTCCGGTGGAAGAGATGCCAGTGAAGATGAGATAACAGGAGGGGGAGGAGTGAGTGAAAGTGAAGGAACATGGTAAGTAAGCGATGGGTTTGATGGAGGAGAATGGATGATTTGGGTAGAAGGGAGAGTATCTGGATACGGAGGATGTGTGGCACCATTCGCCGGCGTATCACCGGAGCCAACCACGGGTGTCGTCAAGGAGAGGGGGTGGTGCGGTGGGTCCAGAATTCTTGGAGGGGGGTAGGAGAGAGGCATGTACTAGGGGGTGGATAGGTCGGTGAGGAGAGAGAAGATATGGGCCCCACTAATTTATCTTTAAAGGACAAAGGTTTAGATGGGCTTTTGTGAGGATCAGTAGGGCATATGGTATGAAAGGGAAAAAAGTTTGATTTTTTGGTTAAAGCTGGAAACGTGTCACTCCCTCTTTCTTCGTTTTGAACAAATTGCATAAAACAGCTATTCTTCTCACCTTTTCTTGTACTGTTGGTCACTGTCTCCAATGCCGAAAGCAAATGCAAATTCAAACTTGGTTTTTGGGGCATCAAGGATTCCATCAGATCTGAAAAACTTGAACTGGGTTCACGCAGATCCAAATCAATATTAGAATTTTCTTCATTAAAACCATGGGAGCTGTTTGCGGATTCTTCATCACCTCATCTCCAAGGATTTCCTCAATGGTAGCGGCGGCCGGAGAAAGGTCCAAGATGGACATTTGAGTGTTGAGAGAACACTCCATACATGAGGGTGATAATGGATTTGCTCTCGAGATTCCTTTAACTTTCATCTTTGATTTCTTCAATTTTTTTCCATGGCTTGATTTCCTGCAGGAAGGGGAAGGCGGCGCTGCTGAAGCACTCCACAGCCTCATGGATCCAACAGGAACCTGAAGCTAGGCACAACAAGAGGAGACTACACAAGGATAGCTAAAACGCTGGCCTCCATCTTGTTTGCCGAGGAGAAAGGAAGGGGAGCCGGAAGTTAGAGAGAAGGCAGAGAACAAAAATTAGAGAGAGAAAGTTGGGTGGGATTTATGGTTTTTTTAGAGGTAGATATTAAAGAATACTTGAATTGATTCTTAAGAAGTAAGAAGTAGATCGATTCAAGTAAAGGTTCGTTAAAGAATTCTTGAATTAATTTTTAAGAAGTAAATCGATCGATTCAAGAATACTTGAATCGTTCTCTTCCTCTTAAAGAACCGATTCTTTAGAATATGTAGATTGAATTTATACTTGATTCGCTCTATCAAAATAAATTTTTATTGTTTCATATGTGGTGTGAGAGGGAATATTATATACAATATTCTTTTTTCCTTTATATATGATTTGATTTAATTTGATTCTAATTAATTCATTAATTTGTATAAAGATTTAATAAAGTAATTAGTAATAATATCCAAATAAATAAATAAAATATAAAAAAATTATATGTTTTTTTAAAAAAGTATTTTTGTATGATAAATTATTGAGGTACCACTGTGCATAGGTCGTCATTGATGAGGCATGACAACGTATAAGAAAAATAATATTTTAATTAATATATATGTTTTTAATTAAATTTTGTTCTAATTATATACATTTTGTTATTTGTTACCACATATATAAACAATTAAATAAATATTTTTAATTAATATCTTTTTCTTAATTTCTATAAATATTTTTAAATTTATTACCTAATTGAGATTCATTATTAAAAATAAGAAATATATTATTTTAAAAATAAATATTAAATAAAGAAGTTAATTGAAAGTAAATAAGATAATTAAATAAATATTTTTAATTAATATTTTTATCTTAATTTCTATAATTTTTTTAAAATTTATTGCCTAATTGAGATTCATTATTAAAATAAGAAACACATTATTTAATATATATATATATATATATATATATATATATATATATATATATATATATATATATATATTAATTTATGAAAAATGAGGTTAAATATTTTATAATGAATTAAAACAAAATTATTAAAATATTTTACATAGTTGATATATATATATATATATATATATATATATATATATATATATATATATATATATATATATATATATTAAAATATACGTAATATTATTAATAATATTTAAATAGAGTATTACTTTTTTACTTATGATTATGATTTAATATTTCTTAATTAACTATATAATAATAATAATTTTATTTTCATTAATTGTTATTTTTAAGAGATTAATGTAATATATATATATATATATATATATATATATATATATTTATATATATATATAATATAAATAAAATTAATTTATGCATAATATTCTTCTAAAGATTCATAAATTTATAATGTAATTTTAATTTTTTTAATTTAATTTTATTATTTTCAAATTATATAAACAGCTAAAGAAATTTTATAATTCATATGTCATAATTGAATAATTAAAATATATATGTAAATAAATAATTATTAATATACTAAATTTAAAAAATTAATAAATATTTATAAATTCAATTTTAATATTATTTGATATGAAATAATGATTTAACTTAAAAAAAACTTAAACTTTCGATTCTAACATAAATAATTTTTCAACCTCTTATTCTTTAGAGGTAAATCTATTCAAGAGTACTTGAATCGTCGATCCTCACTTCACTTGAAGAATACTTGAATCAATACTTTAGAGGTAGATTTTAAAGAACACTTGAATCGATTATTAAGAGGTAATACTTGAATCAATTTTTTTCCTCTAGAACAAATTCTTAAGATATAAATTGATTCAAGTGTTCTTGAATCGATCCTCTTACTCTTGAAAAATTGATTTTTAAGATATAAATTTATTCAACAATACTTGAATCGATTCTCCATACTTGAATTGATTATCTTCCTCTTGATCGATTCTCCATACTTGAATCGATTCTCTTCCTCTTGAAGAATCGATTCTTAAGAGGTAAATCGATTCAAGAATACTTGAATCAGCTCTCTTCTTCTTAAAGAATACTTGAATCAATTTTCTAGAGTTAGATCGAATCTCTACTTGATTCGCTCTATCGAAATAAATTTTTATACTTTCATAAGTCAATTCTCTAGAGGAACTTGAAGAAAGCTCCCATTTCTCTTCGGAGAATCGAATGTGTGTATTTAGAATGAATAACCAAAAGATCTTATTTATAGGTGGATGAGAGAGAATATTATATGAAATATTCTTTTTTCCCTTTATATATATAATTTAATTTGATATTAATTAATTTATTGCATTAAAACACTTAATAATTAATTAATGATACCCAAATAAATAAAAAAATATTAAAAATTTAATCAATATTAAAAATAAGAAACACATTATTTAAAAAAAACTATTAAATAAGGAAGTTAATTAAAAGTAAATAAATAAAAAAATTATTAAAAAAAGTATTAAAAAATCAAAAAATTTGAGAAAATTACAAGCCACATTGGAGCGCTCTGGAATGATACCCAAATAAA
This sequence comes from Pogostemon cablin, assembly GCA_023678885.1. Lineage (NCBI taxonomy): Eukaryota > Viridiplantae > Streptophyta > Magnoliopsida > Lamiales > Lamiaceae > Pogostemon > Pogostemon cablin. Next base: position 15,254,116 of record CM043001.1, on the reverse strand, counting down.
TAAATAAAATATTAAAAATTTATTATTAAAAATAAGAAACACATTATTTAAAAAAAACTATTAAATAAGGAAGTTAATTAAAAGTAAATAAGGAAAATATTAAAAATTAAAAAAATTGAGAAAATTACACGTCACATTGGAGCGCTCTGGAGACGACATGTTAGCAAGAACAGTTTTTGTTATAGTATACGTAAGATATATATATATATATATATATATATATATATATTAAGTATACTATAGCAGAAACCTTTCTTTCTGACCTGTCGTCTCCAGAGCGCTCCAAGGTGACGTGTAATTTTCTCAATTTTTTTGATTTTTAATACTTTTTTTAATATTTTCCTTATTTACTTTCAATTAACTTCTTTATTTAATTTTTTTTTACATTGTGTTTCTTATTTTTAATAATGATTATTTTAAATATTTTATTTATTTATTTGGGTATCATTAATTAATTACTAAATCTTTTAATGCAATAAATAAATTAACTAATATCAAATTAAATCATATATATAAAGGAAAAAAAGAATATTCCATATAATATTCTCTCTCGCCCCACCTATAAATAAGACTTTTTGTGTAATACCCAGTTATATAATATTTATATATTCATAAGAAACAATAATATATATATATATATATTATTAATTTATTCAATAAGAGCACATGTCTATTTTAGTGGATAAGGTAAGTGAGTTGGATACTTATTGTTGTGAGCTTGATCCCCAAGTTTAACTTCCATTTATACTGACAAACTAAAATTTGAGAGAGACGGGAGACTTAACTGATTCATTGCACTACAGGTTCTTCTTCTTCCTAATCTTTCTACAAATGATTTTTTTAGTAAAATTAATAATTAGAATTCCTTTCTTGTCACTACACACTCATATATATATATATATATATATATATATATATATATATATATATATATATATATATATATATATATATATATATATATATATATATATAAACTTCATCTTTCTTTTCATTCAGTTGATATTTAAGATAATTATCTTGCGATTTATTCTTATCATGTTATATATCGAAATGATCGTCTCGATGCGTAGATTCCACATATATAATTCTTTTGTGAAATGAATTTCTTATGAGTTAGAAAAATTCAGTTAAAGTTTTAACCCTTTAATAGCGTATTTTGTATCGTTGGGACATAACTTTGATATTATATTCCATTTTGAAGCCCTCCTCACGAGGATCACAAACATATAATTAGTTTTGAGTTTAGACGTGAAATGGAGAAGATGAGAAGAGACTCACTTCGTGTTAAAATTTTGTCCCTTTTAAACTTCGTTATTTTCATGAAAAATTGGTATGACATGTGATCCTCACCTTGAGAGGACTCCATACGTACTTTCGGATTTTCAAACGAAGTTGTATAACTCAAGTTGAGTCATTTTGTAATAAGGTTAAAGTTTAGGGTAAGTTTAAATAAAAATTTGATTAATTATAAGGACTTAATTGCAATAATAAAATTTGTTTTGAAAATGTCAGACGACTTAGTACTCTGCAATGCACACAACTCACGTATCTTTTATATATAATTATATTAATTAAATATTATAATTATAATTATATATATATTAATAATAATACTAAATATAATATGTAAATTTTGAATTTAAATAGTCAATTTAACTGCAATTGCAGTTATGCATTCACGTATATTTATATTTATTTATTTATTTATTTAATTCTTTTTAAACATTAATTATAATTTTACTATAATTTATTATTATTATTTTAGGTATAAAATCTTTATTTAATATCCATTTTAATAAAATTAATGTCATTTGTCTTCATATTTTTAATGTTTCGATTTATTACTATTTTTAACTTCTAAAAGAAATATGTATTTTTATTTAATTATTTTAAGTATAAACATTTTATTTTAATTCATTTTATTTAACGATTAATTATTTATATTTTATTAAGTTAATAATTAGTTTATTTTTAATTATACTATATTAGAAATTTAGTTTTAGTAATAGGAATTTTATTATAAGTAGAACTAAGTTTAGTATACCCTTGTAGGCATACCTGAGACCAGAGAGCAAGCCTAATCCAGTTTACTATTTCCTAGAAAGTTTAAGGTGGGGATAACTTTCACTCTTTACCGAGTGCTACATTTTATGTCATGATTGCTATGTTAAGATGTGATATGTGTTACTTATATGTCATGTTATGTGTCATGTGTGTTTTTTGTTCGATGACAAATATTTTCTTACTAACATTTGTACGGGATGACGACTCGGTGCACATATACCAACTAACACAAGTTACTGGCTACGTCGGTTCAGTACTAAAATGTATTTCAAAGTATGCTATCATCGTACTGGGGTGACAGCCCGGTACACATATACTAACTAACACAAGTTATCGGATGATGGTTCTGTCTAAAATATTTTCATTAAGTTATCGAATGACAATGTGCAAATTATTTTATTAAATTGGCATATGTTACATTTTATGGTATATTTGGCATGCATATTTATTTTTAACTGTGCAATCATTTAAGTTAACCCACTGAGTGTATTTTAGACGCTCACCCCATATTGATTTTCAGAACAAGGTTTAGAAGATGAAGAGGCCCCTACAGATATCCCAAGCCCATAGAGGACATTATATTTTATCTTATATTTTAGTAATTTATTAAGAACTTTATTTCAGATATATCATCTGAACGTACTACTTCTGGATATTTCACTCTACTCGGGTGAGTAGATGTTAATATGTAATAATCTCATGCCACTTTTATTTTATTATATTATCGCTTTGGTGATTTTTATTTTATTTCCACTGTGCATTCTCGATCGCTTTATTATTATATTGAAAAATGTATATCTAGTAGCGTCTCAATCCCATAACGTAACCGGGGCATTACATTTTGGTTATTCATTGTAAATACGCACATTCGATTCTTTAGGAGGAATAGGAGCTTTCTTCAAGTTTCTCTAGAGAATTGATTTATGAAAGTATAAAAATTTATTTCGATAGAGCGAAATAATAGAGATTCGATTTACCTCAAAAAAATCGATTAAAATATTCTTCAAGAGGAAGAGAACTTATTCAAGTATTCTTGAACCGATTTATCTCTTAAGAATTGAATTTTCAAGAGTAAGAGAATCGATTCAAGTATTTTTGTAATAAATTTACATCTTCAAAATCAATTTTTCAATAATCGATTTTTCAAGTGGAAAATAATCAATTCAAGTATTTTTGAATAGATTTATATCTTAAAAATCGATTTTTCTAGAGTAAGAGGATCAATTCAAGTATTCTTGAATTCTTAAGAATCGATTCTTCAAGAGGAAAAAATTCGATTCATATTTTACCTTTTAAGAATCGATTCAAGTATTCTTTAAGATCTACCTCTAAAGTATTGATTCAAGTGAAAGAGGATCGACGACTCAAGTATTCTTTAATCGATTTTACCTCTAGAGAATAAGAGGTTGAAAATGTTGAGAGTAGAATTTCACGCATCATAGGTCTCACTTTACACTGTTTTTGATAGAATGTGGCCATGATTTTGTGTGTAATGGCGTAGTTTTCATATCTTGCATAATTAAGATGCTACTAAGGTATTTTGTTGAGTTTTGAAGGATAACATATGATCAAAAGTTCATAGTTGGAATGAAGAGTGAAAGTATGAAGGAATGTTGAAAAACACACGTCCACATTAAATAATTTTTCTGTATTTGTGTAGAAGTTCAAATTGATCATGTGATACATGATTGGAAAGCCACGGAAGAGAGGATCATTTTAGCATAAAAATTACTCAAATCGGGGTCCGTATGGGGAAGTTATGCTCGAAACGGTGAGGTCGCGCAGCTGCCGATGGGAGTTTCTGAAAATTTCTGATAATTATCCCATCTTTCCTATTTCTTGGAGCACAAGTAATTTCCTTATATCATTCCCTTCTCATACCTATATATATTTCACATCATTATTCATAAGAAACACCACCCTCCACAAGGGGATTATCCCCATCCATCATCTCCCATCATCTATCAACACCGAAGGAGATTCAAGAGACGTTCAAGAGGGAGATCAGTCAATCGGAGAGACGGAGAAGGAATCTAAGACAACACAAACACTAGGGTTTTTCTATTCTTTTCTTATCTTTTCATTTGTCAAGACTTTTGGTATAATTTTGATAGCCATGGGATTTGCATGAATGAATAATTGGAAGTCTAAGAATTCAAATTAATTGGTCTATACCAGATTACCTTAGAATTGTTGATCGTCTCTTGAGTCAAACTTAAATTCTTTCTTCTGTGATTTTATTTTATTAGTTATTTATTATTTTTAGTCTCTTAGACAATTAATTCTCAAACTTGGAAATTGGTTACCTGTCCTAGTTAATTTAGTAATTTTAGAAGTAGATAATTGATTGTCCTATTGGGATCGATAATTTAACTTGGTTGCTTGCCCTATAATTGATATCCTTTATACTTGGGGATTAAATTGAAGTGCGTAGAAAACACCCATCAAGTTTTTGGCGCCGTTGCCGGGGACAGTTTTAAATATTTGCTTTCTTTTATTGCTAGTTTAATTAGAACTTTATTTTTATTTTTTTTATTTGAATATATTCTGACTATAAATTATTTTGAGGTACACGAGATGGACGAAATATTGAAATGCTATGGAAATCAAAATGTTATGGATCCTTCTCCATGGATAGATGAAATATTAAAACGCTATAAAAATCAGAATTCTAGGGTTCCTTCTCCATATTACATGGATGAGAGGAATTATGGTTATGATTCTCTAGTGAATCAAAGTCCTTCTCAATACTACAATCAAGTCAGATATGAAGATGAATGGTCTTGTGCTTACAATGAAAATTAATATCAACCTTATCAAGAGAACACTTATTCTGGTTCGACTAAAGTTTCCCAAGAATTTCAAGATGCATTTGAGTCATTAAGAAGCATGAAGAAACCATGAAAAATTATGGAAACTCTAGAAATAAAGATGAAAGTTGAATTGTAGAAGAGGTCGTAAAAGAGGAATGAAATCATGGAAAGAATTCAAGATCTTGCGAACATAGCTGCAAGTTTAAATGCTCAACTTCAACAAGAGAAAAGAATGGTTGAAGAAGAGTTTGAGGAAGATATTTTTGTTCCATTGTGCCCTGGAATGCAATTTGAAGGTCTTATATTGTCGTTTGAGGAAGAAGAAGTCGAAGAGGAGGACTTGAAGAATGAAATGATCATTTCTAAACCTTTAAACTCTTTAAGTTGCATTGAATTTGATGATATTGTTTCTGTTGACTTTGTTTCACCTAATGATTCCTCAAATATTCGTAGGGATAGAAAGGAGTTAGAAGAGAAGTTGGGAATTTTCGTGGGAAGAAGGAATAAGTGGTGGAGTAGAATGAAGAGATTGATGAATGATCTTAACATGAATGGCAAAATAAAGATAAATTTTAAGAATGTCAACGAGGCCATCCATTACCATAAGTATTGGAATGATGAAGAAGCACAACTATTAGAGTGCGATGGCAAGAGTGAAAGATGTCCATGGCCATTCCGATGAGCTTGAGGTATTCCGTCGTGACTCTCCGACGTTAAATATGAGCGCTTGTTGGGGGCTATCCCTCCTATTTTAATTGCTTTTATGTATTTTTGTGGTGTAGGAATTTTTTTAGGTGCTGCTCGACTACGGTATATACTTCTTTACAAACTTAGTCTCTCACCTTGTTTGATTTAAGTTTGGGAGGGTTACGTACATACCTTGTCTTGATGCAGCGAAGTAAATTTTCTACATTGTTTTGTGTGCTTGGAAGGTCGATTTTTTTGCGATTAGTTGATGTTTTTGATTTATTCGTGAATGTTGATTTTTTTATTTTTCAGGTGTTTTTGTTAGTGTTTATGTGTTTTGTATTGATCCTAGTATTGGTCTAGTTGATTTTTGGTTCTCTAGGATGATTTTTTTATTTTTCTTACACTTGATGGTATTATATGATTGTGTTTGAGAAACGATTTGATATTGTGCTTTGATATTGAGATGCTTGAAGTTTAATTATATGCATGAATAATTAGATATGTAGCTATATTAGGATTGCTCGTTCATTCCTATAGTGATAAGTCGTAATTTAGTATTAATTTCTTGAGTTAAATCAATTCTATTTGAATGAATTGTGTCTTTTGCATGCTAATTACGATTCATTTAATATCTTATGCACGCTTACTTTAATTAGCCAAATCGTTATTGAAACAGACTAAAATGGAAGGATTTTTGCTGCCAGCCACCCTAACACTGAAGGGGTCAGTGCCAGTCAAGGCGTACATAATTAAATGCCAAATTTGGAAATTATTTCCAGCTATTACATTCATTCCCTACTGTCGTTACACTACTGATTGAGGCAGAAATAATAAAAATTTACCAAACCATCAAGGGAATTGATGGGTGTTGACTTACCATGTGAGTAAAAGTGGAGAAAAGGAAAGTTAAAAGGGGAGAAGGTTCATCCCCCTTGGACATGAAGGAAAAACATCATGAATGTGAGAAGCAGCCGGAGGAAGAATGCTTGAACGTCCATGAAGAACAATCAGACAAAAATTGATTTTATCATTTTGATTTAACTTTCGTTATGTATTTTATGGGCTAAGACCCTTTTCTAATCCAAGGAATCTGTGAACCTCCCGTAGCTTTAGTATTTATTTTGTTAGGAATTGTTAATTTATACATTGATGAATTTATCTTTATGAACGTCTTTGTTGAGATTCATGATTGTGTGATTGCTATGACAGATTGACCGTCTAGAATCGTATATTGCATAATCTAATATCACTTTGCACGACTATGATCCGTAATTGTCATAGTTTAGCAAATCTAGTGGTGAATTGAGGGAGTACCTCTTGAGTTCATAGGGTCTTGGTTGTATGATTCTTAGTCAGTTTTTATAGCCTTGTAATCCTAATTTCTCATGTGTAATCCATAATCTAGTTCGAACCTTTTTAGGTCGCTAGAAGAGTAGGGTAATCTAGTGGTCGAACCCTAGGTTGTTTAACGTATGGAAATTTTTGGGTTAATTGGTCGTACCATTAACCTAAGGGTTTGAATTTATCATGTGTTTGTTCTAATTCTTGTAAAATAATATACTTTAGTATATTGGGAGGGGATCAATTCCTTGGATTAGGCTTGTTTAATATTTATTTAATTTACATTTAAATTCTAATTTGTGGATGGTTGGATTGTTTATTTTTACAATATTGTCGTTTTATTATTTGCTCAAGTATTTTAAATTCGCCAAACGAAAACCCCCAATTTTATTTTACTTTGTCATAAATCAAACACTTTGATTTAATATAAATTTTATTTTACTTCCTTGGGTTCGACCCGTATTTATCCTACTACAACTTTTAGTAGATTTGTTTGGAAAATTATAAATGATATTTTTGGGTGCCGACGACAGTGCACCAAATTTGGCGCCGGTTGTCGGGGAGAAAATCTAAAATTTTGCTGAATTTTTGTGTTTTTTTTAAATTCGAGCAGAAAAAAATCTGATCGTCAATTATGTTTTTTCAGCCCAGTAGTACTAACACTGAACCCTTCAGTGTCCAGTCTATTCTATTTTGAAAAAAAATCTGTGAATGATCACTAATTCTTCTTGCAGAAAATAGCTTGAATTCATCACAAAAATTAAGAGAGCTGTCCGAAGGTTGAGAAAGAAAACCCAAGAGAAATCTTAAACAAGTTCTTCTACCATTGGAAATGTCGAAACCACCATCGAACCTAACTTTGCAACAGCTGATCCCGCCCATTTTGAGGAGCATAATTCTGATTTTGAAAACAATTCCGACATAGAGGATTGTTCCACGACAAGTTTTGAGTTTAGTGGAGAAAACATGGATGTAGAAAGAACTTTGAATGATCTGGCAAACTCAGACATAGTCGATCAACACCTTTTCATTAATCTTTCTGCTCTTAATGATAATATTGCATTTGAGTTAAAGTATGGACTTATTCATTTGCTTCCTTCTTTTCGTGGTCTTTCAGGTGAAAATCCTCACAAGTTTTTGAAGGAATTTGCAGTTGTGTGCACGAGCATGAAACCAACCGGAGTTACGGATGAGCAAATCAAGCTTAGGGCATTCCCCTTTTCTTTGAAAGACTTAGCAAAGGATTGGTTGATTATTTCCCTTCCGGATCGATTAATACATGGGATGAAATGGAGAAACTTTTCCTCCGAATATATTTTCCAGCCACTAGAGTTGTCGTGTTGCGCAAGGAGATATCTGGAGCTCGCCAAATGCAAGGCGAGAGTTTACATAAATATTGGGAGAGGTTCAAACGCCTCATATCAGAGTGTCCTCAACATCAAATCAGTGAGCAATTATTGTTGCAATATTTTTATGAGGGCTTGTCAATGATGGATCGAAATATGCTTGATGCTGCTAGTGAAGGAGAATTTATAATGAAAACCCTAATTGCTGCTAGAAGTTTGATTGCTAGCATGACTGCCATCACTCAACAATTTGGCACTCGTGACCCATCGATTAGATAAGTGAAAGAGGTGTATGATTATAAGATGGAAGATACTTTGAATAAACTAACAGCGGCCATCTATCAACTTGCAAGTGTAAAAGGGGTAAGTATTCAATCTTGTCAAAATTGTTTATCTTAAGATCATTCTACTCATGGTTGCAGGGCTACACTTAATCATGATGAGCAAGCAATTTCTGTGGGGCAGCATCAATTTCACGAGAGGACTGTGTTGTATAGGCAACAAGCTTGGCCCCAAGAAAGTGAAATTTGGAACCATAATGAGTCAAGTTCTGGGAGCTCGATTGAGGATCTTATGAAAACAATGGCTTCTCACAATGTAAAATTCCAAGAGATGAAATACTCGTCTATTGAGGACTTGAAGAAGACGATACAATCAACATAATCGTCACTCATGAACCTTGAAAATCAAATGAGTCTATTAGCTACAGTCGTGGGGAAATTGCAAGCTCAAAATAGTGGAAATCTTCCCTTACACACAGATGTTAGTTTAAGGAATGTGAGTTCCATCACCTTGTATAGTGGGAAGCAATTGGAGGATGCTGAAATGTCCAAGAACGGTGAGGAAAATGGAGAAAATGCCTTTAGAGATGAAGGGACGCAAGTTGCTGGACTGGTTGGTGCCATGGATGAAGGAGCCGATCAGATTGAACCTGCTGTTACTAAAAATTCTGATCTGAAAAAAACAGCACTGACACTGAACCCATCAGCGTCAAGCTTGCTAGAAAAATTCTGGTAACAGATTCTACATATGCACCTTTAAATCCTAATCCCTTACCTTTTTCATACATGATAATGAAGGTTGACACCACTAAGAAAGAGAAGCAAGCACTTGATGTATTTCGGAAGGTGAAAATTACAATACCTCTCATTGAGGCAACTAAGCAATTTCCGAGGTACGCCAAGTTCTTGAAGGAGTTGTGCACAAATAGGAAGAGGCTGGCCGGGAATGAACAAATAGTGATAGGAGAAGATGTCTCTTCTAATTTTCAACGAAAGTTGCCTAAAAAATACAAAGACTCCAGCATGTTTGTTGTTCCCTGCAAGATCGGAGATTTCAAGGTTAAAAGAGCTATGCTAGACCTTGGAGCATCCATAAATGTGATGCCACGATCAATTTTTGAGAAGCTAGGAGTTGGAGAATTGAAGAAAACTGAAGTTGTCATTCAACTTGTTAATGGAAGCCATGCTTATCCCGATGGGGCCGTTGAAGATATTCTCGTACAGGTAGATAGGTTAATCTTTCCTGTAGATTTTTATGTATTGGATGTGAATGAACACCCATTGAATTGCACTCGTATCTTGTTGGGAAGGCCTTTCCTTAATACTTCACACGCAAAAATTGATGTAAGTGAAGGCAATCTCACAATGGAATTTGATGGGCAGATTATTCAATTCAATATACATGAGTCTATGAAACCTCCTAAAGATGCTAATTCAGTTTTTACTTTGAGTATTGTTGAGCCTTTGGTTCAGGAGTGTTTTAAACTAACTCGCAGGGATGAGTTAAGACACCACCACTGCAAATAGAATCATGAATGAATATGAAGAAAAATTGAGCAAAGAAAAGATTGGTAAAGTGATTGAAAGTTTGCAGAACCATCCATCTAAAGCAATGAGGTATGAGGAGGCTTTCACCAAATTTTCTAACATTTCCCAGAAAATTCTTCCATTCATGATGGACACACGGAAATTAGAATTGAAAGCATCCTCTGAAAACTTAAGGTGCTCGTTCTTGGGACCAAATCATGAACTTAAGAAATACCACAAAGGGTTTCACACCGTTGAGGTCGATCGGATAGAGTTGAAAGAAGTTCTTTGCACTTAAAAAAAGGACACCACACCTAAGTCAAGCCAATAAAAATAAAAAAGGGAGCTGATTGGGAGGCAACCCAATTTTATTTTATTTCTTTTTATTTATTCTACTCAATAATTATCTTGTCGAGTTGTTCTTTGTTGTTGTGTTCTATCTCTTTGATCCTCAGGTTGGGTGTGTCAAGTATTGATGAGTAGGAATAGAAAAAAATTATTTTGGGCTAAAGAATTTAATTTGAGGAAAGAAAAATGGACTCACCATTCCCCTCCATGAAAGCAAGGCGCACTCTTTCCATTTTTACATTTTTAATTCTTTGTCTATCTTATTTTTGCTTGAGGACAAGCAAGGATTTAGGTGTGGGGAGGGAGTTTAATGATAGGTGGATTGATGTCGTAATTATTGGTCTGTTCTTGATTTTTATTGCTGATTTTTCTTGGAATTACTGCTGAAAATTATGTTTTTAATACCTTATATTGCTTTTTTTGTGGTTTCATTGATGGATTTGAAGTTAAAAAATTAGACAATGATGTCTTGGGGGTAGTGGGAGTGATAGCATGACAAAGGGGATAATATTGATACATAAAAATTGATGTTTCATGGATTTTTTTTGCAAAATTTTGTGATATAAGTGGCTAAAATTTTTCGAATTTCATGGCAAAATTAAACCCCTTTTCGTGAGCTTTTGAGCATTGAAGAACATTTACATCTATAAGCTCTATTGATCTTCCTTGCTTGAGTGTATTGAATTTGATTTGGTCATTCTAGAACGTGCTCCTTTAATGCATTTCAAGATCATATATTTGGGTGTGTGCAATAAAATGATGAGGGCATCTAGGCATAACCTCTTTGGCTTATGTTCACCTACCTTATCATATTTAACATTAGGAAAGTCATGTTGAGCCTATACATTTTCTTGATACATGAGCACATTTATGAACCCAATTTCCACTTTCTTTCTTAGACTCCTCCACTTGAACCCCTACCCTTTTTGCAATTTGTGGAGTTCATCAAAAATTCATGATTGAATTGAGGATGTGGTGAAAAGTAATGGTTGCAAAGAAAAAAATATGGTTGAAAAGAAAAGAGAAGAGGAATATAAAATAAAACAAGAAAAAAAATTGGTTGAAAAAAATTCCCTTGTTGTTCCAAAGTCGAAAAGAGCATGTGTGGGGAAATAAAAAAAACAGTGGGCTAAGGTTCCAAAAACAAAAGATTGGGAGGCATATGTGAAAAATGAAGTGGAAAATTGGAAGGTGAGTTCTTGAAATTGGTATCACTTACATGATGAACATGTTGCAAAGTGGTATATATATTTAGCCGTTCATACCTTCTTATCCCATCTTATCCTTAAGCCCCGCTACAACCAATTAAAAGACCCTTTGATTATTGCACATAATTCATAGAAAATTAGTGGAGATTTGATTTGGGAGCAAGCTTATGGTAATGACATATCTTGTTCAATTTTTGAGCGATTTTGCTACCCAATCAAAACAATTGAGTGATTTTGGAGTGAATCTTGGTGAGGCCATGGAATTTTGAAAACTTTGATGCCATGAAAGTTACAAGTTTTGATGAAAGAATCTACCACAATTGGTTTTAAATGCTTAAAATCTTATTTCACCTAAGAAGTATTGTCACATTCACTAGCCCTATAAGATTGATTCCTCTGATTTTCTAACTTCCACCATCCCTGGTCTTATTTGCTTGAGGACAAGTAAAGGTTCGGTGTGGGGATATTTGATTAGTCGTAATTTACTATTAATTTCTTGAGTTTAATCAATTCTATTTGAATGAATTGTGTGTCTTTTGCGTGCTAATTATGACTCATTTGATATCTTATGCACATTTATTTTGATTAGCCAAATCGTTGTTGAAACAGACTAAAATTGAAGGATTTCCGCTGCCAGCCACCCTAACAATGAAGGGGTCAGTGTCAGTCAAGGCGGACAGAATTAAATGCCAAATTTTGAAATTATTTACAGCTGTTATATTCATTCACTACTGCTGTTACACTACTGATTGAGGCAGAATAATAAATATTGATCAAATCATCAAGGGACTTAATGGGTGTTGACGTACCATGTGTAAAAGTGGAGAAAAGAAAAGTTAAAAGGGGGGAAGGTTCATCCCCCTTGGACATGAAGGAAAAACATCTAGAACGTGAGAAGCAGTCGGAGGAAGAACTCTTGAATGTCCATGAAGAGCAATCAGACAAAATCGATTTTATCATTTTGATTTAACTTTCGTTATGTATTTTATGGGCTAAGACCCTTTTCTAATCCAAGGAATCTGTGAATCTCCCGTAGCTTTAGTATTTATTTTGTTAGGAATTGTTAATTTATACATTGATGAATTTATCTTATGAACGGCTTTGTTGAGATTCATGATTGTGTGATTGCTATGATAGATTGACCGTCTAGAATCGTATATTACATAATCTAATGTCATTTTACGCGACTATGATCTGTAATTGTCATATTTTAGTAATCTAGTGGCGAATTGAGGGAGTACCTCTTGAGTTCATAGGGTCTTGGTTGTATAATTTTTAGTCAGTTTTCATAGCCTTGTAATCCTAATTTCTCATGTGTAATGCATAATCTAGTTCGAACCTTTTTAGGTTGCTAGAAGAGTAGGGTAATCTAGTGGTCGTACCTTAGATTGTTTAATGTAAGGAAATTTTTGGGTTAATTGGTTGTACCGTTAACCTAGGGGTTTGAATTTATCATGTGTTTGTTCTAATTCTTGTAAAATAATATGCTTTAGTCCATTGGGAGGGGATCAATTCATTGGATTAGGCTTGTTTAATATTTATTTAATTTACATTTAAATTCTAATTTGTGGATGGTTGGATTGTTTATTTTTACAATATTGTCATTTTATTATTTGCGCAAGTATTTTAAATGCGCCAAACGACCCCCCCAATTTTATTTTTCTTTATCATAAATCAAACACTTTGATTTAATATAAATTTTATTGTACTACCTTGGGTTTGACCCGTACTTATCCTACTACAATTTTAGTAGATTTGTTTGAAAAATTGTAAATGATATTTTTGGGTGCCGACGACAGCACACCAAATTTTTTGAATTTTTGTGTTTTTTATTCTAAAATTCGAGCAGAAAAAAATTTGATCGTCAATTCTGTTTTTTCTGTCCAGTAGTACTAACACTGAACCCTTCAGTGTTAGGGTGGCTAGCAGCAAAAATCCTTCCATTTTAGCCTGTTTCAACAACAATTGGCTAATTAAAGTAAACTTGCATAAGATATCAAATGAGTCGTAATTAGCACGCAAAAGACACACAATTCATTCAAATAGAATTGATTTAACTCAAGAAATTAATAGCAAATTACGACTTATCATATAGTCATGTGAGGTTTGAGCCTTTTCAAATCATGTCAAGTTGCATGATTAGGTTTATTCTTGAGAGCATCATTCGTACACACGTATTCTAGAACTTGACTTTACATCGTGCTTGACGCTACTTGTTTGACTAGATAATAAGAAATGATCTTAGGCCATTTTTGTTATTTAATTTATTAGTCACTAGCCAAATTATTATCCTACCTATTGAAATTTTCGTAGTCAACCCTTTGGAGCCTTAAGTCTTATTTGTTGGAAGCCTACGTGATTAGCCAATTGATCCCTTTGCTAGCCTTAAAAATCCTACCTAGTAGAGAGTTAAAGGAATCAAGTTGGTGACTTGTGAAGAAGAATATAAGGAGAAGTAATATAGAAGTGATAAAATTATTGAAATGAGTGGTTAAAATTTGCATGAAGGGTAGTGCCCGAGACTGGTACCCCATTAAAAGGGTAGTGTCTGAAACTGGTACCCTTATTTGAAAAAAAAAGAAAAAAAATAGATTCAAGTAAGGAAGTTGAGTTTGAAAGTGAAGGATGAATCAAGTTGCAAGAAGAGTTGAAGCGCATTGAAGAAGAAAGAAGAAAGTGAAGCTATTTATTGAGAAGCTGCAAGTCTTCTTTGATTCTTTACTAGTGAATAAGTCACTTAATCTATATATGTCCTACCTTTACCAAAGAGCCAACATTACATCCTAATGCAAGACTTTTGTGATCATATTGTCGAAGTTATACATTTAATCAAGAGTTTAGATGATTGCCAAGCTTATGGTTACGCGTGTGTTTGAATTGATTTTGAGTGTAAACACCTTATCCTAAAGTGTATATTTCATACTTGAGTGATGAACGTAAATACTACCCGTGAGAATGGGTGGATGAGCATTCTGAAAAAGTGAAGTAGTTGATTTGAATGGTATGTTCTTAGATGGATGGTTATCTAATATGGAGCAGCATGCGACTTAAGGCTGGGTTTTATTTATGTTATCGCTTTTCTACTATTATTCTAATTAAGGGCATAAGAGAATTATGGGCTTAGGGTTTAGTATTTAAAGAGTTGATTAGGGTTTACGTACTTTTTATCAAACTATTATTGCATTGAGGAGCCTGGAGGCTTTTGGGCAAACGGTGTTTTTTGTTTGATTAGGCAAATGGTGTTTTCGTTTGATTATTTATTTTCTTACTGTTCTTGTTCCTAACAATTTGGTCTGACCTGCCGGATCTCTCGCCCCGAGATGACGAACACATGAAGTGAACTAAGGATTGAAGATCTGGAAGTAAGTCAGGAAGAGATTAAGGAGCATTTGAAGAAGTTAACGAATGATCAGGCGATCATGAGTCAACAATTAACAGAAATTGCTAAGACTCTATCTCTCCTATCCACGTCAATCAAGGCGACTCTACCAGGGCAAGGTGCAGTGATGATTCCACAGATGGTCGAAGACATAACGTCCGATAGTAGAGGATCAGGTTTTTGTAGCTCGACGAACATAGGGCACCAACTCCACCAACGCTGCCCTCTTTTGATGGCTTGGATCCCATTGGCTGGCTCGCGAGGGCAAATCAACAATTTGAACATCATCAAACAGCCTCGGAGATGAAGGTTTCTGTTGCAATGGTGGCCATGGAAGACACAGCTTTATATTGGTTTTCATGGATCCGCTCTAGGAAGCCAAATCTATCATGGGAGGAATTCTCACAAGCCTAACAATTCGTTTTGATTCTCGTTTCAAGGGAAGTTCTTATGAACGTTTGGTGGATGTAAAGCAAATGAAAGCGGTGGATAATTATGTCACGGTGTTTGTGCAATTGGCAAGTCAAGTTCTAGGACTCAACGACTAACATTATTTGGGTACTTTATGAAGGGGCTAGTTGATACAGTTCGTGGTTCCCTTCGTCTCCTACGACCGGTGGACCTGGAAACAGCATTGGAGTTAGCAAGAGATATTGAGGAGGATTTGGCTGTCCAAGCGAGAGGAAGAACAGCCCGAGCAGCAATCTATCCTTCAATGCAAACCCTCCTAATCGAACTCCAACAGGGATATGAACAAGTCAGGTTTCCAATTTCAATAGTCAAGCTTCAATTGCTAGCTTTTCAGTCCCGCAGCCACACAACAAAAGCCAAGGTGGACACCTTTCATGTCTGGGCAGTCCACAGCCTCGTCTCTATTTGCCTGTTTGTCACCACAAGAACTCGCTGGCTTGCAAGCTAAAGGGCTTTGTTTCTACTGCAAAAAGGCATACAGTCCTAGGCATGAGTGCACCATGAAGCAGTTAAGTGTACTGTTAGCGGAGGAGGATGAGTTCATTGACCTTAACCAAATTGAGTCTATAGAGATCCCTCAAGAGAAGGATACGAAAAGGAGAGTGTCGGTGACAAATGTGAAGGAAGAGTTGCCCCTTCCGATGTACTCTATGGAGAGTATCACCGATCCGCGCACCATGCATTTGAGAGGCATACTCCAAGGGTGTACGGTAACTATTCTAATTGATAGTAGGGCGAGTCGTAATTTTATTTCTAGTTCACTTGTGCCACATTTGGGTTTGAGACCCAATGGAACCAGCCGGCATGAAGTGCAGCTAGGGAATGGCCAACGTCAGGAATTAGAAGACATTTGCCATGGTTTGGTATTGACTATGATGGATTGCACCGTAGTAGCAGATTGCTACGTATTTCCACTTGATGAAGTGGATATGGTTTTAGGAATGGCATGGCTGAAAACTCTAGGAGAGGTCAAAATAAATTGGGAGAATATGACGATGATAATTGATTCCACGGGGAACCAAGTGGTGTTGAAGGGTGACCCGAACTTAAGCCATAGTCCTAATGGTTTTTCGGAATTGATCCAAACTTGGGAAATGGCTACAGTATTTCCTTATTCCAACCTTGGGGACAAGGTTGTTTTTAAGGGGGAAGGAATTGATATGGAGCAGCGTGCGACTTAGGGCTGGGTTTTATTTATTTTATCGCTTTTCTACTATTATTTTAATTAGTGGGCCTAAAAAAATTATGGGCTTAGGGTTTACGTACTTTTTATCAAACTATTATTACACTGAGGAGCTTGGAGGTTTTTGGGCAAACGGTATTTTCCGTTTGATTAGGCAAACGGTGTTTCCGTTTGATTGTTTATTTTCTTACTGTTTTTGTTCCTAACATTATCTTAGTATTTGAGGTTGATTATTGAATTGTTATATTGTCTTGGATGTGTTAAGCTGTGAAATTTCCTCTCAATTACTCTATTGGTTTTCTATGTCGTTGCCTCGGGATGAGCAACAGGTAAGTTTGGGAGTTTGTTGAGAGTGGAATTTCACACATTATAGGTCTCACTTTATACTATTTTTGATAGAATATGGCCATGATTTTGTGTATAATGGCGTGATTTTTATATCTTACATAATTAAGATCCTAGTAAGTTATTTTGTTGAGTTTTGAAGGGTAAAATATGATCAAAAGTTCAAAGTTGGAATGAAGAGTGAAAGTACGAAGGAATGCTAAAAAACATACATCCATATTAAATTATTTTTATGTATTCATGTAGAAATCCAAATTAATCATGTGATATATGGTTGGAAAGCTACGGAAGAGAGGATCATTTTGGCATAAAAATCACTCAAATCGGGGTCCGTATGAGGAAGTTATGCTCAAAACGGTGAGGTCGCGTAGCTGCCGATGGGAATTTTCGAAAATTTTCGAAAATTAGCCCATCTTTCCTATATCTTGGAGCACAAGTAATTTCCTTATCTCATTCACTTCTCATACCTATATATATTTCACATCATTATTCATAAGAGACACCACCTCCACAAAGAGATCACCCCCATCCATCATCTCCCAACATCCATCAACACCGAAGGAAATTCAAGAGCCGTTCAAGAGGGAGATCAGTCAATCGGAGAGACGGAGAAGCAATTTGAGACAATGCCAACACTTGGGTTTTTCTATTCCTTTCTTATCTTTTCGTTTGTCAAGACTTTTTGTATAATTTTGATAGCCATGGGATTTGCTTGTAACCCCATGGGCTAATTTTATTTACAGTTTTAAGGTTTGAAGGTTAGACATAATTGATTTGATGAACTAGAATGATTTTTGTGAAATCATGTTGATTATTATTTTGGTTTATTTGATTCGTATTGAGATATTGAAATCATGTTTCGTAACGTCTTCATATTAAATTCATGACATCCGCTATAATGCTTGAAATATTATGTTAGCTTGTGTACGTTCATGAATTGAATTGTCTATATGTTGGGAATTAAATTAGTTTGTCCATATGCACGTTAATTCTAAGAACTAGTAAATCAGATACTTGAACTGTTTAGTGGAACAATGCAATTAAATATTCAAGTAGGAAGTGAATAAAACCTTGTAGTACTTTCAGAAAATATCTTGTTAGTCAAACTTGTCATTCGAATGTATTGTTGTTTGCATTGATTAGTATCTAGGAAGGGGCTTGGTAATATTCACGCACCTTAGTATTTAAACCAGATTATACTGTTAGCTTTTAATCGGATCATATCCGGTGGGAAAACAGGTTTACGTGGTGTATTTTCATAAAATCTACATGAATGAATAATTGAAAGTCTAAGAATTCAAATTAATTGGTCTATACCGAATTACCTTAGAACTGTTGATCGTCTCTTGAGTCAAACATATATTCTTTCTTCTATGATTTTATTTTATTAGTTATTTATTATTTTTAGTCTCTTAGACAAAGAAATTCTCAAACTTGGAAATTGGTTACCTGTCCTAGTTAATTTAGTAACTTTAGAAGTAGATAATTGACTGTCTTATTGGGATCGATAATTTAACTTGGTTGTTTGCCGCTACAATTGATATCCTTTACACTTATGGATTAAATTGAAGTGCGTAGAAAACACCCATCAAAAAACCAATTCATATATAGAATCGAAAACTTAAGTTCTTTAAGTTAAATTATTATTTCATATCAAATAACATTAAAATTAGGTATGTAATTTTTTTTTAATTTTTTAAATTTAGTATAATAATATTTATTTATTTAGATACTATATCTTAGTTATTCAATAATGATATATGAATTATAAAATTTATTTTTTTTAGTTGTTTATATAATTGAAACTAATAAAATTAAATAAAAAATAAAATTAATAAATTCATTACAAATTTATGAATATTTAAAAGAATATTATATATAAATTATATATATATATATATATATATCTTTTAAGTATACTATAACAGAAACTTTTCTTGCTGACTTGTCGTACCCAGAGTGCTCCAATGTAACGTGTAATTTTTTCGAATTTTTAAAATTTTTAATACTTTTTTTAATATTTTGGTTATTTACTATTAATTAACTTCCTTATTTAATATTTATTTTTTTAAAAAATGTATTTCTTATTTTTAATAATGATTAAATTTTTATTATTTTATTTATTTATTTGGGTATCATTAATTAATTATCACTAAATCTTTTATTGCAGTAAATTAATTACATCAAATTAAATCATATATATAAAGGGAAAAAAGAATATTTCATATAATATTCTCTCCCACCCCACCTAAAAATAAGACTTTTTGGTTAATCATTCTAAATACTCACATTCGATTCTCCAAGAGGAATATGAGCTTTCTTCAAGTTTCTCTAGATAATTGATTTATGAAAGTATAAAATTTATTTTGATTGAGCGAATCAAGTAGAGATTCGATCTACCTAAAAAATGATTCAAGTATTCTTCAAAATGAAGAGAATTGATTCAAGTATGCTTGAATCATTTTATCTCTTAAGAATCGATTCTTTAAGAGTAAGAGAATCGATTCAAGTATTATTGAATAGATTTACATCAATTTTTCAAGAGTAAGAGAATCGATTTAAGTATTCTTAAGTCGATTTACATCTTAAGAATCGATTCTTCAAGAGGAAAAAAAAAACTTTAATCGATTTACATCTTAAGAATCGATTCTTTAAGAAGAAAAAAATCGATTCAAGTATTACCTCTTAAAAATCAGTTCAATTCAAGTACTCATGAATCAATTTACCTCTAGAAAATAAGAGGTTAAAAATTAATTCATGTATAGAATCGAAAGCTTAAGTTCTTTAAGTTAAATCATTATTTCATATCAAATAACAATAAAATTGAGTTTGTAAATATTTGTTAATTTTTTAAATTTATTATATTAATATTTATTTATTTACATATATCCTAATTATTAAATTATGACATATGAATTATAAAATGTGTTTTCTTTTGTTGTTTTTATAATTTGAAACTAATAAATTAAATAAAAAATAAAATTAATAAATTCACTAAAAATTTATGAATATTTAAAATAATATTATATATAAATTAATTAATTATATATATATATATATTATATTAGTTTCTTAAAAATAACAATTAATGAAAATAGTATTATTATTATATAGTTAATTAAGAAATACTAAATCATAATCATGAATAAATAATATTCAAATGGAGTATTAATTTTTATTCATGATTATGATTTAGTATTTCTTAATTAACTATATAATAATAATACTATTTTCATTAATTGTTATTTTTAAGAAATTAATGTAATATATATATATATATATATATATATATATATATATATATATATATATATATATATATATATATATATATATATATATATATATATATATATATATATATATATATATATATATATATATATATATATCAAGTATAGTATAGCGAAGTACTTTTTTGCTAACATGTTGTTCATATATATTCTTATTATTTATTTATTTTTTCTATACACTTATTATGACGTATTTACTTTAGCATCATTAATTGCAATTAATAAATAAATCTTTCGATTCTTTTTATGCAGATATGATATTTTAATCCTAATAAAAATAATATTATGTAATAATATTATTTTAAGTTAATTTTCTTATAATAGTTTATAATTTTCGGAAAATCTATTAAATAAAATATCTCTTATTGTTGATGGATTATTTAAGTAATTTTTAATCATAAAATAAGGAGGGAATATATTATCAAGGTTTAATATTTTAATTCTAAGGGTAGGTACAATTTATCTGTCTATATTACTAGAAGTATATTATTCAAATTAAAATACTATCTACTACAAATTGAACCCATCAAATGCCCATTTTAACCCTATTATAAGATTTATTGTATTAAAAAATTAATTAACTATTAATCTCTCCATAAAAATAAGAAATAAATTGGGATTAGTCAGTCTGATAAAAAAAACTCAGCACACGTTCAAATAATAGGTTGTATTTCAATAAATTAAAATTTATGACATTTATTGTTGTTCAAAATATATATATTCAGAAATATTTATGTTCAATATATTAAAATATGTTATTTTATAATATTGTGTATTATTCAAAACATATGTATTCAGAAATATTAATATTTAATATATTTGTATTCAGAAAGAATTATCTTCTAATATATTATTCAAGAGACACTCTCTTGTGAGACGAATTATTTGTGAGACGGGTCGACCCATCACTAAAGTATGCTTATTATATAGATAAAATATGTTTATTTGCAATTAAAGTATGTCAATAATAAATTAATTTATAACACACTAAAATCATACTTTAATGCATATTCCAGCATATTTTAGAAAACATACTTTAGGAACAATTAAACTTACTTTATCTAAATAATAGACATACTTTAACACGTCTCACGAACTATCTCACATAAGTAATGTCTCACAAGAGACTTTGTCATTATTCAAAACTTATGTATTCAGAAATATTAATATTTAATATTTAATATATTTTAATAATTTTATTAAATTTAAAATAATTAATATTTTGTAATCTTACCATTAATACTTTATTTAAGTAATTCTTTTAATGAAGATCTAATATTCTAATCTTAATAATATTAATATTATGTAATAATATTATTTTAAGTAATTTTGTTATAAAATTTTATAATTTTAGGTAATTTAATGATTTCATATAAAAATTATAAAAGGGAAATACGAAGTGCTCTCACGTTAAGCATGCAATTAATGTTATTTTGAGGATAGGACAATTCTTGCTCTCCTAATAGAGTGGTAGAGACTGTCAATGACTACATGCTAAATATATTTCCTTGAGAATTAAGAGAATATAAAATTTTAGAATTGTGTATCTGGCGGCATCACGCTTCTCTTAAAAAAATTTATGTATATGGCATCGCCATAATCGTTCTTAGAAAATTTATATATATGGTGCTCTCACGTTAATCTTTAAATTAATAATCCCTCCGTCCCAGGCTAAGAAGGCCAAATGCTTTTGTGCACGTAGATTAAGGAGTGTTATTGTTTAATGTGTAGTGGGTATGTGAAATTTTTTAATTATCTTTCTACCCTTCTACCTAATTAATCCATTAATTGTAGTGGGGTATTTTTGTCTTTTGGAATATAAAATATTGACAAAGTCTCTTGTGATATGTTCTATTTGTGGGACGGGGGTCGTCGTTCAATCACTAAGTATGTTCATTATTTAGATAAAGTATGTTTAATGGTTGTTAATATATATTTTCTAAAATATGCTAGATTATGCATTAAAAATATGGTTTTAGTGTATTATAATATGATTTATTATTGATATTTTTTAACTACAAATAAATATACTTAATCTATATAATTAACAAACTTTAGTAATGGATCGACCCGTCTCACAAATAACCCGTCTCATAAGAGAGTGTCTCTAAAATATTATTATGAAGTGTCAGTGGTGGGTCCCTCACATTCCTAAAATATAAACGACCCCCTTTAAGTGGGACGACAAAAATCATAAATTGGCCCCCTTAGCCTGGGACGGAGGGAGTATTTTATTTTAAATAATTTAATATTTTAAATATTATTTTGTTTAATCTCTCTTATTAATAATCTTCATAATAAAATTAATATTTTATTTAAGTAATTAAGATTTATAATCTTGCAATTAATATTATATTTTAAATAATTTTTTATCATGATTTAATTTAATCCAATAAGAATATTTTATGTGTTTTTTAATAAAAAAATATTATTTTAATTCTAATAAAAATATTTTTATAAATATGTTTAAAAATTTTAATCTTACAATTAATATTTTATATTAAGTAATTTAACATTTTAACTACTCCATATTTTATTAAGTCCCTCTAATTAATAACTTAAAATTAATATTTGAAATAATAAAAAATAATAATAATTTTTAATATATTTTTATATTTAAATGTTTTAGTTGGGTTATTCAATTTAAAAAATGAAAAGTAAAAGATAAAAAAAAAAGATTGAGCTTTGATTATTAATTAATTTTATTTACAACTAATAACGTTTTGATTGAGTTATTTAATAAAAAAAAAAATTAATTGAGTTTTAACTTTAATTATTTGGTTTAGTTATACAATTAAAAAAATTAAAAGATATAAAGAGAGATACTTGATTATTAATTTACAACTAATCATAAGTTTTATTTTTTTATATTATACTAGTATGAAACTCGTATACAACGCAGGATCATTTAATTATTATTTTTATTTTTATATTTAAATAATCCGTGTTATATAACGTAACAATATTAATTAAGGAGATTTTTTTTCTTACAGCTAGACAATTTCTTTCATCAGTTGAAGAATTTGCAACAAATTATAACATTTGACTTTTGATAATGTAACGTATAACTAAATCATGTAAAAAGTTAATATATATGTATATATATTCTAATTATTTGAAAAAATCTTGACTTGTAATTTTTTTTAAATGTTCATTTATAATATAATACAATTAAAAACTCTTTATTACTCCCCCTATTTCTCTAAAAAAATGTGCAACCACATAGGGGCAATTTTATCTTTTTGTTGTATATTTATATAGTTGTATTATATTTTTTTCATTGTATTTAAGTGCAATTATGATTAAAATATGTACCTCTTAGTAATAAATCCTTAATTTTACTGGTTGTCTAAAATAAATATCAATTATATATAAAAAAAATTTCAATTTATTTTTTATTTTCTATACATGATTTGATTTGATACTAATTAATTTATTTATATCGAATGATTTATTTATTAATTACAACTAATAATACTAAAGTAAATAAGTCATAATAAGTGTATAGGAAAAATAAATAAATAGTAAGACCATACGTGAATAACGTTAGCGAAAAAGGACTTTGTTTTACTTTATTATATATATATATATATATATATATATATATATGATCAAACATTTTATAATTATTTAAAATAAAATTATTAAAATATTTTAAATAGTTGCTATATATATTTTTTAAAATATACGTAATATTATAAATAATATTTAAATGAAGTATTACTTTTTACTCATGATTATGATTTAGTATTTCTTAATTAATTATAAAACAATAATTCTATTTATATTAATTGTTATTTTAAGAAACTAATGTAAATATAAATATATATATATATATAAATAAAATTAATTTTTATATAATATTCTTTTAAATATTCATAAATTTGTAATGAATTTATTAATTTTTTAATTTTATTAGTTTCAAATTATATTATATAAAAAACTAAAGAAAACAAATTTTATAATTTAAATATCATAATTGAATAATTAAGATATAGGTAAATAAATAAATATTAATTTACTAAATTTAAAAAAATTAACAAATATTTACAAACTCAATTTTAAGGTTATTTGATATGAAGTAATGATTTAACTTAAAGAACTTAAGCTTTCGATTCTATATATGAATTACAGTAAAACCTCTAAAATTAATATACTCGGGACCAAAGAATTTTATTAATTTAGAGAGATATTATATAATCAATAAATTTATAATTTATTAATTTAAAGAGGTTATATACAAAAAAATATAATTTTCATAACTTATTTATACATATTAAGAATATATTAATTATAATATATGATGATACTTTAAGGAATTCACAATTATATATTATTTGTAAATCTAATTAATTATATGAATATAGTATGTCATGAATTGTATAATCATATACTAATATTTATCTATATATTAAGGAGTAGATCAATATAAAATATTGATCTATTTTATTTCATTTTAATTTGGATCTTAAGTTCAATAAAAAACAAATAACAGTAGATTCATATTTTAATAAATTGACTTAGAATATTGAAGTTGATATATATATATATATATATACACATATATTTGAATTTTTTTAATAATTATTAATTTATAATTTTATTGGGACCTTAAATATTCTTTAGAATTTTCTAAAAAAGTATTATCTTATTATTTAATTGATTGATACCTAAATTTGAACTAGTCCCAACTTGGGACCGGACAAATTATTAATTTATCGAGTATTAATTTATAGAGGTTTTACGGTAGTTTTTTAACCTCTTATTCTCTAGAGTTAAATCGATCGATTTTTTCCTCTTGAAGAATCGATTCTTAAAATGTAATACTTGAATTGATCCTCTTACTCTTGAAAAATCAATTTTTAAGATGTAAATCTATTCAAGAATACTTGAATCGATTCTCTTTCTCTTGTAGAATCGATTCTTAAGAGGTAAATCAATTCAAGAATAATTGAATCAGTTCTCTTCCTCTTGAAAAAAATATTTGAACCGATTTTTAAGAGGTAAATCGAATCTCTACTTGATTCTTCGCTCTATCGAAATAAATTTTGATACTTTCATAAATCGATACTTTCATAAATCAATTCTCTAGAGGAACTTGAAAAAAGCTCATATTCCTCTTAGAGAATCGAATGTGTGTATTTAGAAGAACTTGAAGAAAGCCCATATTCCTCTTAAAGAATCGAATGTATTTATTTAGAATGAATAACCAAAAAATCTTATTTAAAGGTGGGGCGAGATAGACTATTAATTGGAATATTCTTTTTTCCTTATATATATATGAATTAATTTGGTATTAATTAATTTATTGTATTAAAAGATTTAGTAATTAATTAATGATATCCAAATAAATATATAGAAAATAAATCATTATTAAAAATAAGAAACTCATTATTAAAAAGAAAATATTAAATAAGAAAGTTAAATAAAAGTAAATAAGGAAAATAAATATTAATTTACTAAATTTAAAAAAATTAAAAAATATTTACAAACTCAATTTTAATGTTATTTGATATGAAGTAATAATTTAACTTAAAGAACTTAAACTTTCGATTCTATATATGAATTAGTTTTTCTACCTCTTATTCTCTAAAGGTAAATCGATCGATTCAAGAGTACTTGAATCGTCGATCCTCTTTCATTTGAAGAATACCTGAATAAATAATTTGGAGGTAACCTAAAAGAATACTTGAATTTATTTTTAAGAGGTAATACTTGAATCGATTTTTCCTCTTGAAGAATCGATTCTTAAGATGTAATACTTGAATCGATCCTCTTACTCTTCGGTTTTTAAAATGTAAATCTATTCAAGAATACTTGAATTGATTCACTTCCTCTTGTAGAATCGATTCTTAAGAGGTAAATCAATTCAAGAATAATTGAATCAGTTCTCTTCCTCTTGAAGAAAATACTTGAATCAATTTTTTAGAGGTAGATCGAATCTCTACTTGATTCTTCGCTCTATCGAAATAAAATTTTATACTTTCATAAATTAATTCTCTAGAGGAACTTGAAGAAAGCTCATATTCCTCTTAGAGAATCGAATGTGTGTATTTAGAATGAATAACCAAAAAATCTTATTTATAGGTGGGGCGAGAGAGATTATTATATGGAATATTCTTTTTTCCTTTTATATATATGATTTAATTTGATATTAATTAATTTATTGTATTAAAAGATTTAGTAATTAATTAATGATACCCAAATAAATATATAAAATATTATAAATTGAATCATTATTAAAAATAAGAAACTCAATGTTTAAAAAAGAAAATATTAAATAAGGAAGTTAAATAAAAGTAAATAAGGAAAAAATTATTTAAAAATTAAAAAAATGAGAAAATTACACGTCATAATGGAGCGCTCGGGAGACGACACGCAGTCAGAAAAGTTTCTGCTATAGTATACTTAAGATGATAAAAAACATAATTATTCCTATTATAACACATTGCTATCTTTTTTTATTGTTATATATATTTTAAGGTCTCTAACTGATAAAAAAAATAATTAAGCCCCAAATTAATAGTTTATTCATTTTTCAGGTTTTGGATTAAAAATATTCTACTATGATCGCTTCCTTTTATATTAATTGAATGTTCATCTTTTTAACAGGAAGGTAAAAAATATATATAATAGTAAAGTAAGAAAAAACAAAAACAACGCGGGTTCTATTATGCGTATATACATATAATTGAATATATACTAATTTTGTCGCCCTCGAACGACGTGGGTTCTCTTATATATATAATTGATATTTATTTTAGATAAACAGTAAAATTAAGGATTTATTACTAATAGTTACATACTTTGATCATAATTGCACTTAAATACTATGAAAAAAATAAAATACTAACAACTATATAAATATACAACAAAGAGACAAAATTGTCCCTATGTAGTTGTACATTTTTTTAGAAAGACAGGGAGTAATACAAATCAAGATTCTTTCAAATAATTAGAAAATTTGTACATATATATATAACACGAATTATTTAATTATAAAAAATAATAATAATAATTAAATGATCCCACGTTGTACGCGGGTTTCATACTAGTATATATATTATATAATTTCTTTTATATTAAATTTTAAATTACTTAAATTATAAATATTAAAAAACTAAATCTCTGTTACATTCTCTAATTTATATGGAGTAATTAATAACACCAATGAAATAAAATTATATTATTACTTTTAACATATTGATTTTGTTAATTTACAAATAAAAAATAATTATTTAAAGTGGTTATAAATGTGTTCTATTTAAATATTTGGATTAAAAAAAATTCTTATATGCACTATTAATTTAAGGCAAAGACTTGAGTGAGATCATTTCGTGGATTCTTTTATGTGAGACGTATCATCTATTAACTCAATTGAATAATTTTAAAGGGTCATATTTGATTGTTAAGAAATTGGAAAATTGAATAATTAAAAAGAAAATGATAACATTTTTAATAAAAAGTGATAGTTAATTACAAAAGTGAATTTCACGAATAATTTATAGAATTCATAAAATATGATAATATTTTTAATAAAAATAAGGGAAAATCACTAATAGATACACACTTTTATCCTAAATTACTATGAGATACAAGGAATTTAAATAATTACTCTCACATACAAAATATTAAAGTAAAATATCAAATATAACCTTATAATCCTATACACTTTTAAACCACCAACCCTACCCCTCATCCACCCACCCGCCGGACCGGCGTTGATCGCTGTTGATCGACGGTGACCGACCGTTGACCGGCCGTTGACCGCCTGCCGGACCGGCGTTGACCGCCGTCGCCTGCTTCCAAAATTTAAAATGTGCAAACAAAATGTGCAAAAATAAAATTGTGCAAAGCAAATTGTGCAAAACCAAATTGTGCAAAACCAAATTGTGCAGAACCAAATTATGCAAACAAATTATGCAAATACATAGGGGTATTTATGGTATCACAATCATAATTGTGTAGTTATGAATAATAGTACTTTGAGTCATGTAGTTTACAGCAATTATGCATTATTTTATGTACCTTCTAGTAAGTGACCCTAAAAATAACACTAAGAAAAAGGTAATAACTGATCAATTCAAATATTTTATGAATAATTAGTATGATGGATAAGGAATTTTTTCAATATAGGACTTGAAAGATAGGTAAACTATTAATTGGGGATCAGAAAGATTTTCTCTATCAATTCAGGACTTGAAAGATATGAAACTATCAATTCAAGACCTAAAGCCATAAAATTAATTAAAATAAAAGAATAAAAACTACATTAAAATTTTATATATTAAATTTTTTTTAAATAATATTTTATAATTTATTATCAATAAAATAACACAAGGTTTATTAATATAGGTACGCATATTTACAACCTAATTATTAATAAATACATTAATCCAATATAATTATTGCGGGATACATAATAAATTTTTTCTTCCAACATTACCCTTGTACACAACGTTTAATATTCAATGTTTATATAGAACAATAATTTCGTTGAACACTAATGTATACTACATTAAAACTAATATTCAATGTTTAATATTAGTGTACACTAATGTACACTAATATTCAACGTTTATGCAGAACTAACCTTTCTTTTTTCAATGTATACCGATGTACACTATTATTATATTTATCACTCGAGATTTTAGGAGAGAGAATTAGGAAAATGATTTGTTAATGTACACTAATGTACACTATTATATATTTATCACTCGAGATTTTAGGAGAGGGAATTTATGAAAAAATTATTTTCCTAATTCTCTCTACGGTCACTTTCTTTTATTCCTCTCTCTAAATGCATACTGATATATAGATTTTGAAAGAAATAATTTAGGAAAAAATCGTTTTCCCAATTATCTCTGCGGTCTCTTTCTTTATTCCTCTCTCTAAATGCACGTTGATGTACAGATTTTGAAAGAAATAATTTAGGAAAAAATCGTTTTACTAATTCTCTCTGCGGTCACTTTATATTATTTCTCTCTCTAAATGCACGTCAATGTACATTGTGCACACGTGTATACAAATTAAGGTTGTATTCAATGACTTTATATTTGACTATTATTTATCTCACCTAAATGTACACTGATGTATATTCACATAAATAGTTTATTCAATTTTTTCTCCCTAAAAATTATTTATCTCAAATGAGTGCACAGTGATGTATATACATATAAATACTTAATCGTGTTTTTTTTAATTTGCTTCACATGTTGCACACTGATGTTCAGTAATTATGGGTAGTATGGGAAAAATAAAATAAAATTTTGTATATGTGCGTAATTTTCTATAGCGAATGTATGAATTAGTAATATCTAAATATGTTTTGTACATAATATTTATTGACACATTTATACTAATTAATGGAAAATTTATATAATTATGTTATTAGATTTTTATTGATTTTATAATTATAGGTCCTGAATTGATAATATTATATATTTCGCGTCCTAAATTGATAGAATAAATCTTTAAGGTCTCTAATTGATAGTTTACCTATCTATCGGATCCTGTATTTAAAAAAAGCTCTATTTTTAATAGAAAGTGATATTTGATCTATAAAATTGATAATCGTCCAATTACACTTTAAATCATTCGTAAGATGAAAAAAGGTAGCAATTTTAAAAAAATAATACAGATTTATGAAAAATTATTTTATGATTAATTTGTAAGATGAATAAAAAGTGATGTTATATATAATAGAAAGTGATACAAATTTTTAGAAATAAAAAATAAAGTTATATATATAATAATTAATAAAATTATTTACTAAATAAATAAAAAAAGCTATATTTTTAGTTTTTAACGAATTGAACGTACGCTGTCTTGCTTGAATTAATGATTTTATTGTTAATCGTCATTAATTAATATAATGCCCTTACTTTTATTTAATTATTATTTTTTAATGGGATTTAAAGCATGCTTCATTTTATTCACGAATGATCTGTCTCATTAACAGGATCAATGTATATTAGGATAAAAGAACTTATATATGATTTCGCAAATTACTTTATTACGTAAATTATGTATATTAAGAAAGTTAAAAAAATAATGGATATTATTGAATTAAAGATAGATTTACATTTATATTCTACGTAGTTTATTAATAACAAGAGAAGAGTTTATATTAGGTGCACCCAGTTTCTTAATTTTAATTGTGCACCGGGTCATATAAAACCTAAATTTTCAGTGTAAAAATCATTCCTGCTGCCTCTCTTTCATACGATGCTCTTTCCCTTCTATCTGCTATTCTCTCTCTCTCTACCTATGATTAATCTCACTCCTCCTACGAATCAATGTCACACCACTACGATTCTTTCAATGACTTCGACGCTGCTGCCCTACGATTTCGCCGCTGCTGGTCTGCAAATTCCGCCGCGCCGCCAGATTCCATAACAACACTTTTCTTCTGCGCTGTTGTCGTTGTTCGTCGCGCCGCCGGAGCATTGTGAAGGTGGCGAAGCATATGACCTCTCAAGGTTTCTCTATCACATTAGGTTAATTGTTTTGATTGTGAAATTTTAGTTTCATCCTTGATTCATACTTGTTTTTTTGTGGATATTTAGTTTGGATCACAACTGTTTTAACTTCTTGATTAGTTTTTTTAGTTTTTCGCTTGTTTCAATCATTATTTGTGACTGATTTTAAGTTTAATTTAATTTCAATTTAAGCTCAATTTAATTTCTTAAAATTGCTTATATTTTTTCTTTTAATCTATGATTCATTCTTCTCCAAAATCTCTGATAAACCAATTGTATATATTTCTGTTTTCCTATTTATCGTAGTCTTATTGCCAATCCAATTTGTTGTGTTTTAATGCTGCATACAATTAGTATTGGTTTCTGTTTATATAATTGTATATGTTTTCTCCGTTAATTGTATGAAGCTATGGTCTGAATTGTACATGGTTATGATTTGTATGTTGGATAATTTTAATTGTATATGTTTTCTCTGTTAATTGTATATGTTTTTTCCGTTAATTGTATATAGGTGTTGTCTGAAATGTACATGGGCAGGATAAGTATGGTGGATTATTTTAATTGTATATGTTTTCTCCATTAATTGCATATAGGTATGTTCTGAATTGTACGTGGTCATGAAAGTTATCTTGGTAGTATTGTGTATTCGATGTGATGGGTTTTTCTTTATTGTACTCCGTCCGTCCTGTTTCGAACTTTACGTTTGCTTTTTACACGTAGATTAAGAAATGTAGTATATATTTTAATGTGTAGTGAGGTGTGAGAAAGAATAGTTTAATGTAAAGTGGGTAGATGTATTAGTATGGTGTGTGTGCCCATAGAGAGAGAAATAATTAATTTGTGTGGTCCCATTTACTAAAAAAGAAATATAAAGATTGAAATGGGACACCCAAAATAAAAACATATAAAGATTGAAATTGGACGAAGGGAGTATATGTTTTCTTCGTTAATTGTATATAGGTATGGTCTAAATTGCACATGGACATGATTTGTATGGTAGATTATTTTAATTGTACATATTTTCTCTGTTAATTGTATATAGCTATGTTCTGAATTATATGTGGTCATGATGGACATCTTGGTAGCATTGTGCATTCAATGTGATGGATTTTTCTTTACTGTATATGTTTTCTCTGTTAATTGTATATATGTATGGTCTGAATTGTACATGGACATGATGAGTATGGTGATTTATTTTAATTATATATGTTTTTCTGTTAATTGTACATAGATATGTTCTAAATTGTATGTGGTCATGATGGGCATCTTGGTAGCATTATGCATTCGATAAGATGGATTTGGTGAAAAGAGAAAATCCTAAACCCCTAAAACCTTAAACCCTAAAGGTTGTGCATTCGAAGTGGTGGATTTTTCTTTATTGTATAGATTTTCTCCGTTAATTGTATACAAATATCATCTGAATTGTACATGGGTGTAATAATCAGTTATGTTTATTATATACAGATCATATTCATATTTTGTGCTCTAGTGAAGATAAGAAAAATAGGGAATATGAGAAAGTTACAAATTCACTAGTTGGATTACCAAGAGACCCACTTGAGGAGATGCACAAACTGTATCGTAAGCATGCAAAAACTGTATTGCCAGTTAGAAATTAAATATTGTGGAATACACTTTATTATAGTTTTTTTAGTGGAATTTGACATGATTTTTTTCATATTCTTGAGTAAAGCAAGTGATGAAAATTTTGTTGCACCAGGAGAATTTATGTGATGTCTTCAATTCCTAATTGTCAAGTAACGGATGCAATAAGGACTTTATTTCATTGAAGAATCATCATGAAACGCGTGTTGGAGTGCCAAAGTAGGTGTTGGAGTGATTGATGGAGGTGTTAGTTAGTAATGAAAAATAATGTATTGTATATGATTTTAGTAATAAATGTATCACTTTTTATAGTTAACTGTATCATTTTATTGCAAAAAAAATTGTACTTAGTTATTTATGCACATTTGAATAATAAGTGTATTAGTTTTAATACATTAGCGTATATTTTTTTCTTAATGAATGTATTATTTTTAATTCAACAATTGCTTACCTAAAGTATTCACATACTTTTTGAAGTAATATCTTTATAAATGAAAATTTGTATGAACTAATACCGTATACAACAATAAAAAACTTATACACTATGGTTCAAAATTATACAACATAAACTAACATCTATACAATAATCAGAATTGTATACACTATATCTTAAAACATATACAATATGAATCAATATAATATACAAATTAGAAATTTATACACTATATTTCAAAACATATAGTATATGATAATCAGAAACGTATACACTATATTTCAAAACATATACAATATGAATCAATATCGTATACAAATCAGAAACGTATACACTATATTTCAAAATATATACAATATGAATCAATATCGTATACAAATAAAAAACGTATATACTATATTTCAAAACATATACAATATGAATCAATATCATAGACACATCAGAAACTTATAAAATCTAAAACTTATTTTCACATTACCAACACTACCGTTTATAAGCAAGCTACTCTATTTGTTTCCAAATTTTGTTAACAGCATCAAACTTCACACTTTTCACACATCATATAAGAATTTGAGGGCGGTGAGATTGCCCAAATAGAACCTATGCAGAATAAAGCAACAACATTAACACTTAGGCATAAACATATACATTACACAAGTTGAGTGATGTGTACATGATACCATTGAAATGCTTCAAATGGTGCATCAAGTAATACCACAATCATTATCATCTTTTGTAGTTTGCCATTTGAAAGCAACATTCTCAAAATCATACAACACAATTTCAAAAGTTTTGGCATGACTCTTTTTTCCTAAAAATCCAATCATATATAATTTCTACCTGATTACAAAATAAGTTGAATAAGTTTTATTTATAAAAAAACTTATACAGTTAAGTATGACAATTAATATACTTAATTGTAAAAATTAATACATTAAAAATAATAATACAAGAGCTCAATACTTGGTGAAAAGTGGAGACCACAAAAAGAAGTTTCAAGAGTGTGAAATTTTCATCAGCATCATGTCACTATACCAGGCATTTCTTTAAGTATCTCATATCAATAATATATGCATTTTCTTATCTTTTTCCATAAAGTTAATAACCCAATCTAGAGCCATTAATAAAATAATAATAAATAAGTCATGGAAATTGGCAGATCAAAATAGTCTACTAGACAATTTCACTGAATAACTCCTAAAAAATTATAGTTGAACATACACTGAATTTGAAATTCATAACAGTAAACAAAAAAGCACTTCTCAAAAACCCTATCATACTTCAGTGTTGATACTCTTAGTATTGAAAGTATCAAGTGATCTTCAACTATAGAACATATGCACACACCACTAACATAAAATAGATAAACATATGATATGTCTGACTCACAATATTTACCTAAATTGTCATCGCGTATCTAATCTTTCTATGAACCTCTCCAAAGATCTTTACAAAATGATCTTTCCAGAATGAGTAGGCTTGTAAGAAAAACATGAAAGTGAAAATAAAAAATAAAATAGAAAGATACAAACAATATCGCGAGGAAATCACAAAACGAAACACATGAACATAAAATCACAAAATAAAAACGTGAAAATCAAAAAGTGAAAATAGAAAATACAACAGAAATAGACAAATATATACCACGAGGAATCGAAGAATGACGTGTGAATCGAACAGACGGGAACAGTTAGTAGAGATTCACAGAGTGAACATTAAGAATGAAGAGAGAAAGAGAGAGAATGGCGAAGAATTGGTGAGTTTCACAGAGAGATAGAGAGAGGCGGAAGAAAGTAAGGGGATGTTTGGTTAAGGAATGTAATTTAGATTTTGGGATTTGAAAATCTAATGAATAGTGATATATATTTGTTTTGAGTTTTTGATAGGGTAGGTTTTAACTTTATATCAAATCAATGTGTAAGAAAGTATTAGTTTATATTTAAAAAGAGAGGAGAGAGGAGAGATAAAGAGAGAATGAATATTAAATGAGGAGAGAGAATATAGGTTGAGGATTATAGGGTTTGTAGGTGTATATAAAAATGGTGTACCCCACCATTAGGGGCCCACCCCCCTGTCATGTAGATTAGTGGAGGAGGTAAATCGCAGGATGTTCCTCAAGTGGCTTATATGGAGAGCTCACTGTTAAACTTGTGCTTGCAAGGGGCCAAATCCATGCCAAAGGCAGGATTCGAACCCCCACCTTGCAGCAACCAAGCTCAGCTGGAAGGTCTTTCCACCCTCCCCTCTACCACTTATGTTTGTAGGTGTATATAGGGGTAGTTTTGTGTGGATTTTGAAGTCCATTCCCGATTTTAAAAACCGAAAACAAACATCACCTTAGGGTTTGTGAGAGAATGAGGATCTGGAAAATGAAATCCAGGTCAGGAGTAATATTTATCCTCCGGATTATAGAAATAGGTCGGATCTGGGTGCAACCTTGCACCCAATTGCACCCAATAAATTGCCTAATAAGAAATAGTGTAAATTAGTTTTAAAAATTTTTAAATTAGGCAAAATGTACTATAATATTTTCATTGATTCGAGTTAATTGGATTAATTTGATTTGTTCATAATTATCTTTTTATAATAATACTTTTAATTTACATAAAAAAAATATATTAATTGAAACGGTAATAGAATGAGAGAAAATGATGGAAGGTAGTACATAATTAATAGAAATGATTTACAATTTTTAATTTATAATAATCTTCTATACCATGCATAAAATCAAAAATTTTCATTCCAATTATCCTCTAGTTCTATTACGTTTAACTAACCAGTTCATTCCAAATAGGAAGAGAAAAATATGAAATAGATACACATTGAAATAAAAAAGGTACTCCCTCCGTCCCACGTATTTTTACCACTTTCCATTTTGGGGTGTCCCACGTATTTTTACTCATTCCATTTTTGGCAAAAATACATAATATTTTATTACTTAATTTTTACAATCTCAACAACTTTAATTACTTTTTTACACTTTATTCATCATTCCCAATAACTTTATTCACTTTTTCTTTTTAAATTACTAATTTATCCCTACTTTCTCTTACATTATATATTAAAAAAATAAAACGTCTTAATCTCCGTGCCCGTACAAACGGGTAAAAATACCCGGGACGGAGGGAGTAATATTATTTCTATCTAGAAACAGAATCTCTAACATAAAGTGATTCTGGTTTCACCCTCCCTCAAGTACCGTCTATCAAATCATCACGTAATCATATTATAAATAAAATTATTTAATAACAGTATTATAGAATCTTTAGTTATTTAAGTATGTATATATATTCCCTTCATCCAATTACACGTTATTATAGATACGCGTGTAATCATAGATACAAAATTTAAATAAAATTATTTTTTAATTAATATTATTGACTTTGGAAAGTAAACTAAATTTTTTAATTATAATACTAAATAATTAATACTTCATCCATCTCATAATAGTTTTTACACTTTATTCATTTGTTTCTCACATAATAACTTTTGCATCTAAAAAAAAATAAATAAAACGTTATCTAATAATTTCAAAAGTTACTATAATTTCAAATTTGTTACTCATTTTACATTCATAACATTATTTCACATTTTAAATATTTAATACTTAAAAAGACTAAAATATTCTTAAAAGTCAATAAAATTGATAAAAAATAATATTTCTTAAACAACATATAACCATAAACACCTAAAAATACTACTCCCTCCGTCCCACGTATTTTTACCCACTTTCTATTTTGGGGTGTCCCACGTATTTTTACCCATTCCATTTTTGGCAAAAATACATAATATTTTATTACCTACTTTTTACAATCCCAATAACTTTAATTACTTTTTTACACTTTATTCATCATTCCCAATAACTTTATTCACCTTTTCTTTTTAAATTACTAATTTATCCCTACTTTCTCTTACATTATATATTAAAAAAATAAAACGTCTTAATCTCCGTGCCCGTACAAACGGGTAAAAATACCCGGGACGGAGGGAGTAAAATATTTTCAAAAAGTTAATAAAATTAGTTTTAAAAAAATATTTCTTAAACAACATAACAGTATATTATTATATGACGGAGGGAGTAAAAGGTGTTATATGTTAAGTAGAGATAATAAATTTGTGATTAAGATACATTTTTAAGGATGAAAATATATGTGATACTCCTATTATTTTATTGCAAAATTTAGACGAATAAATTGCGAAATTTAAGGACTCTAATTGTAGAAAGCAATAATGTACTCTTTGCCAAGCTGGGTGTTAAATAGCGTTATCTAGTTCATTATTATTATCATTTCTCGACTGAACTTACACAAACCGGCCAAGAGTGACATCATCGAAGACATTTCCAGCTCCACTCTACCTTGTTTGCTTTCATAATCAAGCAATCAACCACCTCACACGCTTCCTCCATGATCACTCATCCCTAAATAATTCAAGTGATCGCCGTGAACGATCTCGCTTTCTCAACGCTTTTACAGATCGAAATTCATCTTCAATTCTTTCCAGATTTTCCGCATTTGTTTCCTTATTAATTGGCGTTGGAGTGGTTGATGGATCATCATCAGGATTACGCTGACGGAGATATAGAGAACGATGGAAGTGCAGATGGCGTCTCCGAAAGAAGAGGCAGCGAATCGTCGTCGTTTTGGGAGGGAGAGGGTGCCCTGAGAGAGCCATTGATGAATCTCAAGAGTAGAGTCAACCACACTTCTCAGATTGCTATTGTTGGCGCCAAGGCTTATCCCATCGAAAGCCTTGACTACGAGTATGTATTTCTGTGGTTAACTGCTTGATTATCATCTCTTAGGTATGTGTGAGCAATGATGAATATTATGAATTGAGAGGATTTTGTGATGAACACGAAACTTGTCGGTGGATTTAGTTCATTGGATCTGACCTGCAGCTTAAAAAGTTTCATGAACAACATTATACTTAATGCATGTTAATGCCAAATTACTGTGCGATTATCCAGTGCTTAATTTCTATTAGAAGCATAGGTAATGATCAGCATTATCTGATTCTCGTCTTTGCTTCTTCATTTTGTAGGATTATTGAAAATGAACTCTTTAAGCAGGACTGGAGATCTAGAAAAAGGGTTGAGATTTTTCAGTATGTCTTTTGCAAATGGACACTTGCTCTTCTCATTGGATTGTTCACTGGCTTCGTTGGCTTCTGCAATAACCTTGCGGTAGAAAATATTGCTGGTTTCAAACTTCTGCTCACTAGTAATTTGATGCTCAAGCACAAGTAAGACCAATTCTGACTAGAGGTTCTTGAAATTCATATTTGTACAAGTCTGCTGGGGGTTCACATAAGGCATTTAACCCTTGATGAATATAGTGGTTGTTACTACATTTTCTGGTTCCTCGTCTATCACCTGATTCTACTAGTCGAGGCTGGAAGTAGAATTCATTGTTAAAATTTGCCACCTTTACTCTGTTTTTCTTCAAATACCTCCTTTTTTTTTTTTTTTGGTCTCACCAAATCCTAAAGTAGTTGGGTGTCTAATAATCTTTTACCTAAAAGCTAAATATATTGTAATAACAAATTACGAGGGTGAGCTCCATATTCTCCCTCCACTCTATTAAAAAATACCTCTATTTTTTTGGTGTTGTAAGATTTAATATTCATAGGAACCTTTTAGTCAGGTACATATAATTTTGCGTGTGCGAAAAGGCCTTAGCTTAAAACTTATTATCCGGATGAGAATATTCTTGCATTGCAATAACTCTTGTAGAACCTATGTGCTAATCATCAATTTTGTTTCTTTTTTTAAAAGAAGGATGAAATAAGTTTTTTCAGTGCAGGAATTTTCAGGCATTTGTAGCATTTGCTGGTATTAATGCAACGTTGGCTATAATGGCTGGAGTTCTATGTGCATTCATTGCCCCTGCAGCAGCGGGGTCTGGCATACCTGAGGTGAAAGCCTATCTTAATGGTATAGATGCTTATTCCATTCTTGCTCCAAGTACTCTGTTTGTCAAGGTGCGTTGGGCTTTTTCTATCATTTCCCTTATTAGTCTATCAACAAATTTTTTCTGTTGGAATGTTTAACAATTTTTGAGCTAGAATATTGATGAAATGTGAATATTTGTGCAAATTTTGTTTCTATAGATATATATGGGCATTCAGATTTTGGACAAGGGATGAATATCATCCATCTTGTGATCTCTGTGTTTCTCATATATTGCAATTAGCATCACATTTTCTGAAGTTACTTAAACAAGGGATGCATCATCTCTGAAGCATGTGCATGTTTGAGGTCCTTACAAGTGATTACTCATATAGTCTGTAGTAATATATGAAGAGTACCCTGCCATGAGTAACTTTAAGAAATGTGCATTGCATTTTATAAAATTATGTTAGTGTTCAAATCTCATCTCAGGATGAATAGATATCTGTTATCTGTTCCAATTATCTTCAGCTAACATCTCCATTTTATATTATATTGGCATTTAACCGCCAACTTAAATTCTTGAATCTCTATATTTTTTAACACTTCCTTCTGCTTTTTAATGTCTTTTTAGTGCTTTTCAGGTCTTTGATAATACTTTGTTGTTATTCTGTTAAAGAAGATTATGATCTTGAAGTTGTGTGTTACTTGATTTGGAAACAATTTCTTGGGTGATCTGCTAATGCACTTAAAATTTTCACAGATTCTTGGATCCATTTTTGGGGTTTCAGCTGGATTTGTTGTTGGTAAGGAAGGACCAATGGTGCACACTGGTGCATGCATAGCAAATTTACTTGGACAGGGAGGCTCTCGTAAGTATCATTTAACTTGGAAATGGCTCAGATACTTTAAAAATGACCGAGACAGGAGGGATTTGATTACTTGTGGGGCTGCTGCTGGTGTTGCGGCTGCTTTCCGTGCTCCAGTCGGTGGTGTACTTTTTGCTCTCGAAGAAGCAGCCTCATGGTATCGTTCCATCCATCCCCTCCTCTATAATCTCTTCTTGCATTTTCTTTTCTCCTTATATAATTAACATTAACATATATGTGTTGAATCATTAAACGTAAATCTGTGTTAAAAATGAATATTGTCAAAAAATGTGACTACATAACTTCATTAATTACTGATGTTAAATTGTGCTCTTAATTTAATGTTCATTTTAACAATTTCAGCATGTTAAGATAGACCAAGCATTTTCTCACAAAGCTCTTACAATTTGCATCTAAGTAGATGAAAATAAAGTAAAAGCTCAGCACATAAACTTCTTAGATTTTCTGCATTTATATTAGATTATAATGATAGCAAAACAATGTCAGTTTTATTTTGCAGCTGTTTTCAGTAAGGCATATTCTGAATGCAAATATAGAAGCTTTCAGCAATTTATTTTGTAATGCAACATATTAGTTTGCTGAATAAATTTCTTGTGTTGTCTTATAGAAATGTATATTTATGTTTCAGGTGGCGGAGTGCTCTTCTTTGGAGGACCTTCTTCACAACTGCTATTGTGGCTGTAATATTAAGATATCTAATAAAATTTTGCCGTAGTGGTAGTTGTGGGCTCTTCGGAGAAGGAGGACTTATCATGTTTGATTTAAACTCCGTGATCCCTACAAATAATACTGCAGATCTGCTTGCAGTTATATTAATTGGAGTTCTTGGAGGTCTTTTAGGCTCCCTATACAATTATCTTGTGGACAAGGTCCTGAAGACATATAGCTTCATCAACGAGTATGCTTGTTGCTCTCCTATTTACTGATTTAGTTTAGTTTCATTTTTCACAGGTCACAAGTATGATAAGTGCATATAATATTTACACACCGGATCTTCTGTGCCACACGTTTTGTGATTGACACGTAAGATGGTGTACCAAATGGCACAGAGAATCCGAGCCGTGATATTTATATGTGAAATATCTGTTTTATCTTGAATCATGCTCAAATATTACACTTATCTTGGTTTGATTATATATGAAAAACCTTATCATTTTTAGTTTCTTCTGCTTTGTGCATAAATCACTATATAGCTGGCAGAGGCCTCTTATTTTGTCCCTCTTATTTTTTTTGCTGGTCAATTTAATGCAATTCCTTGCTGTCATTGATATAGAGTATAAGTTGCTAGCTATTATCAGATATTTCATAATGGATAGTGAACAACTCATCAAATTTATTACAACTACTTGCAGGAGAGGACCTGCTTTCAGGATTTTGCTTGTCATCACAGTTTCACTCCTAACATCTTGTTTTGCCTTCGGCCTGCCTTGGTTTACAGAGTGTACTCCATGCCCTAATGGCACGGAGAAAGAGTGCCCCACAATTGGTCGCTCTGGCAACTATAGGAACTTCCAATGTCCGCCAGAACACTACAATGATCTCGCCTCTCTTTTCCTCAACACCAATGATGATGCCATCCGGAATCTATTCATTTCTTCAAATAGATATGAATTTCACATCTCTACACTCGTCATTTTCTTTGTTGGAGTCTACTTCCTCGGTATCATCACTTATGGGATCGCTGTCCCATCTGGTCTTTTCATTCCTGTCATACTTGCTGGAGCCTCGTATGGGCGTCTCGTGGGCAGAATCTTGGGTCCAATTGCCACTCTTGATGTTGGTCTGTTTGCCCTTCTTGGTGCTGCTTCTTTTCTTGGTGGGACCATGAGAATGACAGTATCTCTCTGTGTCATACTCCTTGAACTTACTAACAACCTGCTGATGCTTCCGTTAATGATGCTTGTTCTCCTTATATCGAAAACTGTGGGGGATTGTTTCAACCATGGTGTGTACGACCAAATTGTGAAGATGAAGGGTTTGCCTTACATGGAAGCGCATGCTGAGCCGTACATGAAGCATCTGGGTTCTGGAGATGTTTGTTCTGGTCCATTGATCACATTTTCAGGTGTTGAGAAAGTTGGTAGCATACTGCATGCTCTGCGGATGACCGGCCACAATGGTTTTCCGGTCATTGATGAGCCGCCATTCTCTGATGCACCAGAACTGTGTGGCCTCGTACTAAGGTCTCATTTACTGGTGTTACTCCACAGGAAGAAGTTCACAAAGAACAGAACGGCCTCTGGATCACAAATTCTAAGGATTTTTAATGCGTTCGACTTCGCTAAGCCTGGTCTAGGGAAGGGGCTTAAAGTGGAGGATCTGGAGATCAGTGATGAGGAGATGAAAATGTATGTTGATCTTCATCCAATTACTAATACATCTCCTTACATGGTGGTGGAGACCATGTCTCTTGCCAAAGCTGCTCGTCTCTTTCGGGAACTCGGCCTCCGACACTTGTGTGTTGTCCCCAAGAAACCTGGGGTAAGAAACATCTCTTTTTTTTTTTGCTCCTCGTTTCCTAGTAATCTATTGCACACACACTCTCTTTCAAATATAAAACTACTCCATGAAATCAGAACTCTCACGGTCGATTTTACCTTCAAGTTTAGGGTTTATCTTAGGTAGTGTTGGTTCCTAGGCAAAAATTTGTGTGAGATTTTCTCACAAAATGTATTTTTTTAAGACGAATAAGAAATTATTATTATTATAATTAAAGAAACTAAAACAGATTAATGAAAGTGGTAATCATTCAGTTAAACAATTTGTATGATAGATGAAAAGTGATATCATCCTTATTAAAAAATGATGCATAGTCAAAATAAGTAAAACAGTCTCATACAAGACTTGTTCTAGCTCCTGACGTATTTTGAAAATTGGTACTTTTGCAGCGAGCTCCTATTGTCGGAATCTTGACACGGCATGATTTTATGCCAGAGCATATTTTGAGACTCTACCCACAATTTAATGGGCACAAGTAGAGGCTGGTTTATGCCTCACTTTGCTCGTGAATGGTCATCTACACCAAAGCCAATCTCCTCAAGGAGATGCACATTATTTATTAATTTCGATCTATATTAAAATATTGGATTTGCAGCAAGTGATTCAGTGGCAGCCCATCAGAAATGTAACCTTTGTTCAGTTACACCTATGTATTATTATGAGCTACTTCTTGTTAGTTAGGTGATCGACGAGTGCTATAGGACGCTATTGCCATTATGTTGATATTTGCAACGAATAAAATTCTTGTTTGATTGAAAGAAAAGGAATCGTTAGATTACTCTGTATAATATTAGTTGTAGTATTAGTTGGATTTATTCTTTATCTTATTTAAATGAGTTAATTGCGTTAAAAATCATTAACTTTCAACTTATTGCTAATTAATTATAATTTTTATAAATTGCAAAAAAAAAAAAAAATCATGATCTTTTCATGTTGGTGCAATTCGCACTGGTCGGGCAGCTAAGGCCTGCCCAAACGCTGATGTGGTGTTGACCATTGCCGCGTCAGTTTTTAATTTATTGCAAAAAAAATCTCAACATTTACTTCAGTTGCAATTTAATCCTAACCTTTGATATTTTGACCAAAAAGACCATAAAAAAATTATTTTTAAATTGTACCATCTAATAAAAATTCATATTTAAGTTATAAAAAATTATTAAATAAAATAATAAAATATTTATTATTAAAATTATAAAATTAATTATATCTATTAAATTAGTAAAAAACTTATACAACCTTTAAATATTTAAATTCTTTTAATTTTAAAAAAATAAAATATTTTATACATTATAAATTTTTTATAATTTATAAAATTAGAGTATTCGTGAACATGTCTTAGTATCTTTTCATAATTTCACATTATATATAATATGACAAATATAACTATGAGATGTTTAAAGAATTTTATTATTTATATAAAAAAAATTATTTAGAATTAATTTTATAAAATGTTATAAATTAATTTATGTATTTTGGGGTAATTTCACAGTTCTAAATAATTTTTTTATATAAATAATAAACATCTCATAGGTATATTTATCATATTATATATAATGTGAAATTATGAAAAGATATTAAAATATGTTCATGAATACTCTGATTTTATAAATTATAATAAAATTTATAATGTATAAAATATTTTATTTTTTAAAAATTAAAAGAATTTAAATATTTAAAGGTTGTATAATTTTTTTACTAATTTAATAGATATAATTAATTTTATAATTTTAATAATAAAAATATTTTATTCATATAATAATTTTATTATTTTATTTAATAATTTTTTAGAGTTTAAATATAAAAATAAAATATAAATTTTTATTAGATGATGCAATTTAAAGAAACAAAATAAAAATTGATGGTCTTTTTTGTCAAAATCTCAAATGTTGTGATTAAATTGCAACTTAAGTAAAGGTTGAGGTTTTTCTTACAATAAATTAAAAGCTGACGTGGTAAGGGTCAATGCCACATCAGCAGTCGGGCATGCCTTAGCTGCCCGACGAATGCGAATTGCACCAACATGAAAGGTCATGTTTTTTTTTTTTTTGCAATTTTATAAAAATTAGGATTAATTTACAATTATAAGTTGAAATTTCATGTTTTTTAACACAATTAACTCTATTTAAATTTTGGTAGAGTTGGCAAATATTTGTGCAACACTGTAATGACAAAAGTTGGTATTTGATTGATGAAAAACTATAATTATATTATTTGTA
Source organism: Pogostemon cablin (assembly GCA_023678885.1). Lineage (NCBI taxonomy): Eukaryota > Viridiplantae > Streptophyta > Magnoliopsida > Lamiales > Lamiaceae > Pogostemon > Pogostemon cablin. The sequence goes on along the minus strand of CM043001.1, from coordinate 15,209,810 downwards.
GTAATAATTTTAGTAATTCACATAATATAATAGATGAAAGATAATCTATAGTACCAATTTGCCATATATGTATTAAAAGGTTAATTGCAACATTTTCTCTTTTTAAAGAACTATTTTTTTTTATCAAAAAAAAAATGCGACCTTCTTTTATTTTTTTAATTTAATCACAAACTTTTTTCTTGATCAATAAAATACGCAACCTTTTATATTTTTCAATTTACTCACAAATTTTAATTTTAATTTTCTTTATAAAATACACATTTTTTTAAATTTAATTATAAAATTCTTCTATTGATAAAATATATAAATATCTTAATTAATATGAAATAATATACAATATTTTATTTTTAAAATAAAATGCATACATTAAATTAAAAAAATTTAAAAATTATAAACAATTTTTTTCCAACAAGAAAATGGGGTAATAGTTATTACATATGCTTTCGAAAAAAAGAATGGTATGATATACAAAATAGTATTGTTAAGTACACACTCTTTTTATTAAATACACAACTTTTATTAAATACACACCCCTTAAAATTTCAATAATACCCTTTTTAAATTAAAATTACACACTCTATTAAAATCCCTAATTCAATATTACTAAATTAGATTAAGTTTTCTACGTGAAACCATCGAATCTCTTATTGTTGATGAGATTCTTCGTTCACTAAAGAATTGACTTTTCTTTTGGGTATCTGACCAACCACCATCAAATCATGAAAGTTTGCATCTCATTAACTCAATACACATCCAATCATAGTATGACTCCCATCCATTCTCAAAATTAAATGATTGAAATTGAAAAATATCCAAAAAATCTACAATCACGATATGAAATTCGAATTAATAAACTCATTTCAAATCAAGAACACCACGAATCACCTTCGATAAAAAAAATGATCAATATTCTAATTCATAATTTTTTAAAGAAACACAAGCTTAAAGGTTCAGTTTCTACCATTTAAAAACATATGACTGTGATTTTTTCAAGTGAAAGAAAAATATATTATTATTTCTCAAGTGAGTAAAGTGGACGGAAGAGATTAAATATTAAAGAAATAATTATGGAGTTTATTCTTATATTTAGTTTGTACAAAAATATATATAAAGTGAGGCTTAGCATAATCCAAAAAAACGACATGCTCATTCTCTTTTCATAATTATGCCGAGGAAGATGATCGGTGATTATTAGGAATAAATCTAAGGGTGTGTCTTTAATAAATTAAGGCTAGTTTAGACTTTTTAAAAATATATAATTTAATTATATAATTAAGGGATGTGTATTTAATAAATATGAGTGTGCATTTAGAGTAACTCTATACAAAATTTACATATGAAATATTAAAAAAATTATAAAGCAAAATTACCTTCGACAAAAATAGGATGAGAGTTATTTATTACACACTTAAAAATCTTTTATATTTTATATAGGAGTATAATTTATGCATAAATTTTTTTAAAAATTATTATACTTTAAAATTTTAATATATTTAATGTGTATTAATTTTTATTATTATCATAATAATGTATTTAATTAATAGAAGACATTATAATTAAATTGTAAAAGAAAAAAAAAACTAACATATATTTAATTGGGAAAAAAAATTATGATTAAATTATGAAAATACATTAAAGTCGTGTATTTAATGATAAAAGAAAAGTTCGTGATTAAATTGAAAAATGATGAAATATTTATTTGATAAAAAAATAGTTCGGGATTAAATTGAGAAAATGAGTAAATGTTTTGTATTTTTATTGCAATTAATCCTATATTCAAAATATATCCAATTAATAACAATACAAACATCAAACAACTCTTATAATAATTCTACCCAAATGCACCTTAAAATGTCCAAAATACCCTCACTAATTTAATCTAATTTAAAATAAAATCCGACACACCTCACACCTTCCCTCCGATCCACCGCCCACCACCACCACCGATCGCCAGACTCTGCCACCGCTGCCAACAGGTCGTCGGACGCCACCGGTTGCCGATATGGTAATCGATACAGAATTCGTACTAACATCGAAATCGACATGAGATTTGTACCGATATCGGAACCAACATCCATACGACAACAGAATCGACATCCCTACCGACACACACCCATGGAACATATTGAGTATTATAAGTTAAATAGTAATAACATAAAAATCCAAAAAGTATATATTGGTTAGATTTGTTATAAAAATTATTTATTGTTGATATTATTAATTTAATTAAAACAAGAGATTATTACTATAAGATGCACACTTTTTATCATAATTACGGCAAGATACATGAAAATTTTAATATTACTGTCCACTACACAATAATATGAAAATATCTCGTGTTTACCCTTATTAAATAAACAGAATTACATCTATCTCCGTTCCTATGTATTCTCCATTCTCTCTCACAACCGAACAAAACACTGCCAGACATGGAAACAACCTCAACTCGCCGCCACGCCAGAAAACCATCCTCGCTGCCTCATGTATCGCTTCCGCGAGCCTTCATCATTCTATCCTCAGATCTGCCCGTCGTCTTCGTCTCAACAAGCCTGACCATCACTGCCATTGCTTTCTAATTACCGCCTAAATCTACCGGAGAACCACCGTATACTGCCGGAGTTGCGAATGGCTGCCATCTCCATAGACCTGCGCCGCGCCAGCAACACACCCTTCACGCTGCTCCCCCTTGGACGCCCGCCTTCGATTATCACCACACGTTGACCACCGTCACACCGCTTGCTTCGCGAACCACCGTCTGCATCCCCTCAGTCTTTTTCTTCATCTGGTCTGTATAATTTTTTCTCCTTTCACTCCTCAATCCAGTCTCACTCTTCCCCACCCTCCTTCCCCAGCGTTTTTCCCCTTTTTTCTTCTTTCTTTGTTAAATCTTTGATTAATTTAGATTCGTTGGTGAAAAGACCGAAGCTGGTTTATAAATCTCATTTCTTCGAAGAGAGGGAATTTCCCCAATCATTTTGATTAGGTGACCTCCATGAATTGCAATTTTCTTTAATTTTATCTTATTTATAAAATTTATTTTGTTTTATAAGATTATCATATTTAGAGATTTAACGTGAAAATATGATGATTTTGGTTGCAAGTATTAGAAACATATGGCGAAGTAAAAGATTGGGATAGCGAAATGCTACTGAAGTGAGTATCTGCTTCTCTTCTTTTTGTTTCTTGTTGAATTCGTTGACTTTTTTTATTATTATAATTTAGATCTTTTTCCATCTCTCTTTCTTATTGAATTTACTGATTTACTATTAAATCTTTGCTGATCAATCATCCTTTGTTATCATTATTTATTTATTTTATGTATAATTTTGAAACGTTATGTTAACTTCACACCAAACTTCAAAAGTGAATGAAAATATCAAATATGTGCAACGTTTCCAGTTCAGCCTCTCAAGTGTATGCAATCTTGCTGCATGTGTTTTGATTATAACAAATTTTTGTAGAACTCATGTCCCGATAATGCTACTCGATCATGGATCAATTGTTGGATTTCGTCAATTAGTTCATTGGGCAGCATTATGCTCCAGAGCTCTTTTATTCTATAATCTACATTTGATTTTCCTTTGAGTGAGTTAGTCTTATGTTTACTATTGAATATTGAATTCTTAGGCTCACTGATTTAAATACAATCATCTCCCTGCAATATTGATGTATTTGGTTCAAGTGTCGATGTGTTTGTAACCTGCTTATAATGTTTGTCAAGGGATGGGAAGAAGGAGAAGGGCTTGGTAAGGAAAAACAGAGTATTAAAGGATATGTAAGGGTGAAGAACAAGCAAGATACTTTAGGTTGGCCTTTTTTGACCTCTTATTTTCTTTATGTAAGATAGGATTTGATGTGGTGTTTCTTGCACTTCTGTAATTTGATTTTAATTTTGTGCATACAGGTATAGGTACAGAAAAACTTAATGCTCGGGCATTTGTTACCTCAATTTGACAATATCCTGAAGAAATTAGAAGTAATAAATTTCATTTCTTCTCTGTTTTATGATTTTGTTGTATTGTAATTTTTCTCTAATATTAATTTTAGTTGAATGTCTTCAAAATTGTTTATTTGGCAGCAAACAATTGAAATGAATAGGGAAGAAGGTACAACTACTTGAAAAAAAATTTGTGACCTGGGTATTATTCAACATAAAATATTTGCACAATTTAATCAAATTTGCATAATATTCTATGTGGAGTCGGGATACGTGTAGAAGAAAAATTTTCTATGTGGAGTCGGGATACGTGTAAAAGAAGACTTAGGTTAAGAAATGTGCAAAACTATTGTACAAAAATCAATTTTGAAAAATTTTCTATGTGGATCGAGTCGAATACGTGTAAAAGACGACTTAGGTTATTTTGCACAATTTAATAAAAAATGTGCAAAACAAATTATGCAAAACGAAATATGCAAAAATAAAATTGTGCAAAACAAAATTGCGTAAACCAAATTGTGCAAAATAAAATTTTGCAACAAAAATTGTGCAAACACTACCCCTCACCCACCTACCCAGTGCCGGACCTCCGGTGGACCTCCGCCGGCCGGTCGCCGGACCGCTGCCTGACCTCCATCGGAACATAAAATGTGCAAAAATAAAATTGTGCAAACCAAATTGTGTAAAACAAATTTGTGCAAACAAATTGTTTAAACACATAGGAGTATTTATGGTATCACAATCATAATTGTGTAGTTATTAGTATTAGTGCTTTGATTTATGTAGTTTATAGCAATTATGCATTATTTTATGTATCCAATAGTAAACGACCCTTAAAATAAAGGGGTATTTTTAATATGGGTGAAATTTAAAAGTGCCCTCCTAGATTTAAGGAAATTCTTTGATACCAAGTTTTTAAGGAAATGTCCAAAAATGCAAAAAGTAACGAAAAAGCCATTGACTCGATATTGACATGATATTACTTTTTGAAAAAATCATTATCGAATCAACTTTAATACTTGACTTGATATATATACATTGACTTGATTGTAACTTTTAAGCTGCTCTACAATGACTTTTTCAAAAACTAATATTGTGTTAATATCGAGTCAGTGTTTTTTCGTTATTTTGAGCATTTTTGAACATTTCCTTAAAAATTTGGCACCAAAGATTTTCCTTTTGTAAGGGCACAACTACCCATTACTTCTTTTAATATTCTCCTTAATAACACAATAGCTATATTTTGGGAAAGTTTTCACTTAAATGTCTTACTATAATGGCTCGTTTAATAGGACATATGAGAAAATGGAGTATATATAAGAAATGAGATTTAAGATAATATAAGAATTAGTATTATGAAAAATGGAGATAGTTTGATAGAATGTATTAAGATTGAAATAAAATAGAAATAAGGCGTTTGGTAGGAGATAAATGAATTGACATAAATGCTCAAATTACTTTTACAGCCCTTCTTCATAATTTTAATTACAATTTTACCATTTATTATTTTAACTGTGGGTTTTGTTTTGAGTTTGACTTGACTTTTATATATTTTTTATTAGAATGCCATTTTGATTTTGGTATGCAAAATGAACAAATATATACGCGAACCAATATATCTTTAATTGAATTAATATCCTACGCACAACAATATATACACTATATCATTGTTTTTATGTACAATTGACAATTATAAAAATTTTGAACTAGTAAGCAATAAATCCTAAAACACTTTCATACTTAATTAGGAATGAATTCATAGCAGGAAATTAATGTAATTAAGAGGACGCCAAAAAAAAAAAAAAAAATATATATATATATATATATATATATATATTCTGTGCTTAGAGACATATAATATTTGAGTTAGTCCTTGGATTCCCATGGTGTATAGGGTATAACAATTTTTTTTAGAGTGTATGCCCTTTACTCCCTCTGTCCGCCTTTAAGGGTGCCATTTACTTTTTGCACGTGAATTAAAGAGTATTATTATTTAATGTATAGTGGGTAGTTGTATTAGTGGAGGTGTGAGTCCCATTTTTTAGTTGTATTAGTGGGTGTGTGTGGGTCCCATATGTATAAAAAAAGAAATGAGTGTAACAACAAATTTTGTATTTATAACAAAATAAATATAAATTGAGTACAAAGATTATTTCTTGATGGATTTAATTTGAATGATATATAAGTGAGTTAAAATCTCAATCAATCCTCTGATTCTTCTCTCGAACCAATTGGCTTGACTTGGCTTTGATTTGACTTGAGTTATTGACTTTGACTTTGTTGACTGGAGTGTACGCTGACTGTATTGACAACGTGTGTGTTGAGCTGGATCTTCAAACGAAGCTTGTCCAAACTCGGGTGTGTAGTCTTGAACGTTTATCCGGAGGCGTTGAACTTTTATTCGGATTGAACGTTGACTGGAGAGTTTTCCATGAAGAAAGCCGAAGAACTTGATGTGAAGAACGTTTGATCTGGGGGACTTGGCACATTAATCCCGGATTGGAGGTCGTTCTTTACTTGAAACTTGCTTGAAGATGCTCTTGAGCTTTTCTTGACTTGAAGCTTGAAGATCGAAAGCCATTCTTGACTTGAAGCTTGAAGATGCTTGAACTTGTTCTTTGCTTGGAGCTTGAAGATCTTGAGACTTGCTCTTCGTTTGAAGCTTGAAGACTTGAAGAGTTGAAGATTGCTTGAAGATCTTCGACTTGTTCTTCGCTTGAAGCTTTGAAGACTTGAGGATCTTGAGCTTGAAGATTTGAAGATTGCTTGAAGATCTTCGCTTATAATATTTGAGTTAGTCCCTGGATTCCCATGGTGTATAGGGTATAACAATTTTTTAAGAGTGTATGCCATTTACTCCATCTTTCCGCCTTTAAGGAAGCCATTTACTTTTTGCACGTGGATTAAAGAGTATTATTATTTAATGTGTAGTGGATAGTTGTATTAGTGGAGGTGTGGGTCCTATTTTTTAGTTGTATTAGTGGGTGTGTGTGGGTCCCATATGTATAAAAAAGGAAATGAGTGTAACAACAAATTTTGTATTTATGATAAAATAAATACAAATTGTGTACAAAGATAATTTCTTGATGGATTTAATTTGAATGATATATAAGTGAGTTACAATCTCAATCAATCCTCTAATTATTTTCTCGAACCAATTTGGCTTGACTTGGCTTTGATTTGACTTGAGTATATTGACTTTGACTTCGTTGACTGGAGTGTATGCTGACTGTATTGACAGCATGTGTTTTGAGCTGGATCTTCAAACGAAGCTTGTCCGAACTCGGGTATGTAGTCTTGAACGTTGATCCGGAGGCGTTGAACCTTTGTTCGGATTGAACATTGATTGGAGATTTTTCCACGAAGAAAGCCGAAGAACTTGATGTGAAGAACGCTTGATCTGGGGGACTTGGCACCTTAATCCCGGATTGGAGGTCGTTCTTGACTTAAAACTTGCTTGAAGATGCTCTTGATCTTTTCTTGACTTGAAGCTTGAAGATCAAAGGCCGTTCTTGACTTGAAACTTGAAGATGCTTGAGCTAGTTCTTTGCTTGGAGCTTGAAGATCTTGAGACTTGCTCTTCGTTTGAAGCTTGAAGACTTGAAGATTGCTTGAAGATCTTCGACTTATTCTTCGCTTGAAGCTTTGAAGATTTGAGGATATTGAGCTTGAAGACTCGAAGATTTGAAGATTGCTTGAAGATCTTCGCTTGTTCTTCACTTGAAGCTTTGAAGACTTGAAGATCGTTCTTCACTTGTTCTTCGCTTGAAGATCTTGAGGGAGCTTTACTCATGTTCTTGATCTCTTTAAGAGCGTCGTCTTCGAGTGCTTGAATGTGTGTGTCTGTCCAAATGAATGGAGGAGACCCTTTATATATGTGAGAGGTGAAATCCAGGGCTATTTTGACCTTACTCTACGGGCTTGGACCTCCAACTTGGTTGGACTGTAATCAGGCCTATTTTACTTGGGCCTGATTTAATTTGTGTGGGCTTGCTTGACTTAAGTCAGACCTCATTTGACTTGGGCTTGCTTGACTTGGGCCAAGGCCTTATTTAATTTAAGCCCTCTTTAATTTGTTGGGCTTAAATTAATTATCAATTATTTATTAATCTACTTTTAGGAATTAATTTATTTAAATTTCAAAATAAATTAATAATTGATATTTAATCCAGAAAATCCACTTGTCACCATTCAATTGAACCGTAAATTTTAATAGCTTACAAATGCCCCCTTGCGATTTGTTCACGGACGCCATGTCTTGATGTGAAGGAATCCCAAAAAGTTTTCAATCTCGAATTTGACTCCAACATTCGTAACTTGGGCTCTTAAATTCAATAAATTACTTTATCCAACAAAACAAAGTAAATTCTTTTTCCTTAGCCCAACTTTCTATTTCTCAAGTGGCCAACTTATTCTTTCAAGCCCAAATTAACTTCTTCCCTGCTTAATTTAAAGATTACGAGAGAGAAAATATGACACAGATGTGCTTCATGCTCAGACGATTTGCAAATCTTTGCTTAAAATTAATAAAGGAAATCACTAGAAATCTTGAGAGATTTCAATTATGCAAATAATTTCCATAATTTTGCTGGAGTCTCCTCACTATATAATAAGAGGCTCGGTGCATTTGATATCTTCATCAATATACTGTAAGAATTGCAATTCTTGTTTCTATTCTTCAAATTTTTTACTGCATCCAATGAAACTTCAATTTTTTTACTGCATTCATGCATTCTCTCTATCCCTTGCAGTTTTTCTCGGGAGATCACTGTTTGTGTTGCAGAACGCAAGATTCAAAGCACATCGCTCAATCCATATCATCACTGTAAGTCTTCAATTTTACTTTTTTTTCTTTGTTCCTTCATGTATGAGAATAAATTTCATAGGTCCTTGCTTTTCTTTAATCCGCCCCGTCCCTAGTTTATTATGCATAAGGGTGAGTAGAATAGGCATTTGTCTTCTCTTTATCATAACACAATAGAACACGACAACAATGGAAATGCTCTTGATTTATTTCGGGGAGAAAGTAACTTTGCTATCCAGAGCGCTTTCATAAGTGATGACCCGGTTGTGTGAGGGAAAGGCAGCAAAGGCAATGGCGATGAACGGTGGTGGCGGCTGTTAGTACTGAAAGTTGGTGAAGGGGCTTCGGTGATAAAACTGGTGGTCTCGGTGGTGGACGTGTTCATCAGGATCGATAAAAGTAGCGATCATTGGCAACGAGCAGCAACAATAGATGATGATGGTGGCTGTCAGTACTGGCAGTCGACGAAGGGCTGCAACGAGACTACCTGTGATAGCTTCGCAATTTCGGCGGTGAGGTGTTGGCTGGATTTGTATGCTCTCCTGTAGGCGGTGATCTTCCGATGGTTGGGTGCAGCGCTCGGCAGTAATGTAACAGGTCTGCAACGGCAGCACTTCAAAATCGCTGGAGTGCACTGATGGCGATGTGCGTGGCCTCGACGACAGCTTCTCGCAATGGTGGTCACTGGTTGCGGCGGCTGTTTCCAGCAGCAAGCAGCGATGGGGAGGTGGTGGTGCTTCGAGCAATGGCGGATCGTGGCGATGGCGAACAGAGCAGGTTGGCAGCTGTTTCTGGAAGGAGATCTGGCCAGGCTCGGCGTTGACGCTGCTGCGGATGACGTGTCTTGGCTGCAAATGGTGGCACCCTAGCGACAAGCAGCACGGCTGGGCTCCATTTTGGCGACCGGCGGTGCTCTCGACCTTGGCAGCCGTGAAGTGGCGGCTTTCCCGATGAAGGTGATAGCCTCTTATTTTCGGCAGCGACATTGTCACGCCCCAATTTTCTCACCAATAATAAACAATAATAAATATTCCTTTCATTTTATTTCATTATTTTTTTATACAAAACATTTTTTAGACTGATCACGAAGCAACTCATTACACCGACCCAGCCAACAGGTCGTCATCCATGTATACAACTCTCAGGATCTGACGGGACCCAGCCACCAGTCTTGTGTATAATATTACCTACAATGCATTGACTAGTGAGATAAAATCTCAGTAACTAGAAATCATGCATGCCAGTGCATGAAAATGCATTTAGTTTTCTATCGCCTATTTCTTAATCTTTCTAGTTGGTCTCTTTTATTTTGAAAATTGTTCACGTTGCGGGATCCCCACGACACACTTATGATATGCACTGGAAATGAGCTCATCACTCGATTTATCAATTTCATAATATAAATATGAAACTACTGTGAGGACTATCATCTCGTGGCCCAACAAGCTTCCTACCGCTCGTCACTTGTCCCGCCATCAAGAATCATCTCCCTCCACAGAGTCCCACGTGGTGCAGTACGAGGATCCACCTTTCCTTACAGCCCGCTAGGATCCATCACCAACTGACCCCCTACTGCTGGGAATCACTGAATACCACACTCTCTCATAATAATTCAAGACGCTGGCCCACTCTAGGTAGCCTACTCTGGGTTTCCCCAGGTCACTCCTTCCTAGGTCGCCCCTTCCGCCACTCAGTGCATATATAGTGGTCGCACACACCATTAGTATCTTATTAATTTGGAAAAAACACTTTTCATGATTATGCATGGTATGCAAGTAGAAGAAACTAGATATGCATCACATATTAATTAAGACATCAATATTAATATTTATTTAAAATAGAATAATTATTTCATCTAAGATCACACAGATCTTCATTTAGAACAATCTTTGATTACATAAACCAACAAATATAAAACAATGATAATATTTCAAATCACATAAATCTGCCACTTGTATCACATATTAATCTCAAATAATTCATAACGTAATTAAACTAATCACAAATAATCCATAACATAATTATCAAATATTAATCACAAATAATTCATACAAAACTTGTTGATGCATTGTAGTTGGACTTCTACTTACCTAGACTCTAAATAACAATAATGCACTAGACCTCGTGAAGAACTGTAACTAATCTCCCATTTCTCGTCCCGACAACCACACTAGCACTTTCCCTTTCTTTTTTCCCCCTCTCTCTCTTTCTTCCCCTTCTCTCTCTTTTTTTTACTCAACGTTTGCTTCATTCTCCTTTAACCAAATGGTTAACATCCCCCCTATATATCTATTACATATATAAAAGAGGAATGACCGGTAACTTGGCCAGTTTTCCCTCGGTAGAAGGTCACCATTTCTTTCTCCACACAACCACGCATCAATTGAGTTAAATATGTGCCCTCCAGCTGCGTCAGTGCACTACCGGTGATTGCCCTCAATACCGCCACCTACAGCAACATTGGATTTCATTGGGCATAATCTCAATTTTGTGCTCAGACGTTTGATTTCACACCTCCTAAAGTCGTCGATGCTTCCCCGCCCGCCGCCAATTTGTCTACTATTGCTGCCCTCGCTGCCTTGGGAGCTCTCCTTCTGTCAGTCGCTCTCGCCGCTAATCTTTTCACTCCACCCCCTCAGTCTTACTTCTCATCTATCTCCTGCCCGCTTCTCTCTCTCGTACGTATTTCTTTCTCCACATCATCTGCTTACCTTCATCTATTCTCTCTATTTAAGTTTTTTCCATCCCCTTGTTATCATGGCTTCTATGTGACCATACCCATAAGCTTAACTTATACTTCTTATCTTCAATTTCTATAAATTCCTTGATTGGTACAGAAAATAATTAGCTTTATAATACTATAAGTGCATTCCTAGCCAAATTTCAATTGTAAATGTAGGGTGTTTGACGAAATGCTTAAATAAAAATTTGTTTTGATCATACTTTCTGGGTTGATGCACTGGAATTGTTATAGGCCTATATAGCCTTATATATATACTTGAGCCTCATATATACATGAGTGATAATTGATTTGGGAATGAAACATGGAGTTTATGTTCTTTGATGATGTGTAGATTGACCTTCTTCGCAGATGGATGGATGATTTCTTAGAAGCATTTGTTGTCATGTGATGCCTTTAATGTATAAGAGAATTGATTTGTATTATATGAATTTCATCATACACTCATATGTTGGTCTTTTTTTGAATTTTCATAATCGGGCCTTCAGAGGTTAGTTGATTTTTTAATTTTATTTCTGATGTACAACCGGATACTAAGTTGTAAAACATGGAAGAATTAAAGAGTTTCTCACTTTGTAGTTGTGTATGTGGCTTCCTTGGGACGACTCTCATTTCCAGTCACTCCTTATACTTCTTTTCTACTCTTCTTCCCTTTTCAAATCTTACTATGCTGGTTCAATTGGAGATTTCAAAGTTTCCTGCCGAAATTGTCCACCGATTCAGGTTGTTTGCCAATGCCCATATTGTTAAAGGCCAGTTCTCCACTTTCTACACCTGTGACTTGTAAGCTTCTCTATCGTTGGTTTTTCTGCATTTTGTTGCCTGCTTCTTTTAAGGAAATCACCATTCTCTCCGTCAGCTCTATGCTGCCAATTTTTGTATGTAATTCTTAGTATTGTTTCATTCTCACGCCACGCCTTAGATATGTAAATACTTCATTGGAGAATTTGTCTTCGAACATCAAGAATCAATTAATCAATTGCGGTATTAATACTTATTTGTTTATTCGAATAGCTAATTCAATCAATGTTGGAGTAAAGTTAATTTCTTAGAACACTTCTAATCATAAGGTCAGCTCGTCCTTCACCACGCTGTCACGCGTCACAATGGTGGAACCTCCTGCTTCCGCTTGGTTGTCTGGGAGTGTAAGTGTCTCTCCCACTCTTTCATTATCCTCTTTTTGCTCTTTAATTTTCAACGGCAGATTCCCTTATCTATCTATTCGTCTTTCTTTCAATTTCAGCCTTCTCCACTCCAAGAACATCGTGCTATTCTTGCGTGCACCGCCCGAGTTTCTTCACCTTACTGCACCTCTTTCTATTTTCAACCGACGATCTCCGGTGAGCGACTGTACTTTTTGTTAATCAAAGCACGTCTTACTGTAAATTGATTTTTTTTCAGCTGCTACATTCCACTTCATGTCGTCCTCTTCAATATATTATTGTCATTTTTCCATGTGCTTCCAAGGCCATTTGCCTTCGATGGCACAAACAAAGCAAACAACAATGATGTTACTTTACAAATTACTTTAAAAAGGATAAGAAAGTTTATGAAACTAACCCAAATGATTTACCAATTCATACAGGTTAAATTTGATTGTTGATATGAATGGAAAAATTGTTAGTTGATTTAGAGGAAGTAGTAATTAGTAGTTGTCATGATTTTTGAAGAATTAACCTATTTTAACTCATGTTTATGAGATAATCCATAAAATCTCCAAAGTGCGTATTTGTTTTAATTTATGGGATTCCTAATTCTTGAGAGAACATGTGACACCTAAGACTTACTAAATTCTGAAAATGATCAACGAGATGAATATTTTATAACTCTCACTATTATCTAAAATTATCAAATCATAGCAGGGAATTAAGAAGTTCTCCTCAAGCTAATCTCTCTGCAAATATCCCTTCTTCTCTGTACAGTGTAAGAAATTTTCAAATAAAAATTCTCATATCCCCTTCTTATTAATCCCGGCCACTCGGCTTGTCTGGTTTGGCCGGTCTCCATTTGATTTAACAGCGTTCTTCGTGGTATCACTGCTCTTTATTATCTAATTTTCTCTGCTTCATCAGTTACTCTTCGGTGTCCATTTCTACTTCTATTATGTGTATAATGAGAGTCTGATTCTATGTAATTTAATTTCTCTCTTTATTACCTTCTCTCTTGCTTTAGTTATGCTTTTAGCTGTCGTATAAATTACATTAAGTGCATTCAATATATAGAGAAAGCTCTATTTGAAATATTTTTCCTCATGCTAAGTTATTTTTTTCGATTACTTATGCCACCTACGCAGATACATGCGAGTCTGCCAATTCCAATTGCCATCATATATTCATTTACAAATTACAAATCGTATGTTTAGTATATGTATTATACCTGTGGTTGAGGTTGGGAAAAATTGAATGACCATAATTTTAATTGCTTATTTGTTGGGTTTTCATATTGTTGTGAGTGATCCAGTTTAAGACCGTTACCCTGAACTGGTTTACGCTGTGATATACTATACTATTGTGACACCGAAATTGCATACTATGCGCTTGGATAGTTTTCTTAATATGTCATGTATAGGATAATAACATGTAAATGGGTGAAAGATTCTGCAGGAATTTAATGCTCGAAGCTTAACACTTACAATGTATGACCATATTGATCTTCTATTTTTGGGATAGAATTGAGTCTGTACTATCTTGCTACTCTTAAGTTGTATCTATTAATGTTCTCAACTCATGCAGTAGTTGAATTCAACAAATTTTGAATGTTTTGTTTCCACATCCTAATAACTTATCCATGGATAGTCTGTAGTATAAGAAATGAAGAACTCATGCTGATGCTATTTTGAATTATTAAAAAATGAGAATTTTGGTTTGCTACTTCTTATCTTTCACTGAATATCAGCTAAATTCGTGCTTGAGGTATCTTCTATAGATAATGAATCAACTGACGTAGGGAGCTCAATCATTCCCATCCTCATTTGAGGTAAGTTGCTTGATTTTAAGACATTTAAGTATAACAGCTATTTCCTAAGTTATAATTTATTTACCATTCAATGATCTCAATGTTTAATATATTAAAATAACATGAAAGCAAGAAATTAATTGATAATATTAATTACTGCCTATATGCAGATAAAATATATAAATTTTGTTGTCATATATCAGAAAATATTTTGTAAGCTGTAACTACAAAATAGATAAGATGTGCATGGGAAGGGGAAGGAAAAACCAAAGGGAGATGAGAAGAGGGGAGGGAAGGGGAAGCTTTATTAATAGCTCATAACTTATTAATCCTTTTTTCATTATACGTCTTCTCATTCTTTTATATATTCAATTCGAGAATTTCTTTTATGTTTTCTTAACATTGAATGCCCTATTTCCTTACAAAAATTTGTACTTCTTGTTTGATGGACATTGCTTGCTCTTGTAAGTGCTCTGTTATTATTTTTATAGAATTATAGGGATTAAGGAGGACACATGGATGATTTTCTTGCTATGTCTTCATTATTTTAAAATTTTCAGGTTTTATGAATATAAATTAAACGTATCAGAATCCTTAGTTCAATAATATTGTAGAGACTGGAAATCAAGCAAACTGATTGTTTAGTATAGGCTTGAGTGTTTTCCTAACATATGTTTTTTATGGAAAGCATGGAAATTAGTGAACCTGGCAGCTTAGCACTTTCAACGTAAGTTGCATAGATTTTTTATTTTTGAAAGGAATTGAGCCTGTATTATCTTGCAATTCATTAGTTGGATACTATCGATGTTCTTGACTCATGCAGAATTTAATACCTTTCAGGCAAACCTAAATTATATAACTACTTCTAATGCCAAAGACACTGTATATCTACAGTAAGGGTGTCATTATTAGAAAAAAAACAACTTTATTATTTCATTGTAGAGGTTTCTAATGATTTAAATCCTGTGAAATTAGATTTATAACATATATATATATATATATATATATATATATATATATATATATATATATATATATATATATATATATATATATATATATAAATTCTTTTGTGCGAAGGATTTGAACCATCAGACACAATGATTGGTCATATAATTGAGAGGGAGGTAAATGCATGACTATGTATTCTTTTTATTTAGTACCTTAATACTATTATGAATATGTTTATGATACAAAAATATAGATTTATAGTTACTGTAATCTAATGGACCCAGCTACATCTTTTGATGTGCTTATTCTTTCTTCATCAATAATTTTCTTTCATTAATTCTGTTTTTTTGTTGTCCTAAAATTATAGCTTTGACGAAGAGAAATGTACTTTTATTATTCGTCCTTTTGAACATCATGTTGGTTTGGTTTACGTTAGTGTTTTTAAGTTGTCAAAGAGTGTCTTTTCATACTCACGATCTATTTACCTTACCACTGAGATTTTTATTTTAAATAGGCTTAAATTAGATTTGGGGCACACAATGCACTTTGACCATTTGTATTTTCAGTCAAAATAATTGCTAATTTCATATAACCGCTCCTTTATTTTTAGTGATGATACTCCGTTTATCCCAAATACACTTCTAATTTGAAGTCAACAAACTGGAGGCACAACATTTTATAAGATCAGTTTTCCCTGATGCCCCTCTATTTATCTGTTGGTTTCACTTATCCAATCACATTCAACTCTTAAGAACTTTGTCATAAGAGCATTGTGAAAAATTCTCAACAAAAGAATCCTTTTGACTTTCTTTTGCCTCAAGAAATTTGGTTGCAGCATACAATGCCCGCACACGCATTTCGTCTTATCACAAATGTTTTATGCACTACATTAAGGAAACTTCATGATTAGATGATGTTATGAGAATTGGTTTATTGTGTTGGGTTAAGATGGCATAAACTTTATAGCTTCATCTCACCCTGTATGCACACATATCATTGGAAATATAAGGAGAAAAAGAAAAAATTATAAAATAAATATCTAGACACTGTGACCCTTGATGAGTGATATTTTCACCTAGATTTTAGTATCTTTTTATGTGAGTTTTTGTATATTTTTATCCGTATTTGTGTTCTATTTTGTTGTGTTTTGTGTTTTTATTGAAATATGTGTGAATGTAGTCCACAAGCAAGCTTATAGCGAGTCGAGCTAATCGGTTAATGAGTGATGATTTACCCTACTTTAAAGAGTGTTGAGTGACATTTATAACCTATGTGAGGCTTGGACCAAAAAGAGACTATATTACACTAATATTCTCTTGTGATTGAACTTGTTAATTCTTCATGTCATGAATCCAATGTTGTAGGATGACTTAGCATAAAATGTGATTCTTATTATTATTGATGTGTTGTTACTTATGTTCGTTTAGTCTTTTCCTAGGTGAAAATTACTCTCCTTGGTTTATCAGTTTCATTGTGCGGGGACGTACAAAACTTTAACTTTGGGGGTGTGATGAGTGATATTTTCACCTAGATTTTAGTATCTTTTTATATGAGTTTTTGTATATTTTTATCCATATTTGTGTTCTATTTGGTTGTGTTTTATATTTTTATTGGATGCTAGAGATGATAAGGAAGGCATAGGAAAAAGCGGATCTCAATTCGGAGTTGAAACGAGGAAGAACGAGCCAAAACAGTGAAGCAGACATCACAACAAGGCCAGCCGAGCCCGGAAACACGACCCGTGTCCAGTGCAGAAACACGGGCCGTGTATTAAATATGGGCCTGTAACGAAAGCCGTGCACGGACACCAGATTACACAACACGACCACCCCTGTGGCCGTGTGCAGAGCACGAGCCGTGTAGGTGTAAATTCTGTAAAAAAATCAAAATCCTTCTAGAAGCTTCCCAAGGGGTATAAATACCCAATACTTCAATTTTGGATCAGATTTTTGCCAGGGTTTCGACTGTTCACATAGATCACACACCATTTCCTCCATTTTTCACATTTATCTTCATCCATTCTTCATCCACCCATCTACACTTGATCCCCTCCATCAAATCCACCATCCAAGTGATCAAGGAAGCAAGGGAGAGTGAGATCACAAGAAGAAGAAGGAGATCTCCATTGAAGCACTTCAAATGGGGAATCTAATTCGAATTTTTGTGCATTTCTTTATAGATTGTTCATGGTTTGTAAGGATTTTAATGTCTATGTTGAATTTCTTGTAACTATGAGAGGCTGATCTCCTTTGTGAGATTAGCTCCATGATTGGTGTTGGATAATTTAGTTTTTATGCAAATTGATTTTAATCTTGAATGGGCTTTGTGTTATTTCTATCATTGATTGTTGATTGCTTGATGTATATGATGATTTGTGTGATTAATTGTCATGGGCATGTGATTAGATTGAGAAATCAATTATGTGTTTAGGATAGTTCATTGAATCATTTCATCATACACTTCATGTGCATTAATTTAGAATGAGATAGAGATATCCTTCTAGATTTAGAACCCTTTGATAGAACATTTGATTAGCTTAATCGAGAGATTGGTTGATTAGGAGAGGAGAACCAAGCCATTAGTAAATTCATAGTACCTTAAAAGGGAATATTGCCTATGATTTAGTACCTAATTAGGGAACTCATAGAGTAATTAGTACCTAGTGGGAGGTGTTTGCTATGGTCTCAATCCTTTGTGCTTTTGGGAGTCTTGTTGAGGGCCTACATCCTATCCATCTCGAGAGAGAGTTTAGGTGGAATTAGTGATCGCTTCTATACCTTGTCCATGAGAGATTAGAATTAATTGCATGATTACTTAATTATCTATGCCATGATTGTTGTTAATCTCATCCTTGCATCATTTGGAACCCTTTTATCTTTGCATTCATTTTATCTTTATTTCTTTTATTAGTGTAATTGCGTTTATTTGCATCATATTCTCTCTTCTGTCGTTCTTATAAAATCACGATAAACTTGAGATCGCTTAAACTCTAGTACCTTCCTCCCTGTGGTTCGATAATTTCTTTAATTGGTCATGCCCACTAAATTATGGCTAATCAAATGGCGCCGTTGCCGGGGAGGTAACGGTCGCTAGTAGTTTGACGAAGGATTGTTTAGAGTGGTCTTAATAAGGACATTTTTTTTATTTTTGCATCTTATATTTGCTTTGGAAAAATTTGTTCTAATTTTTCTTTCTTTTATAGGTGCATACCTTGAGAAGGAAAAAGAAGGAGAGCAACCCCAAAAATATGAGTTACATGGATATTCTTCGAGATATGTTGAATAGAAGTGTTCATTCCGCTATGAACACACAAGGAAATTTTCAAAGATTTCAAATGCCAAATGGTGAACCTAATTTGCAATCGGATTACGGAGTACAAGATATGCAATTCCAACAACAAGGTTATGAGAATTTTGGAGTTCCTCATCAAATGCATCATCAAGTATACCCTCAAGGTGTGTAAGATGGTTTTCAAGGAAATTTTTCTAGAAATCAAGATGGAAATCAACCACAACTATGGGGAGATTTTCAAGACTCCAACACCTCTTATTCCGCCCAACTTGATTATAGAGAGAAGCTTAGAGATGAGTTGAACGAAAAGATTATGGAGCGCATGGAGAAGGATAGTAAGTATAATGAAGCGTGGATGGATCGAATGGGAAATTGGTGTGAAATGGTGACAAGTGCAATAGTAGCATTCGGTGCTAGATTGGATTCCATTGAGCACCAAGTTAGTCAAGTTGTATCCACCGTTGAGAACAATAAGCCTTCTACCTCCGGAACGAATCTATGCATGGCCATTAAAGATCGAAAAGAGGATAGTTTGGGGGTTGATGAGGTTATGAAGGAAAAGAGAGAAAGGGTGCCCAAGTGGGTGAAAGCTAAAGAGTTGAAAGAACAGTTGATGGAGGAATTCGATAGATTTGTCGAAGCCCTTGAAGAAATGGTAGAGAAAGTCAAGATTCAAAACCATGATGAAATTTATGCCCTAATGGAAGAAAAGAAGCCTCCGGAAACTAAGATCATGGATTCTACTCCCCACAAGCCTAAACCTTCTCATTCTATTGAAATTTCAAATTCTCTTAAGAACTTCCATGATTTTATTGATAAAAATTTGTTTGGTGATTGTAGGAAAAAGGTTGCAAGAGGGCAACAACACTTGTCAATGCCCGAATTCTTACCGGGGGATGTGGTTGAAGTTCAAAATGCATATAAAGCCCCATGGAAAAAGTGGAACAAGTGAAAAGGGCCATTCCTTGTGAAGAACGCCTTCGGAGACCAATTGCTTGAACTATTTAACAAGAAGGGAAACGTTCTTGTGGTTGAGCGTGAGGGCACATGGCACTACTTCAAGAAGAAACCTATGATAGTGCCTAAGGACTATTCAAGACCACCATGAGCTAAAGACTATCGTCCGGCTTGAAGACGTTAAACTTAGCGCTAGATGGGAGGCAACCCATCATTATCTTTATTGCTTTATTTAGTGCTTTCAATAAGGATTGTGGATTTGATATTGTTTTGCATTTTAGTTTGTAGGTTGATTGTGCTCGTGAAGAGAATGCGTATTGAAGATACGAGAAGTGCTTGATTTGAAGTGTATAGGTACATCACACCACTTTTTGCATACTTAATTCGAAACTCTTGTTTCAATTTAAATTTGGGGGGATATGGCGTGGTGTGAATTACTTTGCTCGAAGGCATATACTTTTCGTATTTTTGAGCTAATTTTGAATTTTTCTTATGAGTATTGGTTGGATTTTGGTATGATTGGTTGTGTTGAAGTTCATGATTGTCCATATTTTTATGAAATTGTTAAGCTAATGGTGTTTGTTGAGTCTTTGAGCATGAGTGAAAGGTATTGGAAGCATGAATGGAGCTTGGAGCTAACGCTTTCATTATCAAATGCCTATTGAGGGAGTACTCTACACCTTATCACTTCTAGTTGCTTGACATATTTTGATTTGGATTGATGGATTAACGTGCTACTTTATGTGTTATGTCTTTGGGAGGTTTCCTTTTCAATCAAGGATGGGGATGATTGTGAGCTTATATTGTTATGGATGATTGAATATGTGCTTCATTTTCTAATGATGGTGATTGTTGTTTTTGCATATTATGTGTTTTTGTTTTGTTTCTTGTTTGTTGAGTCTTTATTTTATGTTTTGTGTATTTTCTTATTTTTATCTTGGTATGTTTGGTGGTTTGTTTTGGGATGTTGTGAGTCATTTTTGAACATGAGTGGTGATATGTTGTGGTAGTAAGTGATGACAAGTTATGATTAAGAATCTCTACACTTTCGAATTGTGACATGTTTTACTTAACTTGTTCAATTTTGAGATGAATGTGGTGTAATAAGTTTCTTAAGGTCCAATGCATAAGCTTGTGAGAATTTGAGCCTCAACCGTGCATACATGGTTTTTATTTATGAGTGGATTGGTTGTGTTTGATAAGCTAGAACTTGCTCAAGGACTATAGGAACGAGCCCGATTTGTGGAGATTAGTGAAATGATCTTAGGCCATCCTTGTTATTCATAGTCATTGCCATATATTTTCCTACCATGTACATCATCCCTAGTTAATCATTTTGAGCCTTTAAGCCTTTTTATTGTGAATATAGCACATTACAAGCCTTGATTACCTTCTTAAGCCATGTATATATACCCTTTGTGTGGGTGATTGAGGAGATGGTGGCTTGAAAGGTTTGATGAGGAAGAAAAAGAAGAAAAGGAAATGGTAAACAAATGAAAAAAAAGGGATGAAAATAGCACAAACAAGAGTGAACATGCAACCTCAAAACAAGAAAATGAGCAAAGAAACAATGAAATGCTCAAGTATTAAAAGTCAAAAGAAGGAAGCATGCATTGAAAGAAGCTAAATAAATCCAAGGAAGTTGATGATTAGTGCTTGTGAGTAATAAAGAAAAGAAAGGAAGAAACGGAAAGTGGAGAAGTTGAGGAAATTGGCCATCTCTTCGATTACTTACACTTGTTTAGTCACTATTATCCACATTCTTCCTACCCTACCAAAGAGCCTATCATTACATCCCAATTAAAGACCTTTTTGATCATTAATTTAAACTTTGGTGGTTTGTGAATGTAGTCCACGAGCAAGCTTATAGCGAGTCGAGCTAATCGGTTAATGAGTGATGATTTACCCTACTTTAAAGAGTGTTGAGTGACATTTATAACCTATGTGAGGCTTGGACCAAAAAGAGACTATATTACACTAATATTCTCTTGTGATTGAACTTGTTAATTCTTCATGTCATGAATCCAATGTTGTAGGATGACTTAGCATAAATTGTGATTCTTATTATTATTGATATGTTGTTACTTATGTTCGTTTAGTCTTTTCCTAGGTGAAAATCACTCACATTGGTTTATCAGTTTCGTTGTGCGGGGACGCACAACACTTTAAGTTTGGGGGTGTGATGAGTGATATTTTCACCTAGATTTTAGTATCTTTTTATGTGAGTTTTTGTATATTTTTATCCATATTTGTGTTCTATTTGGTTGTATTTTGTATTTTTATTGGATGCTAGAGATGATAAGGAAGGCATAGGAAAAAGCGGATCTCAATTTGGAGTTGAAACGAGGAAGAACGAGCCAAAACAGTGAAGCAGACAGCACAACACGGCCAGCCGAGCCCGGAAACACGACCCGTGTCCAGTGCAGAAACACGGGCCGTGTACCAAATACGGGCCTGTAACGAAAGCCGTGCGTGGACACCAGATTACACAACACGGCCACCCCTGTGGCCGTGTGCAGAGCACGAGCCGTGTAGGTGTAAATTCTGTAAAAAAATTAGAATCCTTCTAGAAGCTTTCCAAGGGGTATAAATACCCAATACTTCAATTTTAGATCAGATTTTTGCCATGGTTTCGACTGTTCACATAGATCACACACCATTTCCTCCATTTTTCACCTTTATCTTCATCCATTCTTCATCCACCCATCTACACTTGATCCCCTCCATCAAATCCACCATCCAAGTGATCAAGGAAGCAAGGGAGAGTGAGATCACAAGAAGAAGAAGGAGATCTCCATTGAAGCACTTCAAAGGGGGAATCTAATTCGAATTTTTATGCATTTCTTTATAGATTGATCATGGTTTGTAAGGATTTTAATGTCTATGTTGAATTTCTTGTAACTATGAGAGGCTAATCTCCTTTGTGAGATTAGCTCCATGATTGGTGTTGAATAATTTAGTTTTTATGCAAATTGATTTTAATCTTGAATGGGCTTTGTGTTATTTCTATCATTGATTGTTGATTGCTTGATGTATATGATGATTTGTGTGATTAATTGTCATGGGCATGTGATTAGATTGAGAAATCAATTATGTGTTTAGGATAGTTCATTGAATCATTTCATCATACACTTCATGTGCATTAATTTAGAATGAGATAGAGATATCCTTCTAGATTTAGAACCCTTTGATAGAACATTTGATTAGCTTAATCGAGAGATTGGTTGATTAGGAGAGGAGAACCAAGCCATTAGTAAATTCATAGTACCTTAAAAGGGAATATTGCCTATGATTTAGTACCTAATTAGGGAACTCATAGAGTAATTAGTACCTAGTGGGAGGTGTTTGCTATGGTCTCAATCCTATGTGCTTTTGGGAGTCTTGTTGAGGGCCTACATCCTATCCATCTCGAGAGAGAGTTTAGGTGGAATTAGTGATCGCTTCTATACCTTGTCCATGAGAGATTAGAATTAATTGCATGATTACTTAATTATCTATGCCATGATTGTTGTTAATCTCATCCTTGCATCATTTGGAACCCTTTTATCTTTGCATTCATTTTATCTTTATTTCTTTTATTAGTGTAATTGCGTTTATTTGCATCATATTCTCTCTTCTGCCATTCTTATAAAATCACGATAAACTTGAGATCGCTTAAACTCTAGTACCTTCCTCCCTGTGGTTCGATAATTTCTTTAATTGGTCATGCCCATTAAATTATGGCTAATCAACCCTAAATCCTGACTATTCTTTGCTTGAGACCTCAATAATTAAGGAATTCATTAACACTGCTAATATCATGAAATTGACAGGCTTTAACCTTAATTGATCCTGTTCAAGT
This sequence comes from Pogostemon cablin, assembly GCA_023678885.1. Lineage (NCBI taxonomy): Eukaryota > Viridiplantae > Streptophyta > Magnoliopsida > Lamiales > Lamiaceae > Pogostemon > Pogostemon cablin. The sequence goes on along the minus strand of CM043001.1, from coordinate 15,186,334 downwards.
CAAGGATAATGGTTTGTCATTGTGAAAAACATTCCATTTTACAAGGCCAAGAAAGCTTTGGAGACAAAAATAATGAAGCTTGATCCTCCCTTGAGGCCTCACCATTGAGCGGTATGTTTGTTTTTCTTGAGTTCTCTTGCTGCCTTTAGATACAATTATTACTATGTGATGTCAATAATTAAATTGATCAATAACTTTCAAAATCACATTTCATTTAACTTAAAAGTTCATAGCGTGGTAGTTGTCATGTACCACGAAGCTACAAAGACACTGGAAAAGCTGTGATTGTGCCTTGGATTACTTTTGAAGTTGGTAATAAAAATAAATAAATAATTTTATTTCGTTTGCTGGAATTAAATATTGCCTTTTTTTAATGGTTATGATTTAGATTCACATATCTATAAAGAATTATTAATATATGAAGTGAATGAAAACAGTATAAACATTGTCATTTTCTACTTACTAGCCTGATGCGGACTTTCAAACATAAAGACAATCAGAGAAAACTACGATGACCAGAGGGGAAAATGCAAAGAGGATGTAAGTATGCCTTATAGAGTCTTTGCAGTTATTTGGATATATGTTATTTCGAGGAAGATACAAGTAATGATCTTTTGCTTTCTTAATATTTCTATGGTATTAATTTTGTTTTGAACTCTTTCACTTTCCATTTCACGACTTCCACTAATTAAAAATTATTTGAATGTACCTGTTTTAGTTTAAGTTTTTCTCTTAAAAATAGTTACAAAATGATGACTATTTAACTATTGCAACTACCTAATGTTGTGCTACCATTGTTAATGGCTAAATTATTTAAGTGAATACAACTAATATTTCATCTGTCTCATTGTATAGGATAACATTTAGATGTTTTGCTAATTTCCATACATGATTTGTATTCTTTTATTTCTATTTTGGTCAAAATTTTCTCCCTCCCTGTTATGGTTGTATTCTGAAATTGAACAAATTTAGGCCTCCAAGGCCCAAAAGTTTATAATTTGCTAGCCTCTTGGTCTGCACTTTCCACTTTCCACTTTGCACTTAGTGAGTCTGGAAGCTGGAAATATTATTAGGAACTGAGACCTTCAGAGATGATATCTTCTTCGCATACTCTCGTGTAATATATTTATGTTTGAAGATTTTATTTTACTCTATATATTTATGGTGACTTCTTATTGTACAGGATTTTGAAGAGCATTCTGCTCAATCTGCTTAGAATAGCTGTTTAATTAATCTCTTAAAATCTCGTGGTCCTCTCTGTGATCCAAGCGGTGGGAAAAAACTCTTCGTCTTCCTAAACTTTTCATTTTTCACTTAGAACTATCCAAATTTGGTATAAATGATGTCATATAAACTAATCCAGAAGGAGTCATTTGAAATCCGGGTTAGCATCTCATTCATGAGGTGCACCCAACCTAGTATATATATAAGGCGGCAACTCCTTATTATTGTTAATAGAATTTGTGGCTAAATGGGAAGCCACGTTTACCATACAAATCAATAAGTGGCATGAAAACTTATTTACCTCGTATGCCTAATTTACTTATTTAATTATTATTATTATTATTATTATTATTATCATTATTATTATTATTATTATTATTATTATCCATTACGAATATACTTGAAATACTTAATAACTAAGATATGATACATTTATAAATTAATACACATACGTAAATATTTTTTTACCACTATTATTATTACTAGAACTCGCGTAATACTTAATAATTAGAAATAGTGTATTTATACAAGTAAAATAATATAATTATATATCCAAATTAATAAATATTTATGCACATATATATTCACATATTGTCACCATTATTATCATAGCTGTTTCAAATAAAATATAAAAATAAATAAAATGTAAAGACAATTACCACATAATTGTCACATAATTATCACGTAATTATCACATATTTATAAAATGCGAAAAATACAAAGTATATATCACATAAATAGGAAAAATTCTCGGGTATTACATCCTCCCCACCTTATAAAAATTTATTCCTCGAAATTTAGTCTCACTCTACTTCAGCATTTTATAGCCATCACATTTGTAATAATTGAGACAACAATCATGTTAATACAAAATCACATATATGACAATCTTAAATAAAACTTACTAGTCTGGTGGTGTACCGCAGATTCTGAGATTGTATACATGAACAGTCTATAGGACCATGACCGTGCTCTGATACCACTCTGTCACGCCCCAATTTTCTCACCAATAATAAACAATAATAAATATTCCTTTTATTTCATTTCAATATTTTTTTATACAAAATATTTTCAGACTGATCACGAAGCAGCTCATTACACCGGCCCAGCCAACATGTCGTCATCCATGTATACAACTCTCAAGATCTGACGGGACCCAACCTCCAGTCTCGTGGACGATTTTACCTACAATGCATAAACTAGTGAGATAAAATCTCAGTAAATAGAAATCATGCATGCTAGTACATGAAAATGCATTTAGTTTTCTATCGCCTATTTCTTAATCTTTCTACTTGGTCTCTTTTATTTTGAAATTGTTCACGTTGCGGGATCCCCACGACACACTTATGATATGCACTGAAAATGAGCTCATCACTCGATTTATCAATTTCACAATATAAATATGAAACTGCTGTGAGGACTATCATCTCGTGGCCCAACAAGCTTCCTGCCGCTCGTCACTTGTCCCGCCACCAAGAATCATCTCCCTCCACAGAGTCCCACGTGGTGCAGTACGAGGATCCACCTTTCCTTACAACCCGCTAGGATCCATCACCAACTGACCCCCTACTGCTCGGAAGTCCCCTCACTGAACACCACACTCTCTCTCATAATAATTCAAGACGATGTCCCACTCAAGGTAGCCTACTCTGGGTTTCCCCAGGTCGCTCTTTCCTAGGTCGCCCCTTCCGCCACTCAGTGCATATATAGTGGCCGCACACACTGTTATTATCTTATTAATTTGGGGAAAACACTTTTCATAATTATGCATGGTATGCAAGTAGAAGAAACTAGATATGCATCACATATTAATTAAGACATCAATATTAACATTTATTTAAAATAGAATAATTATTTCATCTAAGATCACACAGATCTTCATTTAGAACAATCTTTGATTACATAAACCAACAAATATAAAACAATGATAATATTTCAAATCACATAAATCTGCCACTTGTATCACATATTAATCACAAATAATTCATAACGTAATTAAACTAATCACAAATAATCCATAACATAATTATCACATATTAATCACAAATAATTCATACAAAATATGTTTATGCATTGTAGTTGGACTTCTACTTACCTGAACTCTAAATAACAATAATGCACTAGACCTCGTGAAGAACTGTAACTAATCTCCCATTTCTCGTCCCGGCAACCACGCTAGCACTTTCCCTTTCTTTTTTCCCCCTCTCTCTCTTTTTTTTACTCAACGTTTGCTTCATTCTCCCCTAACCAAATGGTTAACATCCCCCCGGTTAACATCCCCCTCTATATATCTATATATAAGACAGGCAACTCCTTATTATTGTTGAAAAAATTTGTGGCTAAATGGGAAGCCACATTTACCATACTAATCAATAAGTGGCATGAATACTTGTTTACCATGTATGCATAATTTACTTATTTAATTATTATTATTATTATTTTTATTATAAATATTATTATTATTATTATCCATTACGAATATACATGAAATACTTAATAATTAAGATATGATATATTTATAAATTAATATAAATACGTGTATTTTTTTTACCACTATTATTATTACGAGAACACGTGTGATACTTAATAATTAAGAAATAGTATATTTATACAAATAAAATAATTTAATTATATATCTAAATTAATAAATATTTATGCACATATATATTCACATATTGTCACCATTATTATCATAACTGTGTCAAATAAAAATATAAAGATAAATAAAACGTAAAGACAATTACCACATAATTGTCACATAATTAGCACTTATTTATAAAATGCGAAAATACAAATTATATTATCAAATAAGGAAAAATTCTCGGGTATTACAGACATGGTGGTTAACGGGCGGCCGTGATGTAGATAATGGCCAGTGTGGTGTGGAGTCGCGTACAGAGGCGCTTGAGCGACGGTCGAAGCCGTCCGTTGAAGGTGCGTCGCGGCAGATCCGATGGCGGTCGATGGTCGAGCGGTGGCTGGAGTCGTCGTCACATTTTCGGCATGCTTCTGGATGGCGATTTCTAGTGGCCGACAATGCATGACTGCTGTCGATGGGTGGAGGAGGTGATTCCCGTTGAAGAGAGCTTTCTGCTTTTGGAAGAAAGAAGTTCCATTTCCATCAATTTTGACTTATCTTTTTCAATTTTGACCCTTCAATGGGCTCAATTTTGACTCCCACTTAACCCAATAGGCTTAATTCAATTTGCGCCCATCATTTTAAACAATCTTGGACTTATATTGTTTTGAACTTGGGTTCAAAAATTTTAACCATGAAATTGGGCCCATATTTTAAATATTGAGCATGAAGATACTTCGGGCTTGATCTAGTTTAACTTTGGGTCACTTATTTTACCCAAAAAAATATATTCAATTTCCATGGCCTAAATTAAATTCAATTCATGTTGTATGTTGATTTTAAATTTAATTAAACTTACACACGAATTAATCTAATCATCCATCATCATTATCTTAACCTCCTTCATGTGCTTAATTTATAATTTTGAATTTAATAATTAATGACCTCATGAATTTATTTTGGGTCCTTTAATTAAATAAATTTATAAATTTAAATTAATTTGTACCCCCACTCAACTTCAAGATGATTAATTTTAAGAGTGAAAAGATGTCCTCCACAACATTTGAATTGGTGATTTTTAGCACCGAGCGTCAGAAAGACAAGACTCATTTCCCAATTGAAAGACCTCTCTTGGGCAAGCCTATAGAGAAATCCTCTCACGAGAGCGAATTTGGAATTACAGGATGGACTAGAGATATGTACTTGGACAAAATCAAAGTTTCGATCTTGAGAGGAGCCCATCACATCAAGGAGAATCCCAATGCAGCTCCTTTGCACACGCTAGGGTGCCAGATAATCTCTAATAACGCAGAATGGGGAAAATCAGTCGAGTTCCTTGGCAACTTCCACTACACCAAAGGGTATTGGGATTGGACTTGAAGACATCTTAAGCTGTTGCCATTATGTTCTTTGGGAAATAAAGATCTACCATTCAGTCTTCGCATCTCTATTCACGTATGATTGAAGCTATGAGATCATCAAAGCCTTTTGTGAGGCTTGGTGCCCTACCTCTAACACTTTGCTGACGTCCTTTGGAGAAATGTTAATTTCCTTATGGGATTTGCATAGCGGGGCGGGGGAGGGACTGCTGTTGGCTAGTCATTTATATGAAGAGGTTTTGCCTGACAAGCACGAACTCTTCAATGAGTTAGATGCCAATCATTTACGTATTCCGTCTAGTTGTCGACATTTGCTACATGCTTATCATAAGCTTCGTAGCAATGCTGATAGTGAATCTATCACACTCACTGAATGGGTAGAGTTTTGGTTCTGTAAGACTGTAAAGCATAAGCGATCTCCAACTCGCACCGAGAAGAAGAGCAAATCACGTCTTAAGAGCACTTATAATCCAAAGGGAATTATTGGATAGCACAAGAAATGTACTATAGTAGAGACAACTCCATTTAAATAACTTGGCATTGCTGAAGCACAACAAGAGAAAACATACTTGGCTGCTCACTTAGCCTGTTGGCTTTGCTCATTTGTCTTCCGTAACGACGAGGTAGATTTGATTCGCCCTAGCACTTTTAAGGTAGCAAGCTTGTTGGCTACAAGAAGATCAGTTGGTCTTGCCGTTTCGGTGTTGACAAGCATCTACAGGGGTTTGAATTAAATTTCAAATGAGCTTAAACCCTCTGAAGTTAAATCAACGTTCTTAGTACACTTCGTTAACACTTGGTTGGCTCAATATTTTAATACTCATCATGTGGCTCCTCATGAGTTGACCAAACCCTCCATGGTGACGTATTCAGCTGAGAATGGAGCAAAGTACTTTGATCCGATTGATGCTCGCAAAAGGCTTCAAGTAGGAGATACCACTACTTTATTCTGGAATGTTCGCCAGGCTCCACTGTCATTTACTGACAATGACAAGACATCTTGGCGCGATTGGAGCTACTTTATTGCCATTTGCACTAATTATCTCACTCTGCAACAAAACAAAGTATTTTTTGTCGAGCCCTACAGTCCTCACCGGTTCAGTCGTGAATTTTGGTTTTATCAAGATATTCCAGGGAGGATGAAAACAAACTTCCGTAAAGTCTCTTTAGAGCAAGGACTTCGATTTCAGAGGCAGTGTACCTTACGCAATTCTCACTCCACGGCCTCTCTTCCATCCTCTCCTCCAGGATTTAGAAGGTTCTTTACGCCTGAATATAAAGAGTGGTCATCCCAGGTCCATGGTAATTACTTTGTGTTTCATGTAACAAGTTTAACTGAGATTGCTTCAGAGCGTGCTTTAGAAGAAAACCTTGATGTCGCTGGTGACGTAGGCAATGCCGAGAATGATCAGGATGTTTTACTACCAGAAGCTCTGCCTACTCGAGAGCCAATTGTAGGGAACTCCGCAGAAGCCAGTAAAAAAAGAGCGGTGCTTCTCATTCAGTAGAGAGTGCTGCCTCTGCCTATCACTGGAAAAGAGCCAAAAAAGGTGAATCTTCGATTCATACTGAGATGAGAACCGAGGTTTTAAACTCTTTATGTTCATGTATGCATCCATATTTGTACATATTCTTAACATCTCTTCCTTTTTGTAGGCTTTTCTAGAAATTTTTGGCTCTGATCTTGAAGAACCTATACAAGATCAATCAGCTTTGGTTGTTGCTCTAAAACGAATTCCCGATGACGACTTCAAAAATCCTGACCCTATTGTGTCGACATCTCGTTCACCTATCACAGGAACTGAAGCTCTAGAACCCTCACGTTTTGTTGGTGAGGCATTCCTCGATGACTTTGATAAGAAATATGTTTCATTGATGTGGAAGCAGTTTTGAGAGAAACTTATGAAGATTCCCATAAAGTCGTAGTTTTCTATAAGGAGCGAAGTATCTGTAATGGTGGATAGATGGAAGGAAAAACTTCAAGGAATCAACTATTCCTTTATAGAATTATCCTTGAATGAATTATTTGATAAAGCCGATGCTTATGATGCAATGAAGTCAAAAGTTGCTGATAGTATGACCCAAGAAGATGTGGATAGATGCTTAATTGAAGCGATGGACTGTGTTCTTGACTGCAAAGCCAAAGAGGCTACTGGGCAAAACAACTACAAGCAACTGAAACCAAGCTGGAAAAGATGGCCAGGGAGATTGAGGAACTAAAGAAGAAGAAGGATCAAGAACGCTAACTTCTTGAGAATGTGAAACTTGATACTCAAGATACCCAAAACAAAGTTCGTAGACTTGAGAAGACACCTATTCTGAGCGATTCTACTATTGAAAAGTTGGAGAATGCAAAGCAAATCTTGGAATCGGCATGTGAAGAGCTGCCACTTACTCATAATTTTTAGTTTATTCTGATGATTTCATTTCTATGTTTCCCATGTATTGAACATTAATGATTTCATCAATGAAGTTCATTCTTTCCTTTGATTTTTTCTTCTTTGTTGTCACTATTGCATTTTTTCTTCAATTCTTTACTCTTCATGCTTTTACTTGCTGCATCCATGCTTCAGTTCTTTATTTCTCTCACAAGCTTGATAAGAATAACTTGAATCATGACTGAACTTAGTGAGCTACTAAGTTGCCTACGTACCCCATTGCAGAGGATCAAGTCATTACGTAGTTCAAAGGGACATGGTTTTGATTTGGGAGGGGATGCCGTGCACATTTTATACTCATGTGGGCCAGGAGTTAGTCGTACACAGTTTATACTCATGCGGACCAGGAGTTTATCGTACACAGTTTATACTCGTGTGGACCAGGAGTGTGTCATACACAGTTTATTCTCGTGCAGACCAGGAGTAACATGCAGTTTAGGCTCGTGCGCCATGGAGCATTGTGTCTTGTACTTATTTTACGTGTAGTAGCGTTTCAAGAATTTCCCATTTATGGGGCCAATGTTCATGCCATCTTTCGCGATTAACTTGTAGGTGCCATTTGGGTAGACTTCTTTCACAACATGAGGGCCATCCCATTTTTGTAGGAATTTATTCCCAACTCGATGAGTGACCACAATAGGACTTCTCACAGCAAGCACCAAGTCACCAACTTGAAAAGAACGTATTTTTACTTTCTTGTTGTACGTTCTGGAATGGAGAGATTGATAACACTCAAGTCTTTGTTGTGCTTCCAACCACTTTTTATCTAATGCCTCCAATTCTTGCAGACGCAACTTTGCATTTTCTTCTTTATTTAGGCCTTCTTGTATGGTCATCCTCAAAGATGGGATTTGCTTTCTAAGAGGTACAACAGCTTCAACACCATACACCAAGGAATACAGAGTAGCTTGGTAGGTGTTCTATAAGTGGTGCGGTATGCCCATAATGCTTCATATATTCTTTTATGCCAATCTCTTTTTGACTTGGAGACAACTTTCTTCAACAAACTGCACAAGGTTTTATTGAAGGCTTCGGCAAGTCCATTAGCTGCTGCGTTGTACATTGATGACTTCCTTTGCTTGAAGTCGAACTTCTCACACAACTTATCAATCCAACTATTACTAAATGACTTTCCATTATCTGTGTGATGTAGCGAGGAACACCATATCTATAAATGATGTTGATCCGAATGAAATCAGCAATATTTTCTTTCTTCACTTCCCTTAGAGGCACAGCTTCGGCCCACTTGGAAAATTAATCGGTGGCAGCAAGAATGTAGAGATGACCACCAGAAGATTTTGTGAGAGGCCCCACCACATCTAAATCCCAAGCATCAAATGGTCATGAAGCGACTGTCGGATGCAAAGGCTCCGGAGGCTGATGAATCGAATTTCCATGAAACTGACAAGCTTGACATCTTTATGCATAATCTATGCAATCTTTCACCATTGTAGTCCAATAGTAACCCATTCTCTTGATTCTGAATTGTAGCTTTGGCCCAGACTGATGAGCACCGCAAATTCCAGAATGAGCTTCCTCTATTGCTTGAGCAGCTTCTTCTTTACTCAGACATCTCAAGAAAATTCCATCAAATGATCTTCTATACAGTGTGCCTTTGAAGTAAATAACTCGAGGTGCCATACGCCGAATATCAACCCTTTGGCATGGATTATTTGGCAATTTATCATACTTTAGATAATCCACGAGTGGTTGGCGCCAATCCTCTTCTTCAATTTCGAAGACTTCCACCACGTGATTTTCAACTTTTTTATAGTCATCATCTTCAAAGATTAGTGGTACAACCCAACTTTAGTATTTGAATTTGCACCTCTGGCATAGCTATAGTTGATGCTAGCTTAGCGAGGGCGTCAGCTTGCTTATTCTCTCTTCTAGGTAAATGTTCGATATCAACATCAATAAGCCAACCCATCAGCTTTTGAGCATACTTGTGGTATGGGAGCAACTTAGGCTTCTTCACTTTATACACTCCAAGTAGTTGGTTTATCACAAGTAGCGAATCACCAAACACCCTAAGGTGTAGTTGCTTTATATCAACGGCCATTTCTAAACCAAGTATGAGAGCTTGATATTCAGCTACATTGTTAGAGCAATTTTTCGTTAAGGAAAATGAGAAGGGTAGAACTTCACCACTGAATGTTACAAACACGACTCTAGCCCCGGCTCCTTCTCTATGAGATGCTCCATCAAAGTACATCTTCCAAGGAGAAGCTATCTCCATAGAGAAAGCATCTTCATCGGGGAGTTCATTAGATAATTCTCATTCAGCAGGCATTGGATGATCAGCTAGAAAATCTGCCAACACTTGTCCTTTTACAGCCTTTTGAGGGACGTATAAAATCTCAAACTGTTGGAGTTGGAGATACCACCTTGCAAGCAGATTAGAGAGTACTAGCTTTGACATAAAGAACTTTAGTGGATTGGCTTTTGAAACTAGCCGAATTGTATGAGCTTGGAAATAATGATTCAACTTTTGAATCACAAAGATAAGGGATAAGCAGACCTTCTCAATAGGGGAGTATTTCAACTCATTTGGAGTCATGGTTCTACTTAGATAGTATAGAGCTCTTTCTTTGCCCTCATCATTTTCTTGTGCAAGCAATGCTCCAACAGAACGCTCTTGAGCAGCTAGATAAAGGATTAATGGGCGTCCCGGTATTGGAGCACCCAAAACTAATGCCTTCATAAAGTATTCTTTAATGCTGTTAAAAGCATTATTACAAGCTTCATCCCATTCGAATGTGTTGCCTTTCTTCATGAGGTGACTAAAAGGTTGGCATCGGCTAGCCAAGTTTGATATGAACCTTCTCAAATATGCCAACTTTCATTGCAAACTCTTGAGCTCATGTATATTTCGAGGCACATGCATCTTCATGACTGCATCAATCTTTGCTTTCTCAATCTTGATTCCTCGATGGCGAACTATAAATCCAAGGAATTTTCCTGATGTAACTCCAAATGCACACTTGAGTGGATTCATCTTGAGTTAATATTCTCTTAACCGCTCAAACACCCGTCTTAGATCATGGAGATGATCTTTCTTTTCCTTTGATTTCATTACAATATCATCGATATAACATTCGATAATTTTGTGGAGCATATCGTCAAATATATTTTGCATAGCTCATTGATAAGTGGTGCCATTATTCTTCAAGCCAAATGTCATGACATTATTGCAATATATTCCTTTCGAAGTACGAAAGGCTGTCTTCTCTTGATCCTTCGGAGCCAGACCAATTTGATTGTAGCCAGATGACCCATCCATAAATGAAAGGACCTCATGCGCCATTGTTGCATCAATCATGAGTTTAGCAATTGGTAGTGGAAAGTCATCTTTTGGACATGCCATGTTCAAATCTCAGAAATCAATACATACTCTGAGTTGCCCATTTTTCTTTCTCACCGGCACGATGTTAGAAATCCATGTAGGATACTTGACTTCTCTGATCTTGCCTGCTTCAAGAAGCTTATTAACTTCATCCTCAATCAATGTAATCAACTCTGGTCAAAATCGACATTGCATTTATTTAATTGGTCGAGTTCTTTTTTAATAGACAAGTGATGCACTGTGTTTTTTGGATCCAAGCTTGGCATTTATTTGTGCGACCATGCAATGATGTCTCTGAATTCTTGCAAAAAACTGATTTACTTTTTTTCTTCCTCAACATTTAGCAGAGCACTTATGTAGGTAGGACGTAGGTCATCTTCATTGCCTAAGTTGATTTCTTTCAACTCATCAACAGTGGCATTCACACCTTCTTCAAATTGTGGAGGAGCGTCTTCAGCATCTAATTCCTCCATGTGAGAATCTTCAAGAGAAGTGATATGGTTGTCAGAAGCTACACTTTCTCTATCATCATCATTATCATCTTTAGTAAAGATGATCGTCTGCATCTTAGCCTACAACACTCTTCCACATGAGACCGTCAAAATATTTCGTCGCTTAATGCGAGAGGGAATTCGACTTTGGATTTTTTTGAAGCTCGGAGACTTGATATTATTTTGCCTTCCACACTTATTCCTCTCACAGGGTCCGACCCTTTCAAAGACACTTTCAAGCCTTTCGAAGACAGAGATTTTCTTGATTTTCCTTCTGCCTTCATCAAACATATCTTCCGTGGATGAAGCTTCTCCCTTGGTGATATAGTTTATACTTGCTCTTCTAATTGTAATATGGACTGGCTTTTGAGGGACATATCCCAAACCTGGCTTAGCATTTTTGAAAGTGTGGCCACTATTTTTTAATATTTTCTGAGTGGCATTGAGTCCATGTTGTGATGGGTTGATAGTCTCTTGATGCAACTTTCTTGTCATCGATTTTTCTTTCGGTTCGTAACCGGCCTTCTTGAGGAGTCTGAAAGCTTGTGGACTATACGACTTTGTTATTTCTACTTCAAACACCTCACCATGTTTATTCTTTGCTCCTTCAACAGGATGTGTGAATCCTTTGAGTGGCGGAGAAGAAGATTTACTTGCATCAATTTTTGTTAAAGGCAACGTCAACTCTTTCAAGGTCTCAAGCTCTTTGCCTTTGTTCTTCTTGAGAGTGGCAGATGATGTGATACCTTCCTCCTTTATTTGTTTATTGCCCCCATCATCTTGTGTTGGGGCTTCTTTATGCTTCACTTCCTTTGTATTTTTGAAGAAATATTTCGCATCTGCAAAGTAAGCTTCAGCTTCTGTAAATGGCTTGTCATCAACGAATACCCTTTTCATGATGTTGCCTTCACTGTAATTGAAGCACTGGTGTTACGTAGAAGGGATCACACCATTCTCATATAGCTATGGGGTTGTACGAAGTTTTTACATCGATTACATGGAAGAGCACTGTTGATTTCATTTCATCAATCAACAAATCAAGAACAATCGTGCCGAAGGTTCTTTGTCCTTCATGGTTGAAACCTTGAATCAACAATTGGCTATGATTGAGTTCATCCACTAGTATTTCTAAATTTTTCAACATTTTTAAAGACAAGATGTTCACCGCTGAGCCTCTGACAACAAGTATACGCTTTACTCGCAGCCTTTGTGTATAACCAGTTATAAATAGAGGTTGGTTATAAGGTTGTGAACCCAACAACATATCTTCATCTGTAAAGGTCACCTTCATGGAGTAAGCTTTTTCCTTAGCCTCAATTTGTTCACCTTCACTGCCTTCCTCACTCACCACATGACAAGGGCTTTCATCACAATCTTCTTTTACAGAAGTGAAGTTTGCGGCTGCTTCATCATCTAACACAATTTTTTCTTCCTTTGCCAACTGCATGATCTTTTCTTTGAAGATGAAACAATCATGAATGGGATGACCCACCAATCTATGGTACTTGCAATATTTTGGGACTTTAGTTCGATTGGCTTCCTCTCGGCGTTTCATCTTAGGGAGTTTGATGAGTTTGTCTAAAATCAGATCATCGAATATTCCAGAAACATCAGAGTTCAGGAATGGATATTCTTTTTCTTGCATCTCCTTCAGGGTTAATCTTCTTTGCCCCTACTTTTGAGCAACTTGTTTCCCTTTGTATTTCTTATATTCTCCATTCTTTCGAACCTTCACAGTAGCATCGTTTGTGGCTATTGATTCTTTATTGGAGTTTCTGGCATAAGGCTTGCCCCCTTTCTTGGTTTCTTACCTATCTTTAGACTTGTAACAATCCGACACTGGTAAGTGTTTGATTCCACTAGCAGCCATGCTCAATTCCATGTGATGAGCTCTCATAGCCAACTCTTCAAAAGTCTTCGGCCGAATTCTTTAGAGTATGTAGAGTAGACCCCATTCCATCTCTTGGATGCACATTTCAATGGCGGACTCTTCAGATAGTCAGTCCTTGTAATTTGAACTCAAGTTTCTCCATTGATTGATATAATCAATCACAGGTTCTTCTTTCAATTGACAAGTGTTAGTTAGCTCAGTCATGCTAATGGTTCTCCTCGTGCTATAGAAACGATTGAGAAATTCATGCTCTATTTGTGCCCAACTATCAATGGATTCAGCTTGCAAGTCGATATACCAATCAAAGGCATTTCCTTTCAGAGAACAAATGAACTGCCTCACCATATGATCTCCATGAGTACTAGCATCATTGCATGTTTCAATAAAGTGTGCTATATGCTGCCTCGGGTTTTCTTTGCCATCAAATTGTTAGAACTTGGGAGGATGATAGCCAGCTGGCAACTTCAAGCTGTCCACTCTTTTTGTGTATGGCCTGACATAAGTGACAGTGGGCTTGGCAGTATATTCAAACCTTTCTTTTTTTTTCCAAGTATAATATCCTTCAATTGATCAACTTGGAGCATTCCATCAGCTGAAAGTTGCAATCCCCTTTTAGTTTGCTCTTTTTCAGTAGTTTGGCGTCCTGTGAACTCTTCCACCTCACTATCTTCCACCACTCCTTTTTAGTTTGCACGGCTAATCTCTGCGATGTCCCTTTTTTCCATCAATTGGGAGATCTTTGTGTCTTGAGCTTCTATGTGTTTTGTGAGCCCTTCGATAGCTTTCATCATGTTTGCTAGTTGTTCCTCAATATTTGTAGTGTCTGCCATCATTACTGAAGCTGCACCTGAGTCAGTTGAAGAGCTTGAAGATGAATGAGGGTGTGAGCTTGCAGAGTCTTCATCACTATCCTCCTTTATGGGTGGTGGTTGTTTTCTCGAAGCCACTTCGACCGAAGAGTTGGATCCAGAGGATGCCTCCGACTGAGCTTTCTTTAAAATACTCCTTGTGACAACAACAACATATTCATTCGATGAATCAGAAAGCTTGGAAGCAACAGTCCTTCCCACTGTGATCTTGACAGGAGTCATGTTGTATCTTCAAGCTTGTAGAGAGAAGAGATGAGAGGTAGAGATACTTCCCACTAGCCGTGCCAAAATTTGTAACAAAAAATTTTGTATTTAAAATAAAATAAATACAAATTGAGTACAAAGATAATTTCTTGATAGATTTAATTTGAATGATATGTAAGCGGGTTACAATCTCAATCAATCCTCTGATTCTTCTCTCGAACCAATTTGTCTTGCTTGGCTTTGATTTGACTTGAGTGTATTCACTTTGACTTTGTTGACTGGAGTGTACGCTGACTGTGTTGACATCATATGTGTTGAGTTGGATCTTTAAACGAAGCTTGTCCGAACTCAGATGTGTAGTCTTAAACGTTGATCCGGAGGTGTTGAACCTTTGTTCGGATTGAACGTTGACTGGAGAGCTTTTCACGAAGAAAGCCGAAGAACTTGATGTGAAGAATACTTGATCTAGGGGACTTGGCACCTTAATCCCAAATTGGAGGTTATTCTTGACTTGAAAGTTGCTTGAAGATGCTCTTGAGCTTTTCTTGACTTGAAGATTGAAGATTGAAGGTTGTTCTTGACTTGAAGCTTGAAGAAGCTTGAACTTGTTCTTTGCTTGGAGCTTGAAGATCTTGAGACTTGCTCTTCATTTGAAGCCTGAAGACTTGAAGATTGCTTGAAGATCTTCGACTTGTTCTTTGCTTGAAGCTTTGAAGACATGAGGATCTTTAGCTTGAAGACTCGAAGATTTGAAGTTCACTTGAAGATCTTCGCTTGTTCTTCGCTTGAAGCTTGAAGACTTGAAAATCATTCTTCACTTGTTCTTCACTTGAAGATCTTGAGGGAGCTTTACTCGTGTTCTCAATCTCTTCAAAAGTGTCGTCTTTGAGTGCTTGAATGTGTGTGTCTGTTCAAATAAATGGAGGAGACCCCTTTATATAGGCGAGAGGTGAAGTTCAGGGCTATTTGGGCCTTACTCTACAGGCTTGGACCTCCAACTTGGTTGGACTGTAATCAGGTCAGTTTTACTTGGGCCTGATTTAATTTGTGTGGGCTTGCTTGACTTAAGTTAGGCCTCATTTGACTTGGGCTTATTTGACTTGGGCCAGACCTTATTTAATTTAAGCCCCATTTAATTTGTTGGGCTTAAATTAATTATCAATTATTTATTAATCAATTTATTTAGGAATTAATTTATTTAAATTCCAAAATAAATTAATAATTGATATTTAATCCAGAAAATCTACGTGTCGCCATTTAATTAGACCGTAAATTTTAATTGCTTACAATGAGACCCTGCCCAGAATGAAAAATGATACCCTTGAAAGCGGGCGGAGGGAGTTGATGAGTGATATTTTCACCTAGATTTTAGTATCTTTTTATATCTGTTTTCATATTATTTTATTCGTATTTTATGTGTTATTTGGTTGTGTTTTGTGTTTATATGGAAATGTGTGAGAATAAGCTCAAACGTATGTAAAATAGGTGAAAACGGAGCAAAAATAGAGATGGGAGCTGAAACGAGCAAGAAATGGGCTGAAAATACCCAACTTGAGTTGCAAGACCTAACTCGATTTGCAAATCGAGTCTAGTTGGGGTCCTGAAATTGTCCAGAGAGTTTACTCGTGTTGCAAGGTCCAACTCGACTTGCAACTCGAGTCGAGTTGAGGGCAGAGCAGAGTTCAAAAAATTATCCAGTGAGCATACTTGAGTTGTCAAGTCGTTACTCGAATCGAGCTGCGCTCCGAAGGTTTTTTAGTTTTTGAGCCTCGCAACATGAACAAATAGGCAGATGCATGAGTTGCCAATACGAGTCGAGCTAGGTCAGCTCGAGTTACACACATGCAACTCGACTCGTGTTGTAACTCGAGTTGGGTAAAGCCAACTCGAGTTGCCTGTTTTTGGGCTAGAAATTCAGATTTTCACCTTCCATTGCATGTAAGTGTGTGTAAAAAGCCCAGTTAATGTTAAATTCTTGGCCCAACTTGGAGAGGGTATAAATAGCCTCAAGTTCAACATTTTAAGGGAGATTGGATATTCCACATAAGGGTTTCACTCCTACATGTAGATCACACACCATTTCCTTCCATTCACACCATCATCTTCATCTATTCACCATCCATTCCATCTACCATCATTCCACCATCAAAATCTTCATCCAATTGAGGAAAAGAAGCAAGGAAGAGAGGAGAATTGCAAGGGAAGGAAGGAGATCCCCATTGAAGCACTTCAAGGGAGTTTTCATCCATACTTTGTAGTTAAACCTCATAGTTTCATCATGATTTGTAAGGATATTAATGTCTATGTTAATTTCCTTTTGAATATGGTAGGCTAATCTCCCTTGTGAGATTAGCAACATGAGAGTTGTTGGATAATTTTGGGATTTATGTATTTGAATTCATATGTTGATTGGGTTAATTGATTTTCTATCATTGATGATTTTTAGATCTTGATGTTTATGATAATTTGTGTGGTTTGTTGTTTTAAACATGTGATTAGATTGAGAAGTCAATTGCATATTTAGGATAATTAATTGAATCATTTTTTCATACACATCATGTGCATTATAAATTGTAAAGAGATTGAGAAATCCTTTGGAATTTAGAGCCATTTGATAGGACATCCCATTGGTTTGTGATGAGTGTGTAAATTCACAAGTTTGGCGCTATGTTTTGTGCTAGTTTTGGAGAGTTTTGATGTGGAAATAGGTGGAAAACCTATATATATTGTGAAATAGCATAAATCAGGTGTTAGTGGAGCTATTTGAGTGTTTTCTTAGCAAAAACGGAGTGAAAGGGCCAAGAATCGAAGAGACGGAGTCGAAGCCACGCGAACCGCCCAAGAAGTAGGTGGGTTCGACCTGGCTGGAGGAGGGTTCGACCTCTCCAGCAGGTCGAACCAACGTTGCTGGACATACAGAGATGGGTTCGACCACGACTCAGTTGGTTCGACCTGGCCATCAGGTCGAACCATGGTCGAACCGGTTTGCAAGAAGGAGGATTCGACCACGACGTTGGAGTTCGACTTGCCAGTTGGTCGAATCGGGAGCAAGAGTTGTCCAGTGCTGAGGTTCGACCTGGGGTTCGACCAAGGCCTAAGTGGTTCGACCTGTCCAGAAGGTCGAACCTGTGCAGAATTCTTCCAGTAGTGGGGTTCGACCTGGGGTTCGACTTGTGGCTCGGGGTTCGACCTGCTTGACGTGGTCGAACCTGTGTGCGAGAACTTACCTTATCCAGATTTTCGAGGCCGAAACGCGTGAGATCACTTAGGAAGCCCATTCCAAGCCCTAGAGACGTGATTACAAGTATAAAAGGAGGCTCATACAGAGAATAAAGAGAGCTTTTGATTGTCAATAGTAAGAGAGACAAGAGTAGAGTTGGTGATCCATCCGGAGGACTGTGACAGAGGTTCGCTGAAGGTTCAAGTAAGAATGATTAATCTAACCATGATTGTTCCTAGATCAATCATGGGCTAGAACCACCTTGGTAGTTCTAGGGTTATGAAAGTTTCATGATGTAATTCGTGTTTCGTGTGTAAAACTCCGTACAACACTACCTGTGGTTTGTTTTATATAAGATTGCATATTTAATCCATACTCATAGTCGTTTTGTGCATCAATGATCGTTGTGTAGAGTCTGAATACATGACATGGTTATTGATTGAGTGCGTTCACTACTGAGCAGGGTTTATCGTTATAATTCTAAGTGAAGGGATTCCGAAGTATTATTAGAACTGTCTTATATGAATATTCATGAATTGAATTGAATTCGGGTTGATGAATAGGATGAAGAGTATAACTTTATAGTACCTAAAAAGGGAGATCAAATCGGGTTAGATTCTAGACGTAGAAGATAATTGATTATGATAGTACCTAGAAAGGGGGGTGAAGCATATCTCTTGCTCCGATGTTATTCACACGTGTCAAGCGCATATTTACTTGTGTCTATAGAGTAAACTTGCATGGTCTAGTGATGCGTCCACAAACCACAGGGCAGAGTCGGACACCATCACACGAAAATACGAATTGCTAGTGAAACTGGATGACCCAACGAACTACCTATCATTCTTATTGATCACAACTCACTTCTCTCTACTTTTGCTATTTCTTTTGTTATTTCGATTAGAAGTTACTATCCATTAAACCTTTACAATTACCAACATAGTCTAAAATATACTAGAAGATTATAAAATTGATATTTATCCGTCCCGTGGGTTCGATATTGTAACTTGGTCATCTTCGCGACTACAATTGATATCCTTATACTTGAGGATGTTTGATCGAGAGGTTGATTAATCATGTGAAGGGACTCTCATTTCAAGCTTAGTACCTAGTTAGATTTGTATGAGTGAGAACCAATCCATTGAGCTTTATTCTATATCCTATCCATCTTGAGAGGGAGTTTAGGTGAACTTAGTGTTGACCCTTAGTCTAATACCCATGATTAATAAGAATTTGGTGCATGTATCCTAGAATTTCCACTTCTTAAATGTTGTTAATCTCACTTTTAATCAATTTGGTAAACCACTTTTCCTCCATCCATCTTCTTTATTGATCATTGCTTGCATTGGTTGATTTTAATTACTTGTTAAACAACCAATCCCTTGATGAATCGTCTATAAAATTACGAAAAATGTGATATCGCTTAAGCACTAGTGCCTTCCTCCCTGTGGTTCAATAAATTCTTGAATTGGTCAACCCGACTACAAGTTATGGCTAATCAAATGGCGCCGTTGCCGAGGAGGCAACGGTTGCTAGTAGCTTAAAGAAGGAACGTTTTGAGTAATCTGAATAGAGATATTTTTTTTATTTGTTTATTTGTATTTGCTTTTGATAATCTTGTTCTAACTTCTCTTATTTTGAAGGTGTAAGCAAACAATGTCAAAAGGGAAACAAGTTGAACCTATTGATTTAGAGATTGAACACACATTTCGAAGAAGGAGAAAGGAGAACAAAACCAAAAATAGTGAGCTAATGGAGAATTTTCAAGGTGATAATCGTGTGGATATAGAGCATGATGGGGAAGGCGAACAAAATGTGAATGTGCAAGACAACACACCTCAATTCAATACCAATCCTCCTCAACATGCCTATCAAAATCATGGAACTTTCAACAACCAAGCATTACTTCAACAAATGGTGCAATAAGCTTTAATGCAACAAGGATTTCCACAAGCTTATGCCCATCCTTAACAACCGTATGTGCCACCACCACCACCTCCGGTGCAACATGGAGTACATAATGATCAAAGGGTGATTCAGAATTTCTTTATGCCGAGGGCGATGCCACAGATGATGGGTCCACCAATCAATGCCAACAACTTTGAAATCAAAGCAGGCTTGATTTCTATGGTGAGAGATCAACAATTTGGTAGAACCCCGAACGAAGATCCTAATACTCATCTAGCTTAATTTGTTGAGATTGCCAATACTGTGAAGATGAATGGGTGAGTGAGGATTGCATTCGGATGAGGTTGTTTCCATTTTCTTTGAGGGATAGAGTTCGAAAATGGCTATCTACCATTATACCGGGTACATGTAACACTTGGGATGAGCTTGCACAAATGTTCTTGAACAAATACTTTCCGCCTTCTAAGACGCTTCAGATGAAAAGCTTGATCACTAAATTCAAGCAAATGCCTCAAGAGAGTTTTTATGAAGCATGGGAAAGGTGTAAGGATATGTTTCGCAAGTGTCCACGACATGGTTTCTTGAAAAATCAATAAGTTGGATTTTTTTCTATCAAGGATTATTGAATGGTCAAAGATTGCTTGTTGATGCTTTGGCGGGTGGATCCGTACTTGGTGTGACTCCGGAAAGAGCTATAAGGATATTTGATGAGATTGCTACAAATGTATATCAATGACCATCGGAGAGGGTAAGTGGATGCTATGGTTTTGAGAATTTTGATCAAGGGAAATAGTTTAGTGTGAAGAGTTTGAATGTTGAGCCAAGTGTGCCACAAATGCCAAGTGTCGAAATGATAGCGTCGGAAGTTTTGAGACAAATGAGCTTGACTCAAAGTGTGAGCTAAGGAGCTAAGATGGTTGAAGGGCAAGTAGAGCAAGGGGTGCTTCCTCCGAATGTTGTAAGTAGGGAACAATGGGCTATGACAATGCCACGTGTGGAAGATGTGCAATACATGCAAGGAAGGGATTACCAAAGTAATTTCAACCACAACCAAGGAAACTATCCACCAAGGCAATGAGGCTTTAATAATCAAGGTAGTGGAAGCTAGTACCCACAACAACAAAGGAGGCAAGAGAACTTCTCTTATTCAAATCCGAGCAATGTGGTTGCTTATCCTCCGGGATACCAACCTGGGGCTAAGGCACCGAACAATAAGGGAAAAGTATCGATCGATGAGCTACTTGAATAATTAATTGCATCAAACCAAGCTCAAGATGAAGCATTGAAAAAAGCCGAAGAAGAAAATAAAAAGAGGCTTAAAGCTTTGAAGTATAATGTGGGACAAATTGCAAGTTCTTTGAGTACTCAACAAAAAGGAAAGTTTCCGGTCACACCCGAGGTTAATCTTAAAGCTCAATGTTTGCTTGTTGATATGAAAGAGGAAAGAAAGTATGAAGAAGGGTTGGTGGAATGAAAGGTTATTGGAGAAATGGAAGAGATAAGTAAGAAAGAAGAGAAGGGGCCTAAATGGGTACCTAAGTGGAAAAGGGTGCAAGAGGAAAAGAAAGTGGAGGAGAAGGTCAAAGAAGAGGAGTACAAAGGTGACTATTAGGGTATTCCGATCACTCCATTCCCTATTCCCTATCCACAAATGTTTGTAAAAGAGGAGAAGAAAAAGGAGTTTGAGGAACATGTCAAATCTCTTAAAAAGAAGTATGAGGAGAAAAAGAAAGAAGATCTACCCGAAATAAGTGAATTGACGCAAAAAGGGGGGCCTACAAAAGTTGGTGATCCGGGGAAGTTCATAATTCCTTGTGATTTTGAAGAAAAAGGCACTCTTGATGCATTGTGCGATTTGGGGGCAAGTGTCAATGTGATGTCGCATGCTACTTTCAAAGATCTTGAAATTGGAGAGCTAAAGCCTACACTATCCATCTTGAAGTGGTAAATGGTAAAGTTGTGAAACCATTAGAAGTTGTTGAAGACGTGGAGGTGAAAGTAAAGGGGCTAGCTTTTTCGGTGATTTTATGTTATTGGAAGTGAAGGCGGACCCCCAAATTCCACTCATTTTGGGAAGGCCATTTCTAGCTACCGGAAGAGAAAAAATTGATGTTGGAAGAGAAGAGCTTTCTTTGAGCTCGAAAGGAAAGAGTGTTACATTCTTGTGTAACAAAGAAAAAGGAACCAAGTCTCATTTAAAGCCTCTGGATGATCTAATGGATCATGATTCTCTTCTCTTTGACAACTTAAATTCATTTCTTTATGATTATATAAAAATATCAAATTCTAACTTGTCTTCGTGTGATGTTGATAGGAAGAAAGCTCCGGAGCCTGATTGGAAAATTGACAAAGGAGAAAGAGGGAATCCACTTGAAGCACTTCTCGATGATGCTTTGATGCTCGCAAGCAAGAATGGTGAAGTTGAGCTTGTAGACAAAAAGAGAGCTTAACAAATTTTCAAAGTGAGGATGCGCGGAGAGCGTGTGATGGACCATCCTTTGGTCCAATGATCGTAAAATTTTGTCCGACTTGAAGACGTTAAACTTAGCGCTAAATGGGAGGCAACCCATTCTTTTTATCTTTTGATGCTTGTTTTGTTGTTTGGTCTTGTAGGTGGATTGTGTTTGTGAGAAAAGGCATAGTGAAGAAAAGAGAAGTGCTTTATGGATTCGAGTAGGCATGCCACATCACTTGTTGCAAACTTAATTCTCGACTCTTGTCTCGAGTTAAGTTTGGAGGGCTAGTGCATGGTGGACATAACTCAAATTATTGGATGCATATGCTTCTCCACAAGAACCTCATAGATGGAAACTACAAGGGTAAGTCCCACCACTTTTTGCAAACTTAAGTCTCAACTTGTTTCGATTTAAGTTTGGGGGAGAGTGTGTGGTGTGACTCACCACTTGAGTGTGAATCTTGTAAAATTGACGAAATTTTAAAATTTTTCTCATGAGTTTTGGTTATGTTTTTATCTGTTTAGTTGTGTTGAAGTACATGATAGTCCATATCTTTAATGATATTGTTGAGCTAATGTTTTTGATGAGTTGTTGAGCATGAATGAAGTGTAGTGGAAGCAGGAATTGAGCCTGGAGATCAAGTCGAGATTCGTTATGTATTCAATCCGTAAGCTAGTGCCAACCATTTCCACTACCAAATGCCTATTGAGGGAGTTCACTCTATACTCTACTACTTCTACTTGCTTGACATGAATGTTGATTTGGATTGATGTGATTAGCATGTTGCTTCATGTGTTATGTTTTTGGGAGGTTTAATTTTCAATCAAGATGGGGATGTTGTGAGCTTACTTGATCATGAATGTTATGAATGTGTGCTTCATTATTTTATGATGGGATTTTTATTCTTGCATGTTATGTGTTTTTGATTGTTTCTTGTTTGGTGAGTCTTTTCTTAATATTAACAAAATTAAAACCACCCATAGGGCAACAAAACTGTTATATAAGGCGACAAAGTAGAAAACGGGTTGTCATTTTACGTATGGGGTAGGCATCCACGTGTCCTTGTTTTCCAGTATTTAAAATAAAGGCAAGTTATTCAAGCTCTCTTCCTCAGTAGACCAAAAACAAAGTAAATTAAACTAGAAACCTCCTACAAAAATTACGTTCTAGATCTATACATGCGAAGTAATGGCACACCGAACACGAAATCATGAAAGCCACGACCACGAGTTTTAAATCCATCTTCACCACATAACCCGTGTAATTCAAATTCCATATTTCATTCCAAAATCAAGTATAACTCATGCATAGGGCTATCACGATTCCAGTTTGATCGTCGTTATTCTCACCTAGATTTTAGTTTTTTTTTTATGTGTATTTTTGTATTATTTTATCTGTTTTGTGTAGCTTTTGGTGGTGTTTTATGTTTATATGGATACTTATGCTATAAAATGATAAATGTGTGAAAATGAGCTTAATTGTGTATAAAACAAGTGAAAAATAGAGCAAAATGGAGTTAGAAGCCAAAACAGAAAAATAGACAGCAAGCGTACGTACTCGTGTCGAGCTTGGTTGTACAACTCGATGTCGAGTCTGTGCAAAATATCGTGCATCAATACCTGAAACATGTACTCGGCCCCCTATTCCTCGAGTTCAGAGCTCGAGTCGAGCTACGTCTAGCCCTGAAAAACTACCGAGAAAATAGCGCCTGCTCTCGTCGAGTCTAGCACTCGAGTTGAGTGTGGCCCAAGTTTGGAAATTAAATCAGCGGGACTTCTAGAAGGTTCCAAGTCTATAAATACATAATTGGCGTGAATTTGAAGAGAGGAATCATTCTATATAGCGGTTACACACATTTTACACCTTAAGAAAACACACATATCCTCATTTCTATATAGTTCATCCATCAATTCCACTTGAATTCCTCACTATCTCCATATTCCATCACCTTCCACCAATTTGAGAAGTTTATCTATATTTTTTGAAGATTGTAGCATGATCAAAGGAGAGGTAGCTCGCCTTCAAAGGGAAGCCAATAACCTTTATTTTGTTATTTTCTTCTTATTATGGCTCATGTGGAGCAAGCCTTACTTTTTAATGATTTGATGATGATTTTAATAGACTAGACCTCTTGTGAGGCTAGCAATATGATTTGATATGAATTCTAGGTTTTTGTGATCTAAGTGTTTGATGAATTGATTGAATTGAATTACTTTCTATTATGAATGCCTATTCTCATTTTATGTTACTACTTGTGTGGTTATTTTATCATGGCATGAGAAATAGGGTTAAAATTATATTGTATGTTATGGTTGAATAATTGAATCAATTGATGGCATGAGATGATTCTATTAAGTGTTACTTAAGATTAAAAGATTCAATGCATGCTTAGAACCTCACAATAGGACATTAGACTTAAATCTTGTGACAGGACTTCTCTATAGCCTCTAATACCTTTTAAGGGAATGAGAACATAGTGAAACTCTCCTAGGGGCTATTTTGGGGTGGCTTAAGTGAGAAGTGCCTACATCTATGTTGTTGGCCTTTGATCATTTGGTTAACATGAACCATTAGGGTTCCATGCCTTTCTAAAAATAGCAGAAGTAAAAAGATAGAAACGTATTACCTTTCACCAGGGTATATTAAAGAAGAGAATGAATTCTTGCCGGCAGCATGCGCAACTTCACCGTTTTGGGCATAACTTCCTCATCCAATCTTCGATTTGAGTGATCTTTATACCAAAACGATCCTCTCTTCAGTGGCTTTCCAACAGTATATCACACATCTAGTTTGGAGTTCTACAAGATTTTAGAAAAATCGTGGAAATTGACAAACAACAGCAGCAAACAACTTCTTAATCTTCTGCTGTATTCCCAAGTCCAATCTTGACATCATGTGGGCGACGATCATCAAGATCCTCTCAATTTGCTATTCTCTCTACCCTACTCATAGTTAGGTGTGTCTTATCTAGGGTTAGAACAGCTGAGATGACATATATATATTGGCTACATCAGGGACCAGGAGGAGAAATTAGAGTCGGGCCTCCATTGGGCTTAAGTATCCAAGTTTAGCCCAAAACTTATACTTAAGTCCAATAATAATAATATATTCCACTAAAATATTATTACTGCACTGCCGCTCTAATCCCAAAATTACGTTTCAGGCTCCTTCTTATTATGAGCCCGTTAGTCTCCCAATGTTTAAGATATACAATGCCCATTAATTAATTAACTTACTGACAACTCCATTAATTAATATCTCATCCGAGAGTAGTACCACTCAACCTCATTATCATGCCGGAATAAATCCACCTGCAGGGTTTACATGATAATCCTTATGAGCTCCTCAAGGGGACATCATCAACCTATTTAATAGGACACAGATTCCTTCTACAATCAATAACACACCATAGAGACAACACTATTCCCCAACTCATCGAGTTTGTTAATTTAATTACTTGTAAATCACTCATTGATGAATAAAAAAAATACATACTATCTTACGTGTCGAGGTTATTGTATAGGGATTAAGAGCACGAACAATCATAATAACCGAGATCAAGTTCTCCTATATAGTCAGTATAAGTTGAACGATCGTAAGCGGTCTTGCTCAATACACAAAGTGCACTAATTTTATAGTCAAGATAAACTAATACCAAAGCACACTATAATCATCCCGATAGAGAGTCTCCGTCTATCCCAGTTGTGACTATATGTTTATACTTTATAAGAAAACTGATAATATGATCTTCCGCGTATTGTCGTACAACATATTATCTACAGTATAAAGTAAGTGGACAATTGCATCATACATATAAATAAATTATAAGACGCAATCATTTGATCATATGATTCTCATTTCAAATTCATTGTTTAAACATTGTTGATACAAAAAGCTAGACTTTTAGTATACAATCCAACATATGTGTTGCTTGAAAATAGAGCATATAGTGCTATTAGTGAGAGCCTATAGTGACCAATTCATGACATTCATCATCACTTGTGTGTGAACCTAGGAAACCTTACCATGATGTTGCTAGTCTTGCATGCTTCTCATATTGCTCTATCTTCATCCATCTTCATATCACTTGTCTCTTTGTTATTTGTTGTTTGTTTCTTTACTTGATTTTATTAGTTGATAATTATAGCATTGTTCCAAACCTTATTAATGATTCCGTCCTTCTAAAGCGAGCATTTCTTGAATATGGATACACTACCTTTTTCCTTGTGTTCGATATTTTATTACTTGGCCACCGACACTACTACACGATAGAGTACACTTAATCTTCATAAGAAAAGTACCGATCAAGTTTTTAGCGCTGTTGCCGGGGAAAAATGGCAATTGGTGTGACGTGTTTGAACTTGTTAGCTTTACCGAGGATATTTTTCTTCTATTTTTATTTACTTGTTAGTACTATTTGTGGGAAGCTAATTGAGTGTTTTGTAGGTTCATGTACATACACTTAAAAGTACAAGAAGTGATTCCACTCTATTTGGAGTTAGAGAAAACATTGAGATTGAGGAGATGTCTTGAAACAAGTGAAAGGATGAATATCTTGAATGAAGAGGGTAATGTCCGGGATGATGAGAACGTACTGAGAAATGGGTTTAACATGAATGATAATCCAGTTGGTGGTTTGAATCTGGATGTGGTGGCAATGCAAAACCAACACTTGCAAGCTATAGTTCAATAATTATTGGCTCAACTAGGAATTGGAAACTTAGGAAACGTACGAGCATTTCCAGTGCATGTGAATCATCAAGTTCATGGAAATGGTTTCAATGGCCATGGTATGAATATCGTGATCACTTTCAACCACGAGTTGGAAATTACATCATGGGGCCGGACGTGAATGTGAAAAATTATGAGATTAAGCTGGGCTTGATTTGCATGGTATAACCTAACCAATTTGGAGGAGGAGCTACGGAGGACCCGAATTCACATTTGGCTCAATTTGTGGAGATAGTAAATACCATCAAGATTAATGGGGTTAGTGATGACATGGTGAAGATGAAGCTATTCTACTTCTCACACCGTGATCGAGCATGAGCATGGTATAGCACAATCCCTCTGGGAGAGCGTAATAAGTGGTGTGATCTTGCACAAAGATTTTTGAGTGAGTGCTTTCCACCATCCAAGATGCTTCATTTGAAGAGTTCGATCATACAATTCAATTAACAACCATTGGAGACATTTAGCGAGGCATGTGCCCAGTATAGGGAGATGTTGAGGAAATGTCCTCAACATGGCTTTCCTCTTGATCAACAAACTGGATTTTTCTACGCGGATATTGAAGGGAGCTTGAGGATCTTATTGGATGCATCCACGGGAGGTTCTAATATAGGTTAAACACTGGAGAGAGCTATGGCTATATGTGAGGAGATTGCATTATATTCAGGGCAATGGCATATGAACTGTGTTTCTGGTTGCTATGAGTTTGAGAAAGTTGCTAGATTGGAGGAAGTATGTATGAAGAAGGTTGAGCCCGAGACTGTGAAGGAGGATGCAATGGAGAAGGCTATCACTGAAATCTTGAGAAGGATGAACTCAAGCATACAAGTTAGTCAAAGTCAATGTGTGAATCAACCCATGGTTAGTAATTATGTTCACATTCCTACTCCTTTGCCTCAAAAAGTTTCTTCCCCTAATTTGAATTTTCAAGAGTCATGGGGACCATTCGAGATGACTTTCAAGGAGGTTGCTTATATGCAAGGAGGGAACTTTCAAGGCAATTTTGAAGGATATTTTCAAAGGAATTTTCCTCAAAGGCAAGGAGGTTTCAATGGTGGTAACTTTGGAAATAATTATCAAGCTGCTCAGAGATTTGATAATTTATCATACGAAAACCCAAACAATGCAGTGCAGATGCCTCAGAGAGTTCATCCGGTGCTAAAGCTCTGAATGATGAAGGTAAACCGTCCATTCAAAATCAACTCAATTAAATTATGGAGACGATTAAGCATGATAGAGAAGAAATAAAGAAAGAGCGGGAGGTTAATCGTCGCTTCAAGGCCTTAGAGATGTAAATGAGTCAAATAACAAGGGAGCAAGGTGGAGCATATAATAAAGGCAAGTTCCAGTCTAATAAAGTTTTAAACCCAAAAGAGCAATGTTTGATTATGGATCTTCACTTGGATAGTTTGGAGGAAGAAGGGTTGGGGTACACAATGAATATTGCTAAGGAGGATAAAGAAAATGTGTTGGTTGATAATGGTGTGATAATGTCTTTGGTTGGAAGGGAAGTGTGTCTTGATGAAAATGGAGAGCTAGAACAAGATCATGGAGTAGTTGAAGTTGGGGCCTCAATGAAGGCTACAGACCCCGGAAAATTTGTGTTAGCATGTGAAATTGGAAATAGGGGATACTTTAATGATCTATGTGACCATGGTTCTAGTATTAATGTGATGCCATTGGAAATTTATTAGAAACTTGACATTGGGAGGCTTAAGGTAAAAATTATTGAAATTGAAATAATGGATGGCTCGGCGATGAGACCCCATGGTATTGTTGAAGATGTGATTGTAAAAGTAGAGGATTTTGTATTTCCGATTGATTTTAGGGTGATATACAAGAAAGCGGACCCCTTAATTCTGTTTATTTTTAGAAGGCCGTTTTAAGCAACCGGGAGGGCAAGGTTTGACATGGATAAGAGTTCTCACTTTAATTGCATGGGAAAGCTGTTGTGTTGTCTATAAAAAGTGTTAAAGGGGAAAATTTCACTCGAAGCTGCCCATTGAGCCTCTGGATGAACAAGTTCGATTGGTGAGTAAAATATTTAAATGATGGTTTGACTAACTTCTTACTTGAATTTGCAGGTCATTGTCCGAGAGAAAAGGATGAGTTTGGGGGAGTATCACATGTTGTTTGGGATATCGATAAAGCATCCCCGGGATTTGAAAGAGTAAGAAAATGGGTCAATGAAGCAAGTGCAAGTGAAAGAAAAGTTAGAAGGCTTGACAAGAAAGTGGTTAAAGAGAAGTTCAAAGTGAAGATGAAGGGCGACGAGGCCTTTGAAAATTTTTTATTTTAAAAACGTCTATATACATCTAGCTTGAAGACGTAAAATTCAGCACTGGATGGGAGGCAATCCATTTTTATTGCTTTAATATAGTTTCTTATATTATTGGCATGTAGGTGGATTATGCTTATAAAGAGAATGTGTTTTAGAGATATGAGATGGGCTTTGTTTTGAACTTTGAAGGAACGACTCACCACTTTTGCAAACTTAATTCTGAACTTAGGTTTCGATTTAAGTTTGGGGAATGTTGTGTGGTGTGACATATGATGAGTGATATTTTTACCTAGATTTTAGTGCCTTTTTATATCTGTTTTTATATTATTTTATCCGTATTTATGTGTTATTTGGTTATGTTTTGTATTTTTATTAAAATGTGTATGAATGCTAGACATGACAAGGAAGACGTAGAAAAAAGTGGATTTCAATTCAGAGTTAAAACGAGGGAGAACGAGCCAAAATAGTGAAGGAGAAATAGGGCAGCAAGTACACGGGCCGTGTGCCAAAAATGGCCCTGTACAAATAGGTCATGCTCAGTCGCCAAAAATACCTACACGGCCACCCCTGTGGCCGTGTACTGAACACGGGCCATGCACAGTAACACGGGCCGTGTACCAAACACGGCCCTGTCCAGAAGGGCCGTGTGCGAGCATCAAAAGACCTAATACGGCCACCTTGTGGCCGTGTTGCACACACGACCCGTGCTGTGTAAAAACCTATAAAAAAATCAGAATCCTTCTAGAAGCTTCCCAAGGGTATAAATACCCAATACTTCAATATTTTATCAGATTTTTGAAGGGTTTCACTCCTACACCTAGATCATACACCATTTCCTCCATTTGACACCATCATCTTCATCCATTCTTCATCCATCCATCTACACTTGATCTCCTCCATCAAATCCACCATCCAAGTGATCAAGGAAGCAAGGGAGAGTGAGATCACAAGAAGAAGAAGGAGATCTCCATTGAAGCACTTCAAAGGGGAGATTTAATTCTAATTTTTGTGCATTTCTTTATAGATTGATCATGGTTTGTAAGGATTTTAATGTATATGTTGAATTTCTTGTGACTATGAGAGGCTAATCTCCTTTGTGAGATTAGCTCCATGATTGGTGTTGGATAATTTAGTTTTTATGCAATTTGATTTTAATCTTGAATGGGCTTTGTGTTATTTCTATCATTGATTGTTCATTGCTTGATTTATATGATGATATGTGTGATTAATTGTCATGGGCATGTGATTAGATTGAGAAATCAATTATGTGTTTAGGATAGTTCATTGAATCATTTCATCATACACTTCATGTGCATTAATTTAGAATGAGATAGAGATATGCTTCTAGATTTAGAATCTTTTGATAGAACATTTGATTAGCTTAATCGAGATATTGGTTGATTAGGTGAGGAGACCAAAACCATTAGTAAATTCATAGTACCTTAAAAGGGAATATTGCCTATGATTTAATACCTCATTAGGGAACTCGTAGAGTAATTAGTATCTAGTGGGAGGTGTTTGCTTTGGTCACGATCCTATGTACTTTTGGGAGCCTTATTGGGGGCCTACATCCTATCCATCTTGAGAGAGAGTTTAGGTGGAATTAGTGATCACTCCTATGCCATGTCCATGAGAGATTAGAATTAATTGCATGATTTCTTTATTATATATACCATGATTGTTGCTAATCTCATCTTGCATCATTTGGAACCCAATTTCTTGCATTCATTTTATCTTATTTTTCATTAGTTTAAGTGCATTCATTTGCGCATTTATCCTTCACTCTATTCCGTCGTCCTTATAAAATCGCGATAAACTTGAGATCACTTAAACTCTAGTGCCTTCCTCCATGTGGTTCGATAAATTCTTTAATTGATCATCCCGACTATATACGACCAATCAAATGCGCCGTTGCTGGGGAATTTAGTCGCATTTGTGACTTTAGGTTCGTTGAGTGGTTAGGATAGGGATATTTTTTTGCTTTGATTTGTTTTTTTTATGGTTGTGTTTGTAGGGGGCTAAAGTGTGGAGCCATGGTATTGGCCTCGAAGAGCAAAGGAGTGGTGCAAATTGAGGTAACGAACATCTTTTCAACTTAAATTCGTCTTTGTCTAATTTAAGTTTGGGGGGTATGTCGTTTTTGTTACTTGACTTTTCTACAGTTTGAATTATAAAATTGCATCCATGAACTCCTACTTGAGCATATTGCACCGGTGCACATTTAAGTCCTTACTCTTTTCTTTGGCACATATTTTCTCCTTTTTTGTTATTTTTGTTTTTCGTGCTTTTCTTGCTTTCAATAAGGAGGAAATCTTTTTTGGCTCTCTTATGCTTAATTGTGAGAAATTTTGAGACTATAATGTTTGGTTGAGACATGTGACGAGATGGATTTTTAGTTGTGTACTTGTTGAGCTATGGTTTATACTTGTTTTGTGTTGTCTTTCACTACTTTAAGCCCGTGAGCTTTTGAGCCTTAAAATCATTAAATCAAATGATTTTCCCTTTCTTGTGTGTGCATCATTCTTTTGTGTGCATTCTAGAACTTGCCATTGTGTCTTCTTGAAAATACACGTGTGTGAAGATTGTTGGAAATGATTTTAGGCCGTCTTTGTTTTAACAAGTCACTTAGCCAAATTAATCCTACCAAATGAAATCATATCGTAATTTGCCCCTTTGAGCTTATTATCCTTTTTTCTTTGGCAACCTACAAATTTAGCCATTTTTATCCATATTTTATATCCTAATCACCTTTGTCGAGTAGTAGAGGATTAATGGGGATGAAGTGGTTGAATTGAGCTTACAAGAGAGTTTGGAAAGAGAGAAATGGTGAAAGTGCAAGAAAAGAGGGAGAAAAGATGAAAAAAAAATGGAGGTTGTGTGAAAAGAAAAATTGAGTGAAGCTTGTATAAAAGAAGTATAAAGGAGCTCTACTAGAAAAGTGGAAAGAGAGCCGTTGGTGAAAAAAAAACTCAATAGTGGAAGAAGAGAAGAAAAATATTATTTAGTTTGTTGGATGGATAAATTCTATTTCTGATTAAGGTGGAAAAATGAAAAAGTGGGAATGAAAGTTGACATTGGCAACCAACTTGAATTCTTCACTAATTTAAGGAAAGAGAGAGTGATAGTCGATAATGACCGTCAACTTATATTCTCTACTAATCTTGAGTTTACTTTTCCTAAATATTTTTCATACCCAACACCAAAGAGCCTACATTACAACCCCATATAAAAACCTTTTTGATTCAATAATTAACACACATATAAGTGGTGGAGAGCATAGACTTTTGCCAAGCATATAGTAATGACATGCATTTGAATTGATTTTTGAGAGTATACACTTCTCCCATACACTTCTTTTAAGTGTGAGAGTAATGCAAAATCTAGAGAGGAGTAGTGAAGGTTTCACTTGCTTGCATATTTTCTAAGTTTAACTTGTATGCATTTGAATTGATGTCTTGTCACTTGTTTTGATTGAATTGAAATAGTTTCGAAATAACTCAATTCTCATTGATATCTTGATTCAATTCTAGGTGAATTCCCCTCCTCGTTCTTTCTTTTCTTTCGTTGCTCGAGGACGAGCAACACTTTAAGTTTGGGGGGTTTGATTGGCGTAAAATTCACCTAGAATTTTGGGCTTAATTGCATGAATTTAACTGGATTTATTTAATTCAATAATTAAGCATGATTTTAATAAAAATTCTATTTATTGTTTAATTAGTTTGAGAAAGGTATTTTTGTTTATTTTTACAGAAAAAGGGTAATTTCGAGACAAAAATGGAATCTACAAGTGAAGATGAAGATGTGGGAGAAAACGAAGCTCGTTTGGAGTTGAAACGATCAAGAACGGGCCAAAGGAAAATTTGCTATAAATCTCATTTTTGGTCCCATGAGCTAAATTATCCCACATTAATTACTTACCACAAATTCTTCTCACTACCACTACATGAACCCACTTGTCCCACATTGGAAACTCACTCAAATTTCTCTCACTCTTACTACTTTAAATACCCTCTTCCATGAAAACCACAACAATTCTCCATCAATTAAATTCCATTAAATTGAATCATTTCGAAGATTCAATAGTTGAGAGGGCTTTTAAGTAAGACCTCCATAGTTGAGATCCCTCCACCTTTCGGGGCGAGGGATCCGTAGTTTTAAATGTTTTTCTAGATTAGGATTTTAATTGCTATCCAAGAAGGTGGGGACACCAAGAAAATGATGAGCTTGGTGGATGTAAAAACTTCATTCGATGAAATCTAATCCTATTTATTATCTTTTTATTTTCTTTGTTTTAGTTGTTTTAGTGATGTTTAGATAATGGATTAATTTGTGATAT
Source organism: Pogostemon cablin (assembly GCA_023678885.1). NCBI lineage: Eukaryota > Viridiplantae > Streptophyta > Magnoliopsida > Lamiales > Lamiaceae > Pogostemon > Pogostemon cablin. Next base: position 15,152,982 of record CM043001.1, on the reverse strand, counting down.
TATTTAAATTATGATCCCAGCTTTGATTAGTTTCATTTATGGATGCTTAATTGCTTAATCTATATGTTTGATTTATGTGGTTAATTGTCTATTGCATGTAGTTAGAACGAGAGTTCAATTATGTGTCTTAGGAATTAATTGAATCATTTCATCATGTGGATTATGTGGGTTAATATGGGAAGAGTTGGAGATGACGTCTCATGTTTAGAACTACATAAGTGGACACTAGAGAGGTTAGATCGAGAGGTCAATTAATCTAGTGAGGGGAACCCAACCTTAGTGAATTCATAGTACCTTGAAAGGGAATATTACCTATGATTTAGTACTTTTTAGGGAACTCGTGCATGTAATTAGTACCTATTGGGAGGTGTTCGCTATGGTATCGATCTTATGTGCTATTTTGGGGCCTTTGTAAGGGCCTACATCCTCTTCATCTCGAGAGAGAGTTTAGGTGAAATTTGTGATCGCTCTTACTATGATAGCTTAAATTGGGAGACAATTAGATGTCTTACATGATTGATCCATTTGAATTGCATCATGAAAACTTCCTTTGCATTGAAAATTCCAAAAATATTGTAATTAGTTTCTTTTCTTGTTTCTATTATCTCTCTTCTCGGTTGTCCCTAACTAATATGAGACTATAATTTGAAGGCCACGAATCCTAAATTCCCCGTGGTTCGATAAATTCTTTAATTGGTCATCCTGACTACAATTCGACCAATCAAATAGCGTCGTTGCCGGGGAGGTAACGGTCGCTAGTAGTTTGACGAAGGATTGTTTAGAGTGGTCTTAATAAGGACATTTATTTTTATTTTTGCATCTTATATTTGTTTTAGAAAATTTTGTTCAAATTTTTCTTTCTCTTATAGGAGCATTCCTTGAGGAGGAAGAAGAATGAGAACAAGCCCAAACATATGAGATACACGGATATTCTTTGTGATTTGGTGAATAGAAGAGCTCATTCCGCTATGAATACACAAGGAAATTTTCAAGAATTTCAAATGCCAAATTGTGAGCCTAATTTGCAATCGAATTTCGGAGTACAAGTTCCTAATATGCAATTCCAACAAGGTTATGAAGATTTTGGAGTCCCTCATCAAATGCATCAACAAGTATACCTCAAGGTGTGGAAGATGGCTTTCAAGAAAATTTTTCTAGACATCAAGAAGGAAATCAACCACACCTATGGGGAAATTTTCAAGACTCCAACACCTCTTATTCCATCCAAAGTGACCACAAAGAAAGGCTTAAAGAAGAGCTGTTTGAAAGGATGATAGCATGCATTGAAGATGATAGGAAGTCTAATGAAGCATGGATGGATCGAATCGGAAATTGGTGTGACATAGTGACAAGTGCAGTCGTAGCATTCGGTGATAGGATGAACTCAATTGAGCACCAAGTAAGTCAAGTTATGTCTACCGTGGAAAGACTTCAAGAAGAAAACAACAAGCCTTCTACTTTCGGAGCAAAGAGTGAATGCATGGTCATTAAGGATAGGAAAGAGGCTAGTTTGGGGGTTGATAAGGTTATGAAGGAAAGAAGAGAAAGGGTGCCTAAATGGGTGAAAGCTAAAGAGTTGAAAGAAGAGTTGAAGGGGGAATTCGATAGATTTGTCGAGTCTCTTGAAGAGATGGTAGAGAAAGTCAAGGTTCGAAACCAAGAAGAGATTCATGCCCTTATGGAAGAAAAGAAGCCTCCGGAAACTAAGATTACAAACGATACCCCACACAAGCCAAAACCTTCTCATTCTATTGAAATTTCAAATTCTCTTAAGAACTTCCATGATTTTATTGATAAAAATTTATTTGGTGATTGTAGGAAAAAGATTGCAAGAGGACATCAACACTTGTCGATACCCGAATTTTTACCGGGGGCTGTGGTTGAAGTTCAAAATGCATATAAAGCCCCATGGAAGAAGTGAAACAAGTGGAAAGGGCCATTCCTTGTGAAGAACACCTTCGGAGAACAATTGCTTGAGCTATTTAACAAGAAGGGAAACGTTCTTGTGGTTGAACGTGAGGGCACAAGGTACTACTTCAAGAAGAAACCTATGATAGTGCCTAAGGACTATTCAAGACCACCAAGAGCTTTATAATATCATCTGGCTTGAAGACGTTAAACTTAGCACTCGATGGGAAGCATCCCATCATTATCTTTATTGTTTTATTTCGTGCTTTCAATAAGGATTGTGGATTTATTTTGTTTTGTTATTTTGGTATGTAGGTTGATTGTGGTCGTGAGGAGAATGCGTATTGAAGATACGGGAAGTGCTTGATTTGTAGTGTGTAAGTACGCCATACCACTTTTGGCAAACTTAACTCGAAACTCTTGTTTCAATTTAAGTTTGGGGGAATACGGCGTGGTGTGACATACTTTATTTTGAAGGCATATACTTTTTGTATTTTTGGGCCAATTTTAAAATTTTTCTCATGAGTTTTGGTTTGATTTTGGTATGATTGGTTGTGTTGAAGTGCATGTGAATCCATATTTTTAATGAAATTATTGAACTAATGGTGTTTGATGAGTCTTTGAGCATAAATGAAGGGTGTTGGAAGCATCATGGAGCTTGGAGCTAACAACTTCCACTACCAAATGCCTATTGAGGGAGTTAACTCTACACCCTACCACTTTTATGTGCTTAGCATAATTTGACTTGATTTGGATTGATGTGATTAGCATGTTGCTTCATTTGTTATGTTTGTGGAGGTTTATTTTCGTAATTTAGGATTTCCTTTTCAATCAAGGATGGGATGATTGTGAGCTTAATATGTTATGGATGATTTGAATGTGTGCTTCATTGTTTAATGATGGTGATTTTTGTTGTTTTTGCATTTTATGTATTGTGTTTGTTTCTTGTTTGGTGAGTCTTTATTTTATGTTTTGTGTGTTTTATTATTCTTGTCTTGGTATGTTTGGTGGTTTGTTTTGGGATGTTATGAGTCATTTTTGAATGTGAGTGATGATATGTTGTTGTGATAAGTGATGGCAAGTTATGATTAAGAATCGCTACACTTTCGAATTGTGACATGTTTTATTTAACTTGTTCAATTTTGAGATGAATGTGGTGTAATAAGTTCCTTAAGGTCCAATGCATACGCTTGTAAGAATTTGAGCCTCAACCGTGCATACATGGTTTTTCTTCATGAGTGGATCGATTGAGTGTTGATAAGCTAGAACTTGCTCAAGGACTATAGGAACGAGCCCGATTTGTGGAGATTAGTGAAATGATTTAAGGCCATCCTTGTCATGTATAGTCATTGCCATATATTTTCGTACTATGAACATCATCCTTAGTTAACCACTTTGAGCCTATAAACCTATTTCTTGTGAATTTAGCACATTACAAGCCTTGATTTCCAACATGAGCCTTATATATATACCTTTTGTGTGAGTGATTGAGGAGGTGGTAGCTAGAAAGGATAGATTGAATAACAAGAGAAGAAAAGAAAATGGTAACAAGCAAGAAAAAGGATGAAAAGAGCACAAGCAAAGAATGGACATGCAACCATAAAATAAGAAAAATAGCAAAGTACCAACAATATGCTTAAGTACTTAAAAGTCCAAAGAAAGAAGCATGAATCAAAAGAAGCTCAATCTAAGGAAAGTTGATGATTAGTGCTAGTGATTACCAAAGTTGAGAAAGGAAGAATGATAAGTTAAAGAATGGAAGAAAGTAGCTACCTCTTCGATTACTTACACTTGATTAGTCACTTGTATCCATATTCTTCCTACCCTACCAAAGAGCCTATCATTACATCCTTAATTAAAGACCTTTTTGATCACTAATGAAAACTTTGTGGTTTGTGAATGTATTCCACGAGCAAGCTTATAGCTAGTCTACCCAATTGATTGATGAGTGTTGTTACCTTACTGAAAAGAGTGTTGAGTGAAATTAATAACCTATGTGAGGCTTAGACTAAAAAGGGACTATATTACACTTTTATTCTCTTTAGATTGAACTTGTTAATTTTTCATGTTATGAGTTTAATGTTGTAGGATAACTTAGCATAAATTGTAATTCTTATTGCTATCGATTGTGTTATTACTTATGTTTGTTTAGTCTTTTCCTAGGTGAAAATCTCACCCCTTGGTTTATCATTTTCGTTGTTCGGGGATGCACAACACTTTAAGTTTGGGGGTGTGATGAGTGATATTTTTACCTAGATTTTAGTACATTTTTATATCCGTTTTTGTATTATTTTATCCATATTTATGTGTTATTTGGTTGTATTTTGTATTTTTATTGAAATGTATGTGAATGAGCTTAAACCTATGATTTTCAGTTTTTAAGGAGTTAAAACGAGGGAGAACGAGCCAAAACAGTGAAGGAGAAACAGGGCAGCAAGTACACGGGCCATGTGCCAAAAACGGTCCTGTAAAGATAGGCCGTGCTCAGTCGCCAAAAATACCTACACGGCCACTCTTGTGGCCGTGTTGCAGCACACGACTCGTGCTGTGTAAAAACCTGTAAAAAATCAGAATCCTTCTAGAAACTTCCCAAGGGGTATAAATACCCAATACTTCAATATTTGATCAGATTTTCGAAGGGTTTCACTCCTACACCTAGATCACACACCATTTCCTCCATTTGACACCATCATCTTCATCCATTCTTCATCCATCCATCTACACTTGATCTCCTCCATCAAATCCACCATCCAAGTGATCAAGGAAGCAAGGAAGAGTGAGATCACAAGAAGAAGAAGGAGATCTCCATTGAAGCACTTCAAAGGGGGAATCTAATTCTATTTTTTGTGCATTAATTTATAGATTGATCATGGTTTGTAAGGATTTTAATGTCTATGTTGAATTTCTTGTGAATATGAGAGGCTAATCTCCTTTGTGAGATTAGCTCCATGATTGGTGTTGGATAATTTAGTTTTTATGCAATTTGATTTTAATCTTGAATGGGCTTTGTGTTATTTCTATCATTGATTGTTCATTGCTTGATTTATATGATGATATATGTGATTAATTGTCATGGGCATGTGATTAGATTGAGAAATCAATTATGTGTTTAGGATAGTTCATTGAATCATTGCATCATACACTTCATGTACATTAATTTAGAATGAGATAGAGATATCCTTCTAGATTTAGTATCCTTTGATAGAACATTTGATTAGCTTAATCGAGAGATTGGTTAATTAGGTGAGGAGACCAAAACCATTAGGAAATTCATAGTACCTTAAAAGGGAATATTGCCTATGATTTAGTACCTCATTAGGGAACTCGTAGAGTAATTAGTACCTAGTGGGAGGTGTTTGCTTTGGTCACGATCCTGTGTACTTTTGGGGCCTTATTGAGGGCCTACATCCTATCCTTCTCGAGAGAGAGTTTAGGTGGAATTAGTGATCGCTCCTATGCCATGTCCATGAGAGATTAGAATTAATTGCATGATTTCTTTATTATCTATACCATGATTGTTGCTAATCTCATCCTTGCATCATTTAGAACCCAATTTCTTGCATTCATTTTATCTTATTTTTCATTAGTTTAAGTGCATTCATTTGCGCATTTATCCTTCACTCTATTCCGTCGTCCTTATAAAATCGCGATAAACTTGAGATCTCTTAAACTCTAGTGCCTTCCTCCCTGTGGTTCGATAAATTCTTTAATTGGTCTTCCCGACTATACGAACAATCAACATACCTTGAATTGTTATGATGTATATGCTTCTTATATTTTGAGGGTAATTTTTAAAATTTTCACATGAGTATTGGTTCGGTTTTGGTATGTTTGGTTGTTTTGAAGTGCTTGCTAGTCCATATTTTTGATATATTTGTTGAGTTGATAATGATTGATGAATATTTGAGCATGTATGAGGCATATCAGAAGCAATTGTGCAGGGCAAAATAGGGGTCGGACTTCAGAAAATTTTTCCAAAAAATACTTCAACTTGAGTCGAGCTCGAAGCTCAACTGTGTACAGGAGTCATGCGCTGACACCTGCAACTTAAGACCTACGTCAACCTAGTCGAGTTTGATACACGACTCGATCAGGGAATAGGTACTTGCGTAGAGCTCGAAGCTCGAGCTTGTACAGAGGCCGTGTGCTAATACCTAAAACACTAACTCGACAATGTTGAGGTCAAGGCCAGAGCTCGTGTCGAGTAGATGTCAAGAGCACGTGTCGAGCGCTGAACACGAATTGAGTTGGCGCATAAACCAGTTTAAATTCACGATTTCCAATTCATTTTTGTGCGACTCCAAGGTCGTGTAGATAGCTCGACGCATGCCCTAGTGTCCGTACTACCCATCAAATTCGACTTTTGACCCTAATATTCATATAAATTGGTAATGTTGAGCGAATTAAGACATTCCAATCCACTTTGGACTCACAAATCGAACCCTACATCCCAAATTTCTCAAGGTATGTCTTATTGCCCTAACTTTTGAATTGGTTCTTTAATTATGAAATTGTGGCATGGGAATGCTTAGGAATTGATAATTGAATGATTATATGAAAACCTAGCATGTAATTTGATGATTAAATGCTTGAGTTGAGATGCAATTGTTGAAGATGCATGTTAGGGTTCATAGGTTGAAATTGGGGATTTTTTATGTTTGGTGCAATTGGTTGAATTGGATGTTGTAGAGTGGATTGAGATGTATAATTGATGTTTAATTTCTCTTAAATTGTTTGAGTATTGAGAATTAATGGTTTATGCATGAGTAATTTGAAGATGAATACATGTTGTGATTATATGCATGCCAAGTGTTCGATGAAACGCCTAAGTAAAATTTTTGTTCAAAATTTGATGCCTTACTAAAGTTGGATGATTGGAATTAATTTGTAATACCTATGCTTGGATTATGTTTTGCATGAAAAATTGATGAACATGCTTCCACGTGCTATAACTTAAATGTGAAATTCTTGAATGAGATGTTATGTATGATGGTTGCTTGATTAGAATTGAATGACTTTTGTGGATCAAGTTGGTAATTGTATGCCTTATATGTTTGAGGGTTGATTGATTGGATGCTTGCTTGTGAAGTTGAACACTTAGTTTAATAACAAGTGATGGTGTGAGCATGAATGTCGCACTATATGATGAGTCTTGAATTGAATTTGTGCATGTTTGAACATTGTAGATGGCCCGAAGGAGACGAGGGGAAGATTTCATTATCATTGAGGACGAAGGGGAGCTAGCCAACTTGGATGCAGAGTTGGTGGAAATGGAAGTGCACCCCACATATTTCAGAGTAGAGTTTGAAGAAGGTTGGGAGAGATATTGCCACTCTTTGGAAGACTATTTGTGCAAAGGTTTGCCTGACGAAGTTCCAAGATCAGGCTACTAGGGTAACTCTTGGAATAGAGGAAGATTTGAGGAGAATGTTTCATCAGGCTCATTTGTAGATATTTTTTTATAGGAGACCTTTCGCTTATCTTTATCTCACATCCGAATTCCTTAGCACCTCGTGGTTCATAAAGACGGGAATAACATTCCCCATTTCCATTACTTTTAAGTTGAAAAATAAGATGAGGAATGTTTCTTTCCCACGCTACACTTCTTCTTGGGATGCCCGTGGTGTAATGATCACTTAGCTACTATGCTAGAGGAGGCTTTAATCACAAGAATGGTGGCTAAAGGTGGTTAATGATGGAACCCAACAGCCCGGGTACATACTGATGAGCATTTTCTCAACACACAATTAATCCCCAAGTATGAAGGATATCAATTGTAGTTTCGAAAGGTGACCAAGTGAATATCGAACCCAAGGGACGGCGTATTCTCAATTTAATTATTATCTAAATTAATTAAGACGATTATGACAATATAGTTTGAGGATTGAATGATTAAACTGCTAAACAAGTAATTAAAATAACAAATAAGATAAAGTCACTTGAAGAATACGAAAGTGGATCAAGTAGGAGAATAGGTAGCTCCAGGGAAATCTAATTTTACTACTTAACTTCCCTTCCGTGTGTTGGTGTCCGACTCTGCCTTGTGGAATATGGACGCATCACTAAACCATGCATATCTACTCTATAGACACAAGTAAACATGCGTGTAACACGTGTGAATAACCTCGGAGCAAGAGATATAATTTCACCCCCCTTTCTAGGTACTATCAATATCAATTATTTCCCCCTAGGATTGATACTCTAACCCGATATGATCTCCCTTTATAGGTACTATGAAATTATCCTCTTTATCCTACTTATTAACCCGAATTCTCAATTCAATTAACAAGTATTTATATATGATAGTTCTAATGAAGCTTCGAAGTCCCCTTACTTAGAATCATAATATGGAATCCTACTCAGCAGTGAACGCACTCAATCAATAACCAAGATATGTATTTAGACTCTACATAATAGTTAATGATGCACAAAACGACTGTGCGTATGAATTAAGAAAGCACAATCATATATAAAATAAATCCACAAGTAGTGTTGTACAGAGTATAGACGTAGAAGTTCAATTAACTAGATAAAACCTTCACAATCCTAGTTCTACCAAAAAGGCTCTAGCCCTTGATGTTGCAAAGAATAATCATGTGTGTTGGATAGATCTTACCAGGATATCCGGAAAATACAAAATAAATTAGGAAATGAATAAACCCTAGATGTTGCGTCATCGCGTCCTTCTCGCTCTTGAATTCTCCTCTTAGTTTTTCCCTTGATTCCACAGACGAATCTTCAAAGTGATGGATGGATGGAGGAAGGGATGATGGTTGGGGGGTGATCCCCCCTTGTGGGGTGTAGTATGTTGTGGCCTCTCTTCTCCTCTCTTGTATTGTGTTCCTCCTCTTTCTACTGCTGCATAAGCCTTCTTTTATACTTATAATCTTGCCTCCCGGGCTTGGAATGGCTTTTTAAGTGATCACACTCATTGACGGTGTAAAAATACGGATATGATAAGTTCCCGAGCCTCAATTCGACTTCAACAACAGGTCGAATTGACCCCTCCAAGTCGAATCGCAGGTTGAATCGGCACACTGTAAGTCCCAGGTGCTCGATTCGACCAACTACCCTGGTCGAATTGAAGTGACGAGATCGAATCAGCATCTCCGCTAATTGATTTGACCTCGATTTGACCTGATGCCCAGGTCGAATCGCCCCTGTCGTGGTCGAATCCACCTTCTGCTCATGTGTGCTGCCAATTCGACTTGAAGGGCTGGTCGAATTGATCTCCTTCAGGTCGTATTGAACTCCTGCTTCGCCCAACGGATGGCTTCGACTTCCTTTCTTCAGTTTTCAACACTTCCACTCCGATTTTCTTCGAAAAACCACTCAAATAGCTCTAAAAACACCTGATTCGTGACTTCATACAATATATATCGGTTTACAACCAATTTCATCCTTCAAACACTCCATAATAACATAAATCCAGGTGCAAGATTCGTGAATTAACACACTTATCACATACCCAGCCTCTCTAAAGGTACAACAATTAGGAATCCCGTCATGAGGTACTTAGAGAAGAAAGTTGTTGCGTGTTTTCAAGTTATGTCAATTGTAGTAGCCGGCAACCAAGTTTAAATATCGAATCATAGGGATGGTAAATTACTTATTTTCTAAATTACTAAACTATATGAGACATGTAACCAATTTAATTGTTTTGTTGATTTTTATAACTAATTAATACATCAAAAATTAAATAAAAAGCAATTAAAGAAAATATAGATATACAAGAATGAGAAATAGTAGCTCTAGGGGTTCAGGATTAAGCTAATGAATTCAATACTTTGATGGTTGGGTTCAATTCATATAGATACTTATGGAAGAGTCACTAAACTTTACTAATTAACTTATTTGATCTAAACAAATTTGTAATTGATCTGGTTATTCTCCTAAGACTCTGGGTCAATAAACTTATCTCCCTCTTTAGGTATTTACTATATTATTTCCTGTCAGGTATTAGAACTAATATGTTTTCCCTTTTTAGATACTATAATATTATTACCTTATTTCCTAAATATTACTAATATGACAAGACATCAAATCAATAACATCCATCATATGCAATTTTTATATCTAATAAGCTAAAGAATCAAATCAATTACTTTAACTTATACAAAATAACCAAATAATTCAATTGTGCACACAAGTTATAATTATTCCAAGTATTATTCAATATCATGAAACACCAAAACCGTTACACAATTAAATCAAATAGTCTCCAAAAATTTTATAGAAAAGTAAATAAACATTCTACAGTTTTGAACCCTTCATCAAGTATCAAATAAAAATAAGCTTAATCCATCTAACCCTTGAACTACAAAAAGTATTTACCCCATGGAGTTACATGCAACTTCCATGGGTGTAACAAAGATCTTACCACAATTCATAATAATTGAAAAGAATTTGAGTTTTAAATCAAAAACCCTAGAGGGAAGAATCTTGTCAGCTCTTCTCTTCGTCTCTTCCAATTGTCACAAATCTCCTCCTCGAGTTGAGCACACCGAGATGATGGATGGAATAAGGGGTGTATTTGGTGAATGGTAAGATGCTGGATGGCTGCTGGCATTCTGTTCGCGGTGCTTGTGTTCTGCCCTCCCGCTTCTCTTTTCGGGTTAGCGTGTAATGAGCAGATGAGATGGCTTGGGCTGCCACCTCACATGATTAATGGAATTCGCATGTGGGCTATATTATGCGTGAATATCCAACTTTTTTAAAGCCCATCTGTTGAATTTCAATTTTTCATTTAATGATCAACATAGCCCCACTACTCCAATTGTGATGCCGTAAGTTACATGATCAATTTTTGCTCTCATGAACTCACAATCACATGGCCTTTTAATACATGGGCCTACCACCATATCATAGCTTTTTTTCTTCATGAGTAACACTGATTAGTGTGAAAATCTGCGTATTTTAAGGTCCAATTTAGCACCGTTTTGTGATATTTATATCTGTATTTAGCATCTTTTGGTTGAATTGTATATATTTGTGTTATAGATGCATGTGAGGTGTTATTTCGTATTTTAGGTGGAAAACGAGGTAAAAAGAGCAAAAATAGAAGTCGGAAAACAAGCCGGCACGACTCGTGCCAGCCAGGCAAAAGCTTGATGTGCGTTTTATTTACACGCAAAATTAATCCCCAAGTATGAATGATATCATTTGCAGCTTAAGCAAGCGACCAAGTTAAATATCGAACCCAAAGGCCGGCGTATTATCAATTTAATTATTAACTAAATTAATTAAGACGAAAGACAAATAAGATTTGGATTTAATTACTAAACTACTAAGCAAAAATATTAAATAACAAATAAAATAAATGCATTAGAAGTATACGAAAGTGGCTCAAGAGAGAGAATAGGTAAACCCTAGGAAAATCTAATTTCACTCATTAATCTCCCTTTCGTGTATCAATGTCCGACTCTGCCTTGTGGAATATGGACGCATCACTAAACCATGCAAATCTACTCTATAGACACAAGTAAATATGCGTGTAACACGTGTGAATAACCTTGGAGCTAGAGATATAATTTCACCCCCTTTCTAGGTACTATCAGTATCAATTATTTTTCCTTAGGATTGATACTCTAACCCGATATGATCTCCATTTATAGGTACTATAAAATTAACCTCTTTATCCTGCTTATTAACTTGAATTCAATTCAATTAATAAACATTCATATAAGATAGTTCTAATGAAGCTTTGGAGTCCCCTCACTTAGAATCATAACATGGAATCCTGTTCAGCAGTGAACGCGTTCAATCAATAACCAAGATGTACATTCAGACTCTATTCAATAGTTAAAGATACACAAAACGACTCTAAATATGGATTAAAAACACATAGTCTTATATAAAATAAATTCACAAGTAGTGTTGTACGGAGTATACACACGAAAATCAATTAATTCATAAAAACCTTTAAAACCCTAGATCTACCAAAATGGTTCTAGCCCATGATGTTGTGAAGAACAATCATGGAATTGGATAGATCTTACCCATATGTCCGAAAAATATAAGATAAATTAGTAAACGAATAAAATCCTAGATGCTGGAGTCATCGCGTCCTTCTCCATATTGAATCCTCCTCTTGATTCCACAGATGATTTTTCAAAGTGATGGATGGATGGAGGAAAGGATGTGGATGATGTTGGGGGGTGATCCCCCCTCGTGGGGTGTAGGATGATTGTGTTGCTGTTCTCTCCAATATGAATAATGATGTCAAATATATATAGACATGGTAAGGGAATTAAATAAGAAAATAAAAGATATGGGTGAATCATGGAGGATTATGTGATAAGGAGATTAATTGTGCTCCAAGAAATAGGTAATTTTTGGAAATTTTTTGAAATTCTCAGAAATTCTCGCTGGCAGCTGTGCGACTTCACGATTTTGAGCATAACTTCCTCGTCAAAACTTCAATTTTAGTGATTCTTATGCTCACGCGATCCTATTTTCCATGGATTTATATCCATATTAGAATCTCACCAAAAGTCCAATATTTGAAAATGTAACAAATCATGAAAGTGGAACAGTCGTGCTGAGTAGAAATAGCTTGCGCGACGTCATCATTTCGATCTTAACTTTCTCGTTTGGACTCCGATTGAGGTGTTCTTTATGGAAAAACGATCCTCTCTTCTATGACTTTACAACCATTGATCAAACTTCCAATTCAGAGCTTCACAAAAATACAGAAAAATTATACAAGTTGGACGTGCATTTTTCAGCATTCCTACACAAGTTGCACCTTTTCTCCAACTAGGCACTTCTGATCATTTTTCCACCTAAAACACAATAAAACACCTCAATTGCACATTTTTCTCACATATATTGAATATAAGATACTTGTGCTAATATATAACAACAATTCCCATCAAAAGATGTTAAATTAGACACTAAAACACGCTTATTTTCACTCTCATCAATTTCTCAAATTATCCGTTGCTCGTCCTGAGGTAACAAAATAAAAATAAAGAGAAAGAGAGTAAGAAAATTAGAGGGGAAACAAGGACTGACAAATACCCCATTCACAATACAATTGTCCTCAACTTAGGTCGTGCAACTCTCATTACATGTAATAATCAATTCATAGCATACAAGATAAGACAACCACCACCAATTCAAATGCTCCATTGACATGTTCTCACGGGAAGTATATATCACTCGCACTCAAGTGTAAAAGATGTACACTTATAGGTTATGATATTTACGCTCAGATTCAATTCAAGTGCATGCATAGCCATAAGCTTGCCAAAAGTCTCAAACTCTCCACCACTAAAAGTATGATTCAACAATGGGATCAAAAAGGACTTTTTTTTATGTAATGTTGGGCTCTTTGGTTAAGGTAGGAAATATATGGATAAGTGACTCAAAACTTGGATCAATTAAGTGCACATTCCATCATGATCTTTCATTCTTCTTACTCACTTCAATGAAGCACAACATCCTCCTCAACTCCTTCACTTAGTTTTTGTTTTCAAGCACAACACTTTTTTTCCTTCTCTTTTTTTTCCTTCTCTCCTTTTTTTTTCTTTCGAGGTACCAGTTTCGGACACTACCTCGCGCATCCTCCATAAGGTACTAGATTTAAGCACTACCCTAGGGTGTTTGATTCCATAGAGTACTAGATTTAAGCACTACTCCACGATTTTCCTTACATACATTATCAAACTCAATCACTGTTTCAACACCAATTTTATTCCTTCCCAAACTATTAACAAAGTCCATCAACGCACTTTGAAAAGTTGTTAATTCTCTTCTAGAAGGACAATTAAGGCTCAAAAAATTCAGATACTCAAAGTGGTTATTTCTTGTAGGATGCCAAAGAATGAGATTTTTAGGCTCAATGGGGCTAACTACGGATAAACATCATTTGGTAGGGAATTATTTGGTTAAGTGACTCATAAATTTAAGGAATGCCTAAAATCATCTCCCATCATCTAACATAATATGTAGTTTCAAGTAAGACAAGAGGCAAGTTCTAGAATACACACACAAGAATGATACTCACCAGAAAAAAATATCATGTGATTATGTACATGATCAATGAGGCTCAAAATCTCACATGAGTTTTTAACAAGTAACATAGGACTTTTCATGGTAAGCAATATCCCACAAGTACACATAGAACTTCATATCACAATATAACTCAAGTACACTTCCTTCATCAATTTCAAAACATATGAATTTTAGGTACAATTTAAAAATATACGCTCACATGGATCACCAAAACTAAACTCAATCCTTCCACTCCATGAATTAAAAACACATATAAAAATTAGAATAAGAAAACGAGGGCACCTTATTTCTCCTTCAACGTATTCATGAGCTCCTCGAGTTGTTCAACTCAGTCAGGTCAAGCCTCAGTATAGAACTCGTCTTGCCACTCTTTTACCTTTTCTATCATCAAAGCTCAAGCACACCTCATCATAACAGGACTCATCAATAATAATGTAGGAGAACTATAAGAAAGACTCAATTGACAATCTAATCGCCTCCACACAGTAGACACACCAACACAACACACTAAACATTAGGTAAGTTGCAAAAAATTTGATATACCAACATCGGTTAAAATATTAATATGCCGCAAAAAATCAACTCTCTAACAAATAAACAACAAATAAAGAAAAAATCATACCAACCACCAAACTTATCCGTTGCTCTTCCCGAGGCAATAAAATAAAATAAATAGAAAGAGAGTAAGAAAATTAGCGTGAAACAAGGACTAAGACCAATACCCCCCTCAAAATACAATTGTCCTCAACTCAGGTCATGCAACTCTCATTGCATGTAATAATCAATTTATAGCATACATGATAAGACAATCACCACCAATTCAAATCCTCCATTGACATGTTCTCAAAGGAAGTATATATCACTCGCACTCAAGTATAAAAGATGTACACTTATGGGTTATGGTGTTTACGATTAGATTCAATTCAAGTGCATGTGTAACCATATGCTTGACAAATGTTTCAAACTCTCCACCACTAAAAGTATGATTCGACAATAGTGTCAAAAAGGACTTTTCTTTTGGATGTAATGTTGCTCTTTGGTTAAGGTAGGAAATATATGGATAAATGACTCAAAATTTGGATCAATCAAGTGCGCATTCCATCATTATCTTTCATTCTTCTTACTTACTTCAATTAAGCACAACATCCTCCTCAACTTTTTCACTTCTTTTTTTTCTTTCAAGCACAACAATTTTTTCCTTCTTTTTTTTCTTCTTTTTTTTCTTGAGGTACCAGTTTCGGGCACTACCTCACGCATCCTCCATAGGGTACTAGATTTAAGCACTACCCTAGGGTGTTTGTTTCCATAGAGTACTAGATTTGAGCACTACTCCAGGAATTTTCCTTAGATGCATATTCAAGCTCAATCACTGTTTCAATACCAATTTCATTCACTCCCAAACTGTTATAAAACTCCATCAACACATTTTGAAAAGCCATTAATTATCTTATAGATAGAATCAAGGCTCAAAAAATTTAGAAGCTCAAAGTGGTTATTTCTCGTAGGCTGCCAAAGAATGAGGTTTTTAGGCTCAATGGGACTAACTACGGATAAAAATCATTAGGTAGGAAATTATTTGGCTAAGTGACTCATAAATTCAAGGATGGCTTTAGATCATTTCCCATCATCTAACACACATGTAGTTTCAAGTAAGACAAGAGACAAGTTCTAGAATACACACAAGAACGATACTCACCAGAAAAGAAATATCATGTGATTATGTACGAGGCTAAAATCTCACATGGGTTTTTAACAAGTAACAAGCATTTTTTATGGTAAGTAATATCTCACAAGTACACATAGATCTTCATACCACAATATAACTCAAGTACACTTCCTTTATCAATTTCAAAAGCATATGATTTTAAGGCACAATTTAAAAATATAAGCACATGTGGATCACCTAAACCAATATCTCAATCCTTCCACTCCTACTAATTAAAAGTACATATAAAATTAGAATAAGGAAACGGGGGCACCTGATTTTTCTTCAACGATCACCAGCTCCTCGAGTTGTTCAACTCGATCAGGTCAAAGCCTCAAATTACCTGTTTCTATCATCAAAGTTCAATCACACTCATCATCACATGACTCGTCAATAATAAAACATGAAAACTATGAGGAAGACTCAATTGACTATCTAATCGACTCCACACACAGACACCCTAATATAACACACTAAACATTAGGCAAGTAGGAAAAATCAACATACCAACACTGGTTAAAGTATCAATATGCCGCAAAAAATCAATCTCCTAACAAACAAACAACCAACGAAAGAAAAAATTATACCCTCAATGTTCATAAGACGAGGTAAGTACATCATGTTGGCATTTGATCATTTGGTTAACTTGAACCGTTAAGGTTCCATATATTTCTAATTCAGCGGAAGCAAGAAAACAAAGAAACATATTACCTTTTACCAGGGTATGTTGAAGAAAATGAATTCTCGCTGGCAGCCTGTGCAGCCTCACCATTTTGGGCATAACTCTCTTGTATGATCTTTGATTTAAGTGATCTACATGCCAAAATGATCATCTCTTCTGTGGCTTTCCGTCAATATATCACATGTCTAATTCTGACTTCTATATGATTTTATAAATATTGTGTAAGTGGATGGACAGCAGTAGCAAACAACCTTCCGGTCTTCTGCTGTATTCCCAAGTCCAATCTCGACGCCGTGTGGGTAACGATCTTTGAGATCTTCTCAATTTCCTGTTCTGTCTACCCTCTTCACGTGTTTGGCGTGTCTCTCTAGGGTTAGAACAGTTGAGATGACTTATATATGGGCTACAGCAGGGACCAGGAGGAGAAATTAGAGTTGGGCTCCATTGGGCTTAAGTATCCAAGCTTAGCCCAAATCTTATACTTAAGTCCAATAATAATAATATATATCACTAAAATATTATTACTGCACTATCGTTCTAATCCCACAATTATGTTATGGGCTCCTTCTTATTATGAGCCCGACAGTCTCCCCATGTTTAAGATATACAATGCCCAGTAATTCATTAAGTTACTGACAACTCCATTAATTAATATCTCATCCGAGAGTAGTACCACTCAACCTCATTATCATGCCGGAATAAATCCACCTGTAGGGTTTACATGATAATCCTTATGAGCTCCTCAAGGGGACATCATCAACCTAAGTCAGACGCGGATTCCTTCTACAATCAACAGCACACCATAGAGACAGCACTATTTCCCAACTCACCGAGTGTGTTGATTTAATACATGTAAATCTCACTCATTGATGAATCAAAGAAATACATACTACCTTGTATGTCGAGGTTATTGTATAAGGATTAAGAGCACAGACATCCATAATAACTGAGATCAAGTTCTCCTATATAGTCAGTATAAGTCGAACGATCTCATTCGGTCCTGCTCAATACACACAAAATGCACTAATGTGATTCTATAGCCAAGACAAGCTGTAACAACAAATTTTTGAATTTTAATTGCTTACACAAGCTAATAACAAATCACACTACAACCATCCAGATAGAGAGTCCCCTTCTATCTCGGTTGTGATAATTTGTTTATACTTTATAAGAAAACCGATAATATGATCTTCCATGTGTTGTTGTATAACATATTATCTATAGTATAAAGTAAGTGGACTATTGCATCGTACATATAAATAAATTATAAGATGCAATCATTTGATCATATGATTCTTGATGAGCGTTTTTTCAACACACAATTAATCCCCAAGTATGAAGGATATCAATTGTAGTTTCGAAAGGTGACCAAGTGAATATCGAACCCAAGGGACGGCGTATTATCAATTTAATTATTATCTAAATTAATTAAGACAAGGAAATTACGTTTGAATGGTTATTATCTAACAACTAATATGCTTTAAATAAAATAACAAATGAAATAAAATATCACTCGAAGTATACGAAAGTGGATCAAGTAGGAGAATAGGTAGCTCTAGGGTAATCCAGTTTTACTACTAAACTTCCCTTCCGTGTGTTGGTGTCCGACTCTGCCTTGTGGAATATGGACGTATCACTAAACCATGCATATCTACTCTATAGACACAAGTAGACATGCGTGTAACACGTGTGAATAACCTCGGAGCAAGAGATATAATTTCACCCCCCTTTCTAGGTACTATCAGTATCAATTATTTTCTTGGTCAATTGGTACTCTAACCCGATATGATCTCCCTTTATAGGTACTATAAAATTAACCTCTTTATCCTACTTATTAACCCGAATTCAATTCAGTTAACAAGTATCTATATAAAACTGTTCTAATAAGACTTCGAAATCCCTTCACTTAGAATTATAACATATAATCCTGCTCAGTTGTGAACGCACTCAATCAATAATCAAGAGATGTATTCAGACTCTACATAACAGTTAAAGATGCATAAAACGACCGTGAGTATGAATTAAAAAGGCACAATCTTATATATAATAAATCCACAAGTAGTGTTGTACGGAGTTTACATACGAAAGTTCAATTAACTAGATAAAACCTTCACAACCCTAGTTCTACCAAAAAGGCTCTAGCCCATGATGTTGCGAAGAACAATCATGGGTGTTGGATAGATCTTACTCGGATGTCCGGAAAATACAAGATAAATTATGAAATGAATAAACCCTAGATGTGGCGTCATCACATCCTTCTCGCTCTTGAATTCTCCTCTTAGTTCTCCCCTTGATTCCACAAACGAATCTTCAAAGTGATGGATGGGTAAAGGAAGGGATGATGGTTGGGGGTGATCCCCCCTTGTGGGGTGTAGTATGTTGTGGCCTCTCTTCTCCTCTCTCGTTTTGTCTTCCTTTTCCGGTTCCCATATACTGCTGCATAAGCCTTCTTTTATACTTGTAATCGTGCCTCCCGGGCCTGGAATGGGCTTTTTAAGTGATCACATGCATTGAGGGTGTAAAAATATGGATATGGTAAGTTTCCGAGGCTCAATTCGACTTATCAACAGGTTAAATTCACCCTCCAGGTCGAATTGGAGGTCGAATTGACCTATTGTAAGTCCCAGGTGCTTGATTCGACCAGATACCCTGGTCGAATTGAAGTGACGAGATAGAATTGGCATCTCCGCTAATCAATTCGACCTCGATTTGACCTGATGCCCAGGTCGAATTCCTCTGTCGTGGTCGAATCCACCTTCTGCTCGTGTTATGCTGCCAATTTGACCAAAAGGGCTGGTCAAATTGACCTTCTTCTGGTCAAATTGCACTCTTGCTTTGCCCAAATGGATGGCTTCAACTTCCTTTCTTCAGATTTCAACACTTCCATTTTGATTTCCTTTGAAGAACCAATCAAATGGCTTCAACAACACCTGATCTGTGCCTTTTCACAATATTTATCGGTTTACAATCGATTACAACCTACAAACACTTTATAATAGCACAAATCCAGGTGCAAGATTCGTGAATTTATATACTCATCTAACCCCCAAACTTACATGTTGCTCGTCCCGAGGCAACGCAATCAAACCAAAAAGTCATGTATAATTCACGAGATCACCAAGTATTTCCTGCATCATACATATCATTCATGCAAAACATCACCCAATCATATTACCATTCGGAGTACTAAGTCATCTAGCTCACAAGATAAATGTTTACTCTCTCACTCAAGTGCTCGTTGCACTTAAAAGGTTAATATATACGCTCATACTCAATCCATACTCACGCGTAACCATAAGCTTGGCAAGGGTCTCAAAAATCAACTCACAATCAACTCATGACTAGGATCACAAAGGACTTATTTTTGGGTTGTAATGTTGGCTCTTTGGAAAGGGTAGAAAAATTTAGATAAAGTGATTTAAATACTAGTAGAGAGTTACCTTGGAGGTTCTTGCTTTCTTCATTCGGCTACATATTCTCCTCCAATTTCTTCTCTTGCACTTGCAATTTTTGAATTTTTCTTCTCTTTCTTGCATCAACATCATTCTTCTTTTGATAACTCGGAAATCGGTTGTAGGCACTACCCTTTTTAACAGCAATCGGGGTACCAGTTTCAGGCACTATCCCTAAACAAGATTTAACCATACACTTCTTTTGCTTTACTCAACCACATTCTATGTTCCTTCTTCTTCTTGCAACACTTATTCACCTCAACTCTCTACCAATGAATAGGGTATTTAAACAAAGCTCAAGTAAAGGTTAAATAAGGCTCTTTTATTCGGTTTGCCAAAGAAAAAGCTTTTTTAAGGCTCAAATGGGGCTACCAAAGATATACATGATCAATGGGAAGGTAAAATTTGGCTAAGTAACTCAAGTAATCAAGAATGGCCTAAGATCATATCCTAGCAATTCACCAATTGTAAGTCTCACACAAGACTCCAAGCCAAGTTCTAGAATATGTTCATATGAATGATTCTCTCAAGAACAACCTATCATGATCAAGCATGATTAAAAGGCTCAAATCCTTACATGGGTAAATAGAATCCTAAGTACTCCTCATAGCACATAATCAAGATCAATTTCACAAGAACTCTACATACTTATCAAATTATACATGCTTCTCATCAATGAAAATTAACACATGAACATATGAATGCACAAAATCTAAAAACCCATACATCATAGTCAATCATCACAATCCACATCCGAGATGATCAAATATGACAATATATAGTACATGCCACTCACACAAGACACACCCATCATTACAGATTTGTCAATAATAAAATAGGAGAACTATAAGAAAGAATCAATTGACTATCTAATCGATTCCACACACTAGAAAAACCACTGAATACTAGGCAAATTGAAAAAAATCAACTCGTCAAAACCGATTAAAGATTTAACATACCACAAAAAATCAACTCCCCTAGCAAAAATTACAAAGAAAAGATTATACTCTTGGTGCTGCAATGAGGTAATAACATCACACCCCCCAAACTTAGTAAAAACATAAGTTGAAACTAAGTTTGCAAAGAGATGTAATTGCCGAATAGTAAGCACCTTAAATATAAAAATTTCTTACTCACACAAAAGAAATAAAGTAATAAAACAAAAGGGCAAGCCCCCAACAGGCGCTCATATTTAATGTCGGAGAGTCACGATGGATGTAACCTTTTAAACTACTTGATCGGAGGACGGTCTTCTCGCATCCTCACCTTCAAATACTTTCTTTGCCTCTTCTTGTCTACACTCAACACCTCACCTTTCTTGGTCACAAGTATATGATCCTCAGAATTTCCTTCTTCCCATGGCTATCTAGACACCTCCTTGTCAATCTTCCACTTAAATTCAGAATCATCTGCCCTTTTAAAATCAATATTAAACAAGTTAGAAATCACATCTATGCTCTTGCATGATTGAGTCTCCATGGGCATCTTCATTGCTTGATCAAGAGAGAAAACCACATCTTCATTATCCATCTGCAGTCTAAGCTTCTTGGCTCTCAACCTCTTTGTTCTTTCCCATTTCTTCTCAACTATAAGCTCAGTATTCTGTCCTTGGGATGGTACGGGAGTAGCATCAACATCATGTAAAGCATTCGGCACTGAAAATGGTGCGGGATGGTTGCTCGACCTGGATTCGACCAGGGCTGCTGGTCGAATTGGGTATGTAGTGGTCGAATTGTGCACCTGGAACTCCAATCTCACCCTGTATGCTCGATTCGACCAGGATTTGACCTGAAGGTCTGGTCGAATTGGCTCACTATAAGATTTCTGCCCCCCGATTCGACCTCAATTTGACCTGGCAGTCTGGTCGAATTGAATGGTTGCTGGTTGAATTGGGCTTCTGATGAAATAGAGTGCTCCGAAAGGGTGGATTCGACCTCAATTCGACCTGGCCCACTAGTCGAATTGATTTGGTTTTGGTCGAATTGAGGCTCTGTTGCTTCCAAATCACTTCTAGGCATTCAATTTGACCTCCCCTGCTGAATTCAACGTATGGTATTGGTCGAATTAGAGTCGAATTGAGCCCTCGACGTGTCTAATTTTGATTCCGACCTCATTGGTCCCTCGTACTGCGTTCCAGACCTTAACATGATAGCTTTATCTTCCAATTTTTATGTCAATTGATTCACGTTCCCAGTCATCTGTCCCATAATCAAAGTAAGGTCCTTCAACTGCTTAGATAAATCTGCATGATCAACATTCATGGTATCCTCAAGACGATCAATCCTTGCATCATTCTCAGCCATGTATCGATTGAAGGTATCTTCAACACTCTTCACTTCGTGCTGCCACATACTAGGCCCCCTTAGTGTCAACTCTGTAATCTGCTTCTGCTGGGACTCTAGTAGCTTGTTGACGTTAGCTAGACTAGAGACGATCTCATCATCCCTATTCGGCTTCACCACTTGATGTTCAACATGCGCTACCTTGGCAAGTACATATGATCCTCTATCTCTCTCTGTAGGCCAGTCACGTGAATTCATAGAGATGTCTTCAAATAACTTTTCTTCTTCAAGTGCTGTCTTTGATAACAGCGCTCCAACTGATGATGCATCAATAAAAATACGCGACTCACAATCCAATCCATAGTAGAAGATGCTTATGTACTGAGCCTTTGACATTCCATGTTGTGGGCACCTCCTGAGCATGTCTTTCAACCTATCCCATGCCTCATAAAATTCCTCACCTTGATTCATAACAAATTGAGTGATCTCTTGCTTCATTCTTAAGATCCTTGAGGGTGGCATGTATCTTTCTAAGAACTTCTGCTGCATTTGGTCCCATATAGTGCAGTCGGCTGCATCAAGAGTCTCATACCAAGCTTCCGCCTTATCAATCAAAGAGAACTTGAATAAGGCGATCCGTCTAGCATCATCATTAGCTCCAACTCCTTTCTGAGTGTTTGCATAACCAAGAAATCTTCGAAGATGCCGATATGCATCTTTAAAACAACCTCCAGAAAAGGAATTCTTCTCTACCATGCTAATAAGAGCGGGATGTATATCAAAATAATCATCTTCCCCTCTTGCTCCTATCAACCCCATGTTGTCAATCCCATAGTTTGTGAAAATTTCATGGATTGCAACATTATTTGGATTCTGCCTTACTCCGGCCATGTTAGCACTGTGTGTTATTTGCTCCTTTCCTTCCTTTCCTTTTCCTTGTGCACAAGTACCTCAGAAAAATTCAAGGTTAGATAGAATTAAATAATCACAAATAAAAGTCTTAATCAAATTAGAAATAATAAATTAATAATAACAGCCGTCCCCAGCAACTGCGCCAAGAACTTGATGAGCATTTTCTCAACACACAATTAATCCCCAAGTATGAAGGATATCAATTGTAGTTTCGAAAGGTGACCAAGTAAATATCGAACCCAAGGGACGGCGTATTATCAATTTAATTATTATCTAAATTAATTAAGACAAGAAAATTACATTTGAATGGTTATTATCTAACAACTAATATGCTTTAAATAAAATAACAAATGAAATAAAATATCACTCGAAGTATACGAAAGTGGATCAAGTAGGAAAATAGGTAGCTCTAGGGTAATCAAGTTTTACTACTTAACTTCCCTTCCATGTGTTGGTGTCCGACTCTGCCTTGTGGAATATGGACGCATCACTAAACCATACATATCTATTCTATAGACACAAGTAGACATGCGTGTAATACGTGTGAATAACCTCGTAGCAAGAGATATAATTTCTCCTCCCTTTCTAGGTACTATCAGTAAATTATTTTCCTGACCAATTGGTATTCTAACCCGATATGATCTCCCTTTATAAGTACTATAAAATGAACCTTTTTATCCTACTTATTAACCCGAATTCAATTCAATTAACAAGTATCTATATAAAACAGTTCTAATAAAACTTCAGAATTCCTTCACTTAGAATTATAACATATAATCCTGATCAGTGGTGAGCGCACTCAATCAATAACCAAGAGATGTATTCAGACTCTACATAACAGTTAAAGATGCACAAAACGACCATGAGTATGAATTAAAAAGGCACAATCTTATATAGAATAAATTCATAAGTAGTGTTGTATGGAGTTTACATACGAAAGTTCAATTAACTAGATAAAACCTTCACAACCCTAGTTCTACCAAAAAGGCTCTAGCCCATGATGATGCGAAGAACAATCATGGGTGTTGGATAGATCTTACCCGGATGTCCAAAAAATACAAGATAAATTAGGAAATGAATAAACCCTAGATGTGGCGTCATCGCGTCCTTCTCGCTCTTGAATTCTCCTCTTAGTTCTTCCCTTGATTCCACAAACAAATCTTCAAAGTGATGGATGGATGGAGGAAGGGAGATGGTTGGGGGTGATCCCCCCTTGTGGGATGTAGTATGTTGTGGCCTCTCTTCTCCTCTCTCGTATTGTCTTCCTTCTCCGAATCCCCTATACTGCTGTATAAGCCTTCTCTTATACTTGTAATCGTGTCTCCCGGGCCTGGAATGAGCTTTTTAATTGATCACACGCATTGAGGGTGTAAAAATACTGATATGGTAAGTTTTCGAGGCTCAATTCGATTTCATCAACTGGTCTAATTCACCCCTCCAGGTCGAATTGACCTACTGTAAGTCCCAGGTGCTTGATTCGACCGGATGCCCTAGTCGAATTGCAGTGACGAGGTTGAATTGGCATCTCCACCAATCAATTCGACCTCGATTCGACCTGATGCCCAGGTTGAATCTCTCTGTCATGGTCGAATCCACCTTCTACTCATGTTATGCTGCCAATTTGACTAAAAGGGCTAGTCGAATTAACCTCTTTCTAGTCGAATTACACTTCTGCTTCCCCCAAACAGATGGCTTTGACTTCCTTTCTTCAGATTTCAACACTTCCATTCTGATTTCCTTTGAAAAACCACTCAAATAGCTTCAACAACACCTGATCCATGTCTTTTCACAATATATATCGGTTTACAACCGATTACAACCTTCAAACACTTTATAATAGCAAAAATCCAGGTGCAAGATTCGTGAATTTACACACTCATCAATTCTCATTTCAAATAAATTATTAGAACATTGTTCATACAAAAAGCTAGACTTTTAGTATATAATCCAACACATCACATCCCCCAAACTCAGTAAAAATATAAGTCGAAACTAAGTTTGAAAAGAGATGTAATTGCCGATACGTGAGCACCTCAAATATAATAAATTCTCACTCACACGAAAAAAATAAAGTAATAAAATAGAAGAGCAAGCCCCCAACAGGCGCTCGTATTTAACGTTGGAGAGTCACGACGGATGTAACCTTTTGAACTATTTAATCAGAGGGCGGTCTTCTCGCATCCTCACCTTCAAATACTTCCTTTCCTTTTTCTTATCTACACTCAACACCTCAACTTTCTTGGTCACAAAAATATGATCCTCAAAATTTTCTTCCTCCCATGGCTGTCTACACTTCTCCTTGTCAATCTTCCACTCAATTTCAGAGTCATCTGTCCTATTAAACTCAAGATTAAACAAGTTAAAAATCACATCGATACTCTTGGATGATTGAGTCTCTATGGGCATCTTCATGTTAGATTATATATTAAAAGTCTGGCTTTTGTATGAAATAATATTTTAATATTTTTTGAAATGAAAATCATATGATCAAACGTTTTGCATATTATAATTTATTTATATGTTTGTGCAAAAGTCCATTTACTTTATACTATAGATAATATGTTATACGACAACACACAGAAGATCATATTATAAGTTTCCTTTTAAAGTATAAATAGATGCTCACAATCGAGATAGACGGGGACTATCTATCGGGATGGTTGTAGTGTGATTTGGAATTAGTTTATCTTGACTATAGAATCACATTAGTGCGCTTTGTGTGTATTGAGCAGGACCGCGGTGAGTTGGGAAGTAGTGCTGTCTTTATGGTGTGATGTTAATTGTAGAAGGAATCTATGTCCGCTATAGGTTAATGATGTCCCCTTGAGGAGCTCAAAATGATTATCATGTAAATCTTGCAAGTGGATTAATTTTGGCATGATAATGAGGTTGAATGGTACTACTCTCGGATGAGATATTAATCAATAGAGTTGTCAGTAATTTAATTAATTAATGGGCATTGTATATATTAAACATCGGGAGACTGTCGGGCTCATAATGAGAAGGATCCCATAACGTAATTATGGGATTAGAACGGTAGTGCAGTAATAATATTTTAGTGGTATATATTATTATTGGACTTAAGTATGAGCTTTGGGCTAAGCTTGGATACTTTAGCCCAATAGAGGCCCAACTCTAATTTCTCCTTCTGGTCCCTATTGTAGCCTATATACAAGTTATCTCAGCTTCCTGGAACCCTAGACTCAGTGCCTCTTTTGATGTGAGAAACAAGAGAAAAGCAGATTGAGAAGATCCTGAAGATCGTCGCCCACACGACATCAGGATTGGATTTGGGAATACAACAAAGATCAAGAGGTTGTTCTCTGCAGCTGTTCTTCAACAACATACCCTATTGAAAGGTAATATAAAATTTGATTTATTGCTTCTGTTGATCTAGTTTGCATGGGACCCTAATGGTTTACGCTAACCAAACGATCGAATGCTAATAATTGGTATCAGAGCTTCAGTTTCGTGATGAAGCGTGACACATTAGGCTAGGGTTTATGTGATTATGTGATTAAATTATGAATTAGAATTGCATGAGGATTAGGGTTATGGTGTGATTTGATTGTACCTATGTATACCCTGTGTCATCGTATGTCAAAATTTGTTTGCTGAAAAACACGCCTGGAGAAGACGACTGGCGCACGACAGTGAGCAGGCGGCTCGTTGATGGCACAGTGAACATGGAGGCGCACACGTTAAGTGACGAGTGATCGCCATGTGAAGATCTTCATTGATGAGTATGCATTCTGGATGTCCAATGTTGCGCACGGCGGCAGGCGTGCACGGCAGGTAGGGACGCATGACACATACGTGGATGCACAGACACAGGCGCTCGGCAAGTGTGGCGTGTGGACGTAGCACGCAACTTCACGTACGGTGTCATGCACAGAAGACAGACAGAAGTCGTGCAGGTCTTATCCATTGGATAGACGGGCTTGTCTTCGTGATTCGTCATTTTTCCGTGTTTATTTCGTGATATAACTACTTTAATTGTTTTTTAATTATTGTTATATATATGAAATGCATGTTCTATGTGATTTATGCTTTAAATTGCTATGATAGAAGCATGCTAAGATTTGTATATTATTATTAGAATATTATATGCATGTTAAAAACCCTCAGTGTTTAAATAACTAAGTGGGAGAGTAGATTGGTAAATAATTCCCATGACCTCCATTATTGGTTTTTAAGTGATGTGAGTAAACATGCGTGTTGGCAATAGGCCTTCCTCCACAACGGATGGGTTTATTCATGGATCACTGGTACAAACTTCTTTATGATGATCATAGGAAGTTATCCAAGCGCCTGTGTACTTCTCCAACTGTAAGGCACATAAGCTTGCGTAATGGACTTGGGATCAAATAATGGTGCACACTTAGGTGTAAATAATAAGTATCCTCCCCAACAGAGTCACTGCTGTTATTTGCATGGCTAAAGAGGAACCGACTATTAATTATTTTGTCATAAAGTTAGGTTGACAAATGAAATTAATGGGTAAAATCTTCTCTTGTAAATGTTCGAGTTTGTATACGTCTACACTAACGTGGCATGCAAATTCACGGTGCTTGAGATGTTGGTGAATTTTATTTTATATTATTTTGAGGGAATCAATATAAATTGATAAATTCGAAGTGTTTGATCTGTTTATTATTTATGATTCTCAAGATTTTCAAATGGCACTCAACTCACTTTATGTTATACTTAAAGAACACAAACTTACTAGCACTAATTATGTTGACTGGAAACGAAACATGGACATTGTTTTAACTGCTGAAGATTATATCTTTGTACTCACTGAGGAATGTCCTCCGGAACCTACTAATGACTCTACTGAACATCAAAGAGCAGCTTATAATAGGTGGACCAAAGCTGATAGGATGACTAAGTCCTATATATTGGCTTCAATGTGATTGTCGCTATTTTCACCTAGATTTTAGTGTCTTTTTCTATGTCTTTTCGTATTATTTTATCCATATTTTATGTGTATTTTGGTTGTGTTATGTGTTTTCATATAAATGTGTGTGAATGAGCTTAAACGTATGTAAAACAGGTGGAAAATGGAGTCAGGAGCTGAAACGAGCAAGAAACGAGCTGACGGGACCCAACTCGAGTTGTAAGGTGAAACTCGAGTCGAGTTGGGGCCCAAAAGTTGTCCAGAATCGTCCAGTAGCTTAACTCGAATTGGGAGAGACAACTTGACCGTAGCTCGAGTCGAGCTGTGACTCTCCAAGTCGAGAAGCAAGTCATGCGGTGCAGGGCAGGAGTTCAGAATCATACAGTGTGCTTACTCGAGTTGCAAGTCGCAACACGACTTGACAACTCGAGTCGAGTAAGGTTCCCAGAGTCAAATCAGTTTCAGAGCCTCGCAACACAGCCGAACAGGCAAGAGCTCAAGTTGGCGATACGAGTAGAGCTGGACAGCTCGAGTTGCATTACATGCAACTCGACTCGATTTGCTAACTCGAGTAAGGAAGGCCAAGTTGAGTAAGGTCATTTTGGGCCAAAAATCCAGATTTTCATCTGCCAATGTGTGTAAGTGTGTGTAAAAAGCCCATTTGATGCTAAATCCGTGGCCCAACCTGGAGAGGGTATAAATAGCCTCAAGTTCAACATTTGAAGGAGATTGGATATTCCACACAAGGGTTTCACTCCTACACCTAGATCACACACCATTTCTTCCATTTTTCACCGCATCTTCATCCATTCTTCATCCCTTCCATTTGGGTGTTAAAGACCTCAAGAATTCAAGAGCTAGAGGTGGAGATCAATGAGTGTTGGAGATTCTCTACAAGGAATTGCTAGGGAAGATTTACATCTCTTTTGTTTTTCATTTAGATATAAAACTATGGGTATGTGTAATGGATCATTCATATGTTTTGTTACCATTATCATGTTAGGCTAATCCCTCTAGTGGGATTAGGAATATGAAGAGCATATTAGGTTTATATTATTATGTGGATTAAATTGGTTTTTGACTTAATTGATGTTGGTTTCTATTCATGGGCTTTAATTATTTTGATGTTGTGATGGCATGGTTTGTTATTCATGAATGATTATTGGTATCAATGGATGATTTGTGATAAGTAAGTGCTATTATAATGTTCATGTGTATATTGCTTGGAGTGAGACGGAAATGACCCTCTAAAGTATTAGAAAGACATGAATAGACATCGAGTTTAGGTTTGACTGAAAGGATATTTGAATTCGATGAGGGGAACCAATCCATTCGTTAGCTTTAGTACACAAAAAGGGAGAGTTAATCCTAATTAGTACCTTTGAATGGAGAATTGGGAATTAATTAGTACCTAGATGGAAGAGGTTAATGTTGGGCTTTGATCTAAGTGCTTTTGGGAGTCTCAAGTGGATCAACAACCTTTGTAACCCGAAAGGGAGCTTAGGATATAATCGTGATCACCTTTAATCTACATCAATTGAGTTGAATTCCTTTTGCATGATAATATGAATTGAGTGTGCTTGGATGTTTCTAATCCTCTGTTTTTCACTACTTGAACTTTAGCACCTATTCTCGTTTATTGTGGCATTTCTCTTAGTTGCTATTTTATTTGCTTGCTACTTGCTTTAGTTGATAACGTCATACTCAAACCCCCCATATCATCCTTACAAAAGTGACATAAACATGAGCTCACGTATTTTACTAGTCCAAACCTAACTCCTTTGTGGTTCGATAATTTTATTTCTTGGGATATACTTCTACAACGATCGAGTAATCTTGCTCGTGAATATTAAAAATAGTCAAACACAAATGTCAAGTGTGCTTCAGCATCAACATCAAGCTATGAACTTTGTCTATGATATGATGCTGAATCTTAGGGAACTCTTCGAGCACCAGAGTCATCCTGCTCGGTCGAAGAGCATGTCTATATTCATGAACTACAAAATGGCTGAGGGCACTTCTGTAAGGGAGCATGTCCTTAGGATGATGGGCCAAATCAATGAGTTGGAGGTTCTTGGAGTTGAAACTGATGGAGAATCCCAAGTCGATATTATACTCCAAAGCTTGCCTAGGAGTTTTGAACAAACATTTGTACACGTTGGTGGAACTTCTGACAGAACTTGTGGCAGCAGAAGAACTATTTTATAGAGCTCCTCAGGTTCATGTTGCTGAAAATGCTCCTCATCCTGGCTGAAAGGCACTAGGAATAAGAAGAAGCAAGAAAATTCAGCACCGATGAACCAAGTGAATGCAAATAGTGGTGCGGTCAAGAAGCCTAAAGATAAGTGCTTCAAATACAAGCAGACGGGACACTACAAGGCTGACTGCCCTCTTCTGAAGGGGAACAAGAACGGTAAGTCTTATATACTAGTTGTTGAATCATGTTTAGCGGTTGTATCCACTGACACTTGGTGTATAGATACAGGAGCCACTGACCATGTCTGCAATTCTTTGCATGGGTTCCATCAAAACCAACAGCTTAGTGATAGGGAGATTATCATACTCATGGGGAATGCTACAAGGGTAGTGGCTGTTGTAGTGGGAGACGTCTATTTATTTTTCAATAAGAATAAAACTCTTGTTTTGAGGAATTGTCTTTATGTACCTCATTTTAGAAAGAATTTAATTTCAGTTTCTAAATTGTTTATGGATGGATATTCTGTTTCTTTTAATGACAATGTTGTTATAAGGAAATATAGAATTATTATCTGTGATGGTGCATTGATAGATAATTTGTATACTCTTAATCCAATTACTCCCACAGTGCAACAAATTGAATTGAATGATACATCTACTAATAAGAAAAAAGAACCTTCGAAAATGAACCAAACATATCTTTGGCATCTAAGACTTGGTCATATTAACTTGAGTAGGATTCAATGGTTGATAGCTGATGGAACTCTAAGTTCATTAGTAGTGGAAAATTATCTAACTTGTGAATCCTATTTGGAAGGAAAAATGACCAAAAGGCCTTTCAAGGCAAAGGGGTATAGAGCCAAGGATCTGTTGGAATTAGTTCATTCTGATTTATGTGGTCCTATGTCTATCCAGACAAGAGGTGGTTATGAATACTTCGTCACTTTTATTGATGATTATTCTAGATATGGATATATTTATTTGATGTGCCGCAAGTCTGAGTGCTTTGATAAATTCAAAGAGTACAAGGCTGATGTGAAAAAGCAACTTGGAAAATATATCAAGAAACTACGATCTGATCGTGGTGGCGAATACCTCTTGGGAGAGTTTAGGAATTATTTATTAGAGGAAGGGATTGAATCCCAATTGTCTTCACGGAGCACACCCCCAGTAGAATGGTGCAGCGGAAAGAAGGAATAGGACTCTTATAAAAATGGTAAGATCAATGATGAGTTACTCAAAATTACCTAATTCATTTTGGGGATACGCCTTAGAAACAACGGCTTACATTCTTAACTTTGTACATTTTAAATCGGTAGCTTCCACACCTATTGAATTGTGGACTAAGAGAAAGCCTAGTCTGAAACACTTTCGGTTGGGGTGCTCCGGCACATGTGTTAAAGACGAATACTAAAGGAACGAAGGGTGGTTTGTTTTATAATCCAAAAGACCAAAAGGTGATCGTAAGCATGAACGCTAGATTTTTGGAAGAGGATTATGTAATGAACAAAAACCTATGAGTAAAATTGTTCTAGACGAAGTAAGAGAGGAAACAACAAACATAATACCAACTGTACAAGAGGATAAACCACAGGACACTACACCGCGTGTCACACCTGATACATAATTACTAGTGCAGCCTCGTCATAGTGGGAAGGTTGTGAAACAACCGGATAGATTCATGGGATTGGGAGAGTCTTCTGACTTAGTCCCTGGTAACATATAATTGACCCATGGAATTACAATGAGGCACTGCATGATAAAGATGCTCAATCATGGCAAAAGGCAATGAAATCTGAAGTGGAATAGATGTATTCTAATCAAGTCTGGGTGCTTGTAGAACCACCCGATGGTGTAAAAGCTATTGGATGTAAGTGGGTCTATAAAAGGAAAAGAGGATCTAAAGGTAAGGTGGAAACCTTTAAAGCAAGGCTTGTCGCTAAAGGATATACTCAGAAAGAAGGAATCGATTATGAGGAAACCTTCTCGCCTGTGGCCATGCTTAAGTCAATCTGGATTCTTTTATCTATTTCTGCTCATATGGATTATGAGGTATGGCAAATGGATGTCAAGACAGCTTTCCTAAATGGAAGTCTTGAGGAAAACATCTATATGAAGAAGCCAGAGGGATTCATTGCAAACAACGAAGAGCATCTTGTGTGTAAGCTTAATGGGTTCATTTATGGATTGAAGCAAGCTTCAAGATCATGGAACATCCGTTTTGATGAAGTAATCCAGTCATATGGATTTATTCAATGTCCGAATGAATCATGTGTGTACAAGAAGTGTGATGGAAATATAGTGGTATTTCTTGTACTCTACGTGGATGATATTCGTCTCATTGGAAACAACGTAAATGTATTATCAGGTGTAAGGATATGGCTATCTAAGCAGTTTGAGATGAAGGACTTAGGAGAAGCTGCACACAATCTAGGGATCAAACTAATAAGGGATAGTAAGAAAAGAATGTTATGCTTATCCTAAGCTTCATACATTGATACAATCCTGGCTCGTTTTAGCATGCAAGATTCCAAGAAAGGTTTTCTACCTTTCAGACATGGGAAACCTCTATCTAAGGGAATGTGTCCTAAGACACAATAGGAAATAGAGGAGATGAAACTGGTTCCTTATGCTTCGGCAGTAGGAAGCCTCATGTATGCTATATCATGTACGAGGCCAGATATCTGTTATGCCGTGGGCATGGTCAGTAGGTATCAAAGTAATCTAGGACAAGGGCATTGGACTGCGGTAAAGCATATTTTGAATTACCTACAAAGAACTAGGGATTATGTGTGGGTTTATCGGACAAATATTTTATTACCTTTGGGTTATACTGATTCAGATATTCAGTCAGATAGGGATGCTAGTAAATCCACCTCGTGTTATGTGTTTACTCTTGGAGGAGGAGCCATAATGTGGAGTTGTGCAATGCAGAAATGCGTTGCGGACTCCACCATGAAGCTAAATATGTAGCAGCCTCTGAGGTAGCTAAAGAAGCAGTATGGCTTAGGAACTTCTTAATGGACTTGGATGTGATTCCTAGTTTGCCAAAAGCGATCATAATTTATTGTGATAACAGTGGTGCAGTAGCAAACTCGAAGGAACCACGAGCCCATAAGGTGAGTAAACACATTGAGCGCAAGTGCCACCTGATACGAGACATCATTAAAAGAGGAGAGGTCGTTGTCGCTAAGATTGCATCGGAGGATAACCTTGATGATCCTTTTACTAAGAGCCTTCCAGCGAAAGCGTTTGATGGGTATGTAGAAGGAATGTCAATTAGATGCGTGTCAGCAGATATGTCAGCGTAGTCTTTTAGTATAAGTGGGAGATTGTTAGATTGTATACTAAAAATCTGGCTTTTGTATGAAACAATGTTTTAACAATTTATTTGAAATGAGAATCATATGATCAAACATTTTGCATATTATAATTTATTTATATGTTTGTGCAAAAGTCAATTTACTTTATACTGTAGATAATATGTTGTGCGACAACTCGCGGAAGATCATATTATCGATTTCCTTATAAAGTATAAATAGATGCTCACAACCAAGATAGACGGGGACTATTGATGAGCATTTTCTCAATACACAAAGTAATCTCCAAGTATGAAGGATATCAATTGTAGTTTCGATAGGCGACCAAGTGATTATCGAACCCAAGGGACAGATTATTATCAATTTAATTATATTATAATTAACTAAGACTATGTTGGTAAATTGGTTTGGAATAGTTACGAAACTAAATAACAAATAACTTAAATATCAAATTAAATAAACAAGCAATAGTGATAATATGACTGTGATCAAGTAAGAAATTAGGTAGTTTGTCGGGTAATCCCGTTTTACTTATTAATTTTCTTTTCATGTGTTGATGTCCGACTCTGCCTTGTGGTCTATGGATGCATCACTAAACCATGCAAATCTACTCTATAGACACAAGTAAATATGCGTGTAATACGTGTGAATAACCTCTGGGCAAGAGATATAATTCACCCCCCTTTCTAGGTACTATCAGTATCAATTATTTCCCATGCACTTATTACTCTAACCCGATATGATCTCCCTTTATAGGTACTATGAAGTTATACTCTTTATCCTACTTATTAACCCGAATAATATTCAATAAACAAGTATTTATATAAGATAGTTTTAATAAGACTTCGGAATCCCTTCACTTAGAATTATAACATGTAATCCTGCTCAGCAGTGAATGCACTCAATCAATAACCAAGATATGTATTCAGACTCTACATAACAGTTAATGATGCACAAAACGACTGTGAGTATGAATTTAAAAAGCACAATCTTATATAAAATAAACCACAAGTAGTGTTGTACGGAGTTTACACATAGAAATTCAATTAACTCATAAAACTTTCATAACCCTAGAACTACCAGAGCGGCTCTAGCCCATGATTGATCTAGGAACAATCATGGTTGATTGGTATGATATTACTTGACTCACCAGATGACCTCTCTTCACGACTCCTTGAGATGGAGGTAGGGTTTCTATGGTGGATGGATGATGAATGATGTTGTCCTTTTTCTCTTGCGAAAGATCTTCTTTCATACTTGTAAACTCTCCTTACGGGCCTTGGATAGGCTTATTGAGCAAACATATGCATTAAAGGTGTAAAAATACGAATATGGTAAGTTTTCGTACTCCAGTTTGACCAACCAGCCAGGTCGAACTATCCTCCACTGGTCGAACTCCTAGTCGAATCGACATGTAAGTTGGTTGCGGGTCCCAGATTCGACCAGAATCCTGGTCGAACCCCATACTCTCTGGTCAAACTGCAAGTACGTCTCTTTAGGCTTCTGGTTCGACCACAGTTCGACCAAATGGCTTGGCCGAACCACAATGTCATGGTTGAACGGCACTCCAAGCACTTTTTCTCCATCGGTTCAACCACTAGTGCTGGTCGAATCATCTCCTTCATGGTCGAACTGCGCGCCTGCTTGGTCGAATCCACCTATAAATCTCCCTTTTTCCAGATCCGATCACTTTCAACTTGTTTACCTTTGAAAATCAACTCAAATAGCCTTAAAGACACCTGATTCGTGACTTTCCACCATATATATTGATTCATATCAAATTACCACCATCTAACACACCATTATTACACGAATCCGATCTCGAAACTCGTGAATTTATATACTCATCAAATCCCCAAACTTACATGTTGCTCGTCCCGAGGTAACGCAATTAAAAATTATAGAGTAGTGTAAAATTCACTCAGCTACCACATTCAATACAATTCATATTCACACATGCAATCTCATCAATCGAAAACAAGTATCACCCGCATCATATATATCATCCACGCAAAACATCACTCAATTAAAACATAATTCGGAGTACGAAGTCATCTAGCTTACAAGATAAGTATTTACTCTCACTCTCCAGTGTAAAAGATGTACACTTCAATAGGTTAATATACGCTCATAATCATTCATACTTCCGCGTAACCATAAGCTTGGCAAGGGTCTCAAAAATCAACTTACAATGAACTCCTTACTAGGATCACAAAGGACTTGCTTTTGGGTTGTAATGTTGGCACTTTGGTAAAGGTAGGAAAATTTAGGTAAATTGATTAATTCACTAGTAGAGAATTACCTTGGAGTTTTGCTTTGGCCATAAAGCTTCATCTTTTTCTTCAATTTCTTCTCATGATCTTCATGGTTTGAATTCTTGTTCTTTTCCTTAGTATCAACATCATCTTTCTTTATTGATCAAGGGTACCAATTTTGGGCATTACCCTTCTACGCAGTCGGGGTACCAGTTTCAGGCACTACCTCTAAATAAGATTTAACCATACTTTCTTTTTCATGCTTCTCAACCAATCTTCTACCTTCTTCATTCTTGCGAGTACTTATTCACCTCAACTCTCTACTAATGAATAGGGTATTCAACAAGGCTCAAGTATATCGGTCGGTGTAAAGGTTCAGCCTGGTAGACCAATGTCCATGAATGAGAAATCATAGATCGAACCGTACCAAAGGTTAAATAAGTCTTTTTATCAAGGCTTGCCAAAGAAAAAGCTTTTTAAGGCTCAAAAGGGCTTCTAATGATACATATATTATAAGGTAAGGTAAAATTTTGGCTACGTGACTTAAATAAACAATAATGGCCTAAGATCATGTCCTACAATTCATCAATCATAAGTTTCACACAAAATTCCAAGCCAAATTCTAGAATATGGTCATATGAACGATTCTCATAAGAATAAACTATCATGAACTAGCATGATCCATATGGCTCAAATTCTCACATGGGTAAATAAAATCCTAAGTACTCTTCATAGCATATAATCAAGGTCAATTTCACAATGAAGTCCACATACTTATCAAGTTGTACATGCTTCTCATCAATAAAAATTAACACATATAAAATATGAATGCAACATACTAATGCCAAGAACCCATATATCACGACAATCCATACAAGTATCTCCAACCAATTCCACTCTCAAATATCAAGTACCACAATCTCCATCCAATCATCAAATCAATAACATACGTATATGCCACACACACCACAAATACCCATCCTGTAAAAAGAAAAAGAGAAGGGAGATGAGATGAAATAGACAAATGATAAAAAACCTGATGCAATCTACTCCTCCGGGGCCGCACCCAAGTGCCGCCGCCCATCCGTTGTCGAATGGAGAACCTTCAGCGTCGGAAGCACCCGACAATCCACCTATCACAATTGACCGCACACGTAACAATAAATCAGGTGTACTCAACCCAATTTCTTATTCAGTTTCTCTTTTATACTTGCTTTTGCTTGGGGACAAGCAAACGTTCAGGTGTGGGGAGGGATTTTATATGATAATTGGGGTAGAAAAGTGGTATAAAGTTGCTCTATGTCTTGTGTCTTGTTTAGTTTTGTTGTCCTCTAAATTGTGTGTTGATATGGAGTTGGATAATTTGAGGAATATAATATATTGAGGTGATGAGCGTGACGCATGATTGAGGGGGTAGCTATGATGTTTAGGAGCTGTTGGAATTAGATTTTCTTTGCAAGATTTTTGTGATTGTAATGGCTCATTTTTTTTGAATTTCATGGCAATTATACCCAATTTTTGTGAGCTTTTGAGCCTTAACGAGCTATCATCTATGAGCTCTATTGAATTTATTTCTTGAGTGCATTGAATTTGAATTGCTCATTCTAGAACTTGCTCTTTTGAATGCATTTCAAGACCATGTGATTGATTGTGTGTGATAAAATGATAAGGGCACTTAGGTTTAACTCTCTTGGCTTAAATTGTCCCACCTGATTATGATGAACTTTAGGGAAGCCATGTTGAGCCTAAGCCTTTTCTTTGGATTATGAGCACATAAATGAACCTTAAATTCCCATTTATTTCTTAAACTTCTCCATTTGAACCCTTCATCACTTTGCTATATGTGAGTCTTGTGAAAGTACTTTGAGGTTGAATTGATGATGGTGGGGGGAGAAAGCTGAAATTTTTTTTTGAAATAGTTGGAGAAGGAGAATAAGAAAAGGAAGGAAGGTTGGCTGATAAAGAGAAAAAAAAGGGGTCTGTTAGGAAAAGAAATGGAAGAAAAGAAGTTTGAAAAAAAAAGAGGAAAGAAAAAAGGTGTTGCTGAAATTATTTGTGTTGAGTTGTTAATTATCTAGCAAACAATGATTCTCTTAAGTGTGACACTTGCAGTTCCAAATCTTGAAAAGGAGCAGGTGTGGGGAGGTTTTAAGTGCAAGAAAAATGATGTGTTGAAAGGAAAATTTGGGGATGATGATGGATGTTGTGACTTTTAGAGATCACATGGAGTAAAGTGATGCATTTAGCCATTTTTATCTCTCTTTTTATCTCACCTCGACCTTAAGCCCCATTACAACCCACTCGAAGACCCTTTGATTGTTGCATATGATTCATCTAAAATTGGTGGAGAATTGATTTGGGAGCAAGCCTATGGTAATGACTTTTCGTGTTCAATTTTTGAGTGAACTTGCTACCTAGATCATATTTTTGAGTGATATTGAGTGAATCTTGGTGAGACCATGGAATTTTGAAAAATTTGAAGCCATGAAAGTTGCAAGTTTTAAGTGAAGAGTCACGTTTCATTTAGTTCCAAATGCTCATTGGTTGCTTGCCTCTTGAAGTGTGTAACTTTCATTTGTCTTGATAGATGTTCCTTAGTTTTCTATTCTCTATGATTTTGGTTTGCTTGAGGACAAGCAAAGTTTAGGTGAGGGGAGATTTGATAAGTCATAATTTAGCATAATTATTTGGTTGAAATTCATGTTTATTTGATTAACTTATGTGCTTATTAGGGTGCTAAATTGACTTATCTTGTCTATGGTTATTTGAGGCCTTTATGTTGTAAAATTGATGAGAAATGGGCTGTTTTGTGCAGGAAATTCATGCTGCCAGATTGACTGACACTTACCCCCTCAGTGTCAGAAGGGACCTGCGAAAATTCAGCATAAATAAGGAAAGTGCAGCTGGAATATTTTCATATATTTTCTCACACGAGTCCAGCGATTTCAATCACCCTCAAGTCAGGCCCATATTGTGGAGAAGGCACGATAGATTAGTCAACAAGAAAAGAAAAGATCCTGGAGATATTTTTGGGAGAAAAAGATAAGGAAAGAGATCAAGATTACTTAAGGATCAAGACATATATATTTATGGGATATTATTAATTATTTTTGGGGGCAGATACACGTGAATTGAAGGGCTGCAGAACACGTGAATTATAGAGATTAGAACAGAAAGGAACGTGAGGAACTGAAGCAGATTGGCATGAAACAGAAGAACACAATCGAACATCATTCGGTTTTATTTTATTTTAATTTCATCTTTGTTATGAACATGCGGGGCTAATCCCCTTTTCTAGTTTAGGATTCGTGAACCTCCTGTTGAATAATTAATTTAATTATTTATGATTTTTACATCAAACCTTTTGTGCAAGTTTATTTTATTACATGCAGTGATGTTCTTAATTGTGGTTTGATAGTTATTCTAGCCTGATCACCTATTTAATTATTAAACTGCTGAATGTTATTCTATGACCTACAATCTGTAATTGTTGTAGGAATTGGATTAAGTAACAAATAGAGATAATTCCCTCTAGGTGTAATAAAATCTAGGTTGTATGATACCTAGCCGGATTTCGTAGACTAGTAATCCTATGTTTAGAGTTTTAATGCATCTACGAGTTCGAATCCATAGGGTCACTCGTAGATAGTTCAATTTAATGGTCGTATCCTAGTTGATGAACGTAAGAACATTCGGGTTGATTGGTCGTACCGTCAATCTAGGGATTTGAGTTTGTGCACTAGACTAGATGTTTATATTCAGATATTAAGTAATTTAGTAAACGGGAGGGGATCGACATCCTAAACTAGGCTTTTATTACTTGGTTAATTTTATATTAATTTTCATCTACTTTGTTATTTAAATATTGAGTTGATTTATTATTTGAGTATTTATCAATTTTTCACAAACAAAACCCCCCTTTTATTTATTTCATATGTTAGTAACACTTTAATTTAATTAGGATTCATTATACTCTCTTGGGTTCGACCCTACTTACTACTATACTACCTATAAGTGTGAGTTGGAAATATAAATTATATTTTGGTACGCCTGCGACAGCATATCAAATTTATCCTCGTCATCGTCATCACCATCACTCATCATCATGCATCTTCCCAATTCGCGCTCATCAGCATGCATCTTCCCCAATCTCCTATCCATCTCCACATAATTGTTCTGCAGTGTGTTATACCTCGTATCCAGTGCTGCATAGTTTGCATACGCCAATACCAGCTGTCTATTCGTCTCCTGCTGATTCGCATTCAGTGTGGCAAAATGCTCATAAATCAATCGAAACTGCTCCTGATAATAAGCATCAGGACCAGCCCACTGCTACTGTGGCACTGCAGGAATGGGTCATGGTGGCATCTCGTTCGGCTACAGAATCTCCATCTCTGGATCCACCTGATCTGATCCATCTTCTTGTTGCTGCTGTGGCTGTAGCCGAGGCTGAAACTGCCCTTCGTCTACAATCCTCTGAAGCTCCTCAATCATCCCCTCAGCGTACATTTGAGCTACAGTCCACCAATCACCTTTCGTCAAACAAGTGATGGAAAGAGCATCATGCGCCAACGTGTTCATCAACTTGTTGCCCTCATTCCGGATAGAAGTCAGCTCACTCACGTCAAATGGAAACATGAAAGTAAATAGCTTAGATCCCCTCGTGTAAAACCAATCTCCATCGCGAAGATGAGCAAATCCACCCTTCACACACGTGCTCATAACCAAGTCCGGATCCTTAAGAATAGGTGTAATACCAGCGAAATCCATGTGATAATACTCAGCCACAGAAGTAAGCAAACCTCCTATATTAACTCTCTGAAACGGAGAGCTCCTGAACCTATATAGCTTATGAATAAGGTA
Organism: Pogostemon cablin; assembly: GCA_023678885.1. Classification (NCBI taxonomy): domain Eukaryota; kingdom Viridiplantae; phylum Streptophyta; class Magnoliopsida; order Lamiales; family Lamiaceae; genus Pogostemon; species Pogostemon cablin. The sequence goes on along the minus strand of CM043001.1, from coordinate 15,112,489 downwards.
TGATCCTACATTGAACCTCACTCCATTGAGCATACACCAAAGGGCATACAATTCTCCCCTCGACACACACCTCCCCTCAGATCGAGCAAACAGTGTGTTGCTCAGGACTCGATCCATATATCGGAGTACAGGATTTTGAATCAATAAAGCACGCGCACTACTAGTCTTGAAATTCATATCCTCTCCAGTATTATCTCTCCAAAAGTTATTTGCATTGAAAATTTCATTCTCATTCCTCGAGATCCCTCTCGGAGTCTGAAACAGCGCATTGAACTCCTCAGCCGACCATGTCCTCATCTCACCTCCAAGCTAGAATGTATACTCATACGGGAGATGGCTCGAACCCTTCTTCACAGTAATCGAACACAACACCTCAGCAGTCACATGGAAGTACGTCGGCTTCTTCAACTCCAAAAAGCAATGAATTCCCACTTGATCAAACATCCACAGGATATCATCACGGATGTGCATTGTAACCATCGCCTCGTTCTAGCAATCTTATCTGACATATCACCCCATTTGTCCTTAATCTCTTCCCAATCATTCATCCGAATCTTGAGCACACTCTCCTGAAGCATCAACTTCTTTGTCACTGCATCTTCATGAGACGGCCTATCTTGCCTCTTCTTGGAACGAGCCTCAACTTCCTTTCCTTTTCCTGAAATCAATACTTCAATACCAACAAACAAGAAAGGTAAACCAAGCTAATTCATACTCAACTAGCATTCAACTCTACTCAAGACTTCAAGTTTTTCAATGCATAGCCACTCCAAACAAGCATATTCCATCCTCTTTATCCACTACTTCAATTCACATGCTTACTCAACTCCATTCCAACATCAATTATGCAATAAGAACAACCAACGATGCTATCAACCACAAGCATGCACTAACAATTCAAGCAATGTACTCAAAATCCAACATGCTTCATCTCACACTACTCAAATTACTCATAACTTCACATAAACATCAAGGTTTGACAACAATTTATCAATCAAAACTGAACCCATCAACTGTTCATATGAAATTGCACACAAAAACTCAAATTACACCATGAATTCCTATAGAAACTCATTCAATCAACTTACCCACTTGCAATCGACAATTAGAACTTCAATCCTAGGGCAATAGAGTTGAGAAAACATACCTTTTTGAACCAGCCATGGCTTAAGATGAACAAATGTGAAAAAATCCTCAAATTTGCTTCAAAACCCTAGTTTTGAAACTAGATCATTCTAAAATTGCGACGAATTGAGTGAAGAGAGTGTGGAGTGTGGTTTAATTGGAGCGAAATCAAGTGGAATCAAAGATTAGAAGGAAGGATTTTTGATTCAGGGTGAATTCGAGTGAAGGTGGTGTGCAAAGTAATCGAATGGGGGTGAAAAATACGCTTAAAACTGACTTACTTGGTACGATTCGACCAACTAGAGTGGTCGAATGAAATTGATTTGGTCGAACCATGTTTCTGGAGGCTTCAGCGTCTCAGTTCGTCCTTGATTTGACCAAATGACTTGGTCGAACCACTCTATCATGGTCGAACTCCTCTGTTCAAAACTTTCAGGTCCACGATTCGACCTTGGTTTGAAGTACTCTTTGGTCGAACCAAACCCATCTTGGTCGAATCGGCCTGTACAAAATTCTCTGATCTCCAGTTCGACCTTCGTCTTGGTAAAGCCTTGGTCGAACCACCCCCTGAGTGGTCGAATCGACCTGTAACGGAGTCTCTGATCATCAGTTCGACCTGCACCCTTGGTCAAATCGAACACCTGATGCTCCAAAGTTGAATTTTCTTCATTCCCTGCACACTTCAAGCTCAAAAATGAGCATTAAGTACCAAAACAGAGCAAAACTTAGCTCGAGAATCAATCCTATAACTCAACATTTATGTGTGACTCCGCATACGACACTCAAAACAACACAAAACACCATTAAACATTAGGCAAATTGCAAAAAATCGACGTACTAAACCAGTTAAAGTTTTAATGTGCCGCAAAAAATCAACTCCCCTAACAAACGTTACAAAGAAAATATTATACTCTCGGTACTTCAATAAGGTAAGTACATCACACCCCCCAAACTTAGGAGAAAATATAGTGGAAACTAAGTTTGCAAAGAGATGTAATTTCCGATAAGTAAGCACATCAAATATAAAAATTTTTTACTCACACTAAAGAAATAAAGCAATAAAACTGAAGGGAAAGCTCCCAACAAGCGCTCTTATTTAACATCGAAGAGTCATTACGGTACCAATCTAGTGCAAGGTATCCTCAAAGATAACGCAAGCATCATCCGGTGACTTGTAATGCTTCAATCGATGCCCATTCGCCGTGATAATATCTCCATCTTTGTCTATAAGCTCAAAACTCCCTCCTCCGTAAGCTCTATGGATAATGAACGGCCCGTCAACTTTGATTTCAATTTCCCTCCGAAGAGCTTCAAACGCGAGTTAAAAAGTAATACCTCATCACCTTGCTTGAACTCCTTGTAAGAGATCTTCGAATCATTCCATTTCTTCATTCTCTCCTTGTAGATCTTCGAATTCTTGTAAGCTTGATTTATGAACTCATCTAATTGATTGATATGAGCCATCCTCAACTTATTTTGATCCTTTAAAGACAAGTTCAAACTCCTCAATGCCTAAAAAGCTTTGTGCTGAATCTCTACGGGTAAGTGGCACGGCTTTCCATAGACAATTTGATACGGTGACATATCTAACACCCCCACAAAACATCATTGAGCTTCATAGCCCAATCCTTCCTATTGGTTCCGACTACCGTTTCTAAAATTTGCCTTACTTGTCAATTGGAGACTTCAGCCTGCCCATTCGCTTGAGGGTGATAGGGTGTAGTAACCCTATGCTTGACTCCATAATCCTTAAGCACTTTTTCAAGAAGCTTATTAACAAAGTGGGTACCCCCATCACTTACTAGTACTCTAGGAACTCCATAGCGGGCAAAGATATGTTTCTTCAAGAAAGACAACACAGTCCTTGAATCATTCACGCGAGTTGGAATAGCTTCCACCCACTTAGAAACATAATCCACTGCTAAAAGGATGTAGAGAAATCTATTAGATGGGGAAAAAGGCCCCATAAAATCGATCCCCCATACATCGAAGATCTCAACAACAATGCTCGGCTAAAGTGGCATCTCATCTCTCCTACTTATGTTCCCCATCCTTTGACATCTATCGCATGTCACCACATAGATTTCACAAACTTTAAACAAAGTAGGCCAATAAAGAGCAGATTGAAGTACTTTTGCTGCTGTCTTTTGAGCTCCGAAGTGCCCCCCGTTAGGTTGTGCATGGCGAAAATCAAGAACGCTTTCCATCTCCGGCACACACCTACAGACGATATAATCTATACATATCTTGTAGACAAATGGATCGTACCATATAACCGTCTCAACAGCCCTCTTGAATTTCTCAAGTTGATATCGGTTGAGATCTCTCGGAATTTCTCCTACGGCAATGTAATTCACATAATCCGCATACCATGAATCCATCCTTTGTGCAGCAACTACACATGCTCTTTCCGCTCCTTAAACAAGCACTGCCATTATCTTCTCATCAGGGAACATCTCTTCTATGTAATCGAAAGAATCATCATAGTGCTCCCTTGTCTCCAACCTTGATAGGTGATCCACCAAAACATTCTCCGTACCCTTCTTATCTCGGATCTCCATATCAAATTCCTACAGAAGAAGAATCCATCTAATAATCCTTGGCTTCGTTTCCTTCTTCTCCATCAAGTATCGGATCGCAGAATGATCCGTATACACTATCGTCCTCATGCCAACTAAATACTGTCAAAACTTATTGAATGCATACACCACAACTACAAACTCCTTTTCAGTCAACGTGTAGTTCTTTTGTGCAGCATCAAAAGTCTTACTTGCATAGTAAATGGCGCATAACTTCTTTTTCCTCAACTGCCCAAGCACCACTCCAAGTTCTAAGTCACTTGCATCACACATAAGTACAAACGGTTGAGTCAAATCCAGTGTGATCAAGATAGGTGCAGTAATAAGCGCCTCTTTCAAAACCTGAAAAGTTGTTAGACATTCTTTATCAAAAACAAAAGGAACATCCTTTTCAAGTAAATGAGATAAGGGCTTGGAGTGTTTCTATAAAAATTGGCATGTCCAAGGAAGGACTGCACTCCCTTTTCATTAGTAGGTGGAGGAAGCTTCTCAATCGCCACCACATTTGCTCTATCCACCCACAATCCTTTAGTCGAAACATGATGGCCAAGAACAATCCCATCTCTTACCATGAAGTGGCACTTCTCCCAATTCAAGACAAGATTAGTTTCTTGGCATCTCTTCAAAACAGTAGCAAGGTTAGATAAACAAATATCAAAGGAGGAACCAAACACAGAAAAATCATCCATAAACACCTCCATGATTTTTTTTATCAACTCATCAAATATGGCCATCATGCAACGCAGAGATGTAGCAGGCGAATTACATAATTCAAAAGGCATCTTTCTAAAGGCAAATGTTCCATAAGGGCAAGTGAAAGTAGTCTTCTCTTGATCTTCGGGTGCAATCATGATTTGATTATAACCCGAGTACCCATCCAAGAAATAATAAAACTCATACCCTGCAAGACGATCAAGCATTTGATCCATGAAAGGAAAGGGAAAATAGTCTTTGCATGTATTTTCATTCAGTTTCCTGTAATCCGTACACACTCGCCATCCCATAGGAATCCTAGTAGCTAATGTCTATCCATCCTCGGCTTTCACAATAGTCATGCCCCCCTTCTTAGCTACAAGATGCAATGGACTCACATGGGGACTATCACTAATGGGATATATAATTCTTGCATCTAGCCATGTTAAGATTTGCTTCCTAATCACTTCTTGAATAGTGGGATTCACCCTCTGCTGATTCTGAATGCTACTCTTAGCCTCATCTAACAATCTTATTCTATGCATGTAATATGATGGACTAATACCTTTTAAATCATCAAGAGACCAACCAATCGCAGACATACTTTCTAAGCACATCTAACAATTCCTCAAGTTGATCATCATCAAGGGAAGAAGATACAATTACCGGATATTTTTTATTGTCACCTAGGAAAGCATACTTCAAGTGCTCTGGTAGCGGTTTCAACTCCTCTTTCTTCTCTTCTTGAGGTGCGCTCTCTCTATCCAATGGTAGGTATTTCCTAATCCACTTGACCTCTTCAATTTTTGTCCTCTCCGATTCATACCTGTCATCACCCAAAGCAAGCAAGTTTTCAAGAAATTCAATACATACCTCGTTGGAGAGTTCATCTAGCTCCGTAGTGGGAAAAGTAAGAGACTCCGCCAAGCATGTCTCAAGAGGATCCTTCGATAGGATCAAAGACATGTCTTCCTTCGCGATCTCCTCCACCACGTCAATATTGTGACATTGCATCTCTATTGGCATCTTTATTGCTTTGTCAAGGTTAAATAGGACCTCTTCTTTATCCATCCGCAACTGTAACTCACCCTTTTGCACATCTATCATAGCTCCTGCAGTAGCAAGGAAAGGTCTTCCTAAGATAAGAGGGACATTATCCTTGTCATCTTCCATCTCAAGCACAAGAAAATCCACAGGAAAGACTAGCTTCTCTACTTTTACAAGAACATCTTCAATAACACCCTTCAGAAAAGTCATAGACCTATCCGCTAGTTGTAGAGCAACTGTAGTGGGAGTTAACTCCCCCAAACCAAGCCTTTGAAATATCAACAATGGCATCAAATTGATGCTTACCCCAAGATCATACAAGGCTCTACGTGCCGGCCCCTTTCCAATCTCACATAAGATCGTGAAGCTTCCTGGATCCTTCAACTTAGCTGGCAGCTTTCTTTGGATGATCAAGCTGCAATTCTCAGACAAATTCACTGTTTCAATTCCATTCAAGCTTCTCTTCTTCAAAAGTATATCCTTTAGAAAATGGGCATAATACGGCATCTCCAATATCGCTTCAGAAAAAGGAATGTTCAAGCTTATTTTACTTATGATACTTCTTGAACTTCTCTTCCAATCCCTTCTTGGCTAGCTTATAAGGAAACAGCGGAGGTATCTTGTTTTGGGAATCCCCCATTCATCACATTCAACCTTCTTCGCCTTATCCTTTTCGGCTCTCAATCTCTTGGCTCTTTCCCACTTTTTTTCTGCTGTAATCTTTGTATTCTATTCTTTGGAAGGTATTGGAGTAGCATCAACATCATGCAGAGCATTCAATGTAAAAAATGGTGCAGAACGATACGGTTCGACCTGGATTCGACCAGAGTTACTGGTCAAACTTGGTGAATAATGGTCGGACTGAGCATCTGAAAGTTCGTTCTCTCCCTTATAGGCCATTTCGACCACAGTTCGACCAATAGGGTTGGTCGAACCATGGTGATCGTGGTTGAATTGGGGTTCAGACAAAATAGAGCGTTCTGGACAGTGGGGTTCGACCTGAGTTCGACCAGAGCTTTTGGTTGAACTGACCTGTTTTTGGTCGAACTGCTCTTCAGCAACCTCCGGATGTCGCCCAGGTGCCTGGTTCGACCTCCCCTGTGTAGTTTGACCATCTGTGTTGCTCGAATTGGGGTCGAATCAGGCTCCTGTCGTTTCAAACTTTGATTTCGGCCTCATTGGTCCCTCGTACTGCATTCCAGACCTCAATATAATAGCATGACAAGACTTTGGATTCTCAATACTTTGAGACGGAAACTTCCCCTTCTCAATAGTTTGAGTCAATTTGTTTACGTTTCCTGCCATCTCTCCCATCAACAATGTAAGGTCCTTAACTTGCTTAGACAAATTCTCATGATTAGCATCAATCTTATTTTCTAATTTGGCCTCAAGACGATCTACTCTTGCATCATTCCTCACCATGTACTTGTTCACAGTATCCTTGAAACTCGGCTTCCCTTCTTCCACCTTAGCTCCCGGATCAACACCGATAGGAGGTTGGACCTCATTATTTGGATTACTCGAGGAAAACTCTGGCCTTCTTGGTTGATGGTAATTACCCGGGGGACCACGATTGTTGTAGTTCCCTTGATAATTCTTGTTTTCTTGATTTGGGTACCTAGTTCCTTGAATACTTTGACCCATGGCATAGTTTGCCTCATCGATCTCCTCTTGGCTAGCTCTTTCATGGCCACCATCCTGCTGCATCATTGGTACTCTCTGAGATATATCCGTGATCTGCTTTTGCAGAGACTCTAGTAGCTTGCTAATATTAGTCAAGCTAGAGACGATCTCATCATCTCTTCCCAACGTCACCATAGTATACTCAACCTGTACTAATTTACCAAGGACATAAGTGCCTCTCACTCTATCAGTCGACCAATCTCTTGAATTCATCGAAATTGTTGGTGTTCGATCATTTGATTAATGTGAACCATTAGGGTTCCATGCGTTTCTAACAGTCAGCAGAAGCAAGAAAACAAGAAACGTATTACCTTTCTCCAGGGCATGTTGGAGAAGTTGAATTCTCGCCGATAGCCTGCCGCAGCCTCACCGTTTTGGGCATAACTCTCTCATCCAGTCTTGGATTTAAGTGATCTACATGCCAAAATGATCCTCTCTTTCGTGGCTTTCTGTCAGTATATAACACGTCCTGTTTTGAAGTCTGTATAATTTTATAAAAATCGTACAAGTTGGTGGACAGCAGCAGCAAACCACCTCTTGATCTTCTGCTGTATTCCCAAGTCCAATCTCGACGTCATGTGGGCGACGATCTTCGAGATGTTCTCAATCTGCTATTCTCTCTACCCTCTTCACGTGTTAGGCGTGTATCATCTAGGGTTAGAATAGCTGAGATGACTTATATATGGGCTACAGCAGGGACCAGGAGGAGAAATTAGAGTTGGGCCTCCATTGGGCTTAAGTATCCAAGCTTAGCCGAAAGCTTATACTTAGTCCAATAATAATAATATATACCACTAAAATATTATTACTGCACTACCTCTCTAATCTCATAATTACGTTATAGGCTCCTTATTATTATGAGTCCGTTAGTCTCCCCATATTTAAGATATTCAATGTCCATTAATTAATTAAATTACTGACAACTCCATTAACTAATATCTCATCCGAGAGTAGTACCACTCAACCTCATTATCATTCCGGAATAAATCCACCTGCAGGGACATCATCAACCTATAACGGACACGGATTCCTTCTACAATCAACAGCACACCATAGAGACAGCACTATTTCCCAACTCACCGAGTTTTTTGATTTAATTACATGTAAATCTCACCCATTGATGAATCAAAGAAATACATACTGCCCTACGTGTCGAGGTTATTGTATAGGGATTAAGAGCATGAACATCCATAATAACAGAGATCAAGTTCTTCTATAAGTCAGTATAAGTCGAACGATCTCAAGTGGTCCTGCTCAATACACACAAAGTGCACTAGTGTGATTCTATAGTCAAGATAAACTAATACAAAATCACACTACAACTATCCCGATAGAGAGTCCCCGTCTATCTCGGTTGAGAGCATTTGTTTATACTTTATAAGGAACTGATAATATGATCTTCCGCGTGTTGTCACACAACATATTATCTACAATATAAAGTAAGTGGACTATTGCATCGTGCATATAAATAAATTATAAGACGCAATCATTTGATCATATGATTCTCATTTCAAATAAATTTTTTAAATATTATTCATACAAAAAGCTAGACTTTTAGTATACAATCCAACAATCTCTCAGATATACTAAAAGACTATGATGTCATGTCTTCTGCCATACATCTAATTCCCACTCCCACTACACGACCATCAAAAGCTTTCGCTTTAAAGTCCTTGTAAAAATATTTACTAGGTTATCATCCGATGCGATCTAGGCGACAACAACCTTCCCCTCATCATACGATTTCTCGTAACATATGGTACTCGCGCTCTATGTGTTTAATTGCTTATGGGCTCTGATTCCTTCAAGTTTGCAACTGCACCATTATTATCACAATAAATTGTGATACCCTTGGGCAAACTTAGAAAACACTTTGGAGTCCATCATGAAGTTTCTAGAGTCATATAGATACTTTGGCTGCCTCAGAGGCTCCAATTTATTATCTTCCTATGATGGAGTCTGGAGTCCGAAATATATTTCTATATAACACTCCTCCATATTATGACTCAACTTCCTAAAATTAAACACATAACCTTTGAGGTGGATTTACTATCGTCCCTATCTTATTTGAAAAAACCAAATCTATATAACCCACAAGAAGCATTGAATATGTTCGGTAAGTCCACATATAATTTTTGGTCCTTTTCAGGTACATAAGTATATATCTTACCACAGTTCATCATTCTTGTTTTGAGTTACCTTGATGCCCACTGACAATGCGTTTAGCAAAACAGACATACAACCTCGTGCATAGCATTCCCTAGACTAAGCTTCCTTATTTGCAAAAGCATAAGGAACCGCTTTCATCTCCTTTATCTTCTTTTGTGTCTCAAGACACATTTCTTTAGATAAAGTCACATGCTAAAACAAGTAAGGATCGTATCTTTTCATGAAGCTTGAGACAAGCATAACATCCTTTCTTGTGATCTGTATTACCATGATCAAAAGGATATATTTTGCTTTACTTAAGTCCTTCATTTCATACTACTTTATCAACCATACCTATACGCCCGACAATACTCTTTCATTGTCTCCAATGAGCAGTATATCATCTATGTACAGTACAAGAAATACCACCATGTTTCCGTCACTCTTTTCAATACACAAGACACATCCGCACATTGAATAAATCCATATCACTGGATTTTCTCATCAAAATGGATGTACTTTGAGTTTAAAGCTTGCTCTAGTCCATCAATGGACAATTTTAAGCTCACACTCAAAATGGTCTTAGCCCTTTGCAATAAATCACTCTGGTTGCCTCACATAGATGTTTTCCTCAAGACTTCCAATCAGGAAAACTGCCTTGACATCTATTTGTTATTCCTCATAATAAATATGATTAACAACAGATAAAAGAGTCTGGATCAACATAAGCATAGCTATCGGCGAACAGGTTTCCTCATAATCAAACCTTTTCTTTCTGATTATACCTTTTCGCAACAAGCTTTGCTTCCAAGGTTTTTACCTTTCCTATGATCCTCTTTTATTTTATAGAGCCACTTCCAATGGCTTTCACACCATCAGTGGTTCTACAAGAAGCCAGATCTAATTTAGAATTCAACGATTCTATTTCAACATTCATTGCACTTTGCTAAGATTCTGCATTTCTATCTTGTAGTGCTTCGTCGTATCCGTGGGTCAACTCCATGTTTACTAGGGACCAAGTCTCACGACTCTCCCAAAATATATATCTTACCAGTTATCGAACAACCCTCCTACTACGACAAGGCACTACACACAATTGTGTATCAGACGTGACATGTGTTGCAGTTTACCTTGTGGTATATCCTCTTATACAATTGGTACTAATACTTTATGTTTTCCCTCTCACTTCCTTTAGAACAATTTAGACATAGGTTTGTGATTTATTACATAGTCCTTTTTTCAAAATCTAGTGTTTGTGTTAACTATCACCCTTCGATATTTTGGAACTAAATAAATCAACACCCTCCATTTTCTAGAATATCCCACAAACAAACAAATGTTATACGACATGCTATTTTTAGGGCATATCCATAAAATAAATTTAGTAATTCCAAATAATTCATCATCTATCTAATCTTTTCCATAAGAGTCTTTCTCTTATTAGGATTAAAAGACGCGCTATTAATTACTATTTGTTGCATCCGTGGGATAAACATGATTTAAGAGTACAAATTGTCCACCAACGTACAACAACAGATTATAGCTCCATCCCTCATCACTATGACCATGTCATTTAAATGAAATGGAGTATCCATCAGTAAATGCATAGAAACTGAAATAAATTCTTTCTATGAAAACATACGTAAAGATAATTTCTCATAATCAAACATTTATTCCTATCCCTAGATAAACAAACAACTCCCACTGCAACAGCCACTACTCTCGTAGTATTACCCATGTCCAAAATAATCTCATCATCACTTAGTTAAATGCTTTTAGTGATTCCGGTATCTACACACAATGTGTCAGCAGATGCCATCACTAATCATGCTTCAATGACTAGTGAATGAGATACTAACTTTGTTCACATCTTGATGAAATTGGATTTCCTTTGCCACATGTTCTGTCAGAAGTTCCCACCATATACAACCTCTTGTATTTCAGGTAGAACTTGCTCAAAACACCTAGGCAAACTATGGAGAATTAAATTGATCTAGGTTTCCCTTCAATATCTACTCTGAGCATGTATCGCTCCAAGAATTTTACTTTCAACTTCTCCCAGGTATCACATTCAGCAGCATCAAGATTATCGTACCAATCTCTCGCTTTTTCGTTCAACGAAAACTTAAATAAGATGATCTTCCTCACATCCTCATGAGCTCCTGCATCTTTTTGTATACTTGCATACCCAAGTAACTTATTCAGATATTGCTGAGGATATTCAAAGGTTCCCCCAGAGAAGGGACTCTTTCAATCATGCTGATAAGAGCAGGGTGTAAATTAAAATCGTCTCCGGTCCCTCTTGCTCCCCGCATTGCCTCCTCCGTTATTCTTAAAGACTTCACGGATGGGAAGTGTATAGGATTCGCTGCCATGTTGACTGCTTCTACTTCCAAATTAACTTCATTTGCAGCTTCAATTATTTGCAAATTCAGCACGTCAACTTCAACTCCTAAATCAAGAGCCTCAGTTGGGTCAACGTTCTTGTTCTTGTTCTTCTTCTTCTTTTCTTCCTAGACGATGCTCAAATCTCAGGATTATAAGGCTCTAATTTACCTATCTTCGATCTAGTGAGCATACATCTAACAAAAATATGTGTTATAAATTAAAGACAAGAATTATATAATCTCAATTAAACTAGAAATAATAAACTAATAACTAATGTCGTCCCCAGCAATGGCGCCAAGAACTTGATGAGTGTTTTCACAACACACAAAGTAATCCCCAAGTATGAAGAATATCAATTGTAGTTTCAATAGGTGACCAAGTGATTATCGAACCCAAGGGATGGATTATTATCAATTTAATTATATTCTAATTAACTAAGACTATGTTGGTAAATTGGTTTGGAATAGTTACTAAACTAAATAACAAATAAGTTAAATATCAAATTAAATAAACAAGCAATAGCGATAATACGACTGTGATCAAGTATGAAATTAGGTATTTCGTCAGGTAATCCAGTTTTACTTATTAACTTCCTTTCCATGTATTGATGTCCGACTCTACCTTGTGGTCTATGGACGCATCACTAAACCATGCAAATCTATTCTATAGACACAAGTAAATATGCGTATAACACGTGTGAATAACCTCGGAGCAAGAGATATAATTCACCCCCTTTCTAGGTACTATCAGTATCAATTATTTCCCGTGCACTTGGTACTCTAACCCGATATGATCTCCCTTTATAGGTACTATGAAGTTATACTCTTTATCCTACTTATTAACCCAAATATTATTCAATTAACAAGTATTTATATAACATAGTTCTAATAAGACTTCGGAATCCTTCACTTAGAATTATAACATGTAATCCTGCTCAGCAGTGAACGCACTCAATCAATAACCAAGATATGTATTCAGACTCTACATAATAGTTAATGATGCACAAAACGAATTGTGAGTATGAATTTAAAAGGCACAATCTTATATAAAATAAACCACAAGTAGTGTTGTACGGAGTTTACACATGGAAATTCAATTAACTCATAAAACTTTCATAACCCTAGAACTACCGGAGAGGCTCTAGCCCATGATTGATCTAGGAACAATCATGTTGATTGGTATGATCTTACTTGACTCGTCAGACGAACCTCTCTTCGCGACTCCTTGAGATGGCGGTAGGGTTTCGGTGGTGGATGGATGATGAATAATGTTATCCTTTTCACCAGCGAAAGCTCTTCTTTTATACTTGTAAACTCTCCTTACGAGCTTGGATGGGCTTCTTGAGCGAACACACGCATTAAAAGTGTAAAAATACGAATATGGTAAGTTTCCGTGCTCTAGTTTGACCAACTAGCCAGGTCAAACTATCCTCCACTAGTCGAACTCCTGGTCGAATCGACCTGTAAGTTGGTTGCGGGTCCAAGATTCGAACAGAATCCTGGTCGAACTGCATACTCTCTGGTTGAACTGCAGGTGCGTCTCTTCAGGCTTCTGGTTCAACCACGGTTTGACCAAATGGCTTGGTCGAACCATAATGTCGTGGTTGAACGGCACTCCAGGCACTTTTTCTTCATCGGTTCGACCACTGGTGCTGGTCTAACCATCTCCTTCGTCGTTAAACTACGCGCCTGCTTGGTTGAATCCACCTCTAAATCTCCCTTTTTCTGGATCCGATCACTTCCAACTCGTTTTCCTTCGAAAATCAACTCAAATACCTTGAAGGCACCTGATTCGTGACTTTCCACCATATATATCGATTCATATCAAATTACCACCATCTAACACACCATTATTACATGAATCCAGCTCGAAACTCATGAATTTACATGATCTCAGTTATTATGGATGTTCATGCTCTTAATCCCTATACAATAACCTCGAAACGTAAGGCAGTATGTATTTCTTTGATTCATCAATGGGTGAGATTTACATGTATTAAATCAACAAACTCGGTGAGTTGGGAAGTAGTGCTGTCTCTATGGTATGATGTTAATTGTATAATGAATCTGTATCCGCTATAGGTTGATGATGTCCCATTGAGGAGCTCAAAAGGATTATCATATAAATCTTGCAAGTGGATCAATTCCGGCATGATAATGAGGTTGAGTGGTACTACTCTCGGATGAGATATTAATTAATAGAGTTGTCAGTAACTTAATTAATTAATGGGCATTGTATATCTTAAGCATGGGGAGACTGTCAGACTCATAATGAGAAGGAGCCCATAACGTAATTATGGGATTAGAACGGTAGTGCAGTAAAAATATTTTAGTGGTATATATTATTATTATTGGACTTAAGTATAAGCTTTGGGCTAAGCTTGGATACTTAAGTCCAATGGAGGCCCAACTCTAATTTTCCCTCCTGGTCCCTGTTGTAGCCCATATATAAGTCATCTCATCTTCCTGGAACCCTAGACTCTGCACCTCTTTTGACGTGAGAAATAGGAGAGAAGCAGATTGAGAAGATCCTGAAGATCATCGCCCACACGAGTTAGGATTGGATTTGGGAATACAACAGAAGATTAAGAGGTTGTTCTCTGCAGCTGTTTTTCAACAACATACCCTGGTGAAAGGTAATATAAACTTTGATTTATTGCTTCCGCTGATTTAGTTTACATGGAACCCTAACGGTTCATGCTGACCAAACGATCGAACGTCAACACTTCATTGCTTGAAAGTTCGACTCGAACGGCTGATCTAATGGACCTCTTGGGCGTGACTGTGCAGTCTCATGGTTTCGAGCATAACTTTTGCATTCGACCTCCGATTGAGATGATTCATGCACGAAAACGATCCTCTCTTCCATGGCTTTCTGTTCAACCCCTTTAGAAGCTGGTTTGACTAAGACCTTGGTCGAACCGAGGTCAAACCAGCCATCGGCGATCTCCAAAATATTCTCAGTTGCTTGGTTCGACTTATGAGAGGTGGTTCGATAAAGGATCTTGATCGAAAACCGGCTTTCTGAAGCTCCAAAATCCATTTTGGCATCATCAGTCCCTCATACTACATTCTGGACCTCAACGTGATGGCTTTGCACTCTTTTGGGTTCATTATGCCTTGAGACTGAAACTTTTCTTTCTCCAATGTTTGCGTCAATTGATTCATGCTCCCGACCATTTGCCCCATCATCAAAGTAAGGTCATTCAGCTGCTTGGACAAATTTGCATGGATAGAATTTATAGTAGCCTCAAGTCGATCAACCCTTGCATCATTCTTAGCCATGTATCGATTGAAGGTATCTTCAACACTCTTCACTTCTTGATGCTGGATACTAGGCCCTCTTTGTGCCAACTCTATAATCTGCCTCTGCTGGGATTCTAGTAGCTTGTTGATATTAGCTAAATTAGAGACAATCTCATCATCCCTATTCGGCTTTACCACTTGATGTTCAACCTGCGCCACCTTACCCAGTACATAAGATCCTTTTACTCTTTCCGTAGGCGAATCACGTGAATTCATAGAGATGTTTTCAAACAACTTTTCTGCTTCAAGTGTTGTCTTAGATAACAGTGCTTCTCCTGATGAAGCATCACTTTTGATGGTGGCATGAAGCATTCAATGAAAAGTTGTTGAAGCTCAATCCAATTGCTGCAACTCTCTTACTCCAATGTATCGTACCACTCTCTCGCCTTATTAGCCAAAGAAAACTGAAGCATTCTTATCTTCCAAGTATTATCATTGGCATTTGACACTTTATCTATCTTGACATAGCTGTCATAGCATTTTAGAAGACCATAGGTTCATAAAAAACTCCTCCCGCAAAAGGATTCCTTTCCAACATAGAGATCAGAGCTGGTCTAATGTCGTCTGTTACCTCCAACTATGCATGTCCCTCCCAGTTTGATGGATTTGAATGTTTCACGGATGATGATGTCATCCTCATCTGGTTGTCTTACGTTTACCATAACTACTGTTTCAAGTTCCTCTTCAACTTCTAGCAAGTTATGGTTCTCAGTTTCTCCTTCTACTTGTAACATTATAGACTGCTCTAGTTACTCTGACTTATCTTTCTTTTTCTGAGCTTTTGCAGACTTAGAAATTGTGTTAGGAACCTTTCCTTCTCTTCTTCTTCTCCTTGCTGATGCTTCGATTTCGGGATCACATTTCAGGAGTGGAAGCCCTTTCTTTGACCTCGTGTGCATACACATGCGTAGGAGAATATAAGTTTAAGAGAAAATTTCACTAACACAAAAATTGTCTTAAATAATTTAACAAATAAAAAAAATTAAACAATTACATCGTCCCCGACATCGGCGCCAAAACTTGTGGCGTGTTTTCTAGTGAACACAGATAAATCCCCAAGTGTAGGGATGTCAATCGTAGCAGCAGAAAACCAAGTTCCTAGGGACGGTAAATTACTTATTTTCTAAATTACTAAACTATATGAGACATGTAACCAATTTAATTGTTTTGTTGATTTTTAAAACTAATTAATACTTTCAAAATTAAATAAAAAAGCAATTATAATTAAAGAAAATATGGATATTCAAGAATGAGAAATAGTAGCTCTAGGGGTTCTGGATTAAGCTAATGAATTCAATACTTTGATGGTTGGGTTCAGTTATTATAGATACTTATGGAAGAGTCACTAAACCTTACTAATTCATTTATTTGATCTAAACAAATTTGTAACTGATCTAGTTTATCTCCTAAGACTCTAGGTTAATAAATTTATCTCCCTCTATAGGTACTTACTATATTATTCCCTCCCTTGTCAGGTACTAGAATGATGGACGTTTTCTCAACACATAATTAATCCCCAAGTATGAATGATGCAATTGTAGCTTAGATAGCGACCAAGTTATATTATCGAACTCAAAGGACAGTTGGTTATCAATTTATTATTATCTAAAGTAAAAGAAACTAATTTTTGGTAATTTAAATGTAGAATAATGTTTAATCTAATAGACAAAAGAATTAAATAACAAATAAAATAAAGACTTTAGAGAATAAACGAGAGTTGACAAGTGAGAAGATAGGTATTTCTTCAGGTCATCCAGTTTCACTAATTAATCTCTCTTCCATGTGTCAATGTCCGACTTTGCCTTGTGGACTATGAATGCATCACTAAACTATGCAAATCTACTTTATAGACACAAGTAAATATGCTTGTAACACATGTGAATTCCTCAGAGCAAGAACATAGTTATACCCTCCTTTCTAGGTACTATCAGTATCAATTATTTCTCGTGCACTAAGTACTCTAACCCGATATGATCTCCCTTTATAGTTACTATATAATTATCCTTTTTATCCTACATAATAACCCAAATCCAATTCAATTAATAAGTATTTATATAAGATAGTTCTAATGAAGCTTTGGAGTCCCCTCACTCAGAATCATAACATAGAATCCTGCTCAGCAGTGAACGCACTCAATCAATAACCAAGATATGTATTCAAACTCTACATAACAGTTAAAGATGCACAAAATGACTCTGAGAATGAATTAATAAAGCATCCTCTTATATAAAATATACCACAAGTAGTGTTGTACGGAGTATAAACACAGAAGTTCAATTAACTAGATAAAACCTTCATAACCCTAGAACTACCAAAGCGGTTCTAGCCCATGATGCTTCGAAGAACGTTCATGGTGTTTGGATAGATATTACACAGTCTTAAAAATTACAAGAAAGATTAAGTTGCAAAGTAAACCCTAGATGAGGGCGCCGTCGCTCCTCGCTCCATCTTGAATCTTCACTTGATTCTCACTTGATTCACTACACGAATCTCTCTCTACAGCTCCTGCGGTTGGAGTTAGGGTTTAGATATGGTGTAGGATGGATGTGTGATGAGAGTGAAAATAAGTGTGTTATAGTGTCCAATCTAACACTTTTATGATGGGAGTTGATGTTGTATATTAGCACAAGTGTCTTATATTCAATATATGTGAGAAAAAGGTACGTTTGAGGTCTTTTATTGTATTTTAGATGGAAAAATGATCAAAAGTGCAAAGTTGGAGAAAGGTGCAATTTGTGCAATGATGCTGAAAAATGCTCGTCCAACTTGTAGAATTTTTTTGTATTATTATGGAGCTCTGAACTAGAATTGTCATACATGGTTGGAAAGCCACTGAAAAGAGGATCGTTTTGGCATAAAGAACACCCCAATCAGAATCCAAACGAGAGAGATATGATCAAAGTGGTAATATCGTGCGAGCTGTGCCGAATAGAACGGCAGTGTCACTTTCCATGGCTTGTTACACCTATAATTCTTGGATTTTTTATAATTTCTTTATATGGATAGAAAGCCAAGGAAGAGAGGATCGCGTGAGCGCAAGAATTACTCAAATCGGAGGTCAGATATGGAAGTTATGTTCAAAATCGTGAAATCGCGCAGCTGCCAGCGAGAATTTCCGAGAAATTTCCGAATTTGTGCATGTTTTTACCCCCCTAGCATGTGTTTGCGTGAATTTTCGTGTTTTCCAAGAAAAAGGTCATCCAAGGTCCATAAGGAGAGCTTACAAGTATAAAAGGGGATGTAGATCACATCATTAATCATTATTGAGGGAGAGAAGAGCCCAAAATCCATACTACACCCCACAAGGAAGGTTCACCCCCCAACCATCATCCACATCCTTTCCTCCATCCATCCATCACTTTGAAGATTCGTCTGTGGAATCAAGAGGAGAACCAAGAGGAGGATTCAAGATGGAGAAGGACGCGACGTCTCCCACATCTAGGGTTTTATTCGTTTCCTAATTTATCTTGTAATTTTCCGGGCATCCAGGTAAGATCTATCCAACCCCCATGATTGTTCTTCGTAACATCATGGGATAGAGCCTTTTTGGTAGAACTAGGGTTGTGAAGGTTTTACGAATTAATTGAACTTTCATGTGTAAACTCCGTACAACATTACTTGTGGATTTATTTTATATATGATTGTGCTTTCTTAGTCCATATTCACGGTCATTTTTTGCATCTTCAGTTGGTATATAGAGTCTGAATATATATTTTGATTGTAGATTGAGTGTGTTCACCGCTGAACAGGATTCTATGTTATGATTCTAAGTGAGGGGACTCCGAAACTTCATTAGAACTATCATATATGAATACTTATTAATTGAATTGAATTAAGGTTATTAAATAGGATAAAGAGGATAATTTTATAGTACCTATAAAGGGAGATCATATCGGGTTAGAGTACCAATTGGCCAGGGAAATAATTGATACCGATAGTACCTAGAAAAGGGGGTGAAATTATATCTCTTGCTCCGAGGTTATTCACACGTGTTACACGCATGTTTACTTGTGTCTATAGAGTAGATATGCATGGTTTAGTGATGCGACCATATTCCATAAGGCAGAGTCGGACATAATACATGGAAGGGAAATTAATGAGTGAAACTGGATTATCCTAGGGCTATCTATCCTCTCTCTTGAGTCACTTTCGTATTCTTCTAGTGATATTTTATTTTATTTGTTATTTTAATTAATTGTATAGTAGATTATAATTAAATTCCAAAAACTATATTGCCACACTTAACTTAATTAATTTAGTAAATATTTAAATTGATAATACGCCGTCCTTTGGGTTCGATAATTCACTTGGTCACTTGCTTAAGCTGCAACTGATATCCTTAATACTTGGGGATTAATTTTGCGTGCAAAGAAAATACACATCAATGTGTAATCTAACTCTCCTTTGGATGTGATCGGCACCCCTTTTTATACTTGTAACTTTTTCTCATGGACCTTTACTAGGCTTTTTCATAGAAGACACGCACATGCACGCATTGGAGGTAAAAATCCCAACGTTTTGGCGCTGATGTGTCTCAGTTCGACCAGACTTGGCTTGGTCGAATTGGACCCTCTTGGTCGAACGGCGTGTCTCTAAACTGAACTTTGTCTCCCGTCTGCCATTCGACTTGACTTCTACAGTTCGACAGGACTTCACTTGGTCGAACGGGACCTTCTTGGTCGAACGACCACTCTATAATTTGAAACGATCTAGTTTGACTTCACTTCTGTAGTTTGACCATCATGAGCATGGTCGAACGGTCTTCCTTTGGTTGAAATGCACCTCGAAAAATATATTTTCCAATTCCGAGCATTTCTAACTTGCTTTCTCTGTACAAATGTGCTCAAATAGCCTCAGTAGCATCTGATTTGTGGATTTTTTATAAACATCCCAATTTGTCTTTATAATAGACCAATCCATACTCAATTTCCACACAAATTGGAGCTCAAAATATGTGAATTATCACTCTCATCATAGAACTAATACGTTTTTCCTTTTATGTACTATAATTTTATTACCTAATTTCCTGAATATTACTATTATGACAAAGCATCAAATCACTAACATCCATCATAATTTCTATGTCTAATAATCTAAAGAATCAAATCAATTACTTTAACATATATAAAATAACCAAATAATTCAATTGTGCACACAAGTTATAATTATTCTAAGTATTATTCAATATCACGAAACAACCACAAATGTTAGACAAATAAAATCAAATAGTCTCAAAAAGTTTCATAGAAATACAGATAAACATTCTGCAGTTTTGAACCCTTCATCAAGTATCAAATAAAAATAAGTTTAATCCATCTAACTCTAGAACTACAAAAAGTATTTACCCCATGGAGTTACAAGTAACTTCCATGGGTGTAAGAAAGATCTTACCACAATTCATAATAATTGAAAAGAATTAAAAAAACCCTAGATGGAATAATCTTGTCAGCTCTTTTCTCCGTCTCTTCCAATTGTCACAAATCTCCTCTTCGAGTCGAGCACACCGAGATGACGGATGGAATAAGGGGGTGAATTGGGTGAATGGTAAGACGGTGGATGGTTGCTGGCGTTCTATTCAGGGTGCGTGTGTTCTGCCCTCCTGCTTCTCTTTTCGGGTTGGCATGTAATGAGCAGATGAGATGGATTAGGCTGCCACCTCACATGATTAATGGAATTCATGTGGCCCATATTGTGCGTGAATATCCAACTTTCATGAAGCCTATCTATTGAATTTCAATTTTCTAATTAATAAGCAACATGGCCCCTCTACTCCAATTGTGATGGCATAAGTTACGTGATCAATTTTTTTTCTCATGAACTCACATTCACATGGACTTTTAATCCATGGGTCCACCACCATATCATAGCTTTTTTTCTTCATGAATAACACAATGATCAATAACGACCATCAGCCAACTTTATACTCCAAATGTGTTACGGCTCTATTTTCATTCCTTCAACTCCTCCTCTAATACTTATTTATTTAACTTCAAAATAGGCCTAAAATCTGAAAATTCTCAAAATATTCGTGAAGTCATAGAAAATATAAAAATAAGTAATAAACTCTATAAACAATGCTAAAATTATGCAATAATCATATGAAAACGGCCTATGAAAAGTACGAATTTTCGTGCTGATCAATAGTGTCTAACACAATCTTGGGACATTCTGAGAGTGGATCAGTTGGAGAGAAACTGCTATATATCATGTTTTTCTTATACTGGAAGCTAGAGGTAAACATGGTGGTCCATTTTGTTCAGCATGCAGAGAGGTTGGCTAAGAGGCAGGCTCACCAAAGGGTAATGATCGAGGGAATTGTCACTGTGATTGCAGAAGGCTTAGGTGTAGACTTCATAGGATGCAGCCTATGGTTAGTGAAGGATTGAATCTACCCATATTGATGAGGATGGAGTAGATTTCAGATAACCAATTTGCAAAATGAGAATGATCCCTTGGAGGATGAAGATATGAAATCTTAATTGTTGACGACGATCAAATTTTTTCTCCTGAAATCTGGATTTTTGATGTGAAGTTGGAATTAAATCAAGGAATTGTGAGAAACTTATGAAATTTGAAGTATGACGGTATGAAGTCTCATTTTACATTCTTATCGTCGTTGAATTCACCTAGATTTTAGGTTGTTATTTTGTTTATTTTTTTGTGTTATTGTGTCGTATTTTGTTTCATATATGGTAGAAAAGGTGAAAAATATGCTTCTAACGTCAAAATATGCACATACATGTGTCACGATGGATAAAACGAATAAAATCGGAGAAAATAGTGCAAAAACAATGAAGAATAGTAGACTGTCACAATAATTCAACCAGCGTCACAAAGATTCGGTCGAATTTTTGTGCAAAAATAGGGAAAAATAGAGCAACGGAGGCTGAGCACACTGACAGAAAAATTCGATCAACAGCAGAAAAATTCGGTGTCCTTCACAAAAATTCGATCGCCACATGTCAAGAAAATCATTTTTAATTCCCATTTTGGCTGCTTTTTCTCCAAGTTTGGATTGGAGAAATCAGATCCATCCCCATTTTCGTGAAACCCACACACTACACATCATTTTTCACACACACTACCGTCTCCATCAAATTTCACTCCATTTTCCTCCATTTTCACATCTTCATCCATGGATCTTCATATTTCTCAACTACCCATCACATATCTATGGAGGATTGAGGCACAAGGAGGGAGGATTGCAACTTGAAGGGGAGAACCCTTCGCAAAGGGAATTGAGAGTGAGATTCAATCATATGTGCTTGAAACTTGTAATGAGTTGAGAACTTAATTAATCACCTTAGCCAAAAGGATTAGGGGAATATATGTGATTGCTTCTATTCCAATGATCATTGATATTTGTCATTTGAATTTAACAAGTCCATGTTGTGTCTTTAATCTTGAATGTGGTTAATCTTACTCCTCTTTAGATTATTCTAAATCCATTTCATTTTTATTTTGGTTACTTGACACTACATTTGATCATCTTTAGTTGTTAATTGTTTCCACTTGCTACTTGCTTAAATAATTGGTAGTTAAATTGCTCTTTTAATTTTCAAAACTCAAAATTCGATCAATCCTATAAAGTATGATTGGAAACAAATACGGATACACTCTAGATTTATATTTCCCTTGGTTCGATATTTAAACTTGGTGACTCACTACAAATGATAGAGTATGCTTTCTCTACACCAAAATTGAGTCTAAGTTCATGGCGTCATTGTCGGGGATGAGCAAGAATGAATGCTCATATTCTAAAAAAAAGCAAGAGCTAAAGAGCCACTTCCAAGGCAATGAGAAATGAGTGGATCTACGAAAAGAATCAAAAAGCTCTATGTTGATAAAAAGAAAAATGAAATTGAGGAGTTAACATGATCACTAACGTTTTAAAGTGAAAAGAAAAGGGAAGGAAGTTGCAGATGAAGTAAGAATGATGGCAAGAATGATCAAGGATTATCTCTTAAGCTGGTAGAGAGATAAATCATTTAACACTTAATCAAAACACTTTAATACGCCCCCTCACATTCAGGCAGGGAATTTTTGCCTCAAGCCTTGCATGTGGAATTTTTTCATAAATGAGTGGCGGTGAGGTTCGATCCCTGGACATTTGTTAACCATGGGCTCTAATACCATGTTAAACAACCACCTCATCTAAAAGCTTAAGCTGATAGAGAGTTGAATCATTTAATACTTAATCGAGTCGCCCTAACATGCCACCTCACATGCAGGAGGGGAATTTTTGCCTCAAGCCTTGCATGTGGATTTTTTTCATAAATGGGTGGCAGTGAGGTTCGAACCCTGGACCTTTGTTAACCATGGGCTCTGATACCATGTTAAACGATCACCTTATCTAAAAGCTTAAGCTAATAGAGAGATGTATCATTTAATACTTAATCAAAATCACTTTAAAGTTAAAGAGGATTGATTGTAGTATATTATTCCTTGTGTTTTCATGATTCTTTTCCTAGGTGAATTCTCCTCCTATTTCTTTTCTTTTGTTTTTTTGTTCGGGGATGAACAACGCTCTAAGTTTGGGGGGTTTGATCTTCGTTGAATTCACCAAGATTTTATATTGTTTTGTTTTGTATGTTGTCGTGTCGTATTTCATTTCTTATGTGGTAGAAAAGGTGGAAAATATAATTCTAACATCAAAATATGCACATACAGGTGTCACGATGGAGAAAACAAGCAAAAACGGAGAATATGGTGCAAAAATAGTGAAGAATAGTAGACTGTCACAAAAATTCGACCATCTTCACAAAATTAAGATGAATTTTTGTACAGAAATAAGGGAAAATAGAGCAACGGAGGTTGAGCACACTGACAGAAAAATTCGATGTCCTTCACAAAAATTCGATCGAATTTTTGTGAAAATAGTCACCCATCCAGAAAATCAGTTTTAATTCCCATTTTAGCAATTTTTTCTCTAAGTTTGGATTAGAGAAATTAGATCCACCCCCATTTTTGTGAAACCCATACACTACACACCATTTTCCACACACACTACCATCTCCATCCAAATTTCACTCCATTTTCCACCATTTTCACACCTTCATCCATGGATCTTTATATTTCTCAACTACCCATCACATATCTATGGAGGATTGAGGCACAAGGAGGGAAGATTGAAACTTGAAGGGGAGAATCAACCCAAATTCTAAATAGGGGAGAACTTACCTTTAATTTATATTTTCTTAGTTTTAATTGCAACAATGGATGTTTGTAAGCATTGTATTGATATTTCCATGATGTTTGTTGTTGGCTAGACCTCTTGTGAGGCTAGCCACTTGATGGATTAGGGATCTATGGATTTGTTGAATTTTTTATAGTTTAACTGATGTGATTTTTGGAATTTCTCATGATCTGTGATTTACTTGATTTGCATTATGATGTGTGTGGTTGAATTCTCTATTTATAATATTAGGATGGTCATTCCAATATTGTGATTAGGATTTTGATTGAATCATGTTATAATATGGATTTTGTATGTTAGTGTGTGAAGTATGTGGTCACATCTTTATATACTTAGAACATTCATGTTGGAACACTTAATTGGTGCATCATATTTGGTTGATTAATTTAGTGAGGATAATAATCTTGTTATCATAGTACCTTCTAAGGGAATTGAGAGTGAGATTCAATCATTTATGCTTGAAACTTGTAATGAGTTGAGAACTTAATTAATCACCTTAGCCAAAGGGATTAGGGAAATATATGTGATTGCTTCTATTCCAATGATCATTGATATTTGTCATTTGAATTTGTTGGAAAACTCACATTCCTAAAACATAAACCCTAGGCGTACTAGAGAGAAATCTCTTACCTCTCACCGTAGGATTGTGTTGCAGCGGAAGAACATGTATGAACCAATTGATACTCACGTCGTTAAACTGTGATCTCTGGATCAAATCTCACAACACGAAGTTGTAGATTATATTTCCACGATATTATATTAATTTGGAGAATATGAAGAACTTGACTTTTTCTTTTACAGGAGAGAAATCACACTCACAGAGAAAATGCTTGCGTTCTGTATCCTTGCGTTCTGCAATGCGTTTCAGCGTATGAGCATTCAGACAACTGCCTTGCGCAGTATATTTTATTCCCAAAAGATGGGAGTTAAGAAACTAACTTTCAACTCCCTTCTTCTGCATTATCCACACTTCATATGTGAAATATTATTAAATAAATAATATTTGACTATTATTTACATCTTCCACTCACGTATGAAGTCAAAAGTCACCTGACTCATTTTCTTCATGAATCATATTCTTGCACAGATTAATACATCGTGTGACCCATGAGATATGAGTTTTAATCACTATACACTTGTTAGAGATATATAGTAACTCAACCAGTTTATCAAAGAAACTCAACTATATCCCAAAACTCTTGAACATTTAACATAAGTTGACATATCTCTTTTCAATCCTTTGAATTTGTGAGAGCATATTCAACGCTTTTGCAAAAAACTATGTATTCATAATCAAGACCCTGCTTGATTGACTAGTCAATGAATCACAATAGTATATGTTAAATTGAGACGTTCTTCCCATCTAACTAAGTATCTACAGTCTCCCACTGTAGCTGCTTTCTTAGACATGCACTGCATTGCCGTTATTAATGATAGTTCTTTTGGTAGCATGTTAAAGTAGCAACACCAAAGTAAAGACTTAGAATATAGTAGAAAGTCATTAGGGTAACCAATAGATAAGGACTCATACTTTTGAGAAAATAGGAATAATTTTCTCAATCCTGTTGGGGTCAACTTAGCACATGTCGTTTTCCTAAAACACATGTCACAATGTCTTTAACTTTCTTCCAAGAAAGTGTATGTCATATTCATTTAATTTAGACATCGTGTAAATCAAAGTTCAAGTGTGTCCCATACAGTTAACCTGATATCCTCCCTCTAACGTACAGGATCTCCATCGATTTAGCTTTACAACAAGTTGGATTTGATTCGTGGTGAAATCTATCCCAATTACATTAATCATCATAATCTCATCTCTGCGCTCCCACATACTATTATATATGAACCATCACATATAATTTATAAAACATATATGTATAGTTAAGCCATTAACTATCCCATTAACATACATAAACATATTCAATACATCGTTTTAAATCCTTCGCAAACCCAATCCCTTTATAATTGGTTTGGTAAAAGGATCTGCTAACATCAAATGAGTAGAAATGTAACTAAGAATCACTTTCTTCATGTCCACAATATCTCTAACAAAGTTAAACTTCATGTCAATGTGTTTGGTTTTTCCATGATATTTAGGGTCTTTTGTGTAAGCAATAGCTGCTTGATTATCACAATTAATTAACACTGCTCCCACTGAAGTGTTTGAGACCTCCAAATTTTTCATGAATCTTCTCAACCAAATAGCCTCTTGAACTGCAGACACACATGGCACGAACTCAGCTTCCATAATGGACAGTGTTATGCAAGTCTGTTTCTTGCTACACCATGAGATTACTCCATTGTTGAGCAAGAAGACATAACAGGGAATTGATTTATGTTTATCTAAATCACCACTCCAGTCAACGTATGTATACCCATTCAGTGTACTGTTCCCTTGATAACAGAGAGAATAATCTGCAGTCAATCATATTGGCATATGGTACTCTGGCCATTTCATTCTTTTCATCTTGAGTATTGGGACACATTTGCTGACTCAATGATTTGTCTTTCACAATGGGAGTATCTATAGGTTTGCAGGTGTCCATTTTGAACCGTTCTAAAAGTTTCTTGATGTAAGTCTCTTGAGACAAACCCAATAATTTTTTGAACGATACTTATGGATCTTCACACGAAGTATATACTCTGTTTTACCCATATATTTCATCTCGAAATTTGAAGATAATTATCTTATTATGGTTTCAAGATACTCTTTGCTATTACCCGCTAGTAGTACGTCATCCACATACAAGGATAGAATCACAAAAACAACCATTGGACCATTTAATGTAAACACAGTGGTCTTCGTTTATCATAACAAAGTTATATGAGATGATCGTTGTGTGAAACCTCAAATACCACTGTCTAGAGGATTGTTTGAGTCCGTAGATCGATTTCTTCAATCTACAAACTTTATCCTCTTGACCTCAATGAATAAATCCTACAAGCTGTTGCATGTAGATTTCTTCCTTTAATTCTCCATTCAGTCTTAACATCCATTTGGTGTAACTCTAAATCCATACTAGCCACTATAGCCAACATTAGACGAATCGAGGCAAACCTCACCATAGGTGAAAAAGTTTCTTCATAGTCAATGCCCTCTTGTTGAGTATAATCTTTTTTCCACCCGACGAGCTTTATACCTCTCTATTGAGCCTTTCTCTTGATTTTAAGAATCCATTTATTCCTAATTGTCTTTCGTCCTTTCGGAAGATCTACAAGTTTCCGACTTTATTTGACTTTATAGACTCCATCTCCTCTTTCATCTCTTTCATCCATTTCTCCGTTCTCAGACAAGTCAGAGCTTCTCTAACATTTCTGGGTTCTTCCTCATCAATAGGAGAAACATCTCCATTTTCTGTGAAACTAAGAAGGCATGCCCTTCAATATCATAATGCCTTTTGGGCACATGTTTCCTAGAACTTTTCCGAGATATCTGTTGATGGTCTTCTGCAGACAAATGCTCTCATTGGAATCTTTTAATCCTCAATAGTCAAATATCTATCAAGATCCATACCATCAGCTAAACTACTCCCACTTGGATCTTGTAGGTATTGGTTTTCTACTACCTCGAAAATAGGTTCAGCATCCCTGATGCCCCCTCTACTAGGAAATTCAGTTTCCAAAAAATGAGCATTACGTGATTCTGTCTCAATTAAGCTCACATCCTGATCTCCTATGAACACGTAACCCTTAGAATATTCGCAGTATCTTATGAAAATACACTTTTTGCCTCCAGGACCCAATTTTTCATACTGACTCGATTAATCATGTACGTAAGCTATTGATCCCCAAGCTCTAAGGTTACTCAAGTCAGGTTTTCTACCCCTCTAAAGTTTATATGTAGTCGAAGCAACTGATTTGGAATGCACACGATTAAGCACATAATCTATTGTTAGTAACGCATCTCTCCAAAAAGAGATCGGTAGATTAGCTTGTGACATCATGGATCTAACCATCTCCAACAAAGTCCTATTCCTTCTTTCAGTAACACCATTTTGTTGAGGTGTATAAGGAATAGTTAATTGTCAGATTATACCCTTTTCATTACAAAATTTCTTGAATTTTTCTGATAGAAATTCATGTCCTCTATCAGTTCTTAAAACTTTGATAGATTTGTTCTTTTGATTTTCAACTTCACTCAAGAATCATCTAAAACAATCCAATGCTTCAGACTTATGAGATATCAAATAGACATATCCAAAATATGAATAATCATCAATGAATGTAATGAAATAGTGACATTCATGTCATGTTCTAACATTTACAGGACCACATATATCGGAATGGATTACTTCTAATGGAGATTCAGACCTAATAGCTTTACCAAAAGATTTTCTAGTCATTTTGCCAGCAAGACAGTGTTCACATTTGGATAATTCAACTTTAGAAGAAAGACTCAACAATCCTTCTTTCACAAGTCTATTCATCATATCTTGCCCAATATGACTCAATCTAGCATGCCAAACATCATCATTCACATTTTCATTACTAGAAGAACAAGCATTTAGTTAATATGAATAATCATTATAATAACTAAACATCATTCTATTACAATTTAAAACCATAAAGCCATCAATCATATGTCCAGACGCATAACAAGTATCATCAATGCTAATTACTATAGTGCCTTTAGTAAATAATACATCATAACCCAAATTAAGTAGAACTGAAATAGAAATTAGATTTCGCGTGATCTCTGGAGCATAAAGAACATCATGTAGAATAAGGCCCAACCATTGTCAAGGTCTAATTTGCAAGTCCCAAGTCCTTTGACTTCGACTCGTGCATTGTTTCCTACATATATACACCTCGTCCCCTTTAGAACACGACGAAAATCTACAAAAGCTCCTCTGTCTCTCATCACATGGTCCGTTGCTCCTGAGTCTATAATCCACATGGATAAGAATCAGACAGCAAGACAATACTCGAGACATTAATTTCACACAAAACAGAATAAGATGAATCTGCCTTGTCCCTCCTGGGCTTAGGGCATTCACGGCATAATGATC
This sequence comes from Pogostemon cablin, assembly GCA_023678885.1. Lineage (NCBI taxonomy): Eukaryota > Viridiplantae > Streptophyta > Magnoliopsida > Lamiales > Lamiaceae > Pogostemon > Pogostemon cablin. The sequence goes on along the minus strand of CM043001.1, from coordinate 15,083,316 downwards.
AAGCTTACTACAATTGTAACATGGCATCTTGCTTTTATCTTTCTTATTCTTTTTGTCACGCTTCTTTTTCTGCTCATCAGTTTTTGTTAATGGTTTAATTTCAGGCTTACCACCACCACCATCAGATCGTCTTCTCTTCTTTCCCTTCTTCCAATTCCTTTTCCGTTTAAAGCCCGAAGCTCCCTTGGAAGTAGAACCAGCATAGAAGGCCCCAGAAGAAGGCTTTGAGGCTCCGAGCCTCTCATCTTCCAGCTCAACATGACCAGCAGCATCATTGAAAATCTTAATGCTTTCATTATGAGTCAAGTTTGTTGGATTGTATACTAAAAGTCTAGCTTTAGTATGAACAATGTCATAACAATATTTGAAATGAGAATCATTGATCAAATGATTGCATCTTATAATTTATTTTATATGCATGATGCAATAGTCCATTTACTTTATACTGTAGATAATATGTTGTGCGACAACACGCGGAAGATCATATTATCGGTTTCCTTATAAAGTATAAACAGATGCTCACAACTGAGATAGACGGGGACTCTCTATCGGTATGGTTGTAGTGTGGTTTGGTATTAGCTTGTCTTGGCTATAGAATCACATTAGTGCACTTGTGTGTATTGAGCAAGACCGCCTGAGGTCGTTCTTCTTATACTGACTATATAGTAGAACTTGATCTCTGTTATTATGGAAGTTCATGCTCTTAATCCCTATACAATAACCTCGACACGTAGGGCAGTATGTATTTCTTTGATTCATCAATGGGTGAGATTTATAAGTATTAAATCAACAAACTCGGTGAGTTGGGAAGTAGTGCTGTATCTATGGTGTGCTGTTGATTGTAGAAGGAATCCATGTCCGACATAGGTTGATGATGTCCCCTTGAGGAGCTCATAAGGTTTATCATGTAAATCTTGCAAGTGGATTAATTTCCGGCATGATAATAAGGTTGAGTGGTACTACTCTCGGATGAGATATTAATTAATTTGAGTTGTTAGTAACTTAATTAATTAATGGGCATTGTATATCTTAAACATGGGGAGACTGTCGGGCTCATAATAAGAAGGAGCCCAGAACATAATTTTGGGATTGGACGGGTAGTGCAGTAATAATATTTTAGTGGACTATATTATTATTATTGGATTTAATTAAAAGCTTTGGGCTAAGCTTGGTTAATTAAATTCAATTGAGGCCCAGCCCAATTTCTCCTCCTGGTCCCTGCTGTAGCCCAAGTATATAAGTCATCTCAGTTCCTGTTAACCCTAAGTCTGTGCCTCTTTTGACACACGGGAGAGAACAGAGAGCAGATTGAGAGAACTCTGGGGATTGTTGACCACCCAACACCAGAGTTGACTTTGGGACATACGGTAGAAGATCAGAGGTGTTCTTCACTGCTGTTCATCCTCTACATCGACCCAGAAGTACGGTAAACGGTTTAATTTTGCTTCCGCTGTTATCGTTTATCTGAATTCCTAACGATCACGTTTGAACCACAAGATCCAATTGCCAACAATTGGTATCAGAGCGTTGGTTTCGTGGTGAAACATGACACATTAGGTTTGGTTTGATCATGCGTGTGTTTATTGTCGATAGAAAGCATGAAATTAGGGTTTAATGTTTGTGAATTATCCTATGTGCTTTATTCGATATATATAACGCGTGTGATTGTTGAGATTATACTTAGAAATCACACGCACACACACGACTACTGTTGTGCGATTTTGTTGGGATAAACCAACACACATTCACACGGTTGATGGCTACTTGGAAAGAAAGAAAGAGCGTTTGCCACGCCTGTTCCGAGAGAGAAGCAGTGAGCAGATCAAATCAAGGAGATGGCACTCCTCATCGTGAGTTCGTTGGCATCTGACGATAAACTTTACGGTGGTGATAGGCGGGACTGGAAAAGAAAGAAACTGGCCTATCGTGATTATCGGCAGAGGCGCTGGAAACGGCGGGCCTTGTCAAGACTGAATAGGACGGGACGATGTATCAGACTGATTTCGAAGCGAGATGGTGAGTTGAGTCCTTCCATGATCGAGGCACTGGTTGTCGATGACTGATGGTGGCGTGGTGTGCGGCGCTGGACTATTGACGAGAGTGTCAATGGTGGTGTCCGGTGAAGGCCGGGTGCATGGCGACGTGCCTGATGGCATCATATCACGGCGGCGATCGGCGGCCACATACCTGGATTACTGGTTCCGGGCGAGCCTTCTTCTGGTTCTGATCGGGTCTCGCCATTTCGGAGTGTTTCTGAAGCGATATCTGGAAACGGCATGTGATCGCCAGCATTGTTTGGAGCCATTGATCGGAAGTCGCGTGCCATGCCGTCTGGAGCCATTGATCGGCGATCATCATGTAAAATTGGGAGTTGCAGACGACTTGGACCGGTGGGCTGCCTGTGGTGTCTGCAGCACTCTCAGTCGGCAGGCCCGGTGGAAGCTAGCTTGCGGAGCCTACTGACGGCCAGCGCGGCAGGCGGGCGCAGCTCGGAGCTCCACGGTAGTTGGCTGATGTCGTGCCATCGGCGGTGTGGAGGCTCGTGGGTGCTACTGCGACGTCTTGGGTGCGGAGCAGGCGTGACTCGGGTTCACGGCGAATCTCCGGCGGGCTGACGGCACCATCACCGAGAGCAGCGGCGCCGGTGAAGACTTCATCGTGATAGTTGCTGTGTGGTCTCTTCTCACCGCTGACAGGATGTAGCAGCGTGCGGCTGCTATTTAAGGGCAACGTTGATGATTCTTTAGCTGGGCCTTGATGCGTGTTGTGCCTGGTTGGTTCATGGGCTTGTAGGGCTCATTTTTTTTCATGGGCTGGCAACAATAAAGGGGGCAAGCATGCTGGGCCTATTTTAATTGAGGGCTTATTTATTGTGGAATTGGTTTGGGCCAAGTTTGCTGTTGGGCTGCTGGGCATTTTCAATTTCCTGTTTTAATTAATTGTGTGATTGTGGTGTTGGGCCAAAATTTTGGATTGGGCTAGTTCATGCAGAAATAGGCAGGGTAAATGGGCATAATTAATTAATTAATGGGCTGCTCATTTTATGCTATTGATGCTTGGGTAGACTAGGCCCATTTATTTGATCCAACATTTTATGCAATTAATTATGATATATAACTGATTTAATTGTTTTAACTTGACAATTAATTGTTATATAAGAAAGGCATGTTCTATGTGATTTATTTATTTAAATTGTTGTTAATAGAATCATGTCTAAGTTGTATATTTTATTCTGGAATATTATATGCATGTTAAAACCCTCGGTTTTAAATAACTAAGTGGGAGAGGGGATTGGTAATAAATTCCCGCGGCCTCCATTATTGGTTTGTTAGCGATGTGAATAGACTTGCGCGTCGGCATTAGAGCCTTTCTCCCCATCGGATGAGTTTATTCATGGATTGCTGGAACAGACTTCATTAAATAATTACGTTTGTAATGTGATGCATAAGAACTTGCGCGTTGGCTTAGACCTTCCTCCCTATCGGATGAGTTTATATGCGGTTCACTGGTACAAAATTGTAATTGATGACTGTAGGAAGTTATCCGAGCGCGTGTGTACTTCTCCATCTGTAAGGCACACAAGCTTGGGCCGCGGACTTGGGGTCAAATAATGGTGTACACTTAGATGTAAATAATAAGTATCCTCCCCATCGGAGTCACTGCTTTTATTTGCATGGCTAAAGAGGAACCGACTATTAATTATTTTGTCATAAAGTTAGGTTGACAAATGAAATTAATGGGTAAAACCTTCTCTTGTACATGTTCGGGTTTGTAAACGTCCACACTATCGTGGCTTGCAGACTCACGGTGCTTGAGATGTCGGTGAATTTTATTTTATATTGTTTTGAGGGAATCGATATAAAAGAATAAAATTTGAAGATTTGATCAGTAAATTTATTTGTGATTCTCTGAATTTCGAATGGTTTTATTTCACTAATTATTAACTAAAAGACATTATATTTACTTGTCCAAATTAGATGATTAGAAAAGAATCTTGGTTTTGAAAATTACTGCTTAAGAAAATACATGTGTATTCTCACAAAGGACGTCTCATGATGCATATTAAAGTCTCTAGTGAAGAGATGAGAGATTCATAGAAATATGATGATCTCATGTAACTCTTCGGATACTTGAGAAAATTAAAAAGGCAGAAGATCATGGTTAAATTGATGAATGAATTGGAAGAGCTTGGAATAGAAATTGAAAGGGAAACCTAAATCAATTTATTCTTCAAAATTTGCCTGGATGTTTTGAGCAAGTTCTACTTGAAATACGAAAGGTTGTATATGGTGGGAAACTTCTAACAAAACATGTTGCAAAAGAAAGCCATTTTTCATCATGATGTGAACAAGTTTAATATTTTATTTACTAATGGTTTAAACATGATTAGTGATGGCATCTACTGAAACGAAGTGTGTAGATACTGGAATCACTAAATGTTTATAACTTTGTAAGGATAAGATTGTTAATAACATGGGTAAAACTACAAAGGTAGTGGCTATTGCAGTGGGAGTTGTTTATTTATCTCATGATAAGAATAAACGATTTATTATGAGAAATTATCTTTTCGTACGTTTCATAGAAAGAATTTAATTTCAGTTTCTATGCATTAACGGATGGACACTTCATTTCATTTAAATGACATGGTCATAGTAATGAGGAATGAGGCTATAATCCGTTAAAGTACGTTGGTGGATAAAAAGTATACTCTTGAATCATGTACATCCCACAGATGCAATAAATAGTAATTAAATAATGCATCTTCTAATATTAGTAAGAGAAAGGAACCTTCGGAAATGAACTAAACATACATTTGGCGTCTATGACTAATTCATTTTACTTAAGTAGGATTCAAAAGTTGATAGCCGATAGACCGTAAGGTTTATCTGAAGTGGAAACTATCGGACTTGCGAGTCTTGCTTGGAAGTAAAAATGATTAACTGCCTTTTCAAGGCTGTGGGGTGTAGAGCCAAAGATATATATGTTGGAATTAGTTCATTGTGATTCAAGCGAACCTAATATTATCCAGGCGAGAGGTGGTTATGAATATTCGAAGATTATTCTGGAAACCAATATATTTATATGATGCACTGCATGTCTAAGTTCTTTGATTAATTCAAGAATTGTAAGGCTGGTACAGTGAAGCATCATGGAAAATATATTAAGTCATTACAATTCAATCATGATGGCGAATACCTTTTTGGGATAGTTAGGAGCTATTGATCAGAAGTTGAGATTAAATCTCAAGTTAACTACACCGGGTATGCCCCAGCTGAATGGTGTGGTGGCTAGAAGGTATTAGGCTCTTATGATTATGATTAGATAGATGATGAATTATTTAGAATAATTAAATTCATTTTATGGATATGCCCTAGATACAGTAATTCGTGAAACGTTTGTCTATATATGGGATATCCTAGAAAAATGGAGGGTGATTTATTCAGTCCAAAAGATCGAAGGGTGATTGTCAACACAAACATTAGATTTTTGGAAAAGGACTATGTAATAAATCACAAGCCCATGTATAAGTTGTTCTAAAGAAAGTGAGAGGAAAACACTAAGTATAAGTACCAAGTGTACAAGAGGATATACCACAAGGTAAACTGCAACGCGTGTCACGTCTGATACATAATTACATGTAGTGCCTTATCGTAGTGGGAGGGTTGTATAACAACCCATAAATATATGTTTTGGGAGAGTCGTGAGACTTGGTCCCTAGTAAACATGGTATTGTCCCACGAATACGACGTAGCACTACAAGATTAAAATGCGGAATCTTAGTAAGTTGCAATGTATGTTGAAATAGAATCTACGGATTCTAAATTAAGTCTGGAGCTTGAAGGATCACTAAAATGGTGTAAAAGCCATTGCAAGTGGTCAAAGGAAATAAAAGAGGATCATACAGAAAGGTGAAAATCTTGGAAGCAAAGCTTGTTGCGAAAAAGTGTACTCAGAAAGAAATGGTTCGATTATGAGGAAACATATTCGCTGGTAGCTATGTTTAAATTGATCCGGATTCTTTTATTTATTGCTCCTCATATTGAATTATGAAAAACAGCAAATAGATGTCAAGACAGCTTTCCTAATTGGAAGTCTTGAGGAAAACATCTATGTGAAGCAACCAGAGTAATTCATTGCAAAGTACTAATAGCATTTTGATAGTAAGCTTAAAATTGTCCAGCGATGGACTAAAGCAAGCTTTAAGATCGTGAAGCATCTGTTTTGATTAGGTAATCCAGTGGCATGGATTTAAATCAATGAGCGGATGAGTCTTGTGTGTTGTATAGAGTGACAAAAACGTGGTGGTGTTTCTTGTACTATACGTAGATAGTATCTTGCTCATTGGAGACAATGAAAGAGTATTATCGAGCGTATGGGTACGGTTTATAAAGCGGTAAAGATGAAGGACTTAAGAAAGGCAAAATACATCCTTTTGATCACGGTAATACGGATCACAAGAAAGGATATTATGCTTATCTCAAGTTTCATAAAATGATACAGTCCATACTCGTTTAGCATGTAAATTTATCTAAGTGAATGTGTCTTTGAGACACAAGAAGAAGATAAAGTAGATGAAAGCGGTTCCTTATGCTTCGGCGAATAAGGAAGCTTAATCTAAAGAATGCTATGAACAAAGTTGGATATCTGTGTTGCTGAACGCATGAACAGAAGGTATCAACGTAACCCGGAACAAGAATGATGAACTGTAGTAAGACATATATAAAGTGCCTGAGAAGGACTGGAAATTATATGTGGATTTACTAAACAGATTCACTGCTTCTTGTGGATTACGTAGATTCAGATTTTTTAGTCAGATTGGACGGCAGTAAATTCTCCTCAAAGGTTATGTGTTTAATCTTAGGAAGTAGAGTCATAATGTGGAGGAGTGTTATATAGAAATATATTTCAAACTCCGGACTCCATCGTGGAAAGATGATGAATTGGAGCCTATGAGGCAGCCAAAGTATCTATATGACTCTAAAGACTTCATGATGGACTTTGAAGTGTTTCTAAGTTTGCCCAAGGTAATCACAATTTACATTGATGATATTGGTGCAGTTGCAAACTTGAAGAAATCACAAGTCCATAAGGCAATTAAACACATGGAGCGCGAGTACCACCTGTTACGAGAAATCGTATGATGAGGGGTAGGTTGTTGTCGCCTAGATTGCATCGGATGATGACCTAGTAAACCATTTACAAGGACCTTAAGGCGAGAGCTTTTAATGGTCGTGTAGTGGGAGTAGGAATCAGATGTATGGCAGAAGACATGACAGCATAGTCTTTTAGTATAAGTGGGAGATTGTTGGATTGTATACTAAAAGTCTAGCTTTAGTATGAACAATGTCATAACAATATTTGAAATGAGAATCATTGATCAAATGATTGCATCTTATAATTTATTTTATATGCATGATGCAATAGTCCATTTACTTTATACTGTAGATAATATGTTGTGCGACAACACGCGGAAGATCATATTATCGGTTTCCTTATAAAGTATAAACAGATGCTCACAACTGAGATAGACGGGGACTCTCTATCGGTATGGTTGTAGTGTGGTTTGGTATTAGCTTGTCTTGGCTATAGAATCACATTAGTGCACTTGTGTGTATTGAGCAGGACCGCCTGAGGTCGTTCTTCTTATACTGACTATATAGTAGAACTTGATCTCTGTTATTATGGAAGTTCGTGCTCTTAATCCCTATACAATAACCTCGACACGTAGGGTAGTATGTATTTCTTTGATTCATCAATGGGTGAGATTTATAAGTATTAAATCAACAAACTCGGTGAGTTGGGAAGTAGTGCTGTATCTATGGTGTGTTGTTGATTGTAGAAGGAATCCATGTCCGACATAGGTTGATGATTTCCCCTTGAGGAGCTCATAAGGTTTATCATGTAAATCTTGCAAGTGGATTAATTTTTGGCATGATAATAAGGTTGAGTGGTACTACTCTCGGATAAGATATTAATTAATTTGAGTTGTCAGTAACTTAATTAATTAATGGGCATTGTATATCTTAAACATGGGGAGACTGTCGGGCTCATAATAAGAAGGAGCCCAGAACATAATTTTGGGATTGGACGGGTAGTGCAGTAATAATATTTTAGTGGACTATATTATTATTATTGGATTTAATTAAAAGCTTTGGGCTAAGCTTGATTAATTAAATTTAATTGAGGCCCAGCCCAATTTCTCCTCCTGGTCCCTGCTGTAGCCCAAGTATATAAGTCATCTCAGTTCCTGTTAACCCTAAGTTTGTGCCTCTTTTGACACACGGGAGAGAACAGAGAGCAGATTGAGAGAACTCTGGGGATTGTTGACCACCCAACACCAGAGTTGACTTTGGGATATACGGTAGAAGATCAGAGGTGTTCTTCACTGCTGTTCATCCTCTACATCGACCCAGAAGTACGGTAAACGGTTTAATTTTGCTTCCGCTGTTATCGTTTATCTGAATTCCTAACGATCACGTTTGAACCACAAGATCCAATTGCCAACAAAGTTGACTTTAGATGTTCCCAACGATCATGTAGAGAGCGGATCATGGCTTGGATTTTCTGTTCATCAGAGAGTATATGACTGGCAATCTTTAGTTCGATTATCATATTAGACATTTCCCTGAGATGTTGTCTAATGTTATTATCTGGTTTCTTTTGTAAGTATCGAACTTAATAGTCAATTGCCTAAGCCTTGTAACTGATGTACCACCATACTTCTCATGCAGATACACCCAGATATCATATGCGGTGGGATGTTGCTCACATTCATGGATCATCGATTGATTACTGAGCTTACAAGGATACCAGGTGCAATGGAATTTTTCTTTTTCCATGCCTTGTACGCTTCTTGGTCATGCCTCCCTTGATTTCCAATTCCCGCACCTGGATGGGCCATCACTTGGTTTATAGCATCCAATGCATCTTGTTCATTCAAAACTTACCATATTTTATGATGCCATGTGTCATAATTGTCGCCATTGAGTTTCTCAGCTTTATTCAACTCACCGATAATAGATTTCGATGCCATGATCTTTATTAGAGATTAAAGTGATTCAGTATGTTAATAATGTTTTATTAGGTTTTACGTTAAGCTAAATAGAGACATCTCAATCAATAACACAAGATTTTTAATCTCAAAAAATAGCTCGGAGACTACTAATCATCAATCTCATCAAGTGTCATAATACTAGATTCTTGTATCAAAGCGTAGAACACATTTAAAGTTCAAGTAATCAACAATAACATTGAACAGCCAATCATAAGTAGAACTTAAACGACCATCCACAATAGCAAAACCACCAAGTCTAATAAGTCATGAACAAAAAATTCTAATGAATTCTCTGAGTTACCGATTAGAAAATACAATGAAAATGAATTAAGGAAATCTATGGATTAATCTCCCTAATTTTTCATCACTAGATTTCCATCGATGCTCATAATCAAATTTCTTAGTCCCCACACTATAGATAGCATGCCCTAAAGGATCCATATGAGGATTCTCTATCTGAGCTTTTCTCGACCACTCAGTCTCAAAAAATTAGAATGCTGAATCCTTCCTATCCTTAAGCAGGCTGATCTTAATCCTTGTGTCCTATCTTCTGCTTCAGAAGCATTGGCCAAATCTTTCATAATTTGACGACCATTAGGCTTCACGTCATAAGTCTCCCACTTAACCCAAAAATCCTTTTGTAGGTAGGGAGGCAAAGTGCTCGCCCAGGTCTCAAGAATAGAAACTTGGAAATATTTATCACACAGAATCGTATTGCTATAAATTAAAGGCAACAATCGGTTGTAGAGTTCAATCAAATCAATTGCGTGGTCCTTTATGTTGTGTGTTGGCTTCATTTTATAATTCAGAAATTCATGGAGGACTTCATCTTTAGTCTAATGTCTTCCTCTGAAATTGTTCACCATCCTGACATGCCACTGAGAAAATGAGCAACTAAATATCACACACACCAGTGTTAGTCAAACTATATCACATAAATTTCCTATCCATATAATGCATATGGAAACTACTTTCCAAGATGCAATAGGCATATTCACAAGTGTATCAGTTCAACTCACTTTGGCTCCCACTTTCATAGGCTACAGGAATTTGAACAATTCCAACATCACTTAAAACCATGAATTTAGAATTAAATTACATATTAAGGTGCATATTCTTCAAAAATTACAACCAAATAACCACCCTATAGGTTTGTATTCAACAAATATGTCACAAAATAAAGTAAAACTACAAATACACACAAAAGATGACGTCAAACACTTTCGAAGGCATCACCATTGAACTCCACGCTCCGAAACACGTTGGAAAACGTCATCAAGTTGCCGCAAAATGCCTTCACGCGCCGTCACGCACTGGTTGCCAGTAGGAGCTGTCCGGAGCGTGTACCACACGCGCTGCCACCGGAGAAGGTGTCGATAGGTGCGTGAACCCCACGCACCATCGCCGGAGTCGCCGGCTATCGGCGCATGAGCTTCACGCGCAGCAGCCGGTGGGCCGTATTGTCGCGCGTGGCCTTCACGCGCCACTGCAGGACATCCAACCTCCAGTGGCTCTGACCCTGTTCGGTTCGTATCCGGTACGGTCTAGTCCACATTGGCTCAGTCCAGCCTGGGCCGGTCCGTATCGGTTTGACCCGGTCAACCCTCAACTTTATTTTAATTGTGAAAAGGTCCCTGGCCTTTATCGAATTCTCAAAAATAGACCCTCAAACTTTCTAAAAATTTGCAGATTTGGTCTAATTATGAAAATAACTTCAAAAAATCATATCTTGAGTTCTAAAAGGCTAAAAAATGCACAAAAAATACTGACAGACTCCTCTCGACGAGGACTATCCAGTGGTATAGTTAAAACATGTTTTTACTTGTACGAAAAATTGACGAAAAAATGAACTCATGAAGAATTTGAAATTAAATTTCGTCTAAATCATGGAATAACCACTAGACATATTATTTCTGCGTTTACTTCATACGTATGATCAGTCAACATCATATAAACCAACAATCATACTCTATTAATCACGAATAATGTATGAGTAAATTCATCATAAAAAAGGCAGAAAATATAAACCATGAAATCTTTCAATCCAGAAAAACATACGGAGTACCAACCATTGGCTCTGATACCAATGTTGGAAAACCCACGTTCCTAAAACACAAACCCTAAGCTTACTTAGAGAGAAATCTCTTACCTCTCACCGTAGGATTGTGTTGCAGCGGAAGAACACGTACGAACCGATTGATACTCATGTTGTTAAACTGTGATCTCTGGATCAAATCTCACAACACGAAGTTGAAGATTATATTTCCACGATATTGTATTAATGTGGAGAATATGAAGAACTGGACTTTTCCTTTTGCGGGAGAGAAATCACACTTAGAGAGAAAACGCTTGCATTCTGCAACGCATTTCAGCATATGAGCATTCAGACAATTGCCTTGCGCAGTATATTTTATTCCCAAAAGATGGGAGTTAAGAAACTAACTTTCAACTCCCTTCTCTCAGCATTATCCACATTTCATATGTGGAATATTATTAAATAAATGATATTTTATTATTATTTACAGAATTTAACAAGTTCATGTTGTGTCCTTAATCTTGAATGTTGTTAGCATTACTCCTCTTTAGATTGTTCTACATCCATTTGATTTTCATTTTGGTTACTTGACACTACATTTGATCATCTTTAGTTGTTAATTGTTTCCGCTTGCTACTTGCTTAGGTAATTGGTAGTTAAATTGCTCTTTTAATTTTCAAAACTTAAAATCTAATCACTCCTATAAAGTATGATTGAAAGCAAACACGGATACACTCTAAATTTATATCTCCCTTGGAGCGATATTTAAACTTGGTCACTCACTACAAACGATAGAGTACACTTACTCTAATCAATTTACACCAAAATTGAGTCTAAGATCACATTCCTAGAGAGAAAATTGCATGCTGGAGAGAGAGAAGAACTGCACGCAGCAACAAGAGAGAAAATCACACATAGTTTAACAAATGAGTCAAGTTGTACACATGGGTCAAGTCCGTGACCCGGACACATAAGATACTAACTCAAATTCTTATACAACTAAGAATAAGTCGGGAGGAATATCCATTAACTAAGGGTTTATGAGATCTATTTTTTCTTTTTAATTTTTATGGTGAAATATTGCCAAAAATACCCAACTCAACTAAATAGAAGCCGCAGCAAAGAGTTGAACACATCTGCAACCATGTAACTTATCATCTGAAAATAGAAGAGCAGCAACATAACACTGACTGAATAAATATCCAAGTCAGAGGATGTATCCTTGTTATATTTACTGTTTTATTTTTTGGTTAAAACATATGCATAAATGCTATACATATATTTACTATTAGTACACGGGGTTCCCCTACTACTTATGTACAATACAATATCCACTTCCTAATCCACCTGGCTATGTTATGGAGCCTGTAGAGTATATGTATCCCACTTCCAGTCTTCCTGTTTTATTCAATACCCCAGATATCAATCCGTATAGAAACAGATGCGCTTCTCGTTGACACATCTTCGGTTCTGGCTGATTTCCTCTCTCATCACGTCCAACTAATGCCATCCTTGAATGGACCGGATTCATGTAATAATTTCATAACAAGTTCCAGCTGTAAAAGATCATCAACAACAGAAGTGTTCCAAAGGAGTTTAGACCTACTGTTAAAGTATTGTCTTTTGAATGTAACAAGGTTCATCAGAATCGTGAAATTAAGCATCACATACAAATGGACAGTAACTTTTCAAACTTAGAGAGGACCAAATGTTGACATTTTTTTCATTCCTCTTTGTAATCTGGTCATTAATTTAGTCAATTAGGTGCAATTTCGGGCAGTGGGCGAGACGAGGGGAACATTTCAGGACAATAGATTTAATTTTAAAGACCCAAAACTATCTTAAATGCCAATACAAGTTTCAACTTAATTTTGTACTTTGATTTATGAAAGAGTTTTCATAGACAAATTTAGTATGAGTAAAAGGAAGTGAAGGGAATGTGCAACGATGACTTTCTGATGTACATATTATACCTGAGCTCGTTCTCGTACCAAGAAATCTGAAATAACTTTCCGGAAGCCTTCATCCAGAATATAGTGACAGCTGTATGTCATTACTGGCATATACCCTCTCTGAATTTTATGCTCGCCCTGGGCTCCAGCCTCTACCTTCCCAAGATTTAGTTCAATTGCTGCTTCTATAGCCTGCCATATTCAAGAAGAAAGACGAATCGGATTTCAATAAAGTAATTATTTTGACCATTGCCGAAGCAAAATTCTGGAGCTGCCTCTAATCCAGATATTAAACATTTCCAAATTAAACTTAAAAATGTAGTATTAATTAGCCATAAGACTGGTAATACTTTATTATACATCAGAATATTAAAGACTAAAGTCAAACATGAATAAAAAGGGTTGGTTGCAGAGACATGTCCTAAAATGGTAAATTAGATAGAAATGATGAATGAATTAGAAAGAAACTGGGGACTTAAGATGGTTCAAACATAAACATAGTAGATCTTACACACACTCCAGTACGATGCATGAAAAGTAGAACCATTACCAGAAATTAGAAGAAGAATGTAAAAGACCATACATAAGAACAAGTCTGGACCATACAGTCATACACAATGGCAAGATATGATCAGTAGATCATACCGCAAAGTAGGATAAAGGGAGAGAGTTTAGTTGCTGTTTGACAGATGTGTGTGTTAAAATAATTTTTCAGAAAATGGAGTCAAAGACCATCTTAAGTTTTAACCAATCAAATCTAGCCTCGTGATCTAATTTTAGTATCACGTAGATGAGTAGATATAAAAGTTTGAGTGAACATAGGATGCAGGGTAAACCTGATAATAGCAGGCTTCAAAATGCAGACTTGGGTAGTACACTTGAGGGTGGCACCCCCATAAGCGACCATATAATGTATCTCCACCGATGAGATTAAGAGCACCAGCAACAAGTTCATCCCCTTCTTCTGCAGTAACAAGTAGCACCTGATCACCCAACTTTGAAGCCATGTTGTGGAAGAAATCTCTAGTTAGATAAGCACTACCCCACCTGAAGACATTATGTGCCATTATTCACAAAGAATTCCATAATGTCCTTGACTTTAAAGTATGAAATACCAAATTGAGTTCGGAAGTTCAGTTACGAACTTATTGTCTGTGGTATTTCTGTAAAACTTATAGAATGTATCCCAGTGTTTAGCCTGCAAATGTAAATAGACAAACAACGTTGAGAATTCAAAACAGATAGTTGTAGACAAAGTCTTATATATTACATCAACTATTAACTGAAAGACCACTATGCGTGTGGGTGATTTGCAAGCTCAATTTCCAAACTTCTGCCTTGAGGACTAGGCTGCTTTGCCAGAGGAGTTGATAGACCACCGTGTATCTACACTCTTTCAGGCCAACATGGGTTTGGGTCTCGTAGAGCAGCTGGATTGTTATTTTTTAATTTATTTATTTTCTTAATTAATCTTTTCTTATTTTAATTATTATTCTGAACATCTATTAGAATTGAGCATCATTCATGGGAAATCCTAGGGTAATTACTAGGAGTTTCACAACCCTAGTTAATTATGTTGGATATTGGAATTTCGCAACTCCAGGTTGTGGTAGAGAGTTCTCTATGGCCTCACTTTGCGGATTTATCTATCTATTGTGAATTTGTACTATTCTGTTGCCGACACTCTATAATAACCTTACTATTTTTCCATCAACTATTATTTAGATGAGACGAACTTTAGAAAAATTAAAATGCCACATATAGTTATAACATAAAAATTAAAACAAGATGTTAAAAACTCAAATAGTACCTTGATTTCATATCCTCTTAGGCGTTTCATGGTCAAGTTCTGCGATAGAATCTGCAGTAAGAAAATGTTATAGATTACAGTAATTTCATAAGGTTCCACAATTAAGAAAAACAAGTCTGACAGTAGTAGATTGTAGCATAACCTCCTTATCCACCATATTTCACACATTTATAGAAAAAGAAAGCAGGAACAGGCCAAAAAAAATTCTCGGAGTCATAATTTGGATACACTAGGACATTAGGAAAACATTTCAGTTCTACATCATTAAATATGAAACCTTCTTATGCACAGACCCTTCCAAATGGCTTTAAATCAAGGAAATGGAAGATATGTGTCACTAGAGAGACAGACAGAAAAAGATTTGCAACTAACCACTGCAGACGACTCGACAATCTACTCCTGACATCTGCATTCTAAACCAATCTAATTACTTCAAACTGTCCTAACAGTGAGAAAATTTCTCGCACTTCAGATACTCAAAGATTATGGAGAAAAGTGAAATCACATGACAGAGAAAGAGAGTCCAGAAGAATAAGAGCAAAAGAAACAAAAGGTTAGTCATGAAGACTTGAAATCCAAAAATAATGAAGAATACAATATAGCAGAAGTCCAAAACACTGCACTCAGACATCCTCCGAAGACATCACTTCATTTCACCCCTAACTTAGACTTTGCTTATCCAAGGAACTCTGCTTGAACATAGCTTCTTAAAATCTATACAGATAGATCATTTATTATCTCACAGATCAGATCTATTTTTTTAACTGTACACCCAAGTGAACCCTTTTCAGTTTGACAAAGCCACACCTATTACCCAGTAAATCCTCTTACGACACATTCCAAGAAGATAAATGTTGGTCTATCTTCATCCAAACCATCCATAATGTTCCTTCCCCACCAAACAAAATAATTCCTTTTGGAACCCCCTACAGAAAATAATAAAATTTAAAAAAAAAAAACCCGCTAGTTGGATTAGATTAGTGCTTAGAACTGGTGGAATCAAAGATAATTGACTCCACAACAGTCTACCAATTTAAAATAATAACTTTTTCTTAGTGTTTCCTTCTTCTACGTCCTTGAGTTCCATGTTCATGCTTGCAAATATTGAGTTGCATTTACTTGCAGCGCCTATTCAATCTATAATGAATCACTAGACAACTAACGAGAACACTAAAATCAATAAAAGCAAACTTCGTGTACGCAAACAAGAAAATAGTTGTTCCTCATAAGTATAAGTTCAATCTTTTTATCCAAGGTTTGATCTAAATGTGAACTCTGAGAAGATAAAAATTATGACCACCAAAAGATGATAATAGTAATTTCAAACAACCTATTGCTATGAGAAAAGAAATTCGAGAGAGGCTATCCCCTACACTGTTTCCCTTCATTCATTAAAAAAGCTTCTTTATCAGACTACAAATCATGCCCAAGCATAATAGCTTATTCTGAGCATTGTCAAAGGAGAGCAAGGGTTGAAATGAAAACATTAGACAGTATTGAGGGTTGGAATGGAAAAGAAAAGAAATTCGAGAGAGGCTATCCCCTACACTGTTTCCCTTCATTCATTAAAAAAGCTTCTTTATCAGACTACAAATCATGCCCAAGCATAATAGCTTATTCTGAGCATTGTCAAAGGAGAACAAGGGTTGAAATGAAAACATTAGACAGTATTGAGGGTTGGAATGGAAAAACCGGCAGCGATAAGGGTTGAGTTGGATACTCTGGGAAAAAAATAACAAGTTACTGGTCTGAGGAAAAAAAAAACTCGCTGATAAACCATGAAGAGAGATGAAATCAGATTCTATATCTGACTTGATATATGTGACTAGAGTTAACCCTATAAAGTATCACAAAAGTTGTGTTTCTGTGTTGTTACAGGACTAGTTGCTTTGCGATGATGGTATATTCACATACAGTGAACATTATGTCATTTGCAAGTATTTGGTTATTGGTAATTGCAATTTGTTTCTGAAAGGTCCATCCCAGGGGCTGCAAATTGCACTGCAGATATATGCATTATAGCTTAAGAATGGATGGATTCTCAACCAGAGTACAGTTGCTTTATCAAGAATGTTACATCAATGCTTTCACACAAGATGCTATCATCTTCCATGCAACGACTTTCACCATTAAGCAACTTCTTCCAAAAACATATTGATACTTCCATCATAGTAGAACAAATAAAAATTAACAATTATGTGGAATCCGCAGAAACTGTAGAGGATGGAATCCGAAGCTTTCACACAATTTTTTTCTTCTTTTTTTTTTTCCTTTATCATTTTTTTTTTTAATAATAAGAAACAATTTTAAAGCTAGAAAAAGTATTAAGGACAAGGAATCCCTAACACAGAGTGCAAACAGAAACTGTTACAAAGATAGGACCAACATGAAACTAAATCAGAGATATGAAGACTTCTAAAAATTCCACCTCCAATAAACAAGAGCAACTCTATATTTAATCCTACCATAAACATCCTCTAAGGATTCACATATATTTATATATATAAAAAGAAAAAAAAACTCTTACTTCTTTAAAGCCAAATGGACAATATACAGCCAGAACTATCATCCTCGAATTTTTCCCTTTTAGTTAATGAGCACCTAGACTATGCTGCTAACAAGCGACATTCCCCTTATCATTGTTTACTATATTGTATAACCTCAGCACATATACGCCTGCGTATTAATGTTTGTGTGTGTTGAACAACCTCATTGTTTAGGACTGCAAAATTATCCAAGAATAGTCATTCTAAATATTTCATCAATTAAGCAATCAATTTCTTCAGACAAGCATTTCAGACTTATATACCATGGCTTGAAGAATAGAAACAAAAGAAAGGAGAACTCACTGGCAAAAAAAGAAGAAGAAGAAACAAAATTAGCATTCTACTATGATATTGACCAATAGGAGAGCATCGACAGACTGCCTACTTCACAAAAACAGATTAACCATGAAGAAACTGCTGGTTTTTTCTTTTTCATCTTGCACTATATTGAAATTACAAGCTTCTAGGTCATTTTTTATTAGTACATGGGCATTGCCCAAAACTTTTCTGTAGTCCATAAAAAAATTGTTTACTTATGTCCAAATTGTAACACCCTTATTTATACCAAGGCCCCGCATGTAGAATTATTTTTATAAAAGCTTGGCTGTGAGGTTTGAACACATGACCTTTTATTTTGAAATGACTTTGATACCGTGTTAAATCATAAATGACCACCTCATCTAAAATTTTGAGCGGTTAGACAGAAGGATCATATAATATTTAATTTCTATCTTCAACAGGAAAATAGTGCAGAGATCAAACGCTTATCACTTTATGCAAGAAGATCGAAAGCACTAGGTATTTTCCTACAACGCTTCTGTTACGATATCCCACATCTGTTCCGCATGCAAGTGTGTAAGGGCATAAAAGTGGGGGTCACCCTTCACCTTCAGCCACGTTTTTGGGTGAAGTTAGGGCTCCTTAGCTTATGTGCCTAACAATTTGGTCCGACCTGCCAGATCCGGACGGGCCATGGGATGGGGCTACCCGATGGTGGGCCCATGGGTTGCCACCCCGGATGTGGGGCCCAAGGGGGGTTGCCACCCGGAGTTGTGAGCCTTGGTGTATGGGTTGCCACCCAGAGTGTGCAGTCCGTGGACGTCCGGTTCGAAGGGGGATGGATTGTTACGATTAAGCACACCTTCACCTGATACTGATGTGGAACTGATAATGCAAACTAAGCAATAAAACAATGATTAGCTAATTGCAACAAGGTGACGAGTAAGAAAAATGTGAAAACGCAGCTTCTAAATTGAATTTTCCCAATAGGCTGAGTCGGCACTCGACATATAATGTTTTAAACTCTCATTATAATCAGTTATGTAGAGATATTACAAATTGTAAACAATAAATAATTTACTTTCAAAATAAATAAATAAGTCTCAATGGTGAATGGAATATTTCAATCATTCAAAGAATCAAAATTGAACAGTACTAAAATGAATGAGAATCATAAAAGACCTGATATGAAGCAAAATTAGGGTTCACGGTCGATAGGTGCGGACTTGGGTCCACTTTCGTGGGCTGGGCTCAATCATTCTAATCATCTTGATTGATTGGCTCAATCATCTTGATTGATTATTTTAATTATTCTATCTAGTACTAGTATTTGTGAGATAGAAACTTTCCTTTTGTGGCTTGATAGGTAGTATTATTTAAACTATGGGTTAGGATCTATGTTAAATCATCACTTGAATATTGAATTAAAGAGCCTGGAGGCTTTTGGGCAAATGGAGTTTTCCATTTGATTGGGCAAACGGTATTTACCGTTTGATTTTCTTTTTATTTCTGTTTTTTGTTCTTATCAAGACCACTGGAAGTGCACTGCTCAAATATGTTGTAAAATAAAAAAGGAAAGCTTTCAACTCTTTATTAAAGCTAATCTGTACTTCATCCTATACCAAACCTCCTCTACGGATCCTCGAAGACTCCTACTTCCTCAATTTCACAGCTTGTGTATCGTAACTTAGGGCAAACACAGTCAAGGTAAAATATTCAGTTCTAACATAAGTGGGCTAAACTTCTGTATGTATGTTTTAGTTTCCATTCCAACGTTTCAACATCACCAAAATTTTTTCACTAGTTCTTTTAGGCGTGGTTCCTAGATTCTAAAAAACCTGTAAGAAAAATGTCTTGCAAGTTTGTAGACATTTTGAAATCTAAATACTAATCATAAGCACACATTCATATAGCAATATAGCATAGATCAGTGGTGGTAGCTGTAAATCAGTTTGCAGATTAGGACATCATTATATATTATGATACAAAAATCAAAGAAACAGAATCCCAAGTCCTTTCAATTATGGAACTGAGGGTTGATACTTAAATAATAGAATTTGGGCTCTTGCATGTTGATGGCAAGAAAATGTCTAAGCACAAAATCAAGTTAGGATGCACCTTCTTGCGCTCTTGACGAATGTTTTTCCTTTTACTTTGCTTCATGTCCATCAAGAACTCATCAAAACTGTATAGGATTTCAACATTGGAATATGCCATTAGATATTACGAAATAACAAGTACATATCAAATTGATTTTATTTTTTTTTGGACAGAATATCAAATTGAATTCTAAAATTCTTACTGGGATCAGGATGTACGATTTAGTAAGTTTCCATATAAGATATTACCAGACAGGGAGATAAGAAGGTTTATTGCAGCAACAAATTAAAACAATAATACTAAACTACTATGGAAATAATCAATTGCTGCTAGCAAAAAAGCTTGTAGGTTCAAACTATTAGCTAACACAAATAACATATTCGATATCATACTCACATATTTGTATGAAGTAAACGAGTTTCCAAGTGTCTTTGCCAGTATGAAGCTGTGAAATGTGTTACAGACGCAATTAATTCAATTTCCAGGTGCAATATATGCATTTTCAATTAATCATCTCAAAGTTAGACATGGGGCTTTCAGTATTTGTCTCAAATGGGCATCATAGTTGTTAAAAGGCGCGCCCAAGGCGTGCCTAAGGCGCTCAGGCTCATGGGTCTGCACCTATATTGTTGATTTTTTCCTATTTCAGGCTCATGTATCAAAGGCGCGCGCCTAGGTGTGCATCCTGTTTTTTTCTTCTTTTTTTTTAAGTTTTTTGAAGTTGCTACTCAATTATTAAAGGGTTTACACGTTTTTAAGATAAAAATGGACAGCCAACTTATAAAATGAAATAAAAAGAGAATTAGGGTTAGGGTTTTAGTACTTGAACTTTCAAAACAAAGACAAAAAGGTGAGTTATTATGTTTATTTGTGTGTATGTTTTCCTCCACAATCTGCCACCTACTTGAACTTTATTTGTGTGTACGTTTTATGTGTTATAATGCTATTATGAGTTATTATGTATCATTACGTGATGTTATGAGATGTTATGTGATTTTTACCTTAGTTTAGTTAGGTAATACGATTGTAAGTAGGATATATTTGTGTATATACATTGTAAATTCAGCTTTGGGCAAAATGTAGCTCAGGCGCGCCTAGGGGTCCGTGCGCCTAGGTGCGCCTCTCGCTTTTAACAACTATGCTGGGCATGCGGGTTGACTATACACCTTTCAAGTATTTCTTTAGTGCTTCATTATCCAACTCTAATGTACACAAGCTATGCTGGGCATGTGGGTTGACTATACACCTTTCAAGTATTTCTTTAGTGCTTCATTATCCAACTCTAATGTACACAAGTATTGAAGTGTTCAGGAGTTTATGCACGCATTTAATTCTAAGCTATCTCGCTGTAATACACCAAAGAAACTACTCCATAATTTCAGAAATCAAATTGCAAAGGTTTGCTTCAAAGTGAAAGTCAAGCACATGATCTATGATACTTGAAAGGATTAATACAGTGATTAGGAAGGTGCACTCCGGGTGGCAACCCACATGCCAAGGCCCACAACTCCGGGTGGCAACCCCCCCCTCGGGCCCACATCAGGGGTGGCAACCCATGGGCCCACCATCGGGTAGCCCCATCCCGTGGCCCGTCTGGATCCGGCAGGTCGGACCAAATTGTTAGGCACATAAGCTAGGGAGCCCTACCACTTATATGCCCTTCCACACTTGCGTGCAGAACCGATGTGGGACATCATAACACAAGCATGGTCAAGAGGGTCTTATAGCTTTTCTGACAGGACATTCTTCCCTCATGGAGCCATCTAATTTCCTCATCATGTAAATCACTCATCAGTGACAAGCAAGAGGATGGAACATAATGACACTACACTACTCAAGACTAAAGAGAAACTTGTTAAAACAAGTAAATGGGAAAATATAAAAATAATTGCTAATGTAATTTTTAATTTCCATTCTGCCATTTCATTGAGCAAACAAAGTAGCAAATCTAGCTACCTTCTATAATTACGATTTGTCCAGTGGTACTGCATTCCAATTCTCTGAAGAAAACCTTTCTCCTTCAACTTTCCCCACTCATTTGCAGATGAGAAAGTGATGTGCAGTGATGAGACCTGAAACTGAGAAGACAAACATATGTTACAATAAACAAGGTGAAAGTAGAAAAGATATTGTTTCCATCAGTAGGCAAAAGTTTTGAAAACAGATCAATTATATTGCATTAAAATGGTAACAAATGCCAAATTATTTTGATGCAGTTGACTGCTTCACACAATGGCTGGTACTACCCTGTTGCCAGTTGGCATGAGCTTAGCACCAGTAGTGAACAAGAAAACCTGAACACTCAACAATCATAATATATCCCTATAAAATTGTACAAAGATGAACAACTTAAATTTTGTGCATCACTAAATTTCTATCTGGAATAAGCACTAAAAGACAGACATGACTATATCTTTTCAAAAAGAGTACATACACATTGCGGAGTATGCACACTTTTTGACCTTTAGGACAGAGTTATCCATAAAAAGTAAAAGATATTCTTAAGTCTTTCCAGGTTAGAAGTGAAAAGATAGTAAAAATAAGCATAGTAAAGAAGGAGGATGTACTCCTAAGCAATCAAAGCATTACATGACTAAGAAAAATGTAGAAGCTAAGCTACTCTGAGAAAGATAATAAGCTTCTGTTATACCTTAATTGTCAGTGCCACCAACGCAGAGACTAGAATATCAAAAACCTGATCTCTGTAATTTGTATAACGGACTAAGATCCTCGGGCCAGTAACTGGAGTAAAAGGCACACAACATTGCAGTTTTGGATAATATCTTGACCCATAACCGTAATAGGCATCCGCCCATGAATGATCAAACACATATTCACCATAAGAATGGCTGCATGGTTGAATAAAAAGGACACTCAGTTTTAAATAGCATGAAAGAGAACTTTTATCTACAGACAGATATGTAGTGTGGACATATTTGCAGTGTACATGACGCTTTTGCATATATAACCAAAATAAAAAGGAAATCTGCAAACATTAAATTTCTGAAAGTAATCAAAAAACTATTGAAAATAAATAAACCTTTTCAGATACAGAGGAATCACTCCAAGAACATTATTGGAGTCATCCTTAGCAATAACATGCTGGGGAACCCATCCTGTTTCCTGAAAAAAAGAGCAATCAATTACTATCTCAAAGCTGAGGGAAAACACCAGATGCTCCAAAAAGGAGGCAGATGTATTATACAGTCAATACTGCTGCCTTATGATTTTTTTACAGTTCACACTAACATATGCTACAAGTCAAAGGATATGGAATAACTAATCAAAGAAACTATATGGAATCCATGATACATGTGAATATTGGTACTAAGGGTGGCGTTTGGTATAATTCATGAAAATGGGTATTGGTTAAAGAAGGAGCGAATCAAACACAGGCCTCTCATTTAGGTGGGAAATGGTTGATTCCTCAATAGTGGGTTATGTCCATTCCGCCCTCTATACCAAACATATGACTCCGACAACCAATTCCTTTACAAAAAAGTTCACAGCCAAGCATCCCCTAGTCTCCTATTGTCTATCATTCTAAAGCTCATTGGCCAAGCAGGAAAAAAGAAAAGAAACAAAGCACATCAAGTAAACTAGCAATCATCCATGATAATTACTCATTGTTATAACCCTCTACTACAGCTCTTGAGACTGTAATCATTCGAGGCTAGTAGCTTAGCATAGAAAGATATATAAGCAGTGACATTGAAACTTAAATTTTTTACTTTTAAAGCTAGGAATAAATCAAAAGATATATAATTCACAAGCATGTCGTCTAGTCAAGTACTATATGCTCTAAAGAGTAACTAACGATGACGAATAATTCATCAACCAGAAAAAGTTGAATTTTCTGAACCTTCACTGCACTGTGCGACTCCTCTAAGCTTGAAAGAAAACCATGTGTAAGAAATGGATTAAATTTCTCCGGACCTGTAGTGCCAATACTGCAAGCATCCCACTCGTCTGGTGAGATTTCTGAGATAGATGAAACTACTTGAACTGATAGCTTTCTGGCTTCATTAAAATTAGTTCTATCTCCCTATCATCAATCCAAAGGAGAGAAATAATCAATGAAAATTAGCATCATGAATTCAGCCAGGGAACATAAAAAAATATTAGAAGACCATGAAGTAAACACCTCTATCCCAAATTCTGACAAAGAGAATTCGCCAAGGGATAACTCCTTCTTGGAGGGTTCCACGGCCTTCTTTGGTCCCCAAAATATGGCTTTTATGCTAAACCCAGAGTCCAAAATCTGAGAGTGTCTTCTACATGGTCTTTTCCTCTGTTATTAGATGAAACAATGTGCGTTTTACTAAGCAAAAGTAATTACAAAGACTTGTTTGTTTAATAACTCTAAACAAAAGTAATTACAAAGAGTAGCAACAGATAAATAGTACATCCAACAACAGAACGTTGTGTAGTTTCTTTAAAACTAAATGAAGACTCACATTGAAAATCATAAAATTGAGCAAGTTGCAATCAAATGCATGCTCATATCACATCATAAATAACAATTTCAACCCTTATTGGAATTATTTATTGAAGCCATGACCTTCCAACATATCAAGTGTGGAGGGATGTGCTTTAGACAGGACTGCACTCTAGTGACAGCAAGTAAAAAACTGGTCCACCCAAGACATTAAAAGCTCACCAACTCGTTGAAATTCAAGGAAGAACAATATAGTCAACAACAGAAAAACCTCTATTTTGTTCAATTACTCATTATTTACAGAGTTTTTTTTATTTGAAAAGAAAAGAGAGGATATAAGACAATGTACTGACTAACATGAGACAATTTTATAATATATCTCTATAAGAAAATTTAATTCATGCACATCCATGATCCAAAGAGAGAATATGAACCACACTACATCGGTGAGTAAATAACTATTCTAAATATGTGATGCAAAAATGAAAACAAATGGACTATAATTTTGTGTTCTGTGGCAATTTCATTATTAAGCCATGCGAAAAATCACATCAACTACCATTCTAGGAAAACCTTCTAAATCTATCATTGGTTGCAAAGCGAATTTGTGTGCGTAAATTTGCATTCAGACCACAAAATGGATTTTTCATCTTCTATTTCAATCACAAAATCATTACTCCGCAAACACTTGTTTGAATTGGGTATACACAGGCACCCAGATTTACAGTTTACTCTTTAGTCTTTAGTACATGAAAAATCTAAAGTTGAACTATTACTCTTCTGAATGATAAATATTACTCAAATTCTTGAGTCATGATTTACTCATTACTCTTTAGTACATCGAAAATTACTCTTTAGAAAGATGAATTTGAGGAATAATATTTTTTTATTTAGAAGAGTTATAATTCATTTCTTTAAAGATTATTTTTTTATGTACTAAGCAAGTTTGTAAAAACGGGGTGCATGGTGAATCGGATTCATAGGAGACTCCCTCAACTCTTAAAACGCAAAAAAAAAAAAAGGGGGGGGGGGGGGGGGGGGGGGGGGGGTTTAAAATAGAGTACGCCATGCATGTATTATCTAAATATTAGACCTTTTCACCAATGGAATTTCACGATTATTCTTCTAAAAAGTCATATTATGATAATAAACTTCATAAACAAAAAAAAAAATACACAACACAGTCAGTCCTTGTATATGCACTGAGCATCATCATGCTAATACTGCCATAAAGAAAAAAGAAAGGCCAGCATGTCTTTATTCTGCAACTATTAGGTGCCATAAATTCTTCTCCAATAAGAAAAAAATAAAAGACGGCTAGAAGTCCATTGAATGAATTGAAGAACCACTCGTAAATAAGATACCTTCACTGTGTCGAAACAAATGAAACACAATTCTAGGTTTCAGAGCAAAATGAAGATTCTCAACTACCAAATCAAACCATAAGCACATGGTGAGATATTGAAAAGGCAACGAGGAACTCGGAAAAAGAAAGCGGCTTACGAGGTGAGACTGGGTGTGGCCAAGAAATGGAGATGTAGCAGCCAAGGCAGCAGCCATGGCAAGAAGAGATACCTCTCACCTCTCTCCCTGTATTTCGTTTATTCACTATTCACTACTATCATAAATACCACATAAATGAAGATGGGATAACAATTTAGGCGAAAAATGTGCGTTTTAGTCTGGAAATGTTCATTTTGCCAACGAAATTTTGTTGATTTCTTTATCTTTAACAACCTAGCGTCAAAAAAAAAAAAAAACTAGCGTCTTACTTCACAAAGTTTATTTGAAATAAATTATCAACACTTGAGCGGAATCGCCCTGTTTTATTATTATTTTTTTCTTTTTTAATAATTATTTTTTTATTGAATAAATTATCACATTTTATTCAATACATTATCATTGTTTTTTTTATTTATACGTACTAGTAATTCCTGCGTCGCACTGCTATATTTTATAAAAATATTTACTCATTCTATTTTACGTAGTTATCTTTTTTTTCACGAAAATTAAGAAAAATTATTTTTTTAATACACAATGTAAAAAAAGTAAGAGTAAGGAGTAATTTAAATAGGAAAAATAAATAAAGTTATTGAAAATTATGAATAAAGAGTAAAAAAATATAGAGTTGTTGGGATTGATAAATAAAATATAAAAAGTAGGTAAAATGTATAGAGTATTTTAACTATTAATTGAATGTAGATAAATATCCGGAACATGAGATCGAGGAAATATTGTTAATAATCTTTTTAAAATTTTAATTTACACTCCAATACGAATATTAAGTGATAAATAAAGGCAATTGATAGAATTGAGTTCACACGTGAGTCCTAATTTATCGATTATTTTTTAATTCAAAAAAATTATTTTTAAATAGATTAATTGTTACTCTTTTAAATGAAAAATATTACTTTATAAAGAGCAATTTATTTTATGTACATTCATGAAATTTTAAAAACTTTCAAAGTAAATAAATCAAACTAAAACAAAGCAAAATAGTTTTTATTATTAATGACCTCGATTTTATTTTTTTTATTATTATATCATGAGAATGAAAGGGAAAATGAATTTATACAAATATATAATGAGTAATCAATAACAAATATTCTCATGCTATTTTTGTTAATATTTTTCTGGCAATTTTTGAACACCATTAATTGCTTTCACTTATATATCATTTATTCATTCAAGATTATCTATTTAAACCTTTTCACCCCAACTCATCAAGTGGGATCTCCTGTTGCACCCCATGTTACATCTAGTGTTCCATGGGTGCAATGGGAGACATGTGTCCCATTTTACACACAATTGTGTGTAAAATGGGACACATGTCTCCCATTGCACCCATGGAACACTAGATGTAATGCAATAGGGAATTTGAGTTGCCAACTCATGACTCATATTTTCGTACTCTATTCTCAGTTTTTTCTCTTTTTATTTTAAAAATTCTACTTTTATACTCTTCCCGCTAAACTCCACATTTCCTTTACTTTTATTTATACATATTCGCAAGTTTCATTATTCTTATTAAGCGAGGCTGTAACTGTTGGATTGTATACTAAAAGTCTAACTTTAGTATGAACAATGTCATAACAATATTTGAAATAAGAATCATTGATCTAATGATTGCATCTTATAATTTATTTTATATGCATGATGCAATAGTCCATTTATTTTATACTGTAGATAATATGTTGTGCGACAACACGCAGAAGATCATATTATCGGTTTCCTTATAAAGTATAAACAGATGCTCACAACTGAGATAGACTGGGACTCTCTATCGGTACGGTTGTAGTGTGGTTTGGTATTAGCTTGTCTTGGCTATAGAATCACATTAGTGCACTTGTGTGTATTGAGCAGGACCGCCTGAGATCGTTCGACTTATACTGACTTATAGAAGAACTTGATCTCTGTTATTATGGAAGTTCGTGCTCTTAATCCCTATACAATAACCTCGACACGTAGGGCAGTATGTATTTCTTTGATTCATCAATGGGTGAGATTTATAAGTATTAAATCAACAAACTCGGTGAGTTGGGAAGTAGTGTTGTATCTATGGTGTGCTGTTGATTGTAGAAGGAATCCATGTCCGTTATAGGTTGATGATGTCCCCTTGAGGAGCTTATAAGGTTTATCATGTAAATCTTGCAAGTGGATTAATTTCCGGCATGATAATAAGGTTGAGTGGTACTACTCTCGGATGAGATATTAATTAATTTGAGTTGTCAGTAACTTAATTAATTAATGGGCATTGTATATCTTAAACATGGGGAGACTGTCGGGCTTATAATAAGAAGGAGCCCAGAACATAATTTTGGGATTGGACGGGTAATGCAGTAATAATATTTTAGTGGACTATATTATTATTATTGGATTTAATTAAAAGCTTTGGGCTAAGCTTGGTTAATTAAATTCAATTGAGGCCCAGCCCAATTTCTCCTCCTGGTCCCTGCTGTAGCCCAAGTATATAAGTCATCTCAGTTCCTGTTAAACCTAAGTCTGTGCCTCTTTTGACACACGGGAGAAAACAGAGAGCAGAATGAGAGAACTCTGGGGATTGTTGACCACCCAACACCAGAGTTGACTTTGGGACATACGGTAGAAGATCAGAGGTGTTCTACACTGCTGTTCATCCTCTACATCGACCCAGAAGTCAGGTAAACATTTTTATTGCTTCCGTTGATTGTTTGCCTGTTTATCCTAACGATCACGTTGAACCGCACGATCCAATTGCCAACAATTGGTATCAGAGCTTTGGTTTCGTGGTGAAACGTGAGATGTTAGGTGCGGTTGTAAGTTTAATAATCGAATTGAAAGCATGATTTTAGGGTTTATATAATTTCGTATTATCCATGAAACCCTATTTGTATATTTGCTGGAAATTGATGTTCTTATACACGGCTATTCAAACTCGAGATAGAAATCACCAAACAATCTATTTTCTTTCACCCTCTCTGTTCTCGAGAATACGTATGAGACTGTACAGCTGATTGCTGAGAAGAAAGAAAGAAAGCATGTATGGTGTTAGTACAGTCTGTTCATCACAACACACATGGCTGCAAGGCGTCATCGGAGGCTGGTGTAAGATCGATAAAAAAAAATTTCAGCGGCCTTGTCGGGAGAAATACCCTGCTGTGCTAAACGGTGAAAGCGTGAAAGACGCTTCACTGAAGATTCACGGTGGGCTGTTGGCGACGCAAGATCAGTGACTCACGGCGTGGGCGCGAGGCTGTGCGCTGCAGGATCGTGATCGATGACAAGAACTGGACGTCCCGGGCGCATTTGATGCATGTTCCGAGCGAGTCCAGGTCTTCTTCCAAGCGAGTCAAGAAGCGATCCGGATGACCCGACTGGAGATTCAAGATGGGTGCTGCCGGAATGGGTATGAAGAGGCTTCAGTGCAAGTCTGATGAGGCGATCCCAAGCGAGTCCCTGCTGTTTTGGGAGAGTCATCGGGCATGGCCAGGGCGGGTCTGAGCAACTGCAGATCGTGTCTGCAACTTCTCTCGATCGGGTCGCCATGGCAGTTTCTCGGCCGCGTCTGATACTTGTTCCGGGCAAGCCTATTACTGTTTCCGAGTAGGTCTCCTTGGTTAGAAGACGGCACCGGTGGTAAGCTGCCACAGGCTTAGGCCGACCAACCATGTTCTTCGAGCAGCGGTGCTTCAGGACTGCTGATTGATGTCGAAGGGTAGTGCGACCGGCGGTGTGGTGACTGGCGGGGGCTGCTGGGAGAACTAATTGCAGTCTCTGGGCAGCGACACCTGGATGCGCCGATTTTGCACTGGGGTGATGGAGCTTCAGCGGCGGACGCTGCTGGAAGGTCTTGGCTGCGGAGTGTACACGGCAGTGGGCTGACGGCGCGACTCCGACGGGCTGACGGCACCACCCCTGAGAGCAGCGGTGCCGAGTTTTTCCTCCGAGCAGCGACTGCCATGTGGTATCAAGAAGCGGCGGCTGGCAGGAGATTAGGGCAGCAGCTGAGCTTATGGGCTTGGTGGCTCATTTTTGTTTTGGGCTGCTGGGCCCATTTTTTTTATTAGGTGTTGCTGGGCCCTATTTATTTATTGGAATGCTTCTGTTGGGCTGCTGGGCCATTGGGCTGGCTCAATTTATTTTAATTTGGCAGTTGGGCTTAGGGGTCCAATTTAATTAAAATATGTTTTGGGCTGCTGAGCTTTAAATGCTGCATTTTTTTAATTAATTGTGGGCAATGGGCCAAGCATAATTAATTAATTTTATTAATGGACTTTTTGTGCTGGTGGACTTAATTTAATTTTGGGTTAAGATTATGGGCCATGGATAATGAGCTTGATTAATTATTTAATCTGCTGCTCATTTTGTGCTTATTTGTTGCTCTTGGGCCCAAATTGATTGATCCACTAATTATGCAATTAATTAATGTTATATAACTGATTAATTGATTTAATTGTCAATTATTATTGTATATGTGACATGCATGTTCTATGTGATTTATTTATTTAAATTGCTGTTAATAGAAGCATGTCTAAGTTGTATATTTTATTTTGGAATATTATATGCATGTTAAAACCCTCGGTGTTAAATAACTAAGTGGGAGAGGGGATTGATAATTAATTCCCGCGGCCTCCATTATTGGTTTGTAAGTGATGTGAGTAAACTTGCGTGTTGGAATTAGGCCTTCCTCCCTAACGGATGAGTTTATTCACGGATCACTGGTACAGACTTCATTAAATAATTATTGTTTGTAATGTGGCACACAAATTTGCGTGTTGGCATTGGCCTTCCTCCATAACGGATGAGTTTGTGTGCGGTTCACTAGTACAAACTAATAATAGATGATTGTAGGATGCTATCCGAGCGCGTGTGTACTTCTCCAACTGTAAGGCACACAAGCTCGCGCAGTGGACTTGGGATCAAATAATGGTGTACACTTAGGTGTAAATAATTAGTATCCTCCCCAACGGAGTCACTGCTATTATTTGCATGGCTAAAGAGGAACCGACTATTAATTATTTTGTCATAAAGTTAGGTTGACAAATGAAATTAATGGGTAAAACCTTCTCTTGTAAATGTTCGGGTTTGTAAACGTCCACACTAACGTGGCTTGCAGAGTCACGGTGCTTGAGATGTCGGTGAATTTTATTTTTATATTGTTTTGAGGAAAACAATATAAAAGGATAAAATTCGAAGATTTGATCGGAATATTTATTTGTGATTCTCTGAATTTCGAATGGTTTTATTTCACTAATTATTAACTAAAAGACATTATATTTACTTGGCCCAATTAAATGATTAGAAAAGAATCTTGGTTTTGAAAATTACTGCTTAAGAAAATACATATGTATTCTCACAAAGGATGTCTCATGATGCCTATTAAAGTCTCTAGTGAAGAGATGAGAGGTTCATAGAAATATGATGATCTCATGTAACTCTTCGGATACTTGAGTAAATTAAAAAGGCAGAAGATCATGATAGAATTTGATGAATGAATTGGAAAAGCTTGGAGTATAAATTGAAAGGGAAACCTAGATCAATTTTATTCTCCATGTTTAGCCTTGATGTTTTGAGAAAGTTCTACCTGAAATACTAGAGGATGTATATGGTGGGAGACTTCTGACAAAACATGTAGTAAAGGAAAGCCATTTTCATCATAAAGTGAACAAGTTTAATATCTTATTCACTAGTTGTTTAAACATGATTAGTGATGGCATCTATTAACACGAAGTGTGTAGATACTGGAATCACTAAATGTTTATTACTAAGTGAGGATAAGATAGTTAAGACATGGGTAAAACTACAAAGGTAGTGGCTATTGCAGTGGGAGTAGTTTATTTATCTCATGATAAGAATAAACGATTGATTATGAGAAATTATCTTTACGTACGTTTTATAGAAAGAATTTGATTTCGGTTTCTATACATTAACGGATGGATACTTCATTTCATTTAAATGACATGGTCATAGTAATGAGGAATGAGGCTATAATCCATTAAAGTATGTTAGTGGATAATATATAAACTCTTGAATCATGTGCATCCCACAGATGCAATAAAAAGTAGTTAAATAATGCATCTTCTAATATTAGTAAGAGAAAGGAACCTTCGGAAATGAACTAAACATACATTTGGCGTCTATGACTAATTCATTTTACTTGAGTAGGATTCAAAAGTTGATAGCCGATAGACCGTAAGGTTTATCTGAAGTGGAAACTATCGGACTTGCGAGTCAGTTTGGAAGTAAAATTGATTAACTGCCTTTTCAAGGCTGTGGGGTGTAGAGCCAAAGATATATATGTTGGAATTAGTTCATTCTGATTCAAGCGAACCTAACAATATCCAGGCGAGAGGTGGTTATGAATATTCAAAGATTATTCTGGGAACCGATATATTTATTTGATGCACTGCAAGTCTAAGTTCTTGGATTAATTCAAGAATTGTAAGGCTGGTACAGTGAGCGTCATGGAAAATATATCACATCATTACGATTCAATCGTGATGATGAAGACCTCTTAGGATAGTTAGGAACTAATAATCAGAAGTTGAGATTAAATCTCAAGTTGACTACACCGGGCATGCCCCAGCTGAATGGTGTGGTGAGTAGAAGGGAAAAGGCTCTTATGGTTATGATTAGATAGATGATGAATTATTTGGATTAAATTCATTTTATGGATATGCCCTAGATACAGTAATTCGTGAAATGTTTGTCTGTATATGGGACATCCTGGAAAAATGGAGGGTGATTTATTTAGTTCAAATGATCGGATGGTGATTGTCAACACAAACACCGGATTTTTTAGAAAAGGACTATGTAATAAATCACAAGCCCATGTAAAAGTTGTTCTAAAGGAAATGAGAGAGAAAACACTAAGTATAAGTACCAAGTGTACAAGAGGATATGCCACAAGGTAAACTGCAACGCGTGTCACATCTGATACACAATTACATGTAGTACCTTGTCGTAGTGGGAGGGTTGTTCGACAACTCGTAAAATATATATTTTGGGAGAGTCGTGAGACTTGGTCCCTAGTAAATATGGTATTATCCCACGGATACGACTTAGCACTACAAGATTAAAATGCGGAATCTTAGTAAGTTGTAATGAATGATGAAATAAAAGAGGATCATACGGTAAGGTGAAAACCTTGGAAGCAAAGCTTGTTGCAAAAAGGTGTACTCAGAAAGACATGGTTCGATTATGAGGAAACAATTTCGCTGGTAGCTATGCTAATATTGATCCGGAATCTTTTATTTGTTGCTGCTCATATTTAACTATGAGGAACAGCAAATAGATGTCAAGACAGCTTCCCTGATTGGAAGTCTTGAGGAAAACATCTATGTAAGCAACCAGAGTAATTCATTGCAAAGTGCTAATAGCATTTTGATAGTAAGCTTAAAACTGTCCAGCGATGGACTAAAGCAAGCTTTGAGATTATGAAACGTCTGTTTTGATTAGGTAATCCAGTGGCATGGATTTAAATCAATGAGCGGATGAGTCTTGTGTATTGTAAAGAGTGACGGAAACGTGGTGGTGTTTCTTGTACTATATGTAGATAGTATCTTGCTAATTGGAGACAATGAAAGAGTATTATCGGGCATAAGGGTATGGCTTATAAAGCGGTAAAGATGAAGGACTTAAGAAAGGCAAAATATATCCTTTTGATCACGGTAATACGGATCATATGAAAGGATGTTATGCTTATCTCAAGTTTCATAAATGATACAATCCATACTCGTTTAGCATGTGAATTTATCTTATTGGATGTGTCTTGAGACATAAATGAAGATAAAGGAGATGAAAGCGGTTCCTTATGCTTCGGCAAATAAGGAAGCTTAATCTAAAGAATGCTATGAACGAGACTGGATATTTATTTTGCTGAATGCATGAACATTGGGTATCAACGTAACCCGGAACAAGAATGATGAACTGTGGTAAGATATATATGAAGTGCCTGAGAGGGACTGGTTATCATATATACACTTACTGGACGATTCACTGCTTCTTGTGGATTACGTAGATTCGGATTTTTAGTCAGATTGGACGGCAGTAAATTCTCCTCAAAGGTTATGTGTTTAATTTTAGGAAGTAGAGTCATAATGTGGAGGAGTGTTATATAGAAATATATTTCAGACTCCGGACTCCATCATGGAAAGATGATAAATTGGAGCCTATGAGGCAACCAAAGTATCTATATGACTCTAGAAACTTCAAGATGGACTTTGAAGTGTTTCTAAGTTTGCCCAAGGTAATCACAATTTACATTGATGATATTGGTGCAGTTGCAAACTAGAAGAAATCACAAGTCCATAAGGCAATTAAACACATGGAGCGCGAGTACCACCTGTTACGAGAAATCGTATGATGAGGGGAAGGTTGTTGTCGCCTAGATTGCATCGGATGATGACCTAGTAAACCATTTCCAAGGACCTTAAGGCGAGAGCTTTTAATGGTCGTGTAGTGGGAGTAGGAATCAGATGTATGGCAGAAGACATGATAGCATAGTCTTTTAGTATAAGTGGGAGATTGTTGGATTGTATACTAAAAGTCTAACTTTAGTATGAACAATGTCATAACAATATTTGAAATAAGAATCATTGATCTAATGATTGCATCTTATAATTTATTTTATATGCATGATGCAATAGTCCATTTACTTTATACTGTAGATAATATGTTGTGCGACAACACGCAGAAGATCATATTATCGGTTTCCTTATAAAGTATAAACAGATGCTCACAACTGAGATAGACTGGGACTCTCTATCGGTACGGTTGTAGTGTGGTTTGGTATTAGCTTGTCTTGGCTATAGAATCACATTAGTGCACTTGTGTGTATTGAGCAGGACCGCCTGAGATCGTTCGACTTATACTGACTTATAGAAGAACTTGATCTCTGTTATTGTGGAAGTTCGTGCTCTTAATCCCTATACAATAACCTCGACACGTAGGGCAGTATGTATTTCTTTGATTCATCAATGGGTGAGATTTATAAGTATTAAATCAACAAACTCGGTGAGTTGGGAAGTAGTGCTGTATGTATGGTGTGCTGTTGATTGTAGAAGGAATCCATGTCCGTTATAGGTTGATGATGTCCCCTTGAGGAGCTCATAAGGTTTATCATGTAAATCTTGCAAGTGGATTAATTTCCGGCATGATAATAAGGTTGAGTGGTACTACTCTCGGATGAGATATTAATTAATTTGAGTTGTCAGTAACTTAATTAATTAATGGGCATTGTATATCTTAAACATGGGGAGACTGTCGGGCTTATAATAAGAAGGAGCCCAGAACATAATTTTGGGATTGGACGGGTAATGCAGTAATAATATTTTAGTGGACTATATTATTATTATTGGATTTAATTAAAAGCTTTGGGCTAAGCTTGGTTAATTAAATTCAATTGAGGCCCAGCCCAATTTCTCCTCCTGGTCCCTGCTGTAGCCCAAGTATATAAGTCATCTCAGTTCCTGTTAAACCTAAGTCTGTGCCTCTTTTGACACACGGGAGAAAACAGAGAGCAGAATGAGAGAACTCTGGGGATTGTTGACCACCCAACACCAGAGTTGACTTTGGGACATACGGTAGAAGATCAGAGGTGTTCTACACTGCTGTTCATCCTCTACATCGACCCAGAAGTCAGGTAAACATTTTTATTGCTTCCGTTGATTGTTTGCCTGTTTATCCTAACGATCACATTGTACCGCACGATCCAATTGCCAACAGTAACACACTCCTAGAGATTTCCCATAGCAACAACCGTCAATAATTTTGCAAACTGTTTTCACATGTTTAACGGACCCATTCTATAGACTTAATATTGACATAAATCTTCTAAAAATTATAATGATAACCATAGAAAAAGTGTTTCAATACATTAAGTTGCTCAAGATATGAAATAAAAACATTAGAGAGACTTACATTTGTCAAAATATGCAAAGGCTTCAACATATTGAATATTATGTTCAGAATACATTCCATCTGGTGTCTCCTAAATTCCCATGATGGCTCCTCATCATATATGTGAAAACATAGCAGTGTAGTTTCCTCAATTTGAGGTGTTGCTACGTCCTATGACCATTACAATGAAATGAGTCATAAACATAATTTTTATTTATTTATTTAGATTTTTTCCCTCACACCTCAAGCCAACAACTACAAGTTGCCAACATGAGGAGTATGCTGTGATTCGAGTTTGTGGAAGATCCAATATAAATGCTTTATTCACTTTTTAGGCCCACTCTATGATTATACATTGAAAAATAGGTGGCCCTCAGTGAAATTCGTGAACCTAACTATGCTTTTTAGGCAATTAAACAATAATTTATAAATCATCATATTTCATTTAGATTTTAAGTAATATATATACTTGTTTTAAATTTAAGATTAATGGAGAGATCACTCTAATAATTGATGCCTAATAAATTATAGTATGTTTGTGTAGGATATATAATTAAAGAGTGATTGTTAAATAAACCGTATCATTTCATAAAAAAATATTTGGATTTAAATTTATAATTACTCATAAAGATTGAATCATTTCTTATGGGACGCCCTAAAATTTATAGATAGATTCTTATTTTCATAATTCACCAATGTAATACATTTAACTAGTGGCGATATATGTGGGGCAGCCCGGGTTCAAGTCCAGAGTTGTCCCCCAAAAGCCTATTATATCACATGTAAATAATTTATAAATAATTTGTGTTTTTAAGTTTAGTCCACTCCAAAAATATTTTTAGCCCACCCAAATGAAGCTAAAAAATAAATATATCTTCTTTCTTCTTTGTGTTTTTAAGTTTAGCCAAACTCAAAAATATTTTAAGTCCACCGAAATGAAGCTAAAAAATAAATATATCTTCTTAAATTATATATATAGATATTACAATTTAGCTCATCCTTTGTCCATTTCGAG
Source organism: Pogostemon cablin (assembly GCA_023678885.1). Lineage (NCBI taxonomy): Eukaryota > Viridiplantae > Streptophyta > Magnoliopsida > Lamiales > Lamiaceae > Pogostemon > Pogostemon cablin. The sequence goes on along the minus strand of CM043001.1, from coordinate 15,046,707 downwards.
AAGGTAATTCGTATGTGAATATATATATATGTATATATATTATTTTTTAATTATTATTTTTTTTTATTTTCTTCAATAAACTTAGCCCACCCCACCGTGGTTTTCTGGATCCGCCATTGGAAATGACTAATTGACCTCTAATATGAAACCAATGCAACATATGTACCATTACAATAAAATAACTAATTGACCTCTAATATGAAACCAATGCAGCATATGAACCATTTCACCAGGCAATATACATCAGCATGATTGAGCAATGAACAAAATTCATATTTCTATTACTTTGGAGGTACATTTTGCCATACATTCAGCCGATAATCCCATGCGTGAAGAAGAAGTACTGTCTGGGGATGGTGCGCGGTTGTTTCCCAATAGCATATTTCTCATGGCTTGAGCTTTCGTCTATGAAGCTTTGAGCTTGTTCGCGATTTTTTCCATGCTCATCTCACCTTTACTAATGTCATCTAAACAAAGTTGTTACTTATTATGAAATCAAACTGTGCATCAAAAAAGTGGTATCTATTACACCTAAAAAGAAAAAATGTTAGTCCATCCAAAAAAGGTGGCACTCCATATTCTGTTCATGCAGTTTTTGCTAACTGAGAGATTTCACTAAAAGAACCTAAAACAACAAATAATATGCTAAACGAACCTCAAATTTTCAAATTGTTGCCTCTTCTTTGGCTTCCTCTCCATGCAGTTTTTGGCTTCCTCTCCTTGCAACCTGCATAATCACGCACGTATAAGGATGAAAGCCTGCATTCTTTGGCACCTCTTATCAACTCGCTCATATCCAATGCTCGTGAAAAATTCAAAAAGGCTATTATGGAGCCACTATAATATGTAAGAAGTCGAAACCTACTTTTAGGAACAATGTCATCTTCTATCTCTCAAATATAAGTGATGATGGCATTTCTCTATGCTCTTAAACCATGCTAAATGTAAAATGATCACAACTGATTGAAAAATAAATATATAACCTACCATAAATTTCTGATTATTTAAAAATTACAACACCACACACAAAAAAAAAATTATAAATATCAAGGCGCGCAGGAATACCGAGACAATAGATGAGTGTGTGCTAATGCTAGTGTGTGTCAACCCGTAATATGATGAGCTCAAATGCTTTATTCTTTATTATTGCATACTTAAAATTAAACAAAAAAATTACACTATATATAAGCATATCATTATGCACAGATACCTCAAATAAGCAATAAGAAAATGAGAATGAAAAAACATGCTAATATGCATACTGTAAATAATAATTTAATATTATATATTATATTTTCCACATATGAAAACATGTGGCACGCTGCATGCAGAGAGGGAGTTAGATACAGTTTTCTCTCCGTTTTCCTTAGGTTGGTTTTTGGATAAAAAGAAAACTGCGTACGCATGAAAACACAGAAAAAAGAACACGGTTTTAAGAGAAAACGTTCGCTCTTCAATTCTCTCCAATATTCTTTATCCATCCTTAATACAAATTCGTGGAACATTTACCTTTCAACCCCGTGTTGAAGATTGGATCCAGAGATTGCAACGTGAGTGTCAATCGGTTCTCAATACTCTTCCGCTGCAACACAATCCATTGGTGAGAGGTAATAGGATTCCTCTCTATGCATCCTGATGAATCTGTGTGTTTCCAACATTGGTATCAGAGCCAATGATTGGTACTTCGTTTTCCTTCTCTGGATTTCTTGCGTTAAAGTTTTCTGCTTTTAATTTTTGAAAAATTCTCACATGATTTTGTTGGAAGTTATATGATTGGTGAATTGTGTAACTTTGATGGGTTATTTATGTGAGTATGAGGCATATTAACTATGTTTTCAGTGTATATGTGAATGACGTTAATGATTCCCCATTAAACTTGAAAGTGTGATTTTTTTGTCATTTTTTGTACAAGCAAAAGCATGTTTTGTTTATACTACTGGATAGGTCTCGTCGAGAGGAGTCCGTCAGTATTTTTTGTGCATTTTTTGGCCTTCTAAAACTCCAGTTATGATTTTTCAAAGATTTTCACGAAACTGGGCTTAATTTGCAAATTTTCAGAAACTTCAGGGGTTGTTTTTTGAGAATTAGAAATTATTGAGGGGCTTTTCTGCAATTAATCATAACTGGTTTTGTATTGGGTCGGTCCGGGTCAGCATATTTGGGCCGGGTCGGACCCGGTGGGTCAGCCCGGAGCCGAATCCACCGGTGAACAAGCAGAATACGGAGGCGCATGGAAGAGACGCTCCGGCACGACAGTGGCACGTGCATTTCACGTGCCGGTGATCGTCCGAGCGCGTGAGGCCCACGCGCCGACAAACCGTCACCGGCAGTGGCGCGTGTGATACACGCGCCGGGTCAGCCTGCTGACAGCGCGCGTGGCGATGCGTGGAGGCGCGTGGGAGCGCGTGAATACTCCAGTCGGCGCGTGAGGGCGCATGGAGGCGCGTGAATGCCTTTTCCGGCGTCTGTCCGATGTATTCTGACGTCTTTCGATGCGTGGAGTCCGATGATGATGTTTTCGAGAGTGCTTGACGACATCTTTAGTGTGTGTGTGTGGTTTTACTTCATTATATGACATTTTTGTTGAATAAAAACTTTTATGGTAGCTATTTGGTTGCATTTTATATTGATTATGCACCTTATAATGTCATTTAATCATAAGTTCATTGTAATGTTAAATTGTTCAAACTCTTGTAGCCTATGAAAGTGGGAGCCAATAGAGTTGAACTTATTCACTTGTGAATATGCCTATTGTATCTTGGAAATTTGTTTCCATGTGCATTATGTGAAGAGGAAATTCATGTGATATAGTTTGACTAACACGGGTGTGTTTTTATTTTGGTTGCTCATTTTTCATAGGCATGGCATCAAGGAGGAGAACAGTTTCAACAAGGGACATCAAAACTAAACGGATAGTCCTTAATGAATTTCTGAACTACAAAATAAAACCACAACACAACGTTAGGGACCATGTATTGGAACTATTTGAACGATACAACCATTTGTTGTTCTTGATCGATAAAAAGCTTCTCCCATCTAGTGAGTACAATAAGATTTCTAGTCGTGAGACCTGGGCTAACACTTTACCTTCCTACTTGCAAAAGGAGTTTTGGGCTCAAAGGAAGACTTATAGTGTGAAACCGAATGGTCGTCAATTGATGTATGATCTGATGATTGCTTCTTTAGAAGAAGATAATAGACAAGCACTAAGATCAGCTTGCTTAAGTATGGGTGGGGTTCGACGATCTGATTTTCTAAGACTGAAAAGTCGAAGAAAGGATCAGATTAAGAATCCTCTTGCAGATCCTTTGGCACGAGCTATCTATAGTGTGGGGACTAGAGATTTTGATTATATTCGTTATTTTGAATCAAGTAACGTATATGGAGGTTCTATTCGTAGACGTTCATAATTCCATTTTCTAATTGAATACTCGAGGAGTCTATTAGAATTTATGTGATGTCAGACTTGATTTATTTATAATGATGGATGGTTGTTGATGTTCTATTTATTAGTGGCTGTTCAATATTAATTGTTGATTACTTGAACCTTAAATGTATTTTACGTTTTGAAACAAGTATCTAGTATTATGACACTTGATGAGATTGATGATTAGTAGTCTCCGAGCTATTTTTCGAGATTAAGTCTTGTGTTATTGATTGAGATGTTTTTTGTTTAAGCTTAACGTAAAATTTGATAAAACATTATTAACATAATGAATCACTTTAATCTCTAACTAAGATCATGGCATCGAAATCAATTGTCGCTGAGTTAAACAAAGGAGAGAAACTCAATGGTGACAACTATGACACTTGGCGTCATAAGATTTGGTACGTGTTGGATGAGCAAGATGCATTAGACGCTATAAACCAAGTCATGGCTGATCCAGGTGTGGGAAATGGAACTCAAGGGAGACGTGACCAAGAGGCATACCTGGCTTGGAAAAAGAAAAATTCCGTTGCCCGTGGTATCCTCGTTAGCTCGGTAATCGATCCGATGATTCATGAGTGTGAACAACATCCCACTACACATGATATCTGGGTGTATCTGCATGAAAAATATGGTGGAACTGTTGGATTGTATACTAAAAGTCTAGCTTTTTGTATGAACAATGTTATAACAATTAATTTGAAATGAGAATCATATGATCAAATGATTGCATCTTATAATTTATTTATATGTTCGATGCAATAGTCCATTTACTTTATACTGTAGATAATATGTTGTGCGACAACACGCGGAAGATCATATTATCGGTTTCCTTATAAAGTATAAACAGATGCTCACAATCGAGATAGACGGGGACTCTCTATCGGGGTGGTTGTAGTGTGGTTTGGTATTAGCTTGTCTTGGCTATATAATCACATTAGTGCACTTGTGTGTATTGAGCAGGACCGCTTGAGATCGTTCGATTTATACTGACTTATAGGAGAACTTGATCTCAGTTATTATGGATGTTCGTGCTCTTAATCCCTATACAATAACCTCGACACATAGGGCAGTATGTATTTCTTTGATTCATCAATGTGTGAGATTTACATGCAATTAAATCAATAAACTCGGTGAGTTGGGAAGTAGTGCTATTTCTATGGTGTGCTGTTGATTGTAGAAGGAATCCGTGTCCGTCATAGGTTGATGATGTCCCCTTGAGGAGCTCATAAGGATTATCATGTAAACCCTGCAGGTGGAATTTATTCCGGCATGATAATGAGGTTGAGTGGTACTACTCTTGGATGAAATATTAATTAATTGAGTTGTCAGTAACTTAAATTAATTAATGGACATTGTATATCTTAAACATGGGGAGACTAACGGGCTCATAATAAGAAGGAGCCCAAAACGTAATTTTGGGATTGGTATGGTAGTGCAGTAATAATATTTTAGTGGAATATATTATTATTATTGGACTTAAGTATAAGCTTTGGGCTAAGCTTGGATACTTAAGCCCAATGGAGGCCCAACCCAATTTCTCCTCCTGGTCCCTGCTGTAGCCCATGTATATAAGTCACCTCAACTTATCTGGAACCCTAATCTAATTCATTAGTCACGTGTGATGAGGGTTGAGAGCAGATTAAGTAGGTCTCGTAGATCGTCGCCCACACGACGTCGAGATCGGACTTGGGACATACAGCAGAAGACCGGAAGGTCGTTTGCTGCTGCAGTTTGTCATGTTCCAAAATTCATATAAAATCGTATAGTTCTTCGATTTTAATGTATTATATACTGATGGAAAGCCGTCGAAGAGAGGATCGTCTGAGCATAAAGATCACTCAATTTCGACATCAGAAGAGGAACTCATGGCTATTCTCGTGGGACTACGCAGACTGCCAGCGAGAATTCAACCTCTACATCAACCCTTGGTGAAAGGTAATGCGGTTCATGTTTACTTGCTTCCGCTGCTTGTTAGAAATACATGGAACCCTAACGGGTCACGTTAACCAAACGATCGAATGCCAACAATTGGTATCAGAGCTTCGGTTTCGTGGTGAAGCGTGACACGTTAGGATAGGGTTTATGTGATTAATTTTTCGGAATTAGGATCACATGTTTAGGGTTTTGGTTTTATTGCGCAAACCATGAATATCCCTATGTAATATATACCCTATATCATATCTATTCGTCCACGGTTGTATGTGAGAGGATTCGACGAAAACTGTTCGTCAATTTCACATGCAAGGAAGAAAGAGAGGGCAAAAATAGAATCACGCTTTTGAGAGAAAATCCAGCGTAGTGATATTGCAGAGGCAATAACCAGAGTTTCAACGGTCGGATTGATCTGTAATTTGGTCAGCACGTTCAGACCTTGTGGATGTACATTCTGAACGGTGGAGATCGAATTTGGAGCTTTTTCTTGCTGGGAGTACGCTGAAAACAGAAGCAGATATTTGGGCGATTCTGTTTTGCGCAGTCGAGGGAAAAGTGCCGTTTCTGACAAACTAATCGTTGGATCAAGCTGTAATTTGGTCAGCACGTTCAGACCTTGTGGATGTACATTCTGAACGGTGGAGATCGAATTTGGAGTCTTTTCTTGCTGGGAGTACGCTGAAAACAGAAGCAGATATTTGGGCGATTCTGTTTTGCGCAGTCGAGAGAAAAGAGCCGTTTCTCACAAAATAACCGTTGGATCGATCTGTAATTTGGACAGCATGTTCAAGACTTACAGTAGTAGATTCTGGACGGTGAAGATTGGATTCTGAGGTACTTTCAATTTCAAACTACGAACGACAGTTGGTGTAGTTTGGTGTTGCGCGTTGGGCTGAACTTGGTTCCATGCAAGTAGGCCCTTGGACGAGCGACAGTCCGGGCGAGGGGCGCTCGTCAAGGCACTTGGGGCGCTCCCTGACATAATTGGCGGTGGGATATGACGATGGACGTCTTAGGGCACAAGCAATCCTGCTTGTTGCGTAAGGCATCGATTCCACAGTAGGAGTGTCGGGCAAGACATTAAAATTTAGAGGCGTTTTTATTCCTAATATATATAACTGTCATAATTGATTTAATTGTCTATTATTGTTATATATATATATATATATATATATATATATATATATATATATATATATATATATATATATATATATATGGATGCCTGATCTCTATGATTTATTGTCTTATATAGAAGCATGATAGATTGCGTATTATATTTGGTATATTATATGCATGTATTGCTAGAGTGTTGGATAAGACATCCAATTTTAAGAAAACTAATTCCTAATATATAACTGCCATAATAGATTGTATATTATTGTTATATATGGATGTCGAATTAATTCCTAATATATGACTGCTATAATTGATTTAATAATCTATTATTGTCATATATGAATGTTGAATTAATTCCTAATATATAACTGCTATAATTGATTGTCTATTATTGTTATATATGGATGTTGAATTGATTCCTAATATATAACTGACATAATTGATTTAATTATCTATTATTGTTATATATGGTTGCTCGTCGATATCGATGATTTTGATAATCTAGACGATATGACGATCGATATCGATAGTTTCGGAATTTTGATAATCTTGATATTTTTCGAATATTTGATAATCTAGTCGATATCGATGATTTTGATAATCTGGACGACATCGACGGTCGATATCGATGGTTTCGAAAATTGGACAATCTGGAAATTTTGAAAATTTGATAGTCTGGAAGTCTTTGCTGATATTCGTGCCTGGTGGCGAACAATCGAATTCGCTGATATATAATTGTTAATGATTGATTTAATTATTGATTATTGTTATATATGTATGCATGACTCTCTGTGATTTACTGCCTTATGTGCCGTAATAGAAGCATGCTAGCGTTGCGTATTTTATTCTGAATATCATATGCATGTAAAAACCCTCGGTGTTAAAATTACTAAGTGGGAGAGGGGATTGGTAAATATTCCCGCGGCCTCCATTATTGGTTTGTAAGTGATGTGAGTAAACTTGCGTGTTGGCAATAGGCCTTCCTCCCTAACGGATGAGTTTATTCACAGATCACTGGTACAGACTTCATTACATAATTATTGTTTATAATGTGGTACATGAACTTGCGTGTTGGCCATAGGCCTTCCTCCCTAACGGATGAGTTTATGTGGGGCTCACTGGTACAAACTTATAATTGATGATTGTAGGAAGCTATCCGAGCGCGTGTGTACTTCTCCAACTGTAAGGCACACAAGCTCGCGCAGTGGACTTGGGATCAAATAATTGTGTACACTTAGGTGTAAATAATTAGTATCCTCCCCAACGGAGTCACTGCTATTATTTGCATGGCTAAAGAGGAACCGACTATTAATTATTTTGTCATAAAATTAGGTTGACAAATGAAATTAATGGGTAAAACCTTCTCTTGTAAATGTTTGGGTTTGTAAACGTCCACACTAACGTGGCTTGCAGACTCACGGTGCTTGAGATGTCGGTGAATTTTATTTTTATATAGTTTTGAGGGAATCAATATAAAATGATAAAATTCGAAGATTTGATCGGTATATTTAATTTATGATTCTCTGTAATTTCAAATGGTTTTATCTCGCTTATTGTTAACTAAAAGAAATTATATTTACTGGTCCAAAATTAGATGATTAGAAAAGAATCTTGGTTTTGAATTTTACTGCTTAAGAAAATACATGTGTGTTCTCACAATGGACGTCTCATGATGCCTATTAAAGTCTCTAGTGAAGAGATGAGAGGTTCATAGAAATATGATGGTCTCATGTAACTCTTCGGATACTTGAGTAAGTTAAAAGGCAGAAGATCATGATTTAATTTGATGAATGAATTGGGAAAGCATGGAGTATAAATTGAAGGGAAACCTAGATCAATTTAATTCTTTGTGAATTGCCTAGATGTTTTTGAGTAAGTTCCACCTGAATTACAATAGGATGTATATGGTGGAAAACTTCTGGCAAAACATGTGGCAAAGGAAAGCCATTTTCATCATAATGTGAACAAGTTTTATATCTTATTCACTAGTTGTTTAAAACATGATTAGTGATGGCATTACTGACACGAAGTGTGTAGATACTGGAATCACTAAATGTTTATTACTAAGTGAGGATAAGATTGTTATGACATGGGTAAAACTACAAGAGTAGTGGCTATTGCAGTGAGAGTTGTCTATTTATTAAATGATATGAGTAGACGTTTGATTTTATGAAATTGTCTTTACGTACATTTTCATAGAAAGAATTTGATTTCGGTTTCTATGCATTAATAGATGTATACTCCATTTCATTTAAATGATATGGTCATTATAATGAATGATAGAGTTGTAATCTGTTATGGTACGTTGGTGAACAATTTGTACACTCTTAAATCATGTTTATCCCCTGGATGCGACAAATAGTAATTAATAATGAGTCTTCTAATCTAGTAAGAGAAAGGTACCTTCGGAAATGAATTTCCCACCTTAATGGTGTGACGAATAGAAGGAATAACACTCTTATGGTAGTGATTAGATAGATGATGAATTATTTGGAATTACTAAATTCATTTTATGGATATGCCCTAGGAACAGTAATTCGTAAGAATGTTTTTCTATTTGTGGGATATCCTAGAAAAATGAAGGATGATTTATTTAGTCCACAAGATCGAAGAGTGATTGTTAACATAAACACTAGATTTTTGGAAAAAGGACTATGTAATAAATCAAATACCCATGTATAAGTTGTTCTAAAGGAAGTGAGAGGAAAACACAAAGTATAAGTACCAAGTGTACAAGAGGATATACCACAAGGTAAACTGCAACGCGTGTCACGTCTGATATACAATTGCATGTAGTGCCTTGTCGTAGTGGGAGGATTCTTCGACAACTTGTAAGATACATGTTTTGGGAAAGTCGTGAGACTTGGTCCCTCGCAAACATGAAATGGACCCACGGATACGACGAAGCACTATAAGTTAGAAATGCCTAATCCTAGCAAAGTGCAATGAATATTAAAATAGAACGATTTTAAATTAGGTCTGGATGCTTGTTGAACCGCTAAATGGCGTAAAAGCCATTGGAAGCGGGCATGCAAGAATAAAAGAGGATCATAGAATAAGGTGAAAACCTTGGAAGCAAGCTTGTTGCGAAAAGGTATACTCAGAAAGAAAGGGTTCGATTATGAGAAAACTGTTCGCCGGTAGCTATGCCTAAGTTGATCCGAACTCTTTTATTAGTTGCTACTCATATGAAATATGAGGGATAGCAAATAGATGTCGAGACAGCTTTCCTGATTGGAAGTCTTAAGGGAAACATCTATGTGAAGCAACCAGAGTGATTCATTGCAAAGAGCTAAGAGCATTGAGATAGTGAGTTTAAAAGTGTCCATTAATGGACTAAAACAAGCTTCAAGATCATGAAACATCTGTTTTGATGAGGTAATCCAGTGACATGGATCTAATCAATGATCGGATGGGTCTTGTGTATTGAAAAGAGTGATGGAAACGTGGTGGTATTTTTTGTACTATACGTAGATGATATATTGCTCATTGGAGACAATGAAAGAGTATTGTCGGGCGTATGTGTATGGATAATAAAGCGGTATGAAATGAAGGACTTAAGAAGAGCAAAAATATCCTTTTGATCAGGGTAATACGGATCACAAGAAAGGATATTATGCTTGTCTCAAGCTTCATGAATTGATACGATCCTTACTTGTTTTAGCAAGTGACTTTATCTAAGAAAATATGTCTTGAGATACAAAAGGAAGATAAAGGTGATGAAAGCGGTTCCTTATGCTTCGGCGAATAAGGAAGCTTAATCTTAGGAATACTATGCGCGAGAATGGATATCTATTTTGCTGAACGCATGAACAGTGGGTATCAACGTAACCCGGAACAAGAATGATGAACTATGGTAAGACATATATGAAGTGCCTGAGAAGGACTGGAAATTATATGTAAGCTTACTGGGCAAATTCACTGCTTCTTGTGGATTACGTAGATTCGGATTTTTTAGTCAGATTGGACGGCAGTAAATCCACCTCAAGGTTATGTGTTTAATTTTAGGAAGTTGAGTCATAATGTGGAGGAGTGTTATATAGAAATATATTTCAGACTCCGGACTCCATCATGGAAAGATGATAAATTGGAGCCTATGAGGCAGCCAAAGTATCTGTATGACTCTAGAAACTTCAAGATGGACTTCGAAGTGTTTCTAAGTTTGCCCAAGGATATCACAATTTATATTGATGATATTGGTGCAGTTGCAAACTTGAAGGAATCACGAGCCCATAAGGCAATTAAACACATTGAGTGCAAGTACCACCTGTTACGAGAAATCGTATGATGAGGGGAAGGTTGTTGTCGCCTAGATTGCATCGGATGATGACCTAGTAAATCCATTTACAAGGATATTAAGGCGAGAGCTTTTAATGGTCGTGTAGTGGGAGTGGGAATCATATGTATGGCGGAAGACATGACAGCATAGTCTTTTAGTATAAGTGGGAGATTGTTGGATTGTATACTAAAAGTCTAGCTTTTTGTATGAACAATGTTATAACAATTAATTTGAAATGAGAATCATATGATCAAATGATTGCATCTTATAATTTATTTATATGTTCGATGCAATAGTCCATTTACTTTATACTGTAGATAATATGTTGTGCGACAACACGCGGAAGATCATATTATCGGTTTCCTTATAAAGTATAAACAGATGCTCACAATCGAGATAGACGGGGACTCTCTATCGGGATGGTTGTAGTGTGGTTTGGTATTAGCTTGTCTTGGCTATATAATCACATTAGTGCACTTGTGTGTATTGAGCAGGACCGCTTGAGATCGTTCGATTTATACTGACTTATAGGAGAACTTGATCTCAGTTATTATGGATGTTCGTGCTCTTAATCCCTATACAATAACCTCGACACATAGGGCTGTATGTATTTCTTTGATTCATCAATGGGTGAGATTTACATGCAATTAAATCAATAAACTCGGTGAGTTGGGAAGTAGTGCTATTTCTATGGTGTGCTGTTGATTGTAGAAGGAATCCGTGTCCGTCATAGGTTGATGATGTCCCCTTGAGGAGCTCATAAGGATTATCATGTAAACCCTGCAGGTGGAATTTATTCCGGCATGATAATGAGGTTGAGTGGTACTACTCTTGGATGAGATATTAATTAATTGAGTTGTCAGTAACTTAAATTAATTAATGGACATTGTATATCTTAAACATGGGGAGACTAACGGGCTCATAATAAGAAGGGGCCCAAAACGTAATTTTGGGATTGGTATGGTAGTGCAGTAATAATATTTTAGTGGAATATATTATTATTATTGGACTTAAGTATAAGCTTTGGGCTAAGCTTGGATACTTAAGCCCAATGGAGGCCCAACCCAATTTCTCCTCCTGGTCCCTGCTGTAGCCCATGTATATAAGTCACCTCAACTTATCTGGAACCCTAATCTAATTCATTATTCACGTGTGATGAGGGTTGAGAGCATATTAAGTAGGTCTCGTAGATCGTCGCCCACACGACGTCGAGATCGGACTTGGGACATACAGCAGAAGACTGGAAGGTCGTTTGCTGCTGCAGTTCGTCGTGTTCCAAAATTCATATAAAATCGTACAGTTCTTCGATTTTAATGTATTATATACTGATGGAAAGCCGTCGAAGAGAGGATCATCTGAGCATAAAGATCACTCAATTCCGACATCAGAAGAGGAACTTATGGCTATTCTCGTGGGACTGCGCAGACTGCCAGCGAGAATTCAACCTCTACATCAACCCTTGGTGAAAGGTAATGCGTTTCATGTTTACTTGCTTCCGCTGCTTGTTAGAAATACATGGAACCCTAACGGGTCACGTTAAACAAATGATCGAATGCCAACAGGAACATCGATTACGAGGCTTAGGCAGTTGACTATTAAGTTTGATACCTACAAGAAGAAACCTGATCATAACATTAGGCAACATCTCAGGGAGATGTCTAATATGATAATTGAACTTAAGACTGCTGGTCACATTCTCTCTGATGAGCAACAGATCCAAGCACTGATCCGCTCTCTACCTGATCGTTGGGAACATCTTAAGGTTAACTTGACTCATAATGAAAGTATTAAAACTTTCAATGATGTTGCTCGTCATGTTGAGTTGGAAGATGAGAGGCTTGGAGCCTCAAAGCCAGTTTCTGGGGTTTTCTATGCCGGTTCTACTTCCAAAGGAGCTTCGGGCTTCAAAAGGAAAAGGAATTAGAAGAAGAACAAGAAGGGTAAACGATCTGACGGTGAGAAGCATGACAACAACCCAGCAACCAAAATTGATGAACAGAAGAAGAAAAAGAAGCAAAACAAAAAGAATAAAAAGGATAAGAGCAAAATGTCATGTTTCAATTGTGGAAAACTTAGTCACTTTGCACGTGAATGCCCTGAGCCCAAAAGGGACAAGGTAGATTCATCTTATTCTTTTGCGTGTGAAATTAATGTCTCAAGTACTGTCTTGTTAACTGATTCTTATCCGTTGTGGATTATAGACTCAGGAGCAACGGACCATGTGACGAGAGACAGAGGAGCTTTTGTAGATTTCCGTCGTGTTCCAAAGGGGACTAGGTGGATATATGTGGGAAACAACGCTCGAGTCGAAGTCAAAGGACTTGAGACTTGCAAATTGGACCTTGACAATGGTCGGGCCTTTATTCTACATGATGTTCTCTATGCTCCAGAAATCACGCGGAATCTAATATCTGTTTCAGTTTTAGTTAATTTGGGTTATGATGTATTATTTACTAAAAATACTGTGGTAATTAGCATTAATGGTACTTGTTATGCATCGGGACATATGAATGATGGTTTTATGGTTTTAGATTGTAATAGAATGACTTTTAGTTATTATGATGATTATTCATATTTACTAAATGCTTGTTCTTCTAGTAATGCAAATGTGAATGATAATGTTTGGCATGCTAGATTGGGTCATATTGGGCAAGATAGGATGAATAGACTTGTAAAAGAAGGATTGTTGAATCTTTCTTCAAAAGTTGTATTATCCAAATGCGAACATTGTCTTGCTGGAAAAATGACTAGAAAACCGTTGGTAAAGCCATTAGAGCTGAATCTCCATTAGAAGTAATCCATTCCGATATATGTGGTCCTGTAAATGTGAGAGCACGACATGGAGCTTATTATTTCATTACGTTTATTGATGATTATTCGCGTTTTGGATATGTCTATTTGATATCTCATAAGTCTGAAGCATTGGATTGTTTTAGACGATATTTGAGCGAAGTCGAAAATCAAAAGGATAAATCTATCAAAGTTTTAAGAACTGATAGAGGACGTGAATATCTATCGGAACAATTCAAAGAATTTTGTAATGAAAAGGGTATAGTCCGACAATTAACCATTCCTTATACACCTCAACAAAATGGTATTGCTGAAAGAAGGAATAGGACTTTGTTGGAGATGGTGAGATCCATGATGGCACAAGCTAATTTACCGATCTCTTTTTGGGGAGATGCGTTACTCACGGCAACTTATGTGCTTAATCGAGTGCCTTCCAAATCAGTTGCTTCAACTCCATATGAACTTTGGACGGGTAGAAAACCTGACATAAGTAACCTTAGAGCTTGGGGATCAGCAGCTTATGTACATGATTCATCGAGTCAGTATGGAAAGTTGGGTCCCAGAGGCAAGAAGTGTATCTTTATAAGATACTGCGAACATTCTAAGGGTTACGTGTTCATAGGAGATCAAGATGGGAGTTTAACTGAGACAGAATCACGTAATGCTCATTTTCTGGAAACATAATTTCCTAGTAGAGGGGGCATTAGGGATGCCGAACCTATTTTCGAGGTAGTAGAAAACCAATTCCTACAAGATCCAAGTGGGAGTAGTAGTTTAGCTGATAGTGTGGATCTTGATAGATATTTGCCAATTGAGGATCAAGCGATTCTCAATGAGAGTATTTTGTCTATAGAAGATCATCAACAGCTATCTCGGAAAAGTTCTAGGAAACATGTGCCCAAAAGGCATTATGATATTGAAGGACATGCCTTCTTTATTTCACCAGAAAATTGAGATGTTTCTCCTGTTGATGAGGAAGAGCCTAGAAATGTGAAAGAAGCTCTGACTTGTCCGGCGAAGGAGAAATGGATGAAAGCGATGAAAGAGGAGATGGAGTCTATGAAGTCAAATCAAGTATGGGAACTTGTAGATCTTCCAAAGGGACGAAAGGCAATTGGGAATAAATGGATTCTCAAAATCAAAAGAAAATCTGATGGCTCAATAGAGAGGTATAAGGCTCGCTTGGTGGCAAAAGGTTATACTCAACAAGAGGGTATAGACTACGAAGAAACTTTTTCACCTGTGGTGAGGTTTGCCTCGATTCGTCTACTATTGGTTATAGTGGCTAGTATGGATTTAGAATTACACCAAATGGATGTTAAGACCGCATTTCTCAATGGAGAATTAGAGGAAGAAATCTACATGCAACAGCCTGTAGGATTTATACTTCGAGGTCAAGAGGATAAAGTTTGTAGATTGAAAAAGTCAATCTACGGACTCAAACAATCCTCTAGACAGTGGTATTTGAGGTTTCACAATACGATTATCTCATATAACTTCGTTATGATAAATGAAGACCACTGTGTTTACGTTAAACAGTCCAATGGTAGTTTTGTGATTCTATCTTTGTATGTGGATGACATACTACTAGCTAGTAATAGAAAAGAGTATCTTGAAACCATAAAAAGATGGTTATCTTCAAACTTCGAAATGAAAGATATGGGTGAGGCAGAATACATACTTGGTGTGAAGATCCATAGGGATCGTTCAAAGAAGTTATTGGGTTTGTCTCAAGAGACTTACATCAAGAAACTTTTGGAATGGTTCAAGATGGAAACTTGCAAGCCCATAGATACTCCTATAGTGAAAGGCGAATCATTGAGCCAACATATGTGTCCCAAGACTCAAGATGAAATCAATGAAATGTCCAAAGTGCTATATGCCAATGCGATTGGAAGTCTTATGTACGCAATGTTGTGTACAAGACCAGACATTTGCTTTGCCGTTGGTCTGGTTAGCAGGTATCAATCCAATCCGGGGAAGAAGCATTGGATGGCTGTTAAAAGAATTTTCAGATACCTAAAAGGGACTGCAGATTATTCTCTTTGTTATCATGGGAATAACAGTACACTAAATGGGTATTCAGACGCTGACTGGAGTGGAGATTTAGATGAACGTAAATCAACTTCTGGTTATGTCTTCTTGCTCAACAATGGAGCAATCTCATGGTGTAGCAAGAAACAGAATTGCATCGCATTGTCCACAATGGAAGCTGAGTTTGTGGCATGCGCGGCTGCAGTTCAAGAGGCTATCTGGTTGAGAAGATTCATGAAACACTTGGAGGTCTTAAACACTTCAGTGGGAGCTGTTTTAATCAATTGTGATAATCAAGCGGCTATTGCTTACACAAAAGACCCCAAATATCATGGAAAGACCAAACACATTGATACTAAATTCAACTTTGTTAGAGATATTATAGAAAAGAAGAAAGTGATTCTTAAATACATTTCTACTCGTTCAATGTTAGCAGATCCTTTTACCAAACCAATTCCCAAAGATGTGTTCGTAGGGCATGTAAAAGGATTGGGTTTGCGAAGGATTTAAAACAATGTATTGAATATGTTTATGTATGTTAATGGAATGGTTAATGACTTAACTATTTATATATGTTTTATAAATTATATGTGACGATTCATGTATAATAGTATGTCGGCAAGTTACGATTGGCTCTCTCATACGAGCAATCACCTCTGGCTAAGTGGGAGCGCAAAGATGAGATTACGATAATTAATGTGATCGAGATAGATTTAGCCACGAATCTAATCCAACTTGTTATAAAGCTAAATCGATGGAGATCCTATACGTGGGAGGAAGGATATCCGAGTTAAGTGTATGGGACACACTTGAACTTTGATTTACACAATGTCTATATTAAAATAATATACGACATACACTTTCATGGAAGGAAGTTAAAGACATTGTGACAAGTGTTTTAGAAAAACAACTTGTGCTGAGTTGGCCACAAAAGGATTGAGAATATTATTCCCATTTTCTCAAATAGTATGAGTCCTTATCTATTAGTTACCCTTATGACTTTCTACTATATTCTAAGTCTTCACTTTAGTGTTGCTACTTTAGCATGTTACCAAAAGAGCTATGGTTAATAACGGCAATGCTGTGCATGTCTAGGAAAGCAGCTGCAGTGGGAGACTGTAGATACTTAGTAAGACGGGAAGAATGTCTTAATTTAACATATACTATTGTGATTCATTGACTAGTCAATCAAGCAGGGTCTTGATTATGAATACATAGTTTTTTGCAAAACGGTTGAATATGCTCTTACATATTAAGGGGATTGAAAAGAGATATGTTAACTTATGTTAAATATTCAAGAGTTCTGGGGTATAGCGAGCTTGTTGAGTTTCTTCAATAAACTGGTTGAGTTGCTATATATCTCTAACAAGTGTATAGCAATTAAAACTCGTATCTCGTGGGTCACACGATGTATTAATCTGGACTAGAATATGATTCATGAAGAAAATGAATCAGGAGATTTTTTGATTTCATATGTGAGTGGGAGATGTAAATAATAATTTAATATTATATATTATATTTTCCACATATGAAAACATGTGGCACGCTGCATGCAGAGAGGGAGTTAGATACAGTTTTCTCTCCGTTTTCCTTACGTTGGTTTTTGGATAAAAGGAAAACTGCGTACGCATGAAAACACAGAAAGAAGAACACGGTTCTAAGAGAAAACGTTCGCTCTTCAATTCTCTCCAATATTCTTTATCCATCCTTAATATAAATTCGTGGAACATTTATCTTTCAACCCCGTGTTGAAGATTGGATCCAGAGATTGCAACGTGAGTGTCAATCGGTTCTCAATACTCTTCCGCTGCAACACAATCCATTAGTGAGAGGTAATAGGATTCCTCTCTATGCATCCTGATGAATCTGTGTGTTTCCAACACATACAACCACAAGCTAGTTTAATGAATATGTTGACAACAATGAAAATCACCTTGCTCTGAGCAGCATCTATGAAATTTCGTACTGTTGAAGAGTGCCTCCATTTCTCACAGCCGAATTTCTTCCACACTTGCTACCCCTTTCTATATTGCCTGTTGCTTCTCTACTCTCCACCTTTGTTGCCCTCTGTTATTTTTGTAACACCCAATGCCTCTCCCATGTGCATCCTCTTCTCTCTCTTTTTTTGTTTCACAAATCTCAAATGAATTTCTATTTTTTTTGCATTCTAATTTCTATAAGATGGCTTCTCTCTTGCGTGGCCCGGCGCGGTGGCAGCGGCGGTGGAAAGTGCGTACGCAACTATCAGCGTGCGTGGCGGGCGGTTCGAGGCATGGAGCTTACAGTGAAAAGGTGGTAGATGTTCGTCGTTTCTCAAAGGGAAGGAATGTTTTCAGATGGTGGCGATATAGCTGGAGCAAATCCGACGGTCGTGGCGGCGGCTTCTCGCCTCTGGCAATGGAACTGGCCTCTCACCTCTGGCAAGGGGGATTGTTGCCATTTTCAAGAAAACGAAAAGGAATTTTTCGTTCTTCTCCACCAGAGACCCTCGTTTGTGAAATTGGATTTTGTTGTACATTTATACATAGGACACTGTTCGGCTCAATTTGATCATGCTCAATAGCATTTATTGAGTGTTTGACTAATTTAAAAGGACCTCTCTAACATTGATAAATTGGTTTCATTGTCTAATTTATTTCCTTTTAACATCACACATTTTAAGAATAATCCATAATCATTAATTACGAAATTTAACTTGTCACGACCCACTTTTCACCACTAATAATAGACAATAATAAATATTCATTTTTCTTCACTTTTATACAATACAATAGTTCATTACACCGGCCCGGCCAACAGGTCGTCATCCATGTATACAACTCTCAGATCTGACAGTACCCAACCACGCTTCCGCTGCGCAACTCACCTACAATGCATAAACTGATGAGACAAAAATCTCAGTAAGTAGAAATCATGCATGACAATGCATGAAAATGCATTTATTTCTTAATATACTAATTGGTCTCTTTTATTTTGAAAAATGTTCACGTTGCGGGATCCCCACGACACACTTATGATATGCACCCCAAATGAGCTCAATGGGGACGATTTTTCCGAACCCCGACAGAGATGCATATATAGTGGGCGCACACACCATTAGTATCTTATTAATATTGGGGAAAACACTTTTCATGACTATGCGTGGTATGCAATCAGGGCAATTAAATATGCATCATAACCCATTTAACACATCAACATTTGATCACAAATAATTCATGACATAATAATTACAAATAAATCACATAACAGCCTGTTTATGCACTGTAGTTGGACATCTACTTACCTCTACTCCGACAATTATAGACCCGTAAAGATCCGTAATTAATTCCTTCCCGTTCCGACACACTCTCTTCCTCCCTCCTTTTCTTTCTTCATGCTACCGATTAATTTTGGGGTGAGGTGATGAAATCCTCAACCCCGTATATATAGGCAAAGGGGTTGGGGAAGGTGGCCGAAAATATATATATATATATATATATATATATATATATATATATATATATATATATATATATATATATATATATATATATATAATAAATTTTGGCGGCCAGCAGCCATGCATGCACCATTCCAATTACTGTCAACCCAACATATCAATTGCAGCAACTTTATGACTCACTTTTCCATTTTATTTATTATATTATTATTATTATTAAAAGAACACCAACTCCACTACTCCTTTCTACATCATACGCACTCACCATTTTTATAATATTATTATTATATTATTATTATTATAATCCAAATTAATACACGTAAATATTTATGCACACATATATTCACATATTGTCACCATTATTATCACAGATGTCTCAAATAAAATGTAAAGATAAATAAAATATAGAAATAATTATCACATAATTGACACATTAATATAAAAATGCGTAAAATACAAATTATAAAATAAGAAATTTTTCGGGTATTACAATCTCCCCACCTTATAAGAATTTCGTCCTCGAAATTTAGTCCCACTCTACTACAATATTTTATAATCATCACATATGAAATAAATGAGACCACAATTATGTTAATACAAAATCACATATTTAACATATCATAGAACTTACTGATCTGGTGGTGTACCAAAGATACCGAGATTGTATACATGGACAGTCTACAGGACCATGACCGTGCTCTGATACCATTCTGTCACGACCCACTTTTCACCACTAATAATAGACAATAATAAATATTCATTTTTCTTCACTTTTATACAATACAATAGTTCATTACACCGGCCCGGCCAACAGGTCGTCATCCATGTATACAACTCTCAGGATCTGACGGTACCCAACCACGATTCCGCTGCGCAACTCACCTACAATGCATAAACTAATGAGACAAAAATCTCAGTAAGTAGAAATCATGCATGACAATGTATGATAATGCATTTATTTTCTAATCTTCTAATTGGTCTCTTTTATTTTGAAAACTGTTCACGTTGCGGGATCCCCACGACACACTTATAATATGCACCCCAAATGAGCTCAATGGGGACGATTTTTCCGAACCCCGACAGAGATGCATATATAGTGGCCGCACACACCATTAGTATCTTATTAATATTGGGGAAAACACTTTTCATGACTATGCGTGGTATGCAACCAGTGCAATTAAATATGCATCATAACCCATTTAACACATCAACATTTGATCACAAATAATTCATGACATAATAATTACAAATAAATCACACAACAGCCTGTTTATGCACTGTAGTTGGACCTCTACTTACTTGAATTCCGACAATAATAATATTATAAACATGTGAAGAACTATAATTAATCTTCTATCTCCCGTCCCGGCACACTCTCCTTTCTCCCTCCTTTCTCTCTTTCTCGCTGAAATAATTCTGGGTGTGAGGCAATCACCTCCTCAACCCATACATATATACATAGGTAAGTGGTGGGGGTCGCCAATTCCCCCTAGGCCCCTACCATCATCATATATATATTTTTTTATTTTTATTATTATATTATTATAATCATATTATTATTATTAACATAAATCAATCATGAATGCAATTGTGAATAGATATGCACGTTACCAACTACATGATTTGTGCCAACCATTTTCACCTTTAATTTATTGACTAATAATAGTAAATCCACCGCCCCAACCTTTATTAATAGATATGTAATATTATATATTATTATTATTATAATAAAAATACATGTGATACTTAATAATTAAGAAAAATGTATTCATACACATAAAATAATTTACTCATATATCCAAATTAATACACATAAATATTTATGCACACATATATTCACATATTGTCACCATTATTATCACGGATGTCTCAAATAAAATATAAATAAAATATAGAAATAATTACCACATAATTATAAAAATACGTAAAATACAAATTATAAAATAAAGAATTTTCCGGGTATTACATAACTACTCAAAAATCAATTCCATTTAAATTTTAGAAGGAAATCATAATTAACGAATGGCTTTATAGGGTCACAAGCGCTAGAATTATAAAAATATTGTTATAATGCTATAAAAATATACATATAAATAATTTTACTTATATATGTTTATGTTATAAATACTCCATCCATACTATGTTAATATTTGTGTTTGCTTTTTGAATGTGAATTAATATAAATAATTTTACTTATACATGTTTATGTTATAAATACTCCATCCATACTATGTTAATATTTGCGTTTGCTTTTTGAATGTGAATTAAGAAGTATTATTATTTTATGTGTACTGGAGAATGTGGATCCATATTTTAATTATATTAGTGATGTGTGGGTTCCATATGTCTAAAAGGAGAAATGATACATTGAGAGTGGATGACCCAAAATAGTAAAATAGATATTTTAAGAATTGACAGGAGTATAATATTTTAATAGATAGTGGATTGAGAAATATAATATTTAATGTATAGTTGGTAGTTGTATTAGTGATGTATATGAATCTTATGTATAATAAATAATTTCCAAAGCAAAATGAAAAATATAAACTTTAAGCAGCACAGAGATAGTATTTTTTTTAAAAATAAATTTAACATACAATATATTTTAGCATAAATAAATACATAAGAGAAAAAAAATACTACTTAATTGTATACACATTACACTACAGTGTTTCACAAAATCATTTTTATGCTTACTAATTAATGAACTGATATTCTGTGTAATCGGATGCACACGAGCACCCATATTTGTATTGATTTTATTCAATAATGTATATGTGTTTCTTAATAATTGTATAACCTTTTCATGTTCAACTTTTTATTAAAAAACTAACAAAAAATTCGCTAACAAAGTGTATTATTTTTTATTAATTAAGTATAGTACATTTTTGTTTATTAATGTATAAATTTTTGAATATAGAGTGTACATTTCACCCAAATGCATCGGATAATTTTTCTTAATTAATTAAGTACACCATCACGTTGAATATGGGTATACAAACACTTAAAAAACTAATAAATTATTTTTTATTTCCATTACCAACAAATTATCAACAATTTTTTTTAAATAAGGAAATATCAATGTATATGTAATATTTTATCAAAGATAATATACATTATTATATGTCAATAAATTACCTAAAAATCATTATATAATCTGCCAACAGAATTATTAAGAATAAAATGATTTGAAATCTCATGATAAAGAATTACCTAATAATCAAATTTAAATAAAAAATTAAAGACTTTAGGGTAGGTCTTGTGTGAGACCATTTTTTACTTTTTAAAATAGTTATCACTTTCGCTATAAAACGTTATCACTTTTGCTATAAAATGTTATCACATTTTTATGCTATAAATTGTTCATGAAATAGCATTATTACTTTCCATTAAATTTATGGCAAAAGCTCCTATGTCCCGGGGTGCACGGATTTAGATCTGTGCACCCAAATCTAATCCTACCCATATTATCAACCCGACCCGGAATATTTAAAGAAAAAAACTAATTCATTCTCACTAGCTAGGGTTCACGTTGTTCTCTCCCTCTTTCACATCTCCTTCTCGATCTGCTCTCTCTCTCTTACTCTCTTTCTCCCTCCATCTCTTTTTCGACTCGATTTTTCGGCTGTTACTGGCCGTCGATTGACGAATGTATTTTCGATGGTTCGTATGAGGCTTCGCAAATCATGTAGATCGTGTGTGTGGCGATGGTTAGCAACAGAGCTATGGAGATGAAGAAGCAGGTTTTGAGATTTGCGCAATAAACATCGCACGAATTAGTATGGGAGAAATGTCAAAGTTTCGACTGTTGAACTGCAAGGTATCAACAATTGTATGTTCCTATTGCTTTGTTTTTTTCCCCTTTTCCTCTTTTATGATATGAGGATGAGATGTGGGTATTCCTGTCTGATTTCAAATGTATCCAAACATTTTAGAAAGGAATCAACTCAATATTAGGAATAAATGATCGATTCTCAATGTGGTTCGTGTATAGGTCTGTTACCAACACTTTTGTTAGTTGTGAATAGCTTGGTTAATTTGATTATTTGTGGGAGCAAAATGGTTAGGATTCTTGAATAGATCAAATATAAGCACTCAATGTTTATGTATTTCATCAGTTTTGTTTTATCTATGCAAATTATCAATTACCAATCCTTTCATTTTGTGACGTTTGGGAGTATTATCTGTTCTATTACCATAGGTTGGGTTTGGGAGTGACACATAATAACTGTAATATAAGAGTTTGAAATTCTGATATGCAGGATGATGTGGATGATGCACTTGACATGCTTTGGCAAAAGAAGAAAGTCGAGACCCGACAACAGTGATTGAGTTTTGATAGTATTGAGTGGCCATGTAAATATGGGAGAGAAATGAGGAAGACAACAAATTAATCCCCCCATTTTTAGAGCAGAGAATGCCGTACAATGTTGAACCAAAATTAAAATTTCACCACCGATGGAGAGAAGGAGTGTTGGAGATGGAGCAACCAATGAAGAGAAGAGCTTTAGTAATATGTTGACAACTAGTATATTGTGATAGTTATAATCAGGTTGGAGTCATAATTCTTTATGCAACATATGATTAGTTTTTGCTATGGTATATGATCAATATATAACTTGTTGAATTAGTACAATGAGATAATATTTTTGTATATGAAGAAATATCATATTTTTTTGTCCATCATTTACCCTTTGCTAACTTGTATTTGAATTTAATCAATATGATTGTTCACTGCAAAGAGTATATTATTATTACTATGTAAAGGTTACATTGTTGTCATGCAAATAGTATATTGTTATCATGTAAACTTTATGCATTCGCAAAGGCATATTGGTTGTGAGTAAAGAGTACATTGTTGTCATGCAAAGGGTACAGAGTTTAGAGTGTTTCAAGTTTGTCATAAAAGGTATTATAGTGGGGCGAAAAGGGTATATTGTGTATGAGTAAAGGGTATATTATTGATGAGTAAAGAGTACATTGTTTGTCATACAAATACAAAGGGTATACTGATCGTGTAAATTGTATGAGGTTGCAAAGAGTATATAGTGGTCATGTAATCGATGGAATTGCAAATGGTATGTTGTTAATTAGTAAAGGGTATATTGTTTGTCATTCAATAGGTGTAGTGGCAATTTAAATTTTATGAAGTTGCAAAGGGTATATTATTGATGAGTAAAGGGTACATTGTTAATGAGTAAAAGGTACATTGTTTGTCATATAAAAGTTATTGATTTTAGAACATATGTTATTGATGATGTTTCAAGTAGATATTAAGGTATAATGGCATGTAGCAAAGAGTATGTAACATTGTACTAAAGAGTATGCAACTCAATACTAAAGGGTATAAAAAGTTATATCACACCTAAATTTCACAACGTGTTTTCAATAAAAGCACTTTATAATTACATAATAGTTTACTCATTCAAAATCCAAGAAATTTTCTAATTCATCAAAATCTATCACTATATTTAACCTATTACATCACTAAAGTAAACAAGCATTTGGAGTTTTAAATCCAAATTCCTCTCCTTACTCTATAGTTTTCCGCTTTGCTTGTTATGCTTTTCTTGAAATGGCCCTTTATCCTCTCCTTCCTCCCTTTGGTAACTATATTAACTGGATTCATACAAGTATACATTCTCATTTCCTCAAAAGTTTCTTCATGACTTGGGTCAATGCTGCTTTTAAATATGCATGATAAATCAAAAATACCATCTTGAGGTGAAAAATAGAATAAGATCTGCAAATGAATAGTTACCTTATTAGTATAAGTGCACAATAGTAGGTACAACAAAAAATAAAACTAATTGCAAATTTATGAAAAATAAAAATTTTGAATGCATGTATAGTCATTACAACTAAAGGGTATATCAGCTACTGTTGCAGGGTACATTGTTGTCATGCAAAGAATATATTGTTGTCATGTAAACTTTATGAATTTGCAAAGGGTATATTGTTGATAAGTAAAGGGTACATTTTTTATGAGCACAGAGTACATTGTTGTCATGCAAAGGGTACGAAGCTTAGAGTGTTTCAAGTTTATTATAAAAGGTATTATGGCATGCCGCAAAGGGTATATTGCGAATGAATAAAGGGTAAATTATTAATGAGTAAAGAGTACATTGTATGTCATAATCTCAAATTATGGTATAATATGGTTTCACCAAGCTTTTATGAAATCAAAACTAAAAACATCCAAAAAAAGGTATCCAAATTTGCAGCACACCTTGAACAAATTAACTAAACTATTCAGTGAAATAATCAAATTTCACAATCAGCAAACCCTGAACAAATTATACACACAAAGCATATCGACATAATTTCTACACTCATGGCTCAATAATTAAACTTGAATGCACATCAATATTCACAATTTTATCTAATACAATCCAATAATTAGGAATCCTCATCCAAAAAGCTCCTACACTCATGCATTCATCAACATACAGGCACGCTTATGGAAGAAGAGTAACATAATTACATCACTATAACAACATCGAAACTTGCTAGGATTTTTGCAGGAGAGAAACTAGGGCGAGGATAAGAAAAAAATCCTAATCAAGATTGAGGGACTATGAACACACACCTAGAATTGATCGTACGCACTCAAGGTAGAACCTCACACTCAAGGTAGAATCGCCAGCACTCCAGATTCATCGTCCGCATTCTAGATTGCCGCACTCCCAGCGTGAAAGAGAAACACACACTCATAGGTGAAGAATGTATTTTGATTTTTTTTAAAATTTACATATGGCCCATTTTCTTATGGGTAGATCCGGGCGCACATAATTAGATCCTTGTGTACGGACACATAAGAGCCTCACTCTTTATCACTTCATTTATACAAATTATCACTTTCTGACTGTCTCACGTAAGAGCTTACATGAGACGGTCTCACACAAGTCTTTGCCAAGACTTTAATCAACATAATAATATTTTAATATTTCATTAATAAATATATACATTTAAGAACACATAATATACATCTCTATATAAAAGTATAAATTTATAATTTAATGAGCCATTTAGATGTTTTTTTTTAATTGACAAAGATGTTTTATATTTCTTAATTTATATTGTAATATTAAAATTTTCGAAATATATTTATAATGTGGATAATATCCAATCTTTAATTTTTTTATGGTGTCACACAAAAATATTACATCCTACACTTATCTCACAATTTGTACTAATCGAATTATAAATACACATTAAATATGATTACTCAACTACACATTAAAAAAAAATTATTCTTTATAAAGATGAAAAATTATCTTTATAGTATGAAAAATATCACAATTCAAATTCTTGCTTTATGATATAACAATTACTATGTAATATATGAAAAATTACTTTTTAAAGAGATAAACTATTCATCTTCCGAATGAATAATATTATTCTTCAAATTTTAAAATGCTGTGATTTTCTATATTCTTATTGAGATGAGTAGTATTCTTTATTCAAAAGAGTAATAATTTATTTTTTTCAAAATTAATTTTTTTCACCAACAAAAAAATAATATTGAAAAATAAAATATATGAACCCAATTTTTAATAAATTAACTCTCTTGCTTTTCGTATACTTTCATATTGCAATTTGAAATAAAAATATATAAATCTTGAAATCGTACAATTCGACAATCATATAATTTTGTGAGAGTATTTTTTCCACACTTTTTGAATAGAATATCATTAATTCTACGACTTAACGAAATTTAAAGAAAGTATCTATTGAGTAACTTAAAAAATACTCCATATACTCTTACTTTATTTTTTTTTTTAAAGAATTGAATTTCAAAAAAACTCTAATTGTTTGTGATGAATGAAAAACTTACTAATCTTATTTATAATTGTAAGAGAGTGTAAAATTATCTCACTGTGAGAGAGAAGATTAGGAAGAAAACATCGATGTTTTCCCCAACTAGGATTGGTCAAAAGATTAAGTGTTTGACATGTCAGCATCGGGCAGGCTTCCAGCTGCCCAGTGGCTTGATTTGCAATAAGGGTTAAAGGTTGAGTACTTATTTGTAAATATTCAAAAATTTGGACTAATCCACAATCGACGAAAAGGTTGGGACTTTTAATGTAATTAACCCAAATAATAAAGCATGCTGCATAACACATGTTTTGAAATACCAATACCCCACAACATGGGAAGTTTCATAAGTCAAAACTAGCCAAGAAGGTAATACAGAGAAAGATGAAGTAAGATAAAGACCCTATGTATGTTAAGAATGTTTTTAAAATTAAAGTATCTCACCCACTGACTGATGAACAAGAATGAGATAAGTTGATTAAATGTTGTTCAAGAGACACCACTGTTAATGATCTTAAAGCAGAATACTCAGATAAAGATCTCTAGAGCTGTAAAATCAATATTTTAATGCATTCAGATGCATGTGTCAGGGAACAGTCCAAATTAATAAACATAACAGTCCAAATTAATAAACATACCTCTAGAGTTGAATTAGAACCTAGAAATGTCAGTGTCATAGAACCCCTGTCCCCCAATATTCCAAAAGATACAATTTAAGGATCAGGTCGTTTGAGCTTCATTTCAGTTATTAGCAAGTTATCAAGCTTAGCATCAACATCCCACATATGCAAAAATGACAAGTTGAACTTTAGTAGGCACCCTTCAAGCGCTCGAACTCATTTTGATGATGTAGGTTACTAATATTGGACCTGCTTCCTTTTTCTAATATTTATTACCAATATTGGTTCCTCCCTTTTGCTGACATTAGCCATGCTCTATAAATTATGGAACATAAGGAGAACCCAAAAATACATAAAGCATGTGTGAGCTTGGATTTAAAAGTTTGCCATCACAGTCCTTATCCAAGTGGCCAATGCAACCACAAAAGTAACAATAAAGAGGCAGTCAATCATTCAAACTTTAAAGGGAAGAGAATATCCACTCCACCATGGTGGACTTTAAGGATCCTTCTTAGAGGTTTTAAAATATCAATGTTTGTTCGCATACTCAGAAAACGTCCAAATAAACAACCACTTTATCAAAGTCAGCATTAGAGTAACAACCAATTTAATTTCCTACAATTCTTGCAAAATTCTGATTCATTAAGCCTAGAGGAAGGCCATGAATTTTGACCCAAAAGTGGCATAATTTCATATCAATTTTAGCAGGGATAGCTTGGGATCGACTAGAGAGAGAACGAGAAAATATCAATCAAATAGCCATGGGGATCCCTTTTGAATACGGGTGTAATCTGTTTCATCATCTAAACAGAAGAGAACAACATTATCATATAGTGATTTGCAGCTAAAGGATGTTTTGGGTTCCAAAGATTACAAAACGGAGCCTCCATTTCTGAAAGTGGAATTGGGTAAGGAGCTAAGAGCTTGCCAATAAAACAGAAAGATCCAATGAAAGAAGATTCAATGCTTTTCTTAACAATCAGAGCAGTTTCCTGGTTATCTAAAGAGAGATTGGCATGCAAATGTTTAAGAGGGTCAGCCATCATAGTTAGAAAGACAATAGAGATCTTAAGAAATTAGAGAATAAGGAAATCCGAGAATCCTAATCACCATCCAGATGCACAACACTAATTTGAAGCCTGAAAATAAAGAGAGAAGAAAGAAAATAAGAAGAATAATGAAAGAAAAACAAGTAACACAGAAGCTCTATGATCAGGACATGAGCACTAATGGCTGCTCCAACAAGGAGAAACCTAGGACACATAGAGAGAGAATTTTTACACTATTTGTTTAGTTTGTGATTTAGTATATTTAATAGTTCATTTAAATTTTAAAAAAAATGAATGTGGGTGTTAGTTAAGTTTAATTGGGAATTATGTAAAAGTGAATTGAAGGGTATATTTGAGTTTCTACCGCATGACCATTGCAAAAGGGTCAACTATCATAGCAAGAAAGACAACAGAGATCTTAAGAGACTAGAGAATAAGGAAATCCAAGAATCCTAATCACCATCCAGATGCACAACACAAATTTGAAGCCTGAAAAGAAAAAAAGAAGAAAGAAAATAACAAGAATAATGAAAGAAAAACCAATAACACAGTGGCTCTAGGATCAGGACATGAGCACTAATGGTGGCTCCAACAAGGAAAAACCACGTAGAGAGGGAATTTTTATACTATTTGTTTAGTTTGTGATTTAGTGTAATTAATAGTTAGTTTAAATTAAAAAATGAATGTGAGTGTAAGTTGAGTTTAATTGGGAATTGTGTAAAAGTGAATTGAAGGGTATATTTGAGTTTAAACCGCATGACCATTGCAAGAGGGACTGAGTCAGCCATCATAGCCAGAAAAACAACAGAGATCTTAAGAGACTAGAGAATAAGGAAATCCAAGAATCCTAATCACCATCCAGATGCACAACACCAATTTGAAGCCTGAAAAGAAAGAGAAAAGAAAGAAAATAACAAAAAATAACGAAAGAAAAACCAGTAACGCGGAAGCTCTAGAGAGAATTTTAACACTATTTGGTTAGTTTGTGATTAGTATAGTTGATAGTTAATTTAAATTGAAAAATAAATGTGGCTCTTAGTTGAGTTTAAATGGAAATTGTATAAAAGTCAATTGAAGAATATATTTGAGTATAAACCGCATGACTATTGAGAATGCTCTAAAGTACATCAAATGAGCCCTTAAATATTTTCATGTACGTGGGTATACATTGATATAAAATAAAATTAACAAATAAATAAAATTTAAAGGTGTGTATTTAATAAAGCTAAAGTCGTGTGAGACCATCTTACAAAATGACTTTCGTGAGACAAATAAGAAGTGATACTCTTTATAACGAAAAGTGATATCTAATTAATGAAAAGTTATATTAGTATTGTGAACAATTTCATAAATACTCCCTCCGTCCCGGACTTATGTTCACGGACACTGTAAATACGAAATTTAAGAAAAGTTACTTTTTGACCAACTTTATTGACTTTTTAGGAGTATTGTGGAATTTTTATGTAATAAATAAATTATAAAGTATGTTGTGTGTTAGGTGAGAATAGTATTTTTGAAATTAAGATAACTTTTGAGGTTGTTGGTTGATGTGAAGTTTCCTTTTTTGGGTGGTGAACATAAGTGTGGGATGACGAAAACGGAAAATGTGAATATAAGTATAGGACAGAAGGAGTAATTTATAATATAAATGAAAAATAATAATATTTTTAAAAAAAACTTTATAACATTTGTAAAAAAAAGTGATAAGTAATTACGAAAGCGTAAAACGATCTTACCATGAGACTGTCTCACGCAAGACCACCCCTTTTCGTGTATTCAATAAAAAAAAAAGAATATTTAACATCACTCTTTAAAATCTTTTACCATTGTTTCCACCATTCTTCCAGCAAAATTGATTCCTCACAACATGCAAGGAGAACTGAGGTTACATGAAAAACGCATGCTACTATGTCAACCTAAGAACAAGAAAATAGTTGTGTTTTTCCCCACCTATTTCTAAACAATTACCCACCCACCCTTCCTGGGGGAGGAGGGATTCAATCAGTAAAACAATGTATGATGATTCTTACTCTCTCCTCACTTCATCTCGTACACATCCATAACCAGAATAGCAAGACGCAGATTCCAATACCAGTGTTTTTCAATCCAGCCAGAGTCAAAGTTCAAGAGCTGCTTAGTCTTGGGGCTTTGAGGAAATATACGCTTTCTACGAATCCTTTTCCAAGTTGACCCACAGCTTTCAAAGCATCAACCATGTTATCATCGTCAGTATCATCTCTTCCTCGCTTCTGAAAGCATGGATAGTCGGTCGATTGAGAAATAGAAAAAAGTGTTTGCATGATAACAAAGCCAAGCCTCCGTAGTCAGGAATGAGAAACCATTATTTACCTTTGAATTTATATTATTTCCACATGTGAGACCAATGGCAACGCCTCCAAGACAATCATACCACACCTTAAACTTGCCAGCAAATTCTCTCTGCAGATACACGCATGCGCATGTGCATAATGGCATTAGCAAAACAGATAAGCATACAATGGCAATGCCCTCAACCAAGTCAACTAATATGTAATATCATGTTACTTGCCTCAATGTCAGCCACAAAATATCTTAGAGGATCAAATCCCACCATCAGCTTATTCTTGAATTCCTCTAAGTCCCCTTTCATATCTCCACGCAATAGCAAGGGTTGGAACGTTTTGCTAGGTTTTCCTCGTATTATGTGCCTCCCAGCTTTCCAGCAAAAATGAGAAACATTTTGCAAAGCAATGCATAAGAACAGTTGCATTTCCTACATAAGCAGAGCACGCTCAAGTAAAGGACAACAAACCTAGTTTTACTTCAGATGGGAACAAGAGATGATGTGGATAAGGCAACTTGTCCCTGTGTAGAAGAATCACAGCGTTGTAGTTGTTCAGAGGTGTTCGGAAAAGCCGCTGCAACATAGACAAAAATGAAGATTATTAAGAATATAATAAGACAAAATAATAAGGGAAGGAAAAGGGCTTCACTCACTTCCCATCCATAAGACTCGTTCTGATCCGTCAGTATGATGTCAGTCAACAATTTTGCACTACTACCTGCATATGCCGCCAATCTCCTGAGGTCCTGACACGTAATAAATCAGTAATTGTACATCAGAAATCCATCCAAAGCAGAAATAAATCTCAAATTCATTAGAAACACAGTAAAGATGTTTTTATCCCTAGTTACTGGTAAAATCTATAATATATTTCACAAAGGGGATCCAACTAAAGGATTGATTTATAAGGACCAGACATTCAACAAGTTTATCCTCAACTAAAGATTTAGCAACTGACCAAAAAATATACCATGATTCCCAGTAATAAACAATGAAATGGTTGAAACATGCAGAAAATTGTACCAGACAAATTGAATTTCTAGAGGACTCACCATTGTCGTCGGTGATTGCATAGTCCAGGCCACAGATTCCCTGTCGTAACTAGTTGCTAAGAACATTGCAGGTTTAGCATTCTGTAAGTTCTCTTCATACTGTTTTCTATTCGTCATGAAATTTTCCTACAGAGAATATACAAAAAATTCATCTATAAAATGTCGCACTCAGTGAGACTCAAAATAATACTAAAAATATTACATTTATTTCTTTGTCATCATCGGGAGTCAAATCACCATTAATATCAACAATTAGAGGACAAAAACTCCACTCGTACTCTGCCAACAATCTTAAGAATCTGCAGAAAAGAAATTATCATCCAAAGATGAAATCTGACAGATAAAATATAAATGAAGACTTATCATATTGAAAGGACAGAGAACAAATCTGGATATGGAAATATATTACTTCCTCCGCCCCATTACATTCTTCACTCTTTCCTTATTTGTTTATCCCATTACACTCATCACTCTTTCCTTTTTAGTTTGTCCCATTACACTCTTCACCCTTCACACTAATGGACGGAGGGAGTAATATATTATTTTTTGAAATGAAGTAAAATTAGTTTCACAATTCTATTTCCAATTATCCACAGTGCCAAGTGCGTCCATTACACGTCCCATTCAGAAAAAAAATATTTTTGAAATGAAGTAAAATTAGTTTCACAATTCTATTTCCAATTATCCACAGTGCCAAGTGCGTCCATTACACGTCCCATTCATCAAAAAATATTTTTTTTCTGAATTACAATTTTCAATTTAGCTTTCGTACACTCCTCTCATTTAATAAATATTGAAAGATGCCAAACTGCTTAAAAGTAATGCTACAAACAATGGAAAAAAAAATCTCAAATAAGCAAAAAAAGTAGTACACATTCCACAAAAAATGAAGTGTAACAAGAAAGTCAACCTTAGAAACCCAGTTATCCGAGAACATGGAGGGCTGAATGGTAGTGGCTTCAAAAATAAGTGCGCAACCAAAAGCTCAATTGCTTCTTCTGACAAAGAATTCGAAAATAAATGTGCAGACACCCAGCGTTTTGCAAGCCTAATACGAAGGGGTAAATTAATTTAAAAAAACGTTAATGTAGAGAGAATGTATAACTGGAAAAGAAAAGGTGCTTTTCTTGGCCCTGATATGGTAGGAGGCACATAGAATGAACAAACTAAAATTCTCACCGAACAACAGGTCCAAATATAGGATAGCAGCCTCGTAGGCCATTAATCATGCTAGAATGTTGACCACGAAGAAAAAGTTTTTTATCTGACGATAAAATATGCTTTATTTGAGCACCTACAAAGCAAACATGGGAATTAAGGTAGAGATGTTAATGTAGCTAGAACACAAAATACGGCAACTGACAGGAGAAGAAAGATATTACCATGTTTTTTCATCAAGCTCAAACCCCTCTCATGCAAAATTTTAAGCCGAAATGCATAACCAGACATGAAGATATCAACATTGTCCTCCGTAGCTGTGCATGTAATCCCCAAATTGGTCTGAAGGCTGCCAAGCCAAACCATCAGATAACTTACTCATATATGTACTTAACCTGGAATCATTTCAAACTTAACCTTTCAGCAATCCTAAGAAGGAAAGCAGTTTTAGTCTTCTCCATAGCAACCTCATCCATTGGCCAGTTTCCAGAACCTTCCAGCTGTAAGGAATTAATAATCATTTAAAAAAAATATTGATGCATAAAAAGATAGAAATTTATAATCAGTTAGTCTTGCCTGAATCATAACTTCTAATGGATGTATGCAGGTTGAAGTACATTTCTCCAGCTTTGTTTTACTGCCTTCATTTGCTAATGGATGTGGGGCAGGAGGGAAGACAGACATCAACCTAAATGCTGTAATATTTGTAAGCATTATGTATTTACAATACAGCAGTCATAAGAGTGTGCTAAACCCACTCAAATAGTAAAGGAAGACGCAGAAAAGAAGGATAACACAAGATATAGATAGTAGGGATTCCAATCATTAACTCAATCTTTTTTCTACTACACATATCCTTTTCTGTTAGAGCATAAGTGATTAAGTGTTACATGGCAACACGTGTGATCGAATGAAAACACATTTCAGAACGTCTTCAAATTAGAAAACATGCACATGAGATGTCTCTGTAACTAACTTCAACATCTTCTAAGAGGGTGTTTGGCTAAGTTCATTTGAAAGTATAATCAAAAATGAAGTTGGGCCAGAACAAAGTCGCACATGGACCTTTTAATTATGCTCATAGATTGTGCTAAGCTAGAACGTGGAATAGGTGTATTCACCCGCTACAAGAGATTTTGTTAGTCTTGCATTTTTGTAACAACCTCTGAACCCTGCTCATTAGCTCGTTTCAGTTTACTATTTCCATGGCATGACTTATTATTGAACTTAGGATCAAAATATTGAGATATGTTTGATGGAATGGAAATAAGTTCCATAACAGACATCAGAGCTTCTGCAAGCATGTGATCGTGTGAGAATGCACACAGGGGCTAGGATCATTCATTGGGAAAGAAACCTGAATCCAAGGGCTGCACACTGGATATCCGGAGAGGAATGTCATCAAGAACTCGTAAATGCTTTGACAGGTCATCAAACGCCTTCAACAAACTTTTAGAACAGGATATAGGATCTGAAAACACAAAATACCATATCATCAACTTTGTTTGTCTCGAAGCCTCTTAAAACATGAACAAGTAACTGAAAGACACAATATCTTACCTCTATTGCCACAGTGAAACACAAAATCAAGTTGGTCTACATTACAAATTATACTTTGTTTTGGAAGGGAAAGATGACGTGTTAGGACATATTCACATATTTCCTTTATGATGAGATGCTTCTCCCATTCACTGTGCTCCCATACTATATTTAAGATAAAGGGTGAGCAATGCCATTTAATTATTATTAGAGCCAAAAGACACCATTTAAGCAAGAGAAGTTATACTATCCCTTACCTGCAACTTCAGCGATTTTACCATCACGGAACCATCTCAACGTAGCTTTATCCCCCCAGAACTTCCTAAATTCTACAGCCTAGAAAGATGAACGAATTCACAAAGAAAAAGAATCAGACCACAGATCCACAAAATGTTTAAACATAAATGAGGTACAGGAATGTACGCTGCCTTATCTTTGTCTTCAGGACTTGGACCTACAACAGCCTGTTTGAAGGCTTCCTCGATGGACCCAATTTTGATCCCAATAAACAGAGGTTCACCATCCAGCATAGATAAACCCTAATATGAATATTTAAAACAACGTTGGAATGAAGTATATCCCCCAATAATATTTCAAACGTCACAATAAGTATAAAGAAAATACCATACATTCTCAAAATTGCAATCAGAAGAGATGTTTCTCCAGACTACTCGAATGAGCTTAGTTCTTCCTCTCAATGCTTGATCAATGATATCCAGTACTTTTTTCTCATATGACCTCCAACATTCATCATCCAAGCAAAATCCAGTGACATGGAAATCACAGTTCTCTTTCAAATTCAACCTAAAAGGTGAATATGTGAGAATAGCAAGAAAATTACATGCAACATGCATTGACAACCAGTCTGCACCCAACAAAATTAATGATATAAAGCTATTTCAGTTATCAATGATAGTGTATAAGTGATAAAGGAATAAATTTACCTTATGCAGTAGTCATACTTAGCAGGATAATCAATTTTAGTCATAAAGATCTCATCAAAACCACCGTCTTTACATTTGTCCATGCAAGTAAGTGCCTGT
Organism: Pogostemon cablin; assembly: GCA_023678885.1. Lineage (NCBI taxonomy): Eukaryota > Viridiplantae > Streptophyta > Magnoliopsida > Lamiales > Lamiaceae > Pogostemon > Pogostemon cablin. The sequence continues at coordinate 15,011,082 of CM043001.1, read as the reverse complement.
GCTGCCTCATCGCGTAGCTAAATTCAAATTACTAAATGTCATTTTAGCTGAAAACAAGACTTCTTTAAGCTACATAGGTTCTATAACACAATTTAGTAAATTTAATTTCTGAGATCCAACCTCTTGGAAACCACTTAGTGACATTCGAAATGCCATATTGTAATTGCCAAATGAACTACAAATGATCAAAGGAAATGACTGTAACTGTGTCTTCCTATCCTGCAAATCCAAACGTGGGTATAATGATTCAAACCGAACAGGAACATAAAGCAATCACAATATTAGATAAGGAATTTTTTACAATAATTAGTGGAAAGGCCACAAACTCAACACGGAACTTAAGCAATAGCCATATGGTACATGATAAAAGTTGATAATCCTAAAGAAAAGGAAATATAAAAAAAATTAAAGAAAAAACAAGAAGGAACAAGCTAACTCACTTAGGATAGGCACGCACGAATTTAGGGAATGAAACACCTTATATCCATAGTGGGGATGGGTAGGCACCCCCCCCCCCCCTAATGCTAAAGCATATGCATGTGTTTGCACACACACACAGACACTTAAATAGTACGTTTCTTTCTCCCATTTTAAATTACAAATATAGGTAGGGTGGCAGTTCGGTACAGCTGCGGAGAAAAAACTCCTTATATCCATAACCAAGACAATGAACCTTGGGGGAGCCACTATACTCCTAAATTTCTCCAAACTTATATAATTACATAATATATATAATAAATTTATTAAAATGTATAGTTTTTCCATATAATTAACTATATCAAAATATAACTTAACAAGCTAATAGCAACAATGCTTTTTATTTTGACAATGAGTACATTCATAATTAGTATATTCCATTTCAAAAATAAATCCGGCAACATACAATTCTTTGAATTTAGTTACTCACGTGCTATGCCTTGTAATTGTTTTGGTTTGTAATTCGTGTAAGGGATTCCACATCCCTGTACTATTTATAGTTTTAATAAAACCTCTCTTATAAATAAAGGATGTAAAATTATACAAAAGAAAGTATAGGTTGGTAACACAATACGACTCAGCGTACAAGAGGGAAGTCACACTTTAAGTAAGTGGGTGAAGTGATGCTTAATGAGAATTGAGGGGAGAAATATGAAATTAGACCTTTATAAAAATACCCAAGGATTCAAATGCAAATAGGAAAGTTCATGTCTTTAGCTGCCAAGCTTGAAAATATGTATTAAAATAACCAAATGTTCCAGATTTGATTTGCAATTAGGCCTAGATATACACATAATTGTGTATTCAAAATAAATTAATATCTAAATTTAATTAACCACTTAATTATTTTGATTCACAATTTCAATTTGGACAGTGTGGACAGTGGATAAGAACCCTGCTCCACTGCTACCCATAAAACATGCATAGCTACTAATACAGTGTGAGGAATCTTCACTTTCATGTCACAAAAGAGCAAAAAGTTCACATGGTCTTTTAAATGCTAGACGTCTAAAAAAGAATTTTGGTTTCATTAAATTAAGGGTGATAAGTGATTGAGTAATTAGGTGAACACCAGAAAGCTAGGTCAATAGAGATAACGATGATCTGAATGCATAGGCTAATTGAAGATCAATAAACTGGAACCAAAAAAAAAAAAGGCTTAATGACATTAGCAACTACGATCATTGGGCACTATACCTTATCTGAAATCTTTCTCTCACCTTCAGGCCGAAAGAAGAGTCCACTGTCCCATACATTCGAATTGGCTGCAAATGATGAGGAAGATGCTTTAAAAAATAATATTTGTATAGTGCATTTTGACACATCAAGATGGTAGACCGTAGATGTTTGACGAAAACAGCTACTTACTCTGAGGATTCATTCATCTTGAAAATAAGAATGAAATATAAGAATTAAGAATTTTGAGGCATCATAGAAACAAAAGTCAACTATACAATGCCTAAACATTGCACCTACAACTGTGCCACAAGATTAATGGCATCTTCATAAGTAGCATTGGAATGGTATTATCAAAAGGATAGGTCTTAAAATGTTGGACAAAAAAATATATGGTCTACTCTTAATATTCATAAATCTATAAAATAATTAATAAAATATACGTAGAGATAAGCATTTCAAGGCATCATAATAAACAAAAGTTGGTCACACTGCACTTAAGTATTACACTTAAAAAAACATGCTACAAGCCTACAATATTATAGGAATCTTAATAAACAGATGTCAGCACATCAGGATGGCAGTATGAAGAATATAGGTCTTAATACGTTTGACAATATAGGGTCTTACTTTTAAAATTCACAAATCTTGAAAACATAAAAATTGATTATAAGTAGAGTGATAAGCATTATGAGGCATCTTAATAAACAGAAGTCAGTCACACAGATGCCTAAACATGTCGCTTACATAAATGCTACGCGAATATGAAGGAGACAAACAAGTCAAACAACTTGTTCTTGAAATATTTGGTTGTAGGATGTGAAGGATTTTATCTGAGGAGATGAAACTTGGTGTTTTGTTCATTTTTTAGTTTTTACGCACTAACAATATTATCGTAATTTCCTGGTCATGATACCTTTGACTCTATCACTTGATCTGGTCTTCATTTTTTAGTTTTTACGCACTAACAATATTATCGTAATTTCCTGGTCATGATACCTTTGACTCTATCACTTGATCTGGTCTACCACCATTCGAAATCTCAAATGTATTGTATCGAGGTGATGGAGATGGCTCTGTAGTCATTCAGGCTGGTTTTTTATTTTTATTATTTTTATTATTATTATTATTATTTTTTTTTTTTTTTTTTGGAGTATTAGGGTCTAGGTGATGAACCTGGGCATTTCTAATCCATTTGAATGATATCAATAATATGCTAGCACATTTGCCTTAAAATTGACAGATTGATTCTGCATATAAATCACTCCACCCAGGTTCATGCTTCTTAATTCCAACACTATCCCAAGGCCCCAAAGTGAGGAAGTCCCACCAGCGATTTATTAATAAAATCACTTTCCTAATGACCCAACTAAAATAATAAGAATAAGATGTTATCAACTCCCTTTCCATTTGGCATAAGGTCTTTTTACGCTCACCACTCACATGTCAAGGTCCTTCCCTTACCCATAACCCAGTCCCTTGCAAATTGCTATAATGTGTGAGTTGTTGTAGGAAATTTGACTTGTACCGAGAATGAAGTGCGGGAACTGAGATTGGAAATATGTCAAATACACATAAGTCGACTCGTTCACACAAATTGATGTCGTAAACAAAGGAGTAATCTTTGGCTCAAATACCAGCTATTCCAATAGCAGAACAGAAAGTGAGAAGGCTTCAAAAGGATGGTTGCCAATGACAACTACATATGAGAAAGTGTATGAGGATTATCCAGTAGAGGCAATCGATTAAATGTCGTGCCCTTCGAGAGGTCAATTAATGCAACTTGAACTCAAATATCTACAGGAAGAAATTGACTCAGATTCGGTAATCAATCATTAGGAGGATCAAAAGATCATTGTGATACACTACCATAGGTTGGGCAGGATTTATCTTGAGGAGAACACCTTAATCTTGTTTATTTTTATGCATCAATACTACTAATTTTTAGTTTCTGGTTATTGAGAGTAGACAATTTTATTAACGGCCAGACCTCAACTTTTTAAGGCATTCCACATTTTAATGTTACATATACAATATCAATGGCAGGGTAATAAATATCCAGCAACCAACAATTTTCATGAAGACTACATTTTGCGATGCCTAGAGTATATATATGATATGTGTACTGTTGGGGGGGGGGGGATAAATTAAATACAGACATACCAATAAAATTAAGAGTGATGCGCAATATCTGCACAGCATTCATTGAACTATTGATTCTATTTTTTCCAGATCCAGTTGCGAGGTAAGCCATGATAAGAGTAATTAAGAATCCACTCATGCAGTCATGGACATATAGAAAATTTTTCCGAGCCCAAACCTACATCAATTTAAAATGTAACCTTTTGTGTTAAAGGAGGAAAGTGTGCAAAACTAAACAGAAAAATAATTAATAAGCTAATATTACTTATAAACCTTCAAAAGTAACAATGCCTCTGCCAGCTCCTTGCATCCCTTAAAAGTTCTCTTGATGAACTCTGCATTCTCCTCGATGTACAAGTCCTCCAATATACTGCTATTGTACTTTGATGTGGCTTATAGGAAAACAAAATTACAGAATTTAGAATTGTCCATCAAAACAAAGTTATGAAGTGAAATCATGTCACGAATCCAGTATCGGGTTTTTCTGTGATTGTTCCTAACAAATCAGTACAATACCTTGATCCAGTATACGTATATTGTTCCTCTCAGAGTTCAATTTTGACAAGGGGAAAAAAGATGGTGCGGTGGGAATTATTTTCAGGGAAAATACAGTGTTACCAGATAGTCGCGCAGCTGAGCAATTGACAAGTTATTCATTCGTTAGTAACCTTATGTCATTAACTAAAATACAAAAATATATATATATGTAAAGAGTCCATATACTCGTGAGAGAAATAAAACCTGGATAAACAACTAGTACAGGCTTCCGTGCTTCATTATGGAAAGCTGACCATTTTACATCGTGGACAAAAGAAGAAGACTTCAAATATTTCTTGATCATACATAGATAAAGAAATCTTTTTGAGTGGTATCGATAATTTAGGTAGTCTTTTTCATGGAAGCATTCCTGTCAACAAATTAAAATATAGAACAATTTCAAGGCACTTCAAAACTGAATAAGTTGAAAGTTCTATACAACATTGTACGAACATAAGTATGTTGCATTCTTAATGTATAGTGGGAGATAATAAACCACACATATATTACATCCATGACAAGAAACTAAATAATGTGTACCCAGATGGATAGAATACTTGAAGCAACAGCAAAATTCTGGGAGTTTCTTCCCAAACCTACTGATTCCTTACATAGACAAATGAAATAAGACTTCTTAAAAATCACATCCGTCTTACTAAAACTTTCAGGTGTCTGCATGATTTGATGTTGTGAGAACATGGCCAATAACTTATTCCAATAAATATCATCAATCTACCAGGAAATGCAATTCCAAAAGCCAACAGAGCAGAAATAACGCTAATAAATCCATACAGCTCAACAACAGAAAAATCAAAGACAGAAAGGTGAAGCATATTGCAAAAATGGAATCTTAAGAGGAATGAAGAGGCTGGAGAACACCTTAAGATCCTAGTCAAACTAGAGAAAGCATAAGGTAGCATGAAGTTCCGAGCTACCTAAATGAACCATATAGTTTATAAGCAAGTTGTTTTTTAAAATACTATCCTACCTCTCCAAAGTTAATACGTAATCTACAACAAGAAAGATTTGCCAGTTACGTTAAAGGCGGAATCTTATCAGAAATTCAGTACAAGGACAATGAATATGCACGGGATTGTTGACTTGTGGATGAAGTAGAGCCTAAAATCAGACGAGTTCGCAGGCAGAGTTCTGTAGGAAAGATGGTACCTTAGGGAGTCTCAGAAAAAGATCCACATTCACGTCTGGCCTAGCAATACACTGAAATGAATAACTCCCCCCAATTTCTATGGACTTCGGCTTCTTGAACTTGAACTTGACTTTATCAGCACCAATATCTTTAATAAACGCTGGCGCAAAATCATCGGCTGTAATCTACAAAAATTCTCAGCAATAGAAAATCAAGAGAAGATGAGCAAATAAATTTACAAAGACGAACGAAGGCACCATAGTTGTAGGGTCTGTACAAGGAGACTATCGTCTGGGATATTGTTAATGGCTTCTCGGATAGCGAAAACGGTGTCGTTTACAATAGCAGCGTTTTCTGTAGAATAGTCTAGTTGCACTTCCTTTAGCAGCTCTTTCAACTTCAATTTGGAGGAGTCAGGGTAGGTTTCCGCCATGGTTACCTCTCACAAACTACGCCCAGGGTTTATGTTCAGCTTAAACCCTGAGAATGAAACTTTGCCTACTGAACAATTGAATTGTGAAGAAGTTGATAAAAGTAGCCCAATTTATGAGATTTTGGATGGACTTTACGAAATGGGCTTAAACATTCAGGGCCATTTCAATTCTCATGCTTGAATTACTTGATCCATGTAAGAAAATCAAAACAAGTCAGGATTACATAATGAGTGAGTCTCTTGTGCGCTCGGACACAGGGATTTAGATTCGTGCCCTTTGCAATTTCTGTACCCCTTTACAATTTAAACTCCCTAACAATACATATGTTTAAATAGAATAGGGAGGGGAAGAGTTGTGTTCACATGGGGATACGGACCGTGTCCCGGGGGCGCAGGAGCCTTTCCCTTACATGATAGGAGAATCTTATAATTGAAAAGTACTTGCCTTATTTAACTTTTTAAAAAACACAAGTGTTGCAAGATTATGTTTTTCCTAAATATAAATTATATATGTTGTGTTTTCATTAGTTGAGCATTTTATAGGATAATTAATTTTTAAAATTTTTATTTTGGACTTTAATTTTTTAAATAAGTTATGCATAGTACTTTATTTAATTTTGTATTTTTTTTATTTATTATATAAAATATGCAGGTGTATGATAAGATGAAATTGCATGATGCACATAGATTTTTTTTTTTGACAGAAAAATAAATTTCTATTAATTAAAGGATAAGTCGGTGTTTACACAAGAGATTGATAATGATAATGCAAAGTAAAGCGAAACACCGTTAAAAGCAGTAGCTGTTACGTTATGTGCTAGAGATTTTCTCTCTCGTTGGATCCAGTTGAAGCAAACTTGCTCGAAAGAGGAACAAATAGTAAGGATATCCTTCACTATGACGCCAAAATATAAAATATCAGGCTTGTGATTCACCAATGCATAGTAGAGAGTTGAGAATTTGTCTCCACCATCATCCTATTGTGGTTCTATTCTTTCACAATTTCTAGCCCTTTCAGCATGGCTAGAGCCTCTCCTACATCCACATAGAAATCAGATTGTCTCAGTTCAACAAATGACCACACGACCTGCCCATTATGTCCCCTTGCAACGCCTCCCAACCCTGTGCCTATCCACACATTCACTGAAGCATCTGTATTAATTTTTATGAAACCAATTTGTGGTGGTTTCCATCTATTTTGCATCGGATCCTTTGGTGGTGCAGTATTTGCAATGGGAGCTTTTGCTTGTAAGAAATCATGGACATGGCTATGTGCCATTGCTGCAATATATTTGTGGTCCAATTTTTTTCCCTGAAAGTAGAATTGATTTCTAGCATACCATATGCTCCAAAGTAACGAATTCCTGCTGGACCATCTCAGATTTTCCTTCCAAAGTTGATTGTATCCACTCAGCTAAAGGGGGAAGAAATGCTTAATCCCCAATATCAAGATTCAAATGTGATACTCTCCAGAGTTCTCGAACCCACGGGCAATCTCGCAACACATGCTCTTCCATCTTAATATCCCCACTGCAGCAATGACAGATCGGGTCTACATCAACTTTTCTGCCAATCAGGTTGATACTTACCGGTAGGGCTCCTTTGAAACAGTGCCAAAGAAAGATTTGAACCTTCGGTGTGATGATGCACATAGATTTAATTCAAATATATTTATTAGTAAATTAAAACTAATAAAATTTGCAACTATTATTTAAAAATCTTATAATAAAAAATCGTAATTATACAGAATGTACACATTAGAAAACAACCGTGGTATTCAGAAAAATTTTATAAAAATATTCAGAAAAAAATCATAACCATAAAAATGAATGCACACATTAGAACATCAACCATCGGTATTCAGAAAAATCTTATAATAGTATCAAAAAAATCATAACTATACAAAATGCAACCATCGGTATTTAGAAAAATCTTATGATAGTATTAAAAAACAATCGTAACTATACAGAACACACACATTACTATAGCAACAGTTGGTATTCAGAAAATCTTATAATAGTATTTAAAAAAATCATAACCATACAGAATCACACACATTAGAACATCAACTATTGGTATTCAGAAAAATACAACATTCAGAAAAAAACGTAACCATACAGAACGCACACATTAGAACAGTAACCGTCGATATTCAGAAAAATCTCATAATAGTATTAAGAAAAACTTGTAACCATACAGAACCCACACATTAGAACAACAACGTCCATTGGCATTCAGAAACATCAGAAAAAATCATAACCATACAGAACACACACACAACAATCATTGGTATTCAAAAAAATCTTATAATAATATTCAGAAAAAATAATAAGGTAATTAGATTCCATACAATCATCCTATAATTCACTCCTTAAAATTGGTGAAAGTTTACTGCAATTCCAAAATAATAATTGTAATATTCAACGTGAATGAATTTTATGGGTAAAATCTCACTTGTGTTCAGAAATCCGAATGATTGAACACCAAATAAATAGTACCAAACACTGAATGATTTTCCACAAAAGCTAGCATCAATGATTATCAAGCTATGTACAACAGAATATGAACAACCAGCATATATGTTCTATAAATGTCTGCTCATCAGCATACTTCACTAAACAAGAAAGTCACACATCAATAATTAAAACAAAATAAAATTAAGAAATAGCACATGAAAAGAAAAGGAAGAGTACTTTTTGTGAGTAGCACAAAATTCCAAAGTGAAGATGAAATCCATGATAAAAAGATTAAAAAATGAATATATAAAATTAAGGAGACAGAGTTCTCCATCATAATTTCTTCAATTTCAAATAAAAAGAGTAGTAATTGACATTCCAAGAGGAAGGCCGAAGGCGTCCACATCACTTAAGCCGACACTTCTCTGAGTCATTGTCGTTCACCCGACCCAGAACCTTTTAGGGCTTCTTGAAAGTTTGATGCCCTTTTGCAAAGACAATGCCGAACAACCACAATTAACAATTATTCGAAGAAGATGATGATGAAAAATCTTAAACAAAGGCTTGTTTTTTCTTCTTATTCTTTCTTTGAGCATATCCGTTGTGGATTGTGGGTGCTCAATTGCAGAGGAGATTGACTGCGAGTGAGGGTTTCATTAGTTGGGTGAAAGGAGGAGCTGCTATTCGTCAATGTGGAGAGGTGATATGGGATCTTTGTAATTGAATTATAGGATTTTAAGATGGAGGTTTTTGAGAGAGAAAGAGAGAGCACAGAAAAGGATAATTTTGTTTCTTCTCATATGGTATTCAACGTATTATTAGGTAGGAGATTAATATATTGCGTAAAAATAAATATTGAAGATTAGTGAGGAAGGTTATATTTAGAATTTCACATTAATATATTATATCTAATAATAATACTTTTACCCTATTGTATCTATTAGTAATATTAATATATATTTTGTATTAATTAGTAATAAATCCATAAAATTAATATTACAGCTAAATACAAAAAAAATACATTTATTAAAACACACACACACACAAACACACACATGTATGTATATATATATATATATATATAACTAAAATAGTTTGTTATAAAAAAAGTGAAAATTGAGTGTATAGATTCTAAATACATATCCATGTGTATATAGGATATCAATTATTACAATAATACTCCTTCTGTCCCATGAAAATGTGGGCATTTGCTTTCTTTTTTCGACGTAAATTAACAAATATAATAATATTTTAATGTGTCGTGAAGTAAAAGAAATAATATTTTAATATAAAGTCGATAGTTGTATTATTATTGTATATGTCCTATGGAGATATATTAATTATTTTGTATGAGTTCCTCTACTAAAAAGAAAAATATACACTTTGTATTGTGATGAACTAAAATGACAAAATATATACATTTCAATAAGACTGATGGAGTAATATAAATTAGAAGAATGTAATAAACAAAATAAAACATACAATATGTATATAATTTATTTTTTTATTTTTATTAAAGATGTAAAGTTAAATAATAGAATATAAATAAATTTTTATTTAATAAATACAATATTTGAAACGTAAAATAAAAATTTTATAATCCCGCATAACACGCGGATATTATACTAGTATGTACTAATATAAAACTCACAATATTTAATTATATAAAAATAAATAATCAGTGTTATATAATTATTCAATATTAATTATTAAAATTTTCTTTGTAATTAGACAACTTCATTCATTAATATAAAGAATTTACAACAAAATATAATTTTTTACTTTTGATAATGTAATATATAACTAAATCATGTATAAAATTTATTATATGCACATTGTATATTTTAGAGAAATTGTGGAAAATGTCCCAAATAATACTCCATCCGTCTCATACTTATCTTCACACTTCCTTTATAAATTACAAAAGGAAGTGTGAAGATAAGTATGGGACAGAGGGAGTAGTTGATTTTGAAAAGTGTCACCTAACATTTTTTTTTGTGGAAAAATGTCAATTTTTACTCTTTTTCCCCTATTCATTATATAATTAATATATAGTCATACATATAGTCGTGTGCAGCGTTGCATATATGTTAACAAACAAATCATGCATATAGTAGCATATATAGTCGCATGTAGGGTTGCATGGAAAAAATTGTATATGAAGTCACAAGCGTAATTGCACGTAAAGTCGTAGGAGATGTCGCTTGTAAAAATTGTGTATGGGATTGCAGTTGCAGGAGTAGTTGCGAGTGTTCACTAATTTTCCACAGGAATATTATTGTTTCTTCAATTGTGCCTCTTTTCTCTTATTTCTTTGTTTATTTTAATTTTAAATTCCTCTTTCTTTATTCAAATCATATTGTTATCCAAAATTGAGTTGCTTAATCACGACTTTTGTCAATATCATTTTAATATACTAAACCTGTTGAAATCCTGGATAGACATCTCTTGATTCTCATGTTATTTGCATTCATCCTCTTTTTTTCTTAATAATCTATAGCCACTTACTACTATATTATCATGTATCATTTTAGGGAAAAACATCCTTTTTGGAATCATGTTCTTATATCTTTTTGGTTCTCTTTTCTTTATCTTGTTTCCATTAACAATCTTTGTTCTATTCAAAGTTTAAAATATCCTGAAATATCCTCGATATTTCCACGATATATCCATTTTTTGGAGAGTACCGATATCGATATTAGGAAAAAAGATATTTTTTTCTAATATCGAGGAAATATCGAGAAATATCGAAAAATATCGGTGGAAATATCGATATCGATTTGTCACAGTTCAAATTTTTCTGGATGTCGAGATATATCGAGGAAATATCGATGAAATATCGAAGATATATCAAAAATATCGAAAAATTATCTATAATTTTAAGAAATTTTAATGATTTTTTATGTTACTTTTATTTATCAACTAAATACATTTTTTGTCATTAATTTGTTCAATTTAAAAAAAATAAAATAAAAAAATGGAGCATTACTTGCGTGAAACCATCTCATAGTGAGACTGTTTTATATTTTTTTAATTAACTATCTTTTTTATATTAAAATAGTTATCACTTTTCATTAAAAAATATTATAACTAGTAAATATAAAGAGTTCACGTAAACAATATACTCTGATTAAAAATATAATTATTTTGGCACAGTTGGATTAGATAGAACAATATATTACTATCACATTCAGAACAAGGTTCAAAAATTTATATAATTCGATTAGATGGTACAATATTGTTTAGATCAAGACAATATGACATGTTTTACATTTGAACCTCATAGATCATCATTTTGATATTAGTTATTATGTGCTAAACAATTAATAATAATTACTGTATGATTTCAGACTATTTAAATATGTTGTTATTGATCTACTTATCATATATTTTAAGTTTTATTTTGATTATAAATTGTATTTATATATTAAAATTAGTTATAATATATTGCAAAATTAAATAATCAATTTTCATCTTTTTTCTCACACATTTCCATAATTTTTAAAATTTTTACTAATATCGATATCGATATTCGATATATTCATCGATATATCCGTAAATTTGAGGTATCGATATTTTTACCGATATCGATATTTTAAACCTTGGTTCTATTGCAATATTTTTAAGTCATATTAATTTTCTTTTCAGTAAATAACTTTAAGTCATATTATTATGTACTATATTTTATTTTATCTCAGGTAATTGTAGTGAGACGACAAGAAGATATATAAAAATATTATATATTGCAAAGGAAGAAGATAAAGTGGATTGGAAATAATATGTTGGGCATCTCTTCATCATGAGGTTTTTGTTTATAAATTTAGGTTTTATTGATGTAAAATTGATGTTTTTTAATTTAATTAGTTAGGATATTTTTTTACTTTTTAAGTTAGAGATAATTTTTTTATGTATTTGATATTAAATATATGAAATTCTTGTAAAATATTCATAAGTTTTGAGTTATATTAGTATAATTGCATTAATCTTATTTTAATAATAATATACATTTATGTATAAAATTAAAAGAAAATAAAAATAAAACTATGAAAGACATCATATAAAAACTGATGTCTATTGGTGTAAAATTGATGTCTATGCTACGAAAGATATCAAATTAAAAGAAAATAAAAATAAAAATATGAAAGACATCATATAAAAACTGATGTCTATTGGTGTAAAATTGATGTCTATGCTACGAAAGATATCGGTGAAAAAGCGATGTATTTTGATGCCAAATCAATGTCTTTTCTATACACATCAGTGGATAGACAATGTCAAATAGGTCTAACCGATGTCTAATGTGTCTTCACCGATGTCTTTGCCGAGAAAGATATTGATTATAAACCGATGTCTTTTTATCCTATGCGATGTCTTTTCTAGAAAAGACATTGGTGAATAAACAATGTCTTATGTGTGCTAACCGATGTCTTTTCATTGAAAGACATCGGTGGATAACTGATGTCAAACAGTAAAACCGATGTCAAAGAGTGAAAATGATGTCTATACAATGGAAAAGACATCGGTTAAAAACCGATGTCTATCAGCACCCACTTTCAACATCGGGGGCTTCAACATCAGCGGCTTGGTGAAATAGATATTGGTTAAAAACCGATATCTATCAGCATTTTTGGTGTAGTGTGTAAGGGATCAATTGTAGTGCGCATGTGACTAAGTTGAATTATCGAACCACATGACAGTTCTAGATTAACAAATAAATCTTACTTATGATTATTCTAATATAAGACAAATCCAGGGTTTTGAGATTTTCACTAATAAACTACATCACATGTAAATTAACAAGACTGCAATTAAAGATTAGTGAGAAAACTTTCAAGTGTTCTAGGTAAAAGACTGGTAAAGACAATCCAGTTCGACCATATAAACTGACTTTCAAGACTTATAATTCATGATCCTGCAGAAACTTGTAAGTTGATCACTAAACTAAACTAAACTACCATGATCAAGTGAAATCTAGCATTTGTGATTAACTGAAAATCCTAGGATCGATTAGTTATTAATCCCCTCTCCCTTTCTAGGTACTTATGCAATTAAGGTAGCTATTCACACATAAACAACTTTTTCCTTTTTTGGTACTTTATAAATGAATTCTACTTATATCCTTATGAAATACCAACAATGATGTTTTTTCTAGTATCTGATATTCTATACTGATAGTCTAGCAGTTAAAAGCTATATTGATCAATCCCCTTTAACTACCACAAAAATAAATAAGTTCATGCACTAATCCAAATTTCATGCACTATCTCAATTTAAGCTAACTTCATGAAACTTCACATGAAAGAGAATTCAAAACATAATTATAGAAGTCTCAAATCATCTCTTTAATATATAAATAAACATTCTGATGTCGAATCAAAGTCTAAATCATCAAAATATTGATCAATCCCCTTTAACTACCACAAAAATAACTACGTTCATGCACTAATCCAGATTTCATGCACTATCTTAATTTAAGCTAACTTTATGAAACATCACATGAAAGAGAATTTAAAACATAATTATAGAAGTCTCAAATCATCTCTTTAATATAGAAATAAACATTCTGCAGCCGAATTAAAGTCTAAATCATCAAATCACATAGTTCAAATTGTTAAAACCCTAACATCACTAATAGAAAGATAAGGGCATGGTATTACAGAAGTCAATCACAGAAATGTAGTACACTCTAACCATGAGTCCAACTACTAGAAATAAAGAAGATGAACAGTAAGAACCCCCGAAAAAGTAAACTTCCCTACTTCAAATTCCGTCTTTGTCAGGATTTCCATCTCCAACCAAGTAGGTAACACCATCTTGATTCCTCTCCAAAAGTGCGGTGGAAGGTGGGTGATGGTGAAGATGTAAGATTGTGGTGAGTGTGGTATGGAATGTGTCGATCTGTATTGATCGGTTCTGAATTCTGAATTTTATGGAGCAAAAAACCTTCCTTTTATAGTGGAACTCGGATGTATCATGGATTGGGCTTGAAAAATATAGACCTGGGCTTCAACTAACGCTGCTCGGGATCGAGAATGGCTACTCGCCACTCCGCTCAGTGGTCATCGAGCTCTCTGCTCGATATCGAGCGGTACTGCTTTGTGGTGATCAAGCGCTCTGCAAGTTAAACTCCATCTTTTATAGAAGACTCGCTTGGTATCGAGCGATAGTGCTCAGTGGTGATCGAGCACTCTTCGTGTTGCGGTTAATATCTTCTTGAACACCTTTTCGAGATCGAGCAGTATTGCGTCTACCATCAAGCATTTTCATCTTTCTCTCCATCGATGCTCTATATCAAGCGTGAATGCTCAGTGCCATTGTACGCTCATTGTAGATGTTACCCTGGATGGATCGAGCGAAACATGCTTTGGATACCATCGAGCATCATGACGCCCTTCCAGCTAATCACTTCCAAGTCCCTTTTTTTATCTTTTTGTACATCTTTTCCTATTCAAAACATGATAACACACCTCAAATAGATCTTTTTTCCAATTATATTTAAAGTAAGACCTTTAATTCTAAATCTAACATTCAAATCATTTCAAAAAGGCATTAAATCGAACCTAGAAATACATGAATTTCCACTATCATTAGCGGGTATATGATAAGTGTGTAAATTCACGTGTTTCAAGCTCTGATTCGTGTGATAATGATGTATGATTTGATCTTAAGTTCAGATAAATTGAGTTGTATAGAAGAAAGTCATGAATCAGGTGTGTTTGAGTCCATTTGAGTGGATTTTCGAAGAAAAAAGGATAGAAGTGATCGGAATCGAAGAAAGGGTGTTGTAGGCACTCGGTTTGACCAATAGGAGAGTGGTTCGACCAGCATTCCTGGTCAAACCAGGTGCAGAAAGGCAGCAGGAGTGTGGTTCGACCACGACACTGTGGTTCGACCAAGCATGGTGGTCGAATCTGGTCGAACAGAAGCTTAAATTTTTGCAGTTGGTGATTTGACCACGACACATATGGTTTGACCAGCCGTTCGGGTTGAACCATAGACCTTCCAGTGAGTTACAGGCCAATTCGACCAGCGATTTGATCAGGCTGTGATAGGTTCGACCAAGGGTCTTGGTCGAACCAATATGCTGGCAACGTCCGAATCTATATTTTTACACCTTCAGTGCATGTTTTCGCTCAAAAAGCCCATCCTAGGTCCATAAGGAGAGCTCGCAAGTATAAAAGGAAGACCCTATGCAAGGGAAAAGGGAGTTGACCACCACCTTCATCCTACACAATATCTGAAACCCTATCACCATCCACAGAGTTGTGGAGAGAGATTCGTCTGTTGAATTAAGTGAGAACCAAGTGAAGATTCAAGATGGAGAGAGACGCGACGGCGCCCACATCTAAGGTTTACTTTGCATCTTAATTTATCTTGTAATTTTTCAAGACTATGGGTAAGATCTATCCAACCACCATGATTGTTCTTTGATCAATCATGGGCTAGAATCGCTTCAGTAGTTCTAGGGTTTATGAAGGTTTTATGAGTTAATTGAACTTCTGTGTGTATACTCCGTACAACACTACTTGTGGTTTATTTTATATAAGATTATGAGTTTTTAATTATACTCAGAGTTGTTTTGTGCATCATTAATTGTTATGTAGAGTCTGAACACATATCTTGATTATTGATTGAGTGCGTTCACTGCTGAGCAGAATTACATATTATGATTCTAAGTGAGGGGACTCTGAAGTCTCATTAGAACTATCTTATATAAATACTTGTTAATTTAATATGATTCGGATTAATAAGTAGGACAAAGAGTATAACTTCATAGTACCTATAAAGGGAGATCATATTGGGTTAGAGTACTAAGTGCACGAGAAATAATTGATACTGATAGTACCTAGAAAGGGGGGTGAATTATATCTCTTGCTCCAAGGATATTCACACGTGTCACATGCTTATTTACTTGTGTCTATAGATTAGATTTGCATAGCTTAGTGATGCGTCCATACTCCACAAGGTAGAGTCGGACATTGACACATGAAAGGAAAATTAAAAAGTAAAATTGGATGGCCCGAAGGACTACCTATCTTCTCACTTATTCACTATCATTCAATCTCTACTGTTTATTTATTTTAATTGTTCTTTTAATTATTTTGTTATTGGTTATGTAATTACATAACTATTTTTCCATAATAGTCTTCATAAGTTAGAATATAACTAAATTGATAATAAGACGTCCATTGGGTTCGATAATCACTTGGTCGCTTGCAAAGCTACAACAGCATCCTTCACACTTGGGGATTAATATTATAGGTTGAGAAAACGTTCATCAAGTTCTTGGCACCATTGCCGGGGACGACATTAATTATTAATTTATTAGTTCTAGTTTAATTGAGACTACTCTATTCTTGTCTTGATTTTCTAACCCTTGTTTTTTAGGTGTATGCACACTAGATCAAGGGCAGCAGAATTAGCATATTATAATCCGGAAATTAGTGCATCGTCGAGGAAGAAGAAGAAGAAGAAGAACAAGAATAAAGACGTGGAACCAACGAAGGCTCTTAATTTAGGAGTTGAAGTTGATGAGCTTAACTCGCAAGCGATGTTAACTTGGAAGCAGAAGCAGTCAACATGGCGGCGAATCTGGATAATCTTACCATCCGTGAAGTCTTTAAGAATAATGGAGGAGGCAATACGGGGCTGTTAGGAGCAAGAGGGGCCGGAGCTAAATTTGATCTTCACCCTGCTCTAATCAGCATGATTGAGGGAACCTTTGAAGATCCTCAGTACCATCTGAATAAGTTCCTTGGTTATACAAGTACATAAAAAGATGCAGGAACTCATGAAGATGCGAGGAGGATCATCTTGTTTAAGTTCTCGCTTACTAAAAGGGCGATAAATTGGTATGATACTCTTGATGCTGCTGAATGCAATACCTGGTAGAAATTGAAATTGAAATTCTTGGAGCGATACATGCCACCTTCAAAGGTGTTTAAGATAAAATAAGAAATTAATCAATTTGCCATCCAAGGTAATGAGAAGTTTCATGAGGCTTGGGACAGATTCAAGGACATGCTTAAGAAGTGTCCGCAACATGGGCTACCTAAAGCTCAATACATTAGTATTTTCTATAGCGGATTGGAATGTGATTCTTGAGTTTTATTGGATGCTTCATCGAATGGAGCATTGCTTACAAAGTCATTCGTTGAGGCTGAAAAGCTCTTTGAGGATATTTTGATGAATTCAAGAGATTGGCCAACTGATCGAGTGAGAGGCACCTATGTCCTTGGAAAAGTAGCGCAGGTTGAGCCCACGATGGTAAAGTCAAGTAGAGAAGATGAGATCGTCTCTAGTTTGGCTAGAATCAACAAGTTACTTGAGTCTCAGCAAAAGCAGATTACTAATATAGCACGAGTACCAATGATGCAGTAGGATGTTTGTAATGAAGGAACTAGCCAAGAGGAATTGGAAGAGGTGAACTATGCCATGGGTCAAAGTATTCAAGGAACGAGATTCCAAATCAAGAAAACTAGAATTATCAAGGGAATTACAATAATCGTGGTCCCCCTGGTAATTATCTACAACCAAGGAGACCGGAATTTTCATGGAGTAATCCTAATACAGCAGTACAACCTCCTGTTGGTGTTAATCCAGGTGCTAAGGTCGAAGAAGAAAAATCTAGTTTTGAGGATACGGTGAACATGTACATGGCAAGGAATGATGCAAGAGTGGATCGCCTAGAGGCAAAGCTTGAGGCAAAGATTGATGCAAATCATGAAGATATATCTAAGCAGATGAAGGACTTGATGTTGTTGATAGGGCAAATGGCCGGGAATGTTAACCAATTGACGCAAACTATTGAGAAGGGTAAGTTCCGATCTCAAAGTATAGCAAACCCGAATCAGTGCAACGCCATCACGTTGAGGTCCGAAACTCAGTATGAAGGACCGATGACATTGGAAACAATTTCAAAGGTTCCAGCAAGCCAGTTCGACCAACTCTATTGGTGGAATTGTGGTTGAACCAACCTGTCCGTGGCACCTTGTTTTCTCTGAAGTGCGATTCGATCAAAGCCGATATGATTCGACCAACACTGTTGGTCGAACCATCATCTCCAGAGCACTCTGTTTTGTCTGAAGCACAGTTCGACCACGACCATCATGGTTTGACCAACCTTGTTGGTCAAACTGTGGTCGAACCAGCCTGTCTGGGAGAGAATACTTGCAGAAGCTCATTTCGACCATTACATACCTGGTTTGACCAGCACCCTTGTTCGAACCATGGTCGAACCTCCTCGTTCAGCATCATTTTCTGCACCGAATGCTTTACTTGATGTTGATGCTACTTGATTAGCCATAGTTTAGTGGTATGACCAACTAAAAATTATCGAACCTCAGGGAGGACGGCACTAGAGCTCGAGCGATCTCATGTTCATTGTAATTTTATAGAGACGGATATAAATGGAGGGGTGATCAAACAAGAAATTTAAATCAATCAATGCAAACAAGATTAAATGATTAGATGAGTGGTTTTCCAAATTAAGCAAAGGTGAGATTAACAACAATCAAGGAGTGGTAATTCATATATTCATGCATTCAAACTCATGTGGTTTAAGGCTTGACTAAGGGCTAACACTAATGTCACCTAAGCTTCCTCTCAGAATGGGTAGGATATGATCTTATAAAGGTTCCATGGTTAGTTCTCAATTAAATCATTCCAACTTGGTACTAGATTCAATTAAGAGTCCCTTCATATAATCTATTGAATTCTCAATCTAATAAATGATATGTTCTATTAAAGGATTCTAAACTATCAAGGACTTCTCAATCTCTTCATAATCTATAATGCACATGAAGTGTTTGATGAAATGATTCACTTAACTATCCTAAATATGCAATTGACTTCTCAATCTAATCACATGCTTAAAATAATTAAACACACAAAACATCATCAACCTCAAGATATTAAACATCAATGATAGAAAATCAATTACCAAATCCACACATGAATTTAAGTACATGAATATCACAAATTATTCAACTCCTATCATGTTGCTAATCTCACAAAGGAGATTAGCCTACAATCATCACAAGATCCATAACATAGACATTAAGAATCTTACAAATCATTGTAAACTAAAAGGTTTAACACTAAATCAAGATGAAAACTCCCTTGGATTGAATCCAAATGAATCTCCTTCCTTCCTTGAGTGAAATCCTCCTCTTCTTTGTTCCTCACTTGATTTGAAGATGAAATGATGGTGGATTTATGAAAGGATGATGATAGATGATGAATGGATGAAGAAAAAGTGTAAAATGAAGAAAATGGTGTGTGAGGTGTGTGTGCAGGGCTGGAATTCGGATCTTTCAGTAAAATGTTGAATAAAGGGGTATTTATACCCCTTGGGAAGCTTCTAGAAGGATTCTGATTTTTGACAGAATTTACACCTACACGGCTCGTGCTCTGCACACTGCCACAGGGGTGGCCGTATTGTGTAATCTGGTGTCCACGCACGGCTTTCGTTACAGGCCCGTGTTTGGTACACGGCCCGTGTTTCTGCACTGGACACGGGTCGTGTTTTCGGGCTCGGCTGGCCATGTTGTGCTGTCTGCTTCACTGTTTTGGCTCGTTCTTCCTCGTTTCAACTCTGAATTGAGATCCACTTTTTCCTATGCCTTCCTTATCATATTTAGCATCAAATAAAAACACAAAACACAACCAAATAGAACACAAATACGGATAAAAATATACGAAAACTCACATAAAAAGATACTAAAATCTAGGTGAAAATATCACTCATCACACCCTCAAACTTAAAGTGTTGTGCGTCCCCGCACAATGAAAATGATAAACCAAGGAGAGTGATTTTCACCTAAGAAAAGACTAAACGAACATAAGTAACAACACATCAATAATAATAAGAATCACAATTTATGCTAAGTCATCCTATAACATTAGATTCATGACATGAAGAATTAACAAGTTCAATCACAAGAGAATATTAGTGTAATATAGTCTCTTTTTGGTCCAAGCCTCACATAGGTTATAAATGTCACTCAACACTCTTTAAAGTAGGGTAAATCATCACTCATTAACCGATTAGCTCGACTCGCTATAAGCTTGCTCGTGGACTACATTCACAAACCACCAAAGTTTAAATTAATAATAAAAAAGGTCTTTAATTGGGATGTAATGATAGGCTCTTTGGTAGGGTAGGAAGAATGTGGATAATAGTGACTAAACAAGTGTAAGTAATCGAAGAGATGGCCAATTTCCTCAACTTCTCCACTTTCCGTTTCTTCCTTTCTTTTCTTTATTACTCACAAGCACTAATCATCAACTTCCTTGGATTTCTTTAGCTTCTTTCAATGCATGCTTCATTCTTTTGACTTTTAATACTTGAGCATTTCATTGTTTCTTTGCTCATTTTCTTATTTTGAGGTTGCATGTTCACTCTTGTTTGTGCTATTTTTATCATTTTTTTTCATTTGTTTACCATTTCCTTTTCTTCTTTTTCTTTCTCATCAAACCTTTCTAGCCACCATCTCCTCAATCCCCACACAAAGGGTATATATACATGGCTTAAGAAGGTAATCAAGGCTTGTAATGTGCTATATTCACAATAAAAAGGCTTAAAGGCTCAAAATGTTTAACTAGGGATGATGTACATGGTAGAAAAATATATGGCAATGACTATGAATAACAAGGATGACCTAAGATCATTTCACTAATCTCCACAAATCGGGCTCGTTCCTATAGTCCTTGAGCAAGTTCTAGCTTATCAAACACAACCAATCCACTCATGAAGAAAAACCATGTATGCACGGTTGAGGCTCAAATTCTCACAAGCTTATGCATTGGACCTTAAGAAACTTATTACACCACATTAATCTCAAAATTGAACAAGTTAAGTAAAACATGTCACAATTCGAAAGTGTAGAGATTCTTAATCATAACTTGTCATAACTTACTACCACAACATATCACCACTCATGTTCAAAAATGACTTACAACATCCCAAAACAAACCACCAAACATACCAAGACAAAATAAGAAAACACACAAAACATAAAATAAAGACTCAACAAACAAGAAACAAAACAAAAACACATAACATGCAAAAACAACAATCACCATCATTAGAAAATGAAGCACATATTCAATCATCCATAATAATGTAAGCTCACAATCATCCCCATCCTTGATTGAAAAGGAAACCTCCCAAAGACATAACACATAAAGTAGCATGTTAATCCATCAATCCAAATCAAAATATGTCAAGCAACTAGAAGTGATAAGGTGTAGAGTACTCCCTCAATAGGCATTTGATAATGAAAGCGTTAGCTCCAAGCTCCATTCATGCTTCCAATACCTTTCACTCATGCTCAAAGACTCAACAAACACCATTAGCTCAACAATTTCATAAAAATATGGACAATCATGAACTTCAACACAACCAATCATACCAAAATCCAACCAAAACTCATGAGAAAAATTTTAAAATTGACCAATTTTTACAAGAAGACTTATCATTATCAAAATATCATCATATCAAGCACACTCAATTGGTGAGTCACACCACACACTCTCCCCCCAAACTTAAATCGAAACAAGTTGAGACTTAAGTTTGCAAAAAGTGGTGAGACTTACCTTTGTAGTTTCCATTGATGGTCTTCTTGTGGAGAAGCCATGAAACACTTCTCTTTTCTTCAATACGCTTTCTTCTCACGAGCTCAATCCACCTACATGACCAAAATCAACAAAAAGCATCAAAATATAAAAAGAATGGGTTGCCTCCCATTTAGCGCTAAGTTTAACGTCTTCAAGCCGGACGTAATTTTCATGCTCATCGAACCAAAGGATGGTCCATCCCACTTTCTCCTCGCATCCTCACTTTGAACAATAGCTTAGCCCTCTTTTTGTCCACTAATTCAACTTCTCCATTCTTGCTTACAAGCATCAAATCTTCATCAAGGAGTGATTCTAGTGGACTTCCTTTTTCTCCTTTATCGATTTTCCAATCAAGCTCCGATTCTTTCATCCTATTAACATCATAAGAAGATAAGTTAGCATTTGAAAATTTCATATAATCATGAAGAAATAAATTTAAATTATCAAAGAGAAGAGAATCATGATCATCGAAATCATCCGGAGGCCTTGTATGATGAGGCTTGATCCCTTTATCTTTCTTGCACAAGAATGTGACATTCTCTCCATTTGAGCTCAAAGAAAGCTCTTCTCTCCCAACATCAATCTTTGCTCTTCCGGTGGCTAGAAATGGTCTTCCCAAAATGAGTGGAACTCGAGGGTCCGCCTTTACTTCCAACACCATGAAATCAACCGGGAAAGCTAGCCCCTTCACTTTCACCTCCAAGTCTTCAACAATCCCAAGTGGCTTCACAACTTCACCATTTACCACTTCAAGACGGATAGTCATAGGCTTTAGCTCTCCAATTTCAAGGTCTTTAAATGTGGCATGAGACATCACGTTGACACTTGCCCCCAAGTCACACAATGCATCAAGGGTGCTTTTTCCTTCAAAATCACAAGGAATTATGAACTTCCCCAGATCACCAACCTTCGTAGGTCCCCCTTTTTGCATCGACTTACTCATTTCGGGTTGCTCCTCTTTCTTTTTCTCTTCATACTTCTTCTTGAGCGACATGACATACTCCTCAAATTCCTTCTTCTTCTCCTCCTTTACAAACATTTGTGGATAGGGAATAGGGAATGGAGTGATCGGGATACCCCAATAGTCACGTTTGTACTCTTCTTCTTTGACCTTCTCCTCTACTTTCTTTTCCTCTTGCACCCTCTTCCACTTGGGTATCCATTTAGGCCCCTTCTCTTTTTTCTTACATACTTCTTCCATTTCTCCAACAACCTTGCTTTCCACCAACCCTTCTTCAACCTTTCGTTCCTCTTTCATATCAACCAACAAACATTGAGCCTTTGGATTAACTTCGGTTGTGGCCGGAAACTTTCCTTTTTGTTGAGCACTCAATGAACTTGCCATTTGTCCAACATTGTACTCCAAAGCTTTGCATCTTCTATCACTATTTTCCTCAATAGCTTTGAATCTTCTTTCATTATTTTCCTCAATAGCTTTGAATCTTCTTTCATTAGCTTCATCTCTAGATTTTTCCGATACTTCTCTAGCTTTGTTTGATATAATCAATTGTTCAAGTAGCTCATCGGTTGATGCTCTTCCCTCATTGTTCGGTGCCTTAGCCCCCGGTTGATATCCCGGAGGATACGCAACCGCATTGCTCGGATTAGAGTAGGAAAAGTTACCATGCCTTTGTTGTTGTTGTGGGTATGAGCTTCCACTACTTTGACCATTGAAACCTCCTTGACTTGGTGGATAGTTTCCTTGACTTTGGTTGAAACTACCTTGGAAATTATTTTGGTAATTCCCTTGGTAGTTTCTTCCTTGCATGTATTGCACATCCTCCACACGTGGCATTGTCATAGCCCATTGTTCCCCACTAACACCATTTGGAGGAAGCACACTTTGATCCATTTGGCCATCAACCATATTAACTCCTTGATTAGTCACTCCTTGTTTCAAACTCATTTGCTTCATTACCTCCGCTACTATCATTTCCATGCTTGGGGTTTGTGGCTCAACATTCACACTCTTCACACTCGAGTGTTGCCCTTGATCATAGCTCTCAAATCCGTAGCATCCACTAACCCTCTCCGATGGCCATTGTAGACATTTGTAGCAATTTCATCAAAAATCCTTATTACCTTTCCGGAGTCACTCCAAGTACGGATTCACCCGCCGAAGCATCAACAAGCACTCTTTGACCATTTACCAAATCTTGGTAGAAAAACCCCACTTGTTGATTCTCCGGGAATCCATGTTGAGGACACTTGCGTAGCATTTCCTTAAATCTTTCCCACGCTTCGTAAAAGATTTCTTGAGGCAATTGCTTGAATTGAGTAATCAAACTTTTCATTTGAAGCGTTTTAGAAGGTGGAAAATATTTGTTCAAGAACATTTGTGCTAGCTCATCCCATGTGTTGCACGTACCAGGAGTAAGAGTGGAGAGCCATGTTCGAGCTCTATCCCTCAACGAAAATGGAAACAACCTCATCTTGATACAATCTTCACTCACCCCATTCATCTTCACGGTGTTAGCAATCTCCACAAATTGGGCTAGATGAGCATTAGGATCTTCATTCGGAGTTCCACTAAATTGTTGCTCCCTCACCATAGAAATCAAGCCCATCTTAAATTCAAAGTTATTAGCATGGGTTGGTGGCCCCATCATTTGTGGCATTGCTCTTGGCATAAAGAAATCCCGGATCACCCTTTGATCATTTTGCATTCCATGTTGCACCGGAGGTGGTGGTGGTGGTACATATGCTTGTTGCGGAGGAGCATAAGCTTGTTGAAAGCCTTGTTGCCTTAGAACTTGTTGCACCATTTGTTGAAGCAAAGCTTGGTTGTTCATAGCTCCATGATTTTGATAGGCTTGTTGAGGAAGATTTGCATTGAATTGAGGTGCGTTGTCATGCACGTTCATATTGTGTCCTCCTTCCCCATCATGCTCTATCTCCACATGATTATCCTCTTGAAAGTTCTCCATTCGCTCACTATTTTTGTTCTCCTTTCTTCTCCTTCTCAACGTATGCTCAATCTCCCAATCGATAGGTTCTACTTGTTTCCCCTTGGATCTTATTTGCATACACCTCCAAAGCAAAAGAAGTTAGAACAAGGTTTCACAAAGCAAATACAAGTAAACAAATAAAATAAAAAAATATCTCTATTAAGATTACTCAAAACGATCCTTCGTCAAACTACTAGCAACCGTTACCTCCCCGGCAACGGCGCCATTTGATTAGCCATAGTTTAGTGGTATGACCAACTAAAAATTATCGAACCTCAGGGAGGACGGCACTAGAGCTCAAGCGATCTCATGTTCATTGTAATTTTATAGAGACGGATATAAATGGAGGGGTGATCAAACAAGAAATTTAAATCAATCAATGCAAACAAGATTAAATGATTAGGTGAGTGGTTTTCCAAATTAAGCAAGGGTGAGATTAACAACAATCAAGGAATGGTAATTCATATATTCATGCATTCAAACTCATGTGGTTTAAGACTTGACTAAGGGCTAACACTAATGTCACCTAAGCTTCCTATCGGAATGGGTAGGATATGATCTTATAAAGGTTCCATGGTTAGTTCTCAATTAAATCATTCCAACTAGGTACTAGATTCAATTAAGAGTCCCTTCACATAATCTATTGAATTCTCAATCTAATAAATGATATGTTCTATCAAAGGGTTCTAAACTATCAAGGAATTCTCAATCTCTTCATAATCTATAATGCACATGAAGTGTTTGATGAAATGATTCACTTAACTATCCTAAATATGCAATTGACTTCTCAATCTAATCACATGCTTAAAATAATTAAACACACAAAACATCATCAACCTCAAGATATTAAACATCAATGATAGAAAATCAATTACCAAATCCACACATGAATTTAAGTACATGAATATCACAAATTATTCAACTCCTATCATGTTGTTAATCTCACAAAGGAGATTAGTCTACAATCATCACAAGATCCATAACATAGACATTAGGAATCTTACAAATAATTGTAAACTAAAAGGTTTAACACTAAATCAAGATGAAAACTCTCTTGGATTGAATCCAAATGAATCTCCTTCCTTCCTTGAGTGAAATCCTCCTCTTCTTTGTTCCTCACTTGATTTGAAGATGAAATGATGGTGGATTTATGAAAGGATGATGATAGATGATGAATGGATGAAGAAAAGGTGTAAAATGAAGAAAATGGTGTGTGAGGTGTGTGTGCAGGGCTGGAAGTTGGATCTCTCTATAAAATGTTGAATAAAGGGGTATTTATACCCCTTGGGAAGCTTCTAGAAGGATTCTGATTTTTGACAGAATTTACACCTACACGGCTCGTGCTCTGCACACGGTCACAGGGGTGGCCGTGTTATGTAATCTGGTATCCGCGCACGGCTTTCGTTACAGGCCCATGTTTGGTACACGGCCCGTGTTTTTGCACTGGACACGGGTCGTGTTTCCGGGCTCGGCTGGCCGTGTTGTGCTGTCTGCTTCACTGTTTTGGCTCGTTCTTCCTCGTTTCAACTCCGAATTGAGATCCACTTTTTCCTATGCCTTCCTTATCATATCTAGCATCAAATAAAAACACAAAACACAACCAAATAGAACATAAATACGGATAAAAATATACGAAAATTCACATAAAAAGATATTAAAATCTAGGTGAAAATATCACTCATCACTACTCCAGTACCATCCAAAGAGCAGAATACAGAAAAAATAGGAAAGAGCAAAGATATTGAGAGCAAGAAATCATAAAGCAGAGAAGGTTGAACGTGATGAATGGGGGAGTCCCAAAACTAAGATACCTTTTCCATTTCCTTTCAAGTTAGTAAAGAAGGGATTGGAAGAAAAGTTCAAGAAGTTTTCAGATATCATAAACAAGATAAGCTTGAGCATTCCTTTCTCTGAAGCACTATTGGAGATGCCATACTACGCTTTCTTTCTAAAAGACATAATTTTGAAGAAGAGAAGCTTTAACGAAATTGAAACACTGAATTTGTCTGAGAACTGCAGCTAGATTATTCAGAGGAAAATGCTAGCTAAGTTAAAAGATTCGGGAAGCTTCACTATTCTATATGAGATGGAAAGGGGCCGACACGAAGAGCTTTGTGAGATCTTGGGGCAAGCATCAATTTGATTCCATTGTCAATATTTCAAAGGCTTGGTTTGGGGATTTAACTCCCACAATGGTTGCACTACAATTGGCGAATAGGTATATAACTTTTCCGAAGGGAGTAATCAAAGACGTTCTCATAAAAGTGGAGAAACTAGTCTTTCCTATGGATTTTCTTGTGCTTGAGATGGAAGATGACAAGGATAATGTTCCCCTCATCTTAGGGAGACTGGTTAGCCATAATATAGTGGGCATGACCAATTAAAGAAATTATCGAACCACAGGGATGAAGGTAAGAGAGTTTAAGCGATCTCGTATTTGTCATAGTTTTATAGAGATGATCAAGAAGGGAAGATAATCAAGAAATTACAATAAAATAAATGGATAGATAAATGGGAGATGGATGAATGAGCCAAGTAGATAGAGATGAGACTAGCAATACTTAAAGTATGGAAAATTTAGGTATCATGTATCAAATTCATATGTGTCAAGGATTGAAGACTAAGGGCCAACACTAAGATCACCTAAACTCCCTCTCGGAATGAATAGGATATGGATATCAAATAGCTCAATGGATTGGTTCTCACTTAAACAATTCCAACTAGGTACTAAGCTTAAATGAGAGTTCCTTCACGCAATTAATCAATCTCTCGATCAAACTAATCGAATGTCCTACCAAAGGGTTCTAAACTATGAAGGATTTCTCAATCTCTTCACAATTTATAATGCACATGAGGTGTTTGATGAAATGATTCACTCAGTTATCCTAAGCATATCATTGATTTCTCAATCTAATCACATATTTAGAACAACTAAACACACAAATCATCAATACAAATCAAGCAATTAATAATCAATGATAGAAAATCATAGATCCAATCAACATATGAATTCAAATACACAAATCCCCAAAATTATCCAACACAATTCATATTGCTAATCTCACAAGGGAGATTAGCCTCTCATGGTCACAAGGAATCCAACATAGACATTAAAATCCTTACAAAACATGATAAATAATAGGTTTCAATACAAAGTGTAGATGAAAACTCCCTTGGATGTCTCCAATGGTGATCTTCTTCTTCCCCTTGCAATTCACCTCTCTTCCTTGCTTCTCTAGCTACTTGGATGAAGGATTTGATGGTTGGATAATGGTAGATCCAAAGGATGAAGAATGGATGAAGGTGAAGGTGAAAAATGGAGGAAATGGTGTGTGAGGTGTGTGTAGAAGTGTTGGAATTCGGATCTGATATATCAATTGTTGAATAAAGGGGTATTTATACCCCTTGGGAAGCATCTAGAAGGATTCTGATTTTTTATGATCCCAGACACGACAAGAGTCGTGCGACGCAACACGGCCATAAGGTGGCCGTGTTGTGTCTTCTGTTGCTCTCACACGGCCTTTCTGGACAGGGCCGTGTTACGCAACATGCCTCGTGTGCTGCAACACGGCTCGTGTGCTGTAACACGGGCACAGGGTGGTCGTGTTGGATCTTCTAATATCGCCACACGACCACTTCTTACAGGGCCGTGCGCTGTACACGGCCCGTGGTCTTGCTGCCCTGCTTCCTCTTTTACTATTTTGGCTCGTTCTTCCTCGTTTCAACTCCGAATTGAGATTCGCTTTTTCCTACGTCTTCCTTATCATATCTAGCATCCAATAAACACACAAAATACAACCAAATAGAACACAAATACAGATAAAAATATACAAAAACTCACATAAAAAGATACTAAAATCTAGGTGAAAATATCACTCATCACTACTCCAGTACCATCCAAAGAGCAGAATACTGAGCTTGTAGCAGAGAAAAATAGGAAAGAGCAAAGATATTGAGAGCAAGAAATCATAAAGCAGAGAAGGTTGAACGTGATGAATGGGGGAGTCCCAAAACTAAGATACCTTTTCCATTTCCTTTCAAGTTAGTAAAGAAGATTTTGGAAGAAAAGTTCAATAAGTTTTCAGATATCATAAACAAGATAAGCTTGAGCATTCCTTTCTCTAAAGCACTATTGGAGATGCCACACTACGCTTGCTTTCTAAAAGACATACTTTTGAAGAAGAGAAGCATTAACGAAATTGAAACACTGAATTTGTCTGAGAACTGCAGCTCGATTATTCATAGGAAGATGCTAGCTAAGTTAAAAGATTCGGGAAGCTTCACTATTCTATATGAGATGGAAAGGGGCCGACACGAAGAGCTTTGTGAGATCTTGGGGCAAGCATCAATTTGATTCCATTGTCAATATTTCAAAGGCTTGGTTTGGGGATTTAACTCCCACAATGGTTGCACTACAATTGAAGAATAGGTATATAACTTTTTCGAAGGGAGTAATCAAAGACGTTCTCATAAAAGTGGAGAAACTAGTCTTTCCTATGGATTTTCTTGTGCTTGAGATGGAAGATGACAAGGATAATGTTCCCCTCATCTTAGGGAGACTGGTTAGCCATAATATAGTGGGCATGACCAATTAAAGAAATTATCGAACCACAGGGATGAAGGTACTAGAGTTTAAGCGATCTCGTATTTGTCATAGTTTTATAGAGATGATCAAGAAGGGAAGAAAATCAAGAAATTACAATAAAATAAATGGATAGATAAATGGGAGATGGATGAATGAGCCAAGTAGATAGAGATGAGACTAGCAATACTTAAAGCATGGAAAATTTAGGTATCATGTATCAAATTCATATGTGTCATGGATTGAAGACTAAGGGCCAACACTAAGATCACCTAAACTCCCTCTCGGAATGAATATGATATGGATATCAAATAGCTCAATGGATTGGTTCTCACTTAAACAATTCCAACTAGGTACTAAGCTTAAATGAGAGTTCCTTCACACAATTAATCAATCTCTCGATCAAACTAATCGAATGTCCTACCAAAGGGTTCTAAACTATGAAGGATTTCTCAATCTCTTCACAATTTATAATGCACAGGAGGTGTTTGATGAAATGATTCACTCAGTTATCCTAAGCATATCATTGATTTCTCAATCTAATCACATATTTAGAACAACTAAACACACAAATCATCAATACAAATCAAGCAATTAATAATCAATGATAGAAAATCATAGATCCAATCAACATATGAATTCAAATACACAAATCCCCAAAATTATCCAACACAATTCATATTGCTAATCTCACAAGGGAGATTAGCCTCTCATGGTCACAAGGAATCCAACATAGACATTAAAATCCTTACAAAACATGATAAACAATAGGTTTCAATACAAAGTGTAGATGAAAACTCCCTTGGATGTCTCCAATGGTGATCTTCTTCTTCCCCTTGCAATTCACCTCTCTTCCTTGCTTCTCTAGCTACTTGGATGAAGGATTTGATGGTTGGATAATGGTAGATCCAAAGGATGAAGAATGGATGAAGGTGAAGGTGAAAAATGGAGGAAATGGTGTGTGAGGTTTGTGTAGAAGGGTTGGAATTCGGATCTGATCTATCAATTATTGAATAAAGGGGTATTTATACCCCTTGGGAAGCTTCTAGAAGGATTCTGATTTTTTTTGATCCCAGACACGATACGAGTCGTGCGACGCAACACAGCCATAAGGTGGCCGTGTTATGTCTTCTGTTGCTCTCACACGGCCATTCTGGACAGGGCCGTGTTACGCAACACGCCTCGTGTGCTGCAACACGACTCGTGTGCTGTAACACAGGCACAGGGTGGTCATGTTGGATCTTCTGATGTCGGCACACGGCCACTTCTTACAGGGCCGTGCGCTATACACGGCCCGTGTTCTTGCTGCCCTGCTTTCTCTTTCACTATTTTGGCTCGTTCTTCCTCATTTCAACTCCGAATTGAGATCCACTTTTTTCTACGTCTTCCTTATCATATCTAGCATCCAATAAAAACAAAAAACACAACCAAATAGAACACAAATATGGATAAAAATATACGAAAACTCACATAAAAAGATACTAAAATCTAGGTGAAAATATCACTCATCACTACTCCAGTACCATCCAAAGAGCAGAATACTGAGCTTGTAGCAGAGAAAAAATAGGAAAGAGCAAAGATATTGAGAGCAAGAAATCATAAAGCAGAGAAGGTTGAACGTGATGAATGGGGGAGTCCTAAAACTAAGATACCTTTTCCATTTCCTTTCAAGTTAGTAAAGAAGGGATTGGAAGTAAAGTTCAAGAAGTTTTCAGATATCATAAACAAGATAAGCTTGAGCATTCCTTTCTCTGAAGCACTATTGGAGATGCAATACTACGCTTGCTTTCTAAAAGACATACTTTTGAAGAAGAGAAGCTTTAACGAAATTGAAACACTGAATTTGTCTGAGAACTGCAGCTCGATTATTCAGAGGAAGATGCTAGCTAAGTTAAAAGATTCGGGAAGCTTCACTATTCTATATGAGATGGAAAGGGGCCGGCACGAAGAGCTTTGTGAGATCTTGGGGCAAGCATCAATTTGATTCCATTGTCAATATTTCAAAGGCTTGGTTTGGGGATTTAACTCCCACAATGGTTGCACTACAATTGGTGAATAGGTATATAACTTTTCCAAAGGGAGTAATCAAAGACGTTCTCATAAAAGTGGAGAAACTAGTCTTTCCTATGGATTTTCTTGTGCTTGAGATGGAAGATGACAAGGATAATGTTCCCCTCATCTTAGGGAGACTGGTTAGCCATAATATAGTGGGCATGACCAATTAAAGAAATTATCGAACCACAAGGAGGAAGGTACTAGAGTTTAAGCGATCTCGTATTTGTCATAGTTTTATAGAGATGATCAAGAAGGGAAGATAATCAAGAAATTACAATAAAATAAATGGATAGATAAATGGGAGATGGATGAATGAGCCAAGTAGATAGAGATGAGACTAGCAATACTTAAAGCATGGAAAATTTAGGTATCATGTATCAAATTCATATGTATCATGGATTGAAGACTAAGGGCCAACACTAAGATCACCTAAACTCCCTCTCGGAATGAATAGGATATGGATATCAAATAGCTCAATGGATTGGTTCTCACTTAAACAATTCCAACTAGGTACTAAGCTTAAATGAGAGTTCCTTCACACAATTAATCAATCTCTCGATCAAACTAATCGAATGTCCTACCAAAGGGTTCTAAACTATGAAGGATTTCTCAATCTCTTCACAATTTATAATGTACATGAGGTGTTTGATGAAATGATTCACTCAGTTATCCTAAGCATATCATTGATTTCTCAATCTAATCACATATTTAGAACAACTAAACACACAAATCATCAATACAAATCAAGCAATTAATAATCAATGATAGAAAATCATAGATCCAATCAACATATGAATTCAAATACACAAATCCCCAAAATTATCCAACACAATTCATATTGCTAATCTCACAAGGGAGATTAGCCTCTCATGGTCACAAGGAATCCAACATAGACATTAAAATCCTTACAAAACATGATAAACAATAGGTTTCAATACAAAGTGTAGATGAAAACTCCCTTGGATGTCTCCAATGGTGATCTTCTTCTTCCCCTTGCAATTCACCTCTCTTCCTTGCTTCTCTAGCTACTTGGATGAAGGATTTGATGGTTGGATAATGGTAGATCCAAAGGATGAAGAATGGATGAAGGTGAAGGTGAAAAATTGAGGAAATGGTGTGTGAGGTTTGTGTATAAGGGTTGGAATTCAGATCTGATCTATCAATTATTGAATAAAGGGGTATTTATACCCCTTGGGAAGCTTCTAGAAGGATTCTGATTTTTTTTGATCCCAGACACGATACGAGTCGTGCGACGCAACACAGCCATAAGGTGGCCGTGTTATGTCTTCTGTTGCTCTCACACGGCCATTCTGGACAGGGCCGTGTTACGCAACACGCCTCGTGTGCTGCAACACGACTCGTGTGCTGTAACACAGGCACAGGGTGGTCATGTTGGATCTTCTGATGTCGGCACACGGCCAATTCTTACAGGGCCGTGCGCTATACACGGCCCGTGTTCTTGCTGCCATGCTTTCTCTTTCACTATTTTGGCTCGTTCTTCCTCATTTCAACTCCGAATTGAGATCCACTTTTTTCTACGTCTTCCTTATCATATCTAGCTCCAATAAAAACAAAAAACACAACCAAATAGAACACAAATACGGATAAAAATATACGAAAACTCACATAAAAAGATACTAAAATCTAGGTGAAAATATCACTCATCACTACTCCAGTACCATCCAAAGAGCAGAATACTGAGCTTGTAGCAGAGAAAAAATAGGAAAGAGCAAAGATATTGAGAGCAAGAAATCATAAAGCAGAGAAGGTTGAACGTGATGAATGGGGGAGTCCTAAAACTAAGATACCTTTTCCATTTCCTTTCAAGTTAGTAAAGAAGGGATTGGAAGTAAAGTTCAAGAAGTTTTCAGATATCATAAACAAGATAAGCTTGAGCATTCCTTTCTCTGAAGCACTATTGGAGATGCAATACTACGCTTGCTTTCTAAAAGACATACTTTTGAAGAAGAGAAGCTTTAAAGAAATTGAAACACTGAATTTGTCTGAGAACTGCAGCTCGATTATTCAGAGGAAGATGCTAGCTAAGTTAAAAGATTCGGGAAGCTTCACTATTCTATATGAGATGGAAAGGGGCCGGCACGAAGAGCTTTGTGAGATCTTGGGGCAAGCATCAATTTGATTCCATTGTCAATATTTCAAAGGCTTGGTTTGGGGATTTAACTCCCACAATGGTTGCACTACAATTGGTGAATAGGTATATAACTTTTCCAAAGGGAGTAATCAAAGACGTTCTCATAAAAATGGAGAAACTAGTCTTTCCTATGGATTTTCTTGTGCTTGAGATGGAAGATGACAAGGATAATGTTCCCCTCATCTTAGGGAGACTGGTTAGCCATAATATAGTGGGCATGACCAATTAAAGAAATTATCGAACCACAAGGAGGAAGGTACTAGAGTTTAAGCGATCTCGTATTTGTCATAGTTTTATAGAGATGATCAAGAAGGGAAGATAATCAAGAAATTACAATAAAATAAATGGATAGATAAATGGGAGATGGATGAATGAGCCAAGTAGATAGAGATGAGACTAGCAATACTTAAAGCATGGAAAATTTAGGTATCATGTATCAAATTCATATGTATCATGGATTGAAGACTAAGGGCCAACACTAAGATCACCTAAACTCCCTCTCGGAATGAATAGGATATGGATATCAAATAGCTCAATGGATTGGTTCTCACTTAAACAATTCCAACTAGGTACTAAGCTTAAATGAGAGTTCCTTCACACAATTAATCAATCTCTCGATCAAACTAATCGAATGTCCTACCAAAGGGTTCTAAACTATGAAGGATTTCTCAATCTCTTCACAATTTATAATGCACATGAGGTGTTTGATGAAATGATTCACTCAATTATCCTAAGCATATAATTGATTTCTCAATCTAATCACATATTTAGAACAACTAAACACACAAATCATCAATACAAATCAAGCAATTAATAATCAATGATAGAAAATCATAGATCCAATCAACATATGAATTCAAATACACAAATCCCCAAAATTATCCAACACAATTCATATTGCTAATCTCACAAGGGAGATTAGCCTCTCATGGACACAAGGAATCCAACATAGACATTAAAATCCTTACAAAACATGATAAACAATAGGTTTCAATACAAAGAGTAGATGAAAACTCCCTTGGATGTCTCCAATGGTGATCTTCTTCTTCCCCTTGCAATTCACCTCTCTTCCTTGCTTCTCTAGCTACTTGGATGAAGGATTTGATGGTTGGATAATGGTAGATCCAAAGGATGAAGAATGGATGAAGGTGAAGGTGAAAAATGGAGGAAATGGTGTGTGAGGTGTGTGTAGAAGGGTTGGAATTCGGATCTGATCTATCAATTGTTGAATAAAGGTGTATTTATACCCCTTGGGAAGCTTCTAGAAGGATTCTAATTTTTTCTGATCCCAGACACGACACGAGTCGTGCGACGCAACACGGCCATAAGGTGGCCGTGTTGTCTCTTCTGTTGCTCTCACACGGCCATTCTGGACAGGGTCATGTTACGCAACACGCCTCGTGTGCTGCAACACGGCTCGTGTGCTGTAACACGGGCACAGGGTGGTCATGTTGGATCTTCTGATGTCGGCACACGGCCACTTCTTACAGGGGCGTGCGCTGTACACGGCCCGTGTTCTTGCTGCCCTGCTTCCTCTTTCACTGTTTTGGCTCGTTCTTCCTCGTTTCAACTCCGAATTGAGATTCACTTTTTCCTACGTCTTCCTTATCATATCTAGCATCCAATAAAAACACAAAACACAACCAAATAAAACACAAATATGGATAAAAATATACGAAAACTCACATAAAAGATACTAAAATCTAGGTGAATATATCACTCATCACTACTCCAGTACCATCCAAAGAGCAGAATACTGAGCTTGTAGCAGAGAAAAAATAGGAAAGAGCAAAGATATTGAGAGCAAGAAATCATAAAGCAGAGAAGGTTGAACGTGATGAATGGGGGAGTCCCAAAACTAAGATACCTTTTGCATTTCCTTTCAAGTTAGTAAAGAAGGGATTGGAAGAAAAGTTCAAGAAGTTTTCAGATATCATAAACAAGATAAGCTTGAGCATTCCTTTCTCTGAAGCACTATTGGAGATGCCATACTACGCTTGCTTTCTAAAAGACATACTTTTGAAGAAGAGAAGCTTTAACGAAATTAAAACACTGAATTTGTCTGAGAACTGCAGCTCGATTATTCAGAGGAAGATGCTAGCTAAGTTAAAAGATTCGGGAAGCTTCACTATTCTATATGAGATGGAAAGGGGCCGACACGAAGAGCTTTGTGAGATCTTGGGGCAAGCATCAATTTGATTCCATTGTAAATATTTCAAAGGCTTGGTTTGGGGATTTAACTCCCACAATGGTTGCACTACAATTGGTGAATAGGTATATAACTTTTCCGAAGGGAGTAATCAAAGACGTTCTCATAAAAGTGGAGAAACTAGTCTTTCCTATGAATTTTCTTGTGCTTGAGATGGAAGATGACAAGGATAATGTTCCCCTCACCTTAGGGAGACTGGTTAGCCATAATATAGTGGGCATGACCAATTAAAGAAATTATCGAACCACAGGGAGGAAGGTACTAGAGTTTAAGCGATCTCGTATTTGTCATAGTTTTATAGAGATGATCAAGAAGGGAAGATAATCAAGAAATTACAATAAAATAAATGGATAGATAAATGGGAGATGGATGAATGAGGCAAGTAGATAGAGATGAGACTAACAATACTTAAAGCATGGAAAATTTAGGTATCATGTATCAAATTCATATGTGTCATGGATTGAAGACTAAAGGCCAACACTAAGATCACCTAAACTCCCTCTCGGAATGAATAGGATATGGATATCAAATAGCTCAATGGATTGGTTCTCACTTAAACAATTCCAACTAGGTACTAAGCTTAAATGAGAGTTCCTTCACACAATTAATCAATCTCTCGATCAAACTAATCGAATGTCCTACCAAAGGGTTCTAAACTATGAAGGATTTCTCAATCTCATCACAATTTATAAGACACATGAGGTGTTTGATGAAATGATTCACTCAATTATCCTAAGCATATCATTGATTTCTCAATCTAATCACATATTTAGAACAACTAAACATACAAATCATCAATACAAATCAAGCAATTAATAATCAATGATAGAAAATCATAGATCCAATCAACATATGAATTCAAATACACAAATCCCCAAAATTATCCAACACAATTCATATTACTAATCTCACAAGGGAGATTAGCCTCTCATGGTCACAAGGAATCCAACATAGACATTAAAATCCTTACAAAACATGATAAACAATAGGTTTCAATACAAAGTGTAGATGAAAACTCCCTTGGATGTCTCCAATGGTGATCTTCTTCTTCCCCTTGCAATTCACCTCTCTTCCTTGCTTCTCTAGCTACTTGGATGAAGGATTTGATGGTTGGATAATGGTAGATCCAAAGGATGAAGAATGGATGAAGGTGAAGGTGAAAAATGGAGGAAATGGTGTGTGAGGTGTGTGTAGAAGGGTTGGAATTCGGATCTGATCTATCAATTGATGAATAAAGGTGTATTTATACCCCTTGGGAAGCTTCTAGAAGGATTCTAATTTTTTCTGATCCCAGACACGACACGAGTCGTGCGATGCAACACGGCCATAAGGTGGCCGTGTTGTGTCTTCTGTTGCTCTCACACGGTCATTCTGGACAGGGTCGTGTTACGCAACACGCCTCGTGTGCTGCAACACGGCTCGTGTGCTGTAACACGGGCACAGGGTGGTCGTGTTGGATCTTCTGATGTCGGCACACGGCCACTTCTTACAGGGCCGTGCGCTGTACACGGCCCATGTTCTTGCTGCCCTGCTTCCACTTTCATAATTTTGGCTCGTTCTTCCTCGTTTCAACTCCGAATTGAGATTCGCTTTTTCCTACGTCTTCCTTATCATATCTAGCATCCAATAAAAACACAAAACACAACAAAATAACATCCAAATAAAACACAAATACGGATAAAAATATACGAAAACTCACATAAAAAGATACTAAAATCTAGGCGAAAATATCACTCATCACTACTCCAGTACCATCCAAAGAGCAGAATACTGAGCTTGTAGCAGAGAAAAAATAGGAATGAGCAAAGATATTGAGAGCAAGAAATCATAAAGCAGAGAAGGTTGAACGTGATGAATGGGGAAGTCCCAAAACTAAGATACCTTTTCCATTTCCTTTCAAGTTAGTAAAGAAGGGATTGGAAGAAAAGTTCAAGAAGTTTTCAGATATCATAAACAAGATAAGCTTGAGCATTCCTTTCTCTGAAGTACTATTGGAGATGCCATACTACGCTTGCTTTCTAAAAGATATACTTTTGAAGAAGAGAAGCTTTAACGAAATTGAAACACTGAATTTGTCTGAAAACTGCAACTCGATTATTCAGAGGAAGATGCTAGCTAAGTTAAAAGATTCGGGAAGCTTCACTATTCTATATGAGATGGAAAGGAGCCGACACGAAGAGCTTTGTGAGATCTTGGGGCAAGCATCAATTTGATTCCATTGTCAATATTTCAAAGGCTTGGTTTGGGGATTTAACTCCCACAATGGTTGCACTACAATTGGCGAATAGGTATATAACTTTTCCGAAGGGAGTAATCAAAGACGTTCTCATAAAAGTGGAGAAACTAGTCTTTCCTATGGATTTTCTTGTGCTTGAGATGGAAGATGACAAGGATAATGTTCCCCTCATTTTAGGGAGACTGGTTAGCCATAATATAGTGGGCATGACCAATTAAAAAAATTATCGAACCACAGGGAGGAATGTACTAGAGTTTAAGCGATCTCGTATTTGTCATAGTTTTATAGAGATGATCAAGAAGGGAAGATAATCAAGAAATTACAATAAAATAAATGGATAGATAAATGGAAGATGGATGAATGAGCCAAATAGATAGAGATGAGACTAGCAATACTTAAAGCATGGAAAATTTAGGTATCATGTATCAAATTCATATGTGTCATGGATTGAAGACTAAAGGCCAACACTAAGATCACCTAAACTCCCTCTCGGAATGAATAGGATATGGATATCAAATAGCTCAATGGATTGGTTCTCACTTAAACAATTCCAACTAGGTACTAAGCTTAAATGAGAGTTCCTTCACACAATTAATCAATCTCTCGATGAAACTAATCGAATGTCCTACCAAAGGGTTCTAAACTATGAAGGATTTCTCAATCTCATCACAATTTATAATACACATGAGGTGTTTGATGAAATGATTCACTCAATTATCCTAAGCATATCATTGATTTCTCAATCTAATCACATATTTAGAATAACTAAACATACAAATCATCAATACAAATCAAGGAATTAATAATCAATGATAGAAAATCATAGATCCAATCAACATATGAATTCAAATACACAAATCCCCAAAATTATCCAACACAATTCATATTACTAATCTCACAAGGGAGATTAGCCTCTCATGGTCACAAGGAATCCAACATAGACATTAAAATCCTTACAAAACATGATAAACAATAGGTTTCAATACAAAGTGTAGATGAAAACTCCCTTGGATGTCTCCAATGGTGATCTTCTTCTTCCCCTTGCAATTCACCTCTCTTCCTTGCTTCTCTAGCTACTTGGATGAAGGATTTGATGGTTGGATAATGGTAGATCCAAAGGATGAAGAATGGATGAAGGTGAAGGTGAAAAATGGAGGAAATGGTGTGTGAGGTGTGTGTAGAAGGGTTGGAATTCGGATCTGATCTATCAATTGTTGAATAAAGGGGTATTTATACCCCTTGGTAAGCTTCTAGAAGGATTCTGATTTTTTCTGATCCCAGACACGACACGAGTCGTGCGACGCAACACGGCCATAAGGTGGCCGTGTTGTGTCTTCTGTTGCTCTCACACTGCCATTCTGGATAGGGCCGTGTTACGCAACACGCCTCGTGTGCTGCAACACGGCTCGTGTGCTGTAACACGGGCACAAGGTGGTCGTGTTGGATCTTCTGATGTCGGCACACGGCCACTTCTTACAGGGCCGTGCGCTGTACACGGCCCGTGTTTTTGCTGCCCTGCTTCGTCTTTCACTGTTTTGGCTCGTTCTACCTCGTTTCAACTCCGAATTGAGATCCATTTTTTCCTACGTCTTCCTTATCATATCTAGCATCCAATAAAAACACAAAACACAACCAAATAAAACACAAATATGGATAAAAATATACGAAAACTCACATAAAAAGATACTAAAATCTAGTTGAAAATATCACTCATCACTACTCCAGTACCATCCAAAGAGCAGAATACTGAGCTTGTAGCAGAGAAAAAATAGGAAAGAGCAAAGATATTGAGAGCAAGAAATCATAAAGCAGAGAAGGTTGAACGTGATGAATGGGGGAGTCCCAAAACTAAGATACCTTTTCCATTTCCTTTCAAGTTAGTAAAGAAGGGATTGGAAGAAAAGTTCACGAAGTTTTCAGATATCATAAACAAGATAAGCTTGAGCATTCCTTTCTCTGAAGCACTATTGGAGATGCCATACTACGCTTGCTTTCTAAAAGACATACTTTTGAAGAAGAGAAGCTTTAATGAAATTGAAACACTGAATTTGTCTAAGAACTGCAGCTCGATTATTCAGAGGAAGATGCTAGCTAATTTAAAAGATTCAGGAAGCTTCACTATTCTATATGAGATGGAAAGGGGCCGACACGAAGAGCTTTGTGAGATCTTGGGGCAAGCATCAATTTGATTCCATTGTCAATATTTCAAAGGCTTGGTTTGGGGATTTAACTCCCACAATGGTTGCACTACAATTGGCAAATAGGTATATAACTTTTCCGAAGGGAGTAATCAAAGACGTTCTCATAAAAGTGGAGAAACTAGTCTTTCCTATGGATTTTCTTGTGCTTGAGATGGAAGATGACAAGGATAATGTTCCCCTCATTTTAGGGAGACTGGTTAGCCATAATATAGTGGGCATGACCAATTAAAAAAATTATCGAACCACAGGGAGGAATGTACTAGAGTTTAAGCGATCTCGTATTTGTCATAGTTTTATAGAGATGATCAAGAAGGGAAGATAATCAAGAAATTACAATAAAATAAATGGATAGATAAATGGAAGATGGATGAATGAGCCAAATAGATAGAGATGAGACTAGCAATACTTAAAGCATGGAAAATTTAGGTATCATGTATCAAATTCATATGTGTCATGGATTGAAGACTAAAGGCCAACACTAAGATCACCTAAACTCCATCTTGGAATGAATAGGATATGGATATCAAATAGCTCAATGGATTGGTTCTCACTTAAACAATTCCAACTAGGTACTAAGCTTAAATGAGAGTTCTTTCACACAATTAATCAATCT
Organism: Pogostemon cablin; assembly: GCA_023678885.1. Classification (NCBI taxonomy): domain Eukaryota; kingdom Viridiplantae; phylum Streptophyta; class Magnoliopsida; order Lamiales; family Lamiaceae; genus Pogostemon; species Pogostemon cablin. Next base: position 14,970,098 of record CM043001.1, on the reverse strand, counting down.
CTCGATCAAACTAATCGAATGTCCTACCAAAGGGTTCTAAACTATGAAGGGTTTCTCAATCTCTTCACAATTTATAATGCACATGAGGTGTTTGATGAAATGATTCACTCAATTATCCTAAGCATATCATTGATTTCTCAATCTAATCACATATTTAGAACAACTAAACACACAAATCATCAATACAAATCAAGCAATTAATAATCAATGATAGAAAATCATAGATCCAATCAACATATGAATTCAAATACACAAATCCCCAAAATTATCCAACACAATTCATATTGCTAATCTCACAAGGGAGATTAGCCTCTCATGGTCACAAGGAATCCAACATAGACATTAAAATCCTTACAAAACATGATAAACAATAGGTTTCAATACAAAGTGTAGATGAAAACTCCCTTGGATGTCTCCAATGGTGATCTTCTTCTTCCCCTTGCAATTCACCTCTCTTCATTGCTTCTCTAGCTACTTGGATGAAGGATTTGATGGTTGGATAATGGTAGATCCAAAGGATGAAGAATGGATGAAGGTGAAGGTGAAAAATGGAGGAAATGGTGTGTGTAGAAGGGTTGGAATTCGGATCTGATCTATCAATTGTTGAATAAAGGGGTATTTATACCCCTTGGGAAGCTTCTAGAAGGATTCTGATTTTTTCTGATCCCAGACACGACACGAGTCGTGCGACGCAACACGGCCATAAGGTGGCCGTGTTGTGTCTTCTATTGCTCTCACACGGCCATTCTGGACAGGGTCGTGTTACGCAACACGCCTCGTGTGCTGCAACACGGCTCGTGTGCTGTAACACGGGCACAGGGTGGTCGTGTTGGATCTTCTGATGTCGGCACACGGCCACTTCTTACAGGGCCGTGCGCTGTACACGGCCCATGTTCTTGCTGCCTTGCTTCCTCTTTCATAATTTTGGCTCGTTCTTCCTCGTTTCAACTCCGAATTGAGATTCGCTTTTTCCTACGTCTTCCTTATCATATCTAGCATCCAATAAAAACACAAAACACAACAAAATAACATCCAAATAAAACACAAATATGGATAAAAATATACGAAAACTCACATAAAAAGATACTAAAATCTAGGTTAAAATATCACTAATCACTACTCCAGTACCATCCAAAGAGCAGAATACTGAGCTTGTAGCAGAGAAAAAATAGGAATGAGCAAAGATATTGAGAGCAAGAAATCATAAAGCAGAGAAGGTTGAACGTGATGAATGGGGGAGTCCCAAAACTAAGATACCTTTTCCATTTCCTTTCAAGTTAGTAAAGAAGGGATTGGAAGAAAAGTTCAAGAAGTTTTCAGATATCATAAACAAGATAAGCTTGAGCATTCCTTTCTCTGAAGCACTATTGGAGATGTCATACTACGCTTGCTTTCTAAAAGACATACTTTTGAAGAAGAGAAGCTTTAATGAAATTGAAACACTGAATTTGTCTGAGAACTGCAACTCGATTATTCAGAGGAAGATGCTAGCTAAGTTAAAAGATTCGGGAAGCTTCACTATTCTATATGAGATGGAAAGGAGCCGACACGAAGAGCTTTGTGAGATCTTGGGGCAAGCATCAATTTGATTCCATTGTCAATATTTCAAAGGCTTGGTTTGGGGATTTAACTCCCACAATGGTTGCACTACAATTGGCGAATAGGTATATAACTTTTCCAAAGGGAGTAATCAAAGACGTTCTCATAAAAGTAGAGAAATAGTCTTTCCTATGGATTTTCTTGTGCTTGAGATGGAAGATGACAAGAATAATGTTCCCCTCATCTTAGGGAGACTGGTTAGCCATAATATAGTGGGCATGACCAATTAAAGAAATTATCAAACCACAGGGAGGAAGGTACTAGAGTTTAAGCGATCTCGTATTTGTCATAGTTTTATAGAGATGATCAAGAAGGGAAGATAATCAAGAAATTACAATAAAATAAATGGATAGATAAATGGGAGATGGATGAATGAGCCAAGTAGATAAAGATGAGACTAGCGATACTTAAAGCATGGAAAATTTAGGTATCATTTATCAAATTCATATGTGTCATGGATTGAAGACTAAGGGCCAACACTAAGATCACCTAAACTCCCTCTCGGAATGAATAGGATATGGATATCAAATAGCTCAATGGATTGGTTCTCACTTAAACAATTCCAACTAGGTACTAAGCTTAAATGAGAGTTCCTTCACACAATTAATCAATCTCTCGATCAAACTAATCGAATGTCCTACCAAAGGGTTCTAAACTATGAAGGATTTCTCAATCTCTTCACAATTTATAATGCACATGAGGTGTTTGATGAAATGATTCACTCAATTATCCTAAGCATATCATTGATTTCTCAATCTAATCACATATTTAGAACAACTAAACACATAAATCATCAATACAAATCAAGCAATTAATAATCAATGATAGAAAATCATAGATCCAATCAACATATGAATTCAAATACACAAATCCCCAAAATTATCCAAAACAATTCATATTACTAATCTCACAAGGGAGATTAGCCTCTCATGGTCACAAGGAATCCAACATAGACATTAAAATCCTTACAAAACATGATAAACAATAGGTTTCAATACAAAGTGTAGATGAAAACTCCCTTGGATGTCTCCAATGGTGATCTTCTTCTTCCCCTTGCAATTCACCTCTCTTCCTTGCTTCTCTAGCTACTTGGATGAAGGATTTGATGGTTGGATAATGGTAGATCCAAAGGATGAAGAATGGATGAAGGTGAAGGTGAAAAATGGAGGAAATGGTGTGTGAGGTGTGTGTAGAAGGGTTGGAATTCGGATCTGATCTATCAATTGTTGAATAAAGGGGTATTTATACCCCTTGGTAAGTTTCTAGAAGGATTCTGATTTTTTCTGATCCCAGACACGACACGAGTCGTGCGACGCAACACGGCCATAAGGTGGCCGTGTTGTGTCTTCTATTGCTCTCACACAGCCATTCTGGATAGGGCCGTGTTACGCAACACGCCTCGTGTGCTGCAACACGGCTCGTGTGCTGTAACACGGGCACAAGGTGGTCGTGTTGGATCTTCTGATGTCGGCACACGGCCACTTCTTACAGGGCCGTGCGCTGTACACGGCCCGTGTTCTTGCTGCCCTGCTTCATCTTTCACTGTTTTGGCTCGTTCTACCTCGTTTCAACTCCGAATTGAGATCCGCTTTTTCCTACGTCTTCCTTATCATATCTAGCATCCAATAAAAACACAAAACACAACCAAATAAAACACAAATATGGATAAAAATATATGAAAACTCACATAAAAAGATACTAAAATCTAGTTGAAAATATCACTCATCACTACTCCAGTACCATCCAAAGAGCAGAATAATGAGCTTGTAGCAGAGAAAAAATAGGAAAGAGCAAAGATATTGAGAGCAAGAAATCATAAAGCGGAGAAGGTTGAACGTGATGAATGGGGGAGTCCCAAAACTAAGATACCTTTTCCATTTCCTTTCAAGTTAGTAAAGAAGGGATTGGAAGAAAAGTTCACGAAGTTTTCAGATATCATAAACAAGATAAGCTTGAGCATTCCTTTCTCTGAAGCGCTATTGGAGATGCCATACTACGCTTGCTTTCTAAAAGACATACTTTTGAAGAAGAGAAGCTTTAATGAAATTGAAACACTGAATTTGTCTAAGAACTGCAGCTCGATTATTCAGAGGAAGATGCTAGCTAATTTAAAAGATTCAGGAAGCTTCACTATTCTATATGAGATGGAAAGGGGCCGACACGAAGAGCTTTGTGAGATCTTGGGGCAAGCATCAATTTGATTCCATTGTCAATATTTCAAAGGCTTGGTTTGGGGATTTAACTCCCACAATGGTTGCACTACAATTGGCAAATAGGTATATAACTTTTCCAAAGGGAGTAATCAAAGACGTTCTCATAAAAGTGGAGAAACTAGTCTTTCCTATGGATTTTCTTGTGCTTGAGATGGAAGATGACAAGGATAATGTTTCCCTCATTTTAGGGAGACTGGTTAGCCATAATATAGTGGGCATGACCAATTAAAAAAATTATCGAACCACAGGGAGGAAGGTACTAGAGTTTAAGCGATCTCGTATTTGTCATAGTTTTATAGAGATGATCAAGAAGGGAAGATAATCAAGAAATTACAATAAAATAAATGGATAGATAAATGGAAGATGGATGAATGAGCCAAGTAAATAGAGATGAGACTAGCAATACTTAAAGCATGGAAAATTTAGGTATCATGTATCAAATTCATATGTGTCATGGATTGAAGACTAAGGGCCAACACTAAGATCACCTAAACTCCCTCTCGGAATGAATAGGATATGGATATCAAATAGCTCAATGGATTGGTTCTCACTTAAACAATTCCAACTAGGTACTAAGCTTAAATGAGAGTTCCTTCACACAATTAATCAATCTCTCGATCAAACTAATCGAATGTCCTACCAAAGGGTTCTAAACTATGAAGGATTTCTCAATCTCTTCACAATTTATAATGCACATGAGGTGTTTGATGAAATGATTCACTCAATTATCCTAAGCATATCATTGATTTCTCAATCTAATCACATATTTAGAACAACTAAACACACAAATCATCAATACAAATCAAGCAATTAATAATCAATGATAGAAAATCATAGATCCAATCAACATATGAATTCAAATACACAAATCCCCAAAATTATCCAACACAATTCATATTGCTAATCTCACAAGGGAGATTAGCCTCTCATGGTCACAAGGAATCCAACATAGACATTAAAATCCTTACAAAATATGATAAACAATAGGTTTCAATACAAAGTGTAGATGAAAACTCCCTTGGATGTCTCCAATGGTGATCTTCTTCTTCCCCTTGCAATTCACCTCTCTTCATTGCTTCTCTAGCTACTTGGATGAAGGATTTGATGGTTGGATAATGGTAGATCCAAAGGATGAAGAATGGATGAAGGTGAAGGTGAAAAATGGAGGAAATGGTGTGTGAGGTGTGTGTAGAAGGGTTGGAATTCGGATCTGATCTATCAATTGTTGAATAAAGGGGTATTTATACCCCTTGGGAAGCTTCTAGAAGGATTCTGATTTTTTCTGATCCCAGACACGACACGAGTCGTGCGACGCAACACGGCCATAAGGTGGCCGTGTTGTGTCTTCTATTGCTCTCACACGGCCATTCTGGACAGGGTCGTGTTACGCAACACGCCTCGTGTGCTGCAACACGGCTCGTGTGCTGTAACACGGGCACAGGGTGGTCGTGTTGGATCTTCTGATGTCGGCACACGGCCACTTCTTACAGGGCCGTGCGCTGTACACGGCCCATGTTCTTGCTGCCCTGCTTCCTCTTTCATAATTTTGGCTCGTTCTTCCTCGTTTCAACTCCGAATTGAGATTCGCTTTTTCCAATGTCTTCCTTATCATATCTAGCATCCAATAAAAACACAAAACACAACAAAATAACATCCAAATAAAACACAAATACGGATAAAAATATACGAAAACTCACATAAAAAGATACTAAAATCTAGGTTAAAATATCACTAATCACTACTCCAGTACCATCCAAAGAGCAGAATACTGAGCTTGTAGCAGAGAAAAAATAGGAATGAGCAAAGATATTGAGAGCAAGAAATTATAAAGCAGAGAAAGTTGAACGTGATGAATGGGGGAGTCCCAAAACTAAGATACATTTTCCATTTCCTTTCAAGTTAGTAAAGAAGGGATTGGAAGAAAAGTTCAAGAAGTTTTCAGATATCATAAACAAGATAAGCTTGAGCATTCCTTTCTCTGAAGTACTATTGGAGATGCCATACTACGCTTGCTTTCTAAAAGACATACTTTTGAAGAAGAGAAGCTTTAACGAAATTGAAACACTGAATTTGTCTGAGAACTGCAACTCGATTATTCAGAGGAATATGCTAGCTAAGTTAAAAGATTCGGGAAGCTTCACTATTCTATATGAGATGGAATGGAGCCGACACGAAGAGCTTTGTGAGATCTTGGGGCAAGCATCAATTTGATTCCATTGTCAATATTTCAAAGGCTTGGTTTGGGGATTTAACTCCCACAATGGTTGCACTATAATTGACGAATAGGTATATAACTTTTCCAAAGGGAGTAATCAAAGACGTTCTCATAAAAGTAGAGAAATAGTCTTTCCTATGGATTTTCTTGTGCTTGAGATGGAAGATGACAAGAATAATGTTCCCCTCATCTTAGGGAGACTGGTTAGCCATAATATAGTGGGCATGACCAATTAAAGAAATTATCAAACCACAGGGAGGAAGGTACTAGAGTTTAAGCGATCTCGTATTTGTCATAGTTTTATAGAGATGATCAAGAAGGGAAGATAATCAAGAAATTACAATAAAATAAATGGATAGATAAATGAGAGATGGATGAATGAGCCAAGTAGATAAAGATGAGACTAGCAATACTTAAAGCATGGAAAATTTAGGTATCATGTATCAAATTCATATGTGTCATGGATTGAAGACTAAGGGCCAACACTAAGATCACCTAAACTCCCTCTCGGAATGAATAGGATATGGATATCAAATAGCTCAATGGATTGGTTCTCACTTAAACAATTCCAACTAGGTACTAAGCTTAAATGAGAGTTCCTTCACACAATTAATCAATCTCTCGATCAAACTAATCGAATGTCCTACCAAAGGGTTCTAAACTATGAAGGATTTCTCAATCTCTTCACAATTTATAATGCACATGAGGTGTTTGATGAAATGATTCACTCAATTATCCTAAGCATATCATTGATTTCTCAATCTAATCACATATTTAGAACAACTAAACACACAAATCATCAATACAAATCAAGCAATTAATAATCAATGATAGAAAATCATAGATCCAATCAACATATGAATTCAAATACACAAATCCCCAAAATTATCCAACACAATTCATATTACTAATCTCACAAGGGAGATTAGCCTCTCATGGTCACAAGGAATCCAACATAGACATTAAAATCCTTACAAAACATGATAAACAATAGGTTTCAATACAAAGTGTAGATGAAAACTCCCTTGGATGTCTCCAATGGTGATCTTCTTCTTCCCCTTGCAATTCACCTCTCTTCCTTGCTTCTCTAGCTACTTGGATGAAGGATTTGATGGTTGGATAATGGTAGATCCAAAGGATGAAGAATGGATGAAGGTGAAGGTGAAAAATGGAGGAAATGGTGTGTGAGGTGTGTGTAGAAGGGTTGGAATTCGGATCTGATCTATCAATTGTTGAATAAAGGGGTATTTATACCCCTTGGTAAGCTTCTAGAAGGATTCTGATTTTTTCTGATCCCAGACACGACACGAGTCGTGCGACGCAACACGGCCATAAGGTGGCCGTGTTGTGTCTTCTATTGCTCTCACACAGCCATTCTGGATAGGGCCGTGTTACGCAACACGCCTCGTGTGCTGCAACACGGCTCGTGTGCTGTAACACGGGCACAAGGTGGTCGTGTTGGATCTTCTGATGTCGGCACACGGCCACTTCTTACAGGGCCGTGCGCTGTACACGGCCCGTGTTCTTGCTGCCGTGCTTCATCTTTCACTGTTTTGGCTCGTTCTACCTCGTTTCAACTCCGAATTGAGATCCGCTTTTTCCTACGTCTTCCTTATCATATCTAGCATCCAATAAAAACACAAAACACAACCAAATAAAACACAAATATGGATAAAAATATACGAAAACTCACATAAAAAGATACTAAAATCTAGTTGAAAATATCACTCATCACTACTCCAGTACCATCCAAAGAGCAGAATACTGAGCTTGTAGCAGAGAAAAAATAGGAAAGAGCAAAGATATTGAGAGCAAGAAATCATAAAGCAGAGAAGGTTGAACGTGATGAATGGGGGAGTCCCAAAACTAAGATACCTTTTCCATTTCCTTTCAAGTTAGTAAAGAAGGGATTGGAAGAAAAGTTCACGAAGTTTTCAGATATCATAAACAAGATAAGCTTGAGCATTCCTTTCTCTGAAGCACTATTGGAGATGCCATACTACGCTTGCTTTCTAAAAGACATACTTTTGAAGAAGAGAAGCTTTAACGAAATTGAAACACTGAATTTGCCTGAGAACTGCAACTCGATTATTCAGAGGAAGATGCTAGCTAAGTTAAAAGATTCGGGAAGCTTCACTATTCTATATGAGATGGAAAGGAGCCGACACGAAGAGCTTTGTGAGATCTTGGGGCAAGCATCAATTTGATTCCATTGTCAATATTTCAAAGGCTTGGTTTGGGGATTTAACTCCCACAATGGTTGCACTACAATTGGCGAATAGGTATATAACTTTTCCAAAGGGAGTAATCAAAGACGTTCTCATAAAAGTAGAGAAATAGTCTTTCCTATGGATTTTCTTGTGCTTGAGATGGAAGATGACAAGAATAATGTTCCCCTCATCTTAGGGAGACTGGTTAGCCATAATATAGTGGGCATGACCAATTAAAGAAATTATCAAACCACAGGGAGGAAGGTACCAGAGTTTAAGCGATCTCGTATTTGTCATAGTTTTATAGAGATGATCAAGAAGGGAAGATAATCAAGAAATTACAATAAAATAAATGGATAGATAAATGGGAGATGGATGAATGAGCCAAGTAGATAAAGATGAGACTAGCAATACTTAAAGCATGGAAAATTTAGGTATCATGTATCAAATTCATATGTGTCATGGATTGAAGACTAAGGGCCAACACTAAGATCACCTAAACTCCCTCTCGGAATGAATAGGATATGGATATCAAATAGCTCAATGGATTGGTTCTCACTTAAACAATTCCAACTAGGTACTAAGCTTAAATGAGAGTTCCTTCATACAATTAATCAATCTCTCGATCAAACTAATCGAATGTCCTACCAAAGGGTTCTAAACTATGAAGGATTTCTCAATCTCTTCACAATTTATAATGCACATGAAGTGTTTGATGAAATGATTCACTCAATTATCCTAAGCATATCATTGATTTCTCAATCTAATCACATATTTAGAACAACTAAACACACAATCATCAATACAAATCAAGCAATTAATAATCAATGATAGAAAATCATAGATCCAATCAACATATGAATTCAAATACACAAATCCCCAAAATTATCCAACACAATTCATATTACTAATCTCACAAGGGAGATTAGCCTCTCATGGTCACAAGGAATCCAACATAGACATTAAAATCCTTACAAAACATGATAAACAATAGGTTTCAATACAAAGTGTAGATGAAAACTCCCTTGGATGTCTCCAATGGTGATCTTCTTCTTCCCCTTGCAATTCACCTCTCTTCCTTGCTTCTCTAGCTACTTGGATGAAGGATTTGATGGTTGGATAATGGTAGATCCAAAGGATGAAGAATGGATGAAGGTGAAGGTGAAAAATGGAGGAAATGGTGTGTGAGGTGTGTGTAGAAGGGTTGGAATTCGGATCTGATCTATCAATTGTTGAATAAAGGGGTATTTATACCCCTTGGTAAGCTTCTAGAAGGATTCTGATTTTTTCTGATCCCAGACACGACACGAGTCGTGCGACGCAACACGGCCATAAGGTGGCCGTGTTGTGTCTTCTGTTGCTCTCACACAGCCATTCTGGATAGGGCCGTGTTACGCAACACGCCTCGTGTGCTGCAACACGGCTCGTGTGCTGTAACACGGGCACATGGTGGTCGTGTTGGATCTTCTGATGTCGGCACACGGCCACTTCTTACAGGGCCGTGCGCTGTACACGGCCCGTGTTCTTGCTGCCCTGCTTCCTCTTTCACTGTTTTGGCTCGTTCTACCTCGTTTCAACTCCGAATTGAGATCCGCTTTTTCCTACGTCTTCCTTATCATATCTAGCATCCAATAAAAACACAAAACACAACCAAATAAAACACAAATATGGATAAAAATATACGAAAACTCACATAAAAAGATACTAAAATCTAGTTGAAAATATCACTCATCACTACTCCAGTACCATCCAAAGAGCAGAATACTGAGCTTGTAGCAGAGAAAAAATAGGAAAGAGCAAAGATATTGAGAGCAAGAAATCATAAAGCAGAGAAGGTTGAACGTGATGAATGGGAGAGTCCCAAAACTAAGATACCTTTTCCATTTCCTTTCAAGTTAGTAAAGAAGGGATTGGAAGAAAAGTTGACGAAGTTTTCAGATATCATAAACAAGATAAGCTTGAGCATTCCTTTCTCTGAAGCACTATTGGAGATGCCATACTACGCTTGCTTTCTAAAAGACATACTTTTGAAGAAGAGAAGCTTTAATGAAATTGAAACACTGAATTTGTCTAAGAACTGCAGCTCGATTATTCAGAGGAAGATGCTAGCTAATTTAAAAGATTCAGGAAGCTTCACTATTCTATATGAGATGGAAAGGGGCCGACACGAAGAGCTTTGTGAGATCTTGGGGCAAGCATCAATTTGATTCCATTGTCAATATTTCAAAGGCTTGGTTTGGGGATTTAACTCCCACAATGGTTGCACTACAATTGGCAAATAGGTATATAACTTTTTCGAAGGGAGTAATCAAAGACGTTCTCATAAAAGTGGAGAAACTAGTCTTTCCTATGGATTTTCTTGTGCTTGAGATGGAAGATGACAAGGATAATGTTCCCCCCATTTTAGGGAGACTGGTTAGCCATAATATAGTGGGCATGACCAATTAAAAAAATTATCGAACCACAGGGAGGAATGTACTAGAGTTTAAGCGATCTCGTATTTGTCATAGTTTTATAGAGATGATCAAGAAGGGAAGATAATCAAGAAATTACAATAAAATAAATGGATAGATAAATGGAAGATGGATGAATGAGCCAAGTAGATAGAGATGAGACTAGCAATACTTAAAGCATGGAAAATTTAGGTATCATGTATCAAATTCATATGTGTCATGGATTGAAGACTAAAGGCCAACACTAAGATCACCTAAACTCCATCTTGGAATGAATAGGATATGGATATCAAATAGCTCAATGGATTGGTTCTCACTTAAACAATTCCAACTAGGTACTATGCTTAAATGAGAGTTCTTTCACACAATTAATCAATCTCTCGATCAAACTAATCGAATGTCCTACCAAAGGGTTCTAAACTATGAAGGGTTTCTCAATCTCTTCACAATTTATAATGCACATGAGGTGTTTGATGAAATGATTCACTCAATTATCCTAAGCATATCATTGATTTCTCAATCTAATCACATATTTAGAACAACTAAACACACAAATCATCAATACAAATCAAGCAATTAATAATCAATGATAGAAAATCATAGATCCAATCAACATATGAATTCAAATACACAAATCCCCAAAATTATCCAACACAATTCATATTGCTAATCTCACAAGGGAGATTAGCCTCTCATGGTCACAAGGAATCCAACATAGACATTAAAATCCTTACAAAACATGATAAACAATAGGTTTCAATACAAAGTGTAGATGAAAACTCCCTTGGATGTCTCCAATGGTGATCTTCTTCTTCCCCTTGCAATTCACCTCTCTTCATTACATCTCTAGCTACTTGGATGAAGGATTTGATGGTTGGATAATGGTAGATCCAAAGGATGAAGAATGGATGAAGGTGAAGGTGAAAAATGGAGGAAATGGTGTGTGAGGTGTGTGTAGAAGGGTTGGAATTCGGATCTGATCTATCAATTGTTGAATAAAGGGGTATTTATATCCCTTGGGAAGCTTCTAGAAGGATTCTGATTTTTTCTGATCCCAGACACGACACGAGTTGTGCGACGCAACACGGCCATAAGGTGGCCGTGTTGTGTCTTCTGTTGCTCTCACACGGCCATTCTGGATAGGGTCGTGTTATGCAACACGCCTCGTGTGCTGTAATACGGGCACAGGGTGGTCGTGTTGGATCTTCTGATGTCGGCACACGGCCACTTCTTACAGGGTCGTGCGATGTACACGGCCCATGTTCTTGCTGCCCTACTTCCTCTTTCATAATTTTGGCTCGTTCTTCCTCGTTTCAACTCCGAATTGAGATTCGCTTTTTCCTACGTCTTCCTTATCATATCTAGCATCCAATAAAAACACAAAACACAACAAAATAACATCCAAATAAAACACAAATACGGATAAAATATACGAAAACTCACATAAAAAGATACTAAAATCTAGGTGAAAATATCACTCATCACTACTCCAGTACCATCCAAAGAGCAGAATACTGAGCTTGTAGCAGAGAAAAAATAGGAATGAGCAAAGATATTGAGAGCAAGAAATCATAAAGCAGAGAAGGTTGAACGGGATGAATGGGGGAGTCCCAAAACTAAGATACCTTTTCCATTTCCTTTCAAGTTAGTAAAGAAGGGATTGGAAGAAAAGTTCAAGAAGTTTTCAGATATCATAAACAAGATAAGCTTGAGCATTCCTTTCTCTGAAGTACTATTGGAGATGCCATACTACGCTTGCTTTCTAAAAGACATACTTTTGAAGAAGAGAAGCTTTAACGAAATTGAAACACTGAATTTGTCTGAGAACTGCAACTCGATTATTCAGAGGAAGATGCTAGCTAAGTTAAAAGATTCGGGAAGCTTCACTATTCTATATGAGATGGAAAGGAGCCGACACGAAGAGCTTTGTGAGATCTTGGGGCAAGCATCAATTTGATTCCATTGTCAATATTTCAAAGGCTTGGTTTGGGGATTTAACTCCCACAATGGTTGCACTACAATTGGCGAATAGGTATATAACTTTTCCAAAGGGAGTAATCAAAGACGTTCTCATAAAAGTGGAGAAATAGTCTTTCCTATGGATTTTCTTGTGCTTGAGATGGAAGATGACAAGAATAATGTTCCCCTCATCTTAGGGAGACTGGTTAGCCATAATATAGTGGGCATGACCAATTAAAGAAATTATCAAACCACAGGGAGGAAGGTACTAGAGTTTAAGCGATCTCGTATTTGTCATAGTTTTATAGAGATGATCAAGAAGGGAAGATAATCAAGAAATTACAATAAAATAAATGGATAGATAAATGGGAGATGGATGAATGAGCCAAGTAGATAGAGATGAGACTAGCAATACTTAAAGCATGGAAAATTTAGGTATCATGTATCAAATTCATATGTGTCATGGATTGAAGACTAAGGGCCAACACTAAGATCACCTAAACTCCCTCTCGGAATGAATAGGATATGGATATCAAATAGCTCAATGGATTGGTTCTCACTTAAACAATTCCAACTAGGTACTAAGCTTAAATGAGAGTTCCTTCACACAATTAATCAATCTCTCGATCAAACTAATCGAATGTCCTACCAAAGGGTTCTAAACTATGAAGGATTTCTCAATCTCTTCACAATTTATAATGCACATGAGGTGTTTGATGAAATGATTCACTCAATTATCCTAAGCATATCATTGATTTCTCAATCTAATCACATATTTAGAACAACTAAACACACAAATCATCAATACAAATCAAGCAATTAATAATCAATGATAGAAAATCATAGATCCAATCAACATATGAATTCAAATACACAAATCCCCAAAATTATCCAACACAATTAATATTACTAATCTCACAAGGGAGATTAGCCTCTCATGGTCACAAGGAATCCAACATAGACATTAAAATCCTTACAAAACATGGTAAACAATAGGTTTCAATACAAAGTGTAGATGAAAACTCCCTTGGATGTCTCCAATGGTGATCTTCTTCTTCCCCTTGCAATTCACCTCTCTTCCTTGCTTCTCTAGCTACTTGGATGAAGGATTTGATGGTTGGATAATGGTAGATCCAAAGGATGAAGAATGGATGAAGGTGAAGGTGAAAAATGGAGGAAATGGTGTGTGAGGTGTGTGTAGAAGGGTTGGAATTCGGATCTGATCTATCAATTGTTGAATAAAGGGGTATTTATACCCCTTGGGAAGCTTCTAGAAGGATTCTGATTTTTTCTGATCCCAGACACGACACGAGTCGTGCGACGCAACACGGCCATAAGGTGGCCGTGTTGTGTCTTCTGTTGCTCTCACACAGCCATTCTGGATAGGGCCGTGTTATGCAACACGGCTCGTGTGCTGCAACACGGCTCGTGTGCTGTAACACGGGCACAAGGTGGTCGTGTTGGATCTTCTCATGTCGGCACACGGCCACTTCTTACAGGGCCGTGCGCTGTACACGGCCCGTGTTCTTGCTGCCCTGCTTCCTCTTTCACTGTTTTGGCTCGTTCTACCTCGTTTCAACTCCGAATTGAGATCCGCTTTTTCCTACGTCTTCCTTATCATATCTAGCATCCAATAAAAACACAAAACACAACCAAATAAAACACAAATATGGATAAAAATATACGAAAACTCACATAAAAAGATACTAAAATCTAGTTGAAAATATCACTCATCACTACTCCAGTACCATCCAAAGAGCAGAATACTAAGCTTGTAGCAGAGAAAAAATAGGAAAGAGCAAAGATATTGAGAGCAAGAAATCATAAAGCAGAGAAGGTTGAACGTGATGAATGGAGGAGTCCCAAAACTAAGATACCTTTTCCATTTCCTTTCAAGTTAGTAAAGAAGGGATTGGAAGAAAAGTTCACGAAGTTTTTAGATATCATAAACAAGATAAGCTTGAGCATTCCTTTCTCTGAAGCACTATTGGAGATGCCATACTACGCTTGCTTTCTAAAAGACATACTTTTGAAGAATAGAAGCTTTAATGAAATTGAAACACTGAATTTGTCTAAGAACTGCAGCTCGATTATTCAGAGGAAGATGCTAGCTAATTTAAAAGATTCAGGAAGCTTCACTATTCTATATGAGATGGAAAGGGGCCGACACGAAGAGCTTTGTGAGATCTTGGGGCAAGCATCAATTTGATTCCATTGTCAATATTTCAAAGGCTTGGTTTGGGGATTTAACTCCCACAATGGTTGCACTACAATTGGCAAATAGGTATATAACTTTTCCGAAGGGAGTAATCAAAGACGTTCTCATAAAAGTGGAGAAACTAGTCTTTCCTATGGATTTTCTTGTGCTTGAGATGGAAGATGACAAGGATAATGTTCCCCTCATTTTAGGGAGACTGGTTAGCCATAATATAGTGGGCATGACCAATTAAAAAAATTATCGAACCACAGGGAGGAATGTACTAGAGTTTAAGCGATCTCGTATTTGTCATAGTTTTATAGAGATGATCAAGAAGGGAAGATAATCAAGAAATTACAATAAAATAAATGGATAGATAAATGGAAGATGGATGAATGAGCCAAGTAGATAGAGATGAGACTAGCAATACTTAAAGCATGGAAAATTTAGGTATCATGTATCAAATTCATATGTGTCATGGATTGAAGACTAAGGGCCAACACTAAGATCACCTAAACTCCCTCTCGGAATGAATAGGATATGGATATCAAATAGCTCAATGGATTGGTTATCACTTAAACAATTCCAACTAGGTACTAAGCTTAAATGAGAGTTCCTTCACACAATTAATCAATCTCTCGATCAAACTAATCGAATGTCCTACCAAAGGGTTCTAAACTATGAAGGATTTCTCAATCTCTTCACAATTTATAATGCACATGAGGTGTTTGATGAAATGATTCACTCAATTATCCTAAGCATATCATTGATTTCTCAATCTAATCACATATTTAGAACAACTAAACACACAAATCATCAATACAAATCAAGCAATTAATAATCAATGATAGAAAATCATAGATCCAATCAACATATGAATTCAAATACACAAATCCCCAAAATTATCCAACACAATTCATATTACTAATCTCACAAGGGAGATTAGCCTCTCATGGTCACAAGGAATCCAACATAGACATTAAAATCCTTACAAAACATGATAAACAATAGGTTTCAATACAAAGTGTAGATGAAAACTCCCTTGGATGTCTCCAATGGTGATCTTCTTCTTCCCCTTGCAATTCACCTCTCTTCCTTGCTTCTCTAGCTACTTGGATGAAGGATTTGATGGTTGGATAATGGTAGATCCAAAGGATGAAGAATGGATGAAGGTGAAGGTGAAAAATGGAGGAAATGGTGTGTGAGGTGTGTGTAGAAGGGTTGGAATTCGGATCTGATCTATCAATTGTTGAATAAAGGGGTATTTATACCCCTTGGGAAGCTTCTAGAAGGATTCTGATTTTTTCTGATCCCAGACACGACACGAGTCGTGCGACGCAACACGGCCATAAGGTGGCCGTGTTGTGTCTTCTGTTGCTCTCACACAGCCATTCTGGATAGGGCCGTGTTATGCAACACGGCTCGTGTGCTGCAACACGGCACGTGTGCTGTAACACGGGCACAAGGTGGTCGTGTTGGATCTTCTCATGTCGGCACACGGCCACTTCTTACAGGGCCGTGCGCTGTACACGGCCCGTGTTCTTGCTGCCCTGCTTCCTCTTTCACTGTTTTGGCTCGTTCTACCTCGTTTCAACTCCGAATTGAGATCCGCTTTTTCCTACGTCTTCCTTATCATATCTACATCCAATAAAAACACAAAACACAACCAAATAAAACACAAATATGGATAAAAATATACAAAAACTCACATAAAAAGATACTAAAATCTAGTTGAAAATATCACTCATCACTACTCCAGTACCATCCAAAGAGCAGAATACTGAGCTTGTAGCAGAGAAAAAATAGGAAAGAGCAAAGATATTGAGAGCAAGAAATCATAAAGCAGAGAAGGTTGAACGTGATGAATGGGGGAGTCCTAAAACTAAGATCCTTTTCCATTTCCTTTCAAGTTAGTAAAGAAGGGATTGGAAGAAAAGTTCAAGAAGTTTTCAGATATCATAAACAAGATAAGCTTGAGCATTCCTTTCTCTGAAGCACTATTGGAGATGTCATACTACGCTTGCTTTCTAAAAGACATACTTTTGAAGAAGAGAAGCTTTAATGAAATTGAAACACTGAATTTGTCTGAGAACTGCAGCTCGATTATTCAGAGGAAGATGCTAGCTAAGTTAAAAGATTCAGGAAGCTTCACTATTCTATATGAGATGGAAAGGGGCCGACACGAAGAGCTTTGTGAGATCTTGGGGCAAGCATCAATTTGATTCCATTGTCAATATTTCAAAGGCTTGGTTTGGGGATTTAACTCCCACAATGGTTGCACTACAATTGGCAAATAGGTATATAACTTTTCCGAAGGGAGTAATCAAAGACGTTCTCATAAAAGTGGAGAAACTAGTCTTTCCTATGGATTTTCTTGTGCTTGAGATGGAAGATGACAAGGATAATGTTCCCCTCATTTTAGGGAGACTGGTTAGCCATAATATAGTGGGCATGACCAATTAAAAAAATTATCGAACCACAGGGAGGAAGGTACTAGAGTTTAAGCGATCTCGTATTTGTCATAGTTTTATAGAGATGATCAAGAAGGGAAGATAATCAAGAAATTACAATAAAATAAATGGATAGATAAATGGAAGATGGATGAATGAGCCAAGTAGATAGAGATGAGACTAGCAATACTTAAAGCATGGAAAATTTAGGTATCATGTATCAAATTCATATGTGTCATGGATTGAAGACTAAAGGCCAACACTAAGATCACCTAAACTCCATCTTGGAATGAATAGGATATGGATATCAAATAGCTCAATGGATTGGTTCTCACTTAAACAATTCCAACTAGGTACTCAGATTAAATGAGAGTTCTTTCACACAATTAATCAATCTCTCGATCAAACTAATCGAATGTCCTACCAAAGGGTTCTAAACTATGAAGGGTTTCTCAATCTCTTCACAATTTATAATGCACATGAGGTGTTTGATGAAATGATTCACTCAATTATCCTAAGCATATCATTGATTTCTCAATCTAATCACATATTTAGAACAACTAAACACACAAATCATCAATACAAATCAAGCAATTAATAATCAATGATAGAAAATCATAGATCCAATCAACATATGAATTCAAATACAATAATCCCCAAAATTATCCAACACAATTCATATTGCTAATCTCACAAGGGAGATTAGCCTCTCATGGTCACAAGGAATCCAACATAGACATTAAAATCTTTACAAAACATGATAAACAATAGGTTTCAATACAAAGTGTAGATGAAAACTCCCTTGGATGTCTCCAATGGTGATCTTCTTCTTCCCCTTACAATTCACCTCTCTTCATTGCTTCTCTAGCTACTTGGATGAAGGATTTGATGGTTGGATAATGGTAGATCCAAAGGATGAAGAATGGATGAAGGTGAAGGTGAAAAATGGAGGAAATGGTGTGTGAGGTGTGTGTAGAAGGGTTGGAATTCGGATCTGATCTATCAATTATTGAATAAAGGGGTATTTATACCCCTTGGGAAGCTTCTAGAAGGATTCTGATTTTTTCTGATCCCAGACACGACACGAGTCATGCGACGCAACACGACCATAAGGTGGCCGTGTTGCGTCTTCTGTTGCTCTCACACGGCCATTCTGGACAGGGCCGTGTTACGCAACACGCCTCGTGTGCTGCAACACGGCTCGTGTGCTGTAACACGCGCACAGGGTGGTCATGTTGGATCTTCTGATGTCGGCACACGGCCACTTCTTATAGGGCCGTGCGCTGTACACGGCCCGTGTTCTTGCTGCCCTGCTTCCTCTTTCACTGTTTTGGCTCGTTCTTCCTCGTTTCAACTCCGAATTGAGATCCGCTTTTACCTACGTCTTCCTTATTATATCTAGCATCCAATAAAAATACAAAACACAACCAAATAAAACACAAATACGGATAAATATATACAAAAACTCACATAAAAAGATACTAAAATCTAGGTAAAAATATCACTCATCACTACTCCAGTACCATCCAAAGAGCAGAATACTGAGCTTGTAGCAGAGAAAAATAGGAAAGAGCAAAGATATTGAGAGCAAGAAATCATAAAGCAGAGAAGGTTGAACGTGATGAATGGGGGAGTCCCAAAACTAAGATACCTTTTCCATTTCCTTTCAAGTTAGTAAAGAAGGGATTGGAAGAAAAGTTCAAGAAGTTTTCAGATATCATAAACAAGATAAGCTTGAGCATTCCTTTCTCTGAAGTACTATTGGAGATGCCATTCTACGCTTGCTTTCTAAAAGACATACTTTTGAAGAAGAGAAGCTTTAACGAAATTGAAACACTGAATTTGTCTGAGAACTGCAACTCGATTATTCAGAGGAAGATGCTAGCTAAGTTAAAAGATTCGGGAAGCTTCACTATTCTATATGAGATGGAAAGGAGCCGACACGAAGAGCTTTGTGAGATCTTGGGGCAAGCATCAATTTGATTCCATTGTCAATATTTCAAAGGCTTGGTTTGGGGATTTAACTCCCACAATGGTTGCACTACAATTGGCGAATAGGTATATAACTTTTCCAAAGGGAGTAATCAAAGACGTTCTCATAAAAGTGGAGAAATAGTCTTTCCTATGGATTTTCTTGTGCTTGAGATGGAAGATGACAAGAATAATGTTCCCCTCATCTTAGGGAGACTGGTTAGCCATAATATAGTGGGCATGACCAATTAAAAAAATTATCGAACCACAGGGAGGAAGGTACTAGAGTTTAAGCGATCTCGTATTTGTCATAGTTTTATAGAGATGATCAAGAAGGGAAGATAATCAAGAAATTACAATAAAATAAATGGATAGATAAATGGGAGATGGATGAATGAGCCAAGTAGATAGAGATGAGACTAGCAATACTTAAAGCATGGAAAATTTAGGTATCATGTATCAAATTCATATGTGTCATGGATTGAAGACTAAGGGCCAACACTAAGATCACCTAAACTCCCTCTCGGAATGAATAGGATATGGATATCAAATAGCTCAATGGATTGGTTCTCACTTAAACAATTCCAACTAGGTACTAAGCTTAAATGAGAGTTCCTTCACACAATTAATCAATCTCTCGATCAAACTAATCGAATGTCCTACCAAAGGGTTCTAAACTATGAAGGATTTCTCAATCTCTTCACAATTTATAATGCACATGAGGTGTTTGATGAAATGATTCACTCAATTATCCTAAGCATATCATTGATTTCTCAATCTAATCACATATTTAGAACAACTAAACACACAAATCATCAATACAAATCAAGCAATTAATAATCAATGATAGAAAATCATAGATCCAATCAACATATGAATTCAAATACACAAATCCCCAAAATTATCCAACACAATTCATATTACTAATCTCACAAGGGAGATTAGCCTCTCATGGTCACAAGGAATCCAACATAGACATTAAAATCCTTACAAAACATGATAAACAATAGGTTTCAATACAAAGTGTAGATGAAAACTCCCTTGGATGTCTCCAATGGTGATCTTCTTCTTCCCCTTGCAATTCACCTCTCTTTCTTGCTTCTCTAGCTACTTGGATGAAGGATTTGATGGTTGGATAATGGTAGATCCAAAGGATGAAGAATGGATGAAGGTGAAGGTGAAAAATGGAGGAAATGGTGTGTGAGGTGTGTGTAGAAGGGTTGGAATTCGGATCTGATCTATCAATTGTTGAATAAAGGGGTATTTATACCCCTTGGGAAGCTTCTAGAAGGATTCTGATTTTTTCTGATCCCAGACACGACACGAGTCGTGCGACGCAACACGGCCATAAGGTGGCCGTGTTGTGTCTTCTGTTGCTCTCACACAGCCATTCTGGATAGGGCCGTGTTATGCAAGACGGCTCGTGTGCTGCAACAGGGCTCGTGTGCTGTAACACGGGCACAAGGTGGTCGTGTTGGATCTTCTCATGTCGGCACACGGCCACTTCTTACAGGGCCGTGCGCTGTACACGGCCCGTGTTCTTGCTGCCCTGCTTCCTCTTTCACTGTTTTGGCTCGTTCTACCTCGTTTCAACTCCGAATTGAGATCCGCTTTTTCCTACGTCTTCCTTATCATATCTAGCATCCAATAAAAACACAAAACACAACCAAATAAAACACAAATATGGATAAAAATATACGAAAAACTCACATAAAAAGATACTAAAATCTAGTTGAAAATATCACTCATCACTACTCCAGTACCATCCAAAGAGCAGAATACTGAGCTTGTAGCAGAGAAAAAATAGGAAAGAGCAAAGATATTGAGAGCAAGAAATCATAAAGCAGAGAAGGTTGAACGTGATGAATGGGGGAGTCCCAAAACTAAGATACCTTTTCCATTTCCTTTCAAGTTAGTAAAGAAGGGATTGGAAGAAAAGTTCAAGAAGTTTTCAGATATCATAAACAAGATAAGCTTGAGCATTCCTTTCTCTGAAGCACTATTGGAGATGTCATACTACGCTTGCTTTCTAAAAGACATACTTTTGAAGAAGAGAAGCTTTAATGAAATTGAAACACTGAATTTGTCTGAGAACTGTAGCTCGATTATTCAGAGGAAGATGCTAGCTAAGTTAAAAGATTCAGGAAGCTTCACTATTCTATATGAGATGGAAAGGGGCCGACACGAAGAGCTTTGTGAGATCTTGGGGCAAGCATCAATTTGATTCCATTGTCAATATTTCAAAGGCTTGGTTTGGGGATTTAACTCCCACAATGGTTGCACTACAATTGGCAAATAGGTATATAACTTTTCCGAAGGGAGTAATCAAAGACGTTCTTATAAAAGTGGAGAAACTAGTCTTTCCTATGGATTTTCTTGTGCTTGAGATGGAAGATGACAAGGATAACGTTCCCATCATTTTAGGGAGACTGGTTAGCCATAATATAGTGGGCATGACCAATTAAAAAAATTATCGAACCACAGGGAGGAAGGTACTAGAGTTTAAGCGATCTCGTATTTGTCATAGTTTTATAGAGATGATCAAGAAGGGAAGATAATCAAGAAATTACAATAAAATAAATGGATAGATAAATGGAAGATGGATGAATGAGCCAAGTAGATAGATATGAGACTAGCAATACTTAAAGCATGGAAAATTTAGGTATCATGTATCAAATTCATATGTGTCATGGATTGAAGACTAAAGGCCAACACTAAGATCACCTAAACTCCATCTTGGAATGAATAGGATATGGATATCAAATAGCTCAATGGATTGGTTCTCACTTAAACAATTCCAACTAGGTACTAAGCTTAAATGAGAGTTCTTTCACACAATTAATCAATCTCTCGATCAAACTAATCGAATGTCCTACCAAAGGGTTCTAAACTATGAAGGGTTTCTCAATCTCTTCACAATTTATAATGCACATGAGGTGTTTGATTAAATGATTCACTCAATTATCCTAAGCATATCATTGATTTCTCAATCTAATCACATATTTAGAACAACTAAACACACAAATCATCAATACAAATCAAACAATTAATAATCAATGATAGAAAATCATAGATCCAATCAACATATGAATTCAAATACACAAATCCCCAAAATTATCCTACACAATTCATATTGCTAATCTCACAAGGGAGATTAGCCTCTCATGGTCACAAGGAATCCAACATAGACATTAAAATCCTTACAAAACATGATAAACAATAGGTTTCAATACAAAGTGTAGATGAAAACTCCCTTGGATGTCTCCAATGGTGATCTTCTTCTTCCCCTTGCAATTCACCTCTCTTCATTGCTTCTCTAGCTACTTGGATGAAGGATTTGATGGTTGGATAATGGTAGATCCAAAGGATGAAGAATGGATGAAGGTGAAGGTGAAAAATGGAGGAAATGGTGTGTGAGGTGTGTGTAGAAGGGTTGGAATTCGGATCTGATCTATCAATTGTTGAATAAAGGGGTATTTATACCCCTTGGGAAGCTTCTAGAAGGATTCTGATTTTTTTTATCCCAGACACGACACGAGTCGTGCGACGCAACACGGCCATAAGGTGGCCGTGTTGTGTCTTCTGTTGCTCTCACACGGCCATTCTGGACAGGGCCGTGTTACGCAACACGCCTCGTGTGCTGCAACACGGCTCGTGTGCTGTAACACGGGCACAGGGTGGTCGTGTTGGATCTTCTGATGTCGGCACACGGCCACTTCTTATAGGGCCGTGCGCTGTACACGGCCCGTGTTCTTGCTGCCCTGCTTCCTCTTTCACTGTTTTGGCTCGTTCTTCCTCGTTTCAACTCCGAATTGAGATCCGCTTTTGCCTACGTCTTCCTTATTATATCTAGCATCCAATAAAAACACAAAACACAACCAAATAAAACACAAATACGTATAAATATATACAAAAACTCACATAAAAAGATACTAAAATCTAGGTAAAAATATCACTCATCACTACTCCAGTACCATCCAAAGAGCAGAATACTGAGCTTGTAGCAGAGAAAAATAGGAAAGAGCAAAGATATTGAGAGCAAGAAATCATAAAGCAGAGAAGGTTGAACGTGATGAATGGGGGAGTCCCAAAACTAAGATACCTTTTCCATTTCCTTTCAAGTTAGTAAAGAAGGGATTGGAAGAAAAGTTCAAGAAGTTTTCAGATATCATAAACAAGATAAGCTTGATCATTCCTTTCTCTAAAGCACTATTGGAGATGCCATACTACGCTTGCTTTCTAAAAGACATACTTTTGAAGAAGAGAAGCATTAACGAAATTGAAACACTGAATTTGTCTGAGAACTGCAACTCGATTATTCAGAGGAAGATGCTAGCTATGTTAAAAGATTCGGGAAGCTTCACTATTCTATATGAGATGGAAAGGGGCCGACACGAAGAGCTTTGTGAGATCTTGGGGCAAGCATCAATTTGATTCCATTGTCAATATTTCAAAGGCTTGGTTTGGGGATTTAACTCCCACAATGGTTGCACTACAATTGGCGAATAGGTATATAACTTTTCCGAAGGGAGTAATCAAAGACGTTCTCATAAAAGTGGAGAAACTAGTCTTTCCTATGGATTTTCTTGTGCTTGAGATGGAAGATGACAAGGATAATGTTCCCCTCATCTTAGGGAGACTGGTTAGCCATAATATAGTGGGCATGACCAATTAAAGAAATTATCGAACCACAGGGATGAAGGTACTAGAGTTTAAGCGATCTCGTATTTGTCATAATTTTATAGAGATGATCAAGAAGGGAAGATAATCAAGAAATTACAATAAAATAAATGGATAGATAAATGGGAGATGGATGAATGAGCCAAGTAGATAGAGATGAGACTAGCAATACTCAAAGCATGAAAAATTTAGGTATCATGTCTCAAATTCATATGTGTCATGGATTGAAGACTAAGGCCAACACTAAGATCACCTAAACTCCCTCTCGGAATGAATAGGATATGGATATCAAATAGCTCAATGGATTGGTTCTCACTTAAACAATTCCAACTAGGTACTAAGCTTAAATGAGAGTTCCTTCACACAATTAATCGATCTCTCGATCAAACTAATCGAATGTCCTACCAAAGGGTTCTAAACTATGAAGGATTTCTCAATCTCTTCACAATTTATAATGCACATGAGGTATTTGATGAAATGATTTACTCAATTATCCTAAGCATATCATTGATTTCTCAATCTAATCACATATTTAGAACAACTAAACACACAAATCATCAATACAAATCAAGCAATTAATAATCAATGATAGAAAATCATAGATCCAATCAACATATGAATTCAAATACACAAATCCCCAAAATTATCAAACACAATTCATATTGCTAATCTCACAAGTGAGATTAGCCTCTCATGGTCACAAGGAATCCAACATAGACATTAAAATCCTTACAAAACATGATAAACAATAGGTTTCAATACAAAGTGTAGATGAAAACTCCCTTGGATGTCTCCAATGGTGATCTTCTTCTTCCCCTTGCAATTCACCTCTCTTCCTTGCTTCTCTAGCTACTTGGATGAAGGATTTGATGGTTGGATAATGGTAGATCCAAAGGATGAAGAATGGATGAAGGTGAAGGTGAAAAATGGAGGAAATGGTGTGTGAGGTGTGTGTAGAAGGGTTGGAGTTCGGATCTGATCTATCAATTGTTGAATAAAGGGGTATTTATACCCCTTGGGAAGCTTCTAGAAGGATTCTGATTTTTCTGATCCCAGACACGACACGAGTCGTGCGACGCAACACGGCCATAAGGTGGCCGTGTTGTGTCTTCTGTTGCTCTTACACGGCCATTCTGGACAGGTCCGTGTTACGCAACACGCCTCGTGTGCTGCAACACGGCTCGTGTATTGTAACACGGGAACAGGGTGGTCGTGTTGGATCTTCTGATGTCGGCACACGACCACTTCTTACAGGGCCGTGCGCTGTACACGACCCGTGTTCTTGCTGCCCTGCTTCCTCTTTTACTGTTTTGGCTCGTTCTTCCTCGTTTCAACACAAATTGAGATCCGCTTTTGCCTACGTCTTCCTTATTATATCTAGCATCCAATAAAAACACAAAACACAACCAAATAAAACACAAATACGGATAAATATATACGAAAACTCACATAAAAAGATACTAAAATTTAGGTGAAAATATCACTCATCACTACTCCAGTACCATCCAAAGAGCAGAATACTAAGCTTGTAGTAGAGAAAAAATAGGAAAGAGCAAAGATATTGAGAGCAAGAAATCATAAAGCAGAGAAGGTTGAACGTGATGAATGGGGGAGTCCCAAAACTAAGATACCTTTTGCATTTCCTTTCAAGTTAGTAAAGAAGGGATTGGAAGAAAAGTTCAAGAAGTTTTCAGATATCATAAACAAGATAAGCTTGAGCATTCCTTTCTCTGAAGCACTATTGGAGATGCCATACTACGCTTGCTTTCTAAAAGACATACTTTTGAAGAAGAGAAGCTTTAACGAAATTGAAACACTGAATTTGTCTGAGAACTGCAGATCGATTATTCAGAGGAAGATGCTAGCTAAGTTAAAAGATTCAGGAAGCTTCACTATTCTATATGAGATGGAAAGGGGCCGACACGAAGAGCTTTGTGAGATCTTGGGGCAAGCATCAATTTGATTCCATTGTCAATATTTCAAAGGCTTGGTTTGGGGATTTAACTCCCACAATGGTTGCACTAAATTTGGCAAATACGTATATAACTTTTTCGAAGGGAGTAATCAAAGACGTTCTCATAAAAGTGGAAAAACTAGTCTTTCCTATGGATTTTCTTGTGCTTGAGATGGAAGATGACAAGGATAATGTTCCCCTCATTTTAGGGAGACTGGTTAGCCATAATATAGTGGGCATGACCAATTAAAAAAAATTATCAAACCACAGGGAGGAAGGTACTAGAGTTTAAGCGATCTCGTATTTGTCATAGTTTTATAGAGATGATCAAGAAGGGAAGATAATCAAGAAATTACAATAAAATAAATGGATAGATAAATGGAAGATGGATGAATGAGCCAAGTAGATAGAGATGAGACTAGCAATACTTAAAGCATGGAAAATTTAGGTATCATGTATCAAATTCATATGTGTCATGGATTGAAGACTAAGGGCCAACACTAAGATCACCTAAACTTCCTCTCGGAATGAATAGGATATGGATATCAAATAGCTCAATGGATTGGTTCTCACTTAAATAATTCCAACTAGGTACTAAGCTTAAATGAGAGTTCCTTCACACAATTAATCAATCTCTCGATCAAACTAATCGAATGTCCTACCAAAGGGTTCTAAACTATGAAGGATTTCTCAATCTCTTCACAATTTATAATGCACATGATGTGTTTGATGAAATGATTCACTCAATTATCCTAAGCATATCATTGATTTCTCAATCTAATCACATATTTAGAACAACTAAACACACAAATCATCAATACAAATCAAGCAATTAATAATCAATGATAGAAAATCATAGATCCAATCAACATATGAATTCAAATACAAAAATCCCCAAAATTATCCAACAGAATTCATATTGCTAATCTCACAAGGGAGATTAGCCTCTCATGGTCACAAGGAATCCAAAATAGACATTAAAATCCTTACAAAACATGATAAACAATAGGTTTCAATACAAAGTGTAGATGAAAACTCCCTTGGATGTCTCAAATGGTGATCTTCTTCTTACCCTTGCAATTCACCTCTCTTCCTGGCTTCTCTAGCTACTTGGATGAAGGATTTGATGGTTGGATAATGATAGATCCAAAGGATGAAGAATGGATGAAGGTGAAGGTGAAAAATGGAGGAAATGGTGTGTGAGGTGTGTGTAGAAGGGTTGGAATTCGGATCTGATCTATCAATTGTTGAATAAAGGTGTATTTATACCCCTAGGGAAGCTTCTAGAAGGATTATAATTTTTCTGATCCTAGACACGACACGAGTCGTGCGACGCAACACGGCCATAAGGTGGCCGTGTTGTGTCTTCTGTTGCTCTCACACGGCCATTCTGGACAGGGTCGTGTTACGCAACACGCCTCGTGTGCTGCAACACGGCTCGTGTGCTGTAACACGGGCATAGGGTGGTTTGTGTTGGATCTTCTGATGTCGGCACACGGCCACTTCTTACAGGGCCGTGTGCTGTACACGGCCCATGTTCTTGCTGCCCTGCTTCCTCTTTCATAATTTTGGCTCGTTCTTCCTCGTTTCAACTCCGAATTGAGATTCGCTTTTTTCTACGTCTTCCTTATCATATCTAGCATCCAATAAAAACACAAAACACAACAAAATAACATCCAAATAAAACACAAATACGGATAAAAATATACGAAAACTCACGTAAAAAGATACTAAAATCTAGGTGAAAATATCACTCATCACTACTCCAGTACCATCCAAAAGAGCAGAATACTGAGCTTGTAGCAGAGAAAAAGTAGGAATGAGCAAAGATATTGAGAGCAAGAAATCATAAAGCAGAGAAGGTTGAACGTGATGAATGGCGGAGTTCCAAAACTAAGATACCTTTTCCATTTCCTTTCAAGTTAGTAAAGAAGGGATTGGAAGAAAAGTTCAAGAAGTTTTCAGATATCATAAACAAGATAAGCTTGAGCATTCCTTTCTCTGAAGTACTATTGGAGATGCCATACTACGCTTGCTTTCTAAAAGACATACTTTTGAAGAAGAGAAGCTTTAATGAAATTGAAACACTGAATTTGTCTGAGAACTGCAACTCGATTATTCAGAGGAAGATGCTAGCTAAGTTAAAAGATTCGGGAAGCTTCACTATTCTATATGAGATGGAAAGGAGCCGACACGAAGAGCTTTGTGAGATCTTGGGGCAAGCATCAATTTGATTCCATTGTCAATATTTCAAAGGCTTGGTTTGGAGATTTAACTCCCACAATGGTTGCACTACAATTGGCGAATAGGTATATAACTTTTCCAAAGGGAGTAATCAAAGACGTTCTCATAAAAGTGGAGAAATAGTCTTTCCTATGGATTTTCTTGTGCTTGAGATGGAAGATGACAAGGATAATGTTCCCCTCATCTTAGG
The DNA here is from genome assembly GCA_023678885.1 of Pogostemon cablin. Lineage (NCBI taxonomy): Eukaryota > Viridiplantae > Streptophyta > Magnoliopsida > Lamiales > Lamiaceae > Pogostemon > Pogostemon cablin. The sequence goes on along the minus strand of CM043001.1, from coordinate 14,941,763 downwards.
GAGACTGGTTAGCCATAATATAGTGGGCATGACCAATTAAAGAAATTATCAAACCACAGGGAGGAAGGTACTAGAGTTTAAGCGATCTCGTATTTGTCATAGTTTTATAAAGATGATCAAGAAGGGAAGATAATCAAGAAATTATAATAAAATAAATGGATAGATAAATGGGAGATGGATGAATGAGCCAAGTAGATAGAGATGAGACTAGCAATACTTTAAAGCATGGAAAATTTAGGTATCATGTATCAAATTCATATGTGTCATGGATTGGAGACTAAGGGCCAACACTAAGATCACCTAAACTCCCCTCTCGGAATGAATAGGATATGGATATCAAATAGCTCAATGGATTGGTTCTCACTTAAACAATTCCAACTAGGTACTAAGCTTAAATGAGAGTTCCTTCACACAATTAATCAATCTCTCGATCAAACTAATCGAATTTCCTACTAAAGGGTTCTAAACTATGAAGGATTTCTCAATCTCTTCACAATTTATAATGCACATGAGGTGTTTGATGAAATGATTCACTCAATTATCCTAAGCATATCATTGATTTCTCAATCTAATCACATATTTAGAACAACTAAACATACAAATCATCAATACAAATCAAGCAATTAATAATCAATGATAGAAAATCATAGATCCAATCAACATATGAATTCAAATACACAAATCCCCAAAATTATCTAACACAATTCATATTGCTAATCTCACAAGGGAGATTAGCCTCTCATGGTCACAAGGAATCCAACATAGACATTAAAATCCTTACAAAACATGATAAACAATAGGTTTCAATACAAAGTGTAGATGAAAACTCCCTTGGATGTCTCCAATGGTGATCTTCTTCTTCCCCTTGCAATTCACCTCTCTCCTTGCTTCTCTAGCTACTTGGATGAAGGATTTGATGGTTGGATAATGGTAGATCCAAAGGATGAAGAATGGATGAAGGTGAAGGTGAAAAATGGAGGAAATGGTGTGTGAGGTGTGTGTAGAAGGGTTGGAATTCGGATCTGATCTATCAATTGTTGAATAAAGGGGTATTTATACCCCTTGGGAAGCTTCTAGAAGGATTCTGATTTTTTCTGATCCCAGACACGACACGAGTCGTGCGACGCAACACGGCCATAAGGTGGCCGTGTTTGTGTCTTCTGTTGCTCTCACACGGCCATTCTGGACAGGGCCGTGTTACGCAACACGCCTCGTGTGCTGCAACACGGCTCGTGTGCTGTAACACGGGCACAGGGTGGTCGTGTTGGATCTTCTGATGTCGGCACACGGCCACTTCTTACAGGGCCGTGCGCTGTACACGGCCCGTGTTCTTGCTGCCCTGCTTCCTCTTTCACTGTTTTGGCTCGTTCTTCCTCGTTTCAACTCCGAATTGAGATCCGCTTTTTCCTACGTCTTCCTTATCATATCTAGCATCCAATAAAAACACAAAACACAACCAAATAAAACACAAATACGGATAAAAATATACGAAAACTCACATAAAAAGATACTAAAATCTAGGTGAAAATATCACTCATCACTACTCCAGTACCATCCAAAGAGCAGAATACTGAGCTTGTAGCAGAGAAAAAATAGGAAAGAGCAAAGATATTGAGAGCAAGAAATCATAAAGCAGAGAAGGTTGAACGTGATGAATGGGGGAGTCCCAAAACTAAGATACCTTTTCCATTTCCTTTCAAGTTAGTAAAGAAGGGATTGGAAGAAAAGTTCAAGAAGTTTTCAGATATCATAAACAAGATAAGCTTGAGCATTCCTTTCTCTGAAGCACTATTGGAGATGCCATACTACGCTTGCTTTCTAAAAGACATACTTTTGAAGAAGAGAAGCTTTAACGAAATTGAAACACTGAATTTGTCTGAGAACTGCAGCTCGATTATTCAGAGGAAGATGCTAGCTAAGTTAAAAGATTCGGGAAGCTTCACTATTCTATATGAGATGGAAAGGGGCCGACACGAAGAGCTTTGTGAGATCTTGGGGCAAGCATCAATTTGATTCCATTGTCAATATTTCAAAGGCTTGGTTTGGGGATTTAACTCCCACAATGGTTGCACTACAATTGGCGAATAGGTATATAACTTTTCCGAAGGGAGTAATCAAAGACGTTCTCATAAAAGTGGAGAAACTAGTCTTTCCTATGGATTTTCTTGTGCTTGAGATGGAAGATGACAAGGATAATGTTCCCCTCATCTTAGGGAGACTGGTTAGCCATAATATAGTGGGCATGACCAATTAAAGAAATTATCGAACCACAGGGAGGAAGGTACTAGAGTTTAAGCGATCTCGTATTTGTCATAGTTTTATAGAGATGATCAAGAAGGGAAGATAATCAAGAAATTATAATAAAATAAATGGATAGATAAATGGGAGATGGATGAATGAGCCAAGTAGATAGAGATGAGACTAGCAATACTTAAAGCATGGAAAATTTAGGTATCATGTATCAAATTCATATGTGTCATGGATTGAAGACTAAGGGCCAACACTAAGATCACCTAAACTCCCTCTCGGAATGAATAGGATATGGATATCAAATAGCTCAATGGATTGGTTCTCACTTAAACAATTCCAACTAGGTACTAAGCTTAAATGAGAGTTCCTTCACACAATTAATCAATCTCTCGATCAAACTAATCGAATGTCCTACCATAGGGTTCTAAACTATTAAGGATTTCTCAATCTCTTCACAATTTATAATGCACATGAGGTGTTTGATGAAATGATTCACTCAATTATCCTAAGCATATCATTGATTTCTCAATCTAATCACATATTTAGAACAACTAAACACACAAATCATCAATACAAATCAAGCAATTAATAATCAATGATAGAAAATCATAGATCCAATCAACATATGAATTCAAATACACAAATCCCCAAAATTATCCAACACAATTCATATTGCTAATCTCACAAGGGAGATTAGCCTCTCATGGTCACAAGGAATCCAACATAGACATTAAAATCCTTACAAAACATGATAAACAATAGGTTTCAATACAAAGTGTAGATGAAAACTCCCTTGGATGTCTCCAATGGTGATCTTCTTCTTCCCCTTGCAATTCACCTCTCTTCCTTGCTTCTCTAGCTACTTGGATGAAGGATTTGATGGTTGGATAATGGTAGATCCAAAGGATGAAGAATGGATGAAGGTGAAGGTGAAAAATGGAGGAAATGGTGTGTGAGGTGTGTGTAGAAGGGTTGGAATTCGGATCTGATCTATCAATTGTTGAATAAAGGGGTATTTATACCCCTTGGGAAGCTTCTAGAAGGATTCTGATTTTTTCTGATCCCAGACATTACACGAGTCGTGCGACGCAACACGGCCATAAGGTGGCCGTGTTGTGTCTTCTGTTGCTCTCACACGGCCATTCTGGACAGGGCCGTGTTACGCAACACGCCTCGTGTGCTGCACACACGGCTCGTGTGCTGTAAGACGAGCACAGGGTGGTCGTGTTGGATCTTCTGATGTCGGCACACGGCCACTTCTTACAGGGCCGTGCGCTGTACACGGCCCGTGTTCTTGCTGCCCTGCTTCCTCTTTCACTGTTTTAGGCTCGTTCTTCCTCGTTTTCAACTCCGAATTGAGATCTGCTTTTTCCTACGTCTTCCTTATCATATCTATCATCCAATAAAAACAAAAAACACAACCAAATAAAACACAAATATGGATAAAAATGTACGAAAACTCACATAAAAAGATACTAAAATCTAGGTGAAAATATCACTCATCACTACTCCAGTACCATCCAAAGAGCAGAATACTGAGCTTGTAGCAGAGAAAAAATAGGAAAGAGCAAAGATATTGAGAGCAAGAAATCATAAAACAGAGAAGGTTGAACGTGATGAATGGGGGAGTCCCAAAACTAAGATACCTTTTCCATTTCCTTTCAAGTTAGTAAAGAAGGGATTGGAAGAAAAGTTCAAGAAGTTTTCAGATATCATAAACAAGATAAGCTTGAGCATTCCTTTCTCTGAAGCACTATTGGAGATGCCATACTATGCTTGCTTTCTAAAAGACATACTTTTGAAGAAGAGAAGCTTTAACGAAATTGAAACACTGAATTTGTCTGAGAACTGCAGCTCGATTATTCAGAGGAAAGATGCTAGCTAAGTTAAAAGATTCGTGAAGCTTCACTATTCTATATGAGATGGAAAGGGGCCGACACGAAGAGCTTTGTGAGATCTTGGGGCAAGCATCAATTTGATTCCATTGTCAATATTTCAAAGGCTTGGTTTGGGGATTTAACTCCCACAATGGTTGCACTACAATTGGCGAATAGGTATATAACTTTTCCGAAGGGAGTAATCAAAGACGTTCTCATAAAAGTGGAGAAACTAGTCTTTCCTATGGATTTTCTTGTGCTTGAGATGGAAGATGACAAGGATAATATTCCCCTCATCTTACGGAGACTGGTTAGCCATAATATAGGTGGGCATGACCAATTAAAGAAATTATCGAACCACAGGCAGGAAGGTACTAGAGTTTAAGTGATCTCGTATTTGTCATAGTTTTATAGAGATGACCAAGAAGGGAAGATAATCAAGAAATTACAATAAAATAAATGGATAGATAAATGGGAGATGGATGAATGAGCCAAGTAGATAGAGATGAGACTAGCAATACTTAAAGCATGGAAAATTTAGGTATCATGTATCAAATTCATATGTGTCATGGATTGATGACTAAGGGCCAACACTAAGATCACCTAAACTCCCTCTCGGAATGAATAGGATATGGATATCAAATAGCTCAATGGATTGGTTCTCACTTAAACAATTCCAACTAGGTAATAAGCTTAAATGAGAGTTCCTTCACACAATTAATCAATCTCTCGATCAAACTAATCGAATGTCCTACCAAAGGGTTCTAAACTATGAAGGATTTCTCAATCTCTTCACAATTTATAATGCACATGAGGTGTTTGATGAAATGATTCACTCAATTATCCTAAGCATATCATTTATTTCTCAATCTAATCACATATTTAGAACAACTAAACACACAAATCATCAATACAAATCAAGCAATTAATAATCAATGATAGAAAATCATAGATCCAATCAACATATGAATTCAAATACACAAATCCCCAAAATTATCCAACACAATTCATATTGCTAATCTCACAAGGGAGATTAGCCTCTCATGGTCACAAGGAATCCAACATAGACATTAAAATCCTTACAAAACATGATAAACAATAGGTTTCAATAGCAAAGTGTAGATGAAAACTCCCTTGGATGTCTCCAATGGTGATCTTATTCTTCCCCTTGCAATTCACCTCTCTTCCTTGCTTCTCTAGCTACTTGGATGACGGATTTGATGGTTGGATAATGGTAGATCCAAAGGATGAAGAATGGATGAAGGTGAAGGTGAAAAATGGAGGAAATGGTGTGTGAGGTGTGTGTAGAAGGGTTGGAATTCGGATCTGATCTATCAATTGTTGAATAAAGGGGTATTTATACCCCTTGGGAAGCTTCTAGAAGGATTCTAATTTTTTTTTATCCCAGACACGACACGAGTCGTGCGACGCAACATGGCCATAAGGTGGCCGTGTTGTGTCTTCTGTTGCTCTCACACGGCCATTCTGGACAGGGCCGTGTTACGCAACACGCCTCGTGTGCTGCAACTACGGCTCATGTGCTGTAACACGGGTACAGGTGTGGTCGTGTTCGATCTTTCTGATGTCGGCACACGACCACTTCTTACAGGGCCGTGCGCTGTACACGGCCCGTGTTCTTGCTGCCCTGCTTCCTCTTTCACTGTTTTGGCTCGTTCTTCCTCGTTTCAACTCCGAATTGAGATCCGCTTTTTCCTACGTCTTCCTTATCATATCTAGCATCCAATAAAAACACAAAACACAACCAAATAAAACACAAATACGGATAAAAATATACGAAAACTCACATAAAAAGATACTAAAATCTAGGTGAAAATATCACTCATCACTACTCCAGTACCATCCAAAGAGCAGAATACTGAGCTTGTAGCAGAGAAAAAATAGGAAAGAGCAAAGATATTGAGAGCAAGAAATCATAAAGCAGAGAAGGTTGAACGTGATGAATGGGGGAGTCCCAAAACTAAGATACCTTTTCCATTTCCTTTCAAGTTAGTAAAGAAGGGATTGGAAGAAAAGTTCAAGAAGTTTTCAGATATCATAAACAAGATAAGCTTGAGCATTCCTTTCTCTGAAGCACTATTGGAGATGCCATACTACGCTTGCTTTCTAAAAGACATACTTTTGAAGAAGAGAAGCTTTAACGAAATTGAAACACTGAATTTGTCTGAGAACTGCAGCTCGATTATTCAGAGGAAGATGCTAGCTAAGTTAAAAGATTCGGGAAGCTTCACTATTCTATATGAGATGGAAAGGGGCCGACACGAAGAGCTTTGTGAGATCTTGGGGCAAGCATCAATTTGATTCCATTGTCAATATTTCAAAGGCTTGGTTTGGGGATTTAACTCCCACAATGGTTGCACTACAATTGGCGAATAGGTATATAACTTTTCCGAAGGGAGTAATCAAAGACGTTCTCATAAAAGTGGAGAAACTAGTCTTTCCTATGGATTTTCTTGTGCTTGAGATGGAAGATGACAAGGATAATGTTCCCCTCATCTTAGGGAGACTGGTTAGCCATAATATAGTGGGCATGACCAATTAAAGAAATTATCGAACCACAGGGAGGAAGGTACTAGAGTTTAAGCGATCTCGTATTTGTCATAGTTTTATAGAGATGATCAAGAAGGGAAGATAATCAAGAAATTACAATAAAATAAATGGATAGATAAATGGGAGATGGATGAATGAGCCAAGTAGATAGAGATGAGACTAGCAATACTTAAAGCATGGAAAATTTAGGTATCATGTATCAAATTCATATGTGTCATGGATTGAAGACTAAGGGCCAACACTAAGATCACCTAAACTCCCTCTCGGAATGAATAGGATATGGATATCAAATAGCTCAATGGATTGGTTCTCACTTAAACAATTCCAACTAGGTACTAAGCTTAAATGAGAGTTCCTTCACACAATTAATCAATCTCTCGATCAAACTAATCGAATGTCCTACCAAAGGGTTCTAAACTATGAAGGATTTCTCAATCTCTTCACAATTTATAATGCACATGAGGTGTTTGATGAAATGATTCACTCAATTATCCTAAGCATATCATTGATTTCTCAATCTAATCACATATTTAGAACAACTAAACACACAAATCATCAATACAAATCAAGCAATTAATAATCAATGATAGAAAATCATAGATCCAATCAACATATGAATTCAAATACACAAATCCCCAAAATTATCCAACACAATTCATATTGCTAATCTCACAAGGGAGATTAGCCTCTCATGGTCACAAGGAATCCAACATAGACATTAAAATCCTTACAAAACATGATAAACAATAGGTTTCAATACAAAGTGTAGATGAAAACTCCCTTGGATGTCTCCAATGGTGATCTTCTTCTTCCCCTTGCAATTCACCTCTCTTCCTTGCTTCTCTAGCTACTTGGATGAAGGATTTGATGGTTGGATAATGGTAGATCCAAAGGATGAAGAATGGATGAAGGTGAAGGTGAAAAATGGAGGAAATGGTGTGTGAGGTGTGTGTAGAAGGGTTGGAATTCGGATCTGATCTATCAATTGTTGAATAAAGGGGTATTTATACCCCTTGGGAAGCTTCTAGAAGGATTCTGATTTTTTTTGATCCCAGACACGACACGAGTCGTGCGACGCAACACGGCCATAAGGTGGCCGTGTTGTGTCTTCTGTTGCTCTCACACGGCCATTCTGGACAGGGCCGTGTTACGCAACACGCCTCGTGTGCTGCAACACGGCTCGTGTGCTGTAACACGGGCACAGGGTGGTCGTGTTGGATCTTCTGATGTCGGCACACGGCCACTTCTTACAGGGCCGTGCGCTGTACACGGCCCGTGTTCTTGCTGCCCTGCTTCCTCTTTCACTGTTTTGGCTCGTTCTTCCTCGTTTCAACTCCGAATTGAGATCCGCTTTTTCCTACGTCTTCCTTATCATATCTAGCATCCAATAAAAACACAAAACACAACCAAATAAAACACAAATACGGATAAAAATATACGAAAACTCACATAAAAAGATACTAAAATCTAGGTGAAAATATCACTCATCACTACTCCAGTACCATCCAAAGAGCAGAATACTGAGCTTGTAGCAGAGAAAAAATAGGAAAGAGCAAAGATATTGAGAGCAAGAAATCATAAAGCAGAGAAGGTTGAACGTGATGAATGGGGGAGTCCCAAAACTAAGATACCTTTTCCATTTCCTTTCAAGTTAGTAAAGAAGGGATTGGAAGAAAAGTTCAAGAAGTTTTCAGATATCATAAACAAGATAAGCTTGAGCATTCCTTTCTCTGAAGCACTATTGGAGATGCCATACTACGCTTGCTTTCTAAAAGACATACTTTTGAAGAAGAGAAGCTTTAACGAAATTGAAACACTGAATTTGTCTGAGAACTGCAGCTCGATTATTCAGAGGAAGATGCTAGCTAAGTTAAAAGATTCGGGAAGCTTCACTATTCTATATGAGATGGAAAGGGGCCGACACGAAGAGCTTTGTGAGATCTTGGGGCAAGCATCAATTTGATTCCATTGTCAATATTTCAAAGGCTTGGTTTGGGGATTTAACTCCCACAATGGTTGCACTACAATTGGCGAATAGGTATATAACTTTTCCGAAGGGAGTAATCAAAGACGTTCTCATAAAAGTGGAGAAACTAGTCTTTCCTATGGATTTTCTTGTGCTTGAGATGGAAGATGACAAGGATAATGTTCCCCTCATCTTAGGGAGACTGGTTAGCCATAATATAGTGGGCATGACCAATTAAAGAAATTATCGAACCACAGGGAGGAAGGTACTAGAGTTTAAGCGATCTCGTATTTGTCATAGTTTTATAGAGATGATCAAGAAGGGAAGATAATCAAGAAATTACAATAAAATAAATGGATAGATAAATGGGAGATGGATGAATGAGCCAAGTAGATAGAGATGAGACTAGCAATACTTAAAGCATGGAAAATTTAGGTATCATGTATCAAATTCATATGTGTCATGGATTGAAGACTAAGGGCCAACACTAAGATCACCTAAACTCCCTCTCGGAATGAATAGGATATGGATATCAAATAGCTCAATGGATTGGTTCTCACTTAAACAATTCCAACTAGGTACTAAGCTTAAATGAGAGTTCCTTCACACAATTAATCAATCTCTCGATCAAACTAATCGAATGTCCTACCAAAGGGTTCTAAACTATGAAGGATTTCTCAATCTCTTCACAATTTATAATGCACATGAGGTGTTTGATGAAATGATTCACTCAATTATCCTAAGCATATCATTGATTTCTCAATCTAATCACATATTTAGAACAACTAAACACACAAATCATCAATACAAATCAAGCAATTAATAATCAATGATAGAAAATCATAGATCCAATCAACATATGAATTCAAATACACAAATCCCCAAAATTATCCAACACAATTCATATTGCTAATCTCACAAGGGAGATTAGCCTCTCATGGTCACAAGGAATCCAACATAGACATTAAAATCCTTACAAAACATGATAAACAATAGGTTTCAATACAAAGTGTAGATGAAAACTCCCTTGGATGTCTCCAATGGTGATCTTCTTCTTCCCCTTGCAATTCACCTCTCTTCCTTGCTTCTCTAGCTACTTGGATGAAGGATTTGATGGTTGGATAATGGTAGATCCAAAGGATGAAGAATGGATGAAGGTGAAGGTGAAAAATGGAGGAAATGGTGTGTGAGGTGTGTGTAGAAGGGTTGGAATTCGGATCTGATCTATCAATTGTTGAATAAAGGGGTATTTATACCCCTTGGAAAGCTTCTAGAAGGATTCTGATTTTTCTGATCCCAGACACGACACGAGTCGTGCGACGCAACACGGCCATAAGGTGGCCATGTTGTGTCTTCTGTTGCTCTCACACGGCCATTCTGGACTGGACCGTGTTACGCAACACGCCTCGTGTGCTGCAACACGGCTTGTGTGCTGTAACACGGGCACAGGGTGGTCGTGTTGGATCTTCTGATGTCGGCACACGGCCACTTCTTACAGGGCCGTGCGCTGTACACGGCCCGTGTTCTTGCTGCCCTGCTTCCTCTTTCACTATTTTTGCTCGTTCTTCCTCGTTTCAACTCCGAATTGAGATCCGCTTTTTCCTACGTCTTCCTTATCATATCTAGCATCCAATAAAAACACAAAACACGACCAAATAAAACACAAATATGGATAAAAATATACGAAAACTCACATAAAAAGATACTAAAATCTAGGTGAAAATATCACTCATCACTACTCCAGTACCATCCAAAGAGCAGAATACTGAGCTTGTAGCAGAGAAAAAATAGGAAAGAGCAAAGATATTGAGAGCAAGAAATCATAAAGCAGAGAAGGTTGAACGTGATGAATGGGGGAGTCCCAAAACTAAGATACCTTTTCCATTTCCTTTCAAGTTAGTAAAGAAGGGATTGGAAGAAAAGTTCAAGAAGTTTTTAGATATCATAAACAAGATAAGCTTGAGCATTCCTTTCTCTGAAGCACTATTGGAGATGCCATACTACGCTTGCTTTCTAAAAGACATACTTTTGAAGAAGAGAAGCTTTAACGAAATTGAAACAATGAATTTGTCCGAGAACTGCAGCTCGATTATTCAGAGGAAGATGCTAGCTAAGTTAAAAGATTCGGGAATCTTCACTATTCTATATGAGATGGAAAGGGGCCGACACGAAGAGCTTTGTGAGATCTTGGGGCAAGCATCAATTTGATTCCATTGTCAATATTTCAAAGGCTTGGTTTGGGGATTTAACTCCCACAATGGTTGCACTACAATTGGTGAATAGGTATATAACTTTTCCGAAGGGAGTAATCAAAGACGTTCTCATAAAAGTGGAGAAACTAGTTTTTCCTATGGATTTTCTTTTGCTTGAGATGGAAGATGACAAGGATAATGTGCCCCTCATCTTAGGGAGACTGGTTAGCCATAATATAGTGGGCATGACCAATTAAAGAAATTATCGAACCACAGGGAGGAAGGTACTAGAGTTTAAGCGATCTCGTATTTGTCATAGTTTTATAGAGATGATCAAGAAGGGAAGATAATCAAGAAATTACAATAAAATAAATGGATAGATAAATGGGAGATGGATGAATGAGCCAACTAGATAGAGATGAGAGTAGCAATACTTAATGCATGGAAAATTTAGGTATCATGTATCAAATTCATATGTGTCATGGATTGAAGACTAAGGGCACCTAAACTCCCTCTCGAAATGAATAGGATATGGATATCAAATAGCTCAATGGATTGGTTCTCACTTAAACAATTCCAACTAGGTACTAAGCTTAAATGAGAGTTCCTTCACACAATTAATCAATCTCTCGATCAAACTAATCGAATGTCCTACCAAAGGGTTCTAAACTATAAAGGATTTTCAAACTCTTCACAATTTATAATGCACATGAGGTGTTTGATGAAATGATTCACTCAATTATCCTAAGCATATCATTGATTTCTCAATCTAATCACATATTTAGAACAACTAAACACACAAATCATCAATACAAATCAAGCAATTAATAATCAATGATAGAAAATCATAGATCCAATCAACATATGAATTCGAATACATAAATCCCCAAAATTATCCAACGCAATTCATATTGCTAATCTCACAAGGGAGATTAGCCTCTCATGGCCACAAGGAATCCAACATAGACATTAAAATCCTTACAAAATATGATAAACAATCGGTTTCAATACAAAGTGTAGATGAAAACTCCCTTGGATATCTCCAATGGTGATCTTCTTCTTCCCCTTGCAATTCACCTCTCTTCCTTGCTTCTCTAGCTACTTGGATGAAGGATTTGATGGTTGGATAATGGTAGATCCAAAGGATGAAGAATGGATGAAGGTGAAGGTGAAAAATGGAGGAAATGGTGTGTGAGGTGTGTGTAGAAGGGTTGGAATTCGGATCAGATCTATCAATTGTTGAATAAAGGGGTATTTATACCCCTTGGGAAGCTTCTAGAAGGATTTTGATTTTTTCTGATCCCAGATACTACACGAGTCGTGCAACGCAACACGGCAATAAGGTGGCCGTGTTGTGTCTTCTGTTGCTCTCACACGGCCATTCTGGACAGGGCCGTGTTACGCAACACGCCTCGTGTGCTGCAACACGGCTCGTGTGCTGTAACACGAGCACAGGGTGGTCGTGTTGGATCTTCTGATGTCGGCACTTGGCCACTTCTTACAGGGCCGTGCGCTGTACACGGCCCGTGTTCTTGCTGCCCTGCTTCCTCTTTCACTGTTTTAGCTCGTTCTTCCTCGTTTCAACACCGAATTGAGATCCGCTTTTTCCTACGTCTTCCTTATCATATCTAGCATCCAATAAAAACACAAAACACAACCAAATAAAACACAAATACAGATAAAAATATATGAAAACTCACATAAAAAGATACTAAAATCTAGGTGAAAATATCACTCATCACTACTCCAGTACCATCCAAAGAGCAGAATACTGAGCTTGTAGCAGAGAAAAAATAGGAAAGAGCAAAGATATTGAGAGCAAGAAATCATAAAGCAGAGAAGGTTGAACGTGATGAATGGGGGAGTCCCAAAACTAAGATACCTTTTCCATTTCCTTTCAAGTTAGTAAAGAAGGGATTGGAAGAAAAGTTCAAGAAGTTTTCAGATATCATAAACAAGATAAGCTTGAGCATTCCTTTCTCTGAAGCACTATTGGAGATGCCATACTACGCTTGCTTTCTAAAAGACATACTTTTGAAGAAGAGAAGCTTTAACGAAATTGAAACAATGAATTTGTCCGAGAACTGCAGCTCGATTATTCAGAGGAAGATGCTAGCTAAGTTAAAAGATTCGGGAATCTTCACTATTCTATATGAGATGGAAAGGGGCCGACACGAAGAGCTTTGTGAGATCTTGGGGCAAGCATCAATTTGATTCCATTGTCAATATTTCAAAGGCTTGGTTTGGGGATTTAACTCCCACAATGGTTGCACTACAATTGGTGAATAGGTATATAACTTTTCCGAAGGGAGTAATCAAAGACGTTCTCATAAAAGTGGAGAAACTAGTTTTTCCTATGGATTTTCTTTTGCTTGAGATGGAAGATGACAAGGATAATGTGCCCCTCATCTTAGGGAGACTGGTTAGCCATAATATAGTGGGCATGACCAATTAAAGAAATTATCGAACCACAGGGAGGAAGGTACTAGAGTTTAAGCGATCTCGTATTTGTCATAGTTTTATAGAGATGATCAAGAAGGGAAGATAATCAAGAAATTACAATAAAATAAATGGATAGATAAATGGGAGATGGATGAATGAGCCAACTAGATAGAGATGAGAGTAGCAATACTTAATGCATGGAAAATTTAGGTATCATGTATCAAATTCATATGTGTCATGGATTGAAGACTAAGGGCACCTAAACTCCCTCTCGAAATGAATAGGATATGGATATCAAATAGCTCAATGGATTGGTTCTCACTTAAACAATTCCAACTAGGTACTAAGCTTAAATGAGAGTTCCTTCACACAATTAATCAATCTCTCGATCAAACTAATCGAATGTCCTACCAAAGGGTTCTAAACTATAAAGGATTTCTCAAACTCTTCACAATTTATAATGCACATGAGGTGTTTGATTAAATGATTCACTCAATTATCCTAAGCATATCATTGATTTCTCAATCTAATCACATATTTAGAACAACTAAACACACAAATCATCAATACAAATCAAGCAATTAATAATCAATGATAGAAAATCATAGATCCAATCAACATATGAATTCGAATACACAAATTCCCAAAATTATCCAACGCAATTCATATTGCTAATCTCACAAGGGAGATTAGCCTCTCATGGCCACAAGGAATCCAACATAGACATTAAAATCCTTACAAAATATGATAAACAATCGGTTTCAATACAAAGTGTAGATGAAAACTCCCTTGGATGTCTCCAATGGTGATCTTCTTCTTCCCCTTGCAATTCACCTCTCTTCCTTGCTTCTCTAGCTACTTGGATGAAGGATTTGATGGTTGGATAATGGTAGATCCAAAGGATGAAGAATGGATGAAGGTGAAGGTGAAAAATGGAGGAAATGGTGTGTGAGGTGTGTGTAGAAGGGTTGGAATTCGGATCAGATCTATCAATTGTTGAATAAAGGGGTATTTATACCCCTTGGGAAGCCTCTAGAAGTATTTTGATTTTTTCTGATCCCAGATACTACACGAGTCGTGCAACGCAACACGGCAATAAGGTGGCCGTGTTGTGTCTTCTGTTGCTCTCACACGGCCATTCTGGACAGGGCCGTGTTACGCAACACGCCTCGTGTGCTGCAACACGGCTCGTGTGCTGTAACACGAGCACAGGGTGGTCGTGTTGGATCTTCTGATGTCGGCACTCGGCCACTTCTTACAGGGCCGTGCGCTGTACACGGCCCGTGTTCTTGCTGCCCTGCTTCCTCTTTCACTGTTTTTGCTCGTTCTTCCTCGTTTCAACACCGAATTGAGATCCGCTTTTTCCTACGTCTTCCTTATCATATCTAGCATCCAATAAAAACACAAAACACAACCAAATAAAACACAAATACAGATAAAAATATATGAAAACTCACATAAAAAGATACTAAAATCTAGGTGAAAATATCACTCATCACTACTCCAGTACCATCCAAAGAGCAGAATACTGAGCTTGTAGCAGAGAAAAAATAGGAAAGAGCAAAGATATTGAGAGCAAGAAATCATAAAGCAGAGAAGGTTGAACGTGATGAATGGGGGAGTCCCAAAACTAAGATACCTTTTCCATTTCCTTTCAAGTTAGTAAAGAAGGGATTGGAAGAAAAGTTCAAGAAGTTTTCAGATATCATAAACAAGATAAGTTTGAGCATTCCTTTCTCTGAAGCACTATTGGAGTTGCCATACTACGCTTGCTTTCTAAAAGACATACTTTTGAAGAAGAGAGGCTTTAACGAAATTGAAACACTGAATTTGTCTGAGAACTGCAGCTCGATTATTCAGAGGAAGATGCTAGCTAAGTTAAAAGATTCGGGAAGCTTCATTATTTTATATGAGATGGAAAGGGGCCGACACGAAGAGCTTTGTGAGATCTTGGGGCAAGCATCAATTTGATTCCATTGTCAATATTTCAAAGGCTTGGTTTGGGGATTTAACTCCCACAATGGTTGCACTACAATTAGCGAATAGGTATATAACTTTTCCGAAGGGAGTAATCAAAGACGTTCTCATAAAAGTGGAGAAACTAGTCTTTCCTATGGATTTTCTTGTGCTTGAGATGGAAGATGACAAGGATAATGTTCCCCTCATCTTAGGGAGACTGGTTAGCCATAATATAGTGGGCATGACCAATTAAAGAAATTATCGAACCACAGGGAGGAAGGTACTAGAGTTTAAACGATCTCGTATTTGTCATAGTTTTATAGAGATGATCAAGAAGGGAAGATAATCAAGAAATTACAATAAAATAAATGGATAGATAAATGGGAGATGGATGAATGAGCCAAGTAGAAAGAGATGAGACTAGCAATACTTAATGCATGGAAAATTTAGGTATAATGTATCAAATTCATATGTGTCATGGATTGAAGACTAAGGGCACCTAAACTCCCTCTCGAAATGAATAGGATATGGATATCAAATAGCTCAATGGATTGGTTCTCACTTAAACAATTCCAACTAGGTACTAAGCTTAAATGAGAGTTCCTTCACACAATTAATCAATCTCTCGATCAAACTAATCGAATGTCCTACCAAAGGGTTCTAAACTATAAAGGATTTCTCAATCTCTTCACAATTTATAATGCACATGAGGTGTTTGATGAAATGATTCACTCAATTATCCTAAGCATATCATTGATTTCTCAATCTAATCACATATTTAGAACAACTAAACACACAAATCATCAATACAAATCAAGCAATTAATAATCAATGATAGAAAATCATAGATCCAATCAACATATGAATTCGAATACACAAATCCCCAAAATTATCCAACGCAATTCATATTGCTAATCTCACAAGGGAGATTAGCCTCTCATGGCCACAAGGAATCCAACATAGACATTAAAATCCTTACAAAATATGATAAACAATCGGTTTCAATACAAAGTGTAGATGAAAACTCCCTTGGATGTCTCCAATGGTGATCTTCTTCTTCCCCTTGCAATTCACCTCTCTTCCTTGCTTCTCTAGCTACTTGGATGAAGGATTTGATGGTTGGATAATGGTAGATCCAAAGGATGAAGAATGGATGAAGGTGAAGGTGAAAAATGGAGGAAATGGTGTGTGAGGTGTGTGTAGAAGGGTTGGAATTCGGATCAGATCTATCAATTGTTGAATAAAGGGGTATTTATACCCCTTGGGAAGCTTCTAGAAGGATTTTGATTTTTTCTGATCCCAGATACTACACGAGTCGTGCAACGCAACACGGCAATAAGGTGGCCGTGTTGTGTCTTCTGTTGCTCTCACACGGCCATTCTGGACAGGGCCGTGTTACGCAACACGCCTCGTGTGCTGCTACACGGCTCGTGTGCTGTAACACGAGCACAGGGTGGTCGTGTTGGATCTTCTGATGTCGGCACTCGGCCACTTCTTACAGGGACGTGCGCTGTACACGGCCCGTGTTCTTGCTGCCCTGCTTCCTCTTTCACTGTTTTTGCTCGTTCTTCCTCGTTTCAACACCGAATTGAGATCCGCTTTTTCCTACGTCTTCCTTATCATATCTAGCATCCAATAAAAACACAAAACACAACCAAATAAAACACAAATACGGATAAAAATATACGAAAACTCACATAAAAAGATACTAAAATCTAGGTGAAAATATCACTCATCACTACTCCAGTACCATCCAAAGAGCAGAATACTGAGCTTGTAGCAGAGAAAAAATAGGAAAGAGCAAAGATATTGAGAGCAAGAAATCATAAAGCAGAGAAGGTTGAACGTTATGAATGGGGGAGTCCCAAAACTAAGATACCTTTTCCATTTCCTTTCAAGTTAGTAAAGAAGGGATTGGAAGAAAAGTTCAAGAAGTTTTCATATATCATAAACAAGATAAGTTTGAGCATTCCTTTCTCTGAAGCACTATTGGAGTTGCCATACTACGCTTGCTTTCTAAAAGACATACTTTTGAAGAAGAGAGGCTTTAACGAAATTGAAACACTGAATTTGTCTGAGAACTGCAGCTCGATTATTCAGAGGAAGATGCTAGCTAAGTTAAAAGATTCGGGAAGCTTCACTATTCTATATGAGATGGAAAGGGGCCGTCACGAAGAGCTTTGTGAGATCTTGGGGCAAGCATCAATTTGATTCCATTGTCAATATTTCAAAGGCTTGGTTTGGGGATTTAACTCCCACAATGGTTGCACTACAATTAGCGAATAGGTATATAACTTTTCCGAAGGGAGTAATCAAAGACGTTCTCATAAAAGTGGAGAAACTAGTCTTTCCTATGGATTTTCTTGTGCTTGAGATGGAAGATGACAAGGATAATGTTCCCCTCATCTTAGGGAGACTGGTTAGCCATAATATAGTGGGCATGACCAATTAAATAAATTATCGAACCACAGGGAGGAAGGTACTAGAGTTTAAACGATCTCGTATTTGTCATAGTTTTATAGAGATGATCAAGAAGGGAAGATAATCAAGAAATTACAATAAAATAAATGGATAGATAAATGGGAGATGGATGAATGAGCCAAGTAGATAGAGATGAGACTAGCAATACTTAATGCATGGAAAATTTAGGTATCATGTATCAAATTCATATGTGTCATGGATTGAAGACTAAGGGCACCTAAACTCCCTCTCGAAATGAATAGGATATGGACATCAAATAGCTCAATGGATTGGTTCTCACTTAAACAATTCCAACTAGGTACTAAGCTTAAATGAGAGTTCCTTCACACAATTAATCAATCTCTCGATCAAACTAATCGAATGTCCTACCAAAGGGTTCTAAACTATGAAGGATTTCTCAATCTCTTCACAATTTATAATGCACATGAGGTGTTTGATGAAATGATTCACTCAATTATCCTAAGCATATCATTGATTTCTCAATCTAATCACATATTTAGAACAACTAAACACACAAATCATCAATACAAATCAAGCAATTAATAATCAATGATAGAAAATCATAGATCCAATCAACATATGAATTCGAATACACAAATCCCCAAAATTATCCAACGCAATTCATATTGCTAATCTCACAAGGGAGATTAGCCTCTCATGGCCACAAGGAATCCAACATAGACATTAAAATCCTTACAAAATATGATAAACAATCGGTTTCAATACAAAGTGTAGATGAAAACTCCCTTGGATGTCTCCAATGGTGATCTTCTTCTTCCCCTTGCAATTCACCTCTCTTCCTTGCTTCTCTAGCTACTTGGATGAAGGATTTGATGGTTGGATAATGGTAGATCCAAAGGATGAAGAATGGATGAAGGTGAAGGTGAAAAATGGAGGAAATGGTGTGTGAGGTGTGTGTAGAAGGGTTGGAATTCGGATCAGATCTATCAATTGTTGAATAAAGGGGTATTTATACCCCTTGGGAAGCTTCTAGAAGGATTCTGATTTTTTCTGATCCCAGACAAGACACGAGTCGTGCAACGCAACACGGACATAAGGTGGCCATGTTGTGTCTTCTGTTGCTCTCACACGGCCATTCTGGACAGGGCCGTGTTACGCAACACGCCTCGTGTGCTGCAACACGGCTCGTGTACTGTAACACGGACACAGGGTGGTCGTGTTGGATCTTCTGATGTCGGCACACGGCTACTTCTTACAGGGCCGTGCGCTGTACACGGCCCGTGTTCTTGCTGCCCTGCTTCCTCTTTCACTGTTTTGGCTCGTTCTTCCTCGTTTCAACTCCGAATTGAGATCCACTTTTTCCTACGTCTTCCTTATCATATCTAGCATCCAATAAAAACACAAAACACAACCAAATAAAACAAAAATACGGATAAAAATATACAAAAACTCACATAAAAAGATACTAAAATCTAGGTGAAAATATCACTCATCACTACTCCAGTACCATCCAAAGAGCAGAATAATGAGCTTGTAGCAGAGAAAAAATAGGAAAGAGCAAAGATATTGAGAGCAAGAAATCATAAAGCAGAGAAGGTTGAACGTGATGAATGGGGGAGTCCTAAAACTAAGATACCTTTTCCATTTCCTTTCAAGTTAGTAAAGAAGGGATTGGAAGAAAAGTTCAAGAAGTTTTCAGATATCATAAACAAGATAAGCTTGAGCATTCCTTTCTCTGAAGCACTATTGGAGATGCCATACTACGCTTGCTTTCTAAAAGACATACTTTTGAAGAAGAGAAGCTTTAACGAAATTGAAACACTGAATTTGTCTGAGAACTGCAGCTCGATTATTCAGAGGAAGATGCTAGCTAAGTTAAAAGATTCGGGAAGCTTCACTATTCTATATGAGATGGAAAGGGGCCGACACGAAGAGCTTTGTGAGATCTTGGGGCAAGCATCAATTTGATTCCATTGTCAATATTTCAAAGGCTTGGTTTGGGGATTTAACTCCCACAATGGTTGCACTACAATTGGCGAATAGGTATATAACTTTTCCGAAGGGAGTAATCAAAGACGTTCTCATAAAAGTGGAGAAACTAGTCTTTCCTATGGATTTTCTTGTGCTTGAGATGGAAGATGACAAGGATAATGTTCCCCTCATCTTAGGGAGACTGGTTAGCCATAATATAGTGGGCATGACCAATTAAAGAAATTATCGAACCACAGGGATTAAGGTACTAGAGTTTAAGCGATCTCGTATTTGTCATAGTTTTATAGAGATGATCAAGAAGGGAAGATAATCAAGAAATTACAATAAAATAAATGGATAGATAAATGGGAGATGGATGAATGAGCCAAGTAGATAGAGATGAGACTAGCAATACTTAAAGCATGGAAAATTTAGGTATCATGTATCAAATTCATATGTGTCATGGATTGAAGACTAAGGGCCAACACTAAGATCACCTAAACTCCCTCTCGGAATGAATAGGATATGGATATCAAATAGCTCAATGGATTGGTTCTCACTTAAACAATTCCAACTAGGTACTAAGCTTAAATGAGAGTTCCTTCACACAATTAATCAATCTCTCGATCAAACTAATCGAATGTCCTACCAAAGGGTTCTAAACTATGAAGGATTTCTCAATCTCTTCACAATTTATAATGCACATGAGGTGTTTGATGAAATGATTCACTCAATTATCCTAAGCATATCATTGATTTCTCAATCTAATCACATATTTAGAACAACTAAACACACAAATCATCAATACAAATCAAGCAATTAATAATCAATGATAGAAAATCATAGATCCAATCAACATATGAATTCAAATACACAAATCCCCAAAATTATCCAACACAATTCATATTGCTAATCTCACAAGGGAGATTAGCCTCTCATGGTCACAAGGAATCCAACATAGACATTAAAATCCTTACAAAACATGATAAACAATATGTTTCAATACAAAGTGTAGATGAAAACTCCCTTGGATGTCTCCAATGGTGATCTTCTTCTTCCCCTTGCAATTCACCTCTCTTCCTTGCTTCTCTAGCTACTTGGATGAAGGATTTGATGGTTGGATAATGGTAGATCCAAAGGATAAAGAATGGATGAAGGTAAAGGTGAAAAATGGAGGAAATGGTGTGTGAGGTGTGTGTAGAAGGGTTGGAATCCGGATCTGATCTATCAATTGTTGAATAAAGGGATATTTATACCCCTTGGGAAGCTTCTAGAAGGATTCTGATTTTTTCTGATCCCAGACACGACACGAGTCGTGCGACGCAACATGGCCATAAGGTGGCCGTGTTGTGTCTTCTGTTGCTCTCACATGGCCATTCTGGACAGGGCCGTGTTACGCAACACTCCTCGTGTGCTGCAACACGACTCGTGTGCTGTAACACGGGCACAGGGTGGTCGTATTGGATCTTCTGATGTCGGCACACGGCCACTTCTTACAGGGCCGTGCGCTGTACACGGCCCGTGTTCTTGCTGCCCTGCTTCCTCTTTCACTGTTTTGGCTCGTTCTTCCTCGTTTCAACTCCGAATTGAGATCCGCTTTTTCCTACGGCTTCCTTATCATTTCTAGCATCCAATAAAAACACAAAACACAACTAAATAAAACACAAATATGGTTAAAATATACGAAAACTCACATAAAAAGATACTAAAATCTAGGTGAAAATATCACTCATCACTACTCCAGTACCATCCAAAGAGCAGAATACTGAGCTTGTAGCAGAGAAAAAATAGGAAAGAGTAAAGATATTGAGAGCAAGAAATCATAAAGCAGAGAAGGTTGAACGTGATGAATGGGGGAGTCCCAAAACTAAGATACCTTTTCCACTTCCTTTCAAGTTAGTAAAGAAGGGATTGGAAGAAAAGTTCAAGAAGTTTTAAGATATCATAAACAAGATAAGCTTGAGCATTCCTTTCTCTGAAGCACTATTGGAGATCCCATACTACGCTTGCTTTCTAAAAGACATACTTTTTAAGAAGAGAAGCTTTAACGAAATTGAAACACTGAATTTGTCTTAGAACTGCAGCTCGATTATTCAGAGGAAGATGCTAGCTAAGTTAAAAGATTCGTGAAGCTTCACTATTCTATATGAGATGGAAAGGGGCCGACACGAAGAGCTTTGTGAGATCTTGGGGCAAGCATCAATTTGATTCCATTGTCAATATTTCAAAGGCTTGGTTTGGGGATTTAACTCCCACAATGGTTGCACTACAATTGGCGAATATGAATATAACTTTTCCGAAGGGAGTAATCAAAGACATTCTCCTAAAAGTGGAGAAACTAGTCTTTCCTATGGATTTTCTTGTGCTTGAGATGGAAGATGACAAGGATAATGTTCCCCTCATCTTAGGGAGACTGGTTAGCCATAATATAGTGGGCATGACCAATTAAAGAAATTATCGAACCACAGGGAGGAAGGTACTAGAGTTTAAGCGATCTCGTATTTGTCATAGTTTTATAGAGATGATCATGAAGGGAAGATAATCAAGAAATTACAATAAAATAAATGGATAGATAAATGGGAGATGGATGAATGAGCCAAGTAGATAGAGATGAGACTAGCAATACTTAAAGCATGGAAAATTTAGGTATCATGTATCAAATTCATATGTGGCATGGATTGAAGACTAAGGGCCAACACTAAGATCACCTAAACTCCCTCTCGGAATGAATAGGATATGGATATCAAATAGCTCAATGGATTGGTTCTCACTTAAACAATTCCAACTAGGTACTAGGCTTAAATGAGAGTTCCTTCACACAATTAATCAATCTCTCGATCAAACTAATCGAATGTCCTACCAAAGGGTTCTAAACTATGAAGGATTTCTCAATCTCTTCACAATTTATAATGCACATGAGGTGTTTGATGAAATGATTCACTCAATTATCCTAAGCATATCATTGATTTCTCAATCTAATCACATATTTAGAACAACTAAACACACAAATCATCAATACAAATCAAGCAATTAATAATCAATGATAGAAAATCATAGATCCAATCAACATATGAATTCAAATACACAAATCCCCAAAATTATCCAACACAATTCATATTGCTAATCTCACAAGGGAGATTAGCCTCTCATGGTCACAAGGAATCCAACATAGACATTAAAATCCTTACAAAACATGATAAACAATAGGATTCAATACAAAGTGTAGATGAAAACTCCCTTGGATGTCTCCAATGGTGATCTTCTTCTTCCCCTTGCAATTCACCTCTCTTCCTTCCTTCTCTAGCTACTTGGATGAAGGATTTGATGGTTGGATAATGGTAGATCCAAAGGATGAAGAATGGATGAAGGTGAAGGTGAAAAATGGAGGAAATGGTGTGTGAGGTGTGTGTAGAAGGGTTGGAATTCGGATATGATCTATCAATTGTTGAATAAAGGGGTATTTATACCCCTTGGGAAGCTTCTATAAGGATTCTGATTTTTTCTGATCCCAGACATGACACGAGTCGTGCGACGCAACACGGCCATAAGGTGGCCATGTTGTGTCTTCTGTTGCTCTCACACGGCCATTCTGGACAGGGCCGTGTTACGCAACACGGCTCGTGTGCTGCAACACGGCTCGTGTGCTGTAACACGGGCACAGGGTGGTCGTGTTGGATCTTCTGATGTCGGCACACGGCCACT
Source organism: Pogostemon cablin (assembly GCA_023678885.1). Classification (NCBI taxonomy): domain Eukaryota; kingdom Viridiplantae; phylum Streptophyta; class Magnoliopsida; order Lamiales; family Lamiaceae; genus Pogostemon; species Pogostemon cablin. Next base: position 14,918,394 of record CM043001.1, on the reverse strand, counting down.
TCTTACAGGGCCGTGCGTTGTACACGGCCCGTGTTCTTGCTGCCCTGCTTCCTCTTTCACTGTTTTGGCTCGTTCTTCCTCGTTTCAACTCCGAATTGAGATCTGCTTTTTCCTACGTCTTCCTTATCATATCTAGCATCCAATAAAAACACAAAACACAACCAAATAAAATATAAATACGGATAAAAATATACGAAAACTCACATAAAAAGATACTAAAATCTAGGTGAAAATGATAACTCATCACTACTCCAGTACCATCCAAAGAGCAGAATACTGAGCTTGTAGCAGAGAAAAAATAAGAAAGAGTAAAGATATTGAGAGCAAGAAATCATAAAGCAGAGAAGGTTGAACGTGATGAATGGGGGAGTCCCAAAACAAAGATACCTTTTCCATTTCCTTTCAAGTTAGTAAAGAAGGGATTGGAAGAAAAGTTCAAGAAGTTTTCAGATATCATAAACAAGATAAGCTTGAGCATTCCTTTCTCTGAAGCACTATTGGAGATGCCATACTAAGCTTGCTTTCTAAAACACATACTTTTGAAGAAGAGAAGCTTTAACGAAATTGAAACACTGAATTTGTCTGAGAACTGCAGCTCGATTATTCAGAGGAAGATGCTAGCTAAGTTAAAAGATTCGGGAAGCTTCACTATTCTATATGAGATGGAAAGGGGCCGACACGAAGAGCTTTGTGAGATCTTGGGGCAAGCATCAATTTGATTCCATTGTCAATATTTCAAAGGCTTGGTTTGGGGATTTAACTCCCACAATGGTTGCACTACAATTGGCGAATAGGTATATAACTTTTCCGAATGGAGTAATCAAAGACGTTCTCATAAAAGTGGAGAAACTAGTCTTTCCTATGGATTTTCTTGTGCTTGAGATGGAAGATGACAAGGATAATGTTCCCTTCATCTTAGGGAGACTGGTTAGCCATAATATAGTGGGCATGACCAATTAAAGAAATTATCGAACCACAGGGAGGAAGGTACTAGAGTTTAAGCGATCTCGTATTTGTTATAGTTTTATAGAGATGATCAAGAAGGGAAGATAATCAAGAAATTACAATAAAATAAATGGATAGATAAATGGGAAATGGATGAATGAGCCAAGTAGATAGAGATGAGACTAGAAATACTTAAAGCATGGAAAATTTAGGTATCATGTATCAAATTCATATGTGTCATGGATTGAAGACTAAGGGCCAACACTAAGATCACCTAAACTCCCTCTCGGAATGAATAGGATATGGATATCAAATAGCTCAATGGATTGGTTCTCACTTAAACAATTCCAACTAGGTACTAAGCTTAAATGAGAGTTCCTTCACATAATTAATCAATCTCTCGATCAAACTAATCGAATGTCCTACCAAAGGGTTCTAAACTATGAGGGATTTCTCAATCTCTTCACAATTTACAATGCACATGAGGTGTTTGATGAAATGATTCACTCAATTATCCTAAGCATATCATTGATTTCTCAATCTAATCACATATTTAGAACAACTAAACACACAAATTATCAATACAAATCAAGCAATTATTAATCAATGATAGAAAATCATAGATCCAATCAACATATGAATTCAAATACACAAATCCCCAAAATTATCCAACACAATTTATATTGCTAATCTCACAAGGGAGATTAGCCTCTCATGGTCACAAGGAATCCAACATAGACATTAAAATCCTTACAAAACATGATAAACAATAGGTTTCAATACAAAGTGTATATGAAAACTCCCTTGGATGTCTCCAATAGTGATCTTATTCTTCCCCTTGCAATTCACCTCTCTTCCTTGCTTCTCTAGCTACTTGGATGAAGGATTTGATGGTTGGATAATGGTAGATCCAAAGGATAAAGAATGGATGAAGGTGAAGGTGAAAAATGGAGGAAATGGTGTGTGAGGTGTGTGTAGAAGGGTTGGAATTCAGATCTGATCTATCAATTGTTGAATAAAGGGGTATTTATACCCCTTGGGAAGCTTCTAGAAGAATTCTGATTTTTTCTGATCCCAGACACGACACGAGTCGTGCGACGCAACACGGCCATAAGGTGGCCGTGTTGTGTCTTCTGTTGCTCTCACACGGCCATTCTGGACAGGGCCGTGTTACGCAACATGCCTCGTGTGCTGCAACACGGCTCGTGTGCTGTAACACGGGCACTGGGTGGTCGTGTTGGATCTTCTGATGTCGGCACATGGCCACTTCTTACAGGGCCGTGCGCTGTACACGGCCCGTGTTCTTGCTGCCCTGCTTTCTCTTTCACTGTTTTGGCTCGTTCTTCCTCGTTTCAACTCCGAATTGAGATCTGCTTTTTCCTACGTCTTCCTTATCATATCTAGCATCCAATAAAAACACAAAACACAACCAAATAAAACACAAATACGGATAAAAATATACGATAACTCACATAAAAAGATACTAAAATCTAGGTGAAAATATCACTCATCACTACTCCAGTACCATCCAAAGAGCAGAATACTGAGCTTGTAGCAGAGAAAAAATAGGAAAGAGCAAAGATATTGAGAGCAAGAAATCATCAAGCAGAGAAGGTTGAACGTGATGAATGGTGGAGTCCCAAAACTAAGATACCTTTTCCATTTCCTTTCAAGTTAGTAAAGAAGGGATTGGAAGAAAAGTTCAAGAAGTTTTCAGATATCATAAACAAAATAAGCTTGAGCATTCCTTTCTCTAAAGCACTATTGGAGATGCCATACTACGCTTGCTTTCTAAAAGACATACTTTTGAAGAAGAGAAGCTTTAACGAAATTGAAACACTGAATTTGTCTGAGAACTGCAGCTCGATTATTCAGAGGAAGATGCTAGATAAGTTAAAAGATTCGGGAAGCTTCACTATTCTATATGAGATGGAAAGGGGCCGACACGAAGAGCTTTGTGAGATCTTGGGGCAAGCATCAATTTGATTCCATTGTCAATATTTCAAAGGCTTGGTTTGGGGATTTAACTCCCACAATGGTTGCACTACAATTGGCGAATAGGTATATAACTTTTCCGAAGGGAGTAATCAAAGACGTTCTCATAAAAGTGGAGAAACTAGTCTTTCCTATGGATTTTCTTGTGCTTGAGATGGAAGATGACAAGGATAATGTTCCCCTCATCTTAGGGAGACTGGTTAGCCATAATATAGTGGGCATGACCAATTAAAGAAATTATCGAACCACAGGGAGGAAGGTACTAGAGTTTAAGCGATCTCGTATTTGTCATAGTTTTATAGAGATGATCAAGAAGGGAAGATAATCAAGAAATTACAATAAAATAAATGGATAGATAAATGGGAGATGGATGAATGAGCCAAGTAGATAGAGATGAGACTAGCAATACTTAAAGCACGGAAAATTTAGGTATCATGTATCAAATTCATATGTGTCATGGATTGAAGACTAAGGGCCAACACTAAGATCACCTAAACTCCCTCTCGGAATGAATAGGATATGGATATCAAATAGCTCAATGGATTGGTTCTCACTTAAACAATTCCAACTAGGTACTAAGCTTAAATGAGAGTTCCTTCACACAATTAATCAATCTCTCGATCAAACTAATCGAATGTCCTACCAAAGGGTTCTAAACTATGAAGGATTTCTCAATCTCTTCACAATTTATAATGCACATGAGGTGTTTGATGAAATGATTAACTCAATTATCCTAAGCATATCATTGATTTCTCAATCTAATCACATATTTAGAACAACTAAATACACAAATCATCAATACAAATCAAGCAATTAATAATCAATGATAGAAAATCATAGATCCAATCAACATATGAATTCAAATACACAAATCCCCAAAATTATCCAACACAATTCATATTGCAAATCTCACAAGGGAGATTAGCCTCTCATGGTCACAAGGAATCCAACATAGACGTTAAAATCCTTACAAAACATGATAAACAATAGGTTTCAATACAAAGTGTAGATGAAAACTCCCTTGGATGTCTCCAATGGTGATCTTCTTCTTCCCCTTGCAATTCACCTCTCTTCCTTGCTTCTCTGGCTACTTGGATGAAGGATTTGATGGTTGGATAATGGTAGATCCAAAGGATGAAGAATGGATGAAGGTGAAGGTGAAAAATGGAGGAAATGGTGTGTGAGGTGTGTGTAGAAGGGTTGGAATTCGGATCTGATCTATCAATTGTTGAATAAAGGGATATTTATACCCCTTGGGAAGCTTCTAGAAGGATTTTGATTTTTTCTGATACCAGACACGACACGAGTCGTGCAACGCAACACGGCCATAAGGTGGCCGTGTTGTGTCTTCTGTTGCTCTCACTCGGCCATTCTAGACAGGGCCGTGTTACGCAACACGCCTCGTGTGCTGCAACACGGCTCGTGTGCTGTAACACGGGCACAGGGTGGTCGTGTTGGATCTTCTGATGTCGGCACACGGCCACTTCTTACAGGGCCGTGCACTGTACACGGCCCGTGTTCTTGCTGCCCTGCTTCCTCTTTCACTGTTTTGGCTCGTTCTTCCTCGTTTCAACTCCGAATTGAGATCCGCTTTTTCCTACGTCTTCCTTATCACATCTAGCATCCAATAAAAACACAAAACACAACCAAATAAAACACAAATACGGATAAAAATATACGAAAACTCACATAAAAAGATACTAAAATCTAGGTGAAAATATCACTCATCACTACTCCAGTACCATCCAAAGAGCAGAATATTGAGCTTGTAGCAGAGAAAAAATAGGAAAGAGCAAAGATATTGAGAGCAATAAATCATAAAGCAGAGAAGGTTGAACGTGATGAATGGGGGAGTCCCAAAACTAAGATACCTTTTCCATTTCCTTTCAAGATAGTAAAGAAGGGATTGGAAGAAAAGTTCAAGAAGTCCCAAAACTAGTCTTTCCTATGGATTTTCTTGTGCTTGAGATGGAAGATGGCAAGGATAATGTTCCCCTCATCTTAGGGAGACTGGTTAGCCATAATATAGTGGGCATGACCAATTAAAGAAATTATCGAACCACAGGGAGGAAGGTACTAGAGTTTAAGCTATCTCGTATTTGTCATAGTTTTATAGAGATGATCAAGAAGGGAAGATAATCAAGAAATTACAATAAAATAAATGGATAGATAAATGGGAGATGGATGAATGAGCCAAGTAGATAGAGATGAGACTAGCAATACTTAAAGCATTGAAAATTTAGGTATCATGTATCAAATTCATATGTGTCATGGATTGAAGACTAAGGGCCAACACTAAGATCACCTAAACTCCCTCTCGGAATGAATAGGATATGGATATCAAATAGCTCAATGGATTGGTTCTCACTTAAACAATTCCAACTAGGTACTAAGCTTAAATGAGAGTTCCTTCACACAATTAATCAATCTCTCGATCAAACTAATCGAATGTCCTACCAAAGGGTTCTAAACTATGAAGGATTTCTCAATCTCTTCACAATTTATAATGCACATGAGGTGTTTGATGAAATGATTCACTCAATTATCATAAGCATATCATTGATTTCTCAATCTAATCACATATTTAGAACAACTAAACACACAAATCATCAATACAAATCAAGCAATTAATAATCATTGATAGAAAATCATAGATCCAATCAACATATGAATTCAAATACACAAATCCCCAAAATTATCCAACACAATTCATATTGCTAATCTCACAAGGGAGATTAGCCTCTCATGGTCACAAGGAATCCAACATAGACATTATAATCCTTACAAAACATGATAAACAATAGGTTTCAATACAAAGTGTAGATGAAAACTCCCTTGGATGTCTCCAATGGTGATCTTCTTCTTCCCCTTGCAATTCACCTCTCTTCCTTGCTTCTCTATCTACTTGGATGAAGGATTTGATGGTTGGATAATGGTAGATCCAAAGGATGACGAATGGATGAAGGTGAAGGTGAAAAATGTAGGAAATGGTGTGTGAGGTGTGTGTAGAAGGGTTGGAATTCGGATCTGATCTATCAATTGTTGAATAAAGGGATATTTATACCCCTTAGGAAGCTTCTAGAAGGATTCTGATTTTTTCTGATCCCAGACACGACACGAGTCGTGCGACGCAACACGGCCATAAGGTGGCCGTGTTGTGTCTTCTGTTTCTCTCACACGGCCATTCTGGACAGGGCCGTGTTACGCAACACGCCTCGTGTGCTGCAACATGGCTCATGTGCTGTAACATGGGCACAGGGTGGTCGTGTTGGATCTTCTGATGTCGGCACACGGCCACTTCTTACAGGGCCGTGCGCTGTACACGGCCCGTGTTCTTGCTGCCCTGCTTCCTCTTTCACTGTTTTGGCTCGTTCTTCCTCGTTTCAACTCCGAATTGAGATCCGCTTTTTCCTACGTCTTCCTTATCATATCTAGCATCCAATAAAAACACAAAACACAACCAAATAAAATACAAATACGGATAAAAATATACGAAAACTCACATAAAAAGATACTAAAATCTAGGTGAAAATATCACTCATCACTACTCCAGTACCATCCAAAGAGCAGAATATTGAGCTTGTAGCAGAGAAAAAATAGGAAAGAGCAAAGATATTGAGAGCAAGAAATCATAAACCAGAGAAGGTTGAACGTGATGAATGGGGGAGTCCCAAAACTAAGATACCTTTTCCATTTCCTTTCAAGATAGTAAAGAAGGGATTGGAAGAAAAGTTCAAGAAGTTTTCAGATATAAAAAACAAGATAAGCTTGAGCATTCCTTTCTCTGAAGCACTATTGGAGATGCCATACTACGCTTGCTTTCTAAAAGACATACTTTTGAAGAAGAGAAGCTTTAACGAAATTGAAACACTGAATTTGTCTGAGAACTGCAGCTCGATTATTCAGAGGAAGATGCTAGCTAAGTTAAAAGATTCGGGAAGCTTCACTATTCTATATGAGATGGAAAGGGACCGACACGAAGAGCTTTGTGAGATCTTGGGGCAAGCATCAATTTGATTCCATTGTCAATATTTCAAAGGCTTGGTTTGGGGATTTAACTCCCACAATGGTTGCACTACAATTGGCGAATAGGTATATAACTTTTCCGAAGGGAGTAATCAAAGACGTTCTCATAAAAGTGGAGAAACTAGTCTTTCCTATGGATTTTCTTGTGCTTGAGATGGAAGATGACAAGGATAATGTTCCCCTCATCTTAGGGAGACTGGTTAGCCATAATATAATGGGCATGACCAATTAAAGAAATTATCGAACCACAGGGAGGAAGGTACTAGAGTTTAAGCGATCTCGTATTTGTCATAGTTTTATAGAGATGATCAAGAAGGGAAGATAATCAAGAAATTACAATAAAATAAATGGATAGATAAATGGGAGATGGATGAATGAGCCAAGTAGATAGAGATGAGACTAGCAATACTTAAAGCATGGAAAATTTAGGTATCATGTATCAAATTCATATGTGTCATGGATTGAAGACTAAGGGCCAACACTAAGATCACCTAAACTCCCTCTCGGAATGAATAGGATATGGATATCAAATAGCTCAATGGATTGGTTCTCATTTAAACAATTCCAACTAGGTACTAAGCTTAAATGAGAGTTCCTTCACACAATTAATCAATCTCTCGATCAAACTAATCCAATGTCCTACCAAAGGGTTCTAAACTATGAAGGATTTCTCAATCTCTTCACAATTTAAAATGCACATGAGGTGTTTGATGAAATGATTAACTCAATTATCCTAAGCATATCATTGATTTCTCAATCTAATCACATATTTAGAACAACTAAACACACAAATCATCAATACAAATCAAGCAATTAATAATCAATGATAGAAAATCATAGATCCAATCAACATATGAATTCAAATACACAAATCCCCAAAATTATCCAACACAATTTATATTGCTAATCTCACAAGGGAGATTAGCCTCTCATGGTCACAAGGAATCCAACATAGATATTAAAATCCTTACAAAACATGATAAACAATAGGTTTCAATACAAAGTGTAGATGAAAACTCCCTTGGATGTCTCCAATGGTGATCTTCTTCTTTCCCTTGCAATTCACCTCTCTTCCTTGCTTCTCTAGCTACTTGGATGAAGGATTTGATGGTTGGATAATGGTAGATCCAAAGGATGAAGAATGGATGAAGGTGAAGGTGAAAAATGAAGGAAATGGTGTGTGAGGTGTGTGTAGAAGGGTTGGAATTCGGATCTGATCTATCAATTGTTGAATAAAGGGATATTTATACCCCTTGGGAAGCTTCTGGAAGGATTCTGATTTTTTCTGATCCCAGACACGACACGAGTCGTGCGACGCAACACGGCCATAAGGTGGCCGTGTTGTGTCTTCTGTTGCTCTCACACGGCCATTCTGGACAGGGCCGTGTTACGCAACACGCCTCGTGTGCTGCAACATGGCTCGTGTGCTGTAACACGGGCACATGGTGGTCGTGTTGGATCTTCTGATGTCGGCACACGACCACTTCTTACAGGCCCGTGCGCTGTACACGGCCCGTGTTCTTGCTGCCCTGCTTCCTCTTTCACTGTTTTGGCTCGTTCTTCCTCGTTTCAACTCGGAATTGAGATCCGCTTTTTCCTACGTCTTCCTTATCATATCTAGCATCCAATAAAAACACAAAACACAACCAAATAAAACACAAATACGGATAAAAATATACAAAAACTCACATAAAAAGATACTAAAATCTAGGTGAAAATATCACTCATCACTACTCCAGTACCATCCAAAGAGCTGAAAACTGAGCTTGTAGCAGAGAAAAAATAGGAAAGAGCAAAGATATTGAGAGCAAGAAATCATAAAGCAGAGAAGGTTGAACGAGATGAATGGGGGAGTCCCAAAACTAAGATACCTTTTCCATTTCCTTTAAAGTTAGTAAAGAAGGGATTGGAAGAAAAGTTCAAGAAGTTTTCAGATATCATAAACAAGATAAGCTTGAGCATTCCTTTCTCTGAAGCACTATTGGAGATGACATACTACGCTTGCTTTCTAAAAGACATACTTTTGAAGAAGAGAAGCTTTAACGAAATTGAAACACTGAATTTGTCTGAGAACTGCAGCTCGATTATTCAGAGGAAGATGCTAGCTAAGTTAAAAGATTCGGGAAGCTTCACTATTCTATATGAGATGGAAAGGGGCCGACACGAAGAGCTTTGTGAGATCTTGGGGCAAGCATCAATTTGATTCCATTGTCAATATTTCAAAGGCTTGGTTTGGGGATTTAACTCCCACAATGGTTGCACTACAATTGGCGAATAGGTATATAACTTTTCCGAAGGGAGTAATCAAAGACGTTCTCATAAAAGTGGAGAAACTAGTCTTTCCTATGGATTTTCTTGTGCTTGAGATGGAAGATGACAAGGATAATGTTCCCCTCATCTTAGGGAGACTGGTTAGCCATAATATAGTGGGCATGACCAATTAAAGAAATTATCGAACCACAGGGAGGAAGGTACTAGAGTTTAAGCGATCTCGTATTTGTCATAGTTTTATAGAGATGATCAAGAAGGGAAGATAATCAAGAAATTACAATAAAATAAATGGATAGATAAATGGGAGATGGATGAATGAGCCAAGTAGATAGAGATGAGACTAGCAATACTTAAAGCATGGAAAATTTAGGTATCATGTATCAAATTCATATGTGTCATGGATTGAAGACTAAGGGCCAACACTAAGATCACCTAAACTCCCTCTCGGAATGAATAGGATATGGATATCAAATAGATCAATGGATTGGTTCTCACTTAAATAATTCCAACTAGGTACTAAGCTTAAATGAGAGTTCCTTCACACAATTAATCAATCTCTCGATCAAACTAATCGAATGTCCTACCAAAGGGTTCTAAACTATGAAGGATTTCTCAATCTCTTCACAATTTATAATGCACATGAGGTGTTTGATGAAATGATTCACTCAATTATCCTAAGAATATCATTGATTTCTCAATCTAATCACATATTTAGAACAACTAAACACACAAATCATCAATACAAATCAAGCAATTAATAATCAATGATAGAAAATCGAAGATCCAATCAACATATGAATTCAAATACATAAATCCCCAAAATTATCCAACACAATTCATATTGCTAATCTCACAAGGGAGATTAGCCTCTCATGGTCACAAGGAATCCAACATAGACATTAAAATCCTTACAAAACATGATAAACAATAGGTTTCAATACAAAGTGTAGATGAAAACTCCCTTGGATGTCTCCAATGGTGATCTTCTTCTTCCCCTTGCAATTCACCTCTCTTCCTTGCTTCTCTAGCTACTTGGATGAAGGATTTGATGGTTGGATAATGGTAGATCCAAAGGATGAAGAATGGATGAAGGTGAAGGTGAAAAATGGAGGAAATGGTGTGTGAGGTGTGTGTAGAAGGGTTGGAATTTGGATCTGATCTATCAATTGTTGAATAAAGGGGTATTTATACCCCTTGGAAAGCTTCTAGAAGGATTCTGATTTTTTCTGATCCCAGACACAACACGAGTCATGCGACGCAACACGGCCATAAGGTGACCGTGTTGTGTCTTCTGTTGTTTTCACACGGCCATTCTGGACAGGGCCGTGTTACGCAACACGCCTCGCGTGCTGCAAAACGGCTCATGTTCTGTAACATGGGCACAGTGTGGTCGTGTTGGATCATCTGATGTCGGCACACGGCCACTTCTTACAGGGCCGTGCGCTGTACATGGCCCGTGTTCTTGCTGCCCTGCTTCCTCTTTCACTGTTTTGGCTCGTTCTTCCTCGTTTCAACTCCGAATTGAGATCCGCTTTTTCCTATGTCTTCCTTATCATATCTAGCATCCAATAAAAACACAAAACACAACCAAATAAAACACAAATACGGATAAAAATATACGAAAACTCACATAAAAAGATACTAAAATCTAGGTGAAAATATCACTCATCACTACTCTAGTACCATCCAAAGAGCAGAATACTGAACTTGTAGCAGAGAAAAAATAGGAAAGAGCAAAGATATTGAGAGCAAGAAATCATAAAGCAGAGAAGGTTGAACGTGATGAATGGGGGAGTCCCAAAACTAAGATACCTTTTCCATTTCCTTTCAAGTTAGTAAAGAAGGGACTGGAAGAAAAGTTCAAGAAGTTTTCAGATATCATAAACAAGATAAGCTTGAGCATTCCTTTCTCTGAAGCACTATTGGAGATGCCATACTACGCTTGCTTTCTAAAAGACATACTTTTGAAGAAGAGAAGCTTTAACGAAATTGAAACACTGAATTTGTCTGAGAACCGCAGCTCGATTATTCAGAGGAAGATGCTAGCTAAGTTAAAAGATTCGGGAAGCTTCACTATTCTATATGAGATGGAAAGGGGCCGACACGAAGAGCTTTTTGAGATCTTGGGGCAAGCATCAATTTGATTCCATTGTCAATATTTCAAAGGCTTGGTTTGGGGATTTAACTCCCACAATGGTTGCACTACAATTGGCGAATAGGTATATAACTTTTCCGAAGGGAGTAATCAAAGACGTTCTCATAAAAGTGGAGAAACTAGTCTTTCCTATGGATTTTCTTGTGCTTGAGATGGAAGATGACAAGGATAATGTTCCCCTCATCTTAGGGAGACTGGTTAGCCATAATATAGTGGGCATGACCAATTAAAGAAATTATCGAACCACAGGGAGGAAGGTACTAGAGTTTAAGCGATCTCGTATTTGTCATAGTTTTATAGAGATGATCAAGAAGGAAGATAATCAAGAAATTACAATAAAATAAACGGATAGATAAATGGGAGATGGATGAATGAGCCAAGTAGATAGAGATAAGACTAGCAATACTTAAAGCATGGAAAATTTAGGTATCATGTATCAAATTCATATGTGTCATGGATTGAAGACTAAGGGCCAACACTAAGATCACCTAAACTCCCTCTCGGAATGAATAGGATATGGATATCAAATAACTCAATGGATTGGTTCTCACTTAAACAATTCCAACTAGGTACTAAGCTTAAATGAGAGTTCCTTCACACAATTAATCAATCTCTCGATCAAACTAATCGAATGTCCAACCAAAGGGTTCTAAACTATGAAGGATTTCTCAATCTCTTCACAATTTATAATGCACATGAGGTGTTTGATGAAATGATTGACTCAATTATCCTAAGCATATCATTGATTTCTCAATCTAATCACATATTTAGAACAACTAAATACACAAATCATCAATACAAATCAAGCAATTAATAATCAATGATAGAAAATCATAGATCCAATCAACATATGAATTCAAATACACAAATCCCCAAAATTATCCAACACAATTCATATTGCTAATCTCACAAGGGAGATTAGCCTCTCATGGTCACAAGGAATCCAACATAGACATTAAAATCCTTACAAAACATGATAAACAATAGGTTTCAATACAAAGTGTAGATGAAAACTCCCTTGGATGTCTCCAATGGTGATCTTCTTCTTCCCCTTGCAATTCACCTCTCTTCCTTGCTTCTCTAGCTACTTGGATGAAGGATTTGATGGTTGGATAATGGTAGATCCAAAGGATGAAGAATGTATGAAGGTGAAGGTGAAAAATGGAGGAAATGGTGTGTGAGGTGTGTGTAGAAGGGTTGGAATTCGGATCTGATCTATCAATTGTTGAATAAAGGGGTATTTATACCCCTTGGGAAGCTTCTAGAAGGATTCTGATTTTTTCTGATTCCAGACACGACACGAGTCGTGCGACGCAACACGGTCATAAGGTGGCCGTGTTGTGTCTTCTGTTGCTCTCACACGGCCATTCTGGACAGGGCCGTTGATGAGTGTGTAAATTCACAAGTTTGGCACTATGTTTTGTGCTAGTTTTGGAGAGTTTTGATGTGGAAATAGGTGGAAAACCTATATATATTGTGAAATAGCATGAATCAGGTGTTAGTGGAGCTATTTGAGTGTTTTCTTAGCAAAAACGGAGTGAAAGGGCCAAGAATCGAAGAGACGGAGTCGAAGCCACGCGAACCGCCCAAGAAGTAGGTGGGTTCGACCTGGCTGGAGGAGGGTTCGACCTCTCCAGCAGGTCGAACCAACGTTGCTGGACATACAGAGATGGGTTCGACCATGACTCAGTTAGTTCGACCTGGCCATCAGGTCGAACCATGGTCGAACCGGTTTGCAAGAAGGAGGATTCGACCACGACGTTGGGGTTCGACTTGCCAGTTGGTCGAATCAGGAGCAAGAGTTGTCCAGTGCTGAGGTTCGACCTGGGGTTCGACCAAGGCCTAAGTGGTTCGACCTGTCCAGAAGGTCGAACCTGTGCAGAATTCTTCCAGTAGAGGGGTTCGACCTGGGGTTCGACCTGTGGCTCGGGGTTCGACCTGCTTGACGTGGTCGAACCTGTGTGCGAGAACTTACCTTATCCGGATTTTCGAGGCCAAAACGCGTGAGATCACTTAGGAAGCCCATTCTAAGCCCTAGAGACGTGATTACAAGTATAAAAGGAGGCTCATACAGAGAATAAAGAGAGCTTTTGATCGTCAATAGTAGGAGAGACAAGAGTAGAGGTGGTGATCCATCCGGAGGGCTGTGACAGAGGTTCGCTGAAGGTTCAAGTAAGAATGATTAATCTAACCATGATTGTTCCTAGATCAATCATGGGCTAGAACCACCTTGGTAGTTCTAGGGTTATGAAAGTTTCATGATGTAATTCGTGTTTCGTGTGTAAAACTCCGTACAACACTACCTGTGGTTTGTTTTATATAAGATTGCATATTTAATCCATACTCATAGTCGTTTTGTGCATCAATGATCGTTGTGTAAAGTCTGAATACATGACATGGTTATTGATTGAGTGCGTTCACTACTGAGCAGGGTTTATCGTTATAATTCTAAGTGAAGGGATTCCGAAGTATTATTAGAACTATCTTATATGAATATTCATGAATTGAATTGAATTCGGGTTCATGAATAGGATGAAGAGTATAACTTTATAGTACCTAAAAAGGGAGATCAAATCGGGTTAGATTCTAGACGTAGAAGATAATTGATTATGATAGTACCTAGAAAGGGGGGTGAAGCATATCTCTTGCTCCGATGTTATTCACACGTGTCAAGCGCATATTTACTTGTGTCTATAGAGTAAACTTGCATGGTCTAGTGATGCGTCCACAAACCACAGGGCAGAGTCGGACACCATCACACGAAAATACGAATTGCTAGTGAAACTGGATGACCCAACGAACTACCTATCATTCTTATTGATCACAACTCACTTCTCTCTACTTTTGCTATTTCTTTTATTATTTCGATTCGAAGTTACTATCCATTAAACCTTTACAATTACCAACATAGTCTAAAATATACTAGAAGATTATAAAATTGATATTTATCCGTCCCGTGGGTTCGATATTGTAACTTGGTCATCTTCGCGACTACAATTGATATCCTTATACTTGAGGATTAATTTGTGTGTTGAGAAAACCCCTATCAAGTTCTTGGCGCCGTTGTCGGGGATGGCGTAAACTATCTTTTTGTATTATTTCTAGTTTATTAGGACTATTTACCTTGTTTTGTTGTTTTCTTTCTTATTCGTTTTAGGTGTATGCTCACAAGATCAAAGAAAGGTAATCTTGAACCGTATAATCCTGAGATTGGAGCATCATCAAGAAAGAAGAAGAAGAAGAAGAGTAAGGCAAAGGCAATAGACTCAACTGAAGCTCTGAATTTTGGAGTTGAGGTTGACGAGCAGATTTCGCAAGCGATTGAGGCTACAACTGAAGTTAATTTGGAAGTAGTAACAGTCAACATGGCAGCGAATCCGGATAATCTAGCCATCCGTGAGGTTTTCAGAAATAATGGGGCTGGAAATTATGAGCTTTTAGGAGCAAGGGGAACTAACACAGTGTTCGATCTTCATCCCGCTCTTATTAGCATGATAGAAAGGAACTCCTTTTCAGGAGGGTCTTTCGAGGATCCGCAGCAGTATCTGAACAAGTTCTTGGGCTATGCAAGTACTCAAAAAGACGTAGGAGAACATGAAGATGCTAGGAAGATCCTTTTGTTTAAATTCTCGCTTACTGAAAAGGCGAGGGATTGGTACGATACTATTAATGCAGCTGAGTGCACCACGTGGGAGCAATTGAAGTTAAGATTCTTGGAGAGGTATATGCCACCTTCGAAGGTGTTTAAGATGAAGCAAGATATTAACCAATTTGCTATCAGTGGAGGTGAGAAATTTCATGAAGCGTGGGATAGATTCAAGGACATGCTCAGGAAGTGTCCTCAACATGGGTTATCTAAAGCCCAATATATCAGTATATTTTATAACGGATTGGACTGTGAATCAAGAGTGCTACTTGATGCTTCTTCTAATGGAGCATTGCTTACAAAGTCATCCGTTGAGGCCGAGAGATTGTTTGAAGACATATCAATGAATTCGAGGGATTGGCCCACTGATAGAGTTAGAGGTACTATGTTCTTGGAAAGGTAGCTCAGGTTGAACAAGCAATGGTGAAGACTAAGAGAGAGGATGAGATCGTTTCGAGCTTGTCCAATATCAACAAACTACTTGAGTCTCAACAGAAGCAGATCAGCGAGATATCCCAACGAGTGCCAATCATGCAGCAAGAGATGATGAATAATGGAACCATCCAAGACGAATTGGAGGAAGCAAATTATGCCATGGGTCAAAGTATTCAAGGAACGAGGTACCCAAATTAAGGAAACCGGAACTACCAAGGGAACTATCGAGGGAACTTTAATAATCGTGGTCCATCTGGTAGTTATCAATAGCAACCAAGGAGGCCTGAATTTTTATGGAGCAATATAAATAATGCAGTGCAACTTCCGATGGGTGTTGATCCGGGAGAAAAGGTGGAAGAAGGGAAGCCTGGGTTCGAGGATACTGTGAACCGGTACATGGTAAAGAATGATGAAAGAGTGAACCGCCTTGAGGCAAAGCTTGAGAAAAAGATTGATAATCACCACAGAGATTTGTCCACTCAAGTGAAAGATCTCACATTGTTGATGGGTACAATTGCAGAGAATGTGAACACATTGACTCAAACTGTAGGAAAAGGTAAGTTTCCGTCTCAGAGTATAGAGAATCCGAAGTCGTGTAATGCCATCACACTGAGGTCGGGAACGCAGTATGAGGGACCGATGAGGCCGGAATCAAAGTTGGAATTTTCTAAGCCTTGGTTCGACCAACACGCAGAGGGTTTGACCAACTTTTCAGGTCAAACCCAGGTCGAACCTCATCGGCCAGAGCACTCTGTTTTGACGCAGGAGCGGTTTGACCAACACGCAGAGGGTACGACCAACTTTTCAGGTCGAACCCATGTCGAACCTCATCGGCCAGAGCACTCTGTTTTGACACAGGAACGGTTCGACCACGATCACGAGGGTTCGACCAACTCTTTAGATCGAACCCAGGTCGAACCGAAGGATGGAGATTATACAGTGAAGAGGTTCGACCAAAGGGGCAGTGGTTCGACCTCCAATGTTGGTCGAGCCCAAGTCGAACCTCCAGAGCAGAATGAGATCAGTCTTCCAGGAGAGAGGTTTGACCAATACAGTCCTGGTTCGACCTATCAGCCTGGTCGAACCCCAGTCGAACCTTGCCGAGATGTTTTGTTTGATGCACCTGTTGTTCCTTTTGATGTTGATGCAACTCCAGTGGTACGGAATGAGCAAAGTACAGACATAATAGCTGAGAAAAAATGGGAAAGAGCTAAGCGATTAAGAGCCGAAAAGGAGAAAGCGGAGAAGGTTGATCGTGATGAATGGGGGATTCCCAAAACAAAGATACCTCCACCGTTTCCCTACAAGCTAGTGAAGAAGGGGTTGGAAGAAAAGTTCAAGAAGTTTTCAGAGATAATGAACAAGATAAGCTTGAACATCCCTTTTTCAGAGGCAATCATGGAGATGCCATATTATTCTCGATTCCTTAAAGACATATTGATGAAGAAGCGAAGCTTAACCGGAGTTGAAACGGTAAACTTATTGGAGAATTGTAGCTCAATTATTCAAAAGAAGTTGCCACCAAAGATGAAAGATCCGGGGAGCTTTACTATTCTATGTGAGATCGGGAAGGGGCCAGCAAGGCGAGCTTTATGCGATCTAGGGGCAAGCATCAATTTGATGCCGTTGTCCATCTTTCAGAAGCTTGGTTTGGGGGAGATGACCCCGAAAACTGTTTCTCTCTAATTGGCAGATCGATCTATGACGTTTCCGAAAGGTATAGTTGAAGATGTTCTAGTAAAGGTGGAGAAGCTAGTTTTTCCTGTGGATTTCCTTGTATTAGAAATGGATGATGACAAGGATAATGTTCCTTTAATCTTGGGGAGGCCATTCCTTGCTACAGCTGGAGCTATGATAGATGTTCGGAAGGGAGAACTGAAGTTGAGAATGGACAAAGAAGAAGTACTTTTCAACTTGGACAAAGCAATGAAAATGCCAATGGAGTCCTAATGTTATAGTATTGACGTGGTGGAGGAGATTGTGAAGGAGGATATGTCTCTGATTTTGTCAAAGGATCCTCTTGAGACATGTTTGATGGAATCTCTTACTTATCCCACTACGGAGCTTGATGGACTTTCTAACAAGGTATGTATTGAATTTCTTGAAAACTTACTTGCTTTGGGTGATGACAAGTTTGCATTGGAAAGAAATAAAGTGGAAGAAGTCAAATGGACCAGAAAGTACTTGCCTTTGGATAACGAAAACACTCCAGTAGAGAAAAGAAAAGAGGAGTTGAAACCATTGCCGGATCACTTGAAGTATGCTTTTCTTGGTGATAATGCACAATATCCGGTAATTGTATCTTCTTCCCTTAATGATGATCAACTTGAGGAGTTATTAGATGTTTTGAGGAAGTATCAGTCTGCAATAGGGTGGTCACTTGATGATTTGAAAGGTATTAGTCCTTCGTATTGTATGCATCGGATTAGGTTGTTGGATGAAGCCAAGGCTAGTGTTCTGAATCAGCGTAGGGTGAATCCCGCAATTCAAGAGGTGATAAGGAAGCAAATTCTTACGTGGTTGGATGCTGGAATTATATATCCTATTAGTGATAGTCCCCATGTGAGTCCATTGCATGTAGTTGCTAAGAAGGGGGGCATGACTGTAGTGAAAGCTGAGGATGGAGAAGCTATAGCCACGAGAATTCCTACGGGATGGCGTACATGTGTGGATTACAGGAAATTAAATGAGAACACGTGTAAGGACCATTTCACTATTCCATTTATGGATCAAATGTTAGATCGTCTTGCAGGGTATGAGTTTTATTGTTTCTTGGATGGATACTCGGGGTATAATCAAATCATGATTGCTCTCGAGGATCAAGAAAAGACCACTTTTACTTGCCCCTACGGGACCTTTGCTTTTAGGAAGATGCCGTTTGGATTGTGTAATGCGCCTGCTACTTTTCAGAGATGCATGATGGCGATTTTTGATGGTTTGATAGAGAAGATCATGGAAGTATTCATGGACGATTTTTCAGTCTTTGGTTCTTCTTTTGATATGTGTTTGTCTAACCTTGCTGTTGTTTTGAAAAGGTGTCAAGAAACTAATCTTGTCTTGAATTGGGAGAAGTGCCATTTCATGGTGAAGGATGGGATTGTTCTTGGGCATCATGTTTCCGCCAAGGGATTACAGGTAGACCGTGCTAAAGTGGTGGCAATTGAGAAGCTTCCACCACCGACCAATGAAAGAGGAGTGCGGTCCTTCCTTGGACACGCCGGTTTTTACAGGAGATTCATTAAGGACTTCTCAAAATACTCTAAGCCCTTATCTCATTTACTTGAGAAGGATATTCCTTTTGTATTTAATGATGAGTGTTTAACAGCTTTTCAAGTTTTGAAGGAGGCGCTTATTACTGCCCCTATCTTGATCACACCGGACTGGACGCAACCGTTTGTACTTATGTGTGATGCAAGTGATGTAGCATTGGGTGTGGTGCTTGGGCAGCTAAGGGAGAAGAAGTTCTGCGCCATTTACTACGCGAGTAAGACTTTCGATGCGGCACAGAAGAATTACACGGTAACTGAAAAGGAGTTTTTGGCTGTTGTGTATGCATTCGATAAGTTTCGTCAGTATTTGGTTGGCATGAAGACGATTGTGTATACGGATCACTCAGCGATTCGTTATTTGATGGAGAAGAAAGAGACGAAGCCTAGGATCATAAGATGGATTCTACTACACAGGAGTTTGACTTGGAGATTCGGGATAAGAAAGGAACAGAAAATGTGTTGGCCGATCACTTGTCAAGGTTGGAGACTAGGGAGCATTGTGATAATTCTTTCGAGTATATTGAAGAGATATTCCCTGATGAGAAGATCATGGCTGTAGCTGTTGAAGGTGCCGAGCGAGCATGTGTGGTTGCAGCGCAAGGTATGGATCCATGGTACGCGGATTATGTTAATTACATTGTCATTGGTGAAATTCCAAGGGATCTCAACCGATATCAACTTGCGAAATTTCGTAGGGATGTTGAGACATTTATATGGTATGATCCGTTTGTTTATAAGATTTGTACAGATTCTATTGTCCGAAGATGTGTACCCGAGATGGAAATAGAAAGTGTGCTGGAGTTCTGCCATGCACAACCGAATGGGGGGCATTTCGGAGCGCAAAAGACTGCAGCTAAGGTACTTCAATCCGCTCTTTATTGGCCTACTTTGTTTAGAGATAGTGAGAGCTATGTGGCGTCTTGCGATAGATGCCAGCGCATGGGTAATATAGGTAGGAGAGATGAGATGCCATTGCAGCCTAGTATAGTCGTGGAGATATTCGATGTTTGGGGGATCGATTTTATGGGGCCTTTTCCCCCGTCGAATGGGTTTTTCTATATTCTTCTTGCGGTGGATTATGTTTCGAAGTGGGTGGAAGCAATTCCTACTCGTGTTAATGATTCGAAAGTTGTTTTATCTTTCCTAAAGAAAAATATTTTTGCCCGTTATGGAGTTTCGAGAGCATTAGTTAGTGATTGAGGTTCCCACTTCGTAAATAAATTTCTGGAGAAGGTGCTTAAGGATTATGGTGTTAGGCATAGGGTTACTACACCCTATCATCCGCAAGAAAATGGACAGGCGGAGGTCTCCAACCGTCAAGTAAAGCAGATTCTGGAGAAAGTGGTAGGAACTAATAGAAAAGATTGGGCTATGAAGCTTGATGATGTGTTATGGGGGTTCCGGACCGCTTACAAGACGGTGTTAGATATGTCACCGTATCAAATTGTCTATGGGAAGCCGTGCCACTTACCCGTAGAAATCCAACACAAAGCGTTTTGGGCTTTGCGTCGCTTGAACTTGTCCCTTAAGGATGTAAAGGAGTTGAGACTAACTCACATGAATCAATTGGATGAGTTTAGGAGTCGTGCTTTCAAGAATTCAGAGATTTATAAGGAACGAATGAAGAGGTGGCATGATTCTAAAATTTCGTACAAGGAGTTCAAGCAAGGAGATGAGGTACTACTTTTTAACTCTCGTTTGAAGCTTTTTGCAGGCAAGTTGAAGTCTAAGTGGACGGGACTGTTCATGATTCATCGAGCCTTAGGAGGGGGAGTTATGAGCTTATTGACAAAGATGGAGACGTTATCATGGCGAATGGGCATCGATTGAAGCATTATAGGTCGCCGGATGATGCGTGTGTCATTTTTGATGATACCTTGATCTGATTTGGTACCGTCGTGACTCTTCGACGTTGAACATGAGCGCTTGTTGAGAGCTTACTCTTCCATTTTATTGCTTTATTTCTTTTGTGTGAGTAAGAAATTTTTATATTTAAGATGCTTACTAATCGGCAATTACATCTCTTTTCAAACTTAGTTTCGACTTGCGTTTTTACTAAGTTTGGGGGGGTATGATGTTATTACCTCATTGAAGCATTAAGAGTATAATCTTTTCTTTGTATTGTTTGTTAGGGGAGTTGGTTTTTGCGGCCATGTTGAAATTTTAATCGATTTTGATGTGACGATTTTTTACAATTTGCCTAATGTTCAGTGGTTTTTGGTTGTGTTTTCTTTTACGGAAATACTCATGAATGATATTATGTGGAACAATTTCTGAAGTTGTGCTCTAGATTGTACCTAATGAAGTTGTGTTGAAGCTTGAAGTATGTAGTGAATGAAGAACACTCAGTTTTGGAAATCAGGAGGTAGGTTCGACCAAGTCTAGGAGTGGTTCGACCAGAGCCGGAGGTCGAACAAAGGCAGAGGAAGTCGAACCGGCATTGAAAGTTCTCCAGAGAGGAGGTTCGACCAAAGCCATAGTGGTTCGACCTGATTAGGAGGTCGAACCTAGGGTTGAAAGTTGTCCAGAGAGGAGGTTCGACCAAAGCCATAGTGGTTCGACCTGGTCAGGAGGTCGAACCTATGGTCAAACTTGTCAGTCGGAAGTACTCTGTTTTCCAGAAGAGGGGTTCGACCAATTCAAGAAAGGTTCGACCTGTTTAGCAAGTCGAACCTCTGGTCGAACCAAGAAGATCGTTTGTCCAGAAGAGAGGTTCGACCTCGCCATCCATGGTTCGACCAGTCCAGGTGGTCGAACCCGAGGTCGAACCAAGCCAGGTACGCGATTTAAGTTCGAATTTTCAGAGGGGTTCGATCATTTTTTCGAAACTTCAAACCTCGAACCCTCTTCGAACCTCTACACCCTTGCACAAATTCTTCAATTACACTTGATTTCACACCGATTACACAACATTACACCTTGAATTATCGATTCAGTCGCGGTTTTGGGCGGATTTCATCGCGAGTTAGGGCTGAAATCGCGTTTTTGGTTGTTTTGTGTTTTCGATCGGTTATTCACCATGGGCAAGTCACAAGGTACGTTTTTCCAACTCAATTACTCTAGGATTGAAGGTTTAGGTAAGAAATTTGATGTGAAATAGAGAATTGATGTTGAGTATGGTTGAATTTCATGGTGAATGTTGATATTTTGATTGGTTTCATATGAATTCGTGTTTCTTGGTTTGTGGTTGATTGATTATTGATAGAACTTGGATTTTTATGTGGATTAATCAAGGGTATAGAACATACCATAGAATGAGCATGTTGATTTGGTTTGAAATTGATGAAATTGAAGTAGTTCATCGAGGGAAACATGTTGAATTTTTGATTGAATTGCTTGAATTGCTTAATGCATGCTTGTTGGTTATGTTTTGATGATTAAAGAAGGTGTAATTGAAGATGTTTTGAGAATGTTGAATAAGCAAGTGGTGTTGAGATGATAGTTTGTATGAATATGCATTGATGCTTGAAGTCTTGAGTAGAGTATGTGATGTGCTAGTACAATACTTGCTTTCTTGTCTTGTTGGTTGGATTGAATTATTTGTTTTCAGGAAAGGGACAAGTATCAAGTAAAGGAAAAGGAAAAGCAGAGGAGGAGAGATCAAAGAAGAGGCATGACAGGCCTTCAAACTTGGATAAAGTGACAAGGAAACTGAGGCTACAAGACCGTTTACCTGATAACTTCAAGATTAGGATGCAAGGTTGGGATGAGATTAAAGAGAAGTGGGAAGAAGTTTCAGACAAGATAGCTCGCACTCGATACCAAGATGATGAAGCGATGAGGATAATGAGAATAGGGGATGATATATTTTGGATGTTTGATCAAGTAGGGATCCGAAGATTCATGGAGTTGAAGAGGCCGACGTACTTCCATGTTACAGCGGAAGTGGTTTGTTCATTTGAGATGGAGAAGAACCCGCTTGGATACCCCTATCGGTGTACGTTTCAGCTTGGTGGAGTGAGTAGGAGATGGACGTCTGAGGATTTCAACGAGCTGTTTGAGACACCTTTGGAGATCCCTCGTTTAGAAAGTGCTGCATTCAGTGTAAAGCGATTTTGGAGGGAGATCACTGGGGAGATTCGTGATTACAAGACCAGACAGGCTCGTGCTTCCGCAATAAAAAACCCTGTCTTGAGGTACATGGACCGCATCCTGAGCAACACGTTGTTCGCCCGCTCGGAGGGGAGTGTTGTGTCTAGAGGAGAGTTATATGCCTTGTGGTGTATGTTGAATGGAGTGAAGTTCAATGTTGGAGCTTATTTTATTACGCAGCTGAATCGATTCAAGACCATTGGTTTTCAAAAGGTGAATATTGGAGGGTTATTGACGATTTTGGCTGAGCATTACAACTTGGACCTCACCGGCATTACACCAGTAGAAGGAGAACCCGATTTGATTATGAGCACGTGCGCGAAGGGAGGGTTTGCCCATTTTAGAAATGGAGATTGGTTTTTCACGAGAGGTCTCAAGCCTTTCGAATTTATGTTCCCCTTCGACGTGAGCAACTTGATAACTATTCGGGAAGCAAGGAATAGGCTAATGAATTCTCTAGGACACACCGCTTTATCCGTGGCAGCGAAGTCGGGTGGTGATTGGAGAGCGGTAGCACATATGTGTGCTGAGGGAAGGATGGTTGAGTTACAGCAGATTGTTGATCGAGGAGAGTTCCGTCCACCTCAGCCGCAGCAGTCTGAAGAGGAGGATCAGGTAGATGAGCAGCCGGAGATGGAGATTCCGGAAGGAGAGCAGCATGATGCGCCTCAGCATGCTCCAGGACCGCAGCAGCGGCAAGCAGTTCCAGGTACTCGGGAGCAGCTTCGCTTGATTCATGAGCAGCTGATCGCGGTGGTAGCTGCACAGCAAGAGACGAACAGGCAACTCGCGCTCGCTAACGCCAACTATGCCACGCTGAACGAAAGGTACTCTGCCTTGGATGAGCGTGTTGGTAGAGTGAGTAGTCGAGTGGATATGATGGATAAACACATTACCAGTCTGTGCCGAGCTGTGGAAAATAGAATGGATGAGGATGACGATGATGATGAGGATGATGATGCTCCTAGGGAGTAGTTTCAGGTTTTCTTTTGGTTTCTCCGATTCATCTTATCTCCCATTCTTCTTTTATTTTTACAGATTGGGGTGTGATTCATGTGTGAGTGGCATGTACTTGATAGTTGATCTTGTATTGTTGCTCTGTATATGGGTTATTGATTATGTGCACTCATATGTTTACGTGTTTATTTTCATTTGGAAAGAGCATGAATAATTTGTTAAGTATATGGAATTCATGAGGAATTGATTTTGATTATGTGCTATGAGGAGTATTAGGAATTGATTACCTATGTGAGGATTTGAGCCTTTATCATGATTAATCATGATAGTTTATTCTTGAGAGAATCATTCATATGAACGTATTCTAGAACTTGGCTTGGAGTCTTGTGTGAAACTTACAATTGATGAAATATTAGGATATGATCTTAGGCCATTTTTGATTAATTGAGTCACTTAGCCAAATTTCACCTTTCCTAATGATCTTATAAATCTTTGGTAGCCCTGTTTGAGCCTTTTAAAAGCTTTTTCTCTGGCAAGCCAAATATATGAGCCTTAATTACCTTATTTGAGCTTTGAAAATACCCTATTCATTGGTAGAGAGAATAAGGTGAATGAGTGTGGAAGAAACAAAGGGAAGATGGAATGAGGTTCAGTAAGAAAAGTGCATGGTTAAATCTTGTTAGGGATAGTACCTGAAATTGGTACCCCGCATTGCTAATACATGGGGCTTGAAGTTTCTAAGAAACAGCCGAACGATGTTCGAGAAGGGTAGTGACCATAACTGGTACCCGAGCAATTAAAAGAAGAATGATGTTGATGCAAGGAAGAAAAGGAAATTTGATAATTGCAAGTGCAAGAGAAGAATTGGAGGAGAATATGAAGCCGAATGAGAAATCAAGAACCTCCAAGGTAACTCTCTACTAGTGTATTAAGTTACTATGACTAAATTTTCCTACCCTTTCCAAAGAGCCAACATTACAACCTTGAAACAAGTCCTTTGTAATCCTAGTATTAATCTAATGTAAGTTGATTTCTGAGACCTTTGCCAAGCTTATGGTTACGCGTGAATATGAATTGATATGAGTGTTTATACTAGCCTATAGTGCCTCACGCACGAGCAGAAGAGAGTAAAGACTTATCTTGTCAGTGAGATTACTTAGTGCTCCGAATGGTGTGTAATTGGATTGATTTTACATGAGTGACATATTTGATGCAAGTAATTCTTGTTTGATTCAATGAAGTGGCATGTGTAATATGTGTTGTACTTGATCTTGTTGAATTATACACGACTCCTGTGGTTTAAATTGGTTGCCTCGGATCGAGCAACATGTAAGTTTGGGGGTTTGATGAGTGTGTAAATTCACAAGTTTGGCGCTATGTTTTGTGCTAGTTTTAAAGAGTTTTGATGTGGAAATAGGTGGAAAACCTATATATATTGTGAAATAGCATGAATCAGGTGTTAGTGGAGCTATTTGAGTGTTTTCTTAGCAAAAACGGAGTGAAAGGGCCAAGAATCGAAGAGACGGAGTCGAAGCCACGCGAACCGCCCAAGAAGTAGGTGGGTTCGACCTGGCTGGAGGAGGGTTCGACCTCTCCAGCAGGTCGAACCAACGTTGCTGGACATACAGAGATGGGTTCGACCACGACTCAGTTGGTTCGACCTGGCCATCAGGTCGAACCATGGTCGAACCGGTTTGCAAGAAGGAGGATTCGACCACGACGTTGGGGTTCGACTTGCCAGTTGGTCGAATCGGGAGCAAGAGTTGTCCAGTGCTGAGGTTCGACCTGGGGTTCGACCAAGGCCTAAGTGGTTCGACCTGTCCAGAAGGTCGAACCTGTGCAGAATTCTTCCAGTAGTGGGGTTCGACCTGTGGCTCGGGGTTCGACCTGCTTGACGTGGTCGAACCTGTGTGCGAGAACTTACCTTATCCGGATTTTCGAGGCCGAAACGCGTGAGATCACTTAGGAAGCCCATTCCAAGCCCTAGAGACGTGATTACAAGTATAAAAGGAGGCTCATACAGAGAATAAAGAGAGCTTTTGATCGTCAATAGTAGGAGAGACAAGAGTAGAGGTGGTGATCCATCCGGAGGGCTGTGACAGAGGTTCGCTGAAGGTTCAAGTAAGAATGATTAATCTAACCATGATTGTTCCTAGATCAATCATGGGCTAGAACCACCTTAGTAGTTCTAGGGTTATGAAAGTTTCATGATGTAATTCTTGTTTCGTGTGTAAAACTCCGTACAACAGTACCTGTGGTTTGTTTTATATAAGATTGCATATTTAATCCATACTCATAGTCGTTTTGTGCATCAATGATCGTTGTGTAGAGTCTGAATACATGACATGGTTATTGATTGAGTGCGTTCACTACTGAGCAGGGTTTATCGTTATAATTCTAAGTGAAGGGATTCCGAAGTATTATTAGAACTGTCTTATATGAATATTCATGAATTGAATTGAATTCGGGTTGATGAATAGGATGAAGAGTATAACTTTATAGTACCTAAAAAGGGAGATCAAATAGGGTTAGATTCTAGACGTAGAAGATAATTGATTATGATAGTACCTAGAAAGGGGGGTGAAGCATATCTTTTGCTCCGATGTTATTCACACGTGTCAAGCGCATATTTACTTGTGTCTATAGAGTAAACTTGCATGGTCTAGTGATGCGTCCACAAACCACAGGGCAGAGTCGGACACCATCACACGAAAATACGAATTGCTAGTGAAACTGGATGACCCAACGAACTACCTATCATTCTTATTGATCACAACTCACTTCTCTCTACTTTTGCTATTTCTTTTGTTATTTCGATTAGAAGTTACTATCCATTAAACCTTTACAATTACCAACATAGTCTAAAATATACTAGAAGATTATAAAATTGATATTTATCCGTCCCGTGGGTTCGATATTGTAACTTGGTCATCTTCGCGACTACAATTGATATCCTTATACTTGAGGATTAATTTGTGTGTTGAGAAAACCCCTATCAGCCGTGTTACGCAACACGCCTCGTGTGCTGCAACACGGCTCGTGTGCTGTAACACGGGCACAGGGTGGTCGTGTTGGATCTTCTGATGTCGGCACACGGCCACTTCTTACAGGGCCGTGCGCTGTACACGGCCCGTGTTCTTGCTGCCCTGCTTCCTCTTTCACTGTTTTGGCTCGTTCTTCCTCGTTTCAACTCCAAATTGAGATCCGCTTTTTCCTACGTCTTCCTTATCATATCTAGCATCCAATAAAAACACAAACACAACCAAATAAAACACAAATACGGATAAAAATATACAAAAACTCACATAAAAAGATACTAAAATCTAGGTGGAAATATCACTCATCACTACTCCAGTACCATCCAAAGAGCAGAATACTGAGCTTGTAGCAGAGAAAAAATAGGAAAGAGCAAAGATATTGAGAGCAAGAAATCATAAAGTAGAGAAGGTTGAACGTGATGAATGGGGGAGTCCCAAAACTAAGATGCCTTTTCCATTTCCTTTCAAGTTAGTAAAGAAGGGATTGGAAGAAAAGTTCAAGAAGTTTTCAGATATCATAAACAAGATAAGCTTGAGCATTCCTTTCTCTGAAGCACTATTGGAGATGCCATACTACGCTTGCCTTCTAAAAGACATACTTTTGAAGAAGAGAAGCTTTAACAAAATTGAAACACTGAATTTGTCTGAGAACTGCAGCTCGATTATTCAGAGGAAGATACTAGCTAAGTTAAAAGATTCGGGAAGCTTCACTATTCTATATGAGATGGAAAGGGGCCGACACGAAGAGCTTTGTGAGATCTTGGGGCAAGCATCAATTTGATTCCATTGTCAATATTTCAAAGGCTTGGTTTGGGGATTTAACTCCCACAATGGTTGCACTACAATTGGCGAATAGGTATATAAATTTTCCGAAGGGAGTAATCAAAGACGTTCTCATAAAAGTGGAGAAACTAGTCTTTCCTATGGATTTTCTTGTGCTTGAGATGGAAGATGACAAGGATAATGTTCCCCTCATCTTAGGGAGACTGGTTAGCCATAATATAGTGGGCATGACCAATTAAAGAAATTATCGAACCACAGGGAGGAAGGTACTAGAGTTTAAGCGATCTCGTATTTGTCATAGTTTTATAGAGATGATCAAGAAGGGAAGATAATCAAGAAATTACAATAAAATAAATGGATAGATAAATGGGAGATGGATGAATGAGCCAAGTAGATAGAGATGAGACTAGCAATACTTGAAGCATGGAAAATTTAGGTATCATGTATCAAATTCATATGTGTCATGGATTGAAGACTAAGGGCCAACACTAAGATCACTTAAACTCCCTCTCGGAATGAATAGGATATGGATATCAAATAGCTCAATGGATTGGTTCTCACTTAAACAATTTCAACTAGGTACTAAGCTTTAATGAGAGTTCCTTCACACAATTAATTAATCTCTCGATCAAACTAATCGAATGTCCTACCAAAGGGTTCTAAACTATGAAGGATTTCTCAATCTCTTCACAATTTATAATGCACATGAGGTGTTTGATGAAATGATTCACTCAATTATCCTAAGCATATCATTGATTTCTCAATCTAATCACATATTTAGAACAACTAAACATACAAATCATCAATACAAATCAAGCAATTAATAATCAATGATAGAAAATCATAGATCCAATCAACATATGAATTCAAATACACAAATCCCCAAAATTATCCAACACAATTCATATTGCTAATCTCACAAGGGAGATTAGCCTCTCATGGTCACAAGGAATCCAACATAGACATTAAAATCCTTACAAAACATAATAAACAATAGGTTTCAATACAAAGTGTAGATGAAAACTCCCTTGGATGTCTCCAATGGTGATCTTCTTCTTCCCCTTGCAATTCACCTCTCTTCCTTGCTTCTCTAGCTACTTGGATGAAGGATTTGATGGTTGGATAATGGTAGATCCAAAGGATGAAGAATGGATGAAGGTGAAGGTGAAAAATGGAGGAAATGGTGTGTGAGGTATGTGTAGAAGGGTTAGAATTCGGATCTGATCTATCAATTATTGAATAAATGGGTATTTATACCCCTTGGGAATCTTCTAGAAGGATTCTTATTTTTTCTGATTCCAGACACGACACGAGTCATGCGACGCAACACGGCCATAAGGTGGCCGTGTTGTGTCTTCTGTTGCTCTCACACGGCCATTCTGGACAGGGCCGTGTTACGCAACACGTGCTCGTGTGCTGTAACACGGGCATAGGGTAGTCGTGTTGGATCTTCTGATATCGGCACACGGCCACTTCTTACAGGGCCGTGCGCTGTACATGGCCCGTGTTCTTGCTGCCCTGCTTCCTCTTTCACTGTTTTGGCTCGTTCTTCCTCGTTTCAACTCCGAATTGAGATCCGCTTTTTCCTACGTCTTCCTTATCATATCTAGCATCCAATAAAAACACAAAACACAACCAAATAAAATACAAATACAGATAAAAATATACGAAAACTCACATAAAAAGATACTAAAATCTAGGTGAAAATATCACTCATCACTACTCCAGTACCATCCAAAGAGCAGAATACTGAGCTTGTAGCAGAAAAAAACAGGAAAGAGCAAAGATATTGAGAGCAAGAAATCATAAAGCAGAGAAGGTTGAACGTGATGAATGGGGGAGTCCCAAAACTAAGATACCTTTTCCATTTCCTTTCAAGTTAGTAAAGAAGGGATTGGAAGAAAAGTTCAAGAAGTTTTCAGATATCATAAACAAGATAAGCTTGAGCATTCCTTTCTCTGAAGCACTATTGGAGATGCCATACTATGCTTGCTTTCTAAAAGACATACTTTTGAAGAAGAGAAGCTTTAACGAAATTGAAACACTGAATTTGTCTGAGAACTGCATCTCGATTATTCAGAGGAAGATGCTAGCTAAGTTAAAAGATTCGGGAAGCTTCACTATTCTATATGAGATGGAAAGGGGCCGACACGAAGAGCTTTGTGAGATCTTGGGGCAAGCATCAATTTGATTCCATTGTCAATATTTCAAAGGCTTGATTTGGGGATTTAACTCCCACAATGGTTGCACTACAATTGGCGAATAGGTATATAACTTTTCCGAAGGGAGTAATCAAAGACGTTCTCATAAAAGTGGAGAAACTAGTCTTTCCTATGGGTTTTCTTATGCTTGAGATGGAAGATGACAAGGATAATGTTCCCCTCATCTTAGGGAGACTGGTTAGCCATAATATAGTGGGCATGACCAATTAAAGAAATTATCGAACCACAGGGAGGAAGGTACTAGAGTTTAAGCGATCTCGTATTTGTCATAGTTTTATAGAGATGATCAAGAAGGGAAGATAATCAAGAAATTACAATAAAATAAATGGATAGATAAATGGGAGATGGATGAATTAGCCAAGTAGATAGAGATGAGACTAGCAATACTTAAAGCATGGAAAATTTAGGTATCATGTATCAAATTCATATGTGTCATGGATTGAAGACTAAGGGCCAACACTAAGATCACCTAAACTCCCTCTCGGAATGAATAGGATATGGATATCAAATAGCTCAATGGATTGGTTCTCACTTAAACAATTCCAACTAGGTACTAAGCTTAAATGAGAATTCCTTCACACAATTAATCAATATCTCGATCAAACTAATCGAATGTCCTACCAAAGTGTTCTAAACTATGAAGGATTTCTCAATCTCTTCACAATTTATAATGCACATGAGGTGTTTGATGAAATGATTCACTCAATTATCCTAAGCATATCATTGATTTCTCAATCTAATCACATATTTAGAACAACTAAACACACAAATCATCAATACAAATCAAGCAATTAATAATCAATGATAGAAAATCATAGATCCAATCAACATATGAATTCAAATACACAAATCCCCAAAATTATCCAACACAATTCATATTGCTAATCTCACAAGGGAGATTAGCCTCTCATGGTCACAAGGAATCCAACATAGACATTAAAATCCTTACAAAACATGATAAACAATAGGTTTCAATACAAAGTGTAGATGAAAACTCCCTTGGATGTCTCCAATGGTGATCTTCTTCTTCCCCTTGCAATTCACCTCTCTTCCTTGCTTCTCTAGCTACTTGGATGAAGGATTTGATGGTTGGATAATGGTAGATCCAAAGGATGAAGAATGGATGAAGGTGAAGGTGAAAAATGGAGGAAATGGTGTGTGAGGTGTGTGTAGAAGGGTTGGAATTCGGATCTGATCTATCAATTGTTGAATAAAGGGGTATTTATACCCCTTGGGAAGCTTCTAGAAGGATTCTGATTTTTTCTGATCCCAGACACGACACGAGTCGTGCGACGCAACATGGCCATAAGGTGGCCGTGTTGTGTCTTCTGTTGCTCTCACACGGCCATTCTGGACAGGGCCGTGTTACGCAACACGGCTCGTGTGCTGTAACACGGGCACAGGGTGGTCGTGTTGGATCTTCTGATGTCGGCACACGGCCACTTCTTACAGGGCCGTGCGCTGTACACGGCCCGTGTTCTTGCTGCCCTGCTTCCTCTTTCACTGTTTTGGCTCGTTCTTCCTCGTTTCAACTCCGAATTGAGATTCGCTTTTTCCTACGTCTTCCTTATCATATCTAGCATCCAATAAAAACACAAAACACAACCAAATAAAACACAAATATGGATAAAAATATATGAAATCTCACATAAAAAGATACTAAAATCTAGGTGAAAATATCACTCATCACTACTCCAGTACCATCCGAAGAGCAGAATACTGAGCTTGTAGCAGAGAAAAAACAGGAAAGAGCAAAGATATTGAGAGCAAGAAATCATAAAGCAGAGAAGGTTGAACGTGATGAATGGGGGAGTCCCAAACCTAAGATACCTTTTCCATTTCCTTTCAAGTTAGTAAAGAAGGGATTGGAAGAAAAGTTCAAGAAGTTTTCAGATATCATAAACAAGATAAGCTTGAGCATTCCTTTCTCTGAAGCACTATTGGAGATGACATACTACGCTTGCTTTCTAAAAGACATACTTTTGAAGAAGAGAAGCTTTAACGAAATTGAAACACTGAATTTGTCTGAGAACTGCAGCTCGATTATTCAGAGGAAGATGCTAGCTAAGTTAAAAGGTTCGGGAAGCTTCACTATTCTATATGAGATGGAAAGGGGCCGACACGAAGAGCTTTGTGAGATCTCGGGGCAAGCATCAATTTGATTCCATTGTCAATATTTCAAAGGCTTGGTTTGGGGATTTAACTCCCACAATGGTTGCACTACAATTGGCGAATAGGTATATAACTTTTTCGAAGAGAGTAATCAAAGACGTTCTCATAAAAGTGGAGAAACTAGCCTTTCCTATGGATTTTCTTGTTTTTGAGATGGAAGATGACAAGGATAATGTTCCCCTCATCTTAGGGAGACTGGTTAGCCATAATATAGTGGGCATGACCAATTAAAGAAATTATCGAACCACAGGGAGGAAGGTACTAGAGTTTAAGCGATCTCGTATTTGTCATAGTTTTATAGAGATGATCAAGAAGGGAAGATAATCAAGAAATTACAATAAAATAAATGGATAGATAAATGGGAGATGGATGAATGAGCCAAGTAGATAGAGATGAGACTAGCAATACTTAAAGCATGGAAAATTTAGGTATCATGTATCAAATTCATATGTGTCATGGATTGAAGACTAAGGGCCAACACTAAGATCACCTAAACTCCCTCTCGGAATGAGTAGGATATGGATATCAAATAGCTCAATGGATTGGTTCTCACTTAAACAATTCCAACTAGGTACTAAGCTTAAATGAGAGTTCCTTCAAACAATTAATCAATCTCGCGATCAAACTAATCGAATGTCCTACCAAAGTGTTCTAAACTATGAAGGATTTCTCAATCTCTTCACAATTTATAATGCACATGAGGTGTTTGATGAAATGATTCACTCAATTATCCTAAGCATATCATTGATTTCTCAATCTAATCACATATTTAGAACAACTAAACACACAAATCATCAATACAAATCAAGCAATTAATAATCAATGATAGAAAATCATAGATCCAATCAACATATGAATTCAAATACACAAATCCCCAAAATTATCCAACACAATTCATATTGCTAATCTCACAAGGGAGATTGGCCTCTCATGGTCACAAGGAATCCAACATAGACATTAAAATCCTTACAAAACATGATAAACAATAGGTTTCAATACAAAGTGTAGATGAAAACTCCCTTGGATGTCTCCAATGGTGATCTTCTTCTTCCCCTTGCAATTCACCTCTCTTCCTTGCTTCTCTAGCTACTTGGATGAAAGATTTGATGGTTGGATAATGGTAGATCCAAAGGATGAAGAATGGATGAAGGTGAAGGTGAAAAATGGAGGAAATGGTGTGTGAGGTGTGTATAGAAGGGTTGGAATTCGGATCTGATCTATCAATTGTTGAATAAAGGGGTATTTATACCCCTTGGGAAGCTTCTAGAAGGATTCTGATTTTTTCTGATCCCAGACACGACACGAGTCGTGCGACGCAACACGGCCATAAGGTGGCCGTTTTGTGTCTTCTGTTGCTCTCACATGGCCATTCTGGACAAGGCCGTGTTACGCAACACGCCTCGTGTGCTGCAACACAGCTCGTGTACTGTAACACGGGCACAGGGTGGTCGTGTTGGATCTTCTGATGTCGGCACACGGCCACTTCTTACAGGGCCGTGCGCTGTACACGGCCCGTGTTCTTGCTGCCCAGCTTCCTCTTTCACTGTTTTGGCTCGTTCTTCCTCGTTTCAACTCCGAAATGAGATCCGCTTTTTCCTACGTCTTCCTTATCATATCTAGCATCCAATAAAACACACAAAACACAACCAAATAAAACACAAATACGGATAAAAATATACGAGAACTCATATAAAAAGATACTAAAATCTAGGTGAAAATATCACTCATCACTACTCCAGTACCATCCAAAGAGCAGAATACTGAGCTTGTAGCAGAGAAAAAATAGGAAAGAGCAAAGATATTGAGAGCAAGAAATCATAAAGCAGAGAAGGTTGAACGTGATGAATGGGGGAGTCCTAAAACTAAGATACCTTTTCCATTTCCTTTCAAGTTAGTAAAGAAGGGATTGGAAGAAAAGTTCAAGAAGTTTTCAGATATCATAAACAAGATAAGCTTGAGCATTCCTTTCTCTGAAGCACTATTGGAGATGCCATACTACGCTTGCTTTCTAAAAGACATACTTTTGAAGAAGAAAAGCTTTAACGAAATTGAAACACTGAATTTGTCTGAGAACTGCAGCTCGATTATTCAGAGGAAGATGCTAGCTAAGTTAAAAGATTCGGGAAGCTTCACTATTCTATATGAGATGGAAAGGGGCCGACACGAAGAGCTTTGTGAGATCTTGGGGCAAGCATCAATTTGATTCCATTGTCAATATTTCAAAGGCTTGGTTTGGGGATTTAACTCCCACAATGGTTGCACTACAATTGGCGAATAGGTATATAACTTTTCCGAAGGGAGTAATCAAAGACGTTCTCATAAAAGTGGAGAAACTAGCCTTTCCTATGGATTTTCTTGTGCTTGAGATGGAAGATAGCAAGGATAATGTTCCCCTCATCTTAGGGAGACTGGTTAGCCATAATATAGTGGGCATGACCAATTAAAGAAATTATCGAACCACAGGGAGGAAGGTACTAGAGTTTAAGCGATCTCGTATTTGTCATAGTTTTATAGAGATGATCAATAAGGGAAATAATCAAGAAATTACAATAAAATAAATGGATAGATAAATGGGAGATGGATGAATGAGCCAAGTAGATAGAGATGAGACTAGCAATACTTAAAGCATGGAAAATTTAGGTATCATGTATCAAATTCATACGTGTCATGGATTGAAGACTAAGGGTCAACACTAAGATCACCTCAACTCCCTCTCGGAATGAATAGGATATGGATATCAAATAGCTCAATGGATTGGTTCTCACTTAAACAATTCCAACTAGGTACTAAGC
Source organism: Pogostemon cablin (assembly GCA_023678885.1). Lineage (NCBI taxonomy): Eukaryota > Viridiplantae > Streptophyta > Magnoliopsida > Lamiales > Lamiaceae > Pogostemon > Pogostemon cablin. The sequence continues at coordinate 14,883,596 of CM043001.1, read as the reverse complement.
TTAAATGAGAGTTCCTTCACACAATTAATCAATCTCTCGATCAAACTAATCGAATGTCCTACCAAAGGGTTCTAAACTATGAAGGATTTCTCAATCTCTTCACAAATTATAATGCACATGAGGTGTTTGATGAAATGATTCACTCAATTATCCTAAGCATATCATTGATTTCTCAATCTAGTCACATATTTAGAACAACTAAACACACAAATCATCAATACAAATCAAGCAATTAATAATCAATGATAGAAAATCATAGATCCAATCAACATATGAATTCAAATACACAAATTCCCAAAATTATCCAACACAATTCATATTGCTAATCTCACAAGGGATATTAGCCTCTCATGGTCACAAGGAATCCAACATAGACATTAAAATCCTTACAAAACATGATAAACAATAGGTTTCAATACAAAGTGTAGATGAAAACTCCCTTGGATGTCTCCAATGGTGATCTTCTTCTTCCCCTTGCAATTCACCTCTCTTCCTTGCTTCTCTAGCTACTTGGATGAAGGATTTGATGGTTGGATAATGGTAGATCCAAAGGATGAAGAATGGATGAAGGTGAAGGTGAAAAATGGAGGAAATGGTATGTGAGGTGTGTGTAGAAGGGTTGGAATTCGGATCTGATCTATCAATTGTTGAATAAAGGGGTATTTATACCCCTTGGGAAGCTTCTAGAAGGATTCTGATTTTTTCTGATCCCAGACATGACACGAGTCGTGCGACGCAATATGGCCATAAGGTGGCCGTGTTGTGTCTTCTGTTGCTCTCACACGGCCATTCTAGACAGGGCCGTGTTACGCAACACACCTCGTGTGCTGCAACACGGCTCGTGCGCTGTAACACGGGCACAGGGTGGTCGTGTTGGATCTTCTGATGTCGGCACACGGCCACTTCTTACAGGGCCATGCGCTGTACACGGCCCGTGTTCTTGCTGCCCTGCTTCCTCTTTCACTGTTTTGGCTCGTTCTTCCTCGTTTCAACTCCGAATTGAGATCCGCTTTTTCCTACGACTTCCTTATCATATCTAGCATCCAATAAAAACACAAAACACAACCAAATAAAACACAAATACGGATAAAAATATACAAAAACTCATATAAAAAGATACTAAAATCTAGGTGAAAATATCACTCATCACTACTCCAGTACCATCCAAAGAGCAGAATACTGAGCTTGTAGCTGAGAAAAAATAAGAAAGAGCAAAGATATTGAGAGCAAGAAATCATAAAGCAGAGAAGGTTGAACGTGATGAATGGGGGAGTCCCAAAACTAAGATACCTTTTCCATTTCCTTTCAAATTTGTAAAGAAGGGATTGGAAGAAAAGTTCAAGAAGTTTTCAGATATCATAAACAAGATAATCTTGAGCATTCCTTTCTCTGAAGCACTATTGGAGATGCCATACTATGCTTGCTTTCTAAAAGACATACTTTTGAAGAAGAGAAGCTTTAACGAAATTGAAACACTGAATTTGTCTGAGAACTGCAGCTCGATTATTCAGAGGAAGATGCTAGCTAAGTTAAAAGATTCGGGAAGCTTCACTATTCTATATGAGATGGAAAGGGGCCGACACGAAGAGCTTTGTGAGATCTTGGGGCAAACATCAATTTGATTCCATTGTCAATATTTCAAAGGCTTGGTTTGGGGATTTAACTCCCACAATGGTTGCACTACAATTGGCGAATAGGTATATAACTTTTCCGAAGGGAGTAATCAAAGACGTTCTCATAAAAGTGGAGAAACTAGTCTTTCCTATGGATTTTCTTGTGCTTGAGATGGAAGATGACAAGGATAATGTTCCCATCATCTTAGGGAGACTGGTTAGCCATAATATAGTGGGCATGACCAATTAAAGAAATTATCGAACCACAGGGAGGAAGGTACTAGAGTTTAAGCGATCTCGTATTTGTCATAGTTTTATAGAGATGATCAAGAAGGGAAGATAATCAAGAAATTACAATAAAATAAATGGATAGATAAATGGGAGATGGATGAATGAGCCAAGTAGATAGAGATGAGACTAGCAATACTTAAAGCATGGAAAATTTAGGTATCATGTATCAAATTCATATGTGTCATGGATTGAAGACTAAGGGCCAACACTAAGATCACCTAAACTCCCTCTCGGAATGAATAGGATATGGATATCAAATAGCTCAATGGATTGGTTCTCACTTAAACAATTCCAACTAGGTACTAAGGTTAAATGAGAGTTCCTTCACACAATTAATCAATCTCTCGATCAAACTAATCGAATGTCCTACCAAAGGGTTCTAAACTATGAAGGATTTCTCAATCTCTTCACAATTTATAATACACATGAGGTGTTTGATGAAATGATTCACTAAATTATCCTAAGCATATCATTGATTTCTCAATCTAATCACATATTTAGAACAACTAAACACACAAATCATCAATACAAATCAAGCAATTAATAATCAATGATAGAAAATCATAGATCCAATCAACATATGAATTCAAATACACAAATCCCCAAAATTATCCAACACAATTCATATTGCTAATCTCACAAGGGAGATTAGCCTCTCATGGTTACAAGGAATCCAACATAGACATTAAAATCCTTACAAAACATGATAAACAATAGGTTTCAATACAAAGTGTAGATGAAAACTCCCTTGGATGTCTCCAATGGTGATCTTCTTCTTCCCCTTGCAATTCACCTCTCTTCCTTGCTTCTCTAGCTACTTGGATGAAGGATTTGATGGTTGGATAATGGTAGATCCAAAGGATGAAGAATGGATGAAGGTGAAGGTGAAAAATGGAGGAAATGGTGTGTGAGGTGTGTGTAGAAGGGTTTGAATTCGGATCTGATCTATCAATTGTTGAATAAAGGGGTATTTATACCCCTTGGGAAGCTTCTAGAAGGATTCTGATTTTTTCTGATACTAGACATGACACGAGTCGTGCGACGCAACATGGCCATAAGGTGGCCGTGTTGTGTCTTCTGTTGCTCTCACACGGCCATTCTGGACAGGGCCGTGTTAGGCAACACACCTCGTGTGCTGCATTACGGCTCGTGTGCTGTAACACGGGCACAGGGTGGTCGTGTTGGATCTTCTGATGTCGGCACACGGCCACTTCTTACAGGGCCGTGCGCTGTACACGGCCCGTGTTCTTGCTGCCCTGCTTCCTCTTTCACTGTTTTGGCTCGTTCTTCCTCGTTTCAACTCCGAATTGAGATCCGCTTTTTCCTACGTCTTCCTTATCATATCTAGCATCCAATAAAAACACAAAACACAACCAAATAAAACATAAATATGGATAAAAATATACGAGAACTCATATAAAAAGATACTAAAATCTAGGTGAAAATATTACTCATCACTACTCCAGTACAATCCAAAGAGCAGAATACTGAGCTTGTAGCAGAGAAAAAATAGGAAAGAGCAAAGATATTGAGAGCAAGAAATCATAAAGCAGAGAAGGTTGAACGTGATGAATGGGGGAGTCCCAAAACTAAGATACCTTTTCCATTTCCTTTCAAATTAGTAAAGAAGGGATTAGAAGAAAAGTTCAAGAAGTTTTCAGATATCATAAACAAGATAAGCTTGAGCATTCCTTTCTCTGAAGCACTATTGGAGATGCCATACTACGCTTGCTTTCTAAAAGACATACTTTTGAAGAAGAGAAGCTTTAACGAAATTGAAACACTGAATTTGTCTGAGAACTGCAGCTCGATTATTCAGAGGAAGATGCTAGCTAAGTTAAAAGATTCGGGAAGCTTCACTATTCTATATGAGATGGAAAGGGGCCGACACGAAGAGCTTTGTGAGATCTTGGGGCAAGCATCAATTTGATTCCATTGTCAATATTTCAAAGGCTTAGTTTGGGGATTTAACTCCCACAATGGTTGCACTACAATTGGCGAATAGGTATATAACTTTTCCGAAGGGAGTAATCAAAGACGTTCTCATAAAAGTGGAGAAACTAGTCTTTCCTATGGATTTTCTTGTGCTTGAGATGGAAGATGACAAGGATAATGTTCCCCTCATCTTAGGAAGACTGGTTAGCCATAATATAGTGGGCATGACCAATTAAAGAAATTATCGAACCACAGGGAGGAAGGTACTAGAGTTTAAGCGATCTCGTATTTGTCATAGTTTTATAGAGATGATCAAGAAGGGAAGATAATCAAGAAATTACAATAAAATAAATGGATAGATAAATGGGAGATGGATGAATGAGCCAAGTAGATAGAGATGAGACTAGCAATACTTAAAGCATGGAAAATTTAGGTATCATGTATCAAATTCATATGTGTCATGGATTGAAGACTAAGGGCCAACACTAAGATCACCTAAACTCCCTCTCGGAATGAATAGGATATGGATATCAAATAGCTCAATGGATTGGTTCTCACTTAAACAATTCCAACTAGGTACTAAGCTTAAATGAGAGTTCCTTCACACAATTAATCAATCTCTCGATCAAACTAATCTAATGTCCTACCAAAGGGTTCTAAACTATGAAGGATTTCTCAATCTCTTCACAATTTATAATGCACATGAGGTGTTTGATGAAATGATTCACTCAATTATCCTAAGCATATCATTGATTTCTCAATCTAATCACATATTTAGAACAACTAAACACACAAATCATCAATAAAAATTAAGCAATTAATAATCAATGATAGAAAATCATAGATCCAATCAACATATGAATTCAAATACACAAATCCCCAAAATTATCCAACACAATTCATATTGCTAATCTCACAAGGGAGATTAGCCTCTCATGGTCACAAGGAATCCAACATAGACATTAAAATCCTTACAAAACATGATAAACAATAGGTTTCAATACAAAGTATAGATGAAAACTCCCTTGGATGTCTGCAATGGTGATCTTCTTTTTCCCCTTGCAATTCACCTCTCTTTCTTGCTTCTCTAGCTACTTGGATGAAGGATTTGATGGTTGGATAATGGTAGATCCAAAGGATGAAGAATGGATGAAGGTGAATGTGAAAAATAGAGGAAATGGTGTGTGAGGTGTGTGTAGAAGGGTTGGAATTCGGATCTGATCTATCAATTATTGAATAAAGGGGTATTTATACCCCTTGGGAAGCTTCTAGAAGGATTCTGATTTTTTCTGATCCCAGACATGACACGAGTCGTGCGACGCAACACGGCCATAAGGTGGCCGTGTTGTGTCTTCTGTTGCTCTCACACGGCCATTCTGGACAGGGCCGTGTTACGCAACACGCCTCGTGTGCTGCAACACGGCTCGTGTGCTGTAACACGGGCACAGGGTGGTCGTGTTGGATCTTCTGATGTCGGCACACGACCACTTCTTACAGGGCCGTGCGCTGTACACGGCCCGTGTTCTTGCTGCCCTGCTTCCTCTTTCACTGTTTTGGTTCGTTCTTCCTCGTTTCAACTCCGAATTGAGATTCGCTTTTTCCTACGTCTTCCTTATCATATCTAGCATCCAATAAAAACACAAAACACAACCAAATAAAACACAAATATGGATAAAAATATATGAAATCTCACATAAAAAGATACTAAAATCTAGGTGAAAATATCACTCATCACTACTCCAGTACCATCCAAAGAGTAGAATACTGAGCTTGTAACAGAGAAAAAATAGGAAAGAGCAAAGATATTGAGAGCAAGAAATCATAAAGCAGAGAAGGTTGAACGTGATGAATGGGGGAGTCCCAAAACTAAGATACCTTTTCCATTTCCTTTCAAGTTAGTAAAGAAGGGATTGGAAGAAAAGTTCAAGAAGTTTTCAGATATCATAAACAAGATAAGCTTGAGCATTCCTTTCTCTGAAGCACTATTGGAGATGCCATACTACGCTTGCTTTCTAAAAGACATACTTTTGAAGAAGAGAAGCTTTAACAAAATTGAAACACTGAATTTGTCTGAGAACTGCAGCTCGATTATTCAGAGGAAGACGCTAGCTAAGTTAAAAGATTCGGGAAGCTTCACTATTCTATATGAGATGGAAAGGGGCCGAAACGAAGAGCTTTGTGAGATCTTGGGACAAGCATCAATTTGATTCCATTGTCAATATTTCAAAGGCTTGGTTTGGGGATTTAACTCCCACAATGGTTGCACTACAATTGGCGAATAGGTATATAACTTTTCCGAAGGGAGTAATCAAAGACGTTCTCATAAAAGTGGAGAAACTAGTCTTTCCTACGGATTTTCTTGTGCTTAAGATGGAAGATGACAAGGATAATGTTCCCCTCATCTTAGGGAGACTGGTTAGCCATAATATAGTGGGCATGACCAATTAAAAAAATTATCGAACCACAGGGAGGAAGGTACTAGAGTTTAAGCGATCTCGTATTTGTCATAGTTTTATAGAGATGATCAAGAAGGGAGGATAATCAAGAAATTACAATAAAATAAATGGATAGATAAATGGGAGATGGATGAATGAGCCAAGTAGATAGAGATGAGACTAGCAATACTTAAATCATGAAAAATTTAGGTATCATGTATCAAATTCATATGTGTCATGATTTGAAGACTAAGGGCCAACACTAAGATCACCTAAACTCCCTCTCGGAATGAATAGGATATGGATATCAAATAGCTCAATGGATTGGTTCTCACTTAAACAATTCTTACTAGGTACTAAGCTTAAATGAGAGTTCCTTCACACAATTAATCAATCTCTCGATCAAACTAATCGAATGTCCTACCAAAGGGTTCTAAACTACGAAGGATTTCTCAATCTCTTCATAATTTATAATGCACATGAGGTGTTTGATGAAATGATTCACTCAATTATCCTAAGCATATCATTGATTTCTCAATCTAATCACATATTTAGAACAACTAAACACACAAATCATCAATACAAATCAAGCAATTAATAATTAATGATAGAAAATCATAGATCCAATCAACATATGAATTCAAATACACAAATCCCCAAAATTATCCAACACAATTCATATTGCTAATCTCACAAGGGAGATTAGCCTCTCATGGTCACAAGGAATCCAACATAGACATTAAAATCCTTACAAAACATGATAAACAATAGGTTTCAATACAAAGTGTAGATGAAAACTCCCTTGGATGTCTCCAATGGTGATCTTCTTCTTCCCCTTGCAATTCACATCTCTTCCTTGCTTCTCTAGCTACTTGGATGAAGGATTTGATGGTTGGATAATGGTAGATCCAAAGGATGAAGAATGGATGAAGTTGAAGGTGAAAAATGGAGGAAATGGTGTGTGAGGTGTGTGTAGAAGGGTTGGAATTCGGATCTGATCTAACAATTGTTGAATAAAGGGGTATTTATACCCCTTGGGAAGCTTCTAGAAGGATTCTGATTTTTTCTGATCCCAGACATGACACGAGTCGTGCGACGCAACACGGCCATAAGGTGGCCGTGTTGTGTCTTCTGTTGCTCTCACACGGCCATTCTGGACAGGGCCGTGTTACGCAACACGCCTCGTGTGCTGCAACACGGCTCGTGTGCTGTAACACGGGCACAGGGTGGTCGTGTTGGATCTTCTGATGTCAGCACACAGCCACTTCTTACAGGGTCGTGCGCTGTACATGGCCCGTGTTCTTGCTGCCCTGCTTCCTCTTTCACTGTTTTGGCTCGTTCTTCCTCGTTTCAACTCCGAATTGAGATCCGCTTTTTCCTACGTCTTCCTTATCATATCTAGGTTTAAGCTCATTCACACACATTTCAATAAAAACACAAAACACAACCAAATAACATAGAAATACGAATAAAAATATATGAAAACTCACATATAAAGATACTAAAATCTAGGTGAAAATATCACTCATCGGAGACCATTCTTTGCCATTGCTGGAGCTATGATTGATGCTCACAAAAGGGAGCTAAGGCTGCACATGGATAAAGAAGAGATTCTTTTCGACCTTGATAAAGCAATGAAGATGCCAATGGAGAAGTAGTGTCACAACATTGATGTGGTGGAGGAGATCGTGAAGGAAGGTATGTCTTTGATCCTTTCAAAGGATCCATTGGAGACATGCTTAGCAGAGTCTCTTACTTTTCCCACCACAGAGCTAGATGAGTTCTCCAATGAGGTATGTATTGAATTTCTTGAAAATCTACGTGCTTTGGGTGATGACAGGTATGAATCACAAAGGATCAAGTTTGAAGAGGTGAAGTGGAATAGGAAGTACGTACCATTGGATAAAGAGAGCACAGTAAAAGAAGAGAAGAAAGAGGAGTTGAAACCACTACCTGAGCATTTGAAGTATATTTATCTAGGTGACAATGAAACATACCCGATAATTATATCTTCTTCTCTAACTGATGATCAACTCGATGAGTTATTAGATGTGCTTAGGGTATAAGTTTGAAATTGGTTGGTCTCTTGACGATTTGAATGCTATCAGTCCATCATACTACATGCATAAGATAAGATTGTTAGATAAAGCCAAGAGTAGCATTCAGAATCAGCAGAGGGTAAATCCCGCTATTCAAGAAGTGATTAGGAAGCAAATCTTAACATGACTAGATGCAGGAATTATATATTCAATTAGTGATAGTCCCCATGTGAGTCCATTGCATATTGTAGCTAAAAAGGGGGGCATGACTATTGTGAAAGTCGATGATGGAGAGACTCTAGCCACTAGGATTCCTACGGGAGGGCGTGTGCGTACTGACTACAGGAAACTGAATGAAAATAGATGCAAAGACCACTTCCCTCTTCCATTCATGGATCAAATGCTTGATCATCTTGCAGGGTATGATTTTTACTGTTTCATGGATGGGTACTTGGGGTATAATCAAATCATGATTGCACCAGAGGACCAGGAAAAGACTACTTTTACTTGCCCTCATGGAACTTTTTCCTTTAGAAAGATGCCTTTTAGATTGTGTAATACACCAGCTACATTTCAGCGCTGCATGATGGACATATTTGATGGGTTGATAGCAAGATCATGGAGGTGTTTATGGATGATTTTTCTGTGTTTGGTTCCTCCTTTGATATTTGTTTATCTAACTTATATATTATTTTAAAGAGATGTCAAGAAACTAATCTTGTCTTGAATTGGGAGAAGTGCCACTTCATGGTGAGAGATGGGATTGTTCTTGGACACCATATTTCGGCTAAGGGATTGCAGGTTGATGAGCATTTTCTCAACACATAATTAATCCCCAAGTATGAAGGATATCAATTATAGTTTCGAAAGGTGACCAAGTGAATATCAAACCCAAGGGACGATGTATTATCAATTTAATTATTATCTAAATTAATTAAGACTAGGCAATTACGTTTGAATGGTTATTATCTAACAACTAATATGCTGGAAATTAAATAACAAATAAAATAAAATATCACTTGAAGGATACGAAAGTGGATCAAGTAGGAGAATAGGTAGCTCCAGGGAAATCCAGTTTTACTACTTAACTTCCCTTCCGTGTGTTGGTGTCCGACTCTGCCTTGTGGAATATGGACGCATCACTAAACCATGCATATCTACTCTATAGACACAAGTAAACATGTGTGTAACACGTGTGAATAACCTCGGAGCAAGAGATATAATTTTACCCCCCCTTTCTAGGTACTATCAGTATCAATTATTTCCCTGGCCAATTGGTACTCTAACCCGATATGATTTTCCTTTATAGGTACTATAAAATTATCCTCTTTATCCTACTTAATTACCCGAATTCAATTCAATTAATAAGTATTCATATATGATAGTTCTAATGAAGCTTCAGAGTCCCCTCACTTAGAATCATAACATAGAATCCTGCTCAGCAGTGAACGCACTCAATCAATAACCAAGATATGTATTCAGACTCTACATAACAGTTAATGATGCACAAAATGACCATGAGTATGAATTAAAAAGGTACAATCATATATAAAATAAATCCACAAGTAGTGTTGTACAGAGTTTACACATGAAAGTTCAATTAATTGGTAAAAACCTTCACAACCCTAGTTCTACCAAAAAGGCTCTAGCTCATGATGTTACAATGAACAATTACGTGTGTTGGATAGATCTTACCCAGATGTCTGGAAAATTACAAGATAAATTAGGAAATGATAAAACCCCTAGATGTGGCGTCGTCGCGTCCTTCTCCGTCTTGAATCCTCCTCTTGGTTCTCCTCTTGATTTCATAACGAATCTTCAAAGTGATGGATGGATGGAGGAAAGGAAGTGGATGATGGTTGGGGGGTGATCCCCCATTGTGGGGTATGGTATGGTTGTGACCTCTCTTATGGCTCTCTTGTTGTTTTTCTTTTCCTCTGTATCCCCTATACTGCTGCATAAGCCTTCTTTTATACATGTAATTGCGCGTCCCAGGCCTGGAATGGGCTTTTTAAGTGATCACACGCATTGAGGGTGTAAAAATATGGATATAGTAAGTTTTCGAGGCTCAATTGGACTTCATCAACATGTCGAATTGACCTACTGTAAGTCCCAGGTGCTTGATTCGACCAGATTCCCTAGTCGAATTGAAGTGACGAGGCCGAATTGGCATCTCCGCCAATCAATTCAACCTCGATTCGACCTGATGCCCAGGTTGAATCCCTCTGTTGTGATCGATTCCACCTTCTGCTCGTGTTATGCTGCCAATTCGACCAAAAGGGCTGGTTGAATTGACCTCCTTCTGGTCGAATTACACTCCTACTTCGCCCAAACGGATGGCTTCGACTTCCTTTCTTCAGATTTCAACACTTCCATTCCGATTTCCTTCGAAAAACCACTCAAACAGCTTCAACAACACCTGATTCGTGACTTAACACAATATATATCAGTTTATAACCGATTAGCACCTTCAAACACCTCATAATAGTACAAATCCAGGTGCAAGATTTGTGAATTTACACACTCATCAAACCCCCAAACTTACATGTTGCTCGTCCCGAGGCAATGAAATCAAAACAAGGAGTCATGCATAATTCACGAGAATTACCATGTACACACATATTACACATGCAACTTCATCAATTAAAAACAAGTATTTCCTACATCATACATATCATTCATGCAAAACATCACCCAATCATATTACCATTCGGAGTACTAAGTCATAGCTCACAAGATAAGTGTTTACTCTCTCACTCAAGTGCTCGTTGCACTTAAAAGGTTAATATATACGCTCATACTCAATCCATACTCACGTGCAACCATAAGCTTGGCAAGGGTCTTAAAATCAACTCACAATCAACTCATGACTAGGATCACAAAGGACTTGTTTTCGGGTTGTAATGTTGGCTCTTTGGAAGGGTAGAAAAATTTAGATAAAGTGACTCAAACACTAGTAGAGAGTTACCTTGGAGGTTCTTGTTTTCTTCATTCGGCTACATATTCTCCTCCAATTTCTTCTCTTGCACTTGCAATTTTCGAAGTTTCCTTCTCTTTCTTGCATCAACATCATTCTTCTTTTGATAACTCGGATACCGGTTGTAGGCACTACCCTTTTTAACAGCAATCGGGGTACCAGTTTCAGGCACTACCCCTAAACAAGATTTAACCATGCACTTCTTTTACTTTACTCAACCACATTCTATCTTCCTTCTTCTTCTTGCAACATTTATTCACCTCAACTCTCTACCAATGAATATGGTGTTTAAACAAAGCTCAAGTAAAGATTAAATAAGGCTCTTTTATTCGGCTTGCCAAAGAAAAAGCTTTTTTAAGGCTCAAACGGGGCTAACAAAGATATACATAATCAATGGGAAGGTAAAATTTGGCTAAGTAACTCAAGTAACCAAGAATGGCCAAAGATCATATCCTAGCAATTCACCAATTGTAAATCTCACATAAGACTCCAAGCTAAGCTCTAGAATACGTTCATATGAATGATTCTCTCAAGAATAACCTATCATGATCAAGCATGATTAAAATGCTCAAATCCTCACATGGGTAAATAGAATCCTAAGTACTCCTCATATCACATAATCAAGATCAATTTCAGAAGAACTCTACATACTTATCAAATTATACATGCTTCTCATCAATGAAAATTAACACATGAACATATGAATGCACAAAATCCAAAAACCCATACAACATAATCAATCATATAAGTGTCTCAAACAATCCAACTCATGCATCATAGGATTCATCAATAATAAAATAGGAGAACTCTAAGAACGACAATTGACTATCTAATCGAATCCACACCTAGAAACACCACTGAACACTAGGCAAATTGCAAAAAAATCGACACATCAAAATCGATTAAAGTTTAAACATACCGCAAAAAATCAACTCCCCTAGAAAACATTACAAAGAAAAGATTATAATCTTGGTGCTTCAATGAGGTAAGAACATCACACCCCCCAAACTTAGTAAAAACATAAGTTGAATCTAAGTTTGCAAAGAGATGTAATTGCCGATTAGTAAGCACCATAAATATAAAAATTTCTCACTCACATAAAAGAAATAAAGCAATAAAACGGAAGGGCAAGCCCCCAACAGGCGCTCATATTTAACGTCGGAGAGTCACGATGGATGTAACCTTTTAAACTACTTGATTGGAGGACGGTATTGTCGCATCTTCACCTTCAAATAATTTCTTTCCCTCTTCTTGTCTACACTCAACACCTCACCTTTCTTGGTTACAAAAATATAATCATTGGAATTTCCTTCCTCCATGGCTGTCTAGACACCTCCTTGTCAATCTTCCACTTAAATTCAGAATCATCTGCCTTAGAAAAATCAAGATTAAACAAGTTAAAAACCACATCAATGCTCTTACACGATTAAGTCTCCATGGGCATCTTCATTGCATGATCAAAAGAGAAAACCACATCTTCATTATCCATCTGCAATCTAAGCTTCTTGGCTCTCAACTTCTTTGCTCTTTCCCACTTCTTCTCTGCTATGATCTCAGTATTCTGCTCATTTGGAACCAATGGAGCAATGTTCACATCATGAGGGGTATTCGGTGAAGAAACAGGTGCTGTATGGGAAGATTCGACCTGAATTTGACCAGGAGCCCTGGTCGAATTGGGTACGTAGTGGTCGAATTGTGCACCTGGAAGTCCATTCTCACCCTGTATGCTCGATTCGACCAGGATTCGACCTGATGGTCTGGTCGAATTGAACTGCCCCTGGTCGAATTGGCTCTCTGTATAATTTTTCTCCTCTAATTCGACCTTAATTTGACCTGAGGATCTTGTCGAATTGAATATCTGCTAGTCGAATTGGGCTTCTGATGAAATAGAGTGCTCCGGAAGGTGGGATTCAACCTCAATTCGACCTGGTCTCCTGGTCGAATTGAAGTGGTTTTGGACGAATCGAGGCTCTTTTACTTCCAAATCACGTCCAGCGTCCAATTCAACCTCCCCCACTGAATTTGACCTGAAGTGTTGGTCGAACTGGGGTCAAATTGAGCCCTCGACGTGTCCAATTTCAATTCTGGCCTCATAGGTCCCTCGTAATGTGTCCAGACCTTAACGTGATGGCTTTATCTTCCAATTTTTATGTTAATTGATTCACATTCGCGGTCATCTGCCCCATAATCAAAGTTAGGTCCTTAACCTGGTTAGATAAATATGTATGATCAACATTCATTCTAGCTTCGATGTGGTCAACCCTTGCATCGTTCTCAGCCATGTATCGATTGAAGGTATCTTCAATACTCCTCACTTCGTACTGCTTGATATTAGTCCCGCTTTATGTCAACTCTGTAATCTGCCTCTGCTGGGATTCTAGTAGCTTATTGATGTTAGCTAAACTAAAGACGATCTCATCATCCCTATTCGGCTTCACCACTTGATATTCAACCTGTGCCATATTACCAAGTACATATGATCCTCTATCTCTCTCTACAGGCCAGTCACGTGAATTCATAGAGATGTCTTTAAATAACTTTTCTGCTTCAAGTGCTGTTTTTGATAACGACGCTTCTCCTGATGATGCATCAATAAAAACACGCGACTCACAATCCAATCCATAGTAGAAGATGCTTATGTATTCAGCCTTAGACATTCCATGCTGTGGGCACCTCCTGAGCATATCTTTAAACCTATCCCACGCCTCATAAAATTTCTCACCCTGATTCATAACAAATTGGGTGATCTCTTGCTTCATTCTTAAGATCCTTGAGGGTGACATGTATCTCTTCAAGAACATCTGCTGCAGTTGGTCCCATGTAGTGCAGTCTATGGCATCAAGAGTCTCATGTCAAGCTTCTACTTTATCAATCAAAGAGAACTTGAATAGGGCGATCTGCCTAGCATTATCATTAGCTCTCGCACCTTTTTTAGTGTTTGCATAACCAAGAAATCTTCGGAGATGCTGATATGGATCTTCAAAGAAACCTCCAAAAAAGGGATTCTTTTCTACCATGTTAATAAGAGTGGGATGTATCTCAAAATCATCATCTTTCCCCCTTGCTCCTATCAACCTCATGTTGCTAATCCCATAGTTCGTGAAAATTTCACGTATGGCAACATTATCCAGATTCTGCCTTGCTCCGGCCATGTTTAGCTCAATGTGTTAATTGCTCATTTCCTTCCTTTCCTTTTCCTAGTGCACAAGTACCTCAGAAAAATTCAAGGTTAGATAGAATTAAATAATCACAAATAAAAGTCTTAATCAAATTAGAAACAATAAACTAATAATAACAGCTGTCCCCAGCAACGATGCCAAAAACTTGATGAGCGTTTTCTCAACACACAATTAATTTCCAAGTATGAAGGATATCAATTGTAGTTTCGAAAGGTGACCAAGTGAATATCGAACCCAAGGGACGGCGTATTATCAATTTAATTATTCTCTAAATTAATTAAGACAAGGCAATTACGTTTGAATGGTTATTATCTAAGAACTAATATGCTGGAAATTAAATAATAAATAAAATAAAATATCACTCGAAGGACATGAAAGTGGATCAAATAGGAGAATAGGTAGCTCCAGGGAAATCCATTTTTTCTACTTAACTTCCCTTCCGTGTGTTGGTGTCCGACTCTGCCTTGTGGAATATGGACACATCACTAAACCATGCATATCTACTCTATAGACAAAAGTAAACATGCATGTAACACGTGTGAATAACCTCGGAGCAAGAGATATAATTTCACCCCCCTTTCTAGGTACTCTCAGTATCAATTATTTCCCTGGCCAATTGGTACTCTAACCCGATATGATCTCCCTTTATAGGTACTATAAAATTATCCTCTTTATCCTACTTAATAACCCGAATTCAATTCAATTAATTAGTATTCATATATGATAGTTCTAATGAAGCTTCAGAGTCCCCTCACTTAGAATCATAATATGAAATCCTGCTCAGTAGTGAACGCACTCAATCAATAACCAAGATATGTATTCAGACTCTACATAACAGTTAATGATGCACAAAAGGACCGTGAGTATGAATTAAAAAGGCACAATCATATATAAAATAAATCTACAAGTAGTGTTGTAAGGAGTTTACACATGAAAGTTCAATTAATTGGTAAAAACCTTCACAACCCTAGTTCTACCAAAAAGGCTCTAGCTCATGATGTTACAAAGAACAATCATAGGTGTTGGATAGATCTTACCCGGATATTTGGAAAATTACAAAATAAATTAGGAAACGATAAAATCCATAGATGTGGTGTCGTCGCATCCTTCTTCATCTTGAATTCTCCTCTTGGTTCTTCTCTTGATTCCACTACAAATCTTCAAAGTGATGGATGGATGGAGGAAAGGAAGTGGATGATGGTTGGGGGGTGATCCCCCCTTGTGGGGTGTGGTATAGTTGTGGCCTCTCTTATGGCTCTCTTGTTGTTTTATTTTCCCACAAATCCCATATACTGCTGCATAAGCCTTCTTTTATACTTGTAATCGTGCCTCTCGGGCCTGGAATGGGCTTTTTAAGTGAACACACGCATTGAGGGTGTAAAAATACAGATATGGTAAGTTTCCGAGGCTCAATTCATCTTCATCAACAGGTCAAATTCACCCCTCCAGGTCGAATTGGAGGTCGAATTGACCTACTGTAAGTCCCAGGTGCTTGATTCGACCAGATGCCCTGGTTGAATTGAAGTGACGAGGTCGAATTAGCATCTTCGCCAATCAATTCGACCTCGATTCGACCTGATGCCTAGGTCGAATCCCTCTGTCGTGGTCGATTCCACCTTCTACTCGTGTTATGCTGCTAATTCGACCAAAAGGGCTGGTCGAATTGACCTCCTTCTGGTCGAATTGCACTCCTACTTCGCCCGAACGGATGGCTTTGACTTTCTTTCTTCAGATTTCAACACTTCCATTCTAATTTCCTTCGAAAAACCACTCAAACGGCTTCAACAACACCTGATTCGTGAATTAACACAATATATATTGGTATACAACCGATTACAACCTTCAAACACCTCATAATAGCACAAATCCAGATGCAAGATTCGTGAATTTACACACTCATCACAGGTTGATAAAGCAAAGGTGGTGGCGATTGAGAAGCTTCCACCACCTACTAGTGAAAAGAGAGTGCGGTCCTTCCTTGGTCACGCAGGATTTTATAGGAGATTTATTAAAGAATTCTCAAAATACTCCAAACTGTTATCTCACTTACTTGAAAATGATGTTCCTTTTGTGTTTGATGATGAATGTCTAACAACTTTTCAGATTTTGAAGAAAGCACTTATTACTGCACCTATCTTGATCACACCAGATTGGACTCAACCGTTTGTACTTATGTGTGATGCAAGTGATCAAGCACTTGGAGTGGTGCTTGGGAAGTTGAATGAGAAGAAGTTCTGCGGCATTTACTATGCGAGTAAGACTTTTGATGCATCACAAAAGAACTACACAGTCACTGGGAAGGAGTTCCTAGCTGTTGTGTATGTATTCAATAAGTTTCGACAGTATTTGGTTGGCATGAAGACCATTGTGTACACGAATTACTCTGCGATTCGGTACTTGATGGAGAAGAAGAAAGCGAAGCCAAGGATCAATAGATGGATCCTTCTTTTGCAGGAATTTGATTTGGAGATCCGAGATAAGAAAGGTACGAAGAATGTGTTGGCGGATCACCTATCAAGGTTGGAGACAAGGGAGCATTGTGACGATTCATTCAAATACATAGAAAAGATGTTCCATGATGAGAAGATCATGGCGGTGTTTGCAGAAGGAGTGGAAAGATCTTGTGTAGTTGCTGCTCAAGGAATGGATCCATGGTATGAGGATTATGTCAATTACATTGCCGTAGGAGAAATTTCAAGAGATCTTCACAGGTATCAACTTGTGAAGTTTAAGAGTGATGTTGAGACATTCATATGGTATGATCCGTTCTTCTACAAGATCTGTACGGATTCTATCATCCGTAGGTGTATGCCCGAGATGGAGATGGAGAGTGTCCTCGATGTATAGTGGTCGATTTTATGGGGCCTTTTCCCCCATCAAATGGATTTCTCTACATCCTTCTTGCTGTGGATTATGTTTCTAAGTGGGTGAAGGCCATTCCTACCTGCTTGAATGATTCAAAAACCGTGTTGTCTTTCTTAAAGAAACATATCTTTGCCCACTATGGAGTCCCTAGAGCACTTGTAAGTGATGGAGTTTCACACTTCATCAATAAGCTTCTCGAAAGAGTGCTCAAGGATTATGGTGTTAAGCATAAGGTCACTACAACTTATCATCCTTAAGCAAATGGGCAAACCGAGGTCTCCAATCGACAAGTGAAGCAAATTTTGGAGAAAGTAGTTGAAAATAATAGGAAGGATTGGGCTAAAAAGCTCGACAATGTATTGTCGGGTGTTGAGAGTGAAAATAAGCGTGTTTTAGTGTCCAATCTAACACCTTTTTAATGAGTATTGTTGTTATATATTAGCACAAGTGTCTTATATTCGATATATATGAGAAAAAGGTGCACTTGAGGTGTTTTATTGTGTTTTAAGTGGAAAAAGGGATCAAAAGTACCAAGTTGGAGAAAAGGTGCAATTTGTGCAATGATGCTCTGAAACACACGTCCAACTTGTATAATTTTTCTGTGTTCACGTAGATCTCTGAATTTGAATTGTGATACGTTTTTGGAAAGCCACAGAAGAGAGGGTTGTTTTCGCGTAAAGAACTCCCCAATCGGATTAGAAACGAGAAAGTTATGATCAAAGTGGTGACGTCGCGCAAGCTGTGCTGAACAGAACGACTGTACTACTTTGCATAAATTTTTCACATTCAAATGTTGGAATCTCTGTGAGTTTTTTATATGGATAGAAAGCCAAGGAAGAGAAAATCGTGTGAGCATAAGAATCACACAATTCAGAGCTTGTATGTGAAAGTTATGTGCGAAACGGTGAGACTGCGCATGCAGCTCGACCAGCCATTCGACCAAGGCCTCCCGTTCGACCAGAACCACTTTGGTCGAACGGAGACACGCAGATCTGATATCAATGGGATCTTTATCCCCTGTCTGTGAATTTTTGTGTTTTCCAAGAAAAAGCCCATCCAAGGTCCATAAGGAGAGCACGCAAGTATAAAATGGGATGTAGATCAAATCATTATTCATTAGAATAGAGATTGAATTGATTGGAGAAAGCCACAACACAATACTACACCCACAAGGGGGGATCACCCCCAAACCATCTATTGGGGTTCGATCATTTGGTTAACGTGAACCGTTAGGGTTTCATACATTTCTAACAGTCAGCGAAAGCATAAAAATAAGAAACGTATTACCTCTCACCAAGGTATGTTGGAGAAGATGGATTCTCACCGGCAGCATGTGCAGCCTCACCGTTTTGGGCATAACTCTCTCATCCGACATCAGCTTTGAGTGATCTATGCACCAAAAACGATCCTCTCTTCCATGGCTTTCCATCAATATATCACATGTGGAATTCTAAAGTCTGTATGATTTTATAAAAATCATAAAATTTGGTGGACAACAGCAGCAAAAGACCTCTTGATCTTCTGCTGTATTCCTAAGCCCAATCTCGACGTCGTGTGGGCGACGATCTTCGAGATCTTCTCAATCTGTTATTCCCTAACCCTCACTCACATGTTAGGTATGATCAATCTCATAGATTAGGGTTTCCGGATAGCTGATATAACTTATATATGGGCTACAACAAGGACCAGGAGGGTAAATTAGAGTTGGGCCTCCATTGCACTTAAGTATCCAAGCTTAGCCCAAAGCTTATACTTAACTCCAATAATAATAATATATACCACTAAAATATAATTACTACACTAACGTTCTAATCCATAATTACGTTATGGGCTCCTTCTTATTATGAGCCCGTTAGTCTCTCCATGTTTAAGATATATAATGCCCATTAATTAATTAAGTTACTGACAACTCCATTAATTAATATCTCATCCGAGAGTAGTACCACTCAACCTCATTATCATGCCGAAATAAATCCACCTACAGGGTTTACATGATAATCCTTATGAGCTCCTCAAGGGGACATTATCAACCTATATCGGACACGGATTCCTTCTACAATCAACAGCACACCATAGAGACAACACTATTTCCCAACTCACCGAGTTTGTTGATTTAATTACATGTAAATCTCACCCATTGATGAATCAAAGAAATGCATACTGTCTTACGTGTCGAGGTTATTATATAGGGATTAAGAGCACGAACATCCATAATAACAGAGATCAAGTTCTTCTATAAGTTATTATAAGTCGAATGATCTCAAGCGGTCCCGCTCAATACACACAAGTGCACTAATGTGATTTTATAGTCAAGACAAACTAATACCCAATCACACTACAACCATCCCGATAGAGAGTCCCTGTCTATCTCGGTTGTGAGCATCTGCTTAAACTTTATAAGGAAACCGATAATATGATCTTCCGCGTGTAGTCGCACAATATATTATCTACAGTATAAAGTAAGTGGACTATTGCATCAAACATATAAATAAATTATAAGACGCAATCATTTGATCATATGATTCTCATTTCAAATAAATTGTTAAATCATTGTTCATACAAAAAGCTAGACTCTTAGTATACAATCCAACAATCTCCCACTTATACTAAAAGACTATGCTGTCATGTCTTCTACCATACATCTGATTCCCACTTTCACTACACGACCATCAAAAGCTCTCGCCTTAAGGTCCTTGTAAATGGATTTACTAGGTTATCATCCGATGCAATCTAGGCGACAACAACCTTCCCCTCATTATACAATTTCTCGTAACAGGTGGTACTCGCGCTCCATGTGTTTAATTGCCTTATGGGCTCATGATTCATTCAAGTTTGCAACTGCACCATTATCATCAAAATAAATTTTGATAACCTTTGGCAAACTTAGAATCACTTCGAAGTCCAACATGAAGTTTCTAGAGTTATACAGATACTTTAGCTGCCTCATAGGCTCCAATTTATCATCTTTCCATGATGGAATCTGTAGTCTGAAATATATTTCTATATAATACTCCCCCCACATTATGACTCTGCTTCCTGAAATTAAACACATAACCTTGTGGTGGATTTACTGTCGTCTCTATCTGATTTGAAAAATCCAAATCTACGTTACTTATAAGAAGCAACGAACCTGTCCGTTAAGCCCATATATAATTTCTAGTCCTTTTCAGGTACATAAATATGTCTTACCACAGTTCAACATTCTTATTTCGGGTTACCTTGATACCCACTGTCCATGCACTTAGCAAAACAGATATCTAATATCGTGCATAGCATTCCTTAGATTAAGCTTCCTTATTTGCTGAAGTATAAGGAACCGCTTTCATCACCTTAATCTTCTTTTGTGTCTCAAGACACATTTCCTTAGATAAAGTCACATGCTAAAACAAGTAAGGATCATATCATTTCATGAAGCTTGAGACAAGCATAACATCCATTCTTGTGATCCGTATTACCGTGATCAAAATGATATATTTTGCTTTTCTTAAGTCCTTCATTTATACTGCTTTATCAACCATACCCACACGCCCGATAATACTCTTTCATTGCCTTCAATGAGTAATATATCATCTACATATAGTACAAGAAATACCACCACGTTTTCATCACTCTTTTCAATACACAAGACACATCCGCACATTGAATAAATCCATATGCCTGGATTTCCTCATCAAAATGGATATTTCATGATCTTGAAGCTTACTTTTGTCCATCGATGGACACTTTTAAGCTTACTATCACAATGCTCTTAGCCCTTTGCAATGAATCACTCTGGTTGCTTCACATAGATGTTTTCCTCAAGACTTCCAATCAGGAAAGCTGTCTTGACATCTATTTGCTATCCCTCATATTTCATATGAGTAGCAACAGATAAAAGAGTCTGGATAACCATAGGCATAGCTATCGGTGAACATGTTTCCTAATAATCGAACCTTTTCTTTCTGAATATACCTTTTCACAACAAGCTTTGCTTCCAAGGTTTTCACCTTACTGTATGATCCTCTTTTATTTTGTATGATTACTTCCAATGGTTTTTACACCATTTAGTGGTCATACAAGCTCCCAAACTTAATTTAGAATCCATCGATTCAATTTCAGAAATCATTGCACTTTGCTAAGATTCGACATTTCTATCTTGTAGTACTTCGTCGTATCCATGAGTTCATTCCATGTTTACTAGGGACCAAGTCTCACGACTCTCCCAAAACATATATCTTACAGGTTGTCGAATAACCCTCCCACTACGATAAAGCACTACACGCAATTGTGTATTAGATGTGACATGCGTTGCAGTTTACTTTGTGGTATATCCTCTTGTACACTTGGTACTAATACTTTGTGTTTTCCCTCTCACTTCCTTTAAAACAATTTATACATGAGTTTATGATTTAATACATAGTCCTTTTCCAAAAATCTAGTGTTTGTGTTAACAATCACCCTTCGATCTTTTGGATTAAATAAATCATCATCCTTCATTTTTCTAGGATATCACACAAACAGACAAACATTCATACGAATTACTATTTCTAGGGTATACCCATAAAATGAATTTAGTAATTCCAAATAACTCATCATCTATCTAATCATTTCCATAAGAGTCTTTGTCTTATTAAGATTAGAGGACGCGTTATTAATTACTTTTTGTTGCATCCATAGGATAAACATGATTTAAGAGTGAACAAATTGTCACCAACGTACAACAACAGAATATAGCTCTATCCTTCATTGCTATGACCATGTCATTTAAATGAAATGGAGTATCCATCCATAAATGCATAGAAACTGAAATGAAATTCTTTCTATAAAAATGTACGTAAAGACAATTTCTCAAAGACAACCGTTTATTCATATCGTAAGATAAATAAACAACTCCCACTACAACAGCCACTACTCTTGTAGTATTACCCATGTATATTACAATCTCATCATCACTTAATTGCAAACATTTAGTGATTCCGGTATCCACACATAACGTGTCAGTAGATACAATCGCTAATCATGCTTCAACAACTAGTGAATGAGATACTAACTGTGTTCACATCTTGATGAAATTGGATTTTCTTTGCCACATGTCTTGTCAGAAGTTTTTCACCATATACAACCTCTCGTATTACAGGTAGAACTTGCTCAAAACATCCGGCAAACTACGGAGAATTAAATCGACCTATGTTTCCCTTCAATTTCTACTCCAAGCATTCCCAATTCATTCATCAACTTATCCATGACCTCTTACCTTTCTTACATACTCAAGTATCTGAAGAGTCGCATGAGACTATCATATTTCTATGAACCTCTCACCTCTCCACTAGAGACGTTAATAGGCATCATGGGACATACTTAGTGAGAACATATATTTAATTTTCTTAAGCAGTAAAATTCAAAATCAAGATTCTTTTCTAATCATCTAATTTTGGACAAGTAAATATATTTCTTTTAGTAAACAATAAGCGAGATAAAACCATTTTTAAAATTCAGAGAATCATAAATAAATACACCGATCAAATTTTCGAATTTTATCCTTTTATATTGATTCCCTCAAAATAATATAAAAATAAAATTCACCGACATCTCAAGCACCGTGAGTCTGCATGCCACGTTAGGGTGGACATATACAAACCCAAATATTTACAAGAGAAGATTTTACCTATTAATTTCATTCATCAACCTAACCTCATGACAAAATAATTAATAGTCGGTTCCTCTTTAGCCATGTAAATAATAGCAGTGACTCCGTTGAGAAGGATACTAATTATTTACACCTAAGTGTGCACCATTATTTGATCCCAAGTCCGCTGTCCAAGCTTATGTGCCTTACTGTTGGAGAAGTACACACGCGCTCAGATAACTTTATACAACCATCAATTATATAAGTTTATACCAGTGAACCGCATATAAACTCATCCGTTAGGGAGGAAGGCACTATAACCAACGCGCAAGTCCATATGCATCACATTACAAACAATAATTATTTAAAGAAGTCTGTACCAGTGATCCGTGAATAAACTCATCCGTTAGGGAAGAAGACACTATAATCGACGCGCAAGTTTATTCACATCACTTTACAAACCAATAATGGAGGCCGCGGGAAGTATTTACAAATCCCCTCTCCCACTTAGTTATTTAACACAGAGGGTTTTTACATGCATATAATATTTACAATAAAATACGCAACCTAGCATGCTCCTATTACGGCATATAAGACAGTAAATCACAGAGAATCATGCATAGCATATACAACAATAATCATATAATCAAATCAATTATACATAGTTATATATCAGCGAATTCAATTGTTCGCCACCAATCACGAATGCGGGTAACGCAGATGGGGATCGACCTCCCCGGTGAGGTTGCAGAGATTGACCTACCTGGTCAGGTTGCGGGTTTGGGGCTGCGCCCCGAAACCTAAACTAAAATCCTGAAGACGGTCTTCATGAATTTTTCTCAAGATTTATCACCGCGTATCCCCACAAGCTCCTGGCATCCACAATCGTGCGTTGTGCCTGCTCATCAACCCGAAATCGTACGTCCATATACACAAACATACGCAACATTGGGCTCCCATACTCGGCTTTATGCTTAATAATGGCCCTGCCATTGTGCGCGCCAATGCACGACACGATCCATTCATCCGTTCCAGCCATCGCATCGCTAGATGCTAAGCCTGGCAGCACACGTGCGCAGGCATGCCAAACCTATCCAACACTGCGCGCCATCTGCCTAGCAACGTGCAACAGCTAGCTGTCATGCAACCATCCATGCATGTTGTTCACCAGCATTTGCCAACCGCCAGCACATATCCAGCCCTTTCCTTACAGTCGTGCCCACCGCGTTGCAGCATTGTGCCGACCCCGCTGCAGCATTGTGCCGCCTGCACATTTCCTACACGTTATGCTGCGACTTGTGCCCTAGGCGCCGACAGCAAGCAACTAGCGCCCAGCCTGAACAAACGCGCCTAACCTGCATCGTCCAGCCAACACATTCGCCACAGCGCCCAACAATTGACTCGCTCAGAAAAGCTCTCAGTCTCGCCTGGAAGATGGCACGCCACCGTGCGCATGAATGCTGTGAACCAGGCCATCACCACACATGCAAGCAGGCTGCAGCGCCGTGTGTCTTTCCGACAGGCGCGATGTCTTAACCCAGTCCATTACGTGTTTCATGTTCTGGTAACTATCAAGCGCTAGCAACTAGCCGCGATGAAGATGTCCTGCCACCGTGTCATACTCAATCCGCAGACTTGCTCGGCAAGAAAAAGAGACCCGCCCGGGATCCTATCAAACCTGCTCGGAAAATTATATGGCCTGCCCGAAAAATGGGCCAGATTCAACCAGAACCCATCTGCTGCGCTTGAAAATAAGAAGATGCAGCCCTTTCACGCATCGCAAATAGCCGAGAAATCAGGTCTGCCGCCATCCGCACCGCAAACACGCTAAAATCTGCCCACTCTATCCCGGCGCTCAACAACAAACACTTGCCACTGGCATTGTCAGTCTGCCCGGCATGGACTACTACGCACGCCAACGCACTCCATCTCCAGACTCACTCGAAATGGCACCATTCCCTCCAGCCGCCTGCAGCCCTATCGCTGCTTGACACATCATGCAGCCTTCGCGTCGTCTTCACTTTTACCTCACCGAGCCATCACCTCCATTATCGACCCGTCGTGTGGTGCTCGTGTGTCACCATGTACAATTAGAGTATTCAACAAGAAACTTAATTCAAAACCCTAATCACATATGGCACATAAACCCTAGCATAACGTTTCAAGCTTCACCACTAAACCGAAGCTGTGATACCAATTATTGGCGTTCGATCATTTGGTTAACATGATTCGTTAGGGTTCCAAACATTTCTAACAGTCAGCAAAAGCATAAAAATAAGAAATGTATTACCTCTCACCAGGGTATGTTGGAGAAGATGGATTCTCACCGGCAGCCTGTGCAGCCTCACGGTTTTGGGCATAACTCTCTCATCCGATATCAGATTTGAGTGATTTATGTGCCAAAACGATCTTCTCTTTCGTGGATTTCCATCAGTATATCACATGTGGAATTCTGAGGTCTGTAAGATTTTATAAAACTCATACAAGTTGGCAGACAGCAGCAGCAAACAACCTCTTGATCTTCTGCTGTATTCCCAAGCCCAATCTCAACATTATGTGGGCGACGATCTTCGAGATCTTCTCAATTTACTGTTCCTTAACCCTCACTCACATGTTAGGTGTGATCAATCTCATAGATAAGGGTTTCCGGACAGCTGTGATGACTTATATATGGGCTATAGCAGGGACCAGGAGGAGAAATTAGAGTTGGACCTCCATTGAACTTAAGTATCCAAGCTTAGCCCAAAGCTTATACTTAAGTCCAATAATAATAATATATACCACTAAAATATTATTACTGCACTACCTTTCTAATCCCATAATTACGTTATGAGCTCCTTCTTATTATGAGCCCGTTAGTCTCCCCATGTTTAAGATATACAATGCTCATTAATTAATTAAATTACTGACAACTCCATTAATTAATATCTCATCCGATAGTAGTACCAGTCAACCTTATTATCATGCTGGAATAAATTCACCTGTAGGGTTTACATGATAATCCTTATGAGCCCCTCAAGGGGACATCATCAACCTATATCGGACACGGATTCCTTCTACAATCAATAGCACACCATAGAGACAACACTATTTCCCAACTCACCGAGTTTGTTGATTTAATTGCATGTAAATCTCACCCATTGATGAATCAAATAAACATATACTGCCTTACGTGTCGAGGTTATTGTATAGGGATTAAGAGCACGAACATCCATAATAATAGAGATCAAGTTCTTCTATAAGTCAGTATAAGTCGAACAATCTCAAGTGGTCCCGCTCAATACACACAAGTGCACTAATGTGATTTTATAGTCAAGGCAAACTAATTCCAAATCACACTACAACCATCCCAATAGAGAGTCCCCATCTATCTCGGTTGTGAGAATCTGCTAATACTTTATAAGGAAACTGATAATATGATCTTCCGCGTGTTGTCTTACAACATATTATCTATAGTATAAAGTAAGTGGACTATTGCATCGAACATATAAATAAATTATAAGACGCAATCATTTGATCATATGATTCTCATTTCAAATAAATTGTTAAATCATTTTTCATACAAAAAGTTAGACTTTTAGTATACAATCCAACACCATCATCCACATCCTTTCTTCCATCCATCCATCACTGTGAAGATTCATCTGTGGAATCAAGAAGGTGAACCAAGAGGATTTGAAGAGACGGAAGAGAGAAGGAAGGAGATTTCTACACCAAGGGTTTTCCTAATTCGTTTCTTCTACTTTCTAGTTTTCCAGACGTATGGGTAAGATCTATCCAACCCCCATGATTGTTCTTCGCAACATCATGGGCTTGAACCGTTTTGGTAGATCTAGGGTTTTGAAGGTTTTATGAATTAATTAAATTCTCTTGTGTGTCCTTCATACAACACTACTTGTGGATTGATTTTATATATGATTGCACTTTCTTAATCTATATTCACAGTTGTTTTGTGCATCGTCAACTGTTATATAGAATCTAAATATATATTTTGGTTGTCGATTGAGCGCGTTCACTGCTGAACAGGATTCCATGTTATGATTCTAAGTAAGGAGACTCCGAAGCTTCATTAGAACTATCATATATGCATATTTATTAATTGAATTGAATTCAAGTTAGTAAGCAGGATAAAGAGGGTAATTTTATAGTACCTATAAAGGGAGTTCATATCGGGTTAGGTTCCAGACGTGAAAAATAATTGATACTGATAGTACCTAGAAGGGTGGGGGGGTAAAATTACATCTCTTGCTCAAAGGTTATTCACACGTGTTACACGAATATTTACTTGTGTCTATAGAGTAGATTTGCATGGTTTAGTGATGTGTCCATAGTCCACAAGGCAGAGTCGGCTGCACTTGAGAGGGAATTTAAGTAGTAAAACTGGATTACCCTAGAGCTACCTATTCTCCTACACTATCCACTTTCGTATTCTTCTAGTGCTATTTATTTTATTTGTTATTTTAGTTAATTGTTAGTAGATTAATAATTAAATCTTCAATTTATTGCCCTTATCTTAATTAATTTAGTAAATAATTAAATTGATAATATACCGTCCTTTAGGTTCGATATTTAACTTGGTTGCTTGCTTAAGCTGCAATTGATATCCTTAATACTTGGGGATTAATTTTACGTGCAAAGAAAACGCGCATCAAGTTTTTGGCGCCGTTGCCGGGGACGGCTGTTATTATTAGTTTATTATTTTTAGTTTTATTAAAACTTCTATTTATGATTATTTATTTCTATCTTACCTTAAATTTTTCTGAGGTACTTGTGCACTCGGAAAAGGAGAGGAAGGAAAGAAGGAATAACACATTGAGCTAAACATGGCCGGAACAAGGCAGAATCCGGGTAATATTACCATACGTGAAATTTTCATGAACTATGGGATTGGCAACATGGGGTTGATAGGAGCAAGGGGGGAAGATGATGATTTTTAGGTACATCCCGCTCTTATTAACATGGTAGAGAAGAATCCCTTTTTTGGAGGTTGTTTTGAAGATCCATATCAACGCCTCAAAAGATTCCTTGGTTATGTAAACACTCAAAAGGGTGCTAGAGCTAATGATAATGCTAGGCGGATCGCCCTATTCAAGTTCTGATTGATAGGGCAGAAGAATGGTATGAGACTCTTGATTCCACAGATTGCACTACATGGGACCAACTGCAGCAGAAGTTCTTAGAGAGATACAAGCCACCCTCAAGGATCTTTAGAATGAAGCAAGGATCACCCAATTTATTATGAATCAGTGTGAGAAATTCCATGAGGCGTGGGACAGGTTTAAAGACATGCTCAGACGGTGCCCATAGCATGGGATGCCTAAGGCTGAGTACATAAGCATCTTCTACTATGGATTGGATTATGAGTTGCGTGTTCTTATTGATGCATCATCAGGAGGAGCGCTGTTATCTAAGACATCACTTGAAGCAGAGAAGTTGTTTGAAGATATCTCTATGAATTCACGTGACTGGCCTGTGGAGAGAGATAGAGGATCATATGTACTTGGTAAGGTAGCACAGGTTGAGCATCAAGTGGTGAAGCCGAATAAGGATGATGAGATCATCTCTAGTCTAGCTAACATCAACAAGCTACTAGAGTCTCAGCAGAGGCAGATTACAGAGTTGACACAAAGGGGGCATAGTATGCAGCAGCAAGAAGTGAAGAGTGTTGAATATACCTTCAATCGATACATGGCTGAGAATGATGCAAGGGTTGACCGCATCGAAGCGATAATGAATGTTGATCATGCAGATTTATATAAGCGCGTAGCTGAAGGACCTTACCTTGATTATGGGGCAGATGCCGTGAATGTGAATCAATTGACACAAACATTTGAGGATAATGCCATCACATTGAGGTTACGAATGTCCGATGAAGTCGGTGAGCGGAAACGAAGAAAGCAGGAGCACTGTTCAACCAACACCACCTTGTTCGACTAGACCTGATGGTCGAACTGAGGTCGAACAGCTTTCAGAAAAATAGAATCCCGATGTTCTGTTTTATGTCCTGCCATTTCATCAAAGTACCACCGTTCGACTAGATCATTTTAGTCGAACAGCGGTCGAACAGGCATTGTTGAGAGTGGAATTTCACGTGTTTTAGGTCTCACATTACACTATTTTTGATAGAATATGGCCATGATTTTGTGTAGAATGACATGGTTTTCATATTTTGCATAATTAAAATGCTACTAAGGTGTTTTGTTGAGTTTTGAAGGGTAAAACATGATCAAAAGTTTAAAGTTGGAATGAAGAGTGAAAGTGTGAAGGAATGCTGAAAAACGCACGCCCATGTTGCGTAATTTTTCTGTATTCGTGTAGAAGTCAAAATTGATCATGTTATATATGGTTGAAAATCCACAGAAGAGAGGATCATTTTTGGCACAAAAATTACTCAAATTAGAGTTCGTATGAAGAAGTTATGCTCGAAATGGTGAAGTCGCGCAGTGCAGTCTGCAGCTCGGCGGACCGCTCGGGAAGCAGCTCGGGGCGAGCTGTACCCAATTTTGGCCGAGCTGGGGTCCTACGGCACCCTCTCAATATCAGATTTTCACCCATAAACAGCTCGGCTACCACTCGGCATTGTCCAGACCCAGCTCGGCTCGAGCTGGTTGCCGAGTGGCCCAATTCCAGGCACAGTCGAGGCCTGTTCGATTCTGCAGCATATTTAAACTTGAATTTGATCTGGAGATAGAAGCTTCTGCAAGGAAAAGAAGAGGAACAGGAAAGAATCTCAAAGCACCTCCTAAAGCTATTAAGGTACCACCTCCGAAGAAGAAAACGGACACACCGAATCCGAAAGCAGTCGTAGAGGAGAAAGGAAAGGAGCATATAGAAAATCAGGTTATCCCAGAAGAGGCTGAATCAGAAACAGAAATAGAATCAGAATCAGAAACAACAGAAATGGGAGATAGAACTCATAAGGATGACATCGTCATCCGGGAGACATTCAAGTCCGCCAATGTAGGAGTATCAGGCGTAGTTGGAGCCATTCAAGTGGATGAAGCGAATGACATAAAGCCAGCCCTGATTAATATGGTGGAGAAAAATCCCTTCGCCGGAGGCATTTTTGATGAGCCTTACGGCCATCTTAAGCATTTCAATAGCTACATGGATACAGTGAAAGCTACTGATGCTACTAATGATAGATGGAAGATGAGGCTTTTTTAGTTTTCATTAGTTGATAAGGCAAATGAGTGGTATGATAAGTTGAAGGGAGACAGTTGTTCTAACTGGACTGAGTTGCAGCAATTGTTTGTGGATCGATTTAGCCACCAGGTAAGGTTCTTGCATTGAAATAGGAGATCAATCAATTCAAGCAGCAGAGAGATGAATCATTTGGAGAAGCTTGGGAAAGGTTTACTGATGCGTTGAGGAGATGCCCACAGCATGGATTTAAAAAGTCTCAACTCATAAGTGTCTTCTATAATGGCATTGACAATGAATCGAGAGTGTTGGTTGATGATTCTGCTATTGGAACAATCTTTGGCAAGACGTCAAATGTTGTAGAGAAGTTGTTCGATGATATCTCTATGAACTCTAGAGATTGGCCTTCGGAGAGAATACGTGGAACTTACATACTTATAAAAGTGGCACAAGTTGAACATAAGTTTTCTAATGCTGATAAAAATGATAAAATTATCTCTCAATTGGAACAGATGAACAAACACCTGGTTACTTTGATATCAGGCAAAAGTGGGGGAGGCAACCGAGGGCCTACAAGTGATGATGTGGTGATGAACCTTCAAGAGGTTGAGGATGCAAACTGGGTCATGGGTCGAAACCCTCAAGGTAATTCTAACTCTAGGAACTACCAAGGGGGGAATTGGCAGAACCAACCAAGACATGAGAACTTTGCATATTCAAATCCGAATAATGCAGTTCCATACCCTCGTAATTTTGATCATGGTGCCAAGACTGTAGAAGGAAGAGCTAGTATAGATGAAGTGTTAGTCAGGTATATGAAGAAAACTGATGGAGATATTGATAAGATTAACAACTGCATTATACTCATGGATTCGAATATGACAAAGCAACATGAAGAAGTCAATAAGCAGTTGCAGAGTCTCACATATTCTATGGGTCAGATCTCCACTATGGTAAATTAATAGCAGCAGTAGATTCAAAAGGGGAAATTTTCGTCAGATACAAAAATCAACACGAAGGAGTGCCATGTGATCACTTTGAGATCCAAAAAGCAATATAAAGGTCCAGAGCTGATGCAGGACGTAATAGAACTGAAGCAGGACAAAACAGTGGCAGAGCAGGACCACTCGGCCGTAGCTCGGTAGCTAGCTCGGGCCGAGCTAGGTCCTGAAGTAGCCAAGTTGCAGCCGAGTTGGGTGCAAGCTGGTTCAGACGAGTCCTCTGGTTCGGCTTGACCACCACTCGGCAATGATGAGAGTGTAAATTCACATATTTTAGGCTCTGATTTGCATGGAAATTTAGTATGATTGAGTCTTTTATTGAGACGAATCTGTACGTTTATGGAAAAGTCACGAATCAGAGGGTACATGGGCTTTTTGAGCATATTTGTATAGGAAAACAGCTAGAAAGGGCTCGGAATTAGAAGATACAATTTTTGAAGTGATTTTCGAAGGCCGTTCGACTTCAAGACCTTGGTCGACCATTGTCACGTAGGTCGAACAAGATGGCCAAGTCGAGCAGAATATGCAGATTCGTCCAGAGAGCTTGCTCGACTTGGAGAGGTTGCTCGACTAGAATCATCTTGGTCGAACAGATGAGGGAAGTTGAACAAAATATGCAAAAACTTACAGAGAGCTTGCTCGACCATTGCTCAAGTTGGAGGCATTGCTCGACCAGTCCAAGCATGATCGAACGGATTCTCGCTGATTCTATTTATGGTAATTCCGGATGTCTTTTATCAAATTTGACGTGCGCTTCAAGCAAAAGGCCATCCTAGCCCATAAGGAGGTTCCACCACTATAAAAGAAGAGCTTTCACAGAAGAAAGGACACACATCATTCATCATCCATCTACCAGCGAAACCCTACCATCATCCGAAGGGGTCGTGAGAGAGGTTCGTCGGGCACGTCAAGTGTGATCATACTACAAAACCATGATTGTTCCTAGATCAATCATGGGCTAGAACCGCTCCGGTAGTTCTTGGGTTATGAAAGTTTTATAAGTTAATCGAATTTCAATGTGTAAACTCCGTACAACACTACTTGTGGTTTATTTTATATAAGATTGTGCCTTTTCAATTCATACTCACGGTCGTTTTGTGCATCATTAACTGTTATGTAGAGTTTGAATGCATATCTTGATTAATGATTGAATGCGTTCACCCCTGAGTAGGATTACATGTTATAATTCTAAGTGAAGGGATTTCGAAGTCTTATTGGAACTATCTTATATAGATACTTGTTAATTAAATATTATTCGGGTTAATAAGTAGGATTAAGAGAATAACGTCATAGTACCTATAAAGGGAGATTATATCGGGTTAGAGTACTAAGTGCATGGGAAATAATTTATAATGATAGTACCCAGAAAGAGGGGTGAATTATATCTCTTGCTCTGAGAATATTCGAACACGTCAAACGCATGTTTACTTGTGTCTATAGAGTGAACTTGCATGGTTTAGTGATGTGTCCATAAACCACAAGGCAGAGTCGGGCAATAACGCATGGAAAGGAAATTAATAAGTAAAACCGAATGCCCGAAGAACTACCTAATCTGTTACTTGATCACAATCGTATTTTCGATTGCTTGTTTGTTTATTTGATTTGCTATCTAAGTCAATTTCTATTTAATTTCGTAACAATTCAAAACTAATTTGCCAAAGATAATCATAATAAAGTAGAACATAATAAAACTGATAATAATCTGTCTCTTGGGTACGATAATCACTTGATCACCTATCGAAACTACAATTGATATCCTTATACTTGAGGATTAATTTTGTGTGTTGAGAAAACGCCCATCAGGCACCATTCTACCGCCGCTCTAGTCAAGTGAGCCAGCGAGTATCCCTCCGGGTTTTCCAGTGCTTCCGAGTTATGTACAAAATCAATCTGATCTGGAGATCATTGATAAAAATGGCAGAAAGCTAAAAAATTGAGAGAAGCGGAAGTGGTATTCGAGAAAGACAGTTTGGGACTTCCGATAACAAAGGTACCAATTCTATCCCCTCATAGATTCTTGTCGAAGAGCCTTGATGAGAAGTTTCAGAAGTTTGTTGATGTTATGAGGGATGTCTAAGTCACTATTCCTTTCTCGGAAGCATTGGAAGAGATGCCACATTACGCAAGGTTCATCAAGGAACTCATCTCCAGAAAGAGGAAGCTTAACAGTGTGGAGATAGTGAATTTGACAGAGAACTGCAACTCCATTATTCAGAAGAAGCTTCCAACAAAATTGAAGGATCCAGGGAGCTTCATCATTCCATGTGAAATAGGAAAATGACCATCTAAAGGAGCACTGTGTGATCTTGGAGCAAGCATAAATTTGATGCCCTTCTCAGTATTCAAGAAGATTGGTCTGGGGGAGTTGAAACCCACATCTGTTGCTTTACAGTTAGCAGATCGATCGTTGACGTACCCCGAGGGAGTTATTGAAGATGTGCTAGTGAAGGTGTCGAACTTGACTTTCCTTGTGGACTTTCTTGTTCTAGATATAGAGGATGACAAGGATGGCGTGCCTCTTATCTTAGGGCGTCAATTCCTTGCTACTGGAAGAGCTCTCATAGATGTGTTCAAAGAAGAGTTGAGGTTGAGGGCCGATGATAAGAAAATTGCCTTTTAGTTGAATAAGGAGATGCGGTGGCCTACAGATAAGCAGCAATGCAAGTCTTTGGAAGTAGTCGACAAAGATTTTGAGGAGAATTGCGCCTTATCTGATGCACATGTTTGAGGCTTTATCTAATGATGAATGTGTTGATTATCTTGATAATTTACTTGCATTGGGTGATGCCAGGGTGAATCAAAATATGAAGTCTACGATTGAGGAGGAGATGAAGCCTGCTGCCAAGGAAGAGAAGCATGAGAGCCAAAGCATTGAAGTGGTAGAGGAGATTGCTGGAACAAGCGTATCTCTTACTTTTCCTACTACTAACTCTAATGTGATGTTTAATAATCTCTTGGTTGCAGGAAAGATTGATGATCCATATTGAAGCCTCCGAAGTTACCTTCCAATTTTTATTCTTATATTGGTGTTGAAAATTCTAACTTGTTTGATCCTTGTTTTGCTACGCAGGTTGAGCCTACAATTTAGTGGAGGATTGACAAGAAGGAATCAAGTCAGTCATGGGAGGAAAAGAATTCAAAGAGTCCAGTTTCCATGACAAAAAAGGTGAGGTGGTTGGTGCAGAAAATAAGAGAGGAAGGAAGTATTTGAAGGTAAGAATGCGAGAAGACTGTCCTCCGATCTAGTAATCAAAAAGAGGTATCCCATCGTGACTCTCCAACGTTAAACATGAGCGCCTGTTGGGGGCTGTCCCTTTCGAGTGGCCCAATTCCGGGCCCAGTCGAGGCCTGTTCGATTCTGCAGTGTATTTATACTTCCAGATCATGTTTTTGAGCAAAATTCGACGTAAAAACAGTCCTACAACAGTCTAAGAGAGATTAGGAGAATCAATACAAAAATTGGAGAGAACCCATCCACCATCCATCATCAATCCACTCACCCAACACTTCCATATCAGATTTACATTTGATTTCATCCTCCATCCATCTCCAAGTTTGATTCAAGTGCTAATTGAGGGGAATCGAACGATCGGAGAGACGGAGAAAGGACGCAGACTTATGCTTACGCTAAAGTTTCATATTTCTAATATTTTCCTTCCTTTTATCTTGTTTTTTTATATGAATTGCATAGCCATGAGTGTTGATTGTAACCTCATAGGCTAATTTTATAAACAGTTCTAGGGTTTGATGGTTAGATTGGATTGATTTGGGAACCTAGACCAAAGATTAGGATTTTATGTAGTGGATATTTTGATTTTACTTATTTTATCAAGACTTTATTTTTTGATTCGTAACGTCTTCATAATATATTCATGACATCCGCTATAATGCTTGAATTATTGTGTTAGCTTGTATGCGTACATGATTGGTATTGTCTATCTGTTAGGGATTGAAGTAGTTCCGCTATAAATACTTTAATTTCATGAATTGGTAAATCAAATACTTGAATTGTTTAGTGGAACAATGCAATTAGACATTCAATTGGGAAGTGAATAAAACCTTGTAGTAATTTCAGAGAATATCTTGTTAGTCGAGCTTACCATCCAGATGTATTGTTGCTTGCTTTGATTAGTATCTAGGAATAAGGCTTGGTAATATTTGTGCACCTTAGGATTCAAACAAGAGTACTGCTAGCTTAAAATCAAATCATATTTGGTGGGTTAACGGGGTTATGTGGTGTATTTTCATTGAAACTGCATGAATGAACAATTGAAGGTCTAGAAACCAGAATTAATTAGTCTATACCTGATACCTTAGAACTGTCTCTTATCTCTTGATTAGAACTTGATTTATTTTCTATTGCCTTTAATTATTCAGCAGTTTAATATTTCGTTATCTTGTTAATTATATCAACAAACTTAGAAATTTAGTTACTCAATTCTTATTAAATAGTAATTTATAGAATAAATAAATAATTAGCTGTCTTAGTAGGATCGATAATTTAACTTGGGTACTTGCTGCTACAATTGACATCCTTATACTAGAGTATTAAATTGGACTGTGCAGAAAAATCTAACAGGCATCTATAGAGAAGACAGATTGCGCTCAGTTTACGGGGGCTCTGTTCGACCAGACTCTTCCCGTTCGACCAGAATATGCTGTCGAACGTTGGTCGAACAACAACTAGAGAATTTGAACTTGCGTACAGAGTCATTGTTCGACCAACACAATCTGTTCGACTAGACCATTATGGTAGAACAGGGGTCAAACAACTTCATTCACCTCTCGTTTCGATACCGAATGCTACATCTGTTGTTCAGAACACTCCAGAGCCATCCCAAGAGCAGAATACTAAGCTAATAGTGGAGAAAAAGTGGGAATGAGTAAAGAGGTTGAGAGCCAAAAAGCATAGACTACAGAGGGATAATGAAGATGTGGTTTTCTCTCTTGATCAAGCAATGAAGTGGCCCATGGAGACTCACTCATGCAAGAGAATAGATGTTGTTTCTAACTCGTTTAATCTTGATTTTAATAGGACAGATGACTCTAAATTTCAGTGGAAGATTGACAAGGAGGTATCTAGACAGCCATGGAAGGTAAGAAATTCTGAGGATTATATGATTGTGACCAAGAAAGGTGAGGTGTTGAGTATAGACAAGAAGAGGGAAAGAAAGTACTTGAAGGTGAGGATGCGAGAAGACGCCATCTGATCCAGTAGTTCATAAAGTAGTATTCCGTTGTGACTCTCCGACGTTAAATATGAGCACCTGTTGGGGGCTTGCCTTTCCATTTTATTGCTTTATTATTTCTTTCGTGTGAGTGGGGAGTTATTATATTTAAGGTGCTCACGTTTCGGCAATTACATCTCTTTTCAAACTTAGTTTCAACTTATGTTTTTATTAAGTTTGGGGGGTGTGATATACTTACCTCATTTTGTGAGCACCGAGGGTATAATTTTTCCTTTCGTTGGTTGTTTGTTTATTAGGAGATTGATTTTTTGCGACATATTAATATTTTAACCAGTGTTGATATGTCGATTTTTTTGCAACTTACCTAATGTTTAGTGTGTTGTGTTGGTGTGTCTAATGTGTGAAGTTGATTATATAGTTAATTGAGTCTTTCTTATAGTTCTCTTATTTTATTATTGATGAACTTGTGATGATGAGGTATGTTGAGCTTTGATGATAGAAACAGGTAAACTGAGGCTTTGACCTGACCAAATGGAACAACTCGAGAAACTCGTGCATACATTGAAGGAGAAATCAGGTGCACTCGTTTTCTTATTCTAATTTTTACGTACGCTTTTAATTTATGGAGTAGAAAGAGTGAGTTCTTTAATTTTTGTTTTGGTGATCCACATAAGCTTATATTTTTAAATTGTGTCTAGAATTCATATGCTTTTGGAATTAATGAAGGAAGTGTACTTAAGTTATATTGTGGTATGGAGTTCTATGTGTACTTGTGGGATATTGCTTACCATGAAAAGTGCTCTGTTACTTGTTAAAAACCCA
This sequence comes from Pogostemon cablin, assembly GCA_023678885.1. Taxonomy (NCBI): domain Eukaryota; kingdom Viridiplantae; phylum Streptophyta; class Magnoliopsida; order Lamiales; family Lamiaceae; genus Pogostemon; species Pogostemon cablin. The sequence continues at coordinate 14,846,502 of CM043001.1, read as the reverse complement.
TGTGAGATTTTGAGCCTTATTGGTCATGTTACATAATCACATGATATTTTCTTTTCTGGTAAGTATCGTTCTCGTGCTTGTATTCTAGAACTTGCCTTAAGTCTCCTTGAATATTCGAGATTAGTCTAGCGGATTATAGAAATGATATTAGGCAATCTTTGATGAATAGCCCATCTTTTTCCATATACTTTACATGAGTTCATTAAATCCCTTGTCAGCCCATTTGAGCCTTTTTAAATCCATTCTTTTGGTAGCCAATAAAGCTTAATTGAAGAGAGTGGTGATTTGAGGGATGATGAAGGAGGAATCTTAAGTATGAAAATAAAAATTCTTGGAGTAGTGCTCAAATCTAGTACTCCATGAAAACAAACACCCTAGGGTAGTGCTTAAATCTAGCACCCTATGGAGGATGTGAGAGGTAGTGCCCGAAACTGGTACCTCAAAAGAAAGAAAAAAAGGTGAAGAGAAGGAGAATGATGGAGTTGAAGAGTTAGAAAAATTTGAAAAAATATGTTGTGCTTGAAGGAGAAAGATGGGAGAGTTTGAAGAGAATGTTTTTCTTGATTGAAGTGATGAGGAAGAATGAAAGATCGAGAGAGACTACAGCTTGATTGATCCGAGTTTTGAGTCACTTATCCATATATTTCCCACCTATTTCAAAGAGCCTACATTACAACCAAATAAAAGACCTTTTTGATCCATGATTTGTTAGCTACAAGTAAAATGAGAGTTTGAGACAATAGGCAAGCTTATGGTTACGCATGCACTTGAATTTAATTTGAACGTAAACACCTAAACCCATAAGTGTACATCTTTTACACTTGAGTGCGAGTGGTATATATACTTCCCATGAGAACATGTGAATGGAGCATTTGAATTGGTGGTGATTGTCTTATCTTGTATGCTATGAATTAATTATTACATTTAATGAGAGTTGCATGACCTAAGTTGAAAACCAATTGCATTGTGAAGGGGGTATTGGTTATAGTCCTTGTTTTCCAACTAATTTTCTTACTCTCTCTCTCTCTCTCTTTATTTTTATTTTTTGCCTCGGGACGAGCAACGGGTAAGTTTGGGGGTTTGTTGAGAGTGAAAATAAGCGTGTATTAATGTCCAATCTAACACTTTTTTGATGTGTATTGTTGTTATATATTACCACAAGTATCTTATATTCGATATATGTGAGAAAAAAGGTGCACTTGAGGTGTTTTATTATGTTTTAGGTGGAAAAAGGGATCAAAAGTGCCAAGTTGGAGAAAAGGTGCAAATTGTGCAAGGATGCTCTAAAACACACGTCCAACTTGTGTAATTTTATATACTCATGTGGAGTTCTGAATTGGAAGTGTGATATGTGGTTGGAAAGCCACAGAAGAGAGGGTCGTTTTGGCTTAAAGAACTCCCCAATAGGATTCCAAATGACAAAGTTATGATCAATGTGGTGTCGTTGCGCAAGCTGTGCCGAATAGAACAGCTGTGCCACTTTGTATGACTTGTTACACATTCAAATGTTAGAGTCTCTATGATTCTTCACTTGGATAGAAAGCCAAGTAAGATAGGATCGAGTGAGCATAAAAATCACACAAATTGGAGCTTGGATGTGAAAGTTATGTGTGAAACGGTGAGACTGCGCATGCAACTCGACCAGCCGTTCGACCAAGGCCTCCCGTGCAACCAGAACCACTTTGGTCGAACAGAGACATGCAAATCTAATTTCGACGGGATTTTTACCCCCTGTTCATGAATTTTTGTGTTTTCCAAGAAAAAGCCCATCCAAGTTTCATAAGGAGAGCTCACAAGTATAAAAGGGGATGTAGATTACATCATTATTCATTAGAATAGAGATTGAATTGATTGGAGAAAGCCACAACACAATACTACACCCCACAAGGGGAGATCACCCCCCAACCTGTTGGATTGTATACTAAAAGTCTAGCTTTTTGTATGGATAATGTTATAATAATTTATTTGAAATTAGAATCATATGATCAAATGATTGTGTCTTATAATTTATTTATATGCACGATGCAATAGTCCACTTATTTTATACTATGGATAATATGTTGTGCGACAACATGCAGAAGATCATATTATCAGTTTCCTTATAAAGTATAAATAGATGCTCACAACCTAGATAGACAGGGACTCTCTATCGGGATGGTTGTAGTGTGATTTGGCATTAGTTTGTCTTGACTATAGAATCACATTAGTGCACTTCGTGTGTAATGAGCAGGACCGCTTGAAATCGTTCGACTTATACTGACTTATAGGAGAACTTGATCTCAGTTATTATGGACGTACGTGCTTTTAATCCCTATACAATAACCTCAACACGTAAGACAGTATGTATTTCTTTGATTCATCAATGGGTGAGATTTACATGTATTAAATCAACAAACTCGGTGAGTTGGAAAATAGTATTGTCTCTATGGTGTGCTGTTGATTATAGAAGGAATCCGTGTCCGACATAGGTTGATAATGTCCCTTTGAGGAGCTCATAAGAATTATCATGTAAACCTAGCAGGTGGATTTATTCCGGCATGATAATGAGATTGAGTGGTACTACTCTCGGATGATATTAATTAATGGAGTTGTCAGTAACTTAATTAATTAATGGGCATTGTATATCTTAAACATGGGGAGACTAACATGCTCATAATAAGAAGGAGCCCATAACATAATTATGGTAATAGAACAGTAGTGTAGTAATAATATTTTAGTGGTATATATTATTATTATTGGACTTAAGTATAAACTTTAGGCTAAACTTGGATACTTAAGCCCAATGGAGGCCTAACTCTAATTTCTACTCCTGGTCCCTATTGTAGCCCATATATAAGTCATCTTAACTGTCCGGAATCCCTAATCAACTGATTAATCACGCCTAACACTGTTAGGAGGGTGAGAAAAAAGCAGATTGAGAAGATCTCGAAGATCGTTGCCCACACGACATCGAGATTGGACTTGGGAATACAGCAGAAGATCGGAAGGTTGTTTGCTGCTGCTGTCAGTGAACTTCTATGATTTTCTAAAATCGTGTGGAAGTCATAATTTGACGTGTGATATATTGATGGAAAGCCATGGAAGAGAAGATCATTTTGGCACATAGATCACTCAAATCGAAGATCAGACGAGGGATTTATGACCAAAACAGTGAGGCTGCACAGTCTACCGTCGAGAATCCATCTTCTTCAACATACCCTGGTGAAAAATGTTTTCTTTCTTCCGCTGATTTAGAAACATAAGAAACCTAACGGGTCACGTTAACCAAATGATCGAACGCCAATACAACCATCATCCACATCTTTCCTCCATCCATCCATCACTGTGATGATACTTCTGTGGAATCAAGAAGGAGAACCAAGAGGATTTGAAGAGACGAAAGAGAGAAGGAAGGAGACTTCTACACCAATGGTTTTCCTAATTCTTTTCTTCTGCTTTCTAATTTTCCGGACATATGGGTAAGATCTATCCAACCCCCATGATTGTTCTTCGCAACATCATGGACTAGAACCATTTTGGTAGATCTAGGGTTTTGAAGGTTTTATGAATTAATTAAATTCTCTTGTGTGTCCTCTGTACAACACTACATGTGGATTGATTTTATATATGATTGTGCTTTCTTAATCCATATTCACGGTCATTTTGTGCATCTTCAACTGTTATATGGAGTCTGAATATATATCTTGGTTGTCGATTGAGCGCGTTCACTACTGAACAGGATTTCATGTTATGATTCTATGTGAGAGGACTCCGAAGCATCATTAGAACTATCATATATAAATGTTTATTAATTGAATTAAATTCGGGTTAGTAAGCAGGATAAAGAGGGTAATTTTATAGTACCTGTAAAGGGAGATCATATTGGGTTAGGTTCTAGACGTGGAAAATAATTGATACTGATAGTACCTAGAAAGGGGGGTGAAATTACATCTCTTGCTCCAAGGTTATTCACACGTGTTACATGCATATTTACTTGTGTCTATAGATTAGATTTGTATGGTTTAGTGATGCGTCCATAGTCCACAAGGCAGAGTCGGCCTGCATTTGAAAGGGAAGTTAAGTAGTAAAACTGGATTACCCTAGAGCTACCTATTCTCCTACTTGATCCACTATCGTACTTCTAGTGCTATTTATTTTATTTGTTATTTTAATTAATTGTTAGTAGATTAATAATTAAATTTTCAATTTTATTGCCCTCGTCTTAATTAATTTAGTAAATAATTAAATTGATAATACACCGTCCTTTGGGTTCTATATTTAACTTGGTCGCTTGCTTAAGCTGCAACTGATATCCTTAATACTTGGGGATTAATTTTATGTGCAAAGAAAACGCGCATCATGGGGGTTCCAAACTGCGTACAAGTCGGTGCTTGACACGTCTTCTTATCAAATCATCTATGGGAATCCGTGCCACTTATCCGTAGAGGTTCAACATAGAGCTTTTTGGGCATTGAGAAGCTTGAACTTGTGTCTTAAGGATCAAAAGGAGTTGAGGTTGACTCAAATCAATCATCTAGACGAGTTCAGAAATCAAGCTTATAAGAATTTGGTGATCTACAAGGAAAGAATGAAGAAATGACATGATTCGAAGATCTCTTACAAGGAATTCAAGCAAGGTGATGAGGTATTACTTTTTGACTCTTGTTTGAAGCTCTTTTCAGGAAAATTGAAATCAAAGTGGACGGGACGGTTCATTATCCATAGAGCCTGTGGAGGGGGGAGTTTTGAAATCATGGACAAAGATGGAGACATCATAGCGGCGAATGGGCATCGATTGAAGCATTATAAGTCGTCGGATGATGCTTGCATCGTCTTTGAGGATACCTTGAATTGATATGGTACCATTGTGACTCTCCGACATTAAACAAGAGTGCTTGTTGGGGGCTTTTCCTCCTGTTTTATTGTTTTATTTCATTAGTGTGTGTAAGAAATTTTTATATTTGACGTGCTTACTTATCGGAAATTACATCTTCTTGCAAACTTAGTTTCGACTATAGTTTCTAATAAGTTTGGGGGGAGTGTGATGTACTTACCTCATCGTAGCACGAAGAGTATAATCTTTTCTTTGTAATGTTTGTCAGGGGAGTTGATTTTTTGCGGCATATTGAAATTTTAACCGGTTTTGATGTATCAATTTTTTTTGCAATTTGCCTAATGTTTAGTGGTGTTTTATTTATTGTGTCGTTTGCGGAGTATATGCACATGATTTTAGAGTCTTATAAGTGGTTCTCTAGCTTTGTTTTGCTTTGTTTTGGCACCTAATGATCGTTTTTTATCTTGAAATTTGCAAGGGACGAAGAATAGTGGAGTTTGAAGGAATAGGGGCTCGATTTGACCAAGGAGACAGGTCGAACTAAGCAGTCCAAGTCGAACCATGGATAAAAAATCAGCTACAGGTCGATTCGACCAAGAGTGCTGTGGTTCGACCAGCAGTTCGAGTCGAACCAGTCATCAGAGAATTTATTACAGGTCGATTCGACCAAGAGTGTTGTGGTTCGACCAAGGGTTCGAGTCGAACCAGCCACCTGAAAGTTTGTTACTGGCTGGTTCTACCACGATACCCTGGTTCGACCAATGGTTCGGATCGAACCAAATACAGAAATTGTCTAGAATGTATGGTTCGACCATGACAAGGTGGTTCGACCACCTGGTTCGGGTCGAACCAAGCAGGTAGGTAGTGTTTAATATGCGATTTTCACCCTTGTTTGATCACTTTGCACACCACCCTCACTCGAATCCTCTTCGAACAAACAATCCTCTCTTCCAAACTTTGATTTCACTTGATTCTACTCCGATTAAACCACTTTCTATCTTTCCCATACTCGAATTCTCACAAAATTGGATCGTTTTAGTTGCGAAACTAGGGTTCTTCATTCAATTTGGGGTTTTTTGTACTTAGTTTATAATAGCCATGGCCGTATAGAAAGGTATGTTCTCTTGACTCTACTACCCTAGGATTGAAGTTCTATTGCTTGATTTTACGTGGGTAAATTGATTGAATTAGTTTTTATAGGAATTCATGGTGTAATTTGAATTTTTATTTGAAATCTCATATGAAAAAGTGATGGGTTTGACTATGATTCGGAATGATGATAATAAGTTGATGAACACTTTGGCTCATGAGGCTATCTCGATTACATGCTTAAGGATAGGTGACTGGAGGACTGTGGCTCAAATGTACGCTACAAGAATGTACCAGGAGCTACAAAGAATAGTTGATGAAGGATAGTAGTTGCAGCAAGAGCCACGGCAGTAGCATGGATAGCATAGAGAACACGCTCATATGCATGGAGAGATGCCTGGAGATGAGCAGATCCATCCTGAGATGGATATTCCGTAGCAGCATGATATGCCACCACCACCATATCCAGCACAGCTACAACAAAAGTATTGGGGCGGCCCTGACGAGTGTTCAGTGAGCAGTTTAGGTTGATGAATGAGCATCTTTCCGAATTGAACAATGAGCAGAAAGAGACAAATCGCCAGCTGGGCTTGCTTACCACTAGCCATTCCACGCTCAATTTGAGATATAACATGCTGCATGCTAATTACGTGGAGATGGATAGGAGATTAGGAAAGATGCAAGCCGATGAACGTGAGATTGATAGGAAGCTAAATAATCTGCACAGGGATTTTGATCGATGGCGCATAGAGATGAGCGATGATGAGGATGATGCTCCGAAGGAGTAGAGTGCGTCAGGTTTTTTCCTTTGTCTATTTCATCTCATCTCCCTTCTCTTTTTCCCTTTACAGGATGGGTATTTGTGGTGTGAGTGACATGTAAATATGTAGAGATTGGATTGAGATGTGATACTTGATTCTTGAGGTAAGATTGGTTGGTGATACTTGTTTTAATTGAAATGTGGGTTCTTTGCTAAGTATGTTGCATTCGTATTTTGCATGTGTTGATTTTGTTGATGAGAAGCATGTATAACTTGTTAAATATGTGGAATTCATTGTGGAATTAATCTTGATTATATGCTATGAGGAGTGCTTAGGATTCTGTTTATCCATGTGAGAATTTGAGCCTTATGAATCATGGTACATCCATGCATGATAGTTTATTCTTATGAGAATCGTTCATATGACTGTATTCTAGAACTTGGCTTGGAGTCTTGTGTGAGACTTATGATTAATGAATTATTAGGACATTATCTAAGGCCGTTATTGTTTATTTGAGTCACTTAGCCAAATTTTACCTTCCCTTGTATTGAAATGAATTATTGGAAGCCCTTTTGAGCCTTTAAAAGCTTTTTCTTTGGCTAGCCTTGATAAAAAACCCTTTAGTTATCCTTTACTTGAGCCTTGTTGAATATCCTATTCATTAGTAGAGAGTTAAGGTGAATAAATGCTAGCTTGAATGAGATGAAGAAAAGGAAGATAAATTGGTTGAGCGATGTGAAGAAAAGAAAAGGATGGTTGAATCTTATTTAGGTGTAGTGCCTGAAACTGGTACCCCAACTGCTTAGAAGGGTAGTGCCCGGAATCAGTACCCTTGTACCTTGAAGAAAGGAGAAATAAAGATGTTGATGCCAATGAGAAGAAGGAAAGTTGAATTGCAAAGATCATGAGAATAAGATGGAGAAGATGAAGATGTTTGTTGAAAAGCAACATTCCAAGGTAATTTTCTACTAGTGAATTAGTTACTTTATCTACATTTTTCTACCTTTACCAAAGAGCCAACATCTCGACCCAAAAGCAAGTTCTTTGTGATCCTAATAATGAAGTGATTATAAGTTGATTTTTTGAGACCCTTGCCAAGCTTATGGTTACGCGGGAGTATGAATTGAAATTGAGAGTATATATTAACCCATTAAAGTGTACATCTTTTACACTTGAGAGCGAGAGTAAACACTTATCTTGTGAGATAGATGACTTAGTACTCCAAAGTGTATTATAATTTAGTGATTTTTTGCACGAGTGAAATATATGATGCGTGTGATACTTATTTTAAGTTGATAAAATTGCATGTGTAGGTATGTATTGTACTTGACTAGATGGACTTGTAAAATTTACACTTAATCTTATGGTTTTGATTTCGTTGCCTCGAAACGAGCAACAAGTAAGTTAGGGGGTTTGATGAGTGTGTAAATTCACGTGTTTTGAGCTCTGATTCATGTGATAATGATGTATAATTTGATCGTAAATTAAGATAAATCGAGTTGTATAGAAGAAAGTCATGAATCAGGTGTGTTTGAGTCCGTTTGAGTGGATTTTCGAAAGAAACCAAGACAGAAGTGATCGGAACCAAAGAAAGGGTGTTGTAGGCACTCGCTTCGACCAACATGACAGTGGTTCGACCAGCATCCCTAGTCGAACCAGGCATAGAAAGGCAGCAGGAGTGTGGTTCGACCACGACACTGTGGTTCAACCAAGCATGGTGGTCAAACTGTGGTCGAACCAGAAGCCTAACTTTTCACAGTTGGTGATTCGACCACGACACATATGGTTCGACCAGCCATTCGGGTCGAACCATAGACCTGCCAGTGAGTTACAAGCCGATTCAACCAACGATTTGACCAGGCTGTGATGGGTTCGACCAAGGGCCTTGGTCGAACCGATGTGTTGGCAGCGTACGGATCCATATTTTTACACCTTTTAGTGCATGTTTTAGCTTAAAAAGTCCATCCTAGGTCCATAAGGAGAGCTCGCAAGTATAAAAGGAAGACACTACGCAAGGGAAAAGAGAGTTGACCACCACCTTCATCCTACACAACATCCGAAACCCTATCACTATCTGCGGAGCTGTGGAGAGAGATTCGTCTGTTGAATCAAGTGAGAACCAAGTTAAGATTCAAGACGGAGAGAGATGCGACGGCGTCAACATCTAGAGTTTACTTCGCATCTTAATTTATCTTGTAATTTTCAAGACTATGGGTAAGATCTATCCAACCACCATGATTGTTCTTCGATCAATCATGGGCTAGAACTGCTTCGATAGTTCTAGGGTTTATGAAGGTTTTATGTGTGTTACTCCGTACAACACTACTTGTGATTTATTTTATATAAGACTATGCATTTTTAATTCATACTCAGAGTTGTTTTATACATCATTGATGCGCGTTTTTTTGCATGCAAAATTAGTCCCCAAGTATTAAGGATATCAATTGCAGCTTAAGCAAGCGACCAAGTGAATATCAAACCCAAAGGATGGTGTATTATTAATTTAATTATTATCTAAATTAATTAAGACGATTATGGCAATATAGTTTGAGGTTTAGAATTATTAATCTACTAAACAATTAATTGAAATAAAAAATAAAAGAACTTAGAAGAATTCAAAAGTGAATCAAGAGATAGAATAGGTAGCCCTAGAGTAATCCAGTTTCACTCATTAATTTTCCTTTCGTGTGTTAATGTCTGACTCTGCCTTGTGGAATATGGACGCATCACTAAACCATGCATATGTACTCTATAGGCACAAGTAACATGCGTGTAACACGTGTGAATAACCTCGGAGCAAGAGATATAATTCCACTCCCCTTTCTAGGTACTATCAGTATCAATTATTTCCCTTGCCAATTGGTACTCTAACCCGATATGATCTCCCTTTATAGGTACTATGAAGTTATACTCTTTATCCTACTTATTAACCGGAATTCAATTCAATTAATAAGTATTCATATATGATAGTTCTATTGAAGCTTCGGAGTCCCCTTACTTAGAATCATAACAAGGAATCCTGTTCAGCGGTAACGCACTCAATCTACAACCAAGATATATATTCAGACTCTATATACCAATTGAAGATGCACAAATGACCGTGAATATGGATTAAGAAAGCATAATCATATATAAAATAAATCCACAAGTAGTGTTGTACAGAGTTTACACACGAAAGTTCAATTAATTCGTAAAACCTTCACAACCCTAGTTCTACCAAAAAGGCTCTAGCCCATGATGTTACGAAGAACAATTATGGGGGTTGGATAGATCTTACCCATATGTCCAGAAAATATAAATTAGGAAATGAAAGAAACCCTAGATGTGGGAGTCATCGCGTCCTTCTCCATCTTGAATCCTCCTCTTAGTTCTCTCAATTCCACAGACGAATCTTCAAAGTGATGGATGGATGGAGGAAAGGATGTGGATGATGGTTGGGGGCTGAACTCCCCTTGTGGGGTGTAGGATGGTTGTGTTCTCTCTCCAATTCAATCTCTTCCCCCCCTTGTGGGGTGTCGGATGGTTGTATTCTCTCTCCAATTCAATCTCTTCTAATCTCCCCCAATTTATGAATAATGATGTGAAATATATATAGGTGTGCGATGGGAATTAAATAAAGAAAGAAATATATATGGGTAAATCATGGAGGATTATGTGATAAGGAGATAAATTAGGTAATTTTCAGAAATTTTCGGAAATTCTCGGAAATTTTCGCTGGCAGCCGCGCGACTTCACGATTTTAAGCATAACTTCTTCTTCCTATCTCTGATTTTAGTGATTCTTATGCTCATGTAATTCTCTTTTCCTTGGCTTTCTCTGGATATAAAGATCCTACCAAAAGTACAATATTTGAAGATATAACAAGTCATGGAAAGTGGAACAGTCGTGCTGAGTAGAAACAGCTTGCGCGACGTCACCATTTCGATCATAACTTACTCCTTTTGAATCCGATTGGGGTGTTCTTTACGCCAAAATGACCCTCTCTTCTGTGGCTTTCCAACCATATATCACACTTCCAATTCAGATCTCCAAACAAACACAGAAAAATTACACAATTTAGACGTGCGTTTTTTCAGCATTCTTGGACAAGTTGCACCTTTTCTCCAACTTTGTACTTTTGATCATTTTTCCACCTAAAATACAATAAAATATCTCAAACGTACATTTTTCTCATATATATTGAATATAAGACACTTGTGCTAATATACAACATCAATTCCCATCATAAAGGTGTTAGATTGGACACTATAACACGTTTATTTTCACTCTCATCAATCATTAATTGTTATGTAGAGTCTGAATACATATCTTGATTATTGATTGAGTGCGTTCACTGCTGAGTAGAATTACATGTTATAATTCTAAGTTAGGGGACTCCGAAGTCTTATTAGAATTATCTTATATAAATACTTGTTAATTGAATATGATTCGGATCAATAAGTAGGACAAAGAGTATAACTTCATAGTACCTATAAAGGGAGATCATATCGGGTTAGAGTACTAAGTGCATGGCAAATAATTGATACTGATAGTACCTTGAAAGGGGGGTGAATTATATCTCTTGCTCCAAGGATATTCACATGTATCACACACTTATTTACTGTGTCTATAGAGTATATTTGCATGGCTTAGTGATGCGTCCATACTCCACAAGGCAGAGTCGGACATTGATACATGGAAGGGAATTTAATAAGTGAAATTAGATGGCACGAAGGACTATCTATCTTCTCACTTATTCACTTTCGTTCAATCTCTATTGTTTATTTATTTTAATTGTTCTTTTAATTATTTAGTTATTGGTTACGTAATTACATAACTATTTTGCCATAATAGTCTTCATAAGTTAGAATATAATTAAATTGATGATAATACATCCTTTGGGTTCGATAATCACTTGGTCGCTTATCAAAGCTACAATAGCATCCTTCACACTTGGGGATTAATATTGTGTGTTGAGAAAATGCTCATCAATATAATCGCGTGAGGTGTCACATGAAAATTGTATATGGGGTTGCAGATATAATTTCAAGTGTAGTCTAGAAAGGGTCACAAACTTCAGTTAATTATGTCCAAAATTTCAAAAAAATGGTATTTTTCCAAATTTTTTTATAATAAGTGGTATTTTTCCAAAATGAACTATTAAAAGTGGCATTTTTCTTATGCCCCTATATTCTAACTCTTTAAAAGAATCTTGACTTACTTTCTTTTAAATGTTACCATATAACATAATACAATTAAAAACTAACTGTTAATATATATTAGGTTACTCAAAATGCAGAGTAAATGTTGACTTTTTATTGTTTATAATTATAAAAATAGAGTATATTATTTGATGTTCATGATTTTTCATTACAATATTATTGTGTGTGTACATAAAATATTTTCTAATAAAAAAATCAAAAAAATTTAATTGATTTTACACTTTTATTAAATTGTATATCAATATGCTAAAAAGAAAAAAAAAATTTCTACAATACAACGTCATTATTTATATTTCATTTCTTACTAATTTATTCTTGATTCATTCTTTATTCTTCAAACGTTAATTTGCTCTGACGCTGTATATACAAAAATTTGAAATCTGACAAACTTTATTAACTTTTTGGAGTAACATAATCTTTTTAGATAAATAGTATGTTATATTAGATAGAATTCTGAAAGTGGTTAATTTAATATTATTACACAGTGTACAAATGAATAGACAACTAAACAACTTATATGTGAGCGATCACTTAGTAGTAGTTCTACTCACAATTTAAATAGATTCTAGCTATTTAAAGCTTCACTTTCTTAGCTATGATACTTGGATTATGTCTTCCCTCCTTAAATATGCTTGTTATTTCTTTCAATCCAGATTTGATAGATCACTGTCGCCATTGTAATTAAGAGAAGTTTTCTAGCTTTTGGAATGCATTTTGTAGCTCTGTATATCTTTCTTACTATTTCTGCAACTCAGGTGAATTCCATCCGGACCATCCTAGCCACTTCTTCACAATATTCCAAATACACACACTGAAATGACATTCAATGAATAGATGCTTTGCTGTTTCGTTTGCTCCAATACACTTAACACACTCTTTGTCATCTGTAACATTCCACAATCTATCCTTAGTCAGCAATATGCCCTTATGTAGCAACCAAAGGCGCATTGCATGCTTTCTCATTTTCCATATGTTCCAAATAGCTTTATAGACAAATGTTGAGTTTGCTTGTGCCTATTTGCTGATCACATTGTGAAGGTAATTGGATCTTATGGTCTACGTAATCCGTTTGAGTCCCATGCATATCTAACGCAGCGGAATTACATAAAGTATTACCTTTCACCGAAGATTGGCGGAGAAGTCTGAATCAACTTCAGAAATGACCACTTGATCTTCTGTTGTATTCCTATGCCTCGTCTAGAAGTTATGTGGGCGACGATCTTCTAGGCGATCTCAATCCGCAGTCTCTCTAATTTTCTCACATTTTTCTTTTCTCATGAGAAATCTAATTTCTCAAGTTAATTCTAAAACTGACATATCAAAATCAGAATCTGAAACTGCTAAGATGACTTATTTATAGGCTACAACGTGGACTAGGAGGAGAAATCAGGGTTGGGTCTCCCATTGACTTAGACATCTAAGTTTAGCCCAAAACTTATACTTAAGCCCAATAATAATTCAGTCCACTAAAAAAATATTATTGCACTGCCACCCTAATCTCAAATTACGTTATGGGCACCTTTCTATTATGAGTCCGTTTAACTCCCCGTGTTTAAGATTACAATGCTCATTTATCAAATAAGTTACTTACAACTCAATTAATTAATCTCTTATCCAAGAGTAGTACTACTCAACCTTATTATCATGCCCGAACAAATCCACCTGCTGGATTTACAGGATAATCCTTATGTGAGCTCCTTAAGGGGACATCATCAACCTAAATTATTAGGACTGGATTCCTTCTACAATCAAAAGCACACCATAGAGACATTATCATCTCCCAACTCACCGAGCATATTGATTTAATAATTAAATCTCATACATTGATGAAACAAAGAAATAAATACTGAATTACATGTCGAGGGTATTGCATAGGGATCAAGAGTACGGACATCCATAATAACAAAGGTCTAGTTCTTTTATATAGTCAGTATAAATCAAACAACCTCACGAGGTCCTGCTCAATACACACAAAGTGTACTAGTATAATTTTATAGTCAAGATAAACTAATACCAAATCACACTATAATCATCTTGATAGATTGACCCCGTCTATCTCGGTTGCGAGCATCTATTTATACTTTATAAGGAACTGATATTATGATCTTCTGTGCAACTCCACACACCATATTATTTATAATTTAAAGTTAAAGGACTATTATATTGACATATAAAGAAATTATGAGATGCAATCATTTGATCAAGGATTTTTTATTTCAAATATTATTAAAACATTATTCATACTAAAGCTAGGATTTTAGTATACAATCCAACACATTGTACATCTAGCAGTGCATAATCTTCCATTATGTACACAGGTTTGCATCACCTCAAGCATCGTAGACTAATCATTTTCTTCCTACCTCATTCTATCTCTGGTTTTGATCAACCTTCTCCATGCATAGTGTTCACTCTTTTTTTATCACTCAAAAGAATGATTACCCTTAAGTATGAAGGGATCAACTGTATCACATGTGTCACCAAGTTAAATTATCGAACCCATGGGATTAGAGCTAAATAAACTACCACAAAAATATAATTTGCACCAATAATAATTAAAACAAGAAATCTTTTCAAGAAATTGAGAATTTAATATAACTATGCAGTAAAATTAGATAAAAAAAAGATAAAGGCCACAAAAAATCACATGTATTTCAAGAGACCAGAATAAGATAATTCTAGGACAATCTAGTTTAAAATCTAACTCTCTAAGTATCCAGACCGACCTCTGTCAGAAGGATTAGGACGCATCATAAATATATGTTAATTCACTCTATAGACACAAGTAAACTAGCACATAAATCTAGTTTATCACCTCGGAGCAAGAGATCTAATTCCACCCCCTTTCTAGGTAGTAACAATATTAATTCTTTCCCTACAATTGGTACTCAAACCCGTAATGTTCTCCATTTATAGGTACTATAGAATTACCCCTTTAATCCTGCTTATCAACCCACAAAGTGATGTGCAATTAAATAAACTTTCATATTCAACAGTTCTAATGAAGCTTCGCGAGTATTGGTCCCTCCCTTAAAATTATAACATGCAACCTAATTAATCATGAACGCACTCAATCAGCAATCAGATATATGTTCATACATTCATATAACAATTGAAGATTTACAAAATGATGATGATTAAAGATTCAAAAAGTGCAATAAAAAATGAAATAATCCAATTGTAGTCATAAGGAAACTTCTCATAGAAAGTCAAATCAAATCGTTCAAACCTTCAAAATCCTAAAATTATCAAAAGGAAACTAGCCCATGATATTACAAGCAACAACCATGGAAATGGAATGAAACATACCCACGAGTTTCTAAATCAAACAAGAAGAAATTAAGGAAAAAAGAAAAACCTTTGTCTAGCATAATTCTCCATTTTCTCTTTTCATCTTGATGATCCTATTCTATTCTCTTTCTCAAGTAGCAAATGTTGTAACTGAATGTGAGTAGGGGTATGCAACGGTTGGTTCAGTTACTGAACCAAACTACCAAAACCGAAAAAACCAGTGCTTATAACTGATGCCGACCTTTCATGACTCAAAACCGAACCTTAACCAAACCAATTTACATGTTCGATTTCGATCAGTAAACAAAAATCAAACCTTCATCAAATCAATTTAAAATCTACATTCATTTCATAAATATACATAATGATATATATATATATATATATATATATATATATATATATATCCATACACCTGGATAATTAAACCATAATAAAGTTCAATCATATATAGTTCATAAGAAACATGATGCATCACAAAAGTCATTGCACCATTGCAAAATACAAACAACTTAAGTCTTAATTAGATATATAAACATTAACAATTCAATTACTGAACCACATAAAATCAATTAAAACATGAGAAGTCATGACAATCTCATGCTTTTCATTCTTCAGCCTCTTCCAATCTAGTTGGTGTTTTAGAGCGCGTTCCATTTCCTCCAATTCTAACAGTTGGCAAATCTGAAAAATAAAACATTTTGATGTTAGTATAGATCATTAAACAATAGTAAGAAAAAAGATAGACTATTAAATTAATAACCTTTTAATTACTTTTTTCATGATTATAGACTATTAAATTAATAACCTTTTAATTACTTTTTTCATGATTCTCGAGCTTATCTAATTGTTCTTCTACGCTTTCATACTGTTCAGAACTTCAAAACCAATCTTGAGCACATATCAAAGCTTCAACAATATTAGGAGTTAAGAACTCTTAAATGTATCTAGTACTTTTCCACCTGTACTAAAGTCTGACTCTGATGCAATAGTTGAAATTGGGACAGATAAAATATCACGAGCCATTATTGAAAGAACTGACAATCTTTTGGAATTCACCTTCCATCACTTCAACACATCAAGATTCTCACCTTCTATTATAGACTCACTCAAGTAAATAACTAACTCATTTTTTGGGCCTCCACCTTCTCCAGTCTCCATTTTTTTTCTTATACTTAACTTTCAATAATGAGGCAGGTTTTCTTACAAATTCTTCAAAATTAATCATGTCATTAGAGCTGCCAGTTTCACCACTTCAGTCCCCGATGCTATTTCCTTTTGTACTCATTGAACAACTCAAAAAGTTCACTCTTTATAGACTGAAACATTTTGGAACTTTTTCTTCCCCATACATCTCCCTCAATGAATATTCAATATACTCAAATTTATCACGAGGATCAAAGACACTACCCCAGAATATTATTTTATTTATTTTCTCAAGATAATCCCAATATTTAGCAAATTTTTTTCATGGACTTACCCAAACGCTTGATCTCAGAATCAGTACTCCCCTTCGATTCATTCAATATACAACACAAACCACTTATTTCAATATAGAAATGCTTCAACAAATCTGTAATTTTGGAACACACCACCAATCAACTAAATTGGGAACCCCATCTTCCCCCAAATCAGTCTTGAAACTTGAATCTTTCACTTAATACTTCTTAAATGCTTCTTCCCCATACATCTCCCTCAATGAATATTCAATATACTCAAATTTATCACGAGGATCAAAGACACTACCCCAGAATATTATTTTATTTATTTTCTCAAGATAATCCCAATATTTAGCAAATTTTTTTCATGGACTTACCCAAACGCTTGATCTCAGAATCAGTACTCCCCTTCGATTCATTCAATATACAACACAAACCACTTATTTCAATATAGAAATGCTTCAACAAATCTGTAATTTTGGAACACACCACCAATCAACTAAATTGGGAACCCCATCTTCCCCCAAATCAGTCTTGAAACTTGAATCTTTCACTTAATACTTCTTAAATGCTTTTTCAAAAATTTTAGTTGTTCTAAGCATTAATTATGTCGAGTTCCACCTAGTAGACACATCTAAATACAATTAACTCTTACTTTCTATCCCTTCCAAGTCCACACACTCTTTAAATTTTCTAAATCTCGCAGAGAAATTCCTAATGTACTTCACTGCATCTCTCACACGTTTAACAGAAGGATCAACATCTTTTAATCGATCAGAATCTGCTAAATTAATTACATATGCAATACATCTCATGTGGAGATACTTACAAGTTGCAACAGTACCCCCCTCCCCCAATTCAACATTCATTTTTTAACAAATGATATAGTCTTATCATTTGAACTTACAATGTTCTATTGCCTTACCAATGTAATCACCTTTATGACAAGAAACATGCACAAAATTCATAATTTTCTTATGTAAGTTCCACTCATTATCATTGAAATGAACTGTAATCACATGTAATTAATTTTTTGCAAAGAAGTCCTAGTATTAGTGGTTAGACTAACTCTTTGACAATTAGAATTCATGAAGGATTTCAATTTGGACCTTTCATCAATATAAAATTGATAGCAATCCCTTGATATGGTCCAACGAGAAGGTATTTGAAACCTAGGACATGATTTTTGGTTATACGTCCTATATCCATCACCCTCCACAAACTTAAAAGGTAATTTTTTAGAGTGATTTGATTAAGTATTAAACTTCTCTTCTCTCTATCACCTTAAACTTTTAGATGAGGTGGTCATTTAACATGGTATCACAGGCAAGGCCTGGCAAAAGTCCAGGGTTCGAACCTCACCGCCACACATTTATGAGAAAATTCCATATGCAAGGCTTGAGGCAAAAAGTTAACCTCGTCTGCATGTTAGGGGTTGTTGGATTGTATACTAAAAGTCTAGCTTTTTGTATGAACAAAAATAATTGCGTCTTATAATTTATTTATATGTCGATGCAATAGTCCACTTACTTTATACTGTAGATAATATGTTGTGCGACAACACGCGAAAGATCATATTATCGATTTCCTTATAAAGTATAAACAGATGCTCACAACCGAGATAGTCGGTGACTCTCTATTGGGATGGTTGTAGTGTGATTTGGTATTATTTTATCTTGACTATAGAATCACATTATTGCACTTTGTGTATTGAGCAGGACCGCTTGAGATCGTTCAACTTATACTAATTATATAGAAGAACTTGATCTCAGTTATTATGGATGTTCGTGCTCTTAATCACTATATAATAACCTCGACACGTAAGGCAATATGTATTTTTTTGATTCATCGATGGGTGAGATTTACATGTAATTAAATTAATAAACTCGATGAGTTGGGAAATAGTGTTGTCTCTATGGTGTGCTGTTAATTGTAGAAGGAATCCGTGTCCTATTAAATAGGTTGATGATGTCCACTTAAGGAGCCCATAAGGATTATCATCTAAACCCTGCAGGTGGATTTATTACAGCATGATAATGAGGTTGAGTGGTACTACTCTCGGATGAGTTATTAATTAATGGAGTTGTCAGTAACTTAATTAATTAATGGACATTGTATATCTTAAACACGGGGAGACTGCCGGGCTCATAATAAGAAGGAGCCCATATCGTAATTATAGGATTAGAGCGTGTCACGCCCCGACCGTAGACAGAACATGACAACCGCCACGTTAACCATAAATTTCACGAAATGGGTGCACTCCACTCCGAAATTTATAGAAAACGTAAGGCTTGCTATCAAATACCTGTAGGACAGAACAACTGATGATAACGAGTACTACCTGAGGACATCATTTTCATAACATACCACTAAAGATTTACAAAGGAACAAAATACAATGATGTAACTCGGTCTGAAGAAAATATACACAAGCGATATAACATCACGAAAGTAAAAAAACATCAAGGGGTACCAGATATGAACTATACAATCTCGCCAATGAATCTGCCAATTTATACACAAAAAGAAGAGTACCCAAGCACTGATCGGATGACGAGCAAAAGATAGGCAAACCTCCAACCAAAAGATATCAACCACCTGAAAAGGAAAGGAATGGTGGGGGGGTGAGCAAAACCACTAGCTCAGTGAGGTGATAAGCCGATCACGCCAACCCTTACACGAAGTATGTACTCACGTTCAAGACTTATAACTTAAAATCCAACATTTGCGTTCCACATCAAGTATTTCTTACACAATATACAAATTAATGAAAATAAAACCTCTATACGCATTTAAAAATAACACATTTAGTTCAAACAACATGTTACACATAAAAGACGCGTGGGTAGCCAATATCCTCCTCGAACTGAGCTTTCCGTCGAGAGTCAGTCCGAGCCCGTCACCGTTACTCTAGACAAAATGAAGGTTAATGCTCTTTCTCAACATATACCAAGTACCACAATTTAATATCAATGAGATCTTTGAAATGATAAAACATGTAAACATATATAACATGCGTGTCCCACACCGGTGACGTTGACTGAGCCTATAATAGGCTGATCCATCTAACGATCACCTTCCAGAGTATCAATATTTGTCAAATGGATAGGTGCCTCGTTAGATCTAACTCACCCAGGTTTGCCAAGCCACGGGCGATTAGTTTGTCACTCTAACTCACCCGAACCGCGACTATTCGGGCTACTTAAACAATGTCGCTCCAACTCACCCGAACTGTGACCAATTCGGGCTACTTAACCTTGGTACCAGGTATGCATATAAATCATCAAATGCATAACAACTCAAGTCACAAGATTATCAATAGATTAATCCTCAAATACTTCACAACAAGTGATATCATATATCGAGCCAGCAAGGCTCTATAAATTAAAACAAACAATACCCGTAATACATGACTGACAGGACTCTATATGAAATAATATAAGATAATCAATGGACCATATCATGCCAATCAGGCTCAACCTAGAGCAATTGAGCCAATCAGCCTCTTTACCACATAACACATCACCAAGTAATTTTCTTATCAAGTAAGTAAAGAAAATGAATGCAAACTTGTCAAGGGTCCACACTTCCCACAAGAGAAGGCATTTCCGAATTATCAACTCACAAGGAAATGATTAACTCTCTCCGAAATCTGAAGTTATTCCCTTGCCCTTCGAGGATTGATCTTTGCCTAAAAAGTAGATAAGCAAATGAATACAAATTAATATACATAGGAGTTGATATTAAATAAAGGGCAACTCGTAGCTCCTCAACACCAACTCTGAGTCTCACATAACTCGGTTCATATCATTTCTCAAACGAAACGATAGGAAATAAAATTTGAATTTGACATAACAAATTCTGAAATTTTCCAGCCTGCGGCAGTTCACGAAAAAAGTCATAACTAATTGTATATAACTCGGATTGAGGCGTTTCAAGTGGCTACAGAAAGTTAACAAACTCAGCTACATAAGAAATTGAGTTTGCAAATTTCTGAGGGCAATAGATATGCCAAAATCAGTTCGGACAGTGGCTGCGAATCACCTAGAGGCAGTTTACGAAAAAATTCATAACTAATTGTAGAAAAATCGGATTGAGGTGTTTCAAGTGGCTACGGAAAGCTAACGAATCCAGCTACGTATAGAAATTAAGTTTGCAACATTCTAAGATCAATAGCTATGTCGAAAGTAGGTGGAACAGAAGCATACGAATTTCCCTTTACTAGGAAGAAACCCAACAAAATCACAAAATCATGGAGAAAGGACGCTTAATTGACATATTACTTACCTTAACACACTTATACACCAACTAAAATGAGAGTTGTATGGGAGAATTTGATCACAAGGGTTTCTCCTCTTCCTTTCTCTTCTTTCCCACTCTTGGATGTTCTAGAAGCCTTTCTTATTTCTTATCTTCCTTTCTCCTTTTTATTCTATTTTTGACATATATTGTTGGGACTATTGATGGGCTGGGCTTATTAATAGATTAAGCCATTTAAGTGAGTTAGACTTTGGGCCAAAAATAAATATATAGATTTTGGGCTCTAAAAGCAAATTCTAGTTGGGCTAATAATAATTAAATAGATTTTGGGCTCTAAAAACAAATTCTAGTTTGGGGCTGATATATTATAAGGTTTGGGCCAAAGATAAATAAATTATTTTGGGCTTTTAAAAGTTGAGGCAAGACATTTTAGAGCGACAGTGCAGTAATAATATTTTTGTGGAATATATTATTATTGGACTTAAGTATAAGTTTTGTGCTAAACTTGGATACTTAAACCCTATGGAGGCATAACTCTAATTTCTCCTCCTGGTCCCTTTTGTAGCCCATAATAAGTCATCTTAGTGATCCGAAAATCCTAATTCCTGCACTTAACACATGCGAGTTTGAGGAAGGATTGCAGATTGAGAGGATATTGAGGATCGTCACACACATGACGTCAAAACTAGTCGTGTGATATATGGTTGGAAAGACACGAAAGAGATGATCATTTTGGCATGAAAATCACTTAAATCGAAGATCGAATGAGGAAGTTTTGCCTAAAACCGTGAGGTTGCGCATGCTGCCGGTGAGAATTCTTCTCTTCTTCAACATATATGATGAAAAGCAATATGATTTTATGTTCTTGCTTCCGCTGATATAGAATTGTATGAAACCTTAACGGTTCACGATAATCAAATGATCAAACGCCAACAGGGGTGGTTAGAGTGACTTAATTAAATATTGAATGATTTATCTCTCTATCAGCTTAAGCTTTTAGATGAGGTGGTCATTTAACATGGTATAGCCATGGTCTAGCAAAGGTACAGGGTTCGAACCTCACCGCCACCCATTTATGAGAAAATTCCACATGCAAGGCTTGAGGCAAAAGTTACCTCGCTAATGAGAGTTTAAATTCATGTATTTTGTGCTTTAATTTATGTGGAAATTGAGTACGATTAAGTCTTTTATTGAGACGAATCGAAATATTTACGGAAAAGCCACGAATCAGAGAATACAAGGGCTTTTTTAGTGTATTTGTACAGGAAAATAGATTGAAAGGGCTCGAAATTGGAAGACACGATTTTTGAGGTAATTTCTGAGGATTTCTCGACTTCCAGGAGTTGCTCAACAAGCACCACTTTGGTCGAGCAGAGGTGGTCAAGTCGAGCAGAATGCGCAATTCTTATAGAAAGCTTGCTCGACTTGGAGATGTTGCTCGACCAGCATCACTCTGGTCGAGCAGTTGAGGTCAAATCAAGAAAAATGTGCAAACTTGTACAGAGAATTTGCTCAACCATTGCTCGATTTGGAAGCCTTGCTCGACTTGTCCAGGTGTGGTCGAGCGTATTCTCGCTACTTCTATTTATGGTAATTTCAGAGTTTTCTTACCAAATTTGATGTATGCCTCAAGCAAAAGCCCATCCTAAGCCCATAAGGAGGTTCCACAAGTATAAAAGAAGTGCCTTCGTAGGAGAAAAAAGGAGACGACATCACACATCATCCATCCACCACCGAAACCCTACCATCATCTCAAGGGTCATGAAAGGTTTGTCTGGTGAGTCAAGCAAGATCATGCCAATTAACCATGATTGTTCCTAGATCAATCATGGCCTAGAGCCGCTCCGGTAGTTATAGGGTTATGAAAGTTTTATGAGTTAATTGAATTTCCATGTGTAAACTCCGTACAACACTACTTGTGATTTATTTTATATAAGATTATGCCTTTTTAATTCATACTCACAGTCGTTTTGTGCATCATTAACTGTTATGTAGAGTCTGAATACATATCTTGGTTATTGATTGAGTGCGTTCACTGCTGAGCAGGATTACATGTTATAATTCTAAGTGAAGGGATTTCGAAGTCTTATTAGAACTATCTTATATAAATACTTGTTAATTGAATACTATTCGGGTTAATAAGTAGGATAAAGAGTATAACCTCATAGTACCAAAAAAGGGAGATCAAGTCGGGTAGAGTACTAAGTGCACGGGAAATAATTGATTCTGATAGTACTTAGAAAGGGGGGGGTGAAGTGTATCTCTTGCTCTAAGGATATTCACACGTGTCATACACATGTTTACTTATATCTATAGAATGAACTTGCATGGTTTAGTGATGCGTCCATGAACCACAAGGCAGAGTCGGACATCAACACATGGAAAGGAAATTAATTCTCTATTGCTTGTTATTTAATTTGCTATTTAAATTATATGTTATTTAGTTTCGTAACTATTCCAAACCAATTTGCCAAACATAGTCTTAGTTAATTAGAATATAATTAAATTGATAATAATCTGTCCCTCGGGTTCGATAATCACTTGGTCACCTATCGAAACTACGATTGATATCCTTCATACTTGGGGATTATATTGTGTGTTGAGAAAACACCCATCAAGTTCTTGGCACCGTTGCGGGGATGACATTAATTATTAGTTTATTATTTCTAGTTTAATTGAGATTATTTTTCTTGTTTGTGATTTCTAACACTTATTCTTCTTAGGTGTATGCTCACAAGATTGAAAACATGTGAATTAGCACCATGTAATCTGGAGATTGGAGCATCGTCGAGGAAGAAAAAGAAGAAGAAGAACAAAAACAAGAACCTAGACCCAACTGAGTCTCTTGATTTAGGAGTTGAAGTTGACGTGCTGAATTCACAAATGATTGAAGTTGCAACCGAAGTTAATTTGGAAGTAGAAGCAATCAACATGACAGCGAATCTGGATACACTTGCCATCCGTGAAGTCTTTAAGAATAACGGAGGAGGCAATGCGGGGTTGTTAGGAGCACGAGGGACCGGAGCTGATTTCGATTTACACCCCGCTCTTATTACCATGATTGAAAGGCATCCCTTCTTTGGGGGAACTTTTGAAGATCCTTAGCAACATCTAAATAAGTTCCTTGGATATGCAAGTACACAAAAAGATGCAGGAGCTCATGAGGATGCGAGGAAGATAATTTTGTTTAAGTTCTTGCTGAATGAAAAGGCGAGAGATTGGTACGATAATCTTGATGCTGCCGAATGTGATACATGGGAGAATTTGAAGGTGAATTCTTGGAGCGATACATGCCACCTTCAAAGGTGTTCAAGATGAAGCAAGAAATCAATCAATTTGCTATCCATGGTAATGAGAAGTTTCGTGAAGCTTGGGACAGATTCAAGGACATGCTTCAAAAGTGTCCATAGCATGGGCTATCTAAAGCTCAATACATCAGCATTTTTCTATAATGGGTTAGGTTGCGATTCTCGCATTTTACTCGATGCTTCTTCTAATGGAGCATTGCTTACGAAATCACCCATAGAGGCCAAGAAGCTTTTTGAGGATATTTCGATAAATTCAAGAGATTGGCTGACTGATAGAGTGAGAGGCACTTATGTCCTTGGTAAAGTAGCACATGTTGAACATACTATGGTGAAGTCGGGAGGAGATGATGAGATCGTCTCTAGTTTGACTAACATTAGCAAGCTACTAGAGTCTCAGGAGAAGCAGATCACGGACTTATCTCAGCGCATACCAATGATACAGCAGGATGGTGGCTATGAAGGAGCTAGCCAAGAAGAGATCGAGGAGGCTAACTATGCCATGGGACAAGGTATTCAAGGAACTAGGTACCCAAATCAAGGAAACCGGAATTATCAGGGGAATTACAACAATTATGGTCCCCCGGGTAATTACCAACAACCAAGGAGGCCAGAGTTTTCATGGAGCAATCTGAACAAAGGGTGCAACCTCCTATTGGTGTTGATCCGGGAGCTAAGGTGGAAGAAGGGATGCCGGGTTTCAAGGATACGGTGAACAGGTACATGGTAAGGAACGATGCAAGAGTGGATCGTCTTGAGGCCAAGTTAGAATTGTGAACAAGTTGACTCAAACTATTGAGAAGGGAAAGTTTTCATCTCAAAGTATTGAGAATCCAAAGTCTTGCCATGCCATCACATTGAGATCGGGAACGCAGTATGAAGGTCCGATGATGCCGGTGAGCAAAAACAAAGAAAACAGGGGAGTTGCTTGACCAACACAACCCCGTTTGACCACATTTGCAAGTCAAACTCAGGTCTAGCAAGCTTCTGAAAAACAAAATCATGACACTCTATTTTTAGGTTTGCTGCTTGACCAGCATCTTTCCGCTCGATCAGACCCTCCAAGTCGAGCGGAAGTCGAGTAGCACCTTGCCAATGGTAGCTCTCAATCAGGAGGTTTACTCGACTTGGACCAGATTGCTTGACCAGACCACCTAAGTCGAGCAGAAGTCGAGTAACACATGAAGGAACATAGGTCGTGATCGCCTACGTCGCTCGACCAAGGACAAGTTGCTCGACCAACATACCCAAGTCGAATAGAGGTCGAGCAGTCCATTTTGAGTCTGATTTGATCCTGAATGCTACACCCATTGATCAGAACATTATGGTACCATCTCAAGAGCAGAACACTGAGGTTACAGTAGAGAAGAAGTGGAAAAGAGCCAAGAGATTGAGAGCTGAAAAGGATAAAGCAGAGAAGGTTGAACGTGATGAATGGGGGATTCCCAAAACAAAGATACCTCCACCGTTCCCTTTCAAGCTTGTCAAAAATGGATTGGAAGAAAAGTTCAAGAGGTTTTCAGACATCATAAACAAGATAAGTTTGAACATTCCTTTCTCCGAAGCGATCATGGAGATGCCGTATTATGCCTGTTTCCTGAAGGATATACTTTTGAAGAAGAGAAGCTTGAACGGAATTAAAATGGTGAATTTATCGGAGAATTGCAGCTCAATTATACAAAGGAAGCTGCCAGCTAAGTTGAAGGATCCGGGAAGCTTTACTATCTTGTGTGAGATTGGAAAGGGGCCGGCACGACGAGCCTTGTGCGATCTTGGGGCAAGTATTAATTTGATGCCTTTGTCTATTTTTAAAAGGCTTGATTTGGGGGAGTTAACTCCCACATCGGTGGCTCTTCAATTGGCGGATAGGTTCATGACTTTTCTGAAGGGTGTTATTGAAGATGTTCTTGTCAAAGTAGAGAAGCTTGTCTTTCCTGTAGACTTTCTTGTGCTTGAGATGGAAGATGACAAGGATATTGTCCCTCTTATCTTAGGGAGACCTTTCCTTGCTACTGCAGGAGCTATGATTGATGTTCAAAAGGGTGAGCTATGGTTGAGAATGGATAAAAAAGAGATCTTATTTAACCTTGAAAAAGCAATAAAGATGCCCATGGAGACGCAATGTCATAGTATAGACGTGGTGGAGGAGATCATAAAGGAAGACATGTCTTTGATCCTGTCAAAGGATCCTCTTGAGACATACTTGGCGGAGTCTCTTACTTTTCCCACCACGGAGATAGATGAACTCTCCAACGAGAAATGTATCGATTTTCTTAAAAATTTACTTGCTTTAGGTGATGACAGGTATGAGTCAAAAAGGACCAATATTGAAGAGGTCAAGTGGACTAGGAAGTACCTACAATTGGATAGAGAGAGCGCAGCTCAAGAAGAGAAGAAAGAGGAGTTGAAACTGCTACCGGAACACTTGAAGTATGCCTATCTAAGTGACAATGAACAATATCCGGTAATTGTATCTTCTTCCCTTGATGATGATCAACTTGAGAAATTGTTAGATGTGCTTAGGAAGTATAAGTCTGCGATTGGTTGGTCTCTTGATGATTTAAAAGGTATTAGTCCTTCATATTGCATGCATAGAATAAGGTTGTTAGATGAGGCCAAGAGTAGTATTCAGAATTAGCGGAGGGTGAATCGCGCTATTCAAGAAGTGATTAGGAAGCAAATCTTAATGTGGCTAGATGCTGGGATTATTTATCCCATTAGTGATAGTTCCCATGTGAGTCCATTGCATGTAGTAGCAAAGAAGGGGGGCATGACTATTGTGAAAGTTGAGGATGGAGAGACATTAGCCACTAGGATTCCTACGGGATGGCGTGTGTGTAAAAATTACATGAAACTGAATGAAAATACATGCAAAGACTATTTTCTCCTTCCTTTCATGGATCAAATGCTTGATCGTCTTGTTGGGTATGAGTTTTATTGTTTCTTGGATGGGTACTGTGGTTATAATCAGATTATGATTGCATCCGAGGATGAAGAAAAGATTACTTTCACTTGCCCTTATGGAACTTTTGCCTTTAGAAAGATGCCTTTTGGATTGTGTAATGCGCATGCTACATTTCAGCATTGCATGATGGCCATATTTGACGGGTTGATAGAAAAGATCATGGAGGTGTTTATGGATGATTTTTCTATGTTTGGTTCCTCATTTGATATTTGTTTATCTAACCTTGCTACTGTTTTGAAGAGATGCCAAGAAACTAATATTGTCTTGAATTGGGAGAAGTGTCACTTCATGGTAAGAGATGGAATTATTCTTGGCCATCATATTTCGGCCAAGGGATTGTAGGTGGATAGAGCAATGGTGGTGGCGATCGAGAAGCTTCCACCACCTACCAATGAAAAGAGAGTGCAGTCTTTTCTTGGACATGCCATTTTTATAGAAAATTCATAAAGGACTTCTCGAAATACTCCAAGCCCTTATCTCATTTACTTGAAAAGGATGTTCCTTTTGTTTTTGATGAAGAATGTCTAATAGCTTTTCAGGTTTTGAAAGAGGTGCTTATTACTGCACCTATCTTGATCACACTGGATTGGACTCAGCTGTTTATACTTATGTGTGATGCAAGTGACTTAGCTCTTGGAGAGGTGCTTGGGCAGTTGAGGGACAAGAAGTTTTGCGCCATTTATTATACGATGTATGCGTTCAATATGTTTCGACAGTACTTTGTTGGCATGAAGACTATAGTGCACACAGGTCATTCTGCAATCCGGTACTTAATGGAGAAAAAGGAAATGAAGCTAAGGATTATTAGATGGATCCTTCTTCTGCAGGAGTTCGATATGGAGATCCGAGATAAGAAGGGCACGGAGAATATTTTGGCGGATCACCTATCAAAGTTGGAGACAATGGAGCACTGTGATGATTCTTTTGAGTAGATAGAAGATATGTTCCCTGATGAGAAGATCATGGCGGTGTTTGTTGAAGGAGCGAAAAGAGCATGTGTGGTGGCTGTCGAAGGGATGGATCCATGGTATGTGGATTATGTTAATTACATTGCCATAGGAGAACTTCCAAGAGATCTTAACCGATATCAACTTGCAAAATTTAAGAGGGATGTTGAGATATTTATATGGTATGATCCATTTGTCTACAAGATATGTATGGATTCTATAGTCCGTAGGTGTGTTCCTGAGATGGAGATGGAGAGCGTTCTTGATTTTTGCCATGCACAACCTAATGGGGGGCACTTCAGAGCTCAAAAGACAGTAGCGAAGGTACTTCAATCTTCTCTTTACTGGCCTACTTTGTTTAAAGATTGTGAAACCTATGTGGCAACATGCGATAGATGTCAAAGGATGAGGAACATAAGTAGAAGAGATGAGATGCCACTTCAGCCAAACATTGTTGTTGAGATCTTTGATGTATGGGTGGTCGATTTTATGGGGCCTTTTCCCCCATCTAATGGATTTCTCTACATTCTTTTAGCAGTGGATTATGTTTCTAAGTGGGTGGAAGCCATTCCCACTTGTGAGAATGATTCAAGGACTATTTTATCTTTCTTGAAAAAACATATATTTGCCCGCTATGGAGTTCCTAGAGCACTAGTAAGTGATGGAGGTATGCACTTCATCAATAAGCTTCTTGAAAAGGTTCTCAAGGATTACAGAGTCAAGCATAGGGTTACTACACCCTATCACCCTTAAGCGAATGGGCAAGTCGAAGTCTCTAATCGACAAGTGAAGCAAGTTTTGGAGAAAGTAGTTGGAACCAATAGGAAGGATTGGGTTATGAAGCTCGATGATGTTTTATGGGGGTTCCGGACTGCTTATAAGATGGTGTTGGATATGTCACTGTATCAAATTGTCTATGGAAAGCTATGCCCCTTACCCGTAGAGATTTAGCACTGAGCTTTTTGGGCATTGAGGAGTTTGAACTTGTCTCTTAAGGATCAAAAGGAGTTGAGGATGACTCATATTAATCAATTGGACGAGTTCAGAAATCGTGCTTACAAGAATTCAGAGACCTTTAAGGAGAGAATGAAGAAATGACATGATTCAAAGATCTCATACAAGGAGTTCAAGCAAGGTGACGAGGTATTACTTTTTAACTCTCGTTTGAAGCCCTTCGCAGGGAAATTGAAATTGAAGTGGACTGGGCCGTTCATTATCCATAGAGCCTGTGGAGGGGGGGAGTTTTGAGCTCATGGATAAAGATGGGGATATTATCACGGCGGATGGACATCGATTGAAGCATTACAAGTCACCAAATGATATTTGCGTCATCTTTGAAGATACCTTGCACTAGAATGGTATCGTCGTGACTCTCCAATATTAAACAAGAGCGCTTGTTGGGGGGCTTTCCCTCCCGTTTTATTACTTTATTTATTTTCGTGTGAGTAAGAAATTTTTATATTTGACGTGCTTATTATTTGGAAATCACATCTCTTTTCAAACTTAGTTTTCACTATATTTTCTAATAAGTTTGGGGGGTGTGATATACTTACCTCACATATCACGGAGAGTATAATCTTTTCTTTGTAACGTTTGCTAGGGGATTTGATTTTTTGCGGTATATTAAAACTTTAACCGATTTTGATGTATCGATTTTTTGCAATTTCCCTAGTGTTTGGTGGTGTTTTTTTTTAGTGTCATTGTGGAGTTACACTTGATTTCATATGTATTGATTGGCGCTATTTCACCTAGATTTTAGTGTCTTTTTATATGTCTTTTCGTATGATTTTATCCGTATTTTGTGTATTATTTGGTTGTGTTTTGTGTTTTCATGGAAATGTGTGTGAATGAGCTTAAACTTAATATTTTCAATTTTTATTGGATGCTAGATATGATAAGGAAGGCATAGGAAAAAGCAGATCTAAATTTGGAGTTGAAACGAGGAAGATCGAGCCGAAACAGTGAGAGAGGAGAAGAAGCTGCACAACACGGGCTGTGTGCAGCGCACGACCCTGTCAGAATGGCCATGTGCTGACACCCAAAACACCAACTCGGCCAGCCTGTGGCCTAGTACAGAACACGACCCGTGCCCAGTACAGACACACGGCCCGTGCGCTGTCCAAAAAGCCGTGCGACAACGTCAGAAAACACAACACGGCCACCCCTGTGGCCGTGTGCTGCGCACAAGCCGTGCGCTTTCCAGAGCTCGCCGTTGACCCGAATCCCTAGACACGACTCAGGCCGTGTTACAGCACACGAGCCGTGTAGGTGTCAAAACTGCTGAAATTTTCAGAAACTTCTAGAAGCTTCCCAAGGGGTATAAATACCCGTTTATTCAACAATTGAGAGAAGATCCGAAATTTCACCCTTCTACACACACCTCACATACCATTTTTTCCATTTTCCACCATCATCTTCATCCATCTTCATCCATTCTTCATCCCTTCCATTTGGGTGTTGAAGATCTCAAGAAATCAAGAGCTAGAGTTGGAGATCCATGAGTATTGAAGATTCTCTACAAGAAATTGCTAGGGAAGATTCACATCTCTTTTGATTTTCTTTTGGATCTAAGACTATGGGTATTTGTAATGAATCATTTATGTGTTTTGTTACCTTTATCATGTTAGGCTAATCCCTCTAGTGGGATTAGGAATATGAAGAGCATATTAGATTTGTATTATCATGTGGATTAAATTGGTTTTTGATTTAATTGATGTTGATTTCTATTCATGGAGTTTAATTGTCTTGATGTTGTGATGGCATGGTTTGTTATTCATAATTGATTATTGGTTTAATGGATTGTTGATCAATGAATTGATTTATGGTGATTAAATGCTATCATAATGTTCAAGTATGTATTGCTTGGAGTGAGACGGAAACGACCCTCTATAGTATTAGGAAGGCATGATTAGACATCGAGTTTGGGTTTGACCGAAAGGATATTTGAATTCGATGAGGGGAACCAATCAATTCGTTGGCCTTAGTACACAAAAAGGGAGAGTTTACTCTAACTAGTACCTAGATGGAAGGGGTTAATGTTGGGCTTTGATCTTAAGTGCTTTTGGGAGTCTTAAATGGATCAACAACCTTTGTAACCCGAAAGAGAGCTTAGGATACAATCGTGATCACCCTTAGTCTACTTCAATTGAGTTGAATTCCTTTTGCATGATAATATGAATCGAGTGTGCTTGGATGTTTCTAATCCCATGTTTTTCATCCTTGAACTTTAACACCTATCCTCTTTTATTTTCATTCATCTTCACTTGTCGTTTCTCTTATTTGCTATTTTTATTTACTTGCTACTTGCTTAAGTGGTTAATCAATCTCAAAACACCCTATCATCTTTACAAAAACGACATGAACATGAGCTCACGTATTTTGCTAGTCCGAACATAACTCCTTTGTGGATTGATAATTTTTCTTGGGATATACTACTACAACGATCGAGTATTCTTGCTCGTGAGTGCTACAAAAATAGTCAAACAAGAAAATGGCGCCGTTGACAAAGGGGAGTTTGACGGACTAGTCGAGTACTGTGTTATTGTTTTAGTTGTTCTTGATAAGGATACTTTTTATTTTATTTTTACTTTGTTTACTATTGTTGTTTGTGGTCTCACTCTTTGAATTTTCGTAGGTGTTTTATGATCACAAGATCAAAGGGAAATCAATCGATCATTCCTTTGAATTTGGAGATAGAAAAGACCGCTCGACAAAGGAAGCGAGAGACACGAAGAGCTAAAAAAGGAACAAATATGGAGAATCAACGTGGAGAGAATGCTAATTATAACCCACCCCAAGATCCATTACAAGATCAAAGGGGGGTACAAGAAGGAGTGCAAGAGAATCAAGCGGAGATGTTTAGGAATTTCATTGCTCAAAATCAAGAATATATGCAATTGCTTGCCAATCAAGAAGCTCAAAGGATACTCCGACAACATGAGGCACAACCACATGTTCGTAGAAATGTCCAAGAGATGGTTAATATGTTCAATAACCAAGCTATGCAAGGAAATGTGCAAATACCTCAAGAGAGGCCAAGGCCTAGAGCAATTCGGGATTACTTCCAACCGAGAGCCGTGCACAATATGGTTCCCCCAGTTCAAGCCAATGATTATGAAATTAAGACCGGATTGATCAACATGGTCAAAGTAAATCAGTTTGGGGGAGGTCCTCTTGAAGACCCGAACACTCATCTATCTACTTTCTTGGAGGTTGCGAATACCGTCAAGATGAAGGGAGTGTCGGAAGATGCTATTCGAATGAGGTTGTTCTCTTTTTCTTTAAGAGACAAGGCTAAAGCATGATATAATACAATTCCTTTGGAAAGTTGTAATACATGGGAAGATCTTGAGCAAAGGTTCCTAAGTAAGTACTTTCCTCCTTCAAAGACTCTCCAATTGAAAAGCCTTATCAATCAATTTAGGCAACTTCCGGATGAAAGTTTTTATGAAGCATGGGAACGCTACAAAGAGATGCTCCGAAAGTGTCCTCAACATAATTTTCATGAGAATCAACAAGTGGCTTTCTTCTATCAAGGGTTGAGTGGACAACATCGGATGCATGTAGATGCCTCATCCGGAGGGTCTATATTTGGAGTGGATGCTATGAAAGCCATGGATATTTTTGAAGATATTGCAATGAATGCTTATCAATGGCCTTCCGAGAGAGTAATGGGAGGTTATGCATTTGGAAAAGTAGCTCAAGTGGAAAGTGTGAACAAAGTGAAGAGTGATGTGTTCCAAAGTGAAGGAATGAAAGAATTCAATGAGAGTATCCAAGATTTAACAAAGCAATTAAATTTGATCACTCAAGGAGTAAGTCAAGGGGGAAGCACGAGTTCTATGGTGAATGATGAGAGCAATGTTATGCAAAGTGTAGAGGATGTTGCCTATTTAGATAGGAGAAATTACCAAGGGAATTTCCATCATCAAGGGAATTTCCAAGGTAATTATCCTTCTAATCAAGGTAATTTTCAAGGAGGATATCAAGGACAAGCTCGGGGAAGCAATTTCAATCAATCAAGTGGAAATTATCAAGCTCCGAGGAAGCATGAAAATCTTTCCTACTCTAATCCTCAAGCCACAGTTGCATTTCCTCCGGGATTCGATCCAAGTGCCAAGCCATTGAATGGAGAAGGTAAGTCATCATTGGAAGAGACATTGCTAGCATTCATGAAAGATACAAGGGCTCAAATGGAAAACAGAGATGTTAAGCTTGAATCTCAAATGGAAAAGAGGGAAGCAAGGCTTGAGGCTAGAATGGAGGAAAATGAGAAGAAATCCGACAATAGGATGAGATCTTTTGAGTATCAAATGGGGCAAATTGCTTCTTCCGTGGGATCACAACACCAACAAGGAAAATTCCCATCTACCACGGAAATAAATCCAAAAGAGCATTGCATGTGCATAAAGGTGAAAGAGGATAGCTTGGTTGAAGAAGGATTGGTGGATTGCACGGTGGATGAAGAAAAAGAAGAAGCAAAGAGAATAGAAATTGAGTTAGAAGAAAAGAGGAAGAAATGTGTTACCTAAGTGGAAAAAGGCTAAGGAGAAAAGGGAAAAAAAGAGGAATATGAACGTGATTATTGGGGAATTCCTATTACTCCTTATCCAATACCGTATCCTCAAAGATTTGTTAAAAAAGAAAAGATGGAGGAATTTCAAAAGTTTGTTGAAACTTTGAAGAAGAAATATGAGGAGAGAAAGAAAGCGAAGCTAGTTGAAACAAATGAACCATTGCATGAGGAGCCTTCTATGAAAGTTGGTGATCCGGGGAAGTTTGTTATCCCTTGTGAAGTTGAAGGAAAGAAGGTGGTGAATGCATTGTGTGACTTGGGAGCTAGTGTGAATGTTATGCCTCATTCTCTCTTTGAAGAATTGGATATTGGAGAGCTCAAGCCTTCCACTACATGCCTTCAAGTGGCGGATGGATCAACTATTAAGCCCTTAGGGGTGGTGGAGGATGTAGTGGTTGAAGTGAAGAAGTTGACTTTTCCGGTGGATTTTGTTGTCTTGGAGATGAAGGTTGATCCTCAAACACCTATGATCTTGGGAAGACCATTCTTAGCCATGGGAAAAGCTCATATTGATGTGGAAAGAGGAGAACTTTCTTTGAGTTCAAATACGGAGAGTGTTACATTTTCATGTAACAAGGCAAGAAAGAATGATGATTCTTACCTCAAGCCTCCAATCCTACCTCTGGATGATCTTCATGGATTTGAAAATTCTTACTCTTTTAAATCTTCTAATTCTCTTTTCCATGATTATATTGACGATTTTAATCTTAACTTGTCTTTGCTTGATATTTATAGGAATGAGGACTCGGACATCGAATGGAAGGTTGATAAGGGAGAAATTCAACTGCCTTATGGAGACGAAGCATTGCTATCCAAAATTCTTCCGGTTGATTTGATAATTATAAGCAAGAATGGAGAAATCATGTTGATGGAAAAGAAAAGAGCCAAGAAATTTCTCAAAGTGAAGATGAGATTCGATGGGGTCTTGGATTTCTCCGACTGTTAAGAGCTTAAACTCGTCTAGCTTGAAGACGTTAAACTTAGCGCTCGATGGGAGGCACCCCATCACTATCTTTATTGCTTTATTTTAGTGCTTTCAATAATGGTTGTTTTGGCCTTGTAGGTTGATTGTGCTCATGGAGAAAAATGCACATTGAAGAAAAGAGAAATGCTTCATGGATTCAAGTTGACATGTTCCACAACTTGTTGCAAACTTAATTCATGACTCTTGACTCGAGTTAAGTTTGGGGGGTGCTAGTGCGTGGTGGGCATAGCTTGAGTCGTGTGGATGCGGTTACTTCTCAACAAGAAGATCATCAATGGAAACTACAAGGGTAAGTCTCACCACTTTTTGCAAACTTAAGTCTCAACTCTTGTTTCGATTTAAGTTTGGGGGAAGAGTGTGTGGTGTGACTCACCACTTGAGTATGATTCTTGTAAAATTGGGTCAATTTTAAAATTTTTCTCATGAGTTTGGTTTGATTTTGGTATGATTGGTGGTGTTGAAGTGCATGATAGTCCATATTTATAATGAAATTGTTGAACTAATGGTGTTTGTTGAGTGTTTAAGCATGAATGAGAGGTATTGGAAGCATGATGGAGCTTGAAGCTAACGTTTTCCTTACCAAATGCCTATTGAGGGAGTACTCTACACCTTATCATTTTATTACTTGAAATGAATTGATTTTGATTTGGATTGTTGTGACTAGCATGCTACTTCATGTGTTATGTTTGTGGGAGGTTTACTTTCGTATATTAGGATTTCCTTTTCAATAAAGGTTGGGATGAATGTGTGCTTAATTTTCTTATGGATGATGGTATTTTGTGTTTTTGCATGTTTTGTGTTTTTGTTGTGTCTTGTTTGTTGAGTCCTTATTTGTATGTTGTGTGTATTTTCATTCTTGTCTTGGGATGTTTGGTGGTTTGTTTAGGGATGTCGTGAGTCATTTTTGAACATGAGTGATGATAGGTTGTGGTGATAAGTGATGACAAATTATGATTACGAATCTCTACACTTTCAAATTGTGACATGTTTTACTTAACTTATTCAATTTTGAGATGAATGTGGTGTAATAAGTTCCTTAAGGTCCGAGCATAAGCTTGTGAGCATTTGAGCCTCAACCTTGCATACATGGTATTTCTTCATGAGTGGATCGGTTGTGTTTGATAAGTTAGAACTTGCTCAAGGACTATAGGAACGAGCCCGATTAGTGGAGATTAGTGAAATGATCTAAGGTCATCCTTGTTATTACAGTCATTGCCATATATGTTCCTACCTTGAACACTATCCTTAGTCAACCACTTTGAGCCTATAAGCTTATTTCTTGTGAATTTAGCACATTACAAGCCTTGATTACCCACTTAAGCCTTATATATATATCCATTATGTGAGTAATTGAGGAGATGGTGGCTAGAAAGGTTTGATTGAATAATCAAAAGAAGTAAAGGACATGGTAAACAAGCAAGAAAACGGATGAAAAGAGCAACAACAAGAAGGCACATGCAACCTTAAAGTTAGAAAAGGAGAAAATCAACATCAAAATGCTCAAGTAAACAAAATTCAAAGATAGGAAGCATGCATCAAAAGAAGCTCAATCCAAGGAAAGTTAATGAATAGTGCTTGAGATTGTAAAGATAAAAAAGGAAGAAAGAAAAGTGGAGAAGTTGTGGAAATTGGCCATCTCTTTGATTACTTACACTTATTGAGTCACTATTATCCATATCTTCCCTACCATACCAAAGAGTCTATCATTACATCCTAATTAAAGACCTTTTTAATCATTAATTGAAACTTTGGTGGTTTGTTGATCGTCGTCATTTTCACCTAGGTTTTAGTATCTTTATGTATGTATTTTCGGATATTTTTATCCGTATTTGTGTTAATTTTGGTGGAGTTATTGTTGTTTTGAGGAAAGTGGTACGAACTTATAGAATTGTGTAAATGAGCTTGAATATGTGTAAAACAGGTCATGGAACGGACAAAAACGGAGTCGGGAGCGAAAGGGAGACGAAGAATAGGCCAGACAGCTGCACGGGCTGTGTGCGGAACACGGCCCTGTAGCAGCTGGCCGTGTAATGTCATCAGAACACGCTGCTCGCCCAGGGATTTGGCCGTGCGCTGGAGCACGGGCCGTGCGCTGCTGCACGCCCCGTATGCGGAGCTCGGCCCTGTAAGAAGAAGCCGTGTATTGTCATCAGAAAGTGCTACACGGCCATGATCAAGGCCGTGTATTGCAGCTCGAGCCGTGTCCGGAAGCACGCACAAAAATGCCGAAGTAGGTGTGCCCTACACGGGCCGTGTACTGCAGCACGGGCCGTGTAGGTGCAAAATCCTGTGAAAATTTCGGAATGTTCCGGAAGCTTCTAGAAGGTCCATAAGTGATATAAAACCATGATTTGTGCGAAATTGGAGGGGAATCATTTTTTGGATCAGTTTCCACACACACTAAACACCTAAATCACACACATTCATCTCCACCTCTTTCATCCTTCACCTCATCCATCCAAACCACTTGATCTCCTCAAATCCATCCATTAATCCATCCATCCACCAATCTAAGAAGAGGAATTCATCATTGATTGAAGATTGTAGCATGATCAAAGGGGAGGAAGTTCACCATCAAAGGGGAGCCAACTTACCTTTATTTTGTTATTTTCTTCATTATTTGGCTCAATTGGAGCAAGCTATGTATTGTATTGATTCTACTATGATTTGTAGTGGCTAGTCCTTATGTGAGGCTAGCAATATGATTGGTTAGGGATTATGTAGATTTTGCACACCACATGTTTGATGAAATGATTGTTATGAATATTTTCTATCATGAATGCTTATTCTCATTTTATGTATGATTTGTGTGATTAGATTCTCTATTCATAGTGTTAGGATGGCCATTCCAATATTATGTTTAGTGGTTTAATTGAATCATTGATTGCATGAGATGGCTATGTTAAGTATGTGGGGAGTTTGGCCATAACCTTCATGTGCTTAGAACCTCATGATAGGACATTATTGATAATTACTTGTGAAAGTGTTTGATATGATGAGGGGAACCAAGCCAATTTTTCACTTGACCTTAGAAAGGGAACACTAGGAAAACGTCCCTGCCTACTAGAGAAAATTCTTCGTGATAATATCTCTATACCGGTATATTAATATCTGTAAGTACCTATAGGAAGAGTGAGGATTGGAGACACTCTTTGAGTGCCCTTAGTATCATAACATAAAAACCTTCAATTCATGTGTGTGTGTGAGTCTACATAAGCCTTATCCATGATGTTGCTTGCCTTACATACTTCTTAGATTGTTCACCTTCATCCATTTTCCATCACACTTGTACATGTTCTATCTTTCATTGCTTTCCTAGTTGTTAGTTTGTAGTATAATCAACCCCCTCATTCTTTGATTCGTCCTACTAGAGTAAAGCATTTCTCAAATACGGCTACCCACTTTCGCCCTTGGGTTCGATATCTTATAAATTTTGCACTTGGTCGCTTACGTGCTACACATGATAGAGTACACTTGCTCTTATCAATTACCGAAATTGAAACCAAGTTCATTTGTGAATATAGTCCGCGAGCAAGCTTATAGCGAGTCGAGCCAATCGATTAATGAGTGTGATTTATCCTATTTCAAAAGAGTGTTGAGAGACATCGATATCCATTGTGAGGCTTGGACTAAAAGGGACTATATTACACTATTACTCTCTTTTGATTGAACTTGTTAATTTCTCATGTCATGATTTTAATGTTGTAGGATGACTTAGCATAGTTTGTAGTTGTTATCGCTAACGATGTGTTATTACTTATGTTCATTTAGTCTTTTTCTAGGTGAAAATTTCTCCTTTTGGTTTGTCATTTTCGTTGCTCGGGGACGAGCAACACCTTAAGTTTGGGGGGTTTGATTGGCTCTATTTTCACCTAGATTTTAATGTCTTTTTATATGTCTTTTCGTATGATTTTATCCGTATTTTGTGTATTATTTGGTTGTGTTTTGTGTTTTTATGGAAATGTGTGTGAATGAGCTTAATTTGGAGTTGAAACGAGGAAGATCGAGCAGAAACAGTGAGAGAGGAGAAGAAGCTGCACAACACAGGCCATGTGCAGTGCACGACCCTGTCAGAATGGCCGTGCGCTGACACTCGAAACACCAACTCGGCCACGCCTGTGGCCGAGTACAGAACACGACCCATGCCCAGTACAGACACACGGCCCGTGCACCGCTCACGGGCCTGTCCAGAAAGCCGTGCGACAACGTCAGAAAACATAACACGGCCACCCCTATGGCCGTGCGCTGTCCAGAGCTCGCCGTTGACCAGAATCCCTAGACACGACTCAGGCCGTGTTACAGCACACGAGCCGTGTAGGTGTCAAAACTGCTGAAATTTCCAGAAACTTCTAGAAGCTTCCCAGGGGGTATAAATACTCATTTATTCAATAATTGAGAGAAGATCCGAAATTCCACCCTTCTACACACACCTCACACACCATTTCTTTCATTTTCCACCATCATCTTCATCCATCTTCATCCATTCTTCATCCCTTCCATTTGGGTGTTGAAGATCTCAAGAAATCAAGAGCTAGAGTTGGAGATCCATGAGTATTGAAGATTCTCTACAAGAAATTGCTAGGGAAGATTCACATCTCTTTTGATTTTCTTTTGGATCTAAGACTATGGGTATTTGTAATGAATCATTTATGTGTTTTGTTACCTTTATCATGTTAGGCTAATCCCTCTAGTAGGATTAGGAACATGAAGAGCATATTAGATTTGTATTATCATGTGGATTAAATTGGTTTTTGATTTAATTGATGTTGATTTCTATTCATGGAGTTTAATTGTCTTGATGTTGTGATGGCATGGTTTGTTATTCATAATTGATTATTGGTTTAATGGATTGTTGATCAATGAATTGATTTATGGTGATTAAATGCTATCATAATGTTCATGTATGTATTGCTTGGAGTGAGACGGAAATGACCCTCTATAGTATTAGGAAGGCATGATTAGACATTGAGTTTGGGTTTGACCGAAAGGATATTTGAATTCGATGAGGGGAACCAATCCATTCGTTGGCCTTAGTACACAAAAAGGGAGAGTTTACTCTAACTAGTACCTAGATGGAAGGGGTTAATGTTGGGCTTTGATCTTAAGTGCTTTTAGGAGTCTTAAATGGATCAACAACCTTTGTAACCCGAAAGGGAGCTTAGGATACAATCGTGATCACCCTTAGTCTACATCAATTGAGTTGAATTCCTTTTGCATGATAATATGAATCGAGTGTGCTTGGATGTTTCTAATCCCATGTTTTTCATCCTTGAACTTTAACACCTATCCTCTTTTATTTTCATTCATCTTCACTTGTCGTTTCTCTTATTTGCTATTTTTATTTACTTGCTACTTGCTTAAGTGGTTAATCAA
The DNA here is from genome assembly GCA_023678885.1 of Pogostemon cablin. Classification (NCBI taxonomy): domain Eukaryota; kingdom Viridiplantae; phylum Streptophyta; class Magnoliopsida; order Lamiales; family Lamiaceae; genus Pogostemon; species Pogostemon cablin. The sequence goes on along the minus strand of CM043001.1, from coordinate 14,806,499 downwards.
TCTCAAAACCCCTTATCATCTTTACAAAAACGACATGAACATGATCTCACGTATTTTGCTAGTCCGAACATAACTCCTTTGTGGATTGATAATTTTTCTTGGGATATACTACTACAACGATCGAGTATTCTTACTCGTGAGTGCTACAAAAATAGGCAAACATGTATATAAGAGGCTCTCAAGCTTAGAAATTGCTATCTTGATACTTAGTATTGTCCAAGAGTAAAATATTGCAGGGAGAGATGAGAAGAGTACAAATTTTCAAGAAGTTGGGTTGTTGTTCGACCATTATAGGGTTGCTCGATCATGGAGAAGAAGTCGAGCAGAGGTCGAGCAAAATGAACGGAACTTACAGTGGCTCTGCTCGACTTTGAGGGGGTTGTTTGACCAGCAATGCCAACTCGAGCAGAGGTCAAGCAAAATGCACAAATCTTATAGAGAGTTTGCTCAACCAAGCAGTGGTTGCTCGACCAGAACTCCAAGTCGAACGGAGGTCGAGCGAGACAGAGGAGAATAGGGGGCGCGAATGGGCGTGTTGCTCGACTTCCAACACCCGTTCGACCAGTTTGTGCAAGTTGATCAGAGGTCGAGCGGTATGATTTTAAAAGGCAAAGCAAGGGTTACTCGACTTCACCAGTTAAGTCGAGCGGAGTCTGGAATCAGATTTTAAAGGTTAGTTTCTCATTCTGTTCAACACATTCCCGTGACCCTTTCTCAAGCACCAATTTATAACCGTAAGTCCTTCCTCCCAAATTCTTTTCTACACCTAAATCCATCTTTCCATACACTTCCATATCCGAATTCGAGGGTTTGCAAGTCCGATTTAGGATTTCACTCGAATCGTTAGGGTTTTCGCTGCTTTTCACCACACTCGCACCATGTCCAGCAAAGGTACGATTCCTCTCACTGTTTATTCTCGAATTGTGTTGCTTATTCTTATTCAAGATGGGGTGAGTGGATTTAACTTAGTTTGGGTTGGATTTGATTGTTGAATTGTTAAAGTTCTTATTCGACATTGCATTCGAAATTTTCATGATTTGTTCTACGTTGAATTGTAGGATTTTTGTGAAATTGATGTTGTATAGAGCATGGGCTTTACTTTAATTTTGAAGTATACATATGGGCTCATTGAATTTGGGTGTTGTTATGGTGCAATTGAGGGTAGAATTTGAACATGTTTTAAGTGTTGTTTTGGTAAAATTATGTGTGAAATTTATAGTATGTTTGTGTGGAGTAGTGTTAAGACTAATTGAACCTCAATATTCATGATTGAAAGTGTTGATTTTGAGTGCAATTTTGATTGATAAACACTTGAGATTAAATTGTTGAAGCACATGAATTTGATGTCTTGAGTAGGATTCGTGCTAGTCTTAAGATGGGTATACTTGTTATTCTCTTTTGGTATGTATTGAAGTATTATTTTGTAAGAAAAAAGATTGCTTCTTCATCCAAGAGGAAGGGACCTAGGTCACCTTCGCTTGAGAAATAGTAAAAAAGATGAGGATGGGTAAGAATAAGCCATCCGACTATGGGCTGAAAATTCTAAATTGGGAGGAGAAGAAGGATCTTTGAACTGCAATTGCACAGAAGATTCGGAGGATGCGATATCAGGGTGACCATGCTATGAGGAAAATGAATATTCTCACCAACATTCATTGGATGTTTGATCAAGTGGGCATTACTCGGTTTATGGAGATGAAGAGGGAGACAATTTTTACATTATTGCTGAGGTTTTGTGCACATTGAGGATTGAGCGTGGAGACCAATACCTTCCTTATGGTATTCACATGCAGCCTCAGCAGCCACAGGAGCAGGAGTTTTTCGAGCCACCACCACAGCCATAGCCACAGCAGGATTATTGGGTAGCTCAGGATCAGTTTTATTGGGAGAAATTTCGGTTGTTGCATGAGCATTTCGCCACACTCAATGTGAACCAGCAGGAAACGAATAGATAGCTGGCACTTGCGAATACTAACTATGCTGCACTCAATCCTGTTATGATGCCATGGATGGTCGGTTGAGGCAGATGTATGATCATGGGCGCTTGATGGATAGGAATATCAGTGATCTCCATAGAGCGTTTGATCGATGGCATGAGGAGATAAGTGATGATGAGGATGATGATGCTCCGGAGGAGTAGAGCTGCCAGGTCCTTTATCTTTTCTGATTCTTCTCATCCCCATTCTCTTTTACACTTTACAGGTGGAGACTTGATTGTTGTGGGTGTAGTGTATGATTCATGTGTGGGTGGCATGTATTTGATATTGATGATGATTGAGTGATTGATTGTTGAAGATGTTTACATGGATTTGTGATTATTTAGTGATGAGGATTGTTCATGTTATGCGTGTGCCTTATTTTTATGCATGTTGATTTATTGATGACGAGCATGTTCTATTTTTACTTGTAGTTCATAGAATATTGATGTTGATTGCATGCTTTGAAGAGTGCTTATGATTCTATTACCCATGTGAGGATTTGAGCCTTTTGATCGTGCTATAAGCATGATAGTTTATTCTTGGGAGTCGTTTGTATACTCGTATTCTAGAACTTGACTTGGAGACTTGTTTGAAGTCTATAATTTATAGATGCTAGGAAATGATCTTAGGCCATTATTGTTGAATGAGTCACTTAGCCAAATTTATCCAACCTTATTATATGATTATCATTGGAAGCCCTTTTGAGCCTTTAAGCTTTTTCTTTGGCAAGTCGTTGATAAACAGCCATTTACCTTATTGAGCTTTGAACACCTACTACTAGTAAAAAGTGGAGGTAAATGAATGCTATATGAAATTTGAAGAAGAATAGGAAGGAGAGATTTGGTTTAATAAGAATCAAAAGACAAGTGGTTAAATCTTGCAAGGGATAGTGCCTGAAACCGGTATCCCTAATACTAGAAAGGATAGTGCCCAAAATTGGTACCTTTATACTTGAAGAACACCGGAATTGGTATTCTACTGCGAAGAAAAGATGTTGATCTAAGAGAATATGGAGGAAGCGCAAATTGTAGTGATCATAAGAAAGACGAAGGAGAAAAAAGGGAGCTGTTGAAAAGCCATTCTCCAAGGTACTTCTTTACTAGTAAGTTAGTTACTTATCTATATTCTCCTACCTTTACCAAAGAGCCAACATTACCACCTATATGCAAGTCCTTTGTGATCCTAGTATTAAAGTAGTTATAGATGGATTTTGGAGACCCTTGTCAAGCTTATGGTCACGTGAGTATATGAATTGAAATTGAGTGTCTATTAACCCATAAAGTGTACATCTTTTACACTTGAGAGAGAGAGAGTAAACACTTATCCGTGAGCTAGATGACTTAGCACTCGTATAAGTATTGTGATTGATTAATGTTTTTGCATGAATGAAAGGTATGATGGATTGCATGTTTAGAATTGATATAATTACATGTGTTAGGATAGGTTGTGCTTGATTTCATGATTACACTCTCTGGATTTGTTTTATTTTTGTTGCCTCAGGACGAGCAACATGTAAGTTTGGGAGTTTGATGAGAGTGTAAATTCACGTATTTTGTGCTTTGATTTATGTGGAAATTGAGTATGATTGAGTCTTTTATTGAGACAAATCGGAATGTTTACGGAAAAGCCACGAATCAGAGAATACAAGGGCTTTTTGAGTGTATTTGTACATGAAAATGGATCGAAAGGGCTCGAAATTGAAAGACACAATTTTTGAGGTAATTTTTTAGAATTGCTCGACTTCCAGGCATTGCTCGACTAGCATCACTTTGGTCGAGCAGAGGTGGTCAAATCGAGCAGAATGTGCAATTCTTATAGAAAGTTTGCTCGACTTGGAGATGTTGCTCGACCAGCATCACTCTGGTCGAGCAGATGAGGTCAAATTGAGTAAAATGTGCAAACTTGTACAGAGAGTTTGCTCGACCATTGCTCGATTTGGAAGCCTTGCTCGACTTGTCCAGGTGGTCGAGCGTATTCTCGCTACTTCTATTTATGGTAATTTCAGAGTTTTCTTACCAAATTTGATGTATGCCTCAAGCAAAGCCCATCCTAAGTCCATAAGGAGGTTTCACAAGTATAAAAGAAGAGCCTTCATAGGAGAAAAAAGGAGACGATATCATACATCATCCATCTACCACCGAAACCCTACCATCATCTCAAGGGTCGTGAGGAGAGGTTCGTGTAGCGAGTCAAGTAAGATCATACCAATTAACCATGATTGTTCCTAGATCAATCATGGGCTAGAGCCGCTCCAGTAGTTCTAGGGTTATGAAAGTTTATGAGTTAATTTAATTTTCATGTGTAAACTCCATACAACACTACTTGTGGATTATTTTATATAAGATTATGCCTTTTTAATTCATACTCACATTCGTTTTGTGCATCATTAACTGTTATGTAGAGTCTGAATACATATCTTGGTTATTGATTGAGTGCGTTCATTGCTGAGCAGGATTATATGTTATAATTCTAAGTGAAAGGATTCCGAAGTCTTATTAGAACTATCTTATATAAATACTTTTTAATTGAATACTATTCGGGTTAATAAGTAGGATAAAGAGTACAACCTCATAGTGCCTAAAAAGGGAGATCAAATTGAGTTAGAGTACTAACTGCATGGAAAATAATTGATTCTAATAGTACCTAGAAAGGGGGGGTGAAGTGTATCTCTTACTTCAAGGATATTCACACGCGTCATACGTATGTTTACTTGTGTCTACAGAGTGAACTTGCATGGTTTAGTAATGCGTCTATGAACCACAAGGCAGAGTCCGACATCAACGCATGGAAAGGAAATTAATAAGTAAAACTGGATGACCCGAAGAACTACTTAATTTCTTACTTGATCACCACCGTATTTTCTCTATTGCTTGTTATTTAATTTGCTATTTAAATTATATGTTATTTAGTTTCATAACTATTCCAAACCAATTTGCCAAACATAGTCTTAGTTAATTAGAATATAATTAAATTGATAATAATCGGTCCTTCGGGTTCGATAATCAGTTGGCCACCTATCGAAACTACAATTGATATCCTTCATACTTGGGGATTATATTGTGTGTTGAGAAAATGCCCATCACTCGCCTGCATGTGAGGGGGCGTGTTACAGTGATTTGATTAATTATTAAACTTCTTTCCTCTCTATTAGCTTAAACTTTTAAATGAGGTGGTCATTTAACATAATTCATCAACAATAACAATGTGTGCAAGAGCTTCTCTAATTTCATTTTGATCAAGCTTCCATGTGCTTAGAGTACCCACCCCGACATTACCCTCCTCATTATTTGGCTACAAATTCAGCAATGTTTGGCGTGCTTGTTGGTTGTGTGGGTTATTCATGCATAATGCATGTGTGCATTAAGTGATGATGTGCCATATCTTTAGGATGACAACAAAACATACTATCACAACAATTGCACTTAGCGGTATCAAAAACATACCATCTTCTTCTTGAATCTTTTTGAAGTGCTGCCACATAATAGATCTTTCTTTAATTGGTTTTTTCTTTAATGATGATCGGGCATTTGGTGCTTCCGATTGCTGATTTGAGTCTCGAATTCGAGAGGCTCCAATATTATTGCTTCTATCTCCATCTTCTTGGGTGAGCTTAACATCTATAAAAAATAAAAAATAATTTATTATGATTCATTACGTAATCAATATCAATAAATATCTCTTAACTACACATTTTTACAAATTTGAGGTTTTAATTAGAACCATAGTGGATATTCTAAAATAATCATTATCAATTATAATAGTGCTACTGTTTGCAAAAGAGGAAACCCAAGATTCGAAATAGTAAGCTTAATAGTAAATCTTGAATTAATTCACTCCAGAATCCATAAGTAAATTATTGTCATAGTTTTGCAGCTAAAGGTGAATATGTTGTTTCAATATTGATAATCATACAGCTGTAAAAAATGGAGGTTATGTCACTCACTGATTTTGTCTTCTCTCACACACTTAAATGACATGAATTTATTGAAGTTGATGTCGATGTTTTACAGGGGATTTAATTATTTTAAGGAGATAAGTTGAATATTATTTTAAAAATAATGTATTTAAGGTATTGGAGTTACATGCCCTGAATAATGAATGTAAATTTGATACTTAATCCCTGTAGGCTATAGAACATCGACTATTACTTTTGGTGTTATGATATAAAGCACTACTTTAATCAATATTTAAAATTATTAGTTGATTTGCACACCTTAACTCCATGATTCGAAAGAGAAAACCCAAGATTATATGTATTATTGAACCCAAAAAGACAAAATTGAAAAAGGAAGTAAAAATAGCAAGCTCAATAGTAAATCTTGAATCAAAATCAGTAACAACTCGTGAAAGCAAAAGCCACTGAAAAATGAAGGGAAACTCCAATTTGTATCACATGAAGTTTAGAGGTAAGACGCCTAAATTCGTTTGAACCACTATTTAATGAGAAAACCCGAATTTTTCTCATTCAACTAGCCAACATAAAACAAATTACTCCCTCCATCCCACCACAAGGGTGGCGATTCTTTTTTTCACGTAGATTAAGAGATATAATATTTAATGTATAGATGAGGAGAGGGAAATAATATTTAAATATATAATGGGTAGGTGTATTATTGTGGTGCTTGGGTCCCATGGAGATATATTAATTATTTTCTATGGGTCCCATTTACTAAAAAGGAAAATACACCTCTTTCGTTGGGACTGACAAAAATGGCAAAATGCATTCCTTGTGGTGGAATGAAGGGAGTAATACACAGTACACATTTATTGATAAGCATTAACTTGTTAATTTGTTGAGACAAATCCTAAACCATGTCGAAAATTTACAAAGAAATTGAGCAAGTAGATAAGAAAAAGTCACAATTAATATACCAAGGAAAGCACTCCGGCCGGCAAGAGATGATGGCGAGATGGATAGAAGTGCAGCTAGTAGTGAGTACTGAGTAGTGACAGTGGTGTAAGGGAAGTGCAACTGATTGCAATCTCTGAGATGGGTGCGGCGACTGCAAGGTTGCATGATGGAAGTTGCGTATTGTACAAGGGTAGGTTGAAGTACAGCTGGCCGGCTGGGTAGGTTTGTCAGTCAGAGGGCTTCTTGATTAGCCATTTGTAGTCAGGATGACTAATTAAAGAATTTATCGAACCACAGGGAGAAAGGTACCAGGGTTTAAGTGATCTCGTGTTTGTCATAGTTTTATAGAGATGATCATAAAGGGGTAGAATTAATCAAGAAATTACAATTAAACAATTAAATGATAAGATAAACAATGGGATATATGAATGGAAGATGGATGATTGAGCCAAGTAGATAGAAAATGAGACTAGTAATACTTAAAGTATGAAAAATCTGGGTATCATGCAACGAATTCATATATGTCATGGATTAATAACTAAGGGCCAAAATGAATTCCACCTAAACTCCCTATTGAGATGGATAGAATGTAGATCTTTTACAAGATCTCAAAAAGACTCTAAGTTTGGTTCTCAATCAAACAATTACAACTAGGTACTAAGTTCAATTAGAGAGTCCCTTCACACGATCAATTGATCTCTCGATCTAACAAATCGAATGTTCTACCAAAGGGTTCTAAATTCCAAAGGATTTCTCAATCTCTTTAAAACTTATAATGCACATGAAGTGTATGATGAAATTATTTAATAAACTATTCTAAACATATAATTGATTTCTTAATCTAATCACATGCCCATGACAATTAATCACACAAATACAAATCAAGCAATTAACAATCAATGATAGAAAATCATAAATCCAATCAACATAGGAATTCAATTTCAAAATACCCATAACTATCCAACATAATTCATATTGTTAATCTCACAAAGGAGATTTGCCTTTCATAGTTTCAAAGAAAACAACATAGACAATGGTATCTCCAAAACACATGATTGACTAGAAAGAAGTCTACAAAAATTAGAATTAAAACTCCCTTGAATAGCTTCAATGGTGCTTCTCTTCCTCTTCTTGCAATCTCCACTCCCCCTTGCTTCTCTAACTACTTGGATAGTGTATTGGATGGATGGATTCAAGGATGGGTGAATGGGATGATGGGTAAATGGAATGGAGAGGAAAGAGTGTGAAAAATGGTGTGAATTAGGTGTAGATTGGATCCAGGAATGATTTCTACCTTATTTTCACGCCAAATGATGTATTTGTGGGCCTAGAACCTTCTGGAAGACGTACAGATCCAAAAACTGACTTTTGACCAAACACGTGTTGTGTTGGGTACACGGGTCGTGCTCGGTAGGGCGTGCTCAGTACCTGGGTCGAGTAGGTGCAGCGCAGTCTCACCGTTTCGTGCATAACTTCCACATTCGAAATCCGATTCAAGTGATTCTTACGCTCACGCGATCCTCTCTTTCTTGGCTTTCTATCCATATAAAGATCTGAGAAAAGTCCAACATTTGAAAGTGTAACAAATCATGCAAAGTGGCACACTATTCTAATCATAACTTTCTCGTTTTGACTCCGAATTGAGCTCCGATTTTTCCTACATCTTTCTTTTCGCGTTTAGAATCCATTTTTATCTGAAAAATCATACATTTAAGTTCATTTCACACATTTCCATAAAAACACAAAACACAACCAAATAACACATAAATATGAATAAAATAATAGGAAAACACATATAAAAAGATACTAAAATCTAGGTGAAAATATCATTCATCACACCCCCAAACTTAAAGTGTTGTGTGTCCCCAAACAACAAAAATGATAGACCAAGGGGAGAGAGATTTTCACCTAGGAAAAGACTAAACAAACATAAGTAATAACACATCAATAGCAATAACAACTACAAACTATGCTAAGTTATCCTACAACATTAAACTCATGACATGAGGAATTAACAAGTTCAATCACAAGAGAACAAAGTGTAATATAGTCCCTTTTTGTCCAAGCCTCACAATGGGATATCAATTTTACTCAACACTCTTTAAGGTAAGGTAAATCAACACTCATTAATCGATTGACTCGACTCGCTATAAGCTTGCTCGCGGACTATGTTCACAAACCACCAAAGTTTCCATTAGTGATCAAAAAGGTCTTTCATTAAGGATGTAATGATAGGCTCTTTTGTAGGATAGGAAGAATATAGGTAAGAGTGACTAATCATATGTAAGTAATCGAAGAGATGGCCAATTTCTCCAACTTCTCAACTTTTCTTTCTTCCTTTCTTATCTTTAATGATCACAAGCACTAATCATCAACTTTCCTTGGATTGAGCTTCTTTTAATGCATGCTTCCTTCTTCAAACTTTTAATTACTTGAGCATATTGTTATTGCTTTGCTCTTTTTTTTTGTTTTGAGGTTGCCTGTTCATTCTTATTTGTGCTCTTTTTCTTCCTTTTTTCTTACTTGTATACCATTTTCTTTTCTTCTTTTTTCTTTCTCATCAACCTTTCTAAACCACATCTCCTCAATCACTCACACAAAAGGGTAAATATATAAGGCTTAAGTGGGTAATCAAAGCTTGTAATGTGCTAAATTCACAAGAAATAAGCTTAAAGGCTCAAAGTGGTTGACCAGGGATGATGTTCATGGTATGAAAATTTATGGCAATGACTATGAATAACAAGGATGACCTTAGATCATTTCACTAATCTCCACTAATCGGGCTCGTTCATATAGTCCTTGAGCAAGTTCTAACTTATCTAACACAACCAATTCATTTATGAAGAAAACCATATATGCACAGTTGGGGCTCAAATGCTCACAAGCTTGTGCTCGAACCTTAAGGAATTTATTACACCACATTCATCTTAAAATTGAACAAGATAAGTAAAACATGTCACAATTCGAAAGTGTAGAGATTCTTAATCATAACTTGTCATCACTTATCACCACAACATGTCATCGCTCACATTCAAAAATGACTCACGACATTCCAAAGCAAACCACTAAAATGACCCTAAATAAGAATAAGAAACCACACAAAACATAAAATAAAGACACAAACAAGAAACAACCAAAAACACATAACATGCAAAAATATAAAACCATCATAACACAATGAAGCACACATTCAAATCATCCATAACATTTAAGCTCACAATCATCCCATCCTTGATTGAAAAGGAAATCCTAAATTACAAAAATAAACCTCCCACAAACATAACAAATGAAGTATCAAATCCATCACAATCCAAATTAACTAGAAATAAGCTAAGGAAGTGTTGAGCACTAAAAGTACTCCATTCAATTCTCTGGGAGGAGGTGGTGTCGGATGATAGTTCGTGGAGTTTGGAAGTGAAAATGCATGACGGGATGTGTTTGAACACGAGGGGAATGAGCAGCCGTGCTCTAATAGCCAGGTTTTAAAAACTGACTCTCGACACGACATGAGTCATGTGACGCAACACGGTCAAAAGGTGGCCGTGTTGCGTGAATTGTTGTCACTGCACGGCTTCTTCTTATAGGCCCATATTCGCGACATAGGTCGAGTCTCGATACAGGACACGACTCGTGCGATGCAACATGGCCGAAGGGTGGCAGTGTTGGATGATTTGATGTCGCCACATGGCCACATGTTACAGAGCCGTGTTGGCGACACGGGTCATGTACCTGTAGCTCTGTTTTCTCTAATTTTCAACTTCAAGTCTTGTCTTTCCCTGTTTTTATGCTTCCAATACTCCCTATTCTGCTCACAACTCATAAACATCATTAGCTCAACATTAGTTATCAAAACATGGATTATCATCTACTTCAACACAACCAATTGGGCCAAAATCACACCGAGCACATGAGAAAATTTTCAAGTTTGCCTCAAAAATGCAAGCAAGATATGCTTACTAATAAAACATGTATGTTCACCACACAACACCCCCCCAAACTTAAAAAGAGATAAGAATCGAGAATTAAGTTTGTAAAAAATTGGTGAGACATACTTATACACTTCAAATTAAGCATTTCTCGTATCTTCAATACGCATTCGTCTCATGGGCACATTCCACGTACAAGGCCAAAAATGCAAAACAACAAGCATTCTTATTGAAAGCAATAAATAAAGCAGTAAAGATAATAATGGGTTGCCTCCCATCTAGCACTAAGTTTAACGTCTTCAAGCCGGACGAAATATGGAGAACTCATCGGAATGGCCACGGATATCTTTCGTTCTTGCCATCAAATTTTAACCATTGTGCTTCTTCCTCTAGTAGGCACTTGTGGCAAGTGACGGCTTCCATAGCATCTTTCGAGCATGGCTTTAGAAATTCAACTCTTTTGAGCTTACACTCCATTTCCCTCTCCATTCTTGAACACCACTTATTCTTCTTTACCAAATAGATCTCCAACATCTCTTAGAGTTATCTTTTGTTTCTAAGAATATGAGAAGAATCAATGGGTAAGACAAAGTCAATATAAACAATATTATGAAATTCAAAGCAACTTAAAGAGTTTAAAGGTTTAGAAATTCTCATTTCACTCTTCAAGTCATCATCATTTGTTTCTCGACTTTGTTCCTTTTCTTCAACATCATTTGCCTCAATAGGCTCTTCAAACACCTCTTTTGATTCTTCATCTCCCAAATTCTTTTCTTCATCTCTCCTCTTCAAGTTCTTCAACTTGTTGAAAATTGGTCAAAGCACTTATAATTTGGCTTACTTGATGCTCCAAGGCTTCGAACCTCTTCTGAGTTGCCTCCTCTCTTTTCTTGTCCTCCTCAAGGCTTGGTTCCATCATCTCAATCAAGACTTCTATGGATGATTTTTCTTCATTAACTTGTTGAAAGTCTCCTCCCTCTTAGTTGTCAAAATTCCATCCTTGAATTGGTGGATAATTCTCTTGAAAACTTCTTTCATAGTTGTTTAGAAAATTTCCTTGGAAATCATCCACTTCCATAAAAGAAGCATCTCCTACTTGATAGTTAAGCATCCTCCACTCTTCTTGCTCCATAAGGCTAGGAATTGACACACCTTGCACATTTTGACCACCACCCAAACTTGAATTAGGCAAGACTTGACCATAAGCACCTTGATTCATCATCCTTATTTGTCTTGTCAATTCCAAGGTAGCGGGGGTAATTATCTCGGAGGATTCATTGCAAAGAAAACTTGATTGAAAATTTTGGCCTTCATCACTTCCTTGAGCACATCTTCTATATAAGTCCAATAAGGCGTAATTTTGGAACAGATGATTGGTGTTGGGATTTGGTGAAGAATAAACATATGCTTGATAAGGGTGGAATGTATTTGCATTGTAAGCTTGTTGCCATTCTCCATTTCTTCCTTGATTGTAGTATTGAGAGCTATCTTGATCCATTTGAAAATTGTAACCATAGTTGCTCTCATTCATATAGCCTCTTGATTGTGGAGGTAGAACCCTTGCAATTTGATTTCCAAAAACATCACTTAAGTATTGGTTCCAACCTTCCATTTAAATGCTCTTCTCAAGGCTTACTACAATTCTTCTCCTCACTTTAAATTTTTGGCTTCAATCCTCCTTCTTCTTCTCTCAAGATAGTTTCAAGTACATACCTATCAAAACGAAAAAATGAGATCAAAAATTTTCCAAAGCAAATAATAAAAACAATATAAATATCTCTAGTAATACTAATCAAAACACTCCTTCGTTAAACCACTAGCAACCGTTACCTCCCCGGCAATGGCGCCATTTGATTAGCCATTTGTAGTCAAGATGACTAATTAAAGAATTTATTGAACCATAAGGAGGAAGGTACTAGGGTTTAAGTGATCTCGTGTTAGTCATAGTTTTATAGAGATGATCATAAAGGGGTAGAATTAATCAAGAAATGACAATTAAACAATTAAATGACAAGATAAACAATGGGATAGATGAATGGAAGATGGATGAATGAGCCAAGTAGATAGAGAATGAGACTAACAACACTTAAAGTATGGAAAATTTAGGTATCATGCAACGAATTCATATATGTCATGGATTAATAACTAAGGGCCAACACAAATTCAACTTAAACTCTCTCTCGAGATGAATAGGATATAGATCCTTTACAAGGTCTCAAAAAGGCTCTAAGGTTGGTTCTCAATCAAACAATTCCAACTAGGTACTAAGTTCAATTAGAGAGTCCCTTCACATGATCAATTGACCTCTAGATCTAATAAATCGAATGTTCTATCAAAGGCTTCTAAATTCCAAAGGATTTGTAAATCTCTTTAAAACTTATAATGCACATGAAGTGTATGATGAAATGATTCAATGAACTATCCTAAACATATAATTGATTTCTCAATCTTATCACATGCCCATGACAATTAATCACGCAAATCAACAATACAAATCAAGAAATTAACAATCAATGATAGAAAATCATAAATCCAAACAACATAGGAATTCAATTGCAAAATACCCTAACTATCCAACACAATTCATATTGCTAATCTCACAAAGGATATTAGCCTTTCATAGTTTCAAAGAAAACAACATAGACAATGGTATCTCCAAAACACATGATTGAACTACAAAGAAGTCTACAAAAATTAGAATTAAAACTCCCTTGAATAGCTTCAATGGTGCTTCTCTTTCTCTTCTTACAATCTCCACTCCCCCTTGTTTCTCTAACTACTTGGATGGTGTATTGGATGGATGGATTCAAGGATAGGTGAATGGGATGTAGGGTAGATGGAATGGAGAGGAAAGTGTGTGAAAAATAGTGTGAATTAAGTGTAGATTGGATCCAGGAATGATTTCTGCCTTATTTTCACGCCAAATGATGTATTTGTGGGCCTAGAATCTTCTGGAAGATGTACAGATCCAAAAAATTGACTTTTGACCGAACACGGGTCGTGTTGGGTACACGGGTCATGCTCAGTAGGACGTGCTCAGTATTTGGGTCGAGTAGGTGCAGCGCAGTCTCACCATTTCGTGCATAACTTCCACATTCAAAATCTGATTCAAGTGATTCTTGCGCTCACGCGATCCTCTTTTCTTTGACTTTCTATCCAAATAAAGATCTGACCAAAAGTCCAACATTTGAAAGTGTAACAAATCATGCAAATTGGCACACTATTCTAATCATAACTTTCTCGTTTGAACTCCGAATTGAGCTCCGATTTTTCATACGTCTTCCTTTTCGCATCTAGAATCCATTTTTACCTGAAAAATCATACATTTAAGTTTATTTTCACATATTTCCATAAAAACACAAAACACAACCAAATAACACATAAATACAGATAAAATAATACAAAAATACATATAAAAAGACAGTAAAATCTAGGTGAAAATATCACTCATCACTTTTCACTCAGGGTGGCGGGCTGGGTATTTTCTAAAATGAAAAGGAATGTGAACTGAAGTGAAGGGTTTCAGAGAAAGGGTAGACTAATTCTAGGGTTTCTCTTTTATATATAAATAAATCGATTCGGGTATCGATTATATCAATTTTTAAACACCTAAAATCGTAACCAAACTGAACTACTAAAATCTTCATTTTCCAAAACCGAATCCAAAAATTTAAAGTGTCAACCGAACCGAATTGTTTGGCTTGGTTCGATTCCCATTCCCTACCTTAATGGCTTACTCGTGCTGACGCACTGGCCACCCTAGCCACAAATCTTCCCTTTGAGGAACAATACGTGATTTCAATTTGTTAAAAGGGAGGTACCATGCAAAATAATAAAACTGGCTAAGGAAGAAGTTGTGATGGAGGAAGATTGAAGGGGAGTCATAAAGCATGAACTATCTTACTTGACTAGGAGCTGTGATTCTGGTGTAGTTCAAGTGTACTACAATTCTTTGATTGCTTAAGTAGCTCATCAAAATTATTTTTTTTCTCCTTAACTATTTTTTGTTGATTATAATATATAGCAGTTAATGAGAAATATGTTTGAATTTAATATAAAAAGGGAACTATTAGAATGTAAAAAATAACTTTTAGATTGCTAATTACGATCAATCACCTTTTTTATTTCCTGACAAAAAAATGATTATAATAGAAAGATAATTGTATAATTACAACATCTATTTAATTATATAAGAGGTATATGCTCGTACTTATTCTTACTGTCCTCTTATGTTGCTTATTATTGACTATAATTAATTTTTTATATTTTTTAAATAACATAAACAATATTACTAAGATTATCCTTGAAATTGACTAATTAACTCGCTACTATTTTGTTGGTGTGATTTAAAATTGACTAAATTTTTCATGACTATAATTGTGATTTATTCTTACAGCCTCACGCTTTGAGCAATTTGTTTCAATCATTTGGTTTAGGGGAAATACTGCGTGACTAAATTTCAAGCTGAAGAGGTATGTAGTCTATTTATGTTGGAAAATAATGCATAAATGATGTATGTTTAGATTAGATTATTTGAGTGGTTGGCATGTAAGACTAAAATATGTTTCTTATTCATTTATTTATTTTAATTCTTGGAATGTAAAGATAATGCACAATATGCTTGAAATGAATGCGTGTGTGTGTGTATATATATATATATATATATCCTGTTAGTGATGATATTAGTAGTGTATCTTTTCATATGTCAAATTTAGCTAGATATTTTTTCTTTGTTATGATGTTATATAATTTAATGTTATATTTCTTCATCATAAATCGCACAATAGATTAATGTACCTGAGGAGCGTCGTTGGATGTACAACAGAAAGATACTCATCAGAATGCATTATCACATGAATTTATTCAGGGGTAGAAAATTTTCTTTCAGTTGCTATGGCACTTGATGTCTTTAAAAATGATGGAAAATTTAGATGTCCTTGTTTAAGATGCAAGTGTTTGAGGTTTCATGAACCAAATGACGTTAGACAATACCTATATAAGAAAGTTTTCAACCAAATTACTATTATTGGCATAACAATGGAGAAGCCCCACCACCTATATTTGATAAGCGTTACGAGGCTAATCCAGTGTTAGATGATTTAAATACATATGAACAAATGGTTATTGATGCTGGTCCTATTTTTTATGAAGATCACAAACCACATGAGCCAATCCTACTTATGCTAAGTTCTATAAGTTTTTATGTGCTGCATAATTTCCTCTGTGGGATGGATGTAAGGTGCATTCTGTGTTATCATTTTCAGTAAGGTTGTTGAGCATAAAATCAGATTATAATATTCCAGAAGCTTGTATTGATGAAATCATCACTTTGATAAAAGAGATTTTACCATCTAACAATCGAATGTTCGCTAACTTTTACCAAATGAAAAAGATAGTGACACAGCTTGGATGTGGATATAAGAAGATTGATTGTTGTCGTGATGGTTGTATGTTGTATTATGGTGATGATGAGTCTGAGAGAGCTTGTAAATTTTATGAAAAATCTCGTTTCAAGAAAAATGATGTAGTAAATACTCAGAAGAAAGAAATTCCAGAGTGCCAGATGTGGTACTTGCCTATAATCCCCCGACTTCAAAGATTATATGCATCTACTGCAATAGCAAAACATATGAAATGGCATCATGAGAACATACGCCAGGTTGGAATGTTGTCACATCCATCAGATGGGGAAGCATATAAATACTTTGATCGTAAGCAACCTTCTTTTGCATCTGAACTAAGAAATGTTAGATTGGGTTAGTTATGAAAGAGCAAAAAATCAAGGAGATGGTCAAGAAATAGGTTATGAAGATCAAGGAGATCAATCATCACCGATTCTAAATTGTTCTCTAGGAAAATCTGCTGATAATTCTTTTATACCAGGTGCATCATCCGCTTATACATTGAGGGATGACACTCTGTACATCAGACCAAATGGAAAAGAGTATGATTCTATACTTGAGTTTAATATCGCATGTATTTTATTATTAATTGAATTTATTTTTGTGTTAATACATTTATGATATACTTAGTATTACTAATAAAAATTTATTATTTTTTCAAGATTTTAACCCACAGATGCAGTAAAAAAGATGTCAAGTGTCATAAAAACCAAGTATTCAAAACCATGGATTGGATGGAGTGAGGTCCCAAAAGATGTAAAAGATTTATGGTTCTCAGAGTTTAAAGTAATATTAAAGTTATGTTTGATAGCCTTTAATGTTGTTTTATAAACAATACTAAAATAAATACATAATTATTTTATTGTGCAAAGAAAATGTACATGGGATCCTGATCATGATGTAGACATGGAGCGAATATAGAAACACAAAGCTGCAGAATCTATGCTTAACTCTTTGTCTGATATACATAGAGGTAAATTAGATGGGAAATGGATGTCAGACGAAGTGCTTAAAGGTTTTTCAAAAATGGAAAACAGACCCTCATTTCAAGAAAATATCTGATCGAAACAAGAAAAATATAGCTGCAAACAAGTATGGTTTTCTAAATATAAGTGGTGCCATCTTGATATCTGAGCATTTAAGATAAGTGGTAAGATTATTTGAAATGTTTGTAATATTAAGAACTTTTTTTTTTAATTTTCTATTTACCAAAATTCAAAGTTTATTTCAGGCAGAAAGGTTGAAGAGACAGGTTACGATTCCTGAAATTTTTTTGAAGTTTAATTATAATGACAAAACTAAGAAGTGGCCAAATCCAAAAGCTAAGAGGACTTACGTAAGCAACTCTGTTAATTAGTTGATTTTTTTTCTTAAGAAAACTTGTTCTTACAATTGAAGTATTATGTGCAGTATATTTATAAGAAGTTGACAGAAAAGAAGAAAGCAGAAGGTCAATAAGAAGTGGATGAATCTAGGATTTTTTTAGAGGCTAACAAAGGAAATAAAAGAGGCAGAACTCCTGGATTTGGGTCTGAGTTTATTTTTTATAAATCTTTTGGTTCAAGGTCAAACTGTGCTAGGCCTAACATCTTTGAAGTTCAACAATTGAATCAACATTTGGATATTATCGAAAAGAAGAATGATTCATTGGAGGAGGAATTGACTAATATGAAAAAGCGTAACAAGGTGCTAGAAGATGAAGTGACCTCCATTCAGAAGCTTCTTGAATAGCTCAGTGGTGCACCTTCACAGAGATCGCCCATAATTATGGATAAGGAATTAAAGGTTAATAGAGGATATGAATAATGGCGAAGGCTTGATGCATGTAGATTCTGATAGAGATGAATTTATTAGAAATGATGAAAATGACGGTGATAATGCTTATGAGGATTTGGAGGGAGATGATCATGACTATGATTATTATAAAAATTATGATACGAAGGCAAAGAGTATGGGAATGATGTCTATTATGATAGTGATAATGGTGAGTGGTAGAGATGACGATTTTTTTCATGTTTTATGTAGGATTCTATCATTTAAAAATTGAATGTGCTACTTGTTTTATCGTAGATTTATTTTGTCTTTTTTATACCACTTTAAATTAATGTTTAGCTATTGCGTAATATATTGGATTATATTATTAGTAGTTATAATGACTATCACGTTTTATTTTATTATGATATTCTGTAGAGTCGTTTTATATGTGCCTATTGAAATTCTTTTATAGGGTAACGATTGGAATAAAAATAGGAAATATATTATATGATATATATTAATAATATTCCAACAAAAAAATATTATTGGAAATTACATTTTTTATCCATTGGAAAATTCCAACAGTAAGTTGTGTTGGAATATGTGATGGAAATAATTAAAATTTCCAATAAAGAATTAATAGTTTGAAGATCTGTTGAAAAATATTCAGCTGCAAGTCCAATAGTAATCTACATTAGAATATTCCATAGTCAATTGCGTTGGATTATGTGATGGAAATCGTTAAAAATATCCAATGAAATTTAATAGTTGGAAGATCCATATGAAATAATTCCAGCGGTCATTCAAACATTACATTATATTGAAAAATTCCAATGGTTAATTGCGTTGGATTATGTGAGGGAAATCGCTGATAATTTCCAATGGAATTTAATAGTTGGATAATCTGTTGGAAAAAATTCCAACGGTATTTCCATCATAAAATGTTGTTGGAAAAATATTTAATTCCCTTAGTGATGAAAAGAATTTCAACACGAAAAAGTCGTAGGATATATTGCTGGAAATATTCCACCGTTGGAATCATGGTTGGAAAAATGACATTTCAACAGCCACTTTTCCAATGAAAATTTTTTGTTGGAGTTTCTGTTGGAATCATGGATTCCAATGGAATTTTAAAATATTCCAACAATTTTTCACCGTTGGAATTTAGCATTTTTCTTGTAGTGAGACTTTAACATGATGGAAGGGTCACTCTACCATCGGGTCCCGAAGGCATCCTTGCACGGTGCATATTAAATGAAGAAGAATAGAATATGAAAGGTGGTGGACGATGAAGATGTTAATTCACATGAATGATGATGTATGAAAATCTGCTCTTTATGTGAATTAAGAAGTGGGATATATTGGTGTAGAAAAGATATGAGATAATGAAAGATAATGGATACAGCTATTCACATCCCCGATTTTACTATATGTACCCCTTAAATATATAAGACTAAAATATCCTTAAGTGTTAAAGGCATAAATACCCTATATAAGTTATAAATTAAGAATTTTCTTTTATTCTTACCCCCAAATTTCTATACGTACCCCAATTTTATAAACTATAAACCCTGCTAATTCCCCATCACTGTAATATAATGGAATAAACAATAATCATCAAAAGTAAAATGGTCATGATCAAGACGTTAAGATCAATACTTTTTTTAAAAATCAAGTTATACAATTTGTAGTTTTTTCATGGTTAATCGACGCATCTATAATGGTGATGTCTGCATTGAAGCGGTGAGAACTCAAACCATTTGGGTTTTACTACCGAATGGAAGTTTGAGATATTTGTGTTCAAGCCTTGTAACAGAATACAACATATCAGAACATGTTTATATCATTGGACATGTGGAGCTATGACTAGTATCCAAGTCAAGGAACCACATGACAATGGTGAAGTCTTGAAACTTGATAATATCAGTTCTATTTGAATACACAAATAGGTGTGTTATACTTGACCTTTTTTGTTGTAAAATATAGACAACAACATTTTTTAATTTCTAGTACATCAGTCAAGAAAATATTTTTTACTTCTGAGCCCGCTTTTGATCTTTATTCTCTTCACTGCAACACATCTGGCATCTTAGAGATTATCAAAATAGTCGTGCCTGCTTTCTCTAACTCCAAATAAATTAGTCTCAGAGAATCTACTAGATGCACTTTTCAGTTAGGAGTAGAAAAATAGTATTTATGTTATTGTTCCATGTAATGCTCCCGTTGTCCTGCATATTCTGTCGTCTTTCATACCTTTCAAGTTCTATTTCCTCTAAATGTTATTCTTCTTCAGTCTTCACTATTCGGTTCCTATAAGCATTCAAATTTGAGGGGAAGATGGGCTCTTCATTGAACGGAAGGGTAATGTAGATTCTTTAATAGGGGTATATTTAGAGGGGAAAAAATAGATTCTTTAATTAGAGGGTAATGTAGTCTTTAATAGGGGTATATTTAGTAAATAACATATTTTTCTTTCATTTTAATGGGGTACATTTGGAAATTAAGGTATGTTTAGTAGAATTTGGGGGTGCGAATAGCCGTACCCAAAGAAAATTTTCAAAAAGATATGGTGAAATAATGGAGAATAAGGAAAATATAATTAATTCCATCATGAAAAATAAGTAAAAAAATATTTATGGAAAATATGAAGGAATCACAGAGGATTATGTGATAAATAAATAAATTGTAATCTAAGAAAATAGGAAAGAGTGATAATTTTTAGAAATTTTTGAAAATTCCCATCGACAGTAGCACGATCTCATGATTTGAGCATAACTTCCTTGTTCGAACTCCGATTTCGGCGATTCTTAGACCCATACGATCCTTTCTTTTGTGGCTTCCAACCATATATCACATTACCAGTTTTCACTTCCATAAGAACACTGGAAAATTATGCAAAGTGAGCATGCTTTTTTCAGCATTCTTGCACAATTTGCTCTTTTTCTCTAACTTTGCACTTTTGATCATTTTTTCACCTTAAAAACAATAAAAGACCTCAAATACACCTTTTTATCAAATATATAAAATTTAAGAGACTTGTGTTAATATATGATAACAATTCTCACAAAAAGATGTTAAATTTGATAATAAAATATGCTGATTATCAGTCTCAACACATAGGATGTGGTATGGCCTAGTGTTCCTTTCCACTACCATTGAATTTGAAATAAACATGTATTTACTTTACCCACATAAAATTTGCTTCATTGTAGACATCCCAAAGAGCACCGCATAATAGATCATCATTCTAATCTCTCACTCCTATGATGTCGAGCCCACCCTTTTCCTTTGGTTTGAAAATGTCCTACCATCCTACTAAACTATGATTGCTTCCCCAAAGAAACTGTTGTTTGTGTTAGATTGTATACTAAAAGTCTGGCTTTTGTATGAAACAATATTTTAACAATTTATTTGAAATGAGAATCATATGATCAAACGTTTTGCATATTATAATTTATTTATATGTTTGTGCAAAAGTCCATTTACTTTATACTGTAGATAATATATTGTGCGACAACACACGAAAGATCATATTATTGGTTTTCTTATAAAGTATAAACAGATGTTCACAACTGAGATAGACGGGGACTATCTATCGGGATGGTTGTAGTGTGATTTGGTATTAGTTTGTCTTGATTATAGAATCACATTAGTACGCATTATATGTATTGAGCGAGGCCGCTTGAGATTGTTTGACTTGTACTGTCTATATAGGAGAACTTAATCTCAGTTGTTATGGATGTTCATGCTCTTTATCCCTATACAATAACCTCGACACGTAAGACAGTATATATTCTTTGATTCATCAATGGGTGAGATTTACATGTATTAAATCAACAAACTCTGTGAGTTGGGAAGTAATATTATCTCTATGGTGTACTGTTGATTGTAAAAGGAATCCATGTCCGACATAGGTTGATGATGTCCCCTTGAGGAGCTCATAAGGTTTATCATGTAAATCTTGCAAGTGGATTAATTCCGGCATGATAATAAGGTTGAGTGGTACTACTCTCAGAAGAGATATTAATTAATTTGAGTTGTCAGTAACTTAATTAATTAATGGACATTGTATATCTTAAACATGGGGAGATTTTCGGGCTCATAATAAGAAGGAGCCCATAACGTAATTATGGGATTGGAGCGGCAGTGCAGTAATAATATTTTAGTGGACTATATTATTATTATTACACTTAAGTATAAGCTTTGGGCTAAGCTTGGATACTTAAACCCAATGGAGGCCCAACTCCAATTTCTCCTCCTGGTCCCTTCTGTAGCCTATATAAGTCTTCTCAGTTTCCTCAAACCCTTAATTCTGCACCATTTTTTATGTGAGAAAGGAGATAAGCAGATTGAGTTGATCCTGAAGATTGTTGACCACACAACATCAGGATTGGACTTACGGAATACAGCAGAAGATCAAGAGGTTGTTCTCTGCAACTATTCATCCTCTACATCAACCTTGGTGAAAGGTATTGCAAGCTTTAATCATTAATTGCTTCCGCTGAATTAGTTTGCATGGAACCCTAACGGTTCATGCTAAGCCAATGATCCAACGCCAATAATTGGTATCAGAGCGTCAGTTTTATGGTAAAACATGACACATTAGGCTAGGTTTAATGTGCTTTACATGTGTTAATTGTCGTATTGAAAGCATGTATGAAAGGGTTTGTATATGTGTGAATTATCCTATGTGCTTTTTCGATGGGTTTGGCGTGTGATTGGTGAAAGTTGAACACGCTGGATACACACACACGGGCCTGATGGCTATACCCGACTGGCGGCTGGTGGACAGCTATAGGAATCATGCCTCGGCGATGATTGGAAGCGGGGGTAGACGACGCTGTTCGAGAGCTGCTCATCAGATGCGAGAATTCCAATCAACAGACCTGGCCGACGCGATGAGCAGGTAATGATAAGGAGATAGAACTCCTCATCGTGAATTCGTTGCTAACAGAAGGCATCACGGCGGATGACTATGGCAAAGGGCAGATTCCGAGCGCGTCTGGGAAGTTTCCGATCAGCCCTCTATTGCTTTCTGGTCAAAACTTTGTCGTAATCGATCTACTCTGGTGCAAGTATGCGACTGTTGATCTTGAAAGGATGACTCGACTGGAACAAATTCACGGTTGAAGTAAGAGAGCTGACGTGGAAGGAAATCAATGGCGGGTTGATGATGGTTTCCAGCGTATCGTCTCGATGCTTTCGGACAAGGCACAGGCTACTTCCAATCGACTCAGAGGTGGGTTCCGAGCAAGTCAGCAGTGGGTTACGAGTGAGACAGCTGAAGCCTCCAGGGTGGTTCTGTCCTCTGTTCGATCGGGTCTTCTCCATCTCCTGGTCCAGTCTGCAGTTTTTCCGGCCAGGTCTCCTTGGTTGTGAGATGGTGCCGAGCGAAAAGCTATAAGATGGCACAGGCTACTGCAGGCACAACTGAACCAGATGTGGTGTACGTGCGGCGGGACTGTCGACTCTAGATAGCGCTGGAGAATACCGACCAGCAAAGGTTATAGCGTGATGTCTCAGTCGGCAGGCCTGGACAACACAGTAGGAGCAGATGGGCTCTTCGACGATACTAGAGATCTGCAGGAGGTTCTAGTTAGGTGTGGAGAGTGAGTTCACGGCGAGCGCATGAAGGTTTCGAGCGGGTCCATGGCGTTTCCATGCATGCTTGATGGACTGCCGACTCATGCAAATTCTTGGACAGCTTTGGGCTTGTTTCGTGCTAATTGGCTGCTGGGCCCATTTTATTGATTGTGGAATTGCTGTTCATGGGCAAGCGGGCCCATTTGCTTGATTTCACCATTTATGCACTTATTTCGTGATATATAACTGCTTTAATTTTTTTATTTGACGATTATTGTTATATATGCTAGCATGTTCTATGTGATTTATTTTTTTAAATTATTTAAAATAGAAGCATGCTAGGATGTGTATTTTATTATTATATATTATATGCATGTTAAAAACCCTCGGTGTTTAAATAACTAAGTGTGAGAGGGAATTGGTAATTAATTCATGTGGTCTCCATTATTGGTTTGTAAGTGATGTGAGTAAACTTGCGCGTTGGCAATAGTGCCTTCCTCCCCATCGGATGAGTTTATTCACGGATCACTGGTACAAACTTCTTTAAGATGATTGTAGAAAGTTATCCGAGCACGTGTGTACTTCTCTATCTGTAAGGCACATAAGCTTGCGCAATGGACTTGGGGTCAAATAATGATGTACACTTAGATGCAAATAATAAGTATCCTCCCCATTAGAGTCACTGCTGTTATTTTCATGGCTAAAGAGAAACCGACTATTAAATATTTTGTCATAAAGTTAGGTTGACAAATGAAATTATTGGGTAAAATCTTCTCTTGTAAATGTTAGGGTTTGTATACGTCCAGAATATCGTGGCATGCAAATCCACGGTGCTTGAGATGTTGGTGAATTTTATTTTATATTATTTTGAGGGAATCAATATAAATTGATAAATTCGAAGTGTTTGATCTGTTTATTTATTTATGATTCTCAGGATTTTCAAATGGCACTCAACTCACTTTCTGTTATACTTAAAGAGCACAAACTTACTGGCACTATTTATGTTGACTGGAAACAGAACATGGATATTGTTTTAACTGCTGAAGATTATATCTTTGTTCTCACTGAGAAATGTCCTCCGGCACCTACTGATGCCTCTATCGAAGAGCAAAGAATTGTTTATAATAGGTGGATCAAAGCTGATAGGGTGGCTAAGTGCTATATTTTGGCTTCTATGTCAAATGTGCTTCAGACTCAGCATCAAGCTATGGACACCGCCTATGATATGATGCATAATCTTAGGGAACTCTTCAGGCATCAGAGTCGTCATGCTAGGTCGAAGGGCATGTCTGTTCTAATGAATACCAAAATGGCTGAGGGCACTTCCGTAAGGGAGCATGTCCTTAGGATGATGGGCCAACTCAATGAGTTGGAAGTTCTTGGAGCTGAAATCAATGGGGAAACTCAGGTTGATATCATACTCCAAAGCTTGCCTAGGAGTTTTGAGCAGTTTCGCCTGAACTACGGTATGAACAAATATTTGTACACGTTGGCAGAATTTCTGACAGATCTTGTGGCGATGGAAGAACTATTTCGTAGACCTCCTCAGGTTCATGTTGCTGAAAATGCTCCTCATCCTAGTTCGAAAGGCAGTAGGAATAAGAAGAAGCAAGGAAATTCAGCACCAGTGAACCAAGCGAAAGCAAATACTGGTGCGGTCAAGAAGCCTAAAGGTAAGTGCTTCAAATGCAAGCAGCCAGGAAACTACAAGGCTGACTGCCCTCTTCTGAAGGGGAACAGGAATGGTAAGTCTTATATACTAGTTGTTGAATCGTGTTTAGCGGCTGTATCTGCTGACACCTAGTGTGTAGATACAGGAGCCACTAACCATGTCTGCAATTCTTTGCAGGGGTTCCATCAAACCCGACAGCTTAGTGATGGGGAGATTAACATACTCATGGGGAATGCTACAAGGGTAGCGGTCATTGCAGTGGGAGACGTCTATTTATTTTTCAATAAGAATAAAACTCTTGTTTTGAGGAATTGTCTTTATGTACCTCATTTTAGAAAGAATTTAATTTCGATTTCTAAATTGTTTATGGATGGATATTCTGTTTCTTTTAATGACAAGGTTGTTATAAGGAAAGATAAAATTATTATCTGTGATGGTGTACTGATAGATAATTTGTATACTCTTAATCCAATTACTCCCACAGTGCAACAAATTGAATTGAATGATATATCTACTAATAAGAGAAAAGAACCTTCGAAAATGAATCAAACTTATCTTTGGCATCTAAGACTGGGTCACATTAACTTGAGTAGGATTCAAAGGTTGATAGCTGATGGACCTCTGAGTTCATTAGTAGTGGAAAATTATCCAACTTATGAATCCTGCTTGGAAGGAGAAATGACCAAAAGGCCTTTCAACGCAAAGAGGTATAGAGCCAAGGATCTGTTAGAATTGGTTCATTCTGATTTATGTGGTCCTATGTCTGTCCAGACAAGAGGTGGTTATGAATACTTCGTCACTTTCATTGACGATTCTAGATACGGATATATTTATTTGATGCGCCGCAAATCTAAGTGCTTTGATAAATTCAAAGAGTACAAGGCTGATGTGGAAAAGCAACTTGGAAAATATATCAAGACACTACAATCTGAACGTGGTGGCGAATACGTCTTGGGAGAGTTTAGGAATTATTTATCGGATTAAGGGACTGAATCCCAATTGTCTGCACTGGACACACCCCAGCAGAATGATATAGCAGAAAGAAGGAATATGACTCTTATAGAAATGGTAAGATCAATGATGAGTTATTCAGAATTACCAAATTCGTTCTGGGGACATGCTTTAGAAACAACAACTTACATTTTAAACTTAGTACCTTCTAAATCAGTAGCCTCCACACCCACAGAACTGTGGACCGGGCGAAAGCCTAGTCTGAAACATGTTCAAATTTGGGATGCTCCGGCACATGTGTTGAAGGTAGATGCTGATAAGTTAGAATCGCGTACTGATATTTGTCTATTTATAGGGTATCCTAGAGGAACGAAGGGTGGTTTATTTTATAATCCTAAGGACTAAAAGGTGATCATTAGCACGAACGCCAGATTTTTGGAAGAGGATTATGTAATGAACCACAAATCCATGAGTAAAATTGTTCTAGATAAAGTAAGAGAGGAAACACCAAACATAATACCAACTGTACAAGAGGATATATCACAGGACACTGCACCGCGTGTCACACCTGATACACAATTACTTACGGAGCCTCGTCATAGTGGGAGGATTGTGAGACAATCGGAAAGATTCATGGAATTGGGAGAGTCTTCTAACTTGGTCCCTGGTGAACATGAAATTAACCCATGGAATTACAACGAGGCACTGCAAGATAAAGATGCTCAATTATGGCAAAACGCAATAAAATCTGAAATAGAATCCATGTATTCTAATCATGTCTGGGAGCTTGTAGAATCACTCGATGGTGTAAAAGCTATTGGATGCAAGTGGATCTATAAAAGAAAAAGAGGATCTGACGGTAAGATGGAAACCTTTAAAGCAAGGCTTGCGGCTAAAGGATATACTCAGAAAGAAGGAATCGATTACGAGGAAACCTTCTCGCCTGGGGCCATGCTTAAGTTGACTGGATTCTTTTGGCTATTGCTGCTCATATGGATTATGAGATATGGCAAATGGATGTCAAGACAGCTTTCCTGAATGGAAGTCTTGAGGAAAACATCTACATGAAGCAACCAGAGGGATTTATTGCAAAGGGCGAATATCATCTTGTATGTAAGCTTAATAATTCCATTTATGGATTGAAACAAGCTTCAAGATCATGGAACATCCGTTTTGATGAAGTAATCAAGTCATATGAATTTATTCAATGTCCGGATGAATCATGTGTGTACAAGAAGTGTGATGGAAACGTAGTGGTATTTCTTATATTCTACATGGATGATATTCTACTCATTGAAAACAATGTAAAGGTATTGTCGGGCGTAAGGGTATGGCTTTCCAAGCAATTTGAGATGAAGGACTTAGGAGAAGCCGGACACATTCTTGGGATCAAATTAATAAGGAATCGCAAGAAAAGAATGTTGTGCTTATCTCAAGCTTCATACATTGATACAATCCTGGCTCGTTTTAGCATGCAAGATTCCAAGAAAGGTTTTCTACCTTTCAGACAAGGAATACCTCTATCTATGGGAATGTGTCAAAGACACAACAGGAAATAGAGGAGATGAAGCTGGTTCCTTATGCTTCGGCAGTAGGAAGCCTCATGTATGATATGCTATGTACGAGGCCGAATATCTGTTATGCCATTGGCATGGTCATTAGGTATCAAAGTAATCCAGGACAAGGGCATTGGACTGTGGTAAAGCATATTTTGAAGTACCTGTGAAGGACAAGGGATTATGTGCTGATTTACCGGGTAGATACTTTGTTACCTTTGGGTTATACTGATCTGGATTTCCAGTCAGATAGGGATGCTAGTAAATCTATCTCTGGTTATGTGTTTACTCTTGGAGGATGAGCATTAATATGGAGGAATGTAAAGCAGAAATGCATTGCGGACTCCACCATGGAAGCTGAATATGTAGCAGCCTCTGAGGCAGCTAAAGAAGCAGATGGACTTGGATGTGATTCCTAGTTTGCCCAAAGTAATTACAATTTATTGTGATAACAGTGGTGCAGTAGCAAACTCGAAGGAACCACGAGTCCATAAGGCGAGTAAACACATTGAGTGCAAATACCACCTGATACGAGACATCGTAAAAAGAGGGGAGGTATTTGTCGCTAAGATTGCATCGGAGGATAACCTGGTTGATCCTTTTACTAAGAGCCTTCTAGCGAAAGCGTTCGATGGGCATGTAAAAGGAATGGGGATTAGATGCGTGTCAGCAGATATGGCAGCGTAGTCTTTTAGTATAAGTGGGAGATTGTTAGATTGTATACTAAAAGTCTGGCTTTTGTGTGAAACAATGTTTTAATAATTTATTTGAAATGAGAATCATATGATCAAACTATAACACCCGAATAATAATATGTATATTTATTATAATAATATATGATAATAGTATATATTATAATAATAAAAGAATAAGTAATTTCAATAAATATATATATGAACTAGTGTTAATAGGCATATTCATATTACTATAGATAAGCATTAGTAGAATTATGTGGGTGTGGTTGGAATAGTGGATACGTCTCTATCACCAGTAACCACCAACACGCCCCACACCTGGCCAACATGAGTACACCCACGTAAGACCAAAATTCGCATGCACATTACACGTATAATTGCTATAGTAAACCTATTAATAGGGGGTAATGATTACTAGCCAACCTTCCCTTATAAATAGACCTCCTGCCATACACTCACCAACTTCAGTAATTTTTATATAATCTTCATATAGCTACACAGTCACAAGAAAAAGAGGAAGAAAGGGCTGAAAGGTAGGTACACTAGTAGTTATCAATTCTTATCATATTAATCTTCTCGTAAATTATAAATATTAAACCTGTATATTCCAAATTTTCATCAACGGAAACAAAATCTTATAGTGTCATATCTTGAAATGTTCGTCTCTCAACATAGATACCAAATGCCAAAGTCGTTTGTAGTTTCGGTGTCTTAATTATTAGATATTTTATGTTAAAATTTTCATACATGATGCCTTATATTATATACCATTTGAAGCATTTTTTCACGAGGAATACAACTATATAATTTATTTTAATTTTGGACGTAAAAATAATGCATGCATGTACACATAAAGTTAAATTTTGGTCCCATTTTCCTATAATATTATAATACATGGTTTTAACCCTCGTCTTATGAGGATTACAATGGTGCTTTCAGATTTTCAATTAGAGTTGTATAAATTTAGTCTTAATATATATATATATATATATATATATATATATATATATATATATATATATATATATATATATATATATATATATATATATATTTATATATATATTAGAAATTGATAAACATGAGGTGATGACTTACCATTTAAAATTGATAAATAGAATTTTCGTAGGAATCACGTATATGATAATTTTGACTTATTTTTAGTAAAATTCTTACCTCTATTTAATTATTAGGGTCCATAATTAGGAATATTAATTTCACTTTTAGTCATGGCAACATAGTTAAATTCATTATAAATATAAACTTAATTTAGCACATTATTTCAGAGATTCAGGGTATCACTAATCAATCCTAATTTTTTCTACACACCTGAAGGTAGGGGTAACTTTTACTCTTCACCGAGTATTATTACATTCCATGTTTATGATTGTTATTGTTAATGTGTGTACGTAATAGACATGTATATACAATTGGAAAATATTTCCACATTTGCAGTTTGATACTAATTGACATATTGCCGGACGCAGCCGGAGCCGATGCTAATTGACATATTGGCGGACTTTGAGCCGTCGTTGACACATATTTATCGACTGCCACGCCATTTTATCTTATACATTTATCTTATTTATATATATTAGCAAGTGCAATAATTGATGTTTCCCTACTGAGTGTATTTTAGACGCTCACCCTATTATTTTGAATTTCAGATTTTACAGAAGGTGAAGAAGCGTGACTTAAGTGGAATTTTATATCTTGGCGATATTTGCATGTTTTGTAAAATAAACTACTTGATGTTGTAGCTCTTGTCCTGGAACATCATGTTACGACTTCCGCTTATGTGCTACTTTCAGTGACGCCCATGTTCTAGGGCAACTCTTTTATTTATTTTACTATTTATTTATTTGTCTTTCTATTTATTAAAAAAAAGTATGAGGATATCCTATTTAAAAAATTTAGGGCGTTACAGGTGGTATCAGAGCGTAGTTTACAATTTAGGTAGACATGAGGTAAAATATGTCTTTATGTTCTCCTATTTGGATATATTTGCGTCTATGTGTTATATTTAAATTTTAACTTTGAATTTATTTAAGCGGGGGGGATACTTATTTGATCTAAGTTTTCTTTTTGATATATTACCTAATCTACACCAGATGTCTGACATCCTACGGCAATGGAGGTTAGACAGGGTACGCCTTCTTTGGCGTTCAGAGGAAGACGATATTGGCCATCATCTTGCACAAGTTGCCCTTTTCCAGAAGGGGCTTCTTGCACGAGGAATTCCTTATGGAGATTTGGAATTCTGTGTCATCGTTGCAAACTCACTCCCTGATAATTGGAGAATTCGTGCAAATTCTCTAATAGCCCAGATGTTGCACCTTCCCCTAGACGGAAGCCAGGCCACAGTTAACTACCGAGAATTCATATCCTTCTTGTTTACTGAGTTGGTGCATTCCGATCTACCTCCACCCGCTGCTAGGGGGGTAGTGCTACAGGAATTGGACGGAGAGGTGCCGGAAGTAGAACCAGTAATGGAAGATTATCTGGTTGATGAGGCTACAGTGCTAAATGGTCACGCCCCACACTATTATGAGTTTTTACCATAGACTCCATATAATGCAGGGGGTTGTAGGGTTTCGAATAACTATCTATCTATCTATTAAAAAAAAAGAGACCTAAGTCGTTTACGTACTAGTATGACTGTCATGTATTTGACCATTTTGTATGACCTTTATGATGCCTATTAATATATATATATATATATATATATATATATATAAAGGTGCAAAGTCACCGATTTTGGTATAACTTGTTAGTTTATTTGCCACTTAGTTTTTACACTATGAACTGTATCTTACACATGATAAGTTTGTTATAAATAGATCATGAGACGTGGAACTACACGAAACACTCAACCTCAAGAGGAGGCACAAAACCCACAAACTAACCCTGGTGACGATCTAATAACTGTACTCAGGGGTTTAGCTGAACATATTACAAGGAATCCTGCACCGCCACCACAATGTCCTGAACCTCGGCATGATACAGTAATAGAACAATTCAGACGATTCAAACCTCCAACATTTAATGGCAAAGGAGATCCAATTGAGGCGGAGATATGGATTAGATCCATGGAACGTATTTTTAACCACATGGAATTAAGGGATGCCCAGAAGGTTTCTTGTGCTATATTCCAGCTGGTCGATGAAGCTGATTACTGGTGGGAATCCAACTGTAGAACCAAATCAACCGATCAGATAAGTAACCTTACCTGGGGAGAATTTAAAGAGATATTGATCCAGAACTACATGCCTAAATCGTATCAAGATCAGAAAGAGAATGAGTTCCTTTATCTAAAACAAGGATCCATGACGGTATTAGAGTATGAATGAAAATTTAATCAACTCTCAAGATACGCACCTCATTTGGTCGACAACGAAAGTAAGAAAGTAAGGCGATTTGAGAAAGGATTACGCCCAGAAATCAGCACAATTCTTGCTGGACAAGGAGAAAGAACATTTGCCAAAACTTTTGCTAGAGCCCAAGAAATTGAGTCCCGTATGCACACTGAAGAAAAAGGTGTTAGTATGCCTGCAAAAAGAAAATGGTTAGAAAGAGATTTCAAGAAAGGGACCAGCAGTAATCAAGGAAAGAATTTCAAAATAGGAGGGTTTTAGGGTTTTAGGGTTTTAGGGTTTAGGGTTTTAGGGTTTTAGGGTTTAGGGTTTTAGGGTTTTAGGGTTTAGGGTTTAGGGTTTTAGGGTTTTAGGGTTTAGGGTTTTAGGGTTTTAGGGTTTAGGGTTTTAGGGTTTGGGTTTTAGGGTTTAGGGTTTTAGGGTTTTAGGGTTTTAGGGTTTTAGGGTTTTAGGGTTTAGGGTTTAGGGTTTAGGGTTTAGGAAAGAATGCAAAATAACATTCCAAGCTGCCCAAAATGTGGGAAGAAACACTTTGGAGAATGCTTGTACAGATCTGGAATTTGCTATCGATGCAAAGTACCTGGGCACACTCTTGCGAACTGTCCAAAGAATAATATAAGAGAAGGGAAGACAGCAGGGACTGCTCGCGTTTTTGCTCTGACACAATCTGAAACTACAGATGAACCCAACATGATGACAGGTATGATAAAAATTCATGGTCTACCTGTACTTGTATTATTTGATACTGGAGCCACACATTCTTTTATCTCTGCCGAGCTTTATAAAAAGATAGAGGATAAAATTGTCACAGTAGATGATGATGTTCATGAGGTATCCATACCATCAGGAGAAGCCATGCAAACTGAACGGTTATGTAGAAATTTGGAATTAGGATTCGATGGCAAGATTCTGTTAGCAAATCTACATGTGATAAGAATGAAAGATTTTGATATTATCTTAGGAATGGATTGGCTTAGAGCTAATCATGCGAATATCCAATGCCATGAAAAGGAAGTCATTTTCCGGGTACCCAACAATAATGAATTTACCTTTCAAGACATAAAATGTGGGTATATGCCAAGAATAATATCAGCTATGAAAGTAGTTAAAATGCTGAGAAAAGGCAACTGTCAAGCTTATTTGGTCAATATTGTGGATTCAAATAAATCAGAAGATATTGATGGAATACCTATCGTAAAGGAATACAAGGATATATTTCCTGAAGATCTACATGGGTTACCGCCAGAACGACAAGTGGAATTCACCATTGATTTAGTCCCAGTAGCAGCACCTATATCTAAAGCACCCTACAGAATGGCACCAAAGGAGTTGCAAGAACTGAAAGTGCAATTGCAAGAATTGTTGAAAAAGGGTTTATCCGACCCAGTGTTTCTCCATGGGGAGCACCAGTATTGTTCGTAAAAAAGAAAGATGGAACATACAGATTGTGCATTGACTACAGAGAACTTAATAAGCTCACCATCAAGAACAAGTACCCATTGCCAAGAATTGAAGATCTTTTTGATCAACTGAAAGGTGCCAGCGTATTCTCAAAAATTGACCTATGGTCTGGATATCACCAAGTAAAAATCAAGGATAGTGACATCCCAAAGACAGCTTTTCGAACACGTTATGGACATTACGAGTTCACTGTAATGCCTTTTGGGCTAAGCAATGCACCCGCAGTATTCATGGACCTAATGAATCGAGTATTCCACTCATATTATATCAATTTGTGATCAAATTTATTGACGATATCCTGGTGTACTCTAAGGATCAAATACAACATGAAGAACATCTTAGAACTATCCTAGAATTACTGAGAGGAGAAAGATTGTATGCCAAATTCAAGAAATGTGAGTTTTGACTAGATCGAGTTAACTTTCTTGGGCATATCATCTCAGCTCATGGAATCGAAATGGATCTAATAAAAGTTGAAGATATCAAGGGATGGAAGGCCCCAACAAATGTGAATGAAGTAAGAAGTTTCCTAGGGTTGGCAGGATACTATAGAAGGTTCATTGAAGGATTCTCAAAAATTGATAAGGCGCTGACCCAATTAACACACAAAGGAGTAAAGTTCCAGTGGATAAAAGAATGTGAAGACAGCTTCCAAGAATTAAAGAAAAGGCTTACAACTACTCCTATACTAACTATCCCAGATGGCACAGAAGGATTTGTGATCTATAGCGATGCCTCAAAACAAGGATTGGGGTGCGTGCTAATGCAAAGGGGAAAAGTAATCGCCTATGCCTCAAGACAACTAAGAACACATGAACAAAACTACCCCACTCACGATTTAGAGTTGGCTGCAGTAGTTTATGCTTTAAAAATTTGGCGACACTATTTGTATGGAAGTAAGTGTGAGATTTACACCGACCACAAAAACCTAAAATATTTCTTTGAGCAGAAGGAGTTGAATATGAGACAAAGAAGATGGTTAGAGTTGGTGAAAGACTATGATTGCACAATATTATACCATCCAGGAAAAGCAAACGTGGTGGCTGACGCCTTAAGCAGAAAAAATAAATGGGAGTTAGCATGCTCTATAACAACTCAAAAACAACAGGTGGATGAGTTTTCTCGGATGAATCTAGAAGTGGCAATACCTCCAAGTAGTATCAAGGCAATTATCAATGCAATTATAGTTAAGCCCTCATTAAGGGATAGAGTGAAAAAAGCTCAGGAGGAAGACGAGTTCTTTACAAAGATAAAAGAACGCATCAAGTCTGGAGAAGGAAAGGGATTTTTCTAACTGATGAAGGAACATTGGTCTATGGAAAAAGATTATGCGTACCTAAAAATGAGGAACTTGTGAGAGAAATTTTAGCTGAAGCTCACAATACTCCATATGTGGTACATCTAGGAGGTACCAAGATGTATCATGACTTAAGGAAGATTTTCTGGTGGAAGAACATGAAGAAGGATATTGCATCATTCGTACAAAAAAGCATGACATGTCAGCAGATTAAAGCAGAACACCAACGACCCTCAGGGCTTCTGATGCCACTCGAGATTCCTGAATGGAAATGGGAGCACATCACGATGGACTTCGTCATTGGCCTACCAAAATCAGCACGAGGAAATCAAGCTATATGGGTTGTAGTTGATCGCTTAACAAAGTCAGCACATTTTTTGCCTGTCAAAATGACCTACGGATTGGATCGACTTGCACAAATATATATAGAAGAGATCGTCAGACTACATGGAGTACCAATTTCTATCGTCTCGAACAGGGATCCAAGATTCACGTCAAAATTTTGGTATAGCTTGGAAAATGCAATGGGAACGAAGCTGAATTTTAGCACAGCTTTTCATCCTCAGACTGACGGACAATCTGAAAGAACCATACAAACCTTAGAAGATATGCTGAGAGCATGCATACTGGATTTTGGCGGAGGCTGGGAAAAATACTTGCCATTAGTTGAATTTGCTTATAACAACAGCTTCCAAGCCACAATCGGCATGGCCCCTTATGAAGCACTTTACGGCAGAAAATGCAGATCACCTCTCTATTGGGATGAAGTTGGAGAAAAGAAAATTTTAGGACCAGAATTAATAGAAAAGACAGTTGAGGCAATCAAAAAAAATTAAAGGGAGGATTGTAACGGCTCAAAATAGGCAGAAATCTTATGCAGATAAACAGCGTAAGGACTTGCAATTTCCAGAAGGAGATAAAGTTTTTCTCAAAGTTTCACCAATGAAGGAAATTTCTCGTTTCGGAAAGAGAGGAAAGCTCAAACCGAGATTCATTGGACCATACGAGATTTTGGAAAAAGTTGGCAATTTAGCTTATCGATTGGCATTACCTCCCGAACTGGTAGGAGTACACGACGTGTTTCATATATCAATGCTACGAAAGTACGTGTTCGACTCAAGCCACGTAGTCAACCACGAATTAATACCAGTTAGTGACGATCTTGCTTATGAAGAATTTCCTATAGCTATCCTTGATAGGAAAATTCACAAGTTGAGAAACCATGACATCTCTTTAGTCAAAGTCCAATGGAGTGGACACAGCAAAGAGAAAGCACCATGGGAACGAGAAGAGGATATACGAGTGAAATACCCAAATCTCCCTACATTTGGTAAGTAGAATTTCGAGGACGAAATTTTATTTTTAGTATGGGAGGATATAACACCCGAATAATAATATGTATATTTATTATAATAATATATGATAATAGTATATATTATAATAATAAAAGAATAAGTAATTTCAATAAATATATATATGAACTAGTGTTAATAGGCATATTCATATTACTATAGATAAGCATTAGTAGAATTATGTGGGTGTGGTTGGAATAGTGGATACGTCTCTATCACCAGTAACCACCAACACGCCCCACACCTGGCCAACATGAGTACACCCACGTAAGACCAAAATTCGCATGCACATTACACGTATAATTGCTACAGTAAACCTATTAATAGGGGGTAATGATTACTAGCCAACCTTCCCTTATAAATAGACCTCCTGCCATACACACACTCACCAACTTCAGTAATTTTTATATAATCTTCATATAGCTACACAGTCACAAGGAAAAGAGGAAGAAAGGGCTGAGATGTAGGTACACTGGTAGTTATCAATTCTTATCATATTAATCTTCTCGTAAATTATAAATATTAAACCTGTATATTCCGAATTTTTGTCAACGGAAACAAAATCTTATAGTGTCATATCTTGAAATGTTCGTCTCTCAACATAGATACCAAATGCCAAAGTCGTTTGTAGTTTCGGTGTCTTAATTATTAGATATTTTATGTTAAAATTTTCATACATGATGCCTTATATTATATACCATTTGAAGCATTTTTTCACGAGGAATACAACTATATAATTTGTTTTAATTTTGGACGTAAAAATAATGCATGCATGTACACATAAAGTTAAATTTTGGTCCCATTTTCCTATAATATTTTAATACATGGTTTTAACCCTCGTCTTATGAGGATTACAATGGTGCTTTCAGATTTTCAATTAGAGTTGTATAAATTCAGTCTTAATATATATATATATATATATATATATATATATATATATATATATATATATATATATATATATATATATATATATATATATATATATATATATATATATATATATATATATATATATATACTTATTAGAAATTGATAAACATGAGGTGATGACTTACCATTTAAAATTGATAAATAGAATTTTCGTAGGAATCACGTATATGAAAATTTTGACTTATTTTTAGTAAAATTCTTACCTCTATTTAATTATTAGGGTCCATAATTAGGAATATTAATTTCACTTTTAGTCATGGCAACATAGTTAAATTCATTATAAATATAAACTTAATTTAGCACATTATTTCAGGGATTCAGGGTATCACTAATCAATCCTAATTTTTCCTACACACCTGAAGGTAGGGGTAACTTTTACTCTTCACCGAGTATTATTACATTCCATGTTTATGATTGTTATTGTTAATGTGTGTACGTAATAGACATGTATATACAATTAGAAAATATTTCCACATTTGCAGTTTGATACTAATTAACATATTGCCGGACGCAGTCAGAGCCGGTGCTAATTGACATATTGGCGGACTTTGAGCCATCGTTGACACATATTTATCGACTGTCACGCCATTTTATCTTATACATTTATCTTACTTATATATATTAGCAAGTGCAATCATTGATGTTTCCCTACTGAGTGTATTTTAGACGCTCACCCTATTATTTTGAATTTCAAATTTTACAGTAGGTGAAGAAGCGTGACTTAAGTGGAATTTTATATCTTGGCGATATTTGCATGTTTTGTAAAATATACTACTTGATGTTGTAGCTCTTGTCCTGGAACATCATGTTACGACTTCCGCTTATGTGCTACTTTCAGTGACGCCCATGTTCTAGGGCAACTCTTTTATTTATTTTACTATTTATTTATTTGTCTTTCTATTTATTAAAAAAAAGTATGAGGATATTCTATTTAAAAAATTTAGGGCGTTACACAAACGTTTTGCATATTATACTTTTTTTATATGTTTGTGCAAAAGTCCATTTACTTTATACTGTAGATAATATGTTGTGCGACAACACGCGGAAGATCATATTATCGATTTTCTTATAAAATATAAACAGATGCTCACAACCGTGATAGATGAGGACTATCTATCGAGATGGTTGTAGTGTGATTTGGTATTAGTTTGTCTTGACTATAGAATCACATTAGTACGCTTTATGTGTATTGAGTGGGACCGTTTGAGATCTTTCGACTTGTACTGTCTATATAGGAGAACTTGATCTCAGTTGTTATGGATGTTCTTGCTCTTAATCCCTATACAATAACCTCAATACGTATGACAGTATATATTTCTTTGATTCATCAATGGGTGAGATTTACATATATTAAATCAACAAACTCGGTAAGTTGGGAAGTAATGCTATCTCTATGGTGTGCTGTTTATTGTAGAAGGAATCTATGTCCGACATAGGTTGATGATGTCCCTTTGAGGAGCTCATAAGGTTTATCATGTAAATCTTGCAAGTGGATTAATTCTGGCATGATAATAAGATTGAGTGGTACTACTCTCGGAAGAGATATTAATTAATTTTAGTTGTCAGTAACTTAATTAATTAATGGGCATTGTATATCTTAAACATGGGGAGATTTTCGGGCTCATAATAAAAAGGAGCCCATAACGTAATTATGGAATTGGAGCGGCAGTGCAGTAATAATATTTTAGTGGACTATATTATTATTATTGGACTTAAGTATAAGCTTTGGGCTAAGCTTGGATACTTAAGCCCAATGGAGGTCTAACTCTAATTTCTCCTCCTGGTCCCTACTATAGCCCATACATAAGTCTTCTCAGCTTCCTGGAACCCTTAATTCTGTGCCTTTTTTACGTGAGAAAGGAGAGAATCAGATTGAGTTGATCCTGAAGATTGTTGACCATACAACATCAGGATTGGACTTAGGGAATACAACAGAAGATCAAGAGATTATTCTCTGCAACTATTCATCCTCTACATTAAACCTGGTGAAGGTATTGCAAGCTTTAATCATTAATTACTTCCGCTAAATTAGTTTGCATGGAACCCTAATGGTTCACGCTAAGCCAAACGATCGAATGCCAATAGTTTGAGCCTTTCCACTCTATTCAGTATCCCACAATCGAGCACCGAAATGTTAGAACAACATAGATTTTATTAATTCCAGCCTTCCTGATATAGACAAAAATTTAGATGACTAAGTGGAATCAATCTAGTCAAACTATCCATCAAATGGTTGAACTCAATATCTTTAATCCTCTTAGATGTAAGAGGAATGCCTAAGTACTTCACCAAAAGCAGGCCTGTATCAAACGGTAAACTTCTGATATATCTTTTTTTTAACCTCTGACCCCACCATGTACAAATTAGATTTTTCTTTACTAACTTCAAATCCCGAAGTGGCTTCCAAGTGATTAAGACTTCTTGATATGGCTGCTACTGTGTTCAGATCTCCATGCTCCATAACTAGCAGATCATCCACAATGATTAAGTGTGTAAGCTCAACCATTACATATACCTCTTTTTGCTTTGATACATCATTCAGGTTGACCATTGATTAGTAGAGAGAAGGAAGAAGTTGACACACACTGAAGGGTTTTGGGTTTATGGGTTTGAGATTATTAAATTGATCTAATGTGTTCAATTTTACATGATTATTGAAATATTAATTGATTAATTCATTCGATTATTTATGTAAAATAAAGTGAAACATAAATTTACCATATTTTAATTGATTGCTATTCTTTTTAAAAATATAGTATATTTAGATATAATTTAATTTATAATAATATTTAAGTATTATAATCACTAAGAAGATTAATAGATTTACTTGATTGTTTACTTAACATAAATATCAAATACACTATAAGTCGTGATATCTTTATATATAGTAATTCTTTTATAAAAGTCTATGTATACGTATGACTTTCTTTTTTCTTTATCATCGTATTTTAAACTTTTACTTTATTTTTATATGAAATATATTTATTTTACATATAATATATAGTTTAATCTCAATTTATAAATAATATTTAAGTGAATTCTTTTTTAATGTATAGATAGCTATACAATTATATTTTATTTTTTATTTATAAAAAAGTCAAACATTCCTAAAATTAACTAGTTTTTTTACCGTGCACGAGAATAAGTATAATAAATAGTTATAATTTAATAATCGATACAAATTGAAAATAAATAAATAATATCAAAATATTGGAGAAGTTTATATTACTTAAAGTTATAGGACTGAATTTGCAGAGTTATATAATCTTAAACGTTTGATTAATTCCAAGATCGCATATTATACATTTAAGTTCTTTTTATTTGGATATATATATATATATATATATATATATATATATATATATATATATATATATATATATATATATATATATATATATATATATTTCATATGATGTTGAGTTTTGTAAATGAAGTCATTCATATTTCCTAATTATGCAATTCTTGTATGTTTTTCATGTCCTCTATATTTAGAAATGTTTAATACGAAAGGAATGAAATAGTAAAATTCTAAACGAAAACTTTAATTTAATAAAATAATATTACTAAAGATATAATCTATGCAAGAAACTCAGATTAATAAAAAATCACGACCATGTAACTAATATTTAGGCTTGGGTTTTTCATATCCAAGGGACATAATCATTAATTTGATCTTTTTCTAAATATTGACATTTATGTGATCAGCTTGTGAATATTAGATATGAATTTCATTCTTCGTGATCTAATCCAAGATATAGGTGTTTAGTTGAAATAATAATAATTAAAGAAACATTTAAGAATATATACATACAACATACGATATCTTGCATACATGAAAAAAGGAAATTTACATCTATGTTTGATTGAGTAACAACCCAAACTCAAGAATATACGACAGAATAATAACTTTATGTTCCTTCGCTCACAACCACACGTAATTTTCATTTTGATTTTTACAAAAATAATCATTGAAAAAAGCAATTATAGAATATGCTCATAAAAAATAATCTATTATTTATTCACAAGTCCTGCCTTATTAGAAAAGACTTAGCACATAAAATAGATAAGAATTTAATAAAACAACTCGTAAATTAGAAATAAAAGTTAAATACCTATCGCAGATAATTTTGATACTTCTTAAATTTCTCCTTTAATAGAAATAGATGTCCACATTAGTAATTTAGCCCTGTTCAGTCAATGGATGCAATCAATGCAAAATCAATACATCATTGATTAATTCAGATACACTAACTATAGAAGGATTAAAAGAAAAGTGAGTTGACGTAGAAAAAAAGTTTCAAATGTATGTAATTCAGAAACAGAAGTTAAAAAAGTAATACTATGAAACGAGATTCTTAAAACTTCAATAACATTTCTAAGTACTGGATGCAGAAGCAGATTGCATATATATATATATATATATATATATATATATATATATATATATATAAGGATGTAATTTCCTGTGTACTCATAGAATTAAATTTCAAACATTTCTAAACATTTTCCTAAAAACATAGCTCTTGCAAATGGCCTTGTCATCATTTTTATTATTTTGCAGTAATATCTTCAAGCCTTTTTTGCTTGTGCATCTCGAAACCGTAATGTATAACTTCCTATAACAGAGAACGGGTCTTTTCAAGAATAAGCCAATTGTGTTGAGTGATTGTTCTTGACTCTTGTTGATTGTCATTATATATAAACACTTATTGGAAATTGTCTTCTTTGGAACTTGCCCGGTAATCTAATATATGTTGGTGTTAATGTCAGTCGTGGTATAAGAGCTATATCACCTGCATTGTTACCTGAAAATACCCTCGCCTGAAGCACACGGTCATTCATCACTGTAATTAGCATCCCTATTCCATTACATAATCCCTTAGAGTAGTCAATATTACGTATCAGCATGACAAGCGTTACAACCTTAATTTTAAGCTCATAATTTGGTACTGCAGAACACTTCAATGTGTTTAAGGATTCTGAAGTGTGGACACATCAAGTATATCCACATTTTCATCCGATTTACATGCCGAGTCTAAGCCATTTAATCCTATCATGTAGTCGTTGATGTTGTCCACAACATAAAGAGCTAGTGCTGGTATTGCTCTATCATGTAGGTACCTTGAATCTTTCATTAAATTCATAAAATCAGGGTAAGTGCTCTAGCTTCTAGTATCTCGACATCCACTTTGTAGTCAGTGGACTCACCTACAGTTCGATATCCAATCTTTGCTACCCACTCTATAAAATTTTTATTGTCTTCAGATTCACTATTCAAAGGCTTGTTCATAAGACGCATGTTCTTAGTAAGCTTCAAGACCTTAATTTAATACCACAAATAAGATGAATTTATATTGGCCCCTATTATGATCAGTCTTGAGACCTTTGGGATGACAAGCAAATTTTGTCTAGAGTCACGACCAAAGATAACGGTTCATCCTCCAAATGGTCTTACTGCAGAAAGCTCATCACTCAATTGCATTATGTCTCTCATTCTTCTATCAAATGCTTCTATACAAAATCTGTTGACCATAGGAGATTCATTCCAAATTATGAGCTTACACTTTGCTAGCAGTTATGCCAAGTGACTTTCTTGTCTCATGTTACATGTGGAGTCCTCGTGAATGTTTATTGGTATTGAAAATCTAGAATGTGCGGTCCTACCACCCGGAAGAAGTAGTAATGTAATACCAATGAATGCTACATTAAGAACAATATCTCCTTTTGATCTAACAGCTACAGACACTATTCTCCATAAAAATGTTTTTCTTGTTCCGCCGTATCCATATACAAAGAAAACTAATTCAAAAACTTTGACAATGGAGTTCATTATTGTATTATACACATAACACTGTTCATCATTCAGATTTTATAACATCGAGTCATGCTCCCTTCTCATCTTATGTTTGTTGTAACACAATTCATTGAAAATCATTTTGTTTTCAAAGTGTGAATCACAATCAAAATCTGGGACAAGGATTCCATCATGGTCATTGAGGCTTTTCCCCATTCTTCTTAGTAAATTATCGATTTCTAAAAGTGTAACATCTATAATCTCATCCTGACTCATTACCAGTTCTATTGTTTACACAAAAAAAAGGAATAAATTGTGTGAGCAAAAATAAAATAATGAAATTAATGTTTTAGTTTGAGAACAAATGAGATATCTGTGTAGCTTAAATTCATTTTTTAATTAAGACTATGGAATAGAACCATCTG
The DNA here is from genome assembly GCA_023678885.1 of Pogostemon cablin. Taxonomy (NCBI): domain Eukaryota; kingdom Viridiplantae; phylum Streptophyta; class Magnoliopsida; order Lamiales; family Lamiaceae; genus Pogostemon; species Pogostemon cablin. Next base: position 14,763,489 of record CM043001.1, on the reverse strand, counting down.
AAAATAAAACAAAGCTATAAAAATGCCAAACTCTAAATTATAAGAAGGTGTAATCTATTATTCTTTATAAACTTGACGTGTTTCATAATAATTATTGAAGATTCTATAACTGTATAATTTAGATACGTAATCAATGAAGAAATGATAATAATAAGTTGACATCAATAATAAATATTCTAATCATATGTCAAATTCAGAAAAGTTTGGCATATGCCTGGAAAGTTCTTCATCTCTCTTTGACGGTAGAGAATATCTTCAGAAATATGATGTCAGGACTTTTCAAATACTACTTCTGGGTGACTAATTGCCCCTGACATTAACAGTGTAACAAATAATTGTCTCATTGCGTGGCCTGTTTCCATGTGGCTTGCTTCCTCAAAAAATCAGTGTATTCTTTATCTTTGTCTAACAATCTCCTTGCATATCAAGCATCCCTTTACATATAATAAATATCATCATTCTATTTTCTTAAATCATTTTAACAGGTCGGACCCCTAACAACATTTAGTAATATCCTTGTTGGGTGCCCGGTGGGTGTAAGTGTGTTTTACATTAGTGATGTTGACTAAGTATGGCGACATTTTACAACATTGACTCTAATATAAAACTTGAATACAAAATTGCAAGTTTATACAGCGGAAGACTTAACACATAGACTACTCAATCTTTCCACAAACTTATTATAAATAAGTTTGTGGTGGCCTCATGTTATAAATATCACTAACTTGGAAAATGTGATTACAAAACATATTCTAAGAGATGGAAAGATTTCTTCCACTCTTAGAACACAAAATTGGATATAAATCCAAACAAATTCCCAAATGGCAAACCTAGATTGTTAGATCTAAGCATACTTCAATTATGCACTTCCACTGCATGTGGACAGTACACACAAAATGCATAGGATAATAGTATACACATGATGTTGAATAAGATGTCACAACACTAGTGAAAACACTACACGAGAAACCTAAAGATAAACTCTTAGTTCAGCATCTCTCGATGTGTATGATTTCTATAACTTTTTCTGCATTTCTTCAAGGTCTGGCAGCTTCTATTTATAGTCATGAATCATGCTGCAGCCTCATTCATGTGAGTGGTTGATGGGCATTTTCTCAAAACACAATTAATCCCAAGTATGAAGAATATCAATTGTAATTTCGATAGGCGACCAAGTGAGTATCGAACCCAAGGGATGGATTATTATCAATTTAATTATATTCTAATAAACTAAGACTATGTTGGCAAATTGGTTTGGAATAGTTACGGAACTAAATAACAAATAATTAAAATAGCAAATTAAATAAACAAGCAATAGAGAAAATACGACTGTGATCAAGTGAGAAATTAGGTAGTTCTTCGGATCATTCAGTTTCACTCATTAATTTCTCTTCCATGCATTGATGTCCGACTCTGCCTTGTGGTCTATGGACGCATCACTAAACCATGCAAGTTCACTCTATAGACACAAGTAAACATGCGTATGAAACATGTGAATATCCTCAGAGCAAGAGATATAATTCACCCCCCTTTCTAGGTACTATCAGTATCAATTATTTCCCGTGTACTTAGTACTCTAACCCGATATGATCTCGCTTTATATGTACTATGAAGTTATACCCTTTATCCTACTTATTAACCCGAATATTATTCAATTAACAAGTATTCATATAAGATGTTCTAATAAGACTTCGAAATCCCTTCACTTAGAATTATAACATGTAATCCAGCTCAGCAGTGAACGCACTCAATCAATAACCAAGATATGTATTCAGATTCCACATAACAGTTAATGATGCACAAAATGACGGTGAGTATGAATTTAAAAGGCGCAATCTTATATAAAATAAACCACAAGTAGTGTTGTACGAAATTTACACATGAAAGGCAAATTAACTCATAAAACCTTCATAATTCTAGAACTACCGAAGCGGTTCTAGCCCATGATTGATCGAGAAATAATCATGGTGGTTGGTAGGATCTTACCCATATTCTTGAAAATTACAAGATAAATTAAGAAGTAAAGAAAACCCTAGATATGGGTGCCATCGTGATTCTCTCAGTCTTGAATCTTTACTTGGTTCTCACGTGGTTCGATAGACGAACCTCTCTCCACTGCTCCTTCAGATGGCGGTATGGTTTCGATAGATGATGAAGTGGTGTGTGTCATTTTCTCCTGCGAAAGCTCTTCTTTTATACAAGTGGAACCTCCTTACGGGCTTATGATGGGCTTTTTCTTGAGGCATATGTCAAATTTGGTAAAAAATTTAAAATTTCCAAAAATAGAAGCAGCGAAAATCCGTTCGGCCAAGCCTTGACTGGTCGGGCAAGGCCTCCTGGTCGAGCAACGGTCGAGCAAGCATTCTGTATGTTTTTGCACATTTTGTTCGACAAATCCTCATCTGCTCGACCAAGATGATACTGGTCGAGCAACATTCCTTGGTCGAGCAAGCTCTCTGTACGAATCTACATATTCCGCTCGACATGACCACCTTGTTCGACTAAAGTGATGCTGGTCGAACAAGGTCTTATGGTCGAACAACCTTAGAAAATTACCTTAGAAATCGTGTCTTCCAATTCCGAGCCCTTTTGATCTGTTTTCCTGTTCAAATATACTAAAAAAGCCCTTGTACCCTCTGATTCATGGCTTTTTCATAAACATTCCGATTCGTCTCAATAAAAGACTTAATCGTACTCAATTTCCAGACAAATCAGAGCCCAAAATACGTGAATTTACACTCTTATCAAACCCCCCAATCCCGAGGCAACAAAAATCAAAACAAATCCAGAGAGTATAATCACGAGATCAAGCACATCCTATCCTAACACATGTAATTATATCAATTCAAAACATGCAATCCATCATACCTTTCATTCATGCAAAAACATCAATCAATCAAAATACTTCTACGAGTGCTAAGTCATCTAGCTCATGGGTAAGTGTTTACTCTCTCTCAAGTGTAAAAGATGTACACTTTATAGGTTAATATAGACACTCAATTTCAATTCATATACTCGCGTAACCATAAGCTTGACAAGGGTGTCAAAAATCCATCCATAACTACTTCAATACTAGGATCACAAAGGACTTGAATCTAGGTGGTAACGTTGGCTCTTTGGTAAAGGTAGGAAAATACAGATAAGTAACTAAATTACTAGTAAAGAAGTACCTTGGAGATTTGCTTTTCAACAGCTTCCTTCTTTTCTCCTTCGTTCTTCTTATGTTCATTTCAATACATGCTTTCTCCATCTTCTCTTAGATTAACATCTTTTATTCGCAGTAGAATACCAATTTCGGTGTTCTTCAAGTATAAGGGTACCAGTTTCGGGCACTATCCTTTCTAGCATTAGAGATGCCGGTTTCAAGCACTATCCCTTGCAAGATTTAATCACTCGTCTCACAATTCTTATTACGCCAAATCCCTCCTTCCTATTGTTCTTCAAAACTTCATATAACATTTATTGACCTCCACTCTTTACTAGTAATAGGTGTTTAAGGCTCAAAAAGGTAAACGACTATTTATCAAAGGCTTGCCAAAGAAAAAGCTTAAAGGCTCAAAAGGGCATCCAATGATAATCGTATAATAAGGTAGGATAAATTTGGCTAAGTGACTTAATCAACAATAATGGCCTAAGAACATTTCCTAGTATCTACCAATTATAGACTTCAAACAAGACTCCAAGTCAAGTTCTAGAATACAAGTATACAAACGACTAAACTATCATGCTCATAGCACGATCAAAAGGCTCAAATCCTCACATGGTTAATAGAATCCTATGCACTCTTCAAAGCATGCAATCTACGTCAATTTTCTATGAACTACAAGTAAAAATAGAACATGCTCGTCATCAAAAAATCAACATGCATCAAAATAAGCGCACATGCATAACATGATTAATCCTCAACACTAAACAATCCAAAGAAAATCCATGTAAACATCTTCCAACAATCAATAACCCAATCATCATCAATATTATCAAATACATGCCACTCACACCACAAATATCCAACCTGTAAAGATAAAAGAGAAGGGGGATGAGATGAAACAAACCAAGAAAAAAAACCTGATGCTCTCTACTCCTCCAGAGCATCATCATCACTCGCACCCTCTTCGTCATCACCATGACTCATCTCCAAGGGCAACCGATCTATATTCCATGAAGTGCATTAAGCTTCCTATCCAACTCACGCTCATCGGCATGCATCCTTCTTAATCTCCTACCATCTCAACATAGTTGCCCTGCAGTGTGTTGTACCTCGCATCAAGTACGGCATAATTCGCATTCACTAATGCTCGCTGCCTATTCGTCTCCTGCTAATTTGCATTAAGTGTGGCGAAATGCTCATTCATCAAACGAAGTTGCTCCCGATAGAACTGATACTGAGCTCACCAAAAATCTTGCTACTATTGTGGCTGTGGCTCATAGAACTCCTGCTCATGTGGTTGTGGCTGCGGAGGCAGCACCGGAGGCATACCTATCTCCGGATAAATAAAAGCTGGTGGCAGTTGCAGCTCTTCCTCTACAAAGTCAGCCGAATCTCCTATCAGGACCATGTCCTCATCTAAGACGATCCCCTGAGCGCGCATCTCAACAAAAAGTCTCCAATTTTCTCTTCCCAAACAAGTCTCCGAGATCACCTTATGCTCCGTGGTATTCATCAATAAATTATTGTTGGCCCTAACGGAAGTGAGATCAATAATCGCCAGTGGAAATCTAAATGTACTAGGATTCTTTCCTCGGATAAACATCCAAGTATCATCTAGCTGCTCAATCAGCCCATCCTCACACATGATGTCAGAATCAAGTCTGGATCCCCTTGGATAGGCCTGTGCCCACTCAAATCGACTCTATAGTACTCAGCTATTAAGGTGATGAGCCCTCCGATGTTCACACGCTGAAATATGTGGGTAGAAAACTTATGAAGCTGCTGGAAGTAGTAAGCCGCTACATTAAAATGGACTCCATGTAGCATGCACCAAAGCACGTACAGCTCTCTCCTTGGAATACAACTCCCCTTAGACCTTGCAAATAACGTGTTACCCAAAATTCTATCCATATATGCTAACATGGGGTTGAGGGTGAAAGCAACCTTGGAAGTATTCGAATTATATCTCTCTCGCCTCCCCGTAATATCTCTCTAGAACTTATCCGGCTTGAAATCATCATGCTCCACATCCGTCTCATTCTCATAGCCAATCAATTCATTAAACTCTCAAGCCCACATTGTCTGCTCCTGCCCACTAATCTGCATCCGAATACCATAAGGAAGGTATCAGTCTCCACGCTCTATCCTCAGTGTGCATAAAACCTCCGCAGTGATATGAAAATAGGTCTTTCTCTTCATCTCCATGAACTGAGTAATGCCTACTCGATCGAACATCCAATGAATATCGCTGATAACATTCATCTCCATCATCGCATGATCATCCTGATACCGCATCCTCATGATCTTTTGTGCTATTGCAGTCTACATCTCCTTCTTCTCCTCCCAATTTGCAATTTTGATGCCATAATCGGATGAAGGTGACTTAAATCCCTTTCTCTTGGATGAAGAAGCAATCCCTTTTCCTACAAGAACAATACTTCAATACATACCAAAGAGATAGATATACTCATCCTAAGACTAGCATGAATCCTACTCAAGACTTCAAATTCATGTGCTTCAAACAACTCAATCTCAAGTGTTCATCTAATCATAATCACAAGTATACATCAACACTTTCAATCAAGAATAATTGAAACTCTCTTAGTCTTATCACTACTTCACACAAGCATGCTTTCTACATCACATAAACTTCAACCAAAATACTAGCATGTTCATCTTCCACCCTCAATTGCACCACAACAACACTCCAATTCAATGAGCCCATATGTATAAATTGAAATTAACCTCAAGCCCATACTATACACACCATCAATTTCACAAAAATTCCACAATTCAACGTAAATCAACCATGAAAATTCAAGTGAAATTTCGAATAAGAACTTCAACAATTCAAAAATCAAATCCAACCAAAACTATTTTGAATTTGCTCACCCATTCTTCACTAAGCATAATCACTACAATTCAAGAGTAAAAAGTGAGGAGAACATACCTTTGTTGGACATGGTGTGCGTGTAGTGTTCGACGATGAAAACCCCAAAAATTCAAGTGAATAACCCCAAATCGGACTTGAAAACCCTCAAATTAGGATGTGGAAGTGCGTGGAAGGGTAGATTAGAATGTAGGGAAGAATTTGAAAAGAAGACTTACGCGTTGGAATCGGTATTCGAGAGAAGGTGATGGGAGTATGTTGAACGAAATGAGATACTAATCTTTTAAAACTGACTCCGGACTCTATTTGACTTGATCGGATTAGTCGAGCAAGGGGTGTAAGTCGAGCAACCTAGATCTACCATTTAAAATTAGCTTCGTTCGACCAAAATATGTTGGTCAAACAAGTGCTGGAAGTTAAACAACTTACCTAGTCGTGCCCCCTGTTCTTCTCTATCCCGCTCGACCTTCGTTCGACTTGCCGCCTTTGGTCGAATAACGCTTACTTGGTCGAGCAAACTCTCTATAAGTTTTACATATTTTGTTCGACCAGCGCTCTACCAAAACATCTTGGTCGAACAATATGGTCCAGATCGAACAAACTCTCTAGAAGAATTGCACATTTTGCTCGACCAGTGCTCGACCAGACTAGTTTGGTCGAACATCTGTTTGGTCGAACAACTCCCCAGATTTTCGAACCTTCGTATTCCACTCGTCTTTCCCTGCAACAATTTAAACTATAGGACAATATCAAGTATCAAGATAGCAATTTCTAAGCTCGAGAACCACTGTTAGACCATATAACATCAAGTATAACTCCGCAACGACACTTAAAAACAAAACACCACTAAACACTAGGCAAATTGTAAAAATTCGATACATCAAAACCGGTTAAAGTTTTAATATACCACAAAAAATCAACTCCCCTAGCAAACGTTACAAAGAAAAGATTATACTCTCTGTGCTACGATGATGTAAGTACATCACACCCCCCAAACTTAGTCGAAACTATAGTGGAATCTAAGTTTGCAAAGAGATGTAATTTCCGAATAATAAGCACGTCAAATATAAAATTTTTTACTCTCTCGAAAGAAAATAAAGCAATAAAATGGGAGGAAAAGCCCCCAACAGGCGCTCTTATTTAATGTCGTAGAGTCACGACGGTACCAATCTAGTGTAAGGTATCTTCAAAGACTACGCAAGCATCATCCGGTGACTTGTAATGCTTCAAACGATGCCTATTCACCGCGATGATGTCCCCATCTTTGTCCATAAGCTCAAAACTCCCCCCTCCACAAGCTCTATGGATAATGAATGGCCCCGTCCACTTTGATTTCAATTTTCCTGCGAAGAGCTTCAAACGAGAGTTAAAAAGTGATACATCATCACCTTGCTTGAACTCCTTGTATGAGATCTTTGAATCATGGCACTTCTTCATTCTCTCCTTAAAGATCTCCGAATTCTTATAAGCTCGATTCTTGAACTCATCCAACTGATTTATATGAGTCATCCTTAACTCCTTCACATCTTTAAGAGACAAGTTCAAGCTCCTCAATGCCCAAAAAGCTTTGTGCTGAATTTCTACGGGTAAGTGGCACGGCTTCCCATAGACAATTTGGTATGGTGACATATCCAACACCGTCTTATACGCAGTCTGGAACCCCCATAAAACATCATCAAGCTTCATAGCCTAATCCTTCCTATTGGTTCCGACCACCTTTTCCAAAACTTGCTTCACTTGTCGATTGGAGACTTCAGCTTGCCCATTCGTTTGAGGATGATAGGGTGTAGTAACCCTATGCTTAACACCATAATCCTTGAGAACCTTTTCAAGAAGCTTATTGATGAAGTGAGTACCTCCATCGCTTACAAGTGCACTAGGAACTCCATAGCGGGCAAATATATGTTTCTTCAAGAAAGATAAAACAATCCTTGAATCATTCAAGCGAGTGGGAACTGCTTCCACCCACTTAGAAACATAATCCACTGCTAAAAGGATGTAGAGAAATCCATTAGATGGGGAAAAAGGCCCCATAAAATCGATCCCCATACATCGAAGATTTCAACAACAATGCTTGGCTGAAGTGTCATCTCATCTCTCCTACTTATGTTCCCCATCCTTTGACATCTATCGCACATCGCCACATAGGTTTCACAATCTTTAAACAAAGTAGGCCAATAAAGAGCAGATTGAAGTGCCTTCGCTGCCGTCTTTTGAGCTCTGAAGTGCCCCCGTTAGGTTGTGCATGGCAAAAATCAAGAACTCTCTCCATCTCCATCTCGAGCACAAACCTACGAACGATAGAATCCATACATATCTTGTAGACAAATGGATCATACCATATAAACGTCTCAACATCCCGCTTAAATTTTGCAAGTTGATATCGATTGAGATCTCTTGGAATTTCTCCTACGAAAATGTAATTCACATAATTCGCATACCATGGATCCATCCCTTAGGCAGTCGCCACACATGCTATCTCCTCTCCTTCAACAAATAACACCATGATCTTCTCATCAGGGAACATCTCTTCTATGTAGTCAAAAGAATCATCACAGTGCTCCCTTGTCTCCAACCTTGATAGGTGATCCGCCAAAATATTTTCCGTACCCTTCTTATCTCGGATCTCTATATCAAACTCCTGTAGAAGAAGGATCCATCTAATGATCCTTGGCTTCGTTTCCTTCTTCTCCATTAAGTATCAGATCGCAGAATAATCCGTGTACACTATAATTTTCATGCCAACCAAACACTGTCGAAACTTATTGAATGCATACACCACAGCTAGAAACTCCTTTTCAGTCACCGTGTAGTTCTTTTGTGTAGCATCAAAAATCTTACTCGAATAGTAAATGGCACAAAACTTCTTGTCCCTCAACTGCCCAAGCACCACTCCAAGTGCTAAGTCACTTGCATCACACATAAGTACAAACGGCTGAGTCCAATCCGATGTGATCAAGATAGGTGCAGTAATAATCGCCTCTTTCAAAACTTGAAAAGCTGTTAGACACTCTTCATCAAAAACAAAAGGAACATTCTTTTCAAGTAAATGAGATAAGGGCTTGGAGTACTTCGAGAAGTCTTTTACGAATCTTCTATAAAAACCGATATGTCCAAGGAAGGACCGCACTCCCTTTTCATTAGTAGGTGGTGGAAGCATCTCAATTACCACCACATTTTCTCTATCCACCTGCAATCCCTTGGCCGAAATATAATGGCCAAGAACAATCCCATATTTCACCATGAAGTGGAACTTCTCCCAATTCAAGACAAGATTAGTTTCTTGGCATCTCTTCAAAATAGTAGCAAGGTTAGATAATAAAATATCAAAGGAGGAACCAAACACAGAAAAATTATCCATAAATACCTCCATGATCTTTTCTATCAACCCATCAAATATGGCCATCATGCAACGCTGAAATGTAGCAGGCGCATTACATAATCCAAAAGGCATCTTTCTTAAGGAAAAAGTTCCATAAGGGCAAGTGAAAGTAGTCTTTTCTTGATCCTCGAGTGCAATCATGATTTGATTATAACCCGAGTACCCATCCAAGAAATAATAAAACTCATACCCTGCCAGACGATCAAGCATTTGATCCACGAAAGGAAGGAAAAAATGGTCTTTGTATGTATTTTCATTCAGTTTCCTATAATCCGTACACACACGCCATCCCGTAGGAATCCTTGTGGCTAATGTCTCTCCATCTTCGGCTTTCATAATAGTCATGCCCCCCTTCTTAGCTACTACATGTAATGGACAAACATGGGGACTATCACTAATGGGATAAATAATTCCAGCATCTAACCACATTAGGATTTGCTTCCTAATCACTTCTGGAATAGCGGGATTCACCCTCTGCTAATTCCATATACTACTCTTGGCCTCATCTAACAACCTTATTTTATGCATGCAATATGAAGGATTAATGCTTTTTTAATCATCAAGAGACCAACCAATCTTAGATTTATACTTCCTAAGCACATCAAACAATTCCTAAAGTTGATCATCATCAAGGGAAGAAGATACAATTACCGGATATTTTTTATTATCACCTAGATAGGCATACTTCAAGTGCTCCAGTAGCAGTTTCAACTCCTCTTTCTTCTCTTCTTGATGTGCACTGTCTCCAAAGGCAAGTACTTCCTTGTCCACTTCACCTCTTCAATCTTGGTCTTTCTCGACTCATTCCTGTCATCACCCAAAGCAAGTAAATATTCAAGGAAATCAATACATACCTCATTGGAGAGTTCATCTAGCTCCGTGGTGGGAAAAGTAAGAGACTCCGCCAAGAATGTCTCAAGAGGATCCTTTGAGAGGATCAAGGACATATCTTCCTTCATGATCTCTTCCACAATGTCTATACTATGACATTGCATCTCCATGGGCATATTTATTACTTTGTCAAGGTTAAATAAGATCTCTTCTTTATCCATCCTCAGCCTTAGCTCACCCTTTTGCACATCAATCATAGCTTCCGTAGTCGCAAGGAAAGGTCTCCCTAAGATTAGAGGGATATTATCCTTGTCATCTTCCATCTCAAGCACAAGACAGTCCACAGGAAAGACAAGCTTCTCTACTTTGACAAGAACATCTTCAATAACACCCTTCGGAAAGGTCATAGACCTATCCGCTAAATGTAGAGCAACCGATGTGGGAGTTAACTCCCCAAAACCAAGCCTTTTAAAGATGGACAAAGGCATCAAATTGATAATTGCCCCAAGATCGCACAAGGCTCATCGTGCCAACCCCTTTCTAATTTCACACAAGATAGTGAAGCTTCTCGGTTCTTTCAACTTAGCTGGCAGCTTACTTTGTATGATCGAGTTGCAATTCTCCGACAGATTCACTGTTTCAATTCCGTTCAAGCTTCTCTTCTTCAAAAGTATATCCTTCAGAAAATGGGCATAATACGATATCTCCAAGATCGCTTCGGAGAAAGGAATGTTCAAGCTTATTTTGTTTATGATGTCTGAAAACTTCTTGAACTTTTCTTACAATCCCTTTTTGTCAAGCTTGAAAGAAAATGGTGGAGGTATCTTTGTTTTGGGAATCCCCCATTCATCACGTTCAATCTTCTCTGCTTTATCCTTTTCGGCTCTCAATCTCTTGGCTCTTTCCCACTTCTTCTCTATTGTAACCTCAGTGTTATGCTCTTGAGAAGTACCATAATGTTCTGATCAACGGGTGTAGCATTCGGGATCAAATCGGGCTCTACACCAAACTGCTCGACCTCTGTTCGATCGAGCTGGATTGGTCGAACAGATTGGGGTTGGTTGAACAAATTAGCTAATCGCGAGCTCCCATTCTCCAGGTGCTATTCGACCTCCGTTCGACCAAAATGGTCTGGTCAAATGATAAGGTCTTGGTGAAATGACTTTGCAGCTCGAGCAATCCCCTTTTCCAAGTGTTGTTCGACCTCAGTTCGACCTAGATGGTCTGGTCAAATGGAATGGTGCTGGTCAAATGACGAGTTTGAAAATAGAGTGTCATAATTCTGTTTCTTTGGAGTCTGCTCAATTTCTGTTCGACCAGCAGGTTTGGTCGAACAACTGAAGTTTGGTCGAGCAACTATCCTACTTTCTTTATTTTTACTCGTCGGCATCATCGGACCTCCGTACTGCGTTCCTGACCTCAATGTGATGGCATGGCAAGACTTTGGATTCTCAATACTTTGATATGGAAACTTTCCCTTCTCAATAGTTTGAGTCAATTTATTTACGTTTTCGGCCATCTCCCCCATCAACAACGTAAGGCCTTTCACTTGTTTAGACAAATCCTAATTCCAGTTTCCTTAATTTTGGAACCTCGTTCCTTGAATACTTTGACCCATGGCGTAGTTAGCCTTCTCGATCTCCTCTTAGCTAGCTCCTTCGTAGACACCATCCGGCTGCATCATTGGTACTCTCTGAGATATATTCGTAATCTGCTTTTGCTGAGACTCGAGTAACTTGTTGATATTAGCTAAGCTAGGGACGATCTCATCATCTCTTCCCGACATCACCATGGTATGCTCAACCCGTGCTACTTTACCAAGGACATAAGTGCCTCTCACTCTATTAGTCGGCCAATGTCTTGAATTCATCGAAATATCCTCAAAGAGCTTCTCGGCCTCTATGGGTGACTTCGTAAGCATGCTCCATTGGATGAAGCATCAAGTAACACACGAGAATCGCAATCCAACCCATTGTAGAATATACTGATATATTAAGCTTTAGATAGCCCATGCTGTGGACACCTACGAATCATGTCCTTGAATCTGGCCCAAACTTCATGAAACTTCTCATTACCATGGATAGCAAATTGATTGATTTCTTGCTTAATCTTGAACAACTTCGAAGGTAGCATGTATCACTCCAAGAATTTCACTTTCAACTTCTCCCAGGTATCACATTCAGCAGCATTAAGATTATCGTACCAATCTCTCGCTTTTTCATTCAGGAAGAACTTAAACAAGATGATCTTCCTCGCATCCTCATGAGCTCCTACATCTTTTTATGTATGTGCATACCCAAGGAACTTATTTAGATGTTGCTGAGGATCTTCAAAGGTTCCCCCAGAGAAGGGACTCCTTCAATCATGGTGATAAGAGCAGGGTGTAGATCAAAATTGGCTCTGGCCCCTCTTGCTCCTAACAGCCCTGCATTGCCTCCTCCGTTGTTCTTAAAGACTTCACGGATGGCAAGTGTATCGGGATTCGCCGCCATGCTGACTGCTTCTGCTTCCAAGTTGAATTTGGTTGCAGCTTCAGTTGCTTGTGGAATTAGCTCTCCAATGTCAACTACTTGATCAATAGTATCGGTTGGCTCCTTGTTCTTATTCTTGTTCTTCTTCTTCTTAGCGTTCCTTTTTCTTCGCGGATGCCTCTGGTTCCGGATCAAAAGGTTCTAGAGTAGTTCCCTTCGATCTAGTATGCATACACCTAAGAAAAATTCAAAGTTAGGAAGAAAAGAAAACAAGAATAAAATAGTCCTAATAAAACAAGAAATAATAAACTAATAATGTATGCCGTCCCCAGCAACGGCGCCAAGAACTTGATGGGTGTTTTCTCAACACACAATTAATTCCCAAGTATGAAGGATATCAATTGTAGTTTCGATAGGCGACAAGTGATTATCGAACCCAAGGGATGGATTTGTTGGTGTTCGATTGCTTGGTTAACATGATCCATTGGGGTTCCATACGTTTCTAATATTCAGCGGAAGCAAGAAAACAAGAAACGTATTACCTTTCACCGGGGTATGTTGGAGAAGATGAATTCTTGCCGGCAGTCTGCGCAGCCTTACAGTCTACATGCCAAAACGATCCTCTCCTCCATGGCTTTCCGTCAGTATATCTCATGTTGAATTCTGAGGTCTGTATAATTTTATAAAAACCGTACAATTTGGCAGACAGCAGCAGCAAACAACCTTTCGGTCTTCTGCTGTATTCGTAAGTCCAATCTCGACGACGTGTGGGCGACGATCTTCAAGATCTTCTCAATCTGCTGTTCTATCTACCCTCTTCACGTGTTAGGCATGTCTCTCTAGGGTTAGAACAACTGAGATGACTTGTATATAGGCTACAACAGGGACCAGGAGGAGAAATTAGAGTTGGGCCTCCATTGGGCTTAAGTATCCAAGCTTAGCCAAAGCTTATACTTAAGTCCAATAATAATAATATATTCCACTAAAATATTAATACTGCACTATCGTTCTAATTCCATAATTACGTTATGAGCTCCTTCATATTATGAGCCCGTAGCATTTCATTGCCTCAGCTTGCACGTTTCGAGCACAAAAATTTCTCTGACCACACTAACACTGGCACGACTCGTGCTAATCCTTGCATGAGTCATGCCGCTCTCATGCAGTATCTACAAGTTTTCACCTCGCCTACACCGTGCCATGCCAAGCACTCGCTGGCATGACTCGTGTGGCTTGCTATCGACGATCATGCCGGCAGCCCATGTGAGTCGTGCCGCTCTCAATCCGTGCCACTCTCGGTCATGCCGCAAGACCAACTGTGCAGTCGTGCGCCAAACTCCAAGCAAGCATGCTCGCTGTGAACCCTATGCACGGACAACTCCGAGCTTCATTACCCAGCAATCGTGCATGCCTTCTATCTCCGTGCGTCCACGCCCTTCACCAGACCCAATTGGATATGATGAAGACTCGATCCAGCCCTTAGTCGGACTTGCCCAGAACAACGAAGACCCACTCGGAAAACCAAACACACTTGACTGGAAACCTTGCTGGGCTAATCGAAACTACATCAGGCCAATTGAGAAGCTATGACAACCGTCGTCGTGTGTCACCATCTATGCAAGTTTCGACGCCCACCAGCCCACAGTTCGTCGCCGACCAGAACCATGTTGTTGTAGCACCGTAGCTACCCAACACATGCAGACTCGACAGGGATGAAGCAAGACCTGCTCGAAAAACTCGGCAGGCTCGATCGAAACCATGCCAGGCTCGATTGAAACTGCTACCTCCCAACTGTCTTGTGACTCACCCCACTCGTCGACCGCCGCTGCATCCTGTCATCGGCCACGCACAGCCCTTGGACTAGTGTTCTAGGCCTGACAGTGAATAGCAATGATGCTGCATCAACCCGCTCGTGAATCTGCAGAGCGCCGCCCAGCCGTCACACGTGCGCATCCACTACGATGCCTGCGCACCATCAGTGATCCTCCAATGCGCCATGCCCACCCATATCGGTTGAACTCCATGCCTTCCTTGCCTTCGCGTATCCGGTGTTACATCACTACCGTGGAGCAGCAATACGCCACCACACTCCAGTCGCTCATTCTGGCATTCTTCCGAACAGCCTATGTGTATCGCCAGCGAACATCCACCATGCCACTATGGCTTCAGCCATCAAGCATGTCGCCGTCGACCTACCCTTGTCGTCACCGTGATATCATGCGGTGAAGTGTGTGCCTTGTATAGTTAGAGTGTCCAACAAGAAATTCAATTTTAAAACCCTAACATCATATACACACATAAACCCTAGCCTAACGTTTCACGCTTCACCACGAAACCGAATCTCTGATACTAATTATTAGCATTTTATCATTTGGTTAACGTGACCCGTTAGGGTTCCATATGTTTCTAACAGTCAGCAGAAGCAAGAAAACAAGAAACCTATTACCTTTCACCAGGGTATGTCGAAGAAGATGAATTCTCGCCGGCAGTCTGTGCAGCCTCACCATTTTGGGCATAACTCTCTCATCCGATATTGGATTTGTGTGATCTACGCGCTCAAATAATCCTCTCTTCTGTGACTTTCCGTAAGTATATACACGTTGAATTCTGAGGTCTATACAATTTTATAAAATCCGTACAAGTTGGCGGACAGCAGCAACAAACAACCTTCCGGTCTTCTGCTGTATTCCCAAGTCCAATCTTGACGTTGTGTGGGCGATGATCTTCGAGATCTTCTAAATCTGCTGTTCTGTCTACCCTCTTCACGTGTTCGGTGTGTCTCTCTAGGGTTAGAACAGCTGAGACGACTTATATATGGGCTACAACAGGGACCAGGAAGAGAAATTAGAGTTGGCCTTTATTGGGCTTAAGTATCCAAGCTTAGCACAATGCTTATACTTAAGTCCTATAATAATAATATATTCCAGTAAAATATTATTACTGCACTACCGTTCTAATTCCATAATTACGTTATGGGCTCCTTCTTATTATGAGCCCGACAGTCTTCCCATGTTTAAGACATACAATGTCCATTAATTAATTAAGTTACTGACAACTCTATTAATTAATATCTCATCCAAGAGTAGTACCACTCAACCTCATTATCATGTCGGAATAAATCCACCTACAGGGTTTATATGATAATCCTTATGAACTCCTCAAGGGGACATCATCAACCTATGTCGGACATGGATTCCTTCTAAAATCAACAGCACACCATAGAGATAGCACTATTTCCTAACTCATCGAGTTTATTGATTTAATTACATGTAAATCTCACCCATTGATGAATCAGAGAAACACATACTGCCCTATCTGTCGAGGTTATTGTATAGGGATTAAGAGCACGGACATCCATAATAACTGAGATTAAGTTCTTCTATATAATCAGTATAAGTCGAACAATCTCAAGCGGTCCTGCTCAATACACACGAAGTGCATTAATGTAATTCTATAGTCAAGACAAACTAATTCCAAATCACACTACAACCATCCTGATAGAGAGTTCCCATCTATCTCGGTTGTGAGCATCTGTTTATACTTTATAAGGAAACCGATAATATGATCTTCCGCGTGTTGCCGCACAACATATTATCTACAGTATAAAGTAAGTGGACTATTTCATCTGATATATAAATAAATTATAAGACGTAATCATTTGATCATATGATTCTCATTTCAAATAAATTGTTATAGCATTGTTCATACAAAAAGCTAGACTTTTAGTATACAGTCCAACATGATTATTATCAATTTAATTATATTCTAATAAACTAAGACTATGTTGGAAAATTAGTTTGGAATAGTTACGGAACTTAATAACAAATAATTTATATAGCAAATTAAATAAACAAGTAATAGAGAAAATACGACTATGATTAAGTGAGAAATTAGGTAGTTCTTCGGATCATCCAGTTTTACTCATTAATTTCTCTTCCATGCGCTGATGTCTGACTCTGCCATGTGGTCTATGGACGCATCACTAAACCATGCAAGTTCACTCTATAGACACAAGTAAACATGCATATGACATGTGTGAATATCCTCGGAGCAAGAGATAGAATTCACCTCCCTTTCTAGGTACTATCAGTATCAATTATTTCCCGTGCACTTAGTACTCTAACCCGATATGATCTCCCTTTATAGGTACTATGAAGTTATACTCTTTATCCCACTTATTAAACCGAATATTATTCAATTAACAAGTATTCATATAAGATAGTTCTAATAAGACTTCAAAATCCCTTCACTTAGAATTATAACATGTAATCCTGCTCAGCAGTGGATGAACTCAATCAATAACCAAGTTTGTATTCAGACTCTACATAACAGTTAATGATGCACAAAATGACTGTGAGTATGAATTTAAAAGGCACAATCTTATATAAAATAAACCACAAGTAGTGTTGTAGGGAGTTTACACATGAAAGACAAATTAACTCATAAAACCTTCATAACCCTAGAACTACCGAAGCTGTTCTAGCCCATGATTGATCGAGGAACAATCATGGTGGTTGGTAGAATCTTGCCCATAGTCTTAAAAATTACAAGATAAATTAAGAAGCAAAGCAAACCCTAAATATGGGTGCCGTCGCGACTCTCTCCGTCTTGAATCTTCACTTGGTTCTCACTTGGTTCGACATACGAATCTCTCTCCACAGCTCATTTGGATGGCGGTAGGGTTTCGGTAGATTATGAAGTGGTGTGTGTCTTTTTCTCCTGCGAAAGCTCTTCTTTTATACTCGTGGAACCTCCTTACGGGCTTAGGATGGGCTTTTGCTTGAGGTATACGTCAAATTTGGTAAAAGAAATCCTAAATTTCCAAAAATAAAAGTAGCAAAAATCCGTTCAACCAAGCCTTGACTGGTCGAGCAATGGTCGAGCAAGTGTTCTGTAAGTTTTTGCACATTTTGCTCGATTAATCCTCATCTGCTCGACCAAGATGATGCTGGTCGAGCAACATCCCTTGGTCAAGCAAGCTCTCTGTACGAATATATATATTCCGCTCGACTTGACCACCTTGTTCGACTAAAGTGATGTTGTCGAACAAGGCCTTAAGGTCGAACAACCTTCAAAAATCACCTCAGAAATCGTGTCTTCCAATTCCGAGCCCTTTTGATCTGTTTTCCTGTTCAAATATACTTAAAAAGCCCTTGTACCCTCTGATTCATGGCTTTTCCATAAATATTCCGATTCGTCTCAATAAAAAACTCAATCGTACTCAATTTCCACATAAATCAGAGCCTAAAATACGTGAATTTACACTCTCATCAGTGGTCCACTAAGAGATATAAAGTCGCCCACGATTGAAGAATTAACCTCCCACTACATCGGGTAGTTATCTTCATCTTCTAAAGTCTTCCAGACTTCTAAAACTTTCTAGATTGCTCTCCAAGCTTGTGGGTCTCTTTAGCTTTGCATTGAATACGTGCATCTTCCAACTGCCACAACCCTAAAAGAAAAATAAAGCACAACACAACACGAACAACATTAACTTGTTAGTGGTTAAATAATAACTGGTGGAGGATCAGTGTGATTCCAGATGTGACGACACCAGTCTCAACACTTCACATCAACAATCTTCCCCAATCACATCTATCCGCAACCACATAACCTGATGCAAGAAAACAGGGAAAATCAAGATAACCATATACTACATCAGATGTTGGTTCGACAATTGTGCAAATAACTAAGCACTTCAGAGCATTATCACCAAAGAAATAATAAAGCAACTTGTATAATCAATCAATCAAGATCAGAGCTTAGTTTAGAGTAAAAAATAAAACTAAAACTACTAAGTATCCAGCAAAAATAAACAACCTAGTCTAAATAAGTTCAGAGCAATAAAACAAACTAAGAGTTTAACGAATTCAGCAGGATATATCAGTTTAACAATCCAAACTTTAAATAGTTAGAGGGTCATAAGAGTAATAGCAACAACAACAATAGTCCCTCAATCTTTGTCATCAGCATCAAGCTTCCTGATCTGCAAATTTGCTAATCTCACCCTAACTGTGTGAACTTATCCCTAAGATGTAGCAGCATCACCAACAACATTTATAGCAACACCTGCAGCACCATCATCATTTGCATTTTCTTCATCTGTGATGTCCTCAATCACAGCTCCCTCTGAACTTGAGCTTTCAACTAGCCCATGGATATACGATGGAAAATCACAAAGATGTAATAAGCCTCAACCATTTTTCTAAAATAACAAAGATAAATAACTAAAAAATAAAGAACCCTTTTAAAGGACTCTGATTCTTCAATGATGATCTCCGTCGGAATCTAAGATTGCCCATGGAAGTTGCCCAAGCCCGTTGCCTAGGATTGCCCACTAGGTTGCCCAAGGGTTGGTTGCCCACGCCCATTGCGCATGATTGCCTACGGGGGTTGTCCATGCACACGCTTGCCCATGCCATGGCCCATGCCAAGGCCACGGCTTGCCCTCACGCCCGTTGCCTAGGATTGCCCATGCCATGGCCCATGCAAGGGCCACGGCTTGCCCGTGCCAAGGCCATGCTTGCCCACTCCCATTGACTAGGATTGCCCACGGGGATTGCCCATGCCTGTTGCCTAGGATTGTCCACTGGGTTGCCCAAGAGCTGGTTGCCCACGCCCGTTGCGCACGATTGCCCACGGGGGTTGCCCATGCACACGCTTGCCCATGCCATGGCCCATGCCAAGGCCACGGCTTGCCCACACGCCCGTTGCCTAGGAAATTACCCATGCCATGGCCCATGCATGGGCCATCTCCGATCCAAGTAGCAACTCCGATCGTCTCTCCGATGGAAGGATGAAAGAATATGGGTAATGGTAGGGCATTGGATGAATGAGGCGATGATTAGGTCTGTAGGATGAATTAAGCCTTTATAATTAAAGTACTGGGCCTGGGCCAAAAATATGCCAAAAATAGGACATGGGCGTAAGTTGGAGTCACACGGCACACACACGGCGCATGGCACGGCATCAGGATTCAACAGCGTGCGGCATGACTCTTCCTTGCTCCACAGCAACCATGTGTGATTCTTCCTCGTACGGCGACATCGTCCTCATGCACGACTTTGTGTTCTTGATTTCGGCAGCTACGACTTTGAAAACTCCTCGTACGGCCTCGTTAGTTGTCACATGATTACAATCGTGTGACAATTCTTCTCTCATGGCAGTTATCGTGTGTGTTGGCAGTCTTAAATGGCAAAAAGAAGGCTCACACTGTGCAAAACGAGTGTAAAATTAGCCACACTCGACGCCAAGCTTGTCCCGCACGCGCTGTCGGTAGCCTGCGCAACTCCACGATTTTGAGCATAACTTCTTCATCCGACCTCTGATTTGAGTGATTCTCCATGGTTTTGAGCATAACTTCTTCATCCGACCTCTGATTTGAGTGATTCATGCACTCACGTGATTCTCTCTTCTATAGCTTTCCAACCATATATAACATGAGAAATTTTAATAACCAAAAAGATAAAGAAAAACTATAGAAAGTGGACATTTGTTTGCTTGCAAGTAGCACGAATTCACCCTTCATTCCAACTTTGCATTCTTGATCCTTTTTCCTATCAAAACACAACAAAATTCCTCTCATGCTCCTTTTAGTCAATAATAATTTAAAGTATTAATATTGGTGTAAATAATATCAAATATACACTCAAAGAGGTAACAAATCAGACTCAAAAGTATATGAATTTTCACTCTCATCATAAGTCCAATGAGAGGCCCAACCCTAATTTCTCCTCCTGGTCCCTATTGTAGCCTATAAATAAGCCATCCCAGCAGTATCAGAATACAAGAATACATTTCTATTGTTAGAATAAGGTAAGAAATCACATCTCTCATCAGATAAGAGAGAACGTGAGAAATTCGAGGAAGACTGTGGATTGGGATCGTCTAGAGGACCATCGCCCACACGTCGTCTTGACGAGGCATAGGAATACAATAATAGATAAAGAGGTTGTTTATGCAGCTGTTCAGTCTTCTCTGCAAGTCTTCGGTGAAAGGTAATACTTTCTGTAATTCGGCTTCGTTAGATGTGCATGGAACCCAAATGAATTATGTAGACCATAAGATCCAATCACCATCAATTGGTATCAGAGTGATGGTTTCTTGGTTCTGCATGAAAAGTTTGGTTAGGCTTTGTACGTAGATGGTATCTTGCTCATTGGAGACAATGAAAGAGTATTGTCGGGGCGTATGGGTATGGTCAATAAAGCAGTATGAAATGAAGGACTTAAGAGAAGCAAATACATCCTTGCGATCATAATGATAGTGATCACAAGATAGGATGTTGTGCTTATCTCAAGCTTCATAAATAGATACAATCCTTACTCGTTTTAGCAGGTGAGTTTATCTAAGGATTTGTGTCTTAAGACACATAATAAGATAAAATTAATAAAGGCAGTTCCCTATGCTTCGGCAATAAGAAAGCTTAATCTATGGAATACTATGCACGAGATTGGATATCTGTATTGCCAATAGCATAGTCAGTGAGTATCAAGGTAACCCGGAACAAGAATATTGAATTATGGTAAAACATATTTGAAGTGCTTGAATAGGGCTGAAAATTATATGTAAGCTTACCAAAATAATTCATTACTTCTTGATGGTTACTTAGATTCGGATTTTTGAATCATAGGGATGGCAGTAAATCCACCTCAAGGTTATGTGTTTAATAGAAGTAGATCCATAGAAAGGAGGAGTGACATATAGAAATATATTTCGGACTCCATCATGGAAAAATGATAATATTGGAGCCTTGTGGCAAGCAAAGTATCTGTATGGTTCTAGAAACTCCGTAATGGACTTAGATGTGATTTTGAGTTTGTCCAAGGTTATCACAATTTATTGTGATAATAATGGTGCAGTTGCAAACTTGAAGGAATCGTGAGTCCATAAATTAAACACATTGACAGCTAGTATGACCTGATACGAGAAATCGTATAATGAGGGGAAGGTTGTTGTTGCCTAGATTACATCGGATGATAACCTAGTAATCCTTTTACAAGGACCTTAAGACGAAAGCTTTTAATGGTCAAGTAGTGGGAGTGGTAATCAGATGTATGGCAGCATAGTCTTTTAGTATAAGTGGGAAATTGTTGGATTGTATACTAAAAGTCTAGCTTTTTGTATGAACAATGTTTGACAATATTTGAAATGAGAATCATGTGATCTAACGTTTGCAATTATTTGTTGTTACAAAAGTCCATTTACTTTATACTGTTGATAATATGGTGTGCGGCGTCATACGGAAGATCATATTATCGGCTCCTTATAAAGTATAAACAGATGTTCACAACCTAGATAGAAGAGAACTATCTATCGGTATGGTTGTAGTGTGATTTGGCATTAGTCTGTCTTGACTATAAAATTGCACTAGTGCGCTTTGGGTGTATTGAATAGGACCGTTGTTGAGATCGTTTGGTTTATACTGACTATATAATAGAACTTGATCTCTATTATTATAGAAGTTCGAACCCTTAATCCCTATACAATAATCTCGACAGGTAAGCCAGTATTTATTTTTTAATTCATCAATGGGTGAGATTTAATTATTAAATCAATATGCTCGATGAGTTAGGAGATGGTGTTGTCTCCATAGTGTGCTGTTGATTGTAGAAGGAATCTGTGTCCTAACGGAATTGGTTGATGATGTCCCCTTGAGGAGCTCATAAGGATTATCATGTAAACTCTGCAGGTGGATTTATTCTGGCATGATAATAAGGTTGAGTGGTACTACTCTCGGTAAATATATTAATTAATGGAGTTGTCAATAACTTAATTAATTAATGGGCATTGAATCTTAAACACGGGGAGACTAACGGGCTCATAATAAGAAGGAGCCCATAAACATAATTTGGGATTAGGATGGCAGTGCAATAATATTTCTTTAGTGGAATAATTTATTATTATTGGATTTAAGTATAAGTTTTGGGCTAAGCTTGGATGCTAAAGCCCAATGAGAGACCCAAACCCTAATTTCTCCTCCTGGTCCCTGTTGTAGCCTATATAATAGCTAATCTCATCAATCTGGAATCTGAATCACATGCATAACATACGTGAAAGGCAAATTAGGGTTGTAGACTGAGTTCGTCTTGTAGATCGTTGCCCTTACCAACGTCAAGATGAGGCTTAGGAATACAATAGAAGATCAGAAGATCGTTTGATGTTTCTGTCCGTCAACTTGCACGATTTTTATAAAATCATGCAGAAGTCCAAACTGAATGTGTGATATACTATGGAAAGCCACGGAAGAGAGAATCATTTTGGCACGTAGATCACTCCAATCGGAGATCAGACGAGAGAGTTATGGCCAAAACCATGACGCTGCGCAGGCTGCCGGCGATAATCCATCTTCTTCAACTTACCCTACTGAAAGGTAATACGTTCTTGTTTTCTTGCTTCCGCTGTAGAAACGTATGGAACCCTAACGATTCACATTAACAAAAAGATCCAAACGCCATCAGAATGTTCATCCGTGGCAAGAATCCACTTTCTTCAATTTTTGATCTTACTTCAATTCAGATCAACACCTACCTAGTGATGGATACCTCGGAGCATAAGACAATTTCCAAGACTTGTTTGGAAGAGGGAAATTAGAGACTCTTAGCTGAGATGCACTTGCAGGGAGTCCTCATTGATGAGGATATGATTTTGGTTGGTGATCCAGCTGATTTCATCAATGAGGATCAGCCACAACAGCCACCGTTTGTGTATCCGGAGATGGATTTACCTCCGATACTGCCACCGCAAAAGCAGCAGGCACAGCATGAGTATTTTGAGCCACCACCGCAGCAGCAACAGGATTTTTGGCAGGCCCAGGATCACTTCTATAGGGAGTAGTTCAGATTGATGAACAAGCATTTCGCCACTTTAAATGCGAACCAGCAAGAAATGAATCGACAGCTGGCATTGGCGAATTCAAATTATGCTGCGCTCAACCTTCTTTATGATGGTCTGGATCAGAGATTGGTAGCGGTGGATAGGAAACTATATAATCTTCACAGGGATTTCGATTATTGGCGCATGGAGATAAGTGATGATAATGATGATGCTACGGAGGAGTAGTGGCGCCAGGTTTTTTTTATCTTTTTCTGTTTCCTCTCATCTCCATTCTCTTTTTCACTTTACAGGATGAGTGATTGTGAGTGGTGTTGGTTGTTTGATTGAGATTCATGCGTGGCTGTTCTGTATTGATATTGATTGATGATGATGGATTCATTGGATATTTTGATTTGGATGTGATCGGATTGATTTGAAGAGTATGATGTTATTTCTTGATTATGCATGAGCACTTGTTTTTTATGCATGGTGATTTTATTAATGATGGCATGTACCGCTATTGCTTGTTGTTTATGTAAATATTGATGTTGATTACATGCTTCGAAGAGTGCTTAGGAATCTATTACCCATGTGAGAAATTGAGCCTATTAATCATGCTACATGATTGCATGATATTTTATTCTTGTGAGTGTCATTCATATGTTCGTATTCTAGAACTTGGCTTGGAGTCTTGTTTGAAATTTATGATTGATAGATACTAGGATATGATCTTAGGCCGTTATTGTTTAAATTGAGCAACTTAGCCAAATTTCCTACCTTATAATATTAATCATTGGAAGCCACGTTGAGCCTTTAAAGCTTTTTCTTTGGCAAATCTATGATAAATAGCCTTTATTTACCTATATTTGAGCATAAAATACCCTATTTACTAGTAGAGAGTTGAAGTGAATAAATTTTTAGTTCGTGTGAAGAAAAAGGAAGGAAAAGTTGCATAGTGATGAGAGTAAAATTGTGGTTAAATCTTGTTGAGGGATAGTGCCTGAAATTGGTACCCCAATTGCTTAAAAAGGGTAGTGCCCGAAATTGGTACCCGTGTACTTGTAAGAAGAAAGATGTTGATTCCAAGTGAAGCCGGAGACGAAGTATTGAAACATAAGTGAGAATGGTGAAGGAGGATAAGTATTAATGTTGTTTGATGAAAGCAAATCTCCAAGGAAATTCTTTACTAGTGAATTAGTCACTTTATCTATATTCTCCTACCTTACCAAAGAGTCAATATTACAACCCAAAGAACAAGTCCTTTGTGATTCTAGTATTGAAACGATTATGAATTAATTTATGAGACTCTTGCCAAGCTTATAGTTATGCGGATATATGAATTGATTTTGAGCATATATACTAACCCTTTGAAAGTGTATGTCTTTTACACTTGAGTGTAAGAGTAAATACTTACCTAGTGAGCTAGATGAATTTGCACTCGTAGAAGTATTGTGCTTGATTGATATAGTTACATGGATGAAAGGTATGATGGATGAATGCATGTTTTGAATTGATATTATTGCATGTGTCAGAATAAGTTGTGATAAGGACTTTGTGATTACACTCTCTTGCCTAGTTTGGATTGTCGTTGCCTTGGACGAGCAACATGTAAGTTGGGGATTTGATGAGAGTGATAATTCACATATTGAAGCTCCGATTTATGTAGAAATTGAGTACGATTTGGTCTATTACTGAGACGAATTAGGTTGTTTATAGAAAAGCCACGAATCAAATGCTACTGAGGCTATTTGAGCATATTTGTACAGAAAAATAGGTCTTAAGTGCTCGGAATTGGAAGACACGGTTTTTGAGGTGATTTCCGAAGTGTCGTTCGACTTGGATGAGTTGTTCAACCAGAATCAGTGAAGTCAAACAAGGGTGATAAGTCGAATGAAAGGCTTTTTCGGCTTACAGAGAGGTCATTTGACTAGTAAAGTCTATTCGACCAAAAGAAGTCGGGTCGAACGAAGGAAGTCAAGCCGAACGGGAAGTAGAGATGAAGTTCAGATTATAGACGTGTTGTTCGACCAGAGTTCGACCAAGAGGTCCCATTCAACCACGCCAAGTTTGGTCGAACAGCGACGTATCAGCTCCGAAAAGTTTGGATTTTCACCTCCAGTGCATGTATGTGCGTGTTTTCGATGAAAAAACCAGTACAGGTCCAAGAAGAGAAGTAAAAAGTATAAAAAGGGGTGCCGATCACACCAAAAAAGGGAGTTAGATTCCACATGCATCCTACACCACATCCAAACACTAACTCCATCCGTAGGAGCGGTAGAGAGAGATTCATGCAGTAAATCAAGTGAGAACCATGTGAAGATTCAAGATGGAGCGAGAAGCGACGGCGCCCACATCTAGGGTTTACTTCACAACTTAATCTATCTTGTAATTTTCAAGACTATGGGTAAGATCTATCCAATCACCATGAAGTTCTTCGAAGCATTATGGGCTAGAACCACTTTTGTAGTTCTAGGGTCATGAAGGTTTATAACTAGTTAATTGAACTTCCGTGTGTATACTCAGTACAGCACTACATGTAATTTATTTTATATAAGACTATGCTTTATTAATTCATACTCAGAGCTGTTTTGTGCATCATTAACTGTTATATAGAGTCTGAATACATATTTGGGTTATTGATTGAGTGCGTTCACTGCTGAACAAGATTCCATGTTATGATTCTAAGTGAGGGGACTCCGAAGCTTCATTAGAACTATCTTATATAATTACTTATTAATTAAATTAAATTCGGGTTAGTAAGTAGGATAAAGAGGATAATTATATAGTATCTATAAAGGGGAATCATATTGGGTTAGAAAACTAAGAGCACGGGAAATAATTGATACTGTTAGTACCTAGAAAGGGGGTGTAATTATAGCTCTTGCTCTAAAGTAATTCACACTTGTTAAACGCTTGTCTGCTTATGTCTATAGAGTAGATTTGCATGGTTTAGTGATGCGTTCATATTCCACAAGGCAGAGTTGGACATTGACATACAGAAGGGAGATTAATTAGTGAAACTGGATGGCCCAAAGAGCTACCTATCTTCTCACTTGAGCAACTCTCGTTTATTCTCTTCTATTATTTATTTTAATTGCTACTTTAATTAATTATTTATTTGTTACTTAATCATTACAACTTTATTGCCATATTAGTCTTAATAAGATTAGATTATAATTAAATTAATAATAATACGTCCTTTGGGTTCGATAATCATTTGGTCGCTTATCAAGGCTACAATAGCATCCTTAACACTTTGGGATAATATTGTGTGTTGAGAAAACGCTCATCACTTTCCTCCACAAGATCCCCAGATTTTAAAAACATAAATCTATTGAAAAGTAGGCCTATTCTGCTCACAGGATCCGGAAAAATTGGTGATGAAATCCAGGACAGATAAAATGAAAATGAACAAATAGAACTACAGAAAATAATTAAAAATATTAATCAGGAAAAAATAAAAACATATGTCCAGCAAGCTAAATCTCCAGTGTTCTCATATTTAATTTAAAATCTAGAAAAAATAGAGTGATGCACTAAATTAGCAGTAAACGTACACTGAGTTGTCGCATCTGTTCCTTAGCTTCAGTGCGTTTTTTAAGATCGATGGCGTAGATAAAGAAACTTTATATTAGATAAAGTTCTCATTAATTCAAAATTCTAAATGCTTCACCAATTGCAAGGATAATAAGTGAGAACATACCAACAGCAACTTTCGTTAGACCTGGGAGATCTATGAGAGTTAAGTTGACAACTGCAAGAAAGAATACAATAAACAAAAATCATTAACATGGGAGAACCCTTTGGCAAGAGGGAAACAACATTTTTTGTTATCCAAGACATTATTCAAGAAACTCAAGCTATTAAAAGAAGCATACCATTGGGTGAATAGATACTAATGGGTGAATAGGAACAGGAGAAATATGTTTAGCCTTCCCTGTGATTCTATCAGTTTTATCCTTAATTTCTTTGTGAACCAATGCTGCATTGAGTATAAAACACAATATAATAATAGTTTAAAAACAAATTGATACACTTACTCGAGTTCATTCTAAAACAAAATCAAATATTATACATCGATTTATTTTTAATTAAAAAGGCTTTAAGGAGAGTTTAAAAAATAAAATAAAATGTAAAATTATTGATGTTTTTTACGTCTAAATTCAGGGGGTTCCTCCATGGAAAAGCGAATTACATACACGCATGAATAATAACAAAAGATCCCTCCCGATTTCCATATATTTTTTTAAAAAAAAATCCAATAAGAATGAATGAAAATCAAAAGAGGTATCATAGAACAGAGTTGAAAAAATAATAATTTTACATCACCTGTGGCGCCGACATTATTAATCTAAGCATCGATTCTACCGAACACATCCCACGCCTTGTTCACGGAGGCCTCAACACTGGTCCCACTCACGGTGACGTCGAGCTCAATAGCCATGACTCTCGGTTGATCTTCGACGACGACATTGTTAATCTCGTGGTAGAATGATTGTAGATGATTGATTCGGTGAACGGCAGCAATGATTCTACAGCCAACTTTGACCAAATCCAAGTAGAACTCTCGACCGAAGCCGGAGGAGGAGCCGATCACCATCACCCTGTTACCTATTTGACAGAGGTTGGAACTCAGGATGGGGACAGAGTACCCCATCTAAATAAAAGGAACATGTCAACCACGTGGTCAACCTACAATACGATTAGCCAAAAGCTTTTACTTAGGCGTTCAGATCGAGCCAAAAAAGAAAAGAAAAGAGAGACGCCTGTGGAAGAAGAGAAATGACGGAAATATGTATCTAATTAGGGTTCAAGACTTCTCTGCCAAATTCAACGTAATTACAAAAGAAGTTTTGTTTCAATTACCTAAACAGCACCAAATTTGTTAATCAAATTGATAAGGGCTGATTAAGGGCAGTGATTTATCCTTGAATAATTAAAGATCATGATTAAAATAAAAATTAGTCAAAAACTATCGAAAAACATTATGCCACAAATTATTTTAATGGGTGGTTGAGATTTGTTTAAGAAATAAATGGTCAGGATTTGGACTAAATTATTTCCTAATTCTAAAAGGTCATAATTATAATTATTTAATTATTTTAAGGCAAATATTATTGTGCAACAGTTTTAAGGTGCAATTGGGTCAACTTTACCCAATTTACTTTTTGACCCGTAATATATAAGAAATATGGAGCCCTAATTTCATTCCATTCATTCTTTCGTCGTATCTTCCCTCCCCCCTCTCTCTCTCTCTCTCTCCATCCTCTTATTTTCTCCCACTCCAATCGGTCTCTTCACTCCCCTGTCTCTCCATCCTCTCATTTCCTCCCACTATTCATCTGCCTTCTTTGATCAATTTTCAATATCCGTTGGATTGATTTTATTTGATACCTTCTCTGATCAATCTTTGATTTGTCGGTTCTATCATATAGCATAAGTTTTACTTTTGTAAGTTATGAAGTTGAAGAGATTGAATCGGTTGATTTTAGATCTGTATGACTGAAAGTTCGACGGAGGCGATAGAGAAGCAAATCTAGGGGGAGGTGACTGGCTGTCATCCAAGGAGATAGATCTAGTGGAAAATTGATCAAACCGACTCATCAGGAAAGAGAGAAAGAGAAACTGAAAGCCTATTCCCATGAAATCTGATTTCATACTTGCTTGACTTTCTTATTTTTTTTATTTTTTTTTAAGTTTGGTTGGTTTAGGATTGTTGAAACGCCTCTAGGTTTGAAGAGTAGTTTGTCTGCATTTTCACAATTAATGAAAATTGTGCTGGAGTATTCAGATGTTTGTGACGTATACTTCTTAAACAAGAAGTGTATAAGTTTGGTTGAATAAGTGTATAATGTTTTATTAATAAACAGTTCTAGTGTCTGAAGAGATATTTGACTACAATAGATAAATATTTTTACTGGTCTTGAAATGAGAATTGTGTTGAAGGAAGCTTTGGTGTAATACATGTGTTTATGTTTATTTACATATAATTTTAAAATACCAAGGTGTATAACTTTAATTAAACAAGTGTATAACTTTTTGTTAATAATAGTATAATGCCTGTATAATTTTCAATATATTAATTGATAAATTGATGTGTTCAAACTGTAATTGAATTTTAATTTACTATCATTCTTGAGTTTGAGAATACCAATATGTGATGATGGACAATTTGAGTTTGGAAAATCAATTTGAATTTTGAGAATATAAATATTAAGATGGATAGTTTGAGTGTGTGAAAGACTAAGAAAGACAACGAATTGGATCTAGAGTTAGTAGTTTTTTTTTAAAACAAAAATGTATAAACTATTTTAAGGTTCTTTGTAACTAACGACTCAATGCTTATATGTATTTTAATTAACTTTAGCATATATAATTAACATTAAAACAAACGTATTACAATTTATTTTTAAGTGTATTTATTAATTTTTTAACATAAATATATCAAGCAATTACTAGTTCTTTATAAGTGAGTGTACTAGTTTTAATGCACTAGTGTATATTTTATATAAAATAATTGTATTATTTTTTATTCTTAAATGTATGAGTTAATTTTGGATATAAAAATGGTATTGCATTCAATTGATCTTTGATACACAGTAAATACGTACTAAATTTATAAAATTTAACTCTCTCTCTCTCTCTCACTCACATATATTATTGAAGACAAAAGCTTGTGTGTGTCCGGGCACATGGGAGCACATTCAGTGTGCCTTTAGAATTCTGTGCTAAATTATTTACCCTTTAGTATAAAGATGTGTACCCTTTATTTTCTGAAGAAAAATAAAAATATAATGAAAAGTGTATACCCTTTAGAACAAAATGATGTACTCTTATTAATTAAAATATATATACTTTAGAACAAAATAATGTACCATTATCCATATTACTAAATTCTAAAGGAGCACGCAAGCCTCACTCATTATTGAATCAAAATCAATTCCACAAATTTGAAGACATATTTAGTATAAAAAATAATATATTTTTATGAAGATAAAAACATACATTAATGAGTAAAAATCACTACACTAATTTAAAATAGATATTTGAATTTTATTATAAGGAAGAATACATGTATAAAGACAAAAACATACATTAATAAATAAAAATTAATACATTAATTTAAAATACATAATCTCAGGATCATAATCAAAATTAACATTTATAGTTGATTTTGAGTTTCTTTTTCATATTGTCTTTACAGAAACCACCTAGATCTGTTATTTTAATAGAATTTCTGAATGAATGATGAATAATAAAATTAGAAGAACTGAAAAGAAGAAATTAGAAGATTAGATGAATTGAAAAAGGAAAAGAAAACCTAAAGAATTTGAAAGAGGAAAAGAGTTCATGAGGGATGACGTGTACTATGGACCGAGTGTATTCGTGAAGGGAGAAGGTGCGATGAAGCTATAGTGTAAGGGCGGCAGCGGAATGAAGGCAAAATGAAGTCGTTGAGTGACGTGAGGGAGGAGGCGCGCAGCGGTAGAGCGGAGGCAAAGTGAAGGCGTTGAGCGGCTCGAGAGAGGCGGAGAGCGAAGTTGTTGAACAGTGTGAGGGAGGAGGCGGAGTGCAAACAATAGAGTGAAAGGGAGGAGGCGGAGGACCTATAGAGAAGTGAGAGGGAGAATCGATGGAGTGAGATAGAGAGAGAATTCTGACCTAATTTTGAGCGTGAGAAGAAATGACCCAATCTGGGCTTTTTTGGCTTATATACATGATCCACTTTTAATATTTGGGTCTGTTTTTAATATACAATAGAGGTATAATAGAACAACTCTTATTTTAATGGGTGGCTGAGATTTTTTTTAGAAATAGATGACCATAATTTATTCTGCTTTGGCCGAGATTTATTTGAAATTTTAAATATATTCAAATAATATATTTAATATTATTAAATTTTTAATAAATAATATTTTATTTCCTAATTTTAAAAAATCATAATTATAATTATTTAATCATTTTAATGAGTGGTTGAGATTTGTTTGAGAAATAAATGGTCAGAATTTTGACAAACTTATTTCCTAATTTGAAAAAATTATAATTACAATTATTTAATTATTTTAATGTGTGGCTGAGATTTGTTTGAAAAATAGATGGAAAGTTATAATTATAATTATTTAATTACTTTAATGGGTGGTTGAGATTTGTTTGAAAAATAGATGGTCAGGATTGAATTTATTTTGACATCCAGGATTGCATTTATTCTGCTTTTATATATACTAGTATATCCTGTCCGTACTTTGCACGGAAAGAATTTTATTATAGGATTTTTGGTTAATTTTTTTAATAGTGTTATGTATCTGTATGAATATTTTTGAGCTTTTTTAATCCGGTTTTGGTCTAATTTTAATTTTGTTGTAGTATTATTTTTTTATTTATGTTAATAATAATATCATATGTGTTTTACACGGAAATAATTATATTTTACGAATAATTTTTAAACATTTTTATGAGATTATTGTTAATTATATTTTAGTTTTAATAGCTTTATCTTTACGAATATGTTTGAGCTTGTCTCGTCCAATTTTTGTCTTGTTAGAATTTTGTTGTATTATTATTATTTTTTATTTATATTTATAATTATCCTTTATGTGTTTTGCGCGAAAATAATTATAAATATTTTTATCTGTATTTGGTTTTCTTTCTTATACTTCCTATGTCCTCCCGGCCTTATAGTTACATATTTCCAATTTGAGGATCAGTTCCTAATGGTTTCATTACCCTTTTTGGTATATGAGACCCACATAAAACGATTAAATCATCACCATGTGACCCACCTACCATTCTAATACAACTATCCACTATAGATTAAAATACTATATTCCTTAATCACCGTGCAAGAAGAAAATGTAACTATTAGGATGGGACGGAGGGAGTATTATTATTTTTTATTTATTGCATATTTGTAGTAATATAATTTAATGGGGTATAAACTAATTTTTTTAGATTTGTCAAAAAAATTTCGACTGTCCATCATTCTATTTGGTGGAAAATAGAAAATCCTACCAACGGCCAATTACGAATTTTTTTTCACACATTCTCTCGTGTTTCTTTTCCAGACAAAATGCTTTGGGAATTTTGCATATCTCAATTTTCTTGCCTCGGGGTATTTCTTTTTTGCTTTAAACCAAGCTAAGAACACACTCTAAATTCCTGTAATATATAAATGTAATTTTTTTAACATAATGTATTTTATATTTATCAATTAAATAGTATTGTATATACACTTATTTTTTCATAACATTAATTTTTACTTATATTTAGGAATGACAACGTATAGGTTACACGCTCATGTAGAGATATCGTATCTGTTTAAATATCTACTACTCGTATCCATAATTTTACAGTTTTTAGTTTTTATTCAATTTTAATCTTAAACGTCCATTTAATACTACTCCCTCCGTCTGCTCCAAATGGGTGAATTTACTTTTTGCAAGTGAATTAAGAAATATTATTATTTAATTTATAATGGGTAGTTATATTAGTGTGTGTGTGAGCCCCATATTTTAATTATATTAGTGGGTGTGCGTGGGTCCCATGTGTGGGTCCCCCTTAGGGGCGGAGCCCCAAAATAAAAAAATAAAACTCTTTGGAGTGGACGGAGATATATTTGACAATTAATAGAATATGCCAAAAATATCACTCATATTTACTAAATTATTATATTGTTAATTAAAAAATAAAAAAAATATTATTAGCATAAGTAATATTAATGGTTAAAATTTAATGTTTTAAATGGACTGCCAAAATTAAAACTGCATGGTTTATAAATATAATAAAATTTAAAAGAGAAAAAAAATTGAAGATAAAAATAAAAATTTAGGTTTGTTTTTATATATGTATAGATAGATAGATAATTTATTATACACCCAAAATAAAATTTAAAGATATACTATTAATTATAGAGTGATTTTGGGGCACTCTATATTTAAGTTAAGCACTGCAATTGGACTCTTTATTATAATATCCTATAAAAATTTTAATGATGAACTAAGTATACTTAATATATATAAATACAACTTAAATTATGTATAATATTTAACTATATTAATTATTAAGAAATTAATTAATATTTTTATTATTTATTAAAATAAAGTTGAAACGTTATCTAATTAATTGCATCAAACAATATTTAAATTGGTTGCAATAAATATAAAAAAATTTATCTATAGATAATTCATTGATTGATTTGATTTGAAATTTAAGATAAATATTAACTTTGTATAATTAATTATATTAAAATTAATTAATTTTGATTGATATTTATCTTATAAAAAAGTAGATATATTTTACTATATTATATATTTTTTTAATTAAATAACATATGAATAAAATAAAATATAAAGTATTATTTAATATAATAAATTATAAATATTAAAAAAATATTTATAGAGCGATACTAATGAAAATAAAATTTAATGAATAATTAAAATAAATTACAAATCTTAAAAAATAGATTTCATAAATTAATTCTAAAGATTAAATTAAAAGAATATATATATATATATATATATATATATATATATATATATATATATTGATTTCATACATTAATCTTAAGGAATAAATAAATACTCCTTCCGTCCCACTAAAGTTGTAATAATTTTTTTGGGCACGGAGATTAACAAGTATAATATTTTAATGTAAAGTGAAGTGAGAGAAATAATATTTAATGAGTAGTGGGTAGGTGTATTAGTGGTGTGTGTAAAGTATGTGTGGACCCTATGTATATATATTAATATTTTTTATGTGGGTCCATATGCTTAAAAAGGAAATGTAACAACTTCTGTGAGACAACCCAAAAAGGAAAATGTCACAACTTCTGTGGGACGGAGGGAGTAAATAATAAAAAAATATATAGTTGACCTGTGCTTTGGATTTTCTAACTCTAAAATTTCTGAAGTTAATTCTTGATACGTACACTGATGACTTTTTTTAATGATCAAAACTACAAGTAAGATCAAATAAAAATAAGAACAATAAAATAAAAAAACCTTTAAAAATAGAGTTTATGGATATAAAAAAACAAAAAAAATAAAAATTAAAAGATAAACGAAAATAAAAAAAAATGATACCTCTAATTATAATGTTTGAACCTAAAAATAAGATTTCAAAGAAGAATAAAAGATAGAATATAAACATATAAAAATATGATTTATATAATTATTATAAAACAAACACAAAAATTGAAGAAAAAAAAGATAGACAATAAAAAAAGGAAAAAAAATGATATCTCAAATAAGAATGATTGGACCTACAAATAAAATCAAATATGAGAATGATTGAATTTAAAAATAATATCAAATAAAAGTATAAAAGAAGATAAAATAAATTAAATTATAAAATAGGGTTATAGAATTATTAAATATAAAATAAAATAAATCGAAGAGAAAAAAATAAGATAACAAAAAATTAAAAAGTATAATGATACCTTTAAGGAGAATGATTGAACTTGCATATAAGATACGTACATTGATGATTTTTTTTAATGATCGAAACTACAAATAAGATAAAATAAAAATAAAAAACAATAAAATAAAAAAAAACTTTAAAAATAGAGTTTATGGAATATAAAGAAAACACAAAAAAGAAGAAAAATTTATAAGATAAACGGAAAAAAAAGAATGATACCTCAAATGATAATGTTTGAACCTGAAAATAAGATTTAAAAGAAGAACAAAATATAGAATATTAAAATATAAAAATAAGGTTCATAGAATTATTATAAAGCAAACACAAAAATTGAAAAAAAAAGATATACAGAAAAAGAAAAAAAGAATGATACCTAGAATGAATGGACCTAGAAATAAGATTACATATGAGAATGATTAAGTTTAAAAATAATATCAAATAAAAGTATAAAAGAAGATAAAATAAATTAAATTATAAAAATAGGGTTTATAAAATTATTTAAAAAAATCAAAGAGAAAAAAATAAGATAAAAAAAATTAAAAAGTATAATGATACATTTAAGGAAAATGATTGAACTTGCATATAAAATACGTATACTGATGACTTTTTTTAATGATTGAAACTGCAAATAAGATCAAATAAAAATAAGAACAATAAAATAAAAAAAAGACTTTAAAAATAGAGTTTATGGAAAATAAAGAAAACATAAAAAAAGAAGAAAAAAACATAAATCATAAAATAAATGAAAAAAAAATGATGCCTCAAATGATAATGTTTGAACATGAAAATAAGATTAAAAAAGAAGAAAAAAAGATAGAATATTAAAATTAAAATATAAAAATAGGATTCATAGAATAATTATAAAGCAAACACAAAAATTGAGGAAAAAAAGATAGACAAAAAAAAAGAATGATATGAAAATGATTGTACCTAAAAATAAGATCAAATATGAGAATGATTGAACCTATAAATAATATCAAATAAAAGTATAAAAGAAGATAAAATAAATTAAATTATAAAAATAGGGTTTTCTAACTCTAAAATTTCTTAAGTTAATTCTGGATACGTACGATTTTTTTTAATGATCGAAACTGCAAATAAGATCAAATAAAAATAAGAACAATAAAATAAAAGAAAAGAAAAACTTTAAAAATAGAGTTTATGGAATATAAAGAAAATAAAAAAAAAGAAGAAAAAAACATAAATTATAAGATAAACGAAAAAAAGAATGATACACTGATAATGTTTGAACCTTAAAATAAGATTAAAAAGAAGTATAAAAGATATAAAATTAAAATATAATATATGGTTCATAGAATTATTATAAAGCAAATACAAAAATTGATAAAAAAAAAGATAGACAAAAATAAATAAGAATGATACCTCAAATGAGAATGATTGTACCTACAAATAAGATCAAATATGAAAATGATTGAACCTAAAAACAATATCAAATAAAAGTATAAATGAAGATAAAATAAATTAAATTATAAAAATAGGGTTTATAGAATTATTAAAAAATACAAAAATCGAAGAGATAAAAAAAGTAAGATAACAAAAAATTAAAAAGTAGTAATAATAATACTTTTAAGTAGAATAATTGAACATGCATATAACATCAAATAAAAGTATAAAAGATAAAACAAATTAGAGTAAATTATAAATAATATGAAAGTCTGTAAAAGAGAAGAAAAAGAAGAAGCATTAGAGAAAAAAAAACAAAAAGAGGGAATGAGTAAGAATTTGATTAGGTAATGAAAAGATTTATATAGAATGATTTTAATGAATGAATGACTATAATTGAAAGCAAATATTTATAGAGACGATCCTAATGAAAATAAAATTGATATATATATTAATTAAAATTAAACAGATTAAAAATTAATCAAATTTATATTGTTAAATTAAATAAATAAAAAGGTAAATTTAAAGGGTATGTCTTGCGTGAGACCATTTTATACTTTTTAAAATAGTTATCACTTTCGCTATAAAATGTTATCATTTTTCATTTATACTATAAATTGTTCATGAAATAATATTATCAATTTTCACTAATTTATTATCACTTTTCAGTATAGGAGTTATCACTTTCTAACCGTCTCACGTAAGCCCTTACGTGAGACGGTCTCACACAAGTCTTTGCTAAATTTAAATAATGAAATCCATTTAGTATAATTAAATTTTATGATTGAAATCAAAGAAAAATCATATGTCCGATGTATATTAAATTAAATTATAAGTATAATATATGAATATTGATTGATATATTAATTTAAATTAAACATATATTGATTAAAAATTAGTTAAATATGCCAAAAATATCTCTTATATTTTCCAAGTTTGTAATGTTAAATAAAAAAGTAAAATTTAAATTAAAAAAAATCCATTATTAGTACTCCAATTAGATTTATGATTGAAATAAAAAATATTAATTGGATGATCAAGATTAAAATTTAATTATTTTTAAATAAAGTAAAATTGAAAATAAAAATAGAAGTTTAGTTTGATTATTTCTAAATAAAGTAAAATTTAAAAAAAATTGATAATAAAAGTAGAAGTTTAAGTTTGTTTATATATATAGATTAAGATTAAGATTAAGATTAAGATTAAGATTAAGATTAGGGTTAAGATTATGTATAGATTAAGATTAAGATAAAGATTGAAAATCTAGAAAAGGGTCCCACTAAATACACACCCCTTTTATTAAATACACACCCATTAATATATAATTAAAATATATAATTTTAAAAAGACTAAATTACCCTTAATTCATTAAATACACATCCCCTTATATATTTTATACTAATTTAATAACTTCTAAATTATAACACGTCATATACACACCCAATCTACAATCTTCAATAGTTCTTCTTTACAGTTTTAAGATAAAGAAAAAAACTCGTATGTAGAAGAAACCACGAGTAGAGTTAAATTTCTAATTAAATGAATATTGAAAACATAATAAACATGTGATAGGAAGGCAGCTTAGGCAGTGGATATGAGGCATGCCTTGGTTGAGGTGCACAGAGAGACGCTCGCCACCAATTCAACACTAATCTCTCCAGAAATGAGGCACTCATCCATAACATCATAGGACGTCTCTAATAAATAATATATACACATTTACTCCTCATAACCCTTTCCCATCATGCCATAGTCTCAATTGTCGTCACCACCTTCTCCACTACCGCCGCCGCTAATTTCTGTAGTATCTAACAATGTGACTTTAGAGTTCTCCTGGTCGGGTGCATTACAACAAAAAGTGCGAAATTGAGCCTTTTAGGGTTCAAAGACAGAAATTTTTTAAAAGGTTTGCAATCAAAATTGGGAATAGTAGTGAAGCAAAAGTGATTGGGGATGTATAGGGAAGGTAATTGGTGAAGATGTAGAGTACTCATTTAATTTTTAAATTGGGATCTTTGAATCTCTACAAAATGCGAAGATATCGATAGAGAGGCGCGGGGAAGATGGCGGTGGCGACTGGTTTGTCATTTGGGAGAAGCATAGCCGGGTTCTTCCTTCTCTTCCAAATCTAAAACGTTGTGTATAGAGGGGGTGTGTATAATATTAAAAACTAGTATGGATCTTGTGTATTACACGTGTTTTAAAGTTACAATTTTAAAAAGTATAATTCAATAAATAAAATTTTAAATAAATTTATTATACCCTAAAATAAATCAATTAAACCTAGGTACACCTCAAAATCACCCTAAGTAAATAAATTTAATATTATGTTTTAATAAAAAGAAAATAAAAAAATATTAGAAAATTATTATAAAAAGAAAGAAGATAAATATCACCAATTATAACGAATCAATACATATATTAATAAAAATAAAAATAAATAATTTAATATTTTTATTTATTAAAATATTATAACCAAATCCATATATGTATTAAATAACATAAATAAAATAATTAAAGTAATAAATTTTAAAAATAAATAGATAAATGTGTTAATAAAAAAGTAATGGAATTAAAAGAAAAAAATAAATAAATAAAGTGAATTTAAAAGTTCAAAAAAGATCATCACAAAATTAAAGAGAATTAAAATAATAAACTAAGAGTCAATTATA
This sequence comes from Pogostemon cablin, assembly GCA_023678885.1. Taxonomy (NCBI): domain Eukaryota; kingdom Viridiplantae; phylum Streptophyta; class Magnoliopsida; order Lamiales; family Lamiaceae; genus Pogostemon; species Pogostemon cablin. Next base: position 14,724,461 of record CM043001.1, on the reverse strand, counting down.
TTAATAAACCAATATAAGTTAAAAGAAATTTAAAATAAAATTATACCAAATTTTATCAAAATAAATTTGAAAAAAATAAAGAAATTAAAAAAAAAATTAATCAAAATAAAATTAAATAAAATAAATAAAAAATTGAATACTAACTTGAAGAAAGGTTCGGGGGAATAATTTATGTGCGTGTGTGAAGTGAATGAATAAAAGTTCTTATTTATAGGTAAAAGAGAAAATGAAATATATTTTATGCTTCCAAATATATGATTTGATCAAATCCATATTCAAATCAAATACATGTATTTATCTATATTAAAATTTAATTAATAATTAATTCTAATTCGATTATATTCATATTTAAATCTTAAAAAAATACATGTAATTATCTATATGAATTCATAATTAAAATAATTGAGAAAATTTGTGAAAAATAATTATTTATTATACCCTAAAATAAATCAATTAAACCTAGGTAAAACCCAAATCACCCTAAAAGTAAATAAATTTAGTATTATGTATTAATAAAAAAAATAAAAAAATATAATGAAATAATTATAAAATTAAAATAATAATAATAAATATCACCAATTATAACGAATCAATCAATACATTTATTAATAACAATAAAAATAACTAATTTAATATTTCTATTTATTAAAAAAATATAACGAAATCCATATACATGTGTGTGATAATTAACAGAAATAAAATAAATAAATAAATTTAAGAAATAATAAATAAAATTAATAAATGTGTAAATAAAAAAAAAAAAAATCCACAAAAAAAATAAAGTGATTTTAAAAGTTAAAAAAAGATCATCACAAAATTAAAGAAAATATAAATAAATAAGCTAAATTATATTAATAAAAAAAGATAAAAAAAATTTAAAATAAAATTATACCAAAATTTATCAAAATAAATTAAAAAAAATAACGGAATTAACAAAAAAAATTAATAAATAAAGTAAATTTGAAAGTTAAAAAAGATCATCAAAAAATTAAAGAAAATAAAAATAAATAAACTAAATTATATTAATAAAAAAAATAAATGTTTAAAGAAATTAAAAATAAAATTGTACCAAAATTTAACAAAATTAAAAAATTAAAAATCGGATATCATCAATTCTTTAGAATTTGAAAAAAAAATTTGAAGAGAATAATTTGCGTATAAAAAGGTAGAAAACTTAAAAAGAAAATTTTTTGTACTCTTGTAGTTTAATGATAAAATCATAACAATATTAGAGGAAATAAATAATACTCTTTCCATCCCATAATACTTTTCATATTTACTGTTCCATGTTGTTTAAGAAAATGTGCACTTTTGACCAACTTTATTGACTTTGGAGGGTATTGTGGTACTTTTAGATAATAAAAAAGTATAAAGTAATGATATGTGTGTAAAAAAGGAGTGGCAAATTTGAAATTAAAGGAACTTTTGAGGTTGTTAGATAAAGCGATGTTTCCTTTTTTGGGGTGCGAAAGATTTTGTGGGACAAACAAATGAGGAAAGTGTGAAAGGTTTTATGGGACGGAGAGAGTAAATATAAAAATTGGACATCAAGCATAAAGAAATTCAAAAGAAATAAATATGCATGAATCAAAAGAAATTAAAAATAAAATATATCAAATTTAATTAATTTTTTTTTAAATAAAATTAATGAAAAATTGAATACTAACTTAAAGAAAGCTTCGGGATAATAGTTCCTGTGTGCGTGCGAATTGAATAAATAATAGGTTTTATTTATAGTTAAAGGATTTTTTTTTCTTTTTGCTTTCAAATATGATTTGATTTTGATTTTATCATATCCATATTCAAATCTTTAATTAAATACATGTATTTATTTGCATTAAATTTTAATTAATAATTAATTTTGATTTGATCATATTTTATTCAAATCTTAAATAAATACATGTAATTATCTATATTAATTAATAATTAAAATAAATCCATCTTCAAATCTTTAATTAAATACATGTATTTATCTGCATTAAATTTTAATTAATAATTAAAATAATTGTGAAAAATTGTGGAGATGACACATCATCAAAATTAAACTCTCATTTAGTATATTAAAGATATATATATATTACTCCCTCCGTCCCATAATACTTTTTACGTTTACTGTTCCACGTTGTTTAAGAAAATGTGCACTTTTTGACCAACTTTATTGACTTTGGAGGGTATTGTGGTTTTTTTAGATAATAAAAAAGTATAAAGTAATAATATCTGTGTGAAAAATGAGTGTCAAATTTGAAATTAAAGGAACTTTTGAGGTTGTTAGATAAAGTGATGTTTTGTTTTTTGGGGTGCGAAATGTTTTGTGGGACAAGCAAATGAGAAAAATGTGAAAGGTTTTATGAGACAGAGGGAGTATTAATGATGTGTATAATATTAAAAATATAATTGATTGTGTGTATCTGCTTAAAATTAAAAAGAATAATTTTGGGTTTTGGGGTGTATATATAATAAAACTAAGATTTAAATAATTAAATTAGGGTGATTTAAATAATTAAATTAGGGTGTGTATTCAATAAAAAAAAGTGTGTATTTAAAAGTATTCTTTAGACTATTCTCAAGGCCAAACACAGCCTTTAGTTATCTTATTTATCAATTCCAGCGTTGGGCAGAGTATCGCAATCTGAATCTGCCCCTCCCTAATAACTTTGCACCCTTCCGGTACGTTATATTTTCTTCACCTCCGTCGATTTCCCTTTTGGTTTCTCAATTTTTAGATAACGATGCTAATTAGGTTTTCTTTTTTCGCACATTTTTTATTCCACTGCATATGATTATGAGAAATGATGGTATAGTTCAAGAAATCCTAATTTTTCCCTTCAGTTGAGTTTGTTCAGCAAGATTTTGACCGCTTGTCAGCAGTCAGCACACTCTCAGTTCTCGTCTGCACCGAATCCTCCTATGGTAGCGCTGCCATACCGTGTAAGTTCTTCTCTTCCGTATGTACTGTTCTTTTCTGACTTTTATGATTCAATCGCGTACGTGGGTTGTACAGTTAAATTTAAGCGACGCCATCCACAGTTGATGGAACAGTTCCAATTCAATATCAAAATTCAGGCATTTCTGATTATATTTTAAGCAGACTTCCCCCAATTTCACTGCTGAAAGTTCCTCCAATTTGATTTGCGTTCACTACTTAGTTTCCCCAATTTTAACGCTTAGGGTGACCGATGGGGCTTCTCTCAAATGAATGTTTACGTATTTTCACTCAATCTATAATAGTAGGTCTTTCCCAAATTATCTCTTTTAGTTTCCGGTTGTTGGTTTGGCCGATGTTGGGCTTAAATGCCAATCACCTTTCTTCAATTATGCAAAGCAATACAGAAATGCATGACCTCCATCGTAATGATCCGAATAACACATCACTTTAGGATTGTCAATCAGTTAGCTTGTCACCTTGTCCTATCCTGATTAGCGTTTTAGCCAATGGAACTGAGCATACTTTGAGCCCTTTTCAGTTCTTGAATTGTAAATAAGAACCCTTTAATTATATCCTCTTAATCACTATGAATCGGTTCTTTGATATAACAATGTTAAGCTATTGACTCTTTTGTTGGATTATTTTTGGGGTTCTGAGTTGTTGTGATTGAATAATGAGTCTTAGGTCAAGGAAGGGGTATTTAATTAGAGGCTGAGAAGAGTTACCCTAGATCCATGAAATGAATTCCATTTTCCGTGTGTCAAAAAAGTTTGCATCTATGAGGTTTTCCTTGTGAATCTTGAGGGGGTTGGTTAGTCTTTTTTCCTGTTAGGTTCTTTCCACGACTTTCCCTTCTTGAATTCATGGATAAGCTTTTGATTTATGTCTTTTTCTTGTTCTGCTGTGTATATAAAGATTGGTGTCGAATATGGTTTATGTATGTTTAACACCTAGTTCTTTCTTCACCCCAAGATCCCTTTTACTGTTTCCAAGCTGTTATACTTTCAGCAGTGAAACTACTTTGTTGATTTACCTAAATAATTGTTTTATTCAAGCTTGTACTCCATCCTGTTCAGTTTTAACTCTTTTTTAATCTTCTGTCAGTTTCTTGTATTTGGGTTATAGTTTTTTAGTAATCGAATTGAATAACCTTTCAATTCTGATCCCAACTAATCATCTTGAAGAATCATTAATTTATCCAAGGTTTCTGGAAGAAGGTGGTAAAATCAACAAAAGGTTGACTCTGAGCATCTGAATAGGTTTACTAAGCCATTTCTTTTCTTGCACTGCTTTGAAAGAGCGCGATGATAAAAGAGATATCTCCTGCAGTTTCGGTTAAACTTGGCTTTGGCAATCCTCTATGTGAGAACCATAAAAAAGTAAATTAATCATAAAAATGCCTTATTTTTAAATAATAATTATGGGATTTTCTTTTTTACTTTTTGTTTATGTACCTCTCCTTCATCTGGACTCCACCACACAAGCGAAAAGTGTTTTATTGAATTCAAACAAACATGACTTTATCTTCCTAATAATAATAATAATAATAATAATAATAATAATTTATTATTATTATTATTATTATTATAATTAAAAAGATTATTAAAGGAATGTGGAAGAGCCATCGTAGTAGGTACCTGATAGGAAGCAAAATTAGAAATCACGGTCGACAGGAGCGGGCTTAGTCCACTATCCGTGGGCTGTCCTTATTTTAATTATAATAATGTTTAGGGCTTGAGCCCATTGTTCGTGGGCTAGGCTTTAGGCCCTTAGGGTTTTGGTTTCTTTCCCTTTTGGTATTAGTGAGTAGTATTATTTAAGGTGTGATTAGGGTTTATGGATTCTTATCAAATTATTATTGGATTAAGGAGCCTGGAGGCTTTTGGGCAAATGGAGTTTTCCGTTTGATTGGGCAAACGGTGTTACCGTTTGATTTTCTTTTCTTTCTTATTTTTCTGTTCTTATCAATTGGTCCGACCTGCTGGATCCCGTTCCCGTCGACATGGCAACGACTCGTTCCACTGGAGAAAGATTGGATAAACTTGAGGCTGATCAGGCGGAGATGAAGGAAACGTTGGCTGAAATTTTGAATACTTTGGGTGAACTTTCGAAGGTGATTTTGAAACCCTCGGGATCGCAACAATCAGCTGCAGATCTGTGCCGTGAGGATGTCGCCACTGTGGAGACCGAAACGGTGATTCTATCTCCGACAATTCATCCTCAATCGCAGATATGTTCGGTGCAACTTCTGTCCTTCGACGGATCTGACCCTATTGGTTGGCTTGCACGTGCCAATCAACAGTTTGAGATCCATAGCACAAGCCCGAGAATGAAGGTGTCTGCGGCAGTGGTTGCGATGGAGGAGGCAACGCTGTATTGGGTGACCTGGTTGCGCTCCCACATGTCAGGATTGACGTGGGAAGAATTCACGCAGGCGCTCATGGCGCGTTTCGATACACGGTTTAAGGAGAGCAGGTTCGAACGTCTATCCGGAGTTAAGCAATCCGGAGAACTAGCTAGGGATGTTGAGGATAATCTGTCTTTTCAGAACGGAGGGCAAGGAAGTCAGACTTTCAGCGATTCGGGAATGCGTTCAGGCAGTTTTTCAAGGCTGCCTGCACTAAGTAATGTGGCAGCAGGGGGCAACAGTGCGCATGGGTTGACCGGCAGTTTCTCTAAGCCAGTTAGGCACCCACCGGGGACGAATTCAAGGCTATCCGGGCAGTCTACTACCCGTCCTAAATATACTCGGCTTCCACCGAGAGTCTTGGAGGACCTGAGAGCAAAAGGGTTGTGCTTTAGGTGTAAGAAACCCTTTACACCTGGGCATGACTGTCCGTTCATACAACTTAGAGTGATGTTGGCGGAGGAGGACGAGGAGTTGGAACTCAAACAGTACGAGTATTGTGAAGTGACGAGAAAAGAGTTAATGGATGAACATGAAGAGCTTTTTGAGGAGGGGCGGGGCTTTCATGTTTACTCTATGGCGGTTACCTGACTGCAACATTGAGGACAAGGTTGTTTCGAAGGAGGATGGAATTGATAGGAAGCAAAATTAGGGTTCACGGTCGACAGGAGCGGGCTTAGTCCACTATCCATGGGCTGTCCTTATTTTTTAATTATAATAATGTTTAGGGCTTGAGCCCATTGTTCGTGGGCTAGGCTTTAAGCCCTTAGGGTTTCAGTTTCTTTCCTTTTTGGAATTAGTGAGTAGTATTATTTAAGGTGTGATTAGGGTTTATGGATTCTTATCAAATTATTATTGGATTAAGAAGCCTGGAGGCTTTTGGGTAAATGGAGTTTTCCGTTTGATTGGGCAAACTGTATTTACCGTTTGATTTTCTTTTCTTTCTTATATTTCTGTACTTATCAATTGGTTCTCTTCTTATCAGTACCATTATCATCTTTGTCATTGAATTACGTTTGACTAATGTAATGTCTCCTAGGAGAAAGTTGTACACCAAATAATATTCTAGAATGTTTAGATTGTAACGTAAGACTTTATTTCTATGCTATGCTTTGACATTTCATAAATACTTATGATTAGCAGAGGTGGCAATTGTGCTTTTGTTTACCCGCACACAGTGGTTCCTGCTATTCGCGACGCATTCAGCACAACGTGAGGTGCATCCGTTGGCGGCCATAACAGGCATGCTTCTCCCTTATAATTTACTTGGTATTTGTGATTTTCACGTTTTATAAACTTGCCTTGTGTATAAAGTAGTGCCATTTAATTTTATACAATTGACAACAATAAACATATTTGTACATCTTGCTTTATCTATATCATCATTCACAAGACCTCTCTGATTTTAAGCTTTATTAAGAGAAAATTTGGGAAGTTTCAAGTTTATACTTTAAATCTTGGAAATCCACAGATAATTCTCTGGCTTTATACAATTAAGCTGGGAAATTCCACTTATAAGAGATACAATGAAGAGTTCACCTTTTTGTCAATATAGGTGGATATATAATTCTATGAAATTCTTGACTCATTTAAAAATTATTTATGTTTTTGTGCTTGACGTGATTTGGTTGTGACTCTTGAAATCTACTTGCCGGTTTTGTTGTTAATTATTTTGTTGAATGAGGTCAACACACAAAATGTACAGCAGTTGATATGTGGCCTTTCTTCTAGAGTGTCTTCATTTTCTTAGAGACGATTAAGTTGAGTGAGGAGCAAATACTCACGCATTATAAATTAGGAAACCACTTAAAATCACATTGCATTAAATGTTCATTATTTCACAGGTTTTTTTGGGTAAACATGCTTCTTTGTACATATTAAATTTTGCTAAATTGTTGCTGCCTTTATAAATGCCTATTTATGAATTGTCTATTTTGTCGGATAATTTAGCTTCTTCAACAAACATACTTCATGATCCAAAAATTTCAAAAATACGGGCAAACACCTATTGAAGTGATGTGCTTCCCTCCTAGCTTATCATCAATAATATTAAGGGGTTTTCCATTTTAGTTTTATATTCCTGTTCGTGGCTTTCCACCACTCGGCAATCTGTATGTGTTTTTGTCAGATACAACTGTAATCAGGCAGTCCCCACCTTGCAAATTAAGGTAGGTAGGGTGAGAAAAGCACACATACTGATTTGTGTTTTTGCAATTGCAGCAATACATAGAACAAGGTGAAGAAGAAATGAGTAAGCTTAACACGTCAAGCTCCGAATTGGATTTGGATCGCCCAAATATTGAGGACTATCTTCCATTCGGATCCATTCAAGAGCCTCATGGCAAGCTCCGCCTGTATGTCCAATCCCCCCCTCCTCACACACACACACATTTATTTGCGTGCAATAATCACACATACTCGTACTTTTGGGGTTCGTTGATGCATCTAATGTGTTACACTTTGGGTACTTAGGCGTGATTTGCTTGACATTTCGCCGACTCTAACTGAGGCTGCGGGGGCTATTGTTGATGTGAGTATCCCACTGTTCATCTATTTTTTTTATTTTTTATTTTTTATTTTTTATTTTTTTATTTTTGTAAAATGAGGATGTATAGATTGCCAATCAAGTGTGTTATACTAAGTGTCATTTAATGGTGTTTGTTGAACCATTTTTCCTTTTTCTGATGTTAATTTAATTTGAAAATGAAATGTGTTGTCCTAACTGTTTACTGTGTGTTACTTAGAATGTTTACAGATTTCTTTGTGTGAAAGTTGTTCTCCATGTTATCATCCCCTATTGTTTGGTGCTATGCCTTGGTGTTACGCTAGATTCATTAAGAAATATCACTTCACTGTTTTTAGATAATTATTATATTTATTGTTGTTGTACAACAGGACTCTTTTACAAGATGCTTCAAGTCAAATCCCCCAGAACCCTGGAATTGGAATATATACTTGTTTCCTTTGTGGTGCTTGGGAGTTGCTGTTAGATATGGGTTCCTTTTCCCATTAAGGTGATGTTTTTTCAACTATTTAAATGTTCATGGATCTCATGCTTTACTTTAGTTGTTTGATAGAAATGAAGCTGGCCTCTTTACACCAGGATTAACAGAACCTTCACCTTTTATTGATTGTATTGGAAATTTCCATGTACTGATCATAGTAATCTTTTAGATTGAAAAATCATAGTCCAACATGCTCATCATTGATGCAAAATTATGATTAATATGTAGCTATAAGCTGCATCCAATCTTTGCATTTGGTGTATGAATTGATAACCGTGGTGAAATTTAATCTAGCTCGCTATTGTGACATGTAGCTTGCTATTGTGACTTTCATATACATGTTGATGCATTTTACTTCAATTGCAGGGTGATAGTGCTGACAATAGGATGGATCATATTTCTGTCATGTTATTTTCCTGTCCATTGCTTGTTAAAAGGGCACGACAAGTTGAGAAAAAAATTAGAGGTAAGGTCTGTTAGTTTCTTTTTTATACCAAATTATTTTTTAGCTCCTTCTCTTATGAATATTTACATGAATTCTAACAGTCTTCTTCCTATTTTGGACATATAAATTCTTGTCTAAACACTGTGACTATTTCAAACCATGACTTGGAGAAAATTAGCTCAATATTCTAATTTGAATATTGAGAATCATGATACTCTAAAGGGATCCTTGGCTTCTAATAGGGATTTCCAATGGGAATGTTAAGATAGTTGTGAGGAATGTAATCAATATACTCATTATAGTAAACTTGTTTAGTTGATAATCAGGACTTATTATAGTAAACTTGTTCAGTTGATGATCAGGAGTGACTATGATTAAAGTATTTGGTTTGAAACTGTCTGATGATAAAAACTAAAACTTTTTACTAAGAAATGAAAGCCATTCCTCCCAGAATGGTGGGGAATGGTTCATTCCCAAGTTTTGGAATATGAATCCACTTTCCTTTTATTTTCATGCTCATCCATACCTTTAAACATCCAGAACAAGCATTCCTATAAAATTGTTGCTGCAGCTGGCAAGAATAGAACTCAGGTTTCATTCTTTAGAGATGGGGGAAAGAAAGAAAAAGAGAATTATATGTGAAAATTTTATAAAGAATAAAGTGACTAACTATTTTTGTGCAAGATTAGTGAAATATATATGCCATATTAGTGACGTTTCTCAACGGTTTTGTGTTTTCTATTTACTCTTTAGAGAGGTCTAGTGGAGTTGATTTGCAGTTTCTTTGTTGCATCATGGACTGGTGTTGTCAAGTACCACGGTCCGCGCCCTAGCATGAGGCCTAAGCAGGTGGGACATTGTGTATTTCTGTCATTCTGTGTAGTAAACTAAGATAACCCTTACATTTAATTCATTCTTTGAACTGAATGTGCAGGTTTTTGTTGCCAATCACACATCAATGATTGATTTCGTTGTTTTGGAACAAATGACTGCATTTGCAGTGATTATGCAGAAGCATCCTGGTTGGGTTGGTATGTACATTTTATTGATGCATGGGATGGCAGTTACTGATACATTTATTGTTCGTCATTTTGTAATGCAGAACCTTCTAAATTATGCATTACTCTTAAAACTTACCTTAAATGATTGTTCTTCTTTCCAGATCTTATCTATGTATAAGTTGTTACTTTGGTGCAGTGGAGAATTGGAACTAGTCAAGTGGATTAATGAAATTAAAAAAGAAAAGAAAAGTGTCTAGTATTCTATGGGAATTTTGATCTTATCGTCAGGTGTTAGATGAAAACTTACTTTGGTGGCTAAAATTCATTTATTGAGATGTAATTGAGATGGTGTCAGATGAATATATATATATATATATATATATATATATATATATATATATATATATATATATATATATATATATATATATATATATATATATTATTATTATTATTATTATTATTATTATTATGGTTTGCTAATCTTGTATTGTCCCAGTAAAGGTCTGCTGCAGAGCACTATTTTGGAAAGTCTAGGATGTATTTGGTTCAACCGCTCAGAGGCTAAGGACCGTGAAATTGTTGCAAAAAAGTATGTTTTAAATTTAAAAAAGTTATAAAGGCAATTGTTTATCATTTTACTTATTCTGGATTTTTTATTTATTCTTTCTAGGCTAAGAGATCATGTACATGGGGCTGATAATAATCCTCTTCTTATTTTCCCTGAAGGAACTTGTGTGAACAACCACTACACGGTGATGTTTAAGAAGGTCTCTCTCATTCACTTGCTATTTTGGTAGTTTATTATGTAATGTATATTCTGTTCTAGTAACCAATATCAATTCCGCATGTAAGTGTGGAAGGGCATATAAGTGGGGGACAACCTTTTACCTCTGACCATGGTAGCGATATGGTCTGACCTTCAAAATTCCTGCGGGCTGAGAAAGGGTCTACCCGATGTTGGGGCCCAAGGAATTGTTGCCACCTTGGATGTGGGCCCAAGGGGGGTTGCCACCAGGGGATGGGCCTTTGTATATGGTTGCCACCCAGCCTGGTGTCCTTTGATGTCTTGTTTGAAGGGGATGGATTGTTATGATATCCCTCATCGATTCCAGAAAAAAAAGTGTGGAGGCGTTTATAAGTGTGGGTCATCCATCACTTTACGTTTTGCCATGGGTTTTATTAAGTTAAGGTACCCTAGCTTATTCGCTGGCCTCAGAAGTTCTTTGTCTGACAATTATAAGCCTCTCATATCTTCCTTTATGTATTGCACCTCGTAAACGATAGATATTTGCGATGTTAATTTGTTCTGTGCATTGCTTGCTCCCTCAAACATATCTAACTTGCAACATGGATACCAGATAAAGGTTGTGATGGAGCAATTTGCAAAGATGAGTTGGTTACCTCATAAGCAAAAAATTTTTTAAAAAAAAATTCATGAAAAATGTATTCCTTACATGTGGCTGGAGATTACTTGGATGTTAACTTCATTTTTAAGCTTTTCACCATTTTTTCATCACATCTATTTTCTATAATGATCAGGGTGCATTCGAACTTGGCTGTACTGTCTGTCCAATAGCAATCAAATTTAACAAGATTTTTGTGGATGCCTTCTGGAACAGCCGAAAGTAAGTTTTGTCGTGGTGTGTTTCTTGCTCAGTTTCTACTCGTTTGCTCTTGACTAAATTTACCAATTTTACCATTGAGCAGTATTTTCTGATGTACTTACGACATGGCAGAAGATGTTTAACATCCTAATTTCTACAGAAAGTAATTTGATAAAACTCTAATCGTAAATTTTTTCACTCTTAACGTATTTTTAGAAGCATAAATCTAATACAAGTTTCAAGGGGTTACATTTAATTATAAATAATCAGCATAATTAATTTAATAAACTTAAATGAACCAAAAGATTAAAGATGTTAAGCAGTTTTAAATATTAATGATTATGAGTAAATCCTAATAAATTTTAATTCAAATGATTTAAAGGTTATGCATAAGACTCGAGTAATAAAAGGAATAAAGTATAAATAAAGTTTTGTTCATAAAAATTTTCAAATTATTTACACCAATTTCCCTTGCGTGATCACCTATTCTTCAATTGAAAAATATTGAGGGTGAGCACTGTTAGCACTCAGAAAATCAAACGCAAATGCGTCTGCCAAATAGCCAAAGAGGCTCCCTTCTATTTCTTCAATTGTGAATATATAATCAAAACAACGATGCGTCTACAACTTAAATAACAAGAGTTCAAACCCTAAGCCCACAATAGGCCCATAACTAATATAAAGCAACATGAATGAAATAACTAATAATAATAAATCAAGCCTAAGGCCTACGGCGATAAACCAATAACGGTTTGGGCCCGCCAGCCTCCTCCTCTCCCTCCTGGCAGCTCGGCACAGGCTGCTCCATAACAACTCCTCCTTGAAAACAACATTGTCCCCAAGGTTGAACCAAGGAAACTGTTGCCGAAACTCTGCCAAACTCACCCAACACGCATCTTCCTCCGGCTGACCCGACCACTTGACCAAAATTTGCTCCACCGCCTTACCCTCCTCATCCACACTACGCTCGGCCAGCACGCCTTTCGGCTCATACACGGGAATTTCCGGCAGCTCCAAGGAATCGGGCAAGGCTAACTCCACCGCGTGATCCCCACCACCTTCTTCAACTGCGAGACATGGAACACAAGAAGTATCCGACTAGTTGCTGGCAACTCCAGCCGATATGCCGCCGGCCTAATGCGCGCCAACACCACAAACGGGCCATAGAACTTAGCCGATAGCTTGTGGTGCGGACTTCCGGCGATAGAACGTTGCCGGTGGGCCCGGACCTTAAGGAAAACGCGATCACCAACCTCAAAGTTCACATCTCGACGATGCCGATTAACGAACCTCACCATTCTCTCCCTTGCTCGCTCTAGATGCTCGCGCAAATGCGCTATCATCGCATCTCTCCCTGCGAGCATTCCCGCAACAGTCGCCACCTGGCATTCCCCCGGAAGGTACCTTCGCAAAGACGGGGGCGGCCGCCCATACACAATCTCATACGGAGTTGTTTGAGCCGCCGTTTGAAACGCGGTGTTGTACCAGTACTCCGCCCACGGCAACCAATTGGCCCACTTCTTTGGCTGCTCACCTGCAAAACAGCGCAAATAGGTTTCTAACACCATGTTTAAATCTTCAGTTTGCCCATCAGTTTCTGGGTGATACGCTGAGCTAAACTTTTGAGCTGTGTCCTCGACATTTTGAAAAGCTCCCTCCAAAAGGAACTCATAAAGAGCGGATCTCGGTCGCTCACGATCGTCCCCGCGATGCCATGCAAGCGCACGACATCGCACGCGAATACCTCGGCCAACACTCGTGCCGAGATACCCCTCTTCATGTCCGAGAAGTGAGCATATTTTGACAACCGGTCGACCACAACCAATATCACCAAACACCCTTGTGACCTCGGCAGTGAGGTGATGAAATTCGTGGATAAATCCTCCCAAACTCTTTCCGAAATCGGCAACGGTTGCAGGAGTCCCGCCGGAGAAAGAGCCTCATACTTCACCTTCGACAAACCAAGCATCTTGCTACATATTCTCTCACTGCTTTGAACATCCCCCTCCAATATACACTTGCCGCCAGACGCTTATACGTTCACAATGCGCCGGCGTGGCTACCCATTGGAGTATCATGAAACTCCTGAAGTAACTCCGGAATCCACTTAGAAGTTGAAACCAACACAATCCTTCCTCTATAAAACAGCTTTCCCCCATGCAACTTAAACCCACCAACCTTGCTGCCCGGGTTCTTGCAGAGATCCTTCATCACACCCCGAATAAATTCATCCTGTGATTGCTCGACTAAAACGTCAGCCAGCTCACCCCAATTTGGCATGCTGAGTGCTAACAAGTCGTCGCCACCACGACGACGAGAAAGAGAAGTATCCGCCGAGTTCGAGACTCCCAGCTTATACTCTATCTCGAAATCATAGCCCATCAACTTTGCTATCCAAATCTGTTGCGACGGCGTCACAATTTTCTGAGACAGAAGGTGTCTCAGGCTACTGTGGTCCGTCCGGACAGTAAACCTGCGTCCCACCAAGGTCTCCAATGCTGGACGGCAAGAACCAATCCCATCATCTCACGCTTGTAAGCTGATTTTGTCAGCGTCCTGTCCACCAACGATTTACTGTAGTACGCTATGGACGGCCCTTCTTGCATAAGAACCGCCCCGATACCAGTACCGGAGGCATCGCACTCGATCACGAAACGCTTCTCAAAATCCGGCATCGCAAGCACGGGCGTCGAAGTAAGGGCCGATTTCAGCCGTTGGTAGGCTCCCTCGGCCGCCCCCGTCCAAACAAAAGGCACCGGTGCTGATTTTTTAAGTAGCTCCGTCAGGGGTCGCACCAATTGCCCATACTCTCTCACAAACTGGCAGTAATAACCAGTTAGACCCAGAAACCCGCGCACCTCGTGGACATTCCTGGGGGCCGGCCATTTCACCACTGCTGCCACTTTTTTCGGATCCATCTCCACTATCACGTGTCCCAAGTTCTCCACCTTCAGACACCCGAACGAGCACTTCTTTCTTTTCGCCTTGAACTAATTATCTTGCAAGATTTGCAAGACTATCCTCAGATGCTCCTTATGCTCATGCCAGGACCTGCTATAGACCAGAATATCATCAAAGAAAACAATCACAAATTTTCTCAAGTAGGGACGAAATAACTCATTCATCGCTGATTGAAAAGTGGCTGGCGCATTAGTTAATCCGAACGGCATCACCAAGAATTCATAGTGTCCACTGTGTCCGGAAGGCGGTCTTGTGGACATCCTTCCTCGCCACTCGGATCTGATGGTATCCGGAGCGGAGATCGATTTTTGAGAATACCCCCGCCCCAGACAACTCGTCCAACATCTCCTGTATTACCGGTATTGGGTACTTATTCAAAACTGTCACCTTGTTGAGCTTTCAATAGTCCACGCAATAACGCCAACTCCCATCCTTCTTTTTCACCAGTAGTACCGGGTTGGAGAAAGGACTGGCGCTGGGCAGTACTATTCCTGCCAAGAGCATATCCGACACCAATCGTTCAATCTCGTCCTTCTGAGCTTGCCCATAGCGGTACGGCCTTACTGACACTGGTCATGCACCAGGGGCCAGGGCGATATGGTGCTCGGCCCATCGAACCGGCGGAAGACCCTCCGGCTCTGCGAACAACTGCTCGAACGGCGCCAATATCTCCTCCACACCTTGAGTCATCGGATCCGCCAACTTCGGTGGGCCCGCCTCCACCAACATGATACACAGCTCTGCGTCCTGGATTTGAATCAATTCACGGAGATCCATTGGGACGCGACAAATAGATGGATTGCCCCTCAATGTCACCCTTCCGTCTCCATGTTTGAAGGACATCGTCATCTTGGCCCAGTTAGTGTCTACATCTCCGAGAGTTGCCAGCCAGGCGATCCTCAGAATCACGTCCACGCCACCTAGCGGAAACACATGTAATCCGCCACTATGGCGATGCTGGCAACCGAAATTTTTAATCCTCGACAGTACCCCTCAGACTCTTGGCGCCTCCCATCACCCAACTGCACACCGAAACGGCTGGACCTGTGAAGTTTTAGAGTCAACTTAGTCAGCAACGATCTGAAAATAAAATTATGACTGGCGCTGCTGTCCACAAGAATGGTGATATTCTGCCCTTGCAAAACCCCCTTCATGCTCATGGTTCGAGGCCCCGTAATTCCCGCCATGGAATAAATCGGACACCGCCTCCTTCGCTTCTTCCAACTGGACGGCTGCCACCTCGGATTCCTTGGTTGCCATGGGGTTATCATGGAATTCAAAACATTGCAGGTCCATGGGCTCATCCTCCTCCGCCATCAAAATGTTCAGCTACCTCATCGAACACTGATGCCCCGGTCTATAACTTTTCTTACAACGAAAACACAACCCCTTTGCGCGGAGCTCCGACATCTCCTCTGGAGTCATGCCCGTAAAACGGACGGGCTCTGATTGACGGCCGCCGAGATGGATTGGCCGTTCGAAGATGATCTCCCTGGAGGAACACGGCTAACCTCCCGAGGCGCCGAAGAGCCGGCTGATGACGTCCCGGAAGCTAGTCCCGCGGTCCTACTGACCTTTGCTGACGAGTTGAATCCGCCGCCAGCCGTGAATCGTCCCTGGGATGATGGCCGCCCGTACCATCCGGCCGCCCCCGATTTCGGGAATCTGCCTCCCATGACTTCCAAATTATACTCCACGTCTCTAGCAAGATCCATCGCCGTTCTAAATCTGGTGGCCGAAGGAGACGGAGAGAACTCCTAACATCCTCCGCCAAACCTGTCATGAAATATCCCAGGTAATGCTCATCGCTGAGCCCTGGAACTTGGCTTGCCAGTTGAACAAACACCGTCACGTACTCCTCTATGGAATCAGTTTGATTGACTGAGGAGAGTCGTTTGAACGGGCTTCCCATGAAGCGTGCGTCAAAACGACTCGTAAGGGCTTTAGCAAACTCATCCCACGTCATGTTCGGCTTCCGGGCTCGAAGCCACGTAAACCAATACAAGGCCAACTCTTCCATCGCCACCATTGCAGCCGGAAGCTTCATCTTCCGGCGTACGATGCAACACAAATTGTTGGTTGGCCCGAGCTAACCAACTGATAGGGTCCACGCCATAGAAGGGTGGCAGCGAAGGAGGGGACGGTGGCTTGTCCGTCACCACCGCGGGTGTCGCCCCTGGCTCCATGGCGACGGAGGCCACCTCCTCAGCCGTCCGGGTTCTCGAGGTTGACCTCGCTGTCGCGTTTGCCGCTGCCGAACGGGAGGCTGATGCCGACAGCGCCGCCACCGACGTGGTCAGCTCGGCCAGCGTCTGTGCGATACTCTCCAGTTGTTGGGCGAAGCTTGCTTGTTCATCAGCCATCTTCCCAACCGTCTCCTTGATCAACTCCTGTCCTTGCTCCAAACTCTCAATCCATTGTTCACTGTGTGTGATCGTCATATCGGGTGAGTGATCCGGCAGGTCGGACCAATTGTTAGCACTCAAAAAATCAAACGCAAATGCGTCTACCAAATAGCCAAAGAGGCTCCTATTTCTTCAATTGTGAATAGATAATCAAAACAACGATGCGTCTACAACTTAAATACAAGAGCTCAAACCCTAAGCCCACAATAGGCCCATAACTAATATAAAGCAATAGGAATGAAATAACTAATAATAATAAATCAAGCCCGAGGCCTACGGCGATAAACCAATAACGGTTTGGGCGCGCCAGCCTCCTCCTCTCCCTCCTGGCAGCTCGGCACAGGCTGCTCCATAACAAGCACTTAATAGCTCAATGTAATACATACATTTTTCTCAAATATAAATACGCAAATTGAAATACATTATCATGAGTATTTCTCATGTCTTTTAATTTTTTTAGTTGATCGATCACTTTAAATTTGCAATGTGGATACTCCCCAGGGATCTCTCCCAATCCCGATTCTCTTAGGACCCTGGCACGTTTTAAGTACTTATGAAAACACTTAATTTTTATGTCGTTCAACAATTCACATAACAACTTGTAAATTCATATATGATAAACCCTTAAATTTTCCTCACCTTTAAGGATGTTGGTGAAAACCGATAAAAGTGGGGAAATCAAGTCTTTAGGCTGTGTGGATTAACTAAATAATTAAGAAAATAATTCAATATTAGGAAGCACTTTAATGAAAGATTATAACATTATAACGTAATAGAATCATTATTAAAATGAAAAGTTAAAAATAGATATTTGCTTAAAAGAAGTTTGTATTGTTGTAAAAACTTATTTGGTGATAAAATTAAGAAGAGATTTTAGTGATAAAATTATGAAATTGTTTATAAAAGATGATTACAAACTAATAAATAAATAGTTAAAACAACAGTTAGCTTTGGATATAACATGCTTAATGAAAAAAGAGATTAGAAGACAAATCTTTCTTTTTTATTTCTTTCCGCCATCACTTCTTCAAATGTCTTCTAAAACTTAGTGACATAAATCTGTGTGTGTTTAAAAATTGTAATAATGTTAGATCAGGCTTCTCACGCATACCGCCGACCACCCATTAATTGTGGCGGTGACGGTGGTATTGGAGCTCCAGTGAGGTTTTATTTTTCAATTCTTAATACAGAATTCATCTGGTGGAAGGGTTTTACTCTTAATCAGAAGAAGCTTTGTGTGTTGTATTTTGTTTTGTGAATGAGCATGGGTGGAGGGTTGAATTTATAGGAGTGAGTGGTGGGAGTTATAGAGAAGGCTGAAAATCCGTTCCGTTTCTCCATTTAAAATGCTTTATGTGGCAAAAGGTTAAGTTGGGTCTAGGTTCAAGATTGCTTAAGGGGAGACTTGAGATTTGGTTGACCAGATATCAGTCTTTCTTGGACAAAAGCTCTTTCTAAATTGGAAGGTATGGAATGAATTTGACCCTAATTCTACTTCTAAATAGGGCTGCGCATTACAACATATCTATTTTTAATTTCTTATTATGATATGATTCTCTCTTTCTACCATGGAAAACAATGTTTATCCTTTGTTCCTTTCTTCTTGTTGGCAAATATACCTCTTATAAAAACATGGCAAAAATATTGTTTGCAGGCAGTCTTTCACAATGCACTTATTGCAGCTTATGACATCATGGGCTGTTGTCTGTGATGTTTGGTACCTAGAGCCTCAAAATCTGAGACCTGGAGAAACTCCCATTGAATTTGCAGAGAGGTATGTAACATTTCTCAATTCACGAATGTTAGTGGGTTCTTTTCCTCTTTAATCCATGTAAAAAAAGCCAATGTGTGAGTGTATATGGGCGCATTTTGATTCTGGTATTTCTTTCAGGGTTAGGGACATTATTTCTGTTCGAGCTGGTCTTAAAAAGGTACCTTGGGATGGATATTTGAAGTACTCCCGCCCTAGCCCTAAACATTGTGAGCGCAAGTAAGCTTTCATTATCCTGATGTCATTCAATTCCCTTTTATTATCTTCGTTTCTGCTGCATGAAGATTGAATAATCTCACTATAAAATTCCCTCTAAATGTTTGATCTCTTCCAGTACTTGTATCCCATTGATTTATTGCTACATTAATTACTCCATTTGTTGATTAACTATGTTTGGATATATTTTATCATGAATAAAAGAGGGAAGGAGTAAGAAAGCCAATTTTTAGTTTTGCTTCTGTACGTTGTCACTGTACCTGTTTATATAAGAATTGCAAGCAAAATATGTATGACCTTGATATATTTGCAGGCAACAGAGCTTTGCAGAGTCGATTCTCCGTCGCCTGGATGAGAAATAGGTTGAGAGAGACAATGTTCTTTGTTAGTTTGTTATTAATAATAATTCTTGACTGTTTAGATAGTTGTGTTTTCGTTGATTCTAAGTTCAAACTT
This sequence comes from Pogostemon cablin, assembly GCA_023678885.1. Taxonomy (NCBI): domain Eukaryota; kingdom Viridiplantae; phylum Streptophyta; class Magnoliopsida; order Lamiales; family Lamiaceae; genus Pogostemon; species Pogostemon cablin. The sequence goes on along the minus strand of CM043001.1, from coordinate 14,705,261 downwards.
ATTGTTGTAGAAGAGCGTTAGATAGGAAGAGTTGAAAATGCTGAGTCAAGTTATTAAAGCATTTATACGTTTTTGTTATGTTTAGACTTGAATTGTAGCGTTTTAGAGAAAATAAATTTTGTTGCACGTTAAGTTTACTTGTATTTTAAGTTAGTATGTATGTTTTTGAGTTTTTAGAATTGATGCATTACCTTAGTCTATTTATCGGCTGGAATAGGTCATCCTACCGGTAATGCCACGTGATACTTTTGACGTGGCAAGAAAAATTAATTTTTTAGTTCCTTAAGTTTGTCTCTTTTTTAAGTTAATCTATGATATTTCAAAATTGTGAAATTTATTATTAACTTTAAAAATTCAATAAAATAATCCTAATTGTGTCAAAATGTTCCAAGTACTGTATGCTAACTCCGACAACCCACAAATATTAATCACCAACCTGTCTATGTATGGCCCACCTTGCAAATATTCTGTTTTAGAAATAGATCACATTATTACGACTCGCATGTAAAATTGCCTCACATGAGGTTTGCAACTCAAATGGTTCGACCTATCAAATTCGACCTATCAATAACCCACTGCATATAAATAATAAAAAAATATTTTTAAATTGGGGATTGTCTATTTTGATTTTATATTTTTATAATTTTATTTTTGGTTTATATTAAAAAAATCCGCATAAAAATATAAAATAACGAGTTTGATACGTTGACAACTTTTTGTGTCCTACAAAAATACATTCAATGCCCACCTAGCAAATAAATTTCTTGAGAAATGTCTCACCTTACCATTAACCCAACAAACTTTAACCCAATAAATGATGGGTTGCGTTAAGTTAGTATTGTCAGCTCAACCCACTTTTACAACTTTAATTGATCTAATAATTGCGTGACATTTTCTTTTTCAAAATTTTATTATGTTTTAATGATATACTCCATTCGTCCCAACGTAAGAGAGTCATTTGCTTTTTTGCACATAGATTAAGGAGTATTATTATTTAATGTGTAGTGGGTCGTTGTATTAGTGGGAGAGTGGGTCCCATATTTTAATTGTATTAGAGGGGGTGTATGAGTCTCATGTATGTAAAAAAGAAAAGAGGACTCTTTGAGTGGGACGACCAAAATGGAAATTTGACCTCTTAACTTGGGACGGAGGGAGTATTAAAGTTTGTGATAAAAATTTATACATAATTATAAGTTAGGTAGAATGGCAAAATCATGCGAAACATTGGGAAAAAAAACCTTCTGAATCCCGAAATTTCAAATAGATCAACCACATTCTTCAAAATATCAAAGCAAATCTCCCATAAGAAATCCTAGCTTATTCATTTTTCATTAGTTCGTGAACACATTAAGATATGTCATCTATTATTCGTTTTCTATTGCATGAGTTAGATTCACCTTAAGTTATTATGAAAGTAATGCTCGTTTTTTAATTTCTTGGACTGATGTCAATCCAAATCGGCGTCACTATATTATAAATCATGACAGATAAGCATTAAAAGTGCTAAAATTCAATTAGTGAGAAGGAGAGTGACACGATTTTAAAGCTCAATCCAAATCAATATATTTCCACAAATTAAGTTGAATATAGTAAAATTATAAAATGAGAAAAGAAATGTCAAATGCGTTACCTGTAGGGTGACCCATTCTTATTGATAAATGGACAAGTTTCTTAGAATTTTGAAAGTTAATGGGCCAATTTCAAAATTTTGAAACAACTTTGACTAATTTTAAAAATAAGTGAACTTAAGGGACTAATATTTTTTTTATTTTTCTTACCATGTCAAAATTGTCATGCGGCATTACTGCTTGGATAACCTGTTCCAGCCGGTAAATAGACTAAATTATCAAATTTTGGAAAATTAATGGACCAATTTCAATATTTTGACATGAGGACTAATTTCAAAATTTAGTAAAATTAGTGGAATATTATTTTTCCTAGTGTTTTATATACTGCTATTATTTGATTTGATAATTTGTGGATTGTCTATATTTTTCTTATTCTAAATTTGTCATCTATTGGGATTTATTGCATAACTATCTTTCACTTTTATTTTATGCAGTTTTTAATTAGGTATATCGAATTTTATGAGTAAAACGATATATCAAATGTTCTACATAGGGCACTGTATACCAATATATTAGGTATATTGTTGGATTATATACTAAAAGCCTAGCTTTAGTATGAACAATGTTTTAACAATATTTGAAATGAGAATCATTGATCAAATGATTGCATCTTAAAATTGTTTATATGTTGATACAATAGTCCATTTACTATATATTGTAGATAATATGGTGTATGGTGTCGCACGGAAGATCATATTATCCGTTCCATATAAAGTATAAACAGATGCTCACAACCGAGATAGACAGAGACAATCTATCGGGATGGTTGTATATAGTGTGATTTGATATTAGTTTGTCTTGACTATAAAATTACATTAGTGCATTTTGTGTGTATTGAGCAGGAACACCTGAGGTTGTTTGATTTATACTGACTATATAAAAGAACTAAGCCTCAGTTATTATGGATGTTCATACTCTTAATCCCTGTATAATAAACTGATGTACCAAAAACTAAGCCTAAGGAGGAGTTGAGGCCATAATGCAAGGGGCATGCATGGAAAGTTTCTACCAGCGCTCATGTACCAAAAACTGATGAAAGAAGTTGCTGGGGAACCCTTGTTTATTTATAAGAATATATGGTACAAATGGATTGTGAGGAAGCATAGTTTTAGACTATGGCTGCTACATAGAGGAAGGGTCTACACGAAAAATAGAGAATGAAATCTACAAGGAGACCTCAATTGTGGGTATTATGTGGGGTGTATGGAAACACAAACTCACCTTTTCTTCCAATGCCCATATACTCTACGAATATGGGATATTATGAAGAGGGGCTTAAGATGGAGGAGTCAATTTACATCTGTTGAAGATGCCTTTCGGAAGATACACGTTGACACACAAAACAACAAAAAAGTAAGAAGAATATTCATCATTGCTTTTGCATCACTGATCTATATCATCTGGATGGCGATGAATGCATTATTGTTTGGCATGAGGATGCTTTTACCGACATGTATTGCTGACAAGATCTTGTGTCAAATAATTAGATTGTTTTTTAACTACTAGTGTTGTACACCTTGTGGTTTTAGCTGAGGTAGTGATAGGGTCGAAATCTGTCTTGCATTATAATTTATTTATTTATTGTAACCGTTGGAACTGAAATTAAATTTATCCATTTCCAAAAAATATATATATATATATATATATATAATAACCTCGACACGTAATTCAGTATTTATTTTTTTGAATTACAGGTGAGATTTAGTTATTAAATCAATATGCTCGATGAGTTGGGAGATGATACTGTGTGTATGGTGTGCTGTTGATTGCAGAAGGAATTCGTGTCCTAATAATTTAGGCTGATGATATCTCCTTGAGGAGCTCATAAGGATTATCATGTAAACCTGCAGGTAGATTTGTTTCGACATGTTAATAAAGTTGAGTGGTACTAATTTTGGATTAGAGATTAATTGGGTTGTCACTAACTCATTTAATTAATGGACATTGTATATTTGAAACACGGGGAGTTAAACAGGCTCATAATAAGAAGTTCATAACGTAATTTGGGATTAGGGTGACAGTGCAATAATAATTCTTTAGTGGACTGAATTATTATTATTGGGCTTAAGTATAAGTTTTGGGCTAAACTTGGATGTTTGAATCCAATATATGGGAAGCTATTGAGAGTGAAAATTATCGTGTTTTAGTGTCCAATTTAACACATTTTTATGGGAATTATTGTCATATATTAGCACAAGTGTCTTATATTCAATATATATGAGAAAAATATGCATTTGAGGTGTTTTATTGTGTTTTAGGTGCAAAGAGGATCAAAAGTGCAAAGTTAGAGAAAAGGAGAAACTTGTACAAGAATGCTGAAAAATACACGTCCAACTTGTGTAATATTTGTGTTCTTGTAGAACTCCAAACTGGTATGTGATACACCATTAGAAAGCCATGGAAGAGAGGGTCGTTTTGGCGCAAGGATCACTCAAATCGAAGTTTGGATGTGAAAGTTATACACGAAATAGTGAGACTGCGCAATGCTGTTCGACCAGCTATTCGATCAGCCCGTTCAGGTCGAACGGGAACACATTTTTCTGCCCAAATTCGTATTTTTACACCCTAATTGCTTATAAGTGTATTTTTGACGTGAAAAGGCCCAGAACATCAATTTAGAGGGCCAAAAGTATACAAGGACATCATTAAAAGGATTAAAAGGAGGCCACAATCATCCTACACCACCTCCATAAGGGGGATTACCCCCACACCATCATCCAAACTGCGAAGATTCGTCTGTAGAATAAAGAACGAGAACTAATAGGATTTGAAGAGACGGAAGAAATAATGAAGGAGATTGCCACACCACGAGTTTTTCTAATTATTATCTTCGTAATTCTAATTTTCCAGACTATGAGTAAGATCTATCCAACCCCCATGTGTGTTGCTTGTAACACCATGGGCTAGAGCCGTTTTAGTAGTTCTAGGAATTATGAAAGTTTTATAAATTAATTAAACTCTCTTGTGTATCCTCCGTACAACACTACTTGTGGATTTATTTTATATATGATTGTGCGTTTTTAATCCATATTCACGGTCGTTTTATACATCTTCAAATGTTATATAGAGTGAATATATATATGATTGTTGATTGAGTACGTTCATCGCTGAATAGGGTTTATGTTATAATTCTAAGTGAGGGGACTCTGAAGTTTCATTAGAATTTTCATATATAAATATTTATTAATTGAATTGAATTCGGGTTAATAAGTAGGAAAAAGATGTTAATGTTATAGTCCCTAAAAAGTAGATCATATCAGTTTGAGTACCAATCCTAGGGGGAAAGAATTGATACTGATAGTACCTAGAAAAAGGGGTGAAATTATTCTCTTGCTCCGAGGTTATTCACACATGTTACACGCATTTGTTTACTTGTGTCTATAGATTATATATGCATGGCTTAGTGATGCATACATAGTCCACAAGGTAGAGTCGGCCAGCACACTTGAAAAAGAAATTAATGAGTGAAACTGGATTATCCTAGAGCTACCTATTCTCCAACTTGGTTTTACTTCGAATTCTTCTAGTGTTATATTATTTTAATTGTTATTTAATTTTTAGTAATTTAGTTGTTAGATAATAATTCTTAAACCTTATTGCATTGTCTTAATTAATTTAGTAAATAATAAAATTGATAATACGCCGTCCTTTGGATTCGATATTTAACTTGGTTACCTGCTGAGCTACAATTGATATCCTTAATACTTGTGGATTATTTTGTATGCAAAGAAAATGCATAAAAAAATTTTAGTGCCGTTGTTGGGGATAATTTTATTATTGATTTAATTATTGCTAGTTTAGTTAGAATTTTTTACTGCTTTATTATTTCATTTGTGTGAGTGAGGAGTTATTATATTTAAAGTGCTCACACCTAGAAAATTACATCTCTTTACAAACTAAGTTTCAACTTATATTTTTACTAAGTTTGGGGGTGTGTGATGTACTTACCATGTCTTATGAGCACTTAGGGTACAATTTTTTCTTTCGTCTTGTTGTTCATTTGTTAGGAGGTTAATTTTTTGCGGCATATTAATATTTTAATTAGTATTGGTATGTTAATTTTTTGCAACTTACCTAATGTTTCGTGTGTTGTTTTTGTGTGTTTCCTAGTGTTTAGTGGTCAAGTTTTTTTATTTTCTAGCTTTTTGATATTTTTGATTTTTTAATTTTTCTTTGGTGTCTCCTATATTATTACTGATGAATCATGTGATGTTGAGGCGTGCTTGAGTTTTGATGATAGAAAAAGGTAAAAGAGGGAAGAAGATGAATTCTACACTGAGGCTTTAACTTGACCGAGTTGAACAACTTGAGGAGCTCGTGCATACGTTGAAGAGAAATCAGGTGCCCTCATTTTCTTATTCTAATTTTTATTTGCTCTTTTAATTTATGGGAATGAAGGATTGAGATTTTGGTTTTGTGATCATGTGAGCTTATATTTTTTTAAATTGTGCCTAAAATTCATATGCACTTAAAATTGATGAAGTGTAGTTTAGTTATATTGTGGTATCAAGTTCTATATGTACTTGTGAGATATTGCTTACCATGAAAAGTGCTCTATTACTTGTTAAAAAACCCATGTGAGATTTTGAGCCTTATTCATGTACATAATTACATGATATTTATTTTCTGGTGAGTATTATTCTTGTGTGTGTATTTTAGAACTTGCCTCTTATCTTACTTAATACTACACGTGTGTTAGATGATGGGAGATGATTTTAGGTCATCCTTGAATTTATAAGTTACTTAGCCAAATTATTCCATACCAATGATGTTTATCCGTAGTTAGCCCCATTGAGCCTTTAAAACCTCATTCTTTGGCAGCCTACGAGAAATAACCACTTTGACATTCGAATTTTTGAGCCTTAATTATCTGTCATGAAGAGAATTATTGGCTTTTCAAAGTGTGTTGATGGAGTTTGATAACAACTTGGAAAGGAATGAAATTGGTGTTGAAACAGTAATTGAGATTGAAAATGTATCTAAGGAAAATCATAGAGTAGTGCTTAAATCTAGTATTCCATTGAATCAAACACCCTAGGGTAGTGCTTAAGTCTAGTACCTTATGGAGGATGCGAGAGGTAGTGCCCAAAATTGGTACCACAAGTAAGAAAAAAAAGGAAAACGAAAAGGAAAAAATTGTTATGCTTGAAAGGAATAAGTGAAAGAGTTGAGGAAGATGTTGCGCTTAATTGAAGTGAGTAAGAAGAATGAAAGATCATTATGGGTGCACGCTTAATTGATCCGAGTTTTGAGTCACTTATCCATATATATCCTACCTTAACCAAAGAGCCAATATTACATCCATAAGAGAAGTCATTTTTTATTATCACATTGTTGAATCATACTTTTTAGTGGTGGAGAGTTTAAGACATTTGGCAAACTTATGATTACGCATACACTTGAATTGAATCTGAGCGCAAATACCTTAAGTGTACATCTTTTACGCTTGAGTGCGAGCAATATATACTTCCCGTGAGAACATGTCAATGGAGCATTTGAATTGGTGGTGATTGTCTTCTCTTGTATGCTATGAATTGATTAATTATTACATGTAATGAGAGTTGCATGATCTAAGTTGAGGACAATTGTGTTTTGAATGGGGTATTTGTCGTAATCCTTATTTTCCAGCTAATTTTTTTACTCTCTCTCTCTCTTTATTTTTATTTTGTTTTCTCGGGATGAGCAACATGTAAGTTTGGAGGTTTGTTGAGAGTGAAAATTAGCGTGTTTTGGTGTCCAATTTAACATATTTTTTATGGAAATTGTTGTCATATATTAGCACAAGTGTCTTATATTCAATATATGTGAGAAAAAGGTGCATTTGAGGTGTTCTATATATACGTATCATCTCCCATTTCAAAGTGATGTGTAATTTTTTTAATAAATAATTGTGTATATTTTTTAAAGGCAGAGTCTACTGCACCCAATTATTAAGGTCCAACCGGGTCAATTTTGATCTGTTGACTCACTTTCTAATGAGCCATGGATCATTCAATCATTTCACTCCCCCTCTCTCCCCCATTGCTCTCTCTCTCTATTTATTTTGCTCTTTCGCTCTGTTTCTCTCTATCCTCTCTCCGCCACCCAGCGCCGCCAGCACTACCTCTCACCTTCTTCGACGACATGTTATGGATCTACTCACATCCGATTTGCTGCCTTTTCTTTACAAATTCACGTCACATACAGCGGCAACGAACATAGTAAGAGTAACCTTCATTTTTATCCAACCAGATCTGTACAAGCTCAAAATTTTGGTAACAGCGAAGAAATTAAATCTCGCCCTCGTGACAGCGAGGAAAATCCAACAAAGAAAATTTGATACAGTTAGTCTTCTTATTTTTGATATTGTAGTTTGTTGATTGTTTTTCAATTCTTCACTTTGTGTAAATATTAATATCTTGTGAAAATTGAAAATTATGATTGTTGTTTGATAATTGATTTTGCATTCAATTAATTTTGATAAATTTACAACACCGTAGAAAGGTGGAGATTGTGTGACAAATTAATATTTTAATTCGGTATAAGTTTTATCATATAAATGTATTACATTTTACTCTTATATGTATTCCCTCCGTCCCATCCTAATAGTTACGCTTCCTTTGTAAATTACAAAGGAAGCGTAACTATTAGGATGGGAAGGAGGGAGTATCATTAAGAATTTGTTTGTTCTTTAATTCTTCATTTTGGATAGATCTTTAGTATCTTGTGAAAATTTAAAATTATGATGGTTGTCTGATGATTGATTTTGCCTTCAATTAATTTTGATAACTTTATAAGATCGTATAAATTGTGGGTGGAGATTGTGTGATAAGTTTATATTTTAATTCGATAATGTATAAGTTTTATCATATAAATGTAGGAATGTAAACGAACCAAGCCGCTCGCAAGCTATTCGAGACTCGATTTGAAAAAAATTCATTCGAGTTCGTTCGTGAAAAAAATAGAGAGGAGCCGAGCTCAATTTTCGAGCTTGATTATTTTTTTGAGCCGAACTCGAGCCCAGAGATGTTTGGCTCGAAAGTTTGTGAACGTGTTCGTTTATAGGCTCGCGAGCATGTTCGTTAAAAAGCTCGCGAACATGTTCGTTTACAAGCTCGCGAACATGTTCGTTTATAAAGCTCGCAAATGTGTTCGATTATATGCTCGTGAACGTGTTCGATAATAGGCTCGAATAGTGCTCGTCAATAGGCTCGAATAGTGGTCAATATGCTATTTTCAATATTATTACTCAATTATTATTATTATTGTTATTATTTATTATAACATATTAATATGGTTATTTTAGAGTTTAAAAATTTTTACATAAATAAATAAACTTTACATATATATATATATATATATATATATATAAATTTTACATATATATATATATATACACACACACACTGGTATCAATATAATTTATAAGGGATATAAATTTATAATTTTAAAAATATAGTATATACTTTAAATTAAAGAAAAATTTTAAAGTATGACAATGATATAATGAAATTATTAAAACGTAATTAATAAAAATAAAATGAAAAAGAGAATGAATGTTATTAAATCTAATAATGAATTAAAAGTCATACTTATAATGAGTTTAAAGGTGTAATTTTTTTATTTTCTATCTCTATATAAGTAATAAGATTTAATTTTGATTTATTTATATTTAAATTTTAAATAAATATATGTATTTATATACATTAAATTTTAACTAATAGTAATTAATAAAATTGTAAGTATTTTAAAGTCAACACCTCATCAAAAAAAAAGTATATATATATATAAATTATATGTAAAAATAATTTAATTTAATATAAGTATTTATTTATATTTTAATAGTATAATTTTATAGAGGAGAAAATTTTGAATTTATATACACCCGTATTTGCCTTTTATTATTATTATTATTATTGTTATTGTTATTATTATAGTTAATGGGTTAACATAAAGATACATTCAAATTTTAGGCAAATACTTGTGTGACACCATCTTACGTAAGCTCTTATTTGAGATGAATAAAAAGTTCATAAAATGTTATAACTTTTGCTATATTCCATATAATATGTTATCAGTTTTGTTTATATTATAAATTGTACATAAAATAGTTCACTACACCATTATTACTTTTTATCGATTGAATATAACTTTTAATTAATAATGTTATCACTTTTTATTCGTCTCATGTAAAGATTTACGTGAGACGGTTTCACACAAGACCTATCCCAAAATTTAAAGAAAATATATACTCCATATACTTATAAATGTTAATTAAAAAATCTTTTGTTATATTATTAAAATATATTTTAATTAATAATTAATACTAGTAATAACTAATACAAGTTGATAATAGCTCTAGATACCGCTTTTTATCAAAAAATTTATTAATAAAATTTTATTATTCATGGGACGGTCTCACTCAAACCTTTACGCATTAAAAAAAACAAAAAAATGATAATTTTCAGTTTAACGAGCCCGAACGAGCCCGAGCTCGAACTAATGACTAGTTTATATCGAGCCGAATTCGAGCTCGAGCTCGAGTTTGATTTTTTTTATTCAGTAAAAATATTTCGAGCCGAGCTCGCGAACTGTTCGCGAGTTATATATTTTACACACGAGTCGAACTCGAGCCTAAAAAAATTTAAATTGAGCTCGAGCCGAGCTCGAGCCCCTTAAAAAAATTCAAGCCGAGCTCGAGCCCGGAGATATTCGGCTCGACTCGATTACATCCCTATATAAATGTATTACATTTACTCTTAAATGTACTATTAACTTTTATATGAAAAAGTTCTATTAAATTTAATTGCTAGTTGAAATTTAATAATGTTTATGTTTTTCTCAATAAATGTATTATTTTTTAAAAAAAATAATAATATTGATACCATATTTATCAATATTTTCATCAATGTATTTATTATTATTATTATTATTATTATTATTATTATCATTATTATTTAGGCAAAAGCTCCTGCGCCCCCGAGGACACCGTGTCCCCAACCCTCCCCCTCCATATTCTATTTAACCCTATGTATTGCTAGGGGTTTAAATTAAAATTGGCGACAAAGGGGCACGGTGTCCCCGGGGATACAAGAGCGTCACTATTTTATTTATACATGTTAGTATAGAATATTATATATTTTAGTATAAGATCTAATACATTTATTAGAAAATAAATATACATTAGTGGATTGAATTTAATTTATTTAAATATTTAAATGTGTATTTAAAAACTAACCTAATACAGATTTTATTTGTAAAATTAATTACTACATTCAACATTTAATTAATAAATTGAAAAAAATAATAACGTTAATATGTAAAATTACACACATTTTAGTATCAAAGTGCATAAGTTATAATTTAATAGCATATAAGTTTTTCTTAATAAGTGTATACTTTTTTTTTATTGATGTTATACTTTAATGTAAAGTGTATAATACATTTATAAATGAAAGCATATACACTAAAAAAGTAAAATTAATACAATAAGAAGTATTTTTTTAATTAATATATTCGTTCATTTTGACATAATTCATCTCGGGTATGGATTCTACTAAAAAATATCCTATCTTAAACCGTCTGAATAACATGTAACATAAAAAATTTCAAATAATAATTCCCCAATAATTCCTTAGTTGTGGTTCTAATTCCATCCGCTTCAAAGAAGTCGTCATCAATATCGCACTTGTTGTTTGATGATTGCAGATTGACGCTGGAGAACCCCTCCCAATCCCTGTCGTAATTGCCTTTGACGACGACGTATCACTGAATCGCATCCCACGCACAAGGCAAGGGGCATGACAGAAAGAGTGTCGGAACGCATCCCACGCACAAGGCATAAGGCAAGGGGCATGACTGAAAGAGTGTGCGGACTTCAGATGGTGTTTGTCGAGGTTGAGATCTTAGGGATAGAGGAGTTGAGTAGATCTGAGAAGAACAGAGCAGAGATTAAGATATTAGGGGACATAAACAGGCGCGAAGGTGATATATGAGGGACGGAGCGACGGCGGCAGGTGTAGTAGTAAGAGAAAGGAGGAGGACAGAGCGGCGGGTGTGGTAAGAAGAGAGAGGAAGAGGTAGAAAAGAGAAGAGCAGTGCAGAGATCGGGAGATGCCACAAGGAAAAGTACCCATAATTTTTTACAATTATATATGTGACCAGTTTTATAATATGGGTCCTGGTGTTAGTGTACATTAGATCAATTCTTTTAAAAAATACATATATATATATATATATAGAGCAACTATTTAAAATATTTTAATATTTTTTAATTAATTATAGAATGTTTAATCTTAGTTTCCATAAATAATCAACTATACATATAAATATCTATCTTAAGTATACTATAGCAACATTATTAAAAAACAAAAGTTAGTAATTTGTTGTAAATTCTTAAAATTGATAAAAGAAGTTATCTAGCTACCAAGATTTTTTAATTATTATTTATTTTTAAAATTTAATAAAATTAATATTTTTTTCTAATGCTATAGAAAAATTATTAAAACTTATTAAATTCACCATATAGATTAAAAGTGATAATTCTTTCAATAAAAAAGAATAATTGATTAAGGAAAAATTATATTTAATAATTGATATATTTCATGAACAATTAAAAGAATGAAGTAACATTTAATAAAAAACTATACATGATAAGTAAAAAGTGATAAATGTTTAATTAAATTATTTTATGAATAATTTATAAAATAAATAAAAGTTATAACCTTAAAAATGAAGAAAAAAGTAATAATAATAATAATAATAATAATAATAATAATAATTATTATTATTATTATTATTATGTTATATATACAAAACAAAAACGTAGTATATATATAATTTTTAATAATTAAAAAAATTAATATGATTATCTTTTTTAAATCTAGTATAGAAAATAATATTATTATCGTTGATAAACTCTTACAAGTAGGAGTAACACTATTAATTAAAATTAAAGGTAGATAAATACATGACTTTTCTTAGGATTTGAATCAAATTAAAATCAAATTTTATTTAGAATCATAAAAAAAATATTTAATTTTCCGTTCACCTATAAATAAAATTTTCTATTCATAGACTTCATACACACATAAATTATTCTTGAAACTTTCTTATGTTGACCGTCTTGTCTGAAACCATTTTATATTTTTAATTATTTATAATTTTTTATTAAAGATGTTAATAATTTCTTTAAGAATGTTGTCACTTTTTATTTTTAATATAAATTATTTATGAATTAATTTACTGAAACATTATCATTTTCATTAATTAAGTACCACTTTTTTTAAAAATATTATCACTTCTTATTCGTATCACGGAAGTCATCATCACCGCACTGACTTCGCTGGGTGCGATATCACAGGCAATAAAGAAAACCATCATTGCTGCTAGCCCAAAAAAAATACCGGAGTGTCCACCCCCTGCTCATCTTCTTCGTCCTCATCGAAGAACTCCTCGATAAACACTTTATTCATAAACTCAATAGACCATATAAAAGATTTTCTTCAACCTTTCTTCAAATTCTAAAGAAATGACCTTCGATTTTTTTGGATTTATTACTATCCAATACAAATTATATATCTATATTACTATTAGATACAATAAGCTAAAAATATTACTAACAGATGCAATATAGTAGGACGAGATACCCACAATATCCCTACAAAAATATAATCTCAATTAATTCTTTTATTAATAATTCCTAATTTTAATTATCTTTTTTTTCTCTCTCTCTTTTCTTCGCTCTTACTTCATCTTTCCAAAATCCCTTGATTTTTCCTCCAAAGTTCCCCTTTCTGATTCCAAATTTTTGACGTCTTTTCTCCTTGATTTATTATCACTGGACCAAGAGTTGTTTCTCCACTGCCTAGGCAGCTTTCTAATCGGCGGCCGCTCGCATTACATCTGCCGCCAAAGATCCACCATGGTGTGTCCCTTTGCGCTGGGCCATCTGCTGGCGCCCTCCGATCTCTTCCCTGTTGATGAGTGTGTAAATTCACGTGTTTCGAGCCCGGATTCGTGTAATAAAGGTATGTTAGATGTTGTAATTCGATATGAATCGATATATATGGTGGAAAATCACGAATCAGGTGTTTTAAGGCTATTTGGATTGATTTTCGAAGGAGAATGAGTTAGAAGTGATCGGATTTGAAAAAAGGGAGATTCAGAGGTGTGATTCGACCAGGCAGATGCGTGGTTCGACCACGAATGAGATGGTTCGACCAGTACCTGTGGTCGAACCGATTGAGAAGAAGCGCCAGGAGTGCCGTTCGACCACGACATTACCGTTCGACCAAGCCATTTGGTCAAACCGTGGTCGAACTAAAAGCCTGAAGGAAAGCAGCTGTAGTTCGACCAGAGAGTATGTGGTTCGACCAGGATACAGGTCGAATTTGGGACCCGCAACCAAATTACAGGTCAATTCGACTTGGGTTCGACCAGTGGAGGATGGTTCGACCTGGCATGTTGGTCGAACTAAGGTACGAAAAATTACCATATTCATATTTTTACACCTTTAATGCGTGTGTTCGCTCAAGAAGCCCATCCAAGGCCCGTAAGGAGAGTTTACAAGTATAAACGAAGAGCTTTCGCAGGAGACACACATCACTCATCATCCATCCACCACCGAAACCCTACCATCATCTCAAGGAGTCGTGAAGAGAGGTTCATCTAGCGAGTCAAGTAAGATCATACCAACTAACCATGATTGTTCCTAGATCAATCATGGGCTAGAGCCGCTCCGGTAGTTCTAGGGTTATGAAAGTTTTATAAGTTAATTGAATTTCCACGTGTAAACTTCGTACAACACTACTTGTGATTTATTTTATATAAGATTATACTTTTTAAATTCATACTCACAGTCGTTTTGTGCATCATTAACTGTTATGTAGAGTCTGAATACATATCTTGGTTATTGATTGAGTGCGTTCAATGCTGAGCAGGATTACATATTATAATTGTAAGTGAAGGGATTGTGAAGTCTTATTAGAACTATCTAATATAAATACTTATTAATTGAATATTATTCGGGTTAATAAGTAGGATAAAGAGTATAAATTCATAGTACCTAAAAAGGGAGATCATATCGGGTTAGAGTACTAAGTGCACGGGAAAAAATTGATACTGATAGTACCTAGAAAGGGGGATGAATTATATCTCTTGCTCCAAGGGTATTCACACGTGTCATACGCTTGTTTGCTTGTGTCTATAGAGTAAACTAGCATGGGTTAGTGATGCGTACATAGATCACAAGGCAGAGTCGGACAACAACACATGGAAAGGAAATTAATAAGTAAAACTGGATGACCCAAAGAACTACCTGATTTCTTACTTGATCACAGTTGTATTTTCTCTATTGCTTGTCTATTTAATTTGCTATTTAAGTTATTTGTTATTTAGTCTCGTAATTATTCCAAACCAATTTGCCAACATAGTCATAGTTAATTAGAATAAAATTAAATTGATAATAATTCATCCCTTGAGTTCGATAATCACTTGGTCGCCTACCGAAACTACAATTGATATCCTTCATACTTAGAGATTATTGTGTGTTGAGAAACGCTCATCAAGTTCTTGGCGCCGTTGCCAGGGACGACATTAATTATTAGTTTGTTATTTCTAGTTTAATTGAAATTATATTATTCTTATCTTTAATTTCTAACACTTATTTCTTAGGTGTATGCTCACAAGATCGAAGACAGGTGAATTAGAGCCTTATAATCTGGAGATAGGAGCATCGTCGAGGAAGAAAAAGAAGAAGAAGAACAAGAACAAGAACGTAGACCCAACTGAGGCTCTTAATTTAGGAGTTGAAGTTGATGTGCTGAATTTGCAAATGATTGAAGCTGCAACCGAAGTTAATTTGGAAGTAGAGGCCGTCAACATGGCAGCCAATCCTGATACACTTGCCATCCGTGAAGTCTTTAAGAACAACGGAGGAGGCAATATGGGGATGTTAGGAGCAAGAGAGACCGGAGCCGATTTTGATTTACACCCTCCTCTTATCAGCATGATTGAAAGGAGTCCCTTCTCTGGGGAACCTTTGAAGATCCTCAGTAATATCTAAATAAGCTCCTTGAGTATGCAAGTACACAAAAAGATACAGGAGCTCATGAAGATGCGAGGAAGATCATTTTGTTTAAGTTCTCGCTGAATGAAAAAGCGAGAGATTGGTACGATAAGCTTGATGCTGCTAAATGTGATACCTGGGAGAAGTTGAAAGTGAAATTCTTGGAGCGATACATGCCACCTTCGAAGGTGTTCAAGATGAAGTAAGAAATCAATTAATTTGCTATCCATGGTAATGAGAAGTTTCATGAAGCTTGGGACAGATTCAAGGACATGCTTCGGAAGTGTCCACAACATGGGCTATCTGAAGCTCAATATCGGTATTTTCTATAATGGGTTGGATTGCGATTCTCGTGTGTTACTTGATGTTTCATCCAATGGAGCATTTCTTATGAAGTCACCCATTGAGGCCGAGAAGCTTTTTGAGAATATTTCGATAAATTCAAGAGATTGGCCGACCGATAGAGTGAGAGGCACTTATGTTCTTGGTAAAGTAGCACAGGTTGAGCATACTATGGTGAAGTTAGGAAGAGATGATGAGATTGTCTCTAGTTTGACTAATATTAGCAAGCTACTAGAGTCTCAGCAAAAGCAGATCACAGACTTATCTCAGCGCGTACCAATAGTGCAGCAGGATGTTGGGTATGAAGGAGCTAGCTAAGAGGAATTATAGGAAGCAAACTACGTCATGGGTCAAAGTATTCAAGGAACTAGGTACCAAAATCAAGAAAACCGGAATTATCAGGGGAATTACAACAATCGTGGTCCCCCGGGTATTTACCAACAACCAATGAGGTAGGAGTTTTCATGGAGCAATCTGAATAATGCGGTCTAACCTCCTATCGGTGTTGATCCGAGAGCTAAGGTGGAAGAAGGGAAGTCAGGTTTCGAGGATACGGTGAATAGATACATGGCGAGAAATGATGCAAGAGTAGATTGTCTTGAGGCTAAATTAGAAAAGAAGATTGATGCCAATCATGAAGATTTGTCTAAACAAGTTAAGGACCTTATATTGTTGATGGGGGAAATGGCAGGAAACGTGAACAAATTAACTCAAACTATTGAGAAGGGAAAGTTTCCGTCTTAAAGTATTGAGAATTCAAAGTATTGTCACGCCACTACATTGAGGTCATGAACGCAGTATGAGGGACCAATGAGGCTGGAATCGAAATTTGAAATGACAGGAGCCCGATTCGACCCTAATTCGACCAACACAGATGGTTGAACTACACAGGGAAGGTCGAACCAGGCACCTGGGCGACATCTGGAAGCTACTGAAGAGCAGTTCAACTAAGAATAGGTCAGTTCGACCAAAAGCTCTGGTCGAACTCAGGTCGAACCACACTATCCAGAATACTCTGTTTTATCTTAAGCCCGATTCGACCACGATCACTATGGTTTGACCAACCTGTTGCTCGAACCGTAGTCGAACCAGCCTGTAAGGGGGAGAACAAACTTTCAGGTGCTCAGTTCGACCATTATTCACCCAGTTTGACCAACAACCCTGGTCGAACCCAGGTTGAACCATACCATTCTACATCATTTTCTGCGTTGAATGCTACACATGATGTTGACGCTACTCCAGTACCTTCCAAAGAGCAGAATACAGAGATTACAGCGAAAAAGAAGTGGGAAAGATCCAAGAGATTGAGAGCCGAAAAGGATAAGGTGGAAAAGGTTGAACGTGATGAATGGGGAATTCCCAAAACAAAGATACCTTCACCGTTTCCTTGCAAGCTAGTCAAGAAAGGATTGAAAGAGAAGTTTAAGAAGTTTTCAGATACCATAAACAAAATAAGCTTGAACATTCCTTTCTCTAAAACGATATTGGAGATGCCATATTATGCCCATTTTTTGAAGGATATACTTTTGAAGAAGAGAAGCTTGAACGGAATTAAAATAGTGAATTTGTCTGAGAATTGCAGTTCTATCATTCGGAAGGAAGCTGCCAGCTAAGTTGAAGGATCCGAGAAGCTTCACGATCTTATGTGAGATTGGAAAGGGGCCGACACGTAGAGCCATGTGTGATCTTGTGGCAAGCATCAATTTGATGCCTTTTCCTATTTTCAAAGGCTTGGTTTGGGGAAGTTAACTCCCACAATAGTTGCTCTACAACTAGAGGATAGGTCTATGACCTTTCCGAAGGGTGTTATTGAAGACGTTCTTGTTAAAGTAGAGAAACTAGTCTTTCCTGTGGATTTTCTTGTGCTTGAGATGGAAGATGACAAGGATAATGTCCCTCTTATCTTAGGGAGACCTTTCCTTGCTACTGCAGAAGCTATGATAGATGTGCAGAAGGGTGAGTTACGGCTGCGGATGGATAAAGAAGAGGTCTTATTTAACCTTGACAAAGCAATGAAGATGCCAATGGAGATGCAATGTCACAGTATTGATGTGGTGGAGGAGATCGTGAAGGAAGACATGTCTTTGATCCTGTCAAAGGATCCTCTTGAGACATGCTTGGTTGAGTCTCTTACTTTTCCCACTACGGAGCTAGATGAACTTTCCAACGAGGTATGTATTGAATTTCTTGAAAACTTGCTTGCTTTTGGTGATGACAGGTATGAATAGGAGAGGACAAAGGTTGAAGAGGTCAAGTGGACTAGGAAGTACCTACCATTGGATAGAGAGAGCGCACCTCAAGAAGAGAAGAAAGAGAAGTTGAAACCGCTACCGGAGCACTTGAAGTATGCCTACCTAGGTGACAATGAACAATATCCGGTAATTGTATCTTTTTCCCTTGATGATGATCAACTTAAGGAATTTTTGGATGTGCTTAGAAAGTATAAGTCTGCGATTGGTTGGTCTCTTGATGATTTAAAAGGTATTAGCCCATCATATTGCATGCATAGAATAAGATTGTTAGATGAGGGCAGGAGTAGTATTCAGAATCAGTGGAGGGTGAATCCCGATATTCAAGAAGTGAATAGGAAGCAAATTCTAATATTGCTAGATGCAAGAATTATATATCCCATTAGTGATAGCCCCCATATGAGTCCATTGCATGTAGTAGTTAAGAAGGGGGGCATGACTATTGTGAAAGCCGAGGATGGAGAGACATTAGCCATTAGAACTCCTACGGGATGGCGTGTGTGTATGGATTACAAGAATCTGAATGAAAATACATGTAAAGACCATTTTCCCCTTCCTTTCATGGATCAAATGCTTGATCGTCTTACAGGGTATGAGTTTTATTATTTCTTGGATGGGTACTCGGGTTATAATCAGATTATGATTGAACTCGAGGACCAAGAAAAGACTACTTTTACTTGCCCATATGGAACTTTTTCCTTTAGAAAGATGCCTTTTGGATTATGTAATGCACCTGCTACATTTCAGCGCTGCATGATGGCCATATTTGACAGTTTGATAGAAAAGATCATGGAGGTGTTTATGGATGATTTTTCTGTGTTTGGTTCCTTCTTTGATATTTGTTTATCTAACCTTGTTACTATTTTGAAGAGATGCCAAGAAACTAATCTTGTCTTGAATTGGGAGAAGTGCCCCTTCATGGTAAGAGATGGGATTGTTCTTGGCCATCATATTTCGGCCAAGGCATTGCAGGTGGATAGAGCAAAGGTGGTGGCGATTGAGAAACTTCCTCCACCTACTAATGAAAAGGGAGTGCGGTCCTTTCTTGGACACACTGGTTTTTATAGAAGATCATAAATGACTTCTCGAAATACTCGAAGCCCTTATCTCATTTACTTGAAAAGGATGTTCCTTTTGTTTTTGATGAAGAATGTCTAACAGTTTTTCAGGTTTTGAAAGAGGCACTTATTACTGCACCTATCTTGATCACACCGGATTGGACTCAGTTGTTTGTACTTATATGTGATGCAAGTGATTTAGCACTTGGAGTGGTGCTTGGGCAGTTGAGGGAAAAGAAGTTCTACGCCATTTACTATGCGAGTAAAACTTTTGATGCTACACAAAAGAACTACACGGTGACTGAAAAGGAGTTTCTAGCTGTGGCGTATGCATTCAATAAGTTTCGACAATATTTGGTGGGCATGAAGTCAATAGTATATACGTATCATTCTGTGATCATATACTTGATGGAGAAGAAGGAAACGAAGCCAAGGATCATTAGATGGATCCTTCTTCTGCAAGAATTTAATATTGAGATCCAAGATAAGAAGGGTACGAAGAACGTTTTGGCAGATCACCTATCAAGGTTGGAGATAAGGGAGCACTGTGATGATTCTTTCGATTACATAGAAGAGATGTTCCCTAATGAGAAGATAATGGCAGTGTTTGTTGAAGGAGCAGAAAGAGCATGTGTGGTGGCTGTCCAAGGGATGGATCCATGGTATGCGGATTATGTGAATTACATTGCTGTAGGAGAAATTCCAAGAGATCTCAATCGATATCAACTTACGAAATTCAAAAGGGATGTTGAGACATTTATATGGTATGATCCTTTTGTCTACAAGATTTATACGGATTCTATCATCCGTAGGTGTGTGCCCGAGATGGAGATGGAGAGCATTCTTGATTTTTACCATGCACAACCTAACGGGAGGCACTTCGTGGCTCAAAAGACGGCAGCAAAGGTACTTCAATCTGCTCTTTATGGCCTACTTTGTTTAAAGATTGTGAAACATATGTGGCAACATGCGATAGATGTCAAATGATGGGGAACATAAGTAGAAGAGATGAGATGCCACTTCAATCAAGCATTGTTGTTGAGATCTTCGATGTATGGAGGATCGATTTTATGGGGCCTTTTCCCCCATCTAATGGATTTCTCTACATCCTTTTAGCAGTGGATTACATTTTTAAGTGGGTGGAAGCCATTTCCACTCACGTGAATGATTCTAGGATTATGTTGTCTTTCTTAAAGAAACATATTTTTGCCCGCTACGGAGTTCCTAGAGCACTAGTAAATAATGGAGGTACCCACTTTGTTAATAAGCTTCTTGAAAAAGTGCATAAGGATTATGGAGTTAAGCATAGGGTTACTACACCCTACCACCCTCAAGCGAATGGGCAGGCTGAAGTCTCCAACCGATAAGTAAAGCAAATTTTGGAAAAGGTAGTCGGAACCAATAGGAAGGATTAGGCTATGAAGCTCGATGATATTTTGTGGGGGTTCCAGATTGCTTATAAGACGGTGTTGGATATGTCACCGTATCAAATTGTCCATGGGAAGCCATATCACTTACCCGTAGAGATTCAACACAAAGTTTTTTGGGCATTGAGGAGTTTGAACTTGTCTTTAAAGGATCAAAAGGAGTTGAGGATGACTCATATCAATCAATTGAATGAGTTCATAAATCAAGCTTACAAGAACTCGGAGATCTACAAGGAGAGAATGAAGAAATGGCATGATTCGAAGATCTCTTATAAGGAATTCAAGCTTGGTGATGAGATATTACTTTTTAACTCTGATTTGAAGCTCTTCGCAAGGAAATTGAAATCAAAGTGGACGAGGCCGTTCATTATCCATAGAGCATGCGGAGGGAGAAGTTTTGAGCTTATGGACAAAGACGGATATATTATCACAGCGAATGGGCATCGATTGAAGCATTAGAAGTCGCCGAATGATGCTTGCATCGTCTTCGAGGATACCTTGCATTAGATTGGTACCGTCGTGACTCTACGACGTTAAATAAGAGCGCCTGTTGGGGGCTTTTCCTTCCATTTTATTGCTTTATTTATTTTTGTGTGAGTAAGAAATTTTTATATTTAAAGTCCTTACTTATCGGCAATTACATCTCTTTGCAAACTTAGTTTCGACTATAGTTTCAACTAAGTTTGGGAGGGTGTGTGATGTACTTACCTCATTGAAGCACCGAGAGTATAATCTTTTCTTTGTAACGTTTGTTGGGGAGTTGATTTTTGTGGCATATTGAAACTTTAACCGATTTTAGTGCATCGATTTTTTGCAATTTTCCTAATGTTTAGTGATGTTTTGTGTTGTTTTTGTGTGTTGTATGTGGAGTTACACATAAATATTGAGTTTTAAGATTGATTCTCGAGCTAATTTTTGCTCTGTTTTGGTACCTAATGTTCATTTTTGAGCTTGAAGTGTGCAGGGGATGAAGAAAATTTGACATTGGAGTATCAGGTGTTCGATTCGACCAAAGGTGCAGGTCGAACTGAGGAGCTCAAGTCGAACTGGTGATCAGAGACGTCGTTACAGGTCAATTCGACCACACATGGGTTGGTTCGACCAAGGCTTCGACCAAGATGAAGGTAGAACTGGAGATCAGAGAATTTTGTACAGGCCGATTCGACCAAGATGGGTTTGGTTTGACCAAATAGTAAGTCGAACTGAGGTCAAATTGCAGACCTGAAAGTTTGAACAGAGGAGTTCGACCATGACATTGTGGTTTGACCAAGTCATTTGGTCAAACTGTGGTCGAACTGAGACGCTGAAAGCCTCCAGAAACGTGGTTTGACCATGATAATTCTGTTCGACCACTCCAGTAGGTCGAATCGTACTAGGTAAGTCAGTTTTTAAATGTGTTTTTTATCCCCATTCAATCACTTTGCACACCACCTTCACTCGAATTCTTCCCGAATCAAAAACCCTTCCTTCTAATCTTCAATTTCACTCGATTTCGCTCCAATTAAACCACATTCCACACTCTTTTCACTCAATTTGTCACAATTTTGAAATAATCTAGTTGCAAAACTAGGGGTTTGAAGCGAATTTGAGAATTTTTCACACTTGTTTATCTTAAGCCATGGCCGGTTT
This sequence comes from Pogostemon cablin, assembly GCA_023678885.1. Taxonomy (NCBI): domain Eukaryota; kingdom Viridiplantae; phylum Streptophyta; class Magnoliopsida; order Lamiales; family Lamiaceae; genus Pogostemon; species Pogostemon cablin. Next base: position 14,682,881 of record CM043001.1, on the reverse strand, counting down.
AAAAAGTATGTTTTCTCGACTCTGTTACCCTAGGATTGAAGTTCTAATTGTTTGATTACAAGTGGGAAAGTTGATTAAACTAGTTTATATAGGAATTCATGGTGTAATTTGAATTTTTGTGTACAATTCATATGAACAATTGATGGGTTCGATTTTGATTGTTTAATTATTGTTAAACCTTGATGTTTACGTGAAGTTATGAGTAATTTGAGTAGTGTGAGATGAAGCATGTTGGATTTTGAGTACATTGCTTGAATTTTTAATGCATGCTTGTGGTTGATCGCATCGTTGGTTGTTCTTATTGCATAATTGATGTTGGAATGGAATGGAGTAAGCATGAGAGTTGAATTATTGAATTATGAGGGAGGAATATGCTTGTTTGGAGTGACTATGCATAGAGAAACTTGAAGTCTTGAGTAGAGTTGAATGCTAGTTGATTATGAATTAGTTTAGTTTGCTTTTCTTGTTTGTTAGTATTGAAATATTGATTTCAGGAAAAGGAAAGAAAGCCAAGGTTCGTTCCAAAAAGAGGCAAGATAGGCCGTCTCGTGAAGATGCAGTGACAAAGAAGTTAAGGTTTCAGGAGAGGTTGCCTATGAATTTCAAGATTCGGATGAATAATTGGAAAGAGATAAAGGATAAATGGGGTGATATGTCGGATAAGATTGCTCGAACAAGGTATCAGGATGATGGTGTGATGGTTATAATGCACATCCGAGATGATATCCTGTGGATGTTTGATCAAGTGGGAATTCGTCGACTTATGGAATTGAAGAAGCTGACGTACTTCCATGTGACTACTGAGGTATTGTGTTTGATGACTATTAAGAAAGGTTTGAGCCATCTCCCGTATGAGTGTACATTCCAGCTTGGAGGTGAGATGAGGACGTGGTCGGCTGAGGAGAGTAACGCGTTGTTTCAGACTCCGAGAGGGATCTCGAGGAATGAGAATGGATTTTTCAATGCAAATAACTTCTGGAGAGAGATTTCTGGAGAGGATATGGATTTTAAGACTAGTAGTGCTCGTGCTTCATTGATTCGAAATCCTGTACTCCAATGTATGGATCGAGTGTTGAGCAACACACTGTTTGCTTGATCTGAGGGGAGCTGTGTGTCGAGAAGAGAGTTGTATGCCCTCTGGTTTATGCTCAATGGAGTGAGGTTCAATGTAGGATCATACCTTATTCATCAACTATACAGGTTCAGGAGCTCTTCATTTCAGAGAGTTAATATAGGAGGTTTGCTTACTGCTATGGCTGAATATTATCACATGGACTTCACCTGTATTTCACCCATCCTTGAGGATCCAAACTTGGTTATGAGTACATGTGTGAAGGGTGGATTTGCTCACCTGCGCGATGGAGATTGTTTCTACACGAGGGGATTTAAGCCCTTACTTTCATGTTTCCATTTGATGTGAGTGAGCTGACTTCTATTCGGACTGAGGGTAACAAGTTGATGAACACATTGGCGCATGATGCTCTTTCCATCACTTGCTTGACGAAAGGTGGTTGGAGGACTGTAGCTCAGATGTACGCTGAGGGGATGAATGAAGAGCTTCAGAGGATTGTAGATGAAGGGCAGTTTCAGTCACAGCCTCGGCCACAGCCACAGCAGCAGGAAAAGTGTGGAGCAGATCAGGTGGATCAAGAGATGCAAGTTCCGCAGCCGCACGAGATGCCACCACGTCCCATTCCAGCAGTGCCACAGCAGCAGTGGGCTAGTCCTGATGCTTATTATCATGAGCAGTTTCGATTGATTCATGAGCATTTCGCCACACTGAATGCGAACCAGCAGGAGACAAATAGGCAACTGGCATTAGCGAACACGAACTATGCAGCACTTGATGCGAGGTACAACACACTGCAGAATAATTATGCAGAGATGGATAGGAGATTAGGGAAAATGCATGCCGATGAGCGCGAGTTGGATAAGAAGCTTAATAGTCTTCATAGAGATTTGAATCGATTGCGCTCGGAGATGAGTGACGGTGATGAAGAAGAGGATGCGAGCGATGATAATACTCCGAAGGAGTAGGTTGCATCAGGTTTTTATTCTTTGTCTGTTTCATCTCATCTCCCTTCTCTTTTTCTCTTTACATGATGCGTGTTTGGGTGTGAGTGGCATATAAGTATATTGGAAGTATGATTTGATGTTAGATTGAGATGTGATGATTGATACTTGAGGGTGAAATTGGTTGGAGATACTTGTATCGATTGTCATGATATGTGGGCTCTTGGCATTAGTATGTTGCATTTATATTTTACATGTACAACTTTATAAGTATGTGGAGTTCATTGTGAAATTGATCTTGATTATATGCTATGAGGAGTACTTAGGATTCTATTTACCCATGTGAGAATTTGAGCCGTATGAATAATGCTTGATCATGATAGTTTATTCTTGTGAGAATCATTCATATGACCATATTCTAGAACTTGGCTTGGAGTTTTGTGTGAAACTTATGATTGATGAGTTTTTACCTTACCTTATAATATATGTATCATTGGAAGCTCTTTTGAGCATTAAAAAGCTTTTTCTTTGGCAAGCCTTGATAGAAAAGCCTTATTTAACCTTTACGTGAGCCTTGTTGAAAATCCTATTTATTAGCAGAGAGTTGAGGTGAATAAGTACTTGCAAGAATGAAGAAGGAAGGTAGAAGATTGTTTGAATGTATGAGAAAGTAGAATGGTTAAATCTTGCTTAGGGGTAGTGCCTAGAAATCGGTACCCCGACTGCGTAGAAGGGTAATACCCGAAATTAGTACCCTTTATCAATAAAGAAAGATGATGTTGATGCTAAGAAAAAGAAGAAGAATTTAATCCATGAAGATTATGAGAAGAAATTGGAAGCAAAGATGAAGTTGTATGACGAAAAGCAAAATTTCAAGGTAATTCTCTACTAGTGAATTAGTCACTTTACCTAAATTTTCCTACCATTATCGAAGAGCCAATATTACAACCCAAAAGCAAGTCCTTTGTGATCCTAGTAATGATTAATTGTAAGTTGATTTTTGAGACCCTTGCCAAGCTTATGGTTACGCGGAAGTATGAATTGATTATTAGCATATATTAACCTATTGAAGTGTACATCTTTTACACTAGTGAGTGAGAGTAAACACTTATCCTGTGAGGAAGATAATTTAGTACTCCGAATTGCATTATAATTGAGTGATGTTTTGCATGGATGATATATATGATACTAGTGATACTTGTTTTCGATTGCTGAAATTGCATGTGTGAATATGAATTGTATTGAATGTGGTAGATGAGTGAGTTTTACACAACTCTATGGTTTTTGATTTCGTTGTCTCGGGATGAGCAACATGTAAGTTTGGGGGTTTGATGAATGTAAATTCACATGTTTTGAGCCCGGATTCGTATAATAAAGGTGTGTTAGATGGTTGTAATTCGATATGAATCAATATATATGGTGGAAAGTCATGAATTAGGTGCCTTTAAAACTATTTGAGTTGATTTTTGAAGGAAAACGAGTTAAAGTTATCGGATTCGGAAAAAGGGAGATTCAGAGGTGCGATTCGACAAGGCAGACGTATGGTTCGACCACGAAGGAGACAGTTCAACCAGCACCTGTGGTAGAACCGATTGAGAAGAAGTGCCAGGAATGCCGTTTGACCACAACATTGCCGTTCGACCAAGCCATTTGGTCGAACTGTGGTCGAACCAAAAGCCTGAAGGGAAGTAGCTACAGTTCGACCTGAGAGTACATGGTTCAACCAGGATACTGGTCTAATCCGGGACCCACAACCAAATTACAGGTCAATTCGACCTGGGGTTCGACTAGTGGAGGATGGTTCGACCTGGCATATTGGTCGAACTAAGGTGCGAAAACTTACCATATTCGTATTTTTACACTTTTAATGTGTGTGTTCGCTCAAGAAGCCCATCCAAGGCCTGTAAGGAGAGTTTACAAGTATAAAAGAAGAGCTTTCGCAGGAGACATATATCATTCATCATCCATCCACCACCGAAACCCTACCATCATCTCAAGGAGTCGTGAAGAGAGGTTCGTCTCGCGAGTCAAGTAAGATCATACCAACTAACCATGATTGTTCCTAGATTAATCATAGGCTAGAGCCGCTCTGGTAGTTCTAGGATTATGAAAGTTTTATGAGTTAATTGAATTTTCATGTGTAAACTCCGTACAACACTACTTGTGGTTTATTTTATGTAAGATTGTGTTTTAAAATTCATACTCACAGTCGTTTTGTGCATCATTAACTATTACGTAGAGTCTGAATGCATATCTTGGTTATTGATTGAGTGCGTTCACTGCTGAACATGATTACATGTTATAATTCTAAGTGAAGGGGTTCTGAAGTCTTATTAGAACTATCTTATATAAATACTTGTTAATTGAATATTATTCGGGTTAATAAGTAGGATAAAGAGTATAAATTTATATTACCTAAAAAGGGAGATCATATCGGGTTAGAGTACTAAGTGCACGGGAAATAATTGATACTGATAGTATCTAGAAAGGGGGGTGAATTATATCTCTTGCTCCAAGGGTATTCACACGTGTCATGCGCTTGTTTGCTTGTGTCTATAGAGTAAACTAGTATGGTTTAGTGATGCTTCCATAGATCACAAGGTAGAGTCGGACAACAATACATGGAAAGGAAATTAATAAGTAAAACTGGATGACCCAAAAAACTACCTGATATCTTACTTGATCACAATCGTATTTTCTCTATTGCTTGTCTATTTAATTTTCTATTTAAGTTATTTGTTATTTAGTCTCGTAATTATTCCAAACCAATTTGCCAACATAATCTTAGTTAATTAGAATATAATTAAATTGATAATAATCCGTCTCTTGGGTTCGATAATCACTTCGTCGCCTATCGAAATTACAATTGATATCCTTCATATTTGAGGATTATTTTGTGTGTTGAAAAAATGCTCATCACCTGTCTAGGGGCTCTCAATCGTCCTGTCGCCATTTTTATTGAAGAAATCATCCCTGACGAAGAAGTACCGCCTACTGCCGACCATGCTGCCTCCACTGCTTGCAATCCAGATGCCGGATTTCACTCAGGTTTCTGATATATCTCCAGCCAATCATGGCTATCTCCAACACGCTTACAAGCCATCGCCCTTCCTCTCACGAGGGTTTTCACCGAGCTGCTTGGGTCTTTCGCTGATATTTCTATCGGCGCAGCTTTCCAAACATGAGTCCCTCCTCCTAGGTTGCTCTGCCTTGTGTACCTCACTCATGCGAGATTATTATTATTGAGTTTTTCCCAATCCTCTCAGCCCTGCTGACTACGGCTGTCCACGATTGCAAGAAAGACTACATCCACTATCATTTGACAACAGAGGTCTTTCCTACATACTCTTTTTCCAACCTTTTGATATCATATAGAAGGAGTATCTTTTGTTTTGGATTTAGTGCCTTCGAAGACAGATTCTGATGGGCATCGCTCATCTCCTGGATAATGCATTAGTTTATGCCTTTAATAGTATACTATGTCTGTTGATGTATCTTATTATTTGATAATGCTTGAAGTTCATCTTTTGATTACACCCTGCTCTGCTGATATTTCATTGTCTATATTTCTGATGGTAAAAGCGTATTGAGGGGTCGACTTTTTTATCTCAATCTTGGTAGGATTCTGCGACAGACCTTGCCGACAGCAACTTTTTTACAAACATGCCATGTCGTTTTTTTGATTCCTCAATTTCATATTGTATGAGTATCACAGAGGCTCTTCTTATGGAATACTTGGTAGATTTGGAAGTGAAAGAGCATTTGACTCTAGTTTGATTGGCACGTTGCTATTGTGTCCTCTTTGACTATGTTTTGTCTGGGTTTATTATTCGACAGGTTAAAAATGATGCCCTTGGTTTATCCTGCTGTTCTTTAAGGATGATTTTATTCCGTTTGCTTGGATGTTTGAACATGCCTTATGCCGGCTCTTTTTTGCACCTATCGAGCTTTGTTGTTGTATTCTCTTCATGAGGTGGATACTTATTTTTAGTCTTGAAGAGACCAATTATTCATGAGACTTATTGTCTTCTGGATAGCATCTCTGACTTATTTTATTGGTCTTTTTAGACCACCACCTAGCTTAGACTAGGATTATTTATTTTTCAGACGATTGAACATGGAGATAGAATTAGATGTGTTAGGCTATTATTTCATAGGACCACCTGTTCGGCTTCTATTCAAAGCCTCTTGTTTGGCTTATTCAAAATATATGTATTCAATCTATTTCAAATTCATTCATTGAAATGCTTTTGTATTTAATATCAGTAGTTATTTAGAATATTTGATGCTCAATAAGAATGTATTCCGAAATGTTTTTTATATTCTCATAATGTATTCAATATATTTCAGGTTCATTTATTGAAATGCTTTTGTATTCAAAGTAAGTAGGTGTATTTAATGTTCAGTAATGATGTATTCAATTTAAATGCTTGTGTATTCAAAATTAGTAGGTATTCAGAATATTAATGTCCAATAACGATGAATTCAGAAATTAAATACTCATAATATGGGGCTTAACTCACGCTTCTATCAACGTGGAATGAGTTAAATTATTCCAAATGGATTTTTAGGAGAAAAAGTGGAACCAAATCTGTTTTTAATTTTAATATAAAATATATTTATATTTTAATATATTATTGAACACAATTTAGAATATTTAGAATATTTCAATAGAATCAGTAATTATTTAGAAAATTTAATGTTCAATAACAAATATTCAGAAATATTTTCTCAATATTCACGAAATATTCAAAATATATTCAATATATTTCAAATTCATTGAAACACTTTTGTATTCAAAATTAGTAGGTATTTAAAATATTTAATATTCAATAACGATATATTTAGAAATGACAAAAACTCCTGTACCCCCGGGGACACACTGTGTCCCCATGTGAACACAAGAGTTTTAGGGGATGTTTGATTCAATACTTTTGGGGCTTGGAAATAGAAATGGAATGGAAATAGTTGTTTGGTGAGTGACTTTGATTCCAATGAACAGTGTTTTCATTTCTTAAAAGATGGGAATCCCCATCCCTTAACTTTTTGGATGGTATGTGTATCATTCCACTACGTATATAACCATTATTCTTTTTCTCATTTTTTCTTTTATTCTTGTTAAAAGTTTTTTTTCTTTTTTTAACTATTTAGAACAAAGCATTAAATTTTTTATTTGAAAAAAAAAGAAAAAATAAATAATATTGATTCAATTCTGATAGAATTTTAAAACAATCTAAACAAAGTCAATAGTAATGATAGACATTCTCATTCATAACCAAAAATATCATTTTAAATAACAAACCCATTACCATACCTCAACACTATCATTCATTTTTCAATTCCCATTCCTTTAAACAAACCAAATGCCCCCTTAGTATTAAAACTCTTGTATTCACGTAGGGACACGGTGTGTCCCCGGGACACACGAGCCTCACTCTTCAGAAATTGAATATACATATGGGCTTAACTCACGCTTTGCTTCAGCGTGGAATTAGTTTAATCAATCCCAACAAATTTTTAGGAGAAAAATATGAAATGAAATCTGTTTATAATTTTAATATAAAATATCTTTACATTTTAATATATTATTGAATACAATCTCATTAAGGATAAGAAAGGAATTTCACTCATTCAAAATATATTGATGTACCTATTAGTAATAATAATATATATATATATTGTAACTGGTAGTAATAGACCCATTTTTTTTTTAAATTTAAGTTTTTTTTGTTTAATTTTGTTATAATTTTATTTTTAATTTCTTTTGATTTCATATATTAAATGTTTTTTTAATTTATTTATACTTTTTATCAAATTTATGAGTCAAAGTGTGCAAACCTAGATAATTTAAATCATTATATCAGATTTTTATTTATAAATTATAAATAGAATAACTATCGACTACACCTAACTTTTACCCTATAAATCTTTAGGTGCACAAGTGCACTTAGGTGGACCCCAAAATAACCCCAAATGTATATTCTATTTTTATTTATTAATTTAATTAATTTTTTTAATTTTCTTAAACTTTGTTGTGATTTTCTTTTAACTTTCAAGTTCATCCCTTATTTATTTATTTTTTGTTATATCAGATTTTCAGTCATAATTTTTTATCACATTTATCAAATTTATTTATTTTATTCTAAAATTTATTTATTTATTATTATTACATAAATTAATTTTGTTATTATTTTTAATTTATTTTTTCAATCTGGACAGAAAAAGTATTTTTGATCAAAGTATTTATAAATTTAAGTTTTACATTTAAAAGTAGAAATCATATAAAATTATAGAGTTGATATCCGGTGTACCGGGTGCACAAATATTTATATATTTGTATAATTTCTTATTCAATAGTGTATATATGTTTCTTAATAATGATTTAGTTTTTCTACATTTAGTTTTTCGTTAAAATAACTAACAGAAAGTTCGCTAATAAAGTTTATACAATTTTATACATTAATATATAGATTTTTATTTATAAGTGTATATGTTTCTGAAAGTGGGTGCATGATGCACTTAGATGCACATGATAAACTAAAAAATAATAAGGACATACATTTTCAATTAATTTGTTAACTTTTATAATATTGCAAATATGGACTTTCATTTTTCAATGTTCATTTATGAAAATAAAAAATAAAAAATGAATGAGTATGGTGTGAATCGCATTCACACATGTACCCTGTTTTTGTAAACTACTACTCCATATATAAAAAAATTACTTTTTATAGAGTAATATTTTTTATTTGTAAAAGTAATATTTCATCTCTTTATAAGGTAATTTTTCAACTAATAAAGAGTAATCAATAAATCAGGGTATACAATAACTTGAAGAGTAATTTTTTTATTTTAAAGAGTAATAATTTATTTCTCTAAATAGTAATTTTTAATGTACTAATGTTTGCAAATAAATCTTATATTGAATTTTTTTAATTATTTTATTTTATTGAGATATAATTTTTTTATATTTAAAGAAATGTGAGCAAGTGTTGAGAATGATAAAAAAAAAGTGTGAAATAATTAAAGTAAGAAGGAATAATAATTTAACACTTAATCAAAATAGAGTTTATACCCTGTGCACCCATATACACATGTGCATCTATCCATATATGTATAATTTTTTACTAGATACTATATATATATATATATATATATATATATATATATATATATATATATATATATATATATATATAATATATATTAGTATGGTATAATTTTTTAAAATTAAGTTTTTCATTAAAAAATACCACAGAAAATTCATCAACAAAGTATATATATTTTTATTAATTATTTTATAAATTTTTATTTATAAGTATATATGTTTCTAAAAATGGGTGCACATGATAATTTACCATCAAAATATTTTTTTTGGACTACAAAATAATTTGCCATTAAATTATTAAATTAGAAAATAAATACATTAAGATAATTTTGCTTTAAGACTTTGATATAATACAACTAATAAAGACTTAACAACTATATAAAGTGGACACATGGTTGTTCAATAAAAAATTCACCCACTACCCCCATCTACTATGTTTATACACATAGCTTTCCAATAAATAGGACCCAACTCTTACCCCCTCAAAATTACACTCTTAAACCCTACCCCTACTTCTTTGCACGACAGAACCCACCTCATACCCCCTCAAAATTTCCGTCGACGAGATCTATGAATAATTTCGATATCCTTATCCATTGAATCTAGATCACGGATACTTCTAAAGTAGATTCGGCAAGCCAGTCGTGTCACTCACGGGCATCCTCGATCGAAAGATATGGAGAGAGGCAGAGAGTGTAGTGGAGGCACTAATCGACATTGATTGATTGCAACAAAGCGCATCCAGACACTACGCAGGACCTGATCTGCAAGGGGAGATAGGGTGCGTAGAGCGCTAATCGTCTACCAGTCGAATTCAATATTGGGTGCAACCGCGGAGGGCGGTGATAGTGTCGGTGACAAAGATATCATGGATCGCTCCTTAGGTAGGCTAAAAAAATGAATAGCGGAGGTGCAACGGAGTTTATTGATAATGTAAATAGAGGAGGCACGTTGCTTGCAACCTCAAGGCATGACAGAGAATGAGAAGTACAATGCCGACTGCATAGTGTTATTGTCAAGTGAACAGAAAGTGGGAAGAGAAAGTTGTTAGAGGTAGATGTGGATGAGATCCCGAAGAGGCAAAGGTGTGCGAAATGGTCCATAGCTTGCACCAAGTGCTCCAGAAAAGGGTGCTTAACTCAACATGACAAAGCACATTGTCAAGTTGCAAAGGTGTGAATTGCAGCAAATACAAGGTCAAGAAAACAATATTGGAACATCTAAAATGATGATACTCTGATCGATTGGATGGTGAATCCTATTACAAACAGATTTGCAAAATCACTTTTAACCTAATGAAAAACGAAATTATAACGAATGCAACATTAAATACGATAAATCTCTAGTTGGATATTAATTTATTAACTAAAAATGACATAATGTTGTCACTTGTGGAATGAAAACATTGAATATATATAGGGAGATATATGATAATGAATGGGGTGAAGAGGAATCTATAGTGTGATGAGATTGGTAGTGAATATGGGGCTGTTAGTGTAACACCTACTAAATTTAACTAATTAATTAAATAAAATAAAATTAAAAGAAAATACTTTACTATATAAAATAATTTAAGCAATAGTAACCCTTTAAATTCATACTAAAATGTTACAATTTAGGAGCTTGATCACATGAGACTTTTCATATTTCCTTCACATGTGGGCTAAACACACAAGCTTTTCCCATTCCCCCATGATCTACAACTAATATAGGGTAATTATTAGGATATTATTTATATTTATTTCCCATTCTTCCATAATCTACAACTAATATAGGGTAATTATTAGGATAGCATTTATGTTTATTTAGTGTCAAGACCTATCACTAGCTCACAAACCCCCTATATAAACCCCAAGCCCCAAGTTAACCATGCACACTATCACATTTTACTCTAAAATTCTGCAAGTTCTCAAGAGCTTTTAGGTAAGTTCTCAAGAGGTTCTAAGCTAGGACAAGTTTCAAACAAGTTATTTATTTAAGACTAAGGTGTGGGAATTTTATGTGTTTTCCTATATGAATATGCATGTTTCTTAATGTCTATGACATGAATCTACGAATGCATACATGAAAGTAAGTTTGCACTTAATTGTACCATGAAAATTAGCTAGAGTCTCTTAAGAACCAGGATTGTATAAACATCCTCGAAGTGGACTCGCCGTTCTCATGTTATTATCGATCGATCAAGAGACTTAAAACTATTTTATGCCAAGTTGATGAATTCATGATGTCGATGCATGTCATTATTTATATTTGATTATGAATATTATTCCCCACTGAGCAAGTTTGAATGCTCAGCCCAAACACTTAACATTTTTAGATTATGATGGTTGAGGCAAGGCTTGGGCGGATGTATAATTGGCTTGGGGCTTCCACACCTAAATTACAATGATTTCCATTCTAAGTTCTATGCTTTAATTATGAACTCATGTTTCTTTATTTAAACAAGAGGCAAAACTATGTTTTGATCATGAACTATTTTTCAGTACTTTGTTATCAATTATGAAGCATGTCTTATAGGTTTTTGTGCTTCAATATTTCTATTTTAAATTAATTAATATCATATTTTTATAAAAATATTTTTATAAAAGTTGGGACATTACAGTTGGAGATGATAGAATATTAAATATGCAGTAATGTGGGGATATGGGTAATTAATAAGTAGTGTTGAGGTTTGATATGCAGATTGGGACATGGGTTAATCTGTAGTGTTGAGGTATGATATGCTGCAATGCTTAGGTGTGATATGCAGTACCACGAGGGATAAGAGAGACACCCCAAATTTAGAGTGTGAACAACAATCTCAACTATTTGGTTTGCAATGATTAGATTAATTTGGACTCACAACTATCTGCAACTATTATTCTTCTCCTTGTTTCCAATATTGGAATTTGGAAATGCCCATATAAGACACATGTTTCTCTCTTCTATTTCTCTCTCTGATTTAAAGTTATGCAGTGTAGAAGAATGAAAAGTTAGAAGGTACCAGAATTGAAGATCTGTAGAGGAGTAGTACCACTGTTGAGTAAGTTGAGATGTCCTTCTCATGAAATCCATAGCTTCTTGTAAGGACCTTGTTAGCTCCTCTTGATACTTAACCAGCATATGGTAGTATGCTTCCTGAATTCAGATCCAAAACTCCCATATAAAAAAAGAATTAATTATTAGTATTAATTATCTGATTATCCATGTTCGTCGCTGACAAGCCATCGAGCCTCAAATTCCTGCCGCACTGCAGTCTGACGATCCACCATCTCCGGCGAAGCTCCCACCTTCACAATGAAACCATTTTAATAATATAATTAAATATATTTTTGAAATTATATTTATAAATAAAATAGATTTGTGAAATAAAAAAAGGTATAATTATAAATAACCTTTTGATAATCAACTCCAGTGGATGCCGTGGTAGAGGTGCATAGGTTAATTTTTTACGGCAGTAATGATGTGTGATAAGAAGTTAGTGCACCACAATCAAACTTAATCATATTTTTTTCTAAACCCAATAAAATTGAATTGATGGTATCATCGGTTGACTAGGTGCCTTGCAACCGGTGCTGACCTAGGTCAGCTAAGAATCTTCCTAAACTTTAATGATAAAGTTAATTTCTTATGCTTTATTTTATTCATGTCCCAAAATACCCTTCTTTTATGATAACATTTTTAAATATGCAAGTTTTTGAGAGAGTAAATCATATTATGAGAGATAGGGCTGAAAAAGATGTGTGATTGCAAGATAGGGAGTGGTTATTGGAGATGAGAGGTTTAAGATTAAAAAGAGTTGTTATGCGGTGCAACTGAGTGCACAAGTTTAACAATGTACCGGGTCAATTCATTTTAAAATGGGTTATATAAAATGTCAAATTCATTCAATTCACATTTAATTTTTCTCGCAGTCCTCAAACTTTTTTTTCTTTCTCTCTCTTCATCTCTAGATTTCTCTCTTCTCCCTCTCCATCTCTTCCAGATTTTTGTTTGCCACTGCACCACCACTTCATCCACGCCTTTATTTTCATTTCATCATCTCCTATCAGATCTATTCATCTATACCACATACGTCTCTCGCCCTGCTGATCTGTTCTTCGACATCGCCTCCTGACTCCAGCCTCTTCGTGTCGTGCCGCGCCACCACCTTCACTCAATCAACTATTACGTTGCTATTCTGACATCACCTCTTTAATTTGCTTGTAGATCTCTATTAATAAAATGAAACGTAAGATATTTCATGTTATTCAGCGCATCGTTGGATTTCTTCCATAGATTCAAAATTTGATTTGCACTTATTTCTCTATTTTCTTTCTATCTTTCCATTTGGGATTTCCACAAACACGATGTGTTAATAATCAAATGTATAGGAATCTCCTTTTGCTGTATTTTTCTGGACTGGAATAATATTTATTGTAGGTAAAGTCTAGTGGGTAGGGTCAGAATCTAATCATATATGTTTTATGTTTTACTGTATAACTTTATTAAACCAATTGCATACATTTATGTTTTACTGTTTATGTTGTTGTTTAATGTTACGTGCAATTAGTATTGGTTTCTGCTTATCTAATTTTATATGTTTTCTCTGTAAACTGTATATAGGTATAGTCTGAATTGTACATGGGCATGATTTGTATGGTGGATTATTTTAATTGTATATATTTTCTCCATTAATTGTATATAGGTATATGGTTTGAATTGTACATGTGCATGATTTGTATGGTGGACCATTTTAATTGTATATATTTTCTCCATTAATTATACATATATATGGTTTGAATTGCTCATGTGCTAATTTGTATGGTGGATTATTTTAATTGTATATGTCATCTCCGTTAATTGTATATAGATATGTTTTGAATTGTATGTGGTCATGATAGGAATCTTGGTAGTATTGTGCATTCGATGAGATGGATTTTTCTTTACTGTATATGTTTTCTCAATTAATTATATATAGGTATGGTCTGATTTGTACATGGGCATGATGAGTATGTTGGTAGCATTTGAAGTGATGGTTTTGTTGGATTGTATACTAAAAGTCTAGCTTTTTGTATGAACAATGTTATAACAATTAATTTGAAATGACAATCATATGATCAAATGATTGCATCTTATAATTTATTTATATGTTCGATGCAATAGTCCACTTACTTTATACTGTAGATAATATATTGTGTGACAACACGCAGAAGATCATATTATCGATTTCCTTATAAAGTATAAACAGGTGCTCACAACCGAGATAGACGGGGACTCTCTATCGGGATGGTTGTAGTGTGGTTTGGTATTAGCTTGTCTTGGCTATAGAATCACATTAGTGCACTTGTGTGTATTAAGCAGGACCGCTTGAGATCGTTCGACTTATACTGACTTATAGGAGAACTTGATCTCAGTTATTATGGAAGTTCATGCTCTTAATCCCTATACAATAACCTCGACACGTAGGGCAGTATGTATTTCTTTGATTCATCAATGGGTGAGATTTACATGTAATTAAATCAACAAACTCGATGAGTTGGGAAGTAATGCTGTCTCTATGGTGTGCTGTTGATTGTAGAAGGAATCCGTGTCCGTCATAGGTTGATGATGTCCCCTTGAGGAGCTCATAAGGATTATCATGTAAATCCTGCAAGTGAAATTTATTCCAACATGATAATGAGGTTGAGTGGTACTACTCTTGGATGAGATATTAATTAATTGAGTTGTCAGTAACTTAAATTAATTAATGGACATTGTATATCTTAAACATGGGGAGACTAACGTGTTCATAATAAGAAGGAGCCCAAAACGTAATTTTGGGATTGGAAAGGCAGTGCAGTAATAATATTTTAGTAGAATATATTATTATTATTGGACTTAAGTATAAGCTTTGGGCTAAGCTTGGATACTTAAGCCCAATGGAGGCCCAATCCAATTTCTCCTCCTGGTCCCTGTTGTAGCCCATGTATATAGGTCACCTCATCTTATCTGGAACCCTAATCTAATTCATTATTCACGTGTGATGAGGGTTGAGAGCAGATTGAGGAGGTCTCATAGATCGTCGCCCACACGACGTCGAGATCGGACTTGGGACATACAGCAGAAGATCAGAAGGTAGTTTACTGTTGCTGTCCGCGACCTTGAAAAATTTGTATAAATTCGTACAATACTCAGAATTTAATGATCAATATTCTGACGGAAAGCTGTTGAAGAGAGGATCGTCAGAACATAAAGATCATTCAATTCCAACATCAGACGAGGATGTTATGGCTATTCTCGTGGGACTGCGCAGACTGCCTGTGAAAATCAATCTTCATCAACATACCCTGGTGAACGGTAATCGTTTCTATGATTTATTGCTTCCGCTATGATAGAAACGCATGGTATCCTAACGGGTTACGTTAACCAAATGATCCAAGCGCCAACAATTGGTATCAGAGCTTCGGTTTCGTGGTGAAGCGTGACACGTTATGCTAGGGTTTATGTGATTATTTTTCAAAATTAGGATCGCATGTTTAGGGTTTGGTTTACTTCACAAACCATGTATATCTCTATGTGAAAAATACCCTATATCATATCTGTTCGTCGATGGTTGTGTGTGAGAGGATTCGACGAAAACTGTTCGTCAATTTCACATAGAAGGAAAAAATTGAGAGAAAATTCAGGGTAGTGATATTGCAGAGGCAATAACCGGAGTTTCAACCATCGGATCAGGCTGAATTTTGGTCAGCATGTTCGGATTTTGTGGATGTACATTCTGAACGTGAAGATCATATTTTGTGCTTTGTGTTTTTGGGAATACGCTGAAAACAGAAGCAGTTTTTGGGCGATTCTGTTCTGCGCAGTATAGGGAATAGAGCTTTTCTCAGAAACTAACCGTTGGATCGACCTGTAATTTGGACAGCATGTTGAAAACTCACAGGAGTAGATTCTGGACAGTGGAGATTGGATTCCAAGGTTCCTACGGTTGCGAACCCTGAAAGACAGTTGGTGTAGTTTGATGTTGCACGTTGGGCTGAACTTGGTTCCGTGCAAGTAGGCCCTTGGACGAGCGACAGTTCGAGCGGATTTGCATCAGGTTCGATTGGTCTACATCAGGTTCGATCGATGCTGTACCAGGTTCGAGCAGATTTATATCAGGTTCGATTGGTCTGCATCAGGTTCGATTGATGCTACACCAGGTTCAAGCGGATTTGCATCAGGTTCGATTGGTCTGCATCAGGTTCGATCGATGTTGCACCAGGTTCGAACGGATTTGCATCAGGTTTGATTGGTCTGTATCAGGTTCGATCAATGATGCACCAAGTTCGAGCGGATTCACATCAGGTTCGATTGGTCTGCATCAGGTTCGATCGACTCTGCACTAGGTTCGAGCGGGTTTGCATCAAGTTTGACTGGTCTGCATCAGGTTCCGCGTGAGTCTTCACAATATAATCGGGCAGGGTGCCAGAGTGGTGTAGCAGGCTGCAGGGAGGTCGATCCCCATCGCAGTTGTCCGCATTCGTGATTGGTGGCGAACAATCGAATTCGCTGTTATATAACTGTTATAATTAATTTATTAATTGATTATTGTTATATATGGATGCATGATTATCTATGATTTATTGCCTTAAATAGAAGCATGCTAGATTGCGTAATATATTTGGTATATTATATACATGTATGTTGGAGTGTTAATCAAGTCAACTTATTTTTGGCAATTTATTTCCTTATATATAACTGCTGTAATTATTTTATTGGTCAATTATTGTTATATATTTGGAAGTATGAGCATGCTAGGTTGCGTATATTATTCTGAATATTATATGCATGTAAAAACCCTTGGTTTTAAATAACTAAGTGGGAGAGGGAATTGGTAAAAATTCCCGCGGCCTCCATTATTGGTTTGTAAGTGATGCAAGTATACTTGCGTGTTGGCATAGACCTTCCTCCCCATCGGATGACTATATTTGTGGATCACTGGTACAGACTTCATTAAATAATTATTATTTGTAATGTGATGAACATGAACTTGCGTGTTGGCATAGACCTTCCTCCCCATCGAATGAGTTCATTTGCGGATCACTGTACAAACTTATAATTGATGACTGTAGGAAGTTATCCGAGCGCGTGTGTACTTCTCCATCTGTAAGGCACATAAGCTTGGGCCGTGGACTTGGGGTCAAATAATGGTGTACACTTAGGTATAAATAATAAGTATCCTCTCCATCGGAGTCACTGCTTTTATTTGCATGGCTAAAGAGGAACCGACTATTAATTATTTTGTCATAAAGTTAGGTTGACAAATGAAATTAATGGGTAAAACCTTCTCTTGTAAATATTCAGGTTTGTAAACGTCCACACTATCGTGGCTTGCAGACTCACGGTGCTTGAGATGTCGGTGAATTTTATTTTTATATTATTTTGAGGGAATCAATATAAAAGGATAAAATTCGAAGATTTGATCGGTATATATATATATATATATATATATATATATTTTATGATTCTCTGAATTTCAAATAGTTTTATTTCACTTATGGTTGACTAAAAGAAATTATATTTACTGGTCCAAAATTAGATGATTAGAAAAGAATCTTGGATTTGAATTTTACTGCTTAAGAAATACATGTGTGTTCTCACAAAAGACTTATCATGATGCATATTAAAGTCTCTAGTGAAGAGATAAGAGATTCATAAAAATATGATGGTCTCATGTAACTCTTCGGATACTTGAGTAAGTTAAAAGGCGGTAGGTCATGATTGAATTTGATGAATGAATTGGAAATACATGGAATAGAAGTTGAAGGGGAAACCTAAGTCAATTTTATTCTTCATAATTGCCTAGATATTTTGAGTAAGTTTCTCCTGAATTACAAGAGGTTGTATATGGTGGGAAACTTCTGACAAAACATGTGGTAAAAGAAATCCAATTTCATAAAAGGAGTAAACAAGGATAGAATCTTACTTGCTAGTTGTTTAAACATGATTAGTGATGGCATCTACTGACACGAAGTGTGTAGATACTAGAATCACTGAATGTTTATTACTAAGTGAGGATAAGATTATTATAGACATGGGTAAAACTACAAGAGTGGTGGCTATTGCAGTGGGAGTTGTTTATTTATCTAATGATATGAGTAGATGTTTGATTTTGTGAAATTATCTTTACGTACATTTTCATAGAAAGAATTTGATTTCGGTTTCTATGCATTAATAGATGGATACTCCATTTCATTTAAATGACATGGTCATTATAATGAAGGATAGAGTTGTAATCTGTTATGGTACGTTGATGGACAATTTGTATACTCTTAAATCATGTATATTCCACAGATGCAACAAATAGTAATTAATAATGCATCTTCTGATCTTAGTAAGAGAAAGTAACCTTCAGAGATGAACTAAACATGCATTTGGCGTATAAGACTAGATCATTTTACTTGAGTAGGATTCAAAAGTTGATAGCAGATGGACCGTAAGGTTTATCTGAAGTTGAAACTATCGGACTTGCGAGTCTTACTTGGAAGTAAAAATGATTAATTACCTTTTCAAGGTAAAGGGGTGTAGAGCCATAGATATATATGTTGGAATTGGTTCATTCTGATTCAAGCAGACCTAATATTATCTAGGCGAGAGGTGGTAATGAATAATCGAAGATTATTCTAGATACCGATATATTTATTTGATGCAATGCATGTCTAAGTTCTTTGATTTATTCAAGAATTGCAAGGTTGGTACGGTAAAGCATCATGGAAAATATATCAAGTAATGACGATTTAATCGTCATTACGAGTACCTCTTAGGATAATTAGGAGCTATTAATCAGAGGTTGAGATTAAATCTCAAGTGGTCTACACCGGGCATGCTCCAGCTGAATGGTGTGGTGGATAGAAGGAATAAGACTCTTATGGTAATGATTAGATAGATGATGAATTGGAATTACTTAATTCATTTTATGGATAAGCCCTAGAAACAGTAATTCATTTGAATGTTTGTCTGTTTGTGGAATATGCTATAAAAATGAAGGTGATTTATTTAGTTTAAAAGATCGAAGGGTGATTGTTAACATAAACACTATATTTTTGGAAAGGGACTATGTAATAAATCACAAACCCATGTATGAGTTGTTCTAAAGGTAGTGGGAAGAAAACACAAAGTTTAAGTACCAAGTGTACAAGAGGATATATCACAAGGTAAACTGCAATGCGTGTCACGTCTGATACACAATTACATGTAGTGCCTTGTCGCAGTGGGAGGGTTATTCGACAACCCGTGAGATACATGTTTTGGGAAAGTCGTAAGACTTGATCCCTAGTAAACATGGTATTATCCCAGGGATACGACGTTGCACTACAAAATTAAAATGCGGAGTCTTAGTAAGTGCAATGAATATTAAAATAGAATCAATGGATTTTAAATTAGGTCTGGATGCTTGTTGAACCGCTAAATGGCGTAAAAGCCATTGGAAGCGGGCATGCAAGAATAAAAGAGGATCATAGAATAAGGTGAAAACCTTGGAAGCAAGCTTGTTGCGAAAAGGTATACTCAGAAAGAAAGGGTTCGATTATGAGAAAACCTGTTCGCTGGTAGCTATGCCTAAGTTGATCCGGACTCTTTTATTTGTTGCTACTCATATGAAATATGAGGGATAGCAAATAGATGTCGAGACAGCTTTCCTGATTGGAAGTCTTAAGGGAAACATCTACATGAAGCAACCAGAGTGATTCATTGCAAAGAGCTAAGAGCATTGTGATAGTGAGCTTAAAAGTGTCCATTCATGGACTAAAACATGCTTCAAGATCATGAAACATCCGTTTTGATGAGGTAATCCAGTGACATGGATCTAATCAATGATCGGATGGGTCTTGTATATTGAAAAGAGTGATGAAAACATGATGGTATTTCTTGTACTATACGTAGATAGTATCTTGCTCATTGGAGACAGTGAAAGAGTATTGTCGGGCGTATGGGTATGGTTGATAAAGCGGTATGAGATGAAGGACTTAAGAAGAGCAAAAATATCCTTTTGATCACGGTAATACGGATCACAAGAAAGGATGTTATGCTTATCTCAAGTTTCATATAATGATACGATCCTTACTCGTTTAGCATGTGAATTTATCTAAGTAAATGTGTCTTGTGACACAAAAGTAGATAAAGAAGATGAAAGCGGTTCCTTATGCTTCAGCAAATGAGGAAGCTTAATCTAAGGAATGTTATGCACGAGATTGGATATCTGTTTTGCCGATGGCATGAACAGTGGGTATCAACATAACCCGGAATAAGAATGATGAACTGTGGTAAGACATATACTTATGTACCTGAAAAGGACTAGAAACTATATGTGGGCTTACCGAACATATTCACTGATTCTTATGGGTTACATAGATTCAGATTTTTCAAATCAGATAGGGACGACAGTAAATCCACCTCAAAGGTTATGCGTTTAATTTTAGAAAGTAGAGTCATAATATGGAGGAGTGTTATATAGAAATATATTTCAAACTCCGGATTCCATCATGGAAAGATGATAAATTGGACCCATGAGGCAGCCAAAGTATCTGTATGACTTTAGAAACTTCATGATGGACTTTGGTGTGATTCTAAGTTTGCCCAAGTTTATCACAATTTATATTGATGATATTGGTGCAGTTGCAAACTTGAAGGAATCACAAGTCCATAAGGAAATTAAACACATGGAGCGCGAGTACCACCTGTTACGAGAAATCGTATGATGAGGGGAAGGTTGTTGTCACCTAGATTGCATCGGATGATAACCTAGTAAATCCATTTACAAGGACCTTAAGGCGAGAGCTTTTGATGATCGTGTAGTGGGAGTGGAAATCAGATGTATGGCAGAAGACATGACAGCATAGTCTTTTAGTATAAGTGGGAGATTGTTGGATTGTATACTAAAAGTCTAGCTTTTTGTATGAACAATGTTATAACATTTAATTTAAAATGAGAATCATATGATCAAATGATTGCATCTTATAATTTATTTATATGTTCGATGCAATAGTCCACTTACTTTATACTGTAGATAATATGTTGTGCGACAACACGCGAAAGATCATATTATCGGTTTCCTTATAAAGTATAAACAGGTGCTCACAACCGAGATAGACGGGGACTCTCTATCGGGATGGTTGTTGTGTGGTTTTGTATTAGCTTGTCTTGGCTATAGAATCACATTAGTGCACTTGTGTGTATTGAGCAGGACCGCTTGAGATCGTTCGACTTATACTGACTTATAGAAGAACTTGATCTCAGTTATTATGAAAGTTCGTGCTCTTAATCCCTATACAATAACCTCGACATGTAGGGCAGTATGTATTTCTTTGATTCATCAATGGGTGAGATTTACATGTAATTAAATCAACAAACTCGATGAGTTGGGAAGTAATGTTGTCTCTATGGTGTGCTGTTGATTGTAGAAGGAATCCGTGTTCGTCATAGGTTGATGATGTCCCCTTGAGGAGCTCATAAGGATTATTATGTAAATCCTGTAGGTGGAATTTATTTCGACATGATAATGAGGTTGAGTGGTACTACTCTTGGATGAGATATTAATTAATTGAGTTGTCAGTAACTTAAATTAATTAATGGACATTGTATATCTTAAACATGGGGAGACTAACGGGCTCATAATAAGAAGGAGCCCAAAATGTAATTTTGGGATTGGAAAGACAGTGCAGTAATAATATTTTAGTGGAATATATTATTATTATTGGACTTAAGTATAAGCTTTGGGCTAAGCTTGGATACTTATCCCAATGGAGGCCCAATCCAATTTATTCTCCTGGTCCCTGCTGTAGCCCATGTATATAAGTCACCTCAACTTATCTGGAACCCTAATCTAATTCATTATTCACGTGTGATGAGGGTTGAGAGCAGATTGAGGAGGTCTCATAGATCGTCGCCCACACGACGTCGAGATCGGACTTGGGACATACAGCAGAAGATCAGAAGGTAGTTTGCTGCTGCTGTCTGCAACATTGCAAAATTTGTATAAATTCGTAAAGTACTAAGAATTTGATGATCAATATACTGACGGAAAGTTGTTGAAGAGAGGATCGTCTGAGCATAAAGATCATTCAATTCCGACATCAGACGAGGATGTTATGGCTATTCTCGTGGGACTGCGTAGACTGCCTGCGAGAATCAATCTTCATCAACATACCCTGGTGAACGGTAATCGTTTCTATGATTTATTGCTTCCGCTATGATAGAAACGCATGGTATCCTAACGGGTTACGTTAACCAAACGATCCAAGCGCCAACAGGTTTTTCTTAACTGTATATGTATTCCTCATTAATAGTATAACTTTTTTTAAAACTAAATTATTTTACACAACACTAATGTTGTATACACATTACAATAGTTATTTGTATTAATTATAATGCACTGAAATATTATATTTTCAAAAACTTCACTTTAAGTTAAAAATTTATACACTTAATGACTAAACTTATACACTTAAAAACTACACTCTACATATAAAATTATCCACTTGATAACTAAAAAAAATACATTATAGGTTTAAAGCCTATACACTTATTGTTAAAACAAATACTTTTTTTAACGAATTTTTTTTAAAGAAGTAAGTATCGTAATACTAATACACACAATTAAATTCATCTACCAACATCATTACTAAAAATTGAGTTATAAGTAATTACATGTATACATCAAAATCTTTATTATGTATTTAAATCAATATAGAATGAGTTTAAAATTTATACATTTTATCAATATAACTCATACACTTGAATTTACATACATAATTTAAATTTTTTCATCTTCAATTAAAATGATCAATTCAAATCTTCATCTTCAGTGTAATAAGTCTGCATCTTCATCTTTATTCTTCATTTTAATAATCATTATTCCTTTTCAAATATAAATCTGGATTAAAAATATATATAATAAATGCTGCATAAATCTGAACAAAAATAATAAAAGATCAATACATAACTAAATCAAATCAATAGCTGAAATAAACAAACAAATTAATCAAACAAAAGAAGAAATCTAAAAATGGAGAAATTATACAAAAAAAATACAAAAAGAAGAAATCAAATGGTGAAGAAAAGTGGATGGAGCGACGGAATAAATTGGTGGACGTCCTCGAACCACCGATGACTAATTTCACATTGATTACGTCATAAAAATGACATAAAATGAGAAAGAAGAGTGTCCATCGATAGACTAAATGATGCTTTCACTTACCGTGAAGGAAAGTGGCTGGTGGTAAAATTGAAATGGAGAAAAATAAGACGGCAGAATCGAAATGAGAGAGAAGACGGCGGCGAAAAAATTGGAAGGAAGAGAGAGTAGAAAACAGAACCTGCAGCAGAATTTAAATGGAGAAAGAAGAGAGTGCGGCGATAGAATCAGAAGGGAAAGAGAGGAGAGAAGATAGCATGCTAGGGCAGAAAAAAAATAAAAGAACAAAATGAAAGAGACGGGTAAGGAAATATTTTTATACCTCGGGTCAAAGTAAATGGTCAGATCTGGGTGCAACCTTGCACCCAATAAAAATACAAGAAATCATGCATTTTGTAACGAAAAATTATGCGACACAAGAAGTTCGTCATATTTATTTACTCAAAAGTGACAAATTTTACTTTCGTTACTAAAATATATATATTGGCGATGCATTTCAATAATGTCATTATATGTAATTTTATTCATCACTAATTAGTTTATTTCATGACAATATTGATAAATGCGTCACTATTTTTAAAGGGATATTTTTATTAAAAAAATAATAGAGGTTAATTATTCAATGACAAATTATAAGAATTAGTGATGATACTTATCGTCATGAATAAAATATATTTTCATGACGATAATAATTTTGTGATGAAATATATAAATAATTAGTGACATCATATATTTCATCACAAATCACTAACTATAATGATGATAATAGAAATCATCACATTATCATTAGAAGATAAGACAAACTTTCATGTGTTAACTATAACGATGATAATAAAAATCGTCACTTTATCATTAAAAGATGAGTTATACTTTAATACAACACATGATTTTCATCTGTTGTATGATAAAACTCAAGTTTTAATTTTCTTTTATTAACATAATTTGTGGTTTTAATGATTTTTATTCCTCACTGATTATTGCATTTCATGTCAACATTAATAATTTTGTCACAAATAAAATAACTTCGAGTAGATTAATTGGTTTTTATGATTTTTATTCCTCACTAATTATTTAATTTATTGGCAACACTAATAATTTTGTCACAATTAAGATAATTTCAAATAGATTAATGAATCAAAATGTATTTTAACTTCCAATTTGAGTAAATTAAAAACAAATAATTTCAATCACGTATTAAAGTTAAATTAATCTAAAACATAATACATACAAAATGATTAAACAAAAATAAAATAAATAATAGTGGACAAACAATGAATTTACATATTTATTTTAAAATCACACTCCAACTAGTTGATTTTTTAAAATGGTAAAAAGATTCCAAAAAGTGATTGTACAAAGTATAATTGGCCGAAGGTACAAAAGTGCAGGGCATCACCAACACTAATTCCTTAATGTGAACTTAGGCTAAATCCTATCTATACTCATCAACCAAAAAATAGAAATTTTATAACTATGAATGCTAACAACATACATCATAACAGCACAACGAGCGTACATTAGAAACCATGGAATTGAGAATCTAAACTAGAATATGTGCTACCTTGTAGTAGCATCAGCAAAATGCCTTATTATGTGAGCAGTGCACAATATAGATGTGAAGTAGTGAATATCAACATCAGCAAACGAGAAAAAAAGGATCAATTTCTCCCATGTCTATGTAAACTAGAGTAGGGAGCAGGAGTAAGGTGTATCTGCGTAAGAATACTAGTGCTAAAAGCAAAGATACTCAGAGACATAGTCTGGTAGCAACCAAGTGACATCAAAGGGGCTGTAAAAACCATTGTGCATCACAGAAGGGGTGCATGATGGGCGTTTTCTCAACAGACAATTTTAATCCTCAAGTATGAAGGATGCGATTGTAGCTTAGATATACGACCAAGTTATATTTATCGAATCCAAAGGACAATTGATTATTAATTTATTATTATCTAATCTAAGAGAAACTATTGTTGGCAATTAAAGTTGAGAATAATTATTAAACTAATGAACAAATAATAAAATAGCAAATAAATAAAGACAGTAGAGATAAATGAGAGTTTGACAAGTGAGAAAATAGGTAGCTCTATGGGTAATCCAGTTTCACTAATTAATTTCCCTTCCGTATGTCAATGTCCGACTCTGCCTTGTGGATTATGAATGCATCACTAAGCCATGCAAATATACTCTATAGACACAAGCAGATAAGCGTGTAACACGTGTGAATTGCCTCAGAGCAAGAGATATAATTACACCCCCTTTCTAGGTACTATCAGTATCAATTATTTTTTGTGCACTAAGTACTCTATCCCGAATTGCCTTGGGGTGTAGTATTGTGTTGTGTTGTATCTCTTCTTGGTGTGATCTACATCCTTTTTTATACTTGTAAGCTCTCCTTATGGACCTAGGATGGGCTTTTTCACGTCAAAACATGCACATGCATGCACTAGAGTGTAAAAATACGGATTTGGAGCAAAATTTGGCAATTTAATGCACTATCAGGCTTCTGATTCGACCTTGTTCGACCAACAGGGTTAGTCGAACCATGATGTTGTGGTCGAATCACACTTGCACCATCTCACAGTTTCGCGTATAACTTCCAAATCCGAACTCTGATTTAAGTGATTCTTGTATTCACGCGATCTTCTCTTCCTTGGCTTTCTATCCATATAAAGAACTCACAAAAAATCTAAGAATTGAATCTGTAACAAGCTATGTAAAGTAGAATATCCGTTCTGTTCGGCACAGCTCACACGACGTCACCATTTTGCTCATAACTTCCTCGTTTGGAATCCAATTGAGGTGTTCTTTATACTAAAACGATCCTCTTTTTTGTGTCTTTCCAACCATATATTAAAATTCCCATCCAAAAGAACATAGAAAAATTACAGAAGTTAGACGTGCATTTTTCATCATTTATACACAAATTGCACATTTTCTCCAACTTTGCACTTTGATCACTTTTTCCACCTAAAACACAATAAAACTCCTCAAGTGCACTTTTTTCTCATATATATTGAATATAAGATACTTGTGCTAATATATAACAATAATTCTCATCAAAAAGGTATTGAATTGGACACTCAAACACGCTAATTTCCACTCTCAACACCCCGTTCGACTCGAACAACATAGTCAAACTAGGACTTTTGGTCGAACTGCGCGAGTCTGCCAGTAAAATGTGACCTCGTTTGACCTCCATTCAACTAAAATGTGTTGGTCGAACAGCATTATGAGGTCGAACGACACCTCTATAAACTAAAAATTGCCCCTTATTCTCCCCTGTTCTATTTAACCAACGTTCGACCTCAGAGTTTTGGTCGAACAAGGCTTGCTGGTCGAACGGAGCTTCTGTTAGTTGGTATTGCATTCAAGCATGTTGTTCGACCACCGTTCGACCTCAGAACTTTGGTCAAATAGTAGCATTTGTTCGAACAAGCTTTCGAACTTCTATAATTTCGATCTTTTATCCTCTTTCCCTGCAAAACTCAAACTCTAGGACAACATCAAGCATAATAATACCCAAAACAAAAGCTAGAGAACCACTCTTAGACTATATAAAAAATATGTATAATACTCCGCTCACACTAAAAATAAGTAAAACACCACCGAACACTAGGTAAATTGCAAAAAAAATCGACACATCAAAATCGATTAAAATTTCAATATACCGCAAAAAATCAACTCCCTTAGGAAATGTTACAAAGAAAATATTATACTCTTGGTGCTTCAATGAGGTAAGTACATCACACCCCCCAAATTTATGAAAAACTATAGTCGAAACTAAGTTTGCAAAGAGATGTAATTGCCGATTAGTAAGCACCTTAAATATAAAAATTTTTCACTCACATGAAATAAATAAAGCAATAAAATAGGAGGAAAAGCACCCAATAGGCGCTCTTGTTTAATGTCGGAAAGTCACGACGGTACTGCTTAATGTAAGGTATCTTTAAAGACAACACAAGCATCATCCGGCGATTTATAGTGCTTCAATCGATGCTCATTCGCCGCTATGATGTCTCCGTCTTTGTCTATGATTTCAAAACTCCCCCCCCCCTTCGCAGGCTCTATGGATAATGAATGGTCCCGTCCACTTCGATTTCAGTTTTCCTGTGAAAAGCTTCAAATGAGAGTTAAAAAGTAATACCTCATCTACTTGCTTGAACTCTTTATAAGTAATCTTCGAGTCATGCCACTTCTTCATTCGCTCTTTATAGATCATCGAGTTCAAAAAGGCTTGACTTCTAAAGTCATCCAATTGATTGATATGAGTCAACCTCAAATCCTTAGCCTCCTTTATGGATAAGTTCAAGCTCCTTACTGCCCAAAAAGACTTATGCTGAATTTTTACGGGTAAGTGGCATGGCTTTCTATAGACAATTTGATAAGGTGACATGTCAAGCACAGTCTTGTATGACGTACAAAACCCCATAAAACATCATCGAGCTTCATTGCCCAATCCTTCCTATTGGTTCCAACTACCTTCTCTAGGATTTGCTTCATTTGCTGGTTAGAGACTTCCGCTTGCCCATTCCCTTGAGGATGATGGGGTGTAGTAACCCTATGCTTAACACTATAATCCTTTAGAACTTTTTCAATGAGCTTGTTGACGAAGTGTGAACCTCCATCACTTACTATTTCTCTAGGACCTCCATAGCAGGCAAAAATATATTTCTTCAAGAATGATAAAATAGTCTTCAAATCATTATGTGAGTTGGAATCGCTTCCACCCACTTAGAAACATAATCAACAGCAAGAAGGATGTTTAGGAATCCATTAGATGGGGGAAATGACCCTATAAAATCAATTCCCCATACATCAAAGATCTCTACAACAATTTTTGGTTGAAGTGGCATCTCATCATTTTTTCTTATATTCCCCATCCTTGACATCTATTGCATGTCGCCATATAGGATTCACAATCTTTGAACAAGATAGGCCAATATAAAGCGGATTGTAGTACCTTGGTTGCAGTCTTTTGAGCTCCAAAATGCCCTCCGTTAGGTTGTGCATGGTAAAATTTAAGAACACTCTCAATCTCTATCTCAGGCACACACTTACGGACGATAGAATCCATACAAATTTTATAGATGAACGGATCATACCATATGAAAGTCTCAACATCTCTCCTGAATTTTGCAAGTTGATACCTATTGAGATCTTCAACAAAGCATCTAATAAAACTCGAGAATCACAGTCCAATTCATTGTAGAAAATACTGATGTATTGAGCTTTAGATAGCCCATGTTATGGACACCTCCTAAGCATGTCCTTGAATCTATCCCATGCTTCATGAAACTTCTCATTACCCCTGATAGCAAATTGATTGATTTCTTGTTTCATCTTAAACACCTTTGAAGGTGGCATGTATCGCTCCAAGAATTTCAACTTCAATTTCTCCCAGGTAGTGCATTCAGCAGCATTAAGAGTACCGTACCAATCTCTCTCCATTTCTGTAAGCGAGAACTTAAATAAGATGACCCTCCTTTCAATCATGCTGATAAGAGTAGGGTGAAGATCAAAATCAGTTCTAGCCCCTCTTGCTCCTAACAGACTCGCATTTCCTCCTCCGTTGTTCTTAAAGACTTCATGGATGGCAAGGTTATCTGGATTCGCCACCATGTTAACTGTTTCTGCTTCCAAGTTATTTCTGGTCGCAGCTGCAATCATTTGCGAGTTCGGCTCGTCAACTTCACCTCCTAAATTAAGAGCTTCTATTGGTTCCATGTTCTTATTCTTGTTCTTCTTCTTTTCCTTACTCAATGATGCACCGATCTCCGTATTAAAAGATGTTAATTCTCCTGTCCTTGATCTAGTGTGCATACACTTAAGAAAAATAAGCGTTAGAATATAATAAAATAGTTCAAATAAAATAGTACAATAAATTTGACAAATACAACTGTCTCCAACAATGGCGCTAGAAACTTGATGGGCGTTTTCTCAATATATAATTTTAATCCCCTGATGCGCATTTTTTTTGCATGCAAAATTAATCTCCAAATATGAAGGATATCAGTTGCAGCTTAAGCAAGCGACCAAGTTAAATATCGAACCCAAAGGACAGCGTATTATCAATTTAATTATTAACTAAATTAATTAAGATAAGATGGAAATAAGATTGAGGATTGAAGTATTAACTAATAAACAATTAAATTAAATAACAATTAAAATAAAATAAACACTAGAAGAATACGAATGTGACTCAAGAATGGAGAATAGCTAGTCCTAAGGTAATCCAGTTTCACTCATTAATTTCCCTTTTGTGTATCAATGTCCGACTCTGCCTTGTGGAATATGGACATATCACTAAGCCATACAAATCTACTCTATAAACATAAGTAAATATGCGTGTAACACGTGTGAATAACCTTGGAGCAAGAGATATAATTTCACCCATCTTTCTAGGTACTAACAGTATCAATTATTTCCCCCTAGGATTGGTACTCTAACCCAATATGATCTCCCTTTATAGGTACTATAAAATTATCCTCTTTATCCTACTTATTAACCCGAATTAGATTGAATTAATAAGTATTCATATATGATAGTTCTGATGAAGCTTTGGAGTCCCCTCACTTAGAATCATAACATGGAATTCTGCTCAGCAGTGAACGCACTCAATCAATAACCAAGATATGTATTCAGACACTACATAACAGTTAATGATGCATAAAATAACTCTGAGTATGAATTAAAAATGCATAGTCATATATAAACTAAACCACAAGTAGTGTTATATGGAGTATACACACGAAGGTTCAATTAATTCATAAAACCATCAAAACCCTAGATCTACCAAAACGGTTCTAGCCTATTATGTGCAAAGAACAATCATGGGTGTTGGACATATATTCGGAAAATATAAGATAAATTAGGATACGAAATAAACCCTAGATGTGGGTATCGTTGCGTAGTTCTCCATCGTGAATCCTCCTCCTGGTTCTCCTCTTGATTCAGTAGACGAATCTTCAAAGTGATGGATGGATGAAGGAAAGGATGTGGATGATGGTTGGGGGGTGATCCCGCCTTGTGGGGTGTAGGATGATTGTGTTGTGGGTGTCTTCTCACATTAATAATGATGTAAAATATATATAAGTGTGAGAAGGGAATTAAATAAGAAAATAAAATATATGGGTGAATTATGGAGGATTATATGATAAGGAGATTAATTGTGCTCCAAGAAATAGATAATTTTCGGAAATTTTTGGAAATTCTCGGAAATTCTCACTGGTAGCTGCGCAACTTCACTATTTTGAGCATAACTTCCTCGTCTAAACTCAGATTTTAGTGATTCTTATGCTCACGGCGATCCTCTTTCCTTGGCTTTCTTTCATAAAAAATCTGATAGAAAGTCTAATATTTGAAGATATAACAAGTCATGTAAAGTGAAACAATTGTGCTAAGTAGAAACAGCTTGCGCGACGTCACCATTTTGATCATAACTTTCTCGTTCGGACTCCAATTGACGTGTTTCTTATGCCAAAATGACTCTCTCTTCTGAGGCTTTCCAACCATGTATCACAATTCTAGTTTTGAGCTCTAAACAAATAAAGAACAATTACACAAGTTAGATTTGCATTTTTCAGCATTCTTGCACAAGTTACACCTTTTCTCCAACTTTGCACTTTTAATCCTTTTTCCGCCTGAAATACAATGAAACACCTCAAACGCACATTTTTCTCACATATATCAAATATAAGACACTTGTGCTAATATATGACAACAATATCTATCAAAAAGGTTTTAAATTGGACACTAAAACACGCTTATTTTCACTCTCATCAATCCCCATGTATGAAGGATGCGATTGTAGCTTAGATAAGTGACCAAGTTATATTTATCGAACCCAAAGGATAGTTGATTATCAATTTATTATTATCTAATCTAAGAGAAACTATTGTTTGCAATTTAAGTTGAGAATAATTATTAAACTAATGAACAAATAATAAAATAGCAAATAAAATAAAGACAGTAGAGATAAACGAGAGTTTGACAAGTGAGAAAATAGGTAGCTCTTCGGGTAATTCTGTTTCACTAATTAATTTTCCTTCTGTATATCAATGTTCGGCTCTGTCTTGTGGATTATGGATACATCACTAAGCCAAGCAAATACACTCTATAAACACAAGCAGATAAGTGGGTAACACGTGTGAATTGACTCGGAGCAAGAGATATAATTACACCCCCCTTTCTAGGTACTATCAGCATCAATTATTTTCCGTGCACTAAGTACTCTATCCCGATATGATCTCCCTTTATAGGTACTATATAATTATCCTCTTTATCCTACTTACAAACCCGAATTCAATTCAATTAATAAGTATTCATATAAGATAGTTCTAATGAAATCTTGGAGTCCCCTCACTTAGAATCATAACATATAATACTGTTCAGCAGTGAATGCACTCAATCAATAACCTAGATATGTATTCAGACTCTACATAATAGTTAATTATGCACAAAACAACTCTAAGTATGAATTAATAAAGCATAGTCTCATATAAAATAAACTCACAAGTAGTGTTGTACGGAGTATACATACAGAAGTTCAATTAACTAGATAAAACTTTCATAAACCCTATAATTACCAAAGTGGTTCTAGCCCATGACGCTTCGAAGAACGTTCATGGTGATTGGATAGATCTTACCTATAGTCTTGAAAATTACTAGAAAGATTAAGTTGCGAAGTAAACCCTAGAAGTGGGCGCCATCGCTTCTCGCTCCGTCTTGAATCTTTACTTGGTTCTCACTTGATGCGCTGCACGAATCTCTCTCTACAGCTCATGCGGATGGAGTTAGTGTTTGTATATGTTGTACGATGAATGTGGAATTTAACTCTCATTTTGGTATGATTGGCACCCCTTTTATACTTGTAACTTCTCCTCATGGACTTTTACTGGGCTTTTACATCGAAAACATGCACATGCACGCACTGGAGGTGAAAATCCCAAATTTTTGGAGCTGATACGTCAATGTTCGACCACACTTGGCTTGGTCAAACTGCAATCGAACAGCGTGTCTGTAAACTGAACTTCATCTTCTACTTGCCATTCGACTTGACCTGCCTCATTCAACTTGACTGCATTTGGTCGAACATGCTTACTTGGTCGAATGACCTCTTTGTAAGTTGAAATGCCTCCCGTTCCACTTATCTCCTCTGTTCGACTTAGCTGATGCTGGTCGAATAGCCTTTTCAAGTCAAACAACACCGTGAAAAATAATATTTTCCGATTCTGAGCACTTCAGACCTATTTTTCTATATAAATATGCTCAAATAACCTCAGTAGCATCTTATTCGTGTATTTTCCATAAACGTCCCGATTTGCCTTGATAATAGACTAAATCATACTCAATTTTTACATAAATTCGAGCTCAAAACAAGTGAGTTATCACTCTCATCAGTGCACAAAACCGATAACTGATGGAAGCAGCAGAAACTATCTATACTATATGTGATTCCTTGGGAGAAGAGGTTCAATCTTGACCTCTGATGCAAAGGGATCAGCCTTAAATCATAGCAGGCAACAAGCTTAATACCAATCTACTAGCCAACAACACAGCTGCACCTACGACCTAGAAAACAGGGATACGGAGTGAAAAAAATCCAAAACACACACCAGCAAAATGCATCAGCTGAAAAATAAAATAGCTGCAGCCATAGTTGTTAAAGGCACGCCCAAGGTGTGCCTAAGGCACTCAGGTTCATAGGCTTGCGCCTAGATTGGCTGATTTTTCGCTATCCAAGGCGTTTGTATCGAAGGTGCACACCTAGGCGCGCCTAATCAGGATCTAAAAGGCACGCCTTTGCAATATCCTATTTTTATTTTTTTTTATTTTGTGAAGTTGCTACTTTTATGTAAAAGTGCTAAGATATTTTTATGATGAAAAGGGGCAACCCACTTATAAAATGTGATATAAATTGAGAATTAGGGTTAGGGTTTTAATATTAGAAGTTGAACTTTCAAAACAAGAGACAAAGGTGGGCTGCCTTCACCTCCACCACACTGATGAGAGTGAAAATAAGCGTGTTTTAGTGTCCAATTTAACACTTTTTTATAGGAATTGTTGTCATATATTGGCACAACTATCTTATACTTGATATATTTGAGAAAAAGATGTGTTTGAGGTGTTTTATTGTGTTTTAGTGGAAAAAGGATCAAAAGTGCCGAGTTGGAGAAAAGGTGCAACTTGTGAAGAATGCTGAAAAACGCACGTCCAACTTGTGTAAATTTTCTGTATTTATGTAGAGCTCAAAACTAGAAGTGAGATACATGGTTGAAAAGCCACAAAAGAGAGAATTGTTTTGGCATAAGGAACACCTCAATCGGAGTCCAAACGAGAAAGTTATGATCAAAATGGTAACGTCGCGTAAGCTGTTCCTACTCAGCATGACTGTTCCAATTTTCAGTACTTGTTACACATTCAAATATTGAAGTTTCTGTGAGCTCTTTACATGGATAGAAATTCAAGGAAGAGAGGATCGCGTGAGCGCAAGAATTACTCAAATCGAAGTCCGGATATGAAAGTTATGCGTGAAACGGTGAGATTGCGCAATGTAGCTTGACCAGCCGCTCGACCAAGAATTGTTTGGTCGAGCAGGGATACGGAAGCCAGATTTTTTTGATTTTATACCTCCTGTGCGTGTATGTTCGTGTTTTCCAAGAAATGGCCCATTCAAGTTCCTTTAGGAGATTTTACAAGTATAAAAGGGATGCATGTTGCAGCTGAAAAGCACATACTACAACACAATCATCCTATACCCCACAAGGGGGAATCACTCCCCAACCATCATCATATCCTTTCCTCCATTCATCCATCACTATGAAAATTCATTTTTTGAATCAAGAGGAGAACCAAGAGGAGGATTCAAGATGGAGAAGGACGCGACTACTCCCGCATCTAAGGTTTTATTCATTTTTTAATTTATCTTGTATTTTTCAGATATATGGGTAAGATCTATCCAACCCCCATGATTGTTCTTTACAACATCATGGGCTAGAACTGTTTTGGTAGATCTAGGATTTTGAAGGTTTTATGAATTAATTAAACTATCTTGTGTGTCCTCTATACAACACTACTTGTTGATTGATTTTATATATAATTGTGCTTCTTAATCCATATTCACGGTCTTTTTGTGCATCTTCAATTGGTATATAGAGTCTGAATATATATCTTGGTTATAGATTGAATGCGTTCACCGCTGAACAGAATTACATGTTATGATTCTAAGTGAGGGGACTCCGAAGCTTTATTAAAACTATCATATATGAATGTTTATTAATTGAATTGAATTCGGGTTTGTAAGCAGGATAAAGAGGGTAATTTTATAGTACCTATAAAGGGAGATCATATTAGGTTAGATTCCAGATGTGGAAAATAATTGATACTTATAGTACCTAGAAAGGGGGTGAAATTATGTCTCTTGCTCCAAGGTATTCACACGTGTTACACACATATTTATTTGTGTCTATAGAATAGATTTGCATGGTTCAGTTATGCGTCCATAGTCCACAAGGCAGAGTCGGCCTGCACTTGAGAGAAAAGTTAAGTAGTAAAACTGGATTAACCTAGAGCTACCTATTCTCCATACTTGATTCACTTTCGTATTCTTCTAGTGTTATTTATTTTATTTATTATTTTATTTAATTGTTTAGTAGTTGATAATCAAACCTCGAACTTAATTGCCTTTCGTCTTAATTAATTTAGTAAATAATTAAAGTGATAATACGCCATCATTTGGGTTCAATATTTAACTTGGTCGCTTGATTAAGTTGTAATTGATATCCTTAATACTTGGAAATTAATTTTTCGTACAAAGAAAAAGTGCATCACACACCATCTACCGGCGCTGCCCAGCTGTCGCTTGCCGGAAAGTTGAGGTTTTATTTTTTTTTTAATTTTTTCTTATTTTTTATATTTTTCTAAGAATTATATCATTGTATATGAAAGATATATGTTGTTCTCTTATAGTTATTAAGTTATTATCACCTAGAAGCACCTATACATATATATTATTTGAGTAGTTATTTTTTAATAATTTTTTTTCTATTTTCTTTATGTTGTTTTTTCTAATATAATTTACTTTTTTTTCCCATTATGTTTTGACTTTTGAGTAAATTCTTTTTCTTCTTTTTTCACCAATAAAATTTAATTTACTGTTGTTTTCCCTTTTTCGGTTGTTTACAAATTATTTCTTTTTAAATCTATTTAATAATTTATACTACTCTACTCCATTATATAGGTAACAATTAGAGATGGATGAAAGTGGTAATGCATCAACAATTAATTTATCAAAAGATCCAGCATGGTAGTACTTCACATTAGTGAGTAATAATAAGAATAATACGAAATGCAACTTTTGCTCAAATATTTTTAGAGGGTGTACCGAGCAAAGCAACACCTTGCTGGGGGATCAGAATGCACAACGATGCAAAGAGTTTCCTCTTCATGTAAAAGAAGAAATCCAAAACTTTATGAGCAAGAAGAAGTTGGAAAAGGTTGAGAGTATTAGAGGAGTATTTGATGATTTTGATGTTAATGATGTAGAACTGGAAGGCGGAGCTTCAGGGCTAAAGAATTCAACATCCATACATTCTTTTGTCTCATCATCTAAAGAAAACAAAAGAAAAAGGCAAGGCCAAGGTTTAATTGATAAATTTTTTCAAAGGACGGATCAAGCATCACACAAAGGAAAAGAGAGACAAACTACTATAAATGAAGCATACAAGAAAGAAATGCGGGAGCAATCTTGCAAGAGCATAGCCAAATGGATGTATGATGCAGCTATACCATTTAATGCAGTGAACTGTCCTAGTTTTTAAGAAATGATAGATGATATTTCTCGACATGGTCTAGGATTGAAGGCCCCTACATATCATGAGATTCGAGTACCTTATTTAAAAAAGGTTGTTAATGATGTTGAGAATGATTATGTGAAGATATGTGTCAGGAAGAGTGGGTACAATATGGTTGCTCATTTATGATGAATGAATAGACCGACAGGAGACAAAGAATCTTGATTAATTTTTTGGTAAATTCGCCCAATGGGTCTGTCTTTATTGAGTCTGCGGATGCATCTGATTATGCAAAGACAAGGCAAAGGATGTTTGAGTTGATGGACAAGTTCATTGATCGTATTGGAGAGGAAAATGCGATCCAAATTATCACGGACAATGCAAGTAACATGAAGTTAGCTGGTAAGGAATACTCCATCCGTCCCCTTTAAAGAGGGTCTTTTTTACATTTTGGGCATCCCACCCAAAGAGTCTCTTTTTCTTTTTTACACACATAGGACCCACACCCGCCCACTAATACAATTAAAATATACACTCCCACTAATACAACTACCCACTATACATTAAATAATAATACTCCTTAATCCACGTGCCAAAAAGTAAAAGACCCTCTTAATGAGGGACGGAGGAGTATATTATATATCATATTAATGTATATATTATGTTGAATTTGATTTATTGAGCTTGATTTGAACTTATCTATTTATAAAATAATTGTAGGACAACTTTTGATGGAGAAGAGAAAGCATTTGTATTGGACTCCTTGTGCTGCTTATTGCATTGTTCTAATTTTGGAAGACATTGGAAAATTATCTGAATTCATGTCTACGTTGAAGAAAGCAACCAGTGTTACCTCATTTATCTACGTACGCCCTGGTGTTGTTGAATATATTGAGGCAATTCACCGGAAACATAAAACTTTGTAGGGTCGGAGTAACAAGGTTTGCTACTGCTTTCCTAACTCTACAGAGGATGTATAGTCTAAAGCCGAAATTGAGATCTATGCTTACTTCAAAGAGTGGGCTGAAAGTAAATCGTCAAAGGAGAGTAAAGGTAAAAAGATATTCAAGATAATTTTGTCTAGCAGATTTTGGAATAGTGTTCTCTACATTATCAAGATATATGGCTCTCTAGTCAAAGTATTGACATTGGTGGATGGTGAAAAAAACCCAGTTGTGGGTTACATATACGAGGCCATGGATAGGGCAAAGGAGTCGATCATCAAGGCTGATAGGCTATCGCCGGCCCACTAAAAATTGTATTTATAATTTTTCCAAACTAACCCACTATAAATGTAGTATGGTAAGTACGGGTAGAACCCAAGAGTGTAAATTGAAATTTAAAATCAAAATAAAGTGTTTTGGTTTGTGACAAAATAACATAAAATGGGGGGATGTTGTTTGACGCAGTAAAAAGAAAATGTAAGCAGTAATTCAAAATATAAGATTGACGATGCTAGAGATTCTAAGAAATTCACCAACAAAGACAAACCTAGTTTAGGGTATTGATCCCCTCCTGTGTACTAATCTAATAAATTATAAAGAATTAAATATTTTGTCAAACGTGTGAATTCAAATCCCTAGGTTAACGGTATGACCTATCAACTCGAAATGTTCTTATGTTTAACAATATAAGGTACGACCATTAAATTTCACTACTTACAAGCAATCTTAAAAGATTCAGACTTCCAAATGCATTAAGACTCAAAATATTAGAATTACTAGACTATGAAAACCGACTAGGATTCATACAACCTAGATCCTATTACACTTAGAGGGTCTTCCTCTATTTCGCTGTGCAATTCAATCCCCACATCAATTACAGATCATGGATCATGAAATAACAATAAGCATTTAAATAATTAAAATAGTTGATCAGTCTAAAATAATCATCAAAATGCTATAAAAATGATTCAGAGCATGTAATAGAATAAATCCACACAAGAGACTCAATTTAAAATTCCTAATAATCAATTAAACATATTACGGGAGGTTCACAAAATCCTAAACTAGAATGGGGGTTTAACCCATAAAGTACATAACTAAATCAAAATTAAAAAGCATAAATCGAATTTGTGGTGTCCTTCTTGAATTTTCCCCAAGTGTTGTGCATGGGAATCAAGCCTGCTTTCTTCTCCCCCTTTCTTTTTCACGTTATGCCCCCTGTCCAAAACCCAAGCCTGCCTATTTATTACTCCCTCCGTCCCAAGAATACATTCGCGTATTCTTGGGCACGGAGCTTACAAAAAGTAACTTTTTGGTGGTGTGATATAAGAAAGAGAAGGGGTATTTTGGGTAATTGAGTAGAATAAAGTGTATGATATAGTTGACTTTGACTAAATTATGTGTAAAAAGAAGGTGCCATTTTTGTAATATTGTAGTATTGTAAGGTTGTTGATATTGTGTATTGTTTCCATTTTTAGGGGGCGAATGTATTCTTGGGATGGAGCAAAATAGAAAGGGCGAATGTATTCTTGGGATGGAGGGAGTATTATTTTTCAAATCTTTCCTTCTTTTTCTCCAATGTTTGCTAACTCCCAATCTCTAATTTAATTCTTTATTTGACTTTCCTTTTTGCCTCAAATCCCTTCATGGTAAGTTCTCCTTTCTCATCCTTGATCTTTTCTTTGTAAATAACGCAAAATCCATCTCTTGCCATTGAAAAAACATCCAATTTGATTAGCCCATTAATTCAGACAAATAAAAATCTTCC
Source organism: Pogostemon cablin (assembly GCA_023678885.1). Taxonomy (NCBI): domain Eukaryota; kingdom Viridiplantae; phylum Streptophyta; class Magnoliopsida; order Lamiales; family Lamiaceae; genus Pogostemon; species Pogostemon cablin. The sequence continues at coordinate 14,644,144 of CM043001.1, read as the reverse complement.
ATTTCCAACCTATTATAACACAAATTGGCTCATCAAAGTAAATGTGCACAAGCGATAGAATGAGTCATAATATGTATGCAAATGATACACTAATAATTCAAATAAATGAGAACTGACTTAAAATAATAATAGCAAATTACGACTTATCAAATTCCCCTACACCAAACCTTTGCTTGTCCTCAAGCAAAAAGACCAAGGATTAAGGAAATTAAAAATTCAGAGACATCAATCTTATGGGTTAAGTGAATATGATGCCACTTCTTTGGATAAATAACAAATGAGCATTTGAAAACAAATGAAAATGGATTCTTTGCCCAAAGCTTGCAACTTTAATGGCATCAAAGTTTCAAAAATTCATGGACTCACAAGGATTCACTCCAAGATCACTCAAGTGTATAGGTGGTTGCAAAATTCTCTCAAAAATTGAACAAGATATGTCATTACCATAAGCTTGCTCCTAAATCAAATCTCCACCAATTTTCAATGAATTATGCGCAATAATTAAAGGGTCTTTCAATTGGTTGTAATGGGGCTTAAGGATAAGGTGGATAAGAAGGGGTATGAATGGCTAGATATACCACTTTGCAATTATGAAAGTTATGTAAATCATTCATCAAAGCAATACATCATCTCATTTTCATTTTTTTCCACATTCCCCTCTTCATTTTCTTATGGTAAACTTTGATTTTTACCACCACATATATCCCCCCACACCTGCTCATTTTTTTTTTGAACAGCAGGCTTACACTGAAGGATTTAGTGTCTTTCAGAAAATATAATCTGCAAAATGAACATATTACACCTCTATTTCTTTTCTTTTTTTTACATTTTTTTTACAACCAAATTTTTTCTTTCTTCTTTCTTTTCTTCTCTTCTTTCTCCATTTTTTTAACATCCATCAATTCCCCTTCATCATCAATCAACCATAAAAATACTTCCAATAAATTCCACAATTTATAAAATGGTGAGGAGTTCAAACGGGGGAGTTAAATAAGGAACAAAATATGGCTCTTAGATATGCTCATTCAACAAACAAAAGGCTAGGCTCAACTTGACTTTCCTAGTGTTAAATATGATCGGGTAGGTGAATATAAGCCAAATGGGTTATGCCTAAATGCCTTTATCGTTTTATTGCACATATTCGAATGTTTCTTGAAATGCATAAAGGTGCAAGTTCTAGAATGATCACATCAAGTTCAATACACTCAAGCAAAGAAAAATAGAGCTTATAGATGTAAATGCTCTTTTTAAGGCTTTAAAGCTCACGTAAAGGGGGTTAATTTTGCCATGAAATCTGAAAATTTTTCAGCCACTTATATCACAAAAATTTTGCACAAGAAATCTACAAAACATTAGTTCTTATACATCAATGTTATCCCCTTCGTCATGCTATCATTCCCACTACCCCAAGACATCGTTATCTAATTTTTTCAATTCCAAAACTCATCAACAAGCATCAAAAACAGAATTTTGCAGCACATTAGCTCAAATTCAGCAAAGAGATGAGAATTTCAGTAGCAAAAACAGCAAATATCAGCACATTTCAGTAACAATTTCAGCAAAAAATCAACACCCATTTTATAACAGAAAATTCCAGCAAGGATTGGGGAACAACTAGCAACAAAAATGCAACAATAACCCCACATCTAAAACATCATTCCACAGCACATAAGACTCCCTCCCCACACCTAAATCCTTGCTTGTCCTCAAGCAAAAATAAAGTAGAGAAAGAAATAAAAACATATAAATGGAAAGAGTGCATCTTGCTTTCATGGAGATGGATGGTGAGCCAATTTTCTGAAATCTTCTAAGCTCATTGGTGAATTTCTTCGGAAGGAGCTAAATGAATGGAAGACTTTCCACATCTTTACAAAAATAGGGCAAGATGTCAATTGGCTTATCTTGGGCCTCCTTGAATTGGGCTTCAAATATTTTTCTCAAATGAATTTCTCTAGCCCAACTCAATTATTTTCACTTCTTGCTCATCAATGCTTTACACATCAAACCTGGAGAGCACAATATTAAAAAACAATTAAAAATATTTACTAAAATTGGGTTGCCTCCCAATCAGCGCCTTTTTTATTGTCATTGGCTCGACTTAGGTGTGGCTTTTATTGCTCAATTATAAGAAACTTCCTCCAATTCCACCCGATCAACCTCAATAGTGCGGAAACCTTCATGATACTCCTTCAGTTGGTGCCCATTTATCTTGAAGCTTTTCTCCGAATTCATGCTTCGTATCTCAACTGCACCACGAGAAAAAATATTAGTCATGACAAACGGACCAATCCAACGAGAACGCAACTTACCTAGAAATAGCTTAGAGTGGTAAAGTAAGACTTTTTGCCCTATGCTAAAACTTTTCCTTGAAATTTTTGCATCATGAAATGCTTTTGTTCTAGCTTTGTAGATCATTGAATTTTTCTCAACTCTTCCAACTCTTGTAACTGAAATTTCTTTGCGCTCCGGCCTCCTCATGATCCATGTTACACTTTTAGATTGCCCACCAAGCTTATGTTGAAGCTCCACAGGTAGGTGGCATGGCTTTCCAAAAATAATCCGGTATGGGAACATGTCAATAGATGTTTTATAGGCAGTTCGATAGGTCCATAGTGCATCTTCCAATCGTGAGCTCCAATCTTTTCTAGAAGGATTGACCGTCTTCTCCAAAATTCTCTTTATCTCACGATTTGATACCTCCGCTTGGCCACTCGTTTGAGGGTGGTAAGATGTGGAGGTCTTATGCAACACCGAATATTTGCGCAATAGAGCTTCCACTGTCCGGTTGCAAAAATATGTGCCCCTATAACTAATAATAGCTTTAGGGATCCCAAACCTACAAAAGATGTTAGAACGTAGGAAACCTGCAATCACTTTTGAATCATTAGTTCGGGTGGCTTTTGCTTCTACCCACTTGGAAATATAATGAACGGCAAGTAAGATGTAAACATGACCCAACGATGAAGGAAAAGGTCCCATAAAATCCATTCCCCACTGCTTGTTCACCTTTTTGCATGTGTCCCCAAGTGTAGGGAATCAATTGTAGCTCAGCGTGTGACCAAGTAAAAATATCGGACCCAAGGGATTAGCGTTAAATAAGATACACACTAACTAATGTGCACCACTAATAATTAAGACAAAGTAACCTTTTCTGATTTTGGAAAATATTAAACTAATTATGCAGAAAATAAAGGTTAAATAAAATAAATAAAAATAAAAACCACAAACAATCACAAGTGTTTCAAGAGAGATGACAAGATAGCTCTAGGAAATTTAGTTTGAATTAATCAAATTAAATCACTAGACAATCGATTATAATTCCTGCAGATTTTATGGAAGCAATCACATAACTATGTTAAATCCCTCTTTTAAAGTAAACTTGACACATAAATCTGGTTCAAATCCTCAGATGCAAAAGAATAACTCCTACTCCCTTTCTAAGTACTTCATGCAAAATTTAATTAAAGGCTAGAGCACTAGACTTCTCTTTATAGGTACTTAAGAATTAAACCTCGGTTCCCACCTAACAATCTAAGAAACCAAATCCTCTAGAGTGGTAATTAATAAATATATTAAGTGTCCAATATTAATTATTCTAATGAATAAAGGTTATATGGTTAGATCCCCTTTACCCATAACAGATAGACAAATATAATTATTGCACAAGCAACAAGCATAAATATGCATAAGACAATGACATATTATGAATGAGGGCAGACCATATAAGACAAAAATATAAGTCTCAAATTCAAAGCATTAATAAGGGAATAAGTATACTGCAGAAATCCATAACCTAATCTAGGTCATCAATTCAATCCAATTCAACCTTCAAAATCTAAAACTATCCAGAAAAGTACTAGCCCATGGTGTTACAAGCAATAATCATGTCTATGGAATGAAACTTACTCATGAGTCTATAAATCAACAACAAGAAATTAAAGAAGAAAGAAAAACCCTTGTCTGGATTAATTCTCCATCTTCTCTTTCCATCTTGATGATCCTCTTTCGTTCTCCTTCTCAAGTAGCAAACACCGTGATTGAGTGTGAGGGTGATAGGTGAAAGGCGGGTGAAGGGTAGAGATGGATGGCGGAAGGTGATGGTTTAAGATTGTGTAGCTTAAAGGGTTTAGTAGAGGGCATGCACGGGATGTTCTGTAACATATTAGTTTGACATCTCCTGTAACTTTTGCTTATGGAATAACATGTGTCGGAGTAGAGAAATTCAATCCCTTACCCCAAGGGTTGACTGGTTGACTTAGGGTATAGTTTCCCTTCTCTCTCTTACGTGTCACTCATCCAACGGAGTGACACAAGAGATATTACACCAAAGTGGCACAGAAGATCCAGACCCTTGGTAGAGAGTTATGGAGAGTTAGGGTTTGGAACACCCCAAGGGCTCCTTTCATAGTTGAGGACTGATAAAATTTGGATTCCACCTCAAAATAGGGTTTTTTCACGTCAAAACCCACAAAAGGGCTGAAAAAATGCGATTTGGGCTTGCTGGGCAGTGGCACGGGTTGTGCCAGCCATGGCACGAGTCGTGCCGGCCATGGCATGGTCATTCCGCCCACTCGTGCCGCGCGTCCGCACGGATTGTGCCACCCGTCGGCAGCCTACGCGTCCTCACGGTTTTACTCATAACTTCTTCATCCGAACTCCGATTGAGGTGATTTTTACGCTCACGCATTCCTCTCGTCTTCAGCTTTCTATCCATATAAAGAAATCACAAAAAGTAAAACATTTGAAGGACACAAGTCATGCAAAAGTAGCACGAGTTGTGCATGGTCGGCACAGCTTTCGCAACCTCACCGTTTTGATCATAGCTCCCTCATCTGACCTCCAATGAGGTGTTTCTTGAGCCAAAATGACCTTCTCTTCTGTAGATTTCCAACCATATATCACATGGTCAATTTGGACTTCTACAAAAATACAAAAAAATTATGCAAGTTGGATATGCGTTTTTCAGCATTCTTTCACAATTTCACTCTTCATTCCAACTTTGGACTTTTAACCCGTTTTCCACCTAAAAATACGAAATAACACCTCAAATGCACCAATATGTTAAATATATGAACATTAACCATTTAGTGCTAAAATATGAACATAAATTCCACAAAACGTTGCTAAATTGGACCCTAAAACATGCAGATTTCCATACTAAACACCCACACATCAAAATTTTCACAAATAATTATAGGAGTTTGGGGCATTTTATTTCTTTGGGAAATATTTTCTACACGTTGACATCTATCAAAAGACTTGCAAATCTCATATGCATCCTTAAATAGTGTTGGCCAATGGAATCCACATTCCAGAGCTTTAAAAGTAGTTCTTTTAAAACCAGAATGACCCCACACTCATGACTATGACAAAAGGTGAGAATTGAATTAAATTCAACATTAGGTATGCACCTTCTTATCACTTGATCGGAGCAACGTTTCCACAAATATGGATCATCCCACATGTAATATTTGAAATCACTATGAAGTTTATCACAGTGGGCCTTACTCATATCTTCTAGAAATCTACGAGCAACTAGAAAATTCACCAAATCAATGAACCATGGAACAGAGTCATCTGACACTGAAGGATTCAGTGTCTGTGCTGATGCAATTTCCAAAATTTGCAAAACTGATAGCAGTTGTTCATCTGGGAATTTTTCCAGTACTGGTTGCTCATCCTCTTCTCTAACCAAGCGGATAAGTTGGTCAGCCACTGGATTCTCCGATTCCTTTTTATCTTTGATCTCCAAGTCAAATTCTTGGAGTAGCAAGATCCACCGAATTAGCCTAGGCTTTGATTCCTTTTTTTCATGAGATGGCGCAAGACTGCATGATCAGAGAAAAAAATATTCCAATAAATATGAACAAAATTTTTCTAAAGCAAAAATAATGGCCAGGAGTTCTTTTTCCGTAGTGGAGTAGTTGGCTTCTAAGGATTTCGAAGCATAATAAATCACATGAGATGCCTTATTTGCTCGTTGCACCAACACTGCTCCTACATCATAGTCACTCGCATCACACACTATTTCAAATGGCAAGCTCCAATCCGGTAGTTGAATTATTGGTGGTGTGGTTAGCAACTCCTTCAACTTATCAAAAGCTTCCTTGCAAGCATCATTCACCTCAAGTTTCACATCTTTTTGCAGCAGTTCGCATAGACGCCTTGCTATCTTTGAAAAATCATTGATAAACCTTCTATAAAAACCTGCATGTCTAAGAAAAGAACGAACTAATTCCCTCACGGATGTGGGGTAAGGTAATACAGATATAAGACCAACCTTAGACTTATTGATGTGTGTTTATTTGCATACAAAATTAATTCCCAAGTATGAAGGATGTTATTGTAGCTTAGATAAGCGATCAAGTTAAATAGCAAACCCAAAGAATGGCGTATTATCGATTTAATTATTTACTAAATTAATTAAGACAATGCAATAAAGTTGAGTGTTGAATTATTTAACTACTAAACAATTAATTAAAATAACAAATAAAGTAAAGTATCACTGGAAGAATGTGAAAGTGGATCAAGTAGGAGAATAGGTAGCTCTAGGATAATCCAGTTTTACTCATTAATCTGTGTATCAATGTCCGACTCTACCTTGTGGAATATGGACGCATCACTAAACCATGCAAATCTACTCTATAGACACAAGTAAATATGTGTGTAACACGTGTGAATAACCACAAAGCAAGAGATATAATTTCACCCCACTCCCCTTTCTAGGTACTATCAGTATCAATTATTTCCCCGCGCGTTTGGTACTCTAACCCGATATGATCTCCCTTTATAGGTACTATAAAATTATCCTCTTTATCCTACTTATCAATCCGAATTAGATTCAATTAACAAGTGTTCATATATGATAGTTCTAATGAAGCTTCGGAGTCCCCTCACTTAGAATCATAACATGGAATCTTGCTCAGCAGTGAACACACTCAATCAATAACCAAGATATGTATTTAGACTCTAAATAACAGTTAATGATGCACAAAACAACTCTGAGTATGAATTAAAAACTCATATTCATATATAAACTAAACCACAAGTAGTGTTGTACATAGTATACACACGAAAGTTCAATTAATTCATGAAAACCTTCAAAACCCTGGATCTACCAAAATGGTTCTAACCCATGATGTTGCAAAAAACAATCATGGGGGTTGAATAGATCTTGCCCATATATCTGGAAAATACAAGATAAATTATAAAACGAATAAAACCCTAAATGCGGGAGTCGTCACGTCCTTCTCCATCTTGAATCCTCCTCTTGGTTCTCCTCTCGATTCCACAGATGAATCTTCACAGTGATGGATGGATGGAGGAAAGGATGTGGATGATGGTTGGGGGTTATCCCCTCTTGTGGGGTGTAGGATGATTATGTAGCGGTCTCCTTCAATGAATAATGGTGTGATCTGCATCTCCTTTTATACTTGTAAGCTCTCTTTATGGACCTTGGATGAGCTTTTTCTTGGAAAATATAAAAATACATGAATAGGGGTTGTAAAACCCATCGAAATCAGAATTCTATGTCTCCGTTCGATCAAAGTGGTTCTGGTCGAAGGGGAAGGCCTTGGTCGAACTACTGGTCGAGCTGCATGTGCAGTCTCACCATTTTGCACATAACTTCCACATCTAAACTCCGATTTGAGTGATTCTTATACTCACACGATCCTCTCCTCCTTGGCTTTCTATTCATATAAGGAACTTACAGAAAATTTAACATTTGAATGTTGAACAAGTCATTCAATGTGGCACAGCCGTTCTGTTTGGCACAGCTTGCGCGATGTTACCACTTTGATCATAACTTTCTCGTTTGGACTCCGATTGAGGTGTTCTTTACGCCAAAACGATCTTCTCTTCTATAGCTTTCTAAAAATGTATCACACTTACAATTCAAAGCTCCACACAGATACAAAAACATTACATAAGTTGCACTTGCATTTTCAGCATTCTTACACAAGTTGCCCTTTTTCTCAAACTTGGCTCTTTTGATCATTTTTCCACCTAAAATACAATAAAATAACTCAAGTGTACCTTTTACTCTAATATAATGAATACAAGGCACTTATGCTAATATATGATAATAATTTCCATAAAAATGTGTTAAATTGGACACTAAAACACGCTTATTTTCACTCTCATCAAACCTCCAGACTTACCCATTGCTCGTCCCGAGGCAACAAAATAAAAATAAAGAGTGAGAGAGTAAGAAAATTAGTGGGAAAATAAGGACTATGACCAATACCCCTTCAAAATACAATTGTCCACAACTTAGGTCATGCAACTTTCATTACATGTAATAATCAACTCATATCATACAAGAGAAGACAATCACCACCAATCAAATGCTCAATTCACATGTTCCCAAGGGAAGTATATATCACTCCCACTCAAGTGTAAAAGATGTACACATATGGGTTAAGGTATTTACGCTCAGATTCAATTCAAGTGCATGTGTAACCATAAGCTCGCCAACTATCTCAAACTCTCCTCCACTAAAAGTATGACTCGACAATGGGATCAAAAAGGGCTTTTCTTTTGGATGTAATGTTGGCTCTTTGGTTAAGGTAGTAAATATATAGACAATGTGACTCAAATAGTGGAGAACTAAAGCTGATTGATCACTTCAACTTTCATCCTCTCTTTCTTTATTTTTTCCTCATCACCTTCTATTCAAGCACAACATTCTCATCAACTCTCCCATATTCTCCTTCAAGCACAACATATTTTTTTTCAACTTTTTCTAGCTCTTCAACTCCATCATTCTCCTTTTTATTTCACCCCTTTTTTTCCTTCTCTCGAGGTACCATTTTCGGGCACTACCTCTCACATCCTCCATAGGATACTAGATTTAAGCATTAACCTAGGGTGTTTGTTTCAATGGAGTACTAGATTTAAGCACTACTCCAAGAATTTTCCTTTTGATTTTTAAGACTCTTCTTTCATCATCCTTATCATCCCTCAAATCATCACTCTCTTCAATTAAACTTTATTGGTTATCAAAAGAATGGATTTAAAAAGGCTCAACGGGCTAACAAAGGATTTATTGAATTCAGGTAAAGTACACGGGGAAAAAATGGGCTATAAATAAAAGATGGCCTAATATCATTTTTGTAATGCGCTAGACTAATCTTGAATATTCAAGGAGACTCAAGGCAAGTTCTAGAATACACGCACAAGAACGATACTCACCAGAAAAGAAATATCATATGATTTTGTAACATGATCAACAAGGCTCAAAATCTCACATGGGTTTTAGCAAGTAACAGATCACTTTTCATGGTAAGTAATATCCCACAAGTACATATAGAACTTCATACCACAATATAACTCAAGTACACTTTCTTCATCAATTTCAAAAGCATATGAATTTTAGACACAATTTAAAAATATAAGCTCATGTGGATCACCAAAACCAAAAACTCAATCCTTTCACTCCTAATAATTAAAAGCACACATAAAAATTAGAATATTAAATGAGGGCACCTGATTTTTCTTCAACGTATGCACGAGCTCCTCGAGTTGTTCAACTCAGTCAGGTCAAAGCCTCAGTGTAGAACTCGTCTTGCCACCTAGTTACCTTTTTCTATCATCAAAGCTTGAATACACATCATCATCAAAGATTCATCAATAATAAAATAGGAGATACCAAAAAAATCTAAAAGACTAATTATTAACTCGACCGCTAACACTAGGAAACATGTAAACACAATATACTAAATATTAGGTAAGTTGCAAAAAAATCGACATACTAACACTGGTTAAAATATTAATATGCCGCAAAAATCAACCTCCTAACAAACAAACAACCAACGAAAGGAAAAAATTATACCCTTGGTACTCATAAGATGAGGTAAGTACATCACACCCCCCTGAACTTAGTAAAAACGTAAGTCAAAACTAAGTTTGAAAAGAGATGTAATTGCCGAAGCGTGAGCACCTCAAATATAATAACTCCTCACTCACATGAAAGAAATAAAGCAATAAAATAGAAGGGAAAAGCCCCCAACAGGAGCTCATGTTTAACATCGGAGAGTCACGATTGATGTAACCTTTTGAACTACTGGATTAGAGGGCACTCTTCTCACATCTACACCTTCAAATACTTTCTTTCCCTCTTCTTGTCTATACTCAGTACCTTACCTTTCTTAGTCATAAAAATATGATCCTTGGAATTACCTTCCTCCCATGGCTATCAAGACACCTTCATGTCAATCTTCAACTCAAATCCAGAATCATCAGTCTAATTAAAATCAAGATTAAATAAGTTAGAAACCACATCTATGCTCTTGCATGATTGAGTCTCCATGGGCATCTTCATTGCTTGATCATTCAACTCGAATGGCTGGTCAAACGGATCTCCTGGGCACGACTGCGCAGTCTCACAGTTTCGAGCATAACTTTCGTATCCGACCTCTGATTGAGGTGATTCTCACGCGAAAATAATCCTCTCTTCCATTGATTTTTATTCAACCCCTTTAGGAGCTAGTTCGACCAAGACCTTGGTTGAACCGAGGTTGAATCGGCCATCAGCGATCTCCGTGACGTTCCTAGGTGTCTAGTTCGACTTATTATGGGTGGTTCGACCAAGGGTCTTGGTCGAACTGGCTTCCTAAAGCTCTAGAATCTATTTCTAGCTTCATCGGTCCCTCATAGTGCATTCCGGACCTCAACGTGATGGTCTTGCACTCTTTTGGGTTCATTATGCCTTGAGATGGGAACTTTTCTTTCTCCAACGTTTGCATCAATTGATTCATGCTCCCAGCCATCTGCCCTATCATCAAAGTAAGGTCATTCAGCTGCTTGGACAAATTTTCATGGGTAGAATTTATAGTAGTCTCAAGTCAATCAATCGTTGCATCATTCTTAGCCATGTATCGATTGAGGGTATCTTTACCCTAGCCTTCACTTCTTGCTGCTGCATATTAGGCCCTCTTTGTGTCAACTCTGTAATCTGCCTCTGCTGGGATTCTAGTAGCTTGTTGATGTTAGCTAAACTAGAGACGATCTCATTATCCCTATTCGGCTTTACTACTTGATGTTCAACCTGAGCCACCTTACCCACTACATAAGTTCCTAACACTCTCTGTAAGCCAGTCACGTGAATTCATAGAGATGTTTTCAAATAACTTTTCTACTTCAAGTGTTGTCTTAGATAACAGTGCTCCTCCTGATGATACATCAATAAGAATATGCGACTCACAATCCAAACCATAGTAGAAGATGCTTATGTACTAAGCCTTAGACATCCCATGTTGTGGGCACCACTTAAGCATGTATTTAAACCTGTCCCACGCCTCATGGAATTTCTCACCCTGATTCATAACAAATTGGGTGATGTCTTGCTTCATTTTTAAGATCCTTGAGGGTGGTATATATCTCTCTAAGAATTAACTTCTGCTGCAATTGGTCCCATGTAGTGCAGTCTTCTGCATCAAGAGTCTCGTACCAAGCCTCTGCCCTATCAATCAATGAAAACTTGAATAAAGCGATTCGCCTAGCATGATCATTAACTCCAGCACCCTTCTGAGTGTTTGCGTAACCGAGGAATCTTCAGAGATGCTGATATGGATCTTCAAAGTAACCTCCAGAAAAGGGATTCTTCTCTACCATGTTGATAAGAGTGGGATGTATCTCAAAATCATCATCTTCCCTCCTTGCTCCTATCAATCCCATGTTACCAATTCCATAGTTTGTGAAATTTCACGTATGGCAACATTATACGGATTCTGCCTTGCTCCGGCCATGTTTATCACTGTGTGTTATTTATTTCTTTCCTTCCTATCCTTTTCCTAGTGTACAAGTACCTCAGAAAAATTTAAGGTTAGATAGAATTAAATAATCACAAATAAAAGTCTTAATCAAACTAGAAATAATAAACTAATAATAACAGTTGTCCCCGGCAACGGCGCCAAAAACTTGATGCGTATTTTCTTTGCATGTAAAATTAATCCCCCCAAGTATGAAGGATGTTATTGTAGCTTAGATAAGCGATCAAGTTAAATACTGAACCCAAAGGACGGCATATTATCAATTTAATTATTTACTAAATTAATTAAGACAATGCAATAAAGTTGAGCATTGAATTATTTAACTACCAAACAATTAATTAAAATAATAAATAAAATAAAGTATCACTGGAAGAATGTTAAAGTGGATCAAGTAGAAGAATAGGTAGCTCAAGGATAATCCAGTTTTACTCATTAATCTCTATTTCGTGTATCAATGTCCGACTCTGTCCTGTGGAATATGGACGCATCACTAAACCATGCAAATCTACTCTATAGACACAAGTAAATATGGGTGTAACATGTGTGAATAACCACGGAGCAAGAGATATAATTTCATCCCCCCCCTTTCTAGGTACTATCAGTATCAATTATTTCTCCACGCATTTGGTACTCAAACACGATATGATCTCCCTTTATAGGTACTATAAAATTATCCTTTTTATCCTACTTATCAACCCGAATTAGATTCAATTAACAAGTATTCATATATGACAGTTCTAATGAAGTTTCAAAGTCCCCTCACTTAGAATCATAACATGGAATCTTGCTCAGCAGTGAACGCACACAATCAATAACCAAGATATGTATTCAGACTCTAAATAACAGTTAATGATGCACAAAACAACTCTGAGTATGAATTAAAAATGCATAGTCATATATAAACTAAACCACAAGTAGTGTTGTACAGAGTATACACACGAAAGTTCAATTAATTCATGAAAACCTTCAAAACCCTAGATCTACCAAAACGGTTCTAGCACATGATGTTGCAAAAAATAATTATGGGGATTGGATAGATCTTACCCATATATCTGGAAAATACAAGATAAATTAGGAAACGAATAAAACCCTAGATGCGGGAGTCGTCACTTCCTTCTCCGTCTTGAATCCTCCTCTTAGTTCTCCTCTCGATTCCACAGATGAATCTTCACAGTGATGGATGGATGGAGGAAAGGATGTGGATGATGGTTGGGGGGTGATCCCCCCTTATGGGGTGTAGGATGATTGTGTAGCGATCTCCTTCAATGAATAATGATGTGATCTGCATCCTCTTTTATACTTTTAAGCTCTCCTTATGGACCTTGGATGGACTTTTTCTTGAAAAACAAGAAAATAAATAAAAAAGGATTGTAAAACCTGTCGAAATCAGAATTTCGTGTCCCCGTTCGACCAAAGTGGTTCTGGTCGAACAGGAAGGCCTTAGTCGAACTACTGGTCCTGCTGCACGCACAGTCTCACCGTTTCACGCATAACTTCCACATCCAAACTCTGATTTAAGTGATTCTTGCACTCACGCGATTCTCTCTTCCTTGTCTTTTATCCATATAAAGAACATATAGAAAATTTAACATTTGAATTTGTAACAAATCATTCAAAGTGGCACAGCCACTCTGTTCGGCATAGCTTGCGCGACGTTACCACTTTGATCATAACTTTCTCGTTTGGACTCCAATTGAGGTGTTCTTTACACCAAAATAATCCTCTCTTCTGTGGCTTTCTAATCATGTATAACACTTCCAATTCAAAGCTCCAAAAAACATAAAAAAATTACACAAGTTGGACGTGCATTTTTCAGCACAAGTTGCACCTTTTCTCAAACTTGGCTCTTTTGATCCTTTTTCCACTTAAAACACAATAAAATACCTCAAGTGTACCTTTTTCTCAAATATAATTAATACAAGACACTTGTGCTAATATATGACAATAATTCCCATAAAAAAGGTGTTAAATTAAACACTAAAACACGCTTATTTTCACTCTCATCACTTATCAACTTCAATTCCTTTTTTAGAAACTATGTGTCCTAAAATAATACCTTGTGCTACCATAAAGTGACATTTTTTTCAGTTTAGAACAAGATTTGGTTCTATAAATCGTTTCAAAATCAATCCAAGGTTCCCAACACATTCATCAAAAGACCCTCCGTATATACTAAAATCATCCATAAAACCTCAATTATATTCCTAAAAAACTCAAAAAAATGCTTACCATGCACCTTTGGAAAGTAGCAGGTGCGTTGCAAAGTCCGAAGGGCATCCGACGATATGCAAATTTCCAAATGGGCATGTGAAAGTCATTTTCTCTTGATCTTCGAGTGCAATGGGAATCTAAAAATAACCTGAGAAACCATCAAGGAAACAATAAAAAGAATAACATGCAAGCTTTTCTAACATTTGATCAATAAATGATAAAGGGAAATGATCCTTTCTAGTCATGCTATTAAGCTTGCGATAGTCTATGCACACTCTCCAACCGGTTTACATACGAGTTGGAACCATGTCACCTTTTTCGTTCTCAACAACAGTGACTCCTGATTTCTTTGGTACAACCTATGTTAGGCTAACCCACTTGCTATCTGAGATGGGATAAATAATCCCCACATCAAGAAGTTTCAAAATTTCTATCTTCACGACCTCCATCATCGATGGGTTCAATCGACGTTGGGCCTCTTATGACGGCTTTGCATCATCCTCTAGTAGAATACGGGGCATGCAAAGTGAGGGGCTGATTCCCTTAATATCTACCACGGTCCAACCGATTACCGCCTTATGTTCTTTCAAAACTTCAATCAATGTGCTCTCTTACTCTTCTGTCAACTTGGCCGAGATGATGACTAGCAATTGTGGAGTTTGATCCCAAGTATGCATACTTCAAGTGTTGAGGGAGTGGTTTCATCTTGAGTTACGGTGCCTGCACTATAGATGGAAGAATCTTTGGAAAAGTGTTAGGCAATTTAATAGAATCAACTTTGAGTTTATTTGTTTTTAGAGGGTAGTTCTACAAGGCATCAACCAATGGAATTAAAGTTTCATAATTCAACTTTTCTAAGTGCTCCTTAGTGATTCCAACTATATCCATTGCATCCCTACAAGTGAGTTCAAAACATTCCTGGACCTTAGGCTCAACAATACTCAAAGCAAAAATTGAGTTAGCATCATCAGGGAACTTCATAGCATCATATATGTTGAATTGAATAATCTGCCCATCAAATTCTATCGTAAGAGTGCCCTTACTGACGTCTATCTAGTATTTGTGAAGTTGCAAGCTCCAAGTCCATGCTTCAACTTCAACTTTATACGAAATCAATTATTTAGTTATTATAGTGAAATATATCATATACAAGTAGAAATATACAACTACATCTATAGATAAACATGTGATTTGATCCTTCCTAGCGTATTGATGCGCATCAAAATTTGGAATAAAGTTGATTATATAAAGCATTAGTTCAAACAACATCCTCCTTTTATGCCCAGTTATAACTCAGATAGCACTTTCTTATTAGAACACAAGGTTCAAATCTTATTTAAAGCTACTACATGAGATCTTTTATTAATATACACAGTGAACTTATAGGATTTCAATGTGATCTATGTCTTTAGCAAGCTATAATCCTCCTCTTACAAGTTTATGGTTTTGGAAAATATTACCATTGAAATGAGTGTGGTTACTGAATTATGTGTGTAAATTATTTAGATTGATGTTTGCGAATCCGCAGGGAATTGATTTCATAATTGTTGTTATCTTTGAGAACCATCTAATTTTGATTGGCTTGGTCATATATGAATACTGGACTACTGGATTTGTATATAGAATGATAATGGTTTGGCGTGTCCACTTCCACCTTACGATTATTATTATTTTAGAATCAAATTTGATTTTAGTTTGAAGACACTCTATATTATAATGGGAAGAGGAAAAGATATCTCACATAGACTTGAAAAGAAGTTAAATAATATATTAAAATTTGAGACGTTTATAAATATAGGAGATGTGGATCCTAAATTAATGGGGTGTGATGAGTGTGTAAATTCACAAGTTTGGCATCATGTTTTGTGCTAGTTTTGGAGAGTTTTGAGGTGGAAATAGGTGGAAAACCTATATATATTATGAATTAGCATGAATCAGGTGTTAGTGAAGCTATTTAAGTGGTTTTCATAGAAAAATCAGAGTAGAAGTGCCAAGAATCGAAGAGACAAAGTCGAGACCATGAGAACCGCCAAGGAGAGAGGTGGGTTCGACCTGTTGGAGGAGAGTTCGACCTCTCCAGTAGGTCGAACCAGCAATGCAAAGCTGTAGAAGAGGGGTTCGACCACGACTCTAGGGGTTCGACCTATCTATCAGGTCGAACCATGGTTGAACCAGTTCGCGAGAAAGTTGATTCGATCACGACGTTGGGGGTTTGACCTGACGATTGGTCGAATCGAGAGCAAAAATTGTCCAGTAGCGTGGTTCGACCTGTGGTTCGATCAAGACAGAGTGGTTTGACCTGTACAAGAAGTCGAACCAAGTGCAGAATACTTCCAGTAGGTGGGTTCGACCTGTGGTTCGACCTGCGGCCAGTGGTTCAACCTGTTTGCTGAGGTCGAACCATCGTGCGGAAACTTACCTTATCAGGATTTTCGAGGTCAAAATGCATGTGATCACTTGAAAAGCCCATTCCAAGCCCTAGAGGCGTGATTACAAGTATAAAAGGAGGCTCATGCAGTCAGAGAAGAAAACAACAAGACAACAACACAATACAAGAGAGTTTTAGAGAGCGTAAGAACGTGAAGCACAAAAGGACACTAGGAGGAGTTGTGACAGAGGTTCCGCTGGAGATTCAAGTAAGATTGGTCCATCTAACCATGATTGCTCCTAGATCAATCATGGGCTAGAGCCACTTCGGTAGTTCTAGGGTTATGAAGGTTTCATGAGTTGATTTGTATTTCGTGTGTATACTCTGTACAACACTACTTGTGGTTTAGTTTATATAAGATTGTACGTTTTTAATCCAAAAAAAAAAAGTGGAAGGGAGAAAGATTGTTGGATTGTAGGTTGGACTGATAAATCCCAATTTTAAAATATACTAGATATACATTTATATATAAAAAAATAAATAATAATCTCAATAATATACAATCACATATATAACATACACAGTTGTTTGGCAATTTTTCATAATAACAATTGTTACTAATACATTATTTGATTTTTTTATTAGATAAGAATTGCTACCCTATGAAGATGAATGCTGCATCAAAATAAGGATTTTGGACAAGAGAGTCAAGAAAAGTTTATCATAAAGCCTAACTAAAGATGGAATTTTAAAGCTCATCTTAATTGCTACTAATATGTTATTTTATTTTTTATTGGATTCGCACATGGAAGACAAGGAATTAAAGAATTGCTACCCTATAAAGATGAAAGTTGCATCAAAATAAGAATTTTTGACAAGAGAGTCGAGAAAATTTTTTCATAAAGTGAGCCTAAAGATGGAATTTTAAAGTTCATCTTATTTAATCGTGAGGTTTGTAGTTTTTTCTTTCAACATGATATTTTCATTTTCAGTTCCTGCTTATCACTGTTAGATAATGAATGCATTATTAATAAAATTAGAAATGAAATGAATCTTCAAAACCTATGACTGTACATTTTTTCTATTGCAATATCTTGAACTGTAACCCTGTTAAATTAATTCTAATATATGAGACCATGTCTACCATAAAATGCAGCTAATCCTTTTGCTGATAGACTATAGATACGACATTAATAAGTTTATGCAGATCTTATATATGCATGAATAAACTCAAAAGACAAGTTTAAAAAAATATTGGAAAAACCATGCATTATGCAGATCTATATATTTTGTAAAAGACAAACTACCAGAGAGAAAATATATCCGTTTCAATTATATGGTCCATATAAATATGCTTATGCTCTACATTATTGCTTCTCATAACATGGTAAGTATAATAGTTAGTTAATAATTATTCACAATGTATGAGATTATGAATAACTAATTAAAGAGGTTGCTATTTTAACTCCTTTTAATTCTTTTAGGAGTATAACACTGTGAAGCACAAATCTTACAAGTGCGATCACTATTCACCAAGATATATAATGTATTTTGATGCTTTCTTATTCTCAAAAGAACTTCCAAAAGAACAAAAATTATATTAAATAAACCAAAACTTCCAAAACTGAAGTAACAACAATAAACTTCCAAAATATTAAGGGCAATATAATGCCTATCAATCAAGGTCTCAAAATGTAAATGATAGGGTAGAGGCTTTATTTACATAATAAGCAACAACTAAATAAATGAAATAACAAATATATAGCCAATACACAAAAATAAGGGTAGTTTTAAAGGGAGAAACACATGCCTTCCTTACCTGTAATTAAAAGAGCCAATGAATATAATTGCCATAAAAAATATGCAAAAATGCACACCAAATATATAGATCCATATCTTCTAAAGTGTAAAAAATATGCCTTTGATATAAGACAAAGATCAACTGAATATTAAGAGCTTGATGACAATAACTACCTCTTTGGCTTGAAGCACTTTAGGAAGCATTGGCAGGACCGTGTCAGGACTATGGGAGTGGAGAGAACTTTGTCCCACATAGGAAAATTATGGAAAAACTGAATACCTTATTATTTCCCACACACATCTTGGAATTAAATTAAATATGTGATCACCTAGTGCACCTAACCAAGCTACCAATCAAACCCACGCTTGCACATGGTCACATTCATTTTTTGCTCGAAATAGGGTTCAAAGAATAAGACAAAGTGGTGCTTGGGAGGATCGGTTCAACCTGGTCCGATTTGGGTTCTATCGAGTCTGATTCCCGGGTTTATTCCGCGGTTCTATGGTCCAGCCGTGGTTCGAACCAAGGTGGTTGGAGGTTCTTGGTTTAACTCTAAAATTTGAATTCAAATTTAAATTTAAAATGAAGTACAGTTTAACTCCTCTTGCCCTCTGTGCACGCTACTAGCCTACTACTGAGTAATTGATATTTTCAATTCATATCAGCCTTTCATATCATCTTTATTGTTAATTATGTTTATTCTACGGATTTTTATCTCTTTCTCTATCATTTTTGTTTGTTCATGTAATCCAGGTAAACCATGAAGCACTTCAGGAAGCATTGGCAGGATCATGTCAAGACATGACTCAACCAACCAGTTCATGGGAGGATGAGTTCATAGCAGTGGAGTGAACTTTGTCCCACATAGGAAAATCATGGGAAAAGTGAACACCTTATTATTGCCTACACATATTATGGAATTAATTAAATGTGTGGATCACATGGTGCAACTAACAAAGCCACCAATCACATTCGTGCTTGCACATGGTCACATTTATTTTTACTCGAACTAGGGTCCAATGAATAAGACAAAGTTGTGCATGGTAGGACCGGTTCAACCCAGTCCGGTTCAGCTCCATATCAGCCTTTCATACCATCCTTATTATTAATTGTCTTTTTTATTCTATGATTTTTTATCTCTTTCTCTCTCATTTGTGTTTGCTCTCCTTTTGCCCTCTATACACGCTACTAGCCTACTACTGAGTAATTGATCTTTTAAATTCATATCTGCCTTTTATATCATCTTTTATTGTTAATTATCTTTATTCCATAATTTTTTTATCTCTTTCTCTCTCATTTGTGTTTGCCCTTGTAATCCAAGTAAATCATAAAGCACTTCAGAAAGTATTGGCAGGATCATGTTAGGACGTGACTCAACCAACTGGTTCATGGGAGGACCAGTTGGTGAGAGTGGAGTGAACTTTCTCCCACATAGGAGCCTACACATATTATGGAATTAAATTAAATATGTGGATCACATGGTACAACTAACAAAGCCACCAATCATATCCACGCTTGCACATGGTCACATTCATTTTTTGCTCGAACTAGGGTCCAATAAATAAGACAAAGTGGTGCATGGGAGGACCGGTTAAACTTAGTGCAGTTTGGCTCCAGTTTAAGCCTGTTTAGGTTCGGTTGAGTCCAGTTCGCTGGGTTTGGTTCGCGGTCCGATGGTCTAGCTGTGGTTCGAACCAATATGGTTGGAGGGTGTTGGTTTGAATCTTAAATTTGAATTCAAATTAAAATTTAAAATGAAGTACAATTTAACTCCTCTTGAAAAACACTCCCCCTCTTGAAAAACAACCCCCTTGCCCTCTCTGGACACGCTACTAGCCTACTATTGAGTAATTGATCTTTCCAATTCATATCAGCCTTTCATATCATCCTTATTGTTAATTATCTTCTTTATTCCATGATTTTTTTTATCTTTTTCTCTTTCATTTATGTTTGCTCTTCTCTTGCCCTCTATACACGCTACTAGCCTACTATTGAGTAATTGATCTTTTCAATTCATATCATCTTTATTGTTAATTATCTTCATTCCAAGATTTTTTTATTTCTTTTTCTCTCATTTGTGTTTGCTCTTGTAATTCAGGTAAACCATGAAGCACTTTAGGAAGCATTGGCAGGACCATGTCAGGACATGTCTCAACCAACTGGTTCATGGGAGTGGAGTGAACTTTGTTCCGCATAGGAAAATCATAGGAAAAGTGAATACCTTATTATTGCCTACACACATTATGGAATTAAATTAAATGTGTGGATCACATGGAAGAACTAACCAAGCCATCAATCACACTCACGCTTGCACATGGTCACATTCATTTTTTGCTTGAACTAGGGTCCATTGAATAAGATAAAGCGATGCATGGGATGACTGGGTCAACCCGGCCCGATTCGGCTCCAGTTCAGGTTTGGTCAAGTCCAGTTCGCTAGATTTGGTCCACTGTCATTGGTCTGGTTGTGGTTCGAAACAAGGTGGTTGGAGGTTGTTAGTTTGACTCTAAATTTGAATTCAAATTTAAATTAAAAATGAAGTACAGTTTAACTCCTCTTGAAAAACACTCTTGTTGCCCTTTGTACATGCTACTAGCCTACTACTGAGTAATTGATCTTTTCAATTTATATCAGCCTTTCATATCACCCTTATTGTTAATTATCTTCTTCATCCCACGATTTTTTATCTCTTTCTCTCTCACTGGAATGGAGATTCTTTTAATTGAATGGCGACCGTAACGGATGTCAGCTCAATCTGAAGGAAATTATGCGAAAGCTTTACAGAATTAATTTGAAGCTATGCGACTAGAAATTGATCCCTATGATCGAAGTTATATACTCATAATATAGGTCTTATCATACAAGTAATGGAGAACATACGAAAGCTTTGGAATATCATATCTTCTTCCTTCATGTTTTCTTCACATTATGTTTGATTAGTCCGATTAAACTATATTACAGCCAGGGCCGGTCCTTTGATTTACGGGGCCAGGTGTAAAAATTTTTTGTGGCCTTTTATTTTTATTAAAAAAACATAAAGTAAATAAAAAATAAAATATAAATATTAGTAGTAAAATACATAAAATAAAACATATAAAAATAAAAAGATGGTCTAGCTCATTAATATATATATACTCGTTTATATTAGTAGAGTTGATATTAGGTGCACCCGGGTGCAAGGGTGCATCCATATGTGTATAGCTTTTTATTTTATTTTGTATACATGTTTCTTAATAATTGTATACTTTTTCACACTAAGTTTTTCATTAAAAAAACTAGCATTCATATGTGTATAATTTTTTATTCAATAGTGTATACATATTTTTTTATAATTGTATAATTTTTACACTCAATTTTTCATTAAAAAAACTAACAATTAAATTGTATAAATTTTTGTTCATAATTGTATATGTTTTTGTTTATATTTGTATACGTTTTTTAAACTGGGTGCACCATATCTTAGGGTGCACCTGGGTACATAGTATAATTAGCCATATTAGTAATATTTACATGTGAAATTAATTATGAGAATTTAATTTTTACTTTTTTTAATTCTTTTGGTTATTTTTCTCAATAAGTTCAATAGATAGGAAAAAAAATTAAAACAGCAACCGAAGAAGTGGTGGAAATAATTAACTAAGAAAACTAAAATAGAATTACAAAAAAAACTTAATAAAAAATAATAAAAGAATTACTAAAATAAATGAAATGATATATATATACAACTTACAAGTTTAATTTGATGAGAATTTTTTAAAATGCAAAATGAGAATCGAAGAAGCGGAGTAAATGCTATCTTAATATATTTGATAAATTACCAAAACCCCCCCTTGAGGTTTGTCCAAACTACTAAATACACCCCGTGATTTGAAAAATTATCAATTACCCCCCTTTAAAATTTTCTTTTAAAAAAATAGCGAAATTTAAAAATACAATGTCAAATATATGGGCCTTGATGTCATTTCCATCCTTCTTTATTTTAGAAAAAAGTGTATTTTTATTAATGTTCAAATAAAAAACATGTTAAAGAGAGTAATTGGTAATTTTTCAAACCACGATGGTTATTTGGTAGTTTGGACAAACCTCGAGGGGGGTTTTGGTAATTTACCCTAATATATTAAAAGAGTGAAGCAAGTGAGAAACTATTTTGGACACTTATGTGCCTTTACATTTTTAATATTTTAATTTTATCTTTTTCTATCATAATGAACAATCTATTAAATTAATTATTTTTTTATTATTATTAATAACAGGAAAAAGCTAAGAGTAAGTCACTAAATCCGTACTATTTCCATATCCAATGAATAGTACTGAAATGTTTTTATTTTTCATTTATGTTAATAAAAAAACTTTATTAACCTTGCTATTTGGTTGGTGCTTGAATGTCTAATGAATTCATCGAACCTGAAAGGTCATCAGCAATAGCAATAGAAGAAGGGTCGAAGATTGAATTTAAAGCCCAAATACACCACATAGGCTAGCGATTCAAATCTACCGCTTTCTTATGTTTGCTTCATTACTGTATTTTCGATCGAACTATCTGATAGCTATGTCTAAAATATCATGTATTTGAAACTAATCTGATTACCCTGGCTTCTACTATCTTTGATTCCTTTTGATATAGGTGCGAAGAACACAAGAAAAATCAACATTACATGATTCAAATGGTACACAATCTTTTATTTTCTTAATGACATTATTCAAACCTTACACAATCTCTTTTTTTTCAAGTTATATTAGTTAGAATTGAAGTAGTTTACTAGTTATGAATAATTAATGTACTTTTTTGTGTTTCTTAATCTCACTATAAGGCACATTAATCTTAGAAAATCTTGATTTTATTTTTAATTTCAAATTAAACAGATTATAGAACTGAAAATTGAGTTAGAACAGACAAGAAAGAACTGTTAGACTTTTTTCTCGGTTGGAAATCCAGCTGAAGGGTACAGTTGCAATGGGACGATAGTATAATTTCGTAAGAACATGCCATGTGTACTGAATGACCTCACAAAGGAATCAGTGTGTTAGATACCAAATGGAAGAGGATTTCAGTAGACTTTTTTTCTTTAATTTTAATCTCCACTTCTTTCTGATAAAATGTAAATGCATATGAATAGTAAGGTGGTGAATTGATTAGTCGGATGTTACTTCTGGTTCTTGAATCAAGAATGGACTCCTTTTAGATAGATTTCATGTCATTTGTGGGAAATTATTTTATGACATAATTTGGATGTAGTTGTAGGTGTATATTTGATTTGGCAATTGACAGATTTTGCTTCCAAGCTATTGTTATGTAGTTACTTAATGCAGTGAGGAGAGTTGATACAAAAGTACATTCTCCAATGCTGTAAGTATCTTGCTTCCCCGTCTTCTAATTTTATTTGAATAACTGACTTACTTATTTGGAGTTGTTGGTTTTTTTGTACTTTTAAGCCAAAAGAAATTGATCTAGAAGAGTAAATCAAATGTTTGCGGTGCAAACTTTATCTCCATGTATCTCTAAAGGATAACATTTCTGGTGTAGATATATTAGAAAAGATTTATTTTAAGAGTAAATCAAATGTTTGCAGTGCAAACTTCATCTCCATGTATCTCTAAAGGATAAACATGATAGGTGTAGATATATCAGAAAAGCTTCTTTTTTTTTACATCTTTTGCAGTTCCTATGTGTTAGTTTCTATTTTTAAGTTAATTATCATGTTGTGTACTGAATCTCCTAGCCTTTAATTACTTCCTATATAAGTGTTGGAATACACATTTAAAATTGGGAATCTGGAGTGGATTTCTAATAACTAGCTGGACGTGGTATCCATTTTAGTGTGGTAACAAGTAATAACTATTCACTAGACCCTTTGCTGTCTTGCTTATGATTTTTATATGTCATCTTTCTATAGAGTTTGAACATATTGTTAAATTAAAAAGACTTAGTTGTATCATGATTTGAGTACTATCATAGAACCTGTATTATAGCTCCTCCTCTTCTTTGGGTAGTATGATGAGCATTGAAAAACCCATAATAATTACCTCAAACGGGTCATCAACAACATTAAAATAATAATAATAATAATAATAAACATGTCAAAATTTATCTCTTGGGTGGAGCAGCAGCTCCATTTCTCCAATACTCTTCACGAGATGCAAATTGTCTTAAATTTGTTCGCAGCACTACGCAGATGTCAATCCTCATCAAATGAAAGGGAACAAGTGTAGTTGGAATTGTGTTGTATTGTGTTGAGTAATTGTTTGATTGTTTGCAGGGCCTGGTTGTTCATTATTTGGGGTTGGAGCATTTTCTGAGAATGGATTATTTAGACCCAGTGGGAATGGGCTTGTCAGGAATGAATATAGCTGGAACAAGGGTATTTTATGGAATCTTAAAAATGTTGTTAGATTTTTAGTCTTCTTCAATGTTTTAATATTGAAAGTGCCACCATTGATGTGCAGAAGCCAATGTCTTGTATTTGGGTTCTCCTATTGGAGTGGGATTTTCTTATTCTACTAACTCTTCCTCTTATGAAGGTGTAAACAACAAGATTACAGGTATGTTTCCCCTTTTTAGAATTCAAAAGTTTCTACAAAGAGTGTTCTTTTTTTCTGATTTTTTCAATTTGGTATTAAAGTAGGATTTGATAGATTTTTCTGAAGTGAAAGCATGAATAACAATCCAATAATCAGTGAACCATTTTTATTTAATAATACTAATTCATTAGCATTTTCTAAGTGTGTGCAAAAAAACTAATTTAGGCTATATTCTTAATCTTATAACTAAATTTGGTTTCTATTTATAATTGTATGCGTTGTAGCTATGGACAACTTGGTGTTCTTGCAAAACTGGTTCCTTAAATTTCCACAGTACAAAGACAGAAGACTGTATATCACAGGAGAGAGTTATGATGGTAAGTTGATGAGAGAGAAAGATAGACAAGTGTTGGATAAAAATCTGTCTAATATGTTAATTTGTTGTTCATAGGACACTATATTCCTCAGCTAGCAGAGCTGATGCTGGAAATCAACAAGAAAGAAAAGATGTCCAACTTGAAAGGAATTGCAGTAAGTTTTTAGAAAAACTTTGCACTATGAAACTTAATACTGCTGAGGGATTAGATAATAATATCCTGTGAGAATAAATATTAAACTTAACAATTGTTCTTAGTGATTTCTCTCTCCCTTTAAGCTCTTTCTTATCTTATGTTGTTACTTTACTATAGCTTGGAAATCATATACTAGAATTTACAACTAATTTGAACTCAAGAGCTGAGTTCTTTTGGTCTCATGTACTAATATCATATACAACATATAGAATGTTTACTTCTGCTAGCAACTATTCAAGATATGTGAATGAATACTACAGAGCTTCTATGTCACCAATCTGTTCCAAGGTCATGAACCTTGTCCTAGCTCCTCAGATATCTTCATAGTGATCACATTCATTGAATTGTCTGAATCTATCTTAATTGATGCTACCAGTATTCTAATTTGTAGCAAGTCACTGAGAAGATCGACATGTGCATGGAAGACAAGACCGTGAACAACTTGAACAAAAATCTCAGAAGTCAAATATTTTTTTAAAATCTAAAAACACTGCAGCATCTTAACTAAAATTGATCTTAAATAACAAACAAAAATATGAGACATACCTTCATGGGTGAGTTATGATACTTTGTGTCGACATCATAGACATGGAAGCTGTAAAAGAAAATTTTATGTTAAACTGCAACTAAAGCAAGTTAGAAACAAAGTTGAAGAAGTTTATCTCAGTACCACTCAAATTATGTTATGTATTCTTTGAATGTGGAAGTAAACATGTACATCAATGCACATCTATAATATCTATGCACAAAAAAGATTGCCATTTTTAGACAAGAATATTGTTCATTTATCATTTCTATATGTTCAAGAGAATGTGAAGTCAGGTAATTAAGTCCTTTTTTTCCCTTAAAAGATATTCGTTTGCTTTTCTTTTTTTTTTAATTGTAAAAATAAAAATAATAAAATTTAATGTGTAGTGGATAGTTGTATTAATGTAGTGTGTGATCTCATGCCAGATATATTAATTATTTTGTATAAGATTTCATGTAATAAGAAAATAGATATATATATATAATAAAAAAATAGATATATATATATATATACTCCCTCCGTCCCGGAGCAAGGGTTCATTTTTGCCATTTTCGTCGTCCCGTTCAAAGGGTCACATTTCCATTAATGGAATATGGGGGTCCCACTAATACCAACTAAAAACCCTATAATTTTTAATATATTACTCATATGCCACTCTTAATTTAAATACACTAATTAAATTAAACTCCGTTATTATTACATTAAAAGTAGAATTATTGGAGTTGATTAAAACTTAAACAAACATCAGTATGCTTAACCTGGCCTCGATCTCATCGCTATGTAGAAAGATCTACGCCTCATCTCTCTTGTCTGAAATCCTCATTTCCCTTACGCCGCCGTGAACCTTGAAATCAGATCGCCGGCTATTATTCGAAAATCCACCGTTGTTCTTCGAAAATCCACCGCTGTTCTTCGAAAATCTACCGCTGTTCGTAAGAAACCCTATCCTTCTAAGAATCACCTACAACTCTCATAACTTGGGCTCTCTACTATGAACCCTAATCGAGTGGAGGAATCTGTTTGTACGATGTCGGCAGAGGTCGATTCACCGTGGGATGCGACTACCACCGATTTAACTCCGTATTTTCTTCACATTTTTTATTCCTTTGGTTCTGTGATTCCCGAATCGATTGACATATACGAAGCTCCCTGAATATGCTGATGGGGTATAATAGTTGTTCTTTTACTCTTCATTGTGCATTTGGTTTTAGGGGTTTTCAGACTAACATCTTTCCTTTGTCATCACATGATCATTTAGGTTTCACACACGCAATCTATAGCTATTCTCCTTGTTATATTCTCGCGTTGGGTTCTTACTTTTGATTCTCTTTCTCTCTGTTTCTAATTTTAGGTTATATTGAAGAAGGATGCTGCATATTTGGGGAAAAATGGGCAAGTAATTGAAAAGGCTGATAATCATGGGAATTATTTGCTTCCGATTGGCAAGGCGCAGATTGTGACACCCACTCTTCATAAGTAAGCTTTTGGGATTAAAATTGATCATCACTGCCTTAATTTTATTGAATTTGTATTTGTACAGATTGTGACACCCACTCTTCATAAGTAAGCTTTTGGGATTAAAATTGATCATCACTGCCTTAATTTTATTGAATTTGTATTTGTATGACTTGTGAATGATTTTATTTCATGAGAAAATAAGAGCATATTGTAGACACTTACAATAATTTTTATCATTCCCCATTTAAGTAAGTGATAATATTGATAGTATGACAATTGATTTAATAACTCTTTTAATATGATATTCTCATTCTTTTACAGGGAAACAAAGATGGAAGATGAGAGAATAGAGGCTAAGAAGAAGAGGGTAAGGAGTTTTGTATGTTTAAGGTTATGAATTGGTTGATAAAAAAATCAAACAGGGTGTTAAAAGAATAAGACGTGGTTATCTTGATATCTAGCTAAATTATTCTAATGATATGAAGAAGATAAAATAGTACTAATGGTTTGCTATTGAATAGTAGAAAAAATAGTGTTCTTTTTGCAGAAGCCTTATTTTACTGTTAAACTTTTTATGGCTTTTTATATTTGAGTGGATATAAATGATTTTACAACCATTACATGTGTGTAAATTACACACTAATTTTCTAGTAAGAGTACATATAATTTGAGCTTCTTTACCTATTATCTGTGCACAAACTTTGTTGTTTCTCCCACCTGAATTCATGAGTGCAACTATGTTAGTTTTAGCTATACATTCACTTTTGCAATTTGGTTTTTAGGTGAAAGAAGAGTAAATGCAGCTTGCAAGGAGAATATATTGCCAAGCTAAACTCCATCCTAAAGTCTCAGCCCGTGTAAGATTGAATGTGTAAAACAATAATGATCGTTTTTACTCAAAAGTTACATTTGTCATCACATGATTTTATAGGTGTCACACACACACACTCTATGATGATTTTATAATCTAAGACTGTAATATATGCTGGTATATGTGGGAAATTTTATGTGTTTGTGTACTTATTTATCAATTGAACTGTTGCAAATTTGTTCTAATTTTCTATGCACAACACATACTGCATGATGCATGATGATTTCATAATCTAAGAGCGGAATAACATAGTATAAACATACTTACATCATGGGGCAGGCTGTTTAATGCTTAAACAAACCACTAAATCAGTTTGTTTTATAGCAGTAAACAGTCACTTTTTCATTCACAAAATTCTACCCCTTTCCATATTTATATATGCAAAAAACCCTCCCCACTTGCAAAATAACCACTCCTAAAGCTGGAATGTCATCTATTTCCAGCATGCAAAATATATTCCATGATTTCTACCCCTCCAAAACACCACACAATGTCTCAAACCATTCCTTCCACACTCTCTATGAGTTCTTCCAAACCATCTTCTGCACCCTCCTCAATTAGATAATCAATGCTTGATTGCACTAGCTCAAGTTCCACTTCCAAATTTGTAGGAAGAGTCCCTTCCCTTAATAATGCATTCTTTCCCAAGTGAGGGATCTTATAGTTATTTGATCCTTTGCAAGCCAAAACATTCTTCAAACATGCTTGTAGGCTTAAAAATACCGCATTGAGTTTCTTGTGACACAATTCTTCAAATGAATTGTGGACAGCTTGCAACAGTTCATCAACTGTTGTGGCTGCAGTTTTCACTTGCAATGATTCCAAAGCCCTAAACCATCCTAGATCATTCACATTAGTATCTGGACTACAAGGAGGTTGAAATACTAAGTGAATATTAAAACCATCTGAAGATGCTGCCTCTCTCCACTCTGGATCACTATCATCTATGTGAGGGGGGGCATTATCTTGTTGAATATATATGTCTCTACTTGCTTCACTTGGCCATTTAGCTTTTATGGCCGGTATCACCTAACATAAATGACAACAATTAGGAATTTTGTAAGAAATCTTATTCAGGAGCTTTATTTTAGGTTTCATAACTCAATAAGTTGCATATAATCAGAAATTATAAAGACATGATAACTATAATCAGATTAGTGAGAGTTTACCTTATTGATCAAGACATTTTTGGTCACATCCTTTGTGACAGATTGCATTGCTTTAGTCTCGATTGTGCCAGCTTCTCTATTTTTTGAATTTCTCTTTGCTGGTACTTGTTCAGTAAAGGGAAAAATACCTATTTTTCCATCAAACAAGCATTCCCCATTTGAACCATACAAAGGTCTTGCCACCGCACATATAAACATTACCTTAATGATGAACCTTTTACTTTGGCATTCTCTATGTGGTTCAGCTTCATTTGGTGCCAAATAATATCTTTCTGTGGTTCTTGTAATATTGAACCACTTCTCATCTATGTGAATAATCTGTTGCATGCTCTTGAATTTGATCAGTTTCTCATCTGTATTAACTTCCAATGCTAATAGGCTGAACTTCATCCTGTTAATCTTGTGCTCGTGTGTGAGAAATGGTTTGATTGCATTGGTATGAGATCTTATCAGCCCTCTCTGTACCCATCTTCCAACTGTAGTTTTGCCTACTTTCATCTCTTTTGCAAGGCCCCTAATTGTTCCCCTCTTACTGAACTCAATAAGTTGCAACTTCTCTTCATCAAATTTAGTCGATATTCCAGATGTACGTAGCTTTTTTGAATTCACTAAGGAAATGGGGTTACCTGCTGCCATCTGTTCTTTTGCTCTTGCCCATGTATTTCTAATAGTTTTTTGGCTGACAGAGAATTTAGAAGCAGCTTCCTTGAATCTACCATGTGCAACCTTGCCATTTGAAGAGCCCGCCAACAAGAATTGAGCAATGGCATTTAATTCCTTGGTGCTCAGATTTTTAGTTCTCATTCTGTTTTTTTTTTTTTGTAAGTTGTTGGTGGAGTGAATGTATTTATCTTGTGAATTATGAGGAGCTTAGTAATGTATTTTGGAGGGAATGTTGACAAGACAGTAGTGTTATTTGGTTAGTTTTGAGTATTTGGAGGGAAATACATGAATGTTTGGAGGGATTTGTAATTTATTTTTTTACTGTTCTTGTAATGCAGTGTGTGGCCGTTGATGCTGTTTGGTTAGTTTTGAGTATTTGGAGGGAATCTATGAATATTTGGAGGGAATTGTAATTTATTTATTTAGTGTACGAGTGATGAAGTGTGTGGAAAGTAGGCTAGGTTGATGTTGACCCAATGTGCTGTTCAATGATATTTGAAAAAGTACATTTTTTTTCTCTTACCTGTTTTATAAAAAGGCAGATCAGTAGTTAATTACATTGGGGGTAAAAAGGTAAAAGATACCTTCTACCTACCCACTACACATTTAATATTAATACTTCTTAATCTACGTGTGAAACAGTAAAATGAACCCTTGTTCCGGGACGGAGGGAGTATATATAAGCACATATGGTCAAATAAAGTTTTTCCGCTCAAATTTTGGTCAAAATCTCTCCATAATATCTTTTTAATTTCTCGATTCTCTTCAATTTCTCCTCAATTTCTCTCATCCCAATTATACTGATTTTTCTTTTTAATGTATGATTTAAATATATTATTAATTTTAGGACAATTTATTTCAACCATCAATTATTTAATTATTTAAAATCTATCACATTTTTTAATTCTAATAATTTTATGTTCAACAAAATAATTAAAATTAAAGATATTTTTATATGCTTTTTTTTATCAATTAACATGTTAAAATTTGTTTCAATTTGAGTTAATTATTGAAAATTTTTGGGTTGTATTTGAAAATAATGTTGAGTAATTAAAATTATTATTTGAAATTATTTATACGTTAACATATGATTATGTAATGAAATATAAATATTAATAAAAATTTTAAAAATATTGGTTTTTTATAATTACATTAATTTGTTGTACACGAAAAACGAATAAGGGTCGTATAACATCGATTCAACTAAATAATATTTAATTCATTACACATAAAAAATTAAACTAAATATACATATCATCACAATATAAACCTCATACATATGTATTTCCTTCGTCCCATTCTAATAGTTATATTTCTTTTTTGCACAGGGATTAAGAAATTTAGTATTTTAATATATATTGAGGTGAGATAAATAATATTTTAATGTATAGTAGATGATTGTATTAATGTGGCGGATGAGTTATATTGACATATTTTAATTACTTAATTGTGTGGTTCTCATAGAAAAAAAATATAACTGTTAGAATAAAATACCCAATTTAAAAATATTTAATTATTAGGATGGGACGGAGGGAATACTTAATTATATGTGTTTATATGTCCACGATATATATATATATATATATATATATATATATATATATATATATATATATATATATATATATATATATATATATATATATATATATATATATATATATATATATATATATAAATTTACTATTACAAAAAATCTATATTTATATAATTTTATTTTTTAAAATCTATCCCGTGCAACGCACGGGTTAAAGTGCTTGTGCTATATAATGAGATGGATTAAAATGACAAGGGGAATTTACACTAATCTTAAAATTAAAATGGAAATGGAGTATTAGATTTTATTGGGACTTGGCTATACCTTTTCAAATAACGAAATTTTAAATAGTTAAACACCTGAAAAAAAAAACATATAAGCATGTATCAATAAGCTTTCCTCCATTAAAAGTACTAAAAAAATTTTGTGGAATAACAATGCTTAAACATGTAGGTTTAATTTTGTTTGATAAATAAAATGTTTGATAAATAAAATATAAACATATATTAACGTGCCATTGACGTGCAACGCATGTCTAATATATCTAGTAATTAACAAAAATATATAGCATATATAAAAGAGTTAATTAAAAGTGAAGGGACAACACAGCCAAGACTCGAACATCGACTATTTGCGGGAAGAACGAGAAGTGCTGCCAACCAAGCCAAGGGGCATACATGCATATTTTGCAACTTTAAATATATATTTACTGATATATATATATATATATAATAATAAAGATAAATTCTGGGCCCTCGTCGGAGTGGGCCTTGTGCGTCGGCACCTCCGGCACCGCCCCAGTGCCTCCCCTGATTATAGACTCATTAAACACTCACCCCATCTATTAAAAATTGACTATCAACAAACTACGTGAACCTCTATCTAAAAAAATTTGATTACAAAGGTATCCAATCCATATTTAGATGATCCAATAATTGAAAATAATAAAAATAATTTAACGAATGAAATTACCCTATGTAGCCCTAGGTCATCAAGCATAATCATTTTTCAGAAATAAAAGTAGGGTTAATTGCGTAAAAAAACCTTACATTTACTTTAGTTGCAATTTAATCCAAACTTTTGGAATTTTGCGAAAAAAAACATCAACTTTTTAATTCCTATGCAAATCAAGCTCATGGGCAATTTCTAGGTGCCCAAATGAATGACGTGGCAATTTTTTAAATATTTTTCTTTTTTTTTCTATTATGAAATTTAATTGTCTATATTTAAAATATCTGGTTCCATGGATGGCGACGTACTAATCCCCCGACACCCTCATGTCCTCACCGCGCAGCGGCGATCCAGTGGTCACCTAAGGCTACGTCGGCACCTCCCTTTCCGACCGGAAGGATCCTTATCCCGGTGGTTGCTGGGAGGATAGGCTCAAGGAGAGTCCCTGTTGCGTGCTCGTTATGTCACGAGCCACGCCGAGGTCCATCAGGAGATTGTAGAGGTTGTAGGGGAGGCGCGGGAGGAAGCCGTGGAGGAGCGAAACATCTTGCTGATGCTGGTCCTGGGCGGAGGTGGTGGTGGTGGTGGAAGTGGTGCCTTGAAGGGGGACGCCAACGAAAAGCTAGGTTTGGGACGGCGGCGCGTGGTGGATGGTGTTACTGGAGGGGTTGAAGTTAAGGAACACAAAGTTGTCGGAGGAGGGCGGATGTGGCTGTCGTATTTTGGAGTATCCAACGTAGGCTGGATTCATGAGAATTAATGTCTGCAGACCTTGGATTTTTGAATTCCCATGAAAATACTTCGCCATCAATCTTGAAAATACATTGTATTATTTAAACTGATTCAGAACCATTAGTCCCCTCCCCACAATTCCACGGTGTTCACCGACAGCAAATTTGATCCACGCGCCCTCCTCCGTCGTCGGTGCTGTTGCTGCCGCCTCCGTGTTGGAGCAGTTAAGGAGTGAGATCTCTAAGAATCAAATCCAAAGATGGATATTCTTAAACTCATCCCTACCACCCGCCATAAGAATCTGAATCGGATAACTGATATCTCAAATATATTTAATCCCGAATAGATATGTTCGATTCTTAGAGGCGAACATGTGATATATGTTCGAAGATTTGGCTGGTTTTCATATCTGTTGGTCCCACAGGACACATAACCTCTTCAAAATAGTCCCAATACTTTCACTTTTAGTCCCAAATGATTATTTCTTTGCAGATTTGGTCTCATAAGACTTCAATCTAGCATATTTAGTCACATTCAATTACACTATTGGTCCCAATAAATTAAATTAAATTCATATTTTATTTTATTTTATGTTTATTTATTTAATACTTATTATTATTTTTTTAACATGTTTTAAAAAGTAATAAAAATCTAACATTAAATAAAATAATAAATGAGTAAATAAATAAAAAAAATAAAATTTAGATCTAAATTCTTGTAATCAATAGTGTAACTTTATATCATATTTATCTATCTATTTATTTATTTATTATTATTATTATTATTTTAAATTTTTTTATGTCATTTTTAAAAACAATAAATATTTTAATGCTTATTATTATTATAATAAGTTCTGGACACCACCCAAATCTAGAAATATTGAAAAAACGATTATTTTGCAATTTTAGCCCAAAACAATTTTAGACTAATAACTTTATACCAAATTTTTATTGTTTTAAAAATATACATGTTAGAAAAAATAATAATTAAAAAAATAAAAATAATAACAATAATTATAATAAATAAATAAATAGATAAATAAATAAATAAAGTTACACTATTGGTTATAAGAATTTAGATTCATATTTTATTTTATTTATTTATTTACTCATTTATTATTTTACTTAATGTTAGATTTTTATTACTTTTTAAAACATGTTCAAAATAATAATAATAATAATTATTATTAAATTAAATAAATAAACATAAAAAAATAAAATATGAATTTAATTTATTGGGATCAATAGTGTAATTGAATGTGACTAAATATGCTAGGTTGAAATTTTATAGGACCAAGTTTGCAAAGAAATAATTATTTGGGACTAAAAGTGAAAGTATTGGAACTATTTTGAAGAGGTTATGTGTCATGTAGGACCAAAAGTGCATAATTCTCTCTCTTATGAGACGCTACTTATGTGACCGTTTGTGAGACGTGTTAAAATATGTCTATTATATAGATAAAATATGTTTAATGATTGTTAAATTATGTTTTGTAAAGTATGATAGATGATAAATTAAAATATGATTTTAGAATGTTATAATATGATTCATTATTGACATACTTTAACTACAAATAAGCATATTTTACTTATATTATAAGCATACTTTAATATAACGTGTCAACCCATCTCACAACGTCTCACAAAAAATCCCGTCTCACAAGAGAGTCTCTATTAGTAAAATAGGGTCCGAATAGCCGCACATAAGTCCAAATCCCAAACTAAAATAAACCTAGCCCCCTTCTTCTCGGTTGCCCCCTTCCTTCTGGACCTGTCGGGGATTCCGGAAGTTGAAGTCGTATCCTCCATCTCCATCGAAGGTGCGCTCTACACCTGACCTCCTCAGCGTCAGCTTTGTGACATTTCACTCATTCGGAGAAATCTACTGATTCGTGTATGGTTGTTAAATGTTTTTTTTAATCTTTTATATGACGTGAAAGGTGTTGCATTAAGGAAGAGCTGAACAACTTCTCTTTTACATCACAGGTAAAACGACTTGATGCTATTTACTTTGAATTTACCTGTTGTGATGAAATGCTGTCATCGAATTGTTTCATTTTTGTCCCTCCTTTTCTCTAATGAATCATATACACCCTAATCGTGTTTTAGTAAAGGGAGGATTAATAGAAAAAATGTAAGATGAAAATTGAAAAGAGGAGCATCCAACAAGCATGTTCGAGGGAAATTAGAAAGTAGGTTATTCAATGTTTTCATTATTTAGGGACATGGGACTCGGCTCAGGCTTTAGGAATGTAACCAAATTCAATGGAGACTAACTCAATATTTCCACTTGCAGGTTGTTGATATACTGTATACTACAGATTTCATTTGTCCAGTCGATCTTGGAGGGACTTTAGTTTGTTCATACTCCCTCGTTGATCGATTGATTGGAGGGAATACAAAAATAATGACCACCAAACTCAAAAGCCTTAGTAAAAATCTCAACCCCAATTGGGCACAGCTCCGGGAGGTGCTTTCTTAAGAAAATCAATATGTTTCAATCATTACTGATTGACTGCTCATATATATCTTTCACTTGGATTTAAGTATTATTGATTTGTATTTTTGTAGAAGATGAAAAATAATGCCTCCAAGAATAATTTTACCAAATGTTCAAGTAAACCTGATGAAGAAACCGATAGAACCATATTAGGTATTCCAGTTTCCTGAATATTCTCTTCTTAGGCTATAATGAGTTTACCTTTTACGAGATTTTGACTTGTTATATCTATCTATTTGCTTTCCTATCTTGGGGGATTGATAGGGAAGCGAAGGAGGCTGGATGATGTCTCTCAATCTTCAAAACCAAATCCTATAGCTCCTACTTCGCTTGATTGCAGGTAAACTACTTTCTTGACAATTTTTTTTCTATAAGATAAAGAGTATTATGCTGAATAAGATATAATACTGAAGACCAATGCGTAACAGTACACAGCTGAGGCCTGAGTGTGCTTGTTATTCTTTGTTTTTGCTCACTTGTTTAGTAATTTAGTTGCAACCAGTCAAATCTTTTATGTGTTTACATTTACTAAATTTGCTAGATTCACTGAACAACGTGTACATTGGAAATTTTTAATCCTTCCCAACCTCTTCATTTTGCTTATATACATTTATGTCCATAAAAGAAGTTCATACACGTCATTGTATGATGAAGGCAATAAACTTTTCTAATTCTGATGGGGATGGAAACTGGGGTGGGTGGGGTTGCAAGATAAAACTAAGTGGGCAGGATTGTATTCATTATCAAAAATAAATTTTACATTTTATAGCATTTTCTATTTAAATCAGGGAATGTAAATATTTCAGGATGATATATTTTATAGAGGTCTTGATATGCAACTTATGGAACATTCCATCTTGATTTCTTTCTAGATTCAATGTTTTCTGCATTATATGTCTTCTGTGATGTTTCAAACTCATAATCTGTCTTGACAGTCTCACAGACTTTGTGGCTATGGACTGTGAAATGGTTGGTGTTAGCTCAACTGGGAACAAGAGTGCTCTTGGAAGAGTAACTCTGGTACTTTGACATTTACCCACTGCTTTTGTCCTTTTTTCACCATGTAATGTTTAAACATCTTTGTCATTGATCCCCAGCAGCATGTAGATTTGTTTGGGAAACATGCTAGCCTTTACTTTGTAGCGTCTAATATTTGTTTTCTCAGTCTTAAATTATGGTATTTTATACGTATAGGTCTACATTTTCTCAATTTTAGTCAATGCTGAAAAGCCAATCGCATGGAAGCTTGTAGTTTTTGCCATAGCCATAGGGTCATGTCTACACCCACTTTGCATATTTTGACACGATGAAACCATCAGCCCACACATTACTTGCCCAGTTATGTAGTCAACTTCACCATTTGACAGGTTAACAAATGGGGAAATGTTATATATGATGAGTATGTCCGGCCATTGGACTACGTTGTTGACTTCCGTACTGAAATAAGTGGAATCCGGCCTCGTGACTTGAGATTAGGTTGGTAGCCTTATCGATTTTGACTATTTTATTTGTAATCGTTGTATTATTTGGTAATAACTTTTATTATTTTTTTGTGTGCGTGCGCTGTGTTTGTGAAACAGAGCGAGAGAACTTAATATGTTCTTAAATTACATTGCATTAGCTTTAGTGTGCTCCTAACTTGTGTTACTTAATTCTTGGTACTTATGAAGTAATTGACATAGACTTTCTGGGTATATTTGATTATTGAATTGATATCTTATGCATCTGGGTTAACGAATCATAGGTTCGTGCACCCCGGTTGGCCAATTCAATTTGATGGTAAAAACTCCCAAGGTGAGAATGTAATTTACCCCAAGGGTATAGGATAAGTCCTAAACTACCAAGGCAATATAGTAATATTATGCCTTCGTACATCCAGGTTGAATCATTTAATTTTGAATGAATTGTGATTAAAAAATATTAAAAAAAGAATTTAATAAACTATAAACCCCAAGTCCTAAGCCACAAGGTAAAAATGGTAAATATGGAACCTGGTTGCATGTGCCCCAGGGCGCACAAAATATTTTCCCTTCATTTTATCTTGAGTGTTTGGGAGCAATTATAGTTTTGACTAATTTCCTCCCATTAGCTGGATATTATGTAAATGGAACTGGGAAGTTGAAAATGGAAGGGAAACTGTTTTTGCTTATGACTTGTTAAGGGTCTTTTCTGATACTAGACTGCTGCAGTTCTCTGTTACATTCTCTGTATTTCTTACATAGCTCTTGGCTTGATACCTAAATAACATTCGCAAGAGAGGATTATTCAAATAGTTGAGTTTCTAACCCTTTTTGGACCTTAAGTATATCTGAAATAAAAAAGCGTTCAATGATCAATTTCTATTATTTTCGAGAAGGATAATCTGATTATATTTGCGTTATTTTCATTGTTTTCATTATTTTACTTCTTTCTCTGTCTTTGTTCTTTCTTTCTTCCACAGTCTGCAATGAGTGCATGAGTTCTTAAAGCTAACTTTTTCAATTATTGTCAAGTATTCCATGTACTCAATGACTTTTCATTACCAACAGTATGCATGGTTTGGACAGTTGGACAAATGGATACTTTTAAACATGTTGAGTTATCAATGTTGTGTACTAGAACTCTAATATGTTCCCGAAGAATTGAAAGTTTTTTGTTAAGATACTTCTCGTGTTCTCTGTAGTAGATCACTAACATTAAAGAATCAGTTATGGTCAACATGCTGTCACTTCTTTGTTCATTGCAACAGAAGACACACACATCTATATTACTCAGCCACTTTTTTATCACCTATTATTTTTTTTCCATATGCTATTCTCATCCTTTTGTTTTTATTTCTTATACATTTAAATTTTATTATTAGAGTTGTTTTGGATATTTCTTTTTTCTTTTTCTTTTGTATGGAAAGGGGTTCTAATTAGCTCAAATATACCAGAATGTTTTGCTTTGATCCCATCTTTTTTGAAATCTATATATGTATTACCCATTATGTTGTCACTTGCAGCTAAGAACTTCAATGTTGTTCAGAAAAAAGTAGCTGAGATAATCAATGGTAGAGTCCTTGTTGGTCATGCATTGCGCAATGATCTTAAAGTGAGTTTATAATTGTGAGGCATTACATTTTAAATCATTTACTCATCTGGATGCTCAATTCATGTTAGTTTTTATTCTCTGATAGAAAATGCCTACGAAGGAATAATGTGACTTGGTACTTTGTAGGCATTACTATTGAGTCATCCTAAGAAGGATATAAGAGATACGGCGGAATATGCACCATTTCTCAAGTACCTTCTCTTGCTTCTGTAACCCTACTTCGCTAGTGATTTAAATGTGTAGGACTCACCTTATAAATGGATTTCTTAGGGAAGGACGAAGTCGCTCCCTGAAGAACCTTGCAGCCCAGTTTCTCAGTGTTGAAATTCAAATAGGAGAACATTGTCCGGTTAGTCTTTCTGTAATATATCTCGCCCTTCGCTTTTTCTTGATATATTCACCTGTAGTTGAGGTACTGGTAGAGAAATGTATGATCAATTTGTATTCGTGGCCAGTTATATTACCCTCACGAAAAGTAATTTCTAACTTTTTGCCTCTTATTATCAGAACTACCAAAGCATCCCTTAGTATGTTTCTTTTGTAATTACCTCTTCATTTGGTCTACCTTTTCAAATGTTTAACTTGGTGTCCTCATGCCATTCAATGAAAATTTTCAGAATATCAGTCATCTCATTTTTTATGGTATTAAAAGTAGTCAACTAGTCTTCCAAACTCTATTTTAAATTGTACACATGCTTTGATAATGTGCGCTCGGAAGTTTGTAATATGTATTGCTATAGTTATAAATTTCAAATTGTTCATGTAGTTCAATATTTATATCATAGTTCATATGAAACACCCTAAGTGTCGAACTGCAAAACTTCTTTCCAGTTAGTTTTTATTCTGCTTCGTTTCACTTTATAATAATTTATTTCAATATGGTATGACATGATTACTACATGTTCATAAGTTCATAACCATCTGCTTAAAATGAAAGAAAATGTACTTGCTCTATCCTGGCAAATCATTTAGTGCCCATTCTTTGTCGCTTTCACTTATTATTGATTTGATTTGTTAAAATCTAGACTAAAAAACTTAATAAGAAAGATAAGAGGATCCTTAAGAAGGTATTTTAGATACAGAAATAAGTTCTGGGGAAAGTTTGTCGGAAAAAATAGTCCATAATCAATTTTGTGGACATTTTCCCTGATATTACAATTTTGGGGGTGATTTATTGATATTCAGTTGCTTTCTGTCAGCACTATAATTGCAAGTGATGTTAATGTTACTTTTGTAATCATCATTTTCATTCTCATCTTTCCAGTTTCCTCACTTAACTAACACCAGTAGGTTGTTAATTTTCTAGGAAAGAACTTTATAACTATATTTTTGCAGCTTTTACATAGAGAAGTATAGGTAATCTTCACAAAAATGAAAGGGCAAGTAGGTATTCTTCACAAAAATGAAAGGACAACTTGATACATAACTGTAGTCACAGATTATTATTCCCAGTAATCATTTAATGGAAAAAACTTGAGTATGTCTTGAGTGTACGTACACCTGAGCGTCGTATTGTTGTTTTGTTCTTAGGGATCAAGCTTTCCCTTTAGGGTTTAATATGATACTTTTAGGAATGTACTGTATTTTCTTTTAAATATATGGGTCAAACAAGTTTTATGGCTCTATGATTTGTGCAATCGGAACAAGTGACTCTCAATGTAGATTACTAAAGAGGGAGTATCCCATGGATCTGGAATCTTTGTGGTCCCCACTTATTTTACTGCTAATTACAATGATACCCTTGCAATTAATACTAAACCCCGTAAATACGAAACCTTAGGGCAAAATAAGCCATAAGCCCACAATGACCAAGGATCGAATCTCACCCACAGCGTGGGAGCAACCTCTTAATTAAGGGGGCTCCTTGTGTGATGGGTTAAAAGGTCTTAACTCTTGTTGGTCGGTTGAGTTACCATGATTTACCTCCCTCAGAGTGGGGGGCGCCTGGGGTGGGCGCCTAGGGTGGGTGAAACCACCTCTTGCACAATAAGCCACAAGCCACAAAAAACGACAAAATAAGAAAAAGACAAAAAAAGTTCTATAAATGAAAGATTTCATAGAATAATTTGCTATTATTAATCTATAAATGAAAGATTTCATAGAATAATTTGCTATTATTAAAAGAAAAGGAAATATTTTCAGAGATTCAACTGCTTGATCAGAGCCAAGCAATGAATAATGCCAGCCCGGTCAGGCCATCAGGAGCTTTAATTTCAGTTAATTTTATATATCGTATTACATCTTATTGCTTCATTTTGTGAATATCTTTCATACATTGATAAAATGGGAGACATCAACTAGTGAGTAATTGGTGGGAAGAAAGTATGCATAAGGTAATAACTTTGAATTTCTATGTGCAGACTTTAAATTTTTTGCATTGTCTTATCAGGTCGAAGATGCTCGGGCTGCAATGCTTCTTTATCTGAGAAACAGTAAACAGTGGGAAAGGAGCATCAAGGATTTTGTGAGACTCAAGGAGAAACAAAAGACTCGAAAGCATAAAAAAAAGAAATTGAATAATGCAGCTGAAGGTTAGACTAGAAGAATGTGTAGCTATTCCCTATTGCAAAAATATCTGATGAAGCTCAAACTCATCAAATCCCTTTTAGGCTCCGTTTGGATCGAGTGATTAGAGAAGGAATTTATAGTTTTGTTGCTCAAATCTTTGGTACTTGTTTGAATTAAATATAAAAAAAGAGATTTCTACATCCATGAATTTATTAAATTTCAAATGATGAATTTGGAGTTGATACGTTTTTTATTTGTTTTGGAATTTTGGTGTAAACAGAATTCACATATAAATTCTTCCATTTAAATTGTAAAGAATTTTATACCTTTAAATATTCTAAAATCTAAAATTAAATATTAAGTTCTAGGGGATTTACATAGCTAATGATGTCAATTACATAAGTATTTTTCTTAGACGAAACTGTGTCATTTGATTGTCATTTGATTCATGTATACTCCGCGTACCGTGTAAACATTGATATTTGCGACGAAGAAATAATATTTTAATGTGTAGTGAGGTGAGAGAAATAATATAATCCATCCGTCCATCCTCAATGTATTCATTTATTTTTTGCACGTGAATGTGGATCCCATAGTCCAAAAAAGAAAATTGATAGATTAAGGATGAACGGCTTAAAATAGTAAAATGTAGATTGACAGTGGACGGAGGGATTAATATTTAATGAAAAGTGGGTAGTTGTGTTAGTATTGTGTGTGAGCTCTACATGAAATAATTAATTGTTTTGTGTGGGTCCAATATGATAAAAAAAAGAAATGTAAATTTTAATATTTAATGAAAAGTGGGTAGTTGTGTTAATATTGTGTGTGAGCTCTACATGAAATAATTAATTGTTTTGTGTGATCCAATATGATAAAAAAAAAGAAATGTAAACTTTAATTTGGAACAACCCAAAATGAAAAACGTTAACTTTAATGTGGAACAGAGGGAGTAATATTTTAAAATTATTAAAAAATAAAAATAAAATAAATTGATAAAATAAAATAAAAAAAATAGTTAAAACATGGAGTATACGCCTTCCGTCTACAATTGAGGATTACATTACTTTTATGAATATTAAGAAAAGTTATTTTAACTTGCTTTTAGGATAATTTGATTTTTTTTAATAAATAAATTATAAATTATATTAAGTGTGTAAAGTAATGATTTGATTTTTTTTAATAAATAATTTATAAAGTATAATAGGTGTGTAAAGTATTAATAATAGGATTAATTAATTTTTAGTACAAGGTGTTAAGTGGTATTACTATGAAATACATACATTCAAAATTATTATTATTGAGTGAGGCTTGCGTGCGCCCAGACGCACGTCATGCGCCTTTATAATTTAGTATTATGAATAAGGTTATTTTATTTTGTTCTAAAGGGTATATACTTTAATTAATAAAGGTACACTATTTTGTTCTAAAGGGTATACACTTTTCATTTTATTTTATTATTTTTTTCAGAAAATAAAGGGTACACATCTTTATACTAAAGGGTATACAATTTAATACAAAATTATAAGGGCACACGGAGTGTGCTTCCGTGCGCCCGGGCGCACACAAGTTTTTGCCTTGTAAAATAAAGGATACACATCTTTATACTAAAGGGTATACAATTTAACATAAAATTCTAAAGGCACCCGGAGTTTGCTCCCGTGTGCCCGGACGCACACAAGCTTTTGCCATTATTATTAGATACAAAAAATTATAGTAATATACCTAATATAACCTTAATATTAATTAAATATAAAAAATTATTGAATTTATATGCATACGTCATGCACCTCTCGCTTGCACTCCTATTTATACTCCTAGATAATAGGCTGGACATTACAATCCCCTATCGCACTCCAACATGCATCCAGACTCTCCCTCTCTTCCTATCTAAACCCAATCGTCAACTGATCTCCATTAATCCCAATCACCACTAGTAAGGTCATCGGAATTACAAGAACATTCTCCTTCCAACCCTTCGGCAGAAAAGTGTGATCAAGCGACAACCCCAAAATATCAATTTTCAAATAGTGCTCGTTCAATCTCTTGCAGAAAAAGATATCAATTTCAGATAGTGCTTGTTCAATCTCTCGCATAAATTCATCATGGAGTTGTTCATCCTCCAGTCCAATCATAACATCACATGCAACGCCGTCGAACCAGTAAGTTAATATCTCATCCTCGCCGTACAAGTCGCGCCGCCAACATCGTGGCTCGGCAATGCTTTGACACTAGTTGTGTACAGTGGCGGATCCAGAATCATAGTGGGGTGGGCTAAGTTTATTAAATAAAATAAAAAATAATATATATATATATATATATATATATATATATATATATATATATATATATACACACACACACATACACATGCGAATCACCTTCTTAAAAGTGGACAGAGAATGGGCTAAATTTTAATATTTATAGTAACGGGCTCTTAGAATATATATAATTTGAGAAGATATATCTATTTTTTATCTTCATTTGGGTGGGCTTAAAATTTTTTGGGGCTGGGCTAAACTAAAAAATACAGATTATTTGCATATAATATAATGGGCTTTTGGTGGGCAGCCCTGGGCTTGAGCCCGGAGCTGCCCCTTCATGGATCCGCCCCTGGTTGTGTACTCTATTACCTCTGAATCAGCCTCTTCAGCCCCCCTTTATTGAGGGAGTTTTCTATTATCTTCCTGTGGCGATGGTGATTTGGGTGGTCCACTTCTTCAATTTCACGGGAGGTAGAGTTAAAATGATGAGAGGACGTGGAAGGATGCCGAAGATAGTGCACAATTATACACTAATTGTGCAATAACATAATAAATTGTGCATACATTTTAAAGGGTTGTGCAACAATGTAATCGATTGTGCTACATAATTTACTACAATCATTACGATTTGTCATCTGCATATTCTCTAGAGATTTATAAGAAATAGATTCTCTATGTACATATTTTGTGTTGTACGGATTTATATACTGGATGTTCAGAAATATACCAAATTTTGCAAAACATTTAATTAGTTATACAAACTGTATCACTACGACTTAATGCACAAATATACCCAAATTCATTAAAAAAATTATTCATAGAAAAATTGTGAATTGATCCTGTAAATCTAAACGTAAATTGGATATTGTTCAAATCTCACTAATTGAGGGATTGATGACAAATACCACTAATTGAGGAATTGATGATAAACAAAAAGATAAATAAATTTCATCTTTGTAAAAACACGTTAGTAACTACTAAGGAACCAATATGAGTATTCCATTGTACAA
This sequence comes from Pogostemon cablin, assembly GCA_023678885.1. Classification (NCBI taxonomy): domain Eukaryota; kingdom Viridiplantae; phylum Streptophyta; class Magnoliopsida; order Lamiales; family Lamiaceae; genus Pogostemon; species Pogostemon cablin. Next base: position 14,599,639 of record CM043001.1, on the reverse strand, counting down.
TTTTGTATCTCATAATAATTAAAATTCAGGCTTGTATCTCCTAATAATAATAGGATATTTATTGCACCTAGAAATAAATATCCCTTAATAATAAACTAAAATTAAAGGGAGTGACCCATATACCCAATATAAATGGCCCAAAATTATTGACAACCATAAATTAAATGGTTAATTACAAAATAAACCTCAATCTTTATTTTTATTGCAAATAAATCCTAACCTTTGAGAAATTGCAAAAAAAAAAAATCGACCTTTAGGTTTCGTGCAAAACGCACTCAACGGGCAGGAGAGGATTGCCCGACGTCTGACGTGGCGTTGACCTTGCCACGTCAACTTTGAGTTTATTGCAGAAAAAACCTTTACTTAAATTGCGATTTAATCCCAACCTTTGAGATTTTGAAAAAAAAAAGATCATTAGATTTTTATTTTTATATTAAAATTATATACTCGAAAATTATTATGTAATATAATAAAGTTGTAATATGATATTGATTTAATTCAAAAAAATATTACTATAAACTAATATATTAAAAAAATATTTTAAATTTTTTATTTTATTATGTGAGTAAAATTTATTATATCTGATAATTAAATTGTAAAAAAATTTATTAAAAATCTCAATATTTAAATTCTTTTAATTTTAAAAATATTTTATACATTATAAAATTTTCATAATTAAAGGTTATATTAATTTTTTATTTACAAAGTTTTTTAAGTTTTTATTTATTAATTTTTTATTACTCGCTCCGTGCCATAGTTATCTTCACCAACATTGTAGATACTTAGTTTAAGAAAAGTTATTTTTTGACCAACTTTATTGACTTTTTATGGGCATTGTAGTATTTTAGGCAATAAGTAAAGTATAACGTATATTATATGTGTTATGTGATGAACGTTTTCTTTGTACGCAAAATTAATCCTCAAGTATGAAGGATATTATTGTAGCTTAGATAAGCGACCAAGTTAAATATCGAACCCAAAGGACGGCGTATTATCAATTTAATTATTTACTAAATTAATTAAGATAATTTAATTATTAAACTACTAAGCAATTAATTAAAATAACAAATAAAATAAATCAAGCAGTAAAGATATACAAAAGTGGATCAAGAGAGAGAATTGGTAGCCCTAGGGTAATCCGATTTCACTCATTAATTTCTCTTTCGTGTATCAGTATCCGACTCTGCCTGTGGAATATGGACGCATCACTAAGCCACACAAATCTACTCTATAGATACAAGTAAATATGCATGTAACAAGTATGAATAACCTTAGAGCAACAAATATAATTTCACCCCCTTTCTAGTTATTATCAGTATTAATTATTTCTCCCTAGGATTGGTACTCTAACTCGATAGGATCTTCCTTTATAGGTACTATAAAATTAATCTCTTTATCCTACTTATTAACCCGAATTCAATTCAATCAATAAACATTCATATATGATAGTTCTAATGAAGTTTCGGAGTCCCTCACTTAGAATCATAACATGAAATTCTGTTCAGTAGCGAACGCGTTCAATCAACGATCAAGATATATATTCAAACTCTGTATAACAGTTGAAGATGCTCAAAACGACTCTGAATATGGATTAAAAATGCACAATCATATATAAAATAAATCCACAAGTAGTGTTGTACGGAGTATACACACGAAAGTTCAATTAATTCATAAAAACTTTCATAACCTAAATCTACCAAAAAGGCTCTAGCCCATGATGTTGCGAAGAACAATCATGGGTGTTGGATAGATCTTACCCACATATCTGAAAAATACAAGATAAATTAGGAAACGATAAAAATCCTAGATGTGGACACCGTCACGTCCTTCTCCGTCTTGAATCCTCCTCTTGGTTCTCCTCTTAATTCCACAGACAAATCTTCACAGTGATGTATGGAGGAAGGGATGGATGTGGATGATGGATGGTGTGGGGGTGATCTCCATTGAGGGGTGTAGAATGATTGTGGCATCCTCAACCCTTCTAATGATGCCCTTTTATACTTTTTGGACCCTCCAAGTAACCTTAATGGGCTTTTTCACGTCAAAACATGCATATACACGCACTGGGAGTGTAAAAATACGAATCTGGAGTTGTCCCGCATGCTGATTCGACTTGAGGGCTTGGTCGAACCAAGGTCGAATGAGGTTTCGGTGATCAAATTCACGTCCTAGAACATTCACGTGTCTGGTTCGACTCGAAGGTCGAACCAGCTTGCACGGTCTCACCATTTCGCGCATAACTTCCACATCCAAATTCTGATTTGAGTGATTCTTATGCTCACGCGATTCTCTCTTCCTTGAATTTCTATATATATAAAGAAGTCACAAAAGGACCAATATTTGAAGGTGTAAAAAGTCATGCAAAATGGCACAATAGTGCTGAGTAGGAACAGCTTGGGCGACGTCACCATTTTAATTATAACTTTCTCGTTTGGACTTCGATTGAGGTGCTTCTTATACTAAAATGATCTACTCTTCTGTATCTTTCTAACCATATATCACACTTCCAGTTTTTGAGCTCTTCACGAATACAGAAAAATTACACAAATTGGACGTGCGTTTTTCAGCATTCCTCTAACTTTGTACTTTTGATCTTTTTTCCACCTAAAACACAATAAAACACCTCAAATGCACTTTTTTCTCAAATATAATGAATATAAGATACTTGTGCTAATATATAACAATAATTTCCATAAAAAGGTGTTAAATAGGATACTAAAATACGCTTATTTTCACTCACATCATTATGTGGGAGTGATATTTTTTAAACTATATAAGATAACTTTTTTAGGCTATTGATTGATGTAATATTTCAATTTTTGAGTGGTGAAGATAAGTGTGGGACGGATGAAAATAAAAAATTTGAAGATAAGTCTAAATGAATTATAAACTATTTTTTATATAACTTTTTTGTCATCTAAATATATATAATTTTTCATTTTAAATATGACATAAAATTACAAAAAAAATATTTAGACATGTTCAAAAATAATTTGATTTTATAAATTATAATAATTTTATAATGTATAAAATATTTTAAAAACTAAAATAATTTTATTATTTTATTGAATAATTATTGAGAATTTAAATTTAAGTATAAAATATTATGGGAGCAATTTGAAAAAAAATTAAAAAAATCTGATGGTCTATTTTGCAAAAATCTCAAATGTTGTGATTAAATCACAATTTAATTAAAGGTTGAGATTTTTTCTGCAATAAACTCAAGCTGACGTAGCAAGGTTAACGCTACGTCGAACATCGGGCAACTCTCTTCTGCCCGTTTGGTACGTTTTGCACGAAAACTAAAGGTCGAGGTTTTTTTGTAATTTCTCAAAAGTTGAAATTTATTTGCAATAAAAATAAAGGTTGAGGTTTATTTTGCAATTAATCCTAAATTAAATTGTATGACATTCCTACCTATTTGTCAATTTTTGGACGAAAATAAGCCCAATCCTTTTTTTAATTATTCAGTATCGGTAATGATGTCGGATACCCAATATAGTATACCGACATTATATTCCGACACCATTATCATAACATTGGATGTCGGATTCGGTGTTGGATCCTCGACATAGCATTTCGACACAAGATCGACAATGAATCCGACATCCGATGCAATGATAATGATGTCAGACATAGTATCGGTATCTTGTGTCGGTGCTCCAATACCATATCCGACACTGAATTATAAAAATAATAATTAAAAAAGATGGGGGTATTTTGGTTAAAAAATGGACAATTGGGTATAATTATTATACAATTTAATTAATGGTTGTCAATGATTTTTTACCATTCAAGTTGATTACTTTTGACAATTGCCTCAAAATTAAATTATAGTACTAAGATTATTAAGATTGATTATTTTATTTTATTTTATGGAATGTGAAAATGAAGTAGGCAGTAGCAAAAAAAAAATTATGTGAATGTGAGTTATGGGGGTGAAGGAGTATAATTTTTAATTGACATTATTATAAGTAAACCAAAGAATCAGAAGTTGGTAGGTAGGAAATAGATTTACAAAATGAAGCCTATTACTTGTGGAGGTCAAATGAAAATCAGGTATAAAGTTAGACTTATTGCAGAGTATATATCCTCAAAAGGGAAGAATTTATTATAATAAAATTTCCTCTTCTATTGTTAAGCATTGTTCAATAAGAATTTTTTTATCTCTTGTTACTCAATATAATTTAGAGTTGAATCAAATTAATGTAACAACAGCACTCCTGCATGGAAAACTAGAGGAAGAAATCCACATGAGGATACCAAATGATATTTCTATTAAGAATGCTGACTCTAAGGCCTTCTTACTTCAAAGATCTCTCTAAGGCTTTAAACAAAGTTTAAGACAATGTTGCTTGAGATTCAATGAGCACATTTAGTCTTTTGGTTTTGAGAGAAATGAATATGATAGTTGTGTCTATTTCAAGTTAGACAATTATCATAGTATTTATTTGTTACTATATATTGATGACATGCTCATTGCTAGCATGACTTTGACTGGAATTCAGAAAGTTAAGGATATGTTAAAAGCTGAGTTTGAGATGAAAGATTTGGGAGAGGCTTCTGTTATACTTGGTATGGAAATCAAAATGAATAGAAAAGTTAGTACTGTTGTTTTTAAGAAAAAATCATATTTGAAGAAAATGTTGTACAGATATAATATGGATCAATGCAATTAGTAACAACACCTATTAAGCAAGGCACAAAACTATCTCAAATTCAAAGGGCAAGTACTGTAGCAGAGAAGTCAGAGATAATGAGAATACATTATGCTAGCTCAGTTGACAGCTTAATGTACTCTACTCTGTATTGTAGATCAGATTTGGCATTTGTTAGGAGTGTCATTAGTATGTTTATGGAAAATTTGGGAAGAGTTCATTGGTAAGTTATGAAGTGGGCATTGAGGTATAAATTAAACAAAAGCCAGTGGTCTAAAGTTCTAAAGAATATCAGTTAACTCTATACTTTCATTTGTTTTATGGATATTGATTATACAACAAACCAAGATACTAGAAAATCATTGGCAGGACGCATACTTACATTGTTTGGTACTATTGTGAGTTGGAAAGCTACACATCATCCATTATAGTTTTCTCAACTACTAAGGCAGGATATGTTGCTCTTATTGAGGCTATTAAGTAAGTAATTTGGTTGAACAGTCTAATTAAAATTTTTGGAGTGGTTCAACAGTTTGTGGAGATTTATTGATATAATCAAAGTGATCAATTTATTTGTCTAAGCTCCAAGGAAATCATGAAATGACAAAATACATTAATGTCAAACTCTAATTTGTGAAAGACATGGCAGACAAAGGCTTACTTAAAATCTGCAAGATTAGAACATATGATAATCCAACTGATTGCTACATTAAAGCTTTTGTTAAAGAGGAGATTTGTATGTGTGGTGGTATTCTTGATCTTTATATATTCATGAAGCAGATCATTAATATTGCTTGCATGATATTAAATTCTGACTTGAAGAGCTATTGGATGGGATCAATTTGGGAGTTGAATCAAGAATTTATTTTTTTACGGTTAAGGTAGTTAAGTTGGATCAGATTTGAGGAAGTTCTCAATCAATTCCTAGGTTCAGTTTTGTATCAGTCATAAAAATACAATTTTGAATTTTGAATAACCTTTTCAGAGAAAAGTCATCTAAAGAGCAAAGTTAGAATTCTCATAGGTTAAGAGTGGTACATTGAGAGTAGAAGAGCATTTTGGCATGTTTCTTCGATAATCTTGATCAGAAACTTGTTTTGGTGTATTTAATCATCAATAAAATTTATATTTATTGATCCTCAAGATCGAACCACTTAAGTTAGAGTTCTTATAATTTTAATTTCTTGTTGAATGATGTGTTTTTTGGTGGTTTCTTGAATCGTATTCACAACACGTAATAAAAATTATTACATCGTTAATATCATCCTTATGAAAAGTTATACTTCCTCCGTCCCTTTTAAAGAGGGTCTTTTTTCCATTTTGGTCGTCCCACTTAAAAAGTCTCATCTCCTATTTTATACACATAAAACCCACACATGCCCACTAATACAATTGAAATATGGGACCCACACTCCTTCTAATACAACTACTCACTACATATTAAATAATAATACTCCGTAATCCACGTGTCAAAAAGCAAAAGATTCTCTTAATGATGAACGGAGGGAGTAATTATGTTTGAAAAAAGAAAATATAAATCAATCTCACAATGACACAATCTCACACAAGTGTCACTCCAAGTCGTATTGTTTAGAACCATTTAGCCTCAAGTTCTATGATTTCAAATAAATAGCAACCTCTTTAGGCTTTAGGTGAAGTGTAACTGGAAATAGAAACCCAAAAGAATAAAATACTTCCTACACTATTACAGGTTTACAATAAAAATAAAAATGATTAGAAAAGACCATTTTCTAAAACCTTTGATGAATAATCCAAAATTAAAATTTTGAAATGCTAACACCCCTGAAAGCCAATCCTATCCATCCATGTAATGCAGCAGCTGACAGCAGAGCAACATGTCATACAAACAATAGACACATATCTATAGTGATTATACATCATCTTCGAGTGCATTGTAGATCATCCTGCACAGAGAGAGTGAGTTATAACCTAGCTTGAAGAACTTAAGAAGGAATATTATCATGAATGCAGAGATTGCCAAGTTTAACTCACCAGAACAAACACATGAAGAGAAGAAGTATGTTGTAACCAAGTTTCAAAAGCCGTTGCTTCTTCTCCCAACCAAGAAAGTTAAAGATTTCTGTTACATCAATAAGGTGCTGTCTTCGACTATACCTGGTCCAAGAACATAATGTCAAAAGTTAGTGGACATAACCCAAGTAAAATGCACAGCCAATATCAATGTTTATGATATTCATCTTAGAGTTGTTTGCCATGATCTCTAGCATATTCAAGTAGCAACTCATTTCTCATCTGCATAGTACCTTCATGCTAAAACTATCTCACAGATTAAAAACTGCACAAGGGAAAGAAAGGAAGAGGGAGAGGAGATTAAGCTAATACATAAATTCTAAACCTTCATCCTTGAAGAAAATGTGTACAAGTGAAGACATGATTTAAGAACCAAGTAATATCAAGTGCTCATTATATAGAATTTTACCCGTATAAGTTGTATTTGATTGTTGAAATTACTAAATTGACAAGCAAAAACGTCTTCCTCATTAGCAATTCAAACTATCATAAAATAATATGATCATTCTTGTCAAAAGTAAGAACAATAGTGGGAATGCTTTATTTTTGTCTACAATCAGATTCTTACAACTACAACACTGAAAGAAAGCATCAAATCATAGCATGAGAGAATTCTGTCTGGCGTATGATATTTGATATGAAAAAGTAGATGTGCTAAATAAATTTACACCTTAAGGAATAGTCAATATTCTAAGTAGCACCAAAGACCGTATTAAATACATATTATCACACAATCTCTTATGTAAGAAACATTCCATATGTGAACTGAAATCCATATTATTAAAACTTGAACCAAAATAATAACTTCACATCATCTAATCTGGCTGCAGATCTTTTTTAGCTCTACAGGCTACAGCTACATCTGGAAACTTCACAATATAAATTAGATCCTGACTAACTGGTGAACAATTTTCGAGAATTACAATGAAGAACTATTTTACATAAATTTACCCACATTATCGTATCTCTGTAATATACCTAAAACCCATTCCAAGAACTATTTTTAAATATCTAAACTAATAAAGAAAAGTCACACTATATTTATGTCCATCAAAGAGCATCTTTAATCTTTCCAGTCTCCGCGGTAAATCTTTTATATATTTTATATCACGTCTTTACTTCTTTGATTTGATAGAGGATACAGTAGCAGTAAGTTGTACGTCAGTGATATCAAAAAATAGTTCATGTCTATCAATGTTCATCCTGAAACACATTTTTAACATGACACCTTGCTTAACATTTGTCAAATATAAATTAAAAGAAAAATCATTTGTCAACTACATACTAGAAAATAACAGTTGGGGAATATTGTTAATAATAAGTTAATTTAAACACTTCCCTATACTTTATGTTTGAAATACTGAGCCAAGGGGAAGCCATACTGCAGAGAATGAGCAAGCATTAAATAAGAGCTTAAGAACTTTAATAAATCAACCTAGCACCTAGAAATCGACTAAATATTCACAGCTCATGAGCTAAAGAAAATCAAGGAATGATTCAATAGTGTTGCATATAATTAGCAACTACAGTCAACTTATAATTCATAGAATCAATTAGTGGAAAAAGATCAAAAGTATAAGACAGGTGTCAAATAGACTCTCAAGAATACTCAATCAAGGCTTCACACTCAGGTGACTGGATCTCTACAGACCAAAGGACTGATGGAGCATTCACCTAGCACAGACTTAAACAATTGAAAAGCTAACAGCTCCCCAAATTCTGGATAGCTCACCAGTGAGGACATAATGCTCTCGACTATGCTAGATGACGTGTGAACTTTTCACATGATAGAAAGTCCATGATTACACACTTAAAGAGAACAGTTTCTACATCTTTAGGGTCAGTGTTTTAAGATGTGACGTATTTGGTTTTAAAAATGAGATTTCAAAAAGCCCAAAGTAGGAACCAATACAAATCCCAAAATCAATTCTCAAAAACCCAAAAGAAATATAACCTTAGAGCTTAATAGGAAATTCTTTTTAGAGCCTAATTTAATATCCAGATGATATCCACATTAAAACAGATGCCGAAATCAAACCATATCAAAAGTTAGGCATTTGCTGATACGACTCGTGGTGTGGAGGAGCCACAAGGGCCGAAACCCTTGATGGTCTATCGCCGCAGGAAACGAACGGATTGATCATGATTAGAGATTTCCTTATATAACTATTACTTATTATTGCTGTTAATTAGTTGGGCCTGGTGTAGCAGGCCTTAGGGTTTCATTGTTTACTCTATATTTATACCGCGATGTACCTATTGGATTTATCATTGAACATTATTGGATTTTGGTAGCCGCTTTGGCTAATTTGGCAAACGTTTATCGTTTGATTATTTTGAGTGCTAACATTTGCACTTTCTAAAAAGATGACAACCCTGGAAGATGAATCCTTATAAGCAGGATAACACCATTGAAGCACCAATGTGGCTGATTGGCAAAACTTGGATCTTAAAACTAGTTGAAGAAATTCGGAAAGTTGGAGAAATGATCCATATGCAACTACCAATAAGCATTAGCGGTTTTTCCCTAAGCAAAGGAAAGAGGATGTGGAAGATTACTTCAACTTCCAAAGCTCTACAAAATTTGCATTATTTACTATCAAATTTATTAATGTGCAGCTTATTGCATTCTCAACTATTACACACAACTGAACTGAGTGTCTGACCACATAAAACGTTTTGAAGACAAGTTGCATATATAATTGTTTTTTTTTTTTGGGGGGTGGGGGGGTTGAAGGAAAGTGGAAACATAGATTTTATTAATTTTAATAGGGACAAAAAATTCCCAAAAGAGCGTCTATCCAAATTAGAGACAGTAAAGTTCTTGAAAAATTTATGTTAAGACACCTAAAGGTTGTACCTATACTTAATTTTTCCCCAAAGATCCTCAAGAAATTCAAAACAGTCATTAAAGATTCTCATATTTCTTTCAACCCAAATAGACCATAGAATAGACGAAACAATGGTTCTCCACAAGATTTACATCTCCTGTTAAAAGAACGCCCTAAATGAGTAAATGAATTTGAGCCAAAACAAATATAGCGCGCTCAGCAGAGTCCAGTCACTTGACTTTGTGACACATAACTTACAAGTTCAATCAAATTTATGTCAGCCATCTCCATCAACTGAATGTCAACAGAGATTGCTTCCTAATAAGTTTAAGTTTATAAAAAGATTAGAAAGTTTACTAACCCACTAGACTTTCTATACTCAATTTAAACCATTAATAACTTTATCTCATGTTCAGCAACTCCAGTTTAGTTTTATCCATCCAGAAGCCTCTACAACATTTTACAAATAAGTTTTATAAATATATATACAAGCATCTAAGAGGTTTAGTCAAATTCAAAATTTACAAACTTATATAAAAATAGTATATACAATTTTAGCACCATCCATCTACTGCAAATACATCATGAAACAAATGGAAAAAGAGAAAAGTTTACTCGTGTTTAAACTGCTTGCCAACAATATAACTTATTCATGATAGCATAGGACTTTCACTTGTTGATATTGTATCAAGGTATCAAATTAACCCCCCACCGCACTCAAACCCACTCCAGGAAGGGTTTTTTTTGCATACACAGTTGACTTAACTTGTATTTTGGAGCTGGGCAGTTTCATTGATTAAGGATTTTGTCTTTAATCTGGCTATATAAACCCAACCCCTCCCAGAAACATGAACTAGGCATAACGGATTTTTCTAAAAACCCATCAATTGTACTACGTTCATAATCTTACGGAAAAAATGAGGAGATGGAGATCACCATGATGAAACTGATTTCTCCAGAATGAATTGTTACAACATGTAATGAGTTTATCCAATAACCAATATAAATTTTATCCCATGTGTATACCTGCATCCAACTCTAAGATATTCCACTTTAAAATCAAATATTGAAATTTTTTTGAAAAAGAATGGGTGGTATCAAGAAGATAGAGATGACCATAAGTGGAAGCCTCATTTCTTCAAGAATCTGAAATAAACTTCGCTGTATGTTCCAACATGTTAATGTAGAACAAAAATTGGAGATCAAGATTAAAACTAATCACCTCAAGAAGATGTTTTTTTCAGATTTTGAGAGGGAAACTCCAAACAAGCCTCATTTGAACAGAGAAAAGCTAAAAGGCAAAGAAGGATATATGCCACCAAACAACAAATAGGCACCTATATACAAGAGACCACAATTTTCTCTCTGTGCATTAATGCACGCTTATATGCATATAAATTAACAATGATAACATGACATTGCAACCTGTATAAATTCGAATTAAATGAATGCGGACTTCAAGAAAAAGTAGGTGATCTTACAATCTCACATTGTAGTACAGGTAAGGAACAGCAAGAAGTGACATAAACCAGTGCCCCGTTAAAAGGAACAGGATGCAAAGAACTCCTTGTGAGATAAATTCAGGTAAGACCACAGAGTTTATTCGAGATGCAGTGTCATAAGGGTTGATATAATCAAACTCCAGATCCGCCAAACACATCAGCTGCATACATTGTAATTAAGTGTCAAACTCTGAAAATATTATGCTTTTCTCATGCTACAGCGCCAACAATGAAGAGGCAGAAATTTTCAGAAGTATTTTCAGCATCAACATATTCCTTACATAACCTTGGACAAGATAAATGTTCTCCATTTTTTTTTAACTATCGAAGGTCCCTTTGTCCTTTGCTCACAATCAACGTTCTTATAACAGTGTACTAGCGTAGGCAAGTCTACCTATGAATAAATTGGAATCACATTTGTGGATTTATGCAATGAAACACAAAATGGATTAAACATATTAACTAAAACACGCTACTCCCCACCAAAAAGAAAAGATTTGACTAACAATAAATGTATTTTTGAATGCATATAGATTAAATCCTTAAAAAAAAAAAGAAGCACAGGTTCTAAAAGCAATATGATCCACATCCTTCAAACATTCACACGCTCGGCATTAGATTGTGCTAAGTTCCCATTGAAGCCAGAGCACAACAATAATTTAATAGAATCTGCGAAGAATCAAAATAACAAACTTCTTAACTAGAAGAAACCTAATCCCACCAACCAAATAAAAACAATCATTTTTTCTGCCTAATTATGTTAATCAAGTGGACAACATCTCTAACTACGCAATATTATTAAAAAGAAAAGAAAATAAGAAGGGGGACATAGAAGAAGGAAGGGGAAGGAACATGAAAATAAAAACTAAACAGATGGCTTGCCAAAAAGAGCCTAAACAGGTGGCTCCGAGGAACAAAAGAAAATAAAACAAGATTTAATAGTATAAAATGTGATGAATCAATGGAGCTCAACTATAATCGTGATAAGTGCCAAAGGGTGGCAAGTGGACGGGACGTGACAAGACAATGGGCTACGGCATTGAGCATACAGAAGGGCTGATCTCGGGCAAAAGGACCTGGCCATAATCGGGCAAAGGCTTCGTGATTAGCAGCGGGCTTAAGATGGCAAGCGTGCCATAGGAAAAAATGGTGCCGCGCCGGAGTGAGAAGCCCTACTCCTCCTTTGTTAGCTGTCTGTATAAGCACCGTGTAAGTCGTGGTCCATTCTAAAACAGAAGCAGTGCATAGAGCTCGAGACGAGGACTTGATCAAGGAAAATGAAGCTTATTCGTCAAGAGAGATAGTGTCTCTAACGAACATGAGACATCCAAACCCACAAATGGTATTACAGAAGCATGAGATAATGGTTCATGGGGAGTCCGAGAAGGTAGGAGCAGTTGAACCCAATGGTTAAGTCCATTACTACCAATGGTTAAAAACAAACAACCAAAATGCAGTCAAGGTAGAATACCAATATGATGAAGGAGAGGGCCAAGGCCATAATCAAGTCATAAGAAGCAAAATAGGAAGAAGAAAAGCACACCAAAAATGCAACATCTAAGAAGATTATGAAGCATAAAACCATAAGATGCATCAACACTTAAGTAGTGTAATGTCAAAATCACAGGTTAATGCAATATCCAGGGGATGAGCAAGTGCCCATCAGATTCTGTCTTCGGAGGAACCAAATCCAGAACGAGGTGTAAAAGTACTCCTACCATGTGTTATCAAGTGTTTGGAACAAGAGTATGTAAGGTAACTTCACCAAATGTATACAGGGAAGAGTATGTAAGGTAACTTCACCAAATGTATACAGGGCAGCAACAACCGGGACAGCCCAAAATCCAGCAACGGTTGGAAAAAGTGCAGCAATAGCAAACCGGAGCAGGGCAGTGAGGAAACAGACCAAAATCCAGTAACAGGGCTGGAAGGAATTGGTGGTCAGCAATGGGTTGGAGCCCATAGATGATAGCTAGACGAGGCTGGCTGAGGAGCATCGACCATCGACTGTAGACCCATCAATGGTCGGAAGAAGTCTCCGATGCAGGGTGTAGATACAGCAGCAGCAAGCAGGAAACAGGGTGTCGGACCAAAATCCAGCAACAGTTGGATTGAAAGAAAATGCTGGCGGTGTCTGCAAACTGGTAATCTTCGATGGAAATAGGGCAACATCGCAGCAGAGAAGGGGAACAAACCTTATCGGAGCAGGGCAGTCGCCGAGCGAATACCGATGAAGCAGAGAAGGGGAACAAACCTTATCGGAGCAGGGGTGTGTTGGAGAAAAAAAAAACAAAGAAATGAGGGAACAGAGATGCGATAGGCCTCGCCGGAGGTGGCTTTAGAGAGAAGGAGTGAAAATCGAAAGGGGAAGTGGAAACTAGTTCTACAACATACATGCCTCACGTGTACAACATCAAACAAACAGTATTATATAAATAAAATGAAAGTATTAAAGTAAAACCTGGAAAACTAGCATAATGACCAGAGAAATGAGCATGAAGAAGAAGAGAACCCAAGCCCACACATCTTCCATAATTTCTTCGTCTTCTTATATTTCTAAATTTGAGATGTAGGTTTTTATATTTCTAAAATTGATGTAAGAGGAAGATTCGCCAGGAGCGTAGTAGTGCCCTGGTGCTTGAATTAGAAAGAAAAGAATCAGAACTGATCGGAATTTGAATGCTTCCTGTGGTGGTGACTCAGAATTGTTCCGGTGTTGCTCACAAGTATGAATGGTCTCAGAAGTCGAGATTTAATTCTCTTCTTTCAGAAAGTAAGATAAATTATTCCATTTAATCTAATAAATATATCAAAATGCATATTTGGTCCTTTAAATATGAAGTTTTCACTTTAACTCTTTTTATTTTTTTAAAAGAAATTTTGGTCCTCTGCTGTGAGACTAGATTTTTTGGCATCGCACGTCGTATGCAAGATTTATTGCGTTACGCGTAGGTTTGCTTTGATTTTTCTTAAATTTATTTTTATTTATTGTTATTGTAAAAAAATGTTTGACAAACAAATTTATGGAGAAATATCTTTCTTAGGAGAATACAATGAGATAAAATCATTTCTTATTGTTTTTTTTTTATCAAGAAATGTTAGTTGTTAGTATAGTCAGTAATTAGTACACCAAACATCATTACCTTATCTTCTCCAAGACTCCTTATATCTCCCCATAATTCATACCCATTTACTATCCGAACAAATACTATATAAATTCTTTTGGATATTTTTTATTAGATGTATTTGTTACACTTTTTAGAAGCATATTTTAACAAACATCATGCAAATGTATCTATTATGATAATAAATCTTAAGTGTAGCAGATAATTTATATACGTGAAAATACATTAATTAATATTCTTAAAATGAATATCAATTTCTAATAAAAGATTTAAGAATTGCAAAAATATGTAAACATAGCATTGAGTTTTCATATGCAGTAAAAACTTAATGTCAATGAAAATAATTTATTTCTTTTAATATTTATTAAAGTGAAATTTATAAACATTTGATTAAGTATTTCTGTGTAACCTGTATAAATAATTTATTAATCATAATTCTAATTACTTTAATAATGTCATTTAAATAAAATCATCCTAATAAAAATAGTAGATTTATTATTTTATTGAAGCAATTATGAATTGGTGGCTAAATTAACACTCATAAATCCATTATATAGAGTGATACATCTCAAATTATTTTGTACTAAGTTTTTTTTTTAACAAAGGATATATTTATCAAGTAGAAATGGTATTAATCAATGAAAGTGTTTAAAATTATAATTCCAAAATCATAATGCTAATTAATGCCAAAAATCAATTCAGAATTACATACAAATTGGAGTTTGTGGTTATTAATTTGGGTAGATCTAAGTTAAATTTACTGATATTTCAGTAATATATCATCTCATAATCAATTCAATGTCCTTTTTAATAAAATAAATTAGGGATGAATCTTTATAAAATGGAGATCTACTGTAATCATACTACGGTGTGACTCCAATACTTGATTGTTTGGCAGCGTCCCTACCTCGGTCCTAGTCGCTCTAAACTTCCTGGAGGCGAAAGCTCAAATCAGAGAGAGCTTGGTCTTCAATCTCCATACTTAGTATTGAATGCAGTGATGTTTCTATTTTTTGACGCGACCCAAATTTCAAATTCTAAGTCTGATTCGGATCTATAGTTGGCAACTGTTCCCGATTTGTCCACCTATACTGCCTACTCGAATCCAAGCCTTGCATTATAGATAAGCTGGTGTGGGCAATTTGATACAATTCATGCTACTATTATGCACTAATATAAAACTTAGGTACTACAATCTGATTTATCTTTTAAGATATTTCATTTGCTAAACTCGATATGTAATTTGAATTTAGAAACTGTTTAGAATTAACAGTAAGTTGTGGAATTTTTTTTAGCGTACATTGCTCAATTTCAATTTTATTAAGATGTGTGTAGAATTAATAATGGTATACATTCTCTGGATTAGTGTGGTTTCGTACTATTTAATTTTTGTATGATTTTATTGAATTGATTTATGTAGTTGATTAGGCATTGATTAACCGTATGTAATGGTCGGGGTTGTTAGATTTGGTATATTGGAGTAAATTGTATTTGGTATATGATAAAACAGGATAAAAGCAGTGGCTTCACGGTTAGAGTATTTTCTACTTGGGAAGAGAACTGTAAACCGGCAATACTGCTTCTGTAACTTTCTCCCCCACATCCTCCGACAGGCAGATAGGCAGAACATCATCTCGATGGAGCGAATGATTCAGATATACTCTGAAGCGTATCAAGAATCTCATCCACCATTATAAGCATATACTATGAAGCGTAGATCTTGATCACAAATATCTTCTTTTTCAGATATATCATTCTTCTCCACCTCTGAAATTAGCAATTAGCAAATTGTGCAAAGAAAATGTAATTAGGGTTCATTGGGGTATATAATGGAAATATTGTGTAGGTATGCGTAATGATAGAAATAAATGGTATAGATTTAATTGCAAAATAAATGGTGGAGATTAATGCAAAAAAGTTATCTAAAGGTGAAAATTATTTACCTTAAAGTGGGAAAATTGATTTTGTGGGGAATAATTTTATTTTTCATAAATGGTAAACTATGTGTTATTAAAGATATATTGATAAAGATAAAGATTGTTATTTTTTTAATATGTGCTTATAATTTTATTATTATATTTTATGTAATTAAAAATAATAATTTTTTTTCAAAATTACCCATCAATTTTTTTATAATATTATCAAAATTAAAATAATCATAATATATAATTATTTATAATTTACTTGGAAATTAGATAAAATAGTCGATAAATTAAATTAAATAGGAATAAAAAAGAAATTGAAGGTGGGTTCCCTGAGCTGACTTTTTGGGTTTATTATTGGGAAGAAATTTTATTTTAGAGGTATAGATTATTTTACTTTTGAGGTAGCACTAACTATTAACAAAAAAACCTTACTTTTTGGGTTCTTCCATTGAAAAATGTGTACTTTTTGGGTTCTTCCATTGAAAAATGCGTAGCCATGTCTGAAGAATACGCTATCAAGCCATTCTAATCAAGCCATTTTAATCAGAAAGGAATATTTTCTAATTAATTGTCCATATTATTGGACAAAGAGTGACACTTTTAAGGTATCCATATTCTAATGTCATTTTCAGATTTTTTGTAATTTAAACTTAACCATGAATGTTTAAATTTTACCCTATACCGTTTGTCATTATAATTTTGTCTCTTTTGATGTTTATATTTTTCAAATTAATCCGAATGTACACACACCTGCCCATAGATCTCTTAATTCAACTTGATTGGGGGAAATTTAGAATGGGAATAATATGACATTCATCATTCTCAACAATATTTCAACAAGTATACTCCACCATATAAAGCCAAAAAAACAAAAAGAAATGTAGCTGACTTACGTTATAATTTACATTTCATTCTCACTTCATGGCAACAGAAACAACAAGGATACTGAGTACGTAAGTAATAAAATAAGCCAGACTGCTTTTTCAGACATCATTGTCTGTCGAATGTGAAGTTCTCAGCAGCACAAAATATAATAGTGGTACAACTGTACAAGTTGAAGAGAGCTGGACAGCTTTTGTATGTGTATATTTTCACCATATACATGTAATTTTCGGATCCTAATAGAACTTTGAGGTTTTCTGCTATATAACTAACGGATGCAAGATTATAAAACCTCCTTTTCAAGTTTCAATACAGCCATAAATGCTTCTTGTGGCACATCAACCCTACCGATTGCTTTCATTCTCTTCTTTCCCTCAGCCTGGTTGAAGAAGCAAAAAGTTATCAAAATATAGGTTCATATTATATTACTGCAGGAAAACGTTTTACTAGGGGGGATGCGGGTATCCTTGGAACTGCACGACTTATAGACGAATTACAATGATAAATGACTCTAAGACACGACAAAGGAATTTAATTTATAGGTAACATTATACTATTGTAATAGAATCTAATAGATTACAATAACAGCACGATAGATGGAGCCAAATTGACATACTCTACGCTAGAGACTTTAGAAATCTGAATTGTGATGAAAAGAGGTATCTATACAGGCAAAAGACAATTCACCTGTTTGCGCAGAAGCTTCTTTTTCCTGGTGATGTCCCCACCTAAGAGAGGAACAAAAGAAGAGAAGCTTGCAGTTAAATTCGAGAAAAAGAAAACAGATAGATATATATCACAAGTATCTTAAGTTAAAAATGCATGGCTTCCTACTGCTAGAATCTAAGATGAAGACAAAACAGAAATATGCCTAGTATTAAATGACCAAAGATAGGAAACAAGACTGCTGAAATGATTTGATATGTTGTACAAGCATGTGGTCAAGGGAGTACTCTCATATAAAAGTAACCACTTAATCATCTTCTAATGTAAAGGAAGGTAATCTCACCATAGCATTTAGCAAGAACATCTTTCCTGATAGCAGATAAAGCTTCACTAGCAATCACCTTGGAGCCAATGCATGCCTGTAATAAACAATATAAATTACAATGCACAACAGTTTGGGAAACAAATATGCATCAGATGTGAATTTCTTTATTGCATTTAAGTGAACCAAATCGTATAACAGAAGATAAAATGAAGTCAATATAAAATATGGACATGTCCAATTAGGTTAAACCCTTTTTTACTCATCAGAGATTATATGGATATTTTTACAATCATTTAAAACCCTCATTCTATAAAGGTTTGTGTTGAAGCTTATCGTTTCTTCCATGAGCTGGAATTTGTGCAAGAACAGAGAAAAATGTTTTACCTCATTCTCAAAATGGTAAGTGCAGAAAACAGGTGCTATACATTAGTAGCGAAGTGATCAAGCATGGCATTTATACTTGGTTGATGGGAGATGTGTGTAACAACAAAATTTATATTTATGATGAAATAAATACAAAAAGAATTTACAATAATAATCCAGAAGGATTAAACTTGACAATTTAGGAAACAATTTCTATCTATTCTCTGATTCTTCTCTCGAACCAATTTGGACTTTGACTTGTTGTGTTGACCGCGTTGACTGTGTATGTTGAGTCGGATCTTCAGTTGAAGCTTGTCCGAACTCGGATTTGGGATTTTATAACGTTAATCCAGAGGCGTCGAGCCTTTGTTTGGATTAAACGTACTTGATCCGAAGAACACTCGATCTGAGGGCTTAGCACCTTAATCCCGGGTCGTATGTCGTTCTTGGCGTGAAGAACACCGAAGAACTTAGTTTATGAAGAACGCTTGATTTGGGGGGCTCCGCACCTTAATCCCGAATCGCTTGCCGTTCTTGACTTGAAGATGCTTGAAGATCTCAAGGGAGTACTGCTCGTGTTCTTGATCTCTTCAGAGCGTTTGTGTCTTCAGGTCTTTGAATGTGTCTGGAATGAATGGAGGAGGGCTCCTTATATAGGTGGAGGGTGAGGACGCCCCATAAATAACTCGCAGTCTGATTGGTCCAGGGCTGATTTGACCTAATTCTGCGGGCTTGGGCCTTTCACTTGCTTAGGCTTTAAGTCAGACTTATTTGACTGGATCTGGCCTAATTATCAATTATTTACTCATTTATTTTAGGAATAGATTTATTTAAATTCCTTAATAAATAAATAATTAATTGATAATTATTGCATTAATTTGCCACGTATTTTCCTTTAATAGGCAATAAAATTCAAGTGCCTACAAATGCCCCTTAGCATTTTGTTCACGGACGCCTTTGTGTTGAAGTGAACAAATTGCGATAATCCATTCGTGATCAACATGATTGAATTTTATTGCTTGTCTCACCAACTTGATATGAATAGCCTGAATTATGACTAAACTTAGTGAAGTGTTAAGCTACCTACGTACCTCTTTGAAGAGGATCAAGTCATAACGTAGTTCAAAGGAACATGATTTGGTTTGGATGTGGGGTGCCATACACATTTTATATTCATGCCTGCCAGGAGTAACATGCAGTTTAGGCTCGTGTGTCATGGAGCGTTGAACTTGAATTTGCTGACAGTTTATACTCGTGTCAATGAGTCTTGAATTTGAACTTGTAGACAGTTTATACTCGTGTCAAAGAGCCTTATGTGAACATTTTTCACTCGTGTAGAGGAGTATTGTGAACAGTTTTCGCTCGTGCCGAGGAGCTTTATGTGTAGAGAGTTTATTCTCTTCCCAAGGAGATTTTATTTGATGTGTAGATAATTTATACTCATATCAAGGAGTATCGAACATGTAGAGAGTTTTGTCTCTTCTCAAGGAGATATGATATGATGTGTGGACAATTTATACTCATATCAAGGAGTATAGTGTGGATAGTTTTCGCTCGTATCGAGGAGCCTTGAATTTGATTTGTGTTAGATAGTTTAGGCTCGTATCAAGGAGCATGGGATTTGATTTGTAGACAGTTTTAGCTCGTATCAAGGAGCGTTGTGTGTAGAGAGTTTGTCTCTTCTCAAGGAGATTTGATTTGATGTGTAGACAGTTTAAACTCATATCAAGGAGCATTGTGTGTAGATAGTTTTAACTCGTATCAAGGAGCTTAATTTGGGATTTTTAGATAGTTTAAACTCGTATCAAGGAGCATAGCTTGTAGATAGTTTTTAGCTCATATCAAGGAGTGTAGCATGTGGACTTGAGAGATTTCAGATAGTTTAAGCTTGTATCAAGGAGCGTAATGCAGACAGTTTTCGCTCATGTCAAGGAGCATTGTGTTTAAGTTTGTCAAACGTTCATTGCTCCCAATCTTAGGATGCACTATTTTTTCTTGCTTCAACTTCATTTCTATTAATCTTTATAGAAACTGCAGCCTTTGTTTGTGGTTCCTCTTCCAATGGCTCATCGAAGGACATGTATTCAAACTCGTAAGAGTCTTGAATAGAGGGCCATTCGATGTCATTTGATGTCAGGATTAACTCCATGTCGTGAGCTCTTGAAGCCAACTCTTCAAAAGTTTTAGGCCGAATTCCTTGGAGTATGTAGCTAAGATTCCATTGCATCCCTTGAATGCACATTTCTATAGCTGAAGTTTTTGATAGTTTTTCTTTGCAATTGAGGCTTAGACTTCTCCATCTATTGATATAATCGATGACATATTCTTCATCTCTTTGACAAGTATTTGTTAGCTCCATTATGCTAACAGTTCTTCGTGTGCTGTAGAAATGCTTGAGGAATACATTTTCCATTTGCCCCCAACTATCGATGGAGTTAGCTTCCAAGTCGATGTACCAATCAAAGACATTTCCTTTCAGAGATCGAACAAATTGCCTCACCATGTGATCCCGTAGGTCCCAGCATCATTGCATGTCTCGATGAAGTGCGCCACATGTTGTCTTGCATTGCCTTTGCCATCAAATTGTTGAAACTTGGGAGGTTGGTAGTTAGTTGGCATCCTCAAGTTATTAATCCTCTTTGTATATGGCTTGGCGTAGGTTGAAGAAGATTTGGAGCTCCTTTCAAACTTATCTTTTATCGTATTTATCACAATATCTTTAGTTGGTTGATAGGAAGCGTTCCGTCAGTTGAAACTTGTATCTTATCCTCAGCTGGCTTTTCTTCAGGTGAATGATGTTTCGTCGAGTCTTCCTCCTCGTGCTCATGCTCAACTTGTTTCTTATTTGTACGGCTTGTCTCCGCATTCTCCATTTTCTTCATAAGTTCGGAAATTTTTAAATCTTGAGCTTCCATGTGCTTGTTGAGTCCTTCAATGGCTTTCTTCATACTTGCGAGTTGATCCTCAAAGGTCATAGAACTTGTCGTCATCACTGCATCTTCAGTTGAGGCAGGTGGTGAGCTTGGCATGGAGCGAAGAGTTGAGCAGATAGAGTCATCTTCACCATCTTTGTCGCTGTGCAATGGCTTATTGAGAGTAATCCTCACCATACGATTTGTCTTTGAGGAGCCTTCAGACATACTTCTTGTAATGACTTCAACCTTTTCAGTTTGCAACTCTGGAGGCTTTGATGCAGTAGTCCTTCGTATCGCAATCTTTAGCGGAGTCATAACTTGCGTCTTCACAGCTTGTAGCTCTAAAGGCTTTGAGGTAGATGACCTTTTTACCGCGATCCTAAGAGGAGTCATACTTTGTATCTTTGTGCTTGTAGAGAGAAGAGATGAGATGTAGAAACGGTCCCATTGGGCGTGCCAAAATTTGTAACAACAAAATTTGTATTTATGATGAAATAAATACAAAAAGAATTTACAATAATAATCCAGAAGGATTAAACTTGATAATTTAGGAAACAATCTCTATCTATCCTCTGATTTTTCTCTCGAACCAATTTGGACTTTGACTTTGACTTGTTGTGTTGACCGCGTTGACCGCGTTGACTGTGTATGTTGAGTCGGATCTTCAGTTGAAGCTTGTCCGAACTCGGATTTGGGATTTTATAACGTTAATCCAGAGGCGTCGAGCCTTTGTTTGGATTAAACGTACTTGATCCGAAGAACACTCGATCTGGGGGGCTTAGCACCTTAATCCCGGGTCGTATGTCGTTCTTGGCGTGAAGAACACCGAAGAACTTAGTTTATGAAGAACGCTTGATTTGGGGGGCTCCGCACCTTAATCCCGAATCGCTTGCCGTTCTTGACTTGAAGATGCTTGAAGATCTCAAGGGAGTACTGCTCGTGTTCTTGATCTCTTCAGAGCGTTTGTGTCTTCAGGTCTTTGAATGTGTCTGGAATGAATGGAGGAGGGATCCTTATATAGGTGGAGGGTGAGGACGCCCCATAAATAACTCGCAGTCTGATTGGTCCAGGGCTGATTTGACCTAATTCTGCGGGCTTGGGCCTTTCACTTGCTTAGGCTTTAAGTCAGACTTATTTGACTGGATCTGGCCTAATTATCAATTATTTACTCATTTATTTTAGGAATAGATTTATTTAAATTCCTTAATAAATAAATAATTAATTGATAATTATTGCATTAATTTGCCACGTATTTTCCTTTAATAGGCAATAAAATTCAAGTGCCTACAATGTGATTAAATAACAAATCTTTGAAAAGTGAGTGTAAAGGGCACTCTGTAACTATAAATTTTTTTAAAAGATTTCGAATATTGAGTCGTTGCCTTGGTAAATGGAATCAATATCACCTTAAAAATAAATAAATAAAGTCACAAGCAATCATCCTTCTCTATATATTTAAACAAGAAAGTCACTAAAATAAATTGTGTAAAATAATCGAGATTAGACATAAAATTAATTTCCCACTCTTATTTATCAGGCACAATCAAATAGCATGCCGGAAGCTCTTATCATAGAGCCATACTTGCAAGCTTTGTGAAAATAAATTGCCAGTAGTTCTTTCTATTGACACATTCTCACAAGCTTTAAAGGAGAAAGAAAGAAATCAGCATTGAAGGAAAAGAAGATAGAAAATAGCACCGGATAATGACATCTGTGGAATATTCCTCTCTGAAACTTGGGGTACGATTTAATAACACAGCTTGGAAAAAATAATAGTATAAGGGTATACAAGTATGTGTGTCATACCTGGATAGGTACTTTAAACATTTGTCTTGGTATCAGTTCCTTCAGTTTTTGAGTCAAAGCCCTACCAACTGTATAAGCCTGATTATAGTGGAACATTCATACATATAAGTGAGACATCTCAGAAGAAAATTCAGGATAACTACAAGAATGGCTTCATTGTTACCTAAGACTTAATTACAGAAGCCAATAGATCAGGATCATTTATACATATAAGTGAGCAATCTTGGAGGCAAATCATGACAACACCAAGAATTTCTACAATATGAGACTCAATTAGATAAGTCCACTGTAGTTGGTTACCTTGTCTTTATGCACAATAGTTGATAAAGGCTCCACTGGGTCCCCATTAATTTGAATGTCGAGCTTTATTAAGTCACTCTCTTTATACCTGTAAATAAAATTGAACATTCTGTGACAAGCTGTGTTAATAGCCATATACATCCTTGACTTTAAACAGTATTCTATAAAAATCCAGATGATATTGTTGTAAATTTTATTAAAATTAGTTGCAATAATAATATGCTGACCTTTCTATAACTTCACACCAAATACGTGGAAAAATCTCATGTTTAAAAGATGGACTTTCTTTTGACATTTGGATATGCAATTATGCAAAGAGTCTGGAGCAACAATAATGTCTGCTATAGAAGGGAGTGTAAAAGAATGATCTAGTTTCTTTTGACATTTGGATATGCAATTATGCAAAGAGTCTTGAGCAACAATAATGTCTGCTATAGAAGGGTCTTTCAAAGAGTGTAAAAGAATGATCTAGTAAGAGTGATCTATGAGATGCCAGATTTTTGTTTGAAATGTGTTTCCATGAAGACCCAAGAGCTTTTGGAGATGTATCCAATGATTATAATCATTTTAGTTAAAAAAAAAAGTCAAATAGACACTTATATTATAGATGCATGTAATAGTATATATTATAAACTTTTCAGTACCATGATCATATTATATTATAACATTTCTTTAACAATA
Organism: Pogostemon cablin; assembly: GCA_023678885.1. Classification (NCBI taxonomy): domain Eukaryota; kingdom Viridiplantae; phylum Streptophyta; class Magnoliopsida; order Lamiales; family Lamiaceae; genus Pogostemon; species Pogostemon cablin. The sequence goes on along the minus strand of CM043001.1, from coordinate 14,575,608 downwards.
TTTGATATTTAAAATAAATTACTATGCTGTATTAAGAATCTTTGGAGTATGTCCAAACTCCACAGAAACTATTATTCTTGAGTTTGATGACTTGTGAACTATAAATTAAGTGCACAGCATGATGTAATATCAAATTATGTAGGGCAAGTATCTTTAGATTGAATCAAGCATGCCGTAAACAGACAAACAGTTCTAATTTATTTCTCTTTTGGGCGCATGAGCACTTGGTAACTTCATTTTGAGGAACAGATGCTCTAATATCCATAAACAGCCTCGAAAGTAAAAGCTACAACTTCTGGGATCTAGAGCTATGGAAATTTGTAGTTCGTATCTCTCTTAAGTGATCATAATGGTGTGACATGGACACCAAAACAATTCTGCAAACTGAAAGAAGAGAAAAACCAGAAAGCTTACTAAGATTTTAAAATTCTAAAAAAATGCACGTCAATTACCCAGCGAAGAGATCATAATTCATCAGAGAAGAATATATTCGAAGCAGATTTGTCATGAAAGAAGAATCCTCAGTCTAGAAAACAATGTATTATGTTAAGGAACACTATCAATAGAGGATTATAAATAAGTGTAAGACTCAAGCGAATATAGAAAATAAACTCTAAACAGATGAAGTTTTTTCCATCAATATTTAGAAGATATTGGCTTAATGCATGAGCAATATTCCATACAAGTGTTTGTGATTCGTTAATAATAAACAACAATAATTTTTTCTTTTCTAAAGTAGTCATATTTTAATACTTGAAGCAGTCAGCGTGGATTTACCCAATGAAGGAGTATTCCATGCTGGCATAGCCTTTACTCCTGGATTTTAGCTGATCAAAGAAGTCCCCGACCATCTACAATGAACCATTGTAATGTACAAGATATCAAAATTGAATGTACTACTATTTATCAATATTGACAAAAATCTATTTATTAACTTCACCAAGAGATACCTCAGCAAGAGGTAACTCGTAAATAAGTGATGCTCTGTTCTCTGTAATGAACTTAATTTCTTTGAATTCTCCTCTCCTATCCTGAGCAAGCTCCATAAGTGCACCAATATAATCTTTTGGAGTTAGCATTTCAATCTGTAAAAGAAATAATAACTGAATGCTCAAGAAATTGGATGAAAATTGAGTTGCAGACTAGTTTGAACAACCTTAACAAATGGCTCTTCAATTGACCTTCTTTTCCCAGGTTCAGGAAGTAAGGAAGGATTTGAACATTCAACCTAAATCAGAAGAATACAGAATATGAAGGAAATGTGCAAACAATGGCTTACACTTGGGAAGAAACAATTCACCAAGCAGTGCATAATTGAACAAGTGAGTACAAAAGAATGATGCCTTAGTCCAAACACACAAGCAAAGGAAGAACTTCAAGTTGACCATTATTTATTGACTTCTGAGTGGCTAACAAACTCAAATCATAGTCATCTCAGCTGTAACTCATTAACCAGTACAAATACACAAGGAAAATGCTGCAGATTGCTCAAAGTAACAATGAATTGCACATTGTTCACATACAATATTATAAGTTGCAGTAGACTGTCTATTGTGACATAAGGCGTGGTTATTGTAAATTTCAGAAGAAGAAAAAGAAGATACAAAAGCTAATGCCTTACAGATTTAACTACAAGGCGTCCAATAATCAACAGAAAAACATGCCTATCTGCTGTTTCACTGAGATCAAGGAGTTGCATGTTGCTAAGGTTCCCCAAAATTGCTTGCCAATTACTTAGTTTCCTTTATCAGTTTTGACTAATAAATATTGATAACATTACCTCCCAGTAGTGGCCAGCCGGTCACGAACCCAAATATAGGAGGTTTACTTGTGTCAGCCTAGCATAAAGAATAATACTATTTACTACGGGTGGTGTTTAGCCTATGACAACCAACTAACTATTAAATGAAAATTGTTTAAATATATGCTTATATAAACTTCCAACCCATAGTAACAGGAGATGCTGATGATGACATCTGATAAGTAATGAAAATTGTAAATAGATCTACAACACATTGATCATCGACATATTCTGTAGAAAGAAAAAGGCATGTTTAGGTTGCTTATTTACATTTTGTTTTATTAAAAAATTGCTTATGGAAATATGATAATGTACCTTTATTGGTAAACATTGAGTTCTTGTATTTTTCATCTGCATTAAAATCAAGCTATTGTACTTTTGTCTGTAAAAGTTATCCTCGTACCTTTAATTGCATTAAAACTAAATATATGCTAAATGGCTACTATATTGACATATTAATGCACAAGAAATACAACTACTTAATTTCACAAATAAAAGCACCATGTTGTCAAACCTAATGCAGCTCAAGTATGCCATGTTTACATATAAAGTATAGGCAACTTAAATATAATAAAACAATTCAAATACATCTTCAGTCTTTAAAATAAATTTAGTTCAAGATAATAACTTCCAAGCAAATATCTGTGGTATCAAATGTAATTGTAGAAATTTTGTTTTTTTTAATTCTCCATTACAAGAAGAAATGTCAACCAGCATCAGTGTAAGGTCCAGAATGGTTATATCATTGATAATCAATTTCCCAATGCATTTTTTTTTTCTTAACGAAATTAAAAAATAATATCATCAAGCAAAACAGGATAAGGGCAATGGGATAAGGATCCGTTTGCCAGTATAGAATCTAAAGTGCCATACTCCAACCACTAGGAATGTCTCATCTAAATAAGGTTAAATTCTTTATGACTAGAAACTCACCACGCTATACTAACCTTAATCTTTTCCGTCACTGGAATCCTCCCCGTCTTCAAAAATTTCTTTTTTCCTTTATAGCCATGGAGACAAACACAGTGCATGAACAGCAACCCCCCCCCCCCCCCCCCCCCCAACACACACACACACAATAACACCAAGCATACAATCTAAAGCACGACGCTCCAATCTCTAGCAATGTCTCATCTAAAGAAGGATAAATTCTCTATGGCATGAAGACGGGCGGGCATAGAACCCCCCCCCCCCCCCCCAAAAAAAAAAAAAAAAAAAGAATAACATGAGACCACCTTTACTTGTAAGTTACTGAGGTTTGACAGAAACAAATTGTTGCTTAATCAATTTTACCTTCTCTAGAAAACTAAATTCCACAAAAAGTCAGTTTGCATATCCAAGTCAAATCCAAATGACTCATGGACTCAGCTTGACAATACAAAATGCTTTGGCATTTTAGAATAGGATTATATGATCGGCCAATAAACTGATGTACATGAAAACCTACAAAATTAAATTATAATTGATTAGTCTTTGTTATTCAAGATAAGTTAAATTATACTTTTGGAGCTTCAACGTGATAGGACAATGAGTAGGATATTCTTCACACTAGCAATCTAAAATCATATATTTATTAAATATAAGAACTGGACAAAGAGAAATTACAATATCGCCGCTTAAGCTGTTCACTCTGTAAACCACACTTGGGGCTGTAGTAATTAAACTCAAATTGTATTCACGTTCCAGCCTTTCCTGAAGAACAAAACTTATCATTGTCAGGCAATATAACCAAACATAACAAAGACCGAAAATACAGAAAGGCTGGAAAACTACCTGAACAATTTCCATATGAAGAAGACCAAGAAATCCACATCTAAAGCCAAATCCCATGGCATTTGAGGTCTCAGCTTCAAACTGAAAATAATTGAACTTGTCAGGAGATTTTTTTCATGGAGCATATCATTCAAATAAGAATGTAGCAGCTGTACATCATTCAGCTAAGAATGTGGCAGTTGTCTATAAGATTGTACTTAGATTTCAATAATATTCATTAATGAAAATTGACTCAGCACAAATTCCTTTGATGAAGAGAGTACCAAATGAACTACAGAAACCTTAAATCCTTGTTACATTACACCAGAATATTTAAAAACTTATGCCATGCCAATGTCCATGTCCACCTAATACTGTTATTCCCATTCTTTTCACAAAATGTAGTATATTTTCTTGGCTCATACGCCCTTGAATAAAATCTTGAAGGTTTAAGAGTGCACTTTATCATTTTAGCAGAATTAAAAAAAAAAAAAGGAATAAGGAAAAAGGCAGTGTTCAGTTTGAAATCCTCTTGCAAGCCTATGAATGAAGTAAAACAAGGAGAAAACTAAAGGCCTAGAAAAAGATTTATATTGCTAATTATACTTTATTCTTATATGCTGATTATCATTAACATAATTAAAATATAATATAATTATTTTTCTTTCACAACCTCTAAGAGAATGAATAATTGTATGTATTGGGTTATTTTTACAAGATATAGCACACTTTCTATTTTTTAGAATATTTATCTAATAATTCATGAAGATCAACAACAAGTTCTGGGAATGTAAATGTAGTTGTTCATATGCCAAGGCACAAACATATTAACAAAGTGGTCAGTTTGAGAAAAGCACCCCACCTTCAGAGCAGCATCATTAAGCTGCAGTTTCTCTAAAGCATCACGCAACTCAGAAAACCTACAATAAAATTTAAAAAAGATTGTAGTTCACCATATGTTAGATGCATTTACCAAGAAAAAATAAAAAAGATCTATACTGGTCGGCATCAACTGGGAACAGGCCACAGAAGACCATTGGTGTAGCCTCCTTGTATCCTGGAAGAGATTCTTCAGCCTTTCTACTATAATGTGTAATGGTGTCACCAACCCTAGCATCTGCCACTGATCTTATGGAAGCTGAAAGATAACCAACCTAATAGGATTGAAACTTGTAAAGACTTAGAAAATAAGGCATATGGACTTATCAATCGATAGATGAATGGTGAAAAGGTAAAAGAGACTAATAAAAGATGCAAACAACACATTATTAATTGGTTAGCCAATAAATTGATTAGCAAGCTCAACATAACATCCTTATATTCAATCATAATTAAGGATAAAACATTTCTTTTCTTGGTGATCACCCATCATTATGAAAATCCTTAACCTTAAATTTTAAATTTCATTTAAAATGTTACAAGTTATTCAAATCAAAATCTTTGCTATTATTGCAAGCTCAGATTGAATTAAATTTGTTTTACCTCTCCAGCATTTAATTTTTCAACCTGCAACTGGTTGGGAGATAAAACTCCGACTTCATCAGCGTAATAGTCCTGCAAATTTGAGATTCCTAGGTAAGCATGTGTGCACTATATACGTATATTCCAGGCTCTATACAATAAGAATTAGCAAAACTAAATCAAGGTTTGTCTTGATTTCATGTCCAGGTATGAGCTTAATATTAGAAACTCAAGTTATGAGTTTAAAAGTAAGAAATTGTTTATATGGACCATAATGATGTATTACATGATTTGAAATGTATGCTCATTATAAATTTGATCAGATGCACCCATCCAATGGCATGGGCATGAAGAAAAAACTTGAAAATCATCATAAATTTGACATGCACAACTTCAAGGAAACTTAAAAGATACCAATACTGTTAAAGGGGCATTGAGATACAATGCCTGACAAACTTTTTAATCAAACTACTGAAATTGAATTAGAATTTATCAAAAGGAAAATGGAGTAATGCATAATTAATAATAATTGACTAGAAACAATGCCTGAGCATAAAATCAAAATGTAAGAAAAGAAAATTTCATCTTAGAGTGAACTTGCATTTTAGTCCTTTCAAGGTCAAGATCCAACCATTCTTTACCTGCACCTAATAATAGGTTTAGCAGTTCTTATATAAATCTGGACCTAATCTTATTAGTGATAACTTTCACCCCACTGGTTCAGCATGTTAAGATGTTTCTCTGTTCTGTAACTCTAAAAAGTTTAAATCAGGTTCACCACCAGTTATTTTTCACACACTGAAATCCAAAATCAACATTCCTAGCATCTTAGTTCATGCATAAATCACTTGGATTTTTCTTGTAGAGAATATTAGTCTATTTATGCATTGGACTAGGGTGCTATTTCTTTCTTTATTATGCAGTTAGCTAATTTCCCTATTTTCATTGGATTTCTTAATTTTAAGTAGTCTGGAATAGTGGAATGCCAATAACATTGTGTGTTTAACAGGATGTAAATATCACATTTCAATTTCAGCTAAAAAAAAAGAAAAAACTTGAGTTCTTTCCAATATGTTCATGAATGTCAAGAAGTGGAAGATCAACAAACAGCAATCTGACACACGATAGGCCACTAAAAGAGAAACAACTAAAATAAACATGGCTTCATCAAGCTAATGATAGACAGGTGTCATACCTTTTCACTGGCCATAAACAGTATCCTATCACCCTTTCTTATACTCCCATCGATAATACGGAAATATACAATGACACCTCGGTAAGCATCATAGTAACTGCAAAGAACATGTGCTGTTAGCAGCTCCTAAATTCAGGATCAAAAAAGAACAATAAAGAACTAATATCAGATAAATTTGATGAGTTGCTTGAAGTCCCACACCGGTTCCACATCTCTTCACATGGATGAGTATTTCCAACAAGATAAGAGAATAATATTTATGCAAAGATCATACCATCAAAACAGATGTTTCAAGTACGGGAACCTGTTAGCACTCAGAAAATCAAACGCAAATGCGTCTGCCAAATAGCCAAAGAGGCTCCCTTCTATTTCTTCAATTGTGAATAGATAATCAAAACAACGATCCGACTACAACTTAAATAACAAGAGTTCAAACCCTAAGCCAACAAAAGGCCCATAACTAATAAAGCAGCAGGAATAAAATACTAATAATAATAAATCAAGCCCGAGGCCTTCGGCGATAAACAAATAACGGTTTAGGCCCGCCAGCCTCCTCCACTTCCTCCTGGAAGCTCGGCACAGGCTGCTCCATAACAACTCCTCCCTCCTTGAAAACAACCTTGTCCCCAAGGTTGAACCAAGGAAACTGCTGCCGAAACTCCACCAAACTCACCCAGCACGCATCTTCTCCGGCTGACCCGACCACTTGACCAAAATTTACTCCACCGCCTTACCCTCCTCATCCACACTACGCTCGGCCAGCACGCTTTCCGGCTCATACACGGGAATTACCGGCAGCTCCAAGGAATCGGGCAAGGCTAACTCCACCGCGTGATCCCCCACCACCTTCCTCAACTGCGAGACGTGGAACACAGGATGTATACGACTAGTTGCTGGCAACTCCAGCCAATGTGCGCTAACACAACAAACGGGCCATAGAACTTAGCCGAAAGCTTGTTGTGCAGACTTCCGGCGATAAAACGTTGCCGGTGGGCCCGGACCTTAAGGAAAACGCAATCACCAACCTCAAAGTTCACATCTCGACGATGCCGATTAGCGAACTTCACCATTCTCTCCCTCGCTCGCACTAGATGCTCGCGCAAACGCGCTACCATCGCATCTCTCCCCGCGAGCATTCCCGCAACAGCCGCCACCTAGCATTCCCCCGGAAGGTACCTTCGCAAAGAAGGGGACGGCCGCCCATACACAATCTCAAACGGAGTTGTTTGAGCCGCGGTTTGAAAAGCGGTGTTGCACTCCGCACACGGCAACCAATTGACCCACTTCTTTGGCTGCTCACCTGCAAAACAGCGCAAATAGGTTTCCAACACCCTGTTTAAAACTTCAGTTTGCCCATCAGTTTTTGGGTGATACGCTGAGCTAAACTTGAGCAGTGTCCCCGACATTTTGAAAAGCTCCCTCCAAAAGGAACTCATAAAGAGCGGATCTCGGTCGCTCACGATCGTCCCCGGTATGCCATGCAAGCGCACGACATCGCGCGCGAATACCTCGGCCAACACTAGTGCCGAGATTCCCCCTTTCACGGCCGAGAAGTGAGCATATTTCGACAACCTGTCGACCACAACCAATATCACCGAACACCCTTGCGACCTTGGCAGTGAGGTGATGAAATCCATGGATAAGTCCTCCCAAACTCTCTCTGGAATCGGCAATGGTTGCAGCAGCCCCACCGGAGAAAGAGCCTCATATTTCACCTTCTGACAAACCAAGCATCTTGCTACATAATCTCTCACAGCTTTGAACATCCCCCTCCAATAAACACTTGCCGCCAGACGCTTATACGTTCGCAGTGCGCCGGCGTGGCTGCCCATTGGGGTATCATGAAACTCCCGAAGTAACTCCAGGATCCATTTAGAAGTTGAAGCCAACACAATCCTCCCTCTATAAAACAGTTTCCCTCCATGCAACTCAAACCCCACCCGGCTGTCCGAGTTCTCGCGCAGATCCTTCATCACACCCCGAATAAATTCATCCTGTGATTGCTCGACCAAAACGTCAGCCAACTCACCCCAATTTGGCATGCTGAGTGCTAGCAAGTCGCCGCCACCACTAAGACGAGAAAGAGAATCAGCCGCCGAGTTCGAGACTCCTGTCCGCCAATGACTTACTATAGTATGCTATGGGCCACCCTTCTTGCATAAGAACCGCCCCGATACTAGTACCGGAGGCATTGCACTCGATCACGAAACGCTTCTCAAAATCTGGCATCGCCAGCAGGGGCGCCGAAGTAAGGGCCGATTTCAGCCATTGGAAAGCCCCCTCGGCCGCCGCCGTCCAAACAAAAGGCACCGTTGCTGATTTTTTAAGTAGCTCCGTCAGGGGTAATAACCAGTTAGACCCAGAAACCCGCGCACCTCGTGGACATTCCTGGGGGCCGGCCATTTCACCACTGCCGCAACTTTTCCCGGATCCATCTCCACCCCGACGGCTGATATCACGTGGCCCAAGTACTCCACCTTCAGACACCCAAATGAGCACTTCTTTCTGTTCGCCTTGAACTGATTATCTTGCAAGATTTGCAAGGCTACCCTCAAATGCTCCTTATGCTCATGCCAAGACCTGTTATAGACCAGAATATCATCAAAGAAAACAATCACAAATTTTCTTAAGTAGGGACGGAATAACTCATTCATCGCCGATTGAAAAGTGGCTGGCGCATTAGTTAATCCGAACGGCATCACCAAGAATTCATAGTGTCCACTGTGTGTCCGGAAGGCGGTCTTATGGACATCCTTCCTCGCCACTCGGATTTGATGATATCCGGAGCGGAGATCGATTTTTGAGAATACCCCCACCCCTAACAACTAGTCCAACATCTCCTGTATTATCGATATTGGATACTTATTCAAAACTGTCACCTTGTTGAGCTCTCGATAATCCACGCAAAAGCGCCAACTCCCATCCTTCTTTTTCACCAGTAGTACTGGGCTGGAGAAAGGACTGGCGCTCGGCTGTATTATTCCAGCCAAGAGCATATCCGACACCAATCGTTCAATCTCGTCCTTCTGAGCTTGCCCATAGCGGTACGGCCTTACTGACACTGGTTCGGCACCGGGGGCCAGGACGATATGGTGCTCGGCCCATCGAACCGGCGGAAGACCCTCCGGCTCTACGAACAACTGCTCGAACGGCGCCAATATCTCCTCCACCCCTAGAGTCATCGGATCCGCCAACTTCAGTGGGCCCGCCTCCACCAACATGATACACAGCTCTGCATCCTGGATCTGAATCAATTCACGGAGATCCATTGGGGCGCGACAAAGAGATGGATCGCCCCTCAACGTCACCCTTCTTTCACCATGTTTGAAGGACATCGTCATCTTGGCCCAGTTAGTGTCTACATCTCCGAGGGTTGCCAGCCAGGCGATCCCCAGAATCACGTCCACGCCACCCAGCGGAAACACGGTAATCCGCCACTATGGCGATGCCGGCAACCGAAATTTTTAATCCCCAACAATACCCTTCCGACTCCTGGCGCCTCCCATCACCCAACTGTACACCGAAACAGCTGGACCTGTCAAGTTTTAGAGTCAACTTAGTCAGCAACGAACTGGAAATAAAATTATGACTGGCGCCGCTGTCCACAAGAATAGTGATATCCTGCCCCTGCAAAACCCCCTTCATGCGCATGGTTCGAGGCCCCGAAATCCCTGCCATGGAATAAACCGGAAGCACCGCCTACTCCTTCGCTTCTTCCGACTGGATGGCTGCCACCTCGGATTCCTCGGCTGCCACGGGATTATCATTGAATTCAAAACATTGCAGGTCCATGGGCTCATCTTCCTCCGCCATCAAAATGTTCAGCTGCCTAATCGAACACTGGTGCCCTGGTCTATAAGTCTTCTTACAACGGAAACACAACCCCTTTGCGCAGAGCTCCGACATCTCCTCTGGAGTCATGCGCGCAAAACGAACAGGCCCCCATGGACGGCCAGCCGAGAAGGATTGGCTATTCGAGGACGATCTCCCTGGAGGAACACGGCTAACCTCCCGAGGCGCCAAAGAGCCGGCTGATGACGCTCCGAAAGCTAGTTCTGCAGTCCCGCTGACCTTTGCTGAGGTGTGGAATCCGTCGGCAGCCGTGAACCGTCCCTGAGATGGTGGCCACCCGTACCAACCGGCCGCCCCCGATTTCGGGAATCTGCCCCCCCCCCCCCCCCCCGTGACTGCCAAATTATACTCCACGTCCCTGGCAAGATCCATCGCCGTTTCCAAATCTGGCGGCCGAACGAGACGAAGAGAACTCCTAACATCCTCCGCCAAACCTGTCATGAAGTATCCCAGGTAATGCTCATCGCTGAGCCCTGGAACTTGGCTTGCCAGTTGAACAAACACCGTCACGTACTACTCCACGGAATCAGTTTGTTTGACTGAGGAGAGTCGTTCGAACGGGCTTCCCATGAAGCGTGCGTCAAAACAAACTCATCCCACGTCATGTTCGGCTTCCGGGCTCGAAGCCATGTAAACCAATACAAGGCCGACTCTTCCATCGCCACCATTGCAGCCGGAAGCTTCATCTCCTCCGGCGTACGATGCAGCACAAACTGTTGGTTGGCTCGAGCTAACCAACCGATAGGGTCCACGCCATTGAAGGATGGCAGCGAAGGAGGGGACGGCGGCTTGTCCGTCACCACCGCGGGTGTCGCCCCTGGCTCCACGGCGACAGAGGCCACCTCCTCAGCCGATTGGGTTCTCGAGGTCGACCCCGCTGTCGCGTTCACCGCTGCGGGAGGCTGCCGCCGATAGCGCCGCCACAGACGTGGTCAGCCCGGCCAGCGTCTGGGCGATACTCTCCAGTTATTGGGCGAAACTTGCTTGTTCATCAGCCATCTTCCCAACCGTCTCCTTGATCAACTCCTGTCCTTGCTCCAAACTCTCGATCCATTGTTCACTGCGTGTGATCGTCATATCGGGTGAGTGATCCGGCAGGTCGGACCAATTGTTAGCACTCAGATAATCAAACGCAAATGCATCTGCCAAATAGCCAAAGAGGCTCCCTTCTATTTCTTCAATTGTGAATAGATAATCAAAACAACGATGCGACTACAACTTAAATAACAAGAGTTCACACCCTAAGCCCACAAAAGGCCCATAACTAATGAAGCAGCAGGAATAAAATACTAATAATAATAAATCAAGCCCGAGGCCTTCGGCGAAAAACCAATAACGGTTTAGGCCAGCCAGCCTCCTCCACTTCCTCCTGGCAGCTCGGCACAGGCTGCTCCATAACAGAACCACAAAAGCAAATTTCAACAATGTTGATATAATACAAGTAGTAACACAATAGAACATCAGTTAAGTCGAGTTAAATGATAATTACTGCACTTTGTTTCCAGTTTTAGAGGAAAAACTTAAGAGATAATTGCATGAATTACTAGAACTCAAGCAAAGATATCATGCAAGAAATCAAGATTTGGTAATTTCTACAAAGAAAACTTAATATGGAGTTTGATCATAGTACCTAAATCAGATACCTATCAAATATGAGAGCCCTCAAAGGCCTATCTGCAGTATCCAGAGGAGGGGGGATCTTTTTAACTATTGCACTTAGGATTTCATTGATACCTATCCCTTCCTGCAAAATAACAGGAAATGTTTGATTTTCACAAAACTATCTGTACAGTGAAACTTTTATTTACAAAATCATGTGTCCGTTCTCACTAGCATGGAAACATTTAGAGCAAAACTAAGAAAGAAAAAGAAAAGAACTGATTGGGAAGTTGTGACGGACAAGAAGAAATTGAGGAACAGTACCAACCTTGGCAGAGCAATAAATTGCGTCACTACAATCAAGACCAACGACCTAGGAAAAAGGGAAAAAAATTATCATAATTTAGAGATGTATACTTTTCTGGCATATATCAGGTAATTCAAGTATGGTATGGTGTCCTTTTCAAAATGTATCAACCAACCTCTTCGATCTCTCGGGCAACACGTTCAGGCTCAGCACCTGGAAGATCTATCTTGTTCAAAACCTAAATATTGAAAATGATTGAGAAAATTGAAAACCACATTAAGTTATTAACCACCGCATGTGATAGCTACGCAACTCAATATAATTTTGTAATAGACAGCAATCTTTGATCAGGAAACAAGTGCAAATGGTCATACCAGGTACTAATTGTCAATTTCTCTAAATAATAGTTTTCAAACATTTTATGCATAAACTCAATAACTTAACATGCAACCAATTCCAAGGGAAACATCATATAAAAATAAAGCACATCTTGATCACAGATCTGATATGCTCATTTGTTGAGGTCAGGTTCTCAAGGAAATGCTTCAGTGTACATGTAAGACAAATTTTGGTAAGATTAAAATTCTCTAGGGATGTGATTTATCAAAACTGGATACCAAAGGCTGTGTTTCGTTCATTAAAAAAAAAGAAGAAAAAAGAAATTGAACGAAATTAGAACTTACTTAAATGAACTTTAATACCCCACAACATGCTTTATCCAATATAATCATGAGTGACATAGTGTTTACAACCTCAATCAATAAAATCCATGTATTATTAGCATGAAAACTAGAGTACTATATGGTTTCACTCAAAACCTTTACAAAAGAAATTAAGAATACTCTTCCTTCAGTATTTCTATTCAAAAAAAAAAATCTAGTAGTGCCAAGCAAAATTAAAATTCAAGTACAATGAAAAATAATTAGAATGGAACACACTATTGTAAATGCTAACATAGTTGAGAGAAGAAGGAACGAATATATTAATCACTAAGAGACCACCCATATATACAGTAAAATTACACTAAACAAGGTAACACTAAATCCTAGAGAACACTACAATAATAATATGGTATTTTACACGAAACCTTCCAACACTCCTCAAGCTGGAGCACATAAATCATGTTGAGCTTGTTACAAAGATACTTAATCCTGACTCCATTCAGAACCTTTGTAAAGACGTGTTAATTGATATTCAGTCTTCATATATCCAGTAGAAATTATCCCTCGTTGAATCTTCTCACGAAAAAAATGACAATCAATCTCCATGCCGGATTGGAATAACGCGAAGTGCTGCCTGGCTATCAAAACACAGCTTAGCAAGCATAGAAACCTTCAAACCCAACTTATTCAGAAACTAATGAATTGGCAGAATCTCACACGCATATTTAGTCATAGCCCTATATTCCAAGTTCCAATTCCACACTTGATCACACGATATATTATGTTTTCTCCAAAGAATACATAACACCTAGAAGTAGATCATTGATCCTCCTTTGACCCTGCTCAATCAACATCCAAAAAGCAGTCAATTTTATCGTGACCATGGGCCACTATACACTATTCTTAGTCCCGGAACTCCTTTCAAATAGCATAAACTTTGTTTTGCTGCTCTCTAGTGATGCAAAGTGGGTGATGGCACAGACAATGTTACAACACTCATAGGATAAGCAATATCAGGACATGTCACCTACAAATAGTTGATTCAAGTTTCTAATGAACTTTTATATCTCTCAGAATTATCAAACAACCCACTTTTTCAAGTTATAAGTTGGGAACCATTGGAGCGCCACATGGCTTAGCACTCAATTTTTCCATTTCACAGAGCAAGTGGAGCACATATTACCTATGAAAGAAGAAAACCTCTTCCTTACTCCTCACCAGTTTATTACCCAAAAATTACTTTAGCTCTCCCAAAGCTTTTGTAGTGGACTGAGTATAGAAGCTTTCAGCGACGCAATCCTCAAATACACTAACAGTGATCACAATATCATCCATATACGCAATTACGTGATGCAACCACTAGAGAAAAATGTTTGTAGAAAACAAGATTATCAAATTTACGTTGCTTCATGCAAAATTTATCAACTGCACAAATAAAAATACCAAATAATTCATGGGTGCTCTGTTCCAAACCATAGATGATTTCCAAAGATGACACAACTTATGCTCCTCCAATTCAGAAACAAAGTCGGGTGATTGCTCCATAAAGATAGTGTCAATCAGATCACCATGTAACAAGGCATTCTTGATGTTCAATTGATGCAAAGCCCAATGGTGCGCTGCTGCCAAAGAGATCAATAGCCAAATAGAAGCAAACTTCGCAGTAGGATAAAAAGTGTCAAAATTTTCCACATCATTGGTCTAAGCATACCCTTAGGCAACAAAAGGGGCCTTAAACTGAGCAGCTGAGCCATCAGGATTAAATTTGACAGTAAACACCAACAACAAACTAATTGTAGTTCAAATGCAGGACGATCTACTGCCACGTGCCATTTGCATCAAACACACTCATCTCCTCAATCATCGCATCGCACTAACTAGAATGAGCCAAAGCTTGGGGAACAGCGTTCATATTTCATAAAGAATCAAGGGAACCAGATATGGGAGATAAGTGGTTATATGAAAAAAGAAAAGGAGAAAATAGAATAAGAACAGGATGCAGCTATCGTTGCTATATTCAAGGAGGGCATCTACTTCATTGGGATGCTTGGGGTAGGAAATTTGCATAGAAGCAACACCGGATGGACTAGAAGGAACAGCCGGCATGCTGTACGATAAATGGATATCTTCAAACTTATTACATAATAATTCTGTTTTTATTTAGAACTTGTGCAACTTTGCTACATAAATTATTTGCTTACTTCATCTTTTATTATAAATGTAGGTATTAAAACATTCTTCGAAAAAATCATGCATTAAAGCACATTTACTTTTTCTTAAGAGCTCACAAGGCCTGATTTGCTACAGGAAACATTATGTGACTCCATAGTATTATGTGTTCAATGATGCTATTCAATACAACACTCTGCACTTCAATACGAGTACCTCACACATAAAAGTGCACCTCTTTTATGAATGATTATGTTTTCTTTTCTTTTTTCTTTGAAGCTTGATGTGTATATGTTGCATGATGTGAAAAGCTAGATAATTTATTGGAACAGAAGTGTATACAGTTCCCTTCCAAATCCTTCATGACTTGGAAAGAAAAAAATACCAAGAGAGGCTTTCAAAAAGATGGAATCATGAAATGAATCCTTCCCTGAAACTTGACTAAGATACTCATGGTCTTTAAACTACCAAGCTTCTTCAACAAATACTGCCGCAGAGTACCACCAGCAAAAGCATTGTTGAAAATCCTTAATATTTCACTGCTAACATATTGCATTTTCTTTTCTAAAACTTCCTATGTCTTGCTGATGTAAATATCCCATTCTTTCAGTTTACTACTAAGAGTTTGCTTTGCTTTAAGATGGTTTAGAAAAACCATAATCAATATTTGGTTGATGAACTAAAACTGCAGTAAATCTGCAATATTCAACATGCAAGCTTCTATAAAGCATTCAGTGTATTGTAAAGACAGTTGACCTACATCTTTTACAGTAACAGCTTGGTGCAGCTTGAAATTTTAAAATTAAAAAATATAGATATATAATTTGGAAGGTTGAGAAGAATAAAACTTACTGGAATTATCTCAAGATTGCTTTCCAAGGCCAAATATACATTGGCCAAAGTTTGGGCCTCCACTCCCTAAAAAGAATGACATTCTTCGTTCACTAATGAACTATTATAAGGATAGAGTAAAAATAAACTTTGGAAGCTAATGAATGCATAAGAACCTGAGAGGCATCTACAACAAGAAGGGCACCTTCACAGGCAGCAAGAGAACGAGAAACCTAAAAATTAAAAGAAATTGTCATATTATAACAAATAAACACACCATTTGATGAAAAGAAAAGATGACACACTTCCACAAAAATTAAAAGGTTATCTATGCTCTCAAAAGATTCAAAGGGTTGTCTATGCTGTATATAAAATTTCAATGTAAATTTTAAGAAACTTCGTATAGTATGAAGGACAATATCTGTGTAATCAGTGCAGGAAGTTTAGGTAAAAGAGAGCAAAAAAAGTGCAGACATTTATAATGGAAATAAAATTTTCCCATAGATCATATTTGAGTTTCTAAACAATGACCAATGGGCAACAATCCGAATGAGAGAAGTTGAGAAAGATATACTTTGTCTAGTTCTGTTTCTTTGCATATTGGATATATAAAGATGCTTTTATTCTTAAAATGTGTAGCATATTATCCAACGCAATCACAATTATATACTCCCTCCGTCCAACAATAGTTTGTGCCCGAACTATAGGTACGAAGTTTAAGATAAGTTGTTCTTTTACCAACTTTATTGACTATTTAGGGGTAATGTAGTATTTTTAGGTAATACATAAAGTGTAAAGCATGTTATGTATATTAGGTGGGAATGACATTTTTAAATTAAAGTGTGTTTTGAGGTTAATGTACTGAGGTGATATGTCCTTTTTTGGGTTGTGCAAGTTGTTGTGGGACAGTCAAAAACAGAAAATATGAATACAATTGTGGGACGTAGGGAGTATTTATGAAAAATCTTTATATTACAAGAATATTGTAACATAACTATTCTTCGAATATCATAGAATTGTACCTCATAGGAGAAGTCAACATGTCCCGGTGTATCTATAAGATTCAGGCAATAAGGCTCATTCTTATATATGAACCGCATTCGTGCAGCCTATGGGAAAAAGAAGAGAGTAAAAAATTCAATAGTAAGAAAAATTGATTGTAAAATCACATTGTTAAGTCATTGATTTCAGATTATTTGGAAGTCAAGATTCGATATTTATAAATTAGAAGGAAAAAATAAAACTAAGCCTACTTTAAAATACACACATAATAAAGTAGCACATAATAAAACTGGAAAGCAGGATTAAAGAATACAGTATGTGAATGAACAGAAAGTGTCGTTCAAGCTAGACTGGGTTTAGGTTGTCAATACCATATGAAATTTACTAATCGTTTCAAGCTAGGTTGGTTTTAGGTTGTCAATACCATATGACATTTACTAGCTAGTAAAATTAAAACTATTCATTGAAAAAAATGATGCTACACTCAAATGTCAGTTCATGCTAACGAAAAAGTCACTTCAAGTTATTCTCCAAAAACTTAGTTGATATTAATAAAGTTACATCATGCAATCTTAAAAATTAACTTAATGCGACATCTAAATTAGAAACATGTAGATTAATGTAAAAGAACTTGTTCTATCTCTTCAATTATTGCACATGGACAAATTCTCTTAACTTGAAGTTCACAGAGATTGCTGAAACATAGATAACATATATATGCTAGCAAAAATGCATTCATGCCAATATAATTCAACCAGTAAAGCATTATGTCCCCAATACTAATCCAAAGCAGGCATTATGTCCCCAATTAATTGAGGAAGGCCAGATATGCTGACATGAGTACCTGCAATTTGATGGTGATGCCTCTTTCTCTCTCCAAGTCCATGTTATCAAGAAACTGTTCCTTCATTTCCCTGCTCTCCACTGTGCCAGTCATCTGCAGCAGTTTATCCGCCAGCGTCGATTTTCCATGATCGATATGCGCTATAATGCAGAAATTTCTTATATTCGATGAGGGCACCTGTAATGTCACATGGATGAATCCATTCCACAAGGGAATAACACATACATACACCGCAGAGTAATAAGAAGTTGAAGAAAGAACAAATAAACTAGAATCTGGACCTTCAAGAGACGGTCTTTGCCCGCACGAGCTGCAAATTCAAGGTCGGTTTGGGAAGGCGGGGCTCCAGTGGTGCCAGAAGCTAGGGAGCAGACCTTGGAAATACGACGCCGTTCCTTGTAGGACATAAAGCCGAATCTAACGGTTGATGATAAGCACTCTCTACTATGAAACTGAAATCCAATCTTCTTCTTCAAACCAAAAGAAGAGGTGAAGACAGAGAAGTTTGTGGGGTGAGATAGGAAGTTAGAAGTTCTATTGATTGAAATAAGGTTACGGAAGCAAAAGTCTGGAATTGCCGCCATAGCGGCGAGGAGAGCGGTGGAGTGGGTGCGCTTTGCTTTCCAAGAATTAATTAATAATTTGAGAATGGCTGCCAATTTAGGAGGGAGGAGGTGCGGCTTGCTCGTTCTCAGGCTCTCAGCCACAAGAAAATGGTACGAAGGTGAATGGGTAACGACCAACTTTCCACTGGAGCATAAAATAGCCGCACATTGATAGGTAGAATTATGAAATTATAGTTTCACTCATATACAAATATAAATATAAATATACACGAGAAAAAATGTACGGAGTATACAATTTAATTGTTAGATTTTTTATTGAAAAATTGAATGTAAAAAAATATACAATTATTAAAAAATATGTATACTGTAACAACAAATTTTGTATTTATAATAAAATAAATACAAATTGAGTACAAAGATAATTTCAGATGGATTTAATTTAGAAGATATGTAAACGGTATACAATCTCAATCAATCCTCTGATTCTTCTCTCGAACCAATTTGGATTGGCTTGACTTTGACTTGTGTGTGTTGACTTTGACTTCTTTGACTGGAGTGTATGTTGACTGTATGTTGAGTCGAATCTTCGGTTGAAGCTTGTCCAAGCTCGGATGTGAAGTCTTATGATGTTGATCCGGAGGTGTCGAGCCTTTATTCGAATTGAACGTTGACTTGAAGACTTCTTATGAAGAACGTCGTTTAATTTAGTAGAACTCCGTTGACTTCACGAAGACTGCTGGATGAGTCTGACTGGAAGAAACGTCGAATCTGAGGGGCTTAGCACCTTGATCTCAGGTCGAGTGTTGTTTTTGACCAACGCCGGATCGGAGGGGCTTAGAACCTTGATCTCTGATCGGAGGCTGTTGGCTGGAAGAACGCCGGATCGGAGGGGCTTGACACCTTAATCTCTGATCGGAGGCTGTTGGCTGGAAGAACGTCGGATCGGAGGGGCTTGACGCCTTAATCTCTGATCGGAGGCTATTGGCCCCTTAATCTCTGATCGGAGGCTGTTGGCTGGAAGAACGCCGGATCGGAAGGGCTTGACACATTTATCTCTAATTGGGGGCTGTTCTTGACTTGAAGATGCTTGAAGATCTCAAGGGAGCACTGCTCGTATTCTTGATCTCTTCAGAAGCGTTTGCGTCTTCAAATGTTTTAGTGTGTGTCTGGAATGAATAGAGGAGGACTCCTTATATAGGTGAAGGGTGAGGACGCCCCGTAAATAACTCGCAGTCTGATTAGTCCAGGGCTGATTTGACCTGATTCTGCGGGCTTGGGCCTTTCACTTGCTTAGGCTTTAAGTAAGACTTATTTGACTGGATCTGGCCTAATTATCAATTATTTACTCATTTATTTTAGGAATATATTTATTTAAATTTCTTAATAAATAAATAATTAATTGATAATTATTGCATTAATTTGTCACATATTTTCCTTTAATAGACAATAAAATTCAAGTGCCTACATATACACTATTGATTGAATAAAAAGTTATACACATATGATGCTAGTTTTTTAATGAAAAACTTAGTGTGAAAAAAGTATACAATTATTACGAGACACGTATACAAAATAGAATAACATGTATAAAAAATAGAATAAAAGTTATACACACGTGGGTGCACTCTTGCACCCAGGTGCACCCAATATACACTCAAATATAAATATATGATGTGTCGCAGCGTGATTGATCGTTATATTTTTTTATTTTAATATCACATATATAATTTTTCTATTATTATTTTTTTATTATTTTATATTAAAATTTTTTATTATAAATTATTATATATCTGCAAAATATTTTTTCTTATCTATAAAATATATTTTTATTATTATTTATTAAATTTTATTATTATAATAGTACTCTCCGTTTTAACGGTAACTAACTCTTCATTTAAATAATAAATGGGTAGGTCTTGAGTGAAACCATCTCACGGATTCCCTTATGTGAGATGGATCCTCCACCAACCCATTTACAAGTTTTTTCAAAGCTAAGTGCGCGCGTCTGTAAGCAATGTAAATTCTATTCATTTGAACGTAACTGCTTAACTTAATCGATCCCTTCCATTATTTCAACCGTTAACAGCCTATTCTGAATCATTGCTTAGCGTTTTATTCCTTTTTTTAGTTTTTTTATTATGTAAATTAGTTTTATTATTTCAATTTTTTAATAAAAATATCAGATAAACATTTGAATAAAAATAAATTAAATTAAGGGTTGATCTTGTGTGAGACTGTCTCATATGAGACCATTTTTCACTTTTTAAAATAGTTATCACTTTCGTTATAAATCGTTATCACTTTCGCTATAAAATGTTATCACTTTTTATTTATACTATAAATTGTTAATGAATGAGCATTATCACTTTTCATTAATTTATTATCACTTTCCTTCATACAAGTTATCACTTTTTGGCCGTCTCACGTAAGGGCTTACGTGAGACGGTTTCACACAAGTCTTTTTCTTCTAATAAATATACTCCTAGTAGTATATTTAATTGAATTATTATATTTTATTCGTCCTAAATATTATTCATGCAAAAAATAATTTAATTAATAATTATCACTTTATTATAATTATGTATCACTTTGTATTAAAATTGTTATCACTTTATATTTAATCTATAAATTGTTTATGTATAGAGTAGTTCAACTAATAGTTATCCCTTTTTCTTTGTGTATCACTTTTTATTAAAAATATTATCACTTCTTATATTTTAAACAAATTATTCGTGAAATGATTTAGTAAAGTTGATATCATTTTTTTCTTAATCAGTTATCACTTTTTATAAATAATGTTATTACTTTTTATTAAAAATTAAATTATTGATGAAATAGTTTAATTGGATGTGTAGGAACTTGAACAGGATGGTTATTACTTTTCATTTTCATTTATCACTTTTGATTAAAATGTTATCATTTTATCCATCATATTAATTGTTAAATTAAAATTGGTTATCACTTTTTATTAATCAGATATCACTTTTTATTCCTCTTACTAAATTTTTTTGTGACACATATCACTTTTCCTTGATGACATGTCACTTTTCAATAAAAATATTATAACTTTTATCTTATAGCATACTGTATTATAAATATAAAAATTATTATTCAAAATTATAATATTTGAATTGAAAAAATAAATTAAATAAATAACAAAATTTAGATTATCCCATTTTTCAGAAAATTAAAAAAATTAAATAATAAAATAAAACGTTAAAAGAAAACACAGAAAGGATGCGGATTGATTATTGATGTGTAATTAAATTCACGGCTGACCCGCGAGTTCTTAAATGGATTTTTAAGATCCGTGAGACGGTCTCGTATAAGTTTTTGCCATAATAAATTTAACAAAAATTTATCTTTTAATTAATTTTATTAACTATGATAATGTGATATATCGTATGATTAAATTTTCCATAATTTGGATTTCATAGCTGTTAAACTAACATATATACCATATATATTATAAATCTTTTAATGGAAATTTCTTGATGCATTGATTTTATAGTTATTAAAAATAAATATATATAATAATTTAATAATATAAGAAAAAAAAGAGCACTTTTATATTGGTAATTAATTAGAAAATATTTTACATGTTCAACTAGCATTTCAAAATTGTAAAGGAAAAAACTAAATTAGAAAATCAAAATTAAAATGTTGAATTAGCTTCACTCCCTTTTATATATTTTAATGTAATTTTCTTTTAAATTGATATATATATATATATATATATATATATATATATATATATATATATATATATAATTAGATTCACGTGTACACATGGATCCATTAATATACTATACATGTTCTGTTCCATTTATTTGGAATTATCACATGTCTCAAAATTTAGGAAATGCAAGAGAATGAGCTTAATTTTTCATTAAGTAGGTAACCAAATAGACAAAGTCTCGTGTACAAAGTTTATGTGATATGAATATGGTTAGGAGACGTGTTAAAATATGTTGAGAAGCACTAGGGTGAAATCGGTCCCATGAATATTTCATGGAATCGGATCCCAAAATCACATCCATATAAAATCTCACGGGTCTTGAATCTTATTGATTTTACGCAACATAGATAGATTGGAGCATAGACAGCATAAATAACGGGCCACGTGTCCAACCTAATTAATGAAAGCACCCATCCACCCCTACTTTGCTTTTCGTTGCCTCTCACCTTTTTCAAGCTAATAAATGCATGCCACTCTCTTTCTCCTCTTCTTTTGTTAATACTCTCTCCTCTTCCTTTGTACTAACAACTCTCACATTTTTCAAGCTAATAAATGCATGTCACTCTCTCTCCTCTTTTTTTGTACTAACAAAATTTATAGATAGAGTAGATATAGGATAAGACAATTTTGTTCTCACTAAGACTCTTTCTCTCTCTCCCACTACTGAAGTCAAATCATCTTTAATGATGAAATGTTTATTTTAATAAAGAAAATCCTTTTTATAATTAAGTAATGTACGTAGTCTAAATTAATATGTTTTCAATTTTTTTAATGAGTTGAGTTGATTTATAACATTAAATTTTTTTTCTAAGAGTTATACTATTGTGACATATATTGATATATATTGTACTCCTGAATTTTCTCATTTGATATTATTTAAATGAATTTTTTTCTCTTATTACTGCACCCTTTAATTTTCAAAAAATAAAAATAGAGTCTCAAATCAAATCAAGAGATAACCTAATTTATTATAAGGAGTAAGCCAATTCATTTAAAAAATTAATCCAATTAATTAAAAAAATTTTAATTTTCAGGAAATCAACGTTTCAAATTAACGAGTAGCCCAAATAATTATAAAGAGTAATCCAATTAATAAAAAATAGTAACCTAAAATTGTTGATCCAAAAATTAATCCAGAAATTTGTTCATAGTAACCTAATTCATTTTAAAGAGTAACCTAATTTATTCTATTGAGTAACCTAATTTATTCTATTGAGTAACTTAATTAATGAAAATAGTGATTTAATTAATTTCAAAGAGTAACCTAATTAATTTTATAGAGTGATCTAACAACGTATAAATGACATACAATTTAATTAATTTCAAAGAGTGATCCAATTAATTCCAAAGAGTGACCTAATTAATTTCAAAGAGAATTCTATTTATTTTTATAGAAAAATTTATCCTTATGCATTAAAAATAACTAGAAAAAAATTATCCTTGTGTATTAAATATGTTCTTTGTCTGGTTTTGGTTCGTTTCTGTATAATTTGATACACAATACTTGCAGCAACAAAAACAATTTAAAACCTCTATTTTAATCTTACTAAAACTCGATAACCCAATAAGGAAAACTCATAAAATGAAACTCGTTGGAACTTCAAGCCTCGAATCACTCAAGGAAATAAAATCATATACACAAAAAAAGAACAATGCCACAATAAACTCTAATTATTTTCCAACAAAAACAAATAACTGAATATAGAAAACATCAAACTAAGCAATGCTTTTATGTATAAATTATACATACACATCAAATAAAATCTTAATTACTCAAAACTGCCAGCCATTCCAAAGTTCCCTCTCTCCTATAAACATTCCCTTTTCCAAGTTGTAACGCCTGGTCGTTCCAATCCGCTCACGCCAGAAATCACACCATCAAGCCCAATCACAAAACTGCCCTTCGCCGATGTTGCTGGAAATTGCCGTTGATGGTCGACGCTGAGTTCTGTCAACCGCCACCAAAGACGCAAATGCTGAGCCGCCTCAGTCCGTCGCAGATCAGCTCGAGCGTACCCAAGAGATTTCTACCAATGCTCAAGAGAGAGAGAGAGAGAGAGAGAGTCAAAGGATGAGAGAGTGAAAGTGATATAATGGAGGGAGAATGGTAGTGGGGAGATCTAGACAACAGTAAAAGGAGAGAAAAAATATCCGTAGAGAGAAAGGAAAGAAGAATATTGGGGAGAGAAAGAGAAATCTACTATCACAACAGTAAAGTGAGAAAGAAAAAAAGAATATATGGAGAGAGAAAGATAAATCTGGATCTTAGCAGCGAAGAGGAAGGAAAGAAGAATATATGGAGAGAGAAAGATAAATCTGGATCTGGGAGAGAACGACCTGCGTGACATTTTTGTCCCATATTTTCTAAAAAGATCTGATTCCATGAATTTTAAAAAATAAGTACGTTCCCTTCTAGTATTTGCCAAATATGTTTATTATATTATACTTAAAATATATATTTTTAAAGTATAAATAATAATACATTAAAGTATAATTATAAGATGTTATAATATAATTTCATCCCAAACATACTTTAACTACTCAAAAATATATTTTATCTATATAATATTAGGTAAGGTGGCACCTCACGTGCTTACCCATTATTTTACTCCATATGCTAAGCAGCATTGTTTAATACCAAGAGCAAAAGAAAAATTACCTGAGTTGCATGTTCACACAACAATTTTTACAAGAGGAATAAAAGCATAAAGATACTTTAAAATTTGCCTATGTTATATGAAATGACATAAAAAATTATAATGCATAATGGGAAATAAGAGTAGCTAATAGCTACAAAATACAGTACAAATAAATCACAATTATTGAAAATATTGTGAATAATAATAAAAAAATTATAACAGGAGTGTTTTCCAACATTTCACGAAATGGCAAGTTGAAAAAGAAAAAATCTTCAGATGTAAAAACCAATAATGAGTAGTAATTTATAGGCAATGTAGGTAGACTCGCTCAGTAGTTACCCAACTGTAGATCAGCGAAGATCAAGTCAAACTCAATTGCTACAGGTCTTAAATCTTAGAGAAGTAGCCAAACAAAGCAGGATTGAATAACATATTATTGTTGCTTCCTCCAAATGGGAAAATTGAGAAAGAACTGATGGTTACAAGTTCAAACAATAGAAAATGTTTTTGATTTCCTGAAGCGAGTAAGCATTTGAGCCTTAATTAATTTTCATTCTTGAATTACCTATTTCTTAGAATTGAGGCAGACTTGATGCAACCATAGAGCTAAAAAGATGAAAAAAATGATCATACTCATATTAACTACATAAATAATTAAAAATTAAAATATGATACAGAAACATGGATATGTGTGTTCAACATATGAAACAGAATTAGCATCTATATTTCTATTTCTCATAATCGAGTTAGGCTTGATGCCCCCATAGGGTTATTGTACCAGGATAGCAATTAATGAAAGTTCATGAATGGGTAATTTAAAGCACGCACCGATATCAACTTCATATACACAAATCACATGGAAAGTCGGATGTTAAAAAATTATTTTGTACTTTAGTATTAGTAGAGTTGTAGAGGTAGCAGTATCTTTTTGATTCGAGGTAGATGGCGAAAACGTAGTTGTAGTTGTGTTCTGAAATTAAGGAGGCCAGAATTAGACCAACAAAGAGTAGAAATGGGCAGTGGAGAGTAAACGATAATAATGTAAATAACTCAATCGCCGGCACGAGTACAAAAGGGAAGAGAAAAAAAGTGTAATGGAGTATTAAAGACCTTCCTTCCATTCCATAACACCGGGATAATGAATAAAAATACTTTTTTGCAGGTCCTTCAAAAGAATCAAGTACCAAAATTAAGATAATAATACATCAACAATAGATAAACTAAAAAAAATTCATCTCTAGGTTTTAATAAAAAGCATTTTTGTGTTTTGCAATTTATTCTTAAATCATTTTTGTTTTTGAATATGGAATGAATAGGGAAATTGATTGGTCGTTAATAGTCAGGATGACCAATTAAAGAATTTATCGAACCCAAGGGAGGAACGTGCTAGAGTTTAAGCGATCTCAAGTTTATCGTGATTTTATAAGGACGACAGAATGAGATGGATAGCTTGCAAATGAATGTAATTAAACTAATGCAAGAAACAAGAATAGAATAAATCCAAGAATAAATAGGTTTCAAATGATGTAAGGATGAGATTATCAACAATCATAGCATAGATAATAAAGAAATCATGCAATTAATTATAATCTCTCATGGACATAGCATAGAAGCGATCACTAATTCCACCTAAACTCTCTCTCGAGATGGATAGGATGTAGGCCCTCAATAAGGCTCCCAAAAGCACTTAGGATCGATACCATAGCGAATACCTCCCAATAGGTACTAATTACTCTACAAGTTCCCTAATTAGGTACTAAATCATAGGCAATATTTTCTTTTAAGGTAATATGAATTCACCAATGGTTTGGGTCTTCTCCCCTAATTAACCAATCTCTCGATTAAGCCAATCAAATATTCTATCAAAGGGTTCTAAATCTAGAAGGATATCTCTATCTCATTCTAAATTAATGCACATGAAGTGTATGATGAAATGATTAAATGAACTGTCCTAAACACATAATTTATTTCTCAATCTAATCACATGCCTTTGACAATTGATCACACAAATCACTTATATACATCAAGCAATTATTCACATCAATGATAGAAATAACACAAATGCCCAATTAATATTAAAATCAATTTATATAAAATATAAATTATCCAACTCCAATCATGGAGTTAATCTCACAAAGGAGATTAGCCTATCATAGTATCAAGCAAAACAAAATAAATTGTCTTACAAAATTTCATAATTAAACTCTAAAAAAATAAATAAATAAAATAAATACTTCTCTTTGAATTTCTTCACTTGGAGCTTTTATCTTCTCTTGAAATCTTCAATCTCCCATTGCTTCCTTGATCATTTGGAGTGGATTGATGGAAGAGTTTAGTGAATTAAATGGGTGAAGATGGTGGAATTTGATGAAAGATGATTGGGGAATAAGGGGAAAAATAGGAAATTGGAAGTGGGCAGCAGCTGCTCTCGACTCCCCTGCTCCCAAACGGCTGTTCCTCCTTTTGTATCACAATATTTGCCTTTTTCTTCTTTTCAGCCCATTAGTGACACTTGGGCTTTACATTAAAAAGAAAAGGGCACGGCTATCCACACACACTTTTTTACCATGTACACACATTACTCAATACACATATCTAAATTATATATACACCTCTCCTAATTTTACCAATATACCCTTTAGATAAACTAACTCATCCAAATTACAAATTAGTTTATACACCCCCTGCATACTCACCGCTGCGAGGAAAGGGGAGAAAGTGGAAAAAAAGAAGGAAGAAGATTCTATCTACCGGATGACAATTGATCGGCGATCAGTACTCATTCCCATTAATTTCGTTGAATGTAGTCATTATTGGATCATATTTCCCTTTGACTTGTAAAAATTTTCAAGTGGACTACCTACTGTTAAAATCCCTTCATGTTCCCTTTATCTACGTTTTTGGTCCTTCTTCCCCACATGAATTGGGCGTTCCTTACTGTTCGATCTCTCACCATTCCTCAGATCCAATTCTCCTTCCAGGTTTGTGTGTTTTGATTTCTCAACTTTTCGATTGCCCAACAATTCTGCCATGGCTTACTCTTTCATCGACACAATCTCTCTTCTGAATTAATCATTTTTTATTTGAGTTCGTCGATTTTGGAATTTAAAATCAACCCTGGTCTGCTGATATTTCTGGCACTGTTCGATCACTAGCGGTCGACTTCTTTTGGCACCGTTCGACCACTCATAGTTAATTTTTTTAATCATTCGGCGATCGACAAAACCAAAAATTTTCGATGCATAGTGGTTGATAATTTCAATAAAAATAATAGGTCCTGGTTGACACTCTTCAAAATCCGTCGACGGTGATGGTGGAACGATGGCTGTCGAAAGCATATATTAAAAAAAGTTGGGTTGTATCTTTATTTGGGGCCCATAGTTTTGATTTTAGGCCCATATAATAGAATTTGATTGGATTGTAAATGAGCCTCATCTAATATTTTAATATTTTAGTTATTAAGGGTATTTTTTACTTTTCCTCATGGAAATTAAAGATGGAAGATGTATGTGGTAAAATAATAGGTGTGGATAACTAGGGCCAAAAGAAAATTAATGGGGCCTATTTCCACTTTGTATGTTTCCATTTCCTCATTTCTATTCCCAAATAAAGTGGGCCCAAGCCAACTTAGTTGATGGGATGAGTAGAATGACCGTTCAAGTGGTGGTGTGGAATCCTTTCTATCAACTTTGGTTTTCAAAGTAAAATTGGAAAGAAAGTGTTGACCATTGGTTGGGCTCATCACATTTCAACTTAATGGGCCTACTATTTGATGGAAAAAGATAAGTGGGCTCACCTATAATATGAAAATTGGGCTGTAAATTCGAGCTGAAATTTTCAGCATTTCACATCTTTTTGTTTCGACCCGTTTTTACTTATTTTAACTCTGAATTGATCTCCATTTTTTTTCATGCCTTCGTAATTGCTTAAAGAAGTTCATTTAAGCTCATAATCCTGCAAATTCCATAAAAAATATTCCTCTCTGCAAAATTTAAAGAATTAAAGAAATTAATAACTAAAAGCAACCTTAATTATATAAAACTTACCTAAAAATGAACTATAATTTCTAGTAATTTCTACTCATCAGAAATTCTGCTAGCTACAGTTAGAACTTGCTATTAACATAACACCAGCATAGCATATTTTCTTTTGCAAGTGTTAGTTAGTTTTTCTTTTCTTAGCATTATTATAAATAAAAGGAGCTTAGAAAATACAAAGAGTAAAAAAATAACTGCATAGCGCAGAGAAATCATAAAAGTGTGTAAAAACAAAGGAACTAAATTAGGAGTAATTACAAATGATATAAGTACATTTTTTGTGTATAAGCTTCGTATTTTAGTGATAACTCAGCAATTTAAAAAAAAGGAAATTAAGGCATGACATAAATAGTGAAAATAAAGTATCAGGCATGAGGATTTTACAATGGACAGATAACAAATAAGGGCGGTTTATAATATGCACATTTCTACATTATGTAAAAGCAAATCTGCCAAGAAAGATTAAATTATTATCCTTGAGAAGGTTTAGCATATCTAAATGGAGTTAGGCTCTATCCAAGAAATATGATAGGTTTAGTATAAAAGATGGTTGAAGCCAATCAAAACAGCAAGAGTAATAACAGTTCACCAATGTAATAGCAGTTAAGCGAAATACTCTCCTTAAATAATGGTGAGCTTTTAGCTCAAGTTCAAAATTTAGCAGGGCGACAAACATTTGCCTATAAACTAAAATGTACACTAAAAGCTATAAAAGTTAAATTATTCACAAGATATAGTAGAGTGACACTATATGATCGTAATATAGGTATTTTCAGTAAAAAATTTACCATAGTGTTATACTATTCATTAAAGGTGGTTTATTCGCTAAGACGAGGCATCATATTATGATTTTTGTTCATTCAAGTAAGACAGTTGCAAGCTGCTGATAAATTGGTAACGTGTGACATTAACTTTTTGAAATGGATAAGCCCCTAATCTTATTTTTTTTATTAGTCTAAACTCTTATTCTTTTAAGATTGGGTTAATGGAGCCCCTTATCTTTTTTAAAATATCATTGAAGCCTCTCATTTTATTCCATTGTAGCAATTAAACCCTTTATCTATTATCTAGATTCTAGCCCTTCAGCCTTCTTTATAATTACAACAAAATCGAATATACCTATATCTTTTATAAAGTAAACATAAAACAAGTACACTCATTTTTAACCCCCACCTCATTTTTCTACACTTTTTTTAATAATTTATGTTATTGTTTTTTTAATCTTTTTTTATATTTATTTATTTATTTATTTATTATTATTATTATTATTATTATTATAGTATGATAAACAAATTGCAATACTGTTATTTATTTATTTTTTCTATTTTGATTTTTTTAATTTTTAATTATTTAATATATATATGCATATATATATATATATATATATATATATATATATATATATATTATAGATTATAAGTATAAAATAATAATTCATGAATAAATTTATGTAATGAATAAAAAGTTATAATATTTTTAACAAATAATAATACCCGATAAAGAAAAAAACGATAATCATGCATCCAATTAAACTATTTTATTAACAATTCGCATAACAAATAAAATGTTAATATTTTTAATAAAAGTGATACAAAATAGAAAAAAAGTAATAACCATCTGATAATTCGATGATCATTCAATTAAATTATTTAATTTGAATTACTTTAATCTTTTACATTATATATCTTACATTTTATTTAAAATATTTAAATAATTATTTTGACCTCACATTTATTATTATATTTATAAATATATATTTTAAAGTTAATGGATGTTAATTTTTTTAATTGACTACAAAATGTAATTAATTCTAATTAATTAATGTAACTAAAATAAAAGAAAAGAAAAATCAATATTACATTTTTATTAATATATATAATAGATAATAATAATAATAAATTAAATAAAAGAAGAGGATTAAAAGAAAAACAAAAACATAATAAAACAAAAGAAAAGAAAGATGATAATTCAGGAGAAAATTAGAGCACGATTACAAAAGAGGGCGTTGTATTAGCACTTAGTTATATTAGAAATTTAAGAAAATTATGCCTGCTTATTAGCAATTATATTAAGGAATGATGGCTTTCTAAAGAAACAAACAGTAATTTTTTTGTAAAAATGATTTCTTAACTTATATTTAATTTTTAGTAATGAGGGTCATAATCTATTAAGATATAAAAGGTGTTTGGAAGAAAAATAAATAAATAAAATAGATAAGGGGTTTATTTGATAAAAAATAAAATAAAATGAGGAGTTTTAATGAACCTTTATCTTTATATTAAAAGGATAAGGGTTCAATTGATACAATAAACAAAGAACAAGGGCCTAGACGAATAAAAAATAAGTTAAGGGGTTTACTTGATCCCAAGCTATAAGGTGGAGGTCTAAATTGACAATTTGCCCAAATAAGAAATGAAAAGGAGTTTTGATTTTACTGTTTCTCCTCCCATCACTCCCCACCCTTCGGTGATTTTATAAACTAAAAAAAAAAAAAATCAAATTCGGCAATTTCTGATTTGGACGGTGCAACTGGTTTTTTCGGTTCTGGCATGTCCAAATTGGGTTTTCCCGATCCAATAGCTAAAACGATTATAAGGATGTTTTCTAAGGGTGTTTTTGAACTGATTCCGGCACTAGTTTCCGATTGAATCGGTCAAACTGTTCGATCTGGTTCTGAAAACACTGATCGTGAGTACTAATTTATTTATATTAATAATACTAATTATTTATATTTTTATTAAATATCAAATTATTGAATAATATTGAATTATTTCACCAAACTACTTGACTTTTAAATTTAGGGTAACGCTTATATGAAACCGTCTTACGGATCCTAATTAGTGAGACGAGTTAGCCATTAATAAAATTAAATATATTTTTAATTAAATTAAAAAAATTAAAGGTAAAAGACAGGCCCTGTTTGGATTAGAATTAATTAACCGTCCCTAATCACTAAATCAAATTTGCGGCAAATCTGTGTCACGGAAATTGCAAATTATTATTATTATTATTATTATTATTACTACTATAATAATAATAATAATAATAATAATAATAATAATTATTATTATTATTATCATATTGGTGATAAAGTAATTATTTTAATAAAAAATATTAGGAATTATTATTATACTCCCTCCGTCCATTTCTAAGGTATCAATTTTACTATTTTTGGCGTCCTCTTCAAAGATATTCATTTTCCTATTTTGTAAAAATGTACACAATATGGTCTACCACTTCCTTCTAATACAACTACCCACTTTACATATAACAATAATACTCCTTAATCCACGCGCAAAAAGAAAATGGATACCTTAGAATCGGACGGAGGGAGTAATAAAGATAATGATAAATTATTATAATTAATTAAATAGTTCAACTTTTTTGTTATCACTTTATCTTAATCGGGTATCATTTTATATTAATAATGTTATCACTTTTTATTCATCTTACGAATTATTCATAAATTAATTTAATGAGAGCGACTAGGGTAGGATTGGTCCTACCAAATATCGGTACAACCGGATCCCAAATCTCAGCAAATGGAATCTCACGGGTCACTGGTTTCTATCGATCTTATCTAGTTGGATTCCCTTCTTCTAGCTAGCTTCACTCTCAGAAAATTGGAGCTCATCAATGTCAAATTCCAGTAGCTAGTTTCTTGTCAGAAAACACTGTATACTTCTCCCCGGAGAACCCTCACAATCGAAGGTGCATTTCGGCCACCGCCACATACTACTGCCTCTTCTAAGGAATTAGGGTTTAGGGTTTTAGGGTTTTAGGGTTTTAGGGTTTAGGGTTTAGGGTTTTAGGGTTTTATTATCGTGCTGCCCAGTCCCAACATCCACGAGATCGCCACCTTCGCGTAGCCTAATTCGTCGGAGAACTATCGTGTTGCTGGAAGTTGTGAACAGGCCCATCATTTTTCCCTCTTCTGTTCGTCCCCAATTACTCAATCATCTGTTTTTGGTAGCGCCGTTGTCGGCGTCGCTGATGGAGGAGAGGGCGGCGCTTGTATGTGACACCAAAATTCAAGTCGTCTTCTTCGCCGGAATCCACAATTGTTGTCCCCGTCGGCCTAACATTATCCCCATCTTCACCTTTTTCTTTATCAATCAATTTTCATTTTTGGAAGCTACAGACAGCGACATCTCAGGTGCGTCTGGGCGTCGCCGCTAGTCGATGAAGAGACGATCTTTCCCTAAATCACCAACGCCTCGCTGGAAGGATATGATATCTTCGGCGTCGAGATTTTTCTCCTTGACGAAGGGGCTCCACCCCTTGGTCATCACGTATTTTTGATGGCTTATTTAGCTTCTGCCAGGCCTCTTACGGTGGCTCGATCGGCGCTGCTATTAAGCTTAATATGCAGGATGCTGCTATCGCGATTAATTGTACCGGGGGTTTGCATCATGCAAAGAAGAGCGAAGCCTCGGATTTTGCTAAGTCAATGATATTGTGCTTGGGATTCTTGAGCTGCTCAAAATTAATAGGGTATTCAATGGCTTTTTAGCACTTCTTCAAGTTCACTATTTATTTAATTGTCTATATACTTAATTGTTTTCTCTATGCGAGTGTTAATGTGTAAGTGTTTGTACTTAATTGACTACATGGAATATATTTTTGTTATGTGTAGTTTATGCAGTTCACTATTTTTTCAGATTAGTTGTATGATTCCTTCTATTGGGTTTAAGTTTTTTTTAATGAGCTAGGATTGATAATTTTGTCTGTTTCATAAGAATTGAAATTGAAATTGAAAATTGTCATATTATACGCTATTTTTCTGATAATTTATGTTGCAGATGGGTCACAGTCTCATAGACTATAAATATAGCAAATTGTTAAGTTGCCACATTTGGTTTGGCAATTAGGCATTGCTATGAAGCTTGAATTTGTGTTGCCTAGAGCTAGTGGAACTAAGAAAAGGAGATGTAAGAGAAGTGATTTCAGAGACATTCTTGTAATGCATTGTTTATTTAGAGGGTAGTGCAATTAATTTTAAAGAGTAATCTAATTAATTTCAAAGAGTAATCTATTTAATTCGAAAGAGTACCCCATATATCAAGAGTATCAAATCAAATGATGGTCTAATAAATTTAAGAGTGACTTAAATAATTCCAAAGAGTAACCTATGTATATTAAAGTCTCGAAACAAAGAGAGTTCTAATAAATTTAAGAGTAGCCTAATTAATTTCAAAGAGTGACCTATGTATATTAAGAGTTTCGAATAAAAAATGGGTCCAATAAATTTAAGATTAACCTAATTAATTCCAAAGAGTGACCTAATTAATTTCAAAGAGTACTCTATTTAATTCCAAATAATAACCTATGTATATTAAGAGTCTCGAATCAAAGAGTGGTCCAATAAATTTAAGAGTGACCTAATTAATTCCAAAGAGTGACCTCCAGAATTTTTGAAATTAGTTGTTACTTTGTCATTTTTCTTTTTGTATAAATTGGAAATATTTGGTAGATTGGTGGTTTTGAAAGACTAATCAAATTCATTAAAAAAAAGTAACTTAATTAATGTAAATTAACAACATAATTTTCAATTTTTTATAAAAAAATTAGAGTAATTCAATTTATTATAAAAAGTAACACAATTCATTAAAAAGAGTAACCTAATTAATGAGAAAGAATAACGGTGCATGTCAATAACAAAATTTTTAAAATTTATTTTTATAAAATTAGAGTAATTCAATTTATTATAAAAAGTAACCTAATTAATAGAAAAGAGTAACCTAAAAAAAATTCAAACTTTATTTATAGAAAATTAGAGTAATCTAATTCATTATAAAAAGTAACTCAATTAATAAAAAAGAGTAATCTGCAACAAAATTTTCAAAATATATTTTTAAAAAATTAGAGTAATCTAATTCATTATAAAAGTAACCCAATTAATAGAAAAGAACAATTTATAAAAAAAATTCAAAATTTATTTTTAAAAAATTAAAGTAATCCAATTCATTATAAAAAGAACTCAATTAATAGAAAAGAGTAACCTACAACAAATTTTCAACATTTAATTTTAGAAAAATAGAGTAAATCAATTCATTATAAAAAGTAACCCAATTAATAAATAAAAAATAAAAAATTAGAGTAATCCAATTCATTATAAAAAGTAACTCATTAAATAGAAAAAAGTAACCTAAAATAGGTGGACCATAAAATCTCAAATTAACTTAGTTCATTATAAAGAATAACTAATTTCAAATCGATCGGATCTTGAAAAAAAGAATAGCATCCCAATGTTGAGTTAATTAAATTAATGTAAACTTGAGAAGCGAAAAAATTCAGAACCATGTCATCAATTATAACTGTATTCATGGAAAATGACTAATATATGTTCAAAATCTCGACATAACACAAAGAGTTGATTTGATTTGTATTTGTATCATGGAACGACAGTAAGTGGCTCAGATATCGACGATTAAAAGAAGAACATTGCCTAACACAAATTTAATGTAATAATTTAACAACAGTTGATCCGCAATAACTTACTCGCTATTAATAAAAGATCCTTCCCTAACACAAATTCAATGTAAGAATTTAACAAATTTAACAACAATTGATCAACATCCATTAAAATGAAGATGAAAGAAATCTTCATCAATAAAGCTGCAAGATTGAGAACTATCATATCAATGGCCTAATTAGAATCCATTCTAACTTCTCAAAGGAAAATCAAACTCATGAGAGAATGTTACAATCCAAAGTCCTAACTCCTAATAACTACTAATGAATCTTTCTTGTTTGATGGAGAACAAGTCTTCTTGTTATCCCCAACATTGTGTTGATCATGCCTTTCTAGAATGATGAATCTATAGATAGATGATATATATTGCATTCTATGATGATTACTAGACCAATAAATCTGACCATTGCTTAATGTGCAGGTGCAGCTCCCTCAATATCATAGTATGGGAGCCAACGACAGTTTTATAGCTGGAAGAGGGCAGCAGATGGAGCCACATCAGTAGAAGTGGGCTGCTCAGCTTCAGGCACGCTATAACACCAGTTGCTTAATCAAATCGATACACCAAAGCAATGTCAAAACTAATACAACGAAAACGCCCAATCAAACAATAATTGATCAGGAGGTTTTTGTTCAATGGGAGAGTGAGATAAGCAGACACAGTGAACAAGAGTAAGAAAATTATGTATTTTAGCTTCTCTCTCCCTCGACACCGACCACCACATCCACACCACCACCCACTCTCCTCCGCCTTCTAATATATCCTGTACGTACACCATTCAAGGAGCAACAAGTTTCAAAGGCACAAGTAGATATGATTCGCGACCCTGTCGCCGTCTGCACCGGTTAAACCTACGACTGCCTCAGCATTGAATCCTGGCTGGCTGCCGACAACACCACCTGGCCGGTCACTCACGAACAACTCACCAATTTCAACTTCATCCCCAACCACACTCTCCGCCGCCTTATTCAGGATTGGTGCGTCGCCAATCGCTCATTCGGCGTCGAGCGTATACCCACTTCCAAGCAACCTGTAGATCTTGTTTTGGTTACCACTTTGTTGGCTCAGACGGCTTCATCTGCTTCGGCTTGGAGGATTT
Organism: Pogostemon cablin; assembly: GCA_023678885.1. NCBI lineage: Eukaryota > Viridiplantae > Streptophyta > Magnoliopsida > Lamiales > Lamiaceae > Pogostemon > Pogostemon cablin. The sequence continues at coordinate 14,539,577 of CM043001.1, read as the reverse complement.
CGATGCTCAGGAGATTGAGAGCGATTGCACGTGAATCTGAGAAGAATCGTTCCCTGATTACGGATAATAATCCCGCTGAGATTTTGCTGCCTTTTGCGTTTGGTTCTGAGTCTTCCGAGTTGGCTCACGAGTGTCTGGCGCTGCTCTCATTATTTCCGTTATCTGAAATAGTATGTGTCTGCATGGCCTCCGACCCGGATTTGATTTGCACTTTGACCCAATACTAGCATGTAGGATCCGGTCCTATAGATTATAACAAAAAGACGGTCCTAGGGAAATCTTTGCCTAATTTAATTGAACAATTATCACTTTTTCTTTATCATATATCATTTTTACTAAAAATATTATCACTTTTTATTAGTTCGGTGAATTGTTCATGAAATAATTTAATTAGACGGATATCACTTTTCTTTGATTAAGAATAACTTTTTATTAAAAATATTATCATTTTATAAATTATTTATGAAATACACTTACGTAATAAGTTATCGCTTTTTATTTATACTATAAATTGTTCATAAAATAGTTTATCACTTTTCATCAATTTAATGTCACATTTTATAAATTTATAATATTTAAACTAAAAAATAAATTAAACGAATAAAAAAATAATTTAATTATATTTGTTAATAATAAAAATATACATTGAATAAGAAAAATGCATAAAAAAATTACATAAATATACATGTAAGACTTAATTAATTTAATTTATAATTAATTTCTCAATTTTTTAATTTGCTAGTTACCAAACATGGCCTGATTAGCCATAACTTGTAGTCGGGTTGACCAATTCAAGAATTTATCAAACCACAGGGAGGTAGGCACTAGTGCTTAAGCGATCTCTCATTTTTCGTAATTTTATAGAGATTCATCATCAATAGATTTTGTTGTAAAACAAGTAAATTAAATGGATTAAACTAAACAAGTAAGCAATGATCAACAAACAAGATGGATGGGTGAAAAGTGGTTTGCCAAATTGACTAAAAGTGAGATCAACAACAAGCAAGAAGTGGTAATTATAGAAATTATGTATAAAAAAACATGTGTTTCATGGATATATGATTAAGGGCCAACACTAATTTCTTCCAAACTTTCTCTCGAAATGAATAGAATGTGAATCCAAATAAGAATCCCAAAATAGCTCAATGGATTGGTTCTCACTCAAGCTATTTCATCTAGGTACTAAGCTTAAATGAGAATCCACTCACACAATCAATGAACCTCTCGATCAAAAAAATTGAATGTCCTATCAAAGGGTTCTAAATCCTAAAGGATATCTCATTCTCACACAATTCCATAAAAACACATAACACCACCAAAATATACATAAATACGGATAAAATAATACGAAAAACACACACAAAAAGACATTAAAAGTTAGGTGAAAATAACAACAATCACACCCCCAAACTTAAAGTGTTGTTCATCTCCGAACAACGAAAATGATAAACCGAGGGAGAGATTTTCACCTAAGAAAAGACTAAACGAACACAAGTAATAACACATCAATAGCAATAATAACTACAAATTATGCTAAGTTATCCTACAACATTAGAATCATGATATGAGAAATTAACAAGTTCAATCAAAAGAGAACAAGGTGCAATATAGTCCCTTTTAGTCTAAGCCTCACCTAAGTTTATCAATTTCACTCGACACTCTTTAAATAAGTTAAATCAACACTCATTAATCAATTGGCTCGACTCACCATACACTTGCTCGTAGACTCTATTCATAAACCACCAAAGTTTTAATCAATGATCCAAAAGGTCTTTGATTAAGGATGTAATGATAGGCTCTTTGGTAGGATAGGAAGAATTTAGATAAAAGTGACTAAACAAGTGTAAGTAATCGAAGAGGTAGCTACTTTCTTCCATTCCTCCACTTTCTTTCTTCCCTTCTTATTCTTTGCAACATTCAAGCACTATTCATCACTTCTCTTTTGATTTTCAACTATTTTTGATTGTATGCTCCCTTCTTTTGATTTTTAGTTTCTTGAGCTTCTTTGTCTCTTCGCTCTCTTTTCTTACATTTAAGGTCACATATGCATTCTTTTTTATTGCTCTTTTCATCCTTTTATATCATTTCCTCTTCTTCTTTTGTCATCTCATCACATCTTTCTAGCTACCATCTTCTCAATTACTCACACAAAAGGTGTGTATATATATATATATATATATATATATATATATATATATATATATATATATATATATATATATATATATATATATATATTAGGCTCATGTGGGTAATCAAGCATTGTAATGTGCTAAATTCAAAAGAAATATGCTTGTAGGCTCAAAAATGGTTAACTAAGAATGATGTTAAAGGTAAGGAAATGTTTGGAAATGACTATACATGACAAGGATGACCTTAAATCATATCATCAATCTCTACTAATCGGGTTCATTCCTAAAGTCTTTGAGCAAGTATTTAATTTATCAAAATTCAATCGATCCACTCATGAAAAGAATATACCATTTATAATGGTCGAGGCACAAATTCTCACAAGTTTATGCTTGACTTAAATGGATTTATTGCAACACATTCATCTTTTAATTGAACCAATTAAATAAAATATATCACAATTCGAAAGTGTAAAAATTCTTAATCATGATCCGTTATCACTTATCACTACAATGCATCATCACTAACATTCAAAATGACTCACGACCTCCCAAACAAACCACCAAACAAAATCTTAACAAGAATAAAAATACAAACAAACACAAACAAATAAGAGACAAAGCAAAGACAAAAACAAAAGCACAAAACATCACTTAAAGAAATAAAACCTGAAGATCACCCCATCCATGATCAATGCAAATTAACAATCATCTCAACCTTAATTGAAAATAAATCCTAAATTACGAAATTAAAACATCCCATAACAAAACAACTAAAAGTATCAAATCCAACACAATTCAATTCAACTAAAATAAAAGGGCTAACGAAGTGACGAGCACTAAAGTACTCCCTCAATTATCTGGACAAGGGGGAGGACGAGGCTGACACAGTGCCCAAGGGATATAAGAACGAGGTGAGGCAGAGAACTGGAAATTAAACATCATTGTGAGCATCTTCTCCATATTGTTTAAATGTGCTCGAACGTTCTCCTCATAGTACTCCCTCCTACGTTGTCCCTCGTGGATCTCCCCGATCTGCACTCCTTGTCTCTGCTGCTCTTCTCTCATTTGTCTTATTTGCTCTCCATGCAGGTTCTGTGTGTGCCTTATCTCTCGAATCTCCCCTTCAAAGAAATTCCAGTTTGCATCTCCTATCCCTTGTCCCATGAACTGTTTTTGTTGCTGTTCCTGCTCTTCTTCAAACTGTGGAGGTTCAGGAGCATGTTCTTCAAATTCCACTTGCTGATGTTGAGGGTCTTCTTCATCCCCCTCTTCCATAGCTACGGGCTCGGCTCTCAAATTTGCCAACTCATGATTTTCTTCAACACGTATTTGCCTCATCACTGCTTTCACTCCTTCTCGATTCCTTCGATAAAATTCCCTCATGATAGTGGAGAGTTGCACACTTGCCATTGCAAAATTGGCATTTTTCCTTCGAGAATGAACTGGTGTTAGCTCCAGAGCAGGTAAAGGGAATGGAGCTCCTTTGTCTTACCTCAAGCAATACCTATCTCTATCAAAGATAAAAACTCCATCCTCATTAGCTTGGTATAGTTGAGCCCCTCACTAGTCATCCTATTTTCCATTCTTTTGAGATCAATCCTTAATCCTTAGGCTATCATTGTAACTATCCCTCCAACCATCACTCCTTGTGAAGTTTGCCTCTTAGCTACTCTTTCTACATGGTGGATAAAGTGGGCTGCCATATTCAACTCAAGCTCATTGTACAAATAATACATAATGTAAAGTTGTTTCTCTCCTACTGATCCATATTCGTAACGAGCCACAACTGTATTTGAGACAATCTTATCTAAATATCTCATTACGGGATTCCTAATAGCTGTACCCTTTGATGCGCTAGGGATATAATCTGCTGGTTCTGTTCCATCATTGAATAGTGACTTCCACCAACTTTGCTGATTGAAACCACCTCCTTCATAAAAATGACCATGATTCTCACATGGGGGCATCCCATAAACCTATTCAACACATGGATGGGTACCTTCTCCCTCAACTCGTTATTCAACTGGAAAGTTATTGATGTTGGGAAGCCGTTCCCATTATTCTTCACTTGAAGAGTACTCAAGAATTCAACTGTAAGATGTTGATAGATAGGAGGTCTCTTGTCAAAGAATTCCTCCATCCCTCTCCTACTGAACATTCTTCTCAAATCAGCTTCTACCCCAAGCCCGGTCATAGTCTCCTGATTCTGAAATCTAGTTGGCCTTATTTTCAAAAATATTGCTTGCCACCTCAAGATATACTTTTCCCAGCATTCCTCGAATTCTACTCCAAAGTACTCAGGGTGTATCCCATCTTCCATCAATTGGGCATCTAGATTGGCCAATTCTGCTTCAGTTTTCATAATGATAAAGTCTTCATTGCATCTTCGTACTCTTCTTTCAGCCATCTGCAATATTAAAAAATTTTCAAATTATACTCAACTTCATCACAATGTTAATAACTAAGTATAGAATCATCATTAGTTATTCAACTAAGTTCCAATCCTACTCTTGCTTTGATATTCAATGGTACTATCCCCTTTTAAACTACAATCCACATGCTTAATTATTAAAGAAGTGGAGCAAGCAACAACACACCATTCTTAATCAATCAAACAAGAGTATCCTTTAATGTTCATGAATTTCATCACATATTCACCTCATGCTTGCATTAATTATCTAACAATGTCAACAATGCTTCTTTGTTCATGTAAAGTCCTCAAATTGATTCAAAAATTCTCTTAGGCATTTCATCGAACACTTGGTATGCATACTTTTTCAAAGTAAATTTTTAAAGACAAATTAACACCCTTATTCCAAATCCTCAATACCTAGGCTATTTCATATCAAAGCAATCATCAAATGAGCATCATCAATCAATTTATCTCATCATATGCACCTAACTTCATCAAAATCCAAAAATCCCCAAATTCAAACCATATGAACCCTAATTCTTTCAGACTTCCAATCAATCCATCAATTAAACTAGAAAATTCATGTTTTACATTGCTATATATACATCAAAAATGCTTTCATTCAACACCAATACAAGAATTTCGAAAGTTCAAAACTTCAATTGAAAACTAGGGTTCGGAGTTTACCTGTATTTCTTGGAATGAATGAATGAATTTGATGTAAAAACTTTGAGAATCACACTCTAAACCACTCAATCTTACCACTCTTTTGATGTTCACTGAAGATTTGGTGGTTTCGGGGGAGGTGCACATCAAGGGATGCATTTTAGAAGGGATTGGAATGAATAGGGCATGCTCCGAGTTTGACCTTTAAATTCTGACTTCAGACACGACAAGGGCCGAGCTCGGTACACAGTCACGGGATGGCCGTGTTGTGTTTTTGGATGACTGCGCATGGCCAAAACTTATAGGGCCATGCGCGGTACACAGGCTGTGTAGCTGCACTGAACACGGGTCGTGTATGGAACTCGCCCTCGATCTAGGTGAGTTTGGTTTTCTGACGACAGTACACGGCCAACCCTTACAGGGCCGTGTACTGTACACGGGCCGTGTAGCTATGCCCTATTTTCTTCAATTTTTCAACTTCGAACCTCTTTCCCTATTTTTATTCTTCCAATGCTCCCTATTTATGCTCAAAACTCAATTACATCATTAGCTCAACAATTGGTATCAATATTAATAGGATTATCAACTTCAACACCACCAAAACGGACCAAATCACACCGAACTCATGAGAAAATTTCAAATTTGACTAAAAAATACAAGAATTCATGTCAATGTAGATTATAACATATCATACCATACCATATCCCCCCAAACTTAAATTGAAACAAGAGTTTCAAAGTAAGTTTGCAAAAAAAGTGGTAAGATATACCGTTACACATCAATTATGCACGCCTTATATCTTCAATACATCTTCTTCTCACAAGTACAATCCACCTACAAGACCAAAAATGTAAAAACAAGAAAAAGAAATATTTACAAACCTAAACTACTAAAAGGATACGAGCTTTCAAGAAGTGAAAGTGTCAACATATACCAACTCCCTTTGAGAGGGAGAATGGTAATGTTTCACCCTATGACCAATAACCACAAAACATTTCCATCCGATCCTTCAAGTTTGATTGAGCCATCATCTCTCACTTCGATCACCAAGTACGGACCGACCCATTTCGAATGAAGTTTTTTGGAAAATAATTTAAGTCTTGAATTAAACAATAGAACCTTATCCCCCGGAATAAACTCCTTCATTTTGATCCTTTCATCGTGCTATCTTTTGAGCTTTTCCTTCAAAATTCTTGAGCTTAAATAAGCTTCTTCTCTAAATTCTTCCAATTGGAGACACCTTTTCTTTCCGGATTCTTTCTCATCAAAGGTCAACTTGCGAAGGGCCCATAGTGCTTTATACTCCAACTCCACGGGTAGATGACATGTCTTCCCATAAATAAGCTTGTATGGGGAAAATCCAAGAGCGGTCTTGTAAGCCGTTCGATAAGCCTATAAAGCATCGTCTAGATTAGAAGACCAATCTTTTAGATTCCCATTGACCGTCTTCTCAAGAACAAGCTTCACTTGCCTATTTGACACCTCTGCCAAGCCATTTGTTTGAGGATGGTAAGGTGTGGAAACTTTATGCTTCACTCCATAGCCACTTAAGAGCTTCTCAATAAGCTTATTTATGAAGTGCGATCCCCCATCACTAATTATGGCCCTTGGCACCCCAAATCTAGCAAAGATGTTATTCTTTAAGAAATCCTTGACCCCTAGAGCATCATTTGTCCATGTCAGGATTGCTTCCACCCATTTAGATACATAATCTACCGCAAACAATATGTAAAGGTAACCATTGGAAGGCGGAAATGGGCCCATGAAGTCCATCCCCCATACATCAAACACTTCAACTTCAAAAATGTTCCTCATAGGCATCTCATCATGTTTCCCTATACTTCCAATCCTTTAGCACCGATCACATCCCTTGATGTACTCCTTGCAATCCTTGAACAAAGTTGACCAAAACAAACCCGACTGTAGAATCTTTGCCCCCGTCTTTTGAAACCCAAAGTGTCCTCCACATGGTGAACTATGGCACATCTCCATGACACTTAACTTCTCCTCTTCCGGGATATACCTCCTTATGATCCCATCCGAACAATTCTTAAACAAAAGAGGATCATCCCATAAGTACTCCTTGAGATCATGATAGAACTTCTTCCTTTGAGATTCGGTGAGATGATCTGGCGAGGCTACAAGCTAAATAATTCACGAAATCTGCATACCACGGTCTTCCGGTCTCACACAAAGTGTACGTCCTTTGAAAATCAACTAGAAGAATATCTTCATCCAGAAATACATCCTTAATGAACTCTATGGTTCCCTCTTCATCAAAATTTTCCAAACGTGACAAGTGGTTGGCTATGACATTTTGGACTCCCTTCTTGTCACGTATCTCCACATCGAACTCCTGCAATAAAAGAACCCAACGAATTAATCTTGGTTTAGTATATTTCTTACTCATCAAATACCTAATAGCGGCATTATCCGTATAAATAATCGTTTTTGTGCCAACTAGGTATGGATGAAATTTTTCAAAAGCATAAACCAAAAATAAAAACTCTTTTTCCGCTGTGGTGTAATTCTTTTGATTTGCATTGAACGTCTTGGATGCATAGTAGATGGCCCAAAACTTCTTCTCTCTCACTTGTCCTAGCACTACTCCCAAAGCATTGTCGCTTGCATCATAATAGAGCTCAAAAGGCTTACTCCAATTGGCCAAGAAATGATCTAACCCCTTTTTTATTTTTTGGTGGGGGAAGATGTTCAATGACTACAACCTTCGCCCTATCAGCTCTCAAACCTTTCTCCGAGATATGATGACCAAGTATGATACCCTCTTGAACCATAAAATGATATTTTTTCCAATTCAAGACTAGGTTCGTGTCTTGACATCACTGCAACACCATAGAAAGATTAGCAAAGCATTTATCAAATGACGACCCAAATACGGAAAATTCGTCCATAAACACTTTCATCACATTTTCAATCAATCCTCTAAAAATGGCCATCATGCAACATTGAAAGGTGGCGGGGGCATTGCATAACCCAAAAGGCAATTTATAGAAAGCTAACATGCCATACGAACAAGTAAAAGTTATTTTCTCTTGATCCTCGGGGGCTATCATGATTTGGTTGTACCCCTAGTAACCATCTAGAAAATAATAATACTTGTATCCCGCTAACCTATCAAGCATTTGATCAATAAAAGGCAAAGAAAAATGATCTTTATGAGTATTTTCATTAAGCTTCCTATAACCACAACACACTCTCCAACCCTTTTTTACCCTTGTAGCAAGCTCTTCATCAAATTCCATTTTAACAATGGTTAGATCCCCTTTCTTTGCCACAACATGCAATGGACTTACATGAGGACTATCACTTATGGCACAAACAATATTAGCATCTAACCATTTCAAAACTTCTTTCCTAACAACCTCTTACATAATGGGGTTCAAACGACGCTGAGGTTGTATGCATGTTTTACTCTCATCAATCAACCTAATGTGATGTATAAATAGTAGGACTTATGCCTTTCAAATCATCAAGACTCCACCCTATAGAACTTTTATGATCTCTAAGCACCCTTAATAATTTATCAAGCTATAAGGGTGAAAGGGATGATGATACAATTACCGAAAAGTTTTGTCATCCCCCAAGTACGCATACATAAGGTGATCGGGTAGTGACTTTAATTTCTCTTTTCCCTTATCAACCTTGGGCTCTTCATTTTCCAACTCCAATGGAAGGTACTCCCTCTTTCCATAATACATCATTTTGGCTTCATCCTCTTACATTTTCTAAAAGCATTCAAGTCATGTAAGCAATCATTTATATCATCATCTTCTAAATAATAAAAAGAAGAATTAGAGTTAAGAGATAAAGTAAGAGAATGGCTTATGCTTGTTTCGAGAGGATCTTTAGATAAGAAGAATGACAAGTTCTTTTGAACAATCTCATCAATCAATTCAATCATTCTACACTCTTCTTTCTCATCCGGATGCCTCACCGCATTTCTTAATAAAAACACCACATCTTCTTCATTTACTCTCAATTCTACTCCCCCTTGTGCACATCAATTAAAGCTCTTCCCGTGGCCAAAAATGGACGTCCCAAAATCAATGGAACATTTGCATCCTCGTACATGTCAAGCACTATAAAATCCACTGGGAATATGACCTTTCCAACTATAACTAACACATCCTCAACTACTCCCTTAGGATAAGTCAAAGACCTATCCGCAAGTTACAATGTAACGGACGTTGGCTTTACTTCTCCTATACCAAGTTCCTTAAAGATGGACATCGGCATCAAATTGATACTAGCCCCAAGATCACAAAGAGCTTTGTGCACTTCACTCTTGCCCATTTCGCATAGTATGACAAAACTCCCCGGATCCTTTAGCTTTGGAGGCAACTTCTTTTGAATTATGGTAGTGCACTTCTCCGTCAAGTTGACGGTTTTGTTCTCCACTAAGCTCCTTTTTCTTGCCATGATTCCTTTCAAAAACTTAGCATAGTGAGGCATTTGTCTCAAAGCATCCGCAAAGGGTATATTTATGTGGATTTTCTTGAAGATCTCCAAAAACTTTGCAAATTTTTCATCAAGGCCCTTCTTTAAAAATCTATGTGGAAAAGGGATGGGCACTTGAGTTTTTGGTATCCCCCAACTATCCCTTTCTACTTCAACTTCTTCCTCTTTCTTTTCAATGCTATTGTTTTTTCCTATTTCTTCTTAACAACTTCTGACTCAGCCACATCCATTTCATCATTTGTTTTTACTTCAACTTCACTTTCTTCCACAAACTCTTCCTCAACCAAGTTTTCCTCAACCTCCTTCTCTTCCAACTTCTCATTTTCCATAGGCATAGAAGGTCCCTCATAGTTTGTTCCACTCCTCAAAGTGATTTTCTTGCATTGCTCTTTTGGATTTACAACGGTGGTAAAAGGAAATTTTCTTTCTCATTTGCACTCAACGAACTAGAAATTTGACCAACCAAGTGCTCTAAGGCTTTGAACCTTCTATCATTAACTTCATCAATCTTTCTTATTGTCTCATCTTGAGCTTTGTTCGATGCAATTAACTTTTCAATGAGTTCTTCGGTGGTTGCTTTCCCTTCATTATTTGGTGCTTTAGATCCCGAATGATACCCCGAAGGATAAGGAACCGCATTGCTCGGGTTTGAATAAGAGAAGTTATCTTGCCTCCTTTGTTGTTGTGGGTATGAGCTTCCACTTCCTTGATTATTGAAGCCTCCTTGCCTTGGTAGGTAGTTTCCTTGGTTGTGGTTGAAATTACCTTGGTAATTATTTTGATAGTTACCTTGGTAATTCCTTCCTTGCATGTATTGCACATTGATGAGCGTTTTCTCAACACACAAATTAATCCTCAAGTATAAGGATATCAATTGTAGTCTCGATAGGCGACCAAGTGATTATCGAACCCTAGGGACAGATTATTATCAATTCAATTATATTCTAATTAACTTAGATTATGTTAGTAAATTGAATTTGGTTTGATTATGAAATTAAATGACATATAATTGAAATAGCAAGATAAATAACAAGCAAAAGAGAAATTTCAGTTGTGATCAAGTAATTAATAGAGTAGTTCATCAGGTAATCCAGTTTTACTTATTAATTTCCTTTCCATGTGTTGATGTCTAACTTTGCCTCGTGGTTCATGGATGTATCACTAAACCATGCAAGCGTACTCTATAGACACAAGTAAGCAAGCGTATGACACGTGTGAATATCTTCGGAGTAAGAGATATACTTCACCCCCCTTTCTAGGTACTATCATAATCAATTATTTCCCATGCACTTAGTACTCTAACTCGATTTGATCTCTCTTTTTAGGTGCTATAAAGTTATACTCTTTATTCTACTTATTAACCAGAATACGATTCAATTAATAAGTATCTATATAAAATAGTTCTAATAAGACTTCGGAATCTCTCCACTTAGAATTATAACATGCTGATTGGTCGTTAATAGTCCGGGCGACCAAGCAACAAAATATCGAACCCAAGGGAATTTAGGATTCGTGGCCTTCAAGTTATAGTCTCGTATTAGTTAGGGACGATCGAGAAGAGAGATAATAAAACAAGAAAAGAAACTAATTACAATATTTTTGGAATTTTCAATGCAAAGGAAATCTTCATGATGCAATTCAAATGGATCAATCATGTAACACATCTAATTGCCTCCCAATTTAAGCTATCATAGTAAGAGCGATCACTATTTTTACCTAAACTCTCTCTCGAGATAAAGAGGATGTAGGCCCTTACAAAGACCCCAAAGTAGCACATAGGATCGATACCATAGTGAACACCTCCCAATAGGTACTAATTACACGTACGAGTTCCCTAAAAGGTACTAAATCATAGGTAATATTCCCTTTCTAGGTACTATGAATTCACTAAGGTTGGGTTCCCCTCACTAGATTAATTGACCTCTCGATCTAACCTCTCTAGTGTCCACTTATGTAGTTCTAAACATGAGAGGTCGTCTCCAACTCTTCCCACATTAATCCACATAACCCACATGATGAAATGATTAAATTAATTCCTAAAACACATAATTGAACTCTCGTTCTAACCACATGCACTAGATAATTAACCACATAAATCAAACATATAGATTAAACAATTAAGTATCCATAAATGAAACTAATCAAAGCCGGGATTGCAATTTAAATAATATCACAAATTAATCCATAATCTAAACATCACTTAAACATCCAAAACATAGAAAATAAAAAGATAATAAGTAGGATTAGATTACACCTTAATGAAGTTTTACATCCATGAGGATCATCCTTTCCTTGGTGTCCCCACCTTCTTGGAAAATAATAAAATCCTAATCTAGAAAAAATATTTAACTTCGGACGGATCCCTCACCCCGAAAGGGGGAGGGATCTCAACTATGGAGGTCTTACTTAAAAGCCCTCTCAACTATTGAATCTTGGAAATGATTCAATTTAATGGAGAATTTAATGGTTGAGAATTGGTCCATGGTGGCTTTCATGGAAGAGGGTATTTATAGTAGTAAGGATGAGAGAAATTTGAGTGAGTTTTCAATGTGGGACAAGTGGGTTCATATAGTGGTAGAGTGAGAGGAATTTGTAGTAAGTAATCAATGTGGGATAATTTAGCTCATGGGACCAAAAATGGGAAATTTCTTTTAGTCCGTTCTTGCTCGTTTCAACTCCAAATCAAGCTCCGTTTTCTCCCACATCTTCCTCTTCACTTGTAGAATCCATTTTTATAAAAATCACCCATTTTTCTGCAAAAATAAACAAAAATACCTTTCTCCAAATAATCAAGCAATTAATAGTATTTTCATTAAAATCATGCTCAATTATTAAATTAAAGCCACAAAAATCCACTTAAAATCTAGGTGAATTTCACAACGATCACATGCAATCCTGCTCAGCGGTGAACGCACTCAATCAATAACCAAGAGATGTATTCAGACTTTACATAACAGTTAAAGATGCACAAAACGACCGTGAGTATGAATTAAAAAGGCACAATCTTATATAGAATAAACCACAAGTAGTGTTGTATGGAGTTTACACATGGAAATTCAATTAACTCATAAAACTTTCATAACCCTAGAACTACCGGAGCTGTTCTATCCTATGATTGATCTAGGAACAATCATGGCTAGTTGGTATGATCTTACTTGACTTGCTAGACGAACCTCTCCTCACGACTTCTTCAGATGGTGGTAGGGCTTGGTGAAGGATGGATGATGAATGCTCTTTTTTTCCTCCTGTGAAAGCTCTTCTTTTATACTTGTAAACTCTTCTTACGGGCCTTGGATGGGCTTTTTGAGTGAACACACGCACTGAAGGTGTAAAAATACAAATTTGGTAAGTTTTTGGACATTAATTTGACCAAACAAGTTGGTTGAACTCTTCCCTGCAGGTTGAATCCCAGGTCGAATCCGTCTGTAACTTGGCCTCTGATTCCGAATTCGACCAGAGTGTTGGTCGAACTGAATACTTTTTGGTTGAACTGGCACTGCTTCTGTTTAGGCTTTTAGTTCGACCACGGTTCGACCAAGTGGTTTGGTCGAACTCCCTTGTCGTGGTCGAACGACACTTTTTCGCTCTCAGTTCGACCAGAAGTGCTGGTCGAACTCTCTCCTTCTTGGTCGAATCCTACCCCTGCGTGGTCGAATCGCACACCTATTTCTTCCTCTTTCCGGATCCGATCACTTCTAACTCGTTTCCATCGAAAATCAGTTCAAATAACGTTGTAGACACCTGATTCGTGACTTTTCACTATGTATACCGATTCACATCGAATTACAACCATTTATTACACCATAAACACACGAATCTGGGCTCGAAACTAGTGAATTTACACACTCATCAAACCCCCAAACTTAAATGTTGCTCGTCCCGAGGCAACGAAATCAAAACCAAGGAGTAGTGTAAAATTCACCAACTACCAATACAATTCATACTCACACATGCAATTCATCAATAGAACACAAGTATTACTAGCATCATATGCATCATTCATGCAAAACATCACTCGATTATAATACCTTTCGGAGTACAAAATCATCTAGTTCACAAGATAAATATTTACTCTTACTCTTAAGTATAAAAGATGTACACTCTAACAGGTTAGTGTTTACACTCATATTCAATCCATACTTCCGCGTAACCATACGCTTGGCAAGGGTCTCAAAACTCAACTTATAATCAATTCCTTACTTGGATCATAAAGGACTTGCTTTTGGGTTGTAATGTTGGCCCATTGGTAAAGGTAGGAGAATTTAGATAAAGTGACTAATTCACTAGTAGAGAATTACCTTGGAGTTTTGCTTTTCGTCATATATCTTCGTTTGTTTCTCCATCTTCTTCTCATAAACTTCATAATTTGATTCTCCTTCTTTCTCCAAGTATCAACATCATCTTTTCAATGAGCAAGGGTACCAATTTCGGGCACTACCCTTCTAAGTAGTCGGTGTACCAGTTTCAGGCACTACCCTTAGACAAGATTTAACCATACTTCTTTCTGTTTCATAATTCTCAACCAAGCTTCTACCTTTTCATTCTTTCAAGCTCTTATGCACCTCAACTCTCTACTAATGAATAGGATATTCAACAAGGCTCAAGTAAAGGTTTAATAAGGCTTTTTATCAAGGCTTGCCAAAGAAAAAACTTTTTAAGGCTCAAAAGGGCTTACAATGATACATATATTCACTGGTAAGGTAAAATTTTGGCTAAGTGACTTGATTACACAATAATGGCCTAAGATCATGTTCTAGAAATTCCTCAATCATAAGTTTCACACAAGATGCCAAGCCAAGTTCTAGAATACGGTCATACAAACAATTCTCTCAAGAATAAACTATCATGAACTAGCATGATTTAAATGGCTCAAATTCTCACATGGGTAAATAGATTCCTAAGTACTCCTCAAAATAAATAACCAAGATCAATTTCACAATAAATTCACATACATATCAAGCATATGTGCTTCTAATCAGTAAAAATGAACACATGTAACATACAAATGCATTATACCAAGAACCCTTATAGCAATACAATTCATCCAAGTATAACTACCCTCAAGTATATCATCTTGATACCTTGTTCGAGCAATCTTATCTGTCACATCTACCAATTTCTCCTTGATCTCATCCCAATCATTCATCCGAATCTTGAAATTCAAAGGCAACCGCTCTTGAAGCCTTAGCTTCTTTGTCACTGCATCTTCCCGAGACGGTCTATCTTGTCTCTTCTTAGATCGAGCCTCGACTTCCTTTCTTTTTCTCAATGATTAGAACTTCAATCCTAGGGTAAGAGGGTTGAGAAAACATATCTTTTGATCCAGACATGGCTTAGAATGAATGAATGTGATAATTATCCCAAAATCGCGATGAACCCTAGTTTTTCAACTGGATTGCTCCAAAAACGCAATGAATCGAGTGGAATATGTGTGGATTATGGTTAGAACAGATCAAAATCCACTAATTTTGGAGTTTGGAATGCAGGGTTTTCGATTCGGACAGAATTCGGGTGGAGGTGGTGTGTGAAGTGCTCGAATGAATATAAAAATCGGGGTTACAATCAACTTACCTGGGTTCAATTTGACCAATTCGAGTGGTCGAATTGGATTGATATGGTCGAATCCATGGTCGAACTCCCTTACTAGACAATCCATCATCGCGATTCGACCACCGTTTGACCAAGTGCTTTGGTCGAACTCTTTAGTCGTGGTCGAACTCGACTGTTCAAAACTCTCAGGTTTGCCATTCGACCTCGATTCGACCAAGCTGCTTGGTCAAATCGATCACGTTTTGGTCAAACCCATCTGTACAACTCTCTGATTGCTAGTTCGACTTCCATCTTTGGTCGAACCCCTGGTCGAATTCTCATCTGCTTGGTCGAATTGACCTGTAACAAACTCTTTGATCTCCAGTTCGACTTGGCCTCACGCGTTCGACCTGCATGTCTGGTCGAACTCATCTCCTGATGCTCTAAACTCGAATTTTTTTCATCCCCTGCACACTTTAAGCTCAAAAATGAATATTAGGTACCAAAATAGATCAAAACTAGCTCGAGAATCAATCTTAAACTTGACATCCATGAGTAACTCCACATATAATACTAAAAAACAACACCAAACACCACAAAACATTAGGCAAATTGCAAAAAATCGACACACCACAACCGATAAAAGTTTTGATATGCTGCAAAAAATCAACTCCCCTAACAAACGTTACAAAGAAAAGATTATACTCTCAGCGCTTCAATGAGGTAAGTACATCACAACCCCACAAACTTAGTAGAAACTATAGTGAAACTAAGTTTGCAAAGAGATGTAATTGTCGATAATTAAGCACATCGAATATAAAAATTTCTTACCCACAAAAAAAAAATAATAAAGCAATAAAAATGGAGGAAAAGCCCCCAACAAGCGCACATGTTTAACGTCGGAGAGACACAACGGTACCAATATAGTGCAAGGTATCCTCAAAGACGACGCAAGCATCATCTGGCGATTTATAATGCTTCAATCGATGCCAATTCGCCGCAATAATGTCCCCATCTTTGTCCATAAGCTCAAAACTTCCCCCTCCGCAGGCTCTATGGATAATGAACGGCCCCGTCCACTTTGATTTCAATTTTTTTGCGAAAAGCTTCAAACGAGAGTTAAAAAGTAATTCCTCATTACCTTGATTGAACTCCTTGTATGAGATCTTTGAATCATTCCATTTCTTCATTCTCTCCTTATAGATCTCCGAGTTCTTGTAAGCTCAATTTCTGAACTCATCCAATTGATTAATATGAGTCAACCTCAACTCCTTTTGATCCTTCTTAGACAAGTTCAAACTCCTCAAAGCCTAAAAAGCTTTGTGCTGAATCTCTACGGGTAAGTGGCATGGCTTTCCATAGACGATTTGATATGGTGACATATCCAACACCGTCTTGTAAGCAGTCCGGAACCCCCACAAAAGATCATCAAGCTTCATAGCCCAATCCTTCCTATTGGTTCCGACTACCTTCTCCAAAATTTGCTTCACTTGTCGGTTGGAGACTTCAGCTTGCCCATTCGCTTGAGGGTGATAAGGTGTAGTGACCCTATGCTTGACTCTATAATCCTTAAGCACCTTTTCAAGAAGCTTGTTGACGAAGTGAGATCCTCCATCACTCACTAGTGCTCTAGGAACTCCATAGCGGGCAGAGATATGTTTCTTCAAGAAAGATAAAACAGTCCTTGAATCATTCACGCGAGTGGGAATGGCTTCCACCCACTTAGAAACATAATCCACTGCTAAAAGGATGTAAAGAAATGCATTAGATGGGAGAAAAGGCCCCATAAAATCGATCCCCATACATCAAAGATCTCAACAACAATGCTTGGCTGAAGTGGCATCTCATCTCGTTGACTTATGTTCCCCATCCTTTGACATCTATCGCATGTTGCCACATAGGTTTCACAATCTTTAAACAAGGTCAGCTAATAAAGAGCAGATTGAAGTACCTTCGCTGCAGTCTTTTAAGCTCCGAAGTGCTCCCAATTAGGTTGTGCATGATAAAAATCAAGTACACTCTCCATCTCCATCTCGGGGACACACCTACGGATAATGGAATCCGTACATATCTTGTAGACAAACATAGACATGCACGATTTAACCGAAACTACCGGTTCCAACCGAAAAACTACCAGTTTTAACCGGAACTGGAACTGGCGGTTTAGGAACTGGCCATTTGGAATCAAAACTGTAATTTATATGGTTTGGTTCCAGTTCCAGAAGTCAGAAAACTGAACTGCCGGTTAAAATCGCTGGTTCTACTAAACCGCCAGTTTACCCACCGGTTCACAGAAAAACCGCTAGTTTTCTGTATTTTTTGAATTTCCAAATTAACGGTCGAGATTAAATGGCCATTTGAAATGAACGGATGGATCGGAACTAGCCATTAAGGCTAAATCGACGGTTTCAGTTCACGCCCAAACCGTGAATTTTGGCTCCAAAATTCAAATTTTCACATTTTGAATGGATGCACGTGATTTGTTGCCCCTTGGAGATGAACGGCCGAGATCATCACCTCTCCCACCCCGCTCCAGTTCGGAACCGTGGAACCGGCGGTTCGTCGACCCATTTTTTTTTAATTTTCAATGGCTTGGATTAATTTATTTAAAATGGATGGTTGGGATCATTTTGCATCCTCTATAAATACCCCTTGTTAGGGTTCATTTGAGCACACAACAATACAACATCTCTACTACTTCTTCTTCTTCTTCTACAATTCTACATCATTCTTGATCCAATTTCCAACATTTCTATACTACTCTCTCACAATTTGTGCTCTAATTTTTTTTTCAAGTCCAAGTTTCATTACTTCATAAGTTCAAATCATTCTCTTAGTTCCAAGTTCCAATTCCAAATTTCCAACTTCCAAGTTTCTTAGATTAGTGTTAATTTCATAATTTTCATTCTCACTTCTTATTTCATACTTACTACTTACTAGTTTCTAGTTACTTGTTAGTTTACTACTTTACTTCTTCACTTCTTCTATTACTAATTTACTACACTACAAAAAAAATCCAAAAAAAATACCAAGGAGGAGAGGTTCTTCTTCTTCCGGTGCCGGTTCTTCCTCACAATCTTCTAGAGGAAAAAACATTACCAACATAGACAATTGTCCACCACCAGCTCCATCACCAAATCAATAATTTCCATCACCACCACTACATCCTAATTTTCCTCCGGATATTTTTACCTACCCTCATTTCTATGATTTAAATTATAGAAACATACTTAGAGATGATAACAGTCCGACGGCGATAAAGATGATGTTCAAATTCAAAGACAACAAAATGAGGAAGGGAGCCAACCAAGTTCGGGTGGAGAAGGTGGAAGTGGAGTCGGAGTTGGAGTAGAAAGCGGAGGTGGAGCATCACCCGGACCCAGAGCATCACTCGGAGAAACAAGTCAAAGTTCTCAACAAACTCTATGTTTGGATATATTCACCATTCACTTCAAGAAACAAGCTCTTGAAAATTCATCAAATTATAAAGTAAGTTGCAACTATTGTGGCACCAATTATAAATTCAAGCATGGTGGAGGATAATGGAACTTTCATCAAGCATTTGCAAAAGAAGCATCCGGATAAGATTGGCATAACAAAAAATCAAACGCAATTTGGAAGAGACTTCACGGGGTCTTCGTCGAGAGGAGAAGGAGGTTCTTCGGGAGGTAATGCTCTTTTTAAATTTAATGAGCCAAATTATTTGAGATATTATCTTAAACTTATGTGCACCAAACATTTGCCTTTCAACTTTGCGGAAAATAATTTTTTTCAAAATTGGGTCAATCTCACTTTAAATCCTCAAGCTCCACTATTACATCGTAATAAATGTACAAATGGTCTTATAAGAGTTGTTTTGGAGTACAAATTGGTTTTAAAGCAAATTTTAACAAATTTACCTCATAAAGTTTCTATATGTTCGGATATTTGGAGTAATACTTGGCAACGTGCGGATTATATGGGCATTACTTGTTATTGGATTGATAGTTCATGGACTATGCAACAATGATTAATTACTTATAGAGCTTTTGATGTTCCACATACTGCCGTAAATATTGTTCACAAAATTAATACTATTTTGCAAGAGTATAATTTAACCACAAAAATTTTTACAATTTCATTTGATAATGCTAGTGCTAATACGGCTAGTTTAGAAACTCTTATTAATATTTGTAAACCATCAATTGGTGATAGGTTTTTTCATGTTAGATGTATTTTCCATATATTGAATTTATGTGTTCAAGATGCTTTACATTCATTGAAAGAACATATTAGTCATATTAAAGATGCTATATGATATATAATGAGAAATCCCTCCGTGACAAAAAGATGGAAAATATATTGTCAATCTATGAATATTCATCCTAAAAATTTTCTTTGGATATTTCTATTCGTTGGAATTCAACTTATAAAATGTTGCAAGCATCTTTTCAATATAGAGAGCATATATGCAATTTTTATGCACTTGAACCCACCGGTCATACTTTATTTGCTAATTAATGGGATACATGCACAACTTTATGTGAAGTTTTGCAAATTTTTAATGAAGCTACCGAAGAATTATCCGGTGTTTATTATCCTACTACTAACATTGTTGTTTGTAATTGTGTTAAAATTACCATTACTTTTAGAGGCTAATGAAACAATCCAATTTTACATGATGCTATTCTTTCAATGAAATCAAAATGGTTAAAGTATTTTTTTAATATTCTGGACTTGTGTTTACTTGCTAAATTGTTAGACCTCCGTATTAGAATGGATGGTTTGGAAGAATTGTTAACACTTTATTATGATCATTTGTATGCTAATTGTGCTTTAGATATTAGACAACAAACTCCTAATCCTAAAGACATAGTAGGTAATACTTATCAACTCTAAAGGGAACTTTTTAGTGAATACAAACAACAACATAGTTCTTCTAGTGATGATCAATCTAGTAGTGATGACAGTAGTGGAAGTGGTGATAGTTCTAGAAAGTATCAAATTTTTGAGAAATTTTATAACTTTTATGATGCTAGATCTCAAAAATGTGCAAGGGCTCAATCTAATCATTTTCAAGAACTTGATTCTTATTTACTAACACATTTGAGTTTGAAGAGAACTTTGATATTTTGTGGTGGTGGTCAAGGAGAGTTCAATCCTTTTCTATTTTATCATTAATTGTAAAAGAGGTCTTTGCGGCTCCCGCCTCTACCGTCATTGTCGAACAAGAATTTAGCCTTGGTGGCCTTATTTTGGATCCTCAATGATCCAATTTAGGTGTTAAAAATTTAGAAAATCTTTGTTTGTTTGATGATTGGTCAAAAGAGGAAGATCGAAGTCAACACAAACATGATGATTACGTGACGGATGAAGACATCAATACGGAAGGAGAGTGAGATTGACATCACCACCCGAGTCCCGACCACCGTCCGACAAGATAAGTAGAGGTAAGTTACGAGAACTACGTGGGCTTTGATTCCTTTCGGGGATACGTAGGCAATTTAAATTTAACTTTCAAGTTGATATTCAAATTGAAACTTAAATTTAAACTCAAGTCATTTTTTTTCTTGTTTTCCCTTTTTATTTTATGGATTGTAATTTGTATTATTGAAATTTTTCTAGTGTTGTTGTAAATTAAAATTGTAAGATTTTATTGTACATTTGTAATTGTAAATTGTAATGACAATGGACAATTTATTGTTAATATCTTATCATCTTATTGTAGTCTTGTAGAATTTAGATTATCAATAATCAATTTTTTTAATAAATTATTAAGTTTTATAAAATATTATAATTTATCTACTTCAAATCTCAAAATTCAAATGATATTTTTAAAAAAGAGATAAAAATTTACAAATGCAAATTAAATTTCAAATTTTGATTTAAGTGTTTCATGATTTCATCAACAAGTTCAATGTCTCAAACTCAAACAATTAAAATTGAATTATTAAACAATTAAAACTAAAAAAATAAAAAAATTTGAATCTAAAATAAAAAACGGGAACCAGAATTGGCGGTTCAAAACCGAACCGAAACTGTGGGGTTGCCGGTTCAGTTCCGGTTCCACATTTCCAGGAACCGAAACTGGCGGTTCAAAACTGGAACCGGCGGTTCTGAACCATCGTGCATATCTAGACAAGCGGATCATACCATATAAATGTCTCAACATCCCTCTTGAATTTTGCAAGTTGATATCGGTTGAGATCTCTAGGAATTTCACCTACGATAATGTAATTCACATAATCCGCATACCATGGATCCATCCCTTGTGTAGCCACAACACATGCTCTTTCAACTCCTTCAACAAGCACTGCCATTATCTTCTCATCAGGGAACATCTCTTCAATGTAATCGAAAGAATCATCACAGTGCTCCCTTGTCTCCAATCTTGATAGGTGATCCACCAAAACATTCTCGGTACCCTTCTTATCTCGGATATCCATATCAAATTCCTGCAGAAGAAGAATCCATCTAATGATCATTGGCTTTGTTTCCTTCTTCTCCATCAAGTACCAGATCGCAGAATGATCAATGTACACAATCGTCTTCATGCCAATCAAATACTGTTGAAACTTGTTGAATGCATACACCACAGCTAGAAAGTCCTTTTCAGTCACCGTGTAGTTCTTTTATGCAGCATCAAAAGTCTTACTCGCATAGTAAATGGCGCAGAACTTATTTTTCCTCAACTGCCCAAGCACTACTCCAAGTGCTAAATCACTTGCATCACACATGAGTACAAACGGCTGAGTTTAATCTGGTGTGATCAAGATGGGTGCAGTAATAAGCGCCTCCTACAAAACCTGAAAAGCTGTTAGACATTCTTCATTAAAAATAAAAGGAACATCCTTTTCAAGTAAATGAGATAAGGGCTTGGAGTATTTCGGGAAGACTTTTATGAATCTTCTATAAAAATCGGCGTGTCCAAAGAAGGACCGCACTCCCCTTTCATTAGTAGGTGGAGGAAGCTTCTCAATTGCCACCACCTTAGCTCTATCCACCTGCAATCCCTTGGATGAAATATGATGGCCAAGAACAATCCCATCTCTTACCATGAAGTGGCACTTCTCCCAATTCAAGACAAGATTAGTTTCTTGGCATCTTTTTAAAATAATAGCAAGGTTAGATAAACAAATATCAAAAGAGGAACACAATACAGAAAAATCATCCATAAACACCTCCATGATCTTTTCTATCAACCCATCAAATATGGCCATCATGCAACACTGAAATGTAGCAGGTGCATTACATAATTCAAAAGGCATATTCCTAAAGGAAAAAGTTCTATAAGGGCATGTAAAAGTAGTCTTTTCTTGATCCTCTGGTGCAATCATGATTTGATTATAACCCGAGTACCTATCCAATAAACAATAATACTCATACCCTGTAAGACGATCAAGCATTTGATCCATGAAAGGAAGGGGAAAATGGTCTTTGCATGTATTTTCATTCAATTTCCTGTAATCCGTACACACACGCCATCCCGTAGGAATCCCAGTGGCTAAAGTCTCACCATCTTCAGCTTTCACTATAGTCATTCCACCCTTATTAGCAACAACATGTAATGGACTCACATGGGGACTATCACTAATAGGATAAATAATTCCTGCATCTAGCCACGTTAGGATTTGCTTCCTAATCACTTCTTGAATAGCAGGATTCACCCTCCGCTGATTCTGAATGCTACTCTTGGCCTCATCTAACAATCTTATTCTATGCATGCAATAGGAAGGACTAATCCCCTTTATATCATCAAGAGACCAACCAATCGCAAATTTATACTTTCTAAGCATATCTAACAATTCCTCAAGTTGATCATCATCAAGGAAAGAAGATACAATTACCGAATATTTTTTATTGTCACCTAGGTAGGCATACTTCAAGTGTTCCGAAAACGGTTTCAACTCCTCTTTCTTCTCTTCTTGAGGTGCACTCTCTCGATCCAATGGCAAGTACTTCCTAGTCTACTTGACCTCTTCAATGTTGGTCCTTGTCGACTCATACCTGTCATCACCCAAAGCAAGTAGATTTTCAAGAAATTCAATACATACCTCATTGGAGAGTTCATCAAGTTCAGTAGTAGGAAAAGTAAGAGATTCCGCCAAACATGCCTCTAAAGGACCCTTCGATAGAATCAAAGACATGTCTTCCTTCACAATATCCTCCGCTATATCAATACTGTGATATTGCATCTCCATTGGCATCTTCATTGCTTTGTCAAGGTTAAATATGACCTCTTCTTTATCCATCCTTAGCCGCAACTCACCCTTCTGCACATCTATCATGGCTCCCACAGTAGCAAGGAAAGGTCTCCCTAAAATAAGAGGGATATTATCCTTGTCATCTTCCATCTCCAGCACTAGAAAATCCACAGGAAAGACTAACTTCTCAACTTTGATAAGAACATCTTCGATCACTCCCTTCGGAAAAGTCATAGGCCTATCCGCTAGTTGTAGAGCAACTGTCGTGGGGGTTAACTCCCCTAAACCAAGCCTTTAAAAAGTAGACAATGGTATCAAGTTGATGCTTGCCCCAAGATCATACAAGGCTCGACGTGCCGACCCCTTTCCAATTTTACATAAAATTGTGAAGCTTCCCGGATCCTTAAGCTTAGCTGGTAGCTTTCTCTGAATGATCGAGCTGCAGTTCTCCAACAAATTCACCATCTCAATTCCGTTCAAGCTTCTCTTCTTCAAAATAATATCCTTCAGAAAGTGGGCATAATACGACATCTCCAATATTGCTTCAGAGAAAGAAATGTTCAAGCTTATTTTATTTATGATTTCTGAAAACTTCTTGAACTTCTCTTCCAATCCCTTCTTAACTAGCTTGAGAGGAAAGGGCAGAGGTATCTTTGTTTTGGGGATCCCCCATTCATCACGTTCAGCCTTCTCTGCTTTATCCTTTTCAGCTCTCAATCTCTTAGCTCTTTCCCACTTCTTTTCTGCTATAATCTCTGTATTCTGCTCTTTAGAAGGTATTGAAGTCGCATCAACATCATGCGGAGCATTCAATGCAGAAAATGGCACAGAAAAGGAGAGTTTGACCTGGGTAGGTGGTCGAACTCGGTGAGTAATGGTCGAACTGAACACCTGAAAGTTCGCTCTTCCTCGTACAGTAGGATTCGACCACGGTTCGACCAATGGGGTTGGTCAAATCCAAGCGATTGTGGTCGAATCAGGCTTCAGACAAAATAGAGTGCTCTAGACAGTGGAGTTCATCCTCAGTTCGACCAGAGGCTCTGGTCGAATCGATCTGTTTGTGGTCGAACTGACCTTCTAACTCCTCCAGACGTTGCCCAGGTGCCCTGTTCGACCTCTCTTGTTCAGTTCGACTTGCATGTCTGGTCGAATCAGGGTTGAATTGGGCTCCTAACGCTTCAGAATTTAATTCCAATTTTATCGGTCCCTCATACTGTGTTCCAGACCTCAGTGTAATGGTGTGACAATACTTTGGATTCTCAATACTTTGAGACGGAAGCTTCCATTTCTCTATAGTTTGAGTCAATTTGTTCACATTTCCAGCCATCTCCCCTATTAACAACGTAAGGTCCTTTACTTGTGTAGACAAATCCTTATGATGATCATCAATCTTCTTCTCTAGCTTGGCCTCAAGATGGTCTACTCTTTATCATTCCTCGCCATGTATCTGTTTACAGTATCCTCAAAGCAAGGCTTCCCTTCTTCCACCTTAGCTCCCGAATCAACATCGATAGGAGGCTGCATCGCATTATTCGGATTGCTCCATGAAAACTCCAGCCTCCTTGGTTGTTGATAACCACTCGGGAGACCACGATTGTTGTAGTTCCCTTGATAGTTTCGGTTTCCTTGATTTGGGTACCTAGTTCCTTGAATGCTTTGACCCATGGCGTAATTTGCCTCCCCGATCTCCTCTTGGCTAGCTCCTTCATAGCCACCATCTTGCTGCATTATTGGTATTCTCTGAGATAAATCCGTGTTCTGCTTTTGCTGAGACTCTAGTAGCTTGCTAATGTTAGTCAAGCTAGAGACGATCTCATCATCTCTTCCCGACTTCACCATAGTATGCTCAACCTATCCAACTTTACCAAGGACATAAGTGCCTCTCAATCTATCAGTCGGCCAATCTCTAGAATTCATCGAAATATCTTCAAAAAGCCTTTCAGCCTCATTGGGTGACTTCGTCAGCAATGCTCCATTAGAAGAAGCATCAAGTAAAACACGAGAATTGCAGTCCAACCCATTATAGAAAATACTGATATATTGAGCTTTAGATAGCCCATGCTGAGGACACTTCCGAAGCATGTCCTTGAACCTATCCCAAGCTTCATGACACTTCTCATTGCCATGGATAGAAAATTGATTGATTTCTTGCTTTATCTTGAACACCTTTGAAGGTGGCATGTATCGCTCCAAGAATTTCACTTTCAACTTCTCCCATGTATCACATTCAGCAGCATCAAGATTATCGTACCAATCTCTCGCTTTTTCATTCAGCGAGAACTTAAACAGTATAATATTCCTCGCATCCTCATGAGCTCCTACATCTTTTTGTGTGCTTGCATACCCAAGGAACTTATTCAGATATTGTTGAGGATCTTCAAATGTTCCCCAGAGAAGGGACTCCTTTCAATCATGGTGATAAGAGCAGGGTGTAAATCAAAATCAGCTCCAGTTCCTCTTGCTCCTAACAACCCAGCATTGCCTGTTCCATTATTCTTAAAGACTTCCCGGATGGCAAGTGTATCAGGATACGCCGCCATGTTGATTAATTCTATGTCCAAATTAACTTCGGTTGCAACTTCAATCATTTGCAGATTTAGCACGTCAACTTCAACTCCTAAATCAAGAGCTTTAGTTGGATCAACTTTAGTTGTTCTTGTTCTTCTTCTTTTTCTTCCTTGATGATGCTCCGATCTCTGGATTATATGGCACTAATTCATCTTTCTTTGATCTTGTGAGCATACACCTAAGAAAAATAAGTATTAGAAATAAAAAAACAATAATAATCTCAATTAAATTAGAAATAATCAATGGATAATTAATGATGTCCCCGTGATGAGCGTTTTCTCAACACACAATTAATCCCCAAGTATGAAGGATATCAATTGTAGTTTCGAAGGGGACCAAGTAAAATATCGAATCAACGGGACGGATAAATATCAATTTAATTACTTTCTAGCAATTATGACTATGTTGGAAATAAATAGTTGGTTTATAAACTAAGTAACAATTAAAATAGCTAATAAATAACAAGAACAAGTAAATAATAGTTGTGATCAAATAAGATAATACGTAGTTCGTCAGGCCATCCAGTTTCATTCGTTAATTCATACTTTCGTGTGTCGATATTCGACTCTGTCTTGTGGTTTATGGACGCATCGCTAGACCATGCGAATCTATTCTATAGACACAAATAGATAAGCTTTTGACACGTGTGAGTATCCTCAGAGCAAGACGTATACTTTACCCCCTTTCTAGGTACTATCATAATCAATTATTTCCCGTGCACTTAGTACTCTAACCCGATTTGATCTCCCTTTTTAGGTACTATAAAGTTATACTCTTTATCTTACTTGTTAACCCGAATTCAATTCAATTAACGAATATTCATATAAGACAGTTCTCATAAGACTTCGGAATCCCTTCACTTAGAATTATAACAATAAACCCTACTCATTAGTGAACGCACTCAACCAATAACCATGTTATGCATTCAGACTCTACACAACTATTATTGATGCACAAATCAACTATGAGTATGGATTAAAAACGTGCAATCTTATATAAAATAAACCACAAGTAGTGTTGTACGGAGTATACACACGAAATACAAATTAACTCATGAAACCTTCATTACCCTAGAACTACCAAAGTGGCTCTAGCCCATGATTGATCTAAGAACAATCATGGATAGATGGACCGATCTTACTTGAATCTCCAGCCGAACCTCTGTCTCAGCCCTCCTCTTATGATTCACGATCTTAAGCTCTTCGTGCTTGGACTTCCTCTTTTCTTTACTGCATGAGCCTCCTTTTATACTTGTAATCACGTCTCTAGGGCTTGGAATGGGCTTTTCAAGTGATCCCACGTGTTTTGGCCTCGAAAATCCGGATAAGGTAAGTTTCCGCATTTTGGTTCGACCTCGTCAACCAGGTCGAACCACTAGCCAACAGGTCGAACCCCAGGTCGAACCCTGATACTGGACACATTCTGCACTTGGTTCGACCTCTTGTACAGGTCGAACCACTCCCTCACAGGTCGAACCATGCTACTGGGCAATTTTTGCTCCTGGTTCGACCAACTGTTAGGTCGAACCCCATCGTCGTGGTCGAACCCCTCTTCTCGCGAACTGGTTCGACCATGGTTCGACCTGATGAACAGGTCGAACCCCTTGAGTCGTGGTCGAACCCTCCTTCTGCTGTTTCGCAATGCTGGGTCGACCTGTAGAAGAGGTCGAATCCTCCTCCAACCAGGTCGAACCCTACTCTTTCCTTGGCAGTTCGCGTGGTCTCGACTTCGTCTCTTCGATTCTTGGCACTTCCACTCCATTTTTGCTATGAAAACCACTTAAATAGCTCCACTAACACCTGATTCATGCTAATTCACAATATATATAGGCTTTCCACCTATTTCTACCTCAAAACTCTCCAAAACTAGCACAAAACATGATGCCAAACTTGTGAATTTACACACTCATCAAACCCCCAAACTTACATGTTGCTCGTCCCGAGACAACCAAATCAAACCACAGGAGTCGTGTATAATTC
Source organism: Pogostemon cablin (assembly GCA_023678885.1). Taxonomy (NCBI): domain Eukaryota; kingdom Viridiplantae; phylum Streptophyta; class Magnoliopsida; order Lamiales; family Lamiaceae; genus Pogostemon; species Pogostemon cablin. Next base: position 14,511,628 of record CM043001.1, on the reverse strand, counting down.
ACCAAGATCAAGTACAACACATATCACACATGCAACTTCATTCAATCAAACAAGTATTAATTGCTTCATATATATCACTCATGCAAAACCAATCCAATCACATACCATTCGGAGTACTAAGTAATTTCGCTCACAAGATAAGTATTTATTCTCTTTCACTCAAGTGCGTGAGGCACTATATAAGTTAATATAAACACTCATATCAATCCATATTCACGCGTAACCATAAGCTTGGCAAAGGTCTCAAAAATCAACTTATAATCAACTCTTCACTAGGATCACAAAGGACTTGTTTTTGGGTTGTAATGTTGGCTCTTTGGAAAAAGGTAGAAAAATTTGGACTTAATGACTTAAGACACTAGTAGAGAGTTACCTTGGAGGTTCTCGATTTCTTCTTCTTACAGCAAGTTCTCCTCCACTGTCGTCTCTTGAACTTATAAAATTCTTGAATTTTCCTTCTTTTCATGGCATCAACATCATCTTTTCGTTAGACAGCTCGGGTACTGGTTTTAGGCACTACCCTTCTTCTCATGTATAGGCCGTCAGCTGCTAAGCTTCATACACCATGTATAAAAACAATCGGGATACCAGTTTCGGGCACTACCCCTAAACAAGATTTAACCATATTCTTTTCATCCAACCATATTCTATCTTCCTTTTCTTCTTGCAACACTTACTCACCTCCACTCTCTCTACCAATGATTAGGTTAATTAAGGCTCAAGTAAAGGTTTATAAGGTTATTTACTTCGGCTACCAAAGAAAAAGCTTTAACGGCTCAACAGGGCATCCAAAGGTTAATAAAATCATTAGGAAGGATAAATTTGGCTAAGTAACTTAATCACGAAATAATGACCTAAGATCATGTCCTAGCAATTTATCAATCATAATTCTCACACAAGACTCCAAGCCAAGTTCTAGAATACGTTCATATGAATGATCATCTCAAGAATGAAATAATCATGATCAAGCATGATTAAAAAGCTCAAATCCTCACATAGGTAATCCTAGTACTCCTCATAGCACATAATTAAGATCAATTCCACAAGAACTCAATATACTTATCAACTAAACATGCTTTTCATCAATAGAAATTAACACATGAACATATGAATGCACAAAAATCAATAAGCTTATACCCAATCAATCATACAAGATATCACTTATACATTCCACTCACGCATGAATCACACCCCAACCTAAAGATAAAAGGAAAAATAATGGAATCAAGATGAATCGGAGGAAACTAAAGAAAACCTGAAAAACTACTCCTCCGGAGCATCATCATCCTCATCATCATCATCCTCATCATCAAGCCTCCGCTCCACAATCCGGTGCAGATCACCGATGTGTCTATCCAAGTAATCAACTCGATCACCCATCCTACCAACTTTCTCATTCAAAGCCGTATACTTCTCATTCAGCGTAGCATAGTTGGCGTTGGCGAGTGCGAGCTGTCGGTTTGTCTCCTGCTGGCTAGCAATGATCGTGACCAGCTGCTCATGAATAAGGTGGAGCTGCTCCCGTGTATCATTCGGGACAACCCGCTGCTGACGAGGTGCTGGCTCATACTGGGGTGCGTCGTGCTGCTCTTCTTCTGGAATCTCCATCTCTGGCTGCTCATCTACCCGATTCTCGACCTCGGGCTGCTGTGGCCACTGTAATGGCTGGTGTGGTGGCGGATGGTACTCTCCCTGTTCCACAATTTGCTGTAGCTCCTCCAACCTACCTTCGACACACAACCTAGCCACGACTCTCCAATCCCCATTGGTCTTCACAGTCATGGACAGAGCAGTGTGTCCTAGGAAGTTCATCAACAAGTTCCTCGCCTCCCGAACAGTGGTCATGTTGTTTATGTCAAAGGGAAACATAAAGTCGAATGGCTTTGGTCCTCTCGTGAAGAACCAATCACCATCTCTAAAGTGTGCAAATCCTCCCTTTACACATGTGAGCATCACCAAGTCGGGCTCTCCTCTAACAGGTGTAATGCCGGTGAAGTCCATGTTGTAGTGCTCAGCTATAATCGTCAGCAACCCTCCAATGTTCACCTTCTGAAATCCAATGGTCCTGAATCGATGTAGCTGCGCGATGAAATATGCTCCCACATTGAACTTCACCCCATTCATCATACACCATAGGGCATAAAGCTCTCCTCTAGACACACAGCCACCCTCCGAATGAGCAAACAGTGTGTTTCCGAGCACTCGATCCATATATTTCAACACTGGATTCTTGCTCGAGGTCGCACGAGCCTGCCTAATCTTATAGTCTCTGATCTCTCCGGTTATCTCCCTCCAAAACCTATTAGCGTTGAAGTGTCCATTCTCCACTTGAGAAATCTCTAGAGGCGTCTGAAAAAGTTGATTAAAATCCTTAGCCATCCATCTCCTTCGGACTCCTCCTAACTGAAATGAGCACTGATACGGATAGCCAAGTGGGTCTTTATCTATCTCAAATGAGCAAACTACCTCCGCTGTAACGTGGAAGTAAGTCGGCTTCTTCAACTCCATAAATCTGCGGATCCCCACTCGATCGAACAACATCGTCATATCATCCCTAATGCTCATAAGTCTCATGGCCTCATCATCTTGGTATCTTGTCCGAGCTATCTTGTCTGAGACTTCTTCCCACTTTTCTTTAATCTCATCCCAGTTTTGCATTTGAATTTTAAAGTTTTCAGGTACACGATCTTGTAACCTCAACTTCCTCATCACTGTGTCCACATTCGAAGGCTTGTCTTGCCTCTTCTTCGATCTTGCTTCATCCACCTTACCTTTCCCTTTACTTGATCCTTGTCCCTTTCCTGAAAACAACTATTTCAACACAACCAACAAGACAAAAACATAAGTATTTGACTAGCATATCCTATACTCTACTCAAGACTTCAAGCATCCATGCTTAATCAACTCAAACTATCATCTCAACACCACTTGCTCATTCATCATGCTCAAAACATCAACAACAAGCATGCATCAACCAATTCAAGCCATTCAACAAAAATTTCAAGAATTGAACTTCATGAACAACTCAAACTATCAACAATTCAAACCTAATTAACATGCTCATTCATCTAGATGCATCATATCCTTGATCAATCCACATAAAAACTCAAGTTCTATCCATAATCAAACAATCTCAAACCAATAAACATGAATTCATATGAATCAACTCCACAATATCAATTATCACCATGAATTTCAACCAAAATCAACATTAATCAACTTACCCACAACACATTTCATGCAATAAACTTCAATCCTAAGGTAATTGAGTTGAAAGAACGTATCTTTAGTCTTGCCCATGGTTAACAATCGATAATTTGCACACAACACTAAAAAACGCAACTGAAACCCTAATTCACGACGAAAATCGCCCAAATCCGAGCCCAATTCAAGAATTAAGAGTGTAATGTTGTGTAATCGGTACAAAATCAAGTGTAATTGACGAATTTGTGCAAGGGTGTTAAGGTTCGGGGAAGGTCCGAGGTTTGGTGAACAAGAAAAATGATCGAACCCTTCTAAAAAACGCGTACCTGACTGGGTTCGACCTCGGGTTCGACCGGCGGAACAGGTCGAACCTCGAGTGACGAGGTCAAACCTACCTTTTGGACAAAATTACCTTTTGGGTTCGACCTAGGTTCGACCTTCTGAACAGGTCGAACCACTCTTGTACAGGTCGAACCTACCTTCTGGATAACTACTCCTCGTGGTTCGACCTGGGTTCGAACTTCTGAACAGGTCGAACCATGAATGTCGTGGTCGAACCTATCACCTGAAAAACAGAATGCTTTGAACGGACTGGTTCGACCTCAGGTTCGACCTTCTGAACAGGTCAAACCATAACGGCTCAGGTCGAACCACCCTACTGTAAGATTTAAGTCACTGGGTTCGACCTTGGTTCGACCTGTTAGACAGGTCGAACCAAGATTGATCAGGTCGAACCACCTCACTGGATGATTTTCTGCGTCGGTTCGACTTTCTCTGCTTGGTTCGACCTCCTGGCACTGGTCGAACCTCTCCTGGCTTTGGTCGAACCACCCTTTTAAGCTTCCAAACTGAGTGTTCTTCAATCCCTATACACTTCAAACTTCAATACGAATCATTAGGTACCAACTAGAGCACAACTTCATCCAAAATTTGTTCCACAAAATATCATTCATGAGTAACTCCGTAAAATAAAACACAACCAAAACCCACTAAACATTAGGCAAGTTGTAAAAAATCGTAATATCAAAATCGATTAAGATTTTAATATGGCGCAAAAACCAACTCCCCTAACAAACATCACAAAGAAAATATTATACTATCGGTGCTTATCAAGGTAAGTACATTACACCCCCCCAAACTTAGTAGAAACTATAGTTGAAACTAAGTTTGCAAAGAGATGTAATTGTCGATAAGTAAGCACTTCAAATATAAAAATTTCTTACTCACACGAATGAAATAGAACATTAAAACGGGAGGAAAAGCCCCCAACAGGCGCTCATGTTTAACATCAGAGAGTCACGACGGTACCAAATCAGATCAAGGTATCCACAAAGATGACACAAACATCATCCGGCGACTTGTAATGCTTCAAGCGATGTCCATTCGCCGCAAAAATGTCTCCATTCTTGTCAATGAGCTCAAAACTCCCCCTCCTAAGACTCGATGAATCATGAACGGTCCCGTCCACTTTGATTTCAACTTACCTGCAAAAAGCTTTAAATGAGAGTTAAAAAGTAATACCTCATCTCCTTGCTTGAACTCCTTATACGAGATCTTCGAATCATGCCACCTCTTAATCCTTTCCTTATAGATCTCTGAATTCTTGTACGCACGACTCCGAAACTCATCCAAAAGATTGATATGAGTAATCCTCAACTCCTTCACATCCTTGAGAGTCAAGTTCAAGCTTCGCAAAGCCCAAAACGCTTTGTGTTGAATCTCTACAGGTAAGTGGCACGGTTTCCCATAGATAATCTGATACGGTGACATATCTAACACTGTCTTGTACGCGGTTCGGAACCCCCACACGACATCATCGAGCTTCAAAGCCTAATCCTTTCTATTGGTTCTGACCACCTTCTCCAAAATCTGTTTGACTTGACGGTTAGAGACCTCCGCTTGCCCATTCGCTTGAGGATGATAGGGTGTAGTAACCATATGCTTAACACCATACCCTTTAAGCACCTTCTCAAGAAATTTATTTACGAAATGCGTACCTCCATCACTAACAAGTGCTCTAGGGACTCCAAAACGGGCAAAAATATGCTTCTTCAAGAAAGATATTACAGTTTTCGAATCATTTAAGTGAGTAGGAATCACTTCCACCCACTTAGAAACATAATCCACCGCAAGTAGAATGTAGAGAAATCCATTAGATGGGGGAAAAGGCCCCATAAAATCGATACCCCACACATCAAAAATCTCGACCACTATGCTTGGTTGAAGCGGCATCTCGTCTCTCCTACCGATGTTCCCCATGCATTGACATCTATCGCAAGACGCCACATAGGTCTCACAATCCTTAAACAAGGTAGGCCAATAAAGAGCGGACTAAAGTACCTTGGCTGCTGTCTTTTGAGCGCCGAAGTGCCCCCCGTTAGGTTGTGCATGGCAAAACTCGAGAACACTCTCCATCTCCATCTCGGGCACACACCTACGGATGATAGAATCCGTGCAAATTTTGTACACAAATGGATCATACCATTTGAAAGTCTCAACGTCCCTTTTGAATTTAGCAAGTTGGTATCGGTTGAGATCCCTTGGAATTTCTCCCACAGAAATATAATTAACATAATCTGCATACCATGGATCAACTCCCTGCGCAGCAACCACACACGCTCGCTCAGCCCCTTCAACAAACACGACCATGATCTTTTCATCCGGAAACATTTCCTCAATATACTCGAAAGAATTATCACAATGTTCCCAGTCTCCAACCTCGAAAGATGATCCGCTAGCACATTATCAGAACCTTTCTTATCCCGGATCTCCATGTCAAACTCTTGAAGTAGAAGAATCCACCTTATGATCCTAGGCTTCGTCTCCTTCTTTTCCATCAAGTAGCGAATCGCTGAATGATCCGTGTACACAATAGTCTTCATGCCAACCAAATACTGACGAAACTTAACGAAAGCGTACACAACAGCCAAAAACTCCTTTTCAGTCACCGTGTAATTCTTTTGTGCCGCATCGAAAGTCTTACTTGCGTAGTAAATGGCATAGAACTTCTTATCCTTCAGCTGCCCAAGCACCACTCCAAGTGCTACATCACTTGCATCACACATTAGTACAAACAGTTGAGTCCAATCCGGTGTGATCAAGATAGGTGCAGTGATAAGTGCCTCCTTCAAAACTTGAAAAGCTGTTAAACATTCATCATCAAACACAAAAGGAACATCCTTTTCAAGTAAGTGAGATAAGGGCTTAGAGTATTTTGAGAAGTCTTTTATGAATCTCCTGTAAAAACCGGCGTGTCCAAGGAAGGACCGCACTCCTCTTTCATTAGTCGGTGGTGGAAGCTTCTCAATCGCCACCACTTTAGAACGATCTACCTGCAACCCTTTAGCCGAGACATGATGCCCAAGAACAATCCCATCCTTCACCATGAAGTGGCACTTCTCCCAATTCAAGACAAGATTAGTCACTTGGCATCTCTTCAAAACAATAGATAGGTTAGACAAACAAATATCAAAGGAGGAACTAAAACCAGAAAAATCATCCATGAACACCTCCATGATCTTCTCTATCAATCCATCGAATATTGCCATCATGCATCTCTGAAAAGTAGCAGGCGCATTACATAACCCAAATGGCATTTTTCGAAAAGCAAAGGTCCCGTAGGGGCAAGTAAAAGTGGTCTTTTCTTGATCATCGAGGCCAATCATAATTTGGTTATACCCCGAGTATCCATCCAAGAAATAATAAAACTCATACCCTGCAAGACGATCTAACATTTGATCCATGAAAGGAAGAGGAAAATGATCCTTACACGTGTTCTCATTCAACTTCCTATAATCAACACATGTACGCCATCCCGTAGGAATCCTTGTGGCTATCGCTTCTCCATCCTCAGCTTTCACAATAGTCATACCCCCCTTTTTAGCAACTACATGCAATGGACTCACATGGGGACTATCACTAATAGGATATATGATTTCGACATCTAACCACATAAGGATTTGCTTCCTAATGACCTCTTGAATCGCGGGATTAACCCTCCGCTGATTCTGAATACTTTCCTTTGCCTCGTCTAACAATCTTATCCTATGCATGCAATACGAAGGACTAATTCCTTTCAAATCCTCAAAAGACCAACCAATCGCAGATTTATATTTCCTAAGAACATTCAATAACTCCTCAAGTTGATCATCATCGAGAGAAGAAGATACAATTACCGGGTATTTTTCATTGTCGCCAAGAAAAGCGTACTTCAAGTGTTCCAGCAAAAGTTTCAACTCCTCTTTCCTCACCTCCATCGGAGGGCTCTCGTTATCCAAAGGCAAGTACTTCCTAGTCCACTTGACTTCTTCCACCTTAGTTCTTTCCGATTCAAACCTGTCATCACCCAAAGCAAGTAAGTTTTCAAGAAATTCAATACATACCTCATTGGAGAGTCCGTCAAGCTCCGTAGGGGAATAAGTAAGAGATTCCATCAAACATGTCTCAAGAGGATCCTTTGACAGGATCAGAGACATGTCCTCTTTCACATTCTCCTCCACCACGTCAATACTATGACACTGCGACTCCATGGGCATCTTCATTGCTTTGTCTAAGTTGAAAAGAACTTCTTCTTTGTCCATCTGCAATCTAAGCTCTCCTTTTTGAACATCAATCATAGCTCCAGCAGTAGCAAGGAAAAGTCTCCCCAAGATTAAAGGGATATTATCCTTGTCTTCTTCCATCTCTAGCACAAGAAAGTCCACAGAAAAGACTAGCTTCTCCACTTTGATGAGAACATCTTCAATTATACCTTTTGGAAACGTCATCGACCTGTCCACCAATTGGAGAACCACTGTTGTAGGAGTAAGCTCCCACAAACCAAGCATCTGAAAGATGGACAAAGACATCAAATTGATGCTCGTCCCTAGATCGCACAAAGCTCGCCGTGCCGGCCCCTTTCCGATTTCACATAGAATAGTGAAGCTCCCCAGATCCTTCATCTTTTGTGGCAGCTTCTTTTAGATGATTGAGCTGCAATTCTCAGATAAATTCATCGTTTCAATTCAGGTTAACCTCCGCTTCTTCAATAATATGTCCTTTAGAAATCGGGCATAGTACGACATCTCCATGATTGCCTCTGAGAAAGGAATGCTCAAGCTTATTTTGTTCATTATCTCTGAAAACTTCTTGAACTTCTCTTCCAATCCCTTCTTCACAAGTTTGTAAGGAAACGGCAGAGGTATCTTTGTTTTGGGAATCCCCCATTCATCACGATCAACCTTCTCCGCTTTCTCTTTTTCGGCTCTCAAACGCTTGGCTCTCTCCCAATTTTTCTCACTATTATCTCAGTACTTTGTTCATTTCGAACCACTGGAGTAGCATCAACATCATCGAGAGTGTTCGGAGTGGAAACAGGTAATTTCTGGTGAGGTTCGACCAGGGTTCGACCTGTAGAACAGGTCAAACCATGTACGTACTAGTCGAACCTACCTTCTGGATAATGGCTCTCTTTTTGAATTTGAGGTTCGACCTGGGTTCGACCTGTGAAACAGGTCGAACCATGGGTACCTAGGTCGAACCGGCCTACTGTACTCCTTCCGCCATCCGGTTTGACCAAGGTTAGACCTGTTTGATAGGTCGAACCATGACCGTCGTGGTCGAACCGTTTCTGTGACAAAACAGAGTGCTCCAAGTGGTATGGTTTGACCTGGGTTCGACCTGTTGGGTAGGTCAAACCAAGATTGGTTTGGTCGAACCGGTGTTCTGGAAAAAAAGAGTGCTCTGAGTTGTGGGGTTCAACCATGGTTCGACCTATGGGATAAGTCAAACCATCTGCAGTTTGGTCGAACCGATGCTGCAGTCTCTCCTAATAGTGTCCTGTGTGTTGGTTCGACCTTCCCTGTATGGTTAGACCTTCAATATTGGTCGAACCATGTTCGATCCTCGCCCTAGACATGTCCAAATTTGATTCCGGCCTCATAGGTCCCTCGTACTGCGTTCCCGACCTTAATGTGATGGCGTTGCAGGACTTTGGATTCTCAATACTTTGAGACGGGAACTTCCCTTCTCAAGAGTTTGAGTAAGCTTGTTAACACTTCCTGCCATCTCCCCCATCAGTAATGTAAGGTCCTTCACCTGCTTAGATATAACCTTATGGTTTGCATCGATTTTCTTTTCAAGTTTGGCCTCAAGGCGGTTAACTCTTTCATCATTCTTGGCCATATACCTGTTCACAGTATCCTCAAGACCCGGTTTCCCTTCTTCCACCTTAGCACCCGGATCAACACCCATCGGAGGTTGAATCGCATTATTCGGATTGCTCCATGAGAACTCCGGCCACCTAGGCTATTGATAACCACCCGGGGGACCACGATTATTAACGTTTCCTCGATAGTTCCCTTGGTAGTTCCGGTTTCCTTTGTCTGGATACCTAGTCCCTTGAATACTCTGACCCATGGCATAGTGTGCCTCTTCCAACTCCTCTTGGATTGGTCCCTCATTCTTTAACTCCTGCTGCATGATTGGCACACGCTGAGATAATTCGCTGATTTGCTTCTATTGGGATTCAAGTAGCTTGTTGATATTGGACAAGCTAGAGACGATCTCATCCTCTCTACTTGTTTTCACCATTGCTTGTTCAACCTTAGCTACTTTACCAAGGACATAAGTACCTCTAACTCTATCAGTTGACCAATCCCTCGAATTCATCGAAATATCTTTAAACAACTTTTCGGCCTCTACGGATGACTTTGTAAGCAATGCTCCATTAGAGGAAGCATCCAATAAAACTCATGAATCACAGTCCAATCCATTGTAGAATATACTGATATATTGAGCTTTAGATAGCCCATGTTGAGGACACTTCCTAAGCATGTCCTTGAATCTATCCCATGCTTCATGAAATTTTTCTCCTCCACCCATAGCGAATTGGTTAATGTCTTGCTTCATCTTAAACACCTTTGAAGGTGGCATATACCTCTCCAAGAACCTTAACTTCAGTTGCTCCCAAGTAGTGCACTCAGCTGCGTTGATAGTGTCGTACCAATCTCTCGCCTTCTCAGTAAGCGAGAATTTGAACAAGAGGATCTTCCTAGCATCTTCATGTTCTCCTGCATCTTTTTGAGTACTTGCATAGCCCAAGAACTTGTTCAGATGCTGCTGCAGATCCTCGAAAGACCCTCCTGAAAAGGAGTTCCTTTCTATCATGCTAATAAGAGCGGGATGAAGATCGAACGCTGAATTAGTTCCCCTTGCTCCTAGAAGCCCAAAATTTCCAGCCCCATTGTTTCTGAAAACCTCTCGGATGGCTAGATTATCCGGATTTGCTGCCATGTTTACTGTCCTTACTCCCGAATTAACTTCAGTTGTAGCTTCAATCGTCTGCGAAATCTGCTAGTCAACTTCAACTCCAAAATTCAGAGCTTCAGTTGGATCAATAGTATTTGCCTTGCTCTTCTTCTTCTTCTTCTTCTTTATTGACAATGCTCCGATTTCAGGATTGTAGGGTTCAAGTTCACCTTTCTTTGATCTCGTGAGCATACACCTAAAAACAACTAGAATTAAAACAACAAAATAAGAAAAATAGCCTTAACAAACTAGAAATAACAAAAAGATATTTTAAGCCGTCCCCGGCAGCGGCGCCAAAAACTTGATGAGCGTTTTCTCAACACACAATTAATCCCCAAGTATGAAGGATATCAATTGTAGTTTCGAAGGTGACCAAGTTAAATATCAAATCCACGGGATGGATAAATATCAATTTAATTACTTTCTAGCAATTATGACTATGTTGGAAATAAATAGTTGGTTTATAAACTAAGTAACAATTAAAATAGCTAATAAATAACAAGAATAAGTAAATAATAGTTGTGATCAAATAAGATAATAGGTAGTTCGTCAGGCCATCCAGTTTTATTCGTTAATTCATACTTTCGTGTGTCGATGTCCGACTCTGCCTTGTAGTTTATGGACGCATCGCTAGACCATGTGAATCTATTCTATAGACACAAATAGATAAGCTTTTGACACGTGTGAGTATCCTCAGAACAAGACGTATACTTTATCTCCCTTTCTAGGTACTATCATAATCAATTATTTCCCGTGCACTTAGTGCTCTAACCCGATTTGATCTCCCTTTTTAGGTACTATAAAGTTATACTCTTTATCCTACTTGTTAACCCGAATTCAATTCAATTAACAAATATTCATATAAAACAGTTCTCATAAGACTTCAGAATCCCTTCACTTAGAATTATAACAATAAACCCTGCTCATTAGTGAACACACTCAACCAATAACCATGTTATGCATTCAGACTCTACACAACTATTATTGATGCACAAATCAAGTATGAGTATGGATTAAAAACGTGCAATCTTATATAAAATAAACCAGAAGTAGTGTTGTACGGAGTATACACACGAAATACAAATTAACTCATGAAACCTTCATTACCCTAGAACTACCAAAGTGGCTCTAGCCCATGATTGATCTAAGAACAATCATGGTTAGATGGACCAATCTTACTTGAATCTCCAGCCGAACCTCTGTCTCAGCCCTCCTCTTATGATTCACGATCTTAAGCTCTTCGTGCTTGGACTTCCTCTTTTCTTGACTGCATGAGCCTCCTTTATATTTGTAATCACGTCTCTAGGACTTGGAATGGGCTTTTCAAGTGATCCCACGCGTTTTGGCCTCGAAAATCCAGATAAGGTAAGTTTTCGCGTTTTGGTTCGACCTCGTCAACCAGGTCGAACCACTGGCCAACAGGTCGAACCCCAGGTCGAACCCTGCTACTGGACACATTCTGCACTTGGTTCGACCTCTTGCACAGGTCGAACCACTCCCTCACAGGTTGAACCTCAGGTCGAACCACGCTACTGGACAATTTCCGTTCCTGGTTCGACCAATTGTCAGGTCGAATCCCATCGTCGTGGTCGAACCCCTCTTCTCGCGAACTTGTTCGACCATGGTTCGACCTGATGAACAGGTCGAACCCCTTGAGTCGTGGTCGAACCCTCCTTCTGCTGTTTCGCAATGCTGGTTTGACCTGTAGGAGAGGTCGAACCCTCCTCCAACCAGGTCGAACCCTACTCTTTCCTTGGCGGTTCGCGTGGTCTCGACTTTGTCTCTTCGATTCTTGGCACTTCCACTCCATTTTTGCTATGAAAACCACTTAAATAGCTCCACTAACACCTGATTCATGCTAATTCACAATATATATAGGTTTTCCATCTATTTCCACCTCAAAACTCTCAAAAACTAGCACAAAACATGATGCTAAACTTGCGAATTTACACACTCATCACCCCGGCAACGGCGCCAAGAACTTGATGAGCTTTTTCTCAACACACAAATTAATCCTCAAGTATAATGATATCAATTGTAGTCTCGATAGGTGACCAAGTGATTATCGAACCCTAGGGACAGATTATTATCAATTCAATTATATTCTAATTAACTAAGATTATGTTGGTAAATGAGATTTGGTCTGATTATGAATCAATTCATCATACACCTCATGTGCATTATAAGTCTTAAAGAGATAGAGATATCCTTTAGAATTTAGAGCCCTTTGATAGTACATACGATTGGTTTGATCGAGAGGTTGATTGATTGTGTGAGGGAATTATCATTTAAGCTTAGTACCTAGTTGGAATTGTTTGAGTGAGAACTAATCCTTTGAGCTATTTTGGGATTTTTATTCGGATTCACATTCTATTCATTCCGAGAGAAAGTTTAGAAGAAGTTAGTGTTGGCCCTTAATCATTTGCCCATGATGCACATGAATTTGATACATAATTCCTAGAGTTACAAATTCTTAATTGTTGTTAATCTCACTTTTGTTTAACTTGGAAAACCAATCACACTCATTTTAATCTCGTTTACTTGATTATTGCCTTTTCACTTGCATTGATTAATTTTAATTACTTGTTTGACAAACAAAACCTTGATGATTAATCTCTATAAAATTATGAGAAACATGAGATCGCTTAAGCACTAGTGCATACCTCACTGTGGTTCGATAAATTCTTGAATTGATCAACCCGACTACAAGTTATGTCTAATCAAATGGTGCTGTTGCCGGGGAGGCAACAGTTGCTAGTAGCTTGAAGAAGGATCGTTTTGAGTAATCTTAATAGAGACATTTATATTTTCTTTGTTTACTTGTATTTGCTCTTAAAAATCGTGTTCTAACTTCGCTTGTTTTGAAGGTGTTGCAAACAAGGTCAAAAGGGAAACAAGTTGAACCTATTGATTTAGAGATTGAATACACTTTTCGGAAAAGGAGAAATGAGAACAAATAAAAAAAGTGACCTAATGGAGAACAATCAAGATGAACGTGTTGATGTTAGGAATGATGGAGTAAGAGTGAAAAATATGAAAGACAACGCACAAGCACCCCAAGTCAATGCTAATCTTCCTCAACAAGCTCATCAAAAATTTGGAGAGCTTAATAATCAAGCTTTGCTTCAACAAATGGTGCAACAAGCCATTCTTCAACAAGGTTTTCAACATGCTTATGCGCAACCACCACCACCACCTTCGGTGCATCGAGGGCCTCAAGTAGATCCAAGGGTGATTCGGGATTTCTTTATGCCAAGGGCAATGCCACAAATGATGGGACCACCAATCAATGCCAACAACTTTGAATTTAAAGTGGGCTTGATTTCTATGGTGAGAGAGCAACAATTCAGTGGAACCCTGAATGGAGATCCCAATGCTCATCTTGCTCAATTTATTGAGATTGCCAACACCGTGAAGATGAATGGGGTGAGCGAGGATTGTATCAAGATGAGGTTGTTTCTGTTTTTGTTTAGGGATCGTGCTCGAACATGGTTATCTACCATTACTCCGGGTACACGTAACACTTGGGAGGAGCTTGCACAAATGTTCTTGAACAAATACTTTCCACCTTCTAAGAAGCTTCAAATGAAGAGCTTGATCACTCAATTCAAGCAAATGCCTCAAGAGCGATTTAAGAATATGCTACGCAAGTGTCCACAAAATGGTTTCTCGGAGCATCAACAAGTAGGATTTTTCTATCAAGGTTTGGTAAATGGTGAAAGAGTGCTTGTTGATGCTTTGGCGGGTGGATCCATACTTGGAGTGACTTCGGAAAGGGCTATAAGGATTTTTGATAAAATTGCTACAAATGTCTACCAATAGCCATCGGAGAGAGTTAGTGGATGCTATGGATTTGAGAGCTTTGATCAAAGGCAACGTTTAGTGTGAAGAGTGCTAGTGTGGAGCCAAGTATGCCAAGTGTTGAAATGATAGCAGTGGAGATTGTTAGACAAATGAGCTTGAATCAAGGTGTGAATAATCAAGGAGTTAACATGGTTGAAGGACAAGTAGAGCAAGGTACGCTTCCTCCGAATAGTGTTAGTGGGGACCAATGGGCTATGACAATACCACGTGTGGAAGATGTGCAATATATACAAGGAAGGAATTACCGAGGTAACTATCAAAACAATTACCGAGGTAATTTTAATCACAACCAAGGACACTATCCACCAAGGCAAGGAGGCTTCAATGGTCAAGGTAGTGGAAGCTCATACCCACAACAACAAAGGAGGCAAGTTAACTTCTCTTATTCAAACTCGAGCAATGCGGTTACTTATCCCCCGGTGTATCATCCAGAGCTAAAGCACCAAATAATGAAGGGAAAGCAACCACCGAAGAACTCATTGAAAAGTTGATTGCATCGAACAAAGCTCAAGATGAGACAAGAAGAAAGATTGATGAAGCTAATGATAGAAGGTTCAAAGCCTTACAGCACTCGGTTGGTTAAATTGCTAGTTCGTTGAGTGCAAATGAGAAAGGAAAATTTCTTCTATTACCGTTGTAAATCCAAAAGAGCAATGCAAGGCAATCACTTTGAGGAGTGGAACAAACTATGAGGGACCTTCTATGCCTATGGAAAATGAGAAGGTAGAAGAGAAGGAGGTTGAGGAAAACTTGGTTGAAGAAGAGATTGTGGAAGAAAATGAGGTTGAAGTAAAAGCAAATGATGAAAAGAATGTGGTTGAGCCGGAAGTTGTTGAAAAGAAATGGGTAAGAACCATAGCAATGAAAAAGAAAGAGGATGAAGTGGAGTTGGAAAGGGATAGTTGGGGCATACTAAAAACTCAAGTGCCTATTCCTTTTCCATATAGATTTTTGAAAAAGGGGCATGATGAAAAGTTTGCAAAGTTTTTGGAAATCTTCAAGAAAATCCACATCAATATACCCTTTGTGGATGCTTTGATACAAATGCCTCATTATGCCAAGTTCTTGAAAGACATCATGACAAGAAAAAGGAGTTTAATGGAGAATGAGACCGTCAATTTGACGGAGGAGTGTAGTGCCATAATTCAAAAGAAGTTGCCTCCAAAGCTTAAGAATCGGTGAAGTTTTGTCATACCATGTGAGATGGGGAAGAGTGAAGTTCATAAAGCTCTTTGTGATCTTGGGGCTAGTATCAATTTGATGCCTATGTCCATCTTCAAGAAACTTAGTATAGGAGAAGTAAAGCCTACGTCCGTTACATTGCAACTTGCGGATAGGTCTTTGACTTATCCTAATGGAATAGTTGAGGATGTGTTAGTTAAAGTTGGAAAGTTCATATTCCTGGTGGATTTCATAGTGCTTGATATGAATGAGAATGCAAATGTTCCATTGATTTTGGGGCGCCCATTTTTGACCACGGAAAGAGCCTTAATTGATGTGCACAAGGGGGAGTTTAAATTGAGAGTAAATGAAGATGAAGTGGTGTTTTTATTGAGGAGTGCTATGAGGCATCCAGATGAGAAGGAAGAATGTAGAAGGATTGAAATGATTGATGAAGTTGTTCAAGAGAATTTGCCATTCGTCTTATCTAAAGACCATCTCGAAACAAGCATAAGCCATTCTCTTACTTTATCTCTTAACTCTAACTCTCCTTTCCATTGTTTAGAAGATGATGATATAAATGATTACTTACATGATTTGAATGCTTGTAGGGAAATGCAAGAAGATGAACCCAAGTTGATGTACTATGGAAAGAGGGAGTATCTTCCATTGAAAATTGAAGGTGAAGAGCAAAAAGTGGAAAAGGGGAAAGAGGAATTGAAGCCTCTACCCGATCACCTTATGTATGCGTATTTGGGAGACAACAAGATTTTTTCGGTAATCGTATCATCATCCCTTTCACCTTTAGAACTTGATAAATTGTTAAGGGTGCTTAGAGAGCACAAAAGTGCTATTGGTTGGAGTCTTGATGATTTGAAAGGTATAAGCCCCACAATTTGCATGCATCACATAAGGTTGATAGATGAAGATAAGTCATGCATACAACCTCAAAGACGTTTGAACCCTATTATGCAAGAAGTGGTAAGAAAAGAAGTTTTGAAATGGTTAGATGCTAACATTGTTTATGCCATAAGTGATAGTCCTCATGTAAGTCCTTTGCATGTTGTGGCTAAGAAAGGGGGTCTAACCATTGTTAAGACGGAATTTGTTGAAGAGCTTGCTACAAGGGTGAAAACGGGTTGGAGAGTGTATTGTGATTATAGGAAACTTAATGAAAACACTCATAAAGATCATTTTCCTTTGCATTTTATTGATCAAATGCTTGATAGGTTGGCGGGATATAAGTATTATTGTTTTCTATATGGTTACTCGGGGTACAACCAAATCATGATAACCCCCAATGATCAAGAGAAAATAACTTTTACTTGTCCATATGGCACGTTTACTTTTTATAAATTACCCTTTGGTTTATGCAATGCCCCGCCACCTTTCAACGTTGCATGATGGCCATCTTTGGGGGATTGATTGAAAATATAATGAAGATTTTTATGGATGATTTTTCCGTATTTGGAACTTCATTTGATACATGCTTGGCTAATCTTTCTATAGTTTTGTAGCGATGTCAAGATACTAACCTAGTCTTGAATTGGGAAAAATACTATTTTATGGTTCAAGAGGGTATTGTACTTGGACATCACATTTTGGAGAAAGGTTTGAAAGTTGATAAGGCGAAGGTTGTAGCTATTGAACATTTTCCCCCACCAAAGAATGAAAAAGGGGTTAGATCGTTCCTTGGCCACACCAGGTTCTATCGATATTTTATAAAGATTTTTTCTAATATAGCCAAACCTTTGTGTAAGTTGATTGAAAAAGATGCTCCGTTCGAATTAATGATGAATGTCTTGATACTTTTAAGTTACTTAAGGAAGCTCTAACTTCTTTGCCAATCCTTGTCTCTCCCAATTGGAGTAAACCTTTTGAGCTTCATTGTGATGCAAGTGACAATGCATTAGGAGTGGTGCTTGGTCAAGTGAAGGAGAAGAAGTTTCGAGCTATCTACTATGCATCCAAGACGTTCAATGCAAATCAAAAGAATTATACCACAATGGAAAAATAAATCTTATCCATGATTTATGCATTTGAAAATTTTTGTCCATACCTAGTTGGCACGAAAACCATTGTTTATACGGATCATGCCGCCATTAGGTATTTGATGAGTAAGAAAGATGCTAAACCTAGACTAATTCGTTGGGTTCTTTTGTTGCAGGAGTTCAATGTGGAGATACATGACAAGAAGGGAGTCGAAAATGTTATAGCCGACCACTTGTCACGTTTGGAAAATGTGGATAAAGAAGGAACCATGGAGTTCATTAAGGATGTATTTTCGGATGAAGAGATACTTCAAGTTGATTTTCAAAGAATGTACACTTTGTGTGAGACCGAGAGGCCATGATATGCAGATTTTGTAAATTATTTAGCTTGTGGTCTTAAACCGGATCATCTCACCGAATCTAAAAAAAAAGTTCTATCATGATGTTAAGGAGTACTTATGGGATGATCCTCTTTTATTCAAGAATTGTTCGAATGGTATCATAAGGAGGTGTATCCCGGAGGAGGAAAAATTAAGTGTCATGGAGATGTGCCATAGTTCACCATGTGGAGGACACTTTGGGTTTCAAAAGACGGGAGCAAAGATCCTACAATCAGGATTGTTTTGGCCAACTTTATTCAAGGATTGTAAGGACTACATCAAGGGGTGTGATAGGTGCCAAAGAATTGGAAGTATAGGGCAACGTGATGAAATGCCCATGAGGAACATTTTTGAGGTTGAAGTGTTTGATGTATGGGGGATGGACTTCATAGGCCCATTTCCGCCTTCCAATGGTTACCTTTACATTTTGCTTGCAGTAGATTATGTGTCTAAATGGGTGAAAGCAATCCCGACAAGGACAAATGATGCTCAAGTGGTCAAGTCTTTCTTAAAGAAGAACATCTTTGCTAGATTTGGGGTGCCAAAGGCCATGATTAGTGATGGGGGATCTCACTTCATCAACAAGCTTATGAGAAGCTCTTGAATGGCTATGGAGTGAAGCATAAGGTTTCTACACCTTACCATCCCAAATAAATGGCTTGATGGAGGTATCAAATAGGCAAGTGAAACTTGTACTTGAGAAGACGGTCAATGGGAATTGAAAGGATTAGTCTTCTAAGCTTGACGATGCCCTTTGGGCTTACCGAACGGCCTACAAGACCGCCCTAGGTTTTTCTCCGTACAAGCTTGTTTATGGGAAGGCATGCCATTTACCCGTGAAATTAGAGCATAAGGCACTATGGACCCTTCGGAAGTTGAACTTTGATGAGAAAGAATCCGAAAAGAAAAGATATCTCCAATTGGTTGAATTAGGATAGTTTAGAGAAGAAGCTTATTCAAGCTCAAGGATTTTGAAGGAGAAGCTCAAAAGATGGCACGATGAAAAGATAAAAACGAGGGAGTTTATTCCGGAGGATAAAGTTCTATTGTTCAATTCAAGACTTAAGTTGTTCTCCAGAAAACTTCGTTCCAAATGGACCATCCCATACTTGGTGATTGAGGCTAGAGATGATGGTTCCTTGAAGCTTGAAGGATTAGATGGAAGTACTTTTGTGGTTAATGGTCAAAGGGTGAAACATTACCATTCTCCCTCTCAAAGGGAGTTGGTATACGTGGATACCTTCACCTCTTGAAAGAACGTATCCTTTTAGTAGTTTAGGATTGTAAATATTTCTTTTTGTTTTGCATTTTTGGCGTTGTAGGTGGATTGTGCTTGTGAGAAGGAGTTTTAAAGATACAAAGGGTGCTTGAATTGAAGTGTGTAAGTTTGTCATACCACTTTTTGCAAACTTAATTCGAAACTCTTGTTTCAATTTAAGTTTGGGGGAATATGGTGTGGTATGACATACTTTGTCTTGAAAGCATATACTTATATACTTTTCGTGTTTTGGGCTAATTTGGGCTAATTTTGAAAATTTTCTCATAAGTTTTGGATTGATTTGGTCCGATTGGTTGTGTTGAAGTAGATGATAATCCGTGTTTTGATAACTAATGTTGAGCTAATAATGTTTTTGAGTTGTGAGCATGAATAGGGAGTTTTCGAAGCATAAAAATAGGGGAAGACAAAACTTGAAGTTGAAATTTGGAGAAAACAGATCTGCTGGTACACGACTTGTGTCGCCAACACGGCCCTGTAACATGTGACTGTGTGGCGACATCAAATCATCCAACACGGCTGCCCTTTGGCCGTGTAGCATCGTACAAGTCGTGTCCTGTGTCGAGACTTGAGCCATATCGCCAACATGGGCCTGTAAGAAGAAGCCGTGCGGTGACATCAATTCACACAATACGACCATCCTTTTGGCCGTGTTACGTGACACGACTCGTGTCGTGTTTGGAGTCAGATTTTAAAAGCCGACTGTTGGAACACGGCCAGTCACTCCCACTGTGCACAACACTTCCCATTGTGTATTCTCACTTCTAAACTCCACGATTTATCAGAAAACATCAAAAGAGTGGTAAGATTGTGTGATTAAAGAATGATTCTCAAGGGTGGGTTTTACATCATTATTTCCATTTAATTCCAAGAACACCCAAGGTATGACACTTCGAACCCTAGTTTTTAATTGAAGGTTTAATTAGTTAAATTCTTGTATGGGTTTAGGATGATAACATGTTTGAAGCATGTCTTGCATGTTGATACATGAATGTGCAAGTTTAATTGTTGGATTGATTGAAATTGTGCAAGAATTAGGGTTCATGAACATCTTGAATTTGGGGATTTTTGAAGGAATGGAATTAAAAGCATATGTTGTTGCATATTGATTGATAATGCTTTTGTGATAATTGTATTGTGTACACTAGCTTAAGCATTGAGGATTTGAGCATGATGGAATTGAAAATTCTTGTTGAATTGATTGTGAAATATGTGAATGCCAAGTGTTTGATGAAATGCCTAAGTGAAGTTTCGAATAGAATTAAAAGCTTTTGCATGAAGCATTGTTGATATAAGTTGTGCCCATCGAAAAGGTGATGAATTCATGAAAGAATGGAAAGATTGAGATGTTGAACTTGATTGAATCTTTAAAAATAATTTTTTTTATTAAATAGTTGCTAAAGTTGCTTGGATTAAAATGTGAAAATCCTTGGAATATATGGTCTGTTGTGCTTGAATATGTGCTAGAATTGACACTTAGTTAATAACTAGTGATGATTCTAAGCAATATGAGATATCTTGTCTTGAGTTGAACTTGAATGTAATTTGAAATATTTTGAATATTGTAGATGGCTGAAAGAAGAGTGAGGAAACACAATGAAGATTTCATTATTGTTGAGACAAATATGGAACTATCCAACCTCGATGCAAAATTGATGATTGAGGAAATTCACCCTGAGAATTTCGGAGTTGAGTTCCTTGAATGGGAGTGATGAGCATTTTCTCAACACACAAAATTAATCCTCAAGTATAAGGATATCAATTGTAGTTGCGATAGGTGACCAAGTGTTTATCGTACCCAAGAGACGAAATAGTATCAATTTGATTATATTCTAATTAACTAAGATTATGTTGACAAATTCGATTGGATTTAATTGTGAAACTAAATAACATATAATTGAAATAGCAGAATAAATAAGCAAGCAATAGAGAAATTTCAGTTGTGATCAAGTAAGTAATAGAGTAGTTCTTCAGGTAATCCAGTTTTACTTATTAATTTCCTTTCCATGTGTTGATATCCAACTCTGCCATGTGGTTTATGGACGCATCACTAAATCATGCAAGCGTACTCTATAGACACAAGTAAGCAAGCGTATGACACGTGTGAATATCCTCGGAGCAAGAGATATACTTCACCCCCCTTTCTAGGTACTATCATAATCAATTATTTTCCGTGCACTTAGTACTCTAACCAGATTTGATTTCCCTTTTAGGTACTATAAAGTTATACTCTTTATCCTACTTATTAACCCGAATAAGATTCAATTAATAAGTACTCCCCCAAAATTGATTGCACACTTTCCACATTTATCCGTCCCAAAATAGATTGCACCTTCCAAAAAAGGAAATATCACATCAATCCCCACCCCTAAAATGTTATCTTAATTACAACTTTACCACACTCACCTAACATACATAACATACTTTATAATTTATTTATTACCTAAAAATACCACAATACTCCTAAAAGTCAATATTTCATAAACTCCGTATCTACAGTAACAGTGCAATCAATTTTGGGACGGAGGGAGTACTTATAAATAGTTCTAATAAAACTTCAGAATCCCTTCACTTATAATTATAACATACAATCCTCCTCAGCGGTGAACGCACTCAATCAATAACCAAGAGATGTATTCAGACTTTACATAACAGTTAAAGATGCACAAAACGACCGTTAGTATAAATTAAAAAAAAGCACAATCTTATATAAAATAAACCACAAGTAGTGTTGTACGGAGTTTACACATGAAAATTCAATTAACTCATAAACTTTCATAATCCTAGAACTATCGGAGCGATTCTAGCCCATGATTGATCTAGGAACAATCATGGATAGTTGGTATGATCTTACTTGAATCGCCAGACGAACCTCTCCTCACGACTCCTTCGGATGATGGTAGGGTTTGGTGAAGGATGGATGAGGAATGCTTCCTCTATTTCTCCTATGAAAGCTCTTTTTTTATACTTGTAAACTCTCCTTACGGGTCTTGGATGGGCTTTTTGAGAGAACACATGCACTAAAGGTGTAAAAATATAAATTTGGTAAGTTTTCGAACATCAATTCGACCAAACAAGTTGGTCGAACTCTTCCATGCAGGTCGAATCCCAGGTCAAATCCGTCTGTAACTTGGTCTCTGATTCCAGATTCAACCAGTGTGTTGGTCGAACTGAATACTTCCTGGTCGAACAAGTACTGCTTCTGTTTGGGCTTCAAGTTCGACCGGGGTTTGACCAAGTGATTTGGTCGAACTTGCCTGTCGTGGTTGAACCCGACTTTTCTGAGCTCAGTTCGACCAGAGGTGATGGTCGAACTCCATTCTTCATGGTCAAATCCGACCCCTGCATGGTCGAATCGAGCCCCTGTTTCTTTCTCTTTCCGGATCTGATCATTTTCAACTCATTTTCCATCGAAAATCATCACAAATAGCCTTGTAAACTCCCAATTTGTAATTTTCTACCATGTATAGCAATTCACATCAAATTACAACCATTTATCATACCATAAGTACACGAATCCGGGCTCAAAACTAGTGAATTTACACACTCATCAGACCCCCAAACTTACATGTTGCTCATCTCGAGGCAACGAAATCAAAACCAAGGAGTAGTGTAAAATTCACCAACCACCAATACAATTCATACTCACACATGCAATCCATCAATCGAACACAAGTATTACAAGCATCATATGCATCATTCATGCAAAACATCACTCAATTATAATACCTTTCGGAGTACAAAATCATCTAGCTCACAAGATAAACATTTACTCTCACTCTCAAGTGTAAAAGATGTACACTCTAGCATGTTAGTGTTTACGCTCATATTCAATCCATACTTCCGCGTAACTATAAGCTTGGCAAGGGTTTCAAAACTCAACTTATAATCAATTCCTTACTAGGATCACAAAAGACTTGCTTTTGGGTTGTAATGTTGGCACTTTGGTAAAGGTAGGAGAATTTGGGTAAAGTGACTAATTCACTAGTAGAGAATTACCTTAAAGTTTTACTTTTTGTCATATATCTTCGTTTGTTTCTCCATCTTCTTCTCATAAACTTCATAATTTGATTCTCCTTCTTTCTCCAAGCATCAACATCATCTTTCTCAATGAGCAAGGGTACCAATTTCGGGCACTACCCTTAAAAGCAGTTGGGGTACCAGTTCCAGGCACTATCCTTAGACAAGATTTAACCATACTTCTTTCTTTTTCATAATTCTCAACCAAGCTTTCACCATTTCATTCTTTCAAGCACTTACACACCTCAACTCTTTACTAATGAATAAGATATTAAACAAGGCTCAAGTAAAGGTTTAATAAGGTTTTTTATCAAGGCTTGCCAAAGAAAAAGCTTTTTAAGGCTCAAAAGGGCTTACAATGATAGATATGTTCACAGGTAAGGTAAAATTGTGGCTAAGTAATTTGATTACACAATAATGGCCTAAGATCATGTCCTAGCAATTCCTCAATCATAAGTTTCACACAAGACGCCAAGCCAAGTTCTAGAATACGGTCATACGAATGATTCTCTCAAGAATAAATTATCATGAACTAGCATGATTTAAATGGCTCAAATCCTCACATGGATAAATAGATTCCTAAGTACTCCTCAAGTAAATAACCAAGATCAATTTCACAATGAATCCACATACTTATCAAGCATACACGCTTCTAATCAATAAAAATCAACACATGTAAAATACGAATGCATCATACCAAGAACCCTTATAGTAATATAATTCATCCAAGTATAACTACCCTCAAATATCAATCATCACCTCTCAATCTAACATCCAAATATATCAATACTTGCCACTCACACCACAAACACCAATCCTGTAAAGAGAAAAGAAAAGGGAGATGAGATGAAACAGTCTAAGACAAAAACCTAGTGCATCCTACTCCTCCGGAGCATCATCATCATTCGCACCCTCTTCATCATCTCCATCACCCATCTCCACGTGCAATCGATCCAAATCTCTATGAAGACTGTTTAGCTTTCTATCCAACTCGCGCTCATGAGCATACATCCTCTCCAATCTCCTATCCATCTCCACATAGTTATTCTGCAGCGTGTTGTACTTCCCATCCAGTGCTGCATAGTTTTCATTCGCCAATTCTAGCTGCCTATTCGTCTCTTGCTGGTTCGCATTCAGTGTAGCGAACTGCTTATAAATCAATCTAAACTTCTCCTGCAAATAAGCATCCGAGCCAGCCCACTGCTTCTGTGGCACTGCTGGAATGGGTCGTGGTGGCCTCTCATGCAGCTGTAGATCTCCCATCTCCGAATCCACCTGATCTCCAAGCTCCTGCTACTGCTGCTGTGGATGTGGCTGAAAACGCCCCTCATCTACAATCCTCTGCAGCTCATCCATCATCCCCTTATTATACATCTGAGCGACAGTCCTCCAATCACCCTTTGTCAAATAAGTGATAGAAAGAGCAGTGTGCCCGAATGTGTTCATCAGCATGTTCCCTTCATTCCTAATAGTAGTCAACACACCCATATCAAAAGGAAACATGAAAGTAAAGGGCTTCGATCCACTCGTGAAGAACCAATCTCCATTTCTCAGATGGGCGAATCCCCCCTTCACACACGTGCTCATCACTAAATCGGGATCCTCCAAGATAGGTAAAATGCCGATGAAGTCTATATGATAGTACTCAGCCACCGAGGTAAGCAACCCTCCTATGTTCACTCTCTGAAATGGAGAAATCCTGAACCTGTTAAGCTGATAAATAAGGTACGCTCCCATGTTGAACCTCACTTCATTGAGCATACACCAGAGGATGTATAACTCTCCCCTCGACACAGTTTCCCTCAGACCGAGCAAACAGTTTGTTGCTCTACACTCGATCCATGTATTGGAGCACTGGATTCTGAATCAACGAGGCACGAGCACTGCTAGTCTTGTAATCCACATCCTCACCAGAAATATCTCTCCAGAATCTATTGGCATTGAAGTACCCAATCTCAGCACTCGAAATTCCCCTAAGAGTTTGAAACAAGATATTAAAATCCTCTGCTGACCATGCCCTCTGCTAACCTCCAAGCTGAAACGAACACCGATACAGAAGATTACCCAAATTCTTCTTCACAGTAATTGAACATAATACTTCCGCAGTCACATGGAAATAAGTAGGCTTTTTCAGCTCCATGAAGTGGCAAATTCCAACTTGACCAAACATCCACAGGATATCATCTCGAATGCTCATGGTAATCATCGCTCCATCATCTTGATACCTCATTCGAGCAATCTTATCTGACACTTCTACCCACTTCTTCTTGATCTCATCCCATTCATTCATCCGAATCTTGAAGTTCAAAGGCAACCACTCTTGAAGCCTTAGCTTCTTTGTCACAAGATCTTTCCGAGACGGTCTATCTTGCTTTTTCTTAGAACGAACCTCGGCTTCCTTTTCTTTTCCTGAAAATAATATTTCAATACAAACCAAGGAAGGAAAACCAAACTAATGCATTTAACTCTACTCAAGACTTCAAATTTTTCAATGCATAGTCGAACCAAACAAGCATGCTCCATCCTAACGATCCATCAATTCAATTCACATGCTTATTCACCCTCATTCTAATCATGAATACGATCAAAAAATGATTTAACCAACCACAAGCATGCATTACTATTCAAATTCAAGCAATCCAATCATGAAAACTACTCAAACTCAAACACTTTCCTAGCAATTCAACATGCTTCATCACAAACTACTCACATTCCTCATAACTTCACATAATCAACATGGTTCAATTCAATTTAATCAATCAAAATCAAACCCAACAACAATTCATTCAAAATTATGCACCAAAAATTCAAACCACATCATGAATCCATATAAAACTTAGTTTAATCAACATACCCGCTTATAATCGATGATTAGAACTTCAATCCTAGGGCAATAGGGTTGAAAAAACATACCTTTTGGACTAGTCATGGTTTAGAATGAATGAATGTGATAATTCTCCAAAAATCATGATGAACCCTAGTTTTACAACTAGATTGCTCCAAAAATGCGATGAATCGAGTGGAATGTGTGTGGATTGTGGTTAGAACTGATCGAAATCCACTAATTTGGAGTTTGGAATACAGGGGTTTCGATTCGGGATGAATTCGGGTGGAGGTGGTGTGTGAAATGCTCGAATGAATATGAAAATTGGGGTTAAAATCAACGTATCTGGGCTCGATTCGACCAATCCAAGTGGTCGAATTGGATTGACGTGGTCGAATCCATGGTCGAACTCCCTTACTAGATAATCCATCAGCACAATTCGACCAAGTGCTTTGGTCGAACTCTTTAGTTGCGATCGAACTCAACTGTTTAAAACTTTCAGGTTCGCCATTCGACCTTGATTCGACCTAGCCGCTTGGTCAAACCGATCACGTTTTGGTCGAACCCATCTGTACAACTCTCTGATCTCCAGTTCGACTTCCATCTTTGGTTGAACCCCTGGTCGAACTCTCCTCTGCTTGGTCGAATCGACCTGTAACAAACTCTCTGATCCCCAGTTCAACCAGGGCTCTCTCGTTCGACCTACATGTCTTGTCGAACTCGACTCCTGATGCTCCAAACTTGAATTTTCTTCATCCTCTGCACACTTTAAGCTTAAAAATGAACATTATGTACCAAAATAGATCAAAAGTAGCTCGAGAATCAATCTTAAACTTGATATCCATAAGTAACTCTGCATATGACACTCAACAACAACGCCAATCACCACAAAACATTAGGCAAGTTGCAGAAAATTGACACACCGCAACTGGTAAAAGTTTTGATGTGCCGCAAAAAATCAACTCCCCTAACAAACATTACAAAGAAAAGATTATACTCTTTGTGCTTTAATGAGGTATATACATCATACCCCCCAAACTTAGTAGAAACTATAGTGAAACTAAGTTTGCAAAGAGATGTAATTGCCGATATTTAAGTACGTCAAATATAAAAATTTCTTACTCACACAAAAGAAATAATAAGGCAATAAAACAGGAGGGAAAGCCCCCAACAGGCACTCATGTTTAACGTCGGAGAGGCACGACGGTACCAATCTAGTGCAAGGTATCCTCAAAGATGACGCAAGCATCATCTGGCGACTTGTAATGCTTCAATCGATGCCCATTCGCTGCGATAATTTCCCCATCTTTGTCCATAAGCTCAAAACTCCCCCCTCCGCAGGCTCTATGGATAATGAACGGCCCCGTCCACTTTGATTTCAATTTTCCTGTGAAAAGCTTCAAACGAGAGTTAAAAAGTAATACATGATCTCCTTGCTTGAACTCCTTGTATGAGATCTTTGAATCATGCCATTTCTTCATTCTCTCCTTATAGATCTCTGAGTTCTTGTAAGCTTGATTTCTGAACTCATCCAATTGATTAATATGAGTCATCCTCAACTCCTTTTGATCCTTCAAAGACAAGTTCAAACTCCTGAAAGCCCAAAAAGCTTTATGCTGAATCTCTACGGGTAAGTGGCATGGCTTTCCATAGATGATTTGTTACGGTGACATATCCAACACCGTCTTGTAAGCAGTCCGGAACCCCCATAAAATATCATCAAACTTCATAGCCCAATCCTTTCTATTGGTTTTGACTACCTTCTCCAAAATTTACTTCACTTGCCGGTTGGAAACTTTAGCTTGCCCATTCGCTTGAGGGTGATAGGGTGTAGTAACCCTATGCTTGACTCCATAATCCTTAAGCACTTTTTCAAGAAGTTTATTGATGAAGTGAGACCCTCCATCACTTACTAGTGCTCTAGAAACTCCATAATGGGCAAAGATATGTTTCTTCAAGAAAGATAAAATAGTTCTAGCATCGTTCACGCGAGTGGGAATGGCTTCCATCCACTTAGAAACATAATCCACTGCTAAAAGGATGTAAAAAAATCCATTAGATGGGGGAAAAGGCCCAATAAAATCGATCCCCCATACATCAAAGATCTCGACAACAATATTTGGCTGAAGTGGCATCTCATCTCGTTGACTTATGTTCCCCATCCTTTGACATCTATCACAAGTCACCACATAGGTTTCACAATCTTTAAATAAGGTCGGCCAATAAAGAGCAGATTGAAGTACTTTCACCGCCGTCATTTGAGCTCCGAAGTGCCCCCCGTTAGGTTGTGCATGACAAAAATCAAGTACACTTTCCATCTCCATCTCGGGCACACACCTACGAATAATGGAATCCGTACATATCTTTTAGACAAATGGTTCATACCAAATGAATATCTCAACATCCCTCTTGAATTTTGCAAGTTGATATCGGTTGAGATCTCTCAGAATTTCACCTACGGAAATGTAATTTACGTAATCCGCATACCATGGATCCATCTCTAGGGTAGCCACAACACATGCTCTTTCAGCTCCTTCAACAAGCACTGCCAATATCTTCTCATCAGGGAATATCTCTTTAATGTAATCAAAAGAATCATCACAGTGCTCCCTTGTCTCCAACCTTGATAGGTGATCCGCCAAAACATTCTCGGTACCCTTCTTATCTCGGATCTCCATATCAAATTACTGCAGAAGAAGAATCCATCTAATGATCCTTGGCTTCATTTCCTTCTTCTCCATCAAGTATCGGATAGCAGAGTGATCCGTGTACACTATAGTCTTCATGCCAATCAAATACTGTCGAAACTTGTTGAATGCATACACCACAGCTAGAAACTCCTTTTCAGTCACCGTGTAGTTCTTTTGTGCAGCATCAAAAGTTTTACTCGCATAGTAAATGGCGCAGAACTTCTTTTTCCTCAACTGCTCAAGCACCACTCCAAGTGCTAAATCACTTGCATCACACATAAGTACAAACGACTGAGTCCAATCCGGTGTGATCAAGATAGGTGCAGTAATAAGTGCCTATTTTGAAACTTGAAAAGCTGTTAGACACTCTTCATCAAAAACAAAAGGAACATCCTTTTCAAGTAAATGAGATAAGGGCTTGGAGTATTTCGAGAAGTCTTTTATGAATCTTCTATAAAAACCGGCGTGTCCAAGAAAGGACCACACTCCCCTTACATTCGTGGGTGGTGGAAGCTTCTCGATCACCACCACCTTTGCTCTATCCACCTGCAATCCCTTGGCCGAAATATGATGGCCAAGAACAACCCCATCTCTTACCATGAAGTGGCACTTCTTCCAATTCAAGACAAGATTAGTTTCTTGGCATCTCTTCAAAACAGTAGCAAGGTTAGATAAACAAATATCAAAAGAGGATCCAAACACAGAAAAATCATCCATAAACACCTCCATGATCTTTTCTATCAACCCATCAAATATAGCCATTATGCAACGCTGAAATGTAGCAGACGCATTACATAATCTAAAAGGCATCTTCCTAAAAGCAAAAGTTCCATAAGGGCAAGTAAAAGTAGTCTTTTCCTGATCCTCGGGTGTAATCATGATTTGATTATAACCCGAGTACCAATCAAAGAAGCAATAATACTCATACCCTCCAAGACGATCAAGCATTTGATCCATGAAAGGAAGGGAAAAATGGTCTTTGCATGTATTTTTATTCAGTTTCCTTTAATCCGTACACACACGCCATCCGTAGGAATCCTAGTAGCTAAAGTCTCACCATCTTCGGCTTTCACTATAGTCATGCCCCCCTTCTTAGCAACAACATGCAATGGACTCACATGGGGACTATCACTAATAGGATAAATAATACCTGCATCTAGCCACGTTAGGATTTGCTTCCTAATCACTTCTTGAATAACGGGATTCACCCTTCATTGATTCTGAATGCTACTCTTGGCCTCATCTAACAATCTTATTCTATGCATGCGATAGGAAGGACTAATACCCTTTAAATAAGCAAGAGACCAACCAATCCCAGATTTATACTTTCTAAGCACATCCAATAATTCCTCAAGTTGATCATCATCAAGGGAAGAAGATACAATTACCGGATATTTTTCATTGTCACCTGGGTAGGCATACTTCAAGTGCTTCGGTAGCGGTTTCAACTCCTCTTTCTTTACTTCTAGAGGTTCATTCTCTCGATCCAATGGCAAGTACTTCTTAGTCCACTTGACCTCTTCAATCTTGGTCCTTGTTGACTCATATCTGTCATAACCCAAAGCAAGTAAATTTTCAAGAAATTCAATACATACCTCATTGGAGAGATCATCTAACTCCGTAGTGGGAAAAGTAAGAGACTCCGCCAAACATGTCTCTAGAGGATCCTTTGATAGAATCAAAGACATGACTTCATTCACAATCTTCTCCACTATATCAATACTGTGACATTGCATCTCCATTGGCATCTTCATTGCTTTGTCAAGGTTGAATAGGACCTCTTCTTTATCCATCCTTAGCCTCAACTCACCCTTCTGCACATCTATTATGGCTCCCGCAGTAGGAAGGAAAGGTCTCCCTAAAATAAGAGGGACATTATCCTTGTCATCTTCCATCTCCAGCACCAGAAAATCCACAGAAAAGTCTAGCTTCTCTACTTTGACAAGAACGTCTTCGATCACACCCTTTGAAAAAGTTATAGACCTATCCGCTAGTTGTAGAGCAACTGTCATGAGGGTTAACTCCCTTTTGAAAGGTTGACAATAGCATCAAGTTGATGCTTGCCCCAAGATCACACAAGGCTCGACGTGCCGACCCCTTTCCAATTTCACATAAGATTGTGAAGCTTCCCGGATCCTTAAGCTTAGCTGGTAGCTTCATCTGAATGATCGAGTTGCAGTTCTCAGACAAATTCACAATCTCAACTCCGTTCAAGCTTCTCTTCTTCAAAAAAATATCCTTCAGAAAAAGGAATGTTCAAGCTTATTTTGTTTATGATTTCTGAAAACTTCTTGAACTTCTCTTCCGATCCCTTCTTAACTAGCTTGAGAGGAAAGGGCCGAGGTATCTTCGTTTTGGGAATCCCCCATTCATCACGTTCAGCCTTCTCCACTTTATCCTTCTCGGCTCTCAATCTCTTAGCTCTTTCCTACTTCTTCTCTGCTATAATCTCAGTACTCTGCTCTTTGGAAGACACTAGAGTAGTTTCAACATCATACGGAGCATTTGACATGGAAAATGGCGCAGAACGGGAGAGTTTGACCTGAGTTCGACCTGGGTAGGTGGTCGAACTCGGTGAGTAATGGTCGAACTAGACATCTGAAAGTCCATTCTTTTCCTTAAAGTCAGATTCGACCATGGTTCGACCAACTGGTTTGGTCAAATCCAAGCGATCGTGGCCGAATCGGGCATCAGATAAAACAGAAAGCTCTGGACAGTAGAGTTCAACCTTGGTTCGACCATAGGCTCTGGTTGAACTCACCTGATTTTGGTCGAACTGACCTTCTGATTCCTCCGGACGTCGCCCAGGTGCCGAGTTCGACCTTCCCTGTTCAGTTCGACCTGCATATCTGGTCGAATTAAGGTCGAATCGAGCTCCTGATACTTCAGAATTTAATTCCAATTTCATCGGTCCCTTATACTGCGTTCCAGAACTCAGTGTAATGGCGTGACAAGACTTTGGATTCTCAATACTTTGAGACAAAAGCTTGCCTTTCTCTATAGTTTGAGTTAATTTGTTCACATTACCATCCATCTCCCCCATTAGCAACGTAAGGTCTTTTACTTGTTTAGAAAAATCCTTATGATGATCATAAATTTTCTTCTCTAACTTGGCCTCAAGACGGTCTACTCTTGCATCATTCCTCGCCATGCATCATTGGTACTCTCTGCGATAAATCCGTGATCTACTTTTGCTGAGACTCTAGTAGCTTGCTAATGTTAGTCAAGCTAGATACGATCTCAGCATCTCTTCCCGACTTTACCATAGTATGCTCAACCTGTGCTACTTTACCAAGGACATAAGTGCCTCTCACTCTATTAGTCGGCCAATCCCTTGAATTCATCAAAATATCTTCAAAAAGCTTCTCGACCTCATTGGGTGACTTAGTAAGCAGTGCTCCATTAGAAGAAGCATCAAGTAAAACCTGAGAATCGCAGTCCATCACATTATAGAAAATACTGATATATTGATCTTTAGATAGCCTATGCTGAGGACGCTTCCGAAGCATGTCCTTGAATCTGTCCCACGCTTCATGAAACTTCTCATTGCCATGGATAGAAAATTGATTGATTTCTTGCTTCATCTTGAATACCTTTGAGGGTGGCATGTATCGCTCCAAGAATTTCACTTTCAACTTCTCCCATGTATCACATTCAGCAGCATCAAGATTATCGTACCAATCTCTCGCTTTTTCATTCAGTGAGAACTTGAACAATATGATCTTCCTCGCATCCTCATGAGCTCCTGCATCTTTTTGTGTACTTTCATACCCAAGTAACTTATTCAGATGTTGCTGAGGATCTTCGAATGTTTTCCCAGAGAAGGGACTCCTTTCAATCATGGTGATAAGAGCAGAGTGTAGATCAAAATTGGCTCTAGTCCCTCTCGCTCCTAACAACCCAGCATTGCCTGTTTTGTTGTTCTTAAAGACTTCCCGGATGGCAAGTGTGTTCGGGTCCGCTGCCATGTTGATTGTTTCTATGTCCAAATTAACTTCGGTTGCAGCTTCAATCATTTGCGGATTTAGCACGTCAACTTCAACTCATAAATCAAGGGCTTTAGTTGGTTCTACTTTCTTGTTCTTATTCTTTTTCTTTTCTTCCTCGACGATGCTCTGATCTCTGGATTATATGGCTCTAATTCACTTGTGAGCATACACCTAAGAAAAATAAGACTTAGAAATTTAAGACAAGAATAAGATAATCTCAATTAAACTAGAAATAGTCAAAAGATAATTAATTCTGTCCCCGGCCAACGGCGCCAAGAACTTGATGAGCGTTTTCTCAACACACAAAATTAATCCTCAAGTATAAGGATATCAATTGTAGTTGTGATAGGTGACCAAGTGTTTATCGTACCCAAGAGACGGAATAATATTAATTTGATTATATTCTAATTAACTAAGATTATGTTGGAATATTCGATTGGATTTAATTTTGAAACTAAATAACATATAATTGAAATAGCAGAATAAATATGCAAGCAATAGAGAAATTTCGGTTGTGATCAAGTAAGTAATAGAGTAGTTCTTCAGGTAATCCAGTTTTAGTTATTAATTTCCTTTCCATGTGTTGATGTCCGACTCTGCCTTGTGGTTTATGGACGCATCACTAAACCATGCAAGCGTACTCTATAGACAAAAGTAAGCAAGCGTATGACACGTGAGAATATCCTCGGAGCAAGAGATATACTTCACCGCCTTTTTTAGGTACTATCATAATCAATTATTTTCCGTGCACTTAGTACTCTAACCCGATTTGATCTCCCTTTATAAGTACTACAAAATTATACTCTTTATCCTACTTATTAACCCGAATACGATTCAATTAACAAATATCTATATAAAATAGTTCTAATAAGACTTCGGAATCCCTTCACTTAGAATTATAACATACAATCCTACTCAATGGTGAACGCACTCAATTAATAATCAAGAGATGTATTCAGACTCTACATAACAGTTAAAGATGTACAAAATGACCGTGAGTGTGAATTAAAAAAAGTACAATCTTATATAGAATAAACCACAAGTAGTGTTGTACGGAGTTTACACATAGAAATTTAATTAAC
The DNA here is from genome assembly GCA_023678885.1 of Pogostemon cablin. Classification (NCBI taxonomy): domain Eukaryota; kingdom Viridiplantae; phylum Streptophyta; class Magnoliopsida; order Lamiales; family Lamiaceae; genus Pogostemon; species Pogostemon cablin. The sequence goes on along the minus strand of CM043001.1, from coordinate 14,477,860 downwards.
TCATAAAATTTTCATAACCCTAGAACTACCAGAGCGGTTCTAGCCCATGATTGATCTAGGAACAATCATGGCTAGTTGGTATGATCTTACTTGACTCGCCAGACCAACCTCTCCTCACGACTTCTTCGGATGATGGTAGGGTTTGGTGAAGGATGGATGAGGAATGCTTCCTCTATTTCTCCTATGAAAGCTCTATTTTATACTTGTAAACTCTCCTTACGGGCTTTGGATGGGCTTTTTGAGCGAACACATGCACTGATGGTGTAAAAATATGAATTTGGTAAGTTTTCGGACATCAATTCGACCAAACAAGTTGGTCGAACTCTTCCATGCAGGTTGAATCCCAGGTCGAATCTGTCTGTAACTTGGCCTCTAATTTAGGATTTGACCAGAGTGATGGTCGAACTGAATACTTTCTGGTCGAAAAAGTACTACTTCTGTTTAGGCTTCAGTTCGACCAGGGTTCGATCAAGTTGTTTGGTCGAACTCGCCTGTCGTAGTCGAACCCAACTTTTCCGAGCTCAGTTCGACTAGAGGTGCTGGTCGAACTCCATTCTTCTTGGTCGAATCCAACCCCTGCATGGTCGAATCGCACCCCTGTTTTATCCTTTTTCCAGATCCGATCACTTCCAACTAGTTTTCCATTGAAAATCAACTCAAATAGCCTTGTAAACTCCGGATTCGTGACTTTCCACCATGTATAGAAACTCACATTAAATTACAACCATTTATCATACCATAAGTACACGAATCCGGGCTCGAAACCAGTGAATTTACACACTCATCAGGGAGAAGTATGCATTGAGATGGGAATACATAATCTCCAAGATTAGGCCAACTCTATTCTAGATGGTTGGTCTTGGGATAGAGGGTGATCTGAGGACCTTGTTCCATCGGGTGGACTTGGAAGATTTATTCGACAAGAGACCTCCCACTTACCTCCATCTTATAACCGAGTTTATGAGCACCCTAGAGGTTCCGAAGGATAGGAACAAGTTTCCAATCTCGATCACATTTCAGCTGAACAATGAGTTGTGGGAGAAGATTTCTATAAATGAGATAAATAGGTTCTTTGGGTGTCCGATTATGAGAGGTCATCAGAACTTTCTACTAGGAGGGGGTTTCAATCCACAAAACTGGTGGAGAAAGTTGGTTGACGATGGGACAGAATCTGGTGAGTATATTCCAAGCTCTTCAAAGGGGACAACTATAAGAAACCTGATTATGAGGTACCTTGAAAAGATTGTATCCAATACTATTCTGGGGAGATTTGAGAGTGGAGCTGTTGGTGAGAAATAGTTGTACATCATGTACAGTTTATATTAGGAATTTAGAGTGAACATTGCAGCTCACTTCATTCATCATGTTGAGAGGGTGGCAAAAAGAGAAAACACTCGAGGGATTATGATTGGAGGAATGGTGACTATGATTGCTCAAGGGTTAGGTATCGACCTTAGAGGTATGCCACACATGATGGTTAATGAGGGACTGACTTACACACAACTCATAAGGATGGAGTTTCTATCATTTATAGGAAACATGTATTGCTTGAGGCAAGATAAGGGAGCTCCATTTCCTCTACTTGCTCCTGAGCTCACCACGGTGCGCGGACAATGAAAGTAGCAAAATGTAGTAATGGCGAGTCCCAACCACTCCGCAGTTGTGAGAGCCTTCTATAGACAGAATAGAGAAGGGGTGGAGGCAGTGCTCCGACAGATGAGAGTAGAAGAGAATCTGGAGTTAAGAAATTTGAGAGCTGAGCCAATGGACATGGAGGTAGGAGATGAAGAAGAGCAACCTCATCCTGTGAAATTTGAAGAGCAAGCGCCAGAGCCTTCAGTATTTGAGCAATAAGAAGATGAAGTCCAAGAGGATGAGTTTCAGCAACAACAACAATTTATGGGACCAGGAGTGGGGAATGCAAGTTGAAATTTTCTAGAAGATGAAGTCAGGGAGATTAGGTAAACTCAGCAGTCATACGGAAATCAGATGACAGAGTTCCGAGAGGAGCATCAGAGACAGGGTGTGATGATGAGGGAAATCCATGAGGGGTAGCATATGAGGGACTATAATGATGAGTAAGCTCGTGCCCACTCAAACAATATGGAGGAGATGCTCACAATGATGTTTAACTTCCAGTTTCCGGCTTCACCTCGCGCCTACAACCCTTGGGTAGCTTACCAGAGGACACCACCTCCTCCCCCGGAGAATTGAAGGGAGTACTTTTAGTACTCAACACTTTGTTAGCTCATTTTTAGTTAATTTAGATTGTGATGGATTTGATACTTCATTTGTTTTGTTTTGGGATGTTTTAATTGCGTAATTTAGGATTTCTTTTTAATTAAGGATGAGATGAGATGTGACTTTTATTACTTATGGACGGGTGGGTTTTTGTGTTTCATGTCTCTTTGTGGTGATTTTTGTTATTGCTTTTTGGTTTCATTTTGTATGTGTGGTGATTTTATATTCTTGTTTAGGAGTCGTTTTAGTGGTTTGTTTTTGGAAGGTTATAAGTCGTGTTGAATATGAGTGATGATATGTTATTGTGATAAGTGATGACAAGTTATGATTAAGAACCTCTACACTTTCGAATTGTGATATATTTTATTTAACTTGTTCAACTTTGAGATGAATTTGATGTAATAGGTTCCTTAAGGTCCGTGCATAAGCTTGTAAGAATTTGAGCCTCAACTGTGCATACATGGTATATTTTTTTCATTAGTGGATTGGTTGTGTTTTGATAAACTAAATACTTGCTCAAGGATTATAGAAATGAATCCGATTAGTAGAGATTGATGATATGATTTAAGGCCATCCTTGTCATGAAAAGTCATTGCCAAAAATTTCCATACCATGAACATCATCCCTAGTCAACCATCTTGAGCCTATGAGCCTATTTCTTGTCAATTTAGCACATTACAAGCCTTGATTACCCACATGAGCCTTATATATATACCCTTTTGTGCGAGTGATTGAGGAGATGGTAGCTAGGAAGGGAAAATAAAAATAAAAAAAGGAAAGGGTAACAAGTGAGAAAAAGGATGAAAAGAGTATGAATAAAAGATGCATATGCAACCTTTAAAATAAGAAGAAGAGCGAACCAACAAAGATGCTCAAGAAACTAAAATCAAAAGAAGGGAGCATAAAATCAAAAATAGTTGAAAATGATAAAGTGAAGTGATGATTAGTGCTTGAATGATGCAAAAGATAAGAAGGGAAGAAAGATAGTGGAAGAATGCAAGAAAGTAGCTACCTCTTCGATTGCTTACACGTGTTAGTCACTTTTATCTAAATATTTCCTACCCTACCAAAGAGCCTATCATTACATCCTTAATGAAAGACCTTTTTGATTATTGATCGAAACTTTGGTGGTTTGTGAATGTAGTCCACGAGCAAGTCTATAGTAAGTCGAGCCAATCGATTGATGAGTGTTGATTGACCCTACTTAAAAGAGTGTTGAGTGAAATTGATAACCTATGTGAGGCTTGGACTAAAAAGGGACTATATTACCACTTATTCTCTTTTGATTGAACTTGTTAATTCTTCATATCATGATTTTAATGTTGTAGAATGACTTAGCATAAGTTGTGGTTATTATTACTATCGATATGTTATTACTCATGTTCATTTATTCTTTTCTTAGGTGAAAATCACTCATCTTGGTTTATCATTTTCGTTGTTCGAGGACGCACAACACCTTAAGTTTGGGGGTGTGATGAGTGATATTTTCACCTAGATTTTAGTGTCTTTTTAGGTCTATTTTCATGTTATTTTATCCGTATTTGTGTGTTACTTGGTGGTGTTATGTGTTTTTATGGAAATGTATGTGAATGAACTTAATCATATGTAAAACAGGTGAAAACGGAGCAAAAATAGAGACGGGAGATAAAACAAGGAAGAAGAAACAGGGCAGCATCAACATGGCCGGCCGTGTTGGGTGCACGAGCCGTGTTGCAGCACACGGCCCGTGTACCGAACACGAGCCTATAAATAGAAGCCGTGTAGCAGCATCAAAACATCCAACACGGCCACTCTTTGGCCATGCGTCAGCATACAACTCGTGTTGGTTCCAGAACAAAATATTTTTCCTACATCTTCTAGAAGGTCTCCAAGGGATATAAATACTAATTCATTCAACATTTTGATCATCTTGGATCCAAAATTCAGCTGCTCACACACCCCACACACCAATTCCTTCATTTTACACCACATCCTTCATCAATTTCATCCATCTATTCACTCCATCATCTCACCATAAATCCTTCATCCAAGTGAAGAGAAGAAGCAAGGAAGAGAGGAAAATTGCAAGGAAAGGAAGGAGATAACCATTGGAGCCAATACAAGGGAGTTTTCATCCAATTTTTGTAGTAAACCTAATTGTTTATCATGACTTGTAAGGTTTTTAATGTCTATGTTAATTATCTTATGATTATGGTAGGCTAATCTCCCTTGTGAGATTAGCAACATGATAGTTGTTGGATATATTTGGGGATCTATGTATTTTAATTCATGTGTTGATTGGATTTATAATTTTCTATCATTGATTGCTCGATTTGTTGAATTATGTGGTTTATTGTCATAGGAATGTGGTTAGATTGAGAAATCAATTATATGTTCAAGATAGTTCATTGAATCAATTCATCATACACCTCATGTGCATTATAAGTCTTAAAGAGATAGAGATATCCTTTAGGATTTAGAACCCTTTGATAGGACATCCGATTGGTTTGATCGAGAGGTTGATTGATTTTATGAGGGGATTCACATTTAAGCTTAGTACCTTGTTAGAATTGTTTGAGTGAGAACCAATCCTTTGAGCTATTTTGAGATTCTTATTTGGATTCACATTCTATTCATTTCGAGAGAAAGTTTAGAAGAAGTTAGTGTTGGCCCTTAATCATTTGTCCATGATGCACATGAATTTGATACATAATTTCTAGAGTTACCACTTCTTAATTGTTGTTAATCTCACTTTTGTTTAACTTGGAAAACCAATCACACTCATTTTAATCTCGTTTACTTGATCATTGCAATTTCACTTGCATTGATTAATTTTAATTACTTGTTTGACAAATAAAACCTTGATGATTCGTCTCTATAAAATTACAAGAAGCGTGAGATCGCTTAAGTACTAGTGCCTACCTTCATGTGGTTCGATAAATTCTTGAATTGGTCAACTCGACTACAAGTTATGGCTAATCACTACCCAATATAATATTGTAAGGCTAATTATACTATGCACCCGGGTGCACCCGCACCCACTTTCGAAAACTTATACAAATTTAAATAAAACTTATATAATTATGAAAAAAATGTATACAATTTAATTGATAGTTTTCTTAATGAAAAATTGAGTGTAAAAAAATATATAATTGATGAATGTGTAAATTCACAAGTTTGGCATCATGTTTTGTGCTAGTTTTGGAGAGTTTTGAGGTGGAAATAGGTGGAAAACCTATATATATTGTGAATTAGCATGAATCAAGTGTTAGTGGAGCTATTTAAGTGGTTTTTATAGCAAAAACGGAGTGGAAGTGCTAAGAATAGAAGAGACAAAGTCGAGACAACCCGAACCACCAAGGAAAGAGTAGGGTTCGACCTGGTTGGAGGAGGGTTCGACCTCTCCTACAGGTAGAACCAGCATTGCGAAATAGCAGAAGGAGGGTTCGACCATGACTCAAGGGTTCGACCTGTTCATCAGGTCGAACCATGGTCGAACCAGTTCGCGAGAAGAGGGGTTCGACCACGACGATGGGGTTCGACCTGATAGTTGGTCGAACCAGGAGCGGAAATTATCCAGTAGCGTGGTTCGACCTAAGGTTCGACCTGTGAGGGAGTGGTTCGACCTGTACAAGAGGTCGAACCAAGTGCAGAATGTGTCCAGTAGCAGGGTTCGACCTAGGGTTCGACCTGTTGGCCAGTGGTTCGACCTGGTTGACGAGGTCGAACCAAAATGCGAAAACTTACCTTATCTGGATTTTTGAGGCCAAAACGCGTGGGATCACTTGAAAAGCCCATTCCAAGCCCTAGAGACATGATTACAAGTATAAAAGGAGGCTCATGCAGTCAAGAAAAGAGGAAGTTCAAGCACGAAGAGCTTAAGATCGTGAATCATAAGAGGAGGGCTGAGACAGAGGTTCGGCTGGAGATTCAAGTAAGATCGGTCCATCTAACCATGATTGTTCTTAGATCAATCATAGGCTAGAGCCACTTCGGTAGTTCTAGGGTTATGAAGGTTTCATGAGTTAATTTGTATTTCGTGTGTATACTCCGTACAACACTACTTATGGTTTATTTTATATAAGATTGCACGTTTTTAATCAATACTCATAGTTGTTTTGTGCATCAATAATAGTTGTGTAGAGTCTGAATGCATAACATGGTTATTGGTTGAGTGCGTTCACTAATGAGCAGGGTTTATTGTTATAATTTTAAGTGAAGGGATTCCGAAGTCTTATGAGAACTGTCTTATATGAATATTCGTTAATTGAATTGAATTTAGGTTAACAAGTAGGATAAAGAGTATAACTTTATAGTACCTAAAAAGGGAGATCAAATCGGGTTAGAGTACTAAGTGCACGGGAAATAATTGATTATGATAGTACCTAGAAATGGGGGTAAAGTATATGTCTTGCTCTGAGGATACTCACACGTGTCAAAAGCTTATCTATTTGTGTCTATAGAATAGATTCGCATGGTCTAGCGATGCGTCCATAAACTACAAGGCAGAGTCGGACAACGGCACACGAAAGTATGAATTAACGAATGAAACTGGATGGCCTGACAAACTACCTATTATCTTATTTGATCACAACTATTATTTACTTGTTCTTGTTATTTATTAGCTATTTTAATTGTTACTTAGTTTATAAACCAACTATTTATTTCCAACATAGTCATAATTGCTAGAAAGTAACTAAATTGATATTTATCCATCCCGTGGATTCGATATTTAACTTGGTCACCTTCGAAACTACAATTGATATCCTTCATACTTGAGGATTAATTGTGTGTTGAGAAAACGCTCATCAAGTTTTTGGCGCCGTTGCTGGGGACGACTTAAAATATCTTTTTGTTATTTCTAGTTTGTTAAGGCTATTTTTCTTGTTTTGTTGTTTTAATTCTAGTTCTCTTTAGGTGTATGCTCACGAGATCAAAGAAAGGTGAACTTGAACCCTACAATCCTAAAATTGGAGCATCGTCAAGAAAGAAGAAGAAGAAGAAGAGCAAGGCAAAGACTATTGATCCAACTGAAGCTTTGAATTTTGGAGTTGAAGTTGACGAGCAGATTTTGCAGACGATTGAAGCTACAACTGAAGTTAATTCGGGGGCAAGGACAGTCAACATGGCAGCGAATCCAGATAATCTAGCCATCCGAAAGGTTTTCGGAAACAATGGGACTGGAAATTTTGGGCTTCTAAGAGCAAGGGGAACTAATTCATCGTTCGATCTTCATCCCGCTCTTATTAGCATTATAGAAAGAAACTCCTTTTCAGGAGGGTTTTCGAGGATCCACAGCAGCATCTGAACAAGTTCTTGGGCTATGCAAGTACTCAAAAAGACGCAAGAGAACATGAAGATGCTAGGAAGATCCTCTTGTTCAAATTCTCACTTACTGAGAAGGCGAGAGATTGGTACGACACTATCAACGCAGCTGAGTGCACCACTTAGGAGAAACTAAAGTTAAGGTTCTTGGAGAGGTATATGCCACCTTCAAAGGTGTTTAAGATGAAGCAAGACATTAACCAATTCGCTATGGGTGGAGGAGAAAAATTTCATGAAGCATGGGATAGATTCAAGGACATGCTTAGGAAGTGTCCTCAACATGGGCTATCTAAAGCTCAATATATTAGTATATTCTACAATGGATTGGACTGTGATTCACGAGTTTTATTGGATGCTTCCTCTAATGGAGCATTGCTTACAAAGTCATCCGTAGAGGCCGAAAAGTTGTTTGAAGATATTTCGATGAATTCGAGGGATTGGCCAACTGATAGAGTTAGAGGTACTTATGTCCTTGGCAAGGTAGCTAAGGTTGAACAAACAATGGTGAAAACAAGTAGAGAGGATGAGATCGTCTCTAGCTTGTCCAATATCAACAAGCTACTTGAATCCCAACAGAAGCAAATCAGCGAATTATCTCAGTGCGTGCCAATCATGCAGCAGGAGTTAAAGAATGAGGGACCAATCCAAGAGGAGTTGGAAGAGGCACACTATGCCATGGGTCAGAGTATTCAAGGGACTAGGTATCCAGACCAAGGAAACCGGAACTACAAAGGGAACTATCGAGGAAACTTTAATAATCGTGGTCCCCCGGGTGGTTATCAACAACCTAGGAGGCCGGAGTTCTCATGTAGCAATCCGAATAATGCGATTCAACCTCCGATAGGTGTTGATCCGGGTGCTAAGGTGGAAGAAGGGAAACCGGGTCTTGAGGATACTGTGAACAGGTATATGGCCAAGAATAATGAAAGAGTTAACTGCCTTGAGGCCAAACTTGAAAATAAAATCGATGCAAACCATGAGGTTATATCTAAGCAGGTGAAGCACCTTACGTTACTGATGGGGGAGATGGCAGGAAGTGTTAACAAGCTTACTCAAACTCTTGAGAAGGGAAAGTTCCCGTCTCAAAGTATTGAGAATCCAAGGTCCTGCAACGCCATCACATTAAGGTCGGGAACACAGTACGAGGGACCTATGAGGCCGGAATCAAATTTGGACATGTCTAGGGCGAGGTTTGAACATGGTTCGAACAACATTGAAGGTCGAACCATACAGGAGAGTTCGAACCAACACACTGGACACTATCAGGAGAGACTGCAGCATCGGTTTGACCAAACTACAGATAGTTCAACTTTCCCACAGGTCGAACCATGGTCGAACCCCACAACTCGGAGCACTCTATTTTTCCATAACACTGGTTTGGCCAAACCAATCTTGGTTCGACCTATCCAACAGGTCGAACCCAGGTCGAACCACACCACTTGGAGCACTCTGTTTTATCACAGCAACGGTTTGACCACGACAGTCATGGTTCGACCTATCAAACAGGTAGAACCTTGGTCGAACCGGATGGCGAAAGGAGTACAGTAGGCTGGTTCGACCTAGGTACCCATGGTTCGACCTGTTTTACAGGTCAAACCCAGGTCGAACCTCAAATTCAAAAAGAGAGCCATTGTCCAGAAGGTAGGTTCGACCAGTACGTACATGGTTCGACCTGTTCTACATGTCGAACCCTGGTCGAACCTCACCAGAAATTGCCTGTTTCCACTCCAAACACTCTCGATGATGTTGATGCTACTCCAGTGATTCGGAATGAACAAAGTACTGAGATAATAGCTGAGAAAAAGTGGGAGAGAGCCAAGTGTTTGAGAGCCGAAAAGGAGAAAGCGGAGAAGGTTGATCGTGATGAATGGGGGATTCCCAAAACAAAGTTACCCTAGTTCTAGGGGCGAGCATCAATTTGATGCCTTTGTCCATCTTTCAGATGCTTGGTTTGGGGGAGCTTACTCCTACAACAGTGGTTCTCCAATTGGCGGACAGGTCGATGACGTTTCCAAAAGGTATAATTGAAGACGTTCTCATCAAAGTGGAGAAGCTATTCTTTTCTGTGGACTTTCTTGTGCTAGAGATGGAAGAAGACAAGGATAATATCCCTTTAATCTTGGGGAGACCTTTCCTTGCTACTGCTGGAGCTATGATTGATGTTCAGAAAGGAGAGCTTAGATTGCGGATGGACAAAGAAGAAGTTCTTTTCAACTTAGACAAAGCAATGAAGATGCCCATGGAGTCGCAGTGTCATAGTATTGACGTGGTGGAGGAGATTGTGAAAGAGGACATGTCTCTGATCCTGTCAAAGGATCCTCTTGAGACATGATTGATGGAATCTCTTACTTATCCCCCTACGGAGTTGACGGACTCTCCAACGAGGTATGTATTGAATTTCTTGAAAACTTACTTGCTTTGGGTAATGACAGGTTTGAATTGGAAAGAACTAAGGTGGAAGAAGTCAAGTGGACTAGGAAGTACTTGCCTTTGGATAACGAGAGCCCTCCGATGGAGGTGAGGAAAGAGGAGTTGAAACTTTTGCCGGAACACTTGAAGTATGCTTTTCTTGGCGACAATGAAAAATACCCGGTAATTGTATCTTCTTCTCTCGATGATGATCAACTTGAGGAGTTATTGAACATTCTTAGGAAGTATAAATCTGTGATTGGTTGGTCTCTTGAGGATTTGAAAGGAATTAGTCCTTCGTATTGCATGCATAGGATAAGATTGTTAGACGAGGCAAAGGCAAGTGTTCAGAATCAGCGGAGGTTTAATCCCGCGATTCAAGAGGTGATTAGGAAGCAAATCCTTATGTGGTTAGATGCCGGAATCATATATCCTATTAGTGATAGTCCCCATGTGAGTCCATTGCATGTAGTTGCTAAAAAGGGGGGTATGACTGTAGTAAAAGCTGAGGATGGAGAAGCGATAGCCACAAGGATTCCTACGGGATGGCGTACATGTGTTGATTATAGGAAGTTGAATGAGAACACGTGTAAGGATCATTTTCCTCTTCCTTTCATGGATCAAATATTAGATCGTCTTGCAGGGTATGAGTTTTATTGTTTCTTGGATGGATACTCGGGGTATAACCAAATTATGATTGCCCCCGAGGATCAAGAAAAGACCACTTTTACTTACCCCTACGGGACCTTTGCTTTTCGAAAAATGCTATTTGGGTTATGTAATGCGCCTGCTACTTTTCAGAGATGCATGATGGCAATATTCGATGGGTTGATAGAGAAGATCATAAAGGTGTTCATGGATGATTTTTCTATTTTTGGTTCCTCCTTTGATATTTGTTTGTCTAACCTAGCTACTGTTTTGAAGAGATGCCAAGTGACTAATCTTGTCTTGAATTGGGAGAAGTGTCACTTCATGGTGAAGGATGGGATTGTTCATGGGCATCATGTCTCGGCTAAAGGGTTACATGTAGATCGTGCTAAAGTGGTGGCGATTGAGAAGCTTCCACCACCGACTAATGAAAGAGGAGTGCGGTCCTTCCTTGGACACACTGATTTTTACAGGAGATTCATAAAAGACTTCTCAAAATACTCTAAGCCCTTATCTCACTTACTTGAAAATGATGTTCCTTTTGTGTTTGATGATGAATGTTTAACAGCTTTTCAAGTTTTGAAGGAGGCGCTTATCACTGCACCTATCTTGATCACACCGGATTGGACTCAACCATTTGTACTAATGTGTGATGCAAGTGATGTAGCACTTGGAGTGGTGCTTGGGCAGCTGAAGGATAAGAAGTTCTGCGCCATTTACTACACAAGTAAGACTTTCGATGCGGCATAAAAGAATTACATGGTGACTGAAAAGGAGTTTTTGGCTATTGTGTACGCTTTCGATAAGTTTCGTCAGTATTTGGTTGGCATGAAGACTATTGTGTACACGGATCATTCAGCGATTCGGTACTTGATGGAAAAGAAGGAGACGAAGCCTAGGATCATAAGGTGGATTCTTCTACTTCAAGAGTTTGACATGGAGATCCGGGATAAGAAAGGTTCTGATAATGTGCTAGCGGATCATCTTTCAAGGTTGGAGACTAGGGAACATTGTGATAATTCTTTCGAGTATATTGAGGAAATGTTTCTGGATGAAAAGATCATGGCCGTGATTGTTGAAGGGGCTGAGCGAGCGTGTGTGGTTGCTGCGCAGGGAGTTGATCCATGGTATGCAGATTATATTAATTATATTGCTGTGGGAGAAATTCCAAGGGATCTCAACCGATACCAACTTGCTAAATTCAAAAGGGATGTTGAGACTTTCATATGGTATGATCCGTTTGTGTACAAAATTTGCACGAATTCTATCATCCATAGGTGTGTGCCCGAGATAGAGATGGAGAGTGTTCTCGAGTTTTGCCATGCACAACCTAACGGGGAGCACTTCGGCGCTCAAAAGACAGCAGCCAAGGTACTTCAGTCCGCTCTTTATTGGCCTACCTTGTTCAAGGATTGTGAGACCTATGTGGCGTCTTGCGATAGATGTCAACGCATGGGGAACATCGGTAGGAGAGACGAGATGCTGCTTCAGCCAAGCATAGTGGTCGAGATTTTTGATGTGTGGGTATCAATTTTATGGGGCCTTTTTCCCCATATAATGGATTTCTCTACATTCTACTTGCAGTGGATTATGTTTCTAAGTGGGTGGAAGCGATTCCTACTCGCTTAAATGATTCGAAAACTGTTATATCTTTCTTGAAGAAACATATCTTTGCCCGTTTTGGAGTCCCTAGAGCACTTGTTAGTGATGGAGGTACGCATTTCGTAAATAAATTTCTTGAGAAGGTGCTTAAAGGGTATGGTGTTAAGCATAGGGTTACTACACCCTATCATCCTCAAGTGAATGGGCAAGCGGAGGTCTCTAACCGTCAAGTCAAACAAATTTTGGAAAAGGTGGTCGGAACCAATAGAAAGGATTGGGCTTTGAAGCTCGATGATGTCGTGTGGGGGTTCCGAACCGCGTGCAAGACGGTGTTAGATATGTCACCATATCAGATTATCTATGGGAAGCCGTGCCACTTACCTGTAGAGATTCAACACAAAGCATTTTGGGCTTTGCGAAGCTTGAACTTGACTCTCAAGGATGTGAAAGAGTTGAGGATTACTCACGTCAATCTTTTGGATGAGTTTCGGAGTCGTGCATACAAGAATTCAGAGATCTATAAGGAAAGGATTAAGAGGTGGCATGATTCGAAGATCTCGTATAAGGAGTTCAAGCAAGGAGATGAGGTATTACTTTTTAACTCTCGTTTAAAGCTTTTTGCAAGCAAATTGAAATCAAAGTGGACGGGACCATTCATGATTCATCGAGTCTTCGGAGGGGGGAGTTTTGAGCTCATTGACAAGGATGGAGACATTTTTGCGGCGAATGGACATCGCTTGAAGCATTACAAGTCGCCGGATGATGTTTGTGTCATCTATGTGGATACCTTGATCTGATTTGGTACCGTCGTGACTCTCCGACGTTAAATATGAACGCCCGTTGGGGGCTTTCCCTCCCGTTTTAATGCTTTATTTCATTCGTGTGAGTAAGAAATTTTATATTTGAAGTGCTTACTTATCGGCAATTACATCTCTTTGCAAACTTAGTTTCGACTATAGTTTCTACTAAGTTTGGGGGGGAGTGTGATGTACTTACCTTGATAAGCACCGATAGTATAATCTTTTCTTTGTGATGTTTGTTAGGGGAGTTGGTTTTTGCGCCATATTAAAATCTTAATCGATTTTGATGTGACGATTTTTTACAACTTGCCTAATGTTTAGTGGGTTTTGGTTGTGTTTTCTTTTACGGAGTTACTCATGAATGATATTTTGTGGAACAAATTTTGGATGAAGTTGTGCTCTAGTTGGTACCTAATGATTCGTATTGAAGTTTGAAGTGTATAGGGATTGAAGAACACTCAGTTTGGAAGCTTAAAAGGGTGGTTCGACCAAAGCCAGGAGAGGTTCGACCAGTGCCAGGAGGTCGAACCGAGCAGAGGAAGTCGAACCAACGCAGAAAATCATCCAGTGAGGTGGTTCACCTAATCAATCTTGGTTCGACCTGTCTAACAGGTCGAACCAAGGTCAAACCCAGTGACTTAAATCTTACAGTAGGGTGGTTCGACCTGAGCCATTATGGTTCGACCTGTTCAGAAGGTCGAACCTGAGGTCGAACCAGTCCGTTCAGAGCACTCTATTTTTCAGGTGATAGGTTCGACCATGACATTCATGGTTCGACCTGTTTAGAAGGTCGAACCCAGGTCGAACCATGAGGAGTAGTTATCCAGAAGGTAGGTTCGACCTGTCACAAGAGTGGTTCGACCTGTTCAGAAGGTCGAACCTAGATCGAACCCAAAAGGTAAGTTTGTCCAGAAGGTAGGTTCGACCTCGTCACTTGAGGTTCGACCTGTTCCGCAGGTCGAACCCGAGGTCGAACCCAGTCAGGTACGCATTTTAAGTTGTATTTTTAGAAGGGTTCGATAATTTTTCTTGTTCACCAAACCTCGAACCTTCCCCGAACCTTAACACCCTTGCACAAATTCATCAATTACACTTGATTTTGCACCGATTACACAACATTACACTCTTAATTCTTGAATTGGGCGCGGATTTGGGCGATTTTCATCGCGAATTAGGGTTTCAGTCGCATTTTTTAGTGTTGTGTGCAAATTATCGATTGTTAACCATGGGCAAGACTAAAGGTACGTTCTTTCAACTCAATTACCTTAGGATTGAAGTTTATTGCAAGAAATGTGTTGTGGGTAAGTTGATTAATGTTGATTTTGGTTGAAATTCATGGTGATAATTGATATTGTGGAGTTGATTCATATGACTTCATGTTTATTGGTTTGAGATTGCTTGATTATGGATAGAACTTGAGTTTTTATGTGGATTGATCAAGGATATGATGCATTTAGATGAATGAGTATGTTAATTAGGTTTGAATTATTGATAGTTTGAGTTGTTCATGAAGTTCAATTGTTGAAATTTATGTTGAATGGCTTGAATTGGTTGATGCATGCTTGTTGTTGATGTTTTGAGCATGATGAATGAGCAAGTGGTGTTGAGATGATAGTTTGAGTCGATTAAGCATGGATGCTTGAAGTCTTGAGTAGAGTATAAGATATGCTAGTCAAATACTTGTGTTTTTGTCTTGTTGGTTGTGTTGAAATAGTTGTTTTCAGGAAAGGGACAAGGATCAAGTAAAGGGAAAGATAAGGTGGATGAAGCAAGATCGAAGAAAAGGCAAAACAAGCCTTCAAATATGGACACAGTGACGAGAAAGCTGAGGTTACAAGATCGTTTACTCGAAAACTTTAAAATTCAAATGCAAAACTGGGATGAGATTAAAAAAAGTGGGAAGAAGTCTCAAATAAGATAGCTCGGACAAGATACCAAGATGATGAGGCCATGAGACTTATGAGCATTAGGGATGATATGACGATATTGTTCGATCGAGTGGGGATCCGCAGATTTATGGAGTTGAAAAAGCCGACTTACTTCCACATTACAGCGGAGGTAGTTTGCTCATTTGAGATGGATAAGGACCCACTTGGCTACCCGTATCAGTGCTCATTTTAGTTAGGAGGAGTCCGAAGGAGATGGACGACTGAGGATTTTAATCAGCTTTTTCAGACGCCTCTAGAGATTTCTCGAGTGGAGAATGGACACTTCAACGCTAATAGGTTTTGGAGGGAGATAGCCGGGGAGATCAGAGACTATAAGATTAGGCAGGCTCGTGTGACCTCGATCAAGAATCCAGTGTTGAAATATATGGATCGAGTGCTCAGAAACACACTGTTTGCTCGTTCGGAGGGTGGCTGTGTGTCTAGAGGAGAGCTTTATGCCCTATGGTGTATGATGAATGGGGTGAAGTTCAATGTGGGAGCATATTTCATCGCGCAGCTGCATCGATTCAGGACCATTGGATTTCAGAAGGTGAACATGGGAGGGTTGTTGACGACTGTAGCTGAGCACTACAACATGGACTTCACCGGCATTACACCTGTTAGAGGAGAGCCCGACTTGGTGATGCTCACATGTATAAAGGGAGGATTTGTACACTTTAGAGATGGTGATTGGTTCTTCACGAGAGGAACAAAGCCATTCGACTTTATGTTTCCCTTTGACATGAACAACATGACCACTGTTCGGGAGGCAAGGAACTTGTTGATGAACTCCCTAGGACACACTGCTCTGTCCGTGACTGTGAAGACCAATGGGGATTGGAGAGCCGTGGCTAGGTTGTGTGTCGAAGGTAGGTTGGAGGAGCTACAACAAATTGTGGAACAGGGAGAGTACCATCCGCCACCACACCAGCCATTACAGTGGCCACAGCAGCCCGAGGTCGAGCATCGGGTAGATGAGCAGCCAGATATGGAGATTCCGGAAGAGGAGCAGCACGACGCACCCCAGTATGAGCGAGCACCGCATTAGCAGCGGGCTGTCCCGAATGATACACGGGAGCAGCTCCGTCTTATTCATGAGCAGCTGGTCGCGATCGTTGCTAGCCAGCAGGAGACAAACTGACAGCTCGCACTCGCCAACGCCAACTATGCTGTCTTGAATGAGAAGTATACGGCTTCGAATGAGAAAGTTGGTAGGATGGGTGATCGAGTTGATTACTTGGATAGACACATCGGTGATCTGCACCGGATTGTGGAGCGGAGGCTTGATGATGAGGATGATGATGATGAGGATGATGATGCTCCGGAGGAGTAGTTTTTCAGGTTTTCTTTGGTTTCCTCCGATTCATCTTGATTCCATTATTTTTCCTTTTATATTTAGGTTGGGGTGTGATTCATGCGTGAGTGGAATGTATAAGTGATATCTTGTATGATTGATTGGGTATAAGCTTATTTATTTTTGTGCATTCATATGTTCATGTGTTAATTTCTATTGATGAAAAGCATGTTTAGTTGATAAGTATATTGAGTTCTTGTGGAATTGATCTTAATTGTGTGCTATGAGGAGTACTAGGATTACCTATGTGAGGATTTGAGCTTTTTAATCATGCTTGATCATGATTATTTTATTCTTAAGAGAATCATTCATATGAACGTATTCTAGAACTTGGCTTGGAGTCTTGTATGAGACTTATGATTGATAAATTGTTAGGACATGATCTTAGGCCATTATTTCGTGATTAAGTTACTTAGCCAAATTTATCCTTTCTAATGATTTTATTAACCTTTGGATGCCCCGTTGAGCCGTTAAAGCTTTTTCTTTGGTAGCCGAAGTAAATAACCCTATAAACCTTTACTTGAGCCTTGATTAACCTAATCATTGGTAGAGAGAGTGGAGGTGAGTAAGTGTTGCAAGAAGAAAAGGAAGATAGAATATGGTTGGATGAAAAGAATATGGTTAAATCTTGTTTAGGGGTAGTGCCCGAAACTGGTATCCCGATTGTTTTTATACATGGTGTATGAAGTTTAGCAGTTGACGGCCTATATATGAGAAGAAGGGTAGTGCCTAAAACTGGTACCCGAGCTGTCTAACGAAAAGATGATGTTGATGCCATGAAAAGAAGAAAAATTCAGGAATTTTACAAGTTCAAGAGACGACAGTGGAGGAGAACTTGCTGTAAGAAGAAGAAATCGAGAACCTCCAAAGTAACTCTCTACTAGTGTCTTAAGTCATTAAGTCCAAATTTTCCTACCTTTTTTCAAAGAGCCAACATTACAACCCAAAAACAAGTCCTTTGTGATCCTAGTGAAGAGTTGATTATAAGTTGATTTTTAAGACCTTTGCCAAGCTTATGGTTACGCGTGAATATGGATTGATATGAGTGTTTATATTAACTTATATAGTGCCTCACGCACTTAAGTGAAAAAGAATAAATACTTATCTTGTGAGTGAAATTACTTAGTACTCCGAATGGTATGTGATTGGATTGGTTTTGCATGAGTGATATATATGAAGCAATTAATACTTGTTTGATTGAATGAAGTTGCATGTGTGATATGTGTTGTACTTGATCTTGGTGAATTATACACGACTCCTGTGGTTTGATTTGGTTGCCTCGGGACGAGCAACATGTAAGTTTGGGGGTTTGATGAGTGTGTAAATTCACAAGTTTGGCATCATGTTTTGTGCTAGTTTTGGAGAGTTTTGAGGTGAAAATAGGTAGAAAACCTATATATATTATGAATTAGCATGAATCAGGTGTTAGTGGAGCTATTTAAGTGGTTTTCATAGCAAAAACGAAGTGGAAGTGCCAAGAATCGAAGAGACGAAGTCGAGACCACGCGAACCGCCAAGGAAAGAGTAGGGTTCGACCTGGTTGGAGGAGGGTTCGACCTATCCTATAGGTCGAACCAGCATTGCGAAATAGCAGAAGGATGGTTCGACCACGACTCAAGGGGTTCGACCTGTTCATCAGGTCGAACCATGGTCGAACCAGTTCGCGAGAAAAGGGGTTCGACCACGACGATGGGGTTTGACCTGACAGTTGGTCGAACCAGGAGCAGAAATTGTCCAGTAGCGTGGTTCGATCTCAGGTTCAACCTGTGAGGGAGTGGTTCGACCTGTACAAGAGGTCGAACCAAGTGCAGAATGTGTCCAGTAGCAGGGTTCAACCTGGGGTTCGACCTGTTGGCCAGTGGTTCGACCTGGTTGACGAGGTTGAACTAAAATGCGAAAACTTACCTTTTCCGAATTTTTGAGGCCAAAATGCGTGGGATCACTTGAAAAGCCCATTCTAAGCCCTAGAGACGTGATTACAAGTATAAAAGGAGGCTCATGCAGTCAAGAAAAGAGGAAGTCCAAGCACGAAGAGCTTAAGATCGTGAATCATAAGAGGAGGGCTGAGACAGAGGTTCGGCTGGAGATTCAAGTAAGATCGGTCCATCTAACCATGATTGTTCTTAAATCAATCATGGGCTAGAGCCACTTCGGTAGTTCTAGGATTATGAAGGTTTCATGAGTTAATTTGTATTACGTGTGTATAATCCATACAACACTACTTGTGGTTTATTTTATATAAGATTGCACGTTTTTAATCCATACTCATAGTTGTTTTGTGCATCAATAATAGTTGTGTAGAGTCTGAATGCATAACATGGTTATTGGTTGAGTGCGTTCACTAATGAGCAGGGTTTATTGTTATAATTCTAAGTGAAGGGATTCCGAAGTCTTATGAGAACTGTCTTATATGAATATTCGTTAATTGAATTGAATTCGGGTTAACAAGTAGGATAAAGAGTATAACTTTATAGTAACTAAAAAGGAAGATCAAATTGGGTTAGAGTACTAAGTGCACGGGAAATAATTGATTATGATAGTACCTAGAAAGGGGGGTAAAGTATACGTCTTGTTCTGAGGATACTCACACGTGTCAAAAGCTTATCTATTTGTGTCTATAGAATAAATTCGCATGGTCTAGCGATGCATCCATAAACCACAAGGCAGAGTCGGACATCGACACATGAAAGTATGAATTAACGAATGAAACTGGATGGCCTGACGAACTACCTATTATCTTATTTGATCACAACTATTATTTACTTGTTCTTGTTATTTATTAGCTATTTTAATTGTTATTTAGTTTATAAACCAACTATTTTTTCCAACATAGTCATAATTGCTAGAAAGTAATTAAATTGATATTTATCCATCCAGTGGATTCGATATTTAACTTGGTCACCTTCAAAACTACAATTGATATCCTTCATACTTGGGGATTAATTGTGTGTTGAGAAAACGCTCATCAATAATCATTAAAAAATATGTATACATTATTGAATAAAAAGTTATACACATATGGATGCTAGTTTTTTAATAAAAAATTTAGTGTGAAAAAAGTATACAATTATTAAGAAATACGTATACAAAATAGAATAAAAAGTTATACACTTATGGGTGCTCCCTTACACCCGGGTGCACCTAATATCAACTCATATTGTAGTATATTATTAGAGAAATGATTTTAATAAGACACATCTTATTTGCACATCCCAACCTATTAAATACACACTCTATTATTAAAAAATTAAAATATTTATTTTATAAAGGTCTACATTAGCCTTACTTTATTAAATTAAATACACACATGTATGTTACTAAAGGGGGTGGCTATTTACACCCCCAAATTTACTAAACGTACCCCATTATTATATAAATTTAAAATATATTTATGTGAGAAGGCGTAAATACCCTTGTATACATAATAAAATAAGATTAGTTATAACACACCCCAATTAAATTTTTAAATGCACCCAATAAGAAAATTTTTCTAAAATTCTTTGTTTTTCTGAGTATTCGACAATCCTTTCACTAAAATTCTTTCAGTCATCGCTCAAATCATTTTCTACACTTCCACTTTTGTCACCAGAGCTCCCAACCCTAGCGGCGCAGTGCTAATCTCTATGTATTGTAAAAGAATTCGACTGTTAGGATTTATGTTCAGTTCTGTGTTAATCCTCAGTGCCAGTTGATTGACTCGGTCTATCGTAATCAATGCTAGTTATTGTTGCGATTCTGCTATTTTTTGGTGTTGTGGTTGAAGAAGGAAGAGATTGAGGCTACTTGCGTCGGCTTCTGAAGAAGAGGCAAAAATTGCGAAGCTTCAAGCTGTTGATGTCTATAATTCTCCTTCAGAGCCACCGGCGTAGATTTAGAACTGGTATTATTTTGCTGTTTGTTATTCCCCAATAAAAACTAGGTGTTCCCAATGCAAAGCTATCAGTGGTAAGAGTTGCTTTGTTTTTAGTTTGGATTATGGTATGATTTGATTTGTTTTCTGTTAAATCTTTTCTTAAAATATTGTTATTAATGTTTATGGATGCAAGTTTTCAGCTAGAAGTTCTTAATTGTATGCGTTTAGAATATTGTTTTAGTTTTGAATATTTTACTTAGCTCTAGAATCATATCGACATCAAAGGAATGTTTTAGTGAAAGGATTTGTCGAAGGCTCAGAAAAGCAAAAATTTTTAGAAAATTCACTCTCATCATTTAGATTGGGGTGTATTTAGAAATTTAATTGGGGTGTGTTATAACTAATCTTATTTTATTATTTATATAAGGCTATTTACGTCTTTTCATATAAATATATTTTAATTTTATTTATTAATGGGATTCATTTAGTAAATTTGGGGTTGCAAATAATCATCCCCATTACTAAATTATGAAATATTTTATATTATTTCCTTAAATATTTTATACACATCTTTATAAATAAATACAATAATCATTAATCAATAATAATTCAAAATTAATAACAAAAATAATATAATGAGAAATAAATAAAAATTTTAAAACTTCAATATATATATATATATATATATATATAATTACTTTAAAATGTAATCTTATAATGAAATGAAGAAAGTGTAATTTAATTTTTAAAATTACGTATAAAAAAAGCAGTGGATCTCATTTTTATTTAAATGAAAGAAGTGTAATTTAATTTTTAAAATTACATATTAAAAAGTGGTGGATCTCTTTTTTTATTCATTATATTATGATATTTAAATAATTATCTTCTTTGAAATAATTGATTGAATAAAGACTTATCAAATATTTTATAGATAAGAATAAATATTTTGGAGATAACAATGACTTATGTAGGCCAGTGTTTTTTTTTTATATTGGTGGAACCGGATTTACAAGTCATATATTCTAATATGGGCCAAACCCATTTGTCAGTATAATTTCCTCTTTGAATTTGGGTTCTGTCTCTCCTCTTATCAGATCTAGAGAGTCGAGGCTGCCGCCGAGGTTCATGCCATCCATCGCTTTGATTTCTGGCCGCCATCAGTGCATATAATGATGGAGAGAGGCAAATCGACGTAGGATAGGAGACGGGGAAGAGCGATTGGAGAAGAAGAATGAGGCTTCAACATCAACGAAGAGTGTGGATGAAAACCCATATTCCGATTAGTCTTAAGATTGTCATAAGAGCAAGCAGTTTCTTTCTTTGCCTAATTATCATCTGGTATCACCTTCTATTGGATATGTTGATATTGCAGATTTTGGTTTATATTGCGTGTATGTATGTCGAAATAAATAAAAATATAATGGTAGTCTTTATCCCATTTGGTCTTTACCCATTTGTCAACTTCTGATAATGTAATCCCACATAATTTTTTGATCTTTCTATTTTTGTTTGCATTCAGATTCTTTTATGCCAAACATAGCAAAAATGCTCTGGTTTGTTATTCACTAACACAAGCTATGGCTGATTTTGCTATGTGAATGGTGATGTAATAATGATAGAAAAGCTTATAAGCATTAGCTATTTGGAGTGATGAGAGAGAGAGAGAGAGTGATTGGGGCGATGAAAAATAGCACAGTAGAGATGATTGAAATGTTGTTGATTAGTTAGAGTTGATATTTGCAAGAAATGTTGACCATTAAATTATTGGTAAACTCTATTTTTACCAAAGGTATTTCTTACCCCAACTCATCTAGCTGTTGTGATAGAGTATGCTGCAGGAGAAGAACTTTTTGAGCGAATTTGCAACGCTGGAAGATTCAGTGAAGATGAGTATATATAGTTTAGTTCGGTATTTCTATTTTTAGACACGATAGGCTAGTAGCTGCATTAGCATCAGCTCAGTCAAAGGGCCAAACGACGCAGGAAGTTCCTGTCGACTCCAAGACTGATGAATCCACTTTGCAAAATGAACTATAGATAACTCGATCATAGTGAGCCATGAGTCCCATAATTCGAGTCATCAAGAAGATGGTACTGATAAAAAGCAGCTAAATTAGTAACTGATGTAGTCTAATGTTGATTGATCCCTTTGATAGTGTTGTGTAGAACTATTTTTAAACTTTGTATTGGTCTTTCCTTAAGCAATCGTGTGCTGTGATTATTGGTGATTGGTGAGGTTGTAAGTAGTGAAAATTTTACTTGGTGTAGGACATAAAAAATGATTTTATGTTTGATTTCCATTAAACTGGTAGAACCTAAGTTCGCCTTTGGATTATTGAATCTTGTTTTTTTCTTTTTATTTTAAATGTATTTTAAGTGTTATAAAATTTAGATTACTCTTTTCTATTAATTCGGTTACTCTTTATAATAGATTGGGTTACCTTAAAAAAATAAAGTAATTTATGGTGAATAAAATATTTTAGGTTACTCTTTTTTGTGTTACTCTTTATAATAAATTGAGTTACTCTAAAAATAAAACAATTTATAGTGAATAAAATCTTTTAGGTTACTCTTTTTTTTAACTGGGTTACTCTTTATAATAAATTGGGTTACTCTGAAAATAAAGTAATTTGAGATTCTAATTAATTTCAGATAATAAATTCATGTATTCTGAAGAATCTATTTTGTCTATATTTTTTTAAAAATTAGGTTACCCTTTATAATAATTTGGGTTACTCTATAAAAATAATTAGGTTAATCTTTAAAATTAATTAGACCACTCTTTGAAATTAATTAAATCAAATACAATCTATACGATGTTAGATAACTCTATAAAATAATTAGATTATTTTTTTGAATTAATTAGGTTACTCTTTATAATGAATTAGGTTACTCTATAGGAAAAATGTTAGATCACTTTATAAAAATAATTAGGTTATTCTTTGGAATTAATTAGGTTACTCTTTATAATTAATTATGTTACTCTATAGGAAAAATGTTAGATCATTCTATAAAAATGCTTAGGTTATTATTTAAAATTATTTAGGTTACTCTTTATAATGAATTAGGTTATTTTATATAAAAAATGTTAGATCACTCTATGAAAATACTTAGGTTATTCTTTAGAATTATTTAGATTACTCTTTATAATTAATTAGGTTACTCTATAGAAAAAAATTGTACTCACTCTTTGCAAATTTGTAATTAGTTGGATATAAGATCAGCTTATTCGTCTTTTACCTCTATCAACTACTCTCATTCCAATGTTAATTAGTATAAAAAAACTATCCACTATCCAAATGGGAAGCCAAAATCAAGACAATTTTAACAAGACACAAGTGTATCCACATTCGACGAGCCGAAAAACATTGTATTCACTATTGGAATCGATCGATACTTCTTCAGCCACGGTAGAAACACTACCTCGATCCGACGAAGTAGCACTCAATGCAGAAACAGTAAGTTTAATTTGGTGAATTTCTTCGCGTAAAAAGTTGAATTAGAAGACCAGATCTAGTTAGATTCAGATTTGTCAATGGGAAGAAGAGAATTGTTCAGAACTCTACTAGATTGAATGGTAAAATCGAAGTGAGAAGGGCAGTGATAATAGAAAGAGTTCTACCAGATTGAATTACTAATTCTGGAGAGAGAAGGGCGGTGATGCGAGAGAAATAGGAGTGGTGAAATCCAGCGATGCTACCAAATATTTATCCCAGGATCCGGTTGTACTAAATATTTGATAGGACCTGTTGTACTGTAGTCATACTCTTTGGAGATAGTATATAATATTGATATAATAATAAATTTTAGTATATAATAATATATAATAAAAATAAAAAGATTATATATGTAATATTAAAATTATTTTGTATGAAATATTTTAATTTGTAGATAAGAATAAATATTATATAATAGTAATATAATAATAAATATTAATATATAATTAAAAAATAAAATAGAAAGATTACCTTGCTTGTATTCATCGCCTTTTTTCTCTTTTATTTATTTATTTATTTTTTTTATTACTGTATTCACCAATTGAGAATAGAATTCTCAAAGATTCTATTACCTTAAAGTAAACTCAGATCCACTAGGAAATTGTTAGAGTAGTATGCCCAACACACCAATTAGATAGGATTGTACTCTTTATATTTTGAATATAAACAATCTCATTGAAAATTATATTATTAAAGGCTGTTTTCATTTATCTATATTGTGAATTATACATTTGCTTATTAGATAAAGTCCCCGAACCAATTTAAACTGAAATGTATGGTTACACATATGATGATGATCATGGACATAGAGAATTTTGGTCTTAAACTTTGTTCCGAGTTGAGAGTTTTTCTAAATGGGACAAAGAATAACTCAGTAAAGACTTGTACATATGATGAATATTCGTGGGATGGGAATATTGCATTCCATCAATATTAGTGTTGTGACACAAATTCATATATGTGGATACTTATTAGAGAATAAGTTTATCGAACATGATCCATAGAAAATTCTTATTAGATGTGTCGAAATGAGAATTTTCTAATTATGATAGTACACGATTAGTCCTTTGACTTGAAGCACCACGGTAGTCTTGTGTACATCGTGTAATACTTAGATTTATCTTCTGATTGTTTATCAATCATAAAAGGGGTATGTTGGGTATTATATTGATGTACTTGTAGACTTGTGTGTGGCTAAGATAGAGTCTAACACTTGTCTAAGATAAGATAATCTCCTGTTTATTTCATTGTTAATTATTCAAAGACCTTGGCCAAGGCAACGAGAATAAAGATTCGCAATGAATCATTGTAACATGAAATAGAAACACAATTATTGAGTTAGTAGAGTTTCGACTAATATTCTTACTCTAAACTCAATCGGGAGATTAACTATTAGAAAGATCGTACGTGTATGTAACTCGTTACTTTGCAGGTTTACTTGCTATTTCAAGTAACACTAGACGATCACGCTACTTGCTATGTGTTATCGAGATTAGTAGGTCTTGAAATTAATTAGTTAATTTCAAGTGAATTAATTAATATAATAATTGTTATTACAAGTTACAAAGTGTTTTAAGCCTACTGCTAGAGTTAGTAGTGGACCTTAAGGATCACACCTTAATTTGATTGAACGACTTTTATCAATTGGTGCAATGGTTAAATTATTAACTATGAATTATAATAAAATGATTTGATTATTTAATTACAGTAAAAATTAATTTGATTAATATAGTTAAAAGAAATAAATCAATTGGATTGATTAAGATAATTGAGTTATAATTAAATTGGATTTATTTAAGCCCAAACATAATTAATAGACTTTATGATTAAGCCCATTAATTTATTTAAACATAATAGAAAAGATAAAGGGGAGACGTAGTCACCCTCGTTTCTACGTGAAAAGAGAGAATACATGGTGGTTGAGAAGATTAATGGAGTCACACTATTCTGGTAACATGTCTTCTTATTTTTGAAATACAGACGTCGACTTCTCCAGCGAAGTGTGACTCATTTTGCTTCCCTCCCTTTTCTCTCACGCTGCGAAGTCTTTTCTGTTCTTTTCTTTTACCTGTTGGAGATAATAAATTAATTATTGTTCTTGTTTCTATTATCACCCGGTTGATACTTAGGAACATCCGTTGATATAAACAGATTTACACTGTTAGCGAAGTGTAAAATCTGTGTCGTTAATCAGATTGGTAGATTTTCTTTAAAGGGGATACACTTGGATCCCTCGATGTGAAGAAT
This sequence comes from Pogostemon cablin, assembly GCA_023678885.1. Lineage (NCBI taxonomy): Eukaryota > Viridiplantae > Streptophyta > Magnoliopsida > Lamiales > Lamiaceae > Pogostemon > Pogostemon cablin. The sequence continues at coordinate 14,451,977 of CM043001.1, read as the reverse complement.
GGAGTTTTAGCTACAATTCGGGAATCAATTCTCTCACTCTTTGCATCAACTGGAAGAAAGTCTATGACGGTGAGAATAATCTTTACGTGGATTTCTTTTAGCATATTTTAACACCGGATCCGATTGTCGTTACTGAGCACTCGGGTGAAATATTTGATGTCTTAAAAGATGTGATTTATTAATTCTTATAATTTTTAAATTCTGCTGTATTCACCCGGGTTTGCTACAACGAAACCAACATAAATTAGTTCTAAAAGTCCAGAATTAGCTAAGCTACATTTAAGGTAATTTTTAAGTACAATTTATACTCTCGACATTGTTTTTGTTCGAATTATTGCTCTCATTCTATTATTTTTGTTGAAATTATATTGAATAATTAATTAAAGAGAATGACTTGGGTGGAACCGGTCCTATAAAAATTTGGTGAAACCGAATCCTCCTTTTCAAAATCCCTTCTTTCCAGCTGGCCTTTACCTACCTATTTTCAATCACTCACTCCCCATCAAATCCAATTGTATGCAATCAAAGCTTCCCTTCATAAATCAACATCCATTGATCCTCTACTGCTCCGCTGGTAAATCCCAATCCCACGTTCTCTATTTTTCTCCTCTCTCTTCTAATCTCTTCCTTCTCTATCAATGCCGCACGGAAGGGCTGCTGTACACCAGATCATGAGATCGGATGGTGAAGGCGTGGTGGATCTCCAATCACCACAACATCCCCTCATTCAAAGCTCATGAAAATCAGATCAACTCCATCCTTGTCAACCAGAAAGATGGCTACATTTTCACTTTGAAGGCGCCGTCAAGCTCTGGAAATGAGTGTAAGGCAAATAGATGATATATTATAAAAAGAAAAAAAATAAAAGAGTACAAGAATAAGAGAAGAATGATCCAAAAGTGATCATTGAAAGAGCCAAACAAATGGCTAAAAAAAGGACCTAGTGTAAGGCGAGAGCTCATACATTCTCACCATGACACTGAAATTCCAGCTGTCTCCGGTGAACGCGTTGGCCTTTAGCTTGTCTCCGAACTCATGCTTCCAACGACGTTAATTGGGTCACTTTCCACAGCGCGAATAATTTTGGGTACCTTATTAAGATCTTCACGCTGTCGTACTGTGTGGGTTACATTGAGATTTGATTTTTTTTATGGGGAAGAATGTGTTCTTTTATTAGGTAAAGAAGAGATTTGGGTTTGCCATGAACTGTGAAGCCAAACATGACACATATTGCTGATTGGTACGATGGCTTTGGACAGAAGAACAATTTACAATATGTTAATTAGTATTGGGAAGAGCAATTGAATAGTGGGCACTGGGTATGGTAAAAAATAAATTACTAATTAACATTGAAATGAGAATAGTTGATAGAGGTAAAAGACGAATTTATATCCAATTAATTGCAAAAAGTGATATTATAATTTTTTTTATCTGCGGAGTAACCTAATTCATTATAAAGAGTAACTTAATTATTTTCAAAGAGTTACCTAATTATTTTTATAGAGTAATCTAACATCCTATTGATTTTATTCGATTTAATTAATTTCAAAGAGTAATCCAATTAATTCCAAATAGTGATCTAATTAATTTTAAAGCATAACCTAATTAATTTTATAAAATGATCTAACAATAGATTGTATTCAATTTAATTAATTTCAAAGAACGATCTAATTAATTCCAAAAAGTAATCCAATTAATTTTAAAGAGTAACCTAATTATTTTTATAGGGTGATCTAACAATGTATAAATTGCATAAAATTTAATTAATTTCAAAAAATAATCCAATTAATTCCACAAAGTAATCTTAACATTCAATTTACTATAATTGATATTAAAGTATTTTTCATGGTGTGGATAAGCTACTTTGACATTCTTTCGATAAATAATTATAGTTGCCAAAATAGCAATTGAGTGGGAGAGATATAGAAATAAGAAAGAGTGGAAAGGTTTTGTCTTATTACAGAAAAAGTGGAGTCAACATTCAACTAGTAAGAGAGAGAAGCAGCTCTTTCCTCTCCTTCCTATTAAGAGAGAGAGAAACAGAGAAATGGGACTCTTGTCTTTTTGTTGCAGCTGTAAATGACAATTATTAATAAGAGAGAGAGATTGGCATCTCTATTAATCCATATTCTTCCCAATGTCTTTAGACGTATTCGACAACTCTTTCTTCTCTAACCCCTTCACCAATTCCGCCATTGAAATCTTCTAAGAAAACAACCACCCATTGCTCCTCGATCATCATGACCCCAATTCTTTGACATGCATCTGTTCTTCTATCTTCTTCTCTACCAAGCATCTGATGGTGATCGGATCTTATGGTCTACGTAATCTATTCGGGTTCCATGCATATCTAATGCAGCGAAATAAACTAAAAGTATTACCTTTCACCGAAGACTGGCAGAGAATTCTGAATCAGCTGCAGAAATGACCTCATGATCTTCTACAGTATTCTTATGCCTCGTCTAGACTTCGTGTGGGCAACGATCCTCTAAGCGATCCCAATCCGCAGTCTCTCTCGAATTTCTCACGTTTTCTCTTTTAATCTGATGAGAAATCTGATTTCTCATCTAAAAGTATGTAATAGGCATGTAATTCAGATAATCTGAAATTGCTGAGATGGCTTATTTATATGCTACAATAGGGACCAGGAGGAGAAATTAGAGTTTGGCATCCTGTTGGACTTAAACATCCAAGTTTACCCAAAAACTTATACTTAAGTCCAATAATAATAATTTAGTCCACAAAGAATTATTATTGCACTACCACCCTAATCTCAAATTACGTTATGGGCTCATTCTTATTATGAGCTCATTTAACTCCCTATGTTTAAGATATATAATGCCCATTAATTAAATGAGTTACTGACAACTCAAATAATTAATCTCTAATTTAAGTGTAGTACCACTCAACCTTATTATCATGCCAGAATAAATCCACTAGCAGGGTTTACATGATAATCCTTATGAGCTCCTCAAGGGGAAATCATCAACCTAATTTATTAGGACACATATTTCTTTTACAATCAACAACACACCATAGAGACAGTATCATCTCCCAACTCACCGAGCATATTGATTTACAATTAAATCTTACCCATTGATGAATCAAAGAAATAAATACTGAATTATATGTCGAGGTTATTGTATAGGGATTAACAGTATGAACATCCAAAATAATTGAGGTCTAGTTCTCTTATATAGTCAGTATAAATCGAATAACCTCACGCGGTCTTACTCAATACATACAAAGTGAAGTAGTGTAATTTTATAGTTAAGACAAACTAATTATCAATCACACTACAACCATCTCGATAGGTTGTCCCCATCTATATCAGTTGTAAGCATCTGTTTATACTTTATAAGAAGCTAATAATATGATCTTCCGTGCGACGCCACACACCATATTATCTACAATATAAAGTAAATGAACTATTGCATCGATATATAAACAAGTTATAAGATACAATCATTTGATTAATGATTCTCATTTCAAATATTGTTTAAAACATTGTTCATACTAAAGTTAAGCTTTTAGTATACAATCCAACAATCTCCCACTTATACTAAAAGACTATGCTGTCATGTCAACTGCCATACATCTGATTCCCATTCTTTCTACATGACTATCAAAAAACCTTTCCCTCATCATACGATTTCTCGTATCAGGTGGTACTTGCGCTCAATGTGTTTAATTGCCTTATGAGCTCTTGATTCCTTCAAGTTTGCAACTGCACCATTATTATCACAATAAATTGTGATAACCTTGGGCAAACTTAGGAATCACATCCAAGTCCATTACATTTTCGAGCCATACAAATACTTTAGCTGCCTCAAAGGCTCAAATTCATCATTATTCTAAGATGGAGTCTGAAATACATTTCTGTATAACACTCCTCTATATTATGATTCTACTTCCTAATTTAAACACATTAACTTTGAGGTGGATTTACTGCCATCCCTATCTGATTTGAAAATCTGAATCATGTAACCCATAAGAAACAATGAATCTGTCTGGTAAACCCACATATAATTTCTAGTCCTTTTCAGGTACTTCAAAATATTTCTTACCATAGTTCAACATTCTTGTTCTGGGTTACCTTGATACCCACTGATTATGCCACCGGTAAAACAGATATCCATTATCGTGCATAATATTCTATAGATTAAGTTTCCTTGCCAAAACATAAGGAACCACCTTCATCTCTTTTATCTCCTTTTGTATCTTAAGACACATCTCCTTAGATAAAGGACACTCCATTTCTGAAAGGTACAAAACCTTACTAGGAGTTGCATGCTAAAACGAGTGAGGATTGTATCAAATACGAAACTTGAAATAAGTACAACATCATTTCTTGAGATCTTTATCACCATGATCGCAAGAATATATTTTGCTTCTCTGAAGTCCTTCATTTCAAACTACATTGACAACCATACCCATGCGCCTAACAATACTCTTTCATTATTTCTAATGATCAAGATACTATCTACGTACATTACAAAAAATACCACTATGTTTATGTCCATCTTTTACATACACAAGACATATCTGCGCATTGCTTAAATCCATATACCTAGATTTTCTCATCAAAACGGATGTTCCATGATCTTGAAGCTTGCTTTAATCCATAAATGGACGCCTTTAAGCTTACACATAAAACGCTCTTTGCACTTTGCAATAAATCACTCTGGTTGCTTCACATAGATGTTTCCCTTAAGACTTCCATTCAGAAAAGATGTCATGACATCTATATGTTATACATCATAATGCATATGAGTATCAAAAAATAAAAGAATTTGGATCGACTTAGGCATAGATACTAACGAAAAGTTTTCCTCATAATTGAACCTTTCTTTCTGAGTATACCTTTTCGCAACAAGCTTTGCTACAAAGGTTTCCACCTTATCGTCTGGTCCTCTTTTATTTCAAAGACCCACATACATTTAATGGCTTTTACATCATTTAGTGGTTCTACAAGATCCTAAATCTGATTTAGATTCCACAGATTCTATTTCAGAAATCATTGTCCTTTGTTAAAATTTTGCATTTCTAACTTGTAGTGCTTCGTCGTACCCATGGGCCGATTTCATATTTACTAGGGACCAAGTCTCACGACTCTCCCAAAAAATAAATCTATCCAGTTGTAGAACAACCTTCCCACTATGACAATGCGCTATAGGCAATTATGTATCAGATGTGACAAGTAGATGTAGTTTACTTGCGGTATATCCTCTTGTACAATGGTACTAATAATTTGTGTTTCCCTCTTACAACCATTAGAACAATTTATACATGGATTTGTGATTTATTACATAGTCATTTTCCAAAAATGTAGTGTTTGTGTTAACAATCACCCTATGATCTTTTGGACTATTAAATAAACACCCTTCATTTTTCTAGGATATCCTTAAGTGAATTTAATAATTCCAAATAATTAATCATTTATCTAACCATTTCCAGAAGAGTCCTATTCCTTCTTTCCGCCACTCTATTTTGCTGGGGTTTGCCCGGTGTAGACAACTTGGGATTCAATTCCAACCTCTGATAAATAGCTCCTAACTATCCTAAGAGGTACTCGCCGGCCACTACGATCGGATCGCACTGTCTTGATATATTTTTCATGACGCTTCACCGCATCACCTTGGATTTCTTGAATTAATCAAAGTACTCAGACTAGCGGTGCACAAAAGAATATATTCGTTTCTAGAATAATCGTCAATTAGAGTGATGAACACCAACCACCTCTCGTCGGGATAGTCTTAGGACTGCATAAATCAGAATGAACCATTTCCAACATATCTTCGGCTCTATACCCCTTTGCCTTAAAAGGCCTTTATTCATTTTCACTTTCAAGAAAGACTCACAAGTCAGATAGTTTCCACTTCCAATAAACCCAACAGTCCATTGGCTATCAATCTTTGAATCCTACTCAAGTAAAATGACCTAATGTTAGATGCCAAAGGTATGTTTGGTTCATTTCCGAAGGTTCCTTACTCTTATTTAGATTAGAAGAAGCGTTATTAATTACTATTTATTGCATAGTAAGAAATACATGATTTAAGAGTGTACAAATTGTCCACCAACGTACCACAACATATTATAGCTCCATCCTTCATTATAATGACTATGTTATTCAAATGAAATAGAGTATCCATTCGTAGAAACATAGAAATTGAAATTAATTTCTTTCTATAAGAAGGTACGTAAAGACAATTTCTCATAATTAATACGTTTATACATATCCAAACATCTCCCGCAGCAACGGCCGCCACTTTCGTGGCATTATCCATGTACACAATAATTTCATCATCACTTAGTTGTAGACATGATTAGTGATTCCGATATTTACACACGTGTCAGTAGACGCCACCACTAATCATGCTTCAACAACTAGTGAATAAGATACCAACCTTACTCACACCTTGATTAAAATGGTCTTCCAACGTCATATGTTGTGTTAGAAGTTTTCCATCATGTAGAACCACTTGTAATTCAGGTGGGACTTGCTTAAAACATCTAGCCAAACTATATAGAATAAAATTGACCTAGGTTTCCCCTTCAATTTCTCCTCTAAGGATTTCTAATTCATACATCAAGTTAACGGCCATGACCTCCTGCCTTTCAACCTTACTCAAGCATCTGAAGAGTCGCATGAGATTGACCATCATATTTCTATGAACCTCTCATCTCTTCACTAGAGACGTAAATAGGCACTAGAGGACATCCTTAGTGAGAACACATATGTTTTCCTAAGCAATAAGAATTAAAACCAACTTTCTTTTCTAATCATCTAATTTTAGACCAGTAAATATGATTTCTTTTAGTTGACAATAAGTGAAATGAAACCATTTGAAAATACTAATAATCAGGTAAATTAATACACCGATCAAATACTTCGAATTTAAAATTTATATTGATTCCCTCAAAACAATATAAAATAAATTTACCATCTCAAGCACCGTGAATTTTCATGCCACGATAGTATGGACGTATACAAATCCTAAAATTCGCAAGAAGATTTTACCCATTAATTTCGTTTGTCAATTTTAACCTTATGACAAATAATTAATAGTCGGTTCCTCTTTGGCCATGCAAATAATTGCAGTGACTTTGATGGGGAGAATACATATTAATTGCACCTAAATGTACACCATTATTTGATACTAAGTCCATTACCCAAGCATGTGACCATTCAGATGGAGAAGATCACATACGCCCAAATAACTTCCTATAATCATCAATTAGAAGTTTATACTAGTGATCTGCAAATAAACTCATCCGATGGGGAGGAAGGCACTATAGCCAACACGCAAGTTTATGTGCATCACATTACAAACAAATAATTATTTAAAGAAGTATGTACCAGTGATCCGCAAATATACTCAATCGGTTGGGAAAAAGGCATTATAGCCAACACGCAAGTATACTTGCATCACTTTACAAAACAATAATGGAGGCCACAAGAAGAATAAATTAATCCATCTCCCACTCAGTTATTTAACATGTGGGTTTTTACATGCATATATTATACAAAAATAAAATATACTCCATCCGTCCCATCAAAGAGGGTATTTTTTCTATTTTGATAGTCCTACACAAAGGGTCCCATTTCCTTTTTTACACACATAGGACCCACACACTCCTTCTAATACAATTAAAATATGGGGTCCACACTTCCACTAATACAACTACCCACATTATATAATAATACTACTTAACCAATGTGCTAAAATCCAAAAGACCCTCTTACATCGGGACGGAGGGAGTACAACCTAGTATGCTCCTATCACAGCATATAAGACAGTAAATCATAGAGAATCATGCATACATATAAAACAATAATAAACGTGGAAAATAATTAAATTTTCCAACTATTATGGTCTTGTTATATATCATCGGACTTGATTGTTGGCCATGATGCACGAATATGGGCAACGCACATAAGAATTGACATCCCCAATGAGGTAGCAGGGATTGACCTGACTGGATAGGTCTCAGGGTCGGGGCAGTGCCCCAAAACAAAAATTGTCCGTCAGTACAGAAATGAAGCTTGACTCGAGCATTTCTCTTAACATGATCTCGCCCATACACGCCGACGGGTACATTACTCGCCCATCAGCCTGGCACTGAGCTGGCCTCCGTGTGTGCCACTGTGCATCCAAGCTCTCCATCGTGCATCACGCCCTCCTACAGCACGCCACCGGGAGCCCCAATGAGTATGCCATCGAGCTTTCATCCGCGCGCCAACGTGCGCTCTGCCTAAAAGCCATCCACGTGCCAGCTCGCTTGGCACCCTGCTAACCCGCTCGTATGCATGCCCGGCCACCATCCAGCACTCTCTGCACCTTTCGAGCAGGAATGCCCAACGTTAAGCTACCAGCATAGCAACACTTATCAACAACAGGCTCTCATGCTCGACAAACTGCTTGCTCCCGTGCGCTATGCACGCCAGCGGGCGCGCTAACAGGCAGCCTCATGCATGCTAACAAGCTTTTCCACTTGGTAATGTGCTTGTCCCACACACGATGATGAGCATTTTCTTTGCACGCAAAATTAATCCCCAAGTATTAAGGAAATCAATTGCAGCTTAGTCAAGTGACCATGTTAAATATCAAACTCAAAGGACGGCGTATTATCAATTTAATTATTAACTAAATTAATTAAGTTAAGGCAATTAAGTTTGAGGTTCTAATCTGATTAATTAAAATACTAAATACAAAATAATAATTAAAATTAAATACTGAAACTAGAATTATACAAAAGTGACTCAAGGATGAAGAATAGGTAGCCCTAGGGTAATCCAGTTTCACTAATTAATTTTCCTCTGAAGTGCACTGTCCGACTCTGCCTTATGGATTATGGACGCATCACTAAGCCATGCAAATCTACTCTATAGATACAAGTAAATATGCGTATAACACATGTGAATAACCATGGAGCAAGATAACCCCCCCTTTCTAGGTACTATCAGTATCAATTGTTTTTCCCTAAAATTGGTAATCTAACCCGATATGATCTCCCTTTATAGGTACTATGAAATTAACCTCTTTATCTTTCTTATTAACCCAAATTCAATTTAATTAATAAACATTCATATATGATAGTTTTAATGAAGTTTCGGAGTCCGCTCACTTAGAATCATAACATGAAACCCTGTTCAGCACTGAACATACTCAATCAACAACCAGATATATATTTAGACTCTATATAGCATTTGAAGATGCATAAAACGATCGTGAATATGGATTAAAAATGTGCAATCATATATAAAATAAATCCACAAGTAGTATTGTATGGAGGATAAACAAGAGTGTTTAATTAATTCATAAAACCTTAAAAAACCCTAGAACTACCAAAATGGTTCTAGCTCATGATGTTACGAAGAACAATCATGGGGGTTGAATAGATCTTACCATATGTCTGGAAAATTACAAGATAAATTAGAAAATGAATAAAACCTTAGATGCAGACGTTGTCGCGTTCTTCTCAGTCTTGAATCTGCCTCTTACTTCTCCTCTTGATTTGACAGACGAATCTTCACAGTAATGGAAGGATGGAGGAAGGGATGTGGTTGATAAAAGGTGTGAGGGTGATCCCCCTTGTGGAGGTGGTAGCAGTCTTCGGTGTCCTTTCAGATATAAACTGCATCACTTTTGTACTTATAAAATCTCGTAATGGACCTATGATGGGCTTTTTAGATAAAAATATACAGATACACACATTGGGGGTGTAAAACTATACAGATCTAGACTCACGTGATGTCATTCGACCAAAGTTGTTCTGGTCGAACAACTTGGCTTTGGTCGAGTGCTGGATGAGCAACACGCCTGTAAATCGAAGCCTCTTTCCTCTCCATTCAACTATTTCTCTGTTGGCATTCGATCATTTGGTTAACATGAACCATTAGTGTTTCATATGTTTCTAATAGTCAGCGGAAGCAAGAAAATAAGAAACGTATTTCCTTTCATCAGGGTATGTTGGAGAAGATGGATTCTTGCTGTCAGCCTGTGCAGCCTCACCATTTTGGTCATAACTCTCTCATTCTATATTGGATTTGAGTGATCTACACGCTAAAATGATCATCTCTTCTGCGGCTTTCCGTTAGTATATCATACATTGAATTCTGAGTTCTGTACAATTTTATAAAAATCATAAAAAGTGGCGGACAGCAGCAACAAATGACCTCTTGATCTTCTGCTATATTCCCAAGTCTAATCTCGACGTCGTGTGGACGACGATCCTCGAGAACTTCTCAATCTATTGTTCCCTAACCCCCTTCACAGTGTTAGGCTTGAATTATCAATTGATTAGGGCTTTCGGATAGCTGAGATAACTTATATATAAGCTATAACAGGGACCAGGAGGAGAAATTAAAGTTGGGCCTCCATTGAGCTTAAGTATCCAAGCTTAGCCTAAAGCTTATACTTAAATCCAATAATAATAATATATACCACTAAAATATTATTACTGCACTAATGTTCTAATCCCAAAATTACATTTTTGGGCTCCTTCTTATTATGAGCCCGTTAGTCTTCCCATATTTAAGATATTCAATGTCCATTAATTAATTAAGTTACTGACAACTCCATTAATTAATATCTCATCCGAGAGTAGTACCACTCAACCTCATTATCATGCCAGAATAAATCCACCTGCAGGGTTTACGTGATAATCCTTATGAGCTCCTCAAGGGGACATCATCAACCTATGACGGACACAGATTCCTTCTACAATCAACTGCACACCATAGAGACAACATTATTTTCCAACTGACCGAGTTTGTTGATTTAATACATGTAAATCTCAACCATTGATGAATCAAAGAAATACATACTGCCTTACGTGTCGAGGTTATTGTATAGGGATTAAGAGCACGAATATCCATACTAACTGAGATCAAGTTCTTTTATATAGTCAGTATAAATCGAACAATCTCAAGGGTCCTGCTCAATATACATAGAGTACACTAATGTGATTATATAGCCAAGACAAGCTAATACCAAACCACACTACAACCATCCCGATAGAGAGTTCCCGTCTATCTCGGTTGTGAGCATCTGTTTATACTTTATAAGAAAATTGATAATATGATCTTCCGCGTGTTGTCGCACAACATATTATCTATAGTATAAAGTAAGCGGACTATTGCATCGAACATATAAATAAATTATAAGACGCAATCATTTGATCATATGATTCTCATTTCAAATAAATTGTTATAACATTGTTCATACAAAAAGCTAGACTTTAATATACAATCCAACATGCTCAACCAATCTGGCTTTGGTCGAACAACTCTCCATTGGTCGAGCAGTGGTCGAACAACTTTGCACAGTCCCACTGTTTCGAGCATAACTTCCACATCCAAATTTTGATTTGAGTGATTTTTGCACCAAAACGATCCTCTCTTCCGTGGCTTTCCAACGATATAACAAATTCTCAATTGGACGTCCACACAAACATAGAAAAACTACACAAGTTAAAAGTGTGTTTTTCAGCATTCTTGCACAAGTTTCCCCTATTCTCCAACTTTGCTCTTTTGATCCTTTTTTCACCTAAAACACAATAAAATACCTCAAATGCACATTTTTTTTCTCACATATACCAAATATAAGACACTTGTGCTAATGTATAACAATAATTCTCATAAAAAAAGTATTAAATTGGACACTAAAACACAAAGATTTTCACTCTCAACAAGCCCCCAAACTTACATGTTGCTCGTCCCGAGGTAACAAAATAAAAATAAAGAGAGAGAGAGAGAGTAAGAAAATTAGTGGGGAAACAAGGACTATGACTAATACCTCATTCAAATGCAATTGTCGTCAACTTATGTCATGTAACTTTCATTACATGTAATAATCAACTCATGGTATACAAGATAAGACAATCACCACCAATTCAAATGCTCTATTGACATGTTCTCATGGGAAGTATATATCACTCGCACTCAAGTATAAAAGATGTACACTTATGGGTTAAGGTATTTACGCTTAATTTCAGTTCAAGTGCATGCGTAACCATAAGCTTGCCCATTGTCTCAACTTTCCTTTTACTTGTAGCTAGCGAATATGGATAAAAAAGGTCTTTATATTTGGTTTTAATGTAGACTCTTTGGAAAAGGTGGGAAATATATGGATAAGTAACTGATGAGAGTGAAAATAACCGTGTTTTAATGTCCAATTTAATACTTTTTTTATAAGAATTATTGTCATATATTAGCACAAGTGTCTTATATTCGATATATTTGATAGAAAGGTGCGTTTGAGGTGTTTTATTGTATTTTAGGTGGAAAAATGTTAAAAAGTGCCGAGTTGGAGAAACGCCGCAACTTGTGCAAGAATTCTGAAAAATGCACGTCCAATTTGTGTAATTTTTCTATATCTTTTAGAGCTCAAAACTAGACGAATGATATATGGTTGGAAATCCACAGAAGGGAGGATCGTTTTGGCACAAGAAACACCTCAATTGGAGCCCAAACGAGAAAGTTATGATCAAGATGGTGACGTCGCGTAAGCAGTTCCTACTCAACACAGCTATGTCAATTTCCATGGCTTGTTACACCTTCAAATATAATATTTGATTAATTTATTTACATGAATAGAAAGCCAAGAAAGTGAGGATTGCGTGAGAGCAAGAATCACTCAAATCGGAGCTTGTATGTAGAAGTTATGCGCGAAACGGTGACACTACGCATGCAGTTCGACTGTAGTTCGACCAAGGCCTATCTAGTTCGACCAGAACCACTTTGGTCGAACTAGGACACATAAATCTATTTTTGTCGAGTTTTACACCCCCAGTGCATTTATTTTCATGTTTTCCAAGGAAAAGATCATCCAAGGTCTATAAGGAGAGCTTACAAGTATAAAAGGGGATGTATATCACACCAAGGAAGACCGCAACACAATCATCCTACACCCCACAAGGGGGGATCACCCCCCAACCATCATCCACATCCTTTCCTCCATCCATCCATCACTTTGAAGATTCATCTGCTGAATCAAGAGGAGAACCAAGAGGAGGATTCAAGACGGAGAAGAACACGACGATACCCACGTCTAGGGTTTTATTTATTTCCTAATTTATCTTGTATTTTTCGGACATATGGGTAAGATCTATCCAACCCCCATGATTGTTCTTCATAACATCAAGGGCTAGAATCATTTTGGTAGATTTAGGATTTTGAAAATTTTTATGAATTAATTGAACTTTCGTGTGTATACTCCGTACAACACTACTTGTGGATTTATTTTATATAAGACTATGCATTTAGAGTTGTTTTGTGCATCATTAACTGTTATGTAGAGTCTGAATATATATCTTGATTATTGATTGAGTGCGTTCACTACTGAGCAGGATTTTATGTTATGATTCTAAGTGAGGGGACTCTAAAACTTCATTAGAACTATCTTATATAAATAGTTATTAATTGAATTAAATTCGAGTTAGTAAGTAGAATAAAGAGATTAATTTTATAGTAACTATAAAGGGAGATCATATCGGGTTAGAGTACCAAACACGCGGGGAAATAATTGATATTGATAGTACCTAGAAAGGGGTGGTGAAATTATATCTGTTGCTCCAAGGTTATTCACACGTGTTACATGAATATTTAGAATAAATATTAAAATTGGTCCTGTAAGTATGACATTTTCTAACTTTAGTCCTTTATCATTTGCAATTCTCAATTTTGGTCCTTTTTTGTCAAATTTTAGTCCTTTTTGTCCAAATTTAATCATTTTTGTCCACTTTTGGTCCTTTTTGTCAAAATTTAGTCCTTTAAGTTAAAAAAATGTCCAAAAATGGTCCAAAAGTGTATACATTTAGGACCAATAATGGACCAATAAATGACCAAATTTTGAAAAAAGGACCAAAACTGGACCAAAAGGACTAAAACTGGACCAAAATGACTAAAACTGGACAAAAAAGGACCAAAATTGAGAATTGCAAATGATAAGGGACTAAAGTTGGAAAATATCATACTTACAGGATTAATTTTGATATTTACCCCGCATATTTACTTGTATTTATAGAGTAGATTTGCGTGGCTAAGTGATGCGTCAATATTCCACAAGGTAGAGTCGGACATTAATATAAGAAAGGGAAATTAAGGAGTGAAACTACATTATCCTAGAGCTACCTATTCTCCTACTTGATTCAATTTCGTATTTTCCTAGTTCCTTATTTATTTTATTTGTTATTTTAATTAATTGTTTAGTAGTTAATAATTCCATACCTCAACCTTATTTCCACCATTCTTCTTAACTAATTTAGTTAATAATAAAATTGATAATACGCGGTCCTTTGGGATCGATATTTAACTTGATCGCTTTCTTAAACTGCAACTGATATCCTTAATACTTGGAGATTATTTTTGCGTGCAAAGAAAACGTGTATCAGTGACTCAAAACTCGGATCAATCAAGCGGCCGTCTCTCTCTATCTCTCAATCTTTATTTTTTCCTCATCACTTTCTATTCAAGCACAATTTTTTTTTTGATTTTTTCTAGCTTTTCAACTCCATCATTCTCCTTTTCTTTACTTTTTTCTTTTTTTTTGAGGTACCAATTTTGGACACTACCTCTCACATCCTCCATAGGGTACTAGATTGAAGCACTATCATTGGGTGCTTGTTTCCATGGAGTATTAGATTTAAGCACTACTCCAAGAATTTTCCTTTTCATCCTTAAGACTCTTCTTTCATTATCATTATCATCCCTCAAATCACCATTCTCTTCAATTAAGCTTTATTGCCTATCAAAAGAATGGATTTAAAAAGACTCAATGGGCTGACTAGGGATTTAATTAATTCAGGTAAAGAGTATGGGAAAACATGGGCTATTAAAAGATGGCCTAATATTATTTCCATAATCAGCTAGACTAATCTTGAATATTCAAGGAGACTCAAGGCAAATTTTAGAATACACGCACAAGAACGATACTCACTAGAAAAGAAAATATCATGTGATTATGTATCATGATCAATGAGGCTCAAAATCTCACGAGTTTTCAACAAGTAACAGAGCACTTTTCATGGTAAGCAATATCCCACAAGTACACACAAAACTTTATACTACAATATAACTCAAGTACACTTTCTTCATCAATTTCAAGAGCAAATAAATTTTAACACAATTTAAAAATATAAGCACACATGGATCACCAAAACTAAAACCTCAATCCTTTCACTCCAATAAATTAAAAGCAGATATAAAAATTAGAAAAAGAAAATGGGGGCACCTGATTTTTCTCTTTCAAAATGTTCACGAGCTCCTCGAGTTGTTCAACTCAGTCAGGTCAACTCTTAGTGTAGAACTCGTCTTGCCACTTTAGTGCCTTTTAATCCAACCATGGTGTATAATGATGAAACGACGACCTCCAGAGAACTATAAGAAAGACTCAATTGACTATATAACCAACTCCACACACTAGAAACACCAACACGACAAACTAAATATTAGGTAATTTGCAAAAAATCGACATATCAACACCGGTTAAAATATTAATATGCCATAAAAAATCAGTCCCCTAACAAACAAACAACCAACGAAAGAAAAAATTATACCCTCGGTGCTCATAAGATAAGGTAAGTACATCACACCCCCCAAACTTAGTAAAATCGTAAGTTGAAACTAAGTTTGAAAAGAGATGTAATTGCCTAAGCATGAGCATATCAAATATAGTAACTCCTCACTCACACAAAAGAAACACGAAAGCAATAAAACAGAAAGGCAAGCCCCCAACAGGCACTCATGTTTAATGTTGGAGAGTCACGACGGTATACAGCCTTTTGAACTACTGGATTAGAGGACGGTCTTCTCACATCTTTACCTTCAAGTACTTCCTTTTCCTCTTCTGGACTACACTCAACACCTCACATTTCTTGGTCACAAAAATATGATTCTTGAAATTTTCTTCCTCCCATGGCAGTCTCGACTCCTCCTTGTCAATCTTCCACTCAATTTCAGAATCATCTGTCCTATTAAGATCAAGATTAAACAAGTTAGAAATCACATCTATGTGCTTGCATGATTGAGTCTCCATGAGCATCTTCATTGTTTTATTAAGAGAGAAAACCACATCTTCATTATCCATTCGCAGTCTAAGCTTTCCTTCCTGAACATCTATCATGGCTCCAATAGTGGCAAGGAACGACTGCCCTAAAATAAGGGGAATGTCATTCTTGTCATCTTCCATCTCAAGTACAAGAAAATCCACGGGAAAGACCAACTTATCAACTTTCACCAAAACATCTTCAGTTAAACCCTTCGAAAAAGTCATGGATCTATCCGCAAACTGAAGATCAATTGTTGTGGGTGTCAACTTCCCTAAGCTAAGCCTTTTAAAAATGGATAAAGGTATCAAGTTGATGCTTGCCCCAAAATCACACAAGGCTTTACGTGCCGGCCCTTTTCCAATGTCATAAAGAATAATGAAGCTTCCCGGATCATTCAACTTTGCAGGCAGCTTTCTCTAAATGATCGAACTATAGTTCTCTAATAGATTCACCGTCTCTACTCCATTCAAGCTTCTCTTTGTTGATATAATATCCTTGAGGAATCAGGCATAGTCTTGCATCTCCATGATTGCTTCAAAGAAAGGGATGTTCAAGCTAATTTTGCTCATGTTGTCTTGAAACCTCTAGTATTTTTCTCCCAATCCCTTTCTTAACTAACTGTTGGATTGTATACTAAAAGTCCAGCTTTAGTATGAACAATATTTTAACAATTTATTTGAAATGAGTATCAATGATCAAATGATTGCATCTTATAATTTATTTATATGTTTGATGCAATAGTTCACTTACTTTATACTGTAGATAATATGTTGTGCGACAACACGCGGAAGATTATATTATCGGTTTTCTTATAAAGTATAAATAGATGCTCACAACCGAGATAGACGGGGACTCTCTATCAGGATGGTTGTTGTGTGATTTGGTATTAGTTTATCTTGAATATAAAACCACATTAGTTCACTTTGTGTGTATTGAGCAGGACCACTTGAGATCGTTCAATTTATACTGACTATATAGGAGAACTTGATCTCTGTTATTATGGATGTTCGTGCTCTTAATTCCTATATAATAACCTCGACACGTAAGGCAGTATGTATTTCTTTAATTCATCAATGGGTAAGATTTATATGCAATTAAATCAATAAACTCGGTGTGTTGGGAAATAGTGTTGTCTCTATGGTGTGTTGTTGATTGTAGAAGGAATCTGTGTCCAAAATAGGTTGATGATGTCCCCTTGAGGAGCTCATAAGGATTATCATGTAAACCACCCTGCAGGTGAATTTATTTTGGCATGATAATGAGGTTGAGTGGTACTACTCTCGGATGAGATATTAATTAATGGAGTTGTAAGTAACTTAATTAATTAATGGGCATTGTATATCTTAAACATGGAGAGACTAACGGGATCATAATAAGAAGGAGCTCATAATGTAATTATGGGATTAGAACGGTAGTGCAGTAATAATATTTTAGTGGTATATATTATTATTATTGGACTAAAATATAAGTTTTAGGCTAAACTTGGATACTTAAGCCCAATGGAAGTCCAACTCTAATTTCTCCTCTTGGTCCCAGCTGTAGCCCATATACAAGTCATCTCAGCTGTTCGGAAATCCTAATTGATTATTCATACCTAACATTGTGAGGAGGGTGAGGGAACATTAGATTGAAAAGATCTTGAAGATCGTCGCCCATACGACGTTGAGATTAGACTTGGGAATACAGTAGAAGATCGGAAGGTTATTTGCTGCTGTTGTTTGTCAACTTCCACAATTTTTCCGAATTCTTGTGGAACTCCAAGCTAGACGTTTGATACACTGTAGAAAGCCACAGAAGAGAGGATCGTTTTGGCATGTAGATCACTCAAATCAGAGATCAGATGAGAGAGTTATGCCCAAAATGGTGAGGCTGCGCAGGCTACCAGCGAGAATCTTTCTTCTTCAATATACCCTAGTAAAAGGTAATACGTTTCTATGTTTTCTTACTTCCGCTGAATATAGAAACATATGGAACCCTAACGGTTCACGTTAACCAAACAATCGAATGCTAACACTAACATCAAAGGAAACGGAGGAGGTACCTTGGTCTTTGGGATTCCCCACTCATCATGTTCAACCTCCTTCAGTTTATCCTTCTCAACTCACAGTCTCTCTTCTCTTTCCCACTTCTTCTCAACTATAATCTCAGTATTCCACTCATGTGATGGTATAGGAGTGCTCTAAACATCAGGTATAGCATTCTGCAGGGAATCAGGAGCTAAACAAAGTTGCTCAATGATGAGCATTTTCTTTGCACGCAAAATTAATCCCTAAGTATTAAGGATATCAATTGCAGTTTAAGTAAGCGACCAAGTTAAATATCGAACCCAAAGGACGTGTATATTATCAATTTAATTATAAGCTAGTTAATTAAGACAAGTTTGGCAATAATATTGAGGTATCAAATTATTAATCTACAAACAAAAATATTAAATAACAATTAAAATACAAGCACTAGAAGAATACGAAAGTATCTCAAGAATGCAGAATAGATAGCTCTAGGATAATCTAGTTTTCCTACTTAACTTTCCTCTCAAGTGCAGGCCGACTCTGCCTTGTGGACTATGGACGCATCTCTAAACCATGCTAATCTACTCTATAGACACAAGTATATATGCGTGTAACACATGTGAATAACCTCAGAACAAGAGACATAATTTTACCCCACTTTCTAGGTACTATCAGTATCAATTATTTTCCAAGTCTGGAATCTAACCCGATATGATCTCCCTTTATGGGTACTATAAAATTACCCTCTTTATCCTGCTTACTAACCCGAATTCAATTCAATTAATAAACATTCATATATGATAGTTCTAATGAAGCTTCGGAGTCCTCGCACTCAGAATCATAACATGGAATCCTGTTCAGCAGTGAACTGTTGGCAATTGGATCGTGCGGATCAACGTGATCGTTAGGAATAACAGGTAAACAAATCAGCGAAAGCAATTTAAATGTGTTTACCGTACTTCTGGGTTGATGTAGAGGTTGATCCGTTGCAGAGAACCACCTCTCAATCTTCTGCAGTATGTCCCAGAGGTTGATCCGTTGCAGAGAACCACCTCTCAATCTTCTGCAGTATGTCCCAAGTTGAATCCTGCTGTTGTGTGGGCAACAATCCGCAGGATTCTCTCAATCTGCTCCTGTTCTTTCTAACTGTCAAATGAGGCACTGACTTAGGGTTAACAGGAACTGAGATAACTTATTTATAAGGGCTACTGCAGGGACCAGGAGGAGAAATTGGGCTGGGCCTCAATTGAATTTAATTAACCAAGCTTAGCCCAAAGCTTTTAATTAAATCCAATAATAATAATATAGTCCACTAAAATATTATTATTGCACTACCCATCCAATCCCAAATTATGTTCTGGGCTCCTTCTTATTATAAGCCCGATAGTCTCCCCATGTTTAAGATATTCAATGTCCATTAATTAATTAAGTTACTGACAACTCAAATTAATTAATATCTCATCCAAGAGTAGTACCACTCAACCTTTTTATCATGCCGGAAATTAATCCACTTGCAAGATTTACATGATAAACCTTATGAGCTCCTCAAGGGGACATCATCAACCTATGACGGACATGGATTCCTTCTACAATCAACAGCACACCATAGATACAGCACTACTTCCCAACTCACCGAGTTTGTTGATTTAATACTTATAAATCTCACCCATTGATGAATCAAAGAAATACATACTGCCCTACGTGTCGAGGTTATTGTATAGGGACTAAGAGCACGAACTTCCATAATAACAGAGATCAAGTTCTACTATATAGTCAGTATAAGAAGAACGATCTCAGGCGGTCCTGCTCAATACACACAAGTGCACTAATGTGATTCTATAGCCAAGACAAGCTAATACCAAACCACACTACAACCATACCGATAGAGAGTCCCCGTCTATCTCAGTTGTGAGCATCTGTTTATACTTTATAAGGAAATTGATAATATGATCTTCCGCGTGTTGTCGCACAACATATTATCTACAGTATAAAGTAAATGGACTATTGCATCATGCATATAAAATAAATTATAAGATGCAATCATTTGATCAATGATTCTCATTTCAAATATTGTTATGACATTGTTCATACTAAAGCTAGACTTTTAGTATACAATCCAACAATCTCCCACTTATACTAAAAGACTATGCTGTCATGTATTCTGCCATACATCTGATTCCTACTACCACTACACGACCATTAAAAGCTCTCGCCTTAAGGTCCTTGTAAATAGTTTACTAGGTCATCATCCGATGCAATCTAGGCGACAACAACCTTTCCCTCATCATACGATTTCTCGTAACAGGTGGTACTTGCGCTCCATGTGTTTAATTGCCTTATGGACTCGTGATTCCTTCAAGTTTGCAACTGCACCAATATCAACAATGTAAATTGTGATTACCTTGGGCAAACTTAGAAACACTTCAAATTCCATCTTGAAGTTTCTAGAGTCATATAGATACTTTGGTTGCCTCATAGGCTCCAATTTATCATCTTTCCATGATGGAATCTGGAGTCTAAAATATATTTCTATATAACACTCCTCCACATTATGACTCTACTTCCTAAGATTAAACACATAACCTTTGAGGAGAATTTACTACTGTTCAATCTGATTAAAAAATCCGAATCTCCGTAATCCACAAGAAGCAGTGAATCTGCTCAGTAAGTCTATATATGATTTCCAGTCCTTCTCAGGCACTTCATATATGTCTTACCACAGTTCATCATTCTTGTTCCGGATTACGTTGATACCCACTGTTCTTGCATTCAGCAAAACAGATATCCAACTTCGTTCATAGCATTCCTTAGATTAAGCTTCCTTATTCGCCGAAGCATAAGGAACCGCTTTCATCTACTTTATCTTCTTTTTGTATCTCAAAGACACATTCACTAAGATAAATTCACATGCTAAACGAGTATGGATTGTATCATTTATGAAACTTGAGATAAGCATAACATCCTTTCATATGATCCGTATTACCGTGATCAAAAGGATATATTTTACTTTTCTTAAGTCCTTCATATCTACCGCTTTAATAACCGTACCCATACGCCCGATAATACTCTTTCATTGTCTCAAATGAGCAAGATACTATCTACATATAGTCCAAGAAATACCACCACGTTTCCGTCACTCTTTACAATACACAAGACTCATCCGCTCATTGATTTAAATCCATGCCACTGGATTATCTAATCAAAACAGATGCTTCACAATCTTAAAGCTTGCTTTAGTCCATCGCTGGACACTTTTAAGCTTACTATCAAAATGCTATTAGTACTTTGCAATGAATTACTCTGGTTGCTTCACATAGATGTTTTCCTCAAGACTTCCAATCAGGAAAGCTGTCTTGACATCTATTTGTTGTCCCTCATAATTTAATATGAGCAACAATAAATAAAAGAATCCGGATCAACATAAGCATAGCTACCAGTGAACATGTTTCCTCATAATCGAACCATTTCTTTATGAGTACATCTTTTCGCAACAAGCTTTGCTTCCAAGATTTTCACCTTTCTGTATGATCCTCTTTTATTTCCTTTGACCCTTGCAATGGCTTTTACACCATTTAGTGGTCATACAAGTTCCCAGACTTAATATAGAATCCGTAGATTCTATTTCAACATGCATTGCAACTTACTAAGATTCCGCATTTTCATCTTGTAGTGCTACGTCGTATCCGTGGGACAATACAATGTTCACTAGGGATCAAGTCTCACGACTCTCCCAAAACATATATTTATGGGTTGTCATACAACCCTCCCACTACGACAAGGCACTACATATAATTGTGTATCAAACGTGACACGCGTTGCAGTTTACCTTGTGGTATATCCTCTTGTACAGTTGGTACTTATACTTAGTGTTTTCCTCTCACTTCCTTTAGAACAACTTATACATGGGTTTGTGATTTATTACATAGTCCTTTTCCAAAAATCTAGTTATTGAGTTAACAATTATCCTTCGATCTTTTGGACTAAATAAATCACCCTTCATTTTTCTAGGATATCCCATATACAGACAAACGTTTCACGAATTACTGTATCTAGGGCATATCCATAAAATGAATTTAATTATTTCAAATAATTCATCATCTATCTAATCATAACCATAAGAGCCTAATACCTTCTACCCACCACACCATTCAGCTGGGGAATACCCGGTGTAGTCAACTTGAGATTTAATCTCAACTTCTGATCAATAGCTCCTAACTATCCCAAGAGGTATTCGCCATCATGATTGAATCGTAATGACTTAATATATTTTTCATGACGCTTCACTGTACCAGCCTTACAATTCTTGAATTAATCAAAGAACTTAGACATGCAGTGCATCATATAAATATATTGGTTTCCAGAATAATTTTCGAATATTCATAACCACCTCTCGCCTGGATAATATTAGGTTCGCTTGAATCAGAATGAACTAATTCCAACATATATATCTTTGGCTCTACACCCCACAGCCTTGAAAAGGCAGTTAATCAATTTTACTTCCAAGCACGACTCGCAAGTCCGATAGTTTCCACTTCAGATAAACCTTACGGTCTATCGGCTATCAACTTTTGAATCCTACTCAAGAGTATCCAAATTATCCACCAATGTACTTTAACGGATTATAGCCTCATTCCTCATTTCTATGACTATGTCATTTAAATGAAATGAAGTATCCATCCGTTAATGCATAGAAACCGAAATTAAATTCTTTCTATGAAACGTACGTAAAGACAATTTCTCATAATCAATCGTTTATTCTTATCATGAGATAAATAAACAACTCCCACTGCAATAGCCACTACCTTTGTAGTTTTACCCATGTTATTAACAATCTTATCCTTACTCAGTGATAAACATTTAGTGATTCCAGTATCTACACAGTTCGTGTCAGTAGATGCCATCACTAATCATGTTTAAATCATTAGTAAATAAGATATTAAACTTGTTCACATTATGATGAAAATGGCTTTCCTTTGCCACATGTTTTGTTAGAAGTTTCCCACCAAATACAATCTCTCGTATTTCAGGTAGAACTTGCTCAAAACATCCAGGCAAATTGTGAAGAATAAATTGATTTAGGTTTCCCTTTCAATTTCTATTCCAAGCTTTTCCAATTCATTCATCAATTGAACCATGATCTTCTGCCTTTTAATTTACTCAAATATCCGAAGAGTTACATGAGACCATCATATTTCTATGAACCTCTCATCTCTTCACTAGAGACTTTAATAGGCATCATGAGACGTCCTTTGTGAGAATACACATGTATTTTCTTAAGCAGTAAAGTTCAAAACCAAGATTCTTTTCCAATCATCTAATTGGGCAAGTAAATATAATGTCTTTTAGTTAACAATTAGTGAGATAATACCATTCGAAATTCAGAGAATCACAAATAAATATTCAGATCAAAACTTCGAATTTTATCCTTTTATATTGTTTCCCTCAAAACAATATAAAATAAAATTCACTGACATCTCAAGCACCGTGAGTCTGCAAGCCACGTTTGTGTGGACGTTTACAAACCCGAACATTTACAAGAGAAGGTTTTACCCATTAATTTCATTTGTCAACCTAACTTTATGACAAAATAATTAATAGTCGGTTACTTTTTAGCCATGCAAATAATAGCAGTGACTCCGTTGGGGAGGATACTAATTATTTACACCTAAGTGTACACCATTATTTGATCCCAAGTCCACTGCGCGAGCTTATGTGCCTTACAGTTGGAGAAGTACACACGCGCTCGGGTAGCTTCCTACAATCATCAATTATAAGTTTGTACCAGTGTACCGCACATAAACTCATCCGTTAGGGAGGTAGGCCTATGCCAACACGCAAGTTTATGCGCCACATTACAAACAATAATTATTTATGAAGTCTGTACCAGTGATCCGTGAATAAACTCATCCGTTAGGGAGGAAGGCCTATGCCAACACGCAAGTTTACTCACATCACTTACAAACCAATAATGGAGGCCGCGGGAATTTATTACCAATCCCCTCTCCCACTTAGTTATTTAACACCGAGAGTTTTAAACATGCATATAATATTTCATAAATAAAATATACATCTTAGACATGCTTCTATTAACAGCAATTTAAATAAATAAATCACATAGAACATGCCTGTCACATATACAACAATAATTGACAATTAAATCAATTAATCAGTTATATATCATAATTAATTGCATAAAATGTTGGATCAATTAAATAGGCCCAGCTGACCCAAACATCATTAGCATAAAATGAGCAGCCCATTAATAAAATAATTGATTGTCGTTATTTTCACCTAGATTTTAGTGCCTTTTTGAGTGTATTTTGCGTATTGTTTTATCCGTATTTTTGTGTATTTTGGTGGTGTTATGTATTTTCATAGGAATGTGTGAGAATGATCTTAAACATACATATAACAGGTGAAAATGGAGTAAAAATGAAGAAGGAAGATCAAACAAAGAAGAAGAAACAAAGGTGCAAGAACACGGCCGGCCGTGCTGGCAACACGGCTCGTGTTGCAGCAAAACGGCCCGTGTGCCAGACACGGGCCTGTCCAGAATGGTCGTGCGGCGGCATCTATTTATCCAACACGACCACCACTTGGTCGTGTTGTGGAGCACGACCCGTGTTCTGAGCACGACCCGTGTACAAGACACGGGCCTGTAAGCGGAGGCCGTGCGGCGACGTCTAGGCATTCAACACGGCCACCATTTGGCCGTGCGACGCAGAACGACTCGTGTGCCGCATGCCCTGACACGACACGACCCGTGCTACGTGACACGACTCGTGTCGGCACCAGAACATGATATTTTTTGTTACAATTCTTCTAGAAGGTCTCCATGGGGTATAAATACCAATCCATTCAACATTTTAAAGGAGATCCGAAATTCTACTGTTCCCACACACCTCACACACTATTCCTTTGATTTCACACCATATTCTCCATCCCATTCATCCATTTTTGAGATCTACATCATCTCTCCATAATTTCCTCCATCCAAATCAAGTGAAGAAGCAAGGAAGCTTGGGTGATCACCAAAGGAAGAAGGGAGATTCAATTGGATCCATTTCCAAGGGAGTTTTCATTCCAATTTTGTGTTAATCCTTTAGTTTATCATGATTTGTAAGAATTATAATGTCTATGTTATGGATCTTATGAAGATTGTAGGCTAATCTCCCTTGTGAGATTAGCAACATGAAGGTTGTTGGTTAATTTGTGGATCTATGTAATTAAATTCATATGTTGATGGGGATATTTGATTTTCTATCATTGGTGCTTATATATCTTGAGATCTATGATGTTTTGTGTGTTTGATTGTTCTAATTATATGATTAGATTGAGAAATCAATGATGTGCTTAGGATAGTCAAGTGAATCATTTCATCAAACACCTCATGTGCATTATAGATGGTAAAGTGATTGAGAAGTCCTTTATTATTTAGAACCCTTTGATGGAACATGTGATTAGTTAGATTGAGAAGTCAATTGATTATATGAAGGGATTCTATAATTGAACTTAGTACCTAGTTGGAATAGTTTAATTTAGAACCAACCTTTGAGCTATTTTGAGATTGTGCAAATGATCTACATCCTATTCATTTCGAGAGGAAGTTTAGGTGGTATAAGTGTTGGCCCTTAGTCTTAACCCTTGATACATATGAGTTTAATGCATGAATCCATAAGTTACCACTTCATTAGTGTTGGTAATCTCACTTCTACTTAATTTGGAAAACCACTCATTCATCATCTTTATCTTGTCATTGGATTATTGTTTGTCTACTTTCATTTAATTACTTGTTACCCAAACCATCCATCTATGATTCGTCTCTATAAAATCGTGATAAACGTGATATCGCTTAAGTGCTAGCATCGACCTCCCTGTGGTTCGATAAATTCTTGAATTGGTCAACCCGACTACAAGTTATGGCTAATAAAATGGCGCCATTGCCGGGGAGGTAACGGTTGCTAGTAGCTTAAAGAAGGAACGTTTAAAGCGATCTTACTAGAGACATTTATTTTCTTGTATTTATTACTTGTATTTGCTTTGTGAAAATTTGTTCTAATTTTTTCTTGTCTTGAAGGTGTATGCAAACGAGGTCAAAAGGGAAGCAAGTCGAACCAATTGATCTAGAGCTTGAAAACACTTTGAGGAGAAAGAGAAGAGAGAACAAAACCAAAAATAGTAATTCAATGGAGAATTTTCAAGGAGACAATCGTGTTGGGATAGAGCATGATGGGGAAGGAGGACACAATATGAACGTGCATGACAACGCACATCAATTCAATGAGAATCCTCCTCAACAAGCCTATCAAAATCATGGAGCTATAAACAATCAAGCTTATATTCAACAACTGGTGCAACAAGCGATGATTCAACAAGGTTTTCAACAACCTTATCCTCCTCAACAACAAGCTTATGTGCCACCACCTCCACCTCCGGTTCAACATGGAGTTCAAAATGATCAAAGAGTGATACGGGACTTCTTCATGCCAAGGGCAATTCCACAAATGATGGGACCACCAATTCATGCTAACAATTTTGAGTTTAAAATGGGCTTGATTTCATTGGTGAGAGAGCAACAGTTTGGTGGAGCTCCGAATGAAGATCCTAACGCTCATCTAGCTCAGTTTGTGGAGATTGCCAACACAGTAAAGATGAACGGAGTGAGTGAGGATTGCATAAAGATGAGGTTATTCCCATTTTCTTTGAGGGATAGAGCAAGAACATGGCTCTCCACTCTTACTCCCGGTACGTGCAACACTTGGGATGAGCTAGCGCAAATGTTTTTGAACAAATACTTTCCACCTTCTAAGACGCTTCAAATGAAGAGCTTGATCACACAATTCAAGCAAATGCCTCAAGAGAGTTTTTATGAAGCGTGGGAAAGGTTCAAAGAAATGCTACGCAAGTGTCCACAACATGGCTTCCCGGAGAATCAACAAGTTGGATTTTTCTATCAAGGACTTGTTAACGGACAAAGAGTGCTTGTTGATGCCTCGGCAGGAGGATCTGTACTAGGTGTAACTCCGGAAAGGGCTATTCGAATTTTTGATGAGATTGCTACAAATGTCTATCAATGGCCATCGGAGAGAGTTAGTGGAAGCTATGGTTTTGAAAGCTATGATAAAGGACAACAGTTTAGTGTGAAGAGTGTAAGTGTTGAACCAAGTATGCTAAGCATGGAAAAGATAGTGGCGGAAGTTGTTAAACAAATGAGCTTGAATCAAAGTATGAACAATCAAGGAGTGAATATGGTTGAGGGGCTACAAGTCGAGCAAGGTGTGCTACCTCCGAATGCTGTGAATGGTGAACAATGGACCAACTCTATGCCCCGTGTTGAGGATGTGTCTTATATGCAAGGAAGAAATTATCAAGGTAATTATCAAAACAATTACCAAGGTAATTTCAATCAAAATCAAGGAAGTTATCCACAAAGGCAAGGGGGATTCAACGCTCAAAGTAGTGGAAGTTCACATTCACAACATCAACCAAGGCAAGGAGGGTTCACTAGCCAAGGAAGCGGAAGTTCTTATCCACAACAACCAAGGAGGCAAGATAATTTTTCTTATGCAAACCCAAGTAATGCGATTGCTTATCCTCCGGGGTATCATCCGGGAGCTAAAGCGCCAAATAATGAAGGGAAGGCGACTACCGAAGAACTTCTTGAGAAATTGATTGCTTCCAACAAAAATCAAGAGGAAGTAATTGAAAGAAAATTCAAGGCTTTTGAGGAAGTAAATGAAAGACGATTAAAAACCATTGAGGAAAACAGTGATAGAAAACTCAAAGCCTTGGAGTATTCATTTAGTCAAATGGCGAGCTCAATGAGTGCTAATGAGAAAGGAAAATTTCCTTCCACTACCATTGTGAACCCAAAGGAACAATGCAAGGCAATTACCTTGAGAAGTGGAACAAATTATGATGGACCATTTATGCCATTAGAAGATGATAAGGTGGAAGAGAAGGAAATGGAGAAAACCTTGGTTGAAGAAGAAATCGATGTTGAAAGTGAAGTTGAAGATAAATTGAATGAGGAACCAGAATTGATTGATAACAAGGTTGTTGAAAAGAAATGGGAAAGAACCAAGGCGATGAAAAAGAAAGAGGAAGAAATTGAAGTGGAAAGGGATAGTTGGGGAATTCCAAAAACACAAGTACCTATTCCTTTTCCACATCGATTTTTGAAGAAAGGCTTGGATGAAAAGTTTGCAAAGTTTTTGGAAATTTTCAAGAAAATCCACATTAATATACCCTTTGCGGATGCTTTGAAACAAATGCCTCACTATGCGAAGTTTTTGAAGGACATTATGTCAAGGAAGAGGAGCTTGATAGAGAATGAGACCGTCAACTTGACGGAGGAGTGTAGTGCAATAATTCAAAGGAAGTTGCCTCCAAAGCTCAAAGATCCGGGGAGTTTTGTTATTACATGCGAAATGGGCAAGAGTGAGGTTCATAAAGCTCTTTGTGATCTTGGGGCAAGTATTAACTTGATGCCTATGTCCATTTTCAAGAAACTTGGTATAGGAGAAGTGAAACCTACATCCGTTACATTGCAATTAGCGGATAGGTCTTTAACCTACCCTAGAGGAATAGTGGAGGATGTGTTAGTCAAGGTTGGAAAGTTTATATTCCCGGTTGATTTTGTAGTGCTTGATATGGACGAGGATGCAAATGTTCCATTGATATTGGGGCGTCCATTTTTAGCAACGGGAAGAGCTTTAATTGATGTACAGAAAGGGGAGTTGAAGTTGAGAGTAAATGAGGAAGAGGTGGTTTTCTCGTTGAAGAGTGCTATGAGATATCCAAATGAGAAAGAAGAATGTAGAAGGATCGACATGATTGATGAAGTTGTTGAAGAGAACCTACCATTCATCTTAGCTAAAGATCCTCTTGAAATGAGCATAAGCCATTCTCTTACTTTATCTTTAAACTCTAATCATTCTGTTCATTGTTTGGAAGATGAAGATATTAATGATTGTTTACATGAATTGAATGCTTGTAGGGAAATGCAAGAGGGTGAAGCAAAGTTGGCATACTATGGAAAGAGGGAATACCTTCCATTAGAGATGGAGATTGAAGAGTCAAAGGTTGATAAAGGAAAGGAAGAATTGAAGCCTCTACCCGATCACCTTAGGTATGCATATTTGGGGGACGAGAAGACATTTCCGGTAATTGTATCATCATCCCTTTCTCCTTTAGAACTTGATAAATTGTTGAGAGTACTTAGAGATCATAAGAGTGCTATAGGGTGGAGTTTGGATGATTTGAAGGGAATTAGTCCTACAATTTGCATGCATCACATAAGGTTGATTGATGAGAACAAATCATGTATACAACCTCAAAGACGTTTGAATCCTATTATGCAAGAAGTTGTTAGAAAAGAAGTTTTAAAATGGTTGGATGCTAAAATTGTTTATGCCATTAGTGATAGTCCTCATGTAAGTCCTTTGCATGTTGTGGCTAAGAAAGGAGGGTTAACCATTGTTAAAACGGAATTTGATGAAGAACTTGCAACAAGGGTGAAAACGGGGTGGAGAGTTTGTTGTGATTATAGAAAACTTAATGACAATACTCATAAGGATCATTTCCCTTTGCCTTTTATTGATCAAATGCTTGATAGGTTGGCGGGATACAAGTATTATTGTTTTCTAGATGGTTACTCGGGGTATAACCAAATCATGATAGCCCCCGAGGATCAAGAGAAAACAACTTTTACTTGTCCGTATGGCACATTCGCTTTCTATAAATTGCCTATTGGGTTATGCAATGCGCCCGCCACCTTTCAACGTTGTATGATGGCTATTTTTGGAGGATTGATTGAAAATGTGATGGAAGTTTTTATGGATGATTTCTCCGTGTTTGGATCTTCATTTGATATATGCTTAAATAATTTGTTCATGGTCTTGCAGCGATGTCAAGATACGAACCTCGTCTTGAATTGGGAAAAATGTCACTTTATGGTTCAAGAGGGTATCGTACTTGGTCATCATATCTCCGAAAAAGGTTTGAGAGTTGATAGAGCGAAGGTTGTAGCCATTGAACATCTTCCCCCTCCTAAAAACGAAAAAGGGGTTAGATCGTTTCTTGGTCACGCCGGTTTCTATCGACGTTTTATAAAGAATTTTTCTAATATTGCCAAACCTTTGTGTAAATTGCTTGAGAAAGATACTCCATTTGAATTTAATGATGAATGTCTTGATGCTTTTAGGGTGTTAAAGGAAGCTTTGATTTCTTCACCAATCCTTGTCTCTCCCGATTGGAGCAAGCCCTTTGAACTCCATTGTGATGCAAGTGATAGTGCTTTGGGAGTAGTGCTTGGACAAGTGCGAGAGAAGAAATTTCGAGCTATCTATTATGCATCAAAGACTTTCAATGCAAATCAAAAGAATTACACCACAACGGAAAAGGAGTTTCTTTCCGTAGTCTATGCTTTTGAAAAATTTCGTCCATACTTAGTTGGCACGAAAACCATTGTCTATACGGATCATGCGGCCATTAGGTATTTGATGAGTAAAAAGGATGCCAAACCAAGACTAATTCGTTGGGTTCTTTTGTTGCAGGAGTTTGATGTTGAGATACGTGACAAGAAGGGAGTCGAAAATGTCATAGCAGACCACTTGTCACGATTGGAGAATGTTGATGAAAAAGGAACCATGGAGCTCATAAATGATATGTTCCCGGATGAAGAGATACTTCAAGTGGATTTTCATCGGATGTACACTTTGTGTGAGACCGGAAGACCGTGGTACGCGGATTTGGTAAATTACTTAGCGTGTGGTATCAAGCCGGACCATCTCACCGAGTCAAAAAGGAAAAAGTTCTACCATGATGTTAAAGAATATTTTTGGGATGATCCTTTGTTGTTTAAGCATTGTCCGGATGGTATCATACGGAGGTGTATTCCGGAGGAAGAAAAACTAAGTGTCATGGAGATGTGCCATAGTTTACCATGTGGAGGACACTTTGGGTTTCAAAAGACGGGAGCTAAGATCTTACAGTCGGGATTGTTTTGGCCAACATTGTTCAAGGATTGCAAAGAATACGTCATGAAGTGTGATAGATGCCAAAGAATTGGAAGTATTGGACAAAGAGATGAGATACCTATGAAGAACATCTTTGAAGTTGAAGTGTTTGACGTTTGGGGGATGGACTTCATGGGCCCATTTCCGTCTTCCAATGGTTTTCTTTACATTTTGCTTGCGGTAGACTATGTGTCTAAATGGGTAGAAGCAATTCCTACAAGAACAAATGATGCTCTAATTGTCAAAGTTTTATTGAAGAAGAACATTTTTGCAAGGTTTGGAGTACCAAAGGCAATCATTAGCGATCAAGGGACTCATTTCATAAACAAGATAATTGAAAAGCTTTTGAGAAGCTATGGAGTGAAGCACAAGGTGTCAACACCTTATCATCCGCAAACAAATGGTTTGGCGGAGGTATCAAATAGGCAAGTAAAGCTTGTACTTGAGAAGACAGTAAAGGGGAATAGGAAAGATTGGTCTTCTAAGCTAGATGATGCGCTTTGGGCTTATCGAACGGCGTACAAGACCACTCTTGGTTTGTCTCCTTATAAACTTGTCTATGGGAAAGCATGTCATCTTCCGGTTGAAATAGAACACAAGGCTTTATGGGCATTGAGGAAGTTAAATCTTGAGGAGAAAGAATCGGGAAAGAAAAGATGCCTTCAATTGATTGAGCTTGAGGAATTTCGTGAGGAAGCATATTCAAACTCACAAATTGTCAAGGAGAAGCTGAAACGATGGCATGATGAAAGAATCAAAGCAAAGGAGTTTATACCGGGGGATAGAGTACTTTTGTTCAATTCGAGATTGAAACTGTTTCCCGGAAAGCTTCGTTCAAAATGGAATGGTCCATACGAGGTGATTGAAGTTAGAGAAAATGGATCTTTGATGCTTGAGGGATCGGATGGGAATTCTTTTATTGTCAATGGTCATAGGGTTAAGCATTACCATTCTCCCTCTCAAAGAGAGTTGGTATACGTTGACACTTTCTCTTCTTGAGATCCGTATCCTTTTAGTAGTTTAGGTTTGTATATATTTCTTTTCTTGTTTTGTTTTCTTTTGGTATCGTAGGTGGATTGTGCTTATGAGGAGAAGATTTTTGTTAAAACATTCTAAGTGTGTGTCATTGATGTGAACGGTTTATCGTACCACTTTTTGCAAACTTTCTTTGAAACTCTTGTTTCAATTCAAGTTTGGGGGGATATGATGTGATACGATATATTATATTCTATGTTGACATGCATTCGTGTGTTTTTGAGCCAAATTTGAAATTTTCTCATAAGTTCGGTTTAGTTTTGATTCGTTTTGGTGGTGTTGAAGTTGATAGTCCTTTTTGTTTTGATATTACCATGAACTAATGATGTTGATGAAGTGTGAGCATGAATAGGGAGTTTTGGAAGCATGGAAACAAGGAAAGACAAGAGCTGAAGATGAAAAGTGGAAGATTCAAGGGAGTAGTGACACGCCTCGTGTCGCCGACACGGCCCTGTTAGCTTTGGCCGTGCGGCGACATCAGTTAGTCCAACACGAGCAGGATTTGGTCGTGTTGCGTGACACGGGTCGTGTCCAAGCGCGAGACTCGAGTCGTGTCACCGACACGACCCTGTACACTTTAGCCGTGCGGGAGCACCAGAACACGCAACACGGGCACCTTATGGCCGTGTTGCGTGACACGACTCGTGTCAGGTCTGAAGCAGCGTTTTTCGTGTTTAGGTTTGATTTGGTGGTTTGTTTGGGAGGTTGTGAGTCGTTTTGAATATGAGTGATGATGCATTATGGTGATAAGTGAGGTCGAATTATGATTAAGGAACTCTACGCTTTCGAATTGTGATATGTTTTATTTAACTAATTCAATTAAAAAGAATGAATAAGTTGTAATAAGTCCTTTTAAGTCGAGCATAAACCTGTGAGAATTTGAGCCTCGACCATGTATACATGGTACCTTTTCATGAGTGGATCGGTTGAGTTTTGATAAACTAAATACTTGCTCAAAGACTTTAGGAATGAATCCGATTAATGGAGATCGATGAAATGATTTAAGGCCATCCTTGTCATGTATAGCCATTGCCAAATATTTCCTTACCTTTAAAAATCATCCCTAGTCAACCACTTTGAGCCTATAAGCCTATTTATTGTGAAGATAGCACATTACAAGCTTTAATTACCCACATGAGCTTAAGATATATACCTTGAGTGTGAGTAATAAAGAAGATGGTGGCTAAAAAAGTGTGATGAGATAACAAAAGAGAAAGAGGAAATGGTAAATAAGTAAGGAAAAGGATGAAAAGAGCATAAGAAAGAATGGACATGCAATTTCAAAACAAGAAAATGAGCAAGCAACAATAATATGCTCAAGTACTTAAGAGTCAAAGAAAAGAGGCATGAATCTATAAGAAGCTCAATCCAAGAAAGTGATGATTAGTGCTTATGATCAATAAAGAAAAGAAAGGAAGAAAAAGAATGTGAAGGGATGGAAGAAAGTAGCTACCTCTTCGATTACTTACACTCGTTTAGTCACTTTTACCTATATTCTTCCTACCCTACCAAAGAGCCTATCATTACATCCTTAATTAAAGACCTTTTTGATCATTGATTAAATTTTTGGTGGTTTGTGAATAGAGTCTACGAGCAAGTGTATGGTGAGTCGAGCCAATTGATTGATGAGTGTTGATTTACCTTATTTAAAGAGTGTCGAGTGAAATTGATAAACTTATGTGAGGCTTAGACTAAAAGGACTATATTGCTCTTTATTCTCTTTTGATTGAACTTGTTAATTTCTCTTATCATGAATCTAATGTTGTAGGTTAGCTTAGCATGATTTGAAATTCTTGTTGCTAATGATGTGTTCTTACTTGTATTCGTTTAGTCTTTTTACTAGGTGAAAACTTCTCCCTCAGTCTATCATTTTCATTGTTCGGGGACGAACAATACTTCAAGTTTGGGGGTGTGATTGTCGTTATTTTCACCTAGATTTTAGTGCCTTTTTGAGTGTATTTTGCGTATTGTTTTATCCGTATTTTTGTGTATTTTGGTGGTGTTATGTATTTTCATAGGAATGTGTGAGAATGATCTTAAACATACATATAACAGGTGAAAATGGAGTAAAAATGAAGAAGGAAGATCAAACAAAGAAGAAGAAACAAAGGTGCAAGAACACGGCCGGCCGTGCTGGCAACACGGCTCGTGTTGCAGCAAAACGGCCCGTGTGCCAGACACGGGCCTGTCCAGAATGGTCGTGCGGCGGCATCTATTTATCCAACACGACCACCACTTGGTCGTGTTGTGGAGCACGACCCGTGTTCTGAGCACGACCCGTGTACAAGACACGGGCCTGTAAGCGGAGGCCGTGCGGCGACGTCTAGGCATTCAACACGGCCACCATTTGGCCGTGCGACGCAGAACGACTCGTGTGCCGCATGCCCTGACACGACACGACCCGTGCTACGTGACACGACTCGTGTCGGCACCAGAACAGGATATTTTTTGTTACAATTCTTCTAGAAGGTCTCCATGGGGTATAAATACCAATCCATTCAACATTTTAAAGGAGATCCGAAATTCTACTGTTCCCACACACCTCACACACTATTCCTTTGATTTCACACCATATTCTCCATCCCATTCATCCATTTTTGAGATCTACATCATCTCTCCATAATTTCCTCCATCCAAATCAAGTGAAGAAGCAAGGAAGCTTGGGTGATCACCAAAGGAAGAAGGGAGATTCAATTGGATCCATTTCCAAGGGATTTTTCATTCCAATTTTGTGTTAA
Source organism: Pogostemon cablin (assembly GCA_023678885.1). NCBI lineage: Eukaryota > Viridiplantae > Streptophyta > Magnoliopsida > Lamiales > Lamiaceae > Pogostemon > Pogostemon cablin. Next base: position 14,417,123 of record CM043001.1, on the reverse strand, counting down.
TCCTTTAGTTTATCATGATTTGTAAGAATTATAATGTCTATGTTATGGATCTTATGAAGATTGTAGGCTAATCTCCCTTGTGAGATTAGCAACATGAAGGTTGTTGGTTAATTTGTGGATCTATGTAATTAAATTCATATGTTGAAGGGGATATTTGATTTTCTATCATTGGTGCTTATATATCTTGAGATCTATGATGTTTTGTGTGTTTGATTGTTCTAATTATATGATTAGATTGAGAAATCAATGATGTGCTTAGGATAGTCAAGTGAATCATTTCATCAAACACCTCATGTGCATTATAGATGGTAAAGTGATTGAGAAGTCCTTTATTATTTAGAACCCTTTGATGGAACATGTGATTAGTTAGATTGAGAAGTCAATTGATTATATGAAGGGATTCTATAATTGAACTTAGTACCTAGTTGGAATAGTTTAATTTAGAACCAACCTTTGAGCTATTTTGAGATTGTGCAAATGATCTACATCCTATTCATTTCGAGAGGAAGTTTAGGTGGTATAAGTGTTGGCCCTTAGTCTTAACCCTTGATACATATGAGTTTAATGCATGAATCCATAAGTTACCACTTCATTAGTGTTGGTAATCTCACTTCTACTTAATTTGGAAAACCACTCATTCATCATCTTTATCTTGTCATTGGATTATTGTTTGTCTACTTTCATTTAATTACTTGTTATCCAAACCATCCATCTATGATTCGTCTATATAAAATCGTGATAAACGTGATATCGCTTAAGTGCTAGCATCGACCTCCCTGTGGTTCGATAAATTCTTGAATTGGTCAACCCGACTACAAGTTATGGCTAATCAATAATTAAGTCCATTTACCCTGCCAATTTATGCTTGAAGGTCTAGCCCAATATTTAACCTTGGTCCAACATCAATCCCACAATTAATTAAAACCAGCAATAATAAATGGTCCAGCAGCCCATTACCATTTAATTAAAATTGGGCCATTTGACAACAGCCCAAAACCATTTAATTAAAAATGAGCAGCCCACAAGCTTAATTACTGAATTGGGCCCAATAATAAAACAATCAGCCGATCCAGCCCTTTAGCATTTTAATTAAAAAAAAAAGGGCAAAGGCCAATAACATAAAACAGGCCCAGCAGAGACACCTCATACATCAAGCCAGCAGGCCCATTAACCATTAATTAAAATTGGGCCCAAGAAGTAAACAAGGCCCAACAACCCATTAGCCTTGGATTCAGAAACCCTGCTCCTTCCTTTCGTCAGCCGCAACAGAATCCTCTCGGCGACCGTCACACGAAGTTTCCACCGTCGCGCCGTCTCTGATCACCAGCATCATCCAGCCAGCTTTCCGCAAACCCACAGCGCGTTGGTCCAGCAACACGTCTGTCTTCATGGTTACGCCATCGACCTTCAGTGCCGGTCAGTCGCGCGCCACCGCTCTGCCCTCAGCCCACCGGCGTCGGTTGGCGACGCTGCTCCCGGCAACGATCGATGCAGCCATCAAGCTGACAGTGACCAGCATTTGATTTGCTCCGTTGTCTCACCCAGCTATCGTCGGGGCTGCCGACTGAGACGTCACGCTGCAACCACCACCGGAAACGACTTGCCCCGACAGCCCACCTTTCGCCGCACCGCCGATCTGGACGCCCTTGTCCAACGCTGTGTCGATCTGCCACAGCCCAATCCACCGCCGCCATCTGGACACCCTTGTCCGGTGCTACGTCGATCTGCCGCATCGTCAATGTTCATCAGATGCACGTTCATCAGTCGCACGCTCGGATGCTCCAGTCAGCGGCGCCTATCTCTGATTCCCATCGTCATGCTCGCTCATCACCGGCCGCCCGATTTCCATCAGCCGGTCAACGCCAATCACGCCACCAATCTCTGATCATGCCGACGCGTGAGGGCCACCGAGGGATGGGCGTCGCTGGAGAGTTGACGCCTTCAACCAGCCGCATCCCCGTCGAGTTTGGCTTTAGTCATCGGAGACCAACGTGGTGGCCATCAATCACACTCATAGTGTACAGCAGTGTGTGGGTGGTATCAATGTACTTCCAGAAAGATATTCAAAGCACATAGGATGGAAAATATAGACATATACCAACCCTTATCACATGGTTTGTGGCAACGATCATTATCATAGGATTATCATAAATAATAAAATTATTCAAATCCTAATAAAAACAAGCGACTATCTCCTGATTACATCACATAATCAAATAATCACAAAACCACAAGCCTAACTAATCACGTTTCACCACGTAACCAACGCTCTGATACCAATTGTTGGCAATTGGATCGTGCGGATCAACGTGATCGTTAGGAATAACAGGTAAACAAATCAGCAAAAGCAATTTAAATGTGTTTACCGTACTTCTGGGTTGATGTATAGGTTGATCCGTTGCAGAGAACCACCTCTCAATCTTCAGCAGTATGTCCCAGAGGTTGATCCGTTGCAGAGAACCACCTCTCAATCTTCTGCAGTATGTCCCAAGTTGAATCCTGCTGTTGTGTGGGCAACAATCCGCAGGATTCTCTCAATCTGCTCCTGTTCTTTCTAACTGTCAAATGAGGCACTGACTTAGGGTTAACAGGAACTGAGATAACTTATTTATAAGGGCTACTGCAGGGACCAGGAGGAGAAATTGGGCTGGGCCTCAATTGAATTTAATTAACCAAGCTTAGCCCAAAGCTTTTAATTAAATCCAATAATAATAATATAGTCCACTAAAATATTATTATTGCACTACCCATCCAATCCCAAATTATGTTCTGGGCTCCTTCTTATTATAAGCCCGATAGTCTCCCCATGTTTAAGATATTCAATGTCCATTAATTAATTAAGTTACTGACAACTCAAATTAATTAATATCTCATCCAAGAGTAGTACCACTCAACCTTTTTATCATGCCGGAAATTAATCCACTTGCAAGATTTACATGATAAACCTTATGAGCTCCTCAAGGGGACATCATCAACCTATGACGGACATGGATTCCTTCTACAATCAACAGCACACCATAGATACAGCACTACTTTCCAACTCACCGAGTTTGTTGATTTAATACTTATAAATCTCACCCATTGATGAATCAAAGAAATACATACTGCCCTACATGTCGAGGTTATTGTATAGGGATTAAGAGCACGAACTTCCATAATAACAGAGATCAAGTTCTACTATATAGTCAGTATAAGAAGAACGATCTCAGGCGGTCCTGCTCAATACACACAAGTGCACTAATGTGATTCTATAGCCAAGACAAGCTAATACCAAACCACACTACAACCATCTTGATAGAGAGTCCCCGTCTATCTCAGTTGTGAGCATCTATTTATACTTTATAAGGAAACCGATAATATGATCTTCCGCGTGTTGTCGCACAACATATTATCTACAGTATAAAGTAAATGGACTATTGCATCATGCATATAAAATAAATTATAAGATGCAATCATTTGATCAATGATTCTCATTTCAAATATTGTTATGACATTGTTCATACTAAAGCTAGACTTTTAGTATACAATCCAACATGAACGTGCTCAATCAATAACAAAGATGAACATTCAGACTCTATTCAATAGTTAATGATGCACAAAATGACTCAGAATATGGATTAAAAATGCATAGCCATATATAAAATAAATTCACAAGCAGTGTTGTACGGAGGACACACAAAAAAGAGACTTTAATTCATTCATAAAACCTTCAAACCCCTATATCTACAAAAACGGTTCTAGCCCATTATGTTGTGAAGAACAATCATGGGGGTTAGATAGATCTTACCCATATTCTGAAAAATACAAGATAAATTAGAAAACAAATAAAACCCTAGATACGGGTATCGTCGCGTCCTTCTCCATCTTGAATCCTCCTCTTGGTTCTCCTCTTTATTCAGCAGACGAACCTTCAAAGTGATGGATGGATGGAGGAAAGGATGTGGATGATGGTTGGGGGGTAATCCCCCTTGTGGTGTGTAGGATGATTGTGTTGCGGGGCTTCCTTGGTGTGATCTACATCCCTTTTTATACTTGTAAGCTCTCCTAATGAACCTTGGATGAGCTTTTTTAGATGAAAACATGCAGATACACGCACTGTGGTGTAAAAACCGCACATATATGAAAATTCACGACCTAGCTCGACCAAAGTGGATCTGGTCAAGCTGGAAGGCCTTGGTCGAGCTATGGTTGAGCTGTGTGTCTGTAAACTAAAATCGTCTAGCTAGACTCGCCTGCTGTAGCTCGACCAAATTGCTCTTGGTTGAGCTACATTATCTTGGTCGAGCTACATTGCTCAGTCTCACCATTTCGTGCATAACTTCCACATCTGAACTCCAATTTGAGTGGTATTTACACTCACACGATCCTCTCTTCCTTGGCTTTCGATCCATTTAGAAAATATCAAAAACTCCAATATTCAAAGGTGTAAAAAGTCATGCAAAGTGGCATAATTGTGCTGAGTAGGAACTGCTTGTGCGATGTCATCATTCTGATCATAACTTTCTCGTTTGGACTCCGATTGAGGCGTTCCTTGCGCCAAAACGATCCTCTCTTATGTGTCTTTACAAAAATGTATCAAACTTCTAGTTTTGAGCTCCACATGAACAAAAAAAATTATACAAGTTGGATGTGTATTTTTCAGCATTCTTGCACAAGTTTTCCCTTTTTGCACTTTTGATGATTTTTGCACCTAAAACACAATAAACACCTCAAACGCACTTTTTCTCACATATATCGAATATAAGACATTTGCGCTAATATATAACAAAAATTTCCAATAAAAAGGTGTTAAATTAGATACTTAAACAGCTTATTTTCACTTTCATATCTCGACCGACCAGAATATTTGATCGAGCAGTTTGGGTTTTGGTCAAACAAGGTCCCCATGCATGGAGAGACATCGTAAATTCCCCATAGAGGTTGCTTGACCACTGTTCAACCAGAGTGGTCTGGTCGAACAATATGAGTATAGATGAGCAAGAGGCCAGTAAACGGAATAGCGTCACGCAGTCCAGAAAGTGGTTTTTGGACTTCAGTTCGACCAGAGTGGTCTTGTCGAGCAACATGAGTTTGGTCGAACAAGGGACCTATTTTGCTGATGTGATTTTTTTACTTCGAAATATGTTGCTCAAGCAACAAGTAGTTTGGTCGAGTGGTGGTTGAACGGGAATACTACATCTCCATTTTCGCTCATTGTCATCATCGGACCTTCGTACTGTGTTCCTGACCTCAATGTGATGGCATTGTAAACTTTTGAGTTCGTTATGCTTTGAGACGGGAACTTTCCCTTCTCCAATGTTTGCATCATTTGATTCACGTTCCTGGCCATCTGCTTATCATCAAAGTAAGGTCTTTCATCTGCTTTGATAAATCCTCATGGTTAGCATTCAAACTAGCTTCGATGCGGTCAACCCTTGCATCATTCCTTACCATGTATCGATTGAGTGTATCTTCAACACTAGCATTCACTTTTTGTTGTTGTATATTAGGCCCCCTTTGTGTCAACTCTGTAATCTGCTTCTGCTGGGATTCTAGTAGCTTGTTGATGTTAGCTAGACTAGAGACGATCTCATCATCCCTATTTGGCTTCATCACTTGATGTTCAACCTGAGCCACCTTGCCAAGTACATATGTGCCTCTTACTCTTTCCGTAGGCTAGTCACGTGAATTCATATAGATGTCTGCAAATAACTTTTCTACTTCAAGTGCTATCTTAGATAACAATGCTCCTCATGATGATGCATCAATAAGAATACGCAACTCACAATCCAATCCATAGTAAAAGATACTTATGTACTGAGCCTTAGACATCCCATGTTGTGGGCACCTCCTGAGCATATCTTTGAACCTATCCCACGCCTCATGAAATTTCTCACCCTGATTCATAACAAATTGGGTAATGTCTTCTTCATTCTAAAGATCCTTGAGGGTGGCATATCTCTCCAAAAACTTCTGCTGCAGTAGGTCCCAAGCTTCTGCACTATCAATCAAAGAGAACTTAAATAGGGCGATCCGCTTAGCATTATCATTAGCTCCAGCACTCATCTGAGTGTTTGCATAACCAAGTAATCTTTTGAGATGTTGATATGGATCTTCAAAGGAACTCCCAGAAAAAGGGTTCTTCTCCACCATGTTGATAAGAGCAGGATGTATCTCAAAATTATCATCTTCCCCTCTTGCTCATATCAACCCCATATTTCCAATCCCATTATTCATAAAAATTTCACGTATGGTAACATTATCCGGATTCTGCCCTGTTCTGGCCACGCTTTGCTCTGTGTGTTATTTGTTCCTTTCATGCCTTTCCTTTCCCTAGTGCACAAGTACCTCAGAAAAATTTAAGGTTAGATAGAAATAAATAATCACAAGTAGCAAGAACTTGATGAGCGTTTTCTCAACACACAAAATAATCCTCAAGTATAAGGATATCAATTGTAGTCTCGAAAGGTGACCAAGTGAATATCGAACCCAAGGGACGGCGTATTATCAATTTAATTATTTACTAAATTAATTAAGACAAGTGTGGCAATATAGTTTGAGGTTTAGAATTATTAAACTAATAAACAAGTAATTAAAATAATAAATAAATATCACTTGAAGAATACGAAAGTGGATCAAGTAGGAGAATAGGTAGCTCTAGGATAATCCAGTTTCACTACTTAACTTCTCTTCCATGTGTCAATGTCCGACTCTGCCTTGTGGAATATGGACGCATCACTAAACCATGCATATCTACTCTATAGACACAAGTAAACATGCGTGTAACACGTGTGAATAACCTCGGAGCAAGAGATATAATTTCACCCCCCTTTCTAGGTACTATCAGTATTAATTATTTCCCCCTAGGATTGGTACTCTAACCCGATATGATCTCCCTTTATAGGTACTATGAAATTATCCTCTTTATCCTACTTATTAACCCGAATTCAATTCAATTAATAAATATTCATACAAGATAGTTCTAATGAAGCTTCGGAGTCCCCTCACTTAGAATCATAACATGGAATCCTGTTCAGCGGTGAACGCACTCAATCTACAACCAAGATATATATTCAGACTCTATATACCAATTGAAGATGCACAAAACGACCGTGAATATGGATTAAGAAAGTACAATCATATATAAAATAAACCACAAGTAGTGTTGTACGGAGTGTATACATGGAAGTTCAATTAACTAGATAAAACCTTCAAACTCCTAAATCTACCAAAAAGGCTCTAGCCCATGATGTTTCGAAGAACAATCATGGGTGTTGGATAGATCTTACCCGGATGTCCGGAAAATACAAGATAAATTAGGAAACGAATAAACCCTTAATGTAGGCGTCTTCATGCCCTTCTCCGTCTTGAATCCTCCTCTTGGTTCTCCTCTTGATTCTACAAACGAATCTTCAAAGTGATGGATGGATGGAGGAAAGGAAGTGGATGATGGATGGGGGGTGATCCCCCCTTGTGGGGTGTTGTATGGTTGTGGCCTCTCCTCGGTGATTGGTGACGTTTTTCTTGACTGCATGAGCCTCCTTTTATACTTGTAATCACGTCTCTAGGGCTTGGAATGGGCTTTTCAAGTGATCCCACGCGTTTTGGCCTCGAAAATACGTAAGTTCCCGCATGTAGGTTCGACCTCGTCAAACAGGTCGAACCTCTCCCTCTTTGGTCGAACCACAGGTCGAACCCTACTACTGGATTTGCGCAGTCTCTCCGTTTCACGTATAACTTTCACATCCGACCTCCGAATTGAGTGATTTTTATGCTCACGCGATTCTCTCTTCCTTGGCTTTCTATCCATATATAGAAATCACAAGAACTCCAAGAATTGAATATGTAACAGGCCATGGAATCTAGCATTGCAATTCTGTTCGGCACAGCTCGCGCGGCGTCACCACTTTGCTCATAACTTCCTCGTTCGGACTCCGAATGGGATGTTCTTTATGCAAAAACGACCCTCTCTTCAGTGGCTTTCCAAACATATATCACAAATCCAATTCAGAGCTCCACATCAATACAGAATAATTACACAAGTTCGACGTGCGTTTATCAGCATTCTTGCACAAATTGCACATTTTCTCAAACTTGGCTCTTTTCATCCTTTTTCCACCTAAAACACAACAAAACACCTCAAGTGCACCTTATTCTCATATATATCGAATATAAGACATTTGTGCTCATATAAGACTACAATATCAATCAAAAAGGTGTTAAATTGGACACTAAAACACGCTTATTTTTACTCTCATCAATCCCCCAAACTTACCCGTTGCTCGTCCCGAGGCAACAAAATAAAAATAAAAAGAGAGAGAGTATGAAAATTAGCGGGAAACAAGGACTATGAATAATACCCCATTCAAAATACAATTGTCCTCAACTTAGGTCATGCAACTCTCATTATATGTAATAATCAATTCACAGCATACAAGTTAAGACAATCACCACCACTTCAAATGCTCCATCAACATGTCCTCACGGGAAGTATATATCACTCGCACTCAAGTGTAAAAATGTACACTTATGGGTTAAGGTGTTTATGCTCAGATTCAATTCAAGTGCATGCGTAACCATAAGCTTGCCAAACGTCTCAAGCTCTTCACTACTAAAAGTATGATTCGACAATGGGATCAAAAAGGACTTTTCTTTTGGATGTAATGTTGGCTCTTTGGTTAAGGTAGGAAATATATGGACAATGTGACTCAAATAGTGGAGAACTAAAGCTGATTGATCACTTCAACTTTCATCCTCTCTTCCTTTTCAATGCAGACGATTTTCATTCCTTCTTCACCTTCAAGCACAATTATTTTTCTTTTCTCAAGCTCATCCATTTTTCCTTCTCTTTTTCTGCTTTTTCTCTTGAGGTACCAGTTTCGGGCACTACCTCACACATCCTCCATAGGGTACTAGATTTAAACACTACCCTAGGGTATTTGATTCAATGGAGTACTAGATTTAAGCACTACTCCATGCTTCTCCTTAGATGCATTATCAAAATCCATCACTAATTCAATACCAATTTCATTCCTTCCCAAGATGTTCGTTATCAAGCTCTATTAACACACTTTGAAAAGCCATTAATTCTTCACTAATAAGACAATCAAGGCTCAAAAAATTTAAGATGCTCAAAGTGGTTATTTCACGTAGGCTGCCAAAGAATGAGGTTTTTAGGCTCAACGGGGCTAACTACGGATAAACAATCATATGGTATAGGGAATTATTTGGCTAAGTGACTCATAATTTCAAGGATGGCCTTAGATCATTTCCCATTATCTAACATAACATGTAGTCTCAAGTAAGACAAGAGGCAAGTTCTAGAATACACACACAAGAACGATACTCACCATAAAAGAAATATCATGTGATTATGTACATGATCAACGAGGCTCAAAATCTCACATGGGTTTTTAACAAGTAACAGAGCACTTTTCATGGTAAGCAATATCCCACAAGTACACATAGAACTTCATATCACAATATAACTTAAGTACACTTCCTTCATCAATTTCAAGAGCATATGAATTTCAGCACAATTATAAACAATATAAGCTCACATGGATCACTACCATAAACACAATCCTTCCACTCCTATGAATTAAAAGCACATATAAAAATTAGAAAAAGAAAACGAGGGCACCTGATTTTTCTTCAACGAATGCACGAGCTCCTCGAGTCAAAGCCTCAATGTAGAACTCGTCTTGCCACTCTTTTACCTTTTTCTATCATCAAAGCTCAAACAAACTCATCATCACAGATTCATCAATAATAAAATAGGAGAACTATAAGAAAGAATTAATTGACTATCTAATCGACTCCACACACTGAAACTCCACTGAACACTAGGCAAATTGCAAAAAATCGACACATCAAAACCGATTAAAGTTTCAACATACCGCAAAAAATCAACTCCCCTAGCAAACATCACAAAGAAAAGATTATACTCTTAGTGCTTCAATGAGGTAAGTACATCACACCCCCCCAAACTTAGTAAAAACGTAAGTCGAAACTAAGTTTGAAAAGAGATGTAATTGCCGATTAGTAAGCATCTTAAATATAAAAATTTCTTACTCACACAAAATAAATAAAGCAATAAAACGGAAGGGCAAGCCCCCAACAGGCGCTCATATTTAACGTTGTAGAGTCACGACGGTAGAGGACGGTCTTCTCGCATCCTCACCTTCAAATACTTTCTTTCCCTCTTCTTGTCTACACTCAACACCTCACCTTTCTTGGTCACAAAAATATGATCATTGAAATTTTCTTGCTCCCATGGCTGTCTAGACACCCCCTTGTTAACATTCCACTTAAATTCAGAATCACCTGTCTTAGAAAAATCAAGATTAAACAAGTTAGAAACCATATCAATGCTCTTGCACGATTGAGTCTCCATGGGCATCTTCATTGCATGATCAAGAGAGAAAATCACATCTTCATTATCCATTCGCAGTCTAAGCTTTCCTTCCTTAACATCTATCATAGCTCCAGCTGTGGCAAGGAACGGTCGTCCCAAAATAAGGGGAATGTCACCCTTATCATCTTCCATGTCAAGTACAAGAAAATCCACGGGAAAAACTAACTTATCCACTCTCACTAAAACATCTTCAATTAAACCCTTCGGACAAGTCATGGATCTATCCGCCAATTGAAGAGCAATATCGTGGGAGTTAACTCCCCCAAATCAAGCCTTTTAAATATGGACAAAGGCATCAAGTTAACGCTTGCCCCCAAATCACACAAGGCTTTATGTGCCGACCCTTTTCCAATGTCACAAAGAATGGTGAAGCTTCCCGGATCCTTTAACTTTGCAGGCAGCTTCCTTTGAAGGATCGAGCTGCAATTCTCTGATAGGTTCACCGTCTCCACTCCGTTCAAGCTTCTCTTCTTTGATATAATATTCTTGAGGAATCGGGCATAGTATGGCATCTCCATGATTGCTTCAGAGAAAGGAATGTTCAAGCTTACTTTGCTCATGACATCGTGAAACCTCTTGAACTTTTCTTCCAATCCCTTCTCGGCCAATCTCGTAGGAAACGGAGGAGGTATCTTGGTCTTTGGTCTTCCCCATTCATCACGTTCAACCTCTTTCGCTTTATCCTTCTCGGCTCTCAATCTCTTTGCTCTTTCCCACTTCTTCTCCATTGTAAGCTCAGTATTCTGCTCATGTAATGGTACTGGAGTAGTATCAACATCATCCGGAACATTTGGCGCAGAAATGGGCAACTTCTGGATGGGTTCGACCAGGGTTCGACCTGTGGAACAGGTCGAACCAAGCACGTACTGGTCGAACCTACCTTCTGGACAACGGCTCTTTTTTTGAATTTGAGGTTCGACCTGGGTTCGACCTGTTTGAGAGGTCGAACCAGGAACGTAATGGTCGAACCTATCTCCTGGAAAACTGCTCTCTTTCTGCTCTTGAGGTTCGACTAGGGTTCGACCAGTGTTAGAGGTCGAACCACTGCCCCGTAGGTCGAACTGCCTCACTGTATAGTTTATATCCTCCGGTTCGACCTGGGTTCGACCTGCTGGGTTGGTCGAACCATTATGGTCGTGGTCGAACCGTTGCTGCGACAAAACAGAGCACTCCGGATGAAGAGGTTCGACCATGGTTCGACCTGCAGAACAGGTCGAACCCTCTGGGTTTTGGTCGAACCGATGTTCTAGAAAAACAGAGTGCTCCGCATGGTGAGGTTCGACCACGGTTCGACCTGAATGCCAGGTCGAACCTTCTGGGTGTTGGTCGAACTGAGGATTAGCTATGTCCAAATTTGATCTCGGCCTCATCGTTCCCTCGTACTGCGTTCCAGACCTTAACGTGATGGCTTTATCTTCCAATTTTTGTGTCAATTGATTCACGTTCGTGGTCATCTGCCCCATCATCAAGGTAAGCTCCTTCAACTGCTTAGACAAATCTGCACGATCAACATTCATGGTATCCTCAAGATGATCAATCCTTGCATCATTCTCAGCCATATATCGATGAAAAGTATCTTCAACACTCTTCACTTCTTGCTGCTTCATACTAGGCCCCCTTTGTGTCAACTCTATGATTTGCCTTTGCTGGGACTCTAGTAGCTTGTTGATGTTAGCTAGACTCGAAATGATCTCATCATCCCTATTCGGCTTCACCACTTGATGTTCAACCTGCGCTACTTCGCCAAGTACATATGATCCTCTATCTCTCTCCGTAGGCCAGTCACGTATATTCATAGAGATGTCTTCAAATAACTTTTCTGCTTCAAGTGCTGTCTTTGATAACAGCGCTCCTCCTGATGATGCATCAATAAAAACACGCGAATCACAATCCAATCAATAGTAGAAGATGCTTATGTATTCAACCTTAGACATTCCATGCTGTGGACACCTCCTGAGCATGTCTTTAAACCTATCCCACGCCTCATAAAATTTCTCACCCTGATTCATAACAAATCGAGTGATCTCTTGCTTCATTTTTAAGATCCTTGAGGGTGGCATGTATCTCTCCAAGAACTTCTGCTGCAGTTGGTCCCATGTATTGCAATCTGTGGCATCAAGAGTCTCATACCAAGTTTCCGCCTTATCAATCAATGAGAACTTGAATAGGGCAATCCGTCTAGCATGATCATTAGCTCCAGCTCCCTTTTGAGTGTTTGCATAACCAAGAAATCTTCGGAGATGTTGATATGGATCTTCAAAACAACCTCCAGAAAAGGGATTCTTCTCTACCATGTTAATAAGAGCGGGATGTATTTAAAAATCATCATCTTCCCCCCTTGCTCCTATCAACCCCATGTTACCAATTCCATAGTTCGTGAAAATTTCACGTATGGCAACATTATCCGGATTCTGCCTTGCTCCGGCCATGTTTAGCTCAATGTGTTATCTGTTCCTTTCCTTCCTTTCCTTTTCCTAGTGCACAAGTACCTCAGAAAAATTCAAGGTTAGATAGAAAATAAATAATCACAAATAAAAGAAAAAAAATATCTTAATCAACAAGAAATAATAAAATCAATAATAACAGCCGTCCCCGGCAATGGCGCCAAGAACTTGATGAGCGTTTTCTCAACACACAAAATAATCCTCAAGTATAAGGATATCAATTGTAGTCTCGAAAGGTGACCAAGTGAATATCGAACCCAAGGGACGGCGTATTATCAATTTAATTATTTACTAAATTAATTAAGACAAGTGTGGCAATATAGTTTGAGGTTTAGAATTATTAAACTAATAAACAAGTAATTAAAATAATAAATAAATATCACTTGAAGAATACGAAAGTGGATCAAGTAGGAGAATAGGTAGCTCTAGGATAATCCAGTTTCACTACTTAACTTCTCTTCCATGTGTCAATGTCCGACTCTGCCTTGTGGAATATGGACGCATCACTAAACCATGCATATCTACTCTATAGACACAAGTAAACATGCGTGTAACACGTGTGAATAACCTCGGAGCAAGAGATATAATTTCACCCCCCTTTCTAGGTACTATCAGTATCAATTATTTCCCCCTAGGATTGGTACTCTAACCCGATATGATCTCCCTTTATAGGTACTATGAAATTATCCTCTTTATCCTACTTATTAACCCGAATTCAATTCAATTAATAAGTATTCATACAAGATAGTTCTAATGAAGCTTCGGAGTCCCCTCACTTAGAATCATAACATGGAATCATGTTCAGCGGTGAACGCACTCAATCTACAACCAAGATATATATTTAGACTCTATATACCAATTGAAGATGCACAAAACGACCGTGAATATGGATTAAGAAAGTACAATCATATATAAAATAAACCACAAGTAGTGTTGTACGGAGTGTATACATGGAAGTTCAATTAACTAGATAAAACCTTCAAACTCCTAAATCTACCAAAAAGGCTCTAGCCCATGATGTTTCGAAGAACAATCATGGGTGTTGGATAGATCTTACCCGGATGTCCGGAAAATACAAGATAAATTAGGAAACGAATAAACCCTTTATGTAGGGGTCTTCATGCCATTCTCCATCTTGAATCCTCCTCTTGGTTCTCCTCTTGATTCCACAAACGAATCTTCAAAGTGATGGATGGATGGAGGAAAGGAAGTGGATGATGGATGGGGGGTGATCCCCCCTTGTGGGGTGTTGTATGGTTGTGGCCTCTCCTCGGTGATTGGTGACGTTTTTCTTGACTGCATGAGCCTCCTTTTATACTTGTAATCACGTCTCTAGGGCTTGGAATGGGCTTTTCAAGTGATCCCACGCGTTTTGGCCTCGAAAATACGTAAGTTCCCGCATGTAGGTTCGACCTCGTCAAACAGGTCGAACCTCTCCCTCTTTGGTCGAACCACAGGTCGAACCCTGCTATTGGATTTGCGCAGTCTCTCCGTTTCACGTATAACTTTCACATCCGACCTCCGAATTGAGTGATTTTTGTGCTCACGCGATTCTCTCTTCCTTGGCTTTCTATCCATATAAAGAAATCATAAGAACTCCAAGAATTGAATATGTAACAGGCCATGTAAACTAGCACTGCAATTCTGTTCGGCACAGCTCGCGCGGCGTCACCACTATGCTCATAACTTCCTCGTTCGGACTCCGAATGGGATGTTCTTTACGCCAAAACAACCCTCTCTTCAGTGGCTTTCCAACCATGTATCACAAATCCAATTCAGAGCTCCACATCAATACAGAATAATTACACAAGTTCGATGTGCGTTTATCAGCATTCTTGCACAAATTGCACCTTTTCTCAAACTTGGCTCTTTTCATCCTTTTTCCACCTAAAACACAACAAAACACCTCAAGTGCACCTTATTCTCATATATATCGAATATAAGACATTTGTGCTCATATAAGACTACAATATCAATCAAAAAGGTGTTAAATTGGACACTAAAACACGCTTATTTTCACTCTCATCAAAAGTGTTAATCAAATAAGAAATAATAAAATCAATAATAACAGTTGTCCCCGGCAACGGCGCCAAAAACTTGATGAGCGTTTTCTTTGCATGCAAAATTAATCTCCAAGTATTAAGGATATCAATTGCAGCTTAGGCAAGCGACCAAGTTAAATATCGAACCCAAAGGACGATGTATTATAAATTTAATTACTAACTAAATTAATTAAGCCAAGGTAATTAAGTTTGAGGTTTGTAATCTGATTAATTAAAATACTAAAAATTAAATAACAATTAAACTTAAATAAAAGTAAAAGTATACGAAAGTGACTCAAGGATGGAGAATATGTTGCCCTAGGATAATCCAGTTTCACTTATTAATTTTCCTCTGAAGTGTACAGTCCGACTCTACCTTGTGGACTATGGATGCATCACTAAGCCATGCAAATCTACTCTATAGATATAAGTAAATATGCATGTAACACGTGTGAATAATTGATGAGAGTGTAAATTCATGTAGTTTGGGCTCTGATTTGTGTGGAAATTGAGTATGATTGAGTCTTTTATTGAGACGAATCAATATGTTTATGGAGAAGTCACGAATCAGAGGATACTTGGGCTTTTTGACCCTATTTATATAGGAAAACAGATCGAAAGGTCACGGAATTTGAAGACGTGATTTTTGAGGCAATTTTTGAAGACCGTTCGACCTCAGGACCTTGTTTGACCATCATTACTTTAGTCGAACAAGGTGGTCAAGTCAAGTAAAATACGCAGATTCATCCAGAGAGCTTGCTCGACCAAGAGATGTTGCTCGACCAGAATCATCTTGGTCGAGCAGATGAGTGAAGTCAAACAAAATGTGCCAAAAACTTACAGAAGGCTTGCTCGACCATTGCTCGACCAGGAGGCCTTGCTCGACCAGTCACGGCGTGGTCGAATGGATTCTTGCTGCTTTTATTTATGGTAATTCCATATTTTTTTACCAATTTGATGTGTGCTTCAAGCAAAAGCTCATCCTAAGCCCGTAAGGATGCTCCACGAGTATAAAAGAAGAGCTTTCGTAGGAGAAAGACATCATTCATCATCCATCCACCACTGAAACCCTACCATCATCCCAAGGAGAGAGGTTCGTCTGGCGAGTCAAGTAAGATCATACCAATTAACCATGATTATCCCTAGATCAATCATGGGCTAGATCCGCTCCGGTAGTTCTAGGGTTATGAAAGTTTTATGAGTTAATTGAATTTTCATGTGTAAACTCCGTACAACATTACTTGTGGTTAATTTTATATAAGATTGTGCCTTTTTAATTCATACTCACGGTTGTTTTGTGCATCATTAACTGTTATATAGAGACTGAATACAAATCTTGGTTATTGATTGAGTGCGTTCACTACTGAGCAGGATTACATGTTATAATTCTAAGTGAAGGGATTCCGAAGTCTTATTAGAACTATCTTATATGAATACTTGTTAATTGAATATTATTCGAGTTAATAAGTAGGATGAAGAGTATAACGTCATAGTACCTATAAATGGAGATCACATCGGGTTAGAGTATTAAGTGCACCGAAAATAATTGATACTGATAGTACCTAAAATGGGGGTGAATTATATCTCTTGCTCCGAGAATATTCACACGGGTCATACGCATGTTTGCTTGTATCTATAAAGTGAACTTGCATGGTTTAGTGATGCATCCATAAACCACAAGGCAGAGTCGGACATCAACGCATGGAAAGAAAATTAATAAGTAAAACTGGATTACCCGAAGAACTATCTAATTTCTTACTTGATCACAATTGTATTTTCTCCATTGCATTTTCTCCATTGCTAGTTTATTTAATTTGGTATTTAAGTTATTTGTTATTTAGTTTCGTAACTATTCCAAACCAAATTTGCCAACATAGTCTTAGTTAATTAGAATATGATTAAATTAATAATAATCCATCTCTTGGGTTCGATAATCACTTGGTCGCCTATCGAGACTACAATTGATATCCTTCATACTTGGGGATAATTTTGTGTGTTGAGAAAATGCTCATCAATAACCTTGGAGCAAGAGATATAATTTCATCCCCTTTCTAGGTACTATTAGTATCAGTTGTTTCCCCTAGGATTCATACTCTAACTCGATATGATCTTTCTTTATATGTACTATAAAATTAACCTCTTTATCCTGCTTATTAACCCGAATTCAATTCAATTAATAAATAATCATATATGATAGTTCTAATGAAGCTTTGGAGTCCCCTCACTTAGAATCATAACATGAAACCATGTTTAGCGGTGAACGCGCTCAATCAACAACCAGATATATATTCAGACTCTATATAACATTTGAAGATGCACAAAACAATCGTGAATATAGATTAAGTACAATCATATATAAAATAAATCCACAAGTAGTTTTGTATGGAGGATACACAAGAGAGTTTAATTAATTCATAAAACCTTCAAAAATCCTAGAACCACCAAAATGATTCTAGCCCATGATGTTGTGAAGAACAATCATGGGGGATTTATGGAAAATTACATGATAAATTAGAAAATGAATAAAACCCTAGACGCGGGCGTCATCACGTCCTTCTTCGTCTTGAATCTTTCTCTTAGTTCACCTCTTGATTCAATAGACAAATCTTCACAGTGATGGAAGGATGGAGGAAGGGATGTGGATGATGAAAGATGAGGGGGTGATCCCCTCTTGTGGAGGTGGTAGCAGTCTTCGGTGTATTTTTGGATTTAAACTGCATCACTTTTATACTTGTAAAATCTCCTAATGGACCTTTGATGGGCTTTTTAGACGAAAATACACAGGTACATGCACTGTGGTGTAAAACCGTATGGATCTAGACTCGCATGACATCGTTTGACCAAAGCTGTTCTAGTCGAACAACTTGGCTTTAGTTGAGCAGTGGTCGAGTAGCATGCCTATAAACCAAAGCCTCTTTCCTCTCCGTTCGATTATTGCTCGACCGATCTGGCTTTGGTCGAACAACTCTCCATTGGTCGAGTAGTAGTCGAACAACTTTTTGCAGTCCCATTATTTCGTGCATAACTTCCACATCCGAACTCCGATTTGAGTGATTATTGGGCCAAAATGACCCTCTCTTGACCGACTAATGGCTTGAAATAGATAATTTTTTGCTTTAAGGTCCTTCAACTTTAAAGCATCCATTTCAGTCTTTTGAGTTGTTGTTGGCGTCATTACAACATCTGGTACCGGTACTCCGGATTCAATGACATTCTAATATTCCTTTTATTTTAGGAAATTTTCCACCAGCATACTCCAATGATCGTAGTGACCATCAAATTGTGGAATGGATGGTAGCACAAATGTTTCAGAAGTCATTGCTTGTTACTGCTGCTGCAAAAGAGAGAAAATAACAATATTAATCACTCAACCTGACACCCTAGTGTTTCCACTAACCTTCTAGTTCTCACTCTCACACTATTCTTGTTTGCACTAAAAAAATAATTGGCAACCTTGCTCTGGTACTACTGTTGACTTATCAATGTAAAAACATTGAAGGAAAAAACTACATGCTTTTATTATGAAATATCATGACCTTAAATAGGCAAGTACATCAACGGAAATAATATAAAAATAGCAACTAACTTACCACTAACTAGCTCAACAACTTATCTGCAATCTAAACAAATTTCCTATAAACTAGGAGATGACTCTAATCAAACTTGATGAGAAAGTAAATTAACAACTCAGTCAAATATACTCAACAAGATGAAGACCAAATACTATTCAAATCTTGGACATATTCCAATCGATCAACTATTTTCTTTATTCCTTCTCAGTGTTGTGAAATCCGAGCAGCCAATATGTACAATGTATATGATCTGCAATATGCGATTCTATTGTCCATTAATGTTGGATTGTTCCCACTCTATTGTGTGATCCTTTCATTCTTGTAATATATCATGAATGTGCTAATGGCAGCATTTTTCAGAGATTGTTCAACCAATACTTGCAGAAATTTATACATCTATTGGTACGTGGCATTGCTGGGATCATCAATTATACGAAGAGATTAAATTAAATTTATTCTCATGAAATCTTGATAGGTGTACCTTGCCATATAACCACCATGTGTGGAATTAGCAGTGTTTTTTCGTCCCACAACAGGCATACTCCGAAAAATGATTTCAATTCCTTTTCTTTTAGTACCAAAAGATTTTTTTCCTTGCATAATTAATCTCATAAGTTTATAAAATTGCAAATTTAGTTTCATATGATTTTTTCTTTGCACATGATGAGAGTGAAAATAAGCGTGTTTGAATGTCCAATTTAACATCTTTTGATGGAAAATATTGTTATATATTAGCACAAGTGTCTTATATTTGATATATGTGAGAAAAAGGTGCGTTTGAGGTGTTTTATTGTGTTTTCGATGGAAAAAGGATCAAAAGTGCAAAGTTTGAGAAAAGGTGCAACTTGTGCAAGAATGCTGAAATATGCACGTCCAATTTCTGTAACTTTTCTGTCTTTTGGAGTTCAAAAATGTAAATGTGATAGATAGTTGGAAAGCCACAGAAGATATTATCGTTTTGGCGTAAAGAACACTACAATCGGAATACAAATGAGAAAGTTATGATCAAAATGGTGACGTCGCGCAAGCTATGCCGAACAAAACGGTTGTGTCACTTTTCATGACTTATTACACATTCAATTGTTAGAGTTTCTGTGATTTCTTTATATTTATAGAAATCCAAGGGAGAGAGGATCGCGTGAGCGCAAGAATCACTCAAATTGAAGCTTGGATGTGGAAGTTATACGTGAAACGGTGAGACTGCACAAGCTGATTTGACCAAGAAGCTTGTGGTTGACCACTGGTTCGGGTCGAACCAGGAACCTGAAATTGTGTTACAAGAGTGGTTCGACCTCCCTGATCTAGTTCGACCAAGCAGATGGTCGAACCAAATGCCTGCACAGCTCCAGATCCATATTTTTCACCCCAAGTGCGAGTATTTTTGTGTTTTTCAAGAAAAAGCCCATCCAAGGTCCATAAGGAGAGCTTACAAGTATAAAAGGGGATGTAAATCACACCAAGAAGGAGAAGAGACAGTCACACAATCATCCTACACCCCACAAGGGGGATCACCCCCCAACCATCATCCACATCCTTTCCTCCATCCATTCATCACTGCGAAGATTCGTCTGTGGAATCAAGAGGAGAACTAAGAGGAGGATTCAAGACGGAGAAGGATGCGACGACTCCTGCATCTAGGGGTTTATTCATTTTCTAATTTATCTTGTATTTTCCAGATATATGTGTAAGATCTATCCAACACCCATGATTATTCTTCATAACATCATGGGTTAGAACCGTTGTGGTAGATCTAGTGTTTTGAAAGTTTTATGAATTAATTAAACTCTCTTGTGTGTCCTCCATACAACACTACTTGTAGATTGATTTTATATATAATTGTGCTTTCTTAATTCATATTCACGGTCATTTTGTGCATTTTCAATTGGTATATAGAGTCTGACTATATATCTTGGTTGTAGATTGAGTGTGTTCGCCGCTGAATAGGATTCCATGTTATAATTCTAAGTGAGGGGACTCCGAAACTTTATTAGAACTATCATATATGAATGTTTATAAATTGAATTAAATTTGGGTTAGTAAGCAGGATAGAGAGGGTAATTTTATAGTACTTATAAAGGGAGATCAAATCGGGCTAGATTCCAGACGTGGGAAATAATTGATACTGATAGTACCTAGAAAGGGGGGTGAAATTATATCTCTTGTTCTAAGGTTATTCACACGTGTTACACGCATATTTACTTGTGTTTATGGAGTAGATTTGTATGGTTTAGTCCACAAGGCAGAGTCGGCCTGCACTTGAGAGGGAAGTTAAGTAGAAAAATTGGATTACCTTAGAGCTACCTATTGTCCATCTTGAGCCACTTTCGTATTCTTCCAGTGTTATTTATTTTATTTATTATTTTAATTTTATTTTTTATTAGTTAGTAATTCAATCCTCAAATGTTATTGCCTTTCGTCTTAATTAAATAATTAAATTGATAATACGCCGTCTTTTGGATTCGATATTTAACTTGGTCGCTTGCTTAAGCTACAACTGATATCCTTTTTACTTAGGGATTAATTTTGCGTACAAAGAAAATGCGCATCAAGTTTTTTGCGCTGTTGCCGGGGACGGTTATTATTATTAGTTTATTATTTCTAGTTGATTAAGAATTTTTTTTTGTGATTATTTAATTCTATCTATCCCTTAATTTTTCTGAGGTACTTGTGCACTAGGAAAAATAAAGGAAGGAAAGGAACAAATAACACATTTTTGTTAAACATGGCCGTAGCAAGGCAGAATCCGGATAATGTTGCCATACGTGAAATTTTCAAGTATGATGGTATTGGCAACATGGGGTTGATAGGAGCAAGGGGGGAAGATGATGATTTTGACATACATCCCGCTCTTATTAACATGGTAGAGAATAATCCCTTTTCTGGAGGTTACTTTGAAGATCTATATCAGCATCTCCAAATATTTCTTGGTTATGCAAACACTCAGAAAGGTGATGGAGCTAATGATAATGCTAGACGAATCGCCATATTCTAGTTCTCTTTGATTTATGGAGCGGAAGCTTGATATGAGACTCTTGATGCCTCAGATTGCACTATATGGGCCAACTGGTGCAGAAGTTCTTGGAGAGATACATGTCACCCTCAAGGATCTTAAGAATAAAGTAAGACATCACTCAATTTGTTATGAATCAGGGTGAGAAATTTCATGAGGCGTGGGACATGTTTAAAGATATGCTCAGGAGGTGCCCACAACATGAGATGTCTAAGGCTGAGTACATAAGTATCTTCTACTATGGATTGGATTGTGAGTCGTGTGTTCTTATTGATGCATCATCAGGAGGAGCACTATTATCTAAGACAGCACTTGAAGCAGAAAAGTTGTTTGAAGACATCTCTATGAATTCACGTGACTGGCCTATGGAAAGAGTAAGAGGATCATATGTACTTGGCAAGGTGGCGCAGGTTGAACATCAAGTGGTGAAGCTGAATAGGGATAATTAGATAGTCCCTAGTTTAGCTAACATCAACAAGCTACTAGAATCCCAGCAGAGGCAGATTACAGAGTTGACACAAAGGGGGCCTAGTATGAAGCAGCACGAAGTGAGGAGTGTTGAAGATACCTTCAATTGATATATGGCTAAGAATGATGCAAGGGTTGATCACCTTGAGGCTACTATAAATTCTACCCATGCAAATTTTTCCAAGCAGCTGAATGATCTTACTTTGATGATGTGGCAGATGGCCGGGATTGTGAATCAATTAACGCAAATATTGGAGAAAGAACAGTTTTTGTCTCAAGACATAATGAACCCAAAAGAGTGCAAAGCCATCACGTTGAGGTCTGAAATGCAGTATGAGGGACTGATGATGCCAGAAATGGATTTTGGAGCTTCAGAAAGTCAGTTTGACCCTGGTTCGACCAAGACCCTTGGTCGAACCACCTCTCACAAGTCGAATTTTACACCTATGAATGTTACGGAGATTGCCAATGGTTGGTTCGACCTCGGTTAGACCAAGGTCTTGGTCGAACTAGCTGCAAAGAGGTCTAACTGAAAGCCACGAAAGAGAGGATTGTTTTCGCGTGTGAATCACCTCAATCGAAGGTTGGATGTGAAAGTTATGCTCGAAACTGTGAGACTGCGCAGTCACGCCCAGGAGGTCCGTTAGATCAGCCGTTCGAGTCTAACCTTCAAGCAATGAAGATGCCCATGGAGAATCAATCATGCAAGAGCATAGATGTGATTTCTAACTTGTTTAAAGCATCAATTTCAGCCATTTGAGTTGTTGTTGGCGTCATTCCAACATCTAGTACCAGTACTCCGGATTCAACGACATTCTAATATTCCTTTGATTTTAGAAAATTTTCGACCAGCATATTTTAATGATCGTAGTGACCATCAAATTGTGGAATAGATGGTTGCACAAATGTTTCAGAAGTCATTGCTTGTTACTGCTGCTACAAAAGAGAGAAAATAACAATATTAATCACTCAACCTGATACCCTAGTGTTTTCCCTAACCTTCTAGTTCTCACTCTCACACTATCCCTTGTTTGCACTAAAAGAATAATTGGCAACCTAGCTCTGGTACCATTGTTGACTTTGTTGGCATTCGATCGTTTGGTTAACATGATCTGTTAGGGTTTCATATATTTCTAATAATCAGTGGAAGCAAGAAAACAAGAAATGTATTACCTTTCACCAGGGTATGTTGGAGAAGATGAATTCTCGCCTTCAGCCTGCGCAGTCTCACTGTTTTGGGAATAACTCTCTCATCCAATCTTGGATTTGAGTGATCTACACTCCAAAACGATTCTCTCTTTCGTGGTTTTCTAAAGATATATCACACGTTCAGTTCTGATGTCCAAACAATTTTATAAAAATTGTGGAAATTGACGAACAACAGCAGCAAACAACCTTCCGATCTTCTGTTGTATTCCCAAGTTCAATCTCGACGTCGTGTGGGCGATGATCTTCGGGATCTTCTCAATCTGCTGTTCCCTTACCCTTCTAACAGTGTTAGGTGTAAATTACTTTTTTTAGTTACAGTTTTCGGACAGCTGAGATGACTTATATGTGGGCTACAGTAGGGACCAGAAGGAGAAACTATAGTTGGGCATCCATTGGGCATAAGTATCCAAACTTATCCCAAAGCTTATATTTAAGTCCAATAATAATAATATATACCACTAAAATTTTGTTATTGCACTACCGTTCTAATCCCATAATTACGTTATGGGCTCCTTATTATGAGCCCGTTAGTCTCCTCGTGTTTAAGATATACAATGCCCATTAATTAATTAAGTTACTGACAACTCCATTAATTAATATCTCATCCAAGAGTAGTACCACTCAACCTCATTATTATGGCAGAATAAATCCACCTACAGGGTTTACATGATAATCCTTATGAGTTCCTCAAGGGGACATCATCAACCTATGACGGACACGGATTCCTTCTACAATCAACAGCACACCATAGAGACAGCACTATTTCCCAACTCACCAAGTTTGTTGATTTAATTACACGTAAATCTCACTTATTGATGAATCAAAAAAATACATATTGCCTTACATGTCGAGATTATTGTATAGGGATTAAGAGCACGAATATCTATAATAACTGAGATCAAGTCCTCCTATAAGTCAGTATAACTCGAACGATCTCAAGCGGTCCTGCTCATTACACACAAAGCACACTAATGTGATTCTATAGTCAAGATAAACTAATACCAAATCACACTACAACCATCCCGATAGAGAGTCCATGTCTATCTCAGTTGTGAGCATCTATTTATACTTTATAAGAAAATCGATAATATGATCTTACGCATGTTGTCGCACAACATATTATCTATAGTATAAAGTAAGTGGACTATTGCATCGACGTATAAATAAATTATAAGACGCAATCATTTGATCATATGATTATCATTTCAAATAAATTGTTATAACATTGTTCATACTACAGCTAGACTTTTAGTATACAATCCAACAATCTCCCACTTAAACTAAAAGACTATGTTATCATGTCTTCTGCTATACATCTGATTCCCACTCCCACTCACGACCATCAAAAGCCCTCGCCTTAAGATCCTTGTAAAAGGATTTACTAGGTTATCATCAGATGCAATCTAGGCGACAACAACCATCCCCTCATCATACGATTTCTCATAACAGGTGATACTCGCGCTTCATGTGTTTAATTGCTTATGGGCTCGTGATTCCTTCAAGTTTGCAACTGCAGCATTATTATCACAATAAATTGTGATAATCTTGGGTAAACTTAGAAAAACTTCGAAGTCCATCATGAAGTTTCTAGAGTCATATAAATACTTTGGCTGCCTCAGAGGTTTCAATTTTATCATCTTTCCATGGTGGAGTCCAAAATATATTTCAATATAGCACTCCTCCATCTTATGACTCTACTTCCTAAAATTAAACACAACCTTTGAGGTGGATTTACTGTCGTCCCTATCTGATTTGAAAAAACTGAATCTATGTAACCCATAAGAAGCAGTAAATATGTTCAGTAAGTCCACATATAATTTCTAGTCCTCTTCAGGTACATAAGTATATGTCTTTCCACAGTTTATCATTTTTGTTTTGGGTTACCTTGATATCCACTGTTCATGCCTTCGGCAAAATAGTTATCCATACTCGTGCATAGCATTCCTTGGATTAAGCTTCCTTATTCGTCAAAGCATAAGGAATCGCTTTCATCATCTTTATCTTCTTTTTGTGTCTCAAGACACATTTTCTTAGATAAAGTCACATGCTAAACAAATAAAGATCGTATCATCTCATGAAGCTTGAGACAAGCGTAACATCATTTCTTGTGATCCGTATTACCGTGATCAAAAGGATTTATTTTTCTTTTCTTAAGTCCTTCATTTTATACTACTTTATCAACCATACCCATACGCCCGACAATACTCTTTCATTGTCTCCAATGAGCAATATATCATCTACGTACTGTACAAGAAATACCACCACGTTTCCGTCACTCTTTTCAATACACAAGACACATCCGCGCATGAATTAAAAACCATATGACTAGATTACCTCATCAAAATAGACGTTTCATGATCTTGAAGCTTGCTTTAGTCCATTGATGGACACTTTTAAGCTTACTATCACAATGCTCTTAGCCCTTTTCAATGAATCACTCTGGTTGCTTCACATAGATGTTTTCCTCAAGACTTCCATTCAGGAAAGCTGTCTTGATATCTATTTGCTATCCCTCATATTTTATATGAGTAGCAACAGATAAAAGAGTCTAGATCAATATATGCATAGCTATCGGCGAACAGGTTTCCTCATAATCGAACCTTTTCTTTCTGATTATACCTTTTCGCTACAAGCTTTGCTTCTAAGGTTTTCACCTTACCGTATGATCCTTTTTTATTTTGTATGACTACTTCCAATGGCTTTTACACCATTGTAGTGGTCCTACAAGCTCCCAGACTTGATTTAAAATCCATCGATTCTATTTCAGAAATCATTGCACTTTGCTAAGATTCACATTTCTATCTTGTAGTGCTTCGTCGTATCCATGTGTCAATTCTATATTTACAAGGAACCAAGTCTCATGACTCTCCCAAAATATAAATCTTATGGGTTATCGAATGACCCTCCCACTACGACAAGGCACTACACGCAATTGTGTATCAGACGTGACATGAGTTGCAGTTTAACTTGTGGTATCTCCTCTTGTACAATTGGTACCAATACTTTGTGTTTTCCTTCTCACTTCCTTTAGAACAATTTACACATAGGTTTGTGATTTATTACATAGTCCTTTTCCAAAATCTAGTGTTTGTGTTAACAATTATCCTTCGAACTTTTGGACTAAATAAATCAACATCCTCGATTTTTCTAGGATATCCCACTAACAAACAAACATCCTTACAACATGTTGTTCTAGGGCATACCCATAAAATGAATTTAATAATTTTCAAATAATTCATCATCTATCTAATCATTTCCATAAGAGTCTTATTCCTTCTTTCCATCACACCATTCAGCTGGGGAGTTCATTTTCGAAGGTTCCTTTCTCTTACTAGATTTGAAGACATGTTATTAATACTATTTGTTGCATTTGTGGGATAACTATGATTAAGAGTATACAAATTGTCTACCAACATACCACAACAAATTATAGCTTCATCCTTCATTACTATGACCATGTCATTTAAATGAAATAGAGTATCCATCCATAAATGCATAGAAACTGAAATCAAATTCTTTCTATGAAAAACGTACGTAAAGATAATTTCTTAAAATTAAACGTTTATTCATATCGTAAGATAAATAAAGAACTCCCACTGCAACAGCCACTACTCTCGTAGTATTATCCATGTTCATAAAAATCTCACCATCACTTAGTTACATGCTTTTAGTGATTCCGGTATCTACACGCAATGTGTCAGCAGATGCCATCACTAAACATGCTTCATCGACTAGTGAATGAGATACTAACCTTGTTCACATCATGATGAGAATGGATTTCCTTCGCCACATATTTTGTCAGAAGTTTCCTACCATGTACAACCTCTTGTATTTCAGGTAGAACTTGCTCAAAACATTCAGGCAAATTATGAAGAATAAATTGATCTAGGTTTCCCCTTCAATTTCTACTCCAAGCATTTCCAATTCATTCATCAATTCATCCATGATCTCTTACCTTTCTTACTTACCCAAGTATCCGAAGAGTCGCATGAGACCATCATATTTATATGAACCTCTCAACTCTCCACTAGAGACTTTAATAGGCATCATATGACATCCTTAGTGAGAACACACATGTATTTTCCTAAGCAGTAAAATTCAAAACCAAGATTCTTTTCTAATCATCTAATTTTGGACAAGTCAATATGATTCTTTTAGTAAACATTAAGCGAGATAAAACCATTTGAAATTATAGAGATTCATATATAAATACACCGATCAAATCTTCGAATTTATCCATTTATATTGATTCCCTCAAAACAATATAAAATAATATTCACAGACATCTCAAGCACCATGAGTCTGCAAGCCACGATAGTGTGGACGTTTACAAACCCGAATATTTGCAAGAGAATGTTTTACCCATTAATTTCACTTGTCAACCTAACCTCATGACAAAATAATTAATAGTCGGTTCCTCTTTAGCCATGCAAATAAAAGCAGTGACTCCGATGGGGAGGATACTTATTATTTACATCTAAGTGTACACCATTATTTGACCCCAAGTCCGCGGCCCAAGCTTATTGCCTTACAGATGGAGACGTACACACACGCTCGGATAACTTCCGACAGTCATCAATTATAAGTTTGTACCAGTGAACCGCATATAAACTCATCCGATAGGGAGGAAGGTTTATGCCAACACGCAAGTTCATATGCATCATACTACGAACAATAATTATTTAATAAAGTATGTACCAGTGATCCGTGAATAAACTAATCCGATGGGAAGAAAGGTCTATGCCAATATGCAAGTTTACTCACATCACTTACAAACCAATAATGGAGGCCGCGGGAATTTTTTAACCAATCTTCTCTCCCACTTAGTAATTTAACACCGAGGGTTTTTACATGCATATAATATTCAATAATAAAATACGCAACCTAGCATGCTCCTATTAGGCACATAAAGCAGTAAATCACAGAGAATCATGCATACATATATAACAATAATCAGATAATTAAATCAATTCTGACAGTTATATATTGGCGAATTCGATTGTTCACCACCAAACACGAATACGGGCAACGACCTCCAGATTATCAAATTTTAGAAAATCTCCAGATTATCAAATTTTTAAAAATATCGATATCGACAATCGATATCATCGAGATTATCAAAATCATCGATATCGACCAGATTATCAAATTTTCGAAAAACTTCCAGATTATCAAATTTTTGAAACTATCGATATCGACCATCGATGTTGTTCAGATTATCGAAAACATCGATATCGACCAGATTATCAAATTTTCAAAATTTTCCAAATTATCAAATTTTCGAAAATTACAGATTATCAAATTTTCGAAAACTTCCAGATTATCAAATTTTCAAAAAACTTCAGATTATCAAATTTTCGAAAATATCCAGATTATCAAATTTTTGAAATTTTCAGATTATCAAATTTTCGAAAATATCCAGATTATCAAAATTTTGAAATTTCCAGATTATCAAATTTTCGAAAATATCTAGATTATCAAATTTTTGAAATTTCCAGATTATCAAATTTTCAAAAATATCCAGATTATCAAATTTTCAAAAACCCAAGCCTAACGTTTCACGCTTCACCACGAAACCGAAGCTCTGATACCGATTGTTAGCATTTGATCATTTGGTTAACATGGCCCGTTAAGGTTCCATATGTTTCTAACAGTCAGCGGAAGTAAGAAAATAAGAAATGTATTACCTTTCACCAGGGTATGTTGGAGAAGATGAATTCTCGCCTGTAGCCTGCGCAATCTCACCGTTTTGAGCATAACTCTCTCATCCGATCTTGGATTTGAGTGATCTATGCGCCAAAACGATCATCTCTTCCATGGCTTTCCAAAGGTATATATCACACGTTCAGTTATGAAGTCCACACAATTTTATAAAAATCGTGAAAGTTGATAAGAAATAGCAGCAAACAACCTTCCGATCTTCTGTTGCATTCCCAAGTTCAATCTCGACATCGTGTGGGTGACGATCTTTGAGATCTTCTCAATTTGCTATTTCCTAACCCTCCTCACAGTGTTAAGCGTGAATTACTTTTTTTTAGTTAGGGTTTTTGGATAGCTGAGATGACTTATATATGGGCTACGGCAGGAACCAGGAGGAGAAATTAGAGTTGGGCCTCCATTGGGCTTAAGTATCCAAGCTTATCCCAAAGCTTATACTTAAGTCCAATAATAATAATATATACCACTAAAATATTATTATTGCACTACCGTTCTAATCCCATAATTACGTTACGGGCTCCTTCTTATTATGAGCCCGTTAGTCTCCCCGTATTTAAGATATACAATACCCATTAATTAATTAAGTTACTGACAACTTCATTAATTAATATATCATCCGAGAGTAGTACCACTCAACCTCATTATCATGCCGGAATAAATCCACCTGCAGGGTTTACATGATAATCCTTATGAGCTCCTCAAGGGGACATCATCAACCTATGACGGACACGGATTCCTTCTACAATCAATAGCACACCATAGAGACAACACTATTTCCCAACTCACCGAGTTTGTTGATTTAATTACATGTAAATCTCACTCATTGATGAATCAAAGAAATACATACTGCCTTACATGTCGAGTTTATTGTATAGGGATTAAGAGCACGAACATCTATAATAACTGAGATCAAGTCCTCCTACAAGTCAGTATAAGTCGAACGATCTCAAGCTGTCCTACTCAATACACACAAAGTGCACTAATGTGATTCTATAGTCAAGACAAACTAATACTAAATCACACTAAAACCATTCTGATAGAGAGTTCCCGTCTATCTCGGTTGTGAGCATCTGTTTATACTTTATAAGGAAACTGATAATATGATCTTCCGCGTGTTGTCGCACAATATATTATCTACAGTATAAAGTAAGTGGACTATTGCATCGACATATAAATAAATTATAAGACACAATCATTTGATCATATGATTCTCATTTCAAATAAATTGTTATAACAATATTCATACTAAAGCTAGACTTTTAGTATACAATCCAACAGACTTATCAATGTAAAAACATTAAAGGGAAAAACTACATGCTTTTATTATGAAATATCATGACCTTAAATAGGCAAGTACATCAATGGAAATAATATAAAAATAGCAACTAACTGACCACTAACTAGCTCAACAACTTATCTGCAATCTAAATAAATTTTCTATAAACTAGGAGATGACTCTAACCAAACTTGATGAGAAAGTAAATTAACGACTCAGTCAAATATACATAACAAGATGAAGAACAAATACTATTCAAATCTTGGACACATTCCAATGGATCAACTATTTTCTTTCTTCCTTCTCAATGTTGTGAAATCCGAGCAGCCAATATGTACAGTGTATATGATCTGCAATATGCGATTCTATTGCCCATTAATGTTGGATTATTTCCACTCTATTCCTTTCACTCTTGTAATATATTATGAATGTGCTAATGGCAGTGTTTTTCAGATATTGTTCGACCAATACTTGCAGAAATTTATGCATCTATTTTGGTAGGTTGAATTGCCAGGATCATCGATTTATACAAAGAGATTAAGTTAAATTTATTCTCATGAAATATTGATAGGTGGACCTTGCCATATAACCACCATGTGTGGAATTAGCAGTGTTTTTTCGTCCCACAACAGGCATACTCCGAAAAATGATTTCAATTCCTTTTCTTTTAGTACCAAAAGATTTTTTTCCTTACATAATTAATCTCATAAGTTTATAAAATTGCAAATTTAGTTTCATATGATTTTTTTTTGCACATGATGAGAGTGAAAATAAGCGTGTTTGAGTGTCCAATTTAACATCTTTTGATGGGAATTGTTGTTATATATTAGCACAAGTGTCTTATATTTGATATATATGAGAAAAAGGTGTGTTTGAGGTATTTCATTGTGTTTTAGGTGGAAAAAGGATCAAAAGTGCAAAGTTGGAGAAAATGTACAATTTGTGCAAGAATGCTGAAAAATGCACATCCAACTTGTGTAATTTTTCTGTATTCTTTTAAAGCTCAAAAATTGAAATGTGATAGATGGTTGGAAAGCCACAGAAGATAGTATCAATTTGGCGTATAGAACACTTCAATTGGAATCCAAATGAGAAAGTTATGATCAAAATGGTGACGTCGCGCAAGCTATACCGAACAGAACGGCTGTGCCACATTTCATGACATGTTACACATTCAATTGTTGGATTTTCTGTGATTTCTTTATATTTATAGAAATTCAAGGGAGAGAGGATCGCGTGAGTGCAAGAATCACTCATATCGGAGCTTGGATGTGGAAGTTATACGCGAAACGGTGAGACTGCGCAAGCTAATTCGACCAAGAAGCTTGTGGTTCGACCACTGGTTCGGGTTGAACCAGGAACCTGAAATTGTGTTACAGAGTGGTTTGACCTCCCTGATCTAGTTCGACCAAGCCCATGGTCGAACCAAATGCCTGAACAGCTCCAGATCCGTATTTTTACACCCCAAGTGCGTGTATTTTTGTATTTTCCAAGAAAAAGTCCATCCAAGGTCCATAAGGAGAGCTTACAAGTATAAAAGGGGATGTAAATCACACCAAGAAGGAGAAGAGACAGCAACACAATCATCCTACACCCCACAAGGGGGGATCACCCCCCAACCATCATCCACATCCTTTCCTCCATCCGTCCATCACTGTGAAGATTCGTCTGTGGAATCAAGAAGAGAACCAAGAGGAGGATTCAAGACGGAGAAGAACGCGACAACTCCCGCATCTAGGATTTTATTTGTTTCCTAATTTATCTTGTATTTTCCAGACATATGTGTAAGATCTATCCAACACCCATGATTATTCTTCGCAACATCATAGGCTAGAACTATTGTGGTAGATCTAGTGTTTTGAAAGTTTTATGAATTAATTAAAGTCTCTTGTGTGTCCTCCGTACAACACTATTTGTGGATTGATTTTATATATGATTATGCTTTCTTAATCCATATTCACGGTCGTTTTGTGAATCTTCAATTGTTATATGGAGTCTGACTATATATCTTAATTGTAAATTGAGTGCGTTCACCGCTGAATAGGATTCCATATTATGATTCTAAGTGAGGGGACTCCGAAACTTCATTAGAACTATCATATATAAATCTTTATTAATTGACTTGAATTCGGGTTAGTAAGCAGGATAAAGAGGTAATTTTATAGTACCTATAAAAGGAGATCATATCGGGCTAGATTCCAGACGTGGGAAATAATTGATACTGATAGTACCTAGAAAGGGGGTGAAATTATATCTCTTGTTTCAAGGTTATTCACACGTGTTACATGCATATTTACTTGTGTCTATAGAGTATATTTGCATGGTTTAGTCCATAAGGCAGAGTCGGCCTGCACTTGAGAGGAAAGTTAAGTAGTAAAATTGGATTACCTTAGAGCTACCTATTCTCCATTCTTAAGCCACTTTCGTATTCTTCCAGTGTTATTTATTTTATTTGTTATTTTAATTTAATTTTTTTAGTTAATAATTCAATCCTCAAACGTTTTTGCCTTTCGTCTTAATTAATTTAGTAAATAATTAAGTTGATAATACGTCGTCCTTTGGGTTCGATATTTAACTTGGTCACTTTCTTAAGTTGCAACTGATATCCTTCATACTTGGAGATTAATTTTGCATGCAAAGAAAACGCGCATCAAGTTTTTAGCGTCATTGCCGGAGACGGCTGTTATTATTAGTTTATTATTTCTAGTTGATTAAGAATTTTTATTTGTGATTATTTAATTCTATCTAACCCTTAATTTTTCTGAGGTACTTTTGCACTAGGAATAGGAAAGGAAGGAAAGGAACAAATAACACATTGAGTTAAGCATGGCCAGAGCAAGGCAGAATCTGGATGTTGTTGCCATACGTGAAATTTTCATGTATGATGGAATTGACAACATGGGGTTGATAGGAGCAAGGGGGGAAGATGATGATTTTGACATACATCCCGCTCTTATTAACATGGTAGAGAAGAATTCCTTTTCTGGAAGTTTCTTTGAAGATCTATATCAGCATCTTCGAAGATTTCTTGGTTATGCAAACAAGTAAAAAGGTGCCGGAGCTAATGATAATGCTAGATGAATCGCCCTATTCAAGTTCTCTTTGATTTATGGAACGGAAGCTTGGTATGAGACTCTTGATGCCATAGATTGCAATACATGGGACCAACTGGAGCAAAAGTTCTTGGAGAGATACATGCCACCCTCAAGGATCTTAAGAATGAAGCAAGACATAACTTATTTTTTTATGAATCAGGGTGAGAAATTTCATGAGGCATGGGACATGTTTAAAGATATGCTCAGGAGGTGCCTACAACGTGGGATGTCTAAGGCTGAGTACATAAGCATCTTCTAATATGGATTAGATTGTGAGTCGCGTGTTCTTATTGATGCATCATCAGGAGGACCGCTGTTATCTAAAATAGCACTTGAAGCAGAAAAGTTGTTTGAAGATATCTCTATGAATTCACATGACTGGCCTATGTAATGAGTAAGAGGATCATATGTACTTGGTAAGATGGCGCAGGTTGAACATCAAGTGGTGAAGCCGAATAGGGATGATGAGATCGTCCCTAGTTTAGCTAACATCAACAAGCTACTAGAATCCCTGCAGAGGCAGATTACTGAGTTGACACAAAGGGGGCCTAGTATGAAGCAGCACGAAGTGAGAAGTGTTGAAGATACCTTTAATTGATATATGGCTAAGAATGATGCAAGCACTATGCCAAAACTGTGGAAAGACAATGGGGAATCCCCGTTGTTAAAGCCCCTCCAGCTCCGTTGTTAACCCGGCAGTTGTTAAAGCTCCAGACTTTTAACAAAGGTTTTTAAACCATTGTCGTAGGGTATCTTTAACAATGGGGTATACCCGTTGTCATAGCTTCAATTTTCTATTGTTAAAACTGGTATTGGTCACTACAATATGTTTTAACAACGGGGAATCCCCGTTGTTGTATCCCTCTACGACAACGGAGAATCCCCGTTATCGTAGTCTTAAAGCTCCGTTGTTAATTCAAGAGTTGTTAAAGGTGTCTCACTTTTAATAACGGTATTCGAACTGTTGTCATAGATACTTTTTCACAACGGGTATCCCCATTATTGTTAGTGACTTCCTCGTCGTTGTATGTTACTATGACAATGGTGATTCCCCGTTGTCGTAGCCCTCGATGCTCCGTTGTCTTTACAGCAGTCGTTAAAAGTTTAACACCTTTAACAACGGTGCTCAAACTGTTGTTGTAGCTTATCTTTAACAACTGTGAAATCCCATTGTAGTAGACAATTATGCCGTTGTTGTTTTGGTAGTTGTTAAAATGTTCAACTTTTAACAACGGGGAATCCCCATTGTCATAGCCATTAATTTTTATTATTTTTTATTTTTTATTTCTCCTGCTCCACAATTTAAATGAAAATAGAAAAAATCATAATATATTATTGAAAAAATCATCACCAATCCAAAGCATCATTACACAAAAATTTAAAGTATTCTCCAAGACACAACAACTAAATCAATATCATGTTACTACAATTACATCTCATGAACCTTACACAAACAATCTAATAGCAATCCATTATAACACAAAATCTATCATAATCTTGTACTCCAAAATATTCTTCATATATATGGCTTTGCCGAAAATTATAATGAGAATATACCCATTTCTAGTCTCCACCTTTCTTCTTCCATGACAATGATGTTATTAACCGCACTCATAGTTAACCTACAAAAATTTATTAAAATCATGTATATTAGTGGAATAAAATAGTATGTACACATGTGGGATTGTACTATTGGAGAAGGATATTGCAGCAAATCTAACAAAGGAAAGCATAAATAAAATGTATAGGAAGCTTTATAATAAATAACTTGATGAGAATCTTTAGATGTGCTTTATTTGTTAATAAAAATTTTACCTGATACATTTTATTTACTAGATCTACAGGTAGAAATAATGTTTAAGAGATAATTTTGCTGATGGGCTCCTATGACCATTGAAACTGATCAATCGATCAAATTTCTAGAATGATTTTGCAAAAAAATCAACATTACAAATGTTGGAATGAGTTGATTGATAGCCAAGATGAAGGTTTGTTCCTAGGACTTACAAACCACAGAGCTGGTAACTATTCTAGAAGTTCAATTCAAGAGATTTTATTTTTCCCCAATATTATTTGAAATGAAAGCATTTGAAAATTAATGCAATATTCCAAATGTTTATACTCATTTCCCGATTTCAGGAAATTACCTTTCTGTAAAATTAATAACAACCTGTAAATTTTTATATTCATGCTGATTGCTTCAGCTGTGATCCAACAAGACATAACAAGTCTAACTAAGAACCTTAAATTAATGTATATTAGCAATTAAGCTACTGGCTTTCTTGTTTCGAAAAGTAGAAAAATAATATGGACACAGTAACAGCTAAATGAAGGGCAGTGAGTAGTTATCTGTGAAAAACAGAAAAGATGCATGGAAATACAAATGAACACAACATTAAAATTACCTCAGTATGTAAATTCTTTAAATAAAAGGTTTGGGAAAAAGCATCCATTGGACTGCAATAATATCTATGAGCAATAATATATAAAATGTTAAAAATCATAAGTGATCAACTTTTGAATAAGTGTGCAATTTTTATTTATTTACTAGTAGAACTATGAGACTGAAATTATCCTTCCTGAAGCACACCCTGAAACCAACCCTCACCAACCAATCACTTCTTTGTGACATAAAAATTCAACATATTCAACGTGTCATAAATAGCATATTAAAATTTTGATATCTTTACTCTGTAATTTGGATACCTTCAGATAAAACATACTCAAAGTTTAATTATAATTTCTCAAAACGTAAACTAAATAACAAATTAATGTTATGCAATATATATACATAATATAGATCAACATTAACATTGTAATAAAGCATATTGGCAACAGTTTGGCTGTTGGAAGTTGGCACATGCATAAAAAATATACGTGTAATAAATATCATAGTAATTTTTCACCATGCAAGAGGAGAGAATAAGATACCTCAGGTTACGCTTCACCATACAAGCACTAATGATTACAACCACCCAATGGCCCTAGTATAGGTCATCCTAGAGAAAGAGAATGGTCAAATGAAGAAGATATAATTAATGAAAAATAATCTTTCTGAAATCATAACAGGTTTGTTCATCACTTTAAACAGTAAACTAGGCAGGTTATTTATTTTCTTAAATTTCACCCACATAAACATCAATCACAATATTTTATGCAAGATACTCGTACAAAATCTTATATAAAAAAATAATAAGATTTTTTTAGTGGTATTGATCAAAACAATATACTACCTTTTTATATACTTTTGTAAAATATTTGTATCTCTTTTTTTCTCTTTTTTCATAAACATTTTGTCCAGGACCCATCATTCCCCAAGATAAACTATCTATTAAATCGTTGAAATAAAAACTAATACAACAATCG
This sequence comes from Pogostemon cablin, assembly GCA_023678885.1. Classification (NCBI taxonomy): domain Eukaryota; kingdom Viridiplantae; phylum Streptophyta; class Magnoliopsida; order Lamiales; family Lamiaceae; genus Pogostemon; species Pogostemon cablin. The sequence goes on along the minus strand of CM043001.1, from coordinate 14,380,527 downwards.
ACACTCGTATTGAGATCTGCGAGAGTTTAGAAAAAAAGAAGGGTTAAAAATTTCTAAGGTTTTAATTTATACTTCCTAATTTATAAGGGTTAAAAATTTCTATTACTTGATTGTATTACACTGACTCATATTTATAAGTGCTTAAGAAGCTTCTCAAAGCTTCCTTCATAACTTCTCTAGATAATCAATACATGACTATTACATCATTTAATTGTTAACTTTCATTTCTCATTTTAGCTAGATTATTCTAAAGTTCTTAACAACTAATGTGCAACATATTATTTAATAATCATCATAGGAAAAAAAATTGAGATTCACATATGGCTGAATAGTGATACCGGATTGAAAACCAACTTGAACTTTGTTCGAAAAATGAGCTTCCAATTTGCAAAAGACAGTGTAATTGAAGATTAACATAACAAACAAAAGTACAATGAGAAGTGCATCTTATCCAAATAACAAACACGAAATGAGAGGAACTTTTGAAATTATGTCTGGTTGCACATTTATAAAAGATGGTTTTGGGAGAGTCGTAGGTGGCGAACATTCAAGAACATTCTGTTTAAATCAGCCACGAACATATCAAATGTCATATAGTAGCTCAGACTCTGCTCGTTTTGATATTGTTTTCAAATCTGTATGACAAAAGTGCAATATAAAGGGTATGAAACTCACAACACATAAATAAAAGACCAAGCTTGTGCTTCAGAATAAAAGTACACAGCTTATCACATGTTGATTATAATAGGTATTTAGCTGTCCAGAAGACTATAAATCTAAAAACTAGTTCTTGTAGTATCTTGATTCTTGAAGAGCCAGAACAAGAGAATTATGATTGATGGAAGCAGATTATATAGGCAGGGATATGCTGAAGTACTTTTTGTTTAAAAACACTTAGTAAAATTACCAAAATATATTGATTCATATCTATAGGAAACTCTGCAGGACTTAGCAAATTTCCATTCTCTAAAATCAGGTATTTTGAGTTGTTCAGAGTCTTGAATAGATATTTTAGGAGAAAAATGTTCACAATCTCCCTTGTTTTGCATCAATGGAATCTGAGAGAAATTTTCTCAATAAAAATGAGAAAGTGAAAAAAACGTGATATTTTAAGAAAAACTAGCAAAGAGGTGCAACTGCACAAAAACAACAACATACAATTTTATGAAAGATATCGGCCTTCTCCAAAATCAAGGAAAAATACCCATGAACATATACTCCCTCCATCTCCCGTATTTATACACACATATGCACGCACATGGCCTTATTTATAAGTATCAAAAAATATGCAGATGACTAGTTAACAATGAGTAATATTTTTATATTTATAATAATATAATTAGAGAAGGATTTTTTAATTTTAATATTTTATAAATGAAGTGTTTCCAACAATCCATCATTTAAATGCAATACTGTTTTTCTTAAGTATGTGACATTTATTTAAATCTCAATAAGTTCACAATGTGGAAAAAAAAAGACTAAAATAGGTTCAGCATGAGAGAAAATAGAACAAAGTATTTCCAAATTGCTAATAAGTACTTGTAATGCATTGATGTAACAATATAACTGTAAGAAGGGTAATACAAGTTTTAACTAATATAGACTTGAACATCATTCTAGTCAGCTTACCTTAATAAGTGAGTGCATGAATGCAATCAATAATTTCTAATGTGAGGTCAAATCTGTTGATGAGTTTACTGTTTTAAATCGAGAATGAATATACTGATCTGGGGTCCATCCAGCCTCTCTTATCAATATTAGGTCACAGGCAAGTCCATAAATTAAACAACAGAAGAAGCACATAATAAAATATGGATAAATGACTCGGATGACGCATAACTATTACAATTAAAAAAGAAATAATCATGTCATATGTGTGGTTTCTGAAAAAATAATATTTATTACGATATTATACAGTACATTACTTGCAAATTGCTAGCTTCAAATATTCTAATATGATGTTCTAATAACTTATTCAGATAAGGAAACTCAATTGTTAGCAGGTTTTTGGAATATACTGATATTTTTGTTGTGTACAGAATGCTATGGAAGGTTGATGAGAGTGTAAATTCATGAATTTTGGGCTTTGATTTGCATGGAAATTCAGTACAATTGAGTCTTTTATTGAGACGAATCGGTATGTTTATGAAAAAGTCATGAATCAAAGGGTACAAGGGCTTTTTGAGCATATTTGTACAGGAAAACAGCTAGAAAGGGCTCGAAATTGGAAGACATAATTTTTGAAGCAATTTTCGAAGGCCATTCAACTTCAAGATCTTGTTCGACCATTATCACGTAGGTCGAACAAGATGGCCAAGTTGAGCAGAATATACAGATTCGTCCAGAGAGCTTGCTCGACTTGGAGAGGTTGCTCGACCAGAATCATCTTGGTCGAGCAGATGAGGGAAGTCGAACCAAATGTGCGAAAACTTACAGAGAGCTTGCTCAATCATTGCTCGAGTTAGAGGCCTTGCTCGACCAGACCAAGCTTGGTCGAATGGATTCTCGCTTATTTTATTTATGGTAATTCCGAATGTCTTTTATCAAATTTGACGTATGCTTCTATTAAAAGCCCATCCTAAGCCCATAAGGAGGTTCCACCACTATAAAAGAAGAGCTTTCGCAAAAGAAAAAGAGAGAACACACATCATTCATCATCCATCCACCACCGAAACACTACCATCATCCGAAAGGATCGTGAAGAGAGGTTCGTCTGGCCCGTCAAGTAAGATCATACCAAACAACCATGATTGTTCCTAGATCAATCATGGGCTAGAACTGCTCCGGTGTTCTAGGGTTATGAAAGTTTTATGTTAACTGAATTTTCATGTGTAAACTCCGTACAACACTACCTGTAGTTTATTTTATGTAAGACTGTGCTTTTTTTAATTCATACTCACGGTTATTTTGTGCATCATTAACTGTTATGTAGAGTCTGAATGCATATCTTGGTTATTGATTGAGTGTGTTCACCATTGAGCAGGATTACATGTTATAATTCTAAGTGAAGGGATTCCGAAGTCTTATTAGAACTATCTTATATAGATACTTATTAATTGAATATTATTTGGGTTAATAAGTAGGATTAAGAGTATAAAGTCATAGTACCTAAAAAGAGAGATCATATTGGGTTAGGGTACTAAGTGCATGGGAAATAATTGATAATGATAGTACCTAGAAAGGGGGATGAATTATATCTCTTGCTCCGAGGATATTCGCACATGTCAAACGCATGTTTAGTTGTGTCTATAGAGTGAACTTGCATGGTTTAGTGATGCATCCATAAACCACAAGGCAGAGTCAGACAATAATGCATGGAAAGGAAATTAATAAGTAAAATCGGATGCCCGAAGAAGGTATCTCTTACTTGATCACAACTGTATTTTCTATTTCGTATTTATTTATTTGATTTGCTATTCAAGTCAACTTCTATTTAATTTCGTAACAATTCAAAACCAATTTGCCAAATATAATCTTAATAAAGTAGAACATAGTAAAACTGATAATAATCTGTCTCTTGGGTACGATAATCACTTGGTCACTTATCGAAACTACAATTGATATCCTTATACTTGAGGATTAATTTTGTGTGTTGAGAAAATGTCCATCAAGTTCTTAGCGCCGTTGCCTGGGATAGCATAGATTATCATTTTATTATTTCTAGTTTAATCGAGATTATTATTCTTGTCTTTGATTTCTAACACTTACTCTTTTTAGGTGTATGCTCACGAGATTTAAAATAGGTGAATTATAGCCTTATAATCCAGAGATTGGAGCATCGTTGAGGAAGACAAAGAAGAAGAAGAATAAGAATAAGAACAAGAAAGTAGATCCAACTGAAACTCTTGATTTAGGAGTTGAAGTTGACATGTTGAATTCACAAACGATTAAAGCTACAACCGAAGATAATCTGGAAGTAGAGACAGTCAACATGGCAGCGAATCTCGATATCCTTGCCATCCGTGAAGTCTTTAAGAACAACGGGGGGCAATGCTGGAGAGGGACTTGAGCCGATTTTGATTTACACCCTGCTCTTATCACCATGGTTGAATGGAGTCCCTTCTCTGGGAGAACCTTTGAAGATCCTCAACAACATCTAAATAAGTTCCTAGGATATGCAAGTACACAAAAAGATGCAGGAGCTCATGAGGATGCGAGGAAGATAATATTATTTAAGTTCTCATTGAATGAAAAGGCGAGAGATTGGTACGATAATCTTGATGCTGCTGAATGTGATACATGGGAGAAGTTGAAAGTGAAATTCTTGGAGCGATACATGCCACCTTCAAAGGTGTTCAAGATGAAGCAAGAGATCAATCAATTTGCTATCCATGGTAATGATAAATTTCATGAAGCTTGGGACAGGTTCAAGGACATGCTTCGTAAGTGTACGCAGCATGGACTATCTAAAGCTCAAATATATCAGTATATTCTACAATGGGTTGGATTGCGATTCTCGAGTGTTACTTGATGCTTCTTCCAATGGAGCATTGCTTAAGAAGTCACCCATTGATGCCAAGAAGCTTTTTGAGGATATTTTGATGAATTCAAGGGATTGGCCGACTAATAGAGTGAGAGGCACTTATGTCCTTGGTAAAGTAGAGCAAGTTGAGCATACAATGATGAAGTCGGGAAGAGATGATGAGATCGTCTCTAGCTTAGCTAACATTAGCAAGCTAATCGAATCTCAGCAAAAGCAGATCATGGATTTATCTCAGAGAGTACCAATGATGCAGCAGGATAGTTTCTATGAAGGAGCTAACCAAGAGGAGATCGACAAGGCAAACTACGTCATGGGTCAAAGTATTCAAGGAACTAGGTACCCGAATCAAGGAAACCAGAATTATCAGAGGAATTACAACAACCGTAGTCCCCCGGGTAATTACCAACAACTAAGGAGGCCAGAGTTTTCATGGAGCAATCTGAATAATGCGATGTAGCCTCCTATCGGAGTTGATCCTAGAGCAAAGGTAGAAGAAGGAAAGCCTGGCTTTGTGGATACGGTGAACAGGTACATGGCAAGAAATGATGCAAGATTAGATCGTCTTGAGGCCAAGTTAGAAAAGAAGATATCATAAGGATTTATCTACACAAGTGAAATACCTTACGTTGTTGATGGGGGATATGGCTGGAAATATAAACAAATTGACTCAAACTATTGAGAAAGGGAAGTTTTCATACCAGAGTATTGAGAATCCAAAGTCTTGCCATGCCATCACATTGAGGTCGGGAACGCAATATGAAGGTCCGATGATGCCGGCAAGTGAAACCAAAGGAAGCAGAGAAGTTGTTCGACCAAACTAGATTTGCTCGATCAGATCATCTAGTCGAGCAGAGTCGAACAACTTCCGATAAAACAGAATTACGATACTCTATTTTTTTATCAGCCATTCGACTTGGACAACACCGTTCGACCAGACCACCCAGGTCAAACGAAAGTCGAACAACAGTAATGTGATGAGAGCTCACAATCAGGCAAGTTGTTCGACCAAAATCTATCTTCTCGACTAAACCATCTTAGTCGGGCAGAGGTCGAGCAACATGTCCAGGAACAGAGTACGCGAAAAGATAATCTATTCGGCCAAAACCTATCTGCTCGACCAAACCATCTTGGTTAAACAGAGGTCGAGCAGCACAACTCAGAGTCTAATTCGATACCGAATGCGACACCTACTGATCTGAATACTCCAGCTACATCTCAAGAGCGGAATACCGAGCTTACAGTAGTAGAAAAGAAGTGGGAAAGAGACAAGAGATTGAGATTCGAGAAGGATAAAACAGAGAAGGTTGAACGTGATGAATAGGGAATTCTCAAAATAAAGATACCTCCACCGTTTCCTTTCAAGCTTGTCAAAAAGGGATTGGAAGATAAGTTCAAGAGGTTTTCAGATATCATAAACAAGATAAATTTGAACATTCCTTTCTCTGAATCGATCTTGGAGATGTCGTATTATGCCCGTTTTCTAAAGGACATACTTTTAAAGAAGAGAAGCTTGAACAAAATTGAAACCGTTAATCTATCGGAGAATTGCAGCTCAATCATACAAAGGAAGCTACCAGCTAAGTTGAAAGATCCGGGAAGCTTCACTATCTTATATGAAATTAGAAAGAGGCCAGCACGACGAGCCTTGTGCGATCTTGGGGAAAGCATCAATTTGATGCCATTGTCTATCTTTAAACGGCTTGGTTTGGGGAAGTTAACTCCCACACCAGTGGCTCCACAATTAGCGGATAGGTCTATGACCTTTTCGAAGGGTGTGATTGAAGATGTTCTTGTCAAAGTAGAAAAGCTTGTATTTTTAGTGGATTTTCTTGTGCTTGAGATGGAAGATGACAAGGATAATGTCCCTCTTATTTTTGGAAGACCTTTCCTTGCTACTTCGGGAGCGATGATTGATGTGGAAAAGGGTGAACTAAGGCTGAGAATGGATAAAGAAGAGATCTTATTCAACCTCGATAAAGCAATGAAAATGCCGATGGAGATGCAGTGTAATAGTATCGATGTGGTGGAGGATATTGTTAATGAAGACATGTCCCTAATTCTCTTTAAGGATCCTCTTGAGACATGCTTGATGGAATCTCTTACTTTTCCTACCACGGAGCTAGATGAACTCTCCAACGAGGTATATATTGATTTACTTGAAAACTTGCTTGCTTTGGGTGATGATAGGTATCCATCGGAAAGGATAAAAGTTGAAGAGGTCAAGTGGACTAGGAAGTACTTACCATTGGATAGAGAGAGCACCCCTCGAGAAGAGAAGAAAGAGGAGTTGAAACCGCTATCAGAACACTTGAAGTATGCCTATCTTGGTGACAATAGAAAATATCTGGTAATTGTATCTTCTTCTCTTGATGATGATCAACTTGAGGCATTGTTAGATGTGCTTAGAAAGTATAAGTCTGCTATTGGATGGTCTCTTGATGATTTGAAAGTATTAGTCCTTCATATTGCATGCATAGAATAAGGTTGTTAGATGAGGCCAAGAGTAGTATTCAGAATCAGCGGAGGGTGAATCCCACTATTCAAGAAGTGATTAGGAAGCAAATCCTAATGTGGCTAGATGCTGGAATTATTTATCCCATTAGTGATAGTCCCCATGTGAGTCCATTGCATGTAGTAGCTAAAAAGGGGGCATACTATTGTGAAAGCCAAGGATGGAGAGACATTAGCCACTAAGATTCCTACAGGATGGCGTGTGTGTACGGATTACAGGAAACTGAACAAAAATACATGCAAAGACCAATTTTCCCTTCCTTTCAAGGATCAAATGCTTGATCGTCTTACAGGGTATAAGTATTATTGTTTCTTGGATGGGTACTCAGGTTATAATCAAATCATGATTGCACCCGTAGATCAAGAAAAGACTACTTTTACTTGCCCATATGGAACTTTTGCTTTTAGGAAGATGTCTTTTAGATTGTGTAATGCGTCTGCTACATTTCAGCGTTGCATGATGGCCATATTTGATGGGTTGATAGAAAAGATCATGGAGGTGTTTATGGATGATTTTTCTATGTTTGGTTCCTCTTTTGATATTTGTTTATCTAACCTTGCTACTGTGTTGAAGAGATGCCAAGAAACTAATCTTGTCTTGAATTGGGAGAAGTGTCACTTCATGGTAAGAGATAGGATTATTCTTGGTCATTATATTTCGGCCAAGGGATTGCAGGTGGATAGAGCAAAGGTGGTGACGATCGAGAAGCTTCCACTACCTACTTATGAAAAGGGATTGTGGTCCTTCCTTGGACACGTCGGATTTTATAGGAGATTCATAAAAGACTTCTTGAAATACTCTAAGCCCTTATCTCATTTACATGAAAAGGATGTTCCTTTTGTTTTTGATGATGAGTGTCTAAAAACTTTTCAGGTTTTGAAAGAGGCGCTTATTACTGCACCCATCTTGATCACACCGGATTGGACTTAGCCATTTTACTTATGTGTGATGCAAGTGACTTAGCACTTGGAGTGGTGCTTGGGCAGTTGAGGGAAGAGAAGTCCTGCGCCATTTACTATGCGAGTAAGACTTTTGATGCTGCATAAAATAACTACACGGTGATGGAAAAGGAGTTTTTGGGTTTGGTGTACGCGTTCAATAAGTTTCGACAGTATTTGGTTGGCATGAGGACGATAGTGTATACAGATCATTATGTGATCTGATACTTGATGGAGAAGAAAGAAACAAAGCCAAGGATCATTAGATGGATTCTTCTTTTGCAGGAGTTCGATATGGAGATTCGAGATAAGAAAGGAACGGAGAACGTGTTGCGGATCACCTATCGAGGTTGGAGACAAGGGAGCATTATGATGATTCTTTCGATTACATTGAAGAGATGTTCCCCAATGAGAAGATAATGGTAGTGTTTGTTGAAGGATCGGAAAGAGCATGTGTGGTGGCTGCCCAATGGATGGATCCATAGTATGCGGATTATGTGAATTACATTGCCATAGGATAAATTCCAAGAGATCTCAACCGATATCAACTTGCAAAATTTAAGAGGGATGTTGAGACATTTATATGGTATGATCCGTTTGTCTACAAGATATGTACGGATTCAATAGTCTGTAGGTGTGTGCTTGAGATGAAAATGGAGAGCGTTCTTGATTTTTGCCATGCACAACCTAACGGGGGCACTTCGGAGCTCAAAAGACAGCAGCAAAGGTACTTCAATCTGCTCTTTATTGGCCTACTTTGTTTAAAGATTGTGAAATCTATGTGGCATCATGCGATAGATGTCAAAGGATGGGGAACATAAGTAAGAGAGATGAGATTCCACTTCAGTCAAGCATTGTTGTTGAGATCTTCAATGTATGGTGGATCGATTTTATGGGGCCTTTTCCCCCATCGAATGGGTTTCTCTACATTCTTTTAGCAGTGGATTATATTTTTAAGTGGGTGGAGGCCATTCCCACTCGCGTGAATGATTCAAGGACTATTTTATCGTTCTTAAAGAAACATATCTTTGCCCGCTATGGAGTTCCCAGAGCATTAGTAAGTGATGGAGGTACTCACTTCATCAATAAGCTTCTTAAAAAGGTGCTTAAGGATTACGGAGTCAAGCATAGGGTTATGACACCCTATCACCCTCAAGCGAATGGGCAAGCTGAAGTCTCCAACCGCCAAGTGAAGCAAGTTTTGGAAAAAGTAGTCGTGACCAATAGGAAGGATTAGGCTATGAAGCTCGATGATGTTTTGTGGGGGTTTCAGACTGCTTATAAGACAATGTTGGATATGTCACCATACCAAATTGTCTATGGGAAGCCGTGCCACTTACCCGTAGAGATTCAGCACAGAGCTTTTTGGGCATTGAGGAGTATGAACTTGTCTCTCAAGGATCAAAAGGAGTTGAGAATGACTCATATCAATCAGTTGGACGAGTTCAGGAATCGTGCTTATAAGAACACTGAGATTTTTAAGGAGAGAATGAAGAAATGGCATGATTTAAAGATCTCATACAAGGAGTTCAAGCAAGGTGATGAGGTATTACTTTTTAATTCTTGTTTGAAGCTTTTCGCATGGAAATTGAAATCAAAGTGGACGGGGCCGTTCATTATCCATAGAGCCTACGGAGGAGGGAGTTTCGAGTTGATGGACAAAGATGGAGACATCATAGTGGCGAATAGACATCGATTGAAGCATTATAAGTCGTCTGATGATGCTTACATCATCTTTGAAGATACCTTGCGCTAAATTGGTACCGTCGTGACTCTCCAACGTTAAACATGAGCGCCTGTTGGGGCTTTCCCTCCCATTTTATTGATTTATTTTCATTGGTGTGAGTAAGAAATTTTCCTATTTTGACGTGCTTATCATTCGGAAATTACATCTCTTTGCAAACTTTGTTCGACTATAGATTTTACTAAGTTTGGGGGTGTAATGTACTTACCTCATTTAGCGCGGAGAATATGATCTTTTCTTTGTAACTTTTACTAAGGGAGTTGATTTTTTGCGGTATATTAAAACTTTAGCCGATTTTGATGCAATAATTTTTTTTGCAATTTGCCTAGTGTTTAGTGGTGTTGTATTTTGTTAGTGTCATTGCGGAGTTACACCAGATGTTATTTATTATAAAAGTGGTTCTCGAGCATAGAAATTATGATCTTGATACTTGATGTTGTCTTATAGCTTCATTGTTGCAGGGAAATACGAGAAAGGTATGATGTTTATGAAGTTCGAGGTGTCATTCGACTTTCAAGAGGATTGTTCGACCATGCTATTTGATCGAGCAATGGTCAAATGAAATGTTTAAATCTTTCAATAGGGTTGTTCGAACTGGACAGGGTTGTTTGACTATATCGATAAGTCGAACAGAAGTCGAACAAAATGTGCAAACTCTTCCAGAGAGTTTGTTCGACTTGGATTTTGCTGCTCGACCTAGATGCCATAGTCGAGCAATGGTCGAAAAAAATATGCAAATACTTCCAGAGAGTTTGTTTGACCATGCCACTATTGCTCGACCATTAGTATGTAGTCGAATTAAGGTCGAGCAGGACAGAGGAGAACAAGGGCGCGACTGGACAGTTTGCTCGACTTCCAGCACCTGTTCGACAAACACATTTTGGTCGAATGGAAGTCGAACAATGCCAATTTTAAAGGAGGATTTTAAGTTGCTTGACTTTAAACCCTTGTTCGACTAAGTCCTCTCAAGTCGAACGGAGCCAGCGTCAGTTTTAAAAGGTGAGTTTTCATTCCATTTGATATACAACCATCACCTTTTCTCGAGCACCAATCTGTAACCATAAGTCCTTCGTTCCAAATTCTTTTCTACACCTAAATTCTCTATTCCACACACTTCCACAGCTAAATTTAAGGGATTCCAAGTCCAAACTAGGGCTTTTCACTTTAGTTTTTGGGTTTCTTGTTGCCAATCACCACACGCACACCATGACAAGCAAAGATATGTTTCTCTCACTTTTTACTCTTGAATTGTAATGTGAATACTTAGTGAAGAATAGGTGAGTGGATTCATGCTAGTTTGGGTTGGATTTAATTGTTGAAATGTTTAAGTTCTTATTCAAATTTGCACTTGAATTTTCATGAATTGTTTTACGTCGAATTGTGGAATTCTTGTGAAATTGATGATGCATGAAGTATGGGCATTGGTTTAATTTCGAAGTTTACCTATGGGCTCATCAATTTGGGTGTTGTTATGGTGCAATTGAGGGTAGAAGTTGAACATGTTTAAGTGGGGATTTGGTGAAAGCATGTGTGGAATTTATGTTTTTGTGGAGTAATGAAGACTAATTGAACCTCAATAATCTTGATTGAAGTGTTGATTTGAAGTCAAATTGTGGTTGATAAACACTTGAGATTAAGTTGTTTAAGCACATGAATTTGAAGTCTTGAGTAGGATTCATGCTAGTCTAGGTGGAGTATATTTATCTCTTTTGGATACGTGTAGGAAAAGAGATTACTTCATGATCGAAGAGGAAGGGACCTAGGTCGCCTTCGCTTGGAGAGATAGTCAAGAAATTAAGGATGGAGAAGAGGAGGCCATTCGACTATGGGTTGAAAATTCCAAATTGGGAGGAGAAGAAGAACCTTTGGACTGCAATAGCTCAAAAGATAATAAGGACGCGGTATCAAGATGATCATGCTATGAGAGAAATGAATATTCTCACCGATATTCGTTGGATGTTTGAACAGGTGGGCATCACCCGGTTTATGGAGATGAAGAGAGATACCTATTTCCACATAACTGCAAAGGTCCTGTGCACGTTAAGGATTGAGCATGGAGATCGATACCTTCTTTATGGTATTTGAATGCAGATTGGTAGGCATGAGCAAACGATGTGGGCCCGAGAGTTTAATGAATTGATTGGCTGTGAGAATGAGTCAGATGTGGAGCATGATGACTTCAATCCGAATGAGTTTTGGAGAGCTATCTCGGGAAGGCAAGAGCGTTATAATTCAAACACTTCCAAGTTTGCCTTTATTCATAACCCCGTGATTGCTTACGTGGATAGAATTTTGAGTAACACGTTATTTTCTAGGTCCGAAGGAAGTTGCATTCCGAGAGGGAAGCTTTATATGTTGTGGTGCATGCTTCACGGAGTTTGTTTCAACGTAGCAGTGTACTTTTTCAATCAGTTATATAAGTTCACGACTCATGGATTTCAGCATGTGAATATTGGAGGGCACATCTCCTTGATCGCTGAGTACTATAGAGTTGATTTGAGCAGGCACAGGCCTATCCGAGGGGATCCGGATTTGATCTTGACATCATGTGTAAGGATGGGGCTGATTGAGAGGCAAGATGATACGTGGATGTTCGTTCGAGGAAAGAATCCTAGTACGTTCAATTTTTCATTGGTAATTATTGATCTCACTATGGTTAGGGTGAACAGCAACTTATTGATGAATACCACGGAGCACACGGTTATCTCGGAGACGTGCTTGGGAAGAGAAGATTGGAGACTCCTTGCTGATATGCGAGCTCATGGGATTGAGTTAGATGAGGATATGGTTATGATAGGCGATCCAGCTGACTTTGTAGATGAGGGGGTGCAGCCACCACCCGCTTTTGATTATTCGGGGATAGATATGCCTCCGGTGCAGCCTCAGCATCCAATAGAGCAAGAGTTTTTCAAGCCACCACCGCAGCCGCAGCCACAGCAAGACTATTGGGTAGCTCAGGATCAGTTTATCGTAAGCAATTCTGATTGATGCACGAGCACTTTGCCATACTCAATGCAAACCAGCAAGAAACAAACAGACAGCTGGCACTTGCGAATGCTAACTATGCTGCACTCAACACGTGTTATGATGCGATGGATGGTCGGTTGAGGCAGATGCATGATCATGGGCATTTGATGGATAGGAATCTCAATGCTCTTCATAGAGATGTAGATCGGTTGCGCTTGGAGATGGGTGATGATGCTGATGAAGAGGACGTGGATGATGATGATGCTCCGGAGGAGTAAAGACTGTCAGGTTTATCTTTTCTGATTTTTCTCATCCCCATTCTCTTTTACACTTTACAGGTAGAGGTTTGATTGGTGTGGGTGTAGTTTGTGATTAATGTGTGAGTGGCATGTATTTGATAGTGAGGATGATTGAGTGATTGTTGAAAGTTAATTGCTTTGGGTTGTTAGTGATGAGGATTATTCATAATATGCATGTGCTCTTATTTTGATGCATGTTGAATTGATGATGATGAGCATGTTCTATTTTACTTGTAGTTCATAGGAAATTGATATTGATTGCATGCTTTGAAGAGTGCTTAGGATTCTATTACCCATGTGAGGATTTGAGCCTTTTGATCGTGCCATACGCATGATAGTTTATTCTTGAGAGTCGTTTGTATACTCGTATTCTTGAACTTGACTTGTAGTCTTGTTTGAAGTCTATAATTGATAGGTACTAGAAAATGATCTTAGGCCATTGATTGTCAATTGAGTTACTTAGCCAAATTTATCCTACCTTATTATATGATTATCATTGGAAGCCCTTTTGAGCCTTTAAGCTTTTTCTTTGGCAAGCCATTGATAATAGCCATCCTTGAACACCTATTACTAGTAAAGAGTGGAGGTAAATGAATGCTTTATGAAGTTGAAGAGAAAAAGGAAGAATGGGATTGGTGAAATAAGAATCGAAGGACGAAAGGTTAAATCTTGCAAGGGATAGTGCCTGAAATCGGTATCCCTAATGCTAAAAAGGGTAGTGCCCGAAACTGGTACCCTTATACTTGAAGAGCACCGGAATTGGTATTCTACTGCGAAGAAAAATAATTGTTATTGATCTAAGTAAAGATGGAGGAAGCATGTATTGAAGTGATGATAAGAAGGACGATGGAGAGAAGAAGGAAGAGCGAATCTCTGAGGTACTTCTTTGCTAGTAATTTAGTTACTTATCTATATTCTTCTACCTTAACCAAAGAGCCAACATTACAACCTATATGCAAGTCCTTTGTGATCCTAGTATCGAAGTAGTTGTAGATGGATTTTTGAGACTTTTGTCAAGCTTATGGTTACGCGAGTATGTGAATTGAAATTGAGTGTCGATATTAACCATAAAGTGTATATCTTTTACACTTGAAAGAGAGAGTAAACACTTACCCGTGAGTTAGATGACTTAGCACTCGTAGAAGTATTGTGGTTGATTGATATTTTTATGTGAATGAAAGGTATGATGGATTGCATGTTTTGAATTGATATAATAACATGTGTTAGGATAGCTTGTGCGTGATGTCGTGATTACACTCTCTAATTTATTTTGATTGTCGTTGCCTCGGGAAGAGCAACATGTAAGTTTGGGGGTTTGATGAGAGTGTAAATTCACGTATGTTGGGCTCTGATTTGCATAGAAATTGAGTACGATTGAGTCTTTTACTAAGACGAATAGGTACGTTTATGGAAAAGTCATGAATCAAAGGGTACAAGGGCTTTTTGAGCATATTTATATAGGAAAACAGCTAGAAAGGGCTCGGAATTGGAAGACATGATTTTTGAAGTAATTTTTGAAGGTCGTTCGACTTCAAGACCTTGTTCGACCATTATCATGTAGGTCAAACAAGATGGCCAAGTTGAGCAGAATATACAGATTTGTCCAGAGAACTTGCTCGACTTGGAGAGGTTGCTCGACCAGAATCATCTTGGTCGAGCAGATGAGGGAAGTCAAACAAAATATGTGAAAACATACAGAGAGCTTGCTCGACCATTGCTCAATTTGGAGGCCATGCTCGATCAGACCAAGCTTGGTCGAACGGATTCTCGCTTATTCTATTTATGGTAATTCCAGATGTCTTTTACCAAATTTAATGTTTGCTTCAAGCAAAAGCCCATCCTAAGCCCATAAGGAGGTTCCACCACTATAAAAGAAGAGCTTTCGCATAAGAAAAAGAGAGAACACACATCATTCATCATCCATCCACCACTGAAACCCTACCATCATCCAAAAGGGTCGTGAAGAGAGGTTTTCCGGGCGCGTAAAGTAAGATCATACCAAACAACCATGATTGTTCCTAGATCAATCATGGGCTAGAACCACTCCGATATTTTTAGGGTTATGAAAGTTTTATAAGTTAATTGAATTTCCATGTGTAAACTCCGTACAACACTACTTGTGGTTTATTTTATATAAGATTGTGCTTTTTTAATTCATACTCACGGTCGTTTTGTGCATCATTAACTGTTATGTAGAGTCTGAATGCATATCTTGGTTATTGATTGAGTGCGTTCACCGCTAAGCAGGATTACATGTTATAATTCTAAGTGAAGGGATTCCGAAGTCTTATTAGAACTATCTTATATAGATACTTGTTAATTGAATATTATTTGGGTTAATAAGTAGGATTAAGAGTATAAAGTCATAGTACCTAAAAAGAGAGATCATATCGGGTTAGAATACTAAGTGCACGAGAAATAATTGATAATGATAGTACCTAAAAGGGGGGTGAATTATATTTCTTGCTCCGAGTATATTCGCACGTGTCAAACGCATGTTTACTTGTGTCTATAGAGTGAACTTGCATGGTTTAGTGATGTGTCCATAAACCACAAGGTAGAGTCGGACAATAACGCATGAAAAGGAAATTAATAAGTACAGCTGGATGCCCGAAGAACTATCTAGTCTCTTACTTGATCACAATCATATTTTCTATTTCATATTTATTTATTTGATTTGCTATTCAAGTCAACTTCTATTTAATTTCGTAACAATTCAAAACCAATTTGCCAAACATAATCTTAATAAAGTAGAATATAGTAAAACTGATAATAATCCGTCTCTTGGGTACAATAATCACTTGGTCACCTATCGAAACTATAATTGATATCCTTATACTTAAGGATTAATTTTGTATGTTGAGAAAACCCCTATCAAAGGTTGATTCTCTTCAGGATGTGAATAAAGGAAGAAAATTTAACACATTTGCTAAAGCAGCCTGCATTGATATTTTTGTTTATGAGATAGAAAATAAAGAAACTCAATATTAAATGTCCCATAGAACAACAGTTCATGACAAACACAAAAATCTAGAATGATAGAAATCAACTCGTGTGTAAACATAAATGATTCACTCAAAGTAATACTCCATATAAATAAATTTAAGCATGTAACTGATTTTTTTGTGGAGGTGAAGGGCGGCTCACACAAGCTAGGTATATTATCCATAATGGGTTTCTTGGGAATACCAGCTTCTTTAATACAGTTGATATTAGAACGAAGTTTAGATGTTACACATCATAAATGAGCAAAAAATGGACATATAGTCCAACAAAAACCAAAGTATTACTTGAAGAATGAAATACATTTGAGATAATTTCAAGTAACTCTTGTATAATATTGAAAGCATCTTTTACAGCCAATGGGATGGTTCAAAGAGATCTCTGATCAAACTTTGATGCCAACAAATAAAAAAGAAAAGAGGGTTGGGGGGAGATTTTACTAAACGATATAGTATCATTATCTAATTACTTAGTTTCTAAAAATATAGAAAATGAAAAGCAAACTTGCAGAAGTCTAAAAATTCTTCTCAATACTCTATATATCTATTTAATCCAATTTATATCATACAATAAGCTAGTATTTAAAGAACTAGAACTACAAAGTTAATTGATTTTTCACTAATCTTCACTAATACAATAGAATAGGATGACATTTCTGTAAAACAATAATGTTAGGCTACAATTCATGTTTAACATAAGACGCTGAATATGATAAATTATATTCAAACATCCATGTGCCTGGTTTTTCTTTTTTTATCATAAAAGTTGGAAACAATCTGCCCAAGCCACCAAGGAAATTAGCACCCAGGCATGAATATTCATAGAGTTGAAGGAATTAAGGCAACAAGTAGAAGCATTTAGAGTACCTTAGCATCTCTAAGCCAAAGCCGAGATAAGCTCCTTTCGTTGCCAACGAAAAAGCAATGAATGCATCTTCTCCACCTGAAACCCTCGAACAGGAGTCCTCTTCACCACGCATTCTGCCAGCAATTCTGTAAAATAGTTGAATGTCTTCGTCTTATCAGGACAACCAAGTCTACCTAGGATGATCTAGTATCCTCTACAATATTGATAAGTATTCAAAAGCTTAGCTGCACAGATTAGTTGGCGAAAGAAAGTAAGACATCTCCAAAAACACAGAATAAGAATCATAAATTCAAAATTAAGCCCTAAATGCAAGGAGAGCCGATAATATTGCTGCTGCAAGGAAGAGAGCCGTTGCAGTACCGTTTGGAGCAGGAGAACCTTATGTACTAGAAATGCGTTCACACATATTTATTATCGAACCAAAAGATATAGATAAAACCATTTCTTACCTACAGCGAGCAGAGTACCTTTGTTCCCTAGTGAATTCCTAGAGAAACATTGAGCGGTGGTCGTCGATTGTTTATTCAGCCCGATGGGAAGGAACTAATAAGGAATTTTCAATGTTGTGCACCATCGCTTGTCTCTTCATCACCCTTAAGCTTTGTGGGTCGACGATTGTTTCTGGTATGGCAGGAATTCGACTCGCGGCCATTGTCTCTGGTAGGGTAGGGTTGAATGTCGTGCACCGTCGTCCGTCGTCTCAGTAGTAGCTAGGGCAAAACTTAATGGGAAGAAAGAACAAAAAATTATAAGTCCTCGTTTTATACTTTTACAATTTTTTATTAAATTTAAATTAAAAATAAAAAAAGGAATTTTTCATTAACAATGGACTTACAACAACGGAAGGAATTCCCCGTTGTTAATGAGCACTTTTTGAAAGCTATAACCACGGATATTCATTTTCAGCTATTTTTTTCTCCTTTTACAATGGGTTTCCAATACTCCATTGTTAATACACCGTTGTAATTTCATAGTTTTGGCATAGTGAATGGTTGATCGGCTTGAGGCTACTATAAATTCTACCCATGCAAATTTGTTCAAGCAGCTGAATGATCTTACTTTGATGATAGGGCAGATGGCCGGGAGCATGAATTAATTGACGCAAACATTGGAGAAATAAAAGTTCCCATCTCAAGGCATAATAAACCCAAAAGAGTGTGAAGCCATCACGTTGAAGTCCAAAATGTAGTATGAGGGACCGATGATGCTAGAAATGGATTCTGGAGCTTCAGAAAGCCGGTTCGCCCCTGGTTCTACCAAGACCCTTGGTCGAACCACCTCTCACAAGTCAAACCAAGCACCTGGGAATGTTATGGAGATCGTTAATGGCCGGTTTGACCTCGGTTCGACCAAGGTCTTTGTCGAACCAGCTTCAAAAGAGGTCAAACTGAAAGCCACAGAAGAGAGGATCGTTTTCGAGTGTGAATCACCTCAATCGAAGATCGTATGTGAAAGTTATGCTCGAAACCGTGAGACTGCGCAGTCACGCCCAGGAGGTCTGTTAGATCAGCTGTTCGAGTCTAACCTTCAAGCAATAAAGATGCCCATGGAGACTCAATCATGCAAGAGTATAAATGTAATTTCTAACTTGTTTAATCTTGATTTTAATAGGACAGATGACTCTGAAATTTAGTGGAAGATTGACAAGGAGAAGTGTAGACAGCCATGGGAGGAAGGAAATTCTGAGGATCATATACTTGTGACCAAGAAAGGTGAGGTTCTAAGTGTAGACAAAAGAGGGAAAGAAAGTACTTGAAGGTGAGGATGCGAGAAAATCATCCTCTAATCAAGTAGTCTTCAAAAGGTTTCATACCGTCGTGACTCTCCGACGTTAAATATGAATGCATGTTGGGGGCTTGTCCCTTCCGTTTTATTACTTTATTATTTCTTTCGTGTGAGTGAGGAGTTATTATATTTGAAGTGCTCACGTTTCGGCAATTACATCTCTTTTCAAACTTAGTTTCGATTTACCTTTTTACTAAGTTTGGGGGTGTAATATACTTACCTCATCTTATGAGCACCAAGGGTATAATTTTTCCTTTTGTTAGTTGTTCGTTTGTTAGGAGGTTGATTTTTTGCGGCATATTAATATTTTAATTGGTGTTGATATGTCAATTTTTTACAACTTACCTAATGTTTAGTGTGTCGTGTTAGTGTTTCTAATGTGTGGAGTCGATTATATTGTCAATTGAGTCTTTCTTAAAGTTCTCCTATTTTATTATTGATGAATCATGTGATGATGAGGTGTATTGAGTTTTGATAATAGAAAAGGTAACTAGGTGGCAAGACTAGTTCTACACTGATGGCTTTGACCTGACCGAGTTGAACAACTCAAGGAGCTCGTGCATACGTTGAAGGAAAATCAGGTGCCCTCATTTTCTTATTCTAATTCTTATGTGTGCTTTTAATTTATGAGAGTAGAAGGATTGAGTTTATCTTTTTGGTGATTCAAATGAGCTTATATTTTTAAATTGTGCCTAAAATTCATATGCTCTTGAAATTGATGAAGGAAGTGTACTTGAGTTATATTGTGGTATGAAGATCTATGTGTACTTGTGAGATATTAGTTATCATGAAAAGTGCTCCGTTACTTGTTAAATACTCATGTGAGATTTTAAGTCTTATATCATGTACATAATCACATGATTTTTCTTTCCTGGTGAGTATCATTCTTGTGTGTATTCTAGAACTTGCCTCTTGTCTTACTTGAGACTACGTGTGTGTTAGATGATGGGAGATGATTTTAGGCCATCTTTGAATTTATAAGTCACTTAACCAAATAATTCCCCTACCAAATGATGTTTATCTGTAGTTAGCCCCGTTGAGCCTAAAAATCTCATTCTTTGGCAACCTACGAAAATAACCACTATGAGCATCTGAATTTTTTTTGCCTTCATTTTATCATGACGAGAATTAATGATTTTTCAAAGTGTGTTGATGAAATTTTATAACAGTTTGGAAATTAATGAAATTGATGTTGAAACAGTGATTGAGCTTGAAAATACATCAAAGAAAAATCTTGGAGTAGTGCTTAAATCTAGTACTCCATTGAATCAAACACCCTAGGGTAGTGCTTAAATCTAGTACCCTATGGAGGATGCACGAGGTAATGCCCGAAACTAGTACCTCGAGAGAAAAAAAAAGAAAGGAATAAAGAAGAAGAAAGAAAAAAATGTGGTGCTTGAAGGTGAAGAAGGAATGAAAATCGTCTGCATTGAAAAGAAAGAGAGGATGAAAGTTGAAGTGATCAATCAACTTTAGTTCTTCACTATTTGAGTCAAATTATCCATATATTTCCTACCTTAACCAAAGAGCCAACATTACATCCAAAAGAAAAGTCCTTTTTTATCTCATTGTCGAATCATACTTTTAATGGTGGAGAGTTTGAGATATTTGAAAAGCTTATGGTTATGCATGCACTTGAATTGAATCTGAGCGTAAACACCATAACCCATAAGTGTACATCTTTTACACTTGAGCGAGAGTAATATATACTTCCCATGAAAACATATCAATGGAGCATTTGAATTGGTGATGATTGTCTTATCTTGTATGCTATGAATTGATTATTACATGTAATGAGAGTTGCATGACCTAAGTTGAGGATAATTTTATTTTGAATGGGGTATTTGTCATAGTCCTTGTTGTTGGCAATTGGATCTTGTGGTTCAATCGTGATCCGTTTAGGATATCAGGCAAACAATTAGCGGAAGCAATTAAATCATGTTTACCGTACTTCAGGGTCGATGTAGAGGATGATAGTTGCAGAGAACCACCTCTCGATCTTCTGCTGTATGTCCCAAGTCGAATCCTGCTGTTGTGTGGGCAACAATCTGCAGGATTCTCTCAATCTGCTTCTTTCCCTAACTCACGTTGAAAGAGGCGCAATAACTTAGGTTTCCAGAAGCTGAGATGACTATATATATTGGGCTACAGCAGGGACCAGGAGGAGAAATTGGGCTGGGCCTCAATTGAATTTAATTAACCAAGCTTAGCCCAAAGCTTTTAATTAAATCCAATAATAATAATATAGTCCACTAAAATATTATTATTGCACTACCCGCCCAATCCCAAAATTATGTTCTGGGCTCCTTCTTATTATAAGCCCGATAGTCTCCCCATGTTTAAGAAAAACAATGTCCATTAATTAATTAAGTTACTGACAACTCAAATTAATTAATATCTCATCCGAGAGTAGTACCACTCAACCTTATTATCATGCCGGAAATTAATCCACTTGCAAGATTTATATGATAAACCTTATGAGCTCCTCAAGGGGACATCATCAACCTATGAGGGACATGGATTCCTTCTACAATCAACAGCACACCATATATACAGCACTACTTCCCAACTCACCGAGTTTGTTGATTTAATACTTATAAATCTCACCCATTGATGAATCAAAGAAATACATACTGCCCTACGTGTCGAGGTTATTGTATAGGGATTAAGAGCACGAACTTCCATAATAACAGAGATCAAGTTCTACTATATAGTCAGTATAAGAAGAACGACCTCAGGCGGTCCTGCTCAATACACACAAGTGCACTAATGTGATTCTATAGCCAAGACAAGCTAATACCAAACCACACTACAACCATACCGATAGAGAGTCCCCGTCTATCTCAGTTGTGAGCATCTGTTTATACTTTATAAGGAAACCGATAATATGATCTTCTGCGTGTTGTCGCACAACATATTATCTACAGTATAAAGTAAATGGACTATTGCATCATGCATATAAAATAAATTATAAGACGCAATCATTTGATCAATGATTCTCATTTCAAATATTGTTATGACATTGTTCATACTAAAGCTAGACTTTTAGTATACAATCCAACAATCTCCCACTTATACTAAAAGACTATGTTGTCATGTCTTCTGCCATACATCTGATTCCTACTCCCACTTACACGACCATTAAAAGCTCTCGCCTAAAGGTCCTTGTAAATGGTTTACTAGGTCATCATCCGATGCAATCTAGGCGACAACAACCTTCCCCTCATCATACTATTTCTCGTAACAGGTGGTACTCGCGCTCTATGTGTTTAATTGCCTTATGAACTTGTGATTTCTTCAAGTTTGCAACTGCACCAATATCATCAATGTAAATTGTGATTACTTTGGGCAAACTTAGAAACACTTCAAAGTCCATCATGAAGTCTCTAGAGTCATATAGATACTTTGGCTGCCTCATAGGCTCCAATTCATCATCTTTCCATGATGGAGTCCGGAGTCTAAAATATATTTCTATATAACACTCCTCCACATTATGACTCTACTTCCTAAGATTAAACACATAACCTTTGAGGTGAATTTACTGCCGTCCAATCTGACTAAAAAATCTGAATCTACGTAATCCACAAGAAGCAGTGAATCTGTCCAGTAAGTACACATATAATTTCCAGTCCTTCTCAGGCACTTTATATATGTCTTACTACAGTTCATCATTCTTGTTCCGGGTTACGTTGATACCCACTGTTCATGCATTCAGCAAAACAGATATCCAACATCGTTCATAGCATTCCTTAGATTAAGCTTCCTTATTCGCCGAAGCATAAGGAACCGCTTTCATCCTCTTTATCTTCTTCTTGTGTTTCAAAAACACATTCACTTAGATAAATTTACATGCTAAACGAATATGGACTGTATTATTTTATGAAACTTGAGATAAGCATAATATCCTTTCTTGTGATCCGTATTACCGTGATCAAAAGGATATATTTTGCCTTTCTTAAGTCCTTCATCTCTACCGCTTTATTAACCGTACCCATACGCCCAATTATACTCTCTCATTGTCTCCAATGAGCAAGATACTATCTACGTATAGTACAAGAAACACCACCACGTTTCCGTTACTTTTTACAACACACAAGATACATCCGCTGATTGATTTAAATCCGTGCCACTGGATTACCTAATCAAAACAGATGCTTCAAGATCTCAAAGCTTGCTTTAGTCCATCGCTGGATAATTTTAAGCTTACTATCAAAATGCCATTAGTACTTTGCAATGAATCACTCTGGTTGCTTCGCATAGATGTTTTCCTCAAGACTTCCAATCAGGAAAACTATTTTTGACATCTATTTGTTGTTCCTCATAATTCAATATGAGCAGCAATCAATAAAAGAATCTGGATCAATTTAAGCTTAGCTACCAGCGAACATGTTTCCTCATAATCGAACCATTTCTTTCTGAGTACACTTTTTCGCAACAAGCTTTGCTTCCAAGGTTTTCACCTTTCCATATGATCCTCTTTTATTTCCTTTGACCCTTGCAATGGCTTTTACACCATTTAGTGGTCATACAAGTTCCCAGACTTAATATAGAACCCGTAGATTCTATTTTAACATGCATTGCAACTTACTAAGATTCCGCATTTTCATCTTGTAGTGCTACGTCGTATCTGTGGGACAATATCATGTTCACTAGGGATCAAGTCTCACGACTATCCAAAAACATATATTTATGGGTTGTCATACAACCCTCCCACTACGACAAGGCACTACATGTAATTGTGTATCAGACATGACACGCGTTGCAGTTTACCTTGTGGTATATCCTCTTGTACACTTGGTACTTATACTTAGTGTTTTCCTCTCACTTCCTTTAGAACAATTTATACATGGGCTTGTGATTTATTACATAGTCCTTTTCCAAAAATCTAGTTATTGTGTTAACAATTACCCTTCGATCTTTTGGACTAAATAAATCACCCTCCATTTTTCTAAGATATCCCATATACAAACAAACGTTTCACGAATTACTGTATCTAGGGCATATCCATAAAATGAATTTAATTATTCCAAATAATTCATCATCTATCTAATCATAACCATAAGAGCCTAATACCTTCTACCCACCACACCATTCAGCTGGGGCATACCCGGTGTAGTCAACTTGAGATTTAATCTCAACTTCTGATCAATAGCTCCTAACTATCCCAAGAGGTATTCGCCATCATGATTGAATCGTAATGACTTAATATATTTTCCATGACGCTTCACTGTACCAGCCTTACAATTCTTGAATTAATCAAAGAACTTAGACATGCAGTGCATCATATAAATATATTGGTTTCCAGAATAATTTTTGAATATTCATAACCACCTCTCGCCTGGATAATATTAGGTTCGCTTGAATCAGAATGAACTAATTCCAACATATATATCTTTGGCTCTACACCCCACAGCCTTGAAAAGGCAGTTAATCATTTTTACTTCCAAGCAAGATTCGCAAGTCCGATAGTTTCCACTTCAGATAAACCTTATGGTCTATCGGCTATCAACTTTTGAATCCTACTTAAGTAAAATGAATTAGTCTTAGATGCCAAATGTATGTTTAGTTCATCTCCGAAGGTTCCTTTCTCTTACTAATATTAGAAGATGCATTATTTAATTATTATTTATTGCATCTGTGGGATGTGCATGATTCAAGACTATAATTTTTTTTTATCCACCAACGTACTTTAACGGATTATTGCCTCATTCCTCATTACTATGACCATGTTATTTAAATGAAATGAAGTATCCATCCGTTAATGCATAGAAACCGAAATTAAATTCTTTCTATGAAACGTACGTAAAGACAATTTCTCATAATCAAACGTTTATTCTTATCATGAGATAAATAAACAACTCCCACTGCAATAGCCACTACCTTTGTAGTTTTACCCATGTCATAACAATCTTATCCTTACTAAGTTATAAACATTTAGTGATTCCAGTATCTGCACAGTTCGTGTCAGTAGATGCCATCACTAATCATGTTTAAACCATTAGTAAATAAGATATTAAACTTGTTCACTTTATGATGAAAATGGCTTTCCTTTACCACATGTTTTGTCAGAAGCTTCCCACCAGATACATCCTCTTGTATTTCAGGTAGAACTTACTCAAAACATCTAGGTAATTATGGAAAATAAATTGACTTAGGTTTCCCCTTCAACTTTTATTCCATGTTTTTCCAATTCATTCATCAAATTCTATCATGACCTACCGCCTTTAAAATTACTCAAGTATCCGAAGAGTTACATGAGACCATCATATTTCTATGAACCTCTCACCTCTTCACTAGAGAATTTAATAGACATCATGATACTTCCTTTATGAGAACACACATGTATTTTGTTAAGCAGTAAATTCAAAAAACAAGATTATTTTCTAATCATCTAATTTGGACGAGTAAAATTTCTTTTAGTTAATAATAAGTGAGATAAAACCATTTGAAATTCAGAGAATCACAAAAAAATTTACCGATCAAATCTTCGAATTTTATCCTTTTATATTGATTCCCTCAAAACAATATAAAAATAAAGTTCACCGACATCTCAAGGACCGTGAATCTGCAAGCCACGTTAGGGTGGACGTTTACAAACCCGAACATTTACAAGAGAAGGTTTTACCCATTAATTTCATTTGTCAACCTAATTTTATGACAAAATAATTAATAGTCGGTTCCTCTTTAGCCATGTAAATAATAGCAGTGACTCCGTTGGGGAGGATACTAATTATTCACATCTAAGTGTACACCATTATTTGATCCCAAGTCCGCTGCCCAAGCTTATGTGCCTTACTGTTAGAGAAGTACACACGCGCTCAGATAACTTTCTACAATCATCAATTATATAAGTTTGTACTAGTGAACCGCATATAAGCTCATCCGTTAGGGAGGAAGGCACTATAGCCAACGCGCAAGCCCATATGCAACACATTACAAACAATAATTATTTAAAGAAGTTTGTACCAGTGATCCGTGAATAAACTCATCCGTTAGGGAGGAAGGCTCTATTGTCAACGCGCAAGTTTACTCACATCACTTACAAACCAATAATGGAGGCCGCGGGAATTAATTACCAATCCCCTCTCCCACTTAGTTATTTAAACACCGAGGGTTTTTAATATGCATATAATATTCCAGAATAAAATATACAACTAAGACATGCTTCTATTAATAGCAATTTAAATAAGTAAATCACATAGAACATGCCTTACATATATAACAATTAATTGTCAAGTTAAAACAATTAAATCAGTTATATATCATAATTAATTGCATAAAATGTTGGATCAATTAAATAGGCCCAGCTGACCTAAACATTATTAGCATAAAATGAGCAGCCCATTATTATTAAAATAATTAAGCCCATTTACCCTGCCAATTTCTGCATGAAGGTCTAGCCCAATATTTAACCTTGGTCCAACATCAATCCCACAATTAATTAAAAAAGGATTGGCCCAGCAGCTCATTAATCAAGCCCAATCAATACTCCAATAAAAATTGGGCCATTAGCCCAAAATCAAATTAGAGAATAAAGGCCCAGCAACTGCTGAATAACCCATCAGGCCCAAAACCAAAAAAAAATTGGAATTAAGCCCACTAGCAGCAAACACAGGCCTGCCATATGCAACTACAACAAAGGCCCCAACACCATGTTGCCCTATTCAACAGCCGCGCATCCGCTGCTGCACCGGGTCAGCACTAGCGCCACTAGCGGCTGCATTCGCCGGCGGCCGCGCCAGCCACCCAAACTCCTCCGTCGCCTCAATCACCGACGATTCACGGGGCAGCTGTCACCGTCAGCCTCCACCGACACAAAATGGTGCCTCTGCTGCAGGCGCCGCGCCCACAGCCTGACGGAATCGAGCCGCGGCCTGCCATCGCACGGCAGACACCGTCTGACTTCTGCTCCCGGCGGGCACCCCAACAGCTGCCGACAGCGCCATGTACCATTGGAGGTGCTCGCTGCTCTTGGCGTGGTGCCGACACAATGGAAGGGATCCGCCACGGATCGCGCCGCCCAAGGCCACCACCGCCCAGAACAGCATCGATCGGAATCCGCCGTCATTAGCTTCGTCAGCTCCGCCAGAGCCGCCACCTGCCGCCGCTCGCCGCTGCTCGAGGACAACACAGGCGCTCAATCAAACAACGGATCAGCCGACTCCAGCTTCTGCTCCCTCATAGCCACCACCCGCCACTGTCATCCAAACACCCGCCGTGAGGCTCGCCCGGAAGCGGGTTCACCATTGACCAGAAGCACGCCGGTTTATCGTTCACGACCGATCTGCTATGCACTCGTCCGAGTCAGGTTGGACTCGCCCTGAACTCCGTGCGACGTGCTCAGAACCGACTGTCCAGATCAATTCTGACGCCGTCGTTCCTCGCCGTGAACTCGCCTGGGAGCGTCAACTGACTCGCTCCCCGCCGCTCCCTGCACACGACGATACAGACACTACGCGCCGTCGCGATCCGTCCGAGGCCGCCACCGCCCAGTTCGCCGCCAGTCCGTGAACCTGACTTCTCCAACGCCATCGCCTTCTTGACCCCGTGGTCAACAGTCGTGTGGGAATAGTGTCCAGCAAGCAAAAACCATCGAGGATAGTTCATCCGTGTGTGTACAGAGTGTACAATTACAATAATCACACACAATTTCATCGACTAAAGCACATAGGAATAATGTATAATTCACACATGCAATCCCTTTCACCATGCCTTAAACTTTCGATGATAATTGAAACACGAGAACATACAACAACAAGCAATTATATCCAGATCATTACAAATAATCATATAATCACAAACCTTACTGATCACGTTTCACCACGAAACCAACGCTCTGATACCAATTGTTGGCAATTGGATCTTGTGGTTCAATCGTGATCCGTTTAGGATATCAGGCAAACAATTAGCGGAAGCAATTAAATCATGTTTACCGTACTTCAGGGTCGATGTAGAGGATGATAGTTGCAGAGAACCACCTCTCGATCTTTTGCTGTATGTCCCAAGTCGAATCCTGCTGTTGTGTGGGCAACAATCTGCAGGATTCTCTCAATCTGCTTCTTTCCCTAACTCACGTTGAAAGAGGCGCAATAACTTAGGTTTCCAGAAGCTGAGATGACTATATATATTGGGCTACAGCAGGGACCAGGAGGAGAAATTGGGTTGTGCCTCAATTGAATTTAATTAACCAAGCTTAGCCCAAAGCTTTTAATTAAATCCAATAATAATAATATAGTCCACTAAAATATTATTATTGCACTACCCGCCCAATCCCAAAATTATGTTCTGGGCTCCTTCTTATTATAAGCCCGATAGTCTCCCCATGTTTAAGAAAAACAATGTCCATTAATTAATTAAGTTACTGGCAACTCAAATTAATTAATATCTCATCCGAGAGTAGTACCACTCAACCCTATTATCATGCCGGAAATTAATCCACTTGCAAGATTTACATGATAAACCTTATGAGCTCCTCAAGGGGACATCATCAACCTATGACGGACATGGATTCCTTCTACAATCAACAGCACACCATAGATACAGCACTACTTCCCAACTCACCGAGTTTGTTGATTTAATACTTATAAATCTCACCCATTGATGAATCAAAGAAATACATACTGCCCTACGTGTCGAGGTTATTGTATAGGGATTCAGAGCACGAACTTCCATAATAACAGAGATCAAGTTCTACTATATAGTCAGTATAAGAAGAACGACCTCAGGCGGTCCTGCTCAATACACACAAGTGCACTAATGTGATTCTATAGCCAAGACAAGCTAATACCAAACCACACTACAACCATACCGATAGAGAGTCCCCGTCTATCTCAGTTGTGAGCATCTGTTTATACTTTATAAGGAAACCGATAATATGATCTTCTGCGTGTTGTCGCACAACATATTATCTACAGTATAAAGTAAATGGACTATTGCATCATGCATATAAAATAAATTATAAGACGCAATCATTTGATCAATGATTCTCATTTCAAATATTGTTATGACATTGTTCATACTAAAGCTAGACTTTTAGTATACAATCCAACACTTGTTTCCCCGCTAATTTTGTTACTCTCTCTCTCTCTCTTTATTTTTATTTTGTTGCCTCGGGACGAGCAACAGGTATGTTTGGGGGATTAATGAGAGTGAAAATAAATGTGTTTGAGTGTCCAATTTAACATCTTTTGATGAAAATTATTGTTATATATTAGCACAAGTATCTTATATTTGATATATGTGAGAAAAAGATTCTTTTGAGGTGTTTTATTGTGTTTTAGGTGGAAAAAAGATCAAAAGTGTAAAGTTGGAGAAAAAGTGCAACTTGTGCAAGAATGCTGAAAAACGCACGTCCAACTTGTATAATTTTTTTATATTCTTTTAGAGCTTAAAAATGGAAGTGTGATGAATTGTTTGAAATCCATAGAAGATAGGATCATTTTGTCATAAAGAACACTTCAATCGGAATCCAAATGAGAAAGTTATGATCAAAATGGTGACGTCGCGCAAGCTGTGCCGAACAGAACGGTTGTGACACTTTTCATGACTTGTTACACATTCAATTATTAGATTTTCTATGATTTATTTATATGAGTAAAAAGCCAAGGAAGAGAGGATTGCGTGAGCACAAGAATCACTCAAATCGGAGCTTGGATGTGGAAGTTATATGCGAAACGGTTAGACTGCGCAAGCTGGTTCGACCAAGAATCTTGTGATTCGGCCACTAGTTCGGGGTCGAACCAGGAACCTGAAATCATGTTACAGAGTGGTTCGACCTCCCTGATCTGGTTCGACCAAGCCCATGATCGAACCAAATGCCTGAACAGCTCCAAATCTAGATTTTTACACCCCAAGTGCGTGTATTTTCGTGTTTTCCAAGAAAAAACTCATCCAAGATCCATAAGGAGAGCTTACAAGTATAAAAGGGGATATAGATCACACTAAGAAGGAGAAGAGATAGCAACACAATCATCCTACACCACAGAAGGGGGATCACCCCTCAACCATTATCCACATCCTTTCCTCCATCCATCCATCACTGTTAAGATTCGTCTATGGAATTAAGAGAAGAACCAAGAGGAGGATTCAAGATGGAGAAGAATGCGACGACTCCCGCATCTAGGATTTTATTCGTTTTCTAATTTATCTTGTATTTTCCAGATATATGGGTAAGTTCTATCTGACACCCATGATTATTTTTCGCAACATCATGGGCTAGAACTCTTTTGGTAGATCTAGTGTTTTGAAAATTTTATGAATTAATTAAATTTTCTTGTGTGTCCTCCGTACAACACTACTTGTGGATTAATTTTATATGATTGTGCTTTCTTAATCCATATTCACGGTCATTTTGTGCATCTTCAATTGGTATATAGAGTCTGACTTTATATCTTTGTTGTAGATTGAGTGCGTTCACCGCTGAACAGGATTCCATGTTATGATTCTAAGTGAGGGACTCCGAAGCTTCATTAGAACTATCATATGAATGTTTATTAATTGAATTGAATTCAGGTTAGTAAGCAGGATAAAGAGGATTATTTTATAGTACCTATAAAGGGAGATCATATCGGACTAGATTCCAGACGTGAAAAATAATTGATACTGACAGTACCTAGAAAGGGGGTGAAATTATATCTCTTGTTCTAAGGTTATTCACACGTGTTACAAACATATTTACTTGTGTCTATATAGTAGATTTGCATGGTTTAGTCCACAAGGCAGAGTCGGTCTGCACTTGAGAGGGAAGTTAAGTAGTAAAACTGGATTACCTTAGAGCTATCTATTCTTTATTTTTTAGCCACTTTCGTATTCTTCCAGTGTTATTTATTTTATTTGTTATTTTAATTTAATTTTTTATTAGTTAATAATTCAATCCTCAAACGTTATTGCCTTTTGTCTTAATTAATTTAGTAAATAATTAAATTGATAATACATCATCCTTTGGGTTCAATATTTAACTTGGTTGCTTGCGTAAGCTGCAACTGATATCCTTCATACTTGGGAATTAATTTTGCGTGCAAAGAAAACGCGCATCAACACACTTAACCCTAACATAATTTTCTTTTATAAACTTATAGAATTAAGAAGTTAACTTAAGAAGAATATTTTAGTCTTATTATCATTTTAAAAAATAATTTTTTATAGAGGAACTCACTTTGTGAGACGGGTCATGAGACGGGTCAACCCAGCATATTATTTATAATTTAATAATAAAATATAGAATAATTATGATCTCAAAGTATGTCAAGCACCTCTCATAGAAGATGTGACAGGAATGGCCTATCCCAACTTGCTCAGCAAAGTTTGTACCTCTGGAATTTGCTATCTCTCGCCGAAAAATCACCAGATTCCGACAAGAAAACGACCAAAAGTGGACTAAAGGACTAATTTCGGACACTGGATGACTAATTTTGAGAAATTACCAATCCTTAGGATAAAATTGGATTTGGCTTATCCTAGAGGACCAAAATTAATATATACCCTAAAAATTTAACATGCGATTTTTTTCACCTGCTCTTATTATTTCTTATTTGAGGGTTACTCTATACTGCACCCGGTGCACTGGTGCACCTGAGAATTTATAGGATTAATGATAGGGTGAGTGGGTAGTTATTGTATTTATATTTAATTATTTTATTTTATTTAGCGGTTAGGATTAAATAAAAGCTTGATCTAACGGTTGAGATTATACAGGTGCACCAGTATACTCGGTGAACTGCAGTCAAACTTATTTGATTACTTTTCTTTAGTGGTTTAAAATATTATATATGTTTGATTTCTCTGACTTCTGAGGTAATTAAGCTAGGGTGGAATATTCAATATAGTTCCTTATGACATTCTTCCTATTGACTTAAGTCCCATATTTACTTTGGTGATGAGGGTATGGATCTGTGGTTGTAGGCCTAAGTTATAATAATGATCGTCTTCTGGCTATTTACAAGCATGGTAAGAGAGCGGTAGTGAATTATTAGCTAATGAATTATTTCATATTCTGTTATATAGATTTATTATTATAAATCATTTTAGTTTTTAAGCTTGCGATTTAGACATGGCTTTAGCGTTAGATGATGTTTATTTATAGTATGTTATTTTTTATTGGCAGCAGATTTGGAGATCACAGATTCTGGGATGGTATAACCCTAGGCCTCAGTTTGAGGAATTGCAATTCTAATTTTCTATGAGTTCTTTTGATTACAATTGCTCTTGCTCTATCCAGTTAGCTTTTACAGGGAAATGCACCTTGAAACTTAATTTGCATGTGAAACTCTCAAGTACTTTTTAACCTCTCCAGTGCAAATTCGCTGCCTATGCCTAGAGTGTCTTTTGTTATAATTTGCTCTTTCTTTGGATAGAAAATAGAGATTTGTAAGTTCAGAAAGACTATGTTTTCTACCTATTTACCTATCATGTTGAGTGATAATCACCACAGTTCAGCTTCCAAGTCTAGATGCTCAATCTCACCACCTTTTATAATTGGTGTTGAAGATATTCACTAAATAATAAAGACATGCTTAAATGAAAAGTAATGTGTTCATATCACACTTGCCACACTTTTATATAATATATTCATGTGCACAGCTTTTGCATAAAATAACCCCATGAGCGTGACACGACAATGTTGAAAATTTTAGAGACACATGTCAGTATGCCCTATTTAAGTAGTGGAACATCAAATTTGCCCTACTTCTTAAAAATTATCAAATTTGCCCTACTTCTTAAAAATCATCTAATTTGCCCACTTTTTCATTAATATAACTGAACTACCCCCACTTATACATGTCAACATTTTTGATGATTTATTTAAAAAGTGGGCTGACAGTTATCACTTTCATGATGCACATGGGTGATTTTTTTTTATTTTATTTTTTTATCTTCATGGTCGGACATGGATTATTGTTGTTTATTTCTTTTCATTTTTTTCTCAGCGGATACCCTTACATCTATGAATTAAATAATATAGGGTGTGGATGAATATTGTCAGCGAATATGGGTGCTTATGAAATAAACCAAATATTATTTTTAAATACATTTAGTTTTGGAAATATGATCTTAAAAATTTCTTAATTTACATTAATTAATTTTATAAGATTAAAAAAATAATATTGTAATTAATAAAGATCGGGGACACATGTCCACTAGGACTTAAATACATTTAATTTTGGAAACATGATTTTAAAAATTTCTTAATTTACCTTAATTAATTTTATAAGATTAAAACAATAATATTGTAATTGATAGAGATTAGCGGACCCATGTCACTGAGTCTTAAATAATTTAATTTTGGAAACATGATCTTAAAAATAACTTAATTTACCTTAATTAATTTTTAAAGATTAAAACAATAATATTATAACTGATAGATTGATAGAGATCGGCGGACACATGTCCACTGACTCTTAAAAATATTTAATTTTGGAAATGTGATCTTAAAAATATCTTAATTTACCTTAATTAATTTTTTAAGAATAAAACAATAATATTGTAATTGATAGACACATGTCCGCCGAGCCTTAAATACATTTAATTTTGGAAATATGATCTTAAAAATTCCTTAATTTACATTAATTAATTTTATAGGATTAAAACAATAATATGGTAGTTGATAGAGATCGGCAGACACATGTCCACTGAGCCTTAAATACATTTAATTTTGGAAATATGATCTTAAAAATATTTTAATTTACCTTAATTAATATTTTAAGATTAAAACAATAATATTGTAATTGATAAAGATCGGCGGACACATGTCCACTAGTATTGAATACATTTAATTTTGGTGATAAACATCGGTGGACACATGTACACTAGTATTGAATACATTTAATTTTGAAAACATGATCTTAAAAATATCTTAATTTACCTTAATTAATTTTTTAAGATTAAAACAATAATATTCTAATGGATAGAGATCCGCAGACACATGTCGAGTCTTAAATACATATAATTTTGAAAATATGAACTTAAAATTTTTTTAATTTATATTAATTAATTTTATAAGATTAAAACAATAATATTCTAATCAATAGAGATCGGCGGATACATGTCCTTTGAGTTTTAAATACATTTAATTTTGAAAACATGATCTTAAAAATATCTTAATTTACCTTAATTAATTTTTTAAGATTAAAAAAATAATAATATAATCGATAAAGATCGGCGGACACATGTCCACTAGTCTTAAATACATTTAATTTTGAAAACATGATCTTAAAAATATCTTAATTTACCTTAATTAATTTTTTAATATTAAAACAATACTATTGTAACGGATAGAGATCAGCGGACACATGTCCGCTGAGTCTTAAATACATTTAATTATTGAAATATGATCTTAAAAATTTCTTAATTTACATCAATTAATTTTATAAGATTAAAACAATAATATTCTAATGAATAGAGATCAGTGGACACATGTCATTTGATTCTTAAATACATTTAATTTTGGAAACATGATCTTAAAAATATCTTAATTTACCTTAATTAATTTTTAAGATTAAAACAATAATATTCTAATGGATAGAGATCCGCGGACACATGTCGAGTCTTAAATACATTTAATTTTGAAAATATGATCTTAAATTTTTCTTAATTTAAATTAATTAATTTTATAAGATTAAAATAATAATATTCTAATGAATAGAGATCGGCGGACACATGTCCTTTGAGTCTTAAATACATTTAATTTTGAAAATATGATTTTAAAAATATCTTAATTTATCTTAGTTAATTTTTTAAGATTAAAACAATAGTAATGTAATTGATAAAGATCGGCGGACACATGTCCACTAGTCTTAAATATATTTAATTTTGAAAACATGATATTAAAAATATCTTAATTTACCTTAATTAATTTTTTAATATTAAAATAATAATATTATAATGGATAGAGATCGGCGGACACATGTCCGCTGAGTCTTAAATACATTTACTTTTTGAAATATGATCTTAAAAATTTCTTAATTTACATTAATTAATTTTATAAGATTAAAATAATAATATATTCTAATGAATAGAGATCGGCGGACACATGTCATTCGAGTCTTAAATACATTTAATTTTGGAAACATGATCTTAAAAATATCTTAATTTACCTTAATTAATTTTTTAAGATTAAAACAATAATATTGTAATTGATAAAGATCGGGGAACACGTGTCCACTAGTATTGAAAACATTTAATTTTTGGAAACATGATCTTAAAAATATCTTAATTTACCTTATTAATTTTTTAAAATTAAAACAATAATATTGTAATGGATAGAGATAGGCGGACACATGTGCGCAGAGCCTTAAATATATTTAATTTTGAAAATATGATCTTAAAATTTTCTTAATTTACATTAATTAATTTTATAAGATTAAAACAATAATATTCTGATGATTAGAGATCGGCAGACACATGTCATTTGTGTCTTAAATACATTTAATTTTGAAAACATGATCTTAAAAATATCTTCATTTACTAATTAATATTTTAAGATTAAAACAATAATATTATAATTGATAAAGATCGGCGGACACATGTCAATTAAGTCTGAAATACATTTAATTTTAAAAACATGATCTTAAAAATATATTAATTTAACTTAATTAATATTTTAAGATTAAAACAATAATATTGTAATTGATAAAGATCAGCGGACACATGTACATTTAATTTTGGAAACATGATCTTAAAAATATCTTAATTTTCCTTAATTAATTTTATAAGATTAAAACAATAATATTCTAATAAATAGAGATCGGCGGACACATCTCCTTTGAATCTTAAATACATTTAATTTTGGAAACATGATCTTAAAAATATCTTAATTTACCTTAGTTAATTTTTTAAGATTAAAACAATAATAATTAATGTAATTGATAAAGATCGGCGGACAGATGTTCAATAGTCTTAAATACATTTAATTTTTTAAACATGATCTTAAAATATCTTAATTTACCTTAATTAATTTTTTAAGAATTGATAGAGATCAGCGGACACATGTGTCCGCTGAGTCTTAAATACATTTACTTTTGTAAAAATGATTTTAAAATTTTCCTAATTTAAATATATTAAATTTATAAGATTAAAAAAATAATATTTTAATTAATGCACTTAATTTTGAAAATATAATTCTAAAAATTTCTTAATTTATATTAATTAATTTTATAAGAGATCTGCGGACGCATGTCCGCTGAGTGTTAAATTAATGCACTTAATTTTGGAAACATAATCCTAAAATTTTCTTAATTTACATTAATTAATTTTATAAGATTAGAACAATTATATAGTAATTGATAGAGATATAATATTTTTTAAATATGGTATAACAATTTTGCAGCGGACAACGGACATCGAAATTGCAAAGTATTATATATATGTGTATATATATACATCATGTCCGTTGATTTATTTAAAATTGTTGCATGTCCGCTGACAACAAATGAAAAAAAATGCTGCATGTAAAAAAATTCATGTTCATAAAAAAATATTGCATGTCAGCCAATTTAAATTGTCCATTAATTTAACCATTATTTTATTATTACATGTCATATTTGATTAATTAATTCTGTAGCAAAGAAATATATCCTGACACATAAAAGCTTCCAATGTTTCCTCTCATTCCCATAACCAACTTGTTGGCCACCCTTAAAGGCATTGATGGCATTACATGTAAAAAGTAGGCAAATTAGATGTAATGTAAAAGTTAGGGCAATTTAGATGGAGTAAATTCAAAATAAGGCAAAAGTTGACATTTTTCAAAATTTTAATAAGAAATATATAGTAAGATTACTTTCTATAAGCTTAAGCTTTGGATGAGGTGGTCATTTTACAAAATTATTTTCCAACTTTACATGAAAATAGTTAGCGGCTATGCTGTAATTGTGGCTGCCATATTTTGTGATCTCTCTCAATTTCTCAATCTGGTGTTTTATTTAAATATCATTTATAATATTGTATGATCTTAAGTTTTACCAATCAACAAACCTTTGCATTGCTAAGCGTAGTTGATTTCAGCATGACTAGTATATCAAATATTAGTAATTTGTAATATTACTGGATGCAATTAATTTTCAGATTTCTACTGGAAAATTCTTGGCATAATATTTCATTTGTAGGTGCTGGATTTGTGCGACTTTTCCAGCCCACAAACTTAGAGAATCAGGATTTTTTTCAACAGTAAAGAAAGCAAGTGATTCTTTGTAACTTTGTCATATGAGAAGTGAGAACTATGCAATTCCAAAAGGCATTGATTTGTTTCGTGTGTTATTGCAGTGAACGGATTAAAATATGTTTAGATCATTGGGGTTCAATACCAAATTGTCAGTTTTGGAACAGTCAATAGGCCTCCGTCACTGCTCGTGTTTGGAAGCCATTGGAGGAGGAGAAATCCTTATTATGGTGTACCCAATCATAAGGGGCCATCACCGCTCTGTCTGGGGATTGGTGGAGGAGGTAAATCGCAGAGTTCAGTTGGAAGGTCTTTCCACCATCCCCTCCATCACTTGAGCTACACCCTGGGGGGACGGAGAAATCCTTCTTGTTAAGGTTTTATGTTGAACAATACACCACTTACAGAACACAAAATCCCCAATTTCCATTTACCTAATTCATCAATATACATACACACACATACATACAAACAATGTTTAGTAGAATTTTCAAACCAGAAATTCTCTTTGTGAAAATTTGAGTCGTATAATCTTTTAATTTTTTAATTTCTGTTATTTTTCCCAAAAAAAAATTGTAATTTTTAATAGAAATACAAATTTAAAAAATTAAACTAAAAAATATATATATGGAGTGTAAGCATAGTCCATAGCAAATTTTCCATTGCACCCATAAATATACACTAATTAATAATAGTATTACTCTATAAGTTGATGAATAAAAACTTATGAGAAGGACTACAGGGGAACAGGTCCTACCAAATATTTGGTAGAATCGGATCATCTTTCTTCGTTATCATCAAGTTATTGGGCTGGTTAGAGAAAGCGGATCACCTCTTCTCTCCTCCCTTCCACCGACACTTCCCTACTTTTTCTCTACGTTTTGCAACAACAGTCGACGCTCATTAATTGCGTAATATTATTGGGGACGACGTTCTTAATCCCTGAATGCACGACTGCATCGACGAATCTCTTGTGCAGTTGTGGGTCCACACCAGGCAGGGGCTCGAGCGTCCTGGCCGGATCATTCGACTAGGTAGCGGGCTCCGGTGAGTCGAATTCGGTGGAAGAATTAGATTAAGGGGAAGATTGCGACGGCGGCGGGGAAGGAGGGTTTGGTGGGGGTTGGAAACGTTGAAGGCGAGAGGATGGGATAGCAAAACCAAATGGTTTTGATTTATTTGTGGTTTTTTATTCCCATGAAAAAAACATGTTAGTAATTTTATTGGTGTAAAATGTCGAAAATTTTTCATTATTGTAACAAGTTTCATGAGATTGATTATCTAATGGCTCAAATGGAGTGTCCTCTTATCAGATTTTATTGTGGCATCAGAGGGAGCGATAGAGCAGATGGTGCTCTAGAATTATCATGTTATCTGTGTTCAAGTAAGAGCTAGTCTTGTTTCTTCATCTTATGGGCAATGGAAAATCTGATTCCTCCTTTGCATTGATGAGGAAATATTGCCAGCTGATTTTGAGGGGAAGACGAAGATGAGAGAGGATTGCTAGGCTATCCAAAATAGGTGCTGCTGATGAGCTCACTGAGCAGCAGGCTCGGCAGCTGCATTTCGACCTAGAATCATCTTGCAACTCGTTTATGGCTGCATTACCCACTGCAGGGACATAGTTGCTCGGATGAGGCAAGATTGTACATATATGGTGAAAGGTAAAAGAA
Organism: Pogostemon cablin; assembly: GCA_023678885.1. Taxonomy (NCBI): domain Eukaryota; kingdom Viridiplantae; phylum Streptophyta; class Magnoliopsida; order Lamiales; family Lamiaceae; genus Pogostemon; species Pogostemon cablin. The sequence continues at coordinate 14,342,102 of CM043001.1, read as the reverse complement.
GGCCCGTACTTGTCCGAAGGTGAAAGAAGACCAGCACTTGTCTGAAGGCAAGCTTCAGCTTTTCTGCCAATACGTATCCACTTATTCAATTCTTTTTTCAGATTTGAAGTCTTGTAGTAGTAGTTAATAATGGAACATGTATTTTCCAGCAAATGTTCTGGGCTTATGTTGTGATTGAGGGCAGAGAGATTTTTAAAATGTGATATGTATCTTTGTCTAATGAATTACATCCTCTTAGTTGAAATTGGAAATTCATCAGTTCGTGCTTCTTGCTTGTGTGAGAGCTTACCATGCTCTGGTTTATTTGATTTCTAAAACTCATTTGTTAATGTTATCTTTATCTAGGTGATGTGTAGTTTATTTTTACCTATTAGATACTCTTTTGAAATAGTAAAGTTCTGTTTTTGCATGATTATGATAAGTTTAATGCTTCATGGTCGGATATGGAAATGTACTGGAGTATTTCACATTGCTAAATTTTTACTGAAGAAGCTGATGGATTGGTATAGGTGAAAATGGGTTGCTATTAAAATTTAAGGAAAGACATATTATTGGGTATTTTAAGTGCTACTTATATATTGAATAGAGGCAACTTTGGCTAATAATTTTTGCTGTCAAATTATACATCAGTATGTGTTGGTGGTTGTTTCTAGATTTCAATCACCAAGATCTAATGTAAAGTTTAAAGCACCTCTAGTGCTCTTTGCCATTGTTTGTTTATTCTTTGGTGTCACAAATGTTACAGTTCTATGTTATTTCAAGATTATACATTGTAATTTTTTTTAGGTGTAATTTCAAAGAGTAATCTAATTAACTTCAAAAAATAATCTAATTATTTTTATAGAGTGATCTAATAATGTATAAATTGCATAATAGTATGATATAATTAATTTTAAAGAGTGATCCAATTAATTCCAAAGAGAAATCTAATTAACTCCAAAAAATAATCTAATTATTTTTATAGAGTGATTTAACGTGTAGATTGCATACAATTTAATTAATTTCAAAGAGTATTCCAATTAATTTCAAAGAGTGATCTAATTAACTCCAAAGAGTAACCTAATTATTTTTATAGAATAATTTAATAACGTATAAATTTCATACAATTTAATTAATTTCAAGGAGTAATACACTTAATTCTAACGAGTGATCTAAGTAATTCCAAAGAGTAATCTAATTATTTTTATAGAGTAATCCAATTAATTCATTATAAAAAAGACTTTATTGTTAGAAAATCAGAGTGTGAAATGAAAGAGTAATCCAATTTATTTATTATAAAGAGTAACATAATTATTTTTATAGAGTAATCCAATTAAGTCATTATAAAAAGAACTTTATTGTTAGAAATCGGAGTCTCAAATCAAAAGAGTAATCCAAGTCATTATAAAGAGTAACCTAATAAATTTCAAAGGGTAACCTAATTATTTTTATAGAGTGAACTAACAACGTTACACTCAAGAGTCTCAAATCAAAGAGTAATCCAATTCATTATAAAGAATAACCTAATAAATTCCAAAAAGTAACCTAATTATTTTTATAAGTGAACTAACAGATGGTATTCAATTTAATTAATTTCAAATAGTGCTCAAGGAGTGAATTAATGAATAAATTTGTGTAATAATACTATCAAAGCTTGTCATTTAGAATGCCTGAAAATATTGTGCATGTCCATTAAAAAAATCCATGAAATGTATTTGTTCTCTTTTCAAGAACAAAGTGGAAAATTAGTGTAATGATTCTATCAAAGCTTGTCTTTTAGAATGCCTGAAAATCATTTAGATATTAACATTTCATGGATTTCACCACTTATTGCGTGGAATTAGACAGAGCAACAAAGAAGCAAAAAAATTGTCAAAAATTTCATCCAGCTGCAAAGTGGTTTCTTCTCTTCCTATACAGAAAACTAAACTAATTCGAATGGACTGCAAAGTGGTTTCTTTTCTTCCTATACAGAAAACTAAACTAATTCGAATGGATATATAACACGACACGTCGACACCTCTTCGATGAATCAAAATCGGAGCATAGGCATAGAATAGACGCGATATCATTAAGGATGTGGCTTCGGAATCAACCTGAGCTTCGCTTAATGATGGTCAAGTGACACTTTGGGGCTCTTCAGCCGCTTCACCAGCCTCTCCAGGTGACCCCACTCATTGAACACGGCCTCCGCCACCCATCTCCATGGCTTTCTCCTTCAATAAATATAAAGCCCCTTGCTTCAACTCCTGGAATAAGATTCACCCATCAGCACTCCCACCAAGCATTCAGCAATCCTTAATCAATTTGATTAATGTTACCACACTAGTTAATGTAAAAATGAATAATTCTTGAAACCCAAAAAAGAATCAGACATTCTCTCCGGATGATTCAACATTCATCCATGAGTCTAAGAAAATTCCCACTTAGATCCGTCTCACAACAACAGAAGGCCAGTTTTCAAGGGATTAAATTCATCACCCACCATTTTCCCATCATCAAGAAATTAGTATAAAATCACTAATTACATGTGAAGAATACATTTTTTACCAGCAACAACAGAGATACCCATGTGGCGGTACCTATCAACAAAGATATCAACAGCATGCTTGAAGGCCACCCCTTTCCACCAATATTCCGACACCATCACGTTCGATTTCAAATTGGCAGAGTCCAATTTGTGATTTCAGAGTTCTCTTCTTCTGATAGAAAGAGAGATTGACCTCCGCTTCCATCTTCACCGCCCGCGTCGCCACCCCTTTCCCATAGTACTCCGACGCCACCACGTACCCCAGCTCGGCCCTGCATCTGTCGACGGCGATTCCTTGCCAAAGTTTCGGGCCCGTTGATGAGAGAGAAAGGAGCGTATAAACAATGTACGTGATAGGAAAGAGAGAGAAAGTCTGATTGGACTTTCACCGGAAATAGATTAGGAGAAACGACCCGCAACTGATTTGGCTTAAAATAAGGATTCGGTAATACGTATATATTTTATTATTTTGATTTTGTCATTTTAATTCGGGACAGAGACCAAGGGAGTAATATTTTTTAAGAAACATATGGAGTACTTTTTGTTATTTTAATTTTGCCATTTTAATTCGGGATGGAGACAGGAGGGAGTAATATATTTATTAAGAAACATATGGAGTACTTTTAACGATATCAACTCTCTTATGTCATCACTAGTATGAAATCACCCCTAGTATTTGTCCAAATTAAATTGTTATAAAACAATAATCATTTTTTGTGAACCGATTTAGTCTAAATCAGTGTAAAGTTATTCTTCAATTAATATTGAAAATTCTAGAATTCATAAATCCTAAATGTCCACCACTTATCTGTTGCAGATCTTGATAATACTGAGGTATACACTTTCATTGCAAATGAAGTGAGGGAGATGCAAAGATTCATTCATTATACATCCAACATAAAAATTCGTTCATTCATTCATCCAACATAAAAGATCAATTACATATCCATTGATATGAATAAAATTATGACTTCTCGAAATACTTGCTCGCTTAGCCAAAATCTCAATTACACTTGATATTTATTCATTTGACCATTTTGAACAAATATGACCAACATTACAAAGCAGTGCCTATTAAATCACGAGGTCTTCACTTGATAATTTTATGATCACGACGAAACTCTGCTGAAGTTTGGCTTTCGGGGGGTTTATACCGAACTCAAAAGTCATCTCGCATATCAGTCTTTCGCCTAGACTGCAAAGCAAGCCGAGCATCTCTTTCACGCTCAAATTCTCGGTAATCAGTGCGTTCTAAGAAAGAGACTTTGTCCAGATACTGATTCGAACTTTTCTTGTATGCATCCAGTTCATCTTCCATGCCTTTGTTTTCGTCCTTGAACTCACCCCAGTCCTTTTTTGTTTTATCAAGGACACTGAGTTTGGGTTTCTTTTTTATCTGTTCTAGTACAGCATCAACAGCAGATATGGTGCCTCCTGCACCTTTACCTTTCTCAGCATCAACTAATTTCTTCACTGCAATATCCTCCCCAGCAAAGTCTCGAACTTCAGTGACCTTCAAAATTAACAAACGACAATATATGAACTATTTACTCAAATAAAGATGAAGAAAGTCTAAACTTCCAGAGTTCCTAGACCCATAGAGCTTTTGCAAGGGGATTATGTACGCATTACATGACTTTGAAAAGTCCCAATAGAACATACCTCAACTTTTCCTCTTCCTATGGTGGCTAATGCAGCAGCATCCTTGACTGCTGAAAGAGCAGCTGCTGCAAGCTTTTTAGCATCGACATTGGAACCATTTTCTTCACCCACACCACGCTTACCAAGTACTACTTGTCCAGTAGATAATGTCTTGCTCGATCCAAAGCCCAAATAATTCATCCAACCCTGAAAGAGGGGTGGGGGTAATTATGGTGGTTCCTCACTGTCAAAGTTTAGATTAAGATTAACATTGAAAATGTCCCTATAAGTCACCGATAGAGGGGGTGAACCTAACTGTTGATGACTTCTGCACAGAATTTGGTTGCGAAGATTTGATTGTGGTTGAACTCTTTTTCTCTGAGACGGATTTAAGAGTTTTTGCAGAGACTCCTTTGTTCATTTGCTGCCATACAGCATCCACCCGAGCTTTTCTCTCTATAATCATAAGGACAAATACAAAATTAAAATTCAAAATAAAAAATCTCATAGGAGGAGCTTCAGTGCAAACATAATGCACAGCTGTCAAAACATGGCATAATAGAGAAAAGATAGAGATGGATAAGAAACCAGCCAAACTAACCCATTTCTCCAGGATCAACCTGCGAGGTTGGACAATCTTCTTGAGAGGGCTCTGCTCTGCTCCCCTCCATCTTTTCTACATTTCCTGAGAAAAAATTTATCTAAGCATTTGAAATAAGGGATTTGGTAAATTTCAAATGACATAGTATAAATACAGTAGAGGATCTCAAGACAAACCAGATAGGCCAAATCAAACAAGAACTAGTTCAAATGAAAGTAAAGGATTTCAAATCAATAACACAATGCGGCCATCCAAATAACAATCAATTATTTTAATTTTTTTTTTTAATTCGATAATTTATTAAACCAAGCTCCACAACCTAAATTTCACAAGCAATCTTAGATACTTAATAAGAAAACTACGACAATCAATAGCTAACATAGAGAATTTATATATATTCATTAAGATTGATCATTTTATGTATTTTGCCCCGGGACTTACATCATAAAGGAACGACACAGCGGAGAAGAAACCCAGATAAGTATGGAGAGAGATGACAATGAGGACAGCGTGGTGTCTTTTCTAGTTGTTTCTAACTTTCTGGACACGTAGAATGTTAGGAATCAGATTTATATAAGAAGGCAAAGAGACAAGAAGGCCAGCAATCTATATGAGTGGTCAAATAAATATTAAAGAGTACTTATTGCTGCTATATGGCTGTCAAACTTCTCTAGGCCAGAAGTCTATATATCCATCCTAGTAACTCATAGGAGATATCAAGATTAAACTTTATAATTGTTTTCGGCTTATGCTTGGGCAGATGATTCATTTAGAATCTTTCTGAGAACCTTTGAGTTCATTTATCTATTTAGGCTGTTGCTTGTGCAGGAGATTCTTCTTGAATCTTTCTGAGAACCTTTGTGTTCATTTTATCTTCTATCCTATATATATTATTTATCTTTGTTTTTCTATCAATACCCTTGTCTCTATCATAGAAGGAGAAGAAGTTAAAGGCACGCAGTGTGTAAGAAAGGTGACCGGCTACCCTATGGGAACTGGCCCTTTTAAGGGCGAAATCTCTTTATATTTATTTATGGAAATTGTTCTTCTTGTAAAAATTGTAGCATACATTGCTTGGAATATTCCTGTACACATAGTAGCGTATTTATGTTAATAATTATGCTGTAGAATAGGTGGAATACGTTCAAATGGGTTATCATACTACAAAACAACAATGGTAGAAAATGGACATTTAGAGTAGCACCAATTCTAGGTATAACATAGCTTAACTTGGTAACTCTGCATCTCACTATTATATTCTCATATTTCGGAAATTAATATGTAATGGAACGCAGACAAAACCAATTCAAGTCAGAGTGAACAAAGAACTAATACACATAGACTGACATTTAGAGCTTCTGTCACTGCAAGATATGAGGTCCACCAGAAAAAAAATCAGAATGGTGGATAGATGAGGAAAACAAAGCACTGTCAAGTTGATGTTGCAAAAAATGAGTTCCCAGCAAGTGTTATCAAGCAAAGATAGTTTCAGTCTAACACAAGGCATACATGACTAAGAAGAGACATAAATCACCTAAGGGACAATTTGTGAGCAGCGAAGCAAATAGAGAAAAAATATATGAAAAGGCGATCCAGAGAATAACAGAAAATTTAAACAGATGGCCACACAAGTAGAGGGACACAAAAGATGAGGCCAGGCCTTGTAATAGTTTTTATGATTAAAATTCTAGAACAAACAAAATAAAATTAAAAAGAAAGAGAAAGAGAGGTGAACCTCAATTGCTCGTCCAACGAAGGTGAAGCTGTCGCGACCTTGGAGAGGTAGGTGCGGCGGTGACCTGGAGGCGCGTGCGCAGTTGCGAACGGGAAGGGTGACGTCGCGAACGGGTGGCCCGCGAGCGGGAGGGGTGGCGTCGCGAACGGTTGGGCTCGCCGGGACCAGGTGGCGTCGCGAACGGTTGGGCTCGCCGGGACCAGGTGGCGTCGCGAACGGTGGGCTCGCCGGGACCAGGTTGCGTCGCGAACAGCGAGTGGGAGTGCGGCCGGCGGCGAGAGGGGTGCCGGGTTCTTAGATTTGGCCGGCGGGATTAACTCATTCGCTCACATCTATTTTGGGAATTAGGGTTCGAATATCAGTTAGTGTGATTGATTTTTGGGAGTTAATTGTTTTTTGAAAATAAAGATTGGGGATAATTTGGGTTATAAATTCAAAACGATTTTTGTTTTAAAAAAAAAAAAAACTGTTTTTTTAATTGAGGGTTAATTCCTTAAAAAATTCGCAACTTTATTGCGTGTTTTCAAATTTATCACGACATTTATTTTTGTCAATTCAATACATGATTTATTTAATGTTTTCAATCTTATCACAGATAAATACCGATTTGCTCTCATAACTTTTCTCATAATCCTTTTTAATCCCAAAAAAGATAAATTCGCCAAATTAGTCCCACTGGTGAAGAAATAGGGCCAAATACGTCCTATTTTTGCCGAAAAACGGTGACATCGCTGGAAAATGGCATGTGATTGTCACGTGATGGCTGGAATTTTCCGACGATGTCACCATTTTCCGGCGAAAATAGGACGTATTTGGCCCTAATTCTTCACCGGTGAACTAATTTGACAAACTTATCTTTTTTGGGACTAAAAGGGACCATGAGAAAAGTTATGGGACCAAATCAGTATTTATCTCATTCTATCTAGGTGTGCCGCGGCAGGCACCACTCATCATTCATGTTCGTTGGTTTCCTCCGAAGCCGGGATGGGTAAAGATTAACACTGATGGACATGCCAAGGGATCGCCTGGATGCATGGCTGGGGGAGGTGTGTACAGTACAGAAACAACAGGGGCTTCTTCATGGGAGCCTTCACTACAGGATTTGGGATAGGTTTTGCTTTCGAAGCTGAATTGGCAGCGGCTTTCCTTACTATAGAAATTGCCTTTGATAAAGAATGGCATACTTATTGATTGGAGACAGAATCGACCATGGGTTTGCACGTTTTACAGGAGGATACACCGAGTTTTCCATGGAGACAATGGCAAAGAGCGCGGTACATCATTACACAAATTCGTTTCATGGTGACTCATAATTACCGTGAAGGAAATTCTGCAGCGAATTCAATTGCAGCCAAGGGAGGTGATTTCACTTGGATAGGAGAAGCTGGAGCTACCATGAATACTATCATTTTCAAAGAAATGAACCAAATATACTTCAGATTCAAATAACTTTATTCTTCATTTTATTTTTATAGTCTTTGTGTGTAGGCTTTTGCCTTCAGGGCACTTCATGTCATCTTTCGTTCTTGTATCTCAAATCTTTTCTTTTTCTCTTATTAATAAAGGATTTATTAGACTATTTAATATTTTCAATTTTATCACAACTTTTATTTTTCAATTTGATGCACCACTTATTCATATTTTCAATTTAATTCTTTTTATTATTATCATTATTATTATTATTATTATTATTATAATAATAAAAGTATGACTGTGTACTTATTAATTAAGAAAATTTTTAATTAATGAGATTAATATTTCACCTTTTTTTATTTTTTTATTTTTAAATTCAAATTGATTACTAATCTCATTCGCTATAGACAATGACTAGTATAGAGCATTTTTTAAAAAAATTCGTAGGACCGGATCTTTTATTGAAATGGGTCAAATATCTTAAATACGGAGTCTCCCATGTGATATGTGTTCAGCTGGACCACGTGAAACAAGTCAAATGAATGGTACGTCATCATTTTCTCTTCGTTTCTTCTCTCTCCACTCATCTTTCTCTCTCTTCTTTCCCTTCTCTTTCCTCTTCTCTGTTCACTTCTTCTCTCCCCACTCATCTTTCTCCCTCTTTCCCTTCTCTTTCCTCTTCTCTGTTCACTTCTTCTCTCCCCACTTATCTTTCTCTCTCTTCTTTCCCTTCTCTTTTCTCTTTCCTCTTCTATGTAAACATGATCTCCTCTTTCCTCCTTCTCTCTTCCCTCTCACCCGCGTACACCTAGTTGTACGAGATGTTCAGCAGGTATAAATCTTTGAGGCAACCGAACGAGTTGGGAATCGGACCGGTGAGTGAGCTCTGGCCCGCTTCAAATAGGGTCATCTTCTTCAGCAGCCCGATCTCATACGATAGGCAACCCGAGAGGCGATTGTTGAGGAAGAGGATCTCACGCAGAGTGCGTGTGGCGTGGTCGATGCTCATGGGGATGCCGCCAGTGAAATTAATTGTTAGTCAGGGTGACGTAGAAGACCGGAGTATTCTTTGTTACACAAAGAAGCAGCAATCGAAATAGCCTCACCTCTGCAAGCTATTCAAACTGACTTTGCGGGTGTTCACGGATATAGGAAAACTGTCTTCGCAAGAAATATGGCGCCGTTTGATTCTGCCACAATACGAAACTCGTTGGCAAGGGGTGTGAGGAGGTGAGGGTAGCAACAAGAGAGAGAAATGTCACTATAGGTGGTAACAAGTATTCTTCTATGTGAGAGAGAATGACTATTGTACACTGGAAGTGTGAGAGGAAAACAAAGTCATGAGATTTTTGTGGAAACTTTGCATTTTGAAAAAAAAAATCAAATAAAAATTGATAACATAATTCAAAACTCCCTTTTTTTTAGTTACGCTTTTTAAATTTATTGGAACACTATTTGACTTAAAACTCTGAATATGCATATATTACTCTTTAAAATTAATTAGGTTACTCTTTGTAATTAATTAGATCACTCTTAAATTTATTGGACCACTATTTAACTTGACTCTGAAAATGCATAGGTTACTCTTTAAAATTAATTAGGTTACTCTTTGTAATTAATTAGGCAACTCTTAAATTTATTGCTTTTTGTAATTAATTAGGTCACTCTTAAATTTATTGGACCACTATTTAACTTGACTTTGAAAATGCATAGGTTACTCTTTAAAATTAATTAGGTTACTCTTTATAAATAATTAGGTTACTCTTTGATTTGAAACTCTAATTTTTTGAAAATGGAGGTTACTTTTTTCTATGAAATGAGTAATTTTTTTATAACGAATTGAAGTAATTTAAACTCTGATTTTCATGTATTGCAAAAAATTAAATTGTATGTAATCTATAAATTAATAGATCACTTTATAAAATTAATTAGATCACTCTTTTAAATTAATAGGATTACTTTTTAAATTAATTGAGTTATTCTTTTAAATTAAATTAATTGCATCACTATGGCCATGAGTTCTGTATTAAATAAACTATTACTAAAATTTCAAGCTATGTATAAAAAAAAGCCCCTAGTAATTTTCAAAGAGGATAGTATTATTAGTTTTTCAAACCAAACCCACATATATTTAACCTATCAATTACAATATGCATGCCATCGATAAGAATTAGTGTTAGGAAATTAAACATCAATTGAAATAAATTAATAATAAAATAACCAACATCTCTTATTCAAAATTGCATTCTTGAAATTCTAACAAGTTCTAGCAAATTGTGTACCCCACCCTAACAATTACAACATGCCATCAAATAATTAATGTTAGCTAGAGTGTAAGAAAAAATACCAAATAAAGTCGATAATGTTACGATTAAAGATCGATCACCACACAATCCAACGTCTTCTTCAAAATAAAATTAAAAAAAAAATCCCCTCACCCCACGTCAAGTCTAATCTAAAAAGTTAGAGAAAAGATGGAAGGAAACTAGAAAGCAGGATAAAGTGGGGAAGTGGTCACAAGAATTAAGGCGTGTTTCTTCTTTTGAAATAATTCAATCCAATCCCGAGTCCCTCTTTTGAAATAAGGTCGCAAGACACGATGACCGTGCGCGGTGGCAGATCTGACGCGGCGGATCGATCTCTAAAGATCTCAAGTGGCTGTTCATGACTGTAAAAAGGCTCTTGTTATAATGGAGCATGGTGAATAACTTAGAGCAGGTAAATAAAAATGAGGAGTTAGATTCAGATGTGAAATTCTCCAGCCCGATGGAAGAGAGGAAAGAATAGAGGAGTTAGATGCAGATTTGTAATCGAAGACAGGGGGCGGCGTGTGGGGTTTACGACGGAGGAACCCGTACGTCATCTCTCCGGTGGTCGAAGCTTCCCTCTCTGTTTTCTTGGTGATTGAAAATGAAGTGTGGTGTGGTGTGGTGTGGTGGAGTTGCAGGGAAGAAATGAAGAAGGTGTGACAGAGGAGAGAGAAAATAGGAAGGAAGGATAGAGAATGAAGGATTTGGGAAAGAAAAGAATTGATGTGATGGAAGGAAGACAGAATTAAAGTAAAAAAGATGAAGAAAGGGGATTTGATTAGATAAGATACATAAATCAATGACCCGCGAGATTTCTTGTGATTTGGGATCCGGTTGCACCAATTTATTGGTGGGACTGGTTGTATCCTAGTCATCATCTTCGCTATAAAATCTTTATTTTCAATGACTAATTTCATTTATATAATATTTTTATTTTAATTATATCTTTGTTTTTAATGATTAATTTCATTTATAGAATATTTTTATTTTAATTGTGAATTTTACTACAATAATAGTAATAAAGTCGAATAAAAAAAAGTACTACCTCCGTCCCATTGAAAGGTGGGCGCTTCCTTTGTAATTTAAATTACAAAGGAAGCGCCCATCTTTCAATGGGACGGAGGGAGTAATAGAATTTGACAAAGTCTCTTGTGAGACGTTACTTATGTGAGACCGTTGGTGAGACGTGTTAAAGTATACTAAATAAAGTATGTTTAATGGTTGTTAAAGTATGTTTTGTAGAGTATGGTGGACGATGAATTAAAGTATGATTTTAGGATGTTATAATATTATTAAGTCAAGAGAGATTATATTTGTTAGGCATAAAGCTAGGGAGCCCTAACTTCTTCTAAAACCATGGCGAAAGGTGAATGGTTGACCCCCACTTATATGCCTTTCCACACTTGCGTGTGGAACCGATGTGGAACATCATATCAATCCATCCCCTTCGAATCGGACGTTCACGGACGGCACACTCCGGGTGGCAACCCGCATACCTAGGGCCCACAACTCTGGGTGGCAACCCCCTGGGCCCACATCCGGGGTGGCAACCCCTGGGCCCACACATCAGGTAGCCCCTTCCCGTGGTCCGTTCGGATCCGGCAGGTCGGACCAAATTGTTAGGCATAAAACTAGAAAGCCCTAACTTCACCTAAAACCATGACTGAAGGTTAAGGGTTGACCCCCACCTATATGCCTTTCCACATTTGCGTGTGGAACCGATGTGGGACATCATAACAATATTGTACACGACAAACGCTTGTGTGAGACGTATAAGAAGCGATAACATTTTAATAAAAAATATAATACTTATTAATAAAAATTGATAATAATGCAGTGAACTACTTCATAAATAATTCAAAGAATGAATAAAAAGTGACAACATATTTAATAAAAAGTAATAATATTTTCTCCAGAAAGTGATAATTAATTGAAAAAACGTAAACCCAATGGTCTCAAACGAATGTTGCCCTTTAATAAAATATATGTAAAAATTCAACAGTTCCAAGATTATTTTTGAACATATTCATAGAGTGCCTGTCACCACAATCATACACAACATTTTCAGCAAGTCTTGCACAAATTAAAGGTGAAACTTGCATTAAGTGGCAACCTGTGCATGTCCATCCGCTGATGGTTTCTTCCGTAATGTCCAAAATGCAGCATAATATCGGTTCTGCATTGCACAAGATTAACTCAACTTGTGCGCATAATAAACATCAACTATACATCAATCAATATTGTACAACACAAGTTATATTGGTGGTCACAGAAAATGAGGAAAATGATAACAGTTTTTTTTTTTTTTATTCTTTTCTTTTGGGGGTATATTACAATAATAATTATAATAAAAAATCAAAATAACAACAATAGTAACCAAAAAAAATTGAACAATCAAGTAAAGTGGAATCAAATATCATAAGAACTGCTTATAGTTACATCTAAACCTGCCACTGGAATATTATCTATGTTGGGAAATATTAACAAATATCTTAGGTTTTGTATGCATCAAGAATACAAGATCAGACTATGTAACTAGGTTTTTTATGCATCAAGAAGATCAAACTGTATAACTAGGTTTTGTATACATCAAGAATTCTACTACAGAGTTAGAGGGAGGGAGAATATCCTCCACATTCTTCTTCATGATAAAGTAAACAAATATCAGACAGTCCAGAATTATTACACTTTATGATACTCTCTATGGTCCTTTAAGTTTTAACATACACCAGTGCAAGCAGACTTGATACAAACTTTATTTAGTTAGTCCATAACTTTATCTAGGATAGGCATAATACATTCAGAGCGAATTCTCAGTAGCAGATATCCAAATAATGTGAAGAGGCCATACAAATATATTCAAATTTAAACCTAATTAGAGCATGTAAAGCGCACCTGCATCATTGATCTCGGATTTGTTGTGTACGTCGTCGCAATCGTTGCTTCCTTCTGCATTTTTAAAGGAAAACAGACAAAAAGTTCAGATAAGTTAAACCATATGATGTTTTATTTGATTGATACAGGATCACGAAATAAATCTTAAGATACCTCTATTTCAAATCCATAGTGGCAGGCAACCCTCTTTACATCTTCCAAGCTCAGCTCAATTGACATCTCCTAGAAGAAGGAAATTGCAATAAAGAAAATAACAATCAAATTGAATAGTCCAATATGATAATTACTTTAAAGTTTATGAAAAGTTCGCAATCTACTATTAAAGGTCTAAAGACTTGCATTTTCCTGATTAAATGTGTCCGCAAAATGATAAAGCAATGGCCCCAAATTGATCCACACCTGTCAAACTCACAGAATAAGAATTGCAGATAGCAAATATTAGCAGGTAATAACTAGTTGAAATCACTTACACCACCATCTTTGAGAATTTTCGAGATAATCTCAATATATTCGACGATATTATGCGCCGTATCAAGAAAAAAACATGTTACAACAGCATCCCAAGTTCCTGAAATATAAGAAAATCACAACTCAGTGTAGCAGAGCTGCGCAACGTATTAAACAGGGGGTCATACACGTATATGTTAAAGCAGAGAAAGTTTCCACAGATATTGTACTCCAACAATCCTTCAATTCGAACAGATTTTAAGCAAAGGGACGCATCTTTTTTCTCTTTCCCCGGAAAAAGAAGAATAATTTACTCCTAATATTATATAAATAAAGCTCCCAAGGTGAATGGACTAGTACCATAACTTGAAATGATTACAGTAATGTCAAGCTAAAACTGGAATCCTATATCAGCAATTATAACATATAATAATATCATCCAACTATTTCTCATTACAGAGAAAATAGTGCAATGACAATAAGTAAAATCAACTCACCCTTGTCATACATTAACCATACACACGAATGAGAAGCAATTCATTTTCCTTACCTACTTGATTTGGATCACTATAGACTTCAACAAAATCACCTCCACACATAGAGAAAGCTTCAGTAATCCCTGCACTGTTCCAGTATATTTTATCAAAATCTAGTTTCAGAAAGGGTCAGAGAAAAAAATAAAGAAAACATAGCATAGCATTATCTCTAATAAATGGCCAGTGGATGGACAGATAGTACAAAAAATACCGCATGGGAGAAAGCAAAAGGAAACATCCAGGGCAAAAAGAAAAATAAAGAAGCATCAACATCATCCAATCTTCCTAAATAATTACTGTTGAAATTACAATATTAAATCTTTCTCCTCTGGAGTATCCACATTTAGCCTTTGTGTGAACATGAATGCAACGTAGTTGAGAAATGAAAAGAATGAATGAATTAAGAACAGAAGCCACCTTTATACACAATATTTTAGACTAAAAAAGGTCAGACTAAACAAAAATGAACACAACCATAATTATTCCAAGTATTCTAACACACTTCCCCACAAGATGGAGCATAGATATTTCTTGTTACTAATTTGCTCAATACTAACTACTACATTAAAAGCCTTTTAAAGATATCTACTAGTTGATCAGCAGGCTTCACATGTCCAGTAAAAGCATCTCTCATTTTATCTTCTGACGAACAAAATGACAAATGAACTATTTGTTTTGTTTGTTCATGAAAGACCGGATTAGACGAAATAATGATGTGCAGCCTGGTTATCACACCACAACTTAAAAAACATTGAGACAGTGAAACCATTTAGACACTTTTGAATTGACAAGATCTCACATGCAGATTTAGCCATAACTCTATATTCCAACTCTGCATTTGAAAGAGAAACCAACTTCTGGCTCCTAATTTTTATCAAATTCCCACCATAGAACACACAATACCCTAGAGTAGATCACCAATTTTCCTTCGACCCTACCCAATTAACATTCAAAATGCACTCAATTTTATCGTGACCATGGTCTCTACACACAATTTCACGCACCAGCACTCCCTCTTAACACAAATTTTTTTCTGCTCTCTCCAATGATCTATAGTGTGTGATGGCATATACTGACTGACAACACTCATAGATAGGCAATATCAAGATGTATCACCCTTAAACAATTCAACTTTCCAGCCAATCTTCTTCAGGTCCTAGCAACAAACAACACATATTCTTTCCAAGTTATATGTTGGGAATCATTGCAGTACTACATGGTTTAGAACTCAATTTTCCTGTTTTAGAGTAAAACTCAGGCACATACTTCCGATGGGAAAATCGATTTCTTACTCCTGAACAATTCGAAACCCAAAAAATACTTAAGCTTTCCCAAAACTTTGGTATCCGTATTTATCGGTTCAGTTTTCAATTATTAAATTAAAGTTAATCTAATACGGTTAAAATGTTGGTTTTTCTTTAATCATTGTAGTTTACTCTGCCTCATGCCAAAAAATTTCAACCACACGAGTAAACGTACCACACCATGCACAAGGACTCTTGTTCAAACCTTACTAGGAAATCATCAGATGAGACAACTTAAGCTTCTCCCCAAGAGAGCAACTTATTCTAGCAGTTGCTCCATACAGATAAGTGTCAATAGAACACCATGTATGAAGGCAATCTTGATGTCACATCAAGTTTTATGACTACATGGCAGTCATCACGGATAAAATAGATGCACCTAAAGATCTTAGGGGATTGGGGGAAACAGCAATAGAGACAGCATCAGCCCAAAATGTATATGGACGTGGATGGAAAATAACACAGCATTGGCCATTTCAAGGAGATGCCTATTTTTCGGTTCGGTAACACCTTTTGAGCAAGTGAATCTATACATGATAACACATCAAACATCCATACATAAACAACTTTAAAGTTCAAATCTTCAACACAAATAAAAATAAGCTAATGAAACGAAGTCTTCAACTTTAAAAAGTCATCAAGTTTCAAATGATTAGCAACTAGCAAACTAATCAATTATCATCCCCATAATCCACATCCTCATCCTGAAATTGAGCATAGCCACTTCATCCCTTCACACTCAAAATAAATTTTAATATCTTTTCTTCAACATCATCTTTAAGTCTTAAGTTAACCACTCTTTCCTTTGTCTACCTGATTTTTTCCTTTAGTTAGTGATCTAGCACTAGAGTGAGTGGGCACTTGGTTTCTCTTTGGCTTGGGTTTTTTTTGTTTTTAAACCGTAACCCTAATTCAAGTAGAAACTAGTTATAAAATCAATTCCTCACCAAAGACTAAATAGGAGGCAAAAACATTTTTGCGTAAAGGAAACATGTAACAAATAAGGATTATTGGAATACATTTATGGGAGGGTGCCTCTTGACATAAAGAGAGGAATGTGACTCTTGAACATTGCCTAAAAAATAAATTCACCAAAGATCCAAAAAAAATAAGCTCAAGAGCTAGAGCCTCCTCGGAGGTGAGCCTCTAACAGCTATTTGCATAGTCAGCAGGGATTCTTTAAGTGGCCAGAAGGTGTTCCACCATCAGCCACATGAACAAATGAAAGAGTTGTCTTATTACGGAGTCATTGACAATCGCATTTGAGATGTCTAAGCTACTCATGACTACAATGACACTCAGCAGAAGCCAATCACAATCCTTGTCTAGAGGCATTGTAATCCTTCTTGAACTACAGCTTCCTAGATAGAAGAGAAGCACGGCTTCCATCTAGGAAGAGCACTATTATGTTGCATGAAAGGTAAGAGTAGGGCACTCTGTGAAAAGAAGCCAATAGAAAGCCTTCTCCAGTGAGGAAATGAGGATCATAGAGAACTTGAGGTTAGGCTGTCTCAGAGTATGATGAGAATCGCCAAGAAACTCATAACAGACATTTTCCATCTAAGAGACTAAGACTCTTGCACTTGGATATCAATGCAACAATGGATTCAACTCTTGTTACTCTTCACAAGTTCTCTTCAATGCCCTGATATAATCAGCGAGAATTATGTCTCTGTACTACCGCCTGTTGAATGCTCAGCACACATCAAACATATGAGATACATTTCATCTTCCTAAATAGAGGAATAGTTCATGCTTCATAAGAAATTTGACAGTCAAAATGAGTAACCACACTGATTACCTCACTATCAATAGATTTACAAAATACGAATGTGAAAACACTGGCAAGCATCTTCTAGGAGCCAAGACTTCATCTTTGTTGTAGCAAATGGTGGATCACCAATCATACGATGATCTACCAACACTCAACAAATAGAGTTCAATAGTTTGACAATAATCTTGATAATTTGAAGACCAAAGCTTATGCTGCATGATTTTCGAATCATGAACAAAATATCAATGTATTTATCCTTCTCAAACATAATGTGAATACCAGAGCTTGTGTTGCATGATTTTTAAGGTCAGGATCAGAAGAACATTAAATTTATTCTTCTCAGACATGATAAAGCACAAACCCGAAAAAATAGCCCAGAAAGTCTAATCTGAATCAAAAAACTAATTTAGAAAGAAGCTAGCTACGTATGAGACTAGATTCCAGCCAGAGACATGCCCCCACTCACTGAAAATAAGAAACATGGCAAAAAAAATTGTCGGAGTATGTGAGCGATTTTCGCAGCCGGAAATCTGCTGTAATGTCGCCGGAGAGAACAACACTAGTTGGGGCAGTGTGTTGATTGGTGATGCTCAAAAAGGAATGGCTATACTCACTACATCCTTTGTTTGGGTATAAACCCTAATTTTTTGATCTAAAAACAGATAATATTCATGAAACCTAAGCTCTTAAATACCATGTTCTCATGAATGCATAACATAATTGAGAGGAGAAAAGATTGAATGAGTTAATCAAAAATAGACCACCTATATATACAAATTTCTGCTAATTCAAACATGGTAAGACTAAACCCTTATGGAAACTACCATGATTTCAGAACATTCTTAAAACAAATATAGGAAATAAGTCAGACTTTAGGGATGTCAATGGGATGGGTATTTTCGGGTACCCGGTCTACCCGAACCCTAATGGGTAGGGTACGGGTAGTTGTAAACGGGTTTGGGATGGGTACGGGTAGTTGTGAAAAATACCATTAGGGTTTGGGACGGGTACGGGTAATGCCTCAAATACCCGCGGGTAACCCGATTATATATATATTTTTTATAAAATTTAATATATATTATATAATTTATATATGATAAGATATTTTATATATTTAATAAATAGTTATAAGTTTTATTTAATCATATTTATTAAATATTTATTTAAAATAATACAATTTATATTATATTTAATTAATAATAATTTAATTTTTATTATTATACTTATATAGACAATAAAAAATATAAATATATATATAAAATTAATATTAAACGGGTATGGGTACCTGCGGGTATTATAAATGGTAATGGGACGGTACGGGTACCCTAATAAATTTTTTAAATGGGACGGATACGGATACGGGTAGTTGTTTTTTTAATCGGATACGGGTACGGGTACCCCAAAATAACCGGGTACCCTACCCGTTGCCATCACTAGGTCAGTACATAAAGAAATAAAGCAGAGAAATGTGTCAACTTACATAAAAAAATAAGTAAAAAAAAATTAAATTAGTACCTTGCCGGATGAATATCTGGAATTGAAACTGGGCGAAGTTGATCATCATCTGAAAGTGAATTGCAATTACTGTGTATCCAAGGATATATTGTCCACTCCTCAGCAACTTGAGAGCTGAAGAGTTAAAATATTAGATGTAAGCCCGAAAAAAGAAAAAAGAAGAAAAAAAAACTATATATATAGAACAGAATGTAAAATCCAAGGTCCATACTGATTTAATATAAAACTGGAGCATATCATCATGTAGTAAGAAAATTCATTCCCCTGGCATACAAAACCTGAGATATTAGATAGATGTTAGGCTAATGGCAAGGAAATATCCATCTAGAGGGCTATTCATAATTCTCAAAAGTCATACCCAGACTTGAGATCTCTAATGCCAACCTCCCTAGACCAGCTCCTGGAACTAAACATGTAGGAGGACTGCTTCAGAAGAAACATGAGTATTAACCTCAAAAGAGGGGGCCAATAACACACTTAGAAATTGGTTTCATATCAATAAATGGTAAATCCCAACTGCACAAGTACAACTATAACATCATCTACTAGTAATTCTAGCTAAGAGAGGCAATTCATTTAGCAATATCACAGAAATGGCACGTGATCTATAGCACCTGCTTCTAAAACGATGTGGAAATTGTTGCTCAAGTTCTTTTAGAATTGGTTTATAACACTCGTCACGTTCTCGCTGGCCCTGAAAATAACCAGGGAAAAAAGTAAAATTAATAATGTTTTAATTGTTGTCTTTATATCATTCACTCTTAATTCTAATCAATTTAATTTTGAGAGGCAATAAAACATAGCTCACGCTAGGAAGGAACATTTATGATCTAGCTTCTTCAAAGACATTACAAAATTAATGAATACCTCAGCTGCCCAATCTCGGACAATGTTCCGAATGATGCACCGAACCTGGAAAAAAATGAGATACATTTATCGACTAAATTAATCGTTGTGTGCATATTAAAGGCCTCAGCATTGATCAGGATTTAATTAATATATGATGTTGCAGAAATATATGACCATATGCCTTAAAATAGATCGTGCAAAGTAAATAAAGTAAACATTAGGCATAATAGTTTTTCGATTATCAGCCCATTAAAAAGTGGGGATCTAAACATTTAATGATATAACAATCCTTACCACTCATAAGAAGAACAAAAAAACGAAGGGAAAATTGACCTTAAATTTTCCATAAAACAGCACACTCAAATTTAACGACAACTTTAAATAAAGTAATCAATCATTGTATAGAGAAATCAACCACTATCCACTGACATTGAATCTATTATTCTATTATTAGATTAACCAAAAGCTCTTACATCCAGTACTTTCCTATGACTAAATACAGTTTAGAGCATGATCCCAACCAACTAAAACATTTGTGAGAAATACCAGTATCACACTCTTCTAGTGCAGCAGAACATTATAATATTACCAATCAGATACAGAAAAACTAAAACTTACTCATATTCAACTCAATATTTAATTATGAATTTAACTCCATAAAAGGATCATATGCCAACTGCCCACATTTTTAAACAATAACTTGTTCAAAACAAATCACTTTCGAGAAACCCCATCATCACACCCTTCTCATTTTGCAATATCCATATAATACCATCTGAAATAAATCAAACAATTGTTTATATATGACTACAGGTTTCTTGGCTATAGGCCAATAGCTTTTTTCACACATTAAGAAGCAAGACAATGAAATAACCAAGTAAATTTTCATATTACAGTTAGCATAATCAATATTTAAGCATCTCTCACACCTTATCTACATCAACTAAAGGGACATGAAATTGCAATGATGGGTTCAACCAATCAGGAGGTGACAAGGAAACCTGAAAGAAGATCCAAACAGCACATGTTAGTCATTAAAAAAAGCATAATAAAGTAAAATAGTGTGTAACCATTGTATGTAGCAATTACAATCAATTAAAAAAGCAGAACCATAAAAGTTCTTCGAGAATACTCTGTATATTCATTTAATGTGTTTGAAAAAACTTTTTTATTAATCAAACTAGGCAGAAATTTTATTAAAGATAAAAGAAAAAGAGAAAGGGGAGAGGTATTGTTAGCACTCAGAAATCAAACGTAAAAATACGTTTGCCAATAGCCGAAGCTCCCAATTCAATATTATTCAAGAGATGATTCAACGATAGTACATCACGTAGTTTAAATAGCAAAACAAACCCTAAGCCCAACGATACGGGCCCAACTACTAAATAGCAAAAATATTCAGAATAATAATAAAACTAGACTAGACTAAACCACGCCAGCCTTGCCACGACGCCGGTAGACGAGCAACGGCTGTGGCTCCCACTTGTCCGCACGCCGCTCCACATCAACTCCCTCCCCCTCGGAAACAACCTTGTCCCCAAGGTTGAACCAAGGAAACTGCCTTCGAAACTCCTCCTCACATATACACTGAGCCTCCTCTTCCGGCAAAGCATTCCATTTGACCAACAGTTGCTCAACTGCCCCACCATTTTCTGTCACGCTACGCCGAGCCAAAACACTCTCAGGCTCGAAAAGAGGGGCCACGGGCAGCTCCAGGGACGATGGCAACTTAGCTTCCACCGGATGATCACCCACCACCCGCTTGAGCTGCGACACGTGAAATACCGGATGGATGTGACTCCCCTCAGGAAGCTCAAGACAGTAAGCCGCGGGTCCCACTCTCGCCACTACAGGAAACGGCCCGTAGAACTTAGCGGACAGTTTGTGATGGGCGCTTCTTGCCGACGATAACTGCCGATGCGCCCTCACCTTAAGAAACACTCGATCTCCAACCTCATAGCTCACGTCACGACGATGGCGGTTCGCAAAGCGAACCATCCGATCCCTTGCAAGACCCAAATTTACTCGCAACCTTGCCAACATCTCCGCTCTACTTTCGAGCACTTCCGCCACTGCCACGACTTTGCATTCCGCGAGCAAGAACCGCCGGATGGAAGGAGGTGGTCGCCCGTACACCGCCTCAAACGGGGTAATTTGAGCCGCCGTTTGAAACGCTGTATTATACCAGTATTCCGCCCAAGGTAACCAACCAACCCAGCTCTTGGGCTGCTCCCACGCAAAACACCAGAGATAAGTCTCCAACACCCGATTCAAAACCTCTGTCTGCCCATCTGTTTCCGGATGGTAACCGGAGCTAAATTTGAGCTGAGTGCCCGACAACCTGAAAAGTTCTTTCCAAAAAGAATTAACAAATAGCGGGTCACGATCACTTACAATGGAGTTCGGAATCCCATGCAGCCGCACAATATCGCGCATAAAAGCCTCGGCCAAGCCACGGGCCGTCACCCCACTCTTCAGCGCCGTGAAATGGCCATACTTTGACAACCGATCCAATACGACCATCACAGTCGTATACCCTTGAGACTTAGGTAACGCGGTGATGAAATCCATGGAAAGATCCTCCCACACCAACTCCAGAATTGGCAGCGTGGTTGCAACAACTCCGCCGGCGACATAGCCTCATACTTGGCCTTCTGACACACCAAGCATCGAGCAACGTACTCCCTGACAGCGCGAAACATTCCTCGCCATTACACGCTGGCCGCCAGGCGACGATACGTGCGCAAAGCCCCGGCGTGCCCACCTGACGGAGTGTTGTGGAATTCGTGAAGAAGCTTCGGTATCCACTCAGAACTAGCCGCTAACACAATCCTCCCCTTGTAAAACAGCTTTCCCCCAATCAAACTAAACCCTACACGGCTTGACGGGTCTGCTTGCAAATCCTTCACCACACACTGGATAAACTCATCGGTCGACTGTTCGGATAATATATCCGCCATCTCACCCCAACTGGACCACTTAGTGCTAACAGACTCTGACTCTCCCCCTCCTCTCGGCGCGAGAGCGCATCGGCAACCGAATTGGCCGCGCCCGTTTTGTACTCTATTATGAAATCATAACCTAGCAGTTTGGCAACCCAGACGTTGCAAAGGTGTTGCGATTTTCTAAGACAACAAGTACTTCAAGCTGCTGTGATCTGTGCGAACTGTAAACTGGCGCCCCACAAGGTACGACCTCCAATGTTGGACCGCGAGGACCAACCCCATCATCTCTCTCTCATATGCCGACTTAGTAATCGTTCTGTCAGCAAACGACTTACTAAAGTAGGCGATCGGCCGCCCGTCCTGCATCAATACGACGCCCACGCCAGTGCCAGAGGCGTCGCATTCAATTACAAACCGCCTTTCGAAGTCTGGCATGGCAAGCACCAGCGTGGTCGTCAATGCCTCCTTCAGCTTCTGAAAAGCTGCATCCGTCCCCTCCGGCCACTCAAACTTGCTTGGCGCTGTTTTCTTAAGCAAGGCCATTAGCGGTCTTGCAATCATCCCATACTCGCGTACAAACCGACGATAGTACCCCATCAGACCCAGAAATCCTCACTTCTCGAACACTGCAGGGACGGGGCCAATCCATCACTGCTCGGATTTTTTCTGGATCCATCTCCACTCCGGCTGCAGAGATAATATGACCCAAGTATTCTACTTTCAAGCATCCAAACGAACACTTCTTCCGATTGGCCTAATATTGGTTGTCCTGTAAGATCTGAAGGACCCCCTTCAAGTGCTCCGCATGCTGCTGCCAAGAACGACTGTAAACCAGAATATCGTCAAAGAAAACCAATACAAATTTTCTCAGATATGGGCGAAACAAGTCATTCATAGCCGACTGAAATGTTGCCGGCGCATTGGTCAAGCCATACGGCATGACTAGAAACTCATAGTGCCCACTATGGGTTCGGAAGGCTGTCTTGTGGACATCCTCCTCAGCTACCCGAATCTGATGATAGTCGGAACGCAAATCAATCTTTGAAAATAGTACTGCCCCCGCCAATTCGTCCAACATCTCCTGGATTACCAGAATCGGGTATTTATTCAACACTGTCGCCTTATTCAACTCCCGGTAGTCCACACAAAACCTCCAACTTCCATCCTTCTTCATGAGTAGCACCGGACTGGAGAAAGTACTAGAGCTTGGTTTAATTATCTGCGCCAACAACATATCCGCAACCAGTCACTCAATTTCATCCTTCTGTATATGACTATAGTGGTACGGACGGACAGACACCGGTCCGGATCCCGGGAATATTTCAATCCGGTGCTCCGTTCCTCTAGGCGGGGCAGTCCCTCGGGTTCGCCAAACAATGCCGCAAACTGCCGCAAGATGGCGGCCAATTCCTCATCCACGGCCCCTTCATCCGCCGTCTCCCTCACTGCTGGCGGTCCACCTTCCATCACCATAACCAAGAGCTCAACGTCCTGAATTTGTATCAATTCCCGAATTCCGATGGGGCTCCGGCACAACGCTGGATCCCCTTTTAGAAGCACCGTTCTGCCCCGGTAAACAAAGGACATGGTCATCTTAGCCCAGTTAGTTCTGACATCACCTAAAGTAAACAGCCAGCCCACCCCAAAGATAACATCCCACCAGGAGCGAACACATGATAATCCGTCTCTATGGTTATGTCACCCACTGAGAGTTCCACTCCTCGACAAAACCCCTCCAACTCCTGTCGCCGACCATCTCCCAGCTGTGCTCCGAAACATCTCGACCTGTCAGGTAACAAATTCAATTTAGTCATCAAAGAGCTGGAAATAAAATTGTGATTGGCCCCACTATCAACGAGGATGGTTATGTTTTTCCCTTGCAGTTTCCAACCAAAACGCATGGTGCGCGGGCCAGTGATACCTGCCATGGAGTAGATAGGCAGAACCGGCTCCTCTTCCTCGTTCAAACTGGCTGCCAACTCTCCCTCATTAGCCGCCGCTTCCCTCGTTACATTCGAAGCAACTCAAATCAAGTGCTTCGTCTTCCTCCGCCAACAAGATATTCAATTGCCGCATGGGGCACTGATGCCCTGGCATATACTGTCGCTTGCAGCAGAAGCACAGCCCCTTAGCTAGCAATTCGGACATCTCCTCGGGCGACATGCGCTCGAAACGCGGGGTCCGATGGGCTGCCCCATCGTGAATGTCCTCCCGTTCTGGCCTCGGTTCTGCGGCCTCGACACGAGCGGCCCAGAGGATCCAGTCGATGAGACCGCGGGCTGACCCGCCGATCTCGGAGAGGGGCTGAAACTGGATCCCGTCGAGGAGCGGTTGTAGGCTGGCGGGCGCCCAAAAGTAGCCCCCAGATGGCCTTGGAGGGCGACCGCCCCGCGTGATCCGGAGGTTTTCCTCTACGTCTCTGGCTAAATCCATCGCCGTCTCCAAATCAGCCTGGTGCAGAAGACAGAGAACTCCGAACGTCATCAGCTAACCCCTGCATAAAGTACCCCAGATAGTGCTCGTTGTTAAGGCCCAGCACCTGACTGGCTAATGGGACGAACACCGATATTACTCCTCCACCGACCCCGTCTGCTTGACCGCCGACAGACGCTCATAGGGGCTACCCTTGAAACGTGCATCAAACCGACTGGTAAGGGCCCGCGCGAATTCCTCCCAGGACATATTAGGTTTCCGGGCGCGAATCCACGTGAACCAATACAAAGCCGTCTCCTCCATGGCCACCATAGCCGCCGGTAGCTTCATCCCCTTCGGCGTCTGATGTATTTCAAATTGTTGGTTGGCCCTGGCGAGCCAACCTATAGGGTCAGTACCGTCGAAAGATGGAATCGCGGGTGAAAGAGGCGGCCTGTCCCCCGCGGCCGCGACGGCCGCCGCCGTTCCCAGCGGTGTAGAGTCAATTTCATCGATTGCTTGTCGCCGGGTCAACGCCCCCACCATCGTTTATCCCGCGCTGGAGCCAGCGTCCGCTGTCCCGGGGGCCGCGCGAGCAGTCGCGATCGACAGTCCCGCCACCGATGCGGTTAGGATGGATACCGCCTTGGTGATCTCCTTCAGTTGCTGTGTGATGCTTGCTTGCTCCTCCATGATCTTCTCCATTTTTTCAGCCATCGCCGTCTGCTTATTCTCCAAATCCTCGAACCTTTGCGAGTGTTTGTCATCTCCGGTGAGTGATCCGACAAGTCGGACCAATTGTTAGCACTCAGAAATCAAACATAAAAATACGTTTGCCAATAGCCGAAGCTCCCAATGGCCAATTCAATATTATTCAAAAGATGATTCAACGATAGTACATCACGTAGTTTAAATAGCAAAACAAACCCTAAGCCCAACGATACGGGCCCAACTACTAAATAGCAAAAATATTCAGAATAATAATAAAATTAGACTAGATTAAACCACGCCAGCCTTGCCACGACGCCGGTAGACGAGCAACGACTGTGGCTCCCACTTGTCCGCACGCCGCTCCGCATCAGGTACAAAGATAGAAAAGATAAAAAATGTTTGAAGAAGCCAAACAAATGGCTTTAAAAGAGCAAAGCCAAACAGAAGGCTTTAAAAAACTTCTTTATTAATCTTATTCCATAGATTTTCATTACGAATAGATTAAACCTAAAAATATAAAAAATAAAAAACAATCTAGGTTCCATAGAAAAGACTAAAGCAATTAGAAGTTTGAGAGATGGGAGAGTAGACCATGAAAGAACCAGAAAGCAGGACACAAGCCAACTATAATATGCTACACTTATATCATAGAGGTAATCCATCAAAAACTACAGTGCAAATATCACGTGGCCTTATTATTTCTAAGCCAAAAAGAAAAATTGGAAATGAGAGACTTTACATGTCCATCACAATCCAACGTGGAAGATAATGGTGGAGAATTTATTTTGACATTTTGAAAACCATTGGCATCAGCAATTTCAACCCTTTTGAACTCAGAGGTGTCAGAGCAGTTCGCCACATTTTTGTTGAAAGATTGAATGTTCTTCTCCTGTTGTTATCTACAGAGGTCAAATTTTCATAATGAAAAAGAAATAACCAGATTGAACCGAGTTGAATGAATTTAGAACAACATATAAGATGACAGTGAGACCTCTTTATCAGTTATTGATTTAGAAGTCTCATGTGCTCCATCTTCCCATGAGCTAAGTTCATCAACCTTCGCAAAGTGCAATTTGCCACAATTTGAGCCCGACCCACGAGAGATAAGGCTCGTGTGACTAGATGAAATACAGTTATCCGGAGCATTCTCAGTAGCCTGATCTTCAACATTATAAATTTCCACGCTCATATCAAGAGGGTGCTCAAATGCCTGAAAAACCAAGAGTGGGAGTAGCTCTAGTAACAATCTCTTATAACAATCACATTAATTACATAGCATTTCATATTTCCCCAAGACACAACAATCAGATAATTATAGTAAGTTGACCAAAGTAACAACAAATTATCAAGCAGAAAGGTAAATAGTTTTATTATTAATGTACAAATACCTTCAGCATTTCAAATATGAAATATGAATTTCGTGATACACACCTGCAAGAAAAAAAAATTAGCTTCCCTGGTTCCAAATCTAATTACCCCATCTTTCCTTCTTAGATTTTGTCATAATACATGTACATGCATTAGAAAAACAAATATAGAGGGAGGTACAAAACGTCAGAGACTTTGATGGAGGTAAATAAACACAAATAGGAATCAAGAGGAAAACTTAATAATATTAATGATAAAATTCACACTAAGATGCACAATCTGCCCAAGCTAGTTATCCATAAACAATTATCGAATAGATTGAAATCCCTAATCAATATGGAAGACAATTATAAATAACATAATATAAACCCTAGGAATGGCCGCATGGAAGGCCCATGGGCTTTAACAAAACAGACTTAATCTAATGAAAAAACTGACATAATAGAGACACGAAAATTAAATAACAAGGATATCAAAACAACTTAAGGCTGAATTAGATTGCAAACAACTCCTCTCTCCTGCAAGGCGAGTATAACCACCTCCTCAACAAAGCCATGCTCCAAGAGATTTTCAGGGTATTACCCAAATGGTCTTCAAATACCTCATCTCAGCAGCAATTGTAGCAAATGAGGATTTTCTGCAGTAACTCAGTAAGGTTCATCATAACTATAACAAGAGCACCGTTGTTAATGAGAAACACATTCTGTGTAACATTTCAAAACCCTTGCTAGTTGGGTCGAGAACCCACTAGCAGACCTTGAGCTGGAAAGATCCAATGTAGCATTTTGCGAGGGACATGGAGGCTGCCCATTTCTGCTCGGGAATCAAAGTGACAGAGGTTGTTTCTGTGAGGGTTGTGGAGGCGGCCCTCCATAGTTGTTAGAAGGCTAGAAGCGAGAAATGCACAGAGTTTCAAGGACCTTGAGGCGCACTTTGAGGCGAGAGGCATGCATCTCTCGTACAAACTGTCATAATATGGTTCTAAAACATATATACACACACAAGTATAACCTACTCAAAACATAATTACCTGACTAAATATAGTTAAAAATCTCATAACATCACATAATGTTAATATAACTCATAATAACATGATAATAAATGGAAATCCATGCATAATCAACTTAAATGTTTAAATCTTCAGTACAAAAAAATAGTTAGTCAGTAAAACGCTTGGACTTCAAGTTTGAAGAATTATCAAGTTTCAATTGATTAGCTACTAGCACACTAATCACTTATCATCCTCATCCTCCTTAAATTGATCAACGTTCTCTAGTGTGTTATTTTAAAAAGTTCAAAACCCTTACACTAATTGTCTAATCTATTACTAGATATGAATAATATAAGTCCATTTCCTCCCAAATAAGAGGTAAGAAACGCTGAAATAACATAAAACATCTATTAAAAACTTTGAAAAGAAAAAGGATAATTCGAACATGTATTAGAGGCACGCCTCAATAAAAACAGAGGTGCACCACGCACTCCTCTTGCTCATCGTCTTAAGTGAAAAACATATTTGAAAAAAGGGCTCACGAATCTGAGCCTCCACACCTGTGGTGCGCCTCCAACAACTATGGTGCCTGCTTCCGGATGGGGGCTCAAATGAGCGAACTTGGGTTGGAACACATCTGGCAGGCCCTGTAGGTCGATATGAGCAGCGAGAGGCAGCATGAAACATGCTGGTGGTGGCTTGAAACGAACATACAGTAGGCTGTGCTTGTATAAGTTTTAGAGCCTGACAACAATCAATTACTCTCCCCGTTTGTATGGTAGAAAACAAATCTGGGGCATCCGAAACAATGAAGCATAGTTTGTTGTCAGGGTCTAGTCCATGCAAGAATATGCTATGCAAGTTATAATGAGCTAACCCTCTTAAATGTCCATGCGAGCAAAGAACATAGGGTCTTTGTTGTGCTGTCTCTATCAAACACTCTAACGGGACATGAAGAAGGTTCTCATTGAAAAGTTTGAGGAGTTCGCCAGTGAATTGGGACCATGTCATAGTTAAATCCCACCTACTCCAGTGCAATCAGCCCCTTCTAGTTCCATGGCCATGTGGACTTTGTCCGGGTTGGCAATCAGGCAAGCATAGAAGAATTGCTCCACTAGAGAAAGCCAACAATTAGGCTTTTGCCAGAAACAACCATGCACAACCCTACCTCCGAGTTATAGCATGAGCATCCCCAGAATTTAGAGAAGGAAAAGGCTGTGGGTCAGTCACTAATACTATGTTGATTGCCACTCAATCAAATAACTGTGTGAAGCGCTTTGACATAATTCTTCCAAGCTTTTCTCCATCTTATCAAGTCATTCCAAAACATGCGTTTCGGAATGAGTCATGTAGTTCGATGCGCAGTAGGTAGGACGAAATTGATGGGAGGTAAAAAAAAGCACAAACATGAATTATATGACTTAATAGAAGAACTCAATAAATTTAATTCTATGTGATCCACAGTCTGCCCTAGCTAGAATAGCCGACGATAAACTCAACTTATGAGAAAACAATCTATCCAAGCTAAATAGCCATAAACAATTATCAAAGAAAATGATAACTCTAATCACACTGGAAGACGCATATAAATAACAAATAATAAACCCTAGACATGGAAAGGCCATATATAACAAATAACAAGCCCCTAGATTAACCCTTGCTGTGTGAGGTCTGTGGGCTTCAATAAAATAGACTTAATCAAAGGGAATAAATGAAGCACGAACATTAAATAATAAGGATAACAAACCAACTAAATGGGCATAATTAGATTGCTAACAGACATTCTTTTGCAACCCACAGCCACTATCTGAAGATATGCGCAGTATGTGGAATTTGCCTTCATACGATAGCTGTTAAACCACACAAAAGAGGCAATGAACACTAGGCATAGGTAATAAAGGCAGGCTAGCCAAGGGTATAGCCCTTGCGCCTTGACATCACACTGTCAAGTCCCTGATCTCCAACGCCTTTTACCACCTTCTAGGTGCGCCTCAGCCATGACTTTAAGGTTTATGCCTATTTTCAACATTTTGAGCATTTTTCTAGATTTTATCAGTTGAATTGTAACCTTAAAGGCGGGCTAGCCAAGGGTATAGCCCTTGCGCCTTGACATCACACTGTCAAGTCCCTGACCTCCAACGCCTTTTACCACCTTCTAGGTGCGCCTCAGCCATGACTTTAAGGTTTATGTCTATTTTCAACATTTTGAGCATTTTTCCAGATTTTATATTAATGATCAACTTTATCGGTTGAATTGTAACCTTCCGATGTATGAAAATCTATATACCACATTTATTGTCCACAATTTCAATTAGGTTACAAGATAATTATGATTCCTCCACACCTCCATATCTCTGTTGCCATTGTTGCCCTTCAATCACCTGTCGCTTGCCTACCGGCCATCCGCTGCCAATCAGGTTTTTAACTAGTTCGAGTAATAGGTTACCAAATAGAAAGAAAGAGAAAGAAGTAAAGAAGGAAAAGATTATGAGAGGCTCTACGACAAAATTAAGAGATGGGAAGAATGAAGAAGAGGTTGGATTCAAAGATAGAGATTTTTACTAGGAAAAAAATTGATGATGTGGAGGACCTTCATGTTGATGATGTAAATGACATTTAGGCTATTATGGTAGTTAATATCTTATGTAATTGACTTACTTTTAATTTCAATTGTGATGGATTTTTATACATGCATGTGTCATATTTATATCAATTGCCACATTATGTGTTTTTAAACTTCATTTATTAGGTAATCATGTTCTATATATGTTATATTTAAAGTGCAGGATTGATTATAATTGGTGCACCTTAGAACTACGACACTAGGTAAACCATGTTAACGAGCTTACCAAGAAAACATTGGCAAGCGGACTCAACCTCATGATTAGTAGGTTGCGCACTTACCTACCACACCAACTTGGACACCCTTGAAGAGTTCCTTTAAGGCATTCATTCACCGGTTTTCTTGTTATCACTATTTCAGCCAGATATGCAAAAATATTAGTATCCACTGTTTTCATTATTTAAATTATTCACCATACATCATAGTTGTTAAAGGCGAAAGGCGCACCAAGGCGCAAAGGCCTTGTTGGAGCCTGAGGCGCAAGGCGCGCCTTAGGCGCGCGCCTGAGGTACAAAATACTCTACACCATATATACATTAATATATCCAACTTTACATATAATTGCCCAACTAAATAAAGATCAAAATCACAAAATATCAATTAATAACACATAATAACTCATAAATAACAATAATGATAAATTTAAAACTCATACATAATGTCATAATCAGCTTCATAATTCAAGCAAATAAGTAAAAACCATCAAGTTTAAGAAAATATCAAATGTCCAAAGACTCAATGAGCTAAAAAAGTCATGGTTTGTGGTTAATCTTCATTCACCTCATCAAAATGATCATTATATTCATTAAAATCTTCCTCTTCATCATCCTCGCCAAACTCAGAACCGGTATCTTCATCTTCAAGCCTTAAATAGGAGTCTTTCACACCCTTTCCTTTAATCAATATTGATGTATAATAAATAATTTTACATGAAAATTTGAAACTTTATAGCTTTATTGAAGTCTAAACATCATAAGTTCATAACTAATATTGAAATTTCATGAATAAAATATGTAAGTTTTAGCAAAAAATCTCATATCAAACTTCTTGTAAGGTTTTATTCAAAAAAAAAATTACTGATTTTTATTTTTTAAAGTTAGAAAATGAAAATCAGAACTGAAAAACAAAAAGAAGAGAAATAACAGGAAAAAAAAAACCTGGCCGGCGGCGTCTGGCGGCAGAGAAGAGGCTGGGAGCTCTCCTTTCTCAAAACCCTAGCTTTTGAATTCCAAATTTGAAATTAAATGAAGTACCAAACACCAAAACCTAACTATTATATATAAATAAAAGTGTCATTTAACTTATAAAGTTGTGGTTCTAAAGTAACAACTTTAAGAAAAATCCCATTAGAAACTTGTTGTACCAGAGGCGCGCCTAGGCGTGCCTTTTTCCTCTCACAAAAGGCCCATAAAGGCGCATAAGGTGAGGGTTTATTTAACATTGGCCAAAACCCCCCAAAAACCTCGAAACCCAGGCGTTTTGTGCCGTGCCTCGCCTCAGGCGCGCCTTTAACAACTATGCCACACATACCCTTAGAGTAGATAGAAAAGTATATATATTTTTTTTCACTTATTTATTATGAAACATGAGTGTGTAAGGCATTTATGGTATAAAAGACAACCAATTCACAAGGGTGTTGACATCTGAGAATACCATACCATACCATTCTAAGCATAGAGAAATTCCATTATACCCAAGACTTTGAGATCAGAACAATGCCCCCATACTATTCTTTCAGGTCAGACCATCTATTTAAACTTTTCCAGAAAACTAACACAATACTACATAATTGTCATATTCTACTATCAGTTAGGAAAAGGGAACAACATTGATCATCTATATGCTCGGACCAAGCTTTAAAATTGGATCACACTAAATTCACCAAGGGTTAATGGAATTGGTTGATAGATGAATTGGATGAGTGGAAGAAGTATGTTACATGTTTATCAAAACAATTCAAAGCTTACCAGATTTGATTTATCACATCAAAACACACTATTTTTAATTGGTGTTTGATGGATTAAATGATATGATCATGAGTATATTGATAAACACCCCAACCAAATTCTTCTTTCTTTATTTTTCTCATTCCTCTTCATTCTTACCATAGTTGTTAAAAGCACAAGGCGCACTGAGGCGCAAGGACCCCTAAGTGCGCCTGAGGCGCAAGGCGCGCCCGAGGCGCGCGCCTGGGCTACATTTTGCCCAAAACTCAATTTATAATATATATACTCAAATATATCCTACTTACAATCATATTACCTAACTAAACTAACATAAAAATTACGTGAGGAGGAACATTTTTGCAACTTCTTCTTGCTCATATAGTTTTGGATTTCTTCTCTTACGTGAGGAGGAACATTTTTGCAGTCTTTTGCATTCCGATACACCCCAGCAAGTTGTTGCTTTGCTCGGTGCGCTCCTCCTTTAAAAACACTTGAGCAAAAGTTGCATTTCGTTTCATTCCTATTATTATTCACTATTTCACAGTACTTCCACGCCGGGTCTTTTGATAAATTAATTGTTGATCCACTACCACTTTCATCCATCTCTAATTGTTACCTATGTAATATAGTAGAGTAGTATAAATTATCAAATAGATTAAAAAAAAACAATCTGAAAATAATTGAAAAAGGAAAAAAAACAGTAGGTTAAATTATATTGGTGAAAAAAGAAGAAAAAAGTAAGTTACTCAAAAGTCCAAACATAACAGAAAAAAGAAAGAAGTAAACTAAATTAGAAAAAAAAATAACATAAAGAAAACAGAAAAAAAATCTTTAAAAAAATAAGAAAAAGATAAAAAAAAACTCACTTTCCGGCAGGTGGCAGGCTGGCAGCTGGACGGCGGTGGCGGCGGCGCGTCCAGGCGGCGGCGGCAGATGGTGTGGTGGAGTGGAGGTGAAGGCAGCTGCAGCCCACCTCTCTCTTCTTTGAAAATTCTATTAAACCCTAACCCTAATTCTCAATTTATATACTCCTTATAAGTGGGCTGCCCCCTTCTACTTATAAAAACGTTTTAGCACTTTAAAATAGAAGTAGCAACTTCCAAAAATAAAAAAAGGGAAAAAAACAGAATGTTTCAGAGGCGCGCCTTTTAGATCTCTCCGAGGCGCACCGAGGCGCACCTAGGCGCGCGCCTGCGACACAAATGCCTTGGCCTGAAAAATATCGGCCAATCTAGGCGCACGGCTGTGAGCCTCCGCGCCTCAGCGCCTTAGGCGCGCCTTTAACAACTATGATTCTTACATCCGTTCTCCTGTTTCTTTTCTTTATTTCTTTTGCAATCTTATTGCTATTTGCTTTATTATTTCCTTTTCTTTTGCCCAAACTCTCTCTATTCAAATATAGAGTATTGAGCAACGACAACAATGTACTCTAGAGCAGCTGCCACAACTCCTCAGGTGCATTCATTGTGGCAACCATGAAGGATAATCTACACTCCCCTAGGGGCCTTAACTTCACTTTGATAAAAATGGTGAAGATGCTGGGAAAAATACTGGTTTTTGATTGACATACTATCATGGAACTTTGGGGTGACTGTACTTGATCTCCAATGATGAGATCTCATCATGAGACTAGCTGCAGCACCACAAAGTACAATTTTTTGTGTTTAAACAATATAGCACACAAAACTAAATCCAAGTAGTAAATGCACCCAATATGCAATTACTAATCATTTAGAAAATGGGCCATGCAGCTTTCTTGATTGCTTCTACATCAGGAAAATTTGGCTAATTTTTGCATGTGTTATATTCGCTATTTTACTATTCACAACAGAAAATAAGCTAAAGAAGATTTACCATCTTAGTCTCTGAAATTTCAGAGGAAGGTGTGACAAGAGCGCCTGCAAACACAACAGCATAAATCAGAGCAAAGGCTGGTAAACATAGTTATAGAATAAAACACATTTATTACATGAAATGAAGGTAGGAAATGCCAAAACAGAATAGTGACTGGCAAAGTAAGAACTCATAACAGCAAAAGTTAGAAAATAGAACATGATATACTTATTGATTCTCTTCATTAAACCTTAAACTGAATTGTAGTTGAGAATAATTGTCAACCGAGTAATAAATTTGAAAAACTACTGAAATAATTTATTTCATTTAGAACTTGATAGCATAAGATAATTTTATCTAAAAGAAATTCTTCATGATATTCTGTCCTAATTGTATGCACAAGCAAGTTCTATCAAATTACAGAGCCATGAGCCATATAATGGGACAGGATTTAAGTGGATTTTGTACACATCATTATATTCCTCACCAATTGATTCATGAATGACAAAGGTTAATAGAATATTTAATCAGAAAAAGACCTTGTGAGAAATCGAAAGCCTTCTAAAGCATCTTTCATATCTTTTTATATCCTCCTCAGTGGCCTCAGGATAGCTGCGTTGAGAACCCAATAAAAACTTAGACTGCCTTGGGTTTCTTATTCATGGGAATATAAGGTTAATAGATTTCAATGTAAAGGTTAAGGAACAATATATAAGGTTAAGGAAAAAATAATAGAACACATATTAAAAAATCATAAAGAAGATTTTATAATGAAACATCATGGAAATTTTGGTAAAGTCAGGACTCAGGAAAATGGTTATTTTTATTATGATTACACAGTATATAAGCAGCTACTGCATGATGGTGCAGTCAAATTAACATTAACACCATCACATATGGAAGAAAACTATAAGTTCACGTATTACTTACATTTATAATAAATTTAGAAGTCTCCCCAGACAAAAAGTATGCAAAACATAAACGTCATCCACAACAAATCATACCAAATTTATACATTTTTCTTACAGGGTGGGGTTTCTTTTTCTCTATTTTTTTCTTTTTGGGTGCTAGGGGGTGGGGTAACTGCTTCAACTAGAGTATACTTTGTCCAGCATAGCCGTACATAGGATTTATTTTTCATATGTACACAGTGTATACTTCAGTGGAAATAACATCAAGATTTAAATTATCCATCACAAATCAACTAGAATGTGATTACAGAAAGTTTATGGACAAAATAGATTCAATGTCAAAATAAAATTGAGAGCAAAAATATCCTAACCTTCACAACCTAATAGTTATGAATTTCTTCAGTGTACTAAAAGGAACAAACATCCAAGAAAAAATGTTACTCCCTCCGTCCCGGACTTATATTCGCGGACACTGTAGATACGGAGTTTAAGAATTGCTTTTTTACCAACTTTATTGACTTTTTAGGGGGTATTGTGGTATTTTTAGGTAATAAATAAATTATAAAATATGTTATGTGTCAGGTGGGGGTGGTATTTCTGAAATTAAAATAACTTTTGAGGTTGTTGGTTAATGTGAAATTTCATTTTTTTTTGGTGGTGAAGATAACTGTGGGACGGACGAAAAAGGAAAGTGTTAACAAAAGTGTGGGACGGAGGGAGTACTTTTTTTTACCAGAAATACTAGGATGACTTAAGTCCTTCATGTTATTTCAATAATTGAATTCACTATTTTTCCACAAAAATTTTCTAACCTACTTCAAAAACATAGGAATTGTTGCAATAATGTCCTGCTAAATTTAGTTCAAATTAGAAAAATACTCAACCTTTTCTACTATATCAAACTACTTAAATTGAATACGTAACTACTGGAATATAACTCCTGTAAGTTGTAACCTAGAAAATTATTCAGACAATAAATTATAGGTCCTCTGACTGAAGAAAATCTAGTTCCTTTTAACAAATTAGCCATCCCATTCAAATCTTGAAGAATACACCAGTTTATAACACTCTGCTAATGGACTTTTTCCACCAACCGCACTCATTTAACATATTAGCCAATGATAAAACTAAGGGGCAGCTTGTTTCAAATTCTTGGCAATGGGTATCTTTAAGGAGGTCAATCACAATGGGATTGAAAGTGATTGAAGGGTGGAGCGTAGATATTGAATCAATGGAAATGATTAAGGGATTTTAAATCCCATTAGATCAAACAAGCATCAACAATGGGAATCAATATACCTCCAATACCATTAATTCACCCAATACCCCCAACCAAGCACCTCCCAATTTTAGCACGGATTATAAGAGCATAAAGATACTAAAATACAAATTGCAGGCGAAAGGCTGAAATCTGTGTAAACAAAAAACGCGCAAAATAAGCTAAAACATCGGCTTATAGTAAATATGGTCCATTTAACTCCCTTTTTAACCTATGAATCATATGCAGAACAAAAATAGATGTCCTATGAGACAAAAATATTTATGAAAATACTCACTGAAACCGTCAGCACATATCAATCCAGAAACATCAGAAAAGTATAAAACCAGCCGGTATTAGAGGAGGGACTTTCAACTTTCAAGGAATCAATACATTTCACAAAAAAAAAAAAAAAGGAAGCATACTTGAGATAAGCGCTAATGATACGACGAAGCGATTTGACTTCCAGGGCCTCTTCCAGTCTCCGGCGACGCAACTCCTCATCGTCAACTGACGACATTTCTGTCCTTCCTCTCTTTATTTTCTTTACGTTTTCAAATCTCCTCCTCTTCTTGATTTCTTAAAAATTTGTAGGAAATAATACTGTTACTCCGGGTGTTAATCCTACAGTTGGGCATCTTGTCATCTGGCTCGTGAGTATGATGGGCCAAACGACTTACAATAATGGGCTGGCCCACGTCCTACAAGGGCATATGTATTAGTAGTTTGGATTTAAACTCAATTTTATTCTGTCACCATATTTTCTACACAATTTTTAATTAAACTCAATTAATACTCACATTCAGCTTTTAATTTAAACTCAATATTACTGGGACCCACTGTTTCATCATTTATTTTATACATTATTATTATTTAAAATATAACACCCTTATAATTTCATTAAAAATATTTATAGATGTCATTTTTTTGAAATATAATTAATAGTTATCATTAATCTAATTTACTTTGATATATATATATATATATATATATATATATATATATATATATATATATATATATATATATATATATATATATATATATATATATATATATATATTAATACTATTTTAATTAAAATATAATCAAACATAAAAATAAAAATAAAAGCATATAAATAAGTAAGACAATGAAAATAAAGAAAAAAAAATAAGATTATTAATTATTATCAAAGCGCTGCCAAATATATTGAACTAAATCAGCACGGAGTTGGTGATGGGCATGATTATTACATAGTTCAGAATTTCTTTGAAGATAATCTTGAAACTCTCAATTTGAGCCTTGAATAGGTTGTGCAGGATCATCACCTTCGTCATTGGACCAATTTGTGATCATATCTCCCTCATCTTCAACAATCATGTTGTGTAAAATAATCCAAGTTAGCATTATGGGTTCCAATCTCTTTATATTCCAAAAACAAGCTGATCTTCTCACTATAGCCCATCGAGCTTGGAGAACCCCAAATGCTCGTTCGACGTCTTTCCTTATAGCTTTTTTTCTTAAACAATCTTTTTTTTTGATCTTGTGGACATGGAAACTGATGAGAGTGGAAATTTATGTATTTTTAGGCTTGATTTGATACCTTTTTGATGTGTTTTGATGTGGTATTTGCACGAAAATGTAATGCTCTTATTTTTACCGATAAAAAGGTGTTCGAGAGGTATTTTGTCAAGTTTTTCATAGGAAAAGAGGGATAATATGATCAAGAATCGAATTGGAGTGAAATGGAGCTGGAACAGCTGAAGAAGCCATCGCACGGCCATTACATGGTCACAGCCGTGCGAGAGTGTTCGTCGCTGTGTGAAAGGACTTGCAGCTGAGTGAAGAACTTTGTCACACTATTGTTATCGTGTCACATCACACGTTTGTTAGATTGTGTACTAAAAGCCTAGCTTTTGTATGAACAATGTTTTAACAATTTATTTGAAAATGAGAACATATGATCAAACGTTTTGCATATTATAATTTATTTATATGTTTGTGCAAAAGTCCTCTTACTTTATACTGTAGATAATATGTTGTGCGACAACACGCGGAAGATTATATTATCGGTTTCCTTATAAAGTATAAACAGATGCTCACAATCGAGAGAGACAAGATAATTTATCGGGATAGTTTTAGTGTGATTTGGTATTAGTTTGTCTTGACTATAGAATCACATGTATACTTTGTGTGTATTGAATATGGTTTCCTTATAAAGTATAAACAGATGCTCACAATCGAGATAGACGGAGATAATTTATCAGGATGGTTTTAGTGTAATTTGGTATCAGTTTGTCTTGACTATAGAATCACATTAGTATACTTTGTGTGTATTGAGCAAGACCGCTTGAGGTCGTTCGACTTATACTGACTTATAGAAGAACTTGATCTCTGTTATTATGGATGTTCGTACTCTTAATTCCTATACAATAATTTCGACATGTAAGGCAGTATGTATTTCTTTGATTCATCAATGGGTGAGATTTACATGTAATTAAATTAATAAACTCGATGAGTTGGGAAGTAGTGCTATCTCTATTGTATGCAGTTGATTGTAGAAGGAATCTGTGTCCGATATAGGTTGATGATGTCCCCTTGAGGAGCTCATAAGGATTATCATGTAAACCTTGCAAGTGGATTAATTCTGGCATGATAATAAGTTTGACTGGTACTACTCTCGGATGAAATATTAATTAATCACTATGCCAAAACTGTGGAATAACAACGCTGGAATAACAACGGAGAATTCAAAATCCGTTGTTAAAAGAGCAAAATAAGGCAAAATTTGCACACCCATTGTTATTGCACAAAGAGGCGCGCATTAACAATGGGGAATTTGGTTCCGTTGTTAATCTAACTTATAAATTTTACCTTTATTTTTTGAATTATTTTAAATTCAGAAAATTATTTGATATAAATTAAACCCTTATAATATTTTAAGGGCTCATTTCTCTCCTCTCTTTACCGTTGCGGTTGCCTTCAACCTTTCGACACTCCCGTTGCCAGCGAGCCAGCGACTCTCCAACACTGCCACCATTTCTGGTCGATAGGAAGAAGGACCGTCGACATCTCCCGGTGCCAAGACCAGGTCCAAGGCCTTCAATTTTCAGATGCTCTCTCTCTCTCTCTCACTTTCTCTCTCTCTCTCTCTCTCATTGTTCTGGGGTGTTTGGTGGCTGCATCAGCTCCCCAGCCATCAATTCTACTCTGTGCTTGTTCTTCTAGCTGAGATCCGGTGCTCTGAGTGCCACCTAGGGCTCTCGACAAGTCTTTTTGTTGGCCTCCGACGGTGCCCTTCCACGCCGCCTTAGCGGCCCCTATTCCTGATCTAGGGCATCCTCTCTATTGGCGGATCCTCACTAAATTTAGTAGCCAAATATCCCCTATAAGCTGCCGCCGCTCTGCGCGACCTCTTTGGTGCCCCTGGCTGCCGATTTTTCAAATTCCAGCAACTCCTTCGTGCGTCCGTTGTTGGATGGTTTTCTCGCCGCTAGC
The DNA here is from genome assembly GCA_023678885.1 of Pogostemon cablin. Lineage (NCBI taxonomy): Eukaryota > Viridiplantae > Streptophyta > Magnoliopsida > Lamiales > Lamiaceae > Pogostemon > Pogostemon cablin. The sequence continues at coordinate 14,302,096 of CM043001.1, read as the reverse complement.
ATTTTCTGCGGCGCTGGCGATTTCTTTATTCACCTGGCCGCCGCCAATTTTCTTAGAGTAAGCGGTTGGTCCGCTATATCCACCCGTGCGCAGCCTTCCCGATGCGCTTTCGTCGCCGATGTTCTGATTTGACAGTAGCGGCTTGGCTGCTCAATTTTACCGGCATGAGTCCAGGGTGTTCTGAGACATCGCCCTCAATCAGCGTCTCGCTAGGGCTTCTCCCTGATCTACTCACCCGCCAATTGACGGTTGAATTTGGCCAAGAGACCTTCGTCAATCCCTTTGCAGGGCTTTGCCTCACTGCTGGGATATCCTCACTGCTGCCGATCGCACACCCCTTAATCGTCACCGTCAACAATAATTTATGGCTTGGCAATCGATAGCAGGTTTACTATATTATTGACAGCCACTGCTTCCTCATTCTTTGTCAATTGGGGCATCGATTTCTTCTCCTTTGAAGTCAGTCCACCTTGGTTCCAATCGACACATGGCTGACTAGGGCTTTCTTTTTCCATCCCCCACGAATTTCGCATTAGGGGATTTGACCAGGCCAACTTTATCTACGATTATTGGCGGCCAACTATGATTATTCAGCCACTGGAGAGTCCTTCACAGGTGACTCAATGCCTTTCCTGCACTGGTGCACGACCTCACAAACACCGATTCAGACACACCGATTGCAGGGCTGTATATTGCGGCTATGTCAGATTATTTCTACACTCCAAGCCCTTTGATAGCTTGGATATTCTATGCTTTGGCGCTTTGCTGCTATAATTTCTTTCAAGATGCTGCTGTTTTTTTTGCTGCTTGATCTCTTGGATGGCATCTTCTAATTCCGGTTTGCAGATTTTTACTTATGATGAAGCTTATCTTGGTATTTATGGTTTTTTGCACATCTCTTGATGTAAAGGCTTCTGTTTTGTATGGTTATTTGGATGATAAGGAGTCTATGTTGATACTTGTGACTAGTTGATTGCGGCTCTAATGATTTGATGGTACATGATTCTTGCTGCTCATCTTCTTTTGTGAAATCTTAGCAAAGTTATACTTCTAAAGTTCTTATTATATGTGCAAGGCAATATTTATGATATGTGCTGGTATAAACAGCCTTTAGATACACCAACTCCATAAGGGTGTTTTTATGTGTTTTACTAGGATGTCATTTCTTGTTTATTGAGTTCTTTTGTTACTGTGCTCTCTTCTTGTCTAAATCACATTTACAGATTCCCTTTCCTTGTTTTTAATGTGAATTCTTGAAAAAGAAACTAAAGCCCATTCCTACTATTCTTTTTTTAAATTCGGGAGATCTCTGTCCTTCAACTACTCTATTCTTGAGATACCCAATGAGAAACTAAATTGTCAAGTGGTGGCCCCATCTTCGTATGATAGATTCCAAGTCCATCTCCACTCCTATTGAAGCCCATTCCTACCTTCAATGAAAACGAGAGGCGACGCCAAACTCAGAAGGGGGAAAAGAAAATATAATAAAAACCAAATATTACATAATTAGTTATTTTCCATTGAAGATAGTATGATCTGATTTAATAAAATCTTATCGAATCTTACACAGTAAATTATATACAGATCAAAATCAAATCACCACACCCACGGTGATATGACATAATAAATCAATTGATCTTGCTGTATCATCTAAATTATAGATAGATAATTGATGAGTGTTTTCTCAACACACAATTAATCCCCAAGTATGAAGGATATCAATTGTAGTTTCGAAGGTGACCAAGTTAAATATCGAATCCACGGGACGGATAAATATCACTTTAGTTACTTTCTAGCAATTATGACTATGTTGAGAATTGTAATTTTGGTTTGTAAATTAAGTAATAATTGAAATAGCAATTAAATAACAAGAACGAGAAAATAGTAGTTGTGATCAAATAAGATAATAGGTAGTTCATCAGGCCATCCAGTTTCATTCGTTAATTCATACTTTCGTGTGTCGATGTTCGACTCTGCCTTGTGGTTTATGGACGCATCGCTAGACCATACAAATCTATTCTATAGACACAAATAGATAAGCTTTTGACACGTGTAAATATCCTCAGAGCAAGACGTATACTTTACCTCCCTTTCTAGGTACTATCATAATCAATTATTTCCCGTGCACTTAGTACTCTAACCCGATTTGATCTCCCTTTTTAGGTACTATAAAGTTATACTCTTTATCCTACTTGTTAACCCGAATTCAATTCAATTAATAAACATTCATATAAGACAATTCTAATAAAACTTCGGAATCCCTTCACTTAGAATTATAACAATAAACCCTGCTCATTAGTGAACGCACTCAACCAATAACCATGTTATGCATTCAGACTCTACACAACGATTATTGATGCACAAAATAACTATGAGTATGGATTAAAAACGTGCAATCTTATATAAACTAAACCACAAGTAGTGTTGTACGGAGTATACACACGAAATACAAATTTAACTCATGAAACCTTCATAACCCTAGAACTACCGAAGTGGCTCTAGCCCATGATTGATCTAGGAACAATCATGGTTAGATGGACTGATCTTACTAGAATCTCCAGCTACACCTCTGTCTCAGCCCTCCGGATGGATCACCAATCTCTTCTCTTCACTCCTCTTATGATTCACGATCTTAAGCTCTTCATGCTTGGACGTCTTCCTTGACTGCATGAGCCTCCTTTTATACTTGTAATCATGTCTCTAGGGCTTGGAATGGGCTTTTCAAGTGATCCCACGCGTTTTGGCCTCGAAAATCCGGATAAGGTAAGTTTCTGCATTTTGGTTCGACCTCGTCAAACAGGTCGAACCATTGGCCAACAGATCGAACCCTAGGTCGAACCCTGCTACTGGACACATTCTGCACTTGGTTAATCCTCTTGTACAGGTCGAACCATTCCCTCACAGATCGAACCTCAGGTCGAACCACGCTACTAGACAATTTTCGCTCCTGGTTCAACCAACTGTCAGGTCGAACCCCAACGTCATGGTCGAACCCCTCTTCTCGCGAACTGGTTCGACCATGGTTCGACCTGATCAAACAGGTCAAACCCCTAGAGTCGTGGTCGAACCCTCCTTCTGCTGTTTCGCAAAACCAGGTCGAACCCTACTCTTTCCTTGGCGGTTCGCGTGGTCTCGACTTCGTCTATTTGATTCTTGGCACTTCCACTCCGTTTTTGCTATGAAAATCACTTAAATAGCTCCACTAACACCTGATTCATGCTAATTCACAATATATATAGGTTTTCCACCTATTTCCACCTCAAAACTCTCCAAAACTAGCACAAAACATGATGCCAAACTTGTGAATTTACACACTCATCAAACCCCCAAACTTACATGTTGCTCGTCCCGAGGCAACCAAATCAAACCACAGGAGTCGTGTATAATTAACCAAGATCAAGTACAACACATATAACACATGCAACTTCATTCAATCAAATAAGTATTAATTGCTTCATATATATCACTCATGCAAAACCAGTCCAATCACACACCATTCGGAGTACTAAGCAATTTCGCTCACAAGATAAGTATTTATTCTCTTTCACTCAAGTGCGTGAGGCACTATATAGGTTAATATAAACACTCATATCAATCCATATTCACGCGTAACCATAAGCTTGGCAAAGGTCTCAAAAATCAACTTATAATCAACTCTTCACTAGGATCACAAAGGACTTGTTTTTGGGTTGTAATGTTGGCTCTTTGGAAAAAGGTAGGAAAATTTGGACTTAGTGACTTAAGACACTAGTAGAGAGTTACCTTGGAGGTTCTCGATTTCTTCTTCTTACAGCAAGTTCTCCTCCAATGTCGTCTCTTGAACTTGTAAAATTCCTGAATTTTCCTTCTTTTCATGGCATCAACATCATTTTTTTAAACAATTCGAGTACCGGTTTCAGGCACTACCCTTCTCATATATATAGGCCATCAGCTGCTAAGCTTCACACACCAAGTATAAACAATCGGGGTACCAGTTTCGGGCACTACCCCTAAATAAGATTTAACCATATTCTTTCCATCCAACCATATTTTATCTTCCTTTTCTTCTTACAACACTTACTCACCTCCACTCTCTCTACCAAATGATTAGGTTAATCAAGCTCAAGTAAAGGCTTATAAGGTTATTCAATTTGGCTACCAAAGAAAAAGCTTTAATGGCTCAACGGGGCATCCAAAGGTTAATAAAATCATTAGGAAGGATAAATTTGGCTAAGTAACTTAATCACGAAATAATGGCCTAAGATCATGTCCTAGCAATTTATCAACCATAAGTCTCACACAAGACTCAAAGCCAAGTTCTAGAATACGTTCATATGAATGATCCTCTCAAGAATAAAATAATCATGATCAAGCATGATTAAAAAAGCTCAAATCCTCACATAGGTAATCCTAGTACTCCTCATAGCATATAATTAAGATCAATTCCACAAGAACTCAATATACTTATCAACTAAACATGCTTTTCATCAATAGAAATTAACACATAAACATATGAATGCACAATATCAATAAGCTTATACCCAATCAATCATACAAGATATCACTTATACATTCCACTCACGCATGAATCACACCCCAACCTAAAGATAAAAAGAAGAATAAGGGAATCAAGATGAATCGGAGGAAACTAAAGAAAACCTGAAAAACTACTCCTCCGGAGCATCATCATCCTCATCATCAAGCCTCCGCTCCACAATCTGGTGTAAATCACCGATATGTCTATCCAAGTAATCAACCCGATCACCCAACCTACCAACTTTCTCATTCAAAGCCATATACCTCTCATTCAGCGTAGCATAGTTGGCGTTGGCGAGTGCGAGCTGTCGGTTTGTCTCCTGCTGGCTGATGAGAGTGAAAATAAGCGTGTTTTAATATCCAATTTAACACCTTTTTGATTGATATTGTAGTCTTATATTAGCACAATGGTCTTATATTCATTATATGTGAGAAAAAGGTGCACTTGAGGTGTTTTGTTGTGTTTTAGGTGGAAAAAGGATGAAAAGTGCAAAGTTGGAGAAAAGGTGCAATTTGTGCAAGAATACTGAAAACGCACGTCCAACTTTCATAATTATTCTGTGTTCGTGTGGAGCTCAAAACTGATGTTGTGATACATGGTTAGAAATCTACTGAAGAGAGGGTCGTTTTGGCGTAAAGAACATACCATTCGGAGGCCGAACGAGGAAGTTATGAGCAAAGTGGTGACGCCGCGCGAGCTGTGCCGAACAGAACAGATGTTCTACTTTCCATGGCTTGTTACAGATTCAATTCTTTGAGTTTTTGTGAGTTCTTTATATGGATAGAAAGCCCAGGATGAGAGGACCACGTGAGCATAAAAATCACTCAATTCGGAGGTCAGATGTGAAAGTTATACGCGAAACGGCGAAACTGCGCAAATCGGTTCGACCTAGGTTCGACCTGAGACATTCTGGTTCGACCTGTTGGGTTGGTCGAACCAAGCACCTGGGGCTTCCAGTAGGGTGGTTCGACCTGTGGTTCGACCTGTGCTTAGTGGTTCGACCTGTTTGCTGAGGTCGAACTGACGTGCGGGAACTTACCATATCCGTATTTTCGAGGCCTAAACGCGTGTGATCACTTGAAAAGCTCATTCAAAGCCTAGTAGACGTGATTACAAGTATAAAAGGAGGTCTAGGAAGCCACAAAAGAGGAACCGAACACAATACAAGAGAGGAGAAGAGAGGCCACAACCATATAACACCCCACAAGGGGGGATCACCCCCCATCCATCATCCACTTCCTTTCCTCCATCCATCCATCACTTTGAAGATTCGTTTGTGGAATCAAGAGGAGAACCAAGAGGAGGATTCAAGATGGAGAAGGGCATGAAGACGCCATATCAAGGGTTTATTCGTTTCCTAATTTATCTTGTATTTTCCGGACATCCGGGTAAGATCTATCCAACACCTATGATTGTTCTTCGAAACATCATGGGCTAGAGCCTTTTTGGTAGATCTAGGAGTTTTGATGATTTTATGAATTAATTGATCTTCTATGTGTAAACTCCGTACAACACTACTTGTGGATTTATTTTATATATGATTGTGCTTTCTTAATCCATATTCATGGTCGTTTTGTGTATCTTCAATTGGTATATAGAGTCTGAATATATATCTTGGTTGTAGATTGAGTGCGTTCACCGCTGAACAAGATTCCATGTTATGATTCTAAGTGAGGGGACTCCGAAGCTTCATTAGAACTATCATATATGAATACTTATTAATTGAATTGAATTCGGATTATTAAGTAGGATAAAGAGGATAACTTTATAGTACCTATAAAGGGAGATCATATCGGGTTAGAGTACCAATCCTAGGGGGAAATAATTGATATTGATAGTACCTAGAAAGGGGGGTGAAATTATATCTCTTGTTCCGAGGTTATTCACGCATGTTACACGCATATTTACTTGTGTCTATAGAGTAGATTTGCATGGCTTAGTGATGCGTCCATATTCCACAAGGCAGAGTCGGACATCAACACATAAAAGGGAGATTAATGAGTGAAACTGGATTATCCTAGAGCTACCTATTCTCCTACTTGATCCACCTACGTATTCTTCGAGTGATAGTTTATTTTATTTGTTATTTAATTTAGTATTTATTTATAATCAAACATCAAACTCTTATTGCTTTGTCTTAATTAATTTAGATAATAATTTAATTGATAATACGCCGTCCCTTGGGTTCGATATTCACTTGGTCACCTTTCGAAACTACTATTGATATCCTTCATACTTGGGGATTAATTGTGTGTTCAGAAAACGCTCATCAAGTTCTTGGCGCCGTTGCCGGGGACGGCTGTTATTATTGATTTTATTATTTCTAGTTGATTAAGATTTTTTTTCTTTTATTTGTGATTATTTATTTCTATCTAACCTTGAATTTTTCCGAGTTACTTGTGCGCTTGAAAAAAAGAGAGGAATGGAAGAAGGAATAACACATTGATCTAAACATGGCCGGAGCAAGGCAGAATCCGGATAATGTTTCCATTCGTGAAATTTTCACGAACATTGGGAATGTCAACATGGGATTGATAGGAGCACGGGGGGAAGATGATGATTTTGAGATAAATCCCGCTCTTATTAACATGGTAGAGAAGAATCCCTTTTCTGGAGGTTGTTTTGAAGATCCATATCAGCATCTCCGAAGATTTCTTGGTTATGCAAACACTCAAAAGGGCAGTGGAGCTAATGATAATGTTAGGCGGATCGTCTTATTCAAGTTCTCTTTGATTGATAAGGCGGAAGCTTGGTATGAGACCCTTGATCCAACAGATTGCAATACATGGGACCAACTGCAGCAGAAGTTCTTGGAGAGATACATGCCACCCTCAAGGATCTTAAGAATGAAGCAAAAGATCTCTCGATTTGTTATGAATCAGGGTGAAAAATTTTATGAGGCGTGGGACAGATTTAAAGATATGCTCAGGAGGTGTCCACAGCATGGAATATCTAAGGCTGAATACATAAGCATCTTCTACTATGGATTGGATTGTGAGTCGCATATTTTTATTGATGCATCATCAGGAGGAGCGTTGTTATCTAAGACAGCACTTGAAGCGGAAAAGTTGTTTGAAGACATCTCTATGAATTCACGTGACTGGCCCATAGAGAGAGATAGAGGATCATATGTACTTGGCGAAGTAGCGCAGGTTGAACATCAAGTGGTGAAGCCGAATAGGGATGATGAGATCGTCTCTAGTCTAGCTAACATCAACAAGCTACTAGAGTTCCAGCAGAGACAGATCACAGAGTTGACACTAAGGGGGACTAGTATGAAGCGGCAAGAAGTGAAGAGTGTTAAAGATACCTTCCATCGATACATGGCGGAGAATGATGCAAGGATTGATCATCTTGAGGATACCATGAATGTTGATCATGCAGATTTATCTAAGCAGATGAAGGAGCTTACTTTGATTATGGGGCAGATGACTGCAAACGTGAATCAATTTACACAAAAATTAGAAGATAAAGCCATCACGTTAAGGTCTGGAACGTAGTACGAGGGACCGATGAGGCTGGGATCAAATTTGGACATGACTAATCCTTGGTTCGACCAACACCCAGAAGGTTCGACCTGGCACTCAGGTCGAACCATGGTCGAACCTCATCATGCAGTGCACTCTGTTTTTAAAAATCCTCGGTTCGACCAAAACCCAAAGGGTTCGACCTGGCATACATGTCAAACCATGGTCGAACCTCTTCATTCGGAGTGCTCTGTTTTGTCGCAGCAACGGTTCGACCACGACCGTAATGGTTCGACCAACCCAGCAGGTCGAACCCAGGTCAAACCGGAGGATATAAACTATACAGTGAGGCAGTTCGACCTAGGGGGCAGTGGTTCGACCTCTAACACTGGTCGAACCCAGGTCGAACCTCAAATTAAAAAAAAGAGCCGTTGTCCAGAAGGTAGGTTCGACCAGTACGTGCCTGGTTCGACCTGTTCCACAGGTCAAACCCTGGTCGAACCCATCCAGAAGTTGCCCATTTTTGTGCCGAATGCTCCGCATGATGTTGATGCTACTCCAGTACCATTACATGAGCAGAATACTGAGCTTACAATGGAGAAGAAGTGGGAAGAAGCAAAGAGATTGAGAGCCAAGAAGGATAAAGCGAAGGAGGTTGAACGTGATGAATGGGGAAGACCAAAGACCAAGATACCTCCTCCGTTTCCTTCGAGATTGGCCGAGAAGGGATTGGAAGAAAACTTCAAGAGGTTTCACGATGTCATGAGCAAAGTAAGCTTGAACATTCCTTTCTCTGAAGCAATCATGGAGATGCCATACTATGCCCGATTCCTCAAGAATATTATATCAAAGAAGAGAAGCTTGAACGGAGTGGAGACGGTGAACCTATCAGAGAATTGCAGCTCGATCCTTCAAAGGAAGCTACCTGCAAAGTTAAAGGTTCCGGGAAGCTTCACCATTCTTTGTGACATTGGAAAAGGGTCGGCACATAAAGCCTTGTGTGATTTGGGGGCAAGCGTTAACTTGATGTCTTTGTCCATATTTAAAAGGCTTGGTTTGGGGGAGTTAACTCCCACGAATATTGCTCTTCAATTGGCGGATAGATCCATGACTTGTCCGAAGGGTTTAATTGAAGATGTTTTAGTGAGAGTGGATAAGTTAGTTTTTCCCTTGTACTTGACATGGAAGATGATAAGGGTGATATTCCCCTTATTTTGGGACGACCGTTCCTTGCCATAGCTGGAGCTATGATAGATGTTAAGGAAGGAAAGCTTAGACTGCAAATGGATAATGAAGATGTGGTTTTCTCTCTTGATCATGCAATGAAGATGCCCATGGAGACTCAATCATGCAAGAGCATTGATATGGTTTCTAACTTGTTTAATCTTGATTTTTCTAAGACATATGATTCTGAATTTAAGTGGAAGGTTGACAAGGAGGAGTCTAGACAGCCATGGGAGGAAGGTAATTTCAATGATCATATTTTTGTGACCAAGAAAGGTGAGGTGTTGAGTGTAGACAAGAAGAGGGAAAGAAAGTATTTGAAGGTGAGGATGCGAGAAGACCATCCTCTACCGTCGTGACTCTACGACGTTAAACATGAGTGCCTATTTGGGGCTTGCCTTTCCGTTTATTGCTTTATTTCTTTCATGTGAGTAAGAAATTTTTATATTTAAGGTGCTTATTATTCGGCAATTACATCTCTGCAAACTTAGTTTCAACTTACGTTTTTACTAAGTTTGGGGGGGTGTGATGTTATTACCTCATTGAAGCACCAAGAATATAATCTTTTCTTTGTAATGTTTGCTAGGGGAGTTGATTTTTTGCGGTGTATTGAAACTTTAATCGGTTTTGATGTGTCGATTTTTTGCAATTTGCCTAGTGTTCAGTGGTGTTTCTAGTGTGTGGAGTCGATTACATAGTCAATTAATTCTTTCTTATAGTTCTCTTATTTTATTATTGATGAATCCTGTGATGATGAGTATGCTTGAGCTTTGATGATAGAAAAGGGTAACTAGGTGGCAAGACGAGTTCTACATTGAGGTTTCGACTCGAGGAGCTCGTGTGCACGTTGAAGAAAAATCAGGTGCCCTCGTTTCCTTTTTCTAATTTTTATATGTGCTTTTAATTCATGGAGTGGAATGATTGAGTTTATGGTGGTGATCCATGTAGCTTATATTGTTAAAATTATCTTTGAAATTCATATGCTCTTGAAATTGATGAAGAAAGTGTACTTGAGTTATATTGTGATATGAAGTTCTATGTGTACTTGTGGGATATTGCTTACCATGAAAAGTGCTCTGTTACTTGTTAAAAACCCATGTGAGATTTTGAGCCTAGTTGATCATGTACATAATTACATGATATTTCTTTTCTGGTGAGTATCGTTCTTGTGTATGTATTCTAGAACTTGCCTCTTGTCTTACTTGAAACTACATGTGTGTTAGATGATGGGAGATGATCTAAGGCCATCCTTGAATTTATGAGTCACTTAGCCAAATAATTTCCTACCAAATAATTATATATCCGTAGTTAACCCCGTTGAGCCTAAAAGCCTTATTTCTTTGGCAACCTACGAAGATAGCCACTTTGATATCCTATTTGAGCCTTAAATTTCTATATTTAGTGGATAATTAAATGCTGTCAAAGTGTGTTAATGGTGCTTGATAACAATTTGGGAAGGAATGAAATTGGTGTTGAAATTAATAGTGATGGATTATGATAATGCATCTAAGGAGAAACATGGAGTAGTGCTTAAATCTAGTACTCCATGGAATCAAAAACCCTAGGGTAGTGCTTAAATCTAGTACCCTATGGAGGATGCATGAGGTAGTGCCCGAAACTGGTACCTCGAGAGAAAAAGGATGTGCTTGAGACAAGAAAAAGTATGTTGAGCTTGAAGGAAAGGAGAGAAAAGAAAATTAAAAGAGCATGAAGCTGGATAGCCTTGAAGTGTAAAAAACTGCATTACAAAAGATCTCCGGTTTTAATTCTCTACTAATTGAGTCACTTTATCCATATGTTTCCTACCCTTACCAAAGAGCCGACATTACATCCAAAAGAAAAGTCATTTTTGATCCCATTGTCGAATCATAATTTTAGTGGTAGAAAGTTTGAGACGTTTGGCAAGCTTATGGTTACGCATGCTCTTGAATTGAATCTGAGCGTAAACACCTTAACCCATAAGTGTACATATTTTACACTTGAGTGAGAGATCATATATATACTTCCCGTGAGAACATGTCAATGGAGCATTTGAATTGGTGGTGATTGTCTTAACTTGTATGCTTTGAATTGATTATTACATATAATAAGAGTTGCATGACCTAAGTTGAGGACAATTGTATTTTGAATGGGGTATTGGTCATAGTCCTTGTTTCCCCGCTAATTTTCTTACTCTCTCTCACACTTTATTTTTATTTTGTTGCCTCGGGACGAGCAACGGGTAAGTTTGGGGGTTTGATGAGAGTGAAAATAAGCGTGTTTTAATATCCAATTTAACACCTTTTTTTATTGATATTGTAGTCTTATATTAGCACAATGGTCTTATATTCATTATATATATGAGAAAAAGGTGCACTTGAGGTGTTTTGTTGTGTTTTAGGTGGAAAAAGAATGAAAAGTGCAAAGTTGGAGAAAAGGTGCAATTTGTGCAAGAATGCTTAAAACGCACGTCCAACTTTCATAATTATTCTGTGTTCGTGTGGAGCTCAAAACTGATGTTGTGATACAGGTTGGAAAGCTACTGAAGAGAGGGTCGTTTTGGCGTAAAGAACATCCCATTCGGAGGCCGAACGAGGAAGTTATGAGCAAAGTGGTGACGCCGCGCGAGCTGTGCCGAACAGAACATATGTTCTACTTTCCATGGCTTGTTACAGATTCAATTCTTTGAGTTTTTGTGAGTTCTTTATATGCATAGAAAGCCCAAGAAGAGAGGATCGCGTGAGCATAAAAAATCACTCAATTCGGAGGTCAGATATGAAAGTTATATGCAAAATGGCGAAACTGTGCAAATCGGTTCGACCTAGGTTCGACGTGAGACATTCTGGTTCGACCTGTTGGGTTGGTCGAACCAAGCACCAGGGGCTTCCAGTAGGGTGGTTCGACCTGTGGTTCGACTTTGCTTAGTGGTTCGACCTGTTTGCTGAGGTCGAACCGATGTGCGGGAACTTACCATATCCGTATTTTCGAGGCCTAAACACGTGTGATCACTTGAAAAGCCCATTCCAAGCCTAGGAGACGTGATTACAAGTATAAAAGGAGGTCTAGGAAGCCCCAAAAGAGGAACCGAACACAATACAAGAGAGGAGAAGAGAGGCCACAACCATACAACACCCCACAAGGGGGGATCACCCCCCATCCATCATCCACTTCCTTTCCTCCATCCATCCATCACTTTGAAGATTCGTTTGTGGAATCAAGAGGAGAACCAAGAGGAGGATTCAAGATGGAGAAGGGCATGAAGACGCCATATCAAGGGTTTATTCGTTTTCTAATTTATCTTGTATTTTCCGGACATCCGGGTAAGATCTATCCAACACCCATGATTGTTCTTCGAAACATCATGGGCTAGAGCCTTTTTGGTAGATCTAGGAGTTTTGATGGTTTTATGAATTAATTGATCTTCTATGTGTAAACTCCGTACAACACTACTTGTGGATTTATTTTATATATGATTATGCTTTCTTAATCCATATTCACGATCGTTTTGTGCATCTTCAATTGGTATATAGAGTCTGAATATATATCTTGGTTGTAGATTGAGTGCGTTCACCGCTGAACAGGATTCCATGTTATGATTCTAAGTGAGGGGACTCCGAAGCTTCATTAGAACTATCATATATGAATACTTATTAATTGAATTGAATTCGGATTATTAAGTAGGATAAAGAGGATAACTTTATAGTACCTATAAAGGGAGATCATATCGGGTTAGAGTACCAATCCTAGGGGGAAATAATTGATACTGATAGTACCTAGAAAGGGGGGTGAAATTATATCTCTTGCTCCGAGGTTATTCACACGTGTTACACGCATATTTACTTGTGTCTATAGAGTAGATTTGCATGGCTTAGTGATGCGTCCATATTCCACAAGGCAGAGTCGGACATCAACACATAAAAGGGAGATTAATGAGTGAAACTGGATTATCCTAGAGCTACCTATTCTCCTACTTGATCCACCTACGTATTCTTCGAGTGATAGTTTATTTTATTTGTTATTTAATTTAGTATTTTAGTTATAATCAAACATCAAACTCTTATTGCTTTGTCTTAATTAATTTAGATAATAATTTAATTGATAATACGCCGTCCCTTGGGTTCGATATTCACTTGGTCACCTTTCGAAACTACAATTGATATCCTTCATACTTGGGGATTAATTGTGTGTTGAGAAAACGCTCATCACTGGCTAGCAACGATCGCGACTAGCTGCTCATAAATAAGGCGGAGCTGCTCCCGTGTATCATTCGGGATAGCCCGCTGTTGACGCGGTGCTGGCTCATATTGAGGTGCGTCGTGCTGCTCCTCTTCTGGAATCTCCATCTCTGGCTGCTCATCTACCCGATGCTCGACCTCGGGCTGCTGTGGCCACTGTAATGGCTGGTGTGGTGGCGGATGGTACTCTCCCTGTTCCACAATTTGCTGTAGCTCCTCCAACCTACCTTCGACACACAACCTAGCCACGACTCTCCAATCCCCATTGGTCTTCACAGTCACGGACAGAGCAGTGTGTCCTAGGGAGTTCATCAACAAGTTCCTCGCCTCCCGAACAGTGGTCATGTTGTTCATGTCAAAGGGAAACATAAAGTCGAATGGCTTTGGTCCTCTCGTGAAGAACCAATCACCATCTCTAAAGTGTGCAAATCCTCCCTTTACACATGTGAGCATCACCAAGTCGGGCTCTCCTCTAACAGGTGTAATGCCGGTGAAGTCCATGTTGTAGTGCTCAGCTACAATCGTCAGCAACCCTCCAATGTTCACCTTCTGAAATCCAATGGTCCTGAATCGATGCAGCTGCGCGATGAAATATGCTCCCACATTGAACTTCACCCCATTCATCATACACCATAGGGCATAAAGCTCTCCTCTAGACACACAGCCACCCTCCGAACGAGCAAACAGTGTGTTTCCGAGCACTCGATCCATATATTTCAACACTGGATTCTTGATCGAGGTCGCACGAGCCTGCCTAATCTTATAGTCTCTGATCTCCCCGGTTATCTCCCTCCAAAACCTATTAGCGTTGAAGTGTCCATTCTCCACTCGAGAAATCTCTAGAGGCGTCTGAAAAAACTGATTAAAATCCTCAGCCGTCCATCTCCTTCGGACTCCTCCTAACTGAAATGAGCACTGATACGGGTAGCCAAGTGGGTCCTTATCCATCTCAAATGAGCAAACTACCTCCGCTGTAACGTGGAAGTAAGTCGGCTTCTTCAACTCCATAAATCTGCGGATCCCCACTCGATCGAACAACATCGTCATATCATCCCTAATGCTCATAAGTCTCATGACCTTATCATCTTGGTATCTTGTCCGAGCTATCTTGTCTAAGACTTCTTCCCACTTTTCTTTAATCTCATCTCAGTTTTACATTTGAATTTTAAAGTCGATCTTGTAACCTCAGCTTCCTCGTCACTGTGTCCACATTCGAAGGCCTGTCTTGCCTCTTCTTCGATCTTGCTTCCTCTGCCTTACCTTTCCCTTTATTTGATCCTTGTCCCTTTCCTGAAAACAACTATTTCAACACAACCAACAAAACAAGAACACAAGTATTTGACTAGCATATCCTATACTCTACTCAAGACTTCAAGCATCCATGCTTAATTAACTCCAACTATCATCTCAACACCACTTGCTCATTCATCATGCTCAAAACATCATCAATCACACTCTCTTTAATCTTAAATCATCAACAACAAGCATGCATCAACCAATTCAAGCCATTCAACATAAATTTCAACAATTGAACTTCATGAACAACTCAAACTATCAACAATTCAAACCATGTTCATTCCTCTAGATGCATCATATCCTTGATCAATCCACACAAAACTCAAGTTCTATCCATAATCAAGCAATCTCAAACCAATAAACATGAATTCATATGAATCAACTCAAAAATATCAATTATCACCATGAATTTCAACCAAAATCAACTTCAATCAAGTTACCCAAAACACATTTCTTGCAATAAACTTCAATCCTAAGGTAATTGAGTTGAAAAAATGTACCTTTAGTCTTGCCCATGGTTAACAATCGATAATTGCACACAACACTCAAAAACACGACTGAAGCCCTAATTCGCGATGAAAATCGCCCAAATCCGTGCCCAATTCAAGAATTAAGAGTGTAATGTTGTGTAATCGGTGCAAAATCAAATGTAATTAACGAATTTGTGCAAGGGTGTTAAGGTTCGGGGAAGGTTCGAGGTTTGGTGAATAAAAGAATGATCGAACCTCTTCTAAAAACACAACTTAAAATGCGTACCTGACTGGGTTCGACCTCGAGTTCGACCTGCGGAACAGGTCGAACCTACCTTCTGGAAAAACTTACCTTTTGGGTTCGACCTAGGTTCGACCTTCTGAACAGGTCGAACCACTCTTGTGACAGGCCGAACCTACCTTCTGGACAACTACTCCTCGTGGTTCGACCTAGGTTCGACCTTCTGTACAGGTCGAACCATGAATGTCGTGGTCGAACCTATCACCTAAAAAACAGAGTGCTCTGAACGGACTGGTTTGACCTCAGGTTCGACCTTCTGATCAGGTCGAACCATAACGGCTTAGGTCGAACCACCCTACTGTGAGATTTATGTCACCGGGTTCGACCTTGGTTTGACCTATTAGACAGATCGAACCAATAATGATCAGGTCGAACCACCTTTTTAAGCTTCCAAACTGAGTGTTCTTAATCCCTATTCACTTCAAAATTCAATACGAATCATTAGGTACCAACTAAAGCACAACTTCATCCAAAATATGTTCCACAAAATATTATTCATGAGTAACTCCGTAAGAGAAAACACAACCAAAACCCACTAAACATTAGGCAAGTTGTAAAAAAATCGTCACATCAAAATCGATTAAAATTTTAAATATGGCGCAAAAATCAACTCCCCTAACAAACATCACAAAGAAAAGATTATACTATCGGTACTTATCAAGGTAAGTACATCACACCCCCCCAAACTTAGTACAAACCATAGGTGAAACTAAGTTTGCAAAGAGATGTAATTGCCGATAAGTAAGCACTTCAAATATAAAAATTTCTTACTCACACGAATGAAATAAAACATTAAAACGGGAGGGAAAGAAAGCCCCCAACAGGTGCTCATGTTTAACGTCGGAGAGTCACGACGGTACCAAATTAGATCAAGGTATCCACAAAGATGACACAAACATCATCCGGCGACTTGTAATGCTTCAAGCGATGTCCATTAGCCGCAAAAATGTCTCCATCCTTGTCAATCAGCTCAAAACTCCCCCCTCCTAAGACTCGATGAATCATGAACGGTCCCTCCACTTTGATTTCAACTTGCCTGCAAAAAGCTTTAAACGAGAGTTAAAGAGTAATACCTCGTCTCCTTGCTTGAACTCCTTATACGAGATCTTTGAATCATGCCACCTTTTAATCCTTTCCTTGTAGATCTCTGAATTCTTGTACGCACGACTCCGAAACTCATCCAATAGATTGATGTGAGTAATCCTCAACTCCTTCACATCCTTGAGAGTCAAGTTCAAGCTTCGCAAAGCCCAAAATGCTTTGTGTTGAATCTCTACAGGTAAGTGGCATGGCTTCCCATAGACAATCTGATACGGTGAAATATCTAACACCGTCTTGTACGCGGTCCGGAACCCTCACATGACATCATCGAGCTTCCAAACCCAATCCTTTCTATTGGTTCTGACCACCTTCTCCAAAATCTGTTTGACTTGAAGGTTAGAGACCTCCGCTTGCCCATTCGCTTGAGGATGATAGGGTGTAGTGACCCTATGCTTAACACCATACCCTTTAAGCACCTTCTCAAGAAATTTATTTACGAAGTGAGTACCTCCATCACTAACAAGTGCTCTAGGGACTCCAAAACGGGCAAAGATATGCTTCTTCAAGAAAGATATAACAGTTTTCGAATCATTCAAGCGAGTAGGAATCGCTTCCACCCACTTAGAAACATAATCCACTGCAAGTAGAATGTAGAGAAATCCATTAGATGGGGAAAATGCCCCATAAAATTGATACCCACACATCAAAAATCTCGACCACTATGCTCGGCTGAAGCGGCATCTCATCTCTCCTACCGATGTTCCCCATGCGTTGACATCTATCGCAAGACGCCACATAGGTCTCACAATCCTTGAACAACGTAGGCCAATAAAGAGCGGACTGAAGTACCTTGGCTGCTGTCTTTTGAGCGCCGAAGTGCCCCCCGTTAAGTTGTGCATGGCAAAACTCGAGAACACTCTCTATCTCCATCTCGGGCACACACCTATGGATGATAGAATCCGTGCAAATTTTGTACACAAACGGATCATACAATATGAAAGTCTCGATATCTCTCTTGAATTTAGCAAGTTGATATCGGTTGAGATCCCTTGGAATTTCTCCCACAGCAATATAATTAACATAATCCGCATACCAAGGATCAACTCCCTGCGCAGCAATCACACACGCTCGCTCAGCCCCTTCAACAAACATGGCCATGATCTTTTCATCCGGGAACATTTTCTTAATATACTCGAAAGAATTATCACAATGTTCCCTAGTCTCCAACCTCGAAAGATGATCCGCCAACACATTATCAGAACCTTTCTTATCCCGGATCTCCATGTCAAACTGTTGAAGTAGAAGAATCCACCTTATGATCCTAGGATTCGTCTCCTTCTTCTCCATCAAGTACCAAATCGCTGAATGATCCGTGTACACAATAGTCTTCATGCCAACCAAATACTAATGAAACTTATCGAATGCGTACACAATAGCCAAAAACTCCTTTTCAGTCACCGTGTAATTCTTTTATGCCACATCGAAAGTCTTACTTGCATAGTAAATGGCGCAAAACTTCTTTTCCTTCAGCTGTCCAAGCACCACTCCAAGTGCTACATCACTTGCATCACACATTAGTACAAACGGTTGAGTCCAATCCGGTGTGATCAAGATAGGTGCAGAAATAAGCGCCTCCTTCAAAACTTGAAAAGCTATTAGACAATCATCATCAAACACAAAAGGAACATCCTTTTCAAGTAAGCGAGATAAGGGCTTAGAGTATTTTGAGAAGTCTCTTATAAATCTCCTGTAAAAACCGGCGTGTCCAAGGAAGGACCGCACTCCTCTTTCATTGGTCGGTGGTGGAAGTTTCTCAATCGCCACCACTTTAGCACGATCTACCTGCAACCCTTTAGTCGAGACATGATGCCCAAGAACAATCCAATCCTTCACCATGAAGTGGCACTTCTCCCAATTCAAGAAAAGATTAGTCACTTGGCATCTCTTCAAAACAGTAGCTAGGTTAGACAAACAAATATCAAAGGAGGAACCAAAACAGAAAAATCATCCCTGAACACCTCCATGATCTTCTCTATCAACCCATCGAATATTGCCATCATGCATCTCTGAAAAGTAACAGGCGCATTACATAACCCAAATGGCATTTTCCGAAAAGCAAAGGTCCCGTAGGGGCAAGTAAAAGTGGTCTTTTCTTGATCCTCGGGGGCAATCATAATTTGGTTGTACCCCGAGTATCCATCCAATAAACAATAAAACTCATACCCTGCAAGACGTTCTAACATTTGATCCATGAAAGGAAGAGGAAAATGATCCTTACACGTGTTCTCATTCAACTTCCTATAATCAACACATGTACGCCATCCCGTAGGAATCCTTGTGGCTATCGCTTCTCCATCCTCAGCTTTTACTACAGTCATACCCCCTTTTTAGCAACTACATGCAATTGACTCACATGGGGACTATCACTAATAGGATATATGATTCCGGCATCCAACCACGTAAGGATTTGCTTCCTAATTACCTCTTGAATCGCGGGATTAACCCTCCGCTGATTCTGAACACTTGCCTTTGCCTCGTCTTACAATCTTATCCTATGCATACAATACGAAGGACTAATTCCTTTCAAATCCTCAAGAGACCAACCAATTGCAGATTTATACTTCCTAAGAACGTTCAATAACTCCTCAAGTTGATCATCATCAAGAGAAGAAGATACAATTACCGGGTATTTTTCATTGTCACCAAGAAAGGCGTACTTCAAGTGCTCCGGCAAAGGTTTCAACTCCTCTTTCCTCACTTCCATCGGAGCGCTCTCGTTATCCAAAGGCAAGTACTTCCTAGTCCACTTGACTTCTTCCACGTTAGTTCTTCCCGATTCAAACCTGTCATCACCCAAAGCAAGTAAGTTTTCAAGAAATTCAATACATACCTCGTTGGAGAGTCCGTCGAGCTCCGTAGTGGGATAAGTAAGAGACTCCATCAAACATGTCTCAAGAGGATCCTTTGACAGGATCAGAGACATGTCCTCTTTCACAATCTCCTCCACCACGTCAATACTATGACACTGCGACTCCATGGGCATCTTCATTGCTTTATCTAAGTTGAAAAGAACTTCTTCTTTGTCCATCTGCAATCTAAGCTCTCTTTTCTGAACATCAATCATAGCTCCAGCAGTAGCAAGGAAAGGTCTCTCCAAAATTAAAGGGATATTATCCTTGTCTTCTTCCATCTCTAGCACAAGAAAGTCCACAGGATAGACTAGCTTCTCCACTTTGACGAGAACGTCTTCAATTATACCTTTTGGAAACGTCATCGACCTGTCCGCCAATTGGAGAACCACTATTGTAGGGGTCAACTCCCCCAAACCAAGCCCCTGAAAGATCGACAAAGGCATCAAATTTATGCTCGCCCCTAGATCGCACAAAGCTCGCCGTGCCGGCCCCTTTCCAATCTCACATAGAATAGTGAAGCTCCCCGGATCCTTCATCTTTTGTGGCAGCTTCCTTTGAATGATTGAGCTGCAATTCTCAGATAAATTCACCATTTTAATTCCGGTTAAGCTCCGCTTCTTCAACAATATGTCCTTTAGAAATCGGGCATAGTACGGCATCTCTATGATTTCCTCTGAGAAAGGAATGCTCAAGCTTATTTTGTTCATTATCTCTGAAAACTTCTTGAACTTCTCTTCCAATCCCTTCTTTACAAGCTTGTAAGGAAACGGCGGAGGTATCTTTATTTTGGGAATCCCCCATTCATCACGATCAACCTTCTCCGCTTTCTCCTTTTCGGCTCTCAAACGCTTGGCTCTCTCCCACTTTTTCTCAGCTATTATCTCAGTACTTTGTTCATTCCGAACCACTGGAGTAGCATCAACATCATCGAGAGTGTTCGGAGTGGAAACAGGCAATTTCTGGTGGGGTTCGACCTGTGGAACAGGTCAAACCATGTACGTACTGGTCGAACCTTGCTTCTGGACAACGGCTCTCTTTTTGAATTTGAGGTTCGACCTGGGTTCGACCTGTGAAACAGGTCGAACCATGGGTACCTAGGTCGAACTGGCCTACTGTACTCCTTCCGCCATCCGGTTCGACCAAGGTTCGACCTGTTTGATAAGTCGAACCATGACCGTCATGGTCGAACCGTTGCTGTGACAAAATAGAGTGCTCCAAGTGGTGCGGTTCGACCTGGGTTCGACCTGTTGGATAGGTCGAACCAAGATTGGTTTGATCAAACTGGTGTTCTGGAAAAACAGAGTGCTCCGAGTTGTGGGGTTCGACCATGGTTCGACCTGTGGGACAAGTCGAACCATCTGCAGTTTGGTCGAATCGATGCTGCAATCTCTCCAGATCGTGTCCAGTGTGTTGGTTCGACCTCCCCTGTATGGTTCGACCTTCAATGTTGGTCGAACCATGTTCGAACCTCGCCCTAGACATGTCCAAATTTGATTCCGGCCTCATAAGTCCCTCGTACTGCGTTCCCGACCTTAATGTGATGGCGTTGCAGGACCTTGGATTCTCAATACTTTGAGACGGGAACTTCCTCTTCTCAAGAGTTTGAGTAAGCTTGTTAACACTTCCTGCCATCTCCCCCATCGGTAACGTAAGGTCCTTCACCTGCTTAGATATAACCTCATGGTTTGCATCGATTTTCTTTTCAAGTTTAGCCTCAAGGCGGTTAACTCTTTCATCATTCTTGGCCATATACCTGTTCACAGTATCCTCAAGACCCGGTTTCCCTTCTTCCACCTTAGCACCCGGATCAACACCCATCGGAGGTTGAATCGCATTATTCGGATTGCTCCATGAGAACTCCGGCCTCCTAGGCTGTTGATAACCACCCGGGGGACCACGATTATTAAAGTTTTCTAGATAGTTCCCTTGGTAGTTCCTGTTTCCTTGGTCTGGATACCTAGTCCCTTGAATACTTTGACCCATGGCATAATGTGCCTCTTCCAACTCCTCTTGAATTGGTCCTTCATTCTTTAACTCCTGCTGCATCATTGGCACGCGCTGAGATAATTCGCTGATTTGCTTCTGTTGGGATTCAAGTAGCTTGTTGATATTGGACAAGTTAGAGACGATCTCATCCTCTCTATTTGTTTTCACCATTGCTTGTTCAACCTTAGCTACCTTACCAAGGACATAAGTACCTCTAACTCTATCAGTTGACCAATCCATCGAATTCATCGAAATATCTTCAAACAACTTCTCAGCCTCTACGGATGACTTTGTAAGCAATGCTCCATTAGAAGAAGCATCCAATAAAACTCGTGAATCACAGTCCAATCCATTGTAGAATATACTGATATATTGAGCTTTAGATAGCCCATGTTGAGGACACTTCATAAGCATGTCCTTGAATCTATCCCATGCTTCATGAAATTTTTCTCCTCCACCCATAGAGAATTGGTTAATGTCTTGCTTCATCTTAAACACCTTTGAAGGTGGCATATACCTCTCCAAGAACCTTAACTTCAGTTGCTCCCAAGTGGTGCACTCAACTGCGTTGATGTGTCGTACCAATCTCTCGCCTTTTCAGTAAGCGAGAATTTGAACAAGAGGATCTTCCTAGCATCTTCATGTTCTCCTGCGTCTTTTTGAGTACTTGCATAGCCCAAGAACTTGTTCAGATGCTGCTGCGGATCCTCGAAAGACCCTCCTGAAAAGGAGTTCCTTTCTATCATGCTAATAAGAGCGGGATGAAGATCGAACGCTGAATTAGTTCCCCTTGCTCCTAGAAGCCCAAAATTTCCAGCCCCATTTTTTCTGAAAACCTCTCGGATGGCTAGATTATCCGGATTCGCTGCCATGTTGACTGTCCTTACTCCCGAATTAACTTCAGTTGTAGCTTCAATCGTCTGCGAATTCTGCTCGTCAACTTCAACTCCAAAATTCAGAGCATCAGTTGGATCAATAGTATTTGCCTTGCTCTTCTTCTTCTTCTTCTTCTTCTTTCTTGAGTATGCTCCGATTTCAGGATTGTAGGGTTCAAGTTCACCTTTCTTTGATCTCGTAAGCATGCACCTAAAAAGAACTAGAACTAAAACAACAAAACAAGAAAAATAGCCTTAACAAACTAGAAATAACAAAAAGATATTTTAAGTCGTCCCCGGCAACGGCGCAAAAAAATTGATGAGCATTTTCTCAACACACAATTAATCCCCAAGTATGAAGAATATCAATTGTAGTTTCGAAGGTGACCAAGTTAAATATCGAATCCACGGGACGGATAAATATCACTTTAGTTACTTTCTAGCAATTATGACTATGTTGAGAATTGTAATTTTGGTTTGTAAATTAAGTAATAATTGAAATAGCAATTAAATAACAAGAACGAGAAAATAGTAGTTGTGATCAAATAAGATAATAAGTAGTTCATCAGGCCATCCAGTTTCATTCGTTAATTCATACTTTCGTGTGTCGATATCCGACTCTGCCTTGTGGTTTATGGACGCATCGCTAGACCATACAAATCTATTCTATAGACACAAATAGATAAGCTTTTGACACGTGTAAATATTCTCAGAGCAAGACGTATACTTTACCTCCCTTTCTAGGTACTATCATAATCAATTATTTCCTGTGCACTTAGTACTCTAACCCGATTTGATCTCCCTTTTTAGGTACTATAAAGTTATACTCTTTATCATACTTGTTAACCCGAATTCAATTCAATTAACAAACATTCATATAAGACAGTTCTAATAAGACTTCGGAATCCCTTCACTTAGAATTATAACAATAAACCCTGCTCATTAGTGAACGCACTCAACCAATAACCATGTTATGCATTCAGACTCTACACAACGATTATTGATGCACAAAACAACTATGAGTATGGATTAAAAACGTGCAATCTTATATAAACTAAACCACAAGTAGTGTTGTACGGAGTATACACACGAAATACAAATTTAACTCATGAAACCTTCATAACCCTAGAACTACCGAAGTGGCTCTAGCCCATGATTGATCTAGGAACAATCATGGTTAGATGGACTGATCTTACTTGAATCTCTAGCTACACCTCTGTCTCAGCCCTCCGGATGGATCACCAATCTCTTCTCTTCACTCCTCTTATGATTCACGATCTTAAGCTCTTCGTGCTTGGACGTCTTCCTTGACTGCATGAGCCTCCTTTTATACTTGTAATCACGTCTCTAGGGCTTGGAATAGACTTTTCAAGTGATCCCACGCGTTTTGGCCTCGAAAATTCAGATAAGGTAAGTTTCTGTGTTTGGTTCGACCTCGTCAAACAGGTCGAACCACTGGCCAACAGGTCGAACCCCAGGTCGAACCCTGCTACTGGACACATTCTGCACTTGGTTCGACCTCTTGTACAGGTCGAACCACTCCCTCACAGGTCGAACCTCAGGTCGAACCACGCTACTGGACAATTTTCGCTCCTGGTTCGACCAACTGTCAGGTCGAACCCCAACGTCGTGGTCGAACCCCTCTTCTCGCGAACTGGTTCGACCATGGTTCGACCTGATCAAACAGGTCGAACCCCTAGAGTCGTGGTCGAACCCTCCTTCTGCTGTTTCGCAATGCTAGTTCGACCTATAGGAGAGGTCGAACCCTCCTCCAACCAGGTCGAACCCTACTCTTTCCTTGGCGGTTCGCGTGGTCTCGACTTCGTCTCTTCGATTCTTGGCACTTCCACTCCGTTTTTGCTATGAAAACCACTTAAATAGCCCACTAACACCTGATTCATGCTAATTCACAACATATATAGGTTTTTCACCTATTTCTACCTCAAAACTCTCCAAAACTAGCACAAAACATGATGCTAAACTTGTGAATTTACACACTCATCAATAATTGTTCCTTAAATTGTAAATTGGAATGATACTAATTTATTTTAGTTAATATCTTGTAAGATGGATTTGGAATACTATTTAATTCATAAAAGTTAATAAATTAATAAAACATAAATATAGGGATTCATAAGGGAGAAAACATAAAAATACAACATAATCAAATCTTATTGTATCTTGCAAATTATAGATTGATATATATTATTTGATTCTTTCCTTAAATTGTAAATTGTTAATAGTTTCTTAATCTTAGGTCTGCCAT
The DNA here is from genome assembly GCA_023678885.1 of Pogostemon cablin. Lineage (NCBI taxonomy): Eukaryota > Viridiplantae > Streptophyta > Magnoliopsida > Lamiales > Lamiaceae > Pogostemon > Pogostemon cablin. Next base: position 14,277,528 of record CM043001.1, on the reverse strand, counting down.
GAATTAATTCTACATATATTCTTCTTTTTTTTAAAAGAGCGGATGGTTGGATTTTTTTCATGGAATTTGGCTGTATTCAGTTTACTTCTTATTTTAAGCATCTTTTCTTGTGAAAAGTTCTGATCGTGGGTGTTTATATTCGTGATTGATTTAAATTGTATGGAGGAGTATACTGGCAATTATGTTTAAATTGTATTCTGAGTTATACCAATGTTCAATTCTAAGATTTTGCTTATGTGTATATATATTGCACAAATCATAAACAACCTTTTAAAATATTACACAAAAAGAGATGAGCAGCAAGAATAAAATATTGCAAGTTAAATACCAGCACATATCATAAACTGCTAATATATTACACACATCATAAACAACCTTTTAAAATATTGCAAGTTAAATATGCACAATAGTATTTATTTATTTTCTTCCTTTTTAATTTTGTGTTCCTCATTGATATGCTTATTCAATTATCTCTTACATATTAAACTTTATTTTTGTTAATTCAACTTTTTAAAATTTTTGGGATAGCTACAAATACCTAAAATTATTTTTTTTTTAAAAAAAAACATCACGTATATATTAAATAAAAACAACTTAAAAAGGATGATGTATTTATGGGAAAATACTGAAAATTGTAATTCAATTAAGGCTGAAATTAAAATTTGAACATTATTGTAAAAGTAACCCTTGAAAGCATTTCATAATTATGAACATTTTTGCATAGAATCTCCATTCTGATTTTATGTTGCATTCGAATTAAGGTTCAAATAAAGTGGGGAAACTTTTAGTGGAGTACGAAGTGATCCTTCTATCACAGAAGACATATTTGATAGAGCATGAGCAAGAGATCAAAATCAGAACAGTTATTTATAAGGTACCATTTGCTATCCCTTCTTTCAAGGTGTAACAACAAATATTGTATTTATAATAAAATAAACACAAAAGAATTACAATGATAATCCAGAAGGATTAAACTTGAAAATTTAGGAAACAATCTCTATCTATCCTCTGATTCTTCTCTCAAACCAATTTGGACTTTGACTTGTGTTGACTGCGTTGACCGCGTTGACTGTGTATTTTGAGTTGGATCTTCAGTTGAAGCTTGTCTGAACTCAGATTTGGGATTTTATAACGTTAATCCAGAGACGTCGAGCCTTTATTTGGATTAAACGTAATTGATCCGAAAAACACTCGATCTGGGGGGCTTAGCACCTTAATTCCGGGTCGTATGCCGTTCTTGGCGTGAAGAACACCGAAGAATTTAGTTTAAGAAGAACGCTTGATTTGGGGGGCTCCTCACCTTAATCCCGAATCGCTTGTCGTTCTTGACTTGAAGATGCTTGAAGATCTCAAGGGAGCACTGCTCGTGTTCTTGATCTCTTCAGAGCGTTTGTGTCTTCAGGTCTTTGAATGTGTGTCCAGAATGAATGGAAGATGACTCCTTATATAAGTGAGGAATGAGCATGCCCCATAAATAACTTGCAATCTGATTGGTCCATGACAGATTTGACCTGATTCTGTGGGCTTGGGCCGTTCCAAATATAACACAGCTTAAATAGTCATTGCTTAATTTGACCTGATTCTGGAACCTTTCAGACTTTATTTGACTTGGGAGTCAAGTTTTACTTAATTTAAACCCTACTTAATTTGTTGGGCTTTAAATTAATTATCAATTATTTATTAATCTATTTTAGGAATTTATTTATTTAAATCCCTTAATAAATAAATAATTAATTGATAATTATTGCATTAATTTGCCACATATTTTCCTTTAATAGGCAATAAAATTCAAGTGCTTACAAATGCTCCCTCGCATTTTGTTCACGGACGCCTTTGTGTTGAAGTGAACAAATTGCGATAATCAATTTTTGATCAACATGATTGAATTTTATTGCTTGCTTCACCAACTTGATATGAATAGCCTGAATTATGACTGAACTTAGTGAAGTGCTAAGCTGCCTACGTACCTCTTTGAAGAGGATCAAGTCATAACGTAGTTCAAAGAGACATTATTTGATTTGAATGGGAGGGCGCCGTACACATTTTATACCCATGCGGGCCAGGAGTAACATGCAGTTTAGGCTCGTGCGTTGAGGAGCGTTGGATTTGAATTTGCTGACAGTTTATACTCGTGTCAATGAGTCTTGAATTTGAACTTGTAGACAGTTTATACTTGTGTCAAGGAGCCTTGTATGGACATTTTTCACTCATGTCGAGGAGCTTTGTGTGTAGAGAGTTTTTCTCTTCCCAAGGAGATTTGACTTGATGTGTAGACAGTTTATACTCATATCAAGGAGTATCGAACATGTAGAGAGTTTTGTCTCTTCTCAAGGAGATAAGATTTGAAGTGTAGATAGTTTATACTCATATCAAGGAGTACAGTGTGGATAGTTTTCGCTCGTATCGAGGAGCCTTGAATTTGATTTGTGTTAGATAGTTTAGGCTCGTATCAAGGAGCATGACTTGAGGATTTTAGATAGTTTAAGCTCATATCAAGGAGAGTGACTTGTAGATAGTTTTAGCTCGTGTCAAGGAGCGTGATGTACACAATTTTCGCTCATGTCAGGGAGCTTTGACTTGGGAGATTTTAGATAGTTTAAGCTCGTATCAAGGAGTGTAATGCAGACAGTTTTAGCTCGTGTCAGGGAGCTTTAAGCTCGTATCAAGGAGCGTCATATATAGATAGTTTTAGCTCATATCAAGGAGCATGATGTAGACAGTTTTCGCTCGTGTCAGGGAGCTTTGACTTGGAAGATTTTAGATAGTTTAAGCTCGTATCAAGGAGCATTGCGTGTAGATAGTTTTAGCTCATACCAAGGAGCGTAACTTGAGAATTTTAGATAGTTTAAACTCGTATCAAGGAGTATTTTATGGACATTTTTAGCTCGTGTCGAGGAGCGTAACATGTAGAGAGTTTCGTCTCTTCTCAAGGAGATTTAATTTGAGTTAGACAGTTTAAGCTCGTATCAAGGAGCATGATTTTGGAATTTTTAGATAGTTTAAACTCGTATCAGGGAGTATTGCTTATAGATAGTTTTAGCTCATATCAAGGAGCATAATACAGACAGTTTTAGCTCGTGTCAAGGAGCTTTGTCTTGATTTATCAACAGTTTATTGCCCCCAATCTTGGGATGCACTATTTTCTCTTGCTTCAACTTCATTTCTGTTAATCTTTATAGAAACTGCAGCCTTTGTTTGTGGTTCCTCTTCCAAGGGCTCATCGAAGGACATATATTCAAACTCGTAAGAGTCTTGAATAGAAGGCCATTTGATGTCATTTGATGTCAGGCTTAACTCCATGTCGTGAGCTCTTGAAGCCAACTCTTCAAAAGTTTTAGGCTGAATTCCTTGGAGTATGTAGCTAAGATTCCATTGCATCCCTTGAATGCACATTACTATAGCTGAAGTTTTTGATAGCTTTTCTTTGCAATTGAGGCTTAGACTCCTCCATCTATTGATGTAGTCGATGACATATTCTTTATCCCTTTGACGAGTATTTGTTAGCTCCATCATGCTAACAATTCTTCGTGTGCTATAGAAGCGGTTGAGGAATACTTTTTCCATTTGCCCCCAACTGTCAATGGAGTTGGCTTCCAAGTCGATGTACCAATCAAAGGCATTTCCTCTTAAAGATCGGACGAATTGTCTTACCATGTGATCTCTGTTGGTCCCAGCATCATTGCATGTCTCGACGAAGTGCGCCACATGTTGTCTCGAATTGCCTTTGCCATCAAATTGTTGAAACTTGGGAAGTTGGTAGTCAGTTGGCATCCTCAAGTTGTCAATCCTCTTTGTATATGGCTTGGCGTATCTTGAAGAAGATTTTGAGCTTCCTTCAAACTTGTCTTTTATCGTCTCTAAAACGATGTTCTTCAGTTGGTTCACAGGAAGCATTTTGTCAATTGAAATTTGTATTTCTTCTTCAACTGGATTCTTTTCAAGAGAATGGCGTTTCGCTGAGTCTTCTTTCTCGTGCTCATCCCCAACTTGTTTCTTATTTGCATGACTTGTCTCCACATTCTCAATTTTCTTCATAAGTATGGAGATTTTTACGTCTTGAGCTTCCATGTACTTGTTGAGTCCTTCAATGGCTCTTATCATACTTGCGAGTTGTTCCTCAATGGTCATATCATTTGTTGTCATCACTGCAGCTGCAGCTGAGGTAGATGGTGAGCTTGGTATTGAGTGAGGAGTTGAGTAGGTAGAATCATCTTCACTATTCTTGTCTCCGTGCAATGGTTTGTTAAGAGCAATCCCAACCACATGGTTTGTCTCTGAGGAGGCTTCAGACATACTTCTTGTAACGAGTTCAGCATTTTCAATTTACAACTCTTGAGGCTTTGATGCTGTTTGCCTTCGTATCGCAATCTTTAACGGAGTCATAACTTGCATCTTCGCAGCTTGTAGCTCTAAAGGCTTTGAGGTAGATGACCGTTTTATCGCGATCCTAAGAGGAGTCATACTTTGTGTTTTCGAGCTTGTTGAGAGAAGAGATGAGAGGTAGAGACTGTCCCACCGGGCGTGTCAAATTTGTAACAACAAATATTGTATTTATAATAAAATAAACACAAAGAATTACAATGATAATCCAGAAGGATTAAACTTGAAAATTTAGGAAATAATCTCTATCTATCCTCTGATTCTTCTCTCGAACCAATTTGGACTTTGACTTGTGTTGACTGCGTTGACCGCGTTGACTGTGTATTTTGAGTCGGATCTTCAGTTGAAGCTTGTCCGAACTCGGATTTGGGATTTTATAACGTTAATCCAGAGGCGTCGAGCCTTTATTTGGATTAAACATACTTGATCCAAAAAATACTCGATCTGGGGGGCTTAGCACCTTAATCCCGGGTCGTATGCCGTTCTTGGCGTGAAGAACACCGAAGAATTTAGTTTAAGAAGAACGCTTGATTTGGGGGGCTCCGCACCTTAATCCCGAATCGCTTGCCGTTCTTGACTTGAAGATGCTTGAAGATCTCAAGGGAGCACTGCTCGTGTTCTTGATCTCTTCAGAGCGTTTGTGTCTTCAGGTCTTTGAATGTGTGTCCGGAATGAATGGAAGAGGACTCCTTATATAGGTGAGGAATGAGCATGCCCCATAAATAACTTGCAATCTGATTGCTCCATGACAGATTTGACCTGATTCTGTGGGCTTGGGCCGTTCCAAATATAACACAGCTTAAATAGTCATTGCTTAATTTGACCTGATTCTGGAACCTTCCAGACTTTATTTGACTTGGGAGTCAAGTTTTACTTAATTTAAACCCTACTTAATTTGTTGGGCTTTAAATTAATTATCAATTATTTATTAATCTATTTTAGGAATTTATTTATTTAAATCCCTTAATAAATAAATAATTAATTGATAATTATTGCATTAATTTGCCACATATTTTCCTTTAATAGGCAATAAAATTCAAGTGCTTACACAAGGATATGAATTTCTTTTAAGGGAAATGCCAAATTGCACAATAAGTTGTTTAGCTTAACTAAATATGCTTTAGAATAATGAGAAAGTGAATTTTTGCATGGGTTTCATTAGAAATTGTTATTAAAAAACGCATGAACTTATCTTATATTCAATTATGATGTCATGTAATTTACGCATGTGCCACATAGTTGGAATACTTAGGTGTAACTTGTCAATCTATTCTTCATGTCTATCGTTTGGCAAATAACTTACAATTATTTGTTGGACCTATTAAGGATAATTACATAGGTGTATTTCATTAAGAACTTTCAGTCCCAAAATTGATGGGAAGATTAAATGCCTTCTTAATGTGTTCTTCATTTACATAGTTTGGAAAATAGGCATATTTAAAATATATTCAAATATATGGAAAAGGATTGGATATACAAGGATAGGAGGTCTGATGAGTAGAAGACTGGGTTGGACTCTTGATAGGGGTTTTCTCAACACACAAATTAATCCTCAAGTATAAGGATATCAATTGTAGTCGCGAAGATGACCAAGTTACAATATCGAACCCACGGGACGGATAAATATCAATTTTGTTATCTTCTAGTATATTTTAGACTATGTTGGTAATTGTAAAGGTTTAATGGATAATAACTTCTAATCGAAAGAAATAGCAAAAGAAATAGCAAGAGTAGAGAAAAGTGAGTTGTGATCAATAAGAATGATAGGTAGTTCGTCGGGTCATCCAGTTTCACTAGCAATTCGTATTTTCATGTGATGGTGTCCGACTCTACCCTGTGGTTTGTGGACGCATCACTAGACCATGCAAGTTTACTCTATAGACACAAGTAAATATACGCTTGACACGTGTGAATAACATCGGAGCAAGAGATATGCTTCACCCCCTTTCTAGGTACTATCATAATCAATTATCTTCTACGTCTAGAATCTAACCCGATTTGATCTCCCTTTTTAGGTACTATAAAGTTATACTCTTCATCCTATTCATCAACTCGAATTCAATTCAATTCATGAATATTCATATAAGACAGTTCTAATAATACTTCGGAATCCCTTCACTTAGAATTATAACAATAAACCCTGCTCAGTAGTGAACGCGCTCAATCAATAATCATGTTATGTATTCAGACTCTACACAACGATCATTGATGCACAAAACGACTATGAGTATGGATTAAATATGCAATCTTATATAAAACAAACCACAGGTAGTGTTGTACGGAGTTTTACACACGAAACACGAATTACATCATGAAACTTTCATAACCCTAGAACTACCAAGGTGGTTCTAGCCCATGATTGATCTAGGAACAATCATGGTTTGATTGATCATTCTTACTTGAACCTTCAGCGAACCTCTGTCACAGCCCTCCGGATGGATCACCACCTCTACTCTTGTCTCTCCTACGATTGACGATCAAAAGCTCCCTTTATTCTCTGTATGAGCCTCCTTTTATACTTGTAATCACGTCTCTAGGGCTTGGAATGGGCTTTCTAAGTGATCTCATGCGTTTCGGCCTCGAAAATCCGGATAAGATAAGTTCTCGTACACAGGTTCGACCACGTCAAGCAGGTCGAACCCCTAGCCACAGGTCGAACCCCAGGTCGAACCCCGCTACTGGAAGAATTCTGCACAGGTTCGACCTTCTGGACAGGTCGAACCACTTAGGCCTTGGTCGAACCCCAGGTCGAACCTCAGCACTGGACAACTCTCACTCCCGATTCGACCAACTGGCAAGTCAAACCCAAACATTGTGGTCGAATCCTCCTTCTTACAAATTGGTTCGACCATGGTTCGACCTGATGGCCAGGTCGAACCAGCCGAGTCGTGGTCGAACCAATCTCTGTACGTCTAGCAACGTTGGTTCGACCTGCTGGAGAGGTCGAACCCTCCTCCAGCCAGGTCGAACCCACCTACTTCTTGGGAGGTTCGCGTGGCTTCGACTCCGTCTCTTCGATTCTTGGCTCTTTCACTCCGTTTTTGCTAAGAAAACACTCAAATAGCTCCACTAACACCTGATTCATGCTAATTCACAATATATATAGGTTTTCCACCTATTTCCACATCGAAACTCTCCAAAACTAGCACAAAACATAGCGCCAAACTTGTGAATTTACACACTCATCAAACCCCCAAACTTACATGTTGCTCGTCCCGAGGTAACCAATTTAAACCACAGGAGTCGTGTATAATTCAACAAGATCAAGTACAACACATATTACACATGCCACTTCATTGAATCAAACAAGAATTACTTGCATCAAATATGTCACTCATGTAAAATCAATCCAATCACACACCATTCAGAGTACTAAGTAATCTCACTGACAAGATAAGTCTTTACTCTCTTTCGCTCGTGCGTGAGGCACTATAGGCTAGTATAAACACTCATATCAATTCATATTCACGCGTAACCATAAGCTTGTCAAAGGTCTCAAAAATCAACTCACATTAGATTAATACTAGGATCACAAAGGACTTGTTTCTAGGTTGTAATGTTGGCTCTTTGGAAAGGGTAGGAAAATTTGGTCATAGTAACTTAATACACTAGTAGAGAGTTACCTTGGAGGTTCTTGATTTCTCATTCGGCTTCATATTCTTCTCCAATTCTTCTCTTGCACTTGCAATTATCAATTTTCCTTCTCTTCCTTGCATCAACATCATTCTTCTTTTAACTGCTCGGGTACCAGTTATAGGCACTACCCTTCTCGAACATCGTTCGGCTGTTTCTTAAAAACTTCAAGCTCCATGTATTAGCAATTCGGGGTACCAATTTCAGGCACTATCCCTAACAAGATTTAACCTTGCACTTTTCTTACTGAACCTCATTCCATCTTCCCATTGTTTCTTCCACACTTATTCACCTTATTCTCTCTACCAATGAATAGGGTATTTTCAAAGCTCAAATAAGATAATTAAGGCTCTTATATTTGGCTTGCCAAAGAAAAAGCTTTTAAAAGGCTCAAACAGGGCTACCAAAGATTTATAAAATCATTAGGAAAGGTAAAATTTGGCTAAGTGACTCAATTAATCAAAAATGGCCTAAGATCATATCCTAATATTTCATCAATTGTAAGTTTCACACAAGACTCCAAGCCAAGTTCTAGAATACGTTCATACGAATGATTCTCTCAAGAATAAACTATCATGATTAATCATGATAAAGGCTCAAATCCTCACATAGGTAATCAATTCCTAATACTCCTCATAGCACATAATCAAAATCAATTCCTCATGAATTCCATATACTTAACAAATTATTCATGCTCTTTCCAAATGAAAATAAACACGTAAACATATGAATGCACAGAATCAATAACCCATATACAGAGCAACGATACAAGATCAACTATATCAAGTACATGCCACTCACACATGAATCACACCCCAATCTGTAAAAATAAAAAGAAGAATGGGAGATAAGATGAATCGGAGAAGCCAAAAGAAAACCTGAATCTACTCCCTAGGAGCATCATCATCCTCATCATCATCGTCATCCTCATCCATTCTATTTTCCACAGCTCGGCACAGACTGGTAATGTGCTTATCCATCATATCCACTCGACTACTCACTCTACCAACACGCTCATCTAAGGCAGAGTACCTTTCGTTCAGCGTGGCGTAGTTGGCGTTAGCGAGCGCGAGTTGCCTGTTCGTCTCTTGCTGTGCAGCTACCACCGCGATCAGCTGCTCATGAATCAAACGAAGCTGCTCCCGAGTACCTGGAACTGCTCGCCGCTACTGCGGTCCCGGAGAATGCTGAGGCGCATCATGCTGCTCTCCTTCTGGAATCTCCATCTCCGGCTGCTCATCTACCTGATCCTCCTCTTCAGACTGCTGTGGCTGAGGTGGACAGAACTCTCCTCGATCAATGATCTGCTGTAACTCAGCCATCCTTCCCTCAGCACACATCTGTGCTACCGCTCTCCAATCACCACCCGACTTCGCTGCCAAGGATAGAGCGGTGTGTCCAAGAGAATTCATTAGCTTATTCCTTGCTTCCCGAATAGTTGTCAAGTTGCTCACGTCGAAGGGGAACATAAATTCGAAAGGCTTGAGACCTCTCGTGAAAAACCAATCTCCATTTCTAAAATGGGCAAACCCTCCCTTCGCGCACGTGCTCATAATCAAATCGAGTTCTCCTTCTACTGGTGTAATGCCGGTGAGGTCCAAGTTGAAATGCTCAGCCATAATCGTCAATAACCCTCCAATATTCACCTTTTGAAAACCAATGGTCTTGAATAAAATAAGCTCCAACGTTGAACTTCACTCCATTCAGCATACACCACAGGGCATATAGCTCTCCTCTAGACACAACACTCCCCTCCGAGCGGGCGAACAACGTGTTGCTCAGGATGCGGTCCATGTACCTCAAGACAGGGTTCTTTATTGCAGAAGCACGAGCCTGTCTGGTCTTGTAATCACGAATCTCCCCAGTGATCTCCCTCCAAAACCGCTTTACACTGAATGCAGCATTTTCTAAACGAGGGATCTCCAAAGGCATCTCAAATAGCTCGTTGAAATCCTCAGACGTCCATGTCCTACTCACTCCACCAAGCTGAAACGTACACCGATAGGGGTATCCAAGCGGGTCCTTCTCCATCTCAAATGAGCAAACTACTTCCGCTGTAACATGGAAGTACGTCGGCCTCTTCAACTCCATAAATCTTCGGATCCCTACTTGATCAAACATCCAAAATATATCATCCCATATTCTCATTATCCTCATCGCTTCATCATCTTGGTATCGAGTGCGAGCTATCTTGTCTGAAACTTCTTCCCACTTCTCTTTAATCTCATCCCAACCTTGCATCCTAATCTTGAAGTTATCAGGTAAACGGTCTTGTAGCCTCAGTTTTCTTGTCACTTTGTCCAAGTTTGAAGGCCTGTCATGCCTCTTCTTTGATCTCTCCTCCTCTGCCTTTCCTTTTCCTTTACTTGATACTTGTCCCTTTCCTGAAAACAAATACTTCAATCCAACCAACAAGACAAGAAAGCAAGTATTGTACTAGCACATCACATACTCTACTCAAGACTTCAAGCATCAATGCATATTCATACAAACTATCGTCTCAACACCACTTGCTTATTCAACATTCTCAAAACATCTTCAATTACACCTTCTTTAATCATCAAAACATAACCAACAAGCATGCATTAAGCAATTCAAGCAATTCAATCAAAAATTCAACATCTTCCCCTCAATGAACTACTTCAATTTCATCAATTTCAAACCAAATCAACATGCTCATTCTATGGTATGTTCTATACCCTTGATTAATCCACATAAAAATCCAAGTTCTATCAATAATCAATCAACCACAAACCAAGAAACAAGAATTCATATGAAACCAATCAAAATATCAACATTCACCATGAAATTCAACCATACTCAACATCAATCCTCTCATTCACATCAAATTTCTTACCTAAACCTTCAATCCTAGAGTAATTGAGTTGGAAAAACGTACCTTGTGACTTGCCCATGGTGAACAACCGATCGAAAACACAAAACAACCAAAAAAAATGCGATTTCAGCCCTAACTCGCGACGAAATCCACCCAAATCCGCGACCGAATCGATAATTCAAGGTGTAATGTTGTGTAATCGGTGTGAAATCAAGTGTAATTGAAGAATTTGTGCAAGGGTGTAGAGGTTCGAAGAGGGTTCGAGGTTTGGTGTTTCGAAAAAGTGATCGAACCCCTCTGAAAATTCGAACTTAAATCGCGTACCTGGCTTGGTTCGACCTCGGGTTCGACCACCTGAACTGGTCGAACCATGGATGGTGAGGTCGAACCTCTCTTCTGGACAAACGATCTTCTTGGTTCGACCAGGGGTTCGACTTGCTAAACAGGTCGAACCTTCCTTGAATTGGTCGAACCCCTCTTCTGGAAAACTTTCAACGCCGGTTCGACTTCCTCTGCTTTTGTTCGACCTCTGGCTCTGGTTGAACCACTCCTAGACTTGGTCGAACCTACCTCCTGATTTCCAAAACTGAGTGTTCTTCATGCACTACATACTTCAAGCTTCAACACAACTTCATTAGGTACAATCTAGAGCACAACTTCAAAAATTGTTCCACATAATATCATTCATGAGTATCTCCGTAAAAGAAAACACAACCAAAAACCACTGAACATTAGGCAAGTTGTAAAAAATCGTCACATCAAAATCGATTAAAATTTCAATATGGCCGCAAAAACCAACTCCCCTAACAAACAATACAAAGAAAAGATTATACTCTTAATGCTTTAATGAGGTAATAACATCACACCCCCCCAAACTTAGTAAAAACGTAAGTCGAAACTAAGTTTGAAAAGAGATGTAATTGCCGATTAGTAAGTATCGTAAATATAAAAATTTCTTACTCACACAAAAGAAATAAAACAATAAAACGGAAGAGTAAGCTCTCAACAAGCGCTCATGTTTAACGTCGTAGAGTCACGACGGTACCAAATCAGAACAAGGTATCATAAAAAATAACACACGCATCATCCGGCGACCTATAATGCTTCAATCGATGCCCATTCGCCATGATAACGTCTCCATCTTTGTCAATAAGCTCATAACTCCCCCCTCCTAAGGCTCGATGAATCATGAACGGTCCCGTCCACTTAGACTTCAACTTGCCTGCAAAAAGCTTCAAACGAGAGTTAAAAAGTAGTACCTCATCTCCTTGCTTGAACTCCTTGTATGAAATTTTAGAATCATGCCACCTCTTCATTCTTTCCTTATAAATCTCTGAATTCTTGAAAGCACGACTCCTAAACTCATCCAATTGATTCATGTGAGTTAGCCTAAACTCCTTTACATCTTTAAGGGTCAAGTTCAAGAGATGCAAAGCCCAAAACGCTTTGTGTTGGATTTCTACGGGTAAGTGGCACGGCTTCCCATAGACAATTTGATACGGTGACATATCTAACACCATCTTGTAAGCGGTCCGGAACCCCCATAACACATCATCAAGCTTCATAGCCCAATCCTTTCTATTAGTTCCTACCACTTTCTCCAGAATCTGCTTTACTTGACGGTTGGAGACCTCTGCCTGCCCATTCGCTTGTGGATGATAGGGTGTAGTAACCCTATGCTTAACACCATAATCCTTAAGCACCTTCTCCAGAAATTTATTGACGAAGTGGGAACCTCCATCACTAACTAATGCTCTCGGAACTCCATAACGGGCAAAAATATGTTTCTTTAGGAAAGATAAAACAACTTTCGAATCATTAACACGAGTAGGAATTGCTTCCACCCACTTCGAAACATAATCCACCGCAAGAAGAATGTAGAGAAACCCATTCGACGGGGGAAAAGGCCCCATAAAATCGATCCCCTATACATCAAATATCTCCACGACTATGCTAGGCTGCAATGGCATCTCATCTCTCCTACCTATATTACCCATGCGCTGACATCTATCGCAAGACGCCACATAGCTCTCACTATCTTTAAACAAAGTAGGCCAATAAAGAGTGGATTGAAGTACCTTAGCTGTAGTCTTTTGCGCTCCGAAATGCCCCCCATTTGGTTGTGCATGACAGAACTCAAGCACACTTTCTATTTCCATCTCGGGTACACATCTTCGGACAATAGAATCTGTACAAATCTTATAAACAAAAGGATCATACCATATAAATGTCTCAACTTCCCTACGAAATTTCGCAAGTTGATATCGGTTGAGATCCCTTGGAATTTCTCCAATGACAATGTAATTTACATAATTCGCGTACCATGGATCCATACCTTGAGCTGCAACCACACATGCTCGCTCGGTACCTTCAACAGCCACAGCCATGATCTTCTCATTAGGGAACATCTCTTCAATATACTCGAAAGAATTATCACAATGTTCCCTAGTCTCCAACCTTGACAAGTGATCTGCCAACACATTTTCTGTTCCTTTCTTATCCCGAATCTCCAAGTCAAACTCCTGCAGTAGTAGAATCCATCTTATGATCCTAGGCTTCGTCTCCTTCTTCTCCATCAAATAACGAATCGCTGAGTGATCCGTATACACAATCGTCTTCATGCCAACCAAATACTGACGAAACTTATCGAATGCATACACAACAGCCAAAAACTCATTTTCAGTCATCGTGTAATTCTTCTGTGCCGCATCGAAAGTCTTACTCGCGTAGTAAATGGCGCAGAACTTCTTCTCCCTTAACTGCCCAAGCACCACACCCAATGCTACATCACTTGCATCACACATAAGTACAAACGGTTGAGTCCAGTCCGGTGTGATCAAGATAGGGGCAGTAATAAGCGCCTCCTTCAAAACTTGAAAAGATGTTAGACACTCATCATTAAACACAAAAGGAATATCCTTTTCAAGTAAATGAGATAAGGGCTTAGAGTATTTTGAGAAGTCTTTAATGAATCTCCTGTAAAAACTGGCGTGTCCAAGGAAGGACCGCACTCCTCTTTCATTGGTCGGTGGTGGAAGCTTCTCAATTGCCACCACTTTAGCACGGTCTACCTGTAATCCCTCGGCAGAAACATGATGCCCAAGAACAATCCCATCCTTCACCATGAAATGGCACTTCTCCCAATTCAAGACAAGATTAGTTTCTTGACACCTATTCAAAACAACAGCAAGGTTAGACAAACACATATCAAAAGAAGAACCAAAGACTGAAAAATCGTCCATGATCTTCTCTATCAAACCATCAAAAATCGCCATCATGCATCTCTGAAAAGTAGCCGGCGCATTACACAATCCAAACGGCATCTTTCTAAAAGCAAAAGTCCCGTAGGGGCAAATAAAAGTGGTCTTTTCTTGATCCTCGGGAGCAATCATGATTTGATTATACCCCGAGTATCCATCCAAGAAACAATAAAACTCATACCCTGCAAGACGATCCAACATTTGATCCATAAACGGAAGAGGGAAATGGTCCTTACACGTGTTTTCATTTAATTTCCTGTAATCCACACATGTACGCCATCCCGTAGGAATTCTCGTGGCTATCACTTCTCCATCCTCAGCTTTCACTACAGTCATGCCCCCCTTCTTAGCAACTACATGCAATGGACTCACATGGGGACTATCACTAATAGGATATATAATTTCAGCATCCAACCACGTAAGAATTTGCTTCCTTATCACCTCTTGAATTGCGGGATTCACCCTACGCTGATTCTGAACACTAGCCTTGGCTTCATCCAACAACCTAATCCGATGCATACAATACGAAGGACTAATACCTTTCAAATCATCAAGTGACCACCCTATTGCAGACTTGTACTTCCTCAAGACATCTAATAACTCCTCAAGTTGATCATCATTAAGGGAAGAAGATACAATTACCGGATATTGTGCATTATCACCAAGAAAAGCATACTTCAAGTGGTCCGGCAATGGTTTCAACTCCTCTTTTCTTTTCTCCACTGGAGTGTTTTCGTTATCCAAAGGAAAGTACTTCCTGGTCCATTTGACTTCTTCCACTTTATTTCTTTCCAATGCAAACCTGTCATCACCCAAAGCAAGTAAGTTTTCAAGAAATTCAATACATACCTCGTTAGAAAGTCCGTCAAGCTCCGTCGTGGGATAAGTAAGAGACTCCATCAAACATGTCTCAAGAGGATCCTTTGACAAGATCAGAGACATATCCTCCTTCACAATCTCCTCCACCACGTCAATACTATAACATTGGGACTCCATTGGCATCTTCATTGCTTTGTCCAAGTTGAAAAGTACTTCTTCTTTGTCCATTCTCAACTTCAGTTCTCCCTTCCGAACATCTATCATAGCTCCAGCTGTAGCAAGGAATGGTCTCCCCAAGATTAAAGGAACATTATCCTTGTCATCATCCATTTCTAATACAAGGAAATCCACAGGAAAGACTAGCTTCTCCACCTTTACTAGAACATCTTCAACTATACCTTTCGGAAACGTCATGGATCTATCTGCCAATTGGAGAGCAACAGTTGTTGGGGTCATCTCTCCCAAACCAAACTTCTGAAAGATGGACAACGGCATCAAATTGATGCTTGCCCCTAGATCGCACAAAGCTCGCCGTGCTGGCCCCTTCCCGATCTCACATAGAATAGTAAAGCTCCCCGGATCTTTCATCTTTGGTGGCAACTTCTTTTGAATAATTGAGCTACAATTCTCAGATAAGTTTACCATTTCAACTCCGGTTAAGCTTCGCTTCTTCATCAATATGTCTTTAAGGAATCGAGAATAATATGGCATCTCCATGATTGCCTCTGAAAAAGGGATGTTCAAGCTTATCTTATTCATTATCTCTGAAAACTTCTTGAACTTTTCTTCCAACCCCTTCTTCACTAGCTTGTAGGGAAACGGTGGAGGTATCTTTGTTTTGGGAATCCCCCATTCATCACGATCAACCTTCTCCGCTTTCTCCTTTTCGGCTCTTAATCGCTTAGCTCTTTCCCATTTTTTCTCAGCTATTATGTCTGTACTTTGCTCATTCCGTACCACTGGAGTTGCATCAACATCAAAAGTAACAACATGTGCATCAAACAAAACATCTTGGCGAGGTTCGACTGGGGTTCGACCAGGCTGAGAGGTCGAACCAGGACTGTATTGGACGAACCTCTCTCCTGGAAGACTGATCTCATTCTGCTCCGGAGGTTCGACTTGGGTTCGACCAGCATTGGAGGTCGAACCACTGCCCCTTTGGTCGAACCGCTTCACTGTATAATCTCCATCCTTCGGTTCGACCTGGGTTCGACCTGAAGAGTTGGTCGAACCCTTTTGATCGTGGTCGAACCGTTCCTGTGTCAAAACAGAGTGCTCTGGCCGATGAGGTTCGACCTGGGTTTGACCTGAAAAGTTGGTCGAACCCTCTGCGTGTTGGTCGAACCGCTCCTTTGTCGAAACAGAGTGCTCTGGCCGATGAGGTTCGACCTGGGTTCGACCTGAAAAGTTGGTCGAACCCTCTGCGTGTTGGTCGAACCGAGGCTTAGAAAATTCTAACTTTAATTCTGGCCTCATCGGTCCCTCGTACTGCGTTCCCGACCTCAGTGTGATGGCATTACACGACTTCGGATTCTCTATACTCTGAGACGGAAACTTCCCTTTTCCTACAGTTTGAGTCAATGTGTTTACATTCTCTGCAATTGTACCCATCAACAATGTGAGATCTTTCACTTGAGTGGACAAATCTCTGTGGTGATCATCAATCTTTTTCTCAAGCTTTGCCTCAAGGCGGTTCACTCTTTCATCATTCTTTACCATGTACTGGTTCACAGTATCCTCGAACCCAGGCTTCCCTTCTTCCACCTTTTCTCCCGGATCAACACCCATCGGAAGTTGCACTGCATTGTTCGTATTGCTCCATGAAAATTCAGGCCTCCTTGGTTGCTGTTGATAACTACCAGATGGACCACGATTATTAAAGTTCCCTCGATAGTTCCCTTGGTAGTTCCGGTTTCCTTGATTTGGGTACCTCGTTCCTTGAATACTTTGACCCATGGCATAATTTGCTTCCTCCAATTCATCTTGGATGCTTCCATTATTCATCATCTCTTGCTGCATGATTGACACTCGTTGGGATATCTTGCTGATCTGCTTCTGTTGAGACTCAAGTAGCTTGTTGATATTGGACAAGCTCGAAACGATTTCATCCTCTCTCTTAGTTTTCACCATTGCTTGTTCCACCTGAGCTACCTTTCCAAGAACATACGTACCTCTAACTCTATCAGTAGGCCAATCCCTCGAATTCATCGATATGTCTTCAAACAATCTCTCGGCCTCAACGGATGACTTTGTAAGCAATGCTCCATTAGAAGAAGCATCAAGTAGCACTCTTGATTCACAGTCCAATCCGTTATAGAATATACTGATATATTGGGCTTTAGATAACCCATGTTGAGGACATTTCCTGAGCATGTCCTTGAATCTATCCCACGCTTCATGAAATTTCTCACCTCCACTGATAGCAAATTGGTTAATATCTTGCTTCATCTTAAACACCTTCGAAGGTGACATATACCTCTCCAAGAACCTTAACTTCAATTGCTCCCACGTGGTGCACTCAGCTGCATTAATAGTATCGTACCAATCCCTCGCCTTTTCAGTAAGCGAGAATTTGAACAAAAGGATCTTCCTAGCATCTTCATGTTCTCCTACGTCTTTTTGAGTACTTGCATAGCCCAAGAACTTGTTCAGATGCTGCTGCAGATCCTCGAAAGACCCTCCTGAAAAGGAGTTTCTTTCTATCATGCTAATAAGAGCGGGATGAAGATCGAACACTGTGTTAGTTCCCCTTGCTCCTAAAAGCTCATAATTTCCAGCCCCATTATTTCTGAAAACCTCTCGGATGGCTAGATTATCCGGATTCGCAGCCATGTTGACTGTTTCTACCTCCAAATTAACTTCAGTTGTAGCCTCAATCGCTTGCGAAATCTGCTCGTCAACCTCAACTCTAAAATTCAGAGCTTCAGTTGGGTCTATTGTCTTTGCGTTGCTCTTCTTCTTCTTCTTCTTCTTTCTTGATGATGCTCCAATCTCAGGATTATACAGTTCAAGATTACCTTTCTTTGATCTTGTGAGCATACACCTAAAACGAATAAGAAAGAAAACAACAAAACAAGGTAAATAGTCCTAATAAACTAGAAATAATACAAAAAAGATAGTTTACGCCGTCCCCGGCAGCGGCGCCAAGAACTTGATAGGGGTTTTCTCAACACACAAATTAATCCTCAAGTATAAGGATATCAATTGTAGTCGCGAAGATGACCAAGTTACAATATCGAACCCACGGGACGGATAAATATCAATTTTGTTATCTTCTAGTATATTTTAGACTATGTTGGTAATTGTAAAGGTTTAATGGATAATAACTTCTAATCGAAAGAAATAGCAAAAGAAATAGCAAGAGTAGAGAAAAGTGAGTTGTGATCAATAAGAATGATAGGTAGTTCGTCGGGTCATCCAGTTTCACTAGCAATTCGTATTTTCATGTGATGGTGTCCGACTCTGCCCTGTGGTTTGTGGACGCATCACTAGACCATGCAAGTTTACTCTACAGACACAAGTAAAAATGCGCTTGACACGTGTGAATAACATCGGAGCAAGGGATATGCTTCACCCCCCTTTCTAGGTACTATCATAATCAATTATCTTCTACGTCTAGAATCTAACCCGATTTGATCTCCCTTTTTAGATACTATAAAGTTATACTCTTCATCCTATTCATCAACCCGAATTCAATTCAATTCATGAATATTCATATAAGACAGTTCTAATATTACTTCGGAATCCCTTCACTTAGAATTATAACAATAAACCCTGATCAGTAGTGAACGCACTCAATCAATAACCATGTTATGTATTCAGACTCTACACAACGATCATTGATGCACAAAACGACTATGAGTATGGATTAAATATGCAATCTTATATAAAACAAACCACAGGTAGTGTTGTACGGAGTTTTACACACGAAACACGAATTACATCATGAAACTTTCATAACCCTAGAACTACGAAGGTGGTTCTAGCCCATGATTGATCTAGGAGCAATCATGGTTAGATTGATCATTCTTACTTGAACCTTCAGCGAACCTCTGTCACAGCCCTCCGGATGGATCACCACCTCTACTCTTGTCTCTCCTACGATTGACGATCAAAAGCTCCCTTTATTCTCTGTATGAGCCTCCTTTTATACTTGTAATCACGTCTCTAGGGCTTGGAATGGGCTTTCTAAGTGATCTCATGCGTTTTGGCCTCGAAAATCCAGATAAGGTAAGTTCTCGCACACAGGTTCGACCACGTCAAGCAGGTCGAACCCCTAGCCACAGGTCGAACCCCAGGTCGAACCCCGCTACTGGAAGAATTCTGCACAGGTTCGACCTTCTGGACAGGTCGAACCACTTAGGCCTTGGTCGAACCCCAGGTCGAACCTCAGCACTGGACAACTCTCGCTCCCGATTCGACCAACTGGCAAGTCGAACCCAAACGTCGTGGTCGAATCCTCTTTCTTACAAATTGGTTCGACCATGGTTCGACCTGATGGCCAGGTCGAACCAGCCGAGTCGTGGTCGAACCAATCTCTGTACGTCCAGCAACGTTGGTTCGACCTGCTGGAGAGGTCGAACCCTCCTCCAGCCAGGTCGAACCCACCTACTTCTTGGGCGGTTCGCGTGGCTTTGACTCCGTCTCTTTGATTCTTGGCTCTTTCACTCCGTTTTTGCTAAGAAAACACTCAAATAGCTCCACTAACACCTGATTCATGCTAATTCACAATATATATAGGTTTTCCACCTATTTCGACATCGAAACTCTCCAAAACTAGCACAAAATATAGCGCCAAACTTGTGAATTTACACACTCATCAACTCTTTCATGCATTTTGCCAAACAAAATGTTAATAACTCGGATGCCATGTCATGCCCTTGTGTTTATTGTGGAAATGCAAAGAAGATTCCACATGCTCATGTGAGATCACACTTGCTTCTTTGTGGTATGGATAAAACATACCACACTTTCATGTGGCATGGAAAAACAGCCCCAAATAGTCAACCAACGTATGAAGATGCCCACAAAAGGAAAGATGATCATTATTCTACAAGACAATCCTTTGATGATATGGTTCAAGCTACATACGAGAGTGAGGACAATCCAAAAAAATTCACTGAGCTTTTGGAAGATGCTGAAAAACCATTATATCCTGGCTATTCTAAATTCACTAAGTTGTCGACAATTGTAAAATTATACAACTTGAAGGCGAAATATAGTTGGAGTGATAGAAGCATGACCAAGCTACTTGAATTGTTATGTGATATGCTCCCAGATCAAAATGAATAGCCTTCGTCACTGTACGAAGCAAAGAAAAGTTTGGCTACTTTAGGGATAGATTATCAGAAAATCCATGCTTGCCCTAAAGACTACATCCTATATTGAAAAGAGTTCAAAGACCATACAAGTTGCCCAACTTGTGGTAAGTCGAGGTGGAAGGTTTTGGATAAAGGCATCATAAAAGAAGGAGTCCCTGCAAAGGTGTTATGGTACATTCCACCTATTCCTAGATTTCGTAGGATGTTCAAAAATAAAGACCTGGCCAAAGATCTGACATGGCATGCTAGCACTCGAGTAGAATGTGAAGGCTTTCTAGAGCATCCTGCGGATTCACCTTGTTGGAAGACTGTGGACACACTATACCCTGAATTTGCTGATGACCCAAGAAATCTTCGATTGGCCTTGTCAGCAGATGGGATAAACCCTCATGGTACTATGAGCTCCACATATAGTTGTTGGCCAGTTATGCTAATCACATACAATCTTCCTCCTCAATTGTGCATGAAGAGAAAATTTATGATGCTCACACTCTTGATTTCGGGTCCTCGGCAGCCTGGAAATGACATTGATGTCTACCTAGCACCCTTGATGGATGATTTAAAAAGCTTATGGGAAGGTATCCAAGCATATGATGCATATAAGGCTGAGGGTTTCCTCTTAAGTGCTGTCTTGTTATGGACTATCAATGATTATCCAGCATATGGCAACCTTTCGGGCTGCACAGTGAAAGGATATTATGGGTGTGCCGTATGCGGTGAAGATACGCCTTCAATAAGGCTTCCTAAGAGTCAAAAAATTATGTACACTAAAGTGAGAAGATTCCTAAAATCTTATCATCCATATCGTAAGCTAAAGAAAGCATTTGATGGGAAACAAGAGTTAAGACTATTGGCATTCTATCGTTTAGTTAACGTGACCCATTAGGATTCCATACGTTTCTAATAAGCAGTGGAAGCAAGTAAACAAGAGACGTATTACCTTTCACCAGGGTATGTTGAAGAAGACGGATTCTCGCTACCAGCCTGTGCAGCGTCACCATTTTGGGCATAATTCCCTCATCTGATCTCCGATTTGAGTGATCTATATGCCAAAACGATCCTCTCTTCTGTGGATTTCCGTCAGTATATATATGTCCTATTCTGAAGTCAGTACAATTTTATAAAAATCGTACAAGTTAGTGGACAACAGCAGCAAACGACCTCTTGATCTTCTGCTGTATTCCCAAGTCCAATCTCGACGTCGTGTGGGTGACGATCCTCGAGATCTTCTCAATCTACTATTTCCTAACCCCTTCATAGTGTTAGGCATGAATTATGAATTGATTAGGATTTTCGGACAGCTGAGATGACTTATATATGGGCTACAGCAGGGACCAGGAGGAGAAATTAGATTTGGGCCTCCATTGGGCTTAAGTATCCAAGCTTAGCCCAAAGCTTATACTTAAGTCCAATAATAATAATATATACCACTAAAATATTATTACTGCACTACCGTTCTAATCACATAATTATGTTATGGGCTCCTTCTTATTATGAGCCCGTTAGTCTCCCCATGTTTAAGATATACTATGTCCATTAATTAATTAAGTTACTGACAACTCCATTAATTAATATCTCATCCAAGAGTAGTACCACTCAACCTCATTTTCATGCCGGAATAAATCCACCTGCATGGTTTACATGATAATCCTTATAAGCTCCTCAAGGGGACATCATCAACCTATGATGGACATGGATTCCTTTTACAATCAACAACACACCATAGAGACATCACTATTTTCCAATTCACCGAGTTTGTTGATTTAATTATATGTAAATCTCACCCATTGATGAATCAAAGAAATACATACTGCCTTACATGTCGAGGTTATTGTATAGGGATTAAGAGCATGAATATCCATAATAACAGAGATCAAGTTCTTCTATAAGTCAGCATAAGTCGAACGACCTCAAGCGGTCTTGCTCAATACACACAAAGTATACTAAAGTGATTCTATAGCCAAGACAAGCTAATACCAAACCACACTACAACCATCCCGATAGAGAGTCCCTGTCTATCTCGGTTGTGAGCCTCTGTTTATACTTTATAAGGAAACTGATAATATGATCTTCCGCGTGTTGTCGCACAACATATTATCTACAGTATATAGTAAGTGGACTATTGCATCGAACATATAAATAAATTATAAGACGCAATCATTTGATCATATGATTCTCATTTCAAATAAATTGTTATAACATTGTTCATACAAAAAGCTAGACTTTTAGTATACAATCCACAAAGACCACCTCCAAAGCATATGATGAGGGAAGAAATTTATGAGAGAGTAAGAGGAATTCCCTGCACATGGGAAAAAAAGAGTTGTGATTCAAAAAAGAAAGAGGGTAAAGTTGCTTACAAGAAGCCTTCGATATTCTTTGAACTTCTGTATTGGAAGCATTTGGATGTTAGACATTGTCTTGATGTGATGCACATTGAAAAGAATGTATGTGAAAGTGTTATCGGTACACTTCTCCACATTCCGGGTAAAACTAAGGATGGAGAAAATGCAAGAAAGGATCTTGTGGAGATGGGAATAAGGCCTGAATTGGCACCTATTAAAAAGGGTGAAAGAACTTATTTGCCTGTAGCTTGTTATACATTGAGTACGACCGAGAAAAAAGGTGTATTCCTCTTTGCATGGTATGAAGGTCCCCAGTGGTTACTCATCCAATATTCGCAATCTTGTTAAGGATTCAAAAATTATTGAGCTTAAATCACATGATTGTCATACCTTGATGCAACATTTGCTACCAATCGCAATCCTTGGTATCTTGCCATATAATGTCAGATATGCCATTACTCGATTGTGCTTCTTCTTCAATTCGTTGTGTAGCAAATTAGATGAACTTCAGGATGACATTGTAAAGATGCTGTGTTTGTTGGAGAAGTACTTTTCCCCTTCCTTCTTCGATATAATGATTCATTTGATAGTACACTTGATAAAAGAGGTGGAATTGTGTAGGCCAGTGTGGTATAGATGGATGTATCCATTTGAAAGGTACATGCGGGTACTGAAGAATTATGTATGATGTCGTACACGGCCTTAGGGGTGCATGGCCGAGGGTTACATTACGGAAGAGGCAGTGGAGTTTTTTTTAGATTTCCTTGCAAATGTGCACTCAATCGGTATTTCATCTCAAAATGAAAGAAATGATGAGCTCACAAAACCTTTATCAGCTGTTTCAGCATGTACTCTCAATAGGGAGGAGTTAGCACAAGCTCATCTCCATGTGTTGATAAATGATCTTGAGATAGACCCTTACGTCGAGTACGTAAAATTCCAGAGTTATATCTTATTATTCGACATACTAATTACTTAACGAATACATTGTTTAGGAAGCATCTTGTACATATTTGATCAACGCATGGAGTGAAGGGCAAGTCTGAAAAATGGCTTCAAGAGAAGCACAACAAGTTGTTTATCAATTGGTTACGTGAACTTGTGAGTTATACATAAACCAATTACTCTCAATCATGTATTGTAGTACATTCTAATTCTTTCTCAAATTGTAGGTTGATCTAGAGAATGAAAATTCTAGCACACAGATTTCACAACGTTTAAAATCCCTCGCTCGTGGCCCTATGTGATCTGTTTATAAGTATGATAGCTACCATGTAAACGGAGTTATCTATTATAGAAAAGAGTTCGATAATCGTCAAATGGTGCAAAATTCAGGAGTAAGCATAGTGGCAAAGACCATGCAAGTTTCAAGTGCTAAAGATAAGAATCCAGTTGTGTCTGACATGATCTTTTATGGATACATTGACGAAATATGGGAACTAGACTACATACACTTTCGAATTCTGATTTTCAAATGTACTTCGGTTGATAATAGAAATGGGATCAAAGTAGATGATTTCGAATTCACCTTGGTTAACATAAAAAAAGTTGGATTCAAAGATGATTCTTTTATTTTGGCTAGTTTGGCAAAGCAAGTCTTTTACATTGAGGACCCATTGGATCCTGCGTGGTCTGTTATGCTTTCGACTCCCACTAGGGATTTCTTTGAGTACTCTACACGTGGTGAGCTTGAAGACAATGCAATCAACCACTTTTCATTTAGTAAAGGGCTTAATTAATTAGATACAACTGCAATAGATGAAAATAATCCACCACTTGTACGTGAAGGAGTTGATGGATTTGGGTTGACAATCCTAATGTTTTGATACTATTGGTACTTTTATATTATGCATATTCTTTCATAGTTTCATTTTCTGCTATATTAGTTAGAATCATATTAACTCTTATATGTTTTTATTGTTTTACAGGTTTAGATATAAAATGAGAGGTCAGAAAAGGAATAAAGTAGATAAAAGACAAAAAAAAAACCTACTGATGATACTTTAGTCATCTCCTGGTGGAAAAAAAGGGAGCCCTGAATGATGAAGAGAAAATTGAAGAAGTTGAGACTGGATCTCATAGTACTCAACCAAATAGCAAGCGACATGTTGTTCGACGAGGAAAGACTGTGATGCACAAATTGTTGATAAATAGGACCAAGGTGGTTAAAAAATAGGTATTGTTCAACAATGTAGGTAATCCTGTTGGGGATAATGCTAAGGAAATGCAAAGCTATATTGACGTGCAGACTCGCGAACAAGTTAGTATAAAATACAACACTTGGAGTGAAGTTCCAACGACTGTAAAAGATAGCATATGGGATACTATAAATGTAAGTTGCCTACAATCAATTTGTATGTCTTTTGAACATTTCTTTTAATTTTTTGTACCGTCATTTAAATTATCTTAGTAGTTTGAAACTTGATTTGGTTATTTTTACCTTTTTTTTGAAGTTCACATTTGTGGTTGATCCTAAATGGAGGAAAGGGTGCCTAAAATCGGCTGCATCGAAATGGAGACAGTACAAGAACAAATTGACACAATTGTTACAAAAAATGCTGGAACTCCCGATTTGCACACCCCTCCCAAAGGAGAAGACATTGACCCGACTGATTGGTCACATTTTATAATATCTTGCTTATCAAATCAATTCAAGGTATGATTTATATTGATGTATTCTTAATGTGGTGAAATATTATCTAATTTAATGTCTCTGTATAGAAAACTAGTGAAGACCATTCAAAGTTAAGAGCTCTGAACAAGTATCCACACCATATGGCTCGAAAAGGTTATGCTAATCTTGCTGAGGAGAATGTAAGTAGATAGTATTATATATATGTGAAGTATATCATTATAATTATTGGTATACTTGCTAATGTTGTTTTTATGAAGACCTCGTTATTGACGGGAGATGATGAGGTTGACCGAGCCACTCTATGGTCTGAAGCGAGGAAAAGCAAAGATGGAAGTTACCACAGTGAAGATCTGAAGGCAACTGTTTCAAAAATTGTACGTAAAATTTTATTAAAATTAGCTCTTATTATATCTTCATGGTTTGTCTTGCGAGGATAATTCTTAGATAGTTTGTGACGCTATTATGTATTGTTGTAATTTGGGTACTCTCTTCATTATATTGTAATAAATTGTATGAATTACAGACCTAATTTGTAGAGAGAAAAAAATCTACTGGAGATTCCAATCTGTTCCACTCATCTGAAGATATTCTCAAAAGTGCACTTGCGTCCAAAGAACATGCTGGGCGTGTTAGAGGTGTTGGAGGGAATGTCACTCCATCAACCTACTTCAACATTGGAAAAGGAAAAAAAGTTGATAAAGAGCTATTGGCAAGACAAGAACGATTCATCATGGCTCAAGAGATGCGCATACGAAAGCTGAAAGAAGAATTTTATAGCAATCGTGAAGGCAAAGGCAGTTGCTCAACTAAAGGAATTCGTCCTAGTCCAGAGGGAGAAGAAGACCCGCATATGCTCGAAGATGATGATGATGATGTAAGGATTGTCAACAAGGTTGTAGCTTTCAAGGTAAATATGGTCTTGTTTATATAGTAAAATTAAATGTTTACCATGCCTAAAATAATTAATTAAGTATAATTTATTGTAATCTGTAGACTTGCAAATAAAAGAAAAGGGAAGAAGAGATTGATATGGATAAATTGGATCCCAATTCCGTCCCTCCAGATCTGTATGTCCTATATTACTTCTTTTACTTTCCAAGGTGTAATAAGTTGGTAAACATCCAATTGGATAAAGACCTATTTGGTCATGATCGTGATCTTAGCATCCACCTTGAAGATGTTATTCCATTCTGTAAATTAATACCAATTTCGTACAATTGCATTGTTGCTTACATGTGGTATAGTTCATGAATTTCTATTGTTCACTATTTTTTCTATATTATATTTAATAGTTACCTCATTCTAATCTTAATTTTGTATGCTTAGGTACTTGTACAAAAGCTATCCTCATAAATTGGTTAACGAAACCAGATTCGTAGATCCCTATGCCATTGGGTTTCAACCATCAATTTTCAATGGATAATGCGATTGAAAGTAGAGCTCGTTTTCTTTCCGAATGATTCATCAAGACTCTAGACGACCAAAGTTGTGTGGCACCATGTAATATTGGGTAAATTCAAGTTAACTTATAATTAAGTTTTTGTGGTGTTTTATTTAATTATTATTTTACTTTATAGATTACGTTATCTTGTGAATGTACGCAGTCAGCACTGGATTCTCACGATAATAGATCCACTCAAAGAAGAAGTTTGTTTGTTAGATCCTTACTATAATGGGATTCATGACGCCGTTTGGAAGCAAGTAGTTGAATTGTAAGTTATTAACTAAATTAATTATTACTTCATTTAATCTTATCATTTTAATGATAGAATTATGAACCAAATAAATAAATTTTAATTGATGTAGGGCTTTGAAAATGTTTAATGTGAAAGTGGATGCGGGTAAGAAGGGTCGAAAAAAGATAACTTGGAAAGTGATAAAGGTAAGATTGAAATTGTTTAATATTAAGCATTTGCTTGTTATTGATTCATTACATTTTGTCATAGGTGCCATGATTAGCCATAACTTGTAGTCGGGTTGACTAATTAAAGAAATTATCGAACCACAGGGAGGAAGGTACTAGGGTCTAAGCGATCTCGTGTTCACCATAGTATTATAAAGATGATCATAAAGGGAAGATAATCAATAAATGACAATAAAATAAATGGATAGATGAATGAGAGATGGATGAATAAGCCAAGTAGATAGAGATGAGACTAGCAATACTTAAAGCATGGAAAATCTAGGTATCATGCAATGAATTCATATGTGTCATGGGTAAGAGACTAAGGGCCAACACTAAGATCACCTAAACTCCCTCTCGGAATGAATAGGATATGGTTCTAAACATAGCTCAATGGATTGGTTCTCACTTAAACAATTCCAACTAGGTACTAAGCTTAAATGAGAGTCCCTTCACACAATTAATCAACCTCTCGATCAAACCAATTACATGTCCTACCAAAGGGTTTTAAACTATGAAGGACTTCTCAATCTCTTCACAATTTATAATGCACATGAGGTGTTTGATGAAATGATTCACTCAATTATCCTAAGCATGCAATTGATTTCTCAATCTAATCACATATCTAGAACAATTAAACACACAAATCAACAAAACAAATCAAGCAATTAATAATCAATGATAGAAAATCAATTAACCCATTCAACATAATCATTCAATTGCAAAATACCCAAAATTATCCAACACAATTCATATTGCTAATCTCACAAGGGAGATTAGCCTCTCATATCCATAAGAAAATTAACATAGACATTAAATTCCTTACAAAACATGATAAACAATAGGTTTCAATACAAAGTTTGGATGAAAACTCCCTTGGATGTCTCCAATGGTGATCTTCTTCTTCCCCTTGCAATTCACCTTTCTTCCTTGCTTCTTCACTTGATTTGGATGGAGGAAATTATGGAGAGATGATGTAGATCTCAAAAATGGATGAATGGGATGGAGAATATGGTGTGAAATCAAAGGAATGGTGTGTGAGGTGTGTAGGAACAGTAGAATTTTGGATCTCCTTTAAAATGTTGAATGGATTGGTATTTATACCCCATGGAGACCTTCTAGAAGAATTGTAAAAAATATCCTGTTCTGGTGCCGACACGAGTCGTGCTACGTAGCACGGGTCGTGTCGTGTCAGGGCATGAGGCACACGAGTCGTTCTGCGTCGCACGACCAAAGGGTGGCCGTGTTGAATGCCTAGACGTCGCCGCACGGCCTCCGCTTACAGGCCCGTGTCTTGTACACGGGTCGTTCTCCGCAACACGGGTCGTGCTCCACAACACGACCAAGTGGTGGTCGTGTTGGATAAATAGATGCCGCACGACCATTCTGGACAGGCCCGTGTCTGGCACACGGGCCGTTTTGCTGCAACACGAGCCGTGTTGACAGCACGGCCGGCCGTGTTCTTGCACCTTTGTTTCTTCTTCTTTGTTTGATCTTCCTTCTTCATTTTTACTCCATTTTCACCTGTTATATGTATGTTTAAGATCATTCTCACACATTCCTATGAAAATATATAACACCACCAAAATACACGAAAATACGGATAAAATAATACGCAAAATACACTAAAAAAGGCACTAAAATCTAGGTGAAAATAACGACAATCATGCCAAAGCAACCTGACGAGAGCCAATGTGGCTTTTATGTGCTTCGCTACTTATTAGATCTAATGCAATTTGATGGAATAGTAAAAATTGAAATGATACAATCAATTATAAGTAGCCTTATAATATTTCTATTATTTATTATTGTCATGATATTGTAGTTATATAAGTGCTTGCTTTTGTGCTCCATAGTTCATTGGGAAAAATTATAGAGAGATGGATATTGATGAAGTGCGGAAAGAGTGGGCTTCATGCATCCTACAACACATGTCAAAAACTCGTCTAGGAAGAGGTAATTTTGTAATATATCTTGTAATGAGAACAAAATATACGATTGTGCTATAACCATATCTTATGTCTTCTTTACCAGCCTTACCAAAAGACTAAAGTGTGTCTAAAGAAAAGTGGAACATGATGAACGGTTTGTTGTTTATGTTTATGGGAAGATGATATTTGTCGATCATTGATACATTATGATGTATTTTAATTGTTGTTGGTGAATTGTATTAGTGAGAGAGATGTTGGGATGTTATATTCGAACGTATTGATGTTGGTTTTTGTATTTGGAGTTCAATTACATTTGAATGAATTGATGTAAAAATTAGTTATGTTATATTGAAGATCAGGGATTATGACTATTTTATTATTTTCAGATTTAATATTAAACATGTTTAACTTTTGATAATAACAACGGAGATATAACATACAACGACGGGCATAAACCGTTGTCAAAAAGAGCTATGACAACGGGGATTGCCCGTTGTTAAAAAGAACAATATTTTTAAAAATAATCTACAACAACGGGAAAAAACTAACAACAACAGGGATAAACCGTTGTTAAAAGTATGAACACTTCAACGACTCCCTTTAACAATGGAGATTTTGATTTACAACAACGGTTAATCTCCGTTGTTAAATTCATCTACAACAACGGGAATAAAACTAACAACAATGGGGATTTTCTGTTGTTAAAAGGAACTTACGACAACGGGAAAAATGCCGTTGTTAAAAGTATGGTACCTTTAACAACTCCCAGATTAACAACAGAGATTTTGAGATACAATAATGGGTATTCCCCATTGTCATATGTTTATACAACAATCGGGATTCAATTAAAGACAACGGGGATTCCTTGTTGTGAAAGCTGAGATACGACAATGGGGAAAAACCATTGTTAAAGGTTTGCTACCTTTAACAACTCCTGGATTGACAACGGATAATATTTGCAACAACAACGGGGAAAAACCATTGTTAAAGGTATCTACAACAACGGGGATTCCCCGTTGTTAAAATATATTTTGTTACCATTAAAAGAATTAACAGCACATATTTAATAGCTACAACAACGGGGATATGCCGTTGTTAAAAAGGTCCTACGACAACGGTTTTTTCCCCGTTGTTAAAAATTCTGACTTTTAACAACTCCCAGGTTAACAACAGAGTTGGAGGGGCTACGACAATGGGGATTTTCCATTGTCTTTCCACAGTTTTGGCATAGTGAATGGAGTTGTCAGTAACTTAATTAATTAATGGGCATTGTATATCTTAAGCATAGGAAGACTAACGGGCTCAAAATAAGAAGGAGCCCATAACGTAATTATGGGATTAAAGCGGTAGTGCAGTAATAATATTTTAGTGGTATATATTATTATTATTGGACTTAAGTATAAGTTTTGGGCTAAACTTGGATACTTAAGCCCAATGGAGGCCCAACTCTAATTTCTCCTCATGGTCCCTGCTTTAACCTATAAATAAGTCATCTCAACTGTCTGGTTGCCCTACAATTCACACCTAACACTGTGAGAAGGGAAAGGGAACAGCAGATTGAGAAGATCTTGAAGATCGTCACTCACACGACGTCAAGATTGGACTTGGGAATACAATAGAAGATTAAGAGGTTGTTTTCTGCAACTGTTCTTCATCAACATACCCTGGTGAAAGGTAATGCGAACTTTGATTACTTGCTTCCGCTGATTTAGTTTGCATGTAACCCTAATGGTTTACGTTAACCAAATGATTGAACGTAAAAAATTGGTATCAGAGCTTTAGTTTCATAGAAGACATGACACGTTAGGCTAGGGTTTATGTCATAAGGTGAAAGGGTTTAAGTATTCATGCTAGTATACCCAATTCAGATACCATATACAAGAGTTAAACGTAAATTAGGGTTTAGAAATCATGTTTCTTGTTAAATACTCTATACATTTGATGGAGACAAAATGCGGCTGAACACGAAAGATAAGGACGGAGCTGTCGGATGTGGGATGCCGAACAGCGGCATGACTCATGCCACCTAGTGCCAGCGAAGGGTGATGACGATGGTAGACTGTGGCTGGGCATGATTCAATGCACGACAGGATAAGTTGTGGCACACGAAAGCACGAGTCGTGCGGGTGAACTGCATGACTCGTACCTATTTGTAGGCAGCGGGTGCAGACGGGCAACACTGGAAGCGGCAGAGTCATGCTGCTGCTTGGCACGAGTCGTGCCCGTATTAACGAGACACACGAGTAGTGGTTCCACCGATGTTTATATACTGCGGTGATGGAGTATAATGATACACCTCGGCACGTGGCACGAGCACGATATGCAGGCACGAGGGCTACTAGAGGCTTGCGCACGAGTGGCGCTAGAGGGCTGCACGACTGTCGGAGATTGGCTAGACACACATGGCGCGGTGCGACTGGCGGGTGCATTCACTGGCACGACAGGTGCTGTCGATCCACAAGAGTCGTGCATCCACTGGCACGACACGAAGTGATTTCCAGTGTGTAGTGGTGGGCGGCACAAGTGGTGGGAAATGATGGCATGACTCGTGCCAATTGGTGGCACGACTGTTGGGAGTGATGGTGCGCAGGCATGAGGAAAGTGAGCACGGGAGCTACACGACTTATGCAGGAGTGCGCACGAGTCGTGCCGACGTGTTTGGTGTCCAATAGAGTCAGTTTTTTATTTTTTACGTGATTTTGTATGTTTTCATCGTGATATATAACTATCATAATTTGATTTAATTATCTGATTATTGTTATATATGATATGCATGTTCTATGTGATTTATTGTTTTAAATTGCTGAATATAGAAGCATGCTAGGATGCGTATTTAATGATGGGTAATATATGCATGGAAAAACCCTCGGTGTTAAATAACTAAGTGGGAGAGGGGATTGATAATTAATTCCCACGGCCTTCATTATTGGTTTGTAAGTGATGTGAATAAACTTGCGTGTTGGCATAGACCTTCCTCCCCATCGGATGAGTTTATTCATGGATCACTGGTACAAACTTCTTTATGATGATTGTAGGAAGTTATCTGAGCGCGTGTGTACTTCTCCATCTTTAAGACACATAAGCTTGGGCCGCAGACTTGGGATCAAATAATGGTGTACACTTAGATGCAAATAATAAGTATCCTTCCTATCGGAGTCACTGCTATTATTTGCATGGCTAAAAAGGAACCGACTATTAATTATTTTGTCATGAAATTAGGTTGATGAATGAAATTAATGGGTAAAACCTTCTCTTTGTAAATGTTCGGGTTTGTATACGTCCACACTATCGTGGCATGCATACTCTCGGTGCTTTTATATTGTTTTGAGGGATTCAATATAAATTGATAAATTCGAAGTGTTTGATCTGTTTTATTTATTTATGATTTTAAGGATTTTCAAATGACACTCAATTCACTTTATGTCATACTTAAAGAACACAAACTTAGTGGCACAAATTATGTTCACTGGAAATGAAACATGGACATTCTTTTAACTGCTGAAGATTATATCTTTGTACTCACTGAGGAATTTCCTTTGAAACCTACGGATGAATCTAGTGAAGAGGAGATAGCCGCTTATAATAGGTGGGTTAAGGCTGATAGGATGGCTAAATGCTATATTTTGGCTTCCATGTCTAATGTGCTTCAGCATCAACATCAAGCTATGAACTCCGCCTATGATATGATGCAGAATCTTAAGGAAATCTTCAGACACCATAGTCATCCTGCTAGGTCGCGGGGCATGGCTGTAATGATGAACACCAAAATGGCTGAGGGCACTCCCGTAAGGGAGCATGTCCTTAGGATGATGGCCAACTCAATGAGTTGGAGGTTCTTGGAGCTAAAATTAATGGGGAAACCCAAATTGATATCATACTCCAAAGCTTGCGTAGGAGTTTTGAGCAGTTTTGTCTCAACTATGGTATGAACAAACATTTATACACGTTGGCGAAACTTCTGACAGAACTTATGGCGGCGGAAGGACTATTTCGTAGAGCTCCTCAGGTTCATATTGCTGAAAATATTTCTTATCTTAGACCGAAAGGTGGAAAGAATAAGAAGAAGTAAGGAAATTCAACACCGGTGAACCAAGTGAAAAAAAGAGTGGTGTGGTCAAGAAGCCTAGAGGCAAGTGCTTCAAATGCAAGCAGTGATGAGAATGATAATTCACGTATTTTAAGCTCTGATTTGTGTGGAAATCGAGTACGATTTGGGCTATTATTGAAGCAAATCGGTATATTTATGGAAAATCCACGAATCAGAGGTTATTGAGGCTATTTGAGCATATTTATGAAGGAAAATAGGTTAAAAGTGCTCAGAATCAGAAAACACGAAGATCGAGACACCGCTCGACCTCAAGAGGAGCCGCTCAACCAATGCATGTTGATTGAGCAAGGTTGAAGTTGGTCGAGTGGATGTCTGTATAGAGTTTCAGCGAACAGGGAGGCCACTCGACCATCGCTCGACCTCACCAATTTTGGTTGAGCGAGGACACGCGCGCCTATTTTTGGTAATTCTAACCCTCCTGTGCGTGAATTGACGAATTTTCCAAGAAAAGCTCAGTAAAGGTCCGTGAGTTTTACAAGTATAAAAAGGGATGCCGATCACATCAAAAAGAGAGTTAGATTCCACATCCATCCTACACCATATCCAAACCCTAATTCCATCTGCAGGAGCTGTAGAGAGAGATTCGTGCAGCGAATCAAGTGAGAACCAAGTGAAGATTAAAGACGGAGTGAGAAGCGACGGTGCCCACATCTAGGGTTTACTTCGCAACTTAATCTTTCTTGTAATTTTCAAGACTATGG
The DNA here is from genome assembly GCA_023678885.1 of Pogostemon cablin. Classification (NCBI taxonomy): domain Eukaryota; kingdom Viridiplantae; phylum Streptophyta; class Magnoliopsida; order Lamiales; family Lamiaceae; genus Pogostemon; species Pogostemon cablin. Next base: position 14,243,656 of record CM043001.1, on the reverse strand, counting down.
GTAAGATCTATCCAAACACCATGAACGTTCTTCGAAGAGTCATGGGCTAGAACCGCTTTGGTAGTTCTAGGGTTATGAAGGTTTTTATCTAGTTAATTAAACTTTCGTGTGTATACTCCGTACAACACTACTTGTGGATTTTATTTTATATAAGACAATGCTTAATTAATTCATACTCAGAGTTGTTTTGTGTATCTTTAACTGTTATGTAGAGTCTGAATACATATCTTGGTTATTGATTGAGTGCGTTCACTGCTGAGCAGGATTATATGTTATGATTCTAAGTGAGGGGACTCCAAAACTTCATTAGAACTATCTTATATGAATACTTGTTAATTGAATTGACCGGGTTAGTAAGTATGATAAAGAGGATAACTATATAGTATCTATAAAGGGAGATCACATCGGGTTAGAGTACTTAGTGCATGGAAAATAATTGATACTGATAGTACTTAGAAAGGGAGTATATTTATGTTCTTGCTCCAAGGTGATTCACATGTATTACACACTTATCTGCTTGTGTCTATAGAGTAGATTTGCATGGCTTAGTAATACATCCATATTCCACAAGGTAGAGTCGGACATTGACATACAGTAGGGAGATTAATTAGTGAAACGGGATGGCCCGAAGAGCTACCTATCTTCTAACTTGTCAACTCTTGTTTATCTCTGATGTCTCTATTTTATTTGTTATTTAATTATTTGTTTATTAGATTAATCACTATTCTCCACTTAAATTGTCCAATAATAGTTTCTCTTAATTTAGATAATAATAAAGGGCAAAAGGCCGAATAGACCCTCCAACTTATATCCCGGGATCGAATTGGCCCTCAACCTTTTTTTAATCATTCAAACCCTTTTTATTTCTTATGTAGGTCAAGTAGGCCCCTAATGTTAAAAAAAAACATTCATGCCCTTCCTTTAAAAATGAATGAACGGCGTTTAAGAGACAAGGAGAGAGAACAGTTTATGTGGAGAATGGAGTCTAGATGTCCAAACCTTTATCCAGATGTCAATCCACATAGCTTCTGTTATTTTCATAACCCCTTTCTCCTACATCAGTTCTCATTTACTTCTATCTCCAGTTGACATTTATACTCATCCATCTCTTCAAATTAAAAAAAAAAGTTTAGATGAAGAATCTATTTCATAACCCCTTTCTGTAAGCTTCTCTTGAGCCCCAGATTCATCAACACCGCCGAAGCCAAGTAGGAGATTGTGAATGCATTGCATCTCCACCATTCATTGAAGCCTGCATTCTATGGGTTCTTCTAGGAGCTACTGCCTGCATTAGTTGACGGACTCCATTCCGAAGCCGAAGCCCACGTGGTCCACCACGGCGCCTGCAAGCCTCTGTGCTCTGATTCTTTTGTCGAAGGTTCTAGAGGTGTACTGGTTTTACAATATGTCATCATCGTGCCTCCAGGTCTCAGAAGCATTTCGTCGATCATGTGTGATTCAATTATGTCTTCTTCTTTATCTGCGGCATGTCGGATTTTTTTCTCCAAGCTCTCAGTTACTGGTGAAGAATGATCAAGAATCTGCTTCAAAGAAGAGGTTTTTTTGAGGAGGGATTCCAATTGTGGTTTGTTATGATCAAGAATTGAGCGGTTTTAATATAGGTTCAAGATCGAGTGACGGTAGATTGTAAGCAATTATCTTGATCTCTTCACTCTAAAAAACAAGAAAACAAATAAGAATAAACGCGTGAGTTGATTAACTGGTGGATTGAATATCGACAAACACGAGCCTGGAGTAAGTTAGAGATGTGGTTAGCATCGAATCGAACATGGTCACTGCGAACTGGAGCTCGCATATGGCAGAACATTAGGGGCTACTGTTTGCCTATTTTTATAGCACTCACGAGCAAGAATACTCGGTCGTTGTAGTAGTATATCCCAAGAAAAATTATCAATCCAATAAGGAGTTATATTCGTACTAGCAAAATACGTGAGCTCATGTTCATTGTTGTTTTTGTAAAGATGATCGGGGGTTTTGAGATTGATTAACAACTAAAACAAGTAACAAGTAAATAACAATATCAAATAAGTAGAATGACAAGAATAGAAAATGGGTGCTTAAGTTCAAGTATGGAAAAACATGGGATTAGAAACATCCAAGCACACTCAATTCATATTATCATGCAAACGGAATTCAACTCAATTGATGTAGACTAAGGGTGATCACGATTGTATCCTAAGCTCCCTTTCGGGTTACAAAGGTTGTTGATCCATTTTGGACTCCCAAAAGCACTTAAGATCAAAGCCCAACATTAACCCCTTCCATCTAGGTACTAGTTAGACTAAACTCTCCCTTTTTGTGTACTAAGGCCAACGAATGGATTGGTTCCCCTCATTGAATTCAAATATCCTTTCGGTCAAACCCAAACTCAATGTCTATTCATGCCTTCCTAATACTATAGAGGGTCGTTTCCGTCTCACTCCAAGCAATACATACATGAAGATCATGATAGCATTTAATTACCACAAATAATCCATTGATCAATAATCCATTAAACCAATAAACATTCATGAATAACAAACCATCCCATCACAACATCAAGACAATTAAACTCCATGAATAGAAATCAACATCAATTAAATCAAAAACCAATTTAATCCACATGATAATATAAATCTAATATGCTCTTCATGTTCCTAATCCCACTAGAGGGATTAGCCTATCATAGTAAAAGTAACAAAACAATTAAATGATTCATTACAATTACCCATAGTCTAAGATCTAAAGAAATACAAAATGAAAGGATTCTTCCCTATCAATTTCTTGAAGAGAATCTTCTATTCTTCTTGATCTCCACCTCTAGCTCTTGATTCCTTGAGATCTCTCACACCCAATGGAAGGGATGAAGTTTTGATGGAGAATTAATGGAGATGATGAAGATGGATCAAAATGGATGAAAGTGGATGAAGATGATGGTGGAAAATGGAAGAAATGGTGTGTGATGTGTGTGTAGATGATGGGATTTCGGATTCTCTGCCAATTGTTGAATAAAGGGGTATTTATACCCCTTTGGAGGCTTCTAGAAGGATCTGGAAATTTCTGCAGGAAAATACACAACACGAGTCGTGTTATGCAACACGGCCACGGGGTGGCCGTGTTGTGTCTTCTGATGCTGCCGCACGGCCTCGCCTTACAGGGCCGTGTTACGCAACACGGCTCGTGTGCTGCAACACGAGTCGTGTGTTGTAACACGGGCACAGGTGTGGTCGTGTTGGCTCTTCTGATGTCGCCACACGACCACCTTCTTACAGGGCCGTGTTGGCGACACGGCTCGTGCTCCCGACTCGACTCGTGCAACTGGACACGACCTGAAGTTGCCCGTGTTGAGTGACTAGATGTCGCCACACGGCCAACTCTTACAGGGCCGTGTTGGCTATACGGCTCGTGTGCTGGCTCCTGCATTTCTTCACTGTTTTGGCTCGTTCTCCCTCGTTTCAACTTCGAATTGAGATCCGCTTTTTCCTACATCTTCCTTATCATGTTTAACATCCAATAAAAAGTGAAAATCTTACGTTTAAGCTCATTCACACACATTTCAATAAAAATACAAAACACAACCAAATAACATATAAAATACGGATAAAATAATACAAAAATACATATAAAAAGACACCAAAATCTAGGTGAAAATAGCTCTAATCAGCTACCACAGAGACGATGTCACCGTTGGTGTTGCCGAGGAAAACAATAGAAGAAGCGAGTTTCAGATGCCTGGTATATACTCCCTCCGTCCCGTTTCAAACTTTACATTTGCTTTTTGCACGTTGATAAAGAGTATAATATTTTAATAGATAGTGGGTAGGAAGATATAATATTTAATGTAAAGTCGGTAGGTGTATTAGTGTTGGATGATATATTAATTATTTTAGGTGGATTCCATATTCAAAAAGGAAAACGTAAATAATGAAATGAGACACGCAAAATAGAAACGTAAAGTTTAAAATGGGATGGAGGGAGTATAGGTTTTGGACATGTCCGAGTGGAATTGCAGGTACATAATGGAAGGGCAATCTCCATATACAACAACAGCCCTTTCCAAAAAATCAACGAGAGTAAAAGGGGTTGAATTGGTAGTATGATCTGTTGGTGATAAGTTGTTTGAAGAGTTGTAGAGGAACAGACATACCGAGTTTGGTTTTTAACACCGTTAGGTTTTTTAACGGATGTGTATAAGTTTTCTATTTTATGAAGATGAAGTGTTTAATTGATCTAAATAAGAAATTTAAAGGGGTTGAATGATCTTAAAAAAAGGTTGAGGGCTAATTTGATCCCAAGAGATAAGTTGAAGGGTGCATCTGACCCTTTGCCCAATAATAAATTGATAACCAATCGTCCTTTGGGTTCGATAAATATAACTTGGTCGCTTATCTAAGCTACAATTACATCTTTCATACTTGGGGATTAATTGTGTGTTGAGAAAATGCCCTTCAAGTTTCTGGCACCGTTGCCGGGGATAGTTGTCCTTATTAATTTTATTGTTGTTATTTTAATTGAAACTACTCCATACTTGTCTTTAATTTCTAACGCTTATTTTTCTTAGGTGTATGCACACTAGATTAAAGGCAGGAACATTAACGCCTTTTAATCCAAAAATTGGAGCATCGTCGAGGAAGAAGAAGGCAAAGAAGAAAAAGAACAAGAACGTGGAAGCAACCGAAGCTCTTAATTTAGGAGTTAAAGTTGACATGCTGAACTCGGAAATGATTGAAGCTGCAACCGGAGACAAATCGGAAGCAGAAGCAGTCAACATGGCCCAAGATAGGGTAAATCCAGATAATGTTGCCATTTGTGAAGTCTTTAAGAACAACAGAGGGGGCAACGTGGGGCTATTAGGAGCGCGTGGAGCCGATGCAGATTTTGATCTTCACCCCGCTCTTATCAACATGATAGAAATGAACTCCTTCTCTTGGGGAACTTTCGAAGACCATCAACAACATCTTAATGAGTTCCTTAGTTATGCAAGCACATAAAAAGATGCAGGAACTCATGAAGATGCAAGGAGGATACATGCCACCTTCAAAGGTTTTTAAAATGAATCAAGACATCAATCAATTTGCTATCGGTAGTGGAGAGAAATTTCATGAAGCTTGGGACAGATTCAAGGACATACTTCGTAAGTGTCCACAACATTGGTTATCTAAAGTCCAATACATCAGTATTTTCTACAACGGGTTGGATTGTGATTCTTGCATTTTATTAATGCTTCATCTAATGGAGCATTACTTACAAAGACATCCATTGAGGCTGAGAAGCTTTTTGAGGATATTTCGATAAATTCAAGAGATTAGCCAACTGATAGGGTGAGAGGTACCTATGTACTTGGAAAGGTAGCACAGGTTGAGCACACTATGGTAAAGTCAAGTAAAGAAGATGAGATCATCTCTAACTTGGCAAACATCAACAAGCTACTTGAATCCCAGCAAAAGCAAATAACTGAGATGTCGCAGAGAGTACCAATGATGATGCAGCAGGATCTTGGTGAAGAAAGACCGATCCAAGATGGATATGAAGAAGCAAACTATGCCATGGGTCAAAGTATTCAATGAACTAGGTTTCAAAATCAAGGGAACCGTAATTACCAAGGGAAATAAAACAATCGTGGTCCCCCAGGTAATTATCAACAACCGAGGAGGCCAGAATTTTCATAGAGCAATTAGAATGCAATAGTCAAACCTCCTATGGGTGTTGATCCGGGTGCTAAGATCGAGGAAGGAAAACCTAGTTTGGAAGATACTGTGAACCGATATGTGGCTAGGAATGATGCAAGGGTGGATCATTTGGAAGCAAAGATAGATTCCAATCATGAGAAATTATCCAAGCAGATGAAGGACCTTACTTTGTTAATGGAAGAAATGGCAGGGGGTATGAATAAGCTTACGCAGATGGTTGAGAAATGTAAATTTCCTTCTTAAAGGTTAACTAACCCAAAAACTTGTCATGCCATCACATTGAGGCCAGGAACGCAGTATGAAGGTCCAATGCTACCAGTCGCAGAAAATAAAGAGATCGTGTCTCTGCTAGATAATCGCTCGACAAGCCATTTGGTCGAGCTGAGGTCGAGTGGCATTCTGAGGATAAAGAAGTCATGATCAGAGTACAGACACCCCGCTCGACCGAGACAACCCCGCTTGACCAGACCTGTCTAGTTGAGCTAAGGTCGAGCGACCGTCTGTACACTTGAACAGTCAAAATCAGATTAGAAGTACTTCGTTCGACCATTATCAGGTCGCTCGACCAAATAATTTTTATCAAGTGGAGGTCGAGCAAGGTGTTTCGAAGTCAATTTCCATACAGGACGCTACACCTGCAATTCAGAACACTTCAGTTCCATCACAAGAGCAGAATACTGAGCAAATAGTAGAGAAGAAGTAGGAAAGAGCCAAGAGATTGAGAGCCGAGAAAGACAAAGCGGAGAAGGTTAAATATGATGAATAGGGAATTTCAAAGACAAAGATACCTCCTCCATTTCCTTTCAGGTTAGTAAAGAAGGGATTGGAAGAAAAATTCAAGAGGTTTTAAGATATCATGAATAAAATAAGCTTGAATATTCCTTCTTCCGAAGCAATCATGGAGATTCCATACTATGCCTGATTTTTGAAGGATATCATATTGAAGAAGAGGAGCTTGAACGGAGTTGAAACTGTAAATCTATCTGAGAACTGTAGCTCGATCATTCAGAGGAAGCTGCCAACAAAGTTGAAGGATCCGGAAAGCTTCACAATTCTATGTGAAATTTGAAAGGGGCTGGCACGAAAAGCTTTATGTGATCTTGGTGCAAGCATTAATTTGATGCCCTTATCTATTTTTAAAAAGCTAAGTTTAGGGAAGGTCGCTCCCACAACAGTAGCTCTACAATTAGCAGGTAGGTCTATGATTTTTTCAAAATTTATGATAGAAGATGTACTGTGAAAGTAGAGAAGCTTGTCTTTCCTGTGGACTTTCTTATGCTAGAGATGGAAGATGACAAGTATAATGTCCCTCTTAACTTAGGGAGGCCATTCCTTGTCACAGCTGGAGCTATGATCGATGTTAAAAAGGGGGAATTAGACTTTGCATGGATAATGAAGAGATTTTGTTCAACCTCGATAAAGAAATGAAGATGCCTATGGAGACACAATATTACAGCATTGATGTGGTGTAGGAGATCGTGAAGGAAGACATGTCCTTGATTCTCTCAAAGGATCCCTTAGAGACATGCTTAGCAGAATCTCTTACTTTTCCCACTACAGAGCTAGATGAGCTCTCCAACGAGGTATGTATCGAATTTCTAGAGAACTTACTTGCTTTGGGTGATGATAGGTATGAATAAAAAAGAACCAAGTTTGAAGAAAAAGTGGACTAGGCAGTACCTACCTTTGGATAGAGAGAGCACACAAAAAGAATAAAAGTAGGAGGAGTTGAAACCGCTACCAGAGCATTTGAAGTATGCCTACTTAGGTGACAATGAAACTTATTCGGTAATTATATCTTCTTCTCTTACTAATGAGAAACTTAAATATTTGTTGGATGTGCTTAGAAAGTATAAGTTTTCTATTGGATGGTCTCTTGATAATTTGAAAGGTATTAGTCCATCGTATTGCATGCATAAGATAAGATTGTTAGATGAGGCTAAGGGATGTATTCAAAATTAGTGGAGGGTTAATCTCACGATTCAAGAAGTGATTAGGAAGCAAATCTTAACATGGTTAGATGCAGGAATTATTTATCCCAATAGTGATAGCCCCATGTGAGTCCATTGCATGTTGTAGCTAAAAAGGGGGGCATGACTATTGTTAAAGCAGATGATGGGGAAACATTAGCCACTAGGATTCCTATGGGATGGCGTGTGTGTACGGATTACAGGAAACTGAATGAAAATACATGCAAATACCATTTCCCTCTTCCTTTCATGGATCAAATGTTGGATCGTCTAGCAGGGTATGAGTTTTATTGCTTCTTGGATGGGTATTCGGGTTATAATTAAATCATGATTGCACCCAAGGATTAGGAAAAGACTACTTTTACTTGCCCTTATAGAACCTTTGCTTTTAGAAAAATGCCTTTTAGATTGTCTAATGCGCCTGCTACATATCAGTGCTGCATGTTGGCCATATTTGATGGGTTGATAGATAAGATCATGGAGGTGTTTATGGATGATTTTTCTATGTTAGGTTCCTCCTTTGATATTTGTTTGTCTAACCTATTTACTTTTTTGAAGAGATGCCAAGAAACTAATCTTGTCTTGAATTGGGAGAAGTACCACTTCATGGTGAGAGATGAAATTGTTCTTGGGCATCATATTTCGGCTAAGGGATTGCAGGTTGATAGAGCAAAGGTGGTGGCAATTGAGAAGCTTCTACCACCCACTAATGAGAAGGGAGTGCGGTCCTTCCTTGGATGCAAGATTCTATAGAAGATTCATCAAAGACTTCTCAAAATACTCCAATCCCTGATCTCACTTACTTGAAAAGGGTGTTCCTTTTGTTTTTGATGATGAATGTCTAACAGCTTTTTAGGTTTTGAAAGAGGCATTTATTACTGCACCTATCTTGATCACACCAGATTAGACTTAGCCATTTGTACTTATGTATGATGCAAGTGATCTAGCACTTGGAGTGGTGCTCGGGCAGTTGAGAGAAAAGAAATTCTGCACCATCTACTAGGCGAGTAAGACTTTCATGCAGCACAAAAGAACTACACTGTAACTGAAAAGGAGTTTCTAGCTGTTGTGCATGCATTCAACAAGTTTTGACAGTATTTGGCCAGCATGAAGACTATAGTGTACACGGATCATTCTGCGATTCGGTACTTGATGGAGAAGAAGGAAGTGAAGTCAAGGATCATTAGATGGATCCTTCTTCTGCAAGAGTTTGATATGGAGATCCGAGATATGAAAGGAACGGAGAATATTTTAGCGAATCACTTATCAAGGTTAGAAACAAGGGAGCATTATGATGAGCCATTCGAATACATAGAAGAGATATTCCCGGATGAGAAGATTATGCAAGTGTTTGCTGAAGGAGCGGAGAAAGCTTGTGTAGTAGCTGCTCAACGAATGGATCCATGGTATGCAGATTATATCAATTACATCGCAGTGGGTGAAATTCCTAAGGGTCTCAATAGATATCAACTTGCAAAATTTAAGAGAGATGTTGAGACTTTCATATAGTATAATCCGTTCGTCTACAAAATTTGTATGAATTCTATCGTCCGTAGGTGTGTGCCCGAGATGGAGATGGAGAGTGTTCTTGATTTTTGCCATGCACAACCTAAAGGGGTACTTCGAAGCCCAAAAGACTGCAGCTGAGGTACTACAATCTGCTTTATATTGGCCTACCTTGTTTAAAGATTATGAATCCTATGTAGCGACATGCGATAGATGTCAATGGATGGGAAACATAAGCAAGAGGGATGAGATGCCACTTCAGCCAAGCATTGTGGTAGAGATTTTTGATGTATGGGGAATAGATTTTATGGGGCCCTTTCCCCTATCTAATGGATTCCTATTCATCTTTCTCGCTGTGGACTATGTTTCTAAGTGGGTAGAAGCGATTCCTACCTACATGAATGATGCAAAGACGGTTTTGTCATTCTTGAAGAAATATGTTTTTGCTCGCTATGGAGTTCCTAGAGAACTAGTAAGTGATGGAGGTTCTCACTTTGTCGACAAGCTTATTGAAAAAGTTCCCAAGGATTATGGTGTTAAGCATAGGGTTACTACACCCTATCATCCTCAAGAACACGGGCAAGCAAAAGTTTCTAATCGGCAAGTGAAAAAAATCCTGAAGAAAGTAATCGGGACCAATAAGAAGGATTGGGCTATGAAGCCAGATGACATCTTATGGGGGTTCCAAACTTCATATAAGACTGTACTAGGAATGTCACCTTATCAAAGTCTATGGGAAACCGTGCCACTTACCCATAGAGATTCAGCATAAGTCTTTTTGGGCAGTAAGAAGTTTGAACTTATCCATTAAGGAGGGCAAGGATTTAAGGTTGACTTATATCAATCAATTGGATGAGTTTAAAAGTCAAGCTTTTAAGATCTCGGTGATCTATAAGGAAAGAATGAAGTAATGGCATGATTCAAAGATCACTTTTAAGGAGTTCAAAAAAGGTGATGATGTATTGTTGGGCATTTTCTCAACACACAATTTAATCCCCAAGTATGAAGGATGCGGTTGTAGCTTAGATAAGCGACCAAGTTATATTTATTGAATCCAAAGGATAGTTGATTATCAATTATTATTATCTAGACTAGAGAAACTATTATTGGCAATTTAAGTTGAGAATAGTTTTTAAACTAAAGAACAAATAATAAAATAACGAATAAAATAAAGATAGTAGAGATAAACGAGTGTTTGATAAGTTAGAAGATAGGTAGCTTTTCGGGTAATCCAGTTTCACTAATTAATCTCCCTTTCGTATGTCAATATCCAACTCTGTCTTGTGGATTATGGATGCATCACTAAGCCATGCAAATCTACTCTATAGACACAAGTATATAAGCGTGTAACGTGTGTGAATTGCCTCGGAGCAAGAGATATAATTACACCCACTTTCTAGGTTCTATCAGCATTAATTATTTCCCATGCACTAAGTACTCTAACCCGATATGATCTCCCTTTATAAGTACTATATAATCATCCTCTTTATCCTACTTACTAACCCGAATTCAATTCAATTAATAAGTATTCATATAAGATAGTTCTAATGAAACTTCAGAGTTCCCTCACTTAGAATCATAACATATAATCCTGTTCAGCAGTGAACGCACTCAATCAATAACCAAGATATGTATTCAGACTCTACATAACAGTTAATGATGCACAAAATAACTTTGAGTATGAATTAATAAAGCATAGTCTTATATAAAATAAACCTACAAGTAGTGTTGTACGGAGCATACACACGGAGTTCAATTAACTAGATAAAAACCTACATAACCCTAGAACTACCCAAGCAGTTCTAGCCCATGACATTTCGAAGAACGTTCATGGTGATTGGATAGATCTTACCCATAGTCTTGAAAATTACAAGAAAAATTAAGTTGTGAAGTAAACACTAGAGATGGGCGCCATCGCTTCTCACTCCGTCTTAAATCTTCACTTGGTTCTCACTTGATTTATTGCACGAATCTCTCTGCTGCTCCTGCTGATGGAGTTAGAGTTTGGATGTGGTGTAGAATGGATGTGGAATCTAACTCTCTTTTTGTTGTGATCGGCACCCTTTTTTATACTTGTCACTTTTTCTTATGGACCCTTACTGGGCTTTTTTTCGTAGAAAACATGCACATGCATGCACTAGAGGTGAAATCCCGACATTTTAGAGCTGATATGACCCTTTGGTCGAATTGAGGTCGAATGGCGTGTCTTTAAATTGAACTTCATCTCTGCTTGCCGAACAACAGGAATTATTTATCCAATTAGTGATAGTCCACATGTGAGTCCATTGCATGTTGTAGCTAAAAAAAGGAGGCATGACTATTGTGAAAGCCGATGATGGAAAGACTCTAGCCACTAGGATTCCTACGAGATGGCGTGTGTACTGACTACAAAAAATTGAATAAAAATACATGCAAAGACCACTTCCATCTTCCTTTCATGGATCAAATGCTTGATCGTCTTGCAGGGTATGATTTTTACTATTTCTTGGATGGGTACTCGGGATATAATAAAATCTTGATTGCACCAGAGGACTAGGAAAAAATTACTTTTACTTGCCCTTATGGAACCTTTGCCTTTAGAAAGATGCCTTTTGGATTGTGTAATGCACCTGCTACATTTCAGCGCTGCATGATGGCCATATTTGATGGGTTTATAGAAAAGATCATGGAGGTGTTTATGGATGATTTTTCTGTGTTTGGTTCCTCCTTTGATATTTGTTTATCTAACTTGTTAACTGTTTTGAAGAGATGTCAAGAAACTAATCTTGCCTTGAATTGGGAGAAGTGCCGCTTTGTGGTGAGAGATGGGATTGTTCTGGGCATCATATTTCGGTTAAGGAATTGCAGGTGGATAGAGCAAAGGTGGTGGCGATTGAAAATCTTCCACCACCTACTAATGAGAAGGGTGTGTGGTCCTTTCTTGGACACGCAGGATTTTATAGAATATTTATCAAAAAGTTCTCAAAATACTCCAAACCATTGTCTCACTTACTTGAAAAGGATGTTCCTTTTGTTTTTGATGATGAATGTCTAACAACTTTTCAGGTTTGAAGGAGGCACTTATTACTGCGCCTATCTTGATCACACTGGATTGGACACAACCGTTTGTACTTATGTGTGATGCAAGTGATCAAGCACTTGGAGTGGTGCTTGGGCAGATGAATGAGAAAAAGTTCTGCGCCATTTACTATGCAAGTAAGACTTTTGATGCAGCACAAAAGAACTACACTGTCACTGAGAAGGAGTTTCTAGCTGTTGTGTATGCATTCAATAAGTTTCGACAGTTGTAGGTTGGCATAAAGACTATTATGTACACGGATCATTCTGCGATCTGGTACTTGATGGAGAAGAAGGAAGCGAAGCCAAGGATCATTAGATGGATCCTTCTTCTATAGGAATTTGATATGGAGATCCGTGATAAGAAGGGTATGGAGAATGTGTTGGCGGATCACCTATCAAAGTTGGTTACAAGGGAGCATTGTGATGATTCATTCGAATACATAGAGGAGATGTTCCCTGATGAGAAGATCATGGCGGTGTTTGCTGAAGGAGCTGAAAGAACTTGTGTAGTTGCTGCTCAAAGAGTGGATCCATGGTATGCAGATTATGTCAATTACAGTGCCATAGGAGAAATTCCACAAGACCTCTGATAGGCTTTTTCTGCGCACTATAATTTAATCCTCAAGTTTAAGGATATCAATTGTAGCAGTAAGCACCCAAGTTAAATTATCGAACCCAAAAGGACAGCTAATTATTTATTTCCTAAAATTACTAAATTAATCAGAATCAAGTAACCGATATCCAAGAGTTGTGAATTTAATTATCTAAATTACTGAAAATATAAATAACTAAATTAATTAAAAGCAATAAAAATAAAAGCAAGTTTCTAATCAAGAGATAACGAACAGTTCTAAGGTATCAGGTAGAGACCAATTAATTTGGGTTATTAAACTTACGATTGTTCATTCATGCAGTTTCACTGAAAATACACCACATATCCCTGTTATCCCACCGAATATGATTCGATTCTAAGCTAACAGTATAATCTGGTTTAAATCTTAAGGTGCGCAAATATTACCAAGCCTTATTCCTAGATACTAATCAAAGCAAGCAACAATACCTCCGGATGGTAAGCCCGACTAACAAGATATTTTCTGGAATTACTACAAGGTTCTATTCACTTCCTACTTGATTGTCTAATTGCATTGTTCCACTAAACTAATCAAGTATTTGATTAACCAGTTCATGAAATTAAAGTGCTTATAGCGGAGCTACTCTAATCCCTAACAGATAGACAATACCAATCATGAACGCACACAAGCTAACACAATAATCCAAGCATTATAGCGGATGTCATGAATATATTATGAAGACGTTACGAAGCAGAAAAGCATGTCTTAATAAAATAAGTAAAATCAAAAGCTCAACTGCATAAAATCTCAATCTTTGGTCTAAATCCCCAAATCAATTAAATCAATCCATCAAACCCTAGAACTGTATATAAAATTAGCCCATGAGGTCACAAGCAACACTCATGGCTAAGCAATTCATACCAAAAATCAAAGTAAAAGGAAGGAAAAGAAAGGAATTATGAAAACCTAGTGTAGACGTAGTCTTTCGTTCCTTCTCAGTCTCTCCAATTGCTCGATTCTCCCTCAATTAGCACTTGGAACCCTCTTGAAAGTGGATGGATGGTGAAATCAGGTTGTAAATCTGATATGGAGGTGTTGGAGGTGTGAATTGATGATGGATTATGGATGGGTTCTCTCCAATTTGTGTCTCGATCTCCCTAATTATTTCTAGGACTGATGCAGGGCTTTTTCGCGATCGAAACTGCTTCAGAATCGCGATTTGAGGGTATATATACACTGCTGCATCGAACAGGCCCCGTCTGGGCCCTGAACTGGGCCGCTCGGCACCTTACTCGAGCCGAGCTCATGGCCGAGCGGCCCCCAAACCTATCGAGCAGCATATGGGTGAAACGGGAACGTTGTGTAGGCTCTGAGGGCACCCCACTCGGCTGGAAATTCGCAAATTGTTGGCCCCGCTCGAGCCGAGCGGCCTCCCGAGCTGCGGAGACTGCACTGTGCGACTTCACCGTTTTGAGTATAACTTCTCCATATAGACTCCAATTTGAATGATTTTTGCGCTCACGTGTTCCTCTTTTCCTTGCTTTCTATTCATATAAAGAACTCTGAGAAACTCCAACATTTGTATATATAAAAAGTCATGCAAAGTGGCTGCTCGGTACAGCATGTGCGACGTTAGCACTTTGATCATAACTTTCTCGTTTGGAATCCAATTGGGGTGTTCTTTATGTCAAAACGACTCTCTCTTCTGTGTCTTTCCAACCATATATCATATGATCAATTTGGACTTCTATAAGAATACAGAAATTTGTGCAACATGGACTGTATTTTTCAGCATTCCTTCTCACTTTCACTCCTCATTCCAACGTTGAACTTTTGATCATGTTTTACCCTTCAAAACTCAACAAAACACCTTAGTAGCATCTTAATTATGCAAGATATGAAAACCATGCCATTCTATATAAAATCATGGCCACATTCTATCAAAAACGGTGTAATGTGAGATCTAAAATACGTGAAATTCCACTCTCAACAAACCCCCAAACTTACCTGTTGCTCGTCCCGAGGCAACGACATATAAAACCAATAGAGTAATTGAGAGGAAATTTCACAACTTCACATCCAAGAAAATATAACAATTCAAAAATTATACTTCAAATACTAAGACAACCATTCATCTAAAGAACATACAATTCAAATCAACTACTTCACTTTTTCGGAATGCTCATCCACCATTCTCACGGGTAGTATTTACGCTCATCGCTCAAGTGTGAGATATATACTTCAGGGTAAGGTGTTTACACTCAAACTCAATTCAAACACATGCATAACCATAAGCTTGACAATCATCTCAACTCTCGACTAAAGGGATAATTTCAACAATAGGATCACAAAGGTCTTGCATTAGGTTGTAATGTTGGCTCTTTGGTAAAGGTAGGGAGTATATGGATAAGGTGACTCAATCACTAGTAGAGAATCAAAGAAGACTTACAGCTTTTCAACAAACAGCTTTACTTTCTTCTTTCTTCTTCATCGTTCTTCAATGCTTCTTGCAATTTGATTCCTCCTTCACTTTTGAACACCACATCCTTACTTGAAAATTTCTCTTTTTCTTCCCTCTTTTCTTTTCTCTTTTTTTTTTTCTTTTTCAAATAAGGGTACCAGTTTCAGGCACTACCCTTTTCATGGGGTACCAGTTTCGGGCACTACCCCTTTATGCAACAATTTAACTACTCTTTTCAACAATTTTCATCACTTCCAACTTATTCTCCTTTTATGTTTCTTCTCAATATACCAAATTGACTCCTTCAACTCTCTATTAGGTAGGGATTTTTAAAGGCTAACAAAGGGATCAATTGGCTAATCATGTAGGCTTCCAACAAATAAGGCTTTTAGGCTCAAAAGGGTTGACTACGGATATTTTCAATAGGTAGGATAATAATTTAGCTAGTGACTAATAAACAACAAAGATGGCATAAGATCATTTCCTATTATTTAATTAAACACGTAGCTTCAAGCAAGATATAAAGCCAAGTTCTAGAATACGTGTGCATGAACGATACTCACAAGAATAAACTGAATCATGCAATTGGTCATGATTTCAAAAGGCTCAAAATCTCACATGGCTATAGGAATGAACGAGCAATCCTAATAAAGTTACATAGCTAATCTTTCATGCACATAAATAAATTTCAAGTATCTCAATATCAAAGCACAATCTCAAATTGCTTCTCAACAATCACACATATAATCAAGTGCCATGAAAAATCAGAAAATCATCCTAGAGAACCATAAATCGACTACACCGACACTAGGATTAACACAAAACAAACAATAAACACCACAAAACACGAAACCTGAAAAATCGCAAAAAATTGAACCCTCAATATTCTCAAATAAATCAAAAATATTAAGAATCCGCAAAAAATCGACTCTCCAAGCAACAACACAATGTAAAAATTCTATTTCGACACTGCAAGACAAGGTAGGTACGTTACCCCCCAAACTTAGATTAAACGAAGTGAGAAACTAAGTTTGCAAAGAAGTATATACCGCAGTCGAGCAACATCTAATAAAACTCCTACACCAACACAGACATATAAAAGCAATAAAACGGAAGGGACAGCCCCCAACAAGCGCTCATGTTTAACGTCGGAGAGTCACGACGGAATACCTCAAGCTCATCGGAATGGCCATGGATATCTTTCATCCTTGCCATCGTATTCTAATCGCTGTGCTTCTTCATAAATCCAATACTTATGGCGAGGGATGGCCTCATTGGCATTCTTAAAATTTATCTTGACCTTGCCAACCATGTTAAGATCAAATTTCATCAACCTCTTCATTCTACTTCACCACTTATTCCTTCTTCCGACGAAAATTTCCAACTTCTCTTCTAGTTCCTTTCTATCCCTAAGAATATGAGAGGAATCATAAGGTGAAACAAAGTCAACAGAAACAATATCATTAAATTCAATGCAACTTAAAGAGTTTAAAGGTTTAGAAATGCTCATTTCATTCTTCAAGTCCTCTTCGGTTGCTTCATGACTTTGCTCTTCTTTCATTTCTTCCGCAACAATTGACTCCAGTTGATAGCTCAATTTAAGTGGAACCACTTGACTTAATCGAGTGGACTCCTCTTCGAGTTCTATTTCCTCAAACGACAGCATAGGACCTTCAAATTGCATTCCAGGGCACAATGGAACAACAATATCTTCCTCAAACTCCTCTTCATCCATTCTTTCCTCTTGTTGACCTTGAGAATTTAAACTTGAAGTGATGTTCGCAAGAAGATTGTTTATGTCTCTCGTTCTTTGATCAAACTCCTGCGATGCAACTTCCCTCTCCTGCGATTGAACTTTCACCTTTCTTTCTAGAGCTGCCAATATTCCCATGTTTTCTTCATGCTTCTTGATGGAAGTATAAAACTCGTCTTGTAATTCTTGGGAAACTCCGATCGATCCAGAATAAGTGTTCTCTTGATAAGGTTGATATAAATTTTTATTGTATGCATAAGACCATTCATCTTCATATCTGACTTGACTGTAGTACTGAGAATGACTTTGATTCACTAAAGAATCATAACCATAATTCCTCTCATCCATGTAATATGGAGAAGGAACCATAGCATTATAATTTTCATAGCGTTTCAATATTTTGTCTATGCATGGAGAAGGATCCATAACATTCTGATTTCCATATCTTTTCAATATTTCGTTCATCTCAGTACCTCAAAGATAATTTATAGTCAGAATATATCCAAATAAGAAAAATAAAAAAAGCAATAAAAAGTCCTAATTAAACTAGCAATAAAAGAAAAATAAATAATTAAGCCGTCCCCGGCAGCGGCGCCAAAAACTTGATAGGCTTTTTCTGCGCACTATAATTTAATCCTCAAGTGTAAGGATATCAATTGTAGCAGTAAGCACCCAAGTTAAATTATCGAACCCAAAAGGACAGCTAATTATTTATTTCCTAAAATTACTAAATTAATCAGAATCAAGTAACCGATATCCAGGAGTTGTGAATTTAATTATCTAAATTACATAAAATATAAATAACTAAATTAATTAAAAGCAATAAAAATAAAAGCAAGTTTCTAATCAAGAGATAACGAACAGTACTAAGGTATCAGGTAGAGACCAATTAATTTGGGTTATTAAACTTACGATTGTTCATTCATGCAGTTTCACTGAAAATACACCACATATCCCTGTTATCCCACCGAATATGATTCGATTCTAAGCTAACAGTATAATCTGGTTTAAATCTTAAGGTGCGCAAATATTACCAAGCCTTATTCCTAGATACTAATCAAAGCAAGCAACAATACCTCCGGATGGTAAGCCCGACTAACAAGATATTTTCTGGAATTACTACAAGGTTCTATTCACTTCCTACTTGATTGTCTAATTGCATTGTTCCAATAAACTAATCAAGTATTTGATTAACAAGTTCATGAAATTAAAGTGCTTATAGCGGAGCTACTCTAATCCCTAACAGATAGACAATACCAATCATGAACGCACACAAGCTAACATAATAATCCAAGCATTATAGCGGATGTCATGAATATATTATGAAGACGTTACGAAGCAGAAAAGCATGTCTTAATAAAATAAGTAAAATCAAAAGCTCAACTGCATAAAATCTCAATCTTTGGTCTAAATCCCCAAATCAATTAAATCAATCCATCAAACCTGAGAACTGTATATAAAATTAGCCCATGAGGTCACAAGCAACACTCATGGCTAAGCAATTCATACCAAAAATCAAAGTAAAAGGAAGGAAAATAAAGGAATTATGAAACCCTAGTGTAGACGTAGTCTTTCGTTCCTTCTCAGTCTCTCCAATTGCTCGATTCTCCCTCAATTAGCACTTGGAACCCTCTTGAAAGTGGATGGATGGTGAAATCAGGTTGTAAATCTGATATGGAGGTGTTGGAGGTGTGAATTGATGATGGATGGGTTCTCTCCAATTTGTGTCTCGATCTTCCTAATTATTTCTAGGACTGATGCAGGGCTTTTTCGCGATCGAAACTGCTTCAGAATCGCGATTTGAGGGTATATATACACTGCTGCATTGAACAGGCCCCGTCTGGGCCCTGAACTGGGCCGCTCGGCACCTTACTCGAGCCGAGCTCATGGCCGAGCGGCCCCCAAACCTGCCGAGCACCATATGGGTGAAACGGGAACGTTGTTTAGGCTCTGAGGGCACCCCACTCGGCTGGAAATTCGCAAATTGTTGGTCCTGCTCGAGCCGAGCGGCCTCCCGAGCTGCGGAGACTGGACTGCGCGAGTTCACCGTTTTGAGTATAACTTCTCCATATAGACTCCAATTTGAATGATTTTTGCGCTCACGTGTTCCTCTTTTCCTTGGCTTTCTATCCATATAAAGAACTCTGAGAAACTCCAATATTTGAATATGTAAAAAGTCATGCAAAATGGCTGCTCGGTACAGCATGTGCGACGTTAGCACTTTGATCATAACTTTCTCGTTTGGAATCCAATTGGGGTGTTCTTTATGTCAAAACGACTCTCTCTTCTGTGTCTTTCCAACCATATATCATATGATCAATTTGGACTTCTATAAGAATACAGAAATTTGTGCAACATGGACTGTATTTTTCAGCATTCCTTCTCACTTTCACTCCTCATTCCAACTTTGAACTTTTGATCATGTTTTACCCTTCAAAACTCAACAAAACACCTTAGTAGCATCTTAATTATGCAAGATATGAAAACCATGCCATTCTATATAAAATCATGGCCACATTCTATCAAAAACGGTGTAATGTGAGATCTAAAATACGTGAAATTCCACTCTCAACAACCTCAACATGTATCAACTTGCGAAGTTTAAGAGTGATGTTGAGATGTTTATATGATACGATCCGTTCGTCTACAAGATCTATACAGATTCTATCGTCCGTAGGTGTGTGCCTGAGAGGGAGATGGAGAGTGTCCTTGATTTTTGCCATGCACAACCTAACAGGGGGCATTTCGGAGCCCAAAAGACAGTAGCTAAGGAACTTCAATATGCTCTTTATTGGCCTACTTTGATTAAAGACTGTGAATCGTATGTGGCGACGTGCGATAGATGTCAAAGGATGGAAAACATAAGTAGAAGAGATGAGATGCAACTTCAGTCGAGCATTGTTGTTGAGATCTTTGATGTATGGGGAATTGATTTTATGGGGCCGTTTCCCCCATCTAATTGATTTCTCTACATACTTCTTGCTGTGGATTATGTTTTTAAGTGGGTGGAAGCCATTTCTACCTGCATGAATGATTCAAAGACCGTGTTGTCTTTCTTGAAGAAACATATCTTTGCCCACTATGGAGTCCCCAGAACACTTGTAAGTGATGGAGGTTCACACTTTGTCAATAAGCTTCTCGAAAGAGTGCTCAAGGATTATGGTGTTAAGCATAGGGCCACTACACCCTATCATTCTCAAGCTAATAGGCAAGCCTAGGTCTCCAACCGACAAGTGAAGCAAATTTTGGAGAAAGTAGTCGGAACTAATAGAAAGGATTGGGTGATGAAGCTCGATAATATTTTGTGGGGATTTCGAACTACGTATAAGACGGTGCTTGACATGTCTCCTTATTAAATCATTTATGGGAAGCCATGCCACTTACCCATAAAGGTTCAGCATAAAGCTTTTTAGGCATTGAGAAGCTTGAACTTGTGTCTTAAGGATCAAAAGGAGTTGAGATTGACTCAAATTAATCATCTAGACTAGTTCAGAAATCAAGCTTACAAGAATTCAGTGATGTACAAGGAAAGAATGAAGAAATGGCATGATTCAAAGATCACTTACAAGGAATTCAAGCAAGGTGATGAGGTATTACTTTCTTAACTCTCGTTTGAAACTCTTTGAGGAAAATTGAAATCGAAGTGGACGGAATCGTTCATTATTCGTAGAGCCTGCGGAGGGGGGAGTTTTGAAATCATGGATGAAGACGGAGACATCATAGCGGTGAATGGGCATCGATTGAAGCATTATAAGTCGTTGGATGATGCTTGCATTATATTTGAAGATACCTTGCATCGTGACTCTCCGAAGTTAAACAAGAGCGCTTATTGGGGGCATTCCCTCCTGTTTTATTGTTTTATATCATTAGTGTGAGTAAAAAAATTTTATATTTGACGTGCTTACTTTTCTGAAATTACATCTTCATGAAAACTTAGTTTCGTCTATAGTTTCTACTAAGTTTTGGGGGGGTGTGATGTACTTACCTCATCATAGCACTGAGGGTATAATCTTTTTTGTAATGTTTGTTAAGGGAGTTGATTTTTTGCGGCATATTAAAACTTTAACCGGTTTTGATGTGTCAATTTTTTACAATTTGCCTAATGTTTAGTGGTGTTTTATTTATTGTGTCATATGCGGAGTATATGCACATGATTATAGAGTCTTAATAGTGGTTCTCCAGCTTAGTTTTGCTCTGTTTTGGTACCTAATGATCGTTGTTGAACTTAAAGTTTGTAGGGGACGAAGAATAATGGATTTCAAAGGAACAGGGGCTTGGTTCAACCAAGAAGACAGGCCGAACCAAGAAGTCCAGGTCGAAATAGTAATCAAGAATCTATTACAGGTCGATTCAACCAACAGTGATGTGGTTCGACCATGGGCTCGAGTCGAACCATCTACCTGAAAGTATGTTACAGGCTAGTTCGACCAATGGTTTGGGTCGAACCAAATACGGAAAGTTGTCCAGAAGCCTGATCGACCACGACAAGGTGGTTCGACCACCTGGTTCGGGTCGAATCGCACGGCTAAGTAGTGTTTTATATGCGATTTTCTCCCCTGTTTCGATCACTTTGCACACCACCCTCACTCGAATCCTCTCCGAACCAAAAACCTTTTCATCTAAACTTTTATTTTACTTGATTATACTCCTATTAAACCACTTTCATCCTTCCCATACTCGATTTCTCATGGATTTGGAGCAATTTAGTTGCAAAAACTAGGGTTCTTCATCCGATATGGGGATTTTCGTACTTAGTTCATAATAGCCATGGCCGAATCAAAAAGTATGTTCTCTTGACTCTATTACCCTAGGATTGAAGTTCTATTGCTTGATTATACGTGGGTAAGTTGATTGAACTAGTTTTTAAAGGGATTCATGGTGTAGTTGGAATTTTTGTTGAAAATCTCATATGAACAAGTGACAGGTCCTATTTTAATTGTTGATTTATTGCTAGACCTTGATGTTTACATGAAATTGATAAGTAATTTGAGTAGTGAAGTGAAGCATGATGAATTTTGAGTTGAATTAGGGAATTTGATAGAGGCATGCTCAAGGAAGTGATGTGTTTGATAAAATTGTTGATTGTTCCTATTAAAGAGTTGAATTTGAAGTGGAATTGAATTAGCATGTGAATGTTTTGATTGTTGAATTCATGACGAAGTTAGAAGCATGCTTGTTTTAAGTTGATTATGCATGAAAACTTGAAGTCTTGAGTAGAGTTTCATGTATAGTTAGTTTTTTAACTAGATTTAATTTGCTTTTCTTGTATCCATTTGGTATTGAAGTATTGTTTTATAGGAAAAGGAAAGGAGACTGAAGTTCAATCTAAGAAAAGACAAGATAGGCCATCTCGTGAGGACAAAGTCACAAAGAAGTTAAGGCTTAAGGAGAGGCTGCATAGGGATTTTAAGATTCGAATGGAAAACTGAGAGGAGATAAAGGATCGATGGGGCGATATGTCTGATAAGATCGATCGAATGAGGTACCAAGATAATGGGGCTATATTGACAATGAATATCCATGAGGATATCATATGGATATTTGATCAAGTGGGTATACATCATTTCATGGAGCTTAAGAGGCCGACGTAGATTTTATGCTTGATCACCATCAAGAAGGGCTCTAGTTCCCTTCCTTATGAGTGTTCTTTCCAGCTGGGAGGCAAGAAGAGAACATGGACAATTGAGGATTTCAACGTGCTATTTGAAACTCCAAGAGGGATCTCTAGGCACGAGAATGGGTAATCTCAATGCGAATAATTTTTGGAGAGCGATTTCTGGAGAGGATATGGATTTCAAGACCAAGGATGCTTGTGCTTCTTTGATTCGGAACCCTATTCTTTGATATATGGATCGAGTTTTAGGAACACACTATTCGCCCGATCAGAGGGAAGTTACGTGTCTAGAGGAGAGTTGTATGCTCTTTGGTGTATGTTGAATGGAGTGAAGTTCAATGTGGGCCCGTATTTGATTCAGCAGCTTTACAGATTTAGGAGTTCCGCGTTTAAGAGAGTGAATATTGGAGGATTGCTTACTCCTATGCCTGAGTCGTACCATATGGATTTTAATGGCATTACACCCATCTTGGAGGATCCAGACTTAGTTATGAGTGCATGTGTGAAACCTAGATTTGTTTATCATCGGGATGGAGACTGGTTTTACATGAGGGGTTCTAAACCCTTTTCTTTCATGTTTCCATACGATGTGATGGGTTTGACTACGATCTGGAATAATGATAATAAGTTGATGAACACTTTGGCGTATGAGGCTATCTCGGTTATATGCTTGAGAAGAGGTGATTGGAGGACTATGGCTCAAATGTACGCTGCAGGGATGTACCAGGAGCTGCAAAGAATAGTTGATGAAGGAAAACAAGTGCAGTGTGAGCCACAACAACAGCATGGAGAGTATGGAGATCACGCTCATATGCATGGAGAGATGCCTGGAGATGAGCAGGTCCATCCTAAGATGGAAATTCCGCAGCAGCATGATATGCCACCACCACCATATCCAGCACAGCCACAGTAGCAGTATTGGGGCAGCCCTGACAAGTATTTCAGGGAGCAGTTTAGGTTGATGAATGAGCATCTTGCTAACTTGAACAATGAGCAGAAAGAGACAAACCGCCAGCTGGGCTTGCTTACCACTCGCCATGCTGCGCTCGATATGAGATACAATGTACTGCATGCTAATTACGTGAAGATGGATAGGAGATTGGGAAAGATGCAAACCGATGAACGTGAGATTGATAAGAAGCTAAATAATCTCCACATGGATTTTGATTGTTGGCGCATGGAGATGAGTGACGATGATGATGAGGATGATGCTCCAGAGGAGTAGAGTTCGTCAGATTTTTTTCCTTTGTCTGTTTCATCTCATCTCCCCTCTCTTTTTCTCTTTACAAGATGGGTATTTGTGGGTGAGTGGCATGTACATATGTTAAGATTGGATTGAGATGTGATACTTGATACTTGAGGTTGGATTGGTTGGAGATACTTGTTTTAATTGATATGTTGGGTTCTTTGCTAAGTATGTTGTATTCGTATTTTGCATGTGTCGATTTTATTGATGAGAAGCATGTGTACTTGTTGAATATGTGGAGTTCATACTAAAGTTGATCTTGATTATATGCTTTATGGAGTGCTTAGGAATCTATTCACCCATGTGAGAATTTGAGCCTTATGAAATCATACTACATCCATGCATGATAGTTTATTCTTGTGAGAATCGTTCATATGACCGTATTCTAGAACTTGGCTTGGAGTCTTGTCTGAGACTTACGAATGATTACTTATTAGGACATGATCTTAGGCCATTATTGTTTATTTGAGTCACTTAATCAAATTTTACTTTCCCATATAATGTATAAATCATTGGAAGCCCTTTTGAGCCTTTAAAAGCTTTTTCTTTGGCAATCCTTGATTAAAAAGCCTTTATTTATCTTTTACTTGAGCTTTGTTGAATATCATATTCATTAGTAGAGAGTTGAAGTAAATAAATGCTAGCTTGAATATGAAGAAGAAAGGAAGAAAATTTGGTTGAGTAGCATGAATTGAAGGAGAGATATGGTTAAATGTTGTTTAGGGGTAGTGCCAGAAACTGGTACCCCAACTGCTTAGAAGGGTAGTGCCCGAAATTGGTACCCTTGTACTTTGAAGAAAGATGATGTTGATGCCAAGGAAAAGAAGGGAAAGTTGAATCGCAAAGATCATGAGAATAAGATGGAGAGGAAGAAGTTGTTTGATGAAAAGTAAAACTCCAAGGTAATTTTTTACTAGTGAATTAGTCACTTTATCTAAATTTTTCCACCTTACCAAAGAGCCAACATTACAAACCAAAAGCAAGCCCTTTGTGATCCTAGTATCGAAGTGATAAGTTGATTTTTGAGACATTTTCCAAGCTTATGGTTACGCGGGAATATGAATTGAAATTGAGCATATATACTAACCCATTAAAGTGCATATCTTTTACACTTGAGAGCGAGAGTAAACACTTATCTTGTGAGATATATGACTTAGTACTCCGAAGTGTATTATAATTGAGTGATGTTTTACATGAATGAAGTATATGATGCGAGTGGTACTTGTTTTTAATTAGAGGTCCATGTGTAGGTATGACTTGTACTTGACTAGATGGACTTGTGAAATTTACACTTACTCCTATGTTTTGATTTTATAGCCTCGAGACGAGCAACATGTAAGTTTGGGGGTTTGATGAGTGTGTAAATTCACGTGTTTTGAGCTTTAATTTGTGTGATAATGATGTGTGATTTGAACTTAAATCAAGATAAATTGAGTTGTATAGTGGAAAGTCATAAATTAGGAGCGTTTAAGTCCGTTTGAGTGGATTTTCGAAGAAAAATAGGATATAAATGATCAGAACCGGATAAAGGGTGTTGTAGGCACCGGTTCGACCGACAAGGTATTATACATAATTTTCATTGTGAGGAGAGCCACATCCATCCTACACTACACCACAAGGGGGGATCACCCCCCCACCATCATCCACATCTTTTCCTCCATCCATCTATCACTTTGAAGATTCATCTGTGGAATCAAGAGGAGAGCTAAGAAGAGAATTCAAGATGGAGAAGGACGCGACGATGCCACATCTAGGGTTTATTTCGTTTCCTAATTTATCTTGTAATTTTCCAGACATCCGAGTAAGATCTATCCAACACCCATGATTATTCTTCGTAACAGCATGGGCTAGAGCTTTTTTGGTAGAACTAGAGTTGTGAAGGTTTTTTATGAATTAATTAAACTTTCATGTGTAAACTCCATACAACACTACTTATGGATTTATTTTATATATGATTGTGCTTTCTTAAACCATATTCACGATCGTTTTGGGCATCTTCAATTGGTTTATAGAGTCTGAATATATATCTTGGTTGTAGATTGATTGAGTTCACCGCTGAACAGGATTCCATGTTATGATTCTAAGTGAGGGGACTCCGAAGCTTCATTAGAACTATCATATATGAATACTTACTAATTGAATTGAATTCGGGTTACTAAGTTAGATAAAGAAGATAATTTTATAGTACTTATAAAGGGAGATCATATTGGATTAGAGTACCAATTGGTCAGGGAAATAATTGATTTTGATAATACCTAGAAGGGGGGGTGGAATTATATCTCTTGCTCCGAGGTTATTCACACGTATTACACGCATATTTACTTGTGTCTATTGAGTAGATTTGCATGGTTTAGTGATGCGTCCATATTTCACAAGGCAGAGTCGGACATCAACACATAGAAGGAAAATTAATGCGTGAAACTAGATTATTCTAGAGCTACCTATTCTCCTACTTGATCCACTTTCGTATTCTTCGAGTGATATTTTATTTTGTTTGTTATTTTAAATTAATTATTTATTAGTTATTAGATTAAAATCCCAACCTTTATTGCCACTTATCTAAATTAATTTAGATAATAATTTAATTGATAATACGCCATCCTTTGGGTTCGATAATTCACTTGGCCGCTTGCTTAAGCTGCAATTGATATCCTTAATGCTTGGGAATTAATTTTGCGTGCAAGGAAAACGCGCATCAAGTTTTTGGCGCCGTTTCCGGGGATGTATGTTATTATTGATTTTATTATTTCTAGTTGATTAAGACTTTTATTTGTGATTATTTATTTCGATCTAACCTTGAATTTTTCTGAGGTACTTGTGCACTAAGAAAAGGAGAGGAAGGAAAGAAGGAATAACACACTGAGCTAAACATGGCCGGAGCAAGGCAGAATCCGGATAATGTTGCCACACATGAAATTTTCACGAACTATGGGATTGGAAACTTGGGGTTGATAGGAGCAAGGGAGGAAGATG
Organism: Pogostemon cablin; assembly: GCA_023678885.1. Classification (NCBI taxonomy): domain Eukaryota; kingdom Viridiplantae; phylum Streptophyta; class Magnoliopsida; order Lamiales; family Lamiaceae; genus Pogostemon; species Pogostemon cablin. The sequence goes on along the minus strand of CM043001.1, from coordinate 14,216,811 downwards.
ATTATTTTGAGATACATCCCGCTCTTATCAGCATAGTAGAGAAGAGTCCCTTTTCTGGAGGTTGTTTTGAAGATCCAAATCAGCATCTCAAAAGATTTCTTGGTTATGCAAACACTCAAAAGGGTACTGGAGCTAATGACAATGTTAGGCGGATCACCCTATTCAAGTTCTCTTTAATTGATAGAGCAGAAGCCTGGTATGAGACTCTTGATGTCACAGATTGCGCTACATGGGACCAACTGCAACAGAAGTTCTTGGAGAGATACATGCCACCCTCAAGGATCTTAAGAATGAGGCAAAAGATCACCCAATTTATTATGAATCAGGGTGAGAAATTTTATGAGGCGTGGGATAGGTTTAAAGATATGCTCAGGAGGTGCCTACAACATGGAATGTCTAAGGCTCAATACATAAGTATCTTCTACTATGGATTGGATTATGAGTTGCATGTTTTTATTGATGCATCATTAGGTGGAGCGATGTTTTCTAGAACAGCAATAGAAGCAGAAAAGTTATTTGAAGACATCTCTATAAATTCACGTGACTGACTTACGAAAAGAGTAAGAGTATCATATGTACTTGGCAAGGTAGCACAGGTTGAACATCAAGTGGTGAAGCCGAATATGAATGATGAGATCGTCTCTAGTTTAGCTAACATCAACAAGCTACTAGAGTCCCAGCAGAGGCAGATTACAGATTTGACACTAAGGGGGCCTAGTATGAAGCAGCACGAAGTGAAGAGTGTTGAAGATACCTTCAATCGATACATGACTGAGACTGATGCAAGGGTTGACTGCATCGAAGTGAGAATGAATGTTGATCATGCAGATTTATCTAAGCAGTTGAAGGACCTTACCTTGATTATGGGGCAGATGGCCACGAATGTGAATCAATTGATGCAAATGTTGGAGAAAGAAAAGTTCCCATCTCAAGGCATAATGAACCCAAAAGAGTGCAAAGCCATCACGTTGAGGTCCGCAATGCATTATGAGGGACTGATGAAGCTAGAAACAGATTCCGGAGCTTCAGGAAGTCAGTTCGACCCTGGTTCGACCAAGACCCTTGGTCGAACTACCTCTCACAAGTTGAACCAAGCACCTGGGAACATTCCAGAGACTGCCAATGGTCTGTTCGACCTCGATTTGACCAAGATCTTTGTCGAACTAGCTCCTAAATGGGTTTAACGAAAAGCCATGGAAGACAGGATCGTTTTCGCGCATGAATCACCTCAATTGGAGGTCGGATGCGAAAGTTATGCTCGAAACCGTGATACGGCGCAGTCATGCCCAGGAGGTCCATTAGATCAGCCATTCCAGTCGAACCTTCAAGCAATGAAGATGCCCATGGAGACTCAATCTTGTAAGAGTATAGATGTAGTTTCTAACTTGTTTAATCTTGGTTTTAATAGGACAAATGATTTTGAATTTGAGTGGAAGATTGACAAGGAGGAGTCTAGATAGCCATGGAAGGAAGGAAATTCTGAGGATCATATTTTTGTGACTAAGAAAGATGAGGTGCTGAGTGTAGACAAGAAGAGGGAAAGAAATTACTTGAAGGTGAGGATGCGAGAAGACCGTCATCCGATCCAGTAGCCTACAAAGGTTACATCCGTCGTGACTCTTTGACGTTAAACATGAGCGCCTGTTGGGGGTTTGCCCTTCCATTTTATTACTTTATTTCTTTCGTGTGAGTAAGAAATTTTTATATTTAAGGTGCTTACTAATCGGCAATTATATTTCTTTGCAAACTTAGTTTCAACTTACGTTTTTACTAAGTTTGGGGGGGTGTGATGTTATTACTTCATTGAAGCACCAAGAGTATAATCTTTTCTTTGTAATGTTTGCTAGGAGAGTTGATTTTTTGCGGTATGTTGAAACTTTAATCGATTTTGATATGTCGATTTTTTACAATTTTCCTATTGTTCAGTGGTGTGTCTAGTGTGCGGAGTCGATTAGATAATCAATTGAGTTTTTCTTATAGTTCTCCTATATTATTATTGATGAATCTTTGATGATGTGCTTGGGCTTTGATGATAGAAACAGGTAAACTGAGACTTTGACCTGATCGAGTTGAACAACTTGAGGAACTCGTGCATACATTGAAGAAAAATCAAGTGCCCTAATTTCTTAATTCTAATTTTTATGTGTGTATTTAATTTATGTAGTGGAAGAAATTAAGTTTATATTTTTGGTGATCTATGTGACCTTATATTATTTTAAATTGTGCCTGAAATTCATATGCTCTTGAAATTGATGAAGGAAGTGTACTTGAGTTATATTGTGATATGAAGTTCTATGAGTACAATGCTCTATTACTTATTAAAAACACATGTGAGAATTTGAGCCTTATTGATCATGTACATAATCATATGATATTTCTTTTTTGGTGAGTATCGTTCTTGTGTGTGTATTCTAGAACTTGCCTATTGTCTTACTTGAAACTATATGTGTTTTAGATAATAGGAGATAATCAAAGGTCATCTTTGAATTTATGAGTCACTTAGCCAAATAATTCCCTACCAAATGATGTTTATCCATAGTTAGCCTTTTTGAGCCGAAAAGCCTTATTTCTTTAGCAACCTACGAAGATAGCTACTTTGATATCCTATTTGAGCCTTAAATTCTATATTTAGTGGAGAATTAAATGCTGTTAAAGTGTGTGAGTTGATTTTGATGGAGTTTGAAAGGAATAAAATATTTGGAGTCGTACAAGTGATTATGGAGTCTGCAGTACAAAAGATCTCTGGTTTTAATTCTCTACTAATTAAGTCACTTATCTATATGTTTCCTACCCTTACCAAAGAGCCAACATTACATCCAAAAGAAAAGTCATTTTTGATCCCATTGTCGAATCATACTTTTAAGTGGTGGAGAGTTGAGACAATGGGCAAGCTTATGGTTACGCATGCACTTGAATTGAATCTGAGCGTAAGCACCTTAACCAGTAAGTGTACATCTTTTACACTAGAGCGTGAGTGATATATACTTCCTGTGAGAACATGTCAATGAAGCATTTGAATTGGTGGTGATTGTCTTATTTTGTATGCTATGAATTGATTATTACATGTAATAAGAGTTGCATGACCTAAGTTGAGGACAATTGTATTATGAATGGGGTTATTTGTCATCCTTGTTTCCACGCTAATTTTACTCTCTCTCTTTATTTTTGTTTGAAATGAAATAAACCCTAGATGTGGCATCGTCATGTCCTTCTCCATCTTGAATTCTCCTCTTAGTTCTCCTCTTGATTCCATAGACGAATCTTCAAAGTGATGGATGGATGGAGGAAAGGATGTGGATGATGGTAAGGGGGGTAATCCCCCCTTGTGGGGTGCTGTAGGATGGATGTAGCTCTCCTCACAATAAATAATAATATATAATATATATAGGTATAAGAAGGGAATTAAATAAGGTAATAAAACTTGCATTTACGCGATCCTCTTTTCCTTGGATTTCTATCCATATAAAGATATTACCAAAAGTTTAACATTTGAAGATGTAATAAGTCATGTAAAGTGGCACAACCATTCTGTTCGGTACAGCTTGCACGATGTCACCACTTTGATCATAACTTTCTCGTTTGAAATCCGATTGAGTTTCCTTTACGCCAAAACGACCCACTCTTCTGTGGCTTTCCAACAATGATCACAAATCTACTTTTAAGCTCCACAAAAATACATAAATATTATACAAGTTGGACATGCATTTTTCAGCATTCTTGCACAAATTGCACATTTTCTCCAACTTGGTACTTTTGATCCTTTTTCCACCTAAAACAAAATAAAACACCTCGAGTGCACCTTTTTCTCACATATAATGAATATAAGACCCTTGTGCTAATATATAACAACAATTCTCATAAAAAAGGTGTTAAATTGGACACTCAAACACGCTTATTTTCACTCTCAACACAGGGATACGGTTCGACCAGCAACAGAGTGGTTCGACCATTATCTATGGTCGAACCAGTTGAAGAAAGGCGACAAAAGTGTGGTTTGACCACGACACTGTGGTTCGACCAAACATAGTGGTTGAACCGGTGTCGAACCAAAAGCATAAGTTTTCATGGATGCAGTTCGACCATGATGCTTTCGATTCGACTTGCCATTCGAGTCGAACTGGCTACCTGCCAGTGATGTACAGGCCGATTCAACTAGCGATTTGACCAGGCCTTGATCGATTCGACCAGGGGTCTTGGTCGAACTGATGTGCTGGACATGTCCGGATCTGTATTTTTACACCTTCCGTGTGTGTTTTTGCTCAAAAAGCCCATCCTAGATCTATAAGGAGAGCTCACAAGTATAAAAGAATGACCCTACGCAAGGGAAAGGGGAGTTCACCACCACCTTCATTCTACACAACATCCGAAATCCTACCGCTATCTATGGAGCTGTGGAGAGAGATTCTTCTATCGAATCAAGTGAGAACCAAGTGAAGATTCAAGACGGAGAGAGACGCGATGGCACCTGCATCTAGGGTTTATTTTGCATCTTAATTTATCTTGTAATTTTCAAGACTATGGATAAGATCTATCCAACCACCATGATTGTTCTTCGATCAAGCATGGGCTAGAACCGCTTCGGTAGTTCTAGGGTTTATGAAGGTTTTATGAGTTAATTGAACTAGATCCAAGAGCCTTTGCAAGAATACCTTCCCTTGGTCCATAAAAAGATTCCTTCCCAGACTTCTTTTGCTCTATGTAATTATTCTGCAAGAAATAAATTCTCCAAAGTAAACTTGGATGTTACCACTTATAAATTTGAATAAAGTATCTTGTACTCTTTTGTACTTTACTACTTACAATTTTTGACACTTTCTCTTCCAAATCACCACCAACTTTTTCTCCTTTTTTCTTCCGTCCATGTATTCAAAGGGTTGATCGATCAACCTCTTCATCTCCACATAATAGCTCTGACTGTAATTCATAGTTATGCAATTTTGACCATCAACACATGCATCAACTCATTAACATCAATTTATTGGAAAACTTACATTTTCCTTCGCATATTGAGCATATCCTCTGCGCGAAAGACGATACGGAAATTTGATTCGAGATCTCACAACTTTTTGTTTATCGCTCAAAGTCTAATAATTAAAACAATCACTTATGAATAATAATTTTATAAATAAATATATAGAAATCCCATAAAATTATAAGTATAAGAAAATAAATGTAGGCATATTCATATATCAATATTACCTTGAAATCCGTAGAGAGTCGACTAATTACAAAATCAGCCCAATCAGATTTAGCAATTTCATAACCACGTGGTGGAATATTCAGTGATTCCTCTCCAATCCTTTTAAAGACATACTCATTCGTCAGTTTTGCCTTGAATTGACGCCACTTATCATTTGCAGATTTCAAACAACCCTTGTACCATTTAGGATCAATATTGAAGCATGTCTGCAAAATTAGTATGAAAACGAAGTTATTAAACAGAACATGAAAATAACATTTGAATAATAAATATCCTTTTTCTGAATACTTACATTAACATCATGCCATATTTGTTGTTTAACTTCAAGTGGGACTACTTTCCAATCACTGTAATTCCCTTCCATAAGCACTTCAAGTCATCAACAAGAGGAGCTAAGTACACATCGATATCATTGCCTGGTTGTTTAGGGCCTTGAATCAACATAGTAAGCATCATATGTTTCCTCTTCATCCACAACAACGGAGAAAGATTGTACGTGACAAGTATAATTGGCCAACAACTGTATGAAGAAGACATATTACTATGGGGATTAATCCCATCTGCGGACAAGGCCAACCTTAAATTTCTTGATTCTCTTGCAAAATCAGTATATTGATTGTCCACCGCTTTCCAAGCGGGCGAATCAGCTGGATGATTTAAAAATCCCTCAACAACCCCACGTTCAGCATGCCAAGTTAACTCCTTTGCTATTTTCTCATTACGAAACATTCTTCGGAACCTCGGTATAGGTGAAAAGTACCAAAGGACCTTCCTTGGAACTCCCTTAATTTTTTTTGAGCCTTTTTCTACCTTATACCTTGACTCCCCACAAGTTGGACATTGTGTGAGTTTCTCATACTCTTTCCAATATAAAATGCAATCGTAAGGGCATGCATGTATTTTTGTGTATTCCATACCTAATGCAACCAAGCTTTTCTTTGCTTTGTACAGAGTTGTTGGCAATTCATTGGGATTTGGCAGCATGTCTCCCAACAATTCTAGTAGTTCTGTCATACTCTTATCACTCCAACTGGTTTTAGCCTTCAAGTTATACAACTTAACAATGGTAGACAACTTGGTGTATTTTGAACATCCAGGATATAATGGCTTCTCACCATCCTCAAGTATCTTTATGAATTTATCTGGATTATTAGTACTCTTCTCATGAGCATCACGAACCATATCATCCAAGGTTTCAGGTGCTACATAATTACCATCAAATTGTCTCGACTCAAAGCCTTCTGGTATTTCACCTTGGTTTGGAACTTTTTCTCCATGCCATATCCATGGATCGTATGTTGTCAACATACCATTGCACATCAGATGTGCTTTTACTCGTGCAGTAGAGGTATTTCTTAAGTTACCGCATAACACACAAGGACAAGACATCGAGCCAAGATCACCAACATTTTTAACCGCAAATTGCATAAATGCCTCTACTCCTACCTCATACTCGTGTGATAATCTATCAAAGAACATCCAGTCTTTATTCATTTTTTAGTATAAATTCCTAATAAATGAAACAAAATAATTATTAAAAATAATTATCACATTGTGTTTAAATGATTCTACACCATTTCTTCACAAGATATTCAACAAATGTTTCACAAATATTTCTAATCTAATTCAACAAGTAAACAACTCAAATCCCTATTTGCATGAATAATTTATTATACTTTTCCACCATCAAAAACTATAAAGTCTTAATTCAATACACAAATTCATTCTTCACTTATGCTACATTGTTTGGTGTTATATCACTGAAAATATTAGTCGACTTGAGTTTAGCACATATTTACCGGCCATATTGTGACGCATTTAAGGGTATAAATGTCTTTACAATTTTCAAAAGTGATAATTCATGTAAGACATGATTCATAGAAATCTCTCTTTTATACGTGCATTGTATTTACTATTTAGAATATCATCATGAATTTCATCAATGCTTCCACACTAATTTCAAGATAATATTATGCTAACAAATAAGTCCACAAACAACCATTGTGATCAAAATAGGAACATAATCATCAAAAGGGATGGATCATCGTAGTGCTTTAGAAATTGATGGATCATCGAGATTAAATTTTGATCAATTTATCATGGATTTGGAAAAAAGACTTGGTAATTGATTATGTGCATTCATTTTTGTCCTCATAGTGGGTGTAATGGCCAACTGAACTCATGTATGTATATTATCTTCATTTGATATTCATCAGTCTATCAAATTTGACTAAAAGTGCCATGTAAGAATTCGAAACAATTAGACTTGCTCCCCAAATCAGATCTATTTATAAAAAGCTGCCTTAAGGCATTCTGTTGTATCTGATTCAGAAGTCCATAATAAGAGTGAGACCAAAATGGGGGAAAGGAAGGGTCATGCTGTGATGATCTCAGTACCATATCAGGGTCATATCAACACATTTGTGAATCTGGATTTACAAATGAAAATCATTTAGATAAAGTGAAATGAAAAACTAAAACCAAGTGCAGTACCTTAATGAGAGGGTAGGATAAGAGCAAGCATAGTGATATGAATTCAAGAATCCAAGCGAAACTAAAAACTAAAACCAAGTGCAGTACCTTGATGAGAGGGTAGGATAAGATTTGGAGAGGCACGACAGCAGTTATGCAGGTGTGGACGACCTTTCTATAGCAAGGGCGACTCAGCGGTGGGCAACGTCCATGGGAGACAATCGACGTGACGGGCAGCAGCGACGGGAGACGAGCGACGGACAACGCCATAGGGAACGCGATGGGCAGCAGTGACGGGCGACGGGCAACGCCGCAGCGACGGGCGACGGGCAACATCGCAGGGAATGCGATGGGCAGCAGCGAAGGGCGACGAAGCAGGGAATGCGATGGCGATGGGCGACGAGCAACGACGATGGGCGAAATCAAATGGAAAGAGGGACGGCGATGTTGGAAGACGATTAGGGCAGAAGGGAGGAAAGTAAAAAAAAATCTAAGTATCCTATTTATATGTCTCTAATTTTTTTATTTAAAATATATTAAAAAAAATCATATATGTATTATTAAAATTAAATATTAAGACAACATAGATGAATATATGTTGTCTTTGTGCGTGAAAAAATTTACGTCAACATATGGTATCATATATGTTGTCTTTGTTGGATTGTATACTAAAAGTCTAGCTTTAGTATGAACAATGTTATAACAATATTTGAAATGAGAATCATATGATCAAATGATTGCATCTTATAATTTATTTTATATGCATGATGCAATAGTCCATTTACTTTATACTGTAGATAATATGTTGTGCGACAACACGCAGAAGATCATATTATCGGTTTCCTTATAAAGTATAAACAGATGCTCACAACTGAGATAGACGGGGACTCTCTATCGGTATGGTTGTAGTGTGGTTTGGTATTAGCTTGTCTTGGCTATAGAATCACATTAGTGCACTTGTGTGTATTGAGCAGGACCGCCTGAGATCGTTCGACTTATACTGACTTATAGAAGAACTTGATCTCTGTTATTATGGAAGTTTGTGCTCTTAATCCCTATACAATAACCTCGACACGTAGGGCAGTATGTATTTCTTTGATTCATCAATGGGTGAGATTTATAAGTATTAAATCAACAAACTCGGTGAGTTGGGAAGTAGTGCTGTCTCTATGGTGTGCTGTTGATTGTAGAAGGAATCCATGTCCGTCATAGGTTGATGATGTCCCCTTGAGGAGCTCATAAGGTTTATCATGTAAATCTTGCAAGTGGATTAATTTCCGGCATGATAATAAGGTTGAGTGGTACTACTCTCGGATGAGATATTAATTAATTTGAGTTGTCAGTAACTTAATTAATTAATGGGCATTGTATATCTTAAACATGGGGAGACTGTCGGGCTTATAATAAGAAGGAGCCCAGAACATAATTTTGGGATTGGACGGGTAGTGCAGTAATAATATTTTAGTGGACTATATTATTATTATTGGATTTAATTAAAAGCTTTAGGCTAAGCTTGGTTAATTAAATTCAATTGAGGCCCAGCCCAATTTCTCCTCCTGGTCCCTGCTGTAGCCCAAGTATATAAGTCATCTCAGTTCCTGTTAAACCTAAGTCTGTGCCTCTTTTGACACACGGGAGAGAACAGAGAGCAGATTGAGAGAACTCTGGGGATTGTTGACCACCCAACACCAGAGTTGACTTTGGGACATATGGTAGAAGATCAGAGGTGTTCTTCACTGCTGTTCATCCTCTACATCGACCCAGAAGTACGGTAAACACGTTTTATGCTTCCGCTGATTTTGTTTACCTGTTAATCCTAATGGATCACGTTGAACCGCACGATCCAATTGCCAACAATTGGTATCAGAGCGTTGGTTTCGTGGTGAAACGTGAGACGTTGGATTGGATTAAGCCATACGTGTGATAAGTGGTCGGATTGATTGCGTGTTTGAAATCGATTATTTGATTATGTTATATAATCTGGATTTAATCAGATGAGTTTTGAACTACTTTTATTTTTCACCATGGTATCCTATATGGTTGGTGTGTGATTGTTGTTGATTATAATTCTTATGGTTCAACTATCTGGACATCACACACACACGTTGTATGATGAGAAACAAAGCGAAAAGAATGTTTCGACATCGACGATGAGACAAAGCTTGGTTCCGGGCGGATCTCAAACTGCTCTCGGTCAAGCCAGCGGAGGGTTGCGATTCAGACGGAGATAGAGGCAGGTTACGGCTGAGTCAGAAGCTACCTCTATCGGCTCTAAGGCGCTTTTCGATCGGGTTGGTCTGCAAGTAGCGACTGATGATCGGAGAAGGCGTTGCATCATCTGGATGTGACTCTCGGTGGTGATCGATAGCGAGTCCTGGACGGCGATGGAATCCAGATGTTGATTGTCGCTGCAACTGAATCGTCCAAGTCTTCTTCCGAGCCCAGCAGCTTCCGAGCGAGGCGTCTTCTTTCCGGGCGGGTCAGTGATGCATCCAGGTTTAGCTCTCGACTGATATGGATACCAGGCGAGTCATCGCACATCAACTATATCTGGCCGTCGGTGGGTTGTGGGCGCGGCAGCAGCGGTGCAAATTTTGCACCGGTGATGGCTCGCAGGACATGGGCGGCTCTTGGTTAGGGCAGAAGGCTGTGTATTAGGCTGCAAGGCGAACTCGTGGTGGGTCGGCGCTAATGCGAGGTCTGGGGTGCAGTGCAAGCACGGCTGTGGGCTGTCGGTGCGACTCCGGTGAGCGGAGGCACGCCTGCCGTGAGCAGCATGACTCGCTGGGCATGCTAGCCGCGGGTTCAAACGGGGATTGCGGCTGTTGCAAAAGGGCAGGGTTGCTGAACCCTATCTTTGGGTATTGGGCTTAACTCCTATTTGATTTTGGGCTTCAACAATGGGCTGTTGGGCCCAAATAAATTATGGGTTTTGTCTAGGGCTCAATTTCAGATTTTGGTTTATGGGCTGCTCAATTTTAATTTGGTTTTGGGTTGAGGGCTCAATTTTAATTAAAATGGATATGGGTTGTTGGACCTTAAATCCCAATTTAGTAATTAATAGTGGGCTGCTCATTTTTTTTAATTTGGTTTTGGGCTGTTGGCCCAATTTTAATTAAATGGAAATGGGATGATAGGCTATTATTTTATTGCTGGTTTTAATTAATTGTGGATAATGGGCCAAGCATGATAATTAATTAATTATATTAATGGACTAATTTTGTGCTAGTGGGCTTAGTAGAATTAATTTAGTTTTGGGCTAAGATTATGGGCCATAGATAATGAGTATGATTAATTAATTAATCTGCTGTTCATTTTGTGCTTATTTGTTGCTCTTGGGCCCAAATTGATTGATCCACTAATTATACAATTAATTAATGTTATATAACTGATTAATTGATTTAATTGTCAATTATTGTTGTATATGTAAAAGACATGTCCTATGTAATTTATTTATTTAAATTGCTGTTAATAGAAGCATGTCTAAGCTGTATATTTTATTCCGGAATATTATATGCATGTTAAAACCCTCGGTAATTAAATAACTAAGTGGGAGAGGGGATTGGTAATAAATTCCCACGGCCTCCATTATTGGTTTGTAAGTGATGTGAGTAAACTTGCGTGTTGGCAATAGGCCTTCCTCCCTAACGGATGAGTTTATTTACGGATCACTGGTACAAACTTCATTAAATAATTATTGTTTGTAATGTGGTGCATAACTTACGTGTTGGCAATAGGCCTTCCTCCCTAACGGATGAGTTTGTGTGCGGTTCACTAGTACAAACTAATAATAGATGATTGTAGGAAGCTATCCGAGCGCGTGTGTACTTCTCCAACTGTAAGGCACACAAGCTCGCGCAGTGGACTTGGGATCAAATAATGGTGTACACTTAGGTGTAAATAATTAGTATCCTCCCCAACGGAGTCACTGCTATTATTTGCATGGCTAAAGAGGAACCGACTATTAATTATTTTGTCATAAAGTTAAGTTGACAAATGAAATTAATGGGTAAAACCTTCTCTTGTAAATGTTCGGGTTTGTAAACGTCCACACTAACGTGGCTTACAGACTCACGGTGCTTGAGATGTCGGTGAATTTTATTTTATATTGTTTTGAGGGAATCAATATAAAAGGATAAAATTCGAAGATTTGATCGATAAATTTATTTGTGATTCTCTGAATTTCGAATGGTTTTATTTCACTAATTATTAACTAAAAGACATTATATTTACTCGTCCATATTAAATGATTAGAAAAGAATCTTGGTTTTGATAATTACTGCTTAAGAAAATACATGTGTATTCTCACAAAGGACGTCTCATGATGCCTATTAAAGTCTCTAGTGATGAGATGAGAGGTTCATAGAAATATGATGGTTTCATGTAACTCTTCGGATACTTGAGTAAATTAAAAGGCAGAAGATCATGGTCGAATTGATGAATGAATTGGAAAAGCTTGGAATAGAAATTGAAAGGGAAACCTAAATCAATTTATTCTTCACAATTTACCTGGATGTTTTGAGCAAGTTCTACCTGAAATACGAGAGGCAGTATATGGTGGGAAACTTCTAACAAAACATGTGGCAAAAGAAAGCCATTTTTCATCATGATGTGAACAAGTTTAATATCTTATTTACTAAAGGTTTAAACATGATTAGTGATGGCTTCTACTGACACGAAGTATGTAGATACTGGAATCACTAAATGTTTATCACTGAGTAAGGATAAGATTGTTAATAATATGGGTAAAACTACAAAGGTAGTGACTATTGCAGTGGGAGTTGTTTATTTATCTCATGATAAGAATAAACGATTGATTATGAGAAATTATCTTTTCGTAAGTTTCATAGAAAGAATTTAATTTCGGTTTCTATGCATTAACGGATGGACACTTCATTTCATTTAAATGACATGGTCATAGTAATGAGGAATGAGGTTATAACCCGTTAAAGTACGTTGGTGGATAAAAAGTATACTCTTGAATCATGTACATCCCACAGATGTAATAAAAAGTAGTTAAATAATGCATCTTCTCATATTAGTAAGAGAAAGGAACTTTCGGAAATGAACTAAACATACATTTGGCGTCTATGACTAATTCATTTTACTTAAGTAGGATTCAAAAGTTGATAGCCGATAGACCCTAAGGTTTATCTGAAGTGGAAACTATCGGACTTGCGAGTCTTGCTTGGAAGTAAAAATGATTAACTGCCTTTTCAAGGATGTGGGGTGTAGAACCAAAGATATATATGTTGGAATTAGTTCATTCTGATTCAAGCGAACCTAATATTATCCAGACGAGAGGAGGTTATGAATATTCGAAAATTATTCTGGAAACCAATATATTTATATGATGCACTGCATGTCTAAGTTCTTTGATTAATTCAAGAATTGTAAGGCTGGTATAGTGAAGCGTCATGGAAAATATATTAAGTCATTACGATTCAATCATGATGGCGAATACCTCTTGGGATAGTTAGGAGCTATTGATCAGAAGTTGAGATTAAATCTCAAGTTGACTACACCGGGTATGCCCCAGCTGAATGGTGTGGTGGGTAGAAGGTATTAGGCTCTTATGGTTATGATTAGATAGATGATGAATTATTTGGAATAATTAAATTCATTTTATGGATATGCCCTAGATACAGTAATTCGTGAAACGTTTGTCTGTATATGGGATATTCTAGAAAAATGGATAGTGATTTATTTAGTCCAAAAGATCAAAGGGTAATTGTTAACACAATAACCAGATTTTTGAAAAAGGACTATGTAATAAATCACAAACCCATGTATAAGTTGTTCTAAAGGAAGTGAGAGGAAAACACTAAAGTATAAGTACCAAGTGTACAAGAGGATATACCACAAGGTAAACTGCAACGCGTGTCACGTCTGATACACAATTACAGGTAGTGCCTTGTCGTAGTGGGAGGGTTGTATGACAACCCATAAATATATGTTTTGGGAGAGTCATAAGACTTGATCCCTAGTAAACATGGTATTGTCCCACGGATACGACGTAGCACTACAAGATTAAAATGCAGAATCTTAGTAAGTTGCAATGTATGTTGAAATAGAATCTACGGATTCTAAATTAAGTCTGGAACTTGAAGGATCACTAAAATGGTGTAAAAGCCATTGCAAGGGTCAAAGGAAATAAAAGAGGATCATATGGAAAGGTGAAAACCTTGGAAGCAAAGCTTGTTGCGAAAAAGTGTACTCAGAAAGAAATGGTTCGATTATGAGGAAACATGTTCGCTGGTAGCTATGCTTAAATTGATCCGGATTCTTTTATTGATTGCTGCTCATATTGAATTATGAGGAACAGCAAATAGATGTCAAGACAGCTTTCCTGATTGGAAGTCTTGAGGAAAACATCTATGTGAAGCAACCAGAGTAATTCATTGCAAAGTACTAATAGCATTTTGATAGTAAGCTTAAAATTGTCCAGCGATGGACTTAAAGCAAGCTTTAAGATCGTGAAGCATCTGTTTTGATTAGGTAATCCAGTGGCATGGATTTAAATCAATGAGCGGATGAGTCTTGTGTGTTGTAAAGAGTGACGAAAATGTGGTGGTGTTTCTTGTACTATACGTAGATAGTATCTTGCTCATTGGAGACAATGAAAGAGTATTATCGGGCGTATGGGCACGGTTAATAAAGCGGTAGAGATGAAGGACTTAAGAAAGGCAAAATATATCCTTTTGATCACGGTAATACGGATCACAAGAAAGGATATTATGCTTATCTCAAGTTTCATAAAATGATACAGTCCATACTCGTTTAGCATATAAATTTATCTAAGTGAATGTGTCTTTGAGACACAAGAAGAAGATAAATAGGATGAAAGCGGTTCCTTATGCTTCGGCGAATAAGGAAGCTTAATCTAAGGAATGCTATGAACGATGTTGGATATCTGTTTTGCTAAATGCATGAACAGTGGGTATCAACGTAACCCGGAACAAGAATGATGAACTGTATTAAGACATATATAAAGTGCCTGAGAAGGACTGGAAATTATATGTGTACTTACTGGACAGATTCACTGCTTCTTGTCGATTACGTAGATTCAGATTTTTTAGTCAGATTGGACGGAAGTAAATTCACCTCAAAGGTTATATGTTTAATCTTAGGAAGTAGAGTCATAATGTGGAGGAGTGTTATATAGAAATATATTTAAAACTCCGGACTCCATCATGGAAAGATGATAAATTAGAGCCTATGAGGCAGCCAAAGTATCTATATGACTATAGAGACTTCATGATGGACTTTGAAGTGTTTCTAAGTTTGCCCAAGGTAATCACAATTTACATTGATGATATTGGTGCAGTTGCAAACTTGAAGAAATCACAAGTCCATAAGGCAATTAAACACATGGAGCGCGAGTACCACCTGTTACGAGAAATCGTATGATGAGGGGAAGGTTGTTGTCGCCTAGATTGCATCGGATGATGACCCAGTAAATCCATTTACATGGACCTTAAGGCGAGAGTTTTTAATGGTCGTGTAGTTGGAGTAGGAATCAGATGTATGGCAGAAGATATGACAGCATAGTCTTTTAGTATAAGTGGGAGTTTGTTGGATTGTATACTAATAGTATAGCTTTAGTATGAACAATGTTATAACAATATTTGAAATGAGAATCATATGATCAAATGATTGCATCTTATAATTTATTTTATATGCATGATGCAATAGTCCATTTACTTTATACTGTAGATAATATGTTGTGCGACAACACGCAGAAGATCATATTATCGGTTTCCTTATAAAGTATAAACAGATGCTCACAACTGAGATAGACGGGGACTCTCTATCGGTATGGTTGTAGTGTGGTTTGGTATTAGCTTGTCTTGGCTATAGAATCACATTAGTGCACTTGTGTGTATTGAGCAGGACCGCCTGAGATCTTTCGACTTATACTGACTTATAGAAGAACTTGATCTCTGTTATTATGGAAGTTCGTGCTCTTAATCCCTATACAATAACCTCGACACGTAGGGCAGTATGTATTTCTTTGATTCATCAATGGGTGAGATTTATAAGTATTAAATCAACAAACTCGGTGAGTTGGGAAGTAGTGCTGTCTCTATGGTGTGCTGTTGATTGTAGAAGGAATCCATGTCCGTCATAGGTTGATGATGTCCCCTTGAGGAGCTCATAAGGTTTATCATATAAATCTTGCAAGTGGATTAATTTCCGGCATGATAATAAGGTTGAGTGGTACTACTCTCGGATGAGATATTAATTAATTTGAGTTGTCAGTAACTTAATTAATTAATGGGCATTGTATATCTTAAACATGGGGAGACTGTCGGGCTTATAATAAGAAGGAGCCCAGAACATAATTTTGGGATTGGACGGGTAGTGCAGTAATAATATTTTAGTGGACTATATTATTATTATTGGATTTAATTAAAAGCTTTGGGCTAAGCTTGGTTAATTAAATTCAATTGAGGCCCAGCCCAATTTCTCCTCCTGGTCCCTGCTGTAGCCCAAGTATATAAGTCATCTCAGTTCCTGTTAAACCTAAGTCTGTGCCTCTTTTGACACACGGGAGAGAACAGAGAGCAGATTGAGAGAACTCTGGGGATTGTTGACCACCCAATACCAGAGTTGACTTTGGGACATACGGTAGAAGATCAGAGGTGTTCTTCACTGCTGTTCATCCTCTACATCGACCCAGAAGTACGGTAAACACGTTTTATGCTTCCTCTGATTTTGTTTACCTGTTAATCCTAATGGATCACGTTGAACCGCACGATCCAATTGCCAACAGTCTTATAGTGAATTCATTTGAAAAGTAGTATATACGACAACACAATAAGACAACACCAGATAATATGTGTTGTCCTTGTGCGTGAAAAAAAATTTAAGACAACATATATATTTAAGACTACACATATAAGGTATACGAAAACACATATTTTTTACCTATGTTGTATAATATATGTTGTCATAGTGCTTTTTTGGTGTAGTGATACTCCGTACAACACTACTTGTGGTTTATTTTATATAAGATTATGCATTTTTAATTCATACTCAGAATTGTTTTGTGCATCATTAATTGCTATGTAGAGTCTGAATACATATCTTGATTATTGATTGAGTGAGTTTACTGATGAGCAGGATTCCATGTATGATTCTAAGTAAGGGGACTCCAAAGTCTCATTAGAACTATCATATATGAATACTTGTTAATTAAATAATATTCGGGTTAATAAGTAGGACAAAGAATATAACTTCATAGTACCTATAAAGGGAGATCATGTCGGGTTAGAGTACTAAGTGCAAAGAAAATAATTGATACTGATAGTACCTAGAAAGGGGGGTGAATTATATCTCTTGCTACAAGGATATTCACACGTGTCACACGCTTATTTACTTGTGTCTATAGAGTAGATTTGTATGGTTTAGTGATGCGTCCATACTCCACATGGCAGAGTCGGACATTGATACACGGAAGGGAAATTAATAAGTAAAATTGGATGGCCCGAAGGACTACTTATCTTCTCACTTATTCCTTTTCGTTCAATTTCTACTATTTATTTAAATTAATTGTTCTTTTAATTACTTATTTATTGGGTATTTAATCACACAACTATTTTGCCATAATAGTCTTAATAAGTTAGAATATAATTGAATTGATAATAATACGTCCTTTGGGTTCGATAATCACTTGGTTGCTTATCAAAGCTACAATAGCATCCTTCACACTTGAGGATTAATATTGTGTGTTGAGAAAACGCTCATCACATACTCAATTTCCACACAAATCTGAGCTCAAAACATGTGAATTATCACTCTTATCAAACCCCCAAACTTACATGTTGCTCGTCCCGAGGCAACGAAAGTCAAACAAAACAAGAGAGTGTAATCACTAGATCCTTATAACAAGCACAACCTATTCTTACACATGTAATTATATCAATTCAAAACTTGCATCCATCATACCTTTCATCCATGCAAAAATATCCATCAACCATAATACTTCTACGAGTGCAAAATCATCTAGCTCACTAGGTAAGTGTCTACTCTCGTGCTCAAGTATAAAAGATATACACTTTCAAAGGGTTAGTAAATACGCTCAAAATTAATTCATATATTCGCGTAACCATAAGCTTGGCAAAGGTCTCAAAAATCAATTTATAATTGCTTCAACACTAGGATCACAAAGGACTTGTTCTTAGGGTTGTAATGTTGGCTCTTTGGTAAAAGTAGGAGAATATTAATAGAAGTGACTAACTTCACTAATAGAGAATTACCTTGGAGATTTTCTTTTCATCAAACAGCATTAGTACTTCTTCTCCTTCATCATTCTCATAATTCTTTCAATACTTCTTCTCTTGCTTCACTTGGAATCAACATCTTTCTTCTTCTTCAAAGTACAAGGGTACCAATTTCGGGCACTACCCTTTCAAGAAATTGGGGTACCAATTTCAGGTACTACCCCTTTACAAGATTTAACTGCATATTTATTTTCATCACTACGCAAACTTCCTTCCTTTTTCTTCATATATGTTCTAGCAATTTATTCACCTTAACTCTTTACTAGTAAATAGGGTATTTCGAGGCTCAAGTATAGGTAAATAAGGTTTTTTTATCATACGCTTGCCAAAGAAAAAGCTTTTAAAGGCTCAACAGGGCTTCCAATAATATAAACTTCAAGGTAGGATAAAATTTGGCTAAGTGGCTCAATTATCAATCATGGCCTAAGATCATGTCCTGGTATCTATCAATCATAAACTTCAAACAAGACTCTAAGCCAAGTTTTAGAATACGAACATATGAATGATACTTACAAGAATAAACTATCATGCGTTGATATAACATGATTTCATAAGGCTCAAATTCTCACATGGGTATTAGATTCCTAAGCACCCTTCAAAGTATGCAATCAACATTAATATTTACATAAACTACAAGTAATAACAGTATTGCCTATCATCAATAAAATCAACATGCATAAAAAACAAGTGCACATGCATAATCAAGAAGTAACATTATACTCTCCAAATTAATCCGATCAACATCCAAATCAAACATATTCAATGTATCCATCATCATCAATCAATATCAAATACAAACCACTCACACATGAATCTCAATCAACACCATCACCACTCACTCAAAACCCAACCTGTAAAGTGAAAAAAAGAAGGGGGATGAGAAGAAACAGACTAGGATAAAAACCTGGCACCACTACTCCTCTGGAGCATCATCATCATCAATATCATTGCGCCAATCATCGAAATCCCTTTGCAAGGTATCGATTTCCTGTCCAAAGCTTCATAATTCTCATTAAGATCTCTTAATCTCCCATCCATAGCATCATATCGGAGGCTGAGCGCAGCATAATTTGTATTCACGAATGCCAGCTGTTGATTCATCTCTTGCTGATTCGCATTCAAGGTGGCAAAATGCTCATTTATCAATCTGAACTGCTCCCAATAAAAATGATCATGGGCCTGCTAGAAGTCCTGCAGCTGCTATGGTGGTGCCTCAAAGTACTCATGCTGTGGCTGTGGTGCTGTGGTGTCTGTATCGGAGGAAAATCCATCTCCGGGTACACAAAAGCTGGTTGTTGTGGCTTATTCTCATCAATGAAATCAGCTGGATCACCCACCAAAATCATATCTTCATCAATGTGGACTCCCTGTAGGTGCATCTCAGCTAGAAGTCTCCAATTTCCCTCTTCCAAACGAGTCTTGGAAATCGCCCTGTGCTCCGAGGTATCCATCAATAGGTTGGTGTCGATCTGAATTGTAGTGAGATCAACAATCGACTACACAAATTGAAAAGAAAGCGGATTCTTACCTCGGATGAACATCCATACATCATCCATCCGCTGAACCAATCCATCCTCACACAGTATGACAAAATCAAATCAGGCTCCCCTCGGATCGGCCTATGCCCGCTCAAGTCAACTCGATAGTGCTCCACTAATAGAGTAATTAACCCTCCAATGTTGACTCTTTGGAAATCATGAGTAGAGAACTTGTACAGCTGCTGGAAAAAGTAAGCTGCAACGTTGAAGTGAACTCCATTCAACATACACCAGAGAACGTACAACTCCCCCCTCTAAATACAACTGCCCTCGGATCGAGCAAACAATGTGTTGCTCAGGATTCGATCCATATAAGCTATCACGGGATTACAGATGAAAGCAACTTTAGCAGTGTTCGAATTATAACAACCTTGCCTCTCTGAGATTGATCTCCAATACTCATTGGCATGGAAATCAGCATGCTCCACTTCAGACACATTCGCATAACCAATCATCTCATTAAACTCACTAGCATACATCGTCCACCAATCTACATCCACAGACTATAGGGAAGATAATGATCTCCACGATCGTCTCTCATCGAGCATAAAACTTCAGCAGTAATGTGGAAATACGTCTCCCTCTTCATCTCCATGAACCTAGTGATCCCTACTCAATTGAACATCCAATGAATTTCATTGATGATTTTCATCTGTACCATCGCTTGATCATCTTGATAATGAGTCCTCGTTATCTTGTTTGCAATAGCTGCCTATAACTCCTTTTTCTCCTCCCAATCATCGATCTTTATACCAAAATCAGAAGGTCTCTTCTTATCAAGCTTTAATTTCTTTGCAACATCACCTTTCCTAGGAGACTTAGTCTCCTTCCTCTTAGAAGATGAAGTAATCACTTTTCCTACAAAAATTATATTTCAATACACACCAAAAGAGATAAAGCAAGTATACCAATCTTAAGACTAATTTAAGCATGAATTCTACTCAAGACTTCAAATTCTCATGCCATAATCAACTCAAACTCAATTTCTCCAAATTTTAAGTGTTCATCTAATCATCATAACAAATATATGCTTAACACTTTCATTCATGAGACAATTTCAATCACTAGTCTTAAGATTACTACACATATTAAACATGCTTCTCAATTTCAACATAAACTCAACAAAAACCATAAGCATGCTCATCTTCCATATTAAATTGCACCACATAAACACGTCTAATCAATGATCCCATACATATAATTCAAAATTAAACTCAAGCGCGCAAGATATGCATAATCAATTTCACAAAATTCCAACAATCCAACATAAATTGAATCATGCAAATTCATGTAAAATTTCAACAAGAGCACCAAGTTCAATCACTTCAAATCTAACTAATCATATGTTTTAATCCACTGACCCAACCTTCACTAAGCATAATCACTTCAATTCAAGAGTTGAGAAGTTCGAAAACATACATTATCTCCGGCCATGGTGTGTGTGATGTACGACAAAAATCCCCAAAATTTTTGAATGAAATAGCCCAAAATTAGACTCGAATCGTTCAAAACTTGGTTGTGGAAGTGTGTAGGGAGGAAGAATTAAGTGTGGGAAGAGTTTAGAGTGAAGTTGTTGGATTGTATACTAAAAGTCTAGTTTTTTGTACGAACAATATTATAACAATTTATTTGAAATGAGAATCATATGATCAAATGATTGAGTCTTATAATTTATTTATATGTATGATGCAATAGTCCACTTACTTTATACTGTAGATAATATGCTGTGTGACAACACGCGGAAGATCATATTATCAGTTTCCTTATAAAGTATAAACAGATGCTCACAACCAAGATAGACGACTCTCTATCGCGATGGATGTAGTGTGATTTGGCATTACTTTGTCTTGACTATAGAATCATATTAGTGCACTTCATGTGTATTGAGCAGGACCGCTTGAGATCGTTCGACTTATACTGACTTATAGGAGAACTTGATCTCAGTTATTATGGATGTTCGTGCTCTTAATCATTATATAATAATCTCGACATGTAAGGCAGTATATATTTCTTTGATTCATCAATAGGTGAGATTTACATGTATTAAATCAACAAACTCGGTGAGTTGGAAAATAATGCTGTTTATATGGTGTGCTGTTGATTGTAGAAGGAATCCGTGTCCGATATAGGTTGATGATGTCCCCTTGAGGAGCTCATAAGGATTATCATGTAAACCCTGCAAGTGGATTTATTCTGGCATGATAATGAGGTTGAGTGGTACTACTCTCGGATGAGATATTAATTAATGGAGTTGTCAGTAACTTAATTAATTAATGGGCATTGTATATCTTAAACATGGAGAGACTAACGGGCTCATAATAAGAAGGAGCTCATAACGTATTTATGGGATTAGAAAGGTAGTGCAGTAATAATATTTTAGTGGTATATATTATTATTATTGAACTTGAGTATAAGCTTTGGGCTAAGTTTGGATACTTAAGCCCAATGGAGGGCCAACTCTAATTTCTCCTCCTGGTCCCTGCTGTAGCCCATATATAAGTCATCTCAGTTGTCCAAAAAATCTAATCAACTGATTAATCACACCTAACACTGTGAGGAGGGTGAGGGAACAGCAGATTGAGAAGATCTCGAAGATCACCGCCCACACGACGTCGAGATTGGACTTGGGAATACAGCAGAAGACCAGAAGATTGTTTGCTGCTGCTGTCCGTCAACCTGCACGATTTTTTTAAATCGTGTAGAAATCAAAACTAAAAGTGTGATACACCATTGGAAATCCATGGAAGAGAGGATTGTTTTGGCGCATAGGTTACTCAAATCGGAGATCAGATGAGAAATTTATGGCTAAAACCGTGAGGCTGCGCAGGCTGCCGTACGGAGTACAATGAGCTTCTGGCAAAATTTCTCTAATAAGATCCTCATTTTTAGGAACATATAATTTTTTTCCAAAGACAAGTGCCGCATCGTCAGTGATAGCAAATTCCTTTCCTTTCCCAATCTCCTTGCGTTCCTTAATTTTCCCAAGAAATTCATCTCCATCTTGAAGTTCCTTGACTCTATCTCTTAAGAAGGGTTTAATCAGTAACGCAGTTAATACTGCTTCAATGCTACTTGGAGGTATCACAACTTCCAAACTCATCCGAGAGAACTTAGCCACCAATAATTCTTGGTTTGTTATAAAATAGGCTAATTTCCCTTTTCCTTTTCTGCTCAGAGCATCTGCTACGACGTTTACCTTCCCTGGATGGTACAGTATTGTACAATCGTAATCCTTGACTAATTTCAATCATCTCTTTTGCCTCATGTTTAATTCCTTTTGTTCGAAAAAATTATTTTAAGCTCTTGTGATCCGTATAAATTTGGCATTTTGCTCCATACAGATAATGTCTCCATATCTTCAAGGCATGTACCACAGCTGCCAATTCCAAATCATGAGTTGGATAGTCTTGTTCATGGATCTTAAGTTGTCTGGACGCATAGGCAACTACTTTATTACGTTGCATCAGAACACATCCCAATCCTTGCTTTGAAGCATCACTATAGATGACAAATTCTTCTATCCCATCAGGAATTATCAGTACATGTGCAGTGATCAATTTCTGTTTAAGAAGGTTGAAACTCTTTTCACACTCTTCCGTCCAATAGAACTTAACTTCCTTGCGAGTTAATTTCGTCAAGGGCACTGCAATCTTTGAAAATCCCTATCTTCATAATTTTGCACAACTTCATGGTTCGAATTGAGTTACCCGAAGGTATACTAACCTCAAGAGTTGATTTGTCTGACTCCTCACAATTATTTTTTACTTTCTTATACATCTTAGCAGATATGAATGAATGAGTGGCTCCCGTATAAAAAAGTATAAGAGCAGGAGTGCCAAATACTGATAGCATACCTGCTATTGTTTTTGGTTCTTCCTCAGTTTCTTGTTGTGTCATAGCATATGCAGGTGCCGGTCTACCACTTGATCCTCCTGCTGCTTTAGACTTTGGGCATTCTAGTATGGTGTGTCCCGGTTGACGGCATTGATAACATATTCTGGTTCTATATAAGCATACTCCAAGGTGATTCTTTCCACATCTTGGGCAGGGAGAATTTATTCCAAGTGGCGATGGTCCTGATCCTCCTCCAATTTTTATTTACTTGTTCTGAATATTATGGTTTCCTTTTCTGATCACCGGTCCTCCCCACTTGCACTTTGCAGGTATTTCCATTGCCTTTTTGTTCTGATTACTGTTGTTCTTCTATCGAGACTCAATTTCTTGAGCTTTGGAAAATGCTTCCGAAAAAGTCATCATTCCTTGTCCAGCCAAGATAGTGCTGATCTCAGATCACAATCCCTTTTCAAATCGTCTAGCTTTCTTCTCCTCCGTGTTGACAAGGTGTATAGCAAATATAGAGAGTCGATTAAATTTTCTTTCATATTCGAGAACACTCATTGTTCCTTGTTTTAAGTGCAGAAATTTACTTTCTTTTTCATCTCGAAATGACTGAGGCATATAGTTTTGAATGATCACATCCTTAAAGTCATCCCATATCATTCTTGCCTTCTGTTCAGGTGTCTTGGCACGTCCATAAGCCTCCCACCAGAAATTTGCTTCTCCCACAAATTGAAAAACAGCACACGCGATCTTCTGTGTATCAGTGCAATTGAGATAGATGAAAATATTGACCAACGACCTCAACCATTTCTCAGCTTCTGCGGGGTCCTCCGTTCCGTTGAATGTTAGTGGATTGAAACATCGGAATTATTCAATTACCAAGGCTGGTTCATTTCTAGGAATGGGTTCTGGTGGTGGTGGTCGTGCAGAGTATGCTTGAAATTGTTGAGCCAATCCCCGAAGGATTGTCACTAAATCATCTCCTGGATCACCATAAACGTTTTCAAGATTTTCATTTGTAGGTAGGTTTTGTGGTCTTCTTCGACTCATGATCTGTTCAAAGTTTTTATACTCATCATTATTATATGCTGGTATATCATTTAAACACGATGTGTAAGATGCATAAACACACTTATATTTATGTATACACATATATTAGTAATAGTAAAATGGTGCCGTTGGCACTCTGATCGTTATGTATACATATGCATCTAATTAGTCATTCTTAGTCTAAAATACTATCACGAGAGCTTATTTAGTGCGACATCTAGGCTATCTATATACATCACCCAATTATGGGTCAAAAAGGTTCCATTTACTGGAACGTGTTGCTACTAACTATAGCAAAATTTTAATAAGTCTAAGTTAGGCTAACCACTAGGATGCCCTAGTCCTCCACCACTCCATCAGCAATAACCCTGTCAATCTCAAAATCACCAGGTATATCAACGAACATCTCCACCGGATCCACTGGTACAGCCATAGGGAAATGTATTATCGGCACACAGAGGAATCCGACAGGGGGGAGGTGCATGGCCTCGAAGGAGCCATGTGTGGTACAAACATGCATTGAAAGACACATAATTCAGCTTGTGCCCTGGAGGAGCCACAAACATCTCATGATAAATCTGATGGGCGAGCTCAACCCATAAGCCGGGCAAAGTATGAATAAGGATGTAGCAGTACTACAGCTCAGTCACCCTCCGAGCTCCGAGAAAATTCTCATGGTGAATGATGGCCATTAAGGCTGATGCACTTTTCTTTGCATGCAAAATTAATCCCCAAGTATTAAGGATATCAGTTGCTGCTTAAGCAAGCGACCAAGTAAATTATCAAACCTAAAGGACGGCGTATTATCAATTAAATTATTATCTAAATTAATTAAGACGAGTGGCAATAAAGGTTGGGATTTTAATCTAATAACTAATAAACAATTAATTTAAAATAAAAAATAAAATAAAATATCACTCGAAGAATACGAAAGTGGATCAAGTAGAAGAATAGGTAGCTATAGGATAATCCAGTTTCACGCATTAATTTTCCTTCCGTGTGTTGATGTCGACTCTGCCTTGTGGAATATGGACGCATCACTAAACCATGCATATCTACTCTATAGACACAAGTAAACATGCGTGTAACACGTGTGAATAACCTCAGAGTAAGAGATATAATTACACCCCCCTTTCTAGGTACTATTAGTATCAATTATTTCCCTGGCCAATTGGTACTCTAACCCTATATGATCTCCTATAAATTTATCCTCTTTATCCTACTTAATAACCAGAATTCAATTCAATTAATAAGTATTCATATATGATAGTTCTAATGAAGCTTCGGAGTCCCCTCACTTAGAATCATAACATGAAATCCTGTTTAGCGGTGAACGCACTCAATCTACAACCAAGATATATATTCAGACTCTATATACCAATTGAAGATGCACAAAACGACCGTGAATATGGATTAAGAAAGCACAATCATATATAAAATAAATCCACAAGTAGTGTTGTACAGAGTTTATACACGAAAGTTCAATTAATTCGTAAAAACCTTCACAACCCTAGTTCTACCAAAAAGGCTCTAGCCCATGATGTTACAAAGAATAATCATGGGTGTTGGATAGATCTTACCCGGATGTCTGAAAAATTACAAGATAAATTAGCAAACGAAATAAATCCTAGATGTGGGAGTCGTCGCATTCTTCTCTGTCTTGAATCCTCCTCTTGGTTCTCCTCTTGATTCCACAAACGAATCTTCAAAGTGATGGATGGATGGAGGAAAGGATGTGGATGATGGTTGGAGGGTGATCCCCCTTAAGGGGTGTAGGATGATTGTGTTGTTTTCTCTCCTCTCCAATATGATCTCTATGATATGAAAACACCCCCTTTTATACTTGTAAGCTCTCCTTATAGACCTTGGATGGTCTTTTACTTGAGACATACGCCAAATTTGGTAAAAGAAACCCGAAACTACAAAAAATAGCATCAGCGCAATTCTGTTCGAACCAAGCCTTCAGAAGTCGAACAAGGCCTCCAAGTTGAGCAATGTTCGAGTAAGTTCTCTGTAAGTTTTTGGTCATTTTACTTGACTTGACCTCTTCCGCTCGACTAAAATAATTCTGGTCGAGCAAGCTTCCATTGGTCAAGCAAACTTGCGCAGTCTCACCGTTTCGCGCATAACTTTCACATCCAACCTCCAATTTGAGTAATTCTTACACTCACATGATCCTCTCTTTCTCGGCTTTCTATCCATATAAAGAACTCTCCAAAAACCTAATATTTGGATGTATAACAAGTCATGTAAAGTCGCACATCCGTTCTGTTCGGCACAGCTTGCGCGCCGTCACCACTTTGATCATAACTTTCTCCTTTGGAATCCGATTGAAGTGTTCTTTACGCCAAAACGACCCTCTCTTCTATAGATTTCCATCCATGTATCACAATTTTCGTTTAGAGCTCCACAACAATACAGAATAATTACACAAGTTGGTCGTGCGTTTCAGAGCATCCTTGCACAAATTGTACCTTTTCTCCAACTTGGCACTTTTGATGTCTTTTTCTACCTAAAATGCAATAAAACACCTCAACTGCATCTTTTTCTCACATATATCTAATATAAGACACTTGTGCTAATATATAATAACAATATCAATAAAAAAGGTGTTAAATTGGACACTAAAACACGCTTATTTTCACTCTCATCAAAGGCCAAGTGAGTACCTAAATCATCAATCTCAGTCATGCCACGAAGTGCGGCTCGATGGGCTCTAACAGCATTAATATGTGCGATAGCTTCTTCCATCTTGTTTACACAATTTAAATTTACTCTAAGGTCATTCAAATTTTAAAGAATAAAAGAATTAAAATAATCACACATAAAAATTCCTAAAGTGTACTTACGGCGTAGTCACAAAATAGTTGACCCTAGGGTACGGTATAAAAATTCTAAGTCAGGTACTTGAGAAAGTCTTAGATAGACCGCTCTGATATCATGCTGTAATGTCCCAGGTTATGCTATGGGGTTGGGACGCTACTAGATATACAATTTCCAATATAGTAATAAAGGGATCGAGAAGGCACATTGAAAATATTATAAAAATCCCCAAAGCGATAATATAATAAAATAAAAGTTGTATAGAGATTATTACATATTAGCGTCTGCTTACCCGGAGTAGAGTGAAATATCCAAAACAAGTATGTTCAGATGATATATCTGAAATAAAGTTCTTAATAAAATACTAAAATATAAGACATAATATAAAGTCCTCTATGGGCTTGGAACATCTGCAAGGGCCTCTTCATCTTCTAAACCTTGTTTTGAAAATCAATATGGGGTGAGCGTCTAAAATACACTAAGTGGGTTAACTTAAATGATTGCACAGTTAAAAATAAATATGCATGCCAAATATACCATAAAATATAACATATGCCAATTTAATAATTTGATTTTTCATATAGTCGTTCGATAACTGAATGAAAATATTTTAGATCAAACCGTCATCCGATAACTTGTGTTAGTTGGTATATGTGCACCGGGTCGTCACCCCAGTACGATGATAGCATACTTTAAAATATATTTTAGTGCTGAACCGACGTAGCCAGTAACTTGTGTTGGTATATGTGCACCGAGTTGTCACCCCGTACAAGTGTTAGTAAGAAAATATTTGTCATCGAACTAAAAGCACACATGGCACATAATATGATATATAAGTAACACATATCACATTTTAACATAGCAATCATGATATAAAATATAGCACTCGGTAAAGAGTGAAAGTTACCCCACCTCAAACTTTTCAGGGAATAGCTAGACTTGCTCTTGTGTATCAGGTATGCCTGCAAGGGTATACTAAACTGAGTTCTACTTCTAATAATAATATCTATTATTAAAACTAAATTTTTAAAAATAATTTCTAACTTAAGTTAAATTTCTAATATAGTATAATTAAAATAAACTAATTTTTAACTTAATAAAATAATAATAGCTAATCGTTAAATAAAATGAGTTATAATAAAATATTTATATTTAAAATAATTAAATAAAAATAATAATTCTTTTAGAAGTTAAAAATAGTAATAAATCGAAACATTAAAAATATGAAGACAAATGACATTAATTTTATTAAAAACGGATATTAAATAAAGATTTTATACCTAAAATAATAATAAATAATAGTAAAGTTATAATTAATATTTAGAAAGGAATTAAATTATTTAAATAAATAAAATAGAGTAAAATAAAATAAAATAAAATAAAATAAATAATAAATAAATGAATAAATAATAAAAATAAATAAAACATAATTAAAAGCTACTACAAGTCGTTGTTCAGAAGTTTTATACTCTGAATACAACTTTCCATTTGTTTAATATTATTAATAGTATATATATATATATATAAATTGCAATGAAGTCCCTATATTATATTAAATTTTCATTTAAACATACCCTAAACTTTATCCTTATTACAAAATGACTCAACTTGAGTTATACAACTCCGTTTGAAATCCGAAAGTACGTATGGAGTCCTCGCAAGGTGAGGATCACATGCATACCAATTTTTTATGAAAATAACGAAGTTTAATGGGGACGAAATTTTAACACGAAGTGGGTCTCTTCCCATCTTCTTTATTTCACGTCCAAACTCAAAACTAATTATATGTTTGTGATCCTCGTGGAGAGGGCTTCAAAATGGCCTATAATATCAAAGCTATTTCACACCGAAATAAAATATACCATTAAAGGGTTGAAAGCTTCCACTGAATTTTTCTTACGCATACGGTATCCATTTCACAAATGAGTTATATATTAGGAATCTACGCATCGAGACGATTATTTTAGTATATCACTTGATAAGGTTTGACAAAGAACATAGAAATTCTCAAATTTACAGTGGATGAATATATATATATATATATATATATATATATATATATATATATATATATATATATATATATATATATATATATATATATATATGCTCACCTCAGCCTATTCCTCTTCTATCCTTTATATTCATGTGTGGTTAAATATATATATAAATCATGTATACATATATCCACATATATATTCCAACTAAATAAATTTACAGTGTAGTAAATGGAAGATGACTTACCTGTTTATCTCTCTCCAATTTTCCCAATTTATTAAGCACGTGTGTGTGTGTATATATATATATATATATATATATAAGGTTAATCTTGATGGCCAAGATTTGAACAGTAATCTATACTAAAGCCTTATTCGAAAAAAAATGTGTACATTTAAGATTTGTGCAGCAAAGATTAATCTTGATGGCTAAAATATATATATATATATATATATATATATATATATATATATATATATATATATATATATATATATATATATATATATATATATATCTATTCTATTATTATAATTATTATCTCTATTTATATGTAATACCAATTACTATTATATATAAAATAAATATATAATAATGCTGATATTACAACATCTCATTGACAACATTATTTTCAGAATTGCCAGCAAGAACATGGCACCACATCACCACCAGAATATCTATTTTTCCTATGTCGATCCATCATTACAAGTAAAATACAGAAATCGAAAACCTAGCCCTTTTATTACACTAATCAAAATTCAAAATCCCTCAATAAACACATGGTTACCACTTCAAACCATACAAGCAAAACAAAAACTCATATCTATACTAAATACTTATTTAAAGTTACTTTCTTTCCAACCAAATTTATGGAAGACTTTAAAATTATAAATGATATTAGAGAGGGAAAGACTTTAAAATTAAAGAAACCCACTTTTGTCAGATGGTCAAATGAAATGAAGAAACTACTACAGAGCATTCTACATTAACTATACAACACAAGGATAAATATCTAGTACTAAGTGCTAGAGTAGAGTAATAACGTACATAAGAAATGAAGTTATATCTTACCGAGTGAATCTTGAAGCAACTGAGTGAGCTTACTATTTTTATAAGGATAATACATTGCCTAAAGCAGATAGAGACCGATTAACAAGTTGAGACTCCTTCAAATTATCATCAACTGCATCAGTTTGATCAACAACTTCACTTCCTGCCAAATCAACTAGATCCATACAACCACGAGCAATTTTTCTAGATGTTAAGTTTGAACGTGAACAGTGACACAACTGCAGTTTCATTAATTCACAGTCAGCTAACTTATAATAAATGTTTTATCAATAGCAGTCCACTACACTTTTACAATGTTTTCCATACAGCAATAACAATGATACAGAAAATAAAGTATATATAAATATAATAAAGGGTAGTTTTGACATACATGTATTTCCATGTAGTTGAGTGCATACACTTATTTGATGGCTCAGCAAATATCTTGTCGATTAAAGGGCCAACCGCAACATGCCAATTTTCAACCTGAAAACATTGAGGTGAAATCAAATTTAAAAGCCAATTTAATGAAACAACACCATTGTTAACAAACAACATTCTGAATCACATCAACTACAAAAAATAACAGTTATACTCACACAAAGTGCCTTGTCTAAATACATTGGATGCTCCATGCGTGTGATCTTTCTGGAAAACAGGAATTTGGCCTTAAATAGATTAAAAAATTAAACAAAATAGAATAGAAGTAAATCATATACTTAAATACCTCAAATAGTCGAGCAGCATGCACAATATTTCAGGTTTCTCTTTTTGATTGATGAACAATGCTATGGGTGCAATACTTGCTGAAGTCTGAAAGCTCTCATGTGGTGAATAGTTTTGGTCAACAAGCTTAGGCAAAACCAAGGGTGTGCCTGCAATAGTAAATTGAAGTAAACATGGTGCGAAGAGAGGCGGAGGCATGCGTTGGCTTTTTATGGTAACATGTATTTCATCTGGAAGGCATTATATAAAACAACAATCCAGAGATGATAATGGAAAATGTTAACGGCCATATTGACCAAAAGATGAAGTAAAAGAGCCTATTATACAATTAAAGTTGCATAAGTAGCATAGAGTTCAATCTTGTTATCAAACATTGTGTTCTAAGCAAATTTTCTCCACTTACAGCTTTGGCTCTGTTTACTGCATCCCCTGATTTAGGCTAAAATCAAAACATTTTCAAAGAAATAAAAAATTAATTGATAGGAGTAATAACTCAATAAATATCACAAATACGATTATAATCACCTAATTAATAGCAAAACTGAAAAACCTAGCTAGTCAATTTTGCAATTGAAGAGTGGTTAAGCAACAATTAGGTAATGTTGAACTCAAATTGGAGAAAAGAGGGAAAGTGTTACATATGTACCCAAAAGAATTCTAGCTCGATTTTGGGTTTCTTCGTTGGTGAAGTGGAGGTTTCCGGTGGTGCGGCTACGCAAGCAACATAGAGCGGTCTTCTCCTCAGAAAAGTGGCAGAGCTTCGGCGGTTTGAGGTGGTGGAAGAGAGCTCTGGTGGGTGGACGGATCCCATAACAGGAATCGCGACTAGGCATTTGGCCAGCAACACTAGGTGGTGGCTGGAAAAATATCAAACGACAGTCGATTTGAAAAGGAGGGAATCCAACAATAGAAGATCTGGACCAATGAAATCTCATCGGAAAGCCTGCTACAGAGGCCGACTGAGGAACCAAGATGCGGCAGATTTAGCGTGAGCCCAAGGGGCTCCAATCAGGGGTTAGTATTTTTTCTTCATTGAAGGTTAATTTAGTCTCCTTGCAACTAATTTGTGTAGTTCACGGTAATTCTTTCTTTCCCTTGTATTCTACAATAAATATGCTCTAAATTATGTATCTAGGAGTAATAAACCCAAATATTTATATTTAGTTTTTTTTTTCAGTATATATACTTTATCTCCGTCCAAATCCTATTAAAGTTCACCTTTTCAATATTGAAATTGAGATGATTACATTTATCATCTAATTATGTATTCTAACTTCTCAAATTGATATAATCCAATTTGAATTGGGGACTTGGGAAAGAATGTAATTCGATATATTCAAATTGAAATATCTTTATTAATTTTTCTAAATCTCATAGATATTTATTATTTGACTTGATTAGAAGGATAGAACATATTGTGGGATGGTAGTAATGAATTGTGGGATTGCGCACACAACTACCAAAATTTTATTTGGAAAAGATGAATTTTGGTGGAGCTAGAGGAGGTAAAGATGAAGCACGTAGTTTAAAAATAGAAAGCATATATATATATATATATATATATATATATATATATATATATATATATAAGTAAACTTAAATTTCCACTTTTGTTTTCAATATTTTTTTAGTTTTACTTTATTTAGAAATAATTCAATTTTAATCTTAACCGTTCAATTAATACTTTTGATTTCAATCATAAAATTTAATTATAGTAATAATGGATTTTATTATTTAAAATTTACTTTTTTATTTTATACTATACTATAAATTTGGTAAATATGTAAGATATTTTTGGCATATTTGACTACTTTTTCATTAATATATGCTTAATTACAATTAATATATCATTCAATTATATACTTTATTTTATTTTATCTTTTATACTTTTATTTGATCTTATTTTTATGTTCAATCATTCTCATATTTCATCTTATAAGTAGGTTCAATCATTCTCATATAAAGTATCATTCTTCTTTTTTAGTTTTTGTTATCTTATTTTCGTTTCTCTACGATTTTTGTATTTTCTTTATAATTTTATAAACCTTATTTATATAATTTAATTTATTTTATCTTTTATACTTTTATTTGATCTTATTTTAAGGTTTAATCATTCCATTTGAGGTATCATTCTTCTTTTTTATTTTTTATTTATCTTAAGATTTATGTTTTATTCTTCGTTTTTCGTATATTCTTTATATTCTATAAACCCTGTTTTATAAAAGTCATCAATGTTTGGAGTGATGAATTTGGACAATCCATAATTGATTTTAGAATGTGTTTTTTATAATTTTATAAACTCTATTTTTATACTTTAATTTATTTTATCTTTTATATTTTTATTTGATCTTATTTTTAAATTCAATCATTCTCATTTGAGGTATATATATATATATATATAGTGCTTATCTTATATGGTTTTTTTTCGTTTTTATTATTTTCTTTATATTTTATAAAATCTATTTTTATAACTTTTTTGACCTTATTGTTCTAATTTTTATTTGAACTTATTTGTAGCTTCAATCATTAAAAGAAAGTCACCAGGGAATTTGGATAATCTAAAATTAATTTCAGAAATTTTAAAATTGGAGATTTAAAGCAATTATATTTCTATTAGTATCGTCTCTATAAATATTCTTTTAATTAAATCTTTAGGATTAATGTATGAAATTTATTTCAAATTTTCTATGATTTATTTTTATTTTTATTTCAATTTTATTTTCATTAGGAACGTCTCCATAAATATTAATTTAATATTTATAATTTATTATATCAAATAATATTTTATATTTTATTTTATCCAATATTATTCAATTCAAAATACATTGTAGTATACTATATCAAATGGGCATTGCCTGGACTTCAACAATCTTCTAATCTCCTTACATCAGAGAGCTTAGGAGGTTAGGTGAATGGTTTTTTGTTTATGTGTTTATAATTTAATTTATTTCTACTGTGATTTAATTTTTGTGTTTAAATCTTCACCATCTCGACAAGAACTTCAGCTGAGGGTGTAAAGAGCAAAAGAAGTGTGAGAACTAAGCACTTTTCTGTATCAGATGTTACAGTTTCCACAATCTATCGACGATCTCATATAATTTTATAATTCTGCACAGCACTGAATCGTCTGCCAGCTTTGTCCGACGACACTAGAAGCGAAAGCAGAAGAAAGAAACCTCCAAAAAGCCTTTCTTCCTCACAACAGAGGTTTGTTATTTGGAAATCTAGTTCTTGTGCACGGTGTTAGATTTTTGAACTATTCAAGCCTCCTAATCATAAGCTTTGTGGCCTGCATGTTCCTCACCCATTCCTCATGATATTTAGGGTCGTATGGAACAGCCTGCCCATTTATAAATGGTTCTCCTGTAGCATAGATGAAAAATAATTAGACCTCAATAACTGTATTGTATGTAAGCTTATGATGCAGGTTGACTTAGAACTAACAAATTTGGATGCCAAAGACTCTCTTGGTTAAATAGTATGACATATATACTATTCTGTATAATACATAACCTCAAAGAATGATTCCTATTTTAGTGACTAATCAGAAGAAATAACAAATATTTATGAATGAAAATTTGAAAAGTTTTGTGAAACTGCACCGGCTAGTCTGTAAGGTTAACGCGAAGATAAACCATATGCTCAACCAATGTTGTGCGAAATTAAACATAGAGAATCTCTATTTTTTTTATCAAATGTGTGTTTATAATTATTTTTGCAAATTTAAACCCAATAATTTAGTTACTAAACAAAAATCATTTTTTAGTAAATATCTTCACAGCAAAACATTTAAACACCATATTAACTATAAAAATATTTTACTATAAAATAAAACATTTTATAGTAAATATCCTCCAAGCACACAGTATATCCAAAGATTAAATTAAATATTTATAATAAATATTAATTATCAAGAATATATATATTAAAGTGGAATATATATATATCAGCCACCTTCAAGAGGTCGTCAATCATGGAATATCATCGATTCATGAACCAAGGGTGTCACTAGAACGCGATTTTGCACCCTAATCTTCTACAGCAGCGTCGCCTCTGGCTAGCCCATCTAGGGCTTTGTTTGCTCATTGCCCAAAAACTTTCATAGAGGCCGTCCGACACAATCACAATGATGCTGAAATCTCGGACCCTACCATCAAAACTCTTTTTGAATCAATCCGCGATAGATCCAACTCGTCAGAAATCTTCCTATTCTCCTGTTCTGGTGGCGATGTAGTTATCCCCATTGATAACTCTTATTATCAGTCGAGAATTCTGGTCTGCGTGCCTCTCCTTACGATTAGGGTGCTTTTGGATCGAGGTCAGGTCCCAATTTCTAATTCTAAACTGAGGCAAATCTTGCAGCAACTATGCAAGTTATCGGCACTTTTTATCATCCCCTTGGAAAGGGATTCTTCAATTTATTGATTAATAACTCTGAAAAAAGGCAGGATATCTTGAATTCTCGCCTTTTTAATTTCAATGGAGGAAAAATTAGAGTTCAGAAATGGATGTCTGGTTTCAACCCCTACAAAGTCAAGTCCTCCGTCGTCTCGGTGTGAATGCGCATCTTTGAGCTGCTTTTCGAGCTTTGGACTGAAAGAGTTATACGGTCTATTGTTGTAGCTGTTGGAAAGCCAATTCAAATCGACACTCGTGCTACAGATGGGTCAATGGGGCATTTTGTCCAGGTATTAGTTGATGTTGATCTTTGACACATTCTGATAGAGCATGTTAATCTTGAAATTGCTGGTAAAAGACTTGGTGTATCTATTGGCTTTGAAAATCTTCCAGAATTTTGTAGTTCATGTCTCATTTTGGGACATTCGTTTGAGGATTGTAAGAAGCAGCAAAAGAAACACAAAGATGCAGATGGGCTTGCTGCGCAAATGATGAAGAAATGGAAGGATAAGGCTCCGGAGGTAGCTATTATGAATCAAGTTGATCAGGATGCCTTGAATCAGCCGTGTGCTGATCAGATTAGTGGGAAATCTGATTCTGCTAAAAGGATGCTAGGTTGGATCAGACCAGCCACTTTGCTGATCCTGCAGACCACATTAATATGACGTCTGATACTTCACTAGCCCCTGTTTATGATGGTTTTATTCTTGCGAACAGGGCTGGTTCTTCACATGTAAGTTTTAAGGTTGATTCTCCCTTTGCTTTACAGACATCCAACAGGTTTGATATGCTTGATCATGATGATGGTAGACTTGATGCTAGCAAGAACAGGGCTGTATCTCCTCTGCCTAGTAATTTGGTAGTTGAATCTGTTAGAGTTGAGGCTGGTGATCAGTCCAAAACTTTGGCTGATTTGACTACTCCTACTACTGTTATTGATGAAGCTTTACGTGTTATTTGTGCTGCCCAATCTCTTTCAACTGCCTCAAATGTTGCTTTGCAAGGTTGTGTTGATCTTACGACCTCAATAGTTCAGCCCGTGCTAATTCCGAACCTGTCTGAAACCTCGTTTGACGTTAGTGATGGGAACAAGGATGCTAATGTCTCCCCTTCTCACATTGTTGATCAATTTGGGCAGGATATGAATCTCAACCTCTCATCGCCGGTTGATGGTGCTAAGCAACATTCTTTACTTGCTGAGATTGAGACTCATGTGGAAGCCTCTTCCTTGGGATCAGATGCCACTCCACTCACTATAAAGGAGCCTATAACTGAGGAAAAATCTGATCCGATTAAGGATTATTCTGTAGATGGTTTTCCTACCCTCCAAACTACAAAAAAATTAACCGGAGGAAAATAAAAAAGAAAAGACGTTACTTACAAATCGGCTTCTAAGCCGGTTACCCGTTCTGACACAACAAAACAAACTCAGCCTGAACCTCCAAGTATTTGGGATGTCGCAAGTGATTAAGATTGGAGCAGACTTACAAAGAAAAACAATACTTATTTTTAGCTTATCTCTATTTTTGTAAAAGCTCTTTGCAAGAGCTTCTTTTTTGGGCTGCCTGTATGGCTCTTTTTAGCTTTGCCATCCATTGTTCCCTTCTCTTTATTTTTATTTCCCTTTAATAATATTACGTAGTTTGATATATATATATATATATATATATATATATATATATTAACAATCATATTTTTTTAAATAATACATATATTTTTCTTTAATTTAATTTCCAAAATAAACTATAAAATAAAATAATATTAATATTTTTATATTAAGTTAGTCACATTAAATTTTTATATATAAAAGGACTATCTTTTTTATGATAATTATATCAATTTTTTAAAAAATACATTAATTTGATACAATATAAATATAATTATAACTAAAGGCAAAAACTTGTATGAGTCCGTCTCACGGATCTCCTAATGTGAGAGGGATTATGCATGGATCAAAAGAAAGGGCCTTGTTTGGTTATCTTAAAATAATACTCACTCCGTCCACTATCAATTTATCCATTTTACCATTTTTGGTCGTCTACTCTTAATCTATCAATTTCCCTTTTAGACACATGGAGCCTAACCACACACTAATACAATTAAAATATAGGACCCACACACCCCACTAATACAACCACCCACTACACATAAAATAATAATTATTTAATTTATTATTTTTTATTATTTTAAAATGCAATAATTTAAAATTAATTATTTTAAATATTATAAATTTATAAAATGTGATAATATATGATAATCTTTATATTAAAGTGATATCCAATAGATAAAAAGCGAGAATGGTATTGTGAACTATTTCATAAAAATTTATAGTATTAAAAAAAGTGATAACATTTTAAAAGAAAAGTGATAATATCTTTAAATAAAAGTGATGATTAATTATAAAAGTGCATTTCACGAACAATTTATAGAATGGATAAAACGTGATAATATTTTTAATAAAAAGTGATTCATAATCATAATCAAAGAAAAGTGATTTCCGTCTAATTGAATTATTATTATTTCACGAAAACATCGTTGAAAGAATAATAGTAATATCATTTCTAATAAAAAGTGATACATGATAAAGAAAAGTAATAACTATTTAATTAAATTATTTAATGAATAATTTCTAAAATGAACAAAAAGTAATAATATTTTTAATATAAAGTGATATTCGAACAAGACAAAGTGATAACAGAATAGTTATATACTGTCTAATTATTAATTCTAATAATATTAAAATAATTAAAAAATTAATAATAATAATAAATATTTTTTATTAAAATTATAAAATAATATATTTATCATACCTGATCGTAATTTGCATGTGGGCCGCCAATATCGTTAAAACGATAATAATGTTAATTAAGCCAGGGCCATTGTTTATTTATTTACAAGTATGGATCCCGTGTATGAGTTGGTCTCTTGTGAGACGGATGTGAGACGGGTCAACCCATCACTAAAGTATGCTTATTTGTGGTTAAAGTGTGCTTATTTGTGGTTAAAGTATGTCGATAATAAATCAAATTATAACACACTAACATCATACTTTAATACATAATCCAACATACTTTAAAAAACATACATTAACAACCATTTAACATACTTTATTTAAATAATCGACATACTTTAACACGTCTCACAAACCGTCTCATGAAGGTAGCGTCTCACAAGAGACTTTGTCCCCGTGTATTACACAGGTTTTAAAGTTACAATTTTAAAAAATATAATTTAATAAATAAAATTTTAAATAAATAATATTTTATTATACCCTAAAATAAATCAATTAAACCTAGGTACACCTCAAAATCACCCTAAAAGTAAATAAATTTAATATTATGTTTTAATAAAAAAAATATTAAGAAATTATTATAAAAAGAAAGAAGATAAATATCACCAATTATAACGAATTAATACATATATTAATAAAGATAAAAGAAATAATTTATATTTATTAAAATATTATAACCAAATCCATATATATTAAATAACAGAAATAAAATAATTAAATTAATAAATTTTAGAAATAAAATAGATAAATGTGTTAATAAAAAAATAACGGAATTAATAGAAAAAAATAAAGTGAATTTAAAAGTAAAAAAAAATCATCACAAAATTGAAGAGAATTAAAATAAATAAACTAATAGTCAATTATATTAATAAACCAATATAAGTTAAAAGAATTTAAAATAAAATTATACCAAATTTTATCAAAATAAATTTGAAAAAAATAAAGAAATTAAAAAGAAAAAATAATTAATCAAAATAAAATTAAATAAAATAAATAAAAAATTGAATACAAACTTGAAGAAAGATTCGGGGGAATAATTTTTTGTGCTGTGTGAAGTGAATGAATAAAAGTTCTTATTTATAGGTAAAGATAAAATTAAATATATTTTGTGCTTCCAAATATGATTTGATCACATTCATATTCAAATCTTTAAGCAAATATATGTATTTATCTATATTAAAATTTAATTAATAATTAATTCTGATTCGATCATATTCGTATTCAAATCTTAAAAAATATTTGTAATTATCTATATTAATTCATAATTAAAATAATTGAGAAAATTACGAAAAATAATTATTTATTATACCCTAAAATAAATTAATTAAACTAAATCAATCAAACATAGGTAAATCCCAAATCACCCTAAAAGTAAATAAATTCAGTATTACATATTAATAAAAAGAAATAAAATACATAACGAAATAATTATAAAATTAAAATAATAATAATAAATATTACCAATTATAAAGAATCAATCAATAGATTTATTAATAACAATAAAAATAACTAATTTAATATTTCTATTTATTAAAAAAATATAACGAAATCCATATATATGTATGTGATAATTAACAAAAATAAAATAAATAAATAAATTTAATAAATAAAATAAATAAAATTGATAAATGTGTAAATAAAAAATAATGGAATCAACAAAAAAAGTGATTTTAAAAGTTAAAAAAGATCATCACAAAATTAAAGAAAATAAAAATAAATAAACTAAATTATTAATTAAAAATAAAGTTAAAAGAAATTAAAAAAAAATATACAAAAATTTAACAAAATAAAAAGATAAAAAATCAAATATCATCAATTCTTTAGACTTTGAAAAAAAGCTTAAAGAGAATAATTTGCGTAGAAAAAGGTTTACAACATGAAGAAAGCTTAAAAAGAATTTTTTTTGTACTCTTGTGTAGTTTAATGACAAAATCATAATAATATTAGAGAAAATAAATAATATAATATATAAAAATTGGATATCAAGTATAAAGAAATTCAAAAGAAATAAATATGCATTAATAAAAAGAAATTAAAAATAAGAAAAAATTACTACTAGGTACAAACTTTGTACCTCTAATTACTATTAGATACATTGATTTAAAATAATTACTATCACATACAAAAATATTAGAGTAAAATACCAAATATAACCCTAAACCCATACACTTTTAAACCACAAATCCAAACCCCCACCCACCGCCGGACCGCTGCCGGACCACCCCACTATTTTGCTGCACACACTTTTTTTTTACTGCACACACTTTGCTGCACATTAACTTTTGCTGCATACAACATTTATGTGCAGCACATTGTAGGGGTAATATTGGAATATCACTATATATTTTTGTAGTTATTAGTAATATTTTTATATGTTTGTATCTCATAGTAATTAAGGATTTTTTTAGTACTTCTCCAACAGTAAGGCACAAAAGCTTGGGCAGCGGACTTGGAATCAAATAATGGTGCACACTTAGATGTAAATAATTAGTATCCTCCCCAACGGAGTCACTGCTATTATTTGCATGGCTAAAGAGGAACCGACTATTAATTATTTTGTCATGAAGTTAGGTTGACAAATGAAATTAATGGGTAAAACCTTCTCTTGTAAATGTTCGGGTTTGTAAACGTCCACACTAACGTGGCTTGCAGACTCACGGTGCTTGAGATGTCGGTGAATTTTATTTTTATATTGTTTTGAGGGAATCAATATAAAAGGATAAAATTCAAAGTTTTGATCGGTAAATTAATTTATGATTCTCTAAATTTCAAATAGTTTTATTTCACTTATGGTTGACTAAAAGAAATTATATTTACTGGTCCAAAATTAGATGATTAGAAAAGAATCTTGGTTTTGAATTTTACTGCTTAAGAAAATACATGTGTGTTCTCACAATGGACGTCTCATGATGCCTATTAAAGTCTCTAGTGAAGAGATGAGAGGTTCATAGAAATATGATGGTCTCATGTAACTCTTCGAATACTTGAGTAAGTTAAAAGGCAGAAGATCATGATTTAATTTGATGAATGAATTGGGAAAGCATGGAGTATAAATTGAAGGGAAACCTAGATCAATTTAATTCTTTGTGAATTGCCTAGATGTTTTTGAGTAAGTTCCACCTGAATTACAATAGGATGTATATGGTGGAAAACTTCTGGCAAAACATGTGGCAAAGGAAAGCCATTTTCATCATAATGTGAACAAGTTTTATATCTTATTCACTAGTTGTTTAAAACATGATTAGTGATGGCATTTACTGACACGAAGTGTGTAGATACTGGAATCACTAAATGTTTATTACTAAGTGAGGATAAGATTGTTATGACATGGGTAAAACTACAAGAGTAGTGGCTATTGCAGTGGGAGTTGTCTATTTATTAAATGATATGAGTAGACGTTTGATTTTATGAAATTGTCTTTACGTACATTTTCATAGAAAGAATTTGATTTCGGTTTCTATGCATTAATAGATGGATACTCCATTTCATTTAAATGATATGGTCATTATAATGAATGATAGAGTTGTAATCTGTTATGGTACGTTGGTGAACAATTTGTACACTCTTAAATCATGTTTATCCCCTGGATGCGACAAATTGAATACTAACCTAAAGAAAGCTTCGGGATAATAATTCTTGTGCTTGTGAATTGAATGAGTAATAGGTCTTATATATTTTTTATTCTTGTGCTTATGAATGGAATGAATAATAGGTTTTATTTATAGGTGAAGGGAAAAATTATATATATATATATATATATATATATATATATATATATATATATATATATATATATATATATATATATATATATATATATATATATATATATATATTGCCTTCAAATATGATTTGATTTTGATTTGATCATGTCCATATTCAAATCTTTAATTAAATACATGTATTTATCTGCATTAAATTTTAATTAATAATTAATTTTGATTTGATCATATTTTATTCAAATCTTAAATAAATATATGTAATTATCTATATTAATTAATAATTAAAATAAATCTATATTCAAATCTTTAGTTAAATGCATGTATTTATCTTCATTAAATTTTAATTAATAATTAATTTTTATTTGATCATATTTTATTCAAATCTCAAATAAATATATGTA
Organism: Pogostemon cablin; assembly: GCA_023678885.1. Lineage (NCBI taxonomy): Eukaryota > Viridiplantae > Streptophyta > Magnoliopsida > Lamiales > Lamiaceae > Pogostemon > Pogostemon cablin. The sequence continues at coordinate 14,174,516 of CM043001.1, read as the reverse complement.
ATTATCTATATTAATTAATAATTAAAATAATTGAGAAAAATTATGGAGATAACACATCATCAAAATTAAACTCTCCTTTAGTATATTAAAGATTTATTAATGGATAAGATAAGATCCGTCTCACATAAGAAGATCCATGAGACGGTCTCACCCAAGACCTACCCATAACTAAATTAAAAGAAGTATTATCTATCTATTTATCTATGTATACATATATAAAAGCAAACCTGAACTTCTACTTTTTTTCAATGTTTTTTCAATTTTACTCTATTTAGAAACAATTCAATTTTAATCTTGACTGTTCAATTAATATTTTTTATTTCAATCATAAATCTAATTATACTAATAATGTCATTCCTAAATATAAGTAAAAATTAATGTTATGAAAAATAAGTATATATAAAATACTATTTAATTGATAAATATAAAATTACATTATGTTAAAAAAAATTTACATTTATATATTTATATAAATAATTAAAAGTTTATAAGGGAGAGTATGTTCTTAGCTTGGTTTGAAGCAAATAAGAAATACCCCGAGGCAAGAAAACTGATATATCCAGAATTCACTCAATACATTATCTGAAAAAGCAACACGAGAGAATGGGTGAAAAGAAAAATTGGTAATTGGCCATTGTAGGATTTTCTATGTTCCTCCTGGTGCCGAAAAATCTCACTATTTGAGAATTATGCTAAGTGTAGTGTGAGGACCAACATGTTATACTAAATGGTTATGGAGATAGTTTGATCATTTAGAGATTTTTTTTTAAAAAAAAAAGGCCTTAAACACGGTCACCTGTATGGAATTTATAACTATTATTAACCACTAGATTCGTAAAATGAAATGAAAACTGACCAAAATGGTGAACACCTACTGAATCTATTATTTTAGTTCTAATGTTGAATGTCAAACAGATCTCTACCTGATAGAATGATGGGCAGTCGAATTTTTTTTGAAAAATCTACAAAATTTGTTTATATCCCCATTAAATTATATTACTACAACTGCACAATACACAAAAAATAATAATACTCCATCTATCCCGTCCTATTGGTTACATTTGTTTCTTGCACGGTGATTTAGGAATAGTATTTTAATGTATAGTGGATAATTGTATTAGAATGGTAGGTGGGTCACATGATGATGATTTAATCTTTTTGTGTGTGTCCCATATACCAAAAAGGATAATTAAACCATTAGGAACTGATCCTCAAACTGAAAATGGGTAACTATAAGGCCGAAAGGACATAGGAAGTATAAGAAAGAAAACCAATTATGAATAAAAATATTTATAATTATTTCCGTGCAAAACACATATGGAATAATTATAAACATAAATAAAAAAAATAAAACTACAACATAATTCTAACCAGACAAAAATTGGACGAGACAAGCTCAAACATATTCGTAGAGATAAAACTATTAAAACTAAAAATAATTAACAATATTCCTATAATAAAATATTTAAAAATTACTTGTAAAATATAATTATTTCCATGCAAAATACATATGGATTATTATAAACATAAATAAAAAATAATACTAAAATAAAATTCAAACCAAACCAAAATTAAATGAGAAAATCTCAAAAATATTCACACCAATAAATAACACTATTAAAAAATACAAAAAAAATCCTATAATAAAATGATTTTTGTGGAACGACGGATAGAAAATACTAGTATATATTAATTACAGTAGCAATTCTTACGTTTATTTTAAAAAATAATAAATTATTTTAAGTTTATTTTAAATATTTACGTTTAATTAATGTATTCAATGTTTTAATTTTATTAAAGATTACTCTCTTCTTCCCGTAATTTATTTTTCGTGTAGATTAAGAAAATTAATATTTCTATGGGTGTTTTTTTAAATTTTTTTAGTAATAAATAAATAATAAATTACGTTAGACATTTATTTTTCTTTATTAATATAGTTAGTTTAGAATTGAATATATCAAATTATTAGAAACTTTATATTATTATGTTCATATAATGAAATAATAAATTTTAGTAATACTATGAAAATTAGACTTACAGAGATAAATGTACGTGTATAAATGAAGAATAACTTGAAATTTATTAATGTAATATAAATAGAGAATAATACATTTTTTCATTATGTTGAATTTATATACTTCAAGACATTTTTTTTGGACGAACAAAAAATTATACATTAAATTATCTCAAATTGATATGAGTAATTTATATTTAAAATTTTAAATTTAAAAATAATAAATAAATCAATAAAAGTCGCGATAACCTGCTTTGCACGGGATATCATATCAATTATGTTTTTCAATTGTAAAATTTTAAATAAATATTATATATATATATATGTGTGTGTGTGTGTGGGGGTTGGGGAGCGGGGGGGGGGGGGGGGGGGGGGGGGGGGAGAAAAGTCTGCTAAAAATAGAAATTCATGTTTTTCCTCCCATTTTCATTGCTATAAATGGAAAGTTATTTTATGTGGAAAAATAATTTAACAGGTGATTTTTTTTAAATTTTTTATTGATATAATGAATAGTGTTCTATTTTTATAAAATTAATGAATAATTTTGAATACCTATTGAGACACCCCAATAGATATTTACTTTTTTATGGGAAAAAAATAGTAGGTGATCTTTATTTTTTATTTTTCTTATTGATACAATGAATAGTATTACACATTTATCGAGACACCCAATTTCTCACGCAACATGCTTAAGATGTTTCTAGTTTAATCGTTAATTCAATGTAAATTTGAATTTAAAATTTAAAATTCAATTTAAACTAAAGACAATTCATTTTCCATGTCATTAATATAAATGGTTTTGCAGCCACTCTTATGAGGTGGCAGTGAAGAGTGACATCTACGAAATACGGAAGCAAATAAGCGGTCCACCCTAGAGGAAGTAGCTTATAGGCGGGTTCCACGAACAATTTTGTCATCTAACTGCTTTGGTCACCATTGTTGACGTTGTTTTCACGAGGAGCCAAGAGAGGACGATCATATGGCGTTGTTTGTCTTCGAAAAGGCTTTCATCGAAACTTTTCTTTGACACCTCCTCTTCCATACAAATAAGAGTTCATGTTGACCATTGATCTCCCTTCTTCGGCTGTCACCATTTTTATTCAATTTTGAAAGCTGATTTTAAGAGAGGGGAAGGGGGAATGCTAACGCTTTTATTTTGCAGAGAGAGTGACAGAGAAAGCGATGCTCTACGATAAAAAAAATTATAAACAAAAATATTGAATACTGGATAATTACAAAAGGTACTAACATTTTTTTCATGCAAGAAATAATTCATATTTTTAAGCAGATGAATTGTTCTTATCTTGCAGTTTTAGTATAAAATAAAGATTAAAGTTGAACCAGATTCGAACATATATCGAAGATTTGCATAAAGATCTTTCTTTTTTATTTGTATTAAACCATTTATAGATATTTTATTTTACTAATTTTCTTTTGTTTAAAGGCAATACTTTTCAGAGTTCTGATTTTAACAGAAGGTCTCATTTGTTTCCTTAAAATAAAGTATTTGTATATTTTATTTTTTATGAATCTATCATGTAAACAAAGTATAGTACTATTTTCAATATATATATATATATATATATTTATATATCTTTCTTTTGAATCTCACTAAGTATATTCATAATATATTAAGTCATCGTGTTCAAATCAAAAACAAAATTATTAAAGATATTATTTCAGAGTAAGAAATTATTATTACAAGGTGCAAAGCTTTAGAGCATAAATACTTTTAACTACAATAAAAAATATTATTATCCACTGCACTAATTGTTATAAAGAGACTAAATTACCCTCAACAAATCATGTTCATGATCTGCACACCGGATCTTCTACGTCATTTTCGTGCATCATCTCATGTGCCACGCTTTAAGTGATTGACACGTAAGAGGGGAATTAAATTCAACTATTGCTCCTAGGGTTTAAGGATTAGGGTATAGTTTCCTCTCTCCTACGTGTCGTCCATGCAACGGTTTGGCACAGAAGATGATGTATCAAAATAGTACAGAGAATCCGAGCCACATAGTCTGATAAATCAGATTTCTTTCCCTTATTTTCTACCCCACTCTACCCACCGCACCCTATCGTATCTCTCACTCTCGCTCTCACACACTCAAACCTTTCTTCTTATCGTTAATCTAAAATGGCAATGGAGATTGTGCGTTCAATCGAATCATCGATCCGTTAAACTGGAAGGCAGTGGGGGAGGCACTCCGCAATAGTTACCTCGACGAAGTATAGCGAATGATTGAGGAGTATCGGAAGATGATGGTGCATCTGGATGGTAAGACGCTGACGATTTGGCAGGAGGTAGTGGGGCCACACGCGAGGCGGCGGTGATGGCGATGGCAAATGGGAAGACTAATTTTTTCATCGATAGAGTAATACTTGGAAGTAAAAATATTAATGTTGAATGATCGGCACTCCGAGGCACTCCATCGGTCAAATATACCACGCTACACCACAGTCCTTGTTGGAGTTCATCGCCATTGTGACCAGCTACCATTCTCGTCGGCAGATCTGCTCTTCGTTCAGATCTAACACTCCACACTAGTGTTGTATTTCATCGCCGTAGTGACCAGCCCCTACCGGAGAACAACCGCGAGTGGGAATCCAGGGTACTTTACGCCGTGGACATCCGATCGAGGCTGAAGTCGCCGCTACCAGCTGTCGAGTGGAAACGGGTGTCAAGTTTTAGATTATAAAGTGGAAGACAAAGTTGCTCCAGATTGAATACCAATGAAGCTGGCTGGAGTTATGTTGAGTTATGGAGATCTTTAGTTTGGTTGAGTTACATTGTATATGAATACGAATGGCTGATCTTATTTTTTATTATAAAATTCTTTTTTGATGCTATATGTTGAGCATGTGTTGATGATGCTTCCTCTGCTTGTCTGTAGTGTTAATTTTATGTGTGCATAAAATGCTTGTTTCATGAAAGTTAGCATGATAATATTGTTTGGTTATAGAGTGCTTCCACATAAAATTTCCCTAAATTATATATCTTCAATGTAATATCTGATTTACTTATTTTGAAATTGGTTTCTTTTGTCTCCTAGAATTGACCCAGTAATATCTATTCCGATAATAAATTAGTTGCATTAATTAATGCAACTAATTTATTATCGGAATAGATATTACTGGGGCAATTATAGGAGACATGATGCAATTTACATACACTTAGGTGGGGAATGTGCAGATTCTAAATGTTATTTGGGGTAGAGATGGATTGTGTATGGAAAGCCATTTGTGATATATAGTTACAATACGTGTTCAAATTTGCATGTTATTATTTTATTTAATTAACTTCTGTTTGTTGCTTTTTTAATATTCTATGAACTTTCCTGCGATGTAATGCATTGATTCAATTCATACTTAAGTTTTGTGAGCGTAGTCTAGTCCCTACATGGCTTTGATGGTGGTCCATTCTTAGGGGTGTAAATGGGTAGGGTTTTGGTATGGGTACGCCAAATCCATATACTACCTATATCCTATTTCCATCACCCTTACCCTACCCTATTACCCTCAAATGTATTATTGGGTAGGATACGGGTAATATCCATCGGATAATGGATAATCTGTAGATAAATGGTTATCCACAATTTTAAAATGGCTACCCTTGTTGTCTTCACCCTTTCCATTTATCCCTGTGATGCCGACACCTCTCTTTATCTTATCCGCCTCAAATAAATACAAATGACCAACAACATAATTAAAACTAAATTAAGCAAGCAGCATAATTCCTCTCTATGCAACATATAAATAAATAATCACTCTCGACCACACAAGAATCATGAGAAATCCCACTAATTTTCTCCACTAAATTTCAATAAACCAATGTAGGAATCACTGTACTTTATCCAATCTAAGCAGCACAATTATACTAAAAACATTAAAAACCCAAGTTGCACAATTAAAACTCATCAAACTAATCTAACAATGTTTAATAAATCAACTTCAACTGCTGCATGGCTTCAAGTTTATACAGACTTGATAACTTCAAATGTAACAAAGATCTTCATAGTTCCATAATCTCAAATTAAATTGGCTACAGATTCATCCTACAAAAAAAACACATATATAAATATTAAAAGACATATATTTTAATAACTATCATTATTATACTTTTCTTAAATCATAATCTCACTTACATCTCTTCTTCATCACTTGAAAAGGCCGTGACTCCTTTTGCAACTCTAGATGATGATACAATATCTAAAACACGAATATTGAATATTAAGATGTTAATTTATATAATAAAGCAAATAGTAAAATAACATATGGAAGAAAATCAAACCATCATGTTGTTCCCATAGCCAATCTTGAGAACACATCAATGCTTCTAATGTTTTTCTGGGATGAGGCTACTTCGGTGTTTAGTCACGATTCGTCCACTAGTACTAAAAGCAGCCTCTAAAGCAACTGTGGAAATTGGAATGACAAGAATATCCCTTACAATTTGATGCAATGTAGGATATTTAGTCCCTTGTGTCTTCCACCAATTCAATATGTCAAAACCACCATGGATAGGTAACTTTTTCTCTTCTAGATAACTTTTAAGCTCTGATTTCTCAACGGAATCAATGGCATCCTCATTTAAGTATAAGTCAAAAGAATGCATACACGCCAGAAGTTCTTGTGATACAGATTCCCCTGCCGTTTCTGATGCATGAGATGATGAGGATTTGGTTCTACTATTACTAGTAATAGAGTTGGAGTTTGGAGAAGATTCTCTGTATTTTTTTTCAAGATCACCCATAATCTTTCTAATCTTTCCCTTCTCATTTATAGAATTTTTTCAATAAAATTGATCATAAAAGAAATCAATCATCTTAAACTTGAACCTAGGATCCAAAATAACAGAAATTGAGAAAACTTTATGAATGTCTTCCCAATATTTGTTATACTTATCTATCATTTTTTCGCCATCAACTTCACATCAATACGCTCAGAAGTAAGCCAATCATTCATTCTAGCTCGTATCTCACAAATGAACATAAAAACCTTATTTGCAGTAGCAAATATGGTACAAGAAAACATGTTGGTTAAATCATAAAACAATGCAAACTTCTCACAAACTTCACTAGCAAGCACCCAATCATCCTCAGTAGGCACGAGGGAAAATAACTTTATATAGCAATGCAGAATTCAACATAAGGTAAACATAATTCTGCCTAGTTTTAACATCATGAGCAAGCTTTTTATTACTTCGACTGTGCAATTGGCGTGCCATCTCTTCAAACCTTTCTACTCTTTTAGGTGTTGCTGTCCAATAATACACACTTTCCTGAATTTTCTCAATGCTCTGCCCAATAACATCCATGCCATCTTTAACTATTAAATTCAATATATGGGCATCACATCGCATGTGTAAAATGTCTCCATCAAGTATCAATGACTCTTGGAAAAATTTATTCATCAACATGGGAACAACAGAATCATTAGTACTGCAGTTATCTAATGTCACAGTAGAAACCTTACAATCAATATTCCAATCTAGTAGTGTTTCAAACAAGATATCAGTAATCACTTTAGCAGTGTGTGGGCAAGGAACATACACAAACCTGTCATTTGAAATTAGAGAGAAAGGAAACACAAAAGTTAATATAATTTCAATAATTAATTAATCATAAACTATAAGAATTAAGTTTACCTTATAATTCAGTTTCCATGAGTTTTCAATAAAATGTGCAGTGAATGCCATGTATCCCTTCTTTTGATTACTAGAAGTCCACATGTCGGTAGTGATTGCAACTCGACTTGTGTTACCCTCCAACATGTCCATGATTTTACTCTTCTCATCAAAAAAAATCTTCAAAATATCACTAGGAAGAGTATTTCTTGAGATAGGCTTGAAGAGTGGCTGACAAGTGTTCATGAACATTCTAAACCATTTGTGTTCAACCATTCGCAGTGGATACTCATGTAGGATGATCATATAAGCAAGATGGCGCCTAGCTAATACAGGATCAAAAGTATAATTTTTCAACTGTGTCGTCCCGTCTTTGTTTGTGCTAGTGGTTAACAAACATTGTCTTATATCCTTTGTGCTCCTCGAATGACACTTTCTCATATGCACCCATAGGTGCGATGTTCCATTTTCACTACGCTCTCAACTTTTTATGGCAATAATTGCATATTGCTTTATCTTCTCCATTAATCTTTTCTTTTTTAAAATGATCCCAAATAACGGATACTAATTTCCTCTTTCGACCATCAGTTGCACTAGGATACTAATTTCAGCTTCTAAAGTATCAGTTTCTTCTAGTGATGGAGGATGAGTATCTGTATCTTGGGGTAAAGAATTTGAGTCCGTATCCATTCTATTAGCTTCATCATGTCCATGGTGGCTAGATTGTTGTGAAGGCACAAGAGACGGAGTACTCATCTCCACTAATGATAATAACACAGTCATTATATTCATACAATACTAAGATTTAATACTCATGATTAACAAGCAATTGTTGTAAAAAACACAGTAAAAAAACATTGCTGTAGTTTTCTATTTCATGTTTCACAGTTAGAGAATATATATGCTCTTCATCTCATCTCATTAGGCTTTACTTTTTCCCCTCAAATCTTTTAACTATATTTCAGGTTTTCGATATTTCAATTCCTTAAAGAAGATGAGCATCCATTTGCAGCTGATAACCTTTCATGTATGTTTCCTGCCGACTTGTTTTATTTTTCTTTGAAGTGATATCTAATGTAATGCCCCAATTTATAAAACCATTTTATAGGAAAATAGGCAATTAAAATAGAATAATTAAAACACATAACATCCAATTTAGAGCCTTTAAATTACCATTTAACATTTAATTTTTAACCATTCTGAACAGTCAAAATAATGGGAAGCTCCATGGCACTAGTACAGGTTGATACACAAAATTGATGTGCACCAATCACAATATCTATAAAGCCATTACATACATATATTTAGGCATATTGTCATTTACAGGCTCAACACATCTTTTATATGATTACTTTGCCTATTGTCTTTGTCCTAACTCCTAATTCAGAATTCCTATAATTTGGGCATATGCTCATTCATAATACTAGTTCACGCAGCAATTCATTACATATCCTACACCTATTTTTATGATACATTGGCTCTTGCTTTACATACAATCAGGGTCATTCCTATAATCGGGGTTATTCAGTAAATACTCATGAAGTATCACTAGTGCAAGTCCAAAAGAATAACATTTGATTAACAAATACTCAAAAATAAATATAGAGTAATAAATAGCAAGACCAACTTTTGGAGAGAATCTTTAAAAGCCACAATGAATTTCAAAACGCAATTTGTCAGGCCTATCAAAAATTAAAAAAAAAGTTCTTAAAAATGAGAGTTAACTTTTCGCAAGCAGAAGAAACAGATAGTGTAGATATATACTATATAGAGGCTTATAAGACTGTTAAAAACATGTAAATAGTTTATACTTGGACATTTATCCCATAAGAAAAACAAAGAGCTTGATTTTAAATTAGATTACATTTACCTCTGTAGAAGATGTAGTCACGCAGACGAAGAGCGGGCGGCTGAGCAGGAGAGGAAAGGCTGAGCGGATTTGTCGCAACGGCCGATGGAGCAAAGTCACTTTCAAGTTCCAAGTAGACAATTAGGGTTTTGAGTGAAAAATAAGATGAATTATTAGTTTAAGATGTTAAATGTTGTACAGTGTAGTTACTAACATATTTTCGATTAATATAAAGAAATAAATAAATAGATAAATAGATAAGCATATATATATATATATATATGTAAAATAAAGTATGTGGGTAAACGAGTAGGGTAATCGGGTAGGGTAAATGGGTATTTTATAAAAATCGTACCCTACCCCTATCCTTAATATTTTAAATGGATACAGGTACTACCCTACCCGATACCCGATTATGCTTCACCCTACCCTCGCCTAATAGGGTATTATCCATCGGGTACCCAAACCCGTGGGTAAAATTGACTGCCCTATACATTCTTACTACTATTCAATCTTAATGGGACTGTTTCAGAAAAAAATGACACAAACTGAGATTTGCTGGTCATTGTTTACCCCTTAGATTTATCTTTGAAGAAATTCCATGGATTATTCTGTAAATAACTCGATTAATATCTTTGTAAATTGCTCATATCTTTACAATTTATTGAAATTGGATTTGCAGAAAATTTAATTGATTTCATTCAGTAATTTTAATTCACACAAAAATCTGCATTTAGTGCAGAAAAATTAACTAAACCACCAAAAAATATGCATTTCTTAAGCAGAATCTGCATTTTGTGCAGAAAAATCAACTAACACACCCCCCCCAAAATGAAATATGCATTTCTTAACCAAAATATGTATTTTGTGCAAAAAAATCTGCATTTCGTGTAGTTGCGGGTGAAGGCAATTAAATTTTATTGCCTAATAAGTACAAAATACAAAGAAAAATATATTAAATATTGATTAAATATTTATTTATTAAGGAATTTAAATAAAATAATTCCTGGAATAAATGAATAAATAATTAATGATTAATATAATTATTTAAGCCCAAATTCAAGTCAAATGGGCTCAAATCTAAGTCAAATGGGCTCAATCCAAATCAAGTGGGCCTGACTCAAGTTAATAAGTCCAGCAAATCAAGTCAAGCATGCCTAATTAAATTAAATATGCCCAAATCAATTACCGCATGCCTAATTAAATTAAATAGGCCCGTATCCAGTCCAACAGACTTAATTAAAGGAGAAAAGCCCAACATATCTTTTCAAGGAGAAAATATCTCACAATTGGTTATTTCCTCCACCTATAAATAAGGACCTTCAGTCCTCATTCCATTCATCCTAGAAAATCCTGAAAGCCCGGAAAGCTCTGAAGGAACTTGGAATCTCTACGAAGATCAAAGTCATTCTTCGAAGATCAATCTAGAAATAGCATTCAATCTGAGATCAAGGTGTGGAGCCCCTCAGATTCATCGTTTCTTCAAGTCAAGTTCATCCAGCAATATTCATGAGGTCAACGATGTTCTACCAAATTAAACGATATTCTTTACAGTAAATCTTCAAGTCAACGATTGATCCAAAAAAAGGCTCGACGCCTCTGGATAAACATTTTTAAATCTTCAAGTCAAATCCAAGCTCGGACAATCTTCATCTGAAGATCCGGCTCCAAAAGTTGATAAAGTCAAAGAAGTCAACTCAAGAGAGGAATCAGAGAACAGCTAGAGACTGTTCACTCAATTTTCAAGTTCAATCCGTCTTGGAATATCTTTGTAATTTCTTTTGTGTTTATTATTTTAATAAATATAAATTTTGTTGTTACAAATTTTGGCACGCCCAGTGGGACAGTTTCTACCTCTCATCTCCTCTACATAAGCAAAGTAAGATGACTCCACTAAGAGTCAAAATCAACAGATCAGCTTCTGTCTCCAAGTTTTCGAAATTACAAGTTGAAGACGTTAATGTTACAACCAGAAGCATGTCAAAGATGGCACGATCTGCAGCCTCTTCAGAGATAAAATCTTCAGTTGGAGTTACCTCTAGAGTAATACCATATGATGATAAAGATGAGGAAAGTGACTCTGCTAGCTCAACTCATCTACTTGAAGAAAGTTCATCATCTGATTCATCCGTAGCCTTAGCTATGGTAACAAACACGTCGTCTGTCAAAGAGCAATTGGCAAGCTTAACTGAATCCGTTGCTGCACTTGCCAAACAGAATCAAGAACAAAGTACTATGATCTTCAAATTAATGGAGAAAATGGCTGGTGCTGAAACTAGCCATGCAAACGAGAAGCAAGATGAAAATGCTGAAAACAAAGTAAATGACTCTGCGAAACGTCAGTCGACGAGAAAAAGGGTGATTGAAGAAGAATTGAACATTTCCCATGATGGAATGGTTTCTATCAGTCAGCTATAAAGCATTATACTTGGGACAATGAAGGACTAATCTGAAGAGAGCTCCAAGCCTTCATTCATGTATGCTAAGCCTTTTACTAGAAGGATTGACAACTTGAAGATGTCACCGAATTATCAATCACCCAAGTTCCAACAGTTTGATGGCAAAGGTAATCCAAGGCAACATATAGCATATTTTTTTATTGAAACGTGCAATGATGCTGGCACTGACGGAGATCATATGGTGAGACAATTCTTTTGTTCTCTAAAGGGAAATGCTTTCGAATGGTACACCAACTTGGAGGCTGATTCAATAGATAGTTGGGATCAGATGGAATATCAATTCCTTAATTGTTTCTACAGTACTAGGAGAACGGTTAGCATGATGAAGATTGACTAACACCCGTCAATTAAAAGAAGAGCTAGTAATTGAGTACATTAATCGATGGAGAAATTTGAGCTTAAATTGTAAAGATCGATTGTCTGAAGTTTCTGCCATTGAGATGTGCACAGCAGGAATGCAGTGGACCCTTCGTTACATACTTCAAGGGATTAAGCCTAAAACCTTTGAAGATTTGGCCACAAGAGCATACGATATGGAGCTGAGCATAGGGATAAGTGAATTTGTAGAGCCACCGATTCCTGGATCCTACAAGTAGAAAGAAAAGCAAGAGGTCAGGAAAGGGCTATAACAAATCTTTTGAAAAAGAGTCCATGGCAACAAATGCATCAACCGTCAGGTTTCGAAGGAATGAGAATGAAAAAGATGATAAAGCAAAGAATGATTCCCAAGAAAGGGGACAAAGAATATTGACCTTGAAAGAAATGAAAGAAAGGAAGTACCCATTCCTTCATTCGGATGTCCCAGGCATATTTGATAATCTGCTCAAAGATAAACTTATCAAGCTTCCTGAAATGAAGCGACTAGAAAAATCAGGACAAACGGACAATCAGAAATACTGCAAGTATCATAGACTGGTGGGTCATTCTATCAAAGATTGCTTTGTCTTTAAAGATAAAGTTATGCGATTGGTTGAGCAAGGGAAGATCTTTCTAGATGAAGATGCAACTGCAAACTCTACTTCTGCAGACGGTGGAAATAATTATTCATGTCATATGGCAAGCGAAGCTGTTGTGCCTGGAGTTGAAAGCAAGGCCCATGCTATGAAGATTACCTTCACAGAGGAAGACTTACTGCTCGGTTCACAATCTCACAACCGACCCTTGTTCGTAGCTGGTTGCACTCAAGAGCAAAGGGTGAATCGAATATTGATTGATGGAGGTTCAGCGGTTAATATCTTGCCTCTAATGACGTTGAAGAAGTTAGGGATTTCAACAGACAAACTCGGTAGTAGCCGGTTGACAATTCATGCGTTCAATCAAGAAGGCCAGAGAACACTTGGTATGATAGTCTTGGACTTAATGATAGATGAGATGGTCTTAACAATTTTGTTTCATGTCATTGATGCTAAAACATCATATAACATGCTCTTAGGCGCCCATGGTTGCATGAAAATGGACTGATTCCTTCTACGCTACATCAGTGCTTCAAATACTGCGATGTAGGTAACATAAAGAAGGTGCTTGGTGATGAAAAGCCATTTACAGAAGCCGAGTCATATTTTGCAAATGCCAAATATTTTCTAAAAAGTAGCAAGGACGTCAAGCAAGAAGAAAGTTCATTACAAGAGAAAATATATGAAAAACTAGAAAAAAAAGTACGGATAATGTTTTTTCTACACGGTCTGGTGTAAGCAAGCAGTTTCTCGAGACAGTAGGAGAGTTGACGCTACCTCTGACTAAGGTTGACACGGAGAAACCCTCTCCTCCTCCACTCAAAGGGTTCATTCGTCCGATTCAAGGGGCTGAAACTGAACATGGAGAAGTATTTGAGGCGGCAGTTTCAAAATCATATAGCCCACAAGCTTACAAACTTCTCATCAAAGTTGGATACAACCCGCAAGAAAGAGCTGTGATAAAAAAGCCATCTCATGAGACTCCTAGTGGATTCAATACCACTCAAGAGACGTTCAAAAGTAAGGATCGCACTTCCAAATATACTAGAATAGGTCTAGGATATGTTCCACAAAAGCCTATTCGCATTGCGATCAAAAGGGCAAACACGAATTACATCACTGAAGATGAAATTCTTTCTGAAGAAAAAGAGTCTTATGAGAAAGATAGAAAGACAGAAAGAATCTCAGTCTTCGAAAGACTAAAACAAGCCGAAATTGGAAATCGCCAGAGATCTGAGATTCCCAGTTTCCCAAAGATACCTAGTCGGATCCCATCTCACATGAAAAGATGACATTTCCTGACTATATCATGTGACACAGTGTTGAAAGCCAAGAAGCAAATAATAATCTTCACCCGAAGTGAAGAAGATGATCGGGAAAGTGTAGGCTCATCAGATGTTGTTCATTCCGTTATCATGCAAACATATCTACACAATGCAGAAAGAGATCTATGAAGCAAGATCATCGAAATAAGGAGAGGTGGCTATGTAGTAGAGAGCATTGTTAAAGTAGGAGAAAATGAACAAGTTAGGTCTAATCCACATTTTCAAATGCAAGAATTTCTGGAGGACGTTGTTGCAGTAAATCATGTCACTATACAAGAAGATACCTCAACTGAAGAGGAAGATGCCGATGATGCTCCCCTAGAATTTGAGGAGGGTATCAAATCTACTATTGATCAATTGAATGAGATTAATTTGGGTGATGCTAATGATCCACGTCCAACCTATATAAGTGCTTTGTTGACATCCGAGGAAGAAAAAGCTTACATTGAGCTTCTTCAAGAGTTTAGAGACGTGTTTGCATGGTCATTTAAGGAAATGCTGGGATTGGATCCGAAAGTGGCAGTTCATCATTTAGCAGTAAGGGAAGCAGCCAAGCCAGTTAAGCAGATGCAGCGTCGATTTCGACCAGAGCTGGTTCCATTAATTGAAGCTGAGGTTAATAAGCTCCTTGAGACGGGAAAGATACTGATTAGCCATAACTTGTAGTCGGGTTGACCAATTCAAGAATTTATCGAACCACAGGGAGGTCGATACTAGCACTTAAGCGATATCACGTTTATCACGATTTTATAGAGACGAATCATAGATGGATGGTTTGGGTAACAAGTAATTAAATGAAAGTAGACAAACAATAATCCAAAGACGAGATAAAAATGATGAATGAGTGGTTTTCCAAATTAAGTAGAAGTGAGATTAACAACACTAATGAAGTGGTAACTTATGGATTCATGCATTAAACTCATATGTATCAAGGGTTAAGACTAAGGGCCAACACTTATACCACCTAAACTTCCTCTCGAAATGAATAGGATGTAGATCATTTGCACAATCTCAAAATAGCTCAAAGGTTGGTTCTAAATTAAACTATTCCAACTAGGTACTAAGTTCAATTATAGAATCCCTTCATATAATCAATTGACTTCTCAATCTAACTAATCACATGTTCCATCAAAGGGTTCTAAATAATAAAGGACTTCTCAATCACTTTACCATCTATAATGCACATGAGGTGTTTGATGAAATGATTCACTTGATTATCCTAAGCACATAATTGATTTCTCAATCTAATCATATAATTAGAACAATCAAACACACAAAACATCATAGATCTCAAGATATATAAGCACCAATGATAGAAAATCAAATATCCCCATCAACATATGAATGTAATTACATAGATCCACAAATTAACCAACAACCTTCATGTTGCTAATCTCACAAGGGAGATTAGCCTACAATCTTCATAAGATCCATAACATAGACATTATAATTCTTACAAATCATGATAAACTAAAGGATTAACACAAAATTGGAATGAAAACTCCCTTGGAAATGGATCCAATTGAATCTCCCTTCTTCCTTTGGTGATCACCCAAGCTTCCTTGCTTCTTCACTTCATTTGGATGGAGGAAATTATGGAGAGATGATGTAGATCTCAAAATGGATGAATGGGATGGAGAATATGGTGTGTAATCAAAGGAATGGTGTGTGAGGTGTGTGTGAACAGTAGAATTTCAGATCTCCTTTAAAATGTTGAATGGATTGGTATTTATACCCCATGGAGACCTTCTAGAAGAAGTGTAAAAAAATATCCTGTTCTGGTGCCGACACGAGTCGTGTCACGTAGCACGGGTCGTGTCGTGTCAGGGCATGCGGCACACGAGTCGTTCTGCGTCGCACGGCCAAATGGTGGCCGTGTTGAATGCCTAGACGTCGCCGCACGGCCTCCGCTTACAGGCCCGTGTCTTGTACACGGGTCGTGCTCTGAACACGGGTCGTGCTCCACAACACGACCAAATGGTGGTCGTGTTGGATAAATAGATGCCGCCGCACGACCATTCTGGACAGGCCCGTGTCTAGCACACGGGCCGTTTTGCTGCAACACGAGCCGTGTTGCCAGCACGGCCGGCCGTGTTCTTGCACCTTTGTTTCTTCTTCTTTGTTTGATCTTCCTTCTTCATTTTTACTCCATTTTCACCTGTTATATGTATGTTTAAGATCATTCTCACACATTCCTATGAAAATACATAACACCACCAAAATACACAAAAAATACGGATAAAACAATACGCAAAATACACTCAAAAAGGCACTAAAATCTAGGTGAAAATAACGACAATCAGATACGAGAAGTTAAGTATCTGACTTGGCTCTCTAACATTGTACCAGTAAGGAAGGCAAACGGGCAACTTAGAGTGTGTGTTGACTTTTGCGACATAAACTTGGCATGTCCAAAAGATGACTTTCCACTGCCAATTACTGAGCTCATGATTGATGCAACAACTGGTAATGAAGTTCTTTCATTCATAGATGGGACATCCGGCTATAATCAAATTAGTCTTGCTCAAGAAGACCAAGAGAAAATAGCCTTCCGCACGCCAAAAGGAATATTTTGCTACAATGTTATGCCATTTGGCTTGAGGAATGATGGCGCTACTTACCAATGAGCCATGCAAAAGATATTTGATGACATGCTCCATAAGAATGTCGAGTGTTATGTTGATGATATCGTGGTGAAGTCAAAGAAGAAAAAGGATCATCTTAAGGATCTAAGGCAAATATTTGAGCGTCTCAGAAAATTCCAACTCAAGATGAACCAGCTTAAGTGCGCATTCGGAGTCTCTTCTGGAAAGTTCCTTGGATTCATTGTCTGACATCATGGCATTGAGATTGACAAAGCAAAGATTGATGCAATCATGAAGATGCAGGTGTCCCGAAACATACATGAGCTCAAGAGTTTGCAAGGCAAGCTGGCGTACTTAAGAAGATTCATATCAAACTTGGCCGGCCGATGCCAACCATTCAACCATCTTATGAAGAAAGGCATCCCACTTGAATAGGATGAAGCTTGCACTAATGCCTTTAACAGCATTAAAGCATATTTGATGAAGTCGCCAGTGTTGGTTGCTCCAATAGCCGGACGTCCATTAATTCTCTACATATCTGCTCAAGAAAAATCAGTTGGAGCCCTACTTGCACAAAATAATGATGAAGGAAAGGAGTGTGCGTTGTACTATTTGAGTAGAACAATGACTCAAAATGAGTTAAAGTACTCACCAATTGAAAAGATCTGTCTTGCTCTCATCTTTGCAATTCAGAAGTTAATGCATTACTTTCAAGCTCATACTGTTTATTTGGTCTCAAAGGCCAACCCATTAAAGTTCGTCATGTCAAAGCCAGTGCTCTCTTATAGGCTTGCAAGGTGGTATCTTCAATTGCAGCAATTTGAAATTATATATGTCCCTCAAAAGGCAGTGAAAGGGCAAGTGTTGGCAGATTTCTTAGCTGATCATCCTAAGCCTGCAGAATGGGAGTAGTCTGATGATCTCCCCGATGAAGATATATTGGCTATTGAAATCACTCCTCCTTAGAAGATGTATTTCGATGGAGCTGCTCATAGAGAATGAGCCGGTGCCATAGTGGTATTTGTGACCTCGGATGGAGGAGTTCTGCCATATTCATTCAGTCTAACTGAAAATTGCTCTAACAATATAGCTGAGTATCAAACTCTTATACTTGGTTTGGAGATGGCAGTGGATGTAAAGCAGCGACACCTTAAGGTATATGGAGATTCATTGTTGATAATCAACCAGCTGCTTGGTTTATATGAGGTTAAGAAACCTGAATTGCTTCCGTATTATAACTATGCTCAAAAGCTTATGAATTGACTTGGAGATGTAGAGATTGAACATTTACCAAGGAGCAAGAACAAGCAAGCCGATGCCTTGGCAAAAGTAGCATCAACCATAGTAATGCCCAAAGCACGTTTTCAAGTGCCGATCTGTAAAAGTTGGGTGGTACCACCCTTCTTCAAAGATGAAGATGGTGAAGAAGTTGAGTATTGCGCCATAGAGGTTTTTGATATTGAGAAAGAAGACTGGCGTCAACCCTTTGTTGATTACTTGAAGTATGATAGGTTTCCCAATGATCCACACCTAAGGGTTGATGTCCGACGTAGAGCACCACGATTCTTCTATTACAAAGATACACTTTATAGAAGATCGTTTGATGGTATTCTCTTAAGATGCTTAAGTGATGAAGAAGCTTTTCAAGCTATGGAGGAAGCTCATTCTGGAATATGTGGCGCCCATCAGTCTGGACCCAAGTTACATTTCAGAATCAAGAGGATGGAATATTAATGGCTTTCTATGGTGAAGGATTGCATAGACTATGCACCAAGATGTCAGCCATGTCAGTTTCATGCAAATCTCATTCATCAACCTCCTGAACCATTACAACCAACAGTTTCTTTGTGACCATTTGATGCATGGGGCTTATATGTGGCGGGGCCGTTAACAAAGTCTTCTGGAGGTCATCTTTATATTCTAGCTGCCACTGATTACTTTTCCAAGTGGGCGGAAGTTGTACCCTTGAGAGAAGTTAAGAAATAAAATGTTGCCGATTTCATCTGCATCAACATTATATATAGATATGGAGTGCCTCGATACATCATCACCGATAATGGGAGGCCGTTCAGTAACTCTTTGATTGATAAGCGATGCGCATTTTCTTTGCACGCAAAATTAATCCCCAAGTATTAAGGATATCAATTGTAGCTTAACCAAGCGACCAAGTGAATATCGAACCCAAAGGACGGCGTATTATCAATTTAATTATTTACTAAATTAATTAAGATGAAAGACAATTTAGTTTGAGGTTTAATTATCAACTACTAAACAAGTAATTAAAATAGCAAATAAAATAACTCGAAGAATATGAAAGTGGATCAAGTAGGAGAATAAGTAGCTCTAGGATAATCCAGTTTCACTCATTAATCTCCCTTTCATATGTTGATGTCCGACTCTGCCCTGTGGAATATGGACGCATCACTATACCATGCATATCTACTCTATAGATACAAGTAAACATGCGTGTAACACGTGTGAATAACCTCAGAGCAAGAGATATAATTCCACCCCCCTCTCAGAGCAAGAGATATAATTCCACCCCCTTTCTAGGTACTATCAGTATCAATTATTTCCCTGGCCAATTGGTACTCTAACCCGATATGATCTCCCTTTATAGGTACTATAAAATTATCCTCTTTATCCTACTTACTAACCCGAATTCAATTCAATTAATAAGTATTCATATATGATAGTTCTAATGAAGCTTCGGAGTCCCCTCACTTAGAATCATAACATGAAATCCTGTTCAGCGGTGAACGCACTCAATCTACAACCAAGATATATATTCAGACTCTATATACCATTTGAAAATGCACAAAACCACCGTGAATATGGATTAAGAAAGGACAATCATATATAAAATAAATTCACAAATAGTGTTGTTCGGAGTTTACACACGAAAGTTCAATTAATTAGATAAAACCTTCATAACCCTAGTTCTACCAAAAAGGCTCTAGCCCATGATGTTATGAAGAACAATCATGGGTGTTGGATAGATCTTACCCGGATGTCAGGAAAATACAAGATAAATTAGGAAACGAATAAAACCCTAGATATGGGCATCGTCGCGGCCTTCTCCGTCTTGAATCCTCCTCTTGGTTCTCCTCTTGATTCCACGAACGAATCTTCAAAGTGATGAATGGATGGAAGAAAGGATGTGGATGATGGTTGGAGGTGATCCCCCCTTGTGAGGTGTAGTATTATTGTGGCCTCTCTCCAATCCAATATATTATAATCTCCCCCAATTTATAAATAATGATGTGAAATATATATAGGTGTGAGAAGGGAATTAAATAAGGAAATAAATATATATGGGTGAATCATAGAGGATTATGTGATAAAGAGATAAATTAGGTAATTTTCGGAAATTGTCGGAAATTCTTGGAAATTCTCGCTGGTAGCTGCGTGACTTCACGATTTTAAGCATAACTTTCTCGTCCCATCTCCGATTTTAGTGATTATTGTGCTCACGCGATTCTCTTTTCCTTGGCTTTCTATAAATATAAAGATCTCACCAAAAGTACAACATTTGAAGATGTAAAAGTCATGAAAAGTGGAACAGTCGTGCTGAGTAGAAACAGCTTGCGCGATGTCATCATTTCGATCATAACTTTCTGCTTTGGAATCTGATTGGGGTGTTCTTTATGCCAAAACGACCCTCTCTTCTGTGGCTTTCCAACATGTATCACACTTTGAATTCAGATCTCCACACAAATACAGAAAAATTACATAATTTGGATGTGCATTTTTCAGCATTCTTGGAAAATTGCACATTTTCTCCAACTTTGCACTTTTGATCCTTTTTCCACCTAAAATACAATAAAACACCTCAAGTGCAACTTTTTCTCATATATATGGAATATAAGATACTTTTTCTAATATATGACAACAATATCAATTAAAAAGGTGTTCAATTGGACACTAAAACACGCTAATTTTCACTCTCATCAATAAGATTTGTGAGAAGTTTGACTTCAAGCAAAGAAAATCTTCTATGTACAGTGCATCAGCTAATGGGCTCGCCGAAGCCTTCAATAAGACGTTATGTAATCTGTTGAAGAAGGTAGTCTCCAAGTCAAAACGAGATTGGCATGAAAGGATTTATGAAGCTTTATGGGCATACCGAACCACTTACAGAACGCCTACTCAAGCTACTCCGTATTCTCTTGTATATAGGGTTGAAGCTGTGGTGCCCCTTGAAAAGCAAATCCCATCTTTGAGAATAGCCATACAAGAAGGTTTGACTAAAGAAGAGAACGCACGACTGCATCTCGAAGAATTAGAGGCACTTGATGGAAAGAGGTTGGAAGCACAACAGAGACTTGAGTGCTATCAAGCTCGCCTCTCCAGAACTTTTAACAAGAAAGTGAAGATACGTTCTTTTCAAGTCAGAGACTTAGTCCTTGCTATGAGAAGGTCTATTCTCATCACTTACCGAGTTAGAAATAAATTCTTGCCCAAGTGGGATGGCCCACATGTTGTGAAAGAAGTGTATACAAATGGTGCATACAAGTTGATATCTGAAGATGGAGTGGGAATTGACCCATAAATGGCAAATTCCTGAAACGCTACTATGCGTAATCCAGTCAAACCCAAGGAACGCTCCATGACGCACGAGCCTAAACTGTATGTTACTCCTGGTCTGCAAGATTATAAACTGTGTACGACACCCACCCAAGGTAATTATACGTGGTTAAACTGTTAATTCACCCCACTCAGGTATTTTAAGTGGTTAAAGAATTAAATACCCTACTTTATCTAAAGTAGTTAAAGAATAGTCACTCCTGGCCTGCACGAGTATAACTGTGTACGGCACCCCCGATCAAACCAAATTATGTCCCTTTGAACTACATTATGACTTGATCCTTTGCAAAGAGGTACGTAGACAGCTTATCACTATGTTAAGTTCTGTCATAATTCAGACCATTCTCATCAAGTCAATGAGGCAAGCGACAAATTGAGATATGAAGGACATAAGAAAAAAAGTTGACAAAGAGAAGACGGTGGTTAAAAAAATTCAAGTGAAGAAATCCAAAAAAGCTTGTGGTTGTTAAAGGAATTTGAATTCTTACTATGTTGAAGAAGTTCCAAATTTTTGAAGATGTTGAAAGTCAGTAGAAAAATAAAAGAAGGAAAAGAGTTGGATTGTAAACTGTTAAATTAAGATTTGTGATTGAATTATTATTTAATTCACTCAAAAGCTCTCTTTATTTAGCCTAAAATGATAGGCTTATTTGATGGGGGTATAAATTTATTAGACCCATCATATTAGTAGTCTAACAAAGTCAAGGGAAATCAAGACAAGTTGATGCAATTGGAACCCAAGAAATATTTGGTTCAATTCAATTCGTTGGCCAAATAGTTGAGTACTATCAATTGAAACTTATTTGAAGCCCAAAGTTGAATAGTCTTAATATAATGGGCCGGATACAAATAAGGAGGGAAAATTGATCTATCAGTTAAGCCCAAGATGAAGTTGATAATTTGAAATGGAAAGTCCAAAAGTGGTTAATCATTTTAACTTCCCAATAAGAGAGTGACAGTACGTGTGCTGCTTTTTTTTTTTTTTAAAAAGGAAAATTTCCTTTTCTCTTCCAAAATCACGTGAATGATCCATTAAGGAAAAGAAAGTTATCCCCCTCTCTTCAAATTTCTCTCTCTTCCATGGGAAGAAACGGGGTTGCTTCTCTTTCTTTTATAAAGAGTTCCATCATCCAAAAATCAAAGGGACAATTTGTCTTATATGGGGAAGTCAACATCTTTTTTGTCCTATTTTTTCTAATGCATCTGTAGGCAATTAAATTTTATTGCCTAATAGATAAAGATGCAAAGAAAAATATATGAAATATTGATTAAATATTTATTTATTAAGGAATTTAAATAAATTAATTCTTGAAATAAATAAATAAATAATTGATAATTAATATAGTCAAGTGGGCTCAAATTCAAGTCAAGTGGGCTCGATTCAAATCAAGAGGGCCTGACCCAAATCAATAAGCCCAGGAAATAAATCATGCGGGCCTGATTCAAGTCAAACAAGCCCAGCAAATCAATTCCAGCAGGTCTAATTAAATTAAATAGACCCGTATCCAGTCCAGCAGGCTTAAAGCCCAACGTATCTTTTGAAAGAGAAAATATCTCACAAGTGGTTATTTTCTCTACCTATAAATAAGGACCTTCAGTCCTCATTCCAAACACTTTGAAAATCCTGAAGACCTGAAGAACTCTGAAGATTCAAGTGAAAATCAAGTTCGATCTAGTCAAGTGAAGAATTCTGAAGATCAAGATCAAGCGAAGATTCAAGTGAAGAGCAAGATCAAGATCCAAGCCCAAGATGAAGATCTTCAAGTTAAGTTCAAGATATATTCAAGTCAAGAATCACATCCGATCAAAGACCAAAGTGCTAAACCTCTTCGATCCGGTGTTCTTTATCAAATTCATCCAGCAGTCTCCGTGAAGTCAACGTTCTACCAAATTGAGCGGCATACCTCACAACAAATCTTCAAGTCAACGTTTGATCCGAACAAAGGCTCGACGCCTCCGGACAAATGTTTTAAAGCTTCAAGTCAATCCCGAGCTCGGACAAGCTTCATCCGAAGATCTGGCTCCGAAAGTTGAAGAAGTCAAGAAATCAACTCAAGAAAGGAATCAGAGGATAAATAGAAGCTGTTCACTTAAATTCTCAAGTTTAATCCATATCGGATTATTTTGTAATTTCTTTTGTGTTTATTATCTTAATAAATACATATTTGTTGTTACAAATTTTGGCACGCCCGGTGGGACAGTTTCTACCTCTCATCTCCTCTTCGAGCAAAGTAAGATGGTTCTGCTAAGAGTCAAAGTCAACAGATCAGCTCCCGTCTTCAAGTCTTCAGAATTACAAGTTGAAGACGTTAATGTGACAACTAGAAGCATGTCAAAGATGGCACGATCTGAAGCCTCTTCAGAGATAAATTCTTCAGTTGGAATTACCTCTGGAGTGATACCATATGATGATAAAGATGAGGAAAACGACTCAGCTAGCTCAACTCCTATACTTGAAGAAAGCTCATCATCAGATTCATCCATAGCCTCGACGATGGCAACAAACACTTCGTCTGTCGAAGAACAGTTGGCAAGCTTAACTGAATCCGTTGCTGCACTTGCCAAACAGAACCAAGAGCAAAGTACTTTTATTTTCAAATTGATGGAGAAAATGGCTGGTGCTGAAACTAGCCATGCGAATGAAAAGCAAGAAGATGCTGAAAATGAAGTAAATAACTCCGCGAAATAATACATGACTTGACGGGGAAGAAGGTGATTGAAGAAGAATTGAACATTTCCCATGATGGAATGGTTCCTATTAACCAGCTAAAAAGTATTATACTTGGGACAATGAAGGACCAATTTGAAGAGAGCTCCAAACCTTCATTCATGTATGCTAAACCTTTTACTAGAAGGATTGACAACTTGAAGATGCCATCGAACTATCAACCCCCTAAGTTCCAACAGTTTGATGGAAAAGGTAATCCAAGGCAACATATAGCACATTTCATTGAAACATGCAATGATGCTGGAACTGACGGAGATCATATGGTGAGACAATTTGTTCGTTCTCTAAAGGGAAATGCTTTTGAATGGTACACCGACCTGGAGGCTGATTCTATAGACAATTGGGATCAGATGGAATATCAATTCCTTAATCGCTTCTATAGCACTAGGAGAACGGTTAGCATGATAGAGTTGACTAACACTCGCCAGTTAAAAGAAGAGCCAGTAATTGAGTACATTAATCGATGGAGAAATTTGAGCCTAAATTGTAAAGATCGATTGTCTGAAGTTTCTGGCATTGAGATGTGCATAGCAGGAATGCAATGGAGCCTTCGTTACATACTTCAAGGGATTAAGCCTAAAACCTTTGAAGATTTGGCCACAAGAGCTCATGACATGGAACTAAGCATGGGGATAAGTGGAGTGGTTGAACCACCGATTCCAGGCTCCTACAAGTATAAAGAAAAGCAAGAGGCCAGAAAAGGAGGCAAACCCTACAATAAATCTTCTGAAAAGGAGTCCATGGCGACAAATGCACCAGCTGTCAAATTTCGAAGGAATGAGAACGAAAAGGATGATAAAGTGAGGAGTGATCCCCAAGAAAGGGGGCAAAGAAGATTGACCTTGAAAGAGATGCAAGAAAGGAAGTACCCATTTCCTTATTCAGATGTCCCAGGCATATTTGATGATCTGTTCAAAGATAAACTTATCGAGCTTCCTGAAATGAAGCGACCATAAGAGGCGGGACAAACTGACAATCCGAAGTATTGCAAGTATCATAGACTGGTGGGTCATTCTATTAAAGATTGCTTTGTCTTTAAAGACAAAGTTATGCGATTGGTTGAGCAGGGGAAGATCTTTCTAGATGAAGATGCAACTGCGAACTCTATTTCTGCAGGCGGTGATTCTTCATGTCATATGGCAAGCGAAGCTCAACTACTTAAAGTTGAATCTGGGAATGAAAGCGAGACCCATGTTATGAAAATAACCTTCACAGAGGAAGACTTACTGCTCGGTTCACAACCTCATAACCGACCCTTATTCGTAACTGGTTATACTCAAGAGCAAAGGGTCAATCGAATATTGATTGATGGAGGTTCAGCTGTCAATATCTTGCCCCTATCCACGCTTAAGAAGTTAGGAATTCCTACCAACGAGCTCGGCAGTAGTCGATTGACGATTCATGGGTTCAATCAAGAAGGCCAGAGAACACTTGGTACAACGGTCTTGGACTTAATGATAGATGAGATGGTCTCAACAGTTCTGTTTCATGTCATTGATGCTAAAAAATCATATAACATGCTCTTGGGACGCCCATGGTTGCACGAAAATGGAGTGATTCCTTCTACGCTACATCAATGCTTCAAATACTGCGATGGAGGCAACATAAAAAAGGTGTTTGGCGATGAAAGGCCATTCACAGAAGCTGAGTCATATTTTGCAGATGCTAGATATTTTCTGAAGAGTAGCAAGGCTGTCAAGCCAGAAGGAAGTTCATCGCAAGAGAAAGGTGATGATAAACAAGAAAGAGAGAATGCGGATGATGTTTCATCCACAAAGTCTATTGAAAGTAAACAGTTGATCAAGACTGTAGAAGGGTTGACACTACCTCTAACTAAGGTTGACACCAAGAAGCCCTTTCCTCCTCCACTCAAAGGGTTCACTCGCCTAATTCAAGGAGCTAAAACTGAGTATGGAGATGTATTCGAGGCGGCAGTTTCCAAATCATATAGCCCACAAGCTTACAAACTTCTTGTGCAAGCTGGTTATAACCCTCAAGAAAAAGCTATAATAAATGAAAAGTCTCATAAGACTCCTAGTGAATTTAATACCACTCAAGAGACATTGAAGAGTAATGGTCGCACTTCCAAGTATATTAGGACAGGGTTGGGATATGTTCTACAGAAACCTGTTCGCATTGCGATCAAAAGGGCAAACACGAACTACATCACTGAAGATGAAATTCTTTCTGAAGAAGAAGAGTCTCATGAAGAGGATAGAAAGGCAGGAAGAATCTCAGTATTCAAAAGACTCAAACCAGTTGGAGCTAAAAGGACTTCCAAGTTCCCAAGGTTCCCAAAGATACGTAGTCGGATCCCATCTCGCATGAAAAGACGATATTTCCTGACTATATCATGTGACACAGTATTGAAAGCTAAGAAGCGAACAATAATCTTCACCCAAAGTGAAGAAGATGATCGGGAAAGTGTAGGCTCATCAGATATTGTTCATTCCGTTATCATGCAAACAAATCTACACAATGCAGAAAGAGATCTACGAGGCAGGATTGTCGAAATGAGGAGAGATGGTTATGTAGTGGAGAGCATTGTTAAAGTGGGAAAAAATGAACAAGTTAGGTCTAATCCACATTTTCAAAGGCAAGAATTTCTGGAGGACGCTGCTGCAGTAAATCATGTCACTATACAAGAAGAAACCTCAACTGAAGAGGAAGATGCCGATGATGCTCCCCCAGAATTTGAGGAGGGTATTAAATCTACTGTTGATCAATTGAAGGAGATTAATTTAGGTGATGCTAATGATCCATGTCCAACCTATATAAGTGCTTTGTTGACATCTGAGGAAGAAAAAGCTTACATTGAGCTTCTTCAAGAGTTTAGAGACGTGTATGCATGGTCATTCAAGGAGATGCCCGGATTAGATCCAAAAGTGGCAGTTCATCATCTAGCAGTAAAGAAAGGAGTCAAGCCAGTTAAGCAGATGCAGCGTCGATTTCGACCAGAGCTGGTTCCATTGATTGAAGCTGAGGTTAATAAGCTCCTTGAAACGGGAAAGATACGAGAAGTCAAGTATCCTACTTGGCTCTCTAACATTGTGCCAGTAAGGAAGACAAATGGGCAGCTTAGAGTGTGTGTTGACTTCCGTGACTTGAACTTGGCATGCCCAAAAGATGATTTTCCTCTACCAATCACAGAACTTATGATTGATGCAACGACCGGGCATGAAGTGCTTTCATTTATGGATGGATCATCTGGTTACAATCAAATTAGCCTAGCTCTGGAAGATCAAGAGAAAACAGCCTTCCGCACTCCTAAAGGAATATACTGCTATAATGTTATGCCGTTTGGCTTGAGGAATGCTGGCGCTACGTATCAACGAGCTATGCAAAAGATATTCGACGACATGCTTCATAAGAATGTCGAATGTTATGTGGATGACATTGTAGTGAAATCAAAGAAGAAAAAGGACCACCTTAAGGATCTAAGGCAAATATTTGAACCTCTCAGAAAATTCCAACTCAAAATGAACCCGCTTAAGTGCGCATTCGGAGTTTCTTCTGGTAAGTTCCTTGGATTCATTGTCCGACATCGTGGCATTGAGATTGACAAAGCAAAAATTGATGCGATAATGAAGATGCAGGTGCCCCGAAACATACATGAGCTCAAGAGTTTGCAAGGTAAGCTGGCGTACTTAAGAAGATTCATAGCAAATTTGGTCGGTCGATGCAGACCATTTAGCCATCTTATGAAAAAAGGCAGCCCATTTGAATGGGATGAAGCTTGCACTAATGCATTTAACAGCATTAAGGCATATTTGATGAAGCCGCCAGTGTTGGTTGCTCCAATAGTCGGACGTCCATTAATTCTCTACATATCTGCTCAAGAAAAATCAGTTGGAGCCTTGCTTGCACAAAATAATGATGAAGGAAAGGAGTGTGCGTTGTATATTTGAGTAGAACGATGACTCCAAATGAGTTAAAGTACTCACCAATTGAGAAGCTTTGTCTCGCTCTCATATTTGCGATTCAGAAGTTAAGGCATTACTTTCAAGCTCATACTGTTTACTTGGTCTCGAGGGCCAACCCATTAAAGTTCGTAATGTCAAAACCAGTGCTCTCTGATAGGCTCGCAAGGTGGTATCTCCAATTGCAGCAATTTGAAATTATCTATGTCCCTCAAAAAGCGGTGAAAGGGCAAGTGCTGGCAGATTTCTTGGCTGATCATCCCATGCCTGCCGAATGGGAATTGTCTGATGATTTTCCCGATGAAGATATATTGGCTATTGAAATCACTCCTCCTTGGAAGATGTATTTCGATGGAGTTGCTCACAGAGAAGGAGCCGGCGCAGGAGTAGTATTTGTAACCTCAGATGGAGGAGTTCTGCCATATTCGTTCAGTCTAACTGAAAATTGCTCTAACAATGTAGCTGAATATCAAGCTCTTATACTTGGTTTGGAGATAGCAGTGGATGTAAAGCAGCGACACCTTAAGTTATATGGAGATTCGTTGTTGATAATCAACCAGCTGCTTGGTTTATATGAGGTTAAGAAAGCTGAACTACTTCCGTATTATAATTATGCTCAGAGGCTTATGAATTGGCTTGGAGACGTAGAGATTGAACATTTACCAAGGAACAAGAATAAGCAAGCCGATGCTTTGGCAAAGCTAGCATCAACCATAGCAATGCCCGAAGCACTTTTTCAAGTACCGATCTGCAAAAGTTGGGTGGTACCTCCCTTCTTCGAAGATGAAGATGGTGAAGAAGTTGAGTATTGCGCCATAGAGGTTTTTGATATTGAGAAAGAAGACTGGCGTCAACCGTTCGTGGATTACTTGAAGAATGATAAGCTTCCCAATGATCCACACCTAAAGGTTGATGTCCGACGTAGAGCACCACGATTCTTCTATTACAAAGATACACTCTATAGAAGATCATTTGATGGTATTCTCTTAAGATGCTTAAGTGATGAAGAAGCTCTTCAAGCTATGGAGGAAGCTCATTCTGGAATATGTGGCGCCCATCAGTCTGGACCCAAGTTACATTTCAGAATCAAGAGAATGGGATATTACTGGCCTTCTATGGTGAAGGATTGCATAGATTATGCACAAAGATGTCAGCCATGCCAGTTTCATGCAAATCTCATTCATCAGCCTCCCGAACCATTACATCCAACAGTTTCTTCATGGCCATTTGATGCATGGGGCTTAGACGTGGTGGGGCCATTAACGAAGTCTTCCGGAGGCCATCTTTATATTCTGGCTGCCACTGATTACTTTTCCAAGTGGGCGGAAGTTGTACCCTTGAGAGAAGTGAAGAAAGAAAATGTGGCTGATTTCATCCGCATCAACATCATATATAGATATGGAGTGCCTCGATACATTATCACAGATAATGGGAGGCCATTTAGTAACTCTTTGATTGATAAGCTTTGTGAGAAGTTTGGCTTCAAGCAAAGAAAATCTTCTATGTATAATGCAGCGGCTAATGGGCTTGCCGAAGCCTTCAACAAAACACTGTGTAATCTGTTGAAGAAGGTGGTCTCTAAGTCAAAGAGAGACTGGCATGAAAGGATTCATGAAGCTTTATGGGCGTATCGAACTACTTATAGAACACCTACTCAAGCTACTCCGTACTCTCTTGTATATGGGGTTGAAGCTGTGGTGCCTCTGGAGAAGCAAATACCATCTTTGAGAATAGCCATACAAGAAGGTTTAACTGAAGAAGAGAACGCACGACTGCGTCTCGAAGAATTAGAGGCACTTGATGAGAAGAGGTTAGAAGCACAACAAAGACTTGAGTGCTATCAAGCTCGCCTCTTCAGAACGTTTAACAAGAAGGTAAAGATACGTTCTTTTCAAGTCGGAGACTTAGTCCTTGCTGTAAGAAGGCCTATTGTCATCACTCACCGAGTTGGAAATAAATTCTTGCCCAAGTGGGATGGCCCACATGTTGTGAAAGAAGTGTATACAAATGGTGCATACAAGTTGGTATCTGAAGATGGTGTAGGAATCGGCCCCATAAATGGCAAATTCCTAAAATGCTACTATGCGTAATCAAATCCAAGGAACGCTCCGTGACGCACGAGCCTAAACTGCATGTTACTCCTGGTCCGCATGACTATAAACTGTGTACGACGAACTCCTGGTCCACATGAGTATAAACTGTGCACGACACCCACCAAAGGTAATTATATGTGGTTAAACTATTAATTCACCCCACTCAGATATTTTAAGTGGTTAAAGCATTAAATATCCTACTTTGTCTAAAGTGGTTAAAGAATAGTCACTCTTGGCCCGCATGAGTATAAACTGTGCACGGCACCCCCCCTAATCAAAACCATGTCCCTTTGAACTACGTAATGGCTTGATCCTCTGCAAAGGGGTACGTAGGCAGCTTAGTAGCTCACTAAGTTCAGTCATGATTAAAGTGATTCCTATCAAGCTTGTGAGGGAAAATAAAGAGTTGAAGTAGACATGCCATCTCAAGGAAGAGTCGCGATGCTCATGTTGTTCTGTCGATCCTATCTCAAAAGATGAAAGAGTGGCGAGGCTGATATTATTCTTCGTTTATAGTTGCTCATCTATACTGCAGAGGAAGATCACGAGCGCCAAATTCATTAGAAAGAGGGAAGAGTTCAAATTTTAATTTAAGTTTATGAATTTAATTAATTAAAGACCCCAAAATAAGTTCATGGGATCAATTAATGATTAAATTCAAAATTATAAATTAAGCACACATGATGAAGGAGGTCAAGATGGAATAATGGAGGAATAAACTAATTCATGTGTAAGTTTAATTAATTTAAACTCAACATACAAGCATGAATTAAATTTAATTTGGGCTTTGAAAGTTGAAGATATATTTTGATAAATAAATGGCCAAAGCTTAAATTATGTTAAGCCCTAAGTATCTTTATCCATGGTGGAGGATTTGAACCCAAAACAATGGGCCGAAATTAAAAGCTCATTATTCTTCGTTTATAGTTGCTCATCTATACTGCAGAGGAAGATCACGAGCGCCAAATTCATTAGAAAGAGGGAAGAGTTCAAATTTTAATTTAAGTTTATGAATTTAATTAATTAAAGACCCCAAAATAAGTTCATGGGATCAATTAATGATTAAATTCAAAATTATAAATTAAGCACACATGATGAAGGAGGTCAAGATGGAATAATGGAGGAATAAACTAATTCATGTATAAGTTTAATTAATTTAAACTCAACATACAAACATGAATTAAATTTAATTTGGGCTTTGAAAGTTGAAGATATATTTTGATAAATAAATGGCCAAAGCTTAAATTATGTTAAGCCCTAAGTATCTTTATCCATGGTGGAGGATTTGAACCCAAAACAATGGGCCGAAATTAAAAAAATGTGGTGGATTAAATAAGAGCCCACTAAAAGGTCAAAATTGAAGAGGATTGAGTCAAAATTGATGTAAAAAGGGGAAGTTCTCTTCTAGAAACAGAAAGCTCAATCGAGAGGAGTCATCTTCTCCACAAATCCTCGCCTTTCTCCCTGCCAATCACTGTGCTGAAGTCCTTTGCTACCAGCCACCATCACTGCCGTTGAAATCGAGCGACTGCGCTGTCGAAGTCCATCCACGATGCTGTTACAGATCGTTCTCCCTTGCCGAATCTCGAAAACTGCCGTCACCATCTCCACGCGCAAATACAACCCACGAGTTGTTAGGATCTGCTGAAACAGCCACCAACGGTTGTCACTCTATTGCATCAATCAGTGTGCCAAAAATCGAGCCACCACAGGTGGTCTTGAAAAATGTGCTGTGCCGGGGGCATGAGCTCGATAAGCAGCCACCATAGGTGGTTTGCCATCGACCCCTCTCCCGCTCTTCATATCAACGTCTTCGAAGGTGAGAACCCAACAAGCAACCACCATGGGTGGTCCGCCGTTGATTACTCTCCACCCCAACGTCATCGGAGATGAGAGCCCCACAAGTAACTACCATGGGTAGCCTACCGTTGATTGCTCTCCACCTCACGATACGAGCCCGACAAGCAACCACCATGGGTGATCCGCCGTCGACCGCTCTCTACCTCGACATTGTTGGTTCGACTGCTTGAGTATGTTAAAATCTTCTCTTTGGTCGGATTTTTGTCACCTCGTCGTCAAAGCGTCGTCGGAGGTGTGAGCCCAACAAGCAACCACCATGGGTAGTCCGCCGTCGATTGTTCTTCATCTCGACACTATTGGTCTAACTTCAGCCTTCAAATCAGTCTTCGGAGGTCTGTAACACCTCTCCACCCACTTCCGTCGGAGGCGCGAGCCCAACAAGCAGCTACCATGGATAGCCCGCTGTTGACCGCTCTCTGCCTCACGGTGTGAGCCCGACAAGCAACCACCATGGGTGGTCCGCCGTCGATCGCTCTCCACCTCGACGTCACTGGTCTTGACTCCCTGTGTATGTTAAGGTCTTCTCTTCTCTTCTCTTTTGCTTGGAAAAGAAAGTAAGGAAGAAGGGAAATCAAAGAAAAGCAGGGAAAGGTGGGAGGGAGTGATAGAGCTTACCTTGATGATTATGTAAAGGCAAATAAGCAGTTCAATTAAAAAGAAAAAAAAAAGAAAATAGAGAACAAAAGCAGGAGGCAAGAAATGGAGCTTAAATATTTGAGGCCCAAATCGAGACCTAATTTTCCAGCAGATGGGACTGACTAATTGAGCAAGTTCCATTAAGAGGGTTGGAAAGTCAAAATTAATTTTATCCCCTTCAAAAAGAGAAAGGAATGAAGCTGTTGCTTTCTTCCCACAAGATTGAAACTCCATTCTGTTGAAACAAACCCACCACAGCACCAAAATCGCTGCAAATCGCCACCCGCCGCTGGGTCCATTGCAGATCGCGGCTTCAAAGCATGCCGTCGGAAGCAGCCAACCTGCGCCGTTCGCCATCTCTGCGGTTGCCAAAGTCGAGAACACCACCAGTCGCCGAAGTCAAGCCGCAGCCGCTTGCCGCACCACCGTTGGGAATCTCCAGCCGCCGATCTTGGTCACTGCATCGCCAGATCCGTTCGCCATTAACCATCCTCCATCAGCCGCTGCTCTGAATCCAGCCGGAATCGCTGGAGCGCGATTGATGGCTTGATGCCACTACCGGAATCTGTTGCCTTCGCATTCCACCGAGATCCGCTTGCCATTCGTCACTCCCAGTAGGAAACCAAAAAAAAAAACACGCACAAACATCCACTCTGGTAAGATCTATCGCCATCGCATCCCGTCATTCCGATTCGCCGTCGGAGAACAACGTTCTGGCCGCCGCGCCTACCGGAGTTTCGTCGCTGCCAAGTCTGCTGCTAAGGTCCGACCGGAACAGTGCCGCCAAAAAAAATCATTGCTTGTAGACGGCTGCTGCCTCATCAATTTAGTCGTCCACTCGTTAACCGCAAAAGTCGCTCTGTTTTTTACCTCATTTTCAGCCAACGCGCACTTAGCCACTGTCCGAACGCTCTCAATGAGCGCTTCGTTGCGCGCCTCCTGCGGCAGGATCTCCGACAAGTGATCGGTATCGATGACCAGCCTGACCTTCCACACTCCGTCGCTATTGTACCTCGGAAGGATTTCCGTCTCCGACAGCCTCTTCAGAAACCCTTTCCACTCCACAGCAGCCTTCGCTATCGGAGTTCGCCGTCAGCCACCGAGCGACAGCCGGGTCTGTTGTGACGCACCACTAGCGACACCGCTCCTTCACGATCATTCTTCTCGTTGGAGTTCCGCACCTCAGCAGTCATTGTAGTTGGATTCACCGCCAGTCCTGGAAATTGCGATGTCCCCATTGCCTTGGAAATTCACAAGCAATACTGCCGGAGGTGTTCTCGCGTTCTTCACAGCAATGCTGCCGAAGTTCAACAATAAAGAGCAAAGGGAACCAAGAAAGAAAAACACAAATACATATAGGAAAGAATTAAAAAACAGTAGTGGAGGAAGGAAACCCCCTTAAGCAGCCGTCGGCACTCCCATCCTCTGATAGCCCTGAGATTTGAAGCCCCCCCATGGAAAGCAAGGACCTGCAAAGAAGAAGCTGTATTGATTAGTTGATACTCATGAATTCAATGTGAAAATTGAAAGAAGGATGCATGTTTATATAGTGGTTGGAATGTCCATGGATAAGTCTCAAAAGATTACATAATATTTGATTAGATTTTTTTTCACAGAATGAAGATTTTGAATAATGAGGTGAAATTGCCGTGTATTGAGCATGTTGGGCCAAAATAAAAGAGAAGACAATTGATGAAAGCCACAAAGTGAATAAAAGATGAAGGATGGGGCTACAACATTCTCTTATTTTGAGCCCATCATGTTATTCTTGATATTAGGAATTAATGGTCCAAATAAAAGTAATTAAAAGGAGAGGATTTTGTGAAAGCCAAGTCGAAATTAATGTCAAAATCTCTTATGATGTTGCATTTTGTCCACTTTCACGTAAATTTCAGTGAACAAAATGCAAGGGGGCATTTGTAGGCAATTAAATTTTATTGCCTAATAGATAAAGATGCAAAGAAAAATATATGAAATATTGATTAAATATTTATTTATTAAGGAATTTAAATAAATTAATTCTTGAAATAAATAAATAAATAATTGATAATTAATATAGTCAAGTGGGCTCAAATTCAAGTCAAGTGGGCTCGATTCAAATCAAGAGGGCCTGACCCAAATCAATAAGCCCAGGAAATAAATCATGCGGGCCTGATTCAAGTCAAACAAGCCCAGCAAATCAAATCCAGCAGGTCTAATTAAATTAAATAGACCCGTATCCAGTCCAGCAGGCTTAAAGCCCAATGTATCTTTTGAAAGAGAAAATATCTCACAAGTGGTTATTTTCTCTACCTATAAATAAGGACCTTCAGTCCTCATTCCAAACACTCTGAAAATCCTGAAGACCTGAAGAACTCTGAAGATTCAAGTAAAAATCAAGTTCGATCTAGTCAAGTGAAGAATTCTGAAGATCAAGATCAAGCGAAGATTCAAGTGAAGAGCAAGATCAAGATCCAAGCTCAAGATCAAGATCTTCAAGTCAAGTTCAAGATATATTCAAGTCAAGAATCACATCCGATCAAAGACCAAAGTGCTAAACCTCTTCGATTCGGTGTTCTTTATCAAATTCATCCAGCAGTCTCCGTGAAGTCAACGTTCTACCAAATTGAGCGGCATACCTCACAACAAATCTTCAAGTCAACGTTTGATCCGAACAAAGGCTCGACGCCTCCGGACAAACGTTTTAAAGCTTCAAGTCAACCCTGAGCTCGGACAAGCTTCATCCGAAGATCCGGCTCCGAAAGTTGAAGAAGTCAAGAAATCAACTCAAGAAAGGAATCAGAGGATAAATAGAAGATGTTCACTTAAATTCTCAAGTTCAATCCATATCGGATTATTTTGTAATTTCTTTTGTGTTTATTATCTTAATAAATACATATTTGTTGTTACAGCATCTAAATTGCCCAAAAAATACATGCAATGCCATGAATACCCTCAAGGATGATCCACCTTTTTGTATTGGGAATGAGTTAACAACTACAGTTGCATGCAAAATAGATGTGTCAGGGAATATGTTGATTATTTAGGGGTGACACATTAATTAAAGAAGAAATAAATAAATCTATTAAAATATAATCCCTAATTCGGCGGACAAAAATAAGGGAAAAATATGACATATGTCAGGGGGATAAATTAGGAATATACACCAAAAATAGGGGCAAATTAGATGTTTTAAAAATGATAGGGAAAAAAGATGTTAGCATCCCAGAATCAAAACTGCTCCTGGCGAAAAAAAACACTACCTCTCTCTTCCGAGACGGCAAAACGCCATTCACGCCGCCTGACAATTCGTCATCCATCGCCACCGCAGATCCAACCCTCTACCGCCGGAATCGTGACCTACCACCAACAAGTTCAACCCTCTATTCCGGCCGAAGGTCTTCTCTCTAGAAACACAGTCGTCGCTGCCGGAATCGCGAACAACCAACACCACCACCGGATCTGTCACTGCTGCCGCTGGAAATAGCAGCCCCTTGCCGAAAATCGCGCCGCCATCGCTATCACCGCACATGAACGCCGCCTGCCTTGACCTCCAACTGCGATCGACTCACGGGTTCCACCCTTAGCTGTCGGTTTCGCGAACCGGCTGCTCGTTCTCAATGCTAACAGCCCCACCAACGGAGACGATTGCAAATTGAAGGTGCCACCAGGCGCGGGTTTGAAGCATCACATCGTCTTCACGGGTCTGTAACTACCGCCGCCTCCATCATCAAAAGCGGGTCTGTAACTACCGCCTCCATCATCAAAAGCGGGTCTATCAAAAGCGGGTCTGTAACTACCGCCTCCATCATCGAAGATATATACACAAGCAACGAAACAAGAAAAGAGAACACATATGCTAGAAAAAAAGTGTAAAAAAAAAGAAGAGAAAAGATAGGGAAGAAGAGAAGAAAGAAAGGATAGTACGCTGCTGTAATTTAGTGTCTTTCTCCAGTATCGAAGGTTGATCAGACCCTGTACCCTGCATGAAAAAAGGAAAAAGAGAGTAATAGAATTATACTTGTGTGTTGTTGTGTGAAGCTTATTTGCAAGATGTGATTGAAAGGAGTAGTCTGATGACTTACAGAATGGAAGCCTCTTGCTCGATTGTGATGATGAGATTGGAGTTATGAGTCCTTCTTATATATAGTGGGTTGAAAAGATCATGGATAAGTAGTTGAGGATTACATGAATATATTTTTTTACTTCTGTATTTATCCGTGAATTCGAGGCTATTGAAATCTTGAGTTGATTTGCAAGGGATTTAGTATTATGGAATATATGGAAATAATGGGATTCTTGTTCTTCAAACATCAGATATGGCAACCCAAATCCCCTATTCCACTCTTGTATTCCACACCCTATTTCATAACTAATTTCCTATTAAAAAACTATACCCTAGTTAATGACTAGTAAACCCTTGGGGCATGTGGCGAAAATTTGAGTATTGATTACGACACGTGGCGAGATTATAATACATGGAATAGGAGATGAAACATAAAATGGAATAGGTGATCTCATCTGCAGATATGGAATATATGGTATGAAAATTTGTCAGTGAACTTGAGGATATTGAAATCTTGAGTTGATTTGCAAGGGATTTAGTATTATGAAATATATGGAAATAATGAGATTCTTGTTATCCAAGCATCAGATATGAAATATATGGAAGTAATTGAATTCTTGTTTTTCAAGCATCAGATAAAAGTATACGAGATAGTCTTTAAAATATATGGGCCAAAAGAGAGAGTAAAAAAAGAAAATGATAAGCCCAAATCTTGGAGATGGATTTAGTATGAGCCCATCATGTTGTTCTTGATATTAAGAATTAATGGGCCAAATAAAATGAGTTAATGGGAAAAAGAAAAGGGTATGAGAAGTATATTAAAATGTTGCAATTTTTTCACTTCAAAGAATAAATTTCAGTGAACAAAATGCAAGGGAACATTTGTAGGCAATTAAATTTTATTGCCTAATAAATATAAAATACAAAGAAAAATGTATTAAATATTGATTAAATATTTATTTATTAAGAAATTTAAATAAAATAATTCCTGGAATAAATGAATAAATAATTAATAATTAATATAATTATTTGAGCCCAAATTCAAGTCAAATGGGCTCAAATCTAAGTCAAATGGGCTCAATCCAAATCAAGTGGGTCTGACTCGAGTTAATAAGTCCAGCAAATCAAGTCAAGCAGGCCTAATTAAATTAAATAGGCCCAAATCAAATACAACAGGCCTAATTAAATTAAATAGGCTCGTATTCAGTCCAGCATGCTTAATTAAAGGAGAAAAGCCTAACATATCTTTTCAAGGAGAAAATATCTCACAATTGGTTATTTCCTCCACCTATAAATAAGGATATTCAGTCCTCATTCCATTCATCCTGGAAAATCCTGAAAGCCCGGAAAGCTCTGAAGGAACTTGGAATCTCTACAAAGATTAAAGTCATTCTTCGAAGATCAATCTAGAAACAGCATTCAATCTGAGATGAAGGTGCAGAGCCCCTCAGATTCATCGTTTCTTCAAGTTAAGTTCATCCAGTAATATTCGTGAGGTCAACGGTGTTCTACCAAATTGAATGACGTTCTTCACAGTAAATCTTTAAGTCAACGATTGATCCAAACAAAGGCTCGACGCCTCTGGATAAATATTTTTAAAGCTTCAAGTCAAATCCGAGCTCGGACAAACTTCATCCGAAGATCCGACTCTGAAAGTTGATAAAGTCAAAGAAGTCAACTCAAGAGAGGAATCAGAGGACAGCTAGAGACTGTTCACTCAATTTTCAAGTTCAATCTGTCTTGTATTATCTTTGTAATTTCTTTTGTGTTTATTATTTTAATAAATACATATTTTGTTGTTACAGCTGGATTTGGGCGAAACATGTCATTAATGGCAGGGATTTGGAAAGAAATCAGATTTGGGAAAAATATGCATTTCATGCATTTAATGAAAATAAGGGTAAATTAGGCAATCAACAATGAAATAATGTATTTAAGAGTAATGTTTTTAGGACTGTATATCTAATAGTTAATTTTACATATGTTGTGTACCTGAGATTAACTATCTCGAAACTAATTGACAAAAATTCTTAGAATGAAAAAAAAAAATTGATAGCTATTGAAAAAACTATACCAATATTAATAAAAAGAAATTCATTTAATTTACCTACTACTAAATTTTCAAGAAATAGCAAAAAAATTAAATTAAATTAAAACCTAAAAAAAATTAAAACATACAAAAATTAAGAATAAAATATTGTAAATAATTAAAAGAAACTTTACAAAATATTATAAAAGAAAAAAAAATAAATTAATCAAATGAAATTTAAAAATGTAAATTTTAATCACTAAAAAAAGAATTATGCTAAAAAATTTAAAAATATTATAAAAAAATTAATTAACAAAAAATATAGGAAGAAAAAATAAAATTGCTGGCCAAAAAAAATAATTTTTATGCGTATGAAGTGAATAAAAAAGGATCTTATTTATGCATTTAAATATTAATATATGTATTAATTAAAAAAACTCTATTTAACATATGATAAAGAAAAATTATAATAAAATTAATATATAAATTTAAAAAAAGTAAAAAATATTATAACAAAACTAATTAATAAAAATTATAAATAAAAAAATTGACGACCATAAATTTTAATAACAAATTTAATATATATTTTAATTAAAAGAAATAAAAATATATAAATTTAATTTATATTCTAATAAAATTAAAAAAAAAACTAAAACATAAACAAATTAAGAAAAAAAGAACGAAAAATAATCAAAAGAAATTTTAAAAAATATAAAATAAACAGAATGAAATTAATCGAAAGAAAATTAAAATATGTAAATATAATTAGTAAAGAAAAAAATTATAATAAAATTAATTTATATTAATAAGAATTAGGTAGGGATATACTAAGTGTTCTCTTATGGGATCAATATTATTTTTATTAGTTGGTCACCTATTCTACACGTGATAGAGTTCACTTTCTTTAATCATTAAAGAAAAAATATTGATCAATGATGCTCATTTTTAGCTAAATATTTCTCAAAATCTTTTGAGTGTTGGGCGGATGATGAGAAGAGATTATAAGCTGATTTTTTGTGATGAAAAATGTGAGATTTTTTATAAAATTTCTGCAAATTGTATTGCTTGTGTGAAAATAACATCTAATAACTTGTTTCCCTTCAAAATGAACTCCTTTGTTGCTTTGGAAATTAGTACGTACTTTGAATGAACCAGAACTTTGGCATTCGAGATATTTACATTTAAATCTCAAAGTATAACACCCCTGATATTTAATAATAATAATACTGATAATATATTTATATATAGTAATAATAATAATATTTATATATATAATAATAATATTTATAATAATTAATAGTAAATGAGTGAGGGGTCCTCTTAAATAAAACGACAACATGCAATAGTGGTACAAGTAGAAGCAGTTATTATTAAAGGCTGAGGGACAACCACGTAGTAGGATGAACACGTATCAACCATGCAAACACTTGAACCATAACACACATACCCCAAATAGATCATCAACGTTAACTAAGTATGTGAGTAGGCAAGCCTACTACCTAGGTATAATCATGACATGTTGTCAAACCCCTACTATAAATAGGCCTGCAAAATGGAAGTCATACACTCACAAACTATATCTACGTATCTATATATACACGCATACTACTACAAAGGAGAAATATTTTTAGACGAAGAGGTAAGTTCAACATTAGTTATCAATTCTTTCAATATTACTCCCTACGTCCCATAATTGTTGTCGTAGTTATTATAGACACGGAGTTTAAGAAAAGTTACTTTTTGACCAACTTTATTGACTTTTTAGGGGTATTGTGGTATTTTTAAGTAATAAATAAATTATAAAGTATGTTATGTGTATTAGGTGGGAGTTGTATTTTTGAAATTAAGATAACTTTTGAGGTTGTTGGTTGATGTGAAATTTTCATTTTTGGTGTGTGACGGACAAAAATAGAAAGTAAGACAGTTATTATGAGACGGAGGGAGTATATTTTAAAATAATCCTCTCGTGATGTAGACTCCAAATGTAAAACCTGTATATTCCAAATTTCAGCCAACGGGAATAATAAAACCTTATAATATTATATCTCAAAATGCTCGTTTCTAAATGTAGATTTCAAATACTATTTGTTATTTCGGTGTCTTAATTGTTAGATATTTTCTGTTAAAGTCTTCATGCATAATGCCTTACATTATATACCATTTTGTGGCATTTTTCACGACGAATAAAATCATACTTTCTCCGTTCCAAGAATACATTCACACTTTTCATTTTGGTCCGTCCGAAGAATACATTCACCCCCTAAAAATGGAAACAATACACAATATCAATAACCTTACAATACTACAATATTACAAAACTGGCACCTTCTTTTTACACATAATCTAGTCAAAGTCAACTATATCATACACTTTATTCTAGTCAATTACCCAAAATACCCCTTCTCTTTCTTACATCACACCACAAAAAAAGTTACTTTTCTTAAACTCCGTGCTAGAGAATACGCGAATGCATTCCTGGGACGGAGGGAGTATAATTTTTTTTATTTTGGACGTAAAAAATGAAGCATGCATGTAAACGTAGGGTTGAATTTTGGTCACATTTTCTTATAATATTTTAATGCATGGTTTTAACCCTCATTTCATGAGGATCACAATGGTATTTCTGAATTTTTAATTGGAGTTATATAAACCTAGTTTAAACAAATTGCAACAAGTTTTGAGTTTAGAGGATATAAAATGAGAATTTGACCAATAGTAAGAATTAAAAAATTATTATGGACTTATCATTCACTTGGACGCAAAATTCCTAAATCACGACTCTTTATATCATGGGTGTGATAAATTGTAAATATATTTTAAATATTAAATTTAATTTTTAGTAAAAGTTTTATATAATTTTTATTTTAGTAAAATTTATGTTTGGATGTTTGGTTCGTCTTTTAAGTCATGCTATTCATAGTTAAGGAAAACATTTTCTTTATTACTTTCTTAATTTTGTCGAAATTTTAAGAAGATATATATTTTAAAAATTAAAAATTTTCTTTTCATTAGTTTCATTAATAGTTAGTTTTACCTAAATAAAAGAAAATTTTAAAATATAAATTATATTTACAAAAAAATTTATTTTATTTTTACCTTTTGAATTTTTTTTTATTAAATTCCTATAGATTAATACCCATATTTTATTACCAATAATATAAGATTAAACTTAGAAATATAATTTTACTTTTACTTTAAGAAAAACCATGAATTTAATTTTATTAAATATTTTAAACTTAAGTCTAGCACATTCTTTCAGGAATCCGAGATATCAATAATCTATCCAAACTTTCTACTCATCTTAAGATAGAGGTAACAATTCTACTCTTCATCGGGTATTATTACATTCTATGTTTATGATTTCTATTGTTATATGTGTACATAATTAGATATGTATATATTATTATATTTCCACATTGCAATTCGATACTAATTGATATATTGCCGGACGCAGCCGGAGCCGGCGTATATTGACATATTGGCGGACTTTGAGCCGTCACTGACTTATATTTATGGACTGTCATGTTATTTTATTTTATACATTTTTCTTATTTATATATATTAGCAAATGCAATCATTGATGTTCTGCTACCGAGTGTATTTTAGACACTCACCCTATTATTTTGAATTTCAAATTTTCTAGAAGGTGAAGAAGCATGACTTAAGTGGATTTTATATCTTTGTGATATTTGCATGTTTTGTAAAATAATCTACTTGATGTTGTAGCCCTTGTCCTAGGACATCATATTACGACTTCCGTTTATGTGCTACATTTAGTGACGCCCATATTTTAGTGCAACTCTTTTATCTATTTATTTTACTGTTTATTTATTTGGAAAAAAAAGTGAGAATATCCTTATTAAAAGAATTTAGAGCGTTACATAAAGGGCGCAACTATTGAAGCAAAAAGACATGGTAGTCGGTCTTCCTGAAATATAAATATAGATGGTGTTTGTTAAGGCTGTGTTTTAGAGAAAATGCATCGTCTTCCCTTTCCAAAGACGACGTGGAGAGCTAATGCTCTACTTGAGTTAGTGCATTAATATATTTGTGGTCTAACAAGGATGTCATCACTGGGAAACAAAAGGTATTTTCTTTTGTTTGTTGATGATTATACATGGATGACGTGGGTTTATGTTATTGAACAAAAATCAGAAGCATTTGCAAAGTTCTTGGATTTTAAAGCTCTTATTGAAAAGCAAAGTGGATTTCAGTTGAAGTATTTTAGAATAGATCGAGGAGAAGAGTTCATTTACAAGCCATATATGAAATATTGAAATAATGAAGGGATTCAGAGGCAGCTTACAGTTTGACACACACCACAGCAAAATGGTATGGCATGCAAAAAGAAAAAATCTTACAATCAAAGAGATGGCCAGAAGCATGATGAAAGGCAAGGGACTTCCAAATTAATTTTGGGCAGAAGCCGTGAATACCGCTATGCCTTTCTTGAATTGATCACTGATGAAGGTTGTGCGCAATAAAATACCATTTGAAGCATGCCATGGGAGAAAACCTATTGTAAGTCTATTGATATGTTTTGGTTGCTTAGCATATGCACTTATTCAATGAAAAAGTAGAGAGAAATTTGATGGTAAATGAGAAAAACTTATATTTATTGAGTATAGTGGTGAGTCAAAAGGGTACCAACTATATAATCCCTCAACTAATGAGTTGGTGCTTTCAAGAGACTTTAATTTTTATTAAAATGCTGCATGGAAATGGCAACCTGAAAATGAGCAAGTTCCTGTTGAATTGACTTCACTTGTGCCATTGCATTCTCCTAAAGAAGTTGTTGATACCTTGAGTAGTATACATAACACTCATGAAGAAGATTCCGGTTCAGACTCTGAAAATCATACGAGAAATTATCGTTCTTTATTTGAAATTCATGCCTCATCTAATATTGCGTTGTTTACAAGTGAACCATAGTGTTTTGAATAATTATGGAGAAATGCACTGGATTAGGAAATGAAAAGTATTGAAAATAATCAAGTGGATCTTCCAAAAGAAAAGAAGGCAATTGGCTTAAATGGGTTTTCAAAATCAAATTAAATGATGATGGAATGGTGCAGAGGTAAAAGGCACAATTAGATGTGAAAGGCTATGCTTAACAGCCTGAAGTTAATTTTATGGAAATGTTTGCACCCATTGCCAGAATGGAAACAATAAGAGTATTTCTTGCTCTTGCAGCTTAGTTGGAATTGCAAGTATTCCAACTTAATGTCATAACAGCCTTTTTCAATGGTGAATTAGATGATGAGGTTTATGTCTTACAACCTCAAGGTTTTGAAGTAAATGATTGAAAAAAAAAGTTTATAGGTTACACAAGCCTCTTTATGTGCTTAAGAAAGCACCATGATTTTGGAAAAATAAGATTGATGCTTATTTTGAGAAGAGTGGATTCATGAAAAGCCATCCGAACCATCTCTTTATGTGAAAAAAAATGGAGGTGATTTTTTTTATGGTTTGTCTTTATGTTGATGATTTGATGATTTATGTACGAATGAATGAAGCAATGGTGCAACAATTTAAAGAAACACTGATGAAAGAGTATAAGATGTCTGATCTTGGATTGATGAAATATTATTTGGGAATTCAAGTGCGGCAAGAAAAAGGGGCAGATTTTCATTTTTCAAGAGAAAAATGTTACAGATTTGCAAAAAAAATTCGAATGGATAATTGCAAGTATATAGCAACTCCGATGGGATTAAATGAAAAACTGAAACAAGATGATGGAGCTGAAAAAACAGATTCAAATGTTTATAGAAGTTTTGTAGGTTCTCTGATTTATCTTACAAATACAAGACCTGATATCTTGTATCCTATTAACCTCATTTCTAGGTTTATAATTGCACCAAGCAAACTTCATTTTGCAGTATCAAAGAGAATCCTTCGTTATCTCTAAGGCACAAAAAATACTTGAATCAAATATGCAAAGGAGGAAGCCACTACATTGGTTGGTTTTACAAATAGTGATTAGGAAGTTAAGATGATAGGAAGAGTGCATCAGGATACATTTTTTGCACTGGATCAAATCTTGTATCATGGAGTTCTAAGAAGCAGAATTCAGTTGCATTGTCCTCTACGGAAGTCGAGTATATAGCTGTGAATGAAGCTGCACGAGAGGCTATTTGGTTGAGAAGAATTTTAAAAATTTTGCAGCAAGAAGTTCCTAAACCCACT
This sequence comes from Pogostemon cablin, assembly GCA_023678885.1. NCBI lineage: Eukaryota > Viridiplantae > Streptophyta > Magnoliopsida > Lamiales > Lamiaceae > Pogostemon > Pogostemon cablin. The sequence goes on along the minus strand of CM043001.1, from coordinate 14,129,615 downwards.
CCAATTTTCTATGATAACAAGTCTACAATTTTAATGACAAGGAATTTGGTGTTTCATGGAAGATCAAAATACATTGAGTTAAGTCATCACTGCGTTCATGACATGATTCAAAAGAAGAAGATTCATTTAGAATATGTCAAAATTTCAAAGCAGCCTGCTGATGTTCTTACCAAAGTTGTTTCATTGGAGAAATTTCAAAACTTTAAAGATATCGAAGATTACAAATTAAGAGGGGATGATAAATGTTAATTTGTAAAGTCATTCAAAGAATGTCTCCTAAAATCCTTGAGTTAAAACAAAAATATTAATTCATGTTATGTTTACTACATTCATCACCTGCTATATATTCTCATGTAATTAAATGAGTATCAGAAAATTATCAATTCAAAATAAGAGCAGTAACTTTGCTATTCCTATAATATATTATCTAGTATCTCCAAAAGTTACACAAAAATGATACAAGAAATTTGAATTGTTATAGTAGTTGTAACAACAAATTTTGTATTTATTATAAAATAAATACAAATTGGGTACAAAGATAATTTCAGATGGATTTAATATGGAGAAGATGTAAACGAGTTACAATCTCAATAAATCTTCTAATTCTTCTCTCGAACTAATTTGGCTTGACTTGACTTGTGTGTGTTGACTTTGACTTCTTTGATTGGAGTGTATGCTGATTGTGTTGACAACATGTGTGTTGAGCTGGATCTTCAGATGAAGCTTGTCTGAGTTCGGATGTGTAGTCTTGTAATGTTGATCCGGAGGCGTTGAACCTTTGTTCGGATTGAACATTGACTAGAGAACTTTCTGTTGAGAAAGTCGTTGACTAGAAGAACGCCAGATCAGAGAGGCTTGGCACCTTGATCTCTGATCGGAGGCTGTTGGCTGGAAGAACGCCAGATCGGAGGGGCTTGGCACCTTTATTTCTGATAGGAGGCGGTTGTCTGGAAGAACGCCTGATCGAAGGGGCTTGACACCTTAATCTCTGATTGGAGGCCGTTCTTGGCTTGAAGATGCTTGAAAATCTCAAGGGAGCACTGCTAGTGTTCTTAATCTCTTCAAAAATGTATGCGTCTTCAGATGTTTTAGTGTGTCTTGAATGAATGGAGGATGATTCCTTATATAGGTGGAGGGTGAGTAAGCCCCATAAATAACTTGCAATTTGATTGGTTCAGGGATGATTTGACCTGATTCTGCGGGCTTGGGCCTTTCCATGTATAACACAGTTTGATTGGTTGGTCCTTGATTTGACCTAATTCTGCGGGCTTGGGCTATTTGACTGGATCTGTCTCAATTATCAATTATTCACTAAATTATTTTAGGAATTTATTTATTTAAATCCCTTAATAAATAAATAATTAATTGATGATTATTGCATTAATTTATCACATATTTTCCTTTAATAGGCAATAAAATTCAAGTGCCTACAAATGCCCCTCGCATTTTGTTCACGGATGCCTTTGTGTTGAAGTAAACAAATTGCAATAATCCATTCTTGATCAACATGATTGAATTTTATTGCTTGCCTCACCAACTTGATATGAATAGCCAGAATTATGAATGAACTTATTGAAGTGCTAAGCTGCCTACATACCTCTTTGAAGAGGATCAAGTCATAGCGTAGTTCAAAGGAACATGATTTGGTTTGGATAGGGGGTGCCATACATATTTTATACTCATGCGGGCCAGGAGTAACATGCAATTAGGATCATGCGTCGAGGAGCTTTGAATAGAATTTGTTGACAGTTTATACTCGTCAATGAGTCTTTAATTTGAACTTGTAGACAGTTTATACTCGTGTCAAATAGCCTTATGTGGACATTTTTCTCTCATGTCGAAGAGCTTTGTGTGTAGAGAGTTTATTCTCTTCCCAAGGAGATTTGATTTGATGTGTAGATAGTTTATACTCATATCAAGGAGCGTAACTTGAGAATTTTGGATAGTTTAAACTCGTATCAAGGAGTATTGTGTGAATATTTTTTGCTCGTGTCGAGGAGTATAACATGTAGATAGTTTTAGCTCATATCAAAGAGTGTTGTGTGGATAGTTTTAGCTCATATCAAGGAGCGTAATGTGTAGAGAGTTTTATCTCTTCTCAAGAAGATTTAATTTGATTTGGACAGTTTAAGCTCGTATCAAGGAGCATTGTGTGGATAGTTTTAGCTCATATCAAGGAGCATGACTTGAGGCTTTTTAGATAGTTTAAGCTCGTATCAAGGACCATGACTTATAGATAGTTTTAGCTCATATCAAGGAGCGTGACTTGTAGATAGTTTTAGCTCGTGTCAAAGAGCGTGATGTAGATAGTTTTCGCTTGTGTCAGGGAGCTTTGACTTGGGAGATTTTAGATAGTTTAAGCTTGTATCAAGGAGCATAATGTAGACAGTTTTAGCTCGTGTCAAGGAGCATTGGCTTGAAGGATTTTGGATAGTTTAAGCTCATATAAAGGAGCATAATGTATAGATAGTTTAAGCTCGTATTAAGGAGCATAATGTAGAAAATTTTCACTCATATCAAGGAGCTTTGACTTGATTTATCAACAGTTCATTGTCCCCAATCTTGGGATGCGCTGCTTTCTCTTGCTTCAACTTTATTTCTATGAATTTTTATAGAAACTGCAGTCTTTATTTGCGGTTCCTCTTCCACAAGCTCATCAGAATGCATTTCTTCAAACTCGTAAAAGTCTTGATTAGAGGGCCATTCGATGTTATTTGATGTCAAGCTCAACTCCATGTCGTGAGCTTTTGTAGCTAATTCTTCAAAAGTTTTAGGCCGAATTCCTTGGAATATGTAGTGAAGATTCCACTGCATACCTTGAATGCACATTTCAATAGCTGAAGTTTCTGACAACTATTCTGTGCAATTGAGGCTCAGGCTCCTCCATCTATTGATGTAATCAATGACATATCTTTATCACTTTGATGAGTATTTGTTAGCTCCATCATGCTAACAATTCTTTGTGTGCTATAGAAACGGTTGAGGAATACTTTTTCCATTTGCCTCTAGTTGTGAATGGAGTTAGCTTCCAAGTCAATATACCAATCGAAGGCATTTCCTTTTAGAGATCGAATGAATTATCTCACCATGTGATCTCCGTAGGTTCCCGCATCATTGTATGTCTCGACGAAGTGCGCCACATATTGTCTTGGGTTGTCTTTGCCATCAAATTATTGAAACTTGGGAGGTTGGTAATCAATTGGCATCCTCAAATTGTCAATTCTTTTTGTATATGGCTTTTTGTAGGTGGAAGGAGATTTGGAACTTACTTCAAACTTGTCTTTTATCGTCTCAATGACGATGTTCTTTAATTGGTTAATATGAAGAATTTCGTCAGCTGAAACTTCCACTTTTCCTCAACTTGCTTCTTTTCAAGTGAATGATGTTTTGTCGAGTCCTCCTCCTCGTGCTCATCCTCAACTTGTTTCTTATTTGCATGGCTTGTCTTCGCATTATCAATTTTCTTCATAAGTATGGAGATCTTTACATCTTGAGCTTTTCATGTGCTTGTTGAGTCCTTCAATGGCTCTCATCATACTTGCTAGTTGATCCTCAATGGTCATAGCACTTGTCGTCATCACTGCAGCTTCAGTTAAGGCAGGTGGTGAGCTTGGCGTAGAGCGAGGAGTTGAGTAGATAGAGTTATCATCACCATCTTTATCGCCCTACAATGGCTTATTGAGAGTAATCCTCATCACATGGTTTGTCTTTGAGAAGCATTCGGGCATACTTCTTGTAAAGTCTTCAACCTTGTTAGTTTGCAACTCTGGAGGTTTGATGCAATAGGCCATCTTATCACAATCTTTAATGGAGTCATCATTTGAGTCTTCACAGCTTGCAGCTCTAAAGGCTTTGAGTTAGATGACCTTTTGATCGCGATCCTAAGAGGAGTCATTCTTTGTATCTTCGAACTTTTGAAGAGAAGAGATGAGAGGCAGAGACAGTCCCACCGGGCGTGCCAAAATTTGTAACAATAAATTTTGTATTTACTATAAAATAAATACAAATTGGGTACAAAGATAATTTCAGATTGATTTAATATGGAGAAGATGTAAATGAGTTACAATCTCAATCAATCCTTTGATTCTTCTCTCCAACCAATTTGGCTTGACTTGACTTGTGTGTGTTGACTTTGATTTCTTTGACTGGAGTGTATACTGACTGTGTTGACAGTGTGTGTGTTGAGCTGAATCTTCAGATGAAACTTGTCTGAACTCGGATGTGTAGTCTTTTAATGTTGATCCGGAAGCGTTGAGCCTTTGTTCGTATTGAACATTGACTGGAGAACTTTCTGTTGAGAAAGTCATTGACTAGAAGAATGCTAGATCGGAGGGGATTGGCACCTTGATCTCTGACCGGAGGCGGTTGGCTGGAAGAACGCCGGATCGGAGGGGCTTGGCACCTTGATCTCTTATCAGAGGCGGTTGGCTGGAAGAACGCCGGATCGGAGAGGCTTGACACCTTTATCTCTGATCGGAGGTGGTTGGCTGGAAGAACACCGGATCGGAGGGGTTTGGCACCTTTATCTCTGATTTGAGGCAGTTGGCTGGAAAAATGCTGGATTGGAGGGGCTTGGCACCTTAATCTCTGATTGGAGGCCGTTCTTAGCTTGAAGATGCTTGAAGATCTCAAGGGAGTACTGCTCGTCTTCTTGATCTCTTCAAAAGCGTCTGTGTCTTCAGATGTTTTAATGTGTCTGGAATGAATGAAGGAGGGGCTCCTTAAATAGGTTGGGGTGAGGAAGCCCCATAAATAACTCGCAATTTGATTGGTCTAGGGCTGATTTGACCTGATTCTGCGGGCTTGGGCCTTTTCATGTATAACACAGTTTGATTGGTTGATCCTTGATTTGACCTAATTCTGCGGGCTTGGGCTTATTTGACTGGATCTGTCTCAATTATTTTCTTTTAATAGGCAATAATATTGAATTGCTAGTATTTTGCTTCATGCATGATAATTAAACTTTACATTGCGGTGGATACAAAAGCAGAAATTTTCAATTAAATTAATAGGACACAAATTAATTAACTAGATATATATGCTGCACATCATGGCATAGCATGTATTCCAAAAAGAAATCTGGAAAAGGAAACAAAGCAAAGATGACAATTAATAAATCAACTGGTATGAAAAATTTCCCGTTCTCACACAACATAACATGTAAATGAAAGCTTTGGATCCATGTACATCACAATTTCTAATGCAATCTTGCCAAATAAATGCACTGCAGTTTCATTCACAACTTATCACACTCAGTGGGAACAAATGATATAGTCTCTTTGACAAGATCATGAACCACTTGTATATTCTGCTGCTGGATGTTGCCAAAGATAGACATCCCATTCGAACCGCCCATCGCCAAGCAAGCCACCCCACTCGAGTCACCAATGATGTAGTTCTCCCCGGGTAGATCCAAATCCGCCCCTTGGAAATGAAAGATGAGCTTAGGCACCTCAATGTTCTCTGCATTGGCTGGCACGGTGAAGCACAGATCCAGACCCGTCTGCCCGGATTCGTCCACGGGTAGATCAACTTGCCTGACGAATTCCTTCTTAACGAGTTCGAAAACACTCACCTCCAAATATGTGATGGTGGTGCCCGAGTCAATGATCATCCCGCCCGACCCGTCCCTTTTGAGTGCGAGGGAGGGTTTCTTGATGGGTAGGAGGGTGTCACCAACCGTGATCCCTTCAAGTGAAAGATAGTAAAAGGATGGTGAGGATGGGTTTTTGATAAGTGGGGTTGTCGTAATCTTGGTTGAATCCGAGGTGGTGGTGGTCACAAAGGACCCCATTGAAAGCGTGCTTGTCTTGAAGGAATCGATGGACGTGAGACAATACGAAAACTTGGGCTCCTTCAGCTGGGATACCAACGAAAGTGGGCCCCGACCCAGCCCGACTAGCCCCCCACCCTGATTGAACCCGCTTCCTTCATTGTCCGACCCGCACCCGAACCCGACTCCTCGGAGCGAGGTTTTCCCAAACATAAACATTTCCGTGGCCATGACACCTTGAGTGGAGGAGTAGTCACCGTAGGTGTACAAATACTCGCAGTTGCCATCGTTGCAAGACGACGTCGTTGGGAGGGCGCTGCAGAGATCACTAGAGCAGGAAAGCAGAGAGAAAGAGGAGGAGTTCTTCGGGTCGAATATGGGAGTTGATTGGGGGTAGCAGTGGTGGCAGGGTTTGCATTGAGTCCAGATTAGGTCACTGCCAGTGTCTAGTATGGCAGAATAAGATTTGGGTGGGGTCCCGATGGCGAGTTCCATCAGGAACTCGCCGTTGCCGGCGTGGATGGGAGCAGCCACGCCGGCAACGGTGGTGTCGGCCACAGCCATTGAGTAGAGCTTTTCGATCCTCTTCCTCCCGCGTATCATCCCTCGCTGAAGAAGCTCCCATTTGGTGTAGTTTCGTCCCCAGTCAAGGTGTTTGAGTTTCACCTGAAACCCGGTTTGCGAATCGGGTAGGGTCGTTGAGGTTGAATCTGCTGTGGATGCAAGTAAGAGCAGGAGAGCAAACACTGGATTTATTGCCATTCAAGATCGATCGACACAAGGGATGATCTGAAGTTTTAATAGATAGTGTCGAGTTATATCCAAGGAATTGAATTCCAACGATAAACAATAGTTAAAAGTAGTGTTTATATTTGTGAATATAGAAAAAGGACGAAAGGGTAGATCACGAAGAATGAGGGATTTAGAGAGAGAATAAGTTTTGAGAAGATAAGGTGGCGTTGTAAATGGAGAAAAACGTGGCGGACTTTCTAAACTAAAATTATGCATTCATTTTAACATCAGGAAGTTGCTATTTCAATATTGCGTCACACTTTACGTTAGACTCGGGAGGAGGTTGTTGGAACTAGGAAACGTGTGTCTATATATGGGCAAAAACCGAGTGTGCCTATTCTTTTCGTTAGTTACCTTTTGCTCCTCCCATCCCGCATAATATTTATCTTTATTATATCACTAGTAAAAAATCCGTGTGTTATGCTTGATATTTGAATTTTTATGGAATCGTCTATTTGTATCTTTATAGTTGTTAAACATAATCAAAAGATAATTAATTTAAAATATTCAAAAGTAATAAGATAAAAATATCCTAATAATTAATATTTCATATTATGTTCGGTTAGAGTACCTGAATAAAATATTGTATGTTTTGTTGGGGTACTCGAATGATGTATTAGATTGGAGCAATGGAACAATTCTTGAGGGATGGTATCAAAATGTTTGAATGAAGAATTATTTCTAAATCTACATAAATCATTATCAAACACGCATATGATAACGGACATGATTATATAACACATAACTAGAATTCTAGGAATTTACATAATTCAAAGGGTTAAACATAGATATAAAATATTTTGTCCTAATTAATTTTATCATAACATATCTTAAAATATATCAATCTAAAAATGTATTTTCATTAAATATTAAAGTAAAAGTAATTAAAATTGAGTTTTAAATTGTTGAAGTATAATAATTAAAAATATATATTTTTTACGGAAACGGAATATGGATTATCGCTTTTATTAAAAAAAAATTATGGTCTTTTTTTTTTGCATAAGAGATCAAATTTCGAATTTCAAAACATTTTGAAGTTATGTAGATTATTTATACAATCATATCCACATATATTATTTTAATTATTTTAAATTGGTTTAACTTTTAATTTCATGTTTTAGTATTGGTTAATAATTCTGTGCAGCTGAGTGCACTGTACACTCACTTTCAGAAACATATACAATTATAAATAAAAATATATATACTTATAAATAAAAATGTATATACTTTGTTAGCGAATTTTCTATTAGTTTTTTTAATAAAAAGCTGAATGTATAAAACTATATAATTATTAAGATATATATATATATATACACACACTATTAAATAAAATTTTATACACATGTAAATGCACGTGTGCACCTGGATGCACCGGATATCAACTCTTTAATATTTATAGGGGTTAGATGAAATACGTAATTTTTTATGGTAATTTTATGGTTTATAAAAAATATATAAAAATGAGAAAAATAATATTTAAAAAATAATAATTTTACTCTTTTATATTTTCAGGAAATACTATATAAGATTTATTTAAATTTATTTAATTAAATGTAAATTCAATAATAATTTGTGTTTATACTATTTTGTGTATTGATTATGAATAAATAAATTGAGTTTAAAATAACTTTTTAGTGAATAAAAAATAATTTTAATATCATAAAAAGTATGAAAAAATATATTTTTATAAACTATTCTCTCGTAAATTAAATAAATATTATATATGAAAAGTCTTGCGTGAAACCATGTCATGTGAAATCATTTTGCGCTTTTTAAATTAGTTATCACATTTTTCCTATAAAATGTTATCACTTGCGTTAAAATGTTATAATTTTTTATTTAAATTATAAATTGTTTATCACTTTTCGTTAATTGAGTATCACTTTTCATTATAAAAGTTATCACTTTTATCCATTTAATTGACATAAGCCCTCATGTGAGATGATCTCACACAAATTTTTTCATAATATTAATAACTATATAAATTAATAAAAATAATTTAATTCATAAAAGTTTTCATTTTCATAATACTAAAAAATTTAAACCAAAGAATATATACCACACGTTAAAATTTGAGTGAGGCCCCTTTACAATTTAAACCCCTATCAATACATATGTTTAAATAGAATATAGAGGGGGCTGGTTGTGTTCCCATTAGAGCATGGTGTATCCCCGGGGCGTGGGAGCTTTTGCCTTAAACTTTTGTAATATCTATTAAATAGCATTGTATAAATTTATATATCATTTTTAATATTATAATGCCAACGCAAAATATATATTTTTACATATTAAGTTCTTATATTATCATATTTAAAATATTACACAAAAAGCATTTCCTCCATCTCGTACTTAAGTTCATCAACACTATAGATACGTAGGTTAAGAAAACTTATTTTTTAACAAACTTGATTGATTTCTTAGGGGTATTGTGGTATTTTTGAAATAACGATAACTTTTGAGGTTATTGATTGATGTAATATTTTATTTTTTTCGTTAGTGAAGATAACTATTGAACGGACGAAAATGAAAAGTGTAAAGATAAGTGTGGGACAGAGGGGAGTATAATTTTAAGAAAACATAATTAAAAATAAAACTATTATTATGCATGACAACGGGTAGGGTACTCGCTTATTTTATAGTATTCGTACTCATATTCGATTAAAAAATAAATACCCGTACCTGTTCGTTTAAAAATTTTATTATGATACTCGTACTCATCTCATACCCGTTTATCAATATCCGCAATTTTGAGACGGGTCGACCCGTCACTAAAGCATGCTTATTGTATAGATAAAGCATGTTTAATGGTTGTTAAAGTATGCTTGATTATGCATTAAAATATAATTTTCACGAGTTATAATATGATTTATTATTAACATACTTTAACTCCAAATAAGAATACTTTATCTATACGGTAAGTATAATTTTGTGATGGGTCGACCCGTCTCACACCAATCTCACAGGTAACGCATCTCACAAAGGGGTGCCTCTTTAAATAAATATATTAATAATAATACATTATTATTAATTAAATATAAATTAAATTCTATTATTTTAAATAAATATTTAACAAATAGTATAATAAATAAAACTTATAACTATTAATTAAAAATATAAAATATCTCATAATATATAAATTATATAATATATATTAAATTCTATAAATTTATATAAATATAATTGGGGTACCCGCAGGTATTGAGGTATTATCCGTACCCGTTCCAAATCTTAATGTGATTTTTTAACACTATCCGTACACATCCCAAATCCGTTTACAATAATCCATACCCGCCGTATTAAAGTTGAATAGAACGGGTACTCGAAAATACCCATCTCACCGTCCCTACTTATTATCGGTTAATAAATAAAATTAATAAATATATATAATAATTATATATATATAATTAATATTTAAATTAATAAATATAATAAAAATAAAAATTAATGATAAAAAATTATGAAAATTAACCAAATTAAACTAAGATTTATTTTTTCATGAAATCGCTTATTTAGAAATTTGTAATTAACTAAATTTATTAAACTTAAAACTTCTAAGATATATAGATTAAATATATTAAATATTTCTTATTCTTCTAAAAATATTTTATCTATTAATAGATTTTATTAAAGAATCATTTAAAATAAAGAAATTGTTATTAAATTTAATAATTTATTTCTCCAATCATATAATATTGATAATATGAATGTCAAATTAAAGATCATGGAAGACGATTAATTTGATATAATTTTATATAAAATCGATTTAAAATATAAAGTTAAAAACAATTAAAATTTTAGATAAAATTTTAAATAAGATAAAAAAGATAAAATATTTTGTTTGGTTGTTTAAAATAAAGTAACTATATCTTCTTTCATAAGTAAAGTTTATTATAAAAAAAATAAAAATCTATAGAATTGACAATTCACCCTTGAATTGCTCTCAAGTTGTCATCTAATCAAATTTGTATCCTTCGTTAGTATATTTAGATACATATTAATAAATAAAAGATTATTTTTTATTAGTTTTATTAATTTTTGAAGGTTAATTTGATATTTTAAGTAATAAATAAAAAATATATATGTTATGCGTAGAAAGAATGATGATGTTTTTTAAATTATTGTGTACATTTAAGATTTTACATTATAATGATATTTTTTTTAAGGGAGGAAACAATGATGTGAGACTAACTGATAAGGAGAGGCGAAAGGGTGAACCATCTTTAAGGCTATGGAGTATTAATTAGGGTGCTCCACCAAAATAATTATATAATTTTTTTTAATAGATAAGACCCATATAAAATTTATTAATTAATACTTCCTCCGTCCCATCTTAATTAGGGATGTAAACGGGTAGGTAGGGTGTGGGTAGGGCAGAACCACATATTACCTGATACCCTAATTACTGATTAGCCATAGTTTAGTGGGTAATGACCAATTCAAGAAATTATCGAACCCAAGGGAGGTAGGCACTAGTGCTTAAGCGATCTCACGTTTGTTGTAATTTTATAGAGACGAATCATCAATAGGATTGGTTGCAAACAATTAAATGACAAGTAATCAAATGCAAGCAATGATCAAACGAACAAGATGATGATGGAAAGTGGTTTACCAAATTGATTAAAAGTGAGATTAACAACAATCAAGAAGTGAAAATTCTAGGAATTATGTATCAAATTCATATGTATCATGGATTGTAGACTAAGTGCCAACACTAAGATCACCTAAACTCCCTCTCGAGATGGATAGGATATGAATATCAAATAGCTCAATGGATTGGTTCTCACTTAAACAATTCCAACTAGGTACTAAGCTTAAATGAGAGTCCCTTCACACAATTAATCAATCTCTCGATCAAACCAATCACATGTCCTACCAAAGGGTTCTAAACTATGAAGGACTTCTCAATCTCTTCAAAATCTATAATGCACATGAAGTGTTTGATGAAATGATTCACTTAATTACCCTAAGCATATAATTGATTTCTCAATCTAATCACATATCTAGAACAACTAAACACACAAATCATCAATACAATTCAAGCAATTAATAATCAATGGTAGAAAATCATAGATCCAATCAACATATGAATTTAAATACACAAATCCCCAAAATTATCCAACAACTCTCATGTTGCTAATCTCACAAGGGAGATTAGCCTACCATATTAAGAAGGAAATGAACATAGACATTAATATCCTTACAAAACATGATGAAACTATGAGGTTTAATACAAGAAATGAATGGAAACTCCCTTGATGTCACTTCAATGGTGATTTCCTTCCTTCCCTTGTTATCCTCCTCTCTTCCTTGCTTCTTTTCTTCAATTTGATGATGATTTTGATGGTAGGATGATTGTAGATCCAAAGGATGGTGAATGGATGAAGATGAAGGTGAAAAATGGAGGAAATGGTGTGTGAGGTGTGTGGGGAAGGTGGAATTTTGGATCTCTTCTCACATATTGAAGTATTGGGTATTTATACCCCTTGGGAGGCTTCTAGAAGGATTCTGATTTTTTTTCCAGGATTTTACACAGCACGAGTCGTGCTCTGCCACACGACCATAAGGCGGCCGTGTCGTGTGAACTGATGCTCCCGCACGGCCTTTTCTTACAGGGCCGTGTTGATGACACGGCTCGTGCGACTGGACACGGCCTTAAGGTGCCCGTGTTGAATGAATAGGTGTCGCCCAAGAACTTGATGCGCGTTTTCTTTGCACGCAAAATTAATCCCCAAGTATTAAAGATATCAATTGCAGCTTAGCAAGCGACCAAGTGAATATCGAACCCAAAGGACGGCGTATTATCAATTTAATTATTATCTAAATTAATTAAGACGATTATGGCAATAACGTTGAGGTTTAGAATTATTAAACTAATAAACAAGTAATTAAAATAACAAATAAAATAAATATCACTTGAAGAATACGAAAGTGGATCAAGTAGGAGAATAGGTAGCTCTAGGATAATCCAGTTTTACTCATTAACTTCCCTTCCATGTGTCGATATCCGACTCTGCCTTGTGGAATATGGACGCATCACTAAACCATGCATATCTACTCTATAGACACAAGTAAACATGCGTGTAACACGTGTGAATAACCTCAGAGCAAGAGATATAATTTCACCCCCCTTTCTAGGTACTATCAGTATCAATTATTTCCCCCTAGGATTGGTACTCTAACCCGATATGATCTCCCTTTATAGGTAATATGAAATTATCCTCTTTATCCTACTTATTAACTCGAATTCAATTCAATTAATAAATATTCATATATGATAGTTCTAATGAAGCTTCGGAGTCCCCTCACTTAGAATCATAACATGAAATCCTGTTCAGCGGTGAACGCACTCAATCTACAACCAAGATATATATTCAGACTCTATATACCAATTGAAGATGCACAAAACGACCGTGAATATGGATTAAGAAAGTACAATCATATATAAAATAAACTACAAGTAGTGTTGTACGGAGTGTATACATGGAAGTTCAATTAACTAGATAAAACCTTCAAACTCCTAAATCTACCAAAAAGGCTCTAACCCATGATGTTTCGAAGAACAATCATGGGTGTTGGATAGATCTTACCCGAATGTCCGAAAAATACAAGATAAATTAGGAAACGAATAAACCCTTGATATGGCGTCTTCATGCCCTTCTCCATCTTGAATCCTCCTCTTGGTTCTCCTCTTGATTCCACAAACGAATCTTCAAAGTGATGGATGGATGGAGGAAAGGAAGTGGATGATGGATGGGGGGTGATCCCCCCTTGTGGGGTGTTGTATGTTGTGGCCTCTTCTCGGTGATTGGTGACATTTTTCTTGACTGCATGAGCCTCCTTTTATACTTGCAATCACGTCTCTAGGGCTTGGAATGGGCTTTTCAAGTGATCCCACGCGTTTTGGCCTCGAAAATACGAATTTGGTAAGTTCCCGAAGCGCAGGTTCGACCTCGTCAAACAGGTCGAACCACTTGCCACAGGTCGAACCACAGGTCGAACCCTGCTTCTAGATTTGCGCAGTCTCTCCGTTTCGCGTATAACTTTCACATCCGACCTCCGAATTGAGTGATTTTTGTGCTCACGCGATCCTCTCTTCCTTGGATTTCTATCCATATAAAGAAATCACAAAAACTCCAAGAATTGAATATGTAACAGGCCATGGAATGTAGCACTGCAATTCTGTTCGGCACAGCTCGCGCGGCGTCACCACTTTGCTCATAACTTCCTCGTTCGGACTCCGAATGGGATGTTCTTTATGCCAAAACGACACTCTCTTCAGTGGCTTTCCAACCATTATCACAAATCCAATTCAGAGCTCCACATCAATACAGAATAATTACACAAGTTCGATGTGTGTTTATCAGCATTCTTGCACAAATTGCACATTTTCTCAAACTTGGCTCTTTTCATCCTTTTTCCACCTAAAACACAACAAAACACCTCAAGTACACATTTTTCTCACATATAATGAATATAAGACCATTGTGCTAATATATGACAAGAATATCAATCAAAAATGTGTTAAATTGGACACTAAGACACGCTTATTTTCACTCTCATCAATCCCCCAAACTTACCCGTTGCTCATCCCGAGGCAACAAAATAAAAATAAAAAGAGAGAGTAAGAAAATTAGCGGGGAAACAAGGACTATGACCAATACCCCATTCAAAATACAATTGTCATCAACTAGGTCATGCAACTCTTATTACGTGTAATAATCAATTCAAAGCATACAAGTTAAGACAATCACCACCAATTCAAATGCTCCATCAACATGTCCTCACGGAAAGTATATATCACTCGCACTCAAGCGTAAAAGATGTACACTTATGGGATAAGGTGTTTACGCTCAAATTCAATTCAAGTGCATTCGTAACCATAAGCTTGCCTATTGTCTCAACTCTCCTTTTACTTGTAGCTAGTAAATCATGGATCAAAAAGGTCTTTCATTAGGTTGTAATGTAGGCTCTTTGGAATAGGTGGGAAATATATAGATAAGTGACTCAAAACTCGGATCAATCAAGCTGCAGTCTCTCTCGATCTTTCATTCTTCCTCATCACTTCAATTAAGCACAATACTCTTCCATCTTTCTCCTTCAAGCACAACATATTTTCTTTCAACTTTTCCTAGCTCTTCAACTCCATCATTCTCCTTTTCTTCACCCTCTTTTTCTCTTTTTTTAATTTTCTTTCAAGGTACCAGTTTCGGGCACTACCTCTCACATCCTCCATAGGGTACTAGATTTAAGCACTACCATAGGGTGTTTGATTCCATGGAGTACTAGATTTAAGCATTACTCCATGAATTTCTTTTTCATCCTTAAGACTCTTTTTTCATTATCCTTATCATCCCTCAAATCACCACTCTCTTCAATTAAGCTTTATTGGCTATCAAAGAATGGATTTAATAAGGCTCAAATGGGCTGACTAGGGATTTAATGAATTCAGGTAAAGTATATGGGAAAATATGGGTTAAATATCAAAGATGGCCTAATATCATTTCCATAATCCGCTAGACTAATCTTGAATATTCAAGGAGACTCAAGGCAAGTTCTAGAATACACGTACAAGAACGATACTCACCAGAAAAGAAATATCATGTGATTATGTAACATGATCAATAAGGCTCAAAATCTCACATGGGTTTTTAACAAGTAACAGAGCACTTTTCATGGTATGTAATATCCCACAAGTACACATAGAACTTCATATCACAATATAACTCAAGTACACTTCCTTCATCAATTTCAAAGGCATATGAATTTCAAAGACAATTTTAAACATATAAGCTCACATGGATCACCACCATAAACTCAATCCTTCACTCCATTAATTAAAAGCACATATAAAAATTAGAAAAAAGGAACGAGGGCACATGATTTTCTCCTTCAATGAATGCACGAGCTCCTCGAGTCAAAACCTCAATGTAGAACTCGTCTTGCCACTCTTTTATCTTTTTCTATCATCAAAGCTCAAGTATACTCATCATCACATGATTCATCAATAATAAAATAGGAGAACTATACGAAAGAATTAATTGACTCTCTAAACGACTCCACACACACTAAAAACACCACTGAACACTAGGCAAATTGCAAAAAATCGACATATCAAAATCGATTAAAGTTTCAATATACCACAAAAAATCAACTCCCCTAGCAAACATTACAAAGAAAAGATTATATTCTTAGTGCTTTAATTAGGTAAGAACATCACACCCCCCCAAACTTAGTAAAAACGTAAGTTGAAACTAAGTTTGAAAAGAGATGTAATTTCCGAATAATAAGCATGCCAAATATAAAAATTTCTTACTCACACAAAATAAATAAAGCAATAAAACGGAAGGGCAAGCCCCCAACAGGCGCTCATGTTTAACGTCGTAGAGTCACGACGGTAGAGGACGGTCTTGTCGCATCCTCACCTTTAAATACTTTCTTTCCCTCTTCTTGTCTACACTCAACACCTCACTTTTCTTGGTCACAAAAATATGATCATTGAAATTTCCTTCCTCCCATGGCTGTCTAGACACCCCCTTGTCAATCTTCCACTTAAATTCAGAATCACCTGTCTTAGAAAAATCAAGATTAAACAAGTTAGAAACCATATCAATGCTCTTGCACGATTGAGTCTCCATGGGCATCTTCATTGCATGATCAAGAGAGAAAATCACATCTTCATTATCCATTCGCAGTCTAAGCTTTCCTTCCTTAACATCTATCATAGCTCCAGCTGTGGCAAGGAATGGTCGTCCCAAAATAAGGGGAATGTCACCCTTATCATCTTCCATGTCAAGTACAAGAAAATCCACGGGAAAAACTAACTTATCCACTCTCACTAAAACATCTTCAATTAAACCCTTCGGACAAGTCATGGATCTATCCGCCAATTGAAGAGCAATATTCGTGGGAGTTAACTCCCCCAAACCAAGCCTTTTAAATATGGACAAAGGCATCAAGTTAACACTTGCCCCCAAATCACACAAGGCTTTATGTGCCGACCCTTTTTCAATGTCACAAAGAATGGTGAAGCTTCCCGGATCTTTTAACTTTGCAGGCAGCTTCCTTTGAAGGATCGAGCTGCAATTCTCTGATAGGTTTACCGTCTCCACTCCGTTCAAGCTTCTCTTCTTTGATATAATATTCTTGAGGAATCGGGCATAGTATGGCATCTCCATGATTGCTTCAGAGAAAGGAATGTTCAAGCTTACTTTGCTCATGACATCGTGAAACCTCTTGAACTTTTCTTCCAATCCCTTCTCGGCCAATCTCGAAAGAAACGGAGGAGGTATCTTGGTCTTTGGTCTTCCCCATTCATCACGTTCAACCTCTTTCGCTTTATCCTTCTCGGCTCTCAATCTCTTTGCTCTTTCCCACTTTTTCTCAGCTATTATCTCTGTACTTTGCTCATTCCGAACCACTGGAGTAGCATCAACATCATAGGGAACATTCGGCGCGGAAAACGGTGCAGAAAGAATAGGTTTGACCTCAGTTCGACCACTGGTGCTGGTCGAACTAGGTGTGTAATGGTCGAACCAATCGTCTGGAAGGCTGCTCTCTTTCTGTAATTGGGGTTCGACGTGGGTTCGACCTGGGTGATTGGTCGAACCATCAATGCTTTGGTCGAACCAGTCGTCTGGCATGCTGCTCTCACTTTGAACTTGGGATTCGACATGGATTCGACCATCAGGACAGGTCGAATTGGGTACGTCGTGGTCGAATCGAGCACCTGGAAGTGCATTCTCACCTTGCATGTTGGGTTCGACCTGGATTCGACCAGGGGTACTGGTCGAACCAACTCCCCCCAGGTCGAATCGGCTCACTGGATGATTTTTGCCTACCAGTTCGACCTTGGTTCGACCAAGGGTACTGGTCGAATCGATTATATCGTGGTCAAATCGAGCTGCAGACGAAACAGAGTACTTCAGAGGATGTGGTTCGACCTCGGTTCGAGCTGTTGTGCTGGTCGAACTGAAATGCCCCAGGTCGAACTGACCTTCTATAAGATTTTTGGTCGCCGGTTCGACCTGGGTTCGACCTGATGGCCTGGTCGAACCGGTAGCATCGTGGTCGAATCGAGGCTTTGCGAAAACAGAGTGCTCCAGATGGGGTGGTTCGACCTGGGTTCGACCAGATGGCCTGGTCGAATCGATGCTCCCCAGGTCGAACCGAGTGCCTGCTGCTCTTGAAACACTTCCAGAAGCCCAGTTCGACCTCCCCTGCACGCTTCGACCTGTGGGACAGGTCGAATCACATTGTTTTTGGTCGAATCCGCTTGCTTTCGCCTCAAACTTCGACACCGGCTTCATTGCTCCCTCGTACTGTGTTCCATACCTTAACGTGATAGCTTTATTCTCCAATTTTTATGTTAATTGATTCACGTTCGTGGTCATCTGCCCCATAACCAAAGTAAGGTCCTTCAATTGCTTAGATAAATCTGCACGATCAACATTCATGGTATCCTCAAGAAGATCAATCCTTGTATCATTCCCAGCCATGTATCGATGGAAGGTATCTTCAACACTCTTCACTTCTTGCTGCTTCATACTAGGCCCCCTTTGTGTCAACTCTGTGATTTGCCTTTGCTGGGACTCTAGTAGCTTGTTGATGTTAGCTAGACTAGAGACGATCTCATTATCCCTATTCGGCTTCACCACTTGATGTTCAACCTGTGCTACCTCGCCAAGTACATATGATCCTCTATCTCTCACTACAGGCCAGTCACGTGTATTCATAGAGATGTCTTCAAATAATTTTTCGCTTCAAGTGCTGTCTTAGATAACAACGCTCCTCCTGATGATGCATCAATAAAAATACGCGATTCACAATCCAATCCATAGTAGAAGATACTTATGTAGTCAGCCTTAGACATTCCATGTTGTGGACACCTCCTGAGCATGTCTTTAAACCTGTCCCACGCCTCATAAAATTTCTCACCCCGATTCATAACAAATCGAGTGATCTCTTGCTTCATTCTTAAGATCCTTGAGGGTGGCATGTATCTCTCCAGGAACTTCTGCTGCAGTTGGTCCCATGTAGTGCATTCTCTGGCATCAAGAGTCTCATACCAAGCTTCTGCCTTATCAATCAATGAGAACTTGAATAGGGAGATCCGTCTAGCATTATCATTAGCTCCAGATCCTTTTTGAGTGTTTGCATAACCAAGAAATTTTCGGAGATGCTGATATGGATATTCAAAACAACCTCCAAAAAAGGGATTCTTCTCTACCATGTTAATAAGAGTGGGATTTATCTCAAAATTATTATCTTCCCCCCTTGGTCCTATCAACCCCATGATACCAATTCCATAGTTCGTGAAAATTTCACGTATGGCAACATTATCCGGATTCTGCCTTGCTCCGGCCATGTTTAGCGCAGTGTGTTATTCTTTCTTTTCCTTCCTTTCCTTTTACAAGCGCACAAGTAACTCGGAAAAATTCAAGGTTAGATAGAAATAAATAATCTCAAATAAAAGAAAAAAATATCTTAATCAAACTAGAAATAATAAAATCAATAATAACAGTCGTCCCCGGCAACGGTGCCAAGAACTTGATGCGCGTTTTCTTTGCACGCAAAATTAATCCCCAAGTATTAAGGATATCAATTGCAGCTTAGCAAGCGACCAAGTGAATATCGAACCCAAAGGACGGCGTATTATCAATTTAATTATTATCTAAATTAATTAAGACGATTATGGCAATAACGTTGAGGTTTAGAATTATTAAACTAATAAACAAGTAATTAAATAACAAATAAAATAAATATCACTTGAAGAATACAAAAGTGGATCAAGTAGGAGAATAGGTAGCTCTAGGATAATCCAGTTTTACTCATTAACTTTCCTTCCATGTGTCGATGTCCGACTCTGCCTTGTGGAATATGGACGCATCACTAAACCATGCATATCTACTCTATAGACACAAGTAAACATGCGTGTAACACGTGTGAATAACCTCGGAGCAAGAGATATAATTTTACCCCCCTTTCTAGGTACTATCAGTATCAATTATTTCCCCCTAGGATTGGTACTCTAACCCGATATGATCTCCCTTTATAGGTACTATGAAATTATCCTCTTTATTCTACTTATTAACCCGAATTCAATTCAATTAATAAGTATTCATATATGATAGTTCTAATGAAGCTTCGGAGTCCCCTCACTTAGAATCATAACATGGAATCCTGTTCAGCGGTGAACGCACTCAATCTACAACCAAGATATATATTCAGACTCTATATACCAATTGAAGATGCACAAAATGACCGTGAATATGGATTAAGAAAGTGCAATCATATATAAAATAAACTACAAGTAGTGTTGTATGGAGTGTATACATGGAAGTTCAATTAACTAGATAAAACCTTCAAACTCCTAAATCTACCAAAAAGGCTCTAGCCCATGATGTTTCAAAGAACAATCATGGGTGTTGGATAGATCTTACCCGGATGTTCGGAAAATATAAGATAAATTAGGAAACGAATAAACCCTTGATATGGCGTCTTCATGCCCTTCTCCATCTTGAATCCTCCTCTTGGTTCTCCTCTTGATTCCACAAACGAATCTTCAAAGTGATGGATGGATGGAGGAAAGGAAGTGGATGATGGATGGGGGTGATCACCCCTTGTGGGGTGTTGTATGTTGTGGCCTCTTCTCGGTGATTGGTGACGTTTTTCTTGACTGCATGAGCCTCCTTTTATACTTGCAATCACGTCTCTAGGGCTTGGAATGGGCTTTTCAAGTGATCCCACACGTTTTGGCCTCGAAAATACGGATTTGGTAAGTTCCCGAAGCGCAGGTTCGACCTCGTCAAACAGGTCGAACCACTTGCCACAGGTCGAACCACAGGTCGAACCCTGCTTCTGGATTTGCGCAGTCTCTCCGTTTCGCGTATAACTTTCACATCTGACCTCTGAATTGAGTGATTTTTATGCTCACGCGATCCTCTCTTCCTTGGCTTTCTATCCATATAAAGAAATCACAAAAACTCCAAGAATTGAATATGTAACAGGCCATGGAAAGTAGCACTGCAATTCTGTTCGGCACAGCTCGCGCGGCGTCACCACTTTGCTCATAACTTCCTCGTTCGGACTCCGAATGGGATGTTCTTTATGCCAAAACGACACTCTCTTCAGTGGCTTTCCAACCATTATCACAAATCCAATTCAGAGCTCCACATCAATACAGAATAATTACACAAGTTCGATCTGCGTTTATCAGCATTCTTGCACAAATTGCACCTTTTCTCAACCTTGGCTCTTTTCATCCTTTTTCCACCTAAAACACAACAAAACACCTCAAGTACACCTTTTTCTCACATATAATGAATATAAGACCATTGTGCTAATATATGACAAGAATATCAATCAAAAAGGTGTTAAATTGGACACTAAAACACGCTTATTTTCACTCTCATCAGCCGCACGCCCATCGCTTATAGGACCGTGTTGGCTACACGGCCCGTGTTGGTGCTGGCTCCTGTATTTCTTTATTGTTTTGGCTCGTTCTCCCTCGTTTCAACTCCGAATTGAGATCCGTTTTTTCCTACGTCTTCCTTGAAAATTATAGGTTTAAGCTCATTCACACACATTTCCATAAAAATACAAAACACAACCAAATAGAACATAAAATACGGATAAAATAATACAAAAATACATATAAAAAGACACTAAAATTTAGGTGAAAATATCACTCATCAATTACCCAACTCTTATTCTTTTCTATTATCCTAAAATTGAATATCGGGTAGGGTACATATATATCCATTGGGCATGCGGGTAACCCGCGATTAAAAGGTTATCCACATTTTTTCAAACTTCTTCGATCCTATTCACATCGAAATTATACAGTTTAAAAAAAAGGAATATGTACATTAGAAATGTATAATATTATAATATAAACATAAATAAATACTTCATTCGTCCCGCGTTAAGGTTTATGTTTTCATTTTGATTTGTCCAAAGTTAAGATTTATATTTCTTTTTTTGTCAAGTTGGGCCCACACAAAATAATTAATTATTCCATGTAGCACGCACACAAAATACTAATATTACTACCCACTTCACATTAAATATTATTTCTCTCATTTCACTATACATTAAAATATTATATCTCTTAACCTACGTAAAAAAAAGCAAACGTCAACGTTAACGCGGGACGAAGGGAGTACATTACTTGGACATAATAAATTAAAAATTTTATAATGAATATATAAATATGTAACTAAAAATAATAATATAATATATATATAGCAGCCCCTCCGTCCGCCCAATAGGTATACATTTGCTTTTTGCACGTTGATTAAGGAGTACTATTAATTAATGTGTAATAGGTAGTTGTATTAGTGAGTTGTGTGGGTCCCATATATTAAATGTATTAGTGATGTTAGTGGGTCCATGTGTTTAAAAAGGAAAATGTATACCTTTTGTGCGGACACTCAAAATAGCAAAATGTATACCTTTCCGGTAGATGGAGTGAGTATTATATAATATAGTAATATTTATAATATATAATATCGGGTAATTGGGTGTAAAAAGAGAACCTACCCTACCTTTACCCGTATATTTTTTATCGGATTCAGGTATTATTCGACCTGTTACTCGATAAAGTGTACCCTACCCATGCCCATCATCCCGGGTACATATGGGTAACCCGATCCGGCGAGTAAAATTGAAATCACTAGTCTTAATAGTTACATTTGCTTTTTGCATGAGGATTAAGGAATATAATAGTTTTATGTATATTATGATGTATAGTGGGCGGTTGTATTAGATGGAGATATTTTTATTGTTTTATGTGGTTCCCCAATACTAAAAAGGGAAAATATAACCATTAAAATAGAACGTCTAAAGTGAAAATATATAATCATTAGGATGAGATGAAGGGAGTATAACTTTAGGGACTCACAGACAACATTAATACACCCACCTACTATATATTAAACCATTATATCTATCAATCAACTATACATTAATCTCTATACAAATAGTAAATATAACTCTTTTAGCTGGAGAGATGTAGTAGCTTATATGTTGCAATGTTACTCACTTTATCCTAACTTCAACTTTACACATTCTATTTAGTTTGTTTCAACCTCAATTTTACATTGGCTGTGGATATCCATACCACTTTCTTTTGTTTTATACACCCATCTTCTTTTATATACAAAAATACCAAGACTAAAAACTTTATAATACCCTTAATGAACCTCATATTCTCACTATAGTTTAATGGCATAAAACCTAATACACCCACCATAAAATACATCACCACCTCAAAAAACATAACACTATACACCTCTTAATCCCCCTCTTTCATTCATCGCTTCTATTTTTATTTCGCAAAAGATCTAGAGTGAAGTGAGTGAAAAATCCTACTCCAAACTCTTCTAACTCCAAAAAATTACCAAAAAAGTATAATGTCGAATGAATAAATTGCAAAGAAGCTTAAAGTGCGTTATTTAAAACATTTTCACCCATTTAAATATTATTTTTGAGTAGTTATATTGAGCTGATGTCGTGGAACTCTCGACCAACCAAGAACAAAAGTTTTCAGATTGTTCGACCAACTCCAATCCATAAACTCTCGTCCAATGTTAGTTGACAGTAATGAGTTTTGTTGTCCAACATTGGTTGAACAAAGACCCTTCTAGCATTTAGTCTTGGTCTAACAGAGCCTTCTTTAGCATTCGACCAGGACCAAAAAATTGGACCTGATTTCCATAATTTTTCATGTTAAACATGGTAACACAACAACTAAACGATCCTATTTCGGTTCAAAATAACCTAGTTAATGGGTTTAGACGAAAATTTCACAGTATAACTATACAATTAAGTATTAAAGCTCTAAATTTCTTACACATTTCATATATGAATTTGATTGCAAAAACATTGAAGTGCATAACAATAAATTTCAAAAAATATTTCTATCACACATTGTGATATTTCTTGTTATCAAATTACAAGGTAAGATGAATGTTTCTCTCTTCTTCTCTTGTTTTTCTTCTTCTCTTTCTCTTCCTGTTCTATGAAGAATTTTTTAATGAAGTTTGGGCACCTTAAACCTGCATATGAAGCTGATTAATACCGTCCATCCCTGATAATTATTCCCCCCTCCAAAACCTGCATGTGTTTGTAAAGAAGTGTTTTAATGAAGTTACTGGTGAGTAATGTTTTAAAGAATTTGAGTGGGTGTATACCTTAAGGATATATATTTCTTCTTAAATTGGATGTATTTATCATTATGATATTTATTATTTTGAACATGGTATGTGTATTGAGAAAATGGTGAATGGAGTAAAAAAAGAGGCGTGTATATCCGTGGCCTTTTACATTAAAAAAAAAAAAAGACATTCAATCACCATTCTCACAATATACTTTAATTTTAAAATTTTATTACTTAACGTGCTTTACAATTTATTTATTATGCAAAATTACCATATTACCATAAAAAACATAATTTCTTAATTTGTACATTTTTACAGTAAATGGGAAGATGAAAATCGAACAAAGAGAGTATATTATTTAGCACTCAACGTATATCCTTAATTTTATGTTTCTTACAAAAAATAATTAACAATAATAAGCTTCACTAAAACATAATACTCTTGTCAATTATAAAGAATATCGTTATATATATATATATATATATATATATATATATATATATATATATATATATATATATTATGTTTAGTGTATAAATGCATGTTTAGTGTATAAATGCATGCAGAGATGTGAAATGTGTGCGACTCCCTCCGTTCTCAACTCATTTTCGCACATTGGCCTCATTGTTGAAATATGATTATAATAAACTATATTATAATACCTTAAAATCATATTCTAATATGTTATTTATAGAAAAATATATATACTTTAACTATCACTAAAACAACTCACAAATTATCAGTCTCATAGTAGATTTTATCTTTAAGTATTATATATATATATATATATATATATATATATATATAAATTTATAATCACAACCTTCTCTCCTATTATTATTTCACATTTCCTTTCTAATTTGCACTAATAATTAAAACAAATTAACCTGTACAACTTTTCTACCTATATAAACTATTTTGTCTTTTTATATTTTTCTTAACCTTGTTTTCTCTTTTTCTTTCTTTTTTAATTTATAATCTTCAATTAGTTAATATTATTTATAATTTTAATAAAATATGTATTCTCTCTGTCTCAAGATTAATTAAGTTCACTATTTCCTCATTTATTTGTTTCAAATAAAATTCATCTCTTGAAAAAGGAAATTATATGAATCATGATTCATGAAAAATGTATAATTACCAGAATTATTTTACAAAGTTCAATATTACATTTAAATTAATAACATAATTAAATAAAGAAATTGCAGTGCATAACTAATACACTTCATATACAGTTGATAACATACTCACACGATACCATAATTCATAATTTAATCACAAAATTAAATATTATGTTCTATAATAGATAAAAGTAAAAGTAAAACATGAAAAAAAGTTTTTTTTGGTCCATAACCATTTAAAACTTTAGATTTTGTCCCAAAAAAGATATTTATATTGATTTTGTCCCATAACTATGAGTTTTATTTTAATTTTGCCCAATTTTCGCCGGAACCCTCAATTTTTCGCCGAAAATTGGTCACATGCATTGCACGTTACTGATGAATTTGAGGTTCCGGCGAAAATCTAGGGTTTCGGCGAAAATTGGGTAAAATTGAAATAAAACTCATAATTATAGGATAAAATTGATACAAATATATTTTTTGGGACAAAATTTAAAGTTTTAAAAAGTTATGAGACAAAAAAAAAACTTTTAACTCAGCACAATTATGTGTGATTTGTTTGTTTTGATGTTAGCTTGTGATGTTTATTTCTCTATTTTAATTCTTTAGTCCATTGCAAATCTTGTCCTCACAGATAATATTTTGCTTTATGATTTATGAAGCTCTTAAAAGTGGTTAAAACAAATATTTCGATTTTGTAGGTTAAAAGTTTTTGGGTTAATTCCTAAAAAATTCACCACCTTATTGGGAATTTTCAAATTTATCACGACTTTTTATTTTTGTCAATTCAATACACAATCTATTTAATATTTCCAATTCTATTAAGTCATTTTATTTTTGTCAATTCAATACGCGATCTATTTAATATTTTAATTCTATCACAACTTTTATTTTTGCAATTTCGTACCCCACTTATTTTATATTTTCAATTCAATTAAATTTATTATTATTATTATTATTAATAAAAGTTATTAAAAAATTAATTAAAACACACAAGCCGATCATTTATTTCATAAGATTTTTTTTGTTATTATAGTAAATTACATGTGATAAAAAAATTATCTTAGTTGGTCGACCTTTATGTAAAATTATTTTTAACAATAACGAATAAAATTTTATTATTATTATTATTATTATTATTTATGTTCGAACTTATCACTATTATTATATAGTAAATTCACAACTCTAATAAAAATATAATATAAATAAAATTATTTATTGAAAATAAAAATTTTATGGCAAAGGAAATCAATTAGTAACCAATTTAAATTAAAAAATAAAAATAAAAATTTTGGATGGAATATTAATTCCATTAATTAATAAGTACATAGTTCTAATAATAATAATAATAATAATAATAATAATAATAATAATAATAATAATAATAATAATAATAATAATAATAATAATAATAATAATAATAATAATAATAATAATAATAATAATAATAATAATAATAATAATAATAATAATAATGAATTTAGTTGAATTGAAAAAATAAAATAAGTGGTGTATCAAATAGCAAAAGATAAAAGTTGTGATAGAATTGAAAATAATAAATAGATCGCATATTAAATTGACAAAAATAAAAGTTCGTGAAAGAATTGAAAATATTAAATAGATCGTGTATTGAATTGACAAAAATAAAAGGTCGTGATAGATTCGAAAACCCCCAATAAGGTGGTGAATTCTTTTGGAATTAACCAAAATTTATTTTGTCCCATAACTTTTTAAGCTTTAAATTTTGTCCCAAAAAAGATATTTGTATCTATTTTATCCCATAACTATGAGTTTTATTTTGATTGCCCAATTTTTGCCGAAATCCTCAATTTTCGCCAGAACCCCCAAATTCATCCATCACGTGCAACACACATGACCAATTTTTGGTGAAAATTGAGGTTTCCGGTAAAAATTGGGCAAAATTGAAATAAAACTCATAGTTATTGGACAAAATCGATACAAATATCTTTTTTAGAACAAAATATAAAGTTTTAAATAGCTATGGGACAAAAGAAATCACGGGAGCGTCCGGCGGCGTACTCGGAGGGGCGCGCGGTGGTGTGCGTGTTTTCGTGCTGGAAACCAAGGGAAGCACCCGGCACAAGCGGCGATGGCGGTGGTGATCGACGACAGTCTTCACGGTGGCGACGACGACATCTGAAAGATTCCGATTGACACCAGCCTATGACGATGGGCATCTTAGGGCACAGCAATCCTGCTTGTTGCGTAAAGCATCTGTTTAATCAATAGAGTGTTGGACAAGACATCTGGAGAATTAATTCCTAATATATAACTGTCATAATAGATTGTCTATTATTGTTATATATGGATGTTGAATTAATTCCTAATATGTAACTGTCATAATTGATATAATTATCTATATTATTGTTATATATGGTTGCATGTCGATATCGATGATTTCGATAATCTGGATGATATCGACGGTTGATATCTATAGTTTCGAAAAAATTGATAATCTGGAGATTTTCAAAAATTTGATAATCTAGAGGTCTTTGCCAACATCAGTGCTTTGTGGCGAACAATCGAATTTGCTGATATATAACTGTTACAATTGAAGTAATTATTTGACTATTATTATATATGCTATGCATGTTCTCTGTGATTTACTGCCTTATTTGCCATAATAAGAGCATGCTAAGTTGCGTATTTTATTATTAATTATTATATACATAAAAACCCTCAGTGTTAAATAACTAAGAGGAGAGGGTATTGGTAATTAATTCCCGCGGCCTCCATTATTGGTTTGTAAGTGATGTGAATAAACTTACACGTCGGCATTAGGGCCTTCCTCCCCATCGGATGAGTTTATTCATGGATCACTGGTACAGACTTCATTAAAAATTATGTTTGTAATGTGATGCACATGAACTTGCGCGTTGGCTATAGTACATTCCTCCCCATCGGATGAGTTTATATGTAGTTCAATAGTACAAACTTATAATTGATGACTGTAGGAAGTTATTCGAGCGCGTGTGTACTTCTCCATCTGTAAGGCACACAAGCATGGGCCGTGGACTTGGGGTCAAATAATGGTGTACACTTAGAGGTAAATAATATGTATCCTCCCCATCGGAGTCACTGCTGTTATTTGTATGGCTAAAAAAGAACAGACTATTAATTATTTTGTCATGAAGTTAGGTTGACGAATGAAATTAATGAGTAAAACCTTCTCTTGTAAATGTTCGAGTTTGTAAACGTCCACACTATCGTGGCTTGCAGACTCACGGTGCTTGAGATGTCAGTGAATTTTATTTTTATATTATTTTGAGAGAATCAATATAAATGGATAAATTCGAAGATTTGATCGGTGTATTTATTTATGATTCTCTGAATTTTCAAAATGGTTTTATCTCGCTTATTGTTTACTAAAGGAAATCAAATTTACTTGTTCAAAATTAGATGATTAGAAAAGAATCTTGGTTCGAATTTTACTGCTTAGGAAAAACATATGTGTTTCACTCTGATGCCTCTTTAATTCTCTAGTGGAGAGGTGAGAGGTTCATAGAAATATGATGGTCTCATGTAACTCTTCGGATACCTGAGTAAGATTAAAAGGCAAGAGGTCATGGATAACCTGATGAATGAATTGGAAATGCTTGGAGCAGAAATTGAAAGGGAAACCTAGGTCAATTTTATTCTCCATAATTTTCCTAGACATTTTGAACAAGTTCTACCTGAAATATGAGAGGTTGTATATGGTGGGGAACTTCTGACAAAACAAGTGGCGAAGGAAAGTCAATTTCATCAAGATATGAACAAGGTTAGTATCTCATTCACTAGTCGTTGAAGCATGATTAGTGATGGTGTCTACTGACACATTTTGTGTAGATACCAGAATCACTAAATGTTTGCAATTAAGTGATGATGAGATTATTAGAGGGATGGGTAAAGCTACAAAAGTAGTGACTGTTGCAGTGGGAGTTGTTTATTTATCTTTTGATAGGAATAAACATTTGATTATAAAAAATTATCTTTACGTACATTTTCATAGAAAGAATTTTATTTCAGCTTCTCTACATTCACAGATAGATACTCCGTTTTATTTAAATGACATAATCATAGTGATGAGGGGTGGAGCTATAATATATTGTGGTACGTTAGTGACAATTTGTACACTTTTACATTATGTTTATCCCAAGGATGCAATAAATTGTAATGATAACGCGTCTTCTAATCTAAATAAGAGAAAGAAACCTTCGGATATGAACCAAACATACCTTTTGGAAACTTAAACTAGGTCATGATTGCTTTATAAGGCAAAGGGGTGTAGAGCCATAGATATGTTGGAATTGATTTATTCTGATTTATGCGGTCCTAAGATTATCCCTACGAGAGGTGGTGAGATATAATTTTGATGTACCGCAAGTCTAAGTATTATGATTAATTCAAAAGTGCATGAGACATGCGTTGAAGGGTCATCGAAAATATATCAAGTCATTTACGATTTAATCGTAGTGGCAAGTACCTCTCAAGATAGTTTAGGAGCTGTTTATCAGAGGTTGGGATTGAATCCCAAGTTGTTAACACCGGGCAAATTCCAGCCGACTGGTGTGGTGAAAAGAAGGTATAGGACTCTTATGGAAATGGTTAGATAGATGATGAGTTATTTGGAATTACTAAATTCATTTTATTGGTATTCCATAGAAACAACATGTCGTAAGGATGGTTGTCTGTTTGTGGGATATCCTAGAAAAATGAAGGGTGATTTATTTAGTCCAAAAGATCGAAGGGTGATTGTTAACACAAACACTAGATTTTTGGAAAATGACTATGAAATAAATCACAAACCTATGTATAAGTTGTTCTAAAGGATGTGAGAGGAAAACACAAAGTATAGTACCAATTGTACAAGAGGATATACCACAAGGTAAATTGCATCGCGTGTCACATCTGATATACAATTGCGTGTAGCGCTTTGTCGTAGTGGGAGGGTTGTTTTACAACCTGAAATATTTTATGTTTTGGAAGAGTCGTAAGACTTGGTCCTTAGTAAACATAAAATCAGCCCATGGTTACAATGAAGCACTAAAAGATAAAATGCGATATCTTAGCAAGTCGCAATGTTTTCTGAAATAGAATCTATGGATTATAGATTAGGTATGGGTGCTTGTAGAACTGCGTAATGGTGTGAAAGCCATTGGAGGTGGTTTTGCAAAATAAAAGAGGATTGGACGGTAACGTGATACTTTGAAACAAGGCTTGTTGTGTAAAGGTACACTCAGAAAGAAGAGTGAGTTCGAGTATGAGAAAACCTTTCGGTCAATAGCTAAGTTTAAGTCGATCCAAATTCTTTTATTTTATTGCTGCTCATATTGAACTATGAGGTATAGCAAATAGATGTCAAGACAGCTCCCATGATTGGAAGTCTTGATGAAAACATTTATGTGAAGCAACCACAATGATTCATTGCAATGTGCTAAGAGCATTTATTGAGTGTAAGCTTAAAATTGTCCATCCATTGACCAAAGCAAGCTTTAAACTCAAATTACATCTGTTTTGATGAGGTAATCCAATCATATGAATTTAATCAATGCACGAATGTGTATTGTGTATTGAAAAGAGTGACGGAAACGTGGTGGTATTTCTTGTACTATACATAGATGGTATCTTGATCATTGGAGACAATGAAAGAGTATTGTCGGGCGTATGGGTATGATTCATAAAGCAGTATGAAATGAAGGACTTAAGAAAAGTAAAATATATCCTTGCGATCATGGTGATCATAAGATAGGGTGTTATGCTTATCTCAAGCTTCATGAAATGATACAATTCTTACTCGTTTTAGCATATAACTTTATCTAAAGAAATTGTGTCTTATGACACAAAAGAAGATAAAGATGATGAAGGTGGTTCCTTATGCTTCGATGAATAAAAGAAGCTTAATCTAAAGAATGCTATGCACGAGATTGGATATCTATTTTGCTAAATGCATAGTCAGTAGGTATCAAGGTAACCCGAAACGAGAATGTTGAACTGTGGTAAGACATATATTTATGTACCTGAAAAGGACTAGAAATTATATGTTGCCTTACCATATAGATTCAATGCTTCTTGTGGTTTACATAAATTCAGATTTTTCAAATCAGATAGGGATGACAGTAAATCCACCTTAAGGTTATGTGTTAATTTTAGAAGTAGAGTCATAAAGTGGAGGAGTGTCATATAGAAATATATTTCGGACTCCACCATGGTAAAAAGATGATGCATTAGAGCCTCTGAGGCAGCCAAAGTATCTGTATGACTCTAGAGACTTCATGATGGACTTGGATTTATTTTCTGAGTTTGCCCAAGATTATCATAATTTATTATGATAATAATGGTGCAGTTGCAAACTTGAAGGAATCATGACCTCATAAGGCAATTAAACACATGGAGCGCAAGTACCACCTGTTACGAGAAATCGTATGATGAGGGAAAGATTGTTGTCGCCTAGATTGTATCGAATGATAACCTAGTAAATCCATTTACAAGGACCGTAAGACGAGAGTTTTTGATGGTTGTGTAATGGGAGTGGGAATCAGATGTATGACAGTGGTTCTGACAGCATAATCTTTTTATATAAGTGGGAGATTGTTGGATTATATACTAAAAGCCTAGCTTTAGTATGAACAATGTTACAACAATATATTTGAAATGAGAATCATTGATCAAATGATTGTGTCTTGTGATGCAACAGTCCGCTTACTTTATACTGTAGATAATATGTTGTACGACAACACGCGGAAGATCATATTATCGATTTTCTTATAAAGTATAAACAGATACTCACAACTGAGATAGACGGGGACTCTCTATCAGGATGGTTGTAGTGTAATTTGGTATTAGTTTGTCTTGACTATAGAATCACATAAGTGCACTTTGTGTGTATTGAGCAGGACCGTTTGAGATCGTTCGACTTATACTGACTTATAGGAGAACTTGATCTCAGTTATTATGGATGTTCGTGCTCTTAATCCCTATATAATAACCTCGACACGTAAGGCAGTATGTATTTCTTTTATTCATCAATGGATGAGATTTA
This sequence comes from Pogostemon cablin, assembly GCA_023678885.1. Taxonomy (NCBI): domain Eukaryota; kingdom Viridiplantae; phylum Streptophyta; class Magnoliopsida; order Lamiales; family Lamiaceae; genus Pogostemon; species Pogostemon cablin. The sequence continues at coordinate 14,097,728 of CM043001.1, read as the reverse complement.
CATGTGATTAAATCAATAAACTCGGTGAGTTGAGAAATAGTGATGTCTCTATGGTGTGTTGTTGATTGTAGAAGGAATCAGTATCCGACATAGGTTGATGATGTTCCCTTGAGGAGCTCATAAGGATTCATGTAAACCCTAAAAGTGGATTTATTTCGGCATGATAATAAGGTTGAGTGTACTACTCTCGGATGAGACATTAATTAATGGAGTTGTGAGTAACTTAATTGATTAATGGGCATTATATATCTTAAACATGGGGAGACTGTCGGGCTCATAATAAGAAGGAGCCTATAACATAATTATGGGATTACAACGGTACTGCAGTAATAATATTTTAGTGGAATATATTATTATTATTGGACTTAAGTATAAGTTTTGGGCTAAACTTGGATACTTAATGGAGGTCCAACTCTAATTTCTCCTCCTGGTCCCTGCTGTAGCCTATAAATAAGTCACCTCAACTTATCTGGAACCCTAATCCTGCGCCTAAAACACTTTTAAAATTAGGGAGGATGCAGATTGAAGAGATCCTGAAGATCGTTGCCCACATGATGTCAAGATCGGACTTGAAAATACAGTAGAAGATCAGAAGGTTATTTGCTGCTACTGATCATCCTCTACATTGGAGCAGTTTGTACGTGAGGAGAGGGCTGATCATTCCAAGCCTCGACCCTTGATTGTGTATCGGCGGAGGCCTCGGGCCTAGTTTATAAATTAATTCGGGTTTCTTTGTTTTATTGGTTATGGGCCATATGTGGGCTTAGGGTTTTATTTTCAATTGTTATTTAAGTATTGGGTTGTGAACGTTGTGATCATTCTATTCATCATTGAGGAAATAGACGGGAGCCTTTTTGGCTATTTGGCAGATGCTTTTGTGTCTGATTTTTTGAGTGCTAACAATTGGTCCGACCTGCCGGATCGCTCACCCGAGATGACGTTGACATACAGCGAATAAAGAATTGAAGATTTGGAATGCTGACAAACTGAAATCAAGGAACACCTGAAGTTGATGACGGAAGAACAAACCAAGGTAACCCAGGCAATCACGGCGGAGCAGGCCAAGATGATGCAACAATTGGCGTTGATCGCCAATTCATTGGCTGGCCTTATGGTCTCGACGTCCACCTCTGGATTAGCGGCGGGGCAGGGCTGACGCGCCAATGGACGGCGAAAGAAGGAGATCCAGCGCGCCAGGTAGGAACTAAGGTGCTAGGACTGGGTGCATTTGCGGCAGAGGAAGTGGCGCGCCAGGTAGTGATGGCGCGTTAAGGCTAGGGCCAAGCACGGAAGAAAGAGTGGCTAAGCCACCATCGCCACCATCACTACCCACCTTCGATAGGACCGATTTGATCGGTTGGTTGGCAAGAGCGAACCAACAATTCGAACTGCATCAAACATTCCATGAGTTGAAAATGTCCGCGGTTATGGTGGCCATGGAGGACTCGGCGTTGTACTGGTTCTCATGGTTCCGATCCAGAAAACCTAACATCACGTGGAAGGAGTTTGCACCTGCCTTGGTCAGTCGGTTCGACACACGTTTTAAGGGAAATCCCTTCGAACGTCTTGGAGCAGTAAAATAAACAAGTTCAATGGAGGAGTATGTGTCGACATTCATGCAGTTGGCCAGCTAGGTTCTGGGGATCAGTAATGATCATTATATAGGCTACTTCATGTTGGGATTATTGGAGGATATCCGTAATGAACTGTGGCTGTTTCGCCCACCCGATGTGGAGACGGAAATGGAGCTAGCAAGGGGTGTGGAGTATAATCTCACTTCTTCGGGGGGCTATCGAGGCCCGAAACCCATCATGGGCAACTCATTTAGCCGATCTGCTCCCCAGAGTCGATTCTCAACCGGGGGTGGGTTCGGCTCGGGATTCAGGGTTGGTGGCCAGTCTTTAGACATGGGAGGATCATTCACGGCCTCCTCAGTGCCACAGGGGCCCGCCCGCAGTCTACCACCTGGAAGGTCCTATTCAGTGGGCCAGATAGTAGGGCCACCTCATTTTGCGCGAATGTCTCCCTAGGAGATGGCTGATTTGCGTGCCAATGGGTTGTGTTTCCACTGTAAGAGGACCTATATACTGGGGCATCAATGTCCAATGCGGTAATTGAACATTCTGGCGGCTGAGGAAGATGAAGCTATAGACTTACATTGCTTTGAATTCCATGAGGATCTTGGCGCCTAAAAGAAGATGGAAGAAGAATTAGCGCAGAGGAGGGGGAGCAGGAGAAGGAAGTTGCCGTGCTTCCTGTTTTTTATATGGCAGGATTCATGGGGCCACGCACTATGAGAATGACAGGAGAATTGCAGGGCATAACATCACTATTCTGGTGGACAGTGAGGCCAGCCATAACTTCATCCCCAGCTCTTTATTATCTACACTAACGTTGAATTTTGACAGTTCAGTATGTTTTGGTATGCAACTTGGCGATGGGCAGCACCAAGAGTCGCAGGGATACTGTCGACAACTCAAACTCTTGGTGGCAGATGTCCCTGTGGTGGCAGATTTTCATTTATTTCTGCTAGGAGGATTGGATGTGATATTGGGGGTGTCCTGGTTAGCGACACTGAGGAAGGTGAAAACGAATTTGGCCGATATAACCATGGCCTTTGAAAGAAATGGGAAGGTGGTAACTCTGAGAGGTGATCGAACTTTATGCCGTGGCCCCATAGACTTTCAGAAGCTGATTTAGATTCAAGATGCTGAACTTTGGGTCTTGTTACTAGAGGGGGTGATGGGCGTTTTCTCAACACACAATTAATCCTAAAGTATGAAGGATATCAATCGTAGTTTCAAAGGTGACCAAGTTATATATCGAACCCAAGGGATGGATAAATATCAATTTAATTATGTTCTAGTAAACTAAGACTATGTGAAAATTTAATAGTTGTGGTGTTGAATTAAGTAACGAATAATAATCGAAATAACAAGTAAAGTAACAAGAAGAAGAGATAGTAGGTTTTGATCAAGTATGATGATAGGTAGTTCGTCAGGTCATCCAGTTCCACTTATTAATTCATACTTTCGTGTGACGGTGTCTGACTCTACCTTGTGATTTATGGATGCATCACTAAACCATGCAAATTCACTCTATAGGCACAAGTAAATATGCGTATGACACGTGTGAATATCCTCGGAGAAAGATGTATACGTTACCCCTCTTTCTAGGTGCTATCATAATCAATTATTTCCCGTACACTTAGTACTCTAACCCGATTTGATCTCCCTTTATAGCTACTATAAAGTTATACTCTTTATCCTACTTATTAACCCGAATATGATTCAATTAATAAGTATTCATATAAGATAGTTCTAATAAGACTTCGGAATCCCTTCACTTAGAATTATAACATAAAACCCTGCTCAGCAGTGAACGCACTCAACCAATAACCAAGTTATGTATTCAGACTCTACACAACAATTATTGATGTACAAAACGACCGTGAGTATGGATTAAAAATGCACAATCTTATATAAAATAAACCACAAGTAGTGTTGTACGGAGTTTACATACGAAAGATAAATTAACTCATGAAACCTTCATAACCCTAGAACTACCAAAGCGGCTCTAGCCCATGATTGATCTAAGAACAATCATGGTTAGTTGGACCGATCTTATTTGAATCTCCAGCAGAACTCTGTCACAGCCCCTCCGGATGATGGAAGATCGCTCTCCTCCCAACTCTACGTCTCCACGTCTTGGTTCTTCAATGAATATAGATCCTTCAATGAATATGATGCTGCATAAGCCTTCTTTTATACTTGTAATCACATCTTCTGGGCTTGGAATGGGCTTTTTAAGTGATCACATGCATTGACAGTGTAAAAATACGGATATGGTAAGTTCCTGAGCATCAATTCGACCTCAACAACAGGTCAAATCGACCACCACAAGTCGAATTGGAAGTCGAATCAGCCTACTGTATGTCCCAGGTGTTTGATTCGATCAATTGACCAGGTCGAATCGATGTGTTGAGGTCCAATCGGCAAATCTATAAATTGATTTGACCTCGATTCGACCTGATGCCCAGGTCGAATCCCCCTGTCGTGGTCGAATCCACCTTCTGTACATGTTGTGTTGCCAATTCGACCTGAAGGGCAGGTCAAATTGACCTTCTTCAGGTCGAATCAAACTCCTGCATCGCCCAAATGGATGGCTTCGACTTTATTTCTTCAGTATATTCAACACTTCCACTCCGATTTCCTTCGAAAAACCACTTAAATAGCTCCAATAACACCTGATTCATGCCTTTTCACAATATTTATCGGTTTACAACCGATTTCATTCTTTAAACACTCCATAATAGCACAAATCTAAGCACAAGATTCATGAATTAACACACTCATCAGGGGGCACCGCCGAAATTGGCCATCCGGGATCCAAGGAGATTGAGGAGGTGTTGGCGCTGTTTGGTGATGTCTTTGGTGAGCTGGAGGGTCTCCCACCTAATCGGGGAACCGAACATTGGATTGAGTTAGTACCGGGTGCCGGACCTGTGTCGGTGAGGCCATACCGCTACGGACAGGCACAACAAGATAAGATTCAGTGGTTAGTTTTCAATATGTTGATGGCGGGTATACTCCAGCTGAGTTCCAGTCCTTTTTCCAGCCCATTCCTGCTGGTCAAAAAGAAGGACGGGAGTTGGAGGTTTTGTGTTGATTATCGGGAGTTGAGCAAAGCGACTGTCCTCAATAAGTGCCTAATTCTGGTTATACAGGAGATGTTGGATGAATTGGCTGGAGCAGTGGTTTTCTCCAAGATAGACCTTCGCTCCTGATATTATCAGATCCGAATGGCGAGGAAAGATGTGTATAAAATGGATTTCCGGACTCACAGTGGGTACTATGAATTTCTGGTGATGCCCTTTGGATTGATAAACGTGTCGGCAACCTTCCAGTCTGCCATGAATGAACTCTTTCATCCTTATCTAAGAAAATTTGTTTTGGTTTTCTTTGATGACATTCTAATTTATAACAGGTCCTAGCAACAACACAAGAAACATTTGAGGGAAGTTTTACAAATATTGCAGGCCAATCAATTTAAAGCAAACCAGAAAAAGTGTTATTTCGGGTGTTCAAAGGTTGAATATTTGGGCTATATAATTTCTGTAGCCGGGGTAGGGATGGATCTGGCGAAGGTGTTGGCAGTCAAGGATTGGCCACACCCTCGTAGTATACGGGATGTACGGGGATTTTTAGGATTGACCGGTTACTATCGCTGATTTGTGTAGGAATATGGGCAGATAGCCTGACCCCTTACCAACTTGCTGAAGAAGTTAGCTCAGTGCCGTTTGTGTGGATGGAGGCTGCTGAAGGGGCCTTCCGACAGTTGAAGTCGGTGCTAGTGACGGCGCCCATGCTTGTTATGCCCAATTTTGCAAAGCCCTTCGTAGTTGAGTGCGATACGTCCAGAACAGGAATCGGGGCTGTACTAATGCAGGAGGGGAGGCCAGTTGCATACTTCAGTAAGTCACTGGCAAATAGGACTTTAACGAAGTCCGCATATGAATGCGAGATAATGGGTCTGGTTCTAGCAATACAACACTGGAGACCCTATCTTTTGGGCTGCCAGTTCACGATCCGAACAGATCACAACAGCTTAAAACATCTTCTATCTTAGAAGATTGTGACTCCGGCACAGCAGGTTTGGGTGGCAAAGTTGATGGACTATAATTTCTCAATTGAATACAAGCCGGGGGCAGCAAACTCAGCTGCCGACTCCCTCTCCTGACGTGGAGAAGTCGCTGCCCTCTGTCAGGAGGCGGCGATGGTGGTATGGTCAGCAAGGAAGGCAATTTGTTGGCACTCAGTGTTCATCATTGGGGTGAGCTGGCCGACATCTTGGTTGAGCAGTCACAGGATGAATTTATTCAAGGAGTGGTGAGAGATTTGAGCAAAAATTCAGGCAGCCACGTGGGGTTTGAAGTGCATGGAGGAAAGCTATTTTACAAAGGAATAGTGGTTTTGGCTGCCAATTTAGCGTGGATTCCCATATTACTTCGGGAGTTTCACGACTCCCCCATTGGCGGTCATGCGGGAGTCCTAAGGACGTATAGACGTTTGGCCGCCAGTGTGTACTGGAAGGGGATGTTTAGAGCCGTAAAAGAGTATGTGGCAAGGTTTTTGGTTTTCTAGAGAGTGAAGTATGAAGCACTATCCCCGGCGGGGCTGCTACAGCCATTGCCGATTCCAGAGAGAGATTGGGAGGACTTGTCGATGGATTTCATCACCGGCTTGCCGAAATCACAGAGGTGTACGTCGATTATGGTTGTGGTCGACCACCTGTCAAAATATGGGCACTTTTCGGCCTTGAGGGGAGGAATGTCAGCACATGCAGTGGCCGAGGTATTTGTGTGGGATATTGTTCGACTACACGGCATACCGGTGTCGATTGTTAGCGATCGAGACCCTATTTTCATGAGTTTTTTTGGAAATAGTTATTTAAAATGTCGGGGACTCAACTCAACTTTAGCACTGCTTATCATCCGGAGACGGATGGACAAACAGAGGTGTTGAACAGGGTCCTTGAAACTTACTTACATTATTTTGCAGGAGAGTAGCCAAAGAAATGGGTCAATTGGTTGCCGTGGACGGAGTATTGGTACAATACAGCGTATCAAATGGCTGCCTGTATGACTCTGTTTGAGGTTGTTTATGGGCGGCCACCCCCTTTAATTCAGAGGTATCTTCTAGGGGAGTGTAAGGTGGAGGCAGTTGCGAATCTGCTTGTTGGAAGGGATGCAATGCTGGCCCGCCTACGCGAGAATTTGGGGCGACCGAGGGAGAGCATGATCCACTTTGCCAATCGCCACCATCGCGATATTACTTTTGAGGTGGGAGATCGGGTCTTTCTTAAGATTAGAGCCCACAGGAAGCGGTCGATGGCTGGCGGTTCCCACCATAAGATGTTCGCTAAGTTTTATGGACTGTTTGTGATTTTGGCCCGAGTGGGCCCTGCTGCGTACAAGTTGGAGTTGCCGACGGCGAGTCGCATCCACCCTTTTTTCCATGTGTCCCAGCTCAAACGGGTGGTAGGCAACCATGCTGTGGAGGCTACCTTGCCGGAGTCCTTGGAGCTGACGGAGGTCCCTATCTTTGAATCGAAGTTTATGCTGGCTGGTCAAAAGGTGAAGGATGGCGATGAGTTGGTTGAGCAGGTGCTAGTGAAGTAGATTGGCCAGCCTGAGGAGGATGCGAGGTGGATTGGTGTGGCGGAGTTCCTTCATCAGTTTCCTTGGTTCAACCTTGGGGACAAGGTTGGTTTGGAGGGGGATGAAATTGATGTGGAGCAGTTTAGGATCGAGGAGAGGGCTGATAATTCCGAACCTCGGCCCTTGATCGTGTATCAGCGGAGGCCTCGAGCCTATTTTATAAATTAATTCGGGTTGCTTTGTTTTATTAGTTATGGGCCATATGTGGGCTTAGGGTTTTATTTCCAATTGTTATTTAAGTATTGCGTCGTGAACGTTGTGATCATTCTATTCATCATTGAGGAAATAGACGGGAGCCTTTTTGGCTATTTTGCAGATGCTTTTCCATTTGATTTTCTGAGTGCTAACATCAATCCTGGTGAAAGGTAATACAATTCTACTCTTATTCTTTCGCTGCAGTAGAATTGCATGGAACTCTAACGGTTCATGTTAACTAAACGATCGAACGCTAACAAGTTACACTAAAAGTCCCAACCTTTTCGAGGATTGCAGATTAGTCCAAACTTTTCAATATTACAAATAAGTTCTCGACCTTTAGTCTCTTTTGCAAATCAAGCCACCGGGCAGTTGGGGGCCTGCTCGGGGCTGACGTGTCCATCTTTCTTCCCCATTGTCATTCCACATGTACAAAAGCCTTCCAACTATAAAATAAAAAATAAAAAATATAGTAATACCAAACTATATCAGTAAATGGAAGTGCCAGCATTTCCCAGCAGCGAAGGAGGTGGAGGTGGAACTGGATTCGATGCGGAGTGGGTGGTGATGTCTCGCCATGGCAGAAGAATTTCCAGTGGAGGCATACGGGCTGAGACAGAGTCATTTTTTATCGAGCTGGCATTGTAATTTTTGGTAGAGTTTGGCAGTGAGTAGTACGGTAGATCAGTGGTTGATGGCGCGACTGGGCTGGGTCGACGGCGATGAGCTGGTGGCTTGTTCGCAATTCCCGCAAAGCTTGGTGATTGAGGCTAGTTTGCTATTGCATGCTGGCAACTCCTCACTCGCGATGGGAAATGATCGACCGAGGCTCGATGGATAAGGCAACATCTGGAAATAGCGTATTGAAATTAGAGGCTAGGAAAAGCACTCCAACTGACTTCGGCTATTTCTTTCCCCGCTGCGTGGCTCGCATTTCCAATAGAAAGATGGTGAATGGTGCGGTAGATGGCGACCGCTGTTGTCAAGTTCGCATTGTCGGTGTATCGAACTGCCGGCGAACTAGTGCTTCTCAGTGGAGGACAGTGGGGCCTCGGCGACAAGTAGCGTGGATGGGCTCGTGTCGATGGGATATACAGAATCTCCGACAGCGTGCGGGCTCGGCTGGGTTCGTAACTCCGATGGTGGTGCTGAGTGGTAGATGAGGCTTTGTTAAACAGAAAAGAGGTGGCTATTTCCGGCAAGGGACTGGGCCACCTGATGGCGGTGTACAACGGCATCAGACTGACTTTACCCAATTTGTAATTCTCATTTTTCCACCAGCCAATTTTGGCTATGATTTGTCTTTGACCTTTTTTTTTATTTTACAGGTGGAAGGCTTTTGTACATGTGGAATGACTATGGGAAAAAAATGGACACGTCAGCCCTAGGCAGGCCCCCAACTACTTGATGGCTTGATTTGCAAAAGGGGCTAAAGGTCGAGTATTTATTTATAAATATTGAAAAGTTTAGACTAATCCACAATCCGTGAAAAGGTTTGGACTTTTAGTATAATTAACCCTTAAAATAAATTCAAATTTCAAAATTTAAAGAAAAAGGAACAAATTTTACTGGTTCAACTGATTTTTTTGATAATGATTGGTTCAATCTGATTTAACTCTAAAAATAGTTCTTGGGGAATTCTGGATCAGTTTTGAATTTAGTTCTCAGTCTAACTAATTGAACTGGTCAATCTAGTCTTATTCAGAAATAAGTGGTTTAGTTTTAATGATCATAAGGGTATACTTGTAATTTCACACTTACTCCCATAGTCCCGTATTAAGGTTTACATTTTCTATTTTAGTTTGTCCCAAGTTAAGGTTTACGTTTTATTTTTATCAAGTTGGACCCACATAAAATAATTAATTATTCCATATAGGGTCCACACAAAATACTAATACAACTACTACTTCACATTAAATATTATTTATCACACCTCACTACAAATTAAAATATTATATCTTTTAATCTACATGCAAAAAGTAAACATAAACGTTAACGCTTGACGGAGGAATTTATTTTATGGTCTATTTTGCATATAGAATTTAATATTGGGGTATTCCAAGATACTGAGTTGAGGTATTCAAAGAAGGTTCCAAGAAATAAAGTTGAACTTCTCAACTTTTTCGAGATCTATGGACGAGTCCCCAAACATGAAGAGTGGAAAAGACGTCCTAATCAAGGTCCGGACAAGATCCGCAAATCATCTATTCTATTGAAAATCAACCTAATGGAGTGGAAGGAGATCAATGCAGATACCTCTAAAATAAGCCAAAAACTTAGAGAAATATAGAAGACAGTGCAATATTTTGGAAAATTATATCGATTTGTACCAAAATTAGTTCACGAGATTCAAATCCAGATGGGACAGTCATGAATATGAAAAGACAACAAATTGAATTGATTAGAGTTTTTAAGAACGAGTAAAGTTCTTAGAGGTCAGGCCAACGTCATTAGTGAAGAAACTATGAGGGGGTCTTTCACCATCTTATGAGAAAGAGCCTCTATTATATCAAAAGTGGAAAACCACCGAGATCATTAGACCAATGACAGAAAGTGGAAAGACAATTGCAGTCCTCTAAAGAGAGTTTATATCTTCAGATGGAAAGTCTTGAGGAGCAATAAAATTTGTAAGAGTCCCAAAAAGGACTATGTCTTGTAGATCTGAAAATGAATTCAGAAGATTTGTTGAAAAGAGCGCTTGTAGCTTCCCAACAACAATAATCACTAGAGCTTCTCACTCAACATAGTCTGAGCTAAGACGAAGGAACATCGGGTTCTCATGTGACCCAAGAGACAAGGGAGACCATATGAGATGAGGTAATGACACATCAGAATGATCTCAGAAGTGAGAACCACGAGAGTTTTAACTGAAGGAAAGTCAATTTTGAGCATCGAATTACACCTTACCCGATATGGAAGGTCACATTTGAAACCAATAAATCCATATGAGCTAATATTAAATCTCGACACCCTAAATTCAGAAATAAGGAACTCTTGATCGACGAATGGGCAAATGTAATAAAAATTGTAGGAGGAGCGCTAGAGCTAGACCAAGAAAGGTTCATAAGGTTTCTAACCATAAGCTTAGAAGTTTAAGTGAAGTGTGGCTGGGAATTGACCGTGGATAAGGTTAAGAAGGAAGTCATGGATGGAGAAACCCTAGTAGATGTCGTTGACAACATGGCAAAGGTCTTAAAAAGAGAAAAAATGGGAGAAGTATAGGAATGCCTATATAGCCTTGAACTACTTGACATATTCATGTAGATGAGTACATCAAACTTTTCACTAAGTGCAAATGGAAGTCCAAGATAGAGGAACAAGAAGAATTTCACTTGTTCTTTGCAAAAATTCCAAGCCCATAAGAGAATTGTTGATCAAAATTACAAACCATGTGAGCTAGATTCGATCTCGAAGAGAATATCTTTTTTCAAAGTAAAGCTTACTAAGTGGTTTCACGAAGAAGCTTTGCATAAGAACTAAATAAATTAAGGGGGGTTGAGAAAAGCAGTGCCCCTACATTGTGATAGAAATGATCTCAAATTATCATTGGAGAAAATTCGAGGAAGTATAAAGGGATAAAGAAGAAGCATCTTTACACACAAATAAAACAGATAAAGAAAGTCCATGTAAACTAAGATTATTTTTGTCCAAACTAAAGGATCAAAACTACAATTTGGGATAGTGGTTAGGACTATCGCCATGGAGATCGTTAAGAAATCAAGTCTCATCTAAAACTAGAGGAGCATAAAAAAGATTCCTAAAGGAGAACGTTATGAAGAATGCACACACGAGAAAATGAGAGTTTTAAAGATTGCATTTGCTACACATGTGGAGCTAGAAGGCACATATCACAGGGTTTCTTAGAAAACCAGAAGCGTGGAATAAGACAGTTTGAGGCTACTCCTAAAATGGAAGATCCGTCTCTTTCCAAAATTTGGTACATGCATATCAATTTGAATAATTTTCCCTCAGATGAGAGCATCTATGAAGAAAAATACCTTAGCAAAGAAAAATCTTCTAAAGAGCAATCAGAGTGAAGAAGATAACTTAAGGCAAGAAACAAAAGACATGTTAGAATTCTTTCACAAACATCCATTTCTCATAAGAAGCTTATGAGAAACATAATAAAGATCCAAGGCTCCATCTACACGATGGATTTATAGTGGGAAGAATGGAATGACTTCTTAGCTTTAGAAAGAAAGAGCATCACATCAAATACAAGGTGAAGGAATGGAAGATTGTAATCCCTATGGAACTCATAGGTAATGTGATGGAAATGAAATTGGTTACTATAGATGAAATAAAGAAAGAACTCAATAGGCTCAAGAGATAAGTGGCTTGCTCAATGCCCTGCATCCTTATTAGAGCCATTCAAATTCTTATTAAAGCAATGTTCAAAGAAGGAATCGATACAATAATCGATATCGCAGTCTTTGATAAGAGAATCAAGAATCTAAGAGTGGCATGCCCGGGAGGAATCTTAGAAAATCTATATGCATTGAAAGGGTGTCCTACATCTACCCAAGGATTGCCTACAATCTGGCGGTCGAGATTTCAATAGAGTACTCACCCTTAATCAGGATTTCAAAAACAAATATTTGATGAAAGAAGGAAACATGTCATTCACCATCACCAATAGTATCTCTTAACTTTATCCAATATCTATCATTCATATTTATTCCAAATGAAGGAGTATATTGAGATACTAGAAGTGTTCGAGAGAGTTGAATGTGCAACCAGACTAGAAGTTATGGAGTTAACGTCAATTCATAACGTGAATTTGTGGATTAGAAATGAACCTGTTTGGAATAGACAAATCAGCCTCAAGTTTGAGTAGAGAATTATTTCTTTTCAAAATAACAGAATGCTCTATGAAATACGGGAAAAGAAAGCAGTCATGGAAGCAATCCATGATCCAAAGAAGTTCACAACTAAAGTTGAACTAAAAAATTCCTAAAAGGATGGAGAGAAGTCGAACTAATGTTCGATATCACGAAGAAGGGGAATTCTTTTCATAATGATTTCTTATATTACCTCCCACAACCAACCACTGTGAAATATCAAGAAAAAATCAAGATTGGAGATCCAATTCTGCATGAGCTCATTCGACATGGGAAAGCACCGCAAGCTCGACAGCCAACTTTTTGAATTCGATCGTCAAGTCTCCCTCTGCCGGAATTTTTATACCTACAGTAAAATCCCCCCGAATGAGTGATCGACAGAGAAAATAAATTCAGGCTAGTGGAAAGAAGAAAATCTACCTTCTCGAACAACTTGAAAAGTCGAGAATACATGGACACCTGGGGCGCTGCAATTGTCGGAAGCCCAGAACCATCCCTCTTTCCAACCCTTGATGGAAGAAGGCCTGCCGGCGATAACTGATCCAGTCGGATGCTTATTTAAACGATAGTAGCCCATGGTTTGAAGCTCCGCCACTGGCAAACATAGAAAATTAAATTCCAGAGGAGACAGGTAAGAATAATACCTGCTTCGAAAGAAAAGCACTAGACCTACCAGGGTAGCCCATCCGTTCGGCGACAATTGAGCCTATGCCAACTTCCAATGGGCCAAAAGATGAGCAAAGCATCAGTGGAGCGGGAGCCAAAATTCGTCCGTAAAGATGTCCAAATTCACCGGCATGCAGCCTTTTGGCAGATGACTGGAAAAGTCATTTGGGCCAGGCAGGCGATACTCTACACCCAGCGCCGCGTACAATGCCCTTGCCTCCTCCACCTTCGCCTCCGTCACCATGGACACTAATGTATGCGCCAGGAACTCATCGTACACCACCAACTTTTTCTCCTTCTCCTTCGACGCCTTAGAAGACAATGGCATCACGCCAGTGCTCCATCCGAAAGAACCCTCGAAGGGCCCATGGCTGCCTTTCCCAGTCATTCCGCTCGTTATCCGACGAGGAATTGAAAAGTGGCAACAGACAAATGATGAGAAGAATAGATTGGAAGATTTGAGATGACGAGATAATCAGAATTGACAACAATAAATAAGGAGTGTCCCGAAAAGGAAACGAAGCGACAAATGACATGATGGTTGTCAGAAGAAGATTTTGAAAAGACCCAATGAAATTCAATCGATGCATTTCTCGAAAGGAGCGTTAGGGTTGGCTTCTGATATGGGCCGCGGCCCACACCGGAACCCAGGGGCTAATGTTGATGGGCAAATCGGTATAGCCCACTAAATAATAAACAAGGCCCAAAATTCATAAGAAGCCTAATCAAGAAAAATCCATATCCACTGGAGGGCCCGCTGGCCCCAGAACTACCCACCGGATGAGCACGATACCATCGGCAGTATAGGAACCCACCAATCACAAGCCTCGCACCGACCCTTTCATTTACACCCCATGGGGCCCACCTCCTTAATTGCGACCAGGCTATTCCCCTCTAAATAAGGGGCCAAGTCCCAATATAAGGACATCTGCAAGTTCTGTACTGCTGCCCTTATATTAATAAAGTGTCAAGCTTTCTCTCACAGAGAACAAGAGCTGGGAGGAAATCTGATCCTTTCTTTTTCTTATCACTTATGTTTGATTAATCAAGTATATGTCACAGCCACATAATTGAAACGTCATCTCCAAAGACTCGCTATCGACAACACCCATTATATTTTATATTTAAAATTTAAATTCTAAAAAATTAATAAATAAAATAATAAATTTATTTTAGTTTTTAAAATATTTTATGTATTATAAATTTTTTTATAATTTATAAAATCAAAGTATTTTTTGAACATGTCTTATGATTTTTTTTTTGTAATTTTATGTTATATTTAATATGATAATATAATTTATAATTTATTAGATTTAATTTATAAACTCATGGTTTTATACGGACAAAAAATAATATTAATTAAGTTTTAATTTATACAAACCAATTTTTCATGTACTCCCTCCGTCCATTTTAATCTTTACATATTTTTAATTTTGGCGTCTCATTACAATCTTTACGTTTCTCTTTTCGGCATATGGTCCGCATAAAATAATTAATATGTTACCATAGGACCCACATACAATAATAATACACTTACCCACTTGCATTAAATATTATATCTTTAAACTCATTATCCATTAAAATACTATATTCCTTAATCAACATGTAAAAAATAAACATAAGCATTGAAACAAACGTAAGCATTGAAATGTAAGTTTTAAATTTAGATTGGTGCAATTTAAAAAAAAATAAAAATTTGATGGTTATTTTTGCCAAAATCTCAAAAGTTGGGATTTATTTGCAATAGAAGTAAAGATTGAGGTTTTTTTTGCAATAAATTCAAAGCTGACGTGGCAAAGGTCAACGCCACGTCAGACGTCAGGCAGCCCTTTCCTGCCCGTTGAGTGCGTTTTGCACGAAAATTGAAGGTCAAGATTTTTTTGCAATTTATTAAAGGTTGGGACTTATTTGCAATAAAACGAAATGTTGGGGTTTTTTTTTTCAATTAACCCTTTTTAATACTATGGTTAATTAACCATTAATAATCACAATCCAAAATGGCTAAATGTATTCAGAAAAAGTTGTATGCAATGCATTCATAATTAATTGTAGGCAATGAATCATGTATTCGGAAATATTTATATGCAATGTATTCAGACGTTGATGCAGACACATTAATATAATATCCGTTATCTCCCACCAATTTTTGTGGAGAAATTAGTGGGACGCATTATTTTTCTACATCACACCTTTAAATTAATATTTGAATACACTTTAAATAAGAATAAAAATGGTATTTTATGCATTCAATTTGTATTGATAAGTTATACTAATTTACTTTGTGGTACTAATATAGATATATAAATTGTACTTATGAGTAATTTACCCAATATTCAATTTTAAAATTAAAAGGTATTTTGAAATGATAGGATTGAAGTAATGTTTTTAATTTGAGGAATACTGAGACAGTCTCAAAACGTTTTACTCTTTTTTAATTAGATATCTATTTTTATCAGAACTGATATTAATAATTTTTATAAATAGAGTATCATTTTTTATTAAAATATTATTACTTCTTACGTGTCTCATGAATTTAGTTTTGTAAAATAGTTTCACAAAAGTAGTTATCTTTCATTTTTGGTTGATTGAGTTTATTGTGGAATAGACGAAAACGAGAAATATAAACTTTATTATGGGAAAAATGGGATATGATAATACTTCCTCAATAAATCCTACCCATCTTATTACATTTTTTTTTTTCGTAAATGAAGAAGCTTTTTATTGTTAGAGTATATTAGTACTAAATAAAAAATAAATTATATTAAGTGTATTGATCAGAGATATTTATGTAAATAAAATACTTGTTAGTTGTTTATAACTTTATATTATCATGAATGAGACGAACGAAAATGAAAATAAAGATACGGAGATAAATTTGTTATTGAGTGGGGAATATATAAGATCTAGAGTGGGGAATATATAAGATCTATAGATTCTATACAATTATTTATATCGTACGAGGACTAGGTACCAGGTAAGTCGTTGGGTGGACTAACACGTCTACAAATAGTTGGGAATATGGATGTTGTGTCGTTGTCCAAGCAATACATCTTGACAGGAGTGAATTTGGTTTAATTAGGTTTGAAGCAATACAGCAATTATTATGTATTATGCACTTTATTTTTTTATTATTTTATTTTCTTGTTTTCCCTCTTTTGTGAAGGTTAAGTCTTCACCCACCAAGCAGTATATATAATGAATTTTGACTATTATTTTATAAATTCATAATTCAACCACTTGCCCATGTTGTTTAACGAAATTTAGATGATAAGTTTTTAATTTTGTATTTGTTAGGTTTTAGTTGTTTATATGAATTTTCAAATTGTTTGTTTAGTGTCATTTAAAAATCCGAGATTTATTCACTATTTAATTTTATTATAATAATAATAATAATAATAATTATTATTATTATTAATTATTTAAAAATTAAAATACAATATAGGTGGAACAAACCTTCTTTTTCTTTGAATCCACCCAACCAAAAATCCTCCAATTCTCAAAGGAGAATAGAAGAAATCAAACTTTCATACAATATCTTTATTGAATTCTATGTAATGATCAACAAATTAAGTTGAATTCTATATCTATATATATTAAAATCCTAGTACCAATTGATTCATAGATATTTGGACTGGAATTGACAAACAAGCAATACCAATATTATTGTTTCTTAGTGCTGATTAGAAATGGAAATGGGACGTGGCCAAGTGGTAAGGCAACGGGTTTTGGTCCCGCTATTCGGAGGTTCGAATCCTTCCGTCCCAGCGCAGCCCATTTTTATGCTCCATTATTCCCATAGAAAGAAATAGGGAAGTGGGTAGGAGTTAATCCATATTAATTTGAATATCTGTGTTTGCTCGAATTTCATTAACAAATGATCAAGTTCCATATTATATAGAAATATGTTATGGAGCTGATGTTTTTTCTTTGAATCTAATAGGTATTTCGTGTTTGACTCTAATGAAAAATTAAAATTCGATTTAATGATTGAGGCAGTGGTGATTTATCCTATCCCTTTGGATTCACTTTATCACCAGTCGATATTAATCAACCCTATATTCAAATTAAACCAAATCCATTTCAATCGTATAATATAATCATATAAAATGAGGAAATGTTTCACTTATGCTTATATAGTACGTATCATTCTATTTCAATGACAAGAATTTTTTTTTTGTTTTTTTGTGAAAAATATCTAAAAATATCTGTAATCCTTAAATTCTTTAAACTTTAATTCTAGATATTCTAGAATCTAGAATATCTAGAACAATAACAATTGTTCAGTCTATCTGATAGATATTTTCCGCCATGAAATAGTGCACCTACACATCTTCATCGTCGTTGTTTTTCGACCGGAAAATCGAGAGCTAACTATCGAGACTTTGGACTATTCGGACATATACTTCGTGAAATGGTTCATGCATGTTTGTTGTCAGGAGCAACAAGATCAAGTTGGTAAGGATTAATCTTTCATTTGATTTATATGGTCGATGTTCATAAAGGGCCTCTTTACCATTCTGTATAAATGTACTATTCTATTTGTACAGATATGGTAGAGGGGCACATTCAAGCCTGCTTTGTCTATTAGTTTTGACTTCTTCTCTTCAGCGCGGGGTAGAGCAGCTTGATAGCTCACAAGGCTCATAACCTTGAGGTCACGGGTTCAAATCTTATCTTCGCAATATCTTTTTTTATTTTATCCAAAAACGGGGGAGGTTCGGCTCTTACCCCCTTTTTGTTTTTTGGCGGAGTAGGAAAGGGAGGGGGAGTAGACTTACTATACTATCACGACCAACTATACCCAATCCTTTAGCATATTAAAAAAATTACTTTCTCTTGGGCAGATAGCGGGAATCGAACCCGCATCTTCTCCTTGGCAAAGAGAAATTTTACCATTCGACCATATCCACATTTTTTTGTGATACACAATATATCCACACATATATGATAACCTGTATCATATTTATGCAGTATCGGACTAGAGACTCTCTTCCAAGTTATTCCAATCATTTAATTAATCTAATTCATTTTTTCATCCAAGAAGTTTGACCCCCCTCTAATTTGATTTTTTTCATTTTATTTTGGGGACTTAATATTCAATTCGAATATGTCTCACAACTGAGAAGATTTTTTTAGGGGAGGGTCATTTTGGTTTTGGATCTGGGACAAATAAGTTCAAGAGATGAGAGAATTAAGGATACCCACCAGAAAGACTAACCCAATCCATAATGATGTACCAAAAAATACAATATTTTTGTTACTTGACCAACCATCGGGAGAAGCAAATACGACAGGTACTAATCAATAAGATTGATGAAGTAACAATTAATGCAAAAACAACCAATTGGAAAACAAGAGTCATCCTTTTAATCCTCCAAAATAAACTATACCATTTGATCCCTCTATCAGCCAAAAAATTGTAAGAAAATACACCATCAAGGGATTTTAGTTTACCACAAATAAATTGGAGTTATTACTATCCCTTTGACCACTCTATTCGTACATGGAGTTGGGAAAATAGAATTTTCTTTTTTATTTCACAAATGAGCATGCTGGATTCTATATATGGATCGATCGATCGGTAGATTCATACCTGACAGTACCCCTATATGGCCATGTTCTATTAAGAGGAATAAAATCAAAATTGTCTTTCGGAGAGATGACTGAGTGGTTGATAGCTCCGGTCTTGAAAACTGGTATAGTTTTGAACAAATAACTATCGAGGGTTCGAATCCCTCTCTCTCCTTTATTTTGCTCATTGAATAGATTTGTTTCTATTGGCTTTGCCGAGGTTGGTATCATAAAGAAAGGGTAATGGCTCAGCTATCCCACCTAGCCAAGCCATAAAAAATAGAAAACTTGATTAGATAGAAATGAGTTGAAAAAAAGGAATACTTTTCAAGTATAACATGATCTCAATATGGATGATGGAATCAAAGCGATTACTACTTCAATTCAAATATTGGATCTCCTGTCTCATCTCAATTAAGAGGGGTCATCGAAAGAACAGATTCAAAATCACGATCAATTCCTTTTTCAAATCCTGCTGCAGCTGCACGAGCCCTTCCCGCGTGCCATAAATGACCTACGAAGAAGAAGAATCCTAGAACAAAATGAGAGGTAGCTAACCAACTTCTAGGAGAGACATAATTGACTTCATTAATCTCGGTAGCTACGCCACCCACAGAATTTAAAGAACCTAAAGGAGCATGAATCATATATTCTGCGGAACGCCGTTCTTTCCAAGGTTGTATGTCTTTTTTCAACCTACTCAAGTCCAATTCATTTGGACCTCTTAGAGGTTCTAACCAATGAGCACGCAGATCCCAAAAATGCATAGTTTCTCCTCCAAAAATGACTTCTCTGGTCGGGGAGCGCATTAGATATTTACCTAAACCAGTGGATCCTTGAGCGGATCCTACATTAGCCCCAAGACATTGGTCTCTAACTAGAAAAGTAAATGCTTGAGCCTGAGAAGCTTCTGGGCTAGCAGGCCCATAAAACTCGCTAGGATAGGCGGTATTATTGAACCAGATAAAACAATAAACAGTGAAACCAAAGATGGCTAAAACACCTAAACTATAAGATAAGTAAGCCTCCCCCGACCATACAAGGGCGCGACGTGCCCATGCGAAGGGTTTAGTTAAGATATGCTAGATTCCACCAAGTATACAAATAGAACCTAACCATACATGTCCTCCGATTATATCTTCTAAATCGTCCATACTAACAATCTACCCTTCTCCCCCAAAGGGGGATTTTAGTAAATAACCAAATATGATACTTGGGCTAAGGGTCAAGCTAGTAATTTTTCTTACATCTCCCCCTCCCGGAGCCCAAGTATCATATACGCCCAAAAATAAAGAGCCTTGAAGACTAGAAGAAAAGCACCTAGACCCAACAAGATTAAGTGAATACCTAAAATTTTGGTACTGAAGGAATCGACGGATGCAGCAGCTGCCGCTGATAAGCCGGAAGTGCTACTCAATAGGCCAAAAATGTTCCTACCCAAAGAGAAAAGGGGGGTACTATTTCCTCGTCTCTTATGAGGGATGCTGATCCTGCCCCTTGTCAATCATCACAAAAAGAATATAACCCAGAGCCTCTCTAGCCTCTCTTTTGGCTACTTATTTGTATTTTAGTACATACAAGATTGAAATAGTGTAAGAAATGACTTAGCTCCGAACATCTTAGTAACCTTAAGCTGCTACTAGCAACTCTTAAGCGAACGTAGCGAACTGAGGTCAGTGAGCGAGTGATATGTAGTGGTTGGCTAAGCTTTCTTTCCTTTCTTGATCTTTCATGCTTAAGGAAGCTTTCGATCTTCCTCTCTTTGTTCTTGAGAAGGGTTAGGGCAGCAAATCATTCTTGCTTTGAGAACCTAAGCAATTTAATAACCAGAAAGAGAGGTCTGTTCCATACATGCCACAGGGCTTGTTCCAAGATTGTTCAAATTGCTTCCAACTCATTAAATTTGAAAAAGAAAAAGCGAATCAATCAGAATTGAGACAGGGAGTCAAGGCGAAAGAGAGATTTTCAATCATGCAAGCAGAAAGCAACAACAGCTGAAAAGCCGTTGCATGCTAGCTTGTAGTTTAGGGGGTATAGTAGGGGTGCCCTTTTGCCAAACTTTTCTAATAAGGTAAGCTTTTTGGAACCCTCTTCTCTGCCGCATCATATGTAGAAAAAGAGGGAGCGGAGAGACGGCACTATTTTTGACTTTATGTAATTTCACCACAGGTAGTCGGGAAAAGACTGATCCTAGTTTTTAAATAATGTTTTGGAACTGAGCCTCAAAGCTGCAAAGGAAGAACAACCGTTTGACTTTGGCATATGAGGTGGCGGGTTTGGTGAGGTAACATAATGGAAATGTATCGGACTGCAAATCCTGGAATGACAGTTCGACCCCGTCCTTGGCCTCAAGGAGTGGTGAGCAGCACAGAACTTGTTTCAATCAAATGGCATAGGTTGGGGCTTTCCTTTGTTACCTTCGGTTCGTAATAGCTATTGTGGTTTCATGAACCTTCTCAACCTCAATTACATTGACCCTTGCTTCTTTCATTTACAAAATAAAGGACTTATCCAAAAGTCTAGTATCTTATTTTGTATCGATTTAGTAGTCAGTGAAGAAGACTGATTTATTTATACAGAGAGATCCAAAAGAGATCTTGTACAGCATATCTCCATACTGATTGATATATGGCTATCAAAATATCTTTTTTATGCTAGTACATTACGCTATTGTAGGTCAATTCAATGGGGAATCGAAGGATGGATGAAAGGCCAAGTAAGACCCCGAGGATAAGGTATCAATCAGAAGGGGAAAGTAGATCAGCCAACTACCTATTAGTTTGTTAGCAAAGACCTCGTGGTTAGGATGAATTGAGGAAACAACAACGTATAGAAAGCCAAGTGCCCTTCCCTACAATTACAATTACAAATCTATCAACCTAAAGAGGAAGCGAAGACAGGAAGGATGAAAGATGCATACTGGCATGTGTTCCAATCTCATCTCCAGGGAATCACTAGTGGATACTTGATTCACCATTCTTCGAAATAGATTCACATAGATAAACTACACGGGAGCAACTAGTCACCTATTGAATTGAAAAGGATATGCTCCTAATCGCGGTACTCATACTGACTTGATAAAGAAAACGACCACAACTCTTAGCTTTAGAGCAAAAGAGAGTTCAGATAGTCACTATAAAAGATTAAATTGCTTTTGAACTTTGAATCACCAATTCTAAATTCCGTGGTAGCGTCGTGGGGTGGATGCTTCTCTCCAGCTTGAAGATCGACTTTATGATAGTTTAGCTAGTTGAGCTGAGGAAGTGGATTTCACCCTACACCCTAAAGGGGGACTCCTTTATAAAGATAAAGAAAAGGGCTATGCCAGTTTACTGAAACCTCTGGATAAACTCCTTCTTTCTTCTTGATGAGTTAGAGTTCCTTTTCTGGAATGTTTATTAGCGCCCATGCTAAGGTCAAATCAAGTATATTTTTTTCCTTCAGTGGACTAATCTATGTAGACATCTGACTTCTTCGCTGGATTTACTAACCCCAACTCTCTTAGGAGAAGTAAAAGAATATGACGCCTAAAAGTCCCTTCTTCTTGTGAAGTAGGAACAAGGAAAAAAGTAAAGCAGTTTAGCTGTAATCAACGACCTCAAGCCAAGTCCACCTTCAGATGCCTATGGCAAACTAAGGGGTACCGTTAAGAGTATGAATTGACTTATTATAACCCTAAATACCAAACCAAAGATACTGATATCTTGGCAGCATTCCGAGTAACTCCTTAACCTGGAGTTCTGCCCGAAGAAGCAGGGGCCGCAGTAGCTGCCGAATCTTCGACTGGTACATGGACAACTGTGTGGACCGATAGACTTACTTGATCGTTACAAAGGGCTATGCTACCACATTGATGTCGTTCCTGGATAAAAAGATCAATATATCTATTATGTAGCTTACCCTTTAGACCTTTTTGAAGAAGGTTCTGTTACTAACATGTTTACTTCTATTGTAGGAAATGTATTTGGATTCAAAGATCTACGTGCTCTACGCCTGGAAGATCTGCGAATCCCTCATGCTTATACTAAAACTTTCCAAGGCCCGCCTCATGGGATCCAAGTTGAGAGAGATAAATTGAACAAGTATGGTCGTCCTCTATTGGGATGTACTATCAAACCGAAATTGGGGTTATCTGCTAAAAACTATGGTAGAGAGATTTATGAATGTCTTCGCGGTAGACTTGATTTTACCAAAAATGTTGAAAACGTAAACTCCCAGCCATTTATGCATTGGAGAGATCGCTTCTTATTTTGTGCCGAAGCAATTTATAAAGCATAGGCAGAAACAGGTGAAATCAAAGGGCATTACTTAAATGCTACTGCGGGTACATGCGAAGAAATGATCAAAAGGGTTGTATTTGCTAGAGAATTGGGAGTTCCTATCGTAATGCATGACTACTTAACAGGAGGATTCACTGCAAATACTAGCTTAGCTCATTATTGCCAAGATAATGGCTCACTTCTTCATATTCACTGTGTAATGCATGCAGTTATTGATAGACAGGAGAATAATGGTATGCACTTTCGTGTACTAGCTAAAGCGCTACGTATGTCCGGTGGAGATCATATTCACACCGGTACCGTAGTAGGTAAACTTGAAGGAGAAAGAAAAATTACTTTAGGCTTTGTTGATTTACTGCGTGATGATTTTATTAAAGAAGATCGTAAGTGCGGTATTTATTTTACTCAAGATTGGGTCTCTCTACCAGGTGTTATTCATGTGGCTTCTAGGGGTATTCACGTTTGGCATATGCCTGCTCTAACCGAGATATTTGGGGATGATTCCGTACTACAGTTCGGTGGAGGAACTTTAGGACACCCTTGGGATAATGCGCCAGGTGCCGTAGCTAACCGAGTAGCTCTAGAAGCATGTGTAAAAGCTCGTAATGAAGGACGTGATCTTGCTGCTAAGGGTAATGTAATTATCTGCGAGGCTTTCAAATGGAGTTCTGAATTAGTTGCCGCTAGCGAGGTATGGAAAGAGATCAAATTTGAATTTAAACCAGTGGATACTTTGGAAGAGGAAAAGGATGAGAAGTAATTCCTCTCCGTCCTCCTAATTGAATTGCAATTAAACTCGGCCCAATTTTTACTAAAAGGATTGAGCCTTAATACAAAGATTTGATTGCATGTATTTTATGTATTTTGGATATTGGATAAATACATATTACATATATCTGTTCTGTAGTATCTCTAGATATAGAAAGATTTGAAATAGAAATCAAAATCTAAGACTTAAATTTTTCTATTGTTGTCTTAGATCCACAATTAAACCTATGAATCCTTAGGATTGGTATATTCTTTTATATATCCTGCCGTTTCCCCGAATCAAGCGAAGTATCATAAATCTTTCTAGAATATGGCTCCCTCCACCCATGTTGAAATCAAATTATCTGTCATTCCCTCATAGATATCCCATGCTTAGAAGCTAGATGTCACCTGCGCTGACTCAAGGCACTGAAGGTACTATCCATCCGAAGAACCTAGGTACCCTCCCTATTTGTTCTCCTAAAGCAATGAACTAATCTCCACCTCCCGCCGACTACCAATTGGGAAAGCAGATTCAACAGATGCAAAAGAAGATGGCGATGGGGATTCGAAATTTTGATTTTTATCTTCTTAAGCAAGATAGTTGCTCCTCTTCCAAAGCTATTGTCCTATAGAGCTTCCACCTTCCCTACGCTAAATCTAAGGCTACTACCGCTCCGTGGGCTATTCATCTACACTGGATCTATTCTTGTTCAAGAAGGGTAGACATTGGTCCTCTTATTCAAAAGGAATGGAGAGACATATACAAATTAACCGAGCTTTTTTCACTCCTCAATCATTGTAGTGGGAATACATGGTATGAGTAGTCAGGACTTTTCAGGTATTTACTCTATGGGATGTCAGGTCATCGCCGGGTCTTTCGAACCGCAAAGAATTCTTTCTCATTGATATGCCATCTCTTTGCTTCATTGTCGGCAAAGA